>OY987298.1:150652256-153623133 GCA_963920635.1 Pseudeuparius sepicola | reverse complement strand
CTAACCTAACCTAACCTAACCTAACCTAACCTAACCTAACCTAACCTAACCTAACCTAACCTAACCTAACCTAACCTAACCTAACCTAACCTAACCTAACCTAACCTAACCTAACCTAACCTAACCTAACCTAACCTAACCTAACCTAACCTAACCTAACCTAACCTAACCTAACCTAACCTAACCTAACCTAACCTAACCTAACCTAACCTAACCTAACCTAACCTAACCTAACCTAACCTAACCTAACCTAACCTAACCTAACCTAACCTAACCTAACCTAACCTAACCTAACCTAACCTAACCTAACCTAACCTAACCTAACCTAACCTAACCTAACCTAACCTAACCTAACCTAACCTAACCTAACCTAACCTAACCTAACCTAACCTAACCTAACCTAACCTAACCTAACCTAACCTAACCTAACCTAACCTAACCTAACCTAACCTAACCTAACCTAACCTAACCTAACCTAACCTAACCTAACCTAACCTAACCTAACCTAACCTAACCTAACCTAACCTAACCTAACCTAACCTAACCTAACCTAACCTAACCTAACCTAACCTAACCTAACCTAACCTAACCTAACCTAACCTAACCTAACCTAACCTAACCTAACCTAACCTAACCTAACCTAACCTAACCTAACCTAACCTAACCTAACCTAACCTAACCTAACCTAACCTAACCTAACCTAACCTAACCTAACCTAACCTAACCTAACCTAACCTAACCTAACCTAACCTAACCTAACCTAACCTAACCTAACCTAACCTAACCTAACCTAACCTAACCTAACCTAACCTAACCTAACCTAACCTAACCTAACCTAACCTAACCTAACCTAACCTAACCTAACCTAACCTAACCTAACCTAACCTAACCTAACCTAACCTAACCTAACCTAACCTAACCTAACCTAACCTAACCTAACCTAACCTAACCTAACCTAACCTAACCTAACCTAACCTAACCTAACCTAACCTAACCTAACCTAACCTAACCTAACCTAACCTAACCTAACCTAACCTAACCTAACCTAACCTAACCTAACCTAACCTAACCTAACCTAACCTAACCTAACCTAACCTAACCTAACCTAACCTAACCTAACCTAACCTAACCTAACCTAACCTAACCTAACCTAACCTAACCTAACCTAACCTAACCTAACCTAACCTAACCTAACCTAACCTAACCTAACCTAACCTAACCTAACCTAACCTAACCTAACCTAACCTAACCTAACCTAACCTAACCTAACCTAACCTAACCTAACCTAACCTAACCTAACCTAACCTAACCTAACCTAACCTAACCTAACCTAACCTAACCTAACCTAACCTAACCTAACCTAACCTAACCTAACCTAACCTAACCTAACCTAACCTAACCTAACCTAACCTAACCTAACCTAACCTAACCTAACCTAACCTAACCTAACCTAACCTAACCTAACCTAACCTAACCTAACCTAACCTAACCTAACCTAACCTAACCTAACCTAACCTAACCTAACCTAACCTAACCTAACCTAACCTAACCTAACCTAACCTAACCTAACCTAACCTAACCTAACCTAACCTAACCTAACCTAACCTAACCTAACCTAACCTAACCTAACCTAACCTAACCTAACCTAACCTAACCTAACCTAACCTAACCTAACCTAACCTAACCTAACCTAACCTAACCTAACCTAACCTAACCTAACCTAACCTAACCTAACCTAACCTAACCTAACCTAACCTAACCTAACCTAACCTAACCTAACCTAACCTAACCTAACCTAACCTAACCTAACCTAACCTAACCTAACCTAACCTAACCTAACCTAACCTAACCTAACCTAACCTAACCTAACCTAACCTAACCTAACCTAACCTAACCTAACCTAACCTAACCTAACCTAACCTAACCTAACCTAACCTAACCTAACCTAACCTAACCTAACCTAACCTAACCTAACCTAACCTAACCTAACCTAACCTAACCTAACCTAACCTAACCTAACCTAACCTAACCTAACCTAACCTAACCTAACCTAACCTAACCTAACCTAACCTAACCTAACCTAACCTAACCTAACCTAACCTAACCTAACCTAACCTAACCTAACCTAACCTAACCTAACCTAACCTAACCTAACCTAACCTAACCTAACCTAACCTAACCTAACCTAACCTAACCTAACCTAACCTAACCTAACCTAACCTAACCTAACCTAACCTAACCTAACCTAACCTAACCTAACCTAACCTAACCTAACCTAACCTAACCTAACCTAACCTAACCTAACCTAACCTAACCTAACCTAACCTAACCTAACCTAACCTAACCTAACCTAACCTAACCTAACCTAACCTAACCTAACCTAACCTAACCTAACCTAACCTAACCTAACCTAACCTAACCTAACCTAACCTAACCTAACCTAACCTAACCTAACCTAACCTAACCTAACCTAACCTAACCTAACCTAACCTAACCTAACCTAACCTAACCTAACCTAACCTAACCTAACCTAACCTAACCTAACCTAACCTAACCTAACCTAACCTAACCTAACCTAACCTAACCTAACCTAACCTAACCTAACCTAACCTAACCTAACCTAACCTAACCTAACCTAACCTAACCTAACCTAACCTAACCTAACCTAACCTAACCTAACCTAACCTAACCTAACCTAACCTAACCTAACCTAACCTAACCTAACCTAACCTAACCTAACCTAACCTAACCTAACCTAACCTAACCTAACCTAACCTAACCTAACCTAACCTAACCTAACCTAACCTAACCTAACCTAACCTAACCTAACCTAACCTAACCTAACCTAACCTAACCTAACCTAACCTAACCTAACCTAACCTAACCTAACCTAACCTAACCTAACCTAACCTAACCTAACCTAACCTAACCTAACCTAACCTAACCTAACCTAACCTAACCTAACCTAACCTAACCTAACCTAACCTAACCTAACCTAACCTAACCTAACCTAACCTAACCTAACCTAACCTAACCTAACCTAACCTAACCTAACCTAACCTAACCTAACCTAACCTAACCTAACCTAACCTAACCTAACCTAACCTAACCTAACCTAACCTAACCTAACCTAACCTAACCTAACCTAACCTAACCTAACCTAACCTAACCTAACCTAACCTAACCTAACCTAACCTAACCTAACCTAACCTAACCTAACCTAACCTAACCTAACCTAACCTAACCTAACCTAACCTAACCTAACCTAACCTAACCTAACCTAACCTAACCTAACCTAACCTAACCTAACCTAACCTAACCTAACCTAACCTAACCTAACCTAACCTAACCTAACCTAACCTAACCTAACCTAACCTAACCTAACCTAACCTAACCTAACCTAACCTAACCTAACCTAACCTAACCTAACCTAACCTAACCTAACCTAACCTAACCTAACCTAACCTAACCTAACCTAACCTAACCTAACCTAACCTAACCTAACCTAACCTAACCTAACCTAACCTAACCTAACCTAACCTAACCTAACCTAACCTAACCTAACCTAACCTAACCTAACCTAACCTAACCTAACCTAACCTAACCTAACCTAACCTAACCTAACCTAACCTAACCTAACCTAACCTAACCTAACCTAACCTAACCTAACCTAACCTAACCTAACCTAACCTAACCTAACCTAACCTAACCTAACCTAACCTAACCTAACCTAACCTAACCTAACCTAACCTAACCTAACCTAACCTAACCTAACCTAACCTAACCTAACCTAACCTAACCTAACCTAACCTAACCTAACCTAACCTAACCTAACCTAACCTAACCTAACCTAACCTAACCTAACCTAACCTAACCTAACCTAACCTAACCTAACCTAACCTAACCTAACCTAACCTAACCTAACCTAACCTAACCTAACCTAACCTAACCTAACCTAACCTAACCTAACCTAACCTAACCTAACCTAACCTAACCTAACCTAACCTAACCTAACCTAACCTAACCTAACCTAACCTAACCTAACCTAACCTAACCTAACCTAACCTAACCTAACCTAACCTAACCTAACCTAACCTAACCTAACCTAACCTAACCTAACCAACCTAACCTAACCTAACCTAACCTAACCTAACCTAACCTAACCTAACCTAACCTAACCTAACCTAACCTAACCTAACCTAACCTAACCTAACCTAACCTAACCTAACCTAACCTAACCTAACCTAACCTAACCTAACCTAACCTAACCTAACCTAACCTAACCTAACCTAACCTAACCTAACCTAACCTAACCTAACCTAACCTAACCTAACCTAACCTAACCTAACCTAACCTAACCTAACCTAACCTAACCTAACCTAACCTAACCTAACCTAACCTAACCTAACCTAACCTAACCTAACCTAACCTAACCTAACCTAACCTAACCTAACCTAACCTAACCTAACCTAACCTAACCTAACCTAACCTAACCTAACCTAACCTAACCTAACCTAACCTAACCTAACCTAACCTAACCTAACCTAACCTAACCTAACCTAACCTAACCTAACCTAACCTAACCTAACCTAACCTAACCTAACCTAACCTAACCTAACCTAACCTAACCTAACCTAACCTAACCTAACCTAACCTAACCTAACCTAACCTAACCTAACCTAACCTAACCTAACCTAACCTAACCTAACCTAACCTAACCTAACCTAACCTAACCTAACCTAACCTAACCTAACCTAACCTAACCTAACCTAACCTAACCTAACCTAACCTAACCTAACCTAACCTAACCTAACCTAACCTAACCTAACCTAACCTAACCTAACCTAACCTAACCTAACCTAACCTAACCTAACCTAACCTAACCTAACCTAACCTAACCTAACCTAACCTAACCTAACCTAACCTAACCTAACCTAACCTAACCTAACCTAACCTAACCTAACCTAACCTAACCTAACCTAACCTAACCTAACCTAACCTAACCTAACCTAACCTAACCTAACCTAACCTAACCTAACCTAACCTAACCTAACCTAACCTAACCTAACCTAACCTAACCTAACCTAACCTAACCTAACCTAACCTAACCTAACCTAACCTAACCTAACCTAACCTAACCTAACCTAACCTAACCTAACCTAACCTAACCTAACCTAACCTAACCTAACCTAACCTAACCTAACCTAACCTAACCTAACCTAACCTAACCTAACCTAACCTAACCTAACCTAACCTAACCTAACCTAACCTAACCTAACCTAACCTAACCTAACCTAACCTAACCTAACCTAACCTAACCTAACCTAACCTAACCTAACCTAACCTAACCTAACCTAACCTAACCTAACCTAACCTAACCTAACCTAACCTAACCTAACCTAACCTAACCTAACCTAACCTAACCTAACCTAACCTAACCTAACCTAACCTAACCTAACCTAACCTAACCTAACCTAACCTAACCTAACCTAACCTAACCTAACCTAACCTAACCTAACCTAACCTAACCTAACCTAACCTAACCTAACCTAACCTAACCTAACCTAACCTAACCTAACCTAACCTAACCTAACCTAACCTAACCTAACCTAACCTAACCTAACCTAACCTAACCTAACCTAACCTAACCTAACCTAACCTAACCTAACCTAACCTAACCTAACCTAACCTAACCTAACCTAACCTAACCTAACCTAACCTAACCTAACCTAACCTAACCTAACCTAACCTAACCTAACCTAACCTAACCTAACCTAACCTAACCTAACCTAACCTAACCTAACCTAACCTAACCTAACCTAACCTAACCTAACCTAACCTAACCTAACCTAACCTAACCTAACCTAACCTAACCTAACCTAACCTAACCTAACCTAACCTAACCTAACCTAACCTAACCTAACCTAACCTAACCTAACCTAACCTAACCTAACCTAACCTAACCTAACCTAACCTAACCTAACCTAACCTAACCTAACCTAACCTAACCTAACCTAACCTAACCTAACCTAACCTAACCTAACCTAACCTAACCTAACCTAACCTAACCTAACCTAACCTAACCTAACCTAACCTAACCTAACCTAACCTAACCTAACCTAACCTAACCTAACCTAACCTAACCTAACCTAACCTAACCTAACCTAACCTAACCTAACCTAACCTAACCTAACCTAACCTAACCTAACCTAACCTAACCTAACCTAACCTAACCTAACCTAACCTAACCTAACCTAACCTAACCTAACCTAACCTAACCTAACCTAACCTAACCTAACCTAACCTAACCTAACCTAACCTAACCTAACCTAACCTAACCTAACCTAACCTAACCTAACCTAACCTAACCTAACCTAACCTAACCTAACCTAACCTAACCTAACCTAACCTAACCTAACCTAACCTAACCTAACCTAACCTAACCTAACCTAACCTAACCTAACCTAACCTAACCTAACCTAACCTAACCTAACCTAACCTAACCTAACCTAACCTAACCTAACCTAACCTAACCTAACCTAACCTAACCTAACCTAACCTAACCTAACCTAACCTAACCTAACCTAACCTAACCTAACCTAACCTAACCTAACCTAACCTAACCTAACCTAACCTAACCTAACCTAACCTAACCTAACCTAACCTAACCTAACCTAACCTAACCTAACCTAACCTAACCTAACCTAACCTAACCTAACCTAACCTAACCTAACCTAACCTAACCTAACCTAACCTAACCTAACCTAACCTAACCTAACCTAACCTAACCTAACCTAACCTAACCTAACCTAACCTAACCTAACCTAACCTAACCTAACCTAACCTAACCTAACCTAACCTAACCTAACCTAACCTAACCTAACCTAACCTAACCTAACCTAACCTAACCTAACCTAACCTAACCTAACCTAACCTAACCTAACCTAACCTAACCTAACCTAACCTAACCTAACCTAACCTAACCTAACCTAACCTAACCTAACCTAACCTAACCTAACCTAACCTAACCTAACCTAACCTAACCTAACCTAACCTAACCTAACCTAACCTAACCTAACCTAACCTAACCTAACCTAACCTAACCTAACCTAACCTAACCTAACCTAACCTAACCTAACCACGATTCAATAAAAGAGTGATTTATTACCGCAGGCTATATGGGGTAGGAGGAAGTCTGGGACCTAATTCGGGAGTCGAGTCTTTTCGAGAGTACGGAATATAGGGCCTTCCGCTCGGGTTAGAATTTCCCGAAATCGACTGTCTTTTCAGGGCGGATGGGAATGTTCCTTTTATAGTTACAAGAGAGGGAGGCAATGAGTGCATAGCTATCAAATGAGGCAAAAGTTTCATTACAAACGTAATGTGGTTGCTTCTGTGCTACCTAGACCTAACTTGGAGTATTGTGACGGTGAGAATTATTATTATCTATTATTTTGTCTGTTGGATCTGGACCAACACTATATTAATAGTGTTGGTCCAGGTTGGAGAAGTGTCTCGTGTTTATTAACATTACAATGTTTACACCAGTATAAGATAGTCATTGAATTGACAAGTAGATGGAAGGAATGTAGAGAGACAAACTGGCAGCCAAACTTAAGTAAGTGAAATAGAAAATCAATGCGCTGATTCGGGCAAAAACCACATAACACAAAATAGGTAAAACATCAAACTGCTTGTCCTAATTTCTATTTTTTCTGTCATGTGTTTCAAACGAGTTCCGTTGCCAAACATCATTTTTTATTTTACTTCTTTGAAAACACCTAATTCTCATCTGTTTTAGCAATAATGAAAGATGGCTTTTTTCGGGCTAGCGCACGGAAACAGCGCATGGAAAAACTTTCCGTGCGCTGAATAAAAATACCGAATATATGGCTTTAAAATAGAAATACACATACAGCAAAGTAAACTAAATTTAAGAAACTCTATATATTCTCTCTGATATTTAACATATACCTATTTTGTATTTTAATTCGTAAGTGTTTCAATATTTAGATACATTTCTGTAATTTTTTTGACTTTTATTCACCTTATCTGACAATAACTAATTTACAACAAAGCACCTTTGAAATAGTTTGAGAGTAACCATGGAAACGCATCATACATACCAAACACTATACAGGGTTAACTATGACTTAGTACAAAAAATTTTACCACGTGCGCAGGATGGCTTAAGAAAACATAGAAAAATATTTTTAGATTTTTTTTACGATCTTTAAAAAAACGGGTAAAGACCCCTATTTTCCCTGTAAATCCCCGCCTTTAATGACGTCATCCAATTTGGCTTCTGAAGGTACTGACAGCTGAAGTGATTTTCCGCGGTGTTGCCGTTGATTTAGGAACGGTGAAAATACCTTTTTACTCAAACAAATTTAAAAAATACATAAATAACAATCGATTTGAATCTGTACAGATGCAGCGCTATTAGATTCCCCTTACCTTAGCTCGTATCCGGACCGGTTCCTACTCTCGCGGAAAGCTCATTACCGCGACACCACAAGCCGTCTCCCTTAATACCCCCGGAGCTCCTCTGATGAATTCTTGTCCACCATCTAACCTCTTCTGAAGCATAGATAAAGGATTTATTGTTCTGAAGCCTCGGCGGTATGAATTAAGCGACGTATCGGCCCGGTCGAGTCTATGAAACGTTTTTTCGACTGCTCCGCGTTGCCCCGTTCGTCATTTCATAACTTCCTAGCTAGGCAACTAACTGTACATACAAGGTTTGTTCCAACAGGGCCAATAACCGTGCTGAAGCACGTTCAGCGCATGCGCACTACCCCACTGGCTGTTCCAACTGAATTATGTACCTACCGACACGGGACGATACACGCACTGTTCCAGCCGATTTATGGATCATTTGTGTATCGTCCTTGTACGATAAAAACGGTGCCTGGTCTAAAGCAATAACCGCGTGTACTGACATGCGCAGTGTATGGTCGTGTGACAGAGATAAACATTAACCTCATATTTTTGTTTTTACGTAGATAGTTTTAAATCGATGGCTGGGATCGTGTTTTTTATTTCTTGTTGGGTAGGGCGGGGAATCGTTGAACAATAATTTTTTAGAGTGAAGAGTGAGGTTAGCCCATCGAACATTCGGTTAGCCACATATTAAACACGCAGGTTAGGTGCGGTCACAAATATGATTTGGTCGATTTGATTCACAATCCGTTCCATCTGAAATTTTCTTTGGGATCATTTGTTCCAACTCGAATTTACGTACCGTCACAGAACTGTACATGAACTAGATGATAACCCTTAAAGAACGCATGCGCTAGTTTTGCACCGTTCATGTGCGATCCCAAAGAAAATTTCAGATGGAACGGATTGTGAATCAAATCGACCAAATCACGTTTTGTGACCGCACCTAACCTGCGTGTTTAATATGTGGCTAACCGAATGTTCGGTGGGCTAACCTCACTCTTCACTCTAAAAAATTATTGTTCAACGATTCCCCGCCCTACCCAACAAGAAATAAAAAACACGATCCCAGCCATCGATTTAAAACTATCTACGTAAAAACAAAAATATGAGGTTAATGTTTATCTCTGTCACACGACCATACACTGCGCATGTCAGTACACGCGGTTATTGCTTTAGACCAGGCACCGTTTTTATCGTACAAGGACGATACACAAATGATCCATAAATCGGCTGGAACAGTGCGTGTATCGTCCCGTGTCGGTAGGTACATAATTCAGTTGGAACAGCCAGTGGGGTAGTGCGCATGCGCTGAACGTGCTTCAGCACGGTTATTGGTCCTGTTGGAACAAACCTTTTCAAGTTTGGCTAGTAGCCGACGGAGGGCATTTGCGAATGTAACATGGCGTTATTTCCCAGTTTGGTCTTGATTTTCGCGGCAAATCGTTCAGCGTCTTTGTGAAAATGCCAGAGTATTCGAACGCCGAGTTAACGGACATGGTTATAATGTACGGGAGATGCGATGAAAGTGCACATCGAGCTGCAGCAGAATACCGTATTCGTTTTCCTAACAGGGCAAATATGCCTAACCCACGTACTTTCGTGAACATTGTACAACGTATGCGAAACACTGGTGTTTTGCAAGCTCGAAGGGGTGGGCGAGCAACCTTCCATAAGCACTACAGCTATTGCAAGGAGATTGGGAATATCTCAGAACAAGGCAAGTAAAATAAAACCAATAAAACTGACTTCTACCAAAGACTATCCCATGTGATGGGATTGTCTTTGCTTGCACCTAATACCTACATAAAATTTAAAATGTAACAATAAAATTATTTACAGGCATGGAGGATTCTAAGGGAAAACGGCCTTCACCCTTATCACATACAAAAGGTCCAAGCATTAGAAGCAAATGATTTTCCGGTGAGAATGACCTACTGCACTTGGCTACGTGATCGAATCGCCCAAGACCCAAACTTTGTTTTCAACATTCTTTGGACAGACGAATGCTGCTTCACACGTGCTGGGGTTTACACGTATGTAAATTTTTACTTACTTATAGCTTTCTCTCTTCCATATTATCTTTTTTATTTATTATAAAATTGGCTATGTCAATCCTAACGCCTTCGCCAAAATTGTGAATATTTCTAATTTTTGTTGTTTTTTTTAGACACAACAGCCATATTTGGTCCGATGAGAACCCACATGCTGTTCGGCGGTTTAATTTCCAACGTCGGTTTTCCATCAATGTTTGGGCAGGAGTTTATGGAGATCGATTAATTGGACCATACATTCTACCGGAAAATTTAAACGCTGAACGATACTTGTATTTTCTGACAAATGTTTTGTTTGATAATTTGCCACTACAAGTACTGCATGACATGTGGTTTATGCACGATGGTGCACCAGCCCATTTTGCGAGACCTGTTCGTGCACTTTTAGACGACCAATGCCCCAACCGTTGGATCGGAAGAGGAGGGCCAATTGCATGGCCGCCGCGATCACCAGACTTGAATCCAATGGATTTTTGTATTTGGGGATTCATGAAGGCGATTGTGTACGAGCAGGAAATCGACAACGAGCAGCAGTTACGTGAACGAATTGAAGGTGCAGCTGTCCAAATCCGGAATAATCATGGACTTTTTGCACGTATCCGGACTTCTTTAGTTAACCGAGTGAATTTGTGCATCGAAGTTAACGGCGGCCTCTTTGAACAGCTACTGTAGTGCTTTGCATGTGCATTTGTGCAATGTGTGCTAGTGCAGTTGTGATTTTTTGGTTACCCTTCGGGGATTTCCTGGCGGAGAGGATCTACCTCGTCGTGGTCGTCAGGCTGAGTACCTCGCTTCAAACAAAAGGAATAGCAGAGGGAAACCAAGAGATCCCCAACAGATTTAGAAAATGTGAATGTTGTGTTGTGTGACTTTTAATGTAAAAAAGCAAGAAAACAGAAAATGGTGCAAACAATCCTGGAAATGTCAGTAAGGTAGGTGTTTCATAGGCATTCTACATGTTCCTTAGAAAGTAATCGTTTTTAAAAGGAAATCGAAATTTTGTGGTGAATCCTCGGATAAATTGATAGACGTGGCAACGCCGCGCTATTGACATACGCGAAATTTTTAGACATGTCGCGCGGGCGTCCATAGGCGGCGTTTTTTGAGGGGTTTAATACAATTTGAAAAAAAATTTTTTTAGGCTTAAGACAAATGTTAGAAAATTTTTGAAAATTTATTATGGCAAGTCTAATTTTTCTTTATCTGCCATAAAAATTTTTGTACTAAGTGATAGTTAACCCTGTATATATTGTCTGCATTGTTTATTTTTTGTCAATTAAATTTATTACAATAATGCCGATAAAATGTTTTTAGTTTCCGTTTTCAAAGAAGTATAATAAAAAATATCGTTTATTACCCACACGTCCAGAAATAGATTTTTCCGTGCTTGCATGACTTTCCGTGTTCGGCTGCGCCTCACACGGGAATTTGTCACGCGCGCATGGAAAAATCTTTATTTTCAGACTCGTAATGAAATATACTATTCCTTCTGTTCCAGTAATTATTATATGTACAGGGTGTTCCAGCGGAAACGTAACAGGCTCTATAACGGCCGGGAAATTTTATTCTTGGAAAAATGCAAAAATATGTCAATTTTGTTTGGCAGGGGGACATCTTTTGTCATAAAATTGATAGATCTATCTGCAACCCCCTGAGCAGGGGTTGAACCCCTTCAAAAAATTTAAATGGGAAGGGGGTTCATGTTGCACATCTTTGAAAGGTCTCTCAATTCTCTATACGCCTGCATCAGATTTTCGAAAATCGATCGACTTTTCAAAAAGATACGGCGTGTAAAATGCCAAACATTCATTCTCAATTTTATGGCCTGGTACTGTTAAACAATAGAAGATCTGCATCTTCGTATTATAAACAAATATCGACAAATCACCCCTGAAATGTTGCACAATGGTCGGCAGCGTTTTGAACAAAATCTTTATTATTGCATGGAAGTGAATGGGCAACATTTTGAGCATTAATTACAATAAAGTTTTAATTTCCTCCCCGTTTAACAAATTTTCATTAAAATAATGTTGCTGAACATGCTTCCTATAACTTAAGGCCCCGACCACCACTTTCGGCTTAATTGTTTAACAATACCAGGTAATAATTGAAAATGAATGTTTTCATTTAACACGCTATATATTTTTGAAAAGTCGATCGATTTTCGAAAATCTAGTGCAGGTGTATAGAGAATTGAGAGACGTTTCCAAAGGTGTGCGACATGAACCCCCTCCCCATTTAAATTTGTTGAAGGGGTTCAACCCCTGCTCGGGGGGTTGCAGATAGATCTATAAATTTTATGCCAAAAGATGTCCCCCTGCCAAACAAAATTGACCTATTTTTTCGTTTTTTCAGGAAAAAATTTTCCCGGCCGTTATAGAGCCTGTTACGTTTCCACTGGAACACCCTGTATTTATATTTGATTCGAGTTCGTATCGTGGTGGTAGTTTTGTATAAAACGGCGTTGAGTTTTCTTAGTTGGTGTTTGGTTTAATGTTTTTATCAGAGAGAAAATTTAATTTAACTATGTAGCTATATTCTCTCTGTTGTAGTTGTAGATTACAAAAAGATGGTCAACTCCTGTTGTGTATTTGGATGATGTACCAAACGGGGCGGAAAAAATAAGAATGGGAGCTTTCTTTTTTCGTAAGTCTAATTATTAAATATGTAAAGTTTTAAAAATCTTTGCTAATAACTTTGCAGTTTTCCATGAGATAATTAATTTGATACCTATTAGAGACAAGTGGATTGCAGCAACAAAATGGAAAAATTTTGTACTATCTACAAGTAGGTATTTACTTCCATGTGTAGTCAACATTTTATTGAAAACGATTTTATAGAGAATTTTGGGCAGCGCAAACTTAAGAAGTGTGTAATTACTACAGTTTTTTATTTTCCAAGTCACCTTATGAGAAACTTTATCAAGGAAAAAAACTGTGCTAATGAACCTAGCTTTCCGTATATTAGTCAAAGATGAGGTTCTGGTCCCTTTAATAAGGTTACTTATTTGTAATTCTTTTTGTTAGATGCCTAAACATTAAAAATTATATAAAAATATGTAAAAGCTACCTCTCTTAGATGTTTTTCCTATTAAATTGAATTTTAAAATTATTAAATCAGTTAAGATAAGTAATTAAAGTTGAAAATGTACACCTTATCCTAGATATTCATTTTAAAATAAACTTTTATTTTGTAATTTGTATTTTATTTGTCTCCAGTTACTTTCCGGTACCTAAAATTTCCATGTAATTTTTTTAATTAATTCACTACTTTTTTCTGTGCAATTTTTACATAATTGTGGTTATATTCAAAATGCTGTTGAAAACATCGAATGGAACTAATCCAAAATTCTCATGCCCATTAAATTCGCTAAGCAACATCTCTTTATGCATCCTTTGCCTGAATCAGCTGACACGTTCATTACGCGTCCTTGTCTTACTTATTGCCATTTGAAACCTATCTCTCTCTATCGAGTTGGCTGCCCCAAACAACAATGGAAATCTCACCAGTGCGACTTCCATAATACATTCGATGAAGATAGTTCTGTTAAGGTTAAGAAAACTCTGAAATCTGCATTATGATATAACCCAATTTGTATAGGAAGATAAATACGAGTAAGGGAAGCTTTTTTCTCTCTTTTCCCTAGAGCAAAAGGCGATGGGGAGTAAAGAGAACGGCAATGGAACCTATTTCGAGACTTTGTACCTACGAATCTAATACTTACACATATTTGCAAATTTGCAGGTTGAAAATGTAAATCGTAATACGGAGAAATAAAGTTGTCCGTTTCTAAAAGAAGGGATCTCGCTAGTTCGGTTTACGGCCCAATAACTCTGTTCGGTCGGCTGGCTTCAAGAGGAACGCCGGAGGATTTAAATGTAAAAGAGGCAAATCGTAAAGTGGGACGCAGCGTCGATCGCTACAGGAATCGACACTACTTAATATTCGAGCAATTCAGTTTGGGGTTTTCGTTCGTGCGCTTCTTATTGTTTGAGGAAACAGGCAAGAAATTACACGATTACAAAAGGCACGTACAGGCAGAGCTGGGCAGATCTATTTAAAGATCTAAGATCTAAGGTCGCGATCTTAGATCTAGATCTTTTTTGTTTCACTAAAGAACGTTTTTTTAAAGATCGTTTCAAAAAAATCCGATCTTTGATCTTAATTCGACGATCTTAGATCATTTTAAGGATCTATATGATCGTTTAAAAGATCCAAGATAGTTTTAAAGATCCAGGATCTAAGATCGTTATAACGATCTAAGATCTTTTCCTTATTTGTTTTAGTTCATTTTTGAAACGTTTCTGTGATTTTTTTATATAAAATAATGTTTTATTTTTGAAGAATAAAAAATAGTGCTCTAGGTTGTTGTTTTTGTTTTTATATCTACATATTTGTAAAATATGTTCTCATTTTGACCTCAATTGTTGTAAGTAGTTCGTTTTTGAAACGTTTCTGTGATTTTTTATACAAAATAATGTAGGTAGAAACGTAGGTATATATTTTTTAGAAAAATGAATAGTTTTGTACTAACAAGGATTTTTCTTTTTATACATATAATCTACATATTATTTCTCAAATATATGTATAATTCAGTTACTGATGTTACTAACGAGCGTCCATTTAAAGCAGTTTACCTCAGGAGATCTCTAGGTCTCAGCTAAAGTGTAAATTTTCAGAATTCGCGAAAAATGACAAATAATATAAACAAACTGACGTACATTTTACCTACAACTACAAGAACCTATTTTGAGGTCAAATTAAAATGAATGCTTTATGTTAATTTGTATTTTATTTTCAATTATCTATTTCTCAAAATTCCGAATTTTATAACTTAAGTTATAAAATAATTATAAATTGCATAAATAATCGGTGAACACGTTTTTACAAGAAAAGTCTAATTCTCCATAGGTATATCAACTGATTGATTATGTAACCAGTTCAGTTGTTAGAATAGTAACTTTACGTAACTAGTTACTTAAAATTTTACTTTACACAACTAGTTACGTAAAATTGGACATATCATCACTTGCTAAGGTTTTGAAAGATGTCACTTTATACTATGTCAAAATTAGGAAAAGTATTTATAGACATCTATATCTATTAACTAATATCATGAACTTAGATCATTTAGAGGCTCTTAGATCGTTCAGAAGGTCTTAGATTGTTTAGAAGAGCTTAGATCGTTTAGAAGATCTTAGATCGTTTAGAAGATTTAAATATATCAGTTTTAGACGATCTTTGATCTAAAATCGTTTTTGCGTGAAAAAATCTATTTTTAAACGATCTTAGATCTTTTTTTGTAAAACGATTTGATCTATGATCTAGATCTTTTTTGGCTCGATATTTCCCAGCTGTGCGTACAGGCTGATTCAATCATGATGTAAAAAATTTTAACCACACAGGTGGAATAAAAATTTAAAAATTCTAAAGTCAACAAAAAAATAAAAAAAAATATTTTAATAAGTGTATTAAAATCCCTTGTTATCGGCACCTTATTATGTTTGTGAGCGATCCACGAATACGGTCAAATAATTCGGGGTTATTTCGTGCTTTTATTTACGCCAGGCGTAAGAGTTACCTGATTTTAGTTATAGTAGGTGTAGCACAGGGCTATTCTCTGATTTTAGAATTGTTACAGATTAGAGACTGGCCAGTAATTCTTGCTTGGGAAAATCATTATTAATTTCTAAATTACTGGATTGACAAGTAACACCAGATTATAATGTCTCAGAATTAATTTTCGAAGATATTTTTTGTGAGGGGTTTTTTAGTCCTCAATTTACTGGACCTCCGCCAGTAGATCGATTTTCAAACATTGATGCCACGAGAGACGACCAGGACTGCCGGAAAGGCGGAAACCCAATTAAAATGGCCGGCGCGATTATGGAAATTGTCCCGGAAAAACTGTATCCGGATAAACACCGGAATGTGATTTATGGTTTATGGGTACCGGCCAAATATTTGAAGTCGCCATGCTCGGCGCTCATCTGTCATCGCCGGATGGCCGCTGTCCGCTAAATTTCAACCTCAAACCGCATTTGATACTACTCGTTAGTATTATTTGAATGTTTGTAATATACAGTTTGATTCCAGGACACTCAAACAGGTGATGGAAAATCATTAAATATGTGTACAAATTTTTATTCACAGCCGCCTCATTTTCGAGATACAGGGGGTATAAATTTAAATATATATATATATTTTAATTTTTTTATTTTTCCAGCCGTTAAAGATGTTCAAACGAAATTTGGTATAGGTACAGCAGCATGCATTGGTCAAGTGTCACAGAATGTGATAATGCCAAGTTCTCCAAATAGCCAGTGGCGGAGATATGGGTACCAAATATGTACATTTGTTTTATCAAGAAAATTACTAATACCGAAAGTACAGAATTTTCTTTTAAGCACTTAAATTACTTTTTTTATTGTAAGTAGGTATAGATTGAAAAAAATTTAACAAAAAAATTAAAACCGACTTCAAAAATTTGCCCCTATGCACACTCCACTAAAAATTAAAAAAAAAATAATAAAAAATAACACCGACTTCACAAATTTGCCCGTATGCACTTTTCAACTAAAATTTTAGAAATATTTTTCTTTTTCTAAATTGAGTAATCTTTGGATTTGGTGACAGTCAAGGCAAGAAATTTAAATCTATTTAGATATGAATACATTATATCCTACATACATCATAACTTATTTTCACCAACTTCAAAGACAACTCAATTTAGAAAGAGAAAAATATTTCTAAAATTTTAGTTGAAATGTACATACGGGCAAATTTGTAAAGTCGGTGTTATTTTTTATATTTTTAGTGAAGTGTGCATACGGGCAAATTTTTGAAGTTGGTTTTATTTTTTTTTTGTTAAAATTTTATTATTTCTTATTTTTTTAGTGAATTATTAAGAATTATCGAAATCGGTTCAACATGAAATTTCATCCCCCATTTGTCCACCCTTAGGGGTGGAATTTTTTCATCAAATTTAAATGGGGCCATTCTGTAGGTACACCCTTTCAAATAAAAAAAGAATTGTCCAAATCGGTTTATAATTGACGGAGTTCTGAGGTAACAAACATAAAAAAAACATACAACCGAATTGATAACCTCCTCCTTTTTTGAAGTCGGTTAAAAAGAGCCATAGATAGTGAGAAGCATTATTGAAAGCGTCCGCAAAAAATCCCGCTACACCAACTTTCAAACTTTAATTTTGAACAGAAAACCAATTAAGAGATACATTGTAATATTTATTATAATTGGTAGGACTAGATACTAAGTTGAGGTATAGGTATTTTAATTTAGTTATTAGTTTTTACAAAAAAAATGTGCAAAATATTTTGTGTAGTGTGCGGAAATTTTAACAATGGTTGTAACAGACAGATGTGTAGCTTTGTCTATGTTGTAATCAAAAACTGTCTCTCGCCATTTTTTTATCTGTCACAATAATTATACGGAAAAATTAATATTTATCTTTTATGCTGTTTGGGATGCAATAAGTAGTCATCTTTTACATTTAGAACTATCGCGGTGCCTCGTTTTAGAGACTTTAAAGACTTTATTTCGCCGTGTAACGATATAGATTTCCAACCCGCAAACTTGCAAATAAACGTATTAGATGGAGGTATCGTCGCGAATTTGGCTTCGTTCACGATCTATTTACTTTCCATCCGTGTTGCGTTATTCAGAGCCAACTATTCGCCGACCCACTGGACTTATTGGATCGTAAACCGAACTAGCACGATGCCTCCTTAGAGGGGAGGGAGAGAGAAGATCTCCTCTCACTTTCTTCCTACAAATTGAGAGATACTCTTAAGCGCATTTAAGAGTTAACTATCTAATACATGCAAGCACACAATTTACATAGTTTCCAGAAAAAATTATGTTTTCGCAACACATAATAATTAACAACAACAAAGCAACATTAAATAATAATTAATACAGAGGATTACCACCACGACTGTTAACAACTGCTCTACGTCTACGAGATATACTCTGTCTCCTGTTTCTTGGTATCTTATCCATAAATGATGAGTAACACTCTTGGGTGTGTTAAGAGTTTCTGCGACATCCCTTTGTGCAATTCCAGCCTCCAACATGCCAATAGTTTCAAATGATGTCTATGCATCATAAAATGTTTAAAATCAAACCAAACTTGCCCAGCACCGAATGACAAATAGCTATTAAACTAAAAAGGTTTTTTCGTTTGAATTTTAAAAATTCTGCAATGGTTTTTTGATGTGTGTGTATTAGGTTAGGGTTAGGTTAATGTTAACCTGAATTGTTCTTGTCCTCTTTTGTACCAACAAAAGGAACAGCCACATCCCTTCTGAAAAGACGGCCGATTCCGCGAATTTTTAATCGAGCGGAAAGCCCTTTCCGCACTTTCGAAAGACCCGCCGCCCGAATTAGGTCCTTCATGTGGGCGAGGAGGTGAGAGTATAAATCGTTTTTTTATTGAATCGTCCCAGCTCCCCTTCCCCTTCCCCTTCCTGTAACCAAAAGATGTAGCGGTTCGGTTCCATATTTCCAATTTGGGAAAAGGAAAAATCAAATTATGTACTTAGTATAAATAAATAAATAAATTTTAAATTCATTCCATGTACAATGTATATATGCTTGCCTATAGTTAGTTGTAACATAAATTCTTAAGAGTGTTAGTCCGAAAATACTTTTGAGTCTATTTCTTATATCGGGCCCCACGTTGGGCGTCAAAATTACCTAAAGTTACGTCACAAATTGAAACGGGGGAACAAGATGGAACCGGTGCATGATGCGATTCGCGAACTTTAGACAGGTCCGTTTTTTCTCGACGCCGCCGCCGTCGTTCTTAATCCGCCGTAGTTTCAGGGCCCACAATCGCGGCCTAATGGGCGTCGCGGCGCCCCTCCACCGACAGAGCGTTGTATGTACGTTTCATTACGTCGCATTCATCGCGGCCGAAGCGGGGCGAAGCGTTTTACGACGTCGTCGCTCTCAACGCCACGAGGTCTGGCGAATAACGGCGGATATGATATTTTTATTGCTCCTCTTCATTTACGTAGAGTGCATCGAGAGCAGCTATACGAACTTTCACAACTTTTAAAATTTTTATCCAACTCATATTAATTAATTTTTAACTCTATTTTTGTTATGACAACGCATATTATAAACAAAGTTTTGATACACCAATATATCCAATAATATCTAAATACAGAGTTTCCCAACTAAAACTGGACCCCCCCCAAAAATTAGAATACCGAAAATATTTGAAAATTCGCCGAGAAACGTCGATTTTTGTTCTTGGGGGAGCTTTTTTTACAGTCAAGCCAACTCGATAGTTCATCCCCCTAATCCTTAGCAACCACAACTTTAAAATTTCAAATGGAACTACCCGACTTTTGTGGCTCATCATTTTAAAGCCCTTTTCTTTGCGAATACAGTGATGCGTCGTTTTTAGAAATCTGTTGTAATTTGTCAGAATTATTGGCTAAAGACGGAAAGTTGACAATCCACTGTACGCGTAGTAATTTCTTACACAAATAATGCTCGCCGCACTAATAAGTTTTTTATCTACTACACACGACCAAATTACCTAGTTTTTATTGGCGTGTTGATCAGTTTCCAAAAAAGTCACAAATGAAGAAGCTGAAGCAAAACAAAAAAAGTTCATATACGAATTCAAACCTTATATCTTTTTAAAATAACAAAAAGTCACGGTCACAAAAAAAGTTCCCGCTTTTTTGCTTGTAACTACGAAATCGTTAGTTTCAGCCTGCTATTGAAAGTGTAATTAACGCGTTTTTTAAATGGTTTAGAAATTGTCGCAATTCGATCTGTAGCTTTTAGCGCAATCATGATTTCGATAACAAATTGCAACAATTTCTACCCTTTCCGCATAGAATACACCATTTCAAAAACACGTTTACACTTTCAATACCTGGCTGAAACTAACGATTTCGTAGTTACAAGCAAAAAAAAAACGGCGAGTTTTTTTGTGACGGTGACTTTTTGTCACATATTTTAAAAAGATATAAGGTTTGAATTCATAGATATGAACTTTTTTGTTTTGCTTCAGCTTTTTCATTTGTGACTTTTTATAAACTGATCGACACATCAATAAAAACTAGGTATATTGGTCGTGTGTAGTAGATAAACAACTTATTAGTGGCGGGCATTTGTGTAGAAATTACTAGGCGTACAGTGGATTGTTAACTTTCCGTTTTTAGCTAATAATTCTGTCAAATTTCAACAGAAATCTAAAAAAGGTATATATCACATGTCACAAGGGGGTAGTTTCATTTGAAATTTTGAAGTTGGAGTTGCTAGGGATTAGGGGGATGAACAAATCGGGTTGGTTGACTGTCATAAAATCATAAATCAAGGTAATTTTAATCAGTGATTGGTACATTAAACCCACTAATACTACTAATACTAATACTACTATACATATTTAAATTTTTACTCATACAAAAGTTTCAGAATGAAAACAAACTTAGTTTTAACACTAAAAAAAATATTAGTACACCCAACACTTTATCAAAATTGATCAAACTAAAATGTATCTTAATTATAATACATAACCTAAAAAAATTCTAAACAAAATCATTCTCAACACACTAGGATACAACAAAATATTCAGAATTTAAATAGAAATTCTGGACTAAGTCAACAATATGAACTTTTTTTTATTGAAGAATAATTGACACCAAAGATCATTAAAACCTTTAAAAATGAAAATAATATTAGAATAGCCCTTAAAAATATTAAACAAATTGAAAAAACAATAATTAGAAAATAAAACTCCAATAATGTCTGAATCTAATGTTGTTTATTGTCAAACTATTCTATAACCTTAAACTTTTCATTACATTCTATAATTTATTTCGAAAAATATATATATTTTTTATTTCATGTAGCTATATGACAACGATAAATATTTTTAAAAATTGTCATATTTGGACAGTGATACGGAATGCTAACAATATTTTAGCCCTCGTGAATATTTTGCTTTCATCAATAGCTAAGCACAGACGTGATTTAAGAAGATATATTACATATTAAGTAAGATTTATCTCTGCTCCCATTAAAATATGCTGCGTAGCGAGGTCCCTTGTGTGCCTGCCATTTGTTACCCTGCCACTTTGCATACGTAATTCGAAATGGCCGACCACTGGCCCTTGCTGCTGCGAAAATTCCAAAGTTGCAGCGCACAGAAAAATTACAAGCGACTGTTAAAAATGCAAATCGTTCCTATACGGAGCTACTAACCGTTCTCCTATGTACCTTTTGCAGATGTTACACTGGTGTGAAGTGATGACAGTATCATAGAATTTCTTAAAATGAATTCATAAGAACTTGTAAGAAAGAGTGTACAGGATACTTTTTATTTTTTGTACTTATATGTATTCCTATATGTGTTGGACAAGGGCTACATAATATCATTCTTGATGAAACTGCTTAAAACACATCGATGGTTGTTTCTCTTAAAAAACTGAACAAAAAGTTACCTTTCAAAATTTCCTGCACACTATTTTTCAATTTGTTTAAATAGTACGCAGTACATTAAAGGCTACAGGCGTTGGGGCAATTGAATTAGGAAGGAACATGGAAGTAAAATATGTTACAAGTTACAAATAAAATCTGGTAATCGTAAAGAACATTCACTACAGTTTTATACAAATTGAGTAAGTCAGATCGTACAAACAACCATCAGCAATATTAAAAAATTTAATAATAGTTTCATAATTTCTTACCAAAGGAATGAAGAAAGGGAGAGAGATTCGTATATTTACCTCTGCAATCCATTTCGCCATGGAAGACGTTTTTTTTCTGCGGGCGCAATTCTTCACTCCGGGCTTCCGGGCTGCTCCGGAGCAACATCAATCAAACCCCGGAATGGAATTGCCGGAAATAATCAACGGGGCGCGACTGGAAAACCCACCGTTCTATTAAAGTAGTCGAACTGCTGCTGCGCTGGGTCTATTAAAACTGGTAAATCCGATTAAAGTTTTGCGGTCTAGATTTATGCACCTGGTTGATTGTTTTGCATCTTGATATTTGATATAGAAGATTGATTTGATCCTGGATGATTAATCATGTTTACACTATACCGTGTTAAATGTTAAAGGTAGACACTTGCAGATCAGAAAAAATTGAAAATAAAAAACCTAACCTAACCTTTTTAAAAACAAACTTTTATTTAAGCCGTGTACTAAAACGAATAAAACAAGTTTAGATTTTCGTTAAGATAATTCAATTATAAATTGCGACAAGTTTTTGCAAATTGAAAAGCTTGTCGCGCGAAATGTTGATGAAAGTAGGTATCAATTAATTTTAATGAACAGTGATTGGTTGATAAGCAAGTACCTATTTGCCAAAGTATGCATTGTTTTCTTTACAATTCGCGCGACAAGCTTTTCAATTTGCAAAAACTTGTTGCACTTTGGAATTGAATTATCATAACGAAAACCTAAACTTATTTTATTCGTTTTAGTATATGGCTTAACTAAAAGCTTGTTTTTAAAAAGGTTTTTTTATTTTCAATTTTATTTTGTTTTATTTTTATTTTTATTTGATTCCAATGTCAGGAGGGTGGTAAAGAAATTTGGTCCACCATCTTGGGGCGGCCGCCATATTGGATTTCGTATGAAGTCATTCACCTTATTGTTTTCTACCCGTCGAGCCCTTTCATTTGATACCCATGTTGGGTATCAAATAGGTAATCCGCCATCTTGGAGCGGCGGCCATTTTGAAAGTATTACAATATTGAGTATTGCATACTGTATTGTTACCGGATCTAAAGGTACACATATGCATACATAGTAACAGCTGAAGTTAAATAAAAGCTTGTTAAATAGCAAATTTAATAATATTTCGATTTTTAAAGTGGTCACATAAGATACCGGGGAGTGGGCTGAAAATCTACCTATCGATCTTGTATCAGGCGACGACAGCCAAACACATCGACTACCCAGGATAATATAAGGTGAGAAGGGAGAAGTATCAGTTCGTGAGCTGAAATAGCAAACAAGTTGGAACGTGCGAATGTTTTCCGTGGGTCGGAAGCTCTATCAAAGCTACGAATAAGCCTCTAATGAATTTATCTCAAAGTTCTGAAGCCTCTTTTTAAGAGAAGGATACCAAAAATTCGTTCTTACAATGTTATATTTTTACAAGCTTTTATTTAACTTCACCTGTTAGTATGTGTGGGTCGAATCTTGCAAGCTGAATTAGAACCACTTCCTAACATCCGATTGAGCTGAAATTTTGCGTACACCTTTAGTGCCGGTGACAATACAATATGCAATACTCAATATTGTAATACTTTCAAAATGGCCGTCGCTCCAAGATGGCGGATGATGTATTTTTTGTCAACCCCCTCAATATGGGTATCAAATGAAAGGGCTTGAAGAGTAGAAAACGAAAAAGTTAGTGAAATCACAATAAATCAAATGTGGCAGCCGCTCCAAGATGGCGCATTACATTTTATTTTCAACCCCCTTAAAAAGAAAGAACTTGAAGAGTAGAAAACGATAAAGTTAGTGATATCACGCTAAATTCAATATGGCCGCCGCTCCAAGATGGCGGATTACCTATTTGATACCCAACACGGGTATCAAATGAAAGGGCTCGACGGGTAGAAAACAATAAGGTGATTGACTTCATACGAAATCCAATATGGCGGCTGCCCGAAAATGGCGGACTAAATTTCTTTACCACCCTCCTGACATGGGAATCAAATAGGTACTAGAAAACACAAAATAAAATTGAAAATAAAAAAACTTTAAAAAAACAAGCTTTTATTTAAGCCATGTACTAAAACGAATAAAATAATTTTAGGTTTTTGTTAAGATAATTCAATTCCAAAGTGCAACAAGTTTTTGCAAATTGCAAAGCTTGTCGCGAGAATTGTAAAGAAAAAAATGCCTACTTTGGCAGATAGATGCTTGCTTATCAACCAATCACTGTCCAATAAAATTAATTGGTACATACTTTCATCAACATTTCGCGCGACAAGCTGTGGTATTTCTTTATCTTATGTTTTTTGTAGGGTGCAAATAAAGGATAAACTTGCGGTATACCTTTTTAGATTCCTACTTAGAATTCATTTAAAAAAATTCTAACGTTGCCTCCACTTCACACCGGTATAATATTCCATAAAACGAAAATAGGAAAGCGCCCACTAGCGTGGAGAACCTTGTTACGATTTGCATTTTTAAACAGTGGCTTGGCATTTTTCCCCATGCTGCAATTTTAGAATTTTCGCCGCAATAGAGGCCAGAGTGGTCGCCTATTTCGAATTACATAATATGCATCATATGAAAGAAAATCCGAAAAGAATTCATTTATCATTTCTCTCTGAGCTATTTTTTTTACCACGTTTTAGTCGCTTTATTATGTCCTACCTGCTTGTCTGGTCGTCAAATGTTGCAATCGAATTTAAACGAATTTCCCGATGAACTAGAGACTTAAAACTTTGAACATAGCTCAGAACTAAATGACAACGCAATATTAGTTAGCTATATTATACATATTATTGTTATGTTATTTATTATAAAAAATAATAAATATTAAATAAAAATATTTGACTAGTTGAAATCTATGAACAGATGAGCACATGCCAAAAGATTGTATTTAAATTGTATTATTATTTCTCTGTGATATAGCAGACGACTTGCCTCCCTTCTTCGAGGTAAAAAACAGACGAATATAAATCATTTGAATAAAAAAGTTCGGACGGTTTCTAGATTTCTATTTTCCTCAATCATTCGATCGAAGACTGATGATTCTAAATATATCAGAAAGCGAATGGGAAATAATTGAAATGTCTTAAAACTTTTCCAGGACATCAACTACGATTCTGCGAGAGGAGGCGTCAGCGTCATCACGGAAAAAGGAGAACAAACCGTCTCAACGTTGCTCGTCCAAAGAGCCAGAGAACGCGACTCTGGTAGATACACTTGCAATCCCTCAAATGCAGATCCAAAATCCTTGCACGTCCATGTTCTTTCAGGTAAGACTCATTTACCTTCATCACCAGGATTGTGAAGAAGGTAGGCCATAGAATGTTTGTAAAATAGTTGATTGACTTGATAACTTCAGTACTAAGTATAGCTTTACGATTATTCCTGCAAAAAAGTCAGATAAAATTATTTTTCTTGAAATCGGCATTAAAATGTCCCAAAATCGTCATTAAAAGCACAGAAATCGTACAATAATGTAGCCCATAAATAACTATTTTTTTATATTAAATGCGTAAACTCTCCAATAAAAGAATCTTAACAGCAGTTCAGTATCGTCAGAACAGTTTAGATTTAAAAAGAAGGATATTCTATCCTATAATTCTATAATTTATTGTATAAGGCTGCGTCTCAAGACGGGTTTAATTTAGCCGGAATTCCAGGTTCCAGGTGGCTCGACCCTGAAACCAAGATTAAGGACTTACACTCTAGCAGACAATTGAATAAATAAAGCGAATATAATTTGATAACTAAGGATTGCCCAATTTGAATTTGTTAAACTTTCTAATAGATAGTGCTCAAAGTTTTGGCAACAAAATACACACATCAAAAGAATCTAAGGGACAAGGATAAAAATTATGAAATAAAACACAATTTTCTGCCATACTGTTTTATATTATAGCTGTACTCTAAATAAATTTATATGTGTCAAAATGCACAAAAGAATTAAGAAAATTTATATAGTTTCCAGAAAAAAAATTATGCATGTTTTTGCAACACATAATGTTTAAAATCAAATCAAACTTGCCCAGCACTGAGTGACAAATAGCTATTAAATCAAGAAGGTTTTTCGTTTGAATTTTAAAAAATTCTGCAATGGTTTTTTAAATGTAAAAAACATTAATACGTTTGTACTATCGGTTGCTAGAACTGCTCAGAGCCGTACTATTTTTTTTAATACTTAAATACGAAATAATTAAGAAAGTATGCGCATTTTTGTATTTGTCCCTTAGATTCTTTTGATATGTGTATGTCCAAATATTAACAAAAAAAAAACGGAGGAAAATAATGTACAATAATCCTGTATAGGTACACCAATAAAAGGACCAGAGATAACAATTTTAGTTGCTCGAAATTTCAGTTTTCTATACGTCTCTAAACTTTTAATGAGCGTTGTCGTCGTCTTTTGCATTTTTTTCATTTTCGACTGCCTGTAAAAACACATTAACAGTCTGCTACAATAATTTATTAATTTAAAATTCTAAACGTTCCGCTAATGAAAACCTCCTATCGTGTCAGAATGATTTATGGAAATATCCCCGCAAAGAGTTTCGGGTTCCAATTTCCCTACAGCAACCCATAAAACGTACATTTCCCTGTTTACTTTGTAATCAAAATTGTAGCGCGATGAAAATTAGCGGTCGTTACCGACGCCCATACGACTTCAAAATGGCGGTTATAACGACTAATAAACCGGGAACGGTGAGCGCCGTAATGAACCAATAATTTTTAATCGATTCCCCAAATTGGTAATTGAAAGATTGATACGTAGCTGCCATATCGAAGTTTGCTAATTTGGTAATGGGTATGAATGGAACATGGGAAGGAAAGCCATAAACGCCTTGCAAAATAATTATGATTGTACTGATACAAAAATATTAGGTATTGTTTTCTGCTTCAAAAAATTATAGCTGTCTTATGTTTATGTGCCTTATTATTTCTAAATCTATCTAAAAATAATCTCCAAGCAATTAGATATTGATTTATCTAGTAAAATTATTAAAATATTTTCAATATTGCTTTCAACTTGCTAGGGTTATTAAGGAAGTTTTAATGCGTTTTTTGGAAATGCCTACTTCATTTCATTCCATATTTCTTGTAAAGTGACGTATCATCCTAAATTCTGGCTTTGGTTTCTTATCACTAGTATATAATATTGGGATAATAAAGGGTAGTCCAACAATATTGTATTAATTAATTGATTAATAAAACACATATTGTTGCTTGCTTCACTTCCTTCAGCACTTTTAGTAATCGTGTTGACAACTCACAGGGAGAGGAAAATAAACACTGCAACCTTTTAATAGTAGGTATATTACATAGCGAGAGTTGTAAACAGCTTATTACGTATGAGTGGAAAAGTTGCGCACGAGCCGCGCAGCGGCGAGTGCTGTAATTCCACGAGTATGTAATAAGTAATAAGCTTACAACTCGAGTTTTGTATTATAATTTTTCTTCGACGAAAGAAAAACTATTAAATAGATAAACTATACTTCTGATTATCTGACAGACAATAATTAGTATGTTGGTTAGTTGCTATGGTGACGCGGATGCCGCGCTAACAAGGCACCCGTGATAATTGCGTTTTAATTAAGAACAGATACGTAATTTTTTTTATTACGTGTCAGTCATTACGTGTCAGTGATCGTAACAATTAACTTACTTATAACCTAAACCGTCACTTAATAGGTATGTTCCTAACATAGGAGTAGAAAAACATTATTATTGTCGACTTTTCGTCAATACATCTATACTATAACTTTATCAAGTTTAAAAAAGACATAGCGTAACAACTACAGAAAAATACGATGCAAACAAAGTAAAAAAACCTAAAAACATCGAGAAACTACATAATTATAGACAATGTGCCTTTTAATTGTCTATATTGTGTGGTTTATAAACTAAAGCAATTAGGGTTGCAGTGTTTTTTATGCCATATCCTTGTGAATTTTCAACATGATTACTGAAGATATATAATACATAATCTTTCTAAAAACAGTAAAAGCGTATTCAATTTTCAGTATAGATTTAAAACTTGTTTTATGCCATAATTTGTAAATTGGCGCGAAATAATAAACAACATTTGAAATTTTGTTTCAGGAGAACACCCGGCAGCTATGCAGCACGGAGGACAACTAAAGCTGGAATATCCGCTGTCATTTCTATTGCTGAGCATTCTGGTGACAATGGTCGGACACTGAGTGTTCTAGAACATACGGTTTTGTACATAAGTAACGAATAAGGCCATCTCTAGGTTTTTAAATTGAGGTAAGCAATAATAAAATTTTAATAAAATTCGGGCACTTATCTGTTCACAGATTTCCACTAGTCAAATATTTTTATTTAATATTCATGATTTTTTTATAATAACAAATAACATAATATTAATATGTATAGAGCGAGTTAATATTGCATTTTCATACAGTCCTGAGCTATGTTTCAAGTCTCTCTAGCTCATCGTGAAACTTTAAAAAATAATTCCTATAAATAATTCCTATACGGGTGTTTTTTAATAATATGCTAATACTACTTAAGACGGTTATTATTATAAAAGTCTTAACTTGTGAGATACAGGGTGGTAAAATATTTATACTGAAAGATTGCGCTGCTATTATTATAGTATAGGTAACAATTTAGCAATGTGTACGAAAAGTTCAATGGGCATTTATTGGCCGGGTTTTGAATATACTATTTACTATTATTATTTTGGCATATTTTTATAAAAATTCTGACTATGCAACTGGATTTGGCATTTCCTATAACGGAATTGTACCAAATTTTGTTACAAAATATCCTACAATAAAAATTCTAGAACCCAACGAAAATAGCGATTTATTTAATTTTATTTTTAATTTATAATAATTTAATAAAAAAAAATAATAAAAATTAATTGTTTTTAATATATGTACATGCTACTTGATTTAAGTGCAGGTAAAATAGTATCTAGTTAAATCGCGATTTTCTTTGGTTTCTAGAATAGATTGCAAGCCAGCCTGTAGAATAATTAACCAACCAAAATCGGCGGCTCGTTTGCACACAACTTCCTGCTTTAAACAGGCCTCACCTGGCCATAAATAAAGTAGAGCGCTGTAACGCGAATACGTGCCCATGCATAATAATAATTCTTCTGGAAAATGGAAAAGTTTATGCGGATTTGGTTGCAAGCATATAGACAGCCACAACCAGGGACTCTTTAAAATAAGGGGACCCAGCATGTCACAGTCTATCACATAGGAAAAGTGAAGCCTTGAGGGGAAGTTTGTTTTCTGTCGACTCCAAGGAGACCACAAGGGGGCTGGTACAAGGTTATAATATATGTCAGTGTCCAACTGCCATCAGGTTTTACGTGACATGCCAGTGCCATAGATTGATTGTAAAGGAGGCAACATATTTCCCATCATAATTCACAATTTTTAACTTTTCTAACTTCCAGATACTCAGATGTGCCAATTAAAGGTAATGCGGCCGCCTGTAGTAGTCTCAATAATTGCAACCAGATTTTTCCTGTATCACCTTTAGTAATCCTACAATTCCCATTACGTGGGCATTACGTACAAGTAGGTAGTTCAAAACAAATCGTATTTCGAAAATTTTAAATTATTAAGCAGGTAGCTTCAGTCAGGCCTTTTTTTAAACAGTTTTTATATACGACTACAAGTTTATTTTAAGTTTGTGTGGTACCTTGGGAGAGAAATAAAATTACAAAAATTTTATAATAAACACCAAGAAAAACTACAAGATTAGAAATACTAGACCTAATATTATTAGTCCATTCCGAAATCTGTGAAAGTTCTTTGGGTAGATACATTCAGCAAGGGAAGAGAGTTCAAGTATACATATTACAAAAAATGGATTCAGGAACCTGGTAACAGGGTGCAATAGCGACAAATTCTTAAATGAGCAAAATGAGCACTACTGACTTACCATACTTATTACTTAAATTCGTGGAAATAATTGCTGGAAACCAATTTCAACTAAAAATAAATTTCTTTCATTTGACGGTTGCCACATTCTGCACAAAATTGTCAAGTCCAATTTTTAGAAATCATGGAAACCATTATTAATTTTTACTAACAATCAAAGTACCTGTTATATTCATAGATTCTCTAATAAAATGAAGAATAGGCCTCACTTTGGAAAGTATAATGCTGGGTTCCCTTATTTTAAAGAGTCCCTGGCCACAATCCTTCTCGAACAATTAAAAAATTCAAGCTCGTTTGCATACCCGGTCAGAGCAAGAATAATCGAGGGGCAGACCGCGACTTGCCAACACAGTTGGCCGCCTCATTTCGGTATTTGCCGCTGCCCCAGGGGTTCAAACTGATTACCATTTTGAGGTATTGTCCATACTGGCCGCGCACCCCAAACTTTATACTCGTCGGTCGTATGCGTAGCTGGGTTTGCTTTAAGCTGAGCCGATTAAAGTCCATTTAAAAAATATACTGGTTTTCCCAACAAAAATTAGAAAACCGAAAAATATTTGAAAATTCGCCGAGACCCGTCGATTTTTGTTCTTGGGGGGAGCTTTTTTGACAGTCATCGCCCTAATTCACCCCAACTTTAAAATTTCAAATGGAACTACTCCACTTGTGGAGCATCATTTTAAAGCCCTTTTAATTGCGAATACAGAGAAGCGTCGTTTTTAGAAATCTGTTGAGATTTGATAGAATTATTGGCTAAAAACGGAAAGTTGACAATGTATGCGTAGTAGGTAATTTCTTACACAAATGCTCGCCACTAATAAGTTTTTTTTTTCTACTACAAACGACCAAATTACCTAGTTTTTATTGACGTGTCGATCAGTTTACAAAAAAGTCACAAATGGAAAAGCTGAAGCTAAACAAAAAAAGTTAATACGAATTCAAACCTTATATCTTTTTAAAATATGTAACAAAAAAATCACTGTTACAAAAAGTCCCCGTTTTTTTGTTTGTAACCACAAAATCGTTAGTTTCAGCATGCTATTGAAAGTGTATACGTGTTTTTGAAATGGTTTATTCTATCGCGGAAAGGTTAGAAATGTTGCAATTCGTGCTTGTACCTTTAACGCAATCATGATTTCGATAACAAATTGCAACAATTTCTACCCTTTCCGCGATAGAATAAACCGTTTCAAAAACACGTTTATATACACTTTCAATAGCAGGCTGAAACTAACGATTTCGTAGTTACAAGCAAAAAAAAACGGGAACTTTTTTTGTGACAGTGACTTTTTTTTATTTTAAAAAGATATAAGGTTTGAATTCGTATGAACTTTTTTGTTTTGCTCCAGCTTTTTCATTTGTGACTTTTTTGTAAACTGATCGACACGTCAATAAAAATTAGGTAATTTGGTCGTGTGTAGTAGACAAAAAACTTTTTAGTGGCGGACATTTGTGTAGAAATTACTGCGCGTACAGTGGATTGTCAACTTTCCGTTTTTAGCCAATAATTCTGTCAAATCTCAACAGAATTCTAAATCATTGAATATGACTTACCGTAAAATCTTCTACTATACGTGCATTTTAATAACTGTAAACGCAAAATTGTACATTGTACGGGCAAAAGTTACACAAAGTATCGCTATAACTGTTTAACTACATTACTACGTTACCCTTCAAAACTGTAACATCCTGCGAAAAACACACGCAAGAGATATTTCCAGTTTGGTAGAATATAGCCGAAATTCTCTCAGCAGACAAACTATTCGTGTTTTAGTGATGTGGAAGCCGCAATAATGCCTCGCCTTGCGTTCGTGATTTACGTCGTCTTAATATATCTACCCTTGGCACACCTGGGGGATGTAATTAAATGGAGGTAGGACCCCTCACATGTGGATACCCCCTGCGTCGTGGACAAATTATTGCTCTACGTCATCATATAGTGTGTAGGGTTTTCAGGTAGATCGATGAGGAACTTTTTTACAATATAAAGGGTTTTCCAATAAGAACGATATGATTTTGGAACGACATGGTAACCATGGTAACAAAGTTGTATCTATCACCTGTCATTTATATGTTCAGTATACTTTAACAATTTATTATGGCTAAACACGTGCTTCAACAACGTTTGGTTATTATCCAAAGATTCTATATGAAAATAGACGTTATAATAATAGGAGGTGCAGTTACAGTGAATAGTAAACGATACCGACAGATGTTAAGACTTTTTTTTGTGGCAAAATTTGGATGCAGTTGATTTGGCAAGACGGTGCCACATGTTACACTGCTCATTAAACTATATACGTACAATAGACGCATTGCAAGAGAAATTTGACGAAAGAATAATTTCAAGGAATGCAAGTGTTCACCGGCCTCCAAGAAGCTGTGATTTAACTTCTTGTGGGGCTATTTGAAATCTAAGGTCTATGCAAACAGACCACAAACACTTTATAAAACAGAGACTCTTTAAAGTAAGGGGACCCAGCATTATACATTCCAAAGTGAGGCCTATTCTTTCCACATTCTAATGGTATCAGTGATGCCAAGTATGCCATTTTATTGGAGAATCTATGAATATAACAGGTACTTTGATTGTTAGTAAAAAATTAATAATGGTTTCCATGATTTCTAAAAATTAGACTTGACAATTTTGTGTCTACGTCTACGAGTGCAGAATGTGGCAAATGTCAAATGAAGCAAATTTACTTTATAGTTGAAATTGATTTACAGCACTTATTTCCACGAATTTAAGTGAGTATGGTAAGTCAGTGCCGATTTTGCTTATTTAAGAATTTGTCGCTATTGCCCCTTGTTACCACGTTCCTCAATCAATTTGTAATATGTATACTGGAACTTTCTTCCCTTGTTGAAGGCATCTACCCAAAGAACTTTCACAGATTTCTGGATGGACTAATAAGATTAGGTCTAGTAGTTCTAGTCTAATCATGTAGTTTTTCTCGGTGTTCATTATAAAATTTTTGTATTTTTATTTCTCTCCCAAGGTACCTACCTCACAAACTTAAAATAAACTTGTAGTCGTAGATAAAACCTCTTTAAAAAACGACCTGACTGAAGCTACCTGCTTAACAATTTAAAATTTACGAAATACGATTTTTGTTTTGAACTACCTACTTAGACGTAATGCCCACGTAATGGGAATTGTATAGGATTACTAAAGGTGATACAAGAAAAATCTGGTTGCAATTATTGGGACGACTACAGGCGGCCGCATTACCTTTAATTGACACATCTGAGTATCTGGAAGTTAGAAAAGTTAAAAATTGTGAATTATGATGGGAAATATTTTGCCTCCTTTAGAATCTATGGCACTGGCATGTCACATAAAACCTGATGGCAATTGGACACTGACATATAACATAACCTTGTACCAGCCCCTTTGTGGTCTCCTTGGAGTCAACAGAAAACAAACTTCCCCCCAAGGCTTCACTTTTCCTATGTGATAGACTGTGACATGCTGGGGCCCCTTATTTTAAGGAGTCCCTGTTATAAAACCACAAACCTTGAACTAAATCTTAAAATGTGCCAAATTTCCGAAACGACAAGGTTCTCGCTGAAACATATATTCCCACCACCTGAAATGTACCTAGATCCTTCAAAGAGGGAGCGCGGCTTCGGTGTTTAGCTTTCATCAAGCTCGGCCCGGCTCCCCGCAAAAGACGCGCCGAGTCGGCGAGTTCATTAGAAAGGTGCCCCCCTTTCCCCTCCCTGACTTCTCCATTTCCCTTCGTACGTTGTTAAATTTGGAGGTGCTCAAACGTGGAGACGAGACGATGGGGGCGAACGGGCACTCCGGCTTTACTGTGCCTCTCTCAAAGGCGAGAGAAATACACACGAAGGAAGAAAACTGTACCTAATATTATGTCTGTAATTATATTTGTTACTTTCGTATTGACAGACACAGCCACAGCCGACTCTAGGAAAGCCTTGAAGTTGACAAAGCTGGCAACGTGGCTTGCGGGTCTGCGCGGCGTGGCCTGTCACTCCCTGTCAGTATATATTACAAGAAATTTACCAGAATTAATTTGTGTAGTGCGGGTAGTGCTATCGTCGCCAGGTTGCTACGACGAGGCAGTGTGTCTCTGAGTGGAAACAGACAGCCCGAAGTGCTGGCGACAGCTTTTTTATAAATTCGTTTTGTTTGTGAAAAAATAAAACATTTCTCTAAAAGTTCGAAGTGAAGGATCGTTCCTTTACAATTTCAAGCCTAAAAATGCCTAGAACCGTCGAGGGAAGCTAGAACTTAGTTTAAAAACCTGCGTATATTTTGTTACTTGTTACTGCTTTTATTGTCTGTTAAACAAACGCACCTACTTACTTAGGTAGGCAATTATTGAAACAAAGTTCACAAATGTACCTAATTATAATTAAAAAGAGGGTTGAACATTTATTAGAAAAGATAAACTAAGCCAAAGTGCAGTGTGCTCTACAGTGCATAGACCCGTTGAACCGTCCCGCTGCGGCGTTGCCATAGCTTGAGAAGGTTGTGACTTGTGAGTAAGTAGGCACTATTTTATGTTTGAGATCATGAAATAACAAGAATTAAGACAAATCGAGAAACTACTAATAATTATTTCAATGTCAATGTCGGATATTAGCGAGTTTATGAAAACAATCTTCGGAAGTGGCCATAGCTTAACCTGTAAAGGCGCGTACCTGTGAAAGATTCTTTATATTAACGTAGGTTCAAATCCCAGGCGGTGCATTTTATTTTTTTAATTGTCAACACAAATACTATAATATTATGAAGTGGCTCATATCTGACGTTGGCATTCAAATCATTATTTTTTAATTAATAAGGTGGTGAATTTTCTGAACAGATTTGTATTTTTCTCTTTACTTATCTAAAGTTATACTGATTGTTTTGACTTTTGACATACTTATATGGTGTTCACCTAAAAGTCATAGGCACCAAATATTAAAAAAAACTATAATACTGTATATTAATTTACTAAATTATTTTTATTCTTCTGCGTATGTTGATAGATGAATCGTGATTTGAAAATATTTCAATTATCCTTATTTTATGATGCGAATCGTACTGTATTTTAATTTTTAACTAAAAATGCTTATCATCATCTGAGCCTAACCTCCCGTTAGAGAAAATATTTTTGACTTTGACTAAATATTTTAACATACTTTCAACCTAACCTAACCTGGTTTAGGTTGCGGGACAATCCTTAATAGATAATCGAAGGTATACGCATCGTGCCTACAAAAACATAAATACAAACCGATAACTTCATCCAATCTGTAATGAAAACTTGGCATCTTCGAGTAGATACGGTTAAACCTACAGTTTGTGTTTACCGTCCGCGTACCGACACAATTCGCTTTTAAAATAAACAGCGGACAAACATCCGGTTCGGGAATTGCGCTTACACAAATTAGGAGAACATGAAAGAAGATTTAGATCGAATACGAATCTCATAATTCCATATTCGAGCCAGCGAAATGCCGTCGTATTTGGTATTGGATTTTAAATTTACGTCGCGTGCCAAACAAAAACAATTCCATACTTTGTACCTACAGGCGCATCACTCGTAGTAGCTTTGCCAAATTAACTTTTACTCTATACAAAAGGCGATTCAAAAATATACATATATACGGGATGATTCACTTTTAAGGGACCAAACTGTGACAGGTGATAGATATTCAAAAAATAAACGTACTTTCTCGTGTAAACTGTATCTTTTTAAGGCCTCTTAAAAAAGTTACACGGTATTAAAATTTTAAAAAATATATATGGACTTTATTGAATATTTACCAAACTAGTTTAGATATTCAAGTCAAATTTGGTGCACGTTATAATGTCATGGGTATTAACCCATTTGATATTAATCAAAGACCTCAAACAACCAGTGGAGAAGTGGATAATTAGTACGATGGCTTTTATATAAAAAAGAATCGTTTTGTTTAGTAATAAAATGTATTGATTCTTTTATGTAAATTTTAATTATAATCAAAAATTCTTGGAAATTTTTTGAATATACAGGGTGAGTTTTTTTCGATGCCCACTATGGGGATCTCGGAAACTAGCAGAGCTAGAACAAAGGTTAAATGGGGAAAGAATTGCAGTTTTGAATGCTCAATCTAATGCCCCTTTTGGATTTTTAAAAAAGTTCATGGCTCACTAGATATTTTGAAACGAGTGATTTTTTTGCTATTTCATCAGATCTCTATAGCTCCCTTATTCCTGATTATACAGAAAAACTGTAGAGACAAAAATTGTAGATAATGTTGGGCCTAATAAGACGATCTTATCCATTTTTTTATGTTTGTGATATGGCATAAACTTGTGTTTTTGTTAATGTAAATGATAGTTGGCTGTGGCCTTATTAAATCGGCCATTTTTTGAGCTTTTCAAAATAATACTCGGCATAGTTATTATAAAAAATAAAATAGCTATGGCTATTTTTCTGTTTTTTTTTTAATTTTCACATAGTCAGCCATGGAATATTTTCATAATTACGTTCTATTTTATAATAAGACATACTTCGAACTTTCAAATATTTTATTTTTAGCTGGTAACAAAATGTAACAAAATAAAACAAAAATTATCAGGATAGAGCTCCACCACATAATAATTATTTAGCCGTAAGAAATTACCTAGATCAGCTCTATCCAAATAGTTGAATAGGGAGAAATAGACCTATTTCCTGGCAGCCCCGATCCCCCAATTTGTCTGTTTTGGATTTCTTTTTGTGGGGAACAGGGAACAGTACAAAATAAAGTATCAGACAATTGTTGAATTAAGAGTAGCTTTTTTAGAAGCAATTGCAAGTATTGACAGGCGCTTTCTAAGAAAGGCGACAAATTCAGTTTTAGAAAGATGCAATACTTGCATAAATAATAAATGGTGGATTGTTTGAACACCTTTTTTATTTTAAAAAGTGACCTTTTAAAATAATAATTTGAATTTCAGTTTTTTAATTTTTGTTTTATTTTGTTACATTTTGTTACCAGCTAAAATCAAAATATTAAAAAGTTTGAAGCATGTCTAATTATAAAATGGAACGTAATTATGAAAATATTCCATGGTTGACTATGTGAAAATTAAAAAAAAATCAGAAAATTAGCCATAGCTCCTTTATTTTTTATAATAACTATGCCGAGTATTATATCTTTGTAAAGCTCAAAAAATGACGGATTTTATAAGGCCACAGCCAACTATGATTTACATTTCAAAAAACACAAGTTTATGTCATATCTCAAAAAGCACAAACAACATAAAAAATTGGATAAGATTATCTTATTAAACCCAAAATTATCTTCAATTTTTATCTCAACAGTTTTTCTGTATAATTAAATTAGAAATAACGGAGCTACAGAGATCTGATGAAATAGCAAAAAAATCACTTTTTTCAAAATACCTAGTGCGCCATGAACTTTTTTAAAAATCCAAATGGGGCATTACATTGAGCATTCGAGACTGCAATTCTATCCCCATTTAACCTTTGTTCTAGCTCTGCTAGTTTCCGAGATCCCCATAGTGGGCATCGAAAAAACTCACCCTGTATAAATGTTGGGATGAAAAAGGCCATAAAAAGTTTTTTAATTTCGTTTGAAGTTCCTACAGTCAATTTTGTTTATAATTGTTTATTTGTTAATAAGGAAATTAACATTAAGGAAATATAAAATTAATGTTCTGCTCTGTATCTCAAAAAGTTCAATGAATGGAAAAAGTTACTTTACTTGAAGTAAGAAACATTTTTTTCTACTACGAATCTTACTTATAAATCAAATATTTTAGTTAATGTTTCAGTAACATCCTGAAATAATACAAAAAAATCAAATTTGCCATGAAACCATGATACATACAAAAAAATTGCCAAGAGGGCATTTTTGTTTACAATTAAAATTAAATAAAAAATCGATACATTTTATTACTACTATACAAGGTGATTAATTCTTTTCTAAAAACAATTATTTTACTAATTACCCACTTCTACGCAACTTCTACTCAACCAGTAGGTTGTTCAAGGTATTTCATGTTAACAAGTTTTATGCTAATCCATGCCGCTATAACGTGTACCAAATTTGATTCAAATATCCCAACCAGTTTGGTCAATATTCACTAAAGTCCACAAATTTTGTAAAATTCGAACACCCTGCAACTTTTTTATCCTTTAAAAGTAAACCACCCTGTATAGCCTAGCCTGTAAAATAGCATCCGCCACTCATATTCATTCGTATATGACTCAGACATAATATTTCTGCACCGTAATGTCCTGACTCAATTTACTTTGAAATATTACAACCTCACTACCTTCCATCTAGCATCTATTATAGCTGCTGCGCCGCAGTTCTTAGTCTAACTTCCGGCGTTGTCACAATTTCTCATTTTCCCTTTCATTGTTGCAGGTGTGTGTGTCGACAGCAGAAAGGTGTAAATATTTGTACGGCAGACGGCAGGCATGTAATTATTACAATGCATCATTAGATATAATTTTAAGAGTGTGGATGAGTCCAAATAATAAATAAAATCTACGGAAAATTTCATTTATATAACTATTATACTTGTGTAACAGGTATTGCCCGTCAACAAGAAGTATCTATAGTGTAATAAGAGAAAAATAACTATGATAGTAATAAGCATTCACTCAATCACCATCGTTTGTAAATGTTTAAAAACAGTGAGAATATTACGCTAAAAAATTAATAATATTATTTATTATTGGCCAATGCCAATATCACCACTGGCGTGACTAAAAGTTTTATAAAGTAATGGCTAGAAAGAAATAATTATGTAAGTATAAGCTTCTATGTTGTACAGGGTCATTCAAACTCGATATCTCTAGCCCTACTTCTGCAAACGAAAACAAAAAAAATATTATCTGTTTCTAAAAAGACTAAATTAAGACAAAATTGAAAATATGTGGATATTATTTTGTTTATTTTAAAATTTTCGCAAAATCCACTTGTAACACCACGTAACTCAGAAAATACAGTACACAATTTTCTTAGAACTTTTTGATTAGTTTATTACCTATTTCAAACAAAATCTGACAAAACAACCCAAATAGAAGTTTAGAAAAAATTGGGTATTTACGTTTTGCCTTAATTTATTTTAAATTGGTTCCATTTTAGACACCAGTACAATATTTTTCTCTTTTTTTGCCTGCCCACACTAGCCTGAGACATCGAGTTTGAATGTCCCTGTACATAGTTGTGCCATTGACCAAAAAATTTTAGGTAAAATCAACACCATGTAAAACATTACATGGTGTTGATTTTACCTAAAATTAATTAGTTAATTTAGTTAGCGCTACTGGAAATTTTGTTAAACAATTATTAATTTAACTGTATAAAGTTAAAAATTAAGTAAAACATGTCCATTTGGCAAAAATGCGTCTTACTTATTTTGCTCATTAGTTAAAGCTTGCTCATTGTTATGGATATTTATATGTGTTATTATTTTTGTTATAAATAAAAAGTCACATCACAAAAAGAAGTTTAATTTTTTTAATAATAATTGCATTAATAATGCAACGACTATAAGTAATCTAAAAATTGAAAATGATTTTCAAAAGAGTTGGTATTGATTGCTTTTACATTTTTTGCGTATAGAAACTTATTTTATTTAAGTATCAAAGAGATATTTTCTGGTGATATAAAAGGGTCTTTTTAAGGAATGAACCAACCAAAACGATTTATTTTTATTTTTTATCCCAGAAAGCAATATTCATTTGAGTAAATTAGATTGCCAGACTTTTATTTGGGGTCTCCTCGTGGAACAAACATTTCATTTTTAAAAGAACTCGTTACAAAGGAAAAAGAGGTAAGTAAGTACTTTTTAAAAGCAATATATCTAATATTCTTAAATTATTTGCCAGTCTTTTCTTGTCGTTTTTAGTGTTCGAGTTATACGAAAATCTCTAAATAAATACGCCTTGGTTCGCCGAGAAACTCGGGAAATAATTAAAGGAAAGTCAACGTAAAAATACACTTACTACCGTCTCGCCCTAGGTTTATGCAAACAACTTTTCGGTTCTAGATTTGAAAGTTGCAAGTCTCAGTCGAATAGTTTTGTAACTTTCGGAAACTTTTCTACTTTACGTTTATGTGTCGCTATGCTTGCAATCCCCAGATTTAGGATTTTGGATTTACATCTACACATACATACATTTTGCATTGAAAATATTCAATGCATTGAAAATGTATGTATGTATGTTTTCCCTATATTAAAAATACAAAGGGCCAACCTACAAAGAAGCAATGAAAAACTTAAAACCAGATTATACCTACCCGGCAAATCGTCTTTTTTCCCGCCATCCTTCTTGAATCTCGTGGAGTTTAACCGTGCAGATTTAGAATGCTAATTCCGGGATACAGCCTCCTGAATATGTAAGTATTTTTCGGGCTGGGTGTACCCGAGCAAAAAAACCCCGGGGCATGAGTAATAGACTCCCATCCCTGAACCGGGTTACGTTCAGATAACGGACTGTGGCCGTTTCTCAAACCGAGAAAGAAGGATAATAAACTCTCTGATGGTAGAAGAAATTCACATTTTTGGGTGTAGTTCGGAAAATATTGGAGCGACAATAAGAGGCAATCACATGCGTAACAATCACAATCATGCCCAGAAGAAAATTTTGTAGAAACGCAAGAAAGTAAGAGAAAATTTCGACAAATAAAAAATAATAAATATGCAGGGTTTCCCAACGAAAACTTGACCCCCCAAAAATTAAAAAACCAAAAAATATTTGAAAATCAAATGGAACTACCCCCTTGTGGCGCACCATTTTAAAGCCCTTTTTATTGCGAATACAGTGATGCTTGTAGAATTCTGTTGTGATTTGACAGAATTATTGGCTAAAAACGGAAAGTTGACAATCCACTGTATACGCGTAGTAATTTCTACACAAATGTCCGCTACTAACAAGTTCCTTATCTACTACACACGACCAAATTACCTAGTTTTTATTGACGTGTCGATCAGTTTACAAAAAAGACACCAATGAAAAAGCTGAAGCAAAACAAAAAAGTTCATACGAATTCAAACCTTATATCACAGACCTATATTAGATATAGGTCTGTGCTTATATTCTTTTAAAATAAGTAACAGAAAATCACTGTCACAAAAAAGTTCACGTTTTTTTGTTTGTAACCACGAAATCGTTATTTTCAGCATGCTATTGAATGTGGAAACGTATTTTCGAAATGGTTTATTCTATCGCGGAAAGGGTAGAAATTGTTGCAATTTGTTATCGAAATCTTGATTGCGCTAAAGCTACAGCACGAATTGCAACAATTTCTAACCTTTCCGCGATAGATAAACCATTTCAAAAACATGTTTACACTTTCAATAGCAGGCTGAAACTAACGATTTCGTAGTTACAAGTAAAAAAAACGGGGCCTTTTTTGTGACATCAGTGACTTTTTGTTATTTTAAAAAGATATAAGGTTTGAATTCGTTTAAACTTTTTTTGTTTTGCTTCAACTTTTTTATTTGTGACTTTTTTGTAAACTGATCAATAAAAACTAGGTAATTTGGTCGTGTGTAGTAGATAAAAAACTTATTAGTGGCGAGCATTTGTGTACGAAATTACTACGCGTACAGTGGACTGTCAACTTTCGGCTTTTAGCCAATAATTCTGTCAAATCTCAACAGATTTCTAAAAACGATACATCACTGTATTCGCAATTAAAAGGACTTTAAAATGATGCGTAGTTCCATTTGAAATTTTAAAGATGGGGTTGCTAATTTTAAATTTAGTTGCGATCTATCTTTGTTTGGTCCCATTTAACTACACAGGAGATTTTTTTTCGCTATTCGTTTGCACATAATTGGCCTGGAACGCCGAGTTTGAATGAGCCTGTACCTACCTATAATTATTTTTGAACGTAGGTATAGGGCATTTATGTTTAATTATTAACCAAAAATAATTACTAGCGCATTACGTTACATATAATCCCCTTTTCCAATTAAGGTGGCATAAACACACATGGCATTAAATACTACCAACCCAAGTGAGTTTTTTGTGTTTATTTTGAAAATCATTATGCTTTTCAAAAAACCAATGCCCAACTCAAATACTGCATTATATTGCGCATATTTGGACAAAAAATCAGCCAAATCTGATGTCTCGTTTGGAAAAACAATATACCTAAAGTTTCTGGTAATTTTTTATTAGAGAAGAAGAAGAAAACACATTTCAGGTATATTGTTTTCGCAAACGAAACATCAGATTTGGCTGATTTTTTGTCCAAATATGCGCAATATAATGTAGTATTTGAGTTGAGCATTGGTTTTTTGAAAGACCTAGTAATTTTAAAAACAAACACCAAAAACCCACTTGGGTTGGCACTATGTGTGATAATGCCCCCTTAAACAGAACAAAGAATCATGGTCACCAAAAACGTCAATAAATTTCCGAGTTTTTGTTTTGTCGATATCAAAGGTCACAACAATTAATTGAATATACTCCTATGGAAGACCCTATTAATAAGTTCCGTCGGTTCCAGGAAAAAGGCGGGCGCGAGGGACATAAAAAACCCCTTTGTGCCCCATGTGGATAAATGAGGGCAATAAAATACCGAAATCTGGTAATCCATCGGACATATTTGAAAATTATTTAAATTCAGCGTGAGATATGGGTACGAATATTATGTGGTGGCGTGCGTAAGCGCCCTTTCACGCTCGTTTGGCTTTTTAAAAATAAAGAGTCGCTTTCATTCTAAATGTAAAAAGATTTCTATCGAAATGCGACAAATTTCGCTGCACCATATTATATTATACAGACAGATGAGACAGAGAAAACTTTTCGGCAATATGGAGGATTTGGCAATCACTGTTAGATTGCGTTTTAGTAAATGAGCACACTGCACTCCCAAAATTAGAGTAGTTAGCTGAATTTAATCACTTATTGTAAGCTATAAATAAATATTTTTCCATATTACAAATTTGTAGTTTGTCTTAATTCATTGCAAAACAATGCCGTTTAGATTGAAATATTGCAAAAAAATTCTCATTTTTTCTAGGACTCTATTTAATTTTTTTAATAGTTTTCCCAAGTGGATCTATAGGTTTTTAATATTTATCTTCAATTCTATTAAATCTATACCGAATTGGATAGTAGAACTTTTTGATTTTCAAGTTTTAACATTGTATCAATAATAATAATTATTTTAAAATTGGCATTAATATAACTTAAGTTATGAGTTACTTTCCCATCATACAAAATTTTCTTAGCTTTACTAATGGCGAACGATGAATGGCCAGTAAACAATTACATAATATTTCTCATTTCTTTAAAATACCCCAAAATAATATTTACACCGCTTTAAGCCAAGTACCTACACCAGCCTGCGATTATCGATTTAGGAGGGAGAGGTATATCGGGCAGTAGGTATATCTCGATAAACTGATACCCTTAATAGGGCCTTAATAAAAAATACTTTTTTCATGCTATTAATTAAATCATTCACAAATTTATTGATTTCGAATCTCTTTCCCGTGCGCCAATCAACTGCTGTTCGGCGAAAATATATTTGTTACACCCTCTTGAATAATTCTACTATAGTCCTCCTTACGGCAGAATGCGTGCGACGTAAGGGGGGAAGAACTCTCAAATACTATAGAATTAGTCACAGTTCAGGGGCGTAGCTCAATTTTGTGTAACTCACTAACTTAATTTTCATACAATTGTTATTTAATTTATTGTTAATATTATTCTTAACGGTGATGCCTTAGACTATGGAGGAAGGCAAACCCTTATAACATTGGCAATTATTTCTCGTGCTTGAGAATGCAACGTTCTTCACTGTTAACTCATTTTGCACACGTTAACTACCGAACATGCGAAACGCCACTGAGCTCTCTGAGCCGGCGGAAAAAACTTGCCAGCGGCCTAAAAAATGAGATCTGTGTGGTAGACCAAATACGCAGTTAACTTTACGTACTACAGAAACAGGCACAAAACGCGTTGGCTAACTGATTTTGTCAGCCGACTCCTTGGCAGAAATGCTGTGTTGCCGTATTTCAAAGGCGATGGTAGACGCGACGATGTTCAAAAAAAAAAAGGTGTTTTATCACACCGCGTTAAAAATAAATGATAAACAAAAATGGGTAAGTGGTCCCGTGATGCGAGCTTTATTTTTTCGGTATAACAGAGTTCAGAAATTCGGCTTCAATATGATAAAACTTGTATTCGCCAATAAATAACGACTGCTCGTATAGGAAATCTCGCAACGCTGCCCGCATTCTTTAGAAACGTTTTCTTTCGTGCTTTGGACTATAGTTGTGACATCTTCTTTTACGGCAAATAAAAATAGTACGCTTGCAACTCAGACAAAACACCAATTATTAATAAATTAGCAATGTATCAACCGCATAGCTATAATATATGAAATTATTTCGTATATAAGCCTTAATTTTTGAAATAATGTCATGGCAGCATTTCAAAGTCGTCTTTCTCAAAGTACCTACTCATATTATAGAGAGAAATATTCGATTTAACCATAAACCGACTCAAATCTGAGCTAAATTCTTCGTCCTCGCTTTTTTCGAATTGACTGAAAGCGACTGCCTTATAGTTTCCTGGGTCAAGTTATTTGAAGGTCTTTTTGCACAATTTCTTGGATGATGTAGAGTTTTACAGTAGGCATTGATCTAAAAAATAATATTTGTTGCCAAAGACGAATTAAATGAAACGAATATAAATTATTTTAGACCCCTTTTGCCATACTTTTGCAAATAATAGATATACCTATCTATATTTAATTTTCCTTCTCTTACCATGAATTGTAATATGTGAAGTTTATGTAGAAAAAATTTGGGCTTTTAATTATCACGCTGTATAGAGACAGGGAGAACTCTTGCGGTAAATTGGAGGATTTGGCAAACATCGTTAGGTTGAAATGTTTGGTATTTCGATGTTGATGATACAACGTTTGCGTTTTGACTGCAAGCTGCTCTACCCAATAGTAGAGAAGAGCTCAATTTAATCATGTATGCACATAGCGAAACACGTTAATATCGTAGGCAGAATGCTCGTTAATTTATCTATTTAACTATTGATATTTGAAGTGAAGTACTGAGTACTTAGGTGTGGTTGCCCTCTAAATAAATAACATTTATTTAGAGGGCAACTAGATATTATCTAATGTGCGAGTTTAGGTGTGGTTGCCCTCTAAATAAATATCTAATGTGCGAATATAATAAGAACTGATTGTTGCTTCGCCTGTTCTCCGAGTCCCACGCAACGAACAACAAATTATCTAGGAGGCTGTGTGTGTTTGTGCCTCTCTGGCGTTTTCAATTTCCCGGACAGCCGGCGAGAGCGGGCCGGCGCACTTAGGTCGGTCGGCGAGGCACTTTGTTTGCGCAAATTGGCGTCCCGTATCGCGTTTCCCGTGCGTTATTCCGTTCGAGATATCCCGTTGGGAGGGAGGCAGCCGAGGGAGGGGGTTGGGGCTCCTTAATTCGATCCTCCCCCCCCCCTCCCGCCTCAGGACCTTTGGGATGCTCCGTGCGCAAGCGCGGAAATCCATTAAGTCTGTTTTCACTTGTAGTGTTTCGTAAATAGTTTTTCAGTCTATTTAGGCTCGAGAAAGACCTTTCTGGGGTAGCAGTGGATGCAGGAATGGTAGCCAAGATTTGTAGTAATGTGTAAATATTAGGATAAAGGTTTTTATCGCACATATCTAGGCATTCCAAACTAGATTTCGGGGTAGGCAGTCTTCTTATCAGCATGCAAGGTAGCTGAAGCTTTGATAGCTAAATCCAAATTTGTTTCTTTATTAGAAACCCCTTGACCTTGACTACACCACTTTTTCCAGTAGTCCATACCTTTAGGTTTATCACCCTTCCTTTTTTTCCCCTCCATTTTTCGACAGTAATAATGATTCACGTATCTATCCTTAACAAGGTCATCGAATAACAGTGCACTAAAATTAATCACTTACACGGTACACTTAATTCTCTTCACTATTCGTTCACCACTTTTCACTTTTATTCGCTTCGAGTTCGCATGGAACAATACTGCCGTATGCGCGGTCACGCGCCGCGGCGCCGCTTATATAGCAGCCCAGTAGCCGTCCAGAAACTTCCACGAACTTCCACAAAGTTCCGCTCATTTCGACCGAGGGGCGTGGCGAATAATCGAGAAACAACGCAAAGTGTCCCTTCAATACAAAATAGTTCGGCTGCAACTGCGTCTGCCTCTCGTCAAAAGATGGCGCTAGGCGCTACTATTACTACATAATATATTCAAACGTAATAATAATTTAACTCTTCACTCCTCGTATTTTTTCGGTATAATATTAGGTAATATTTTGCTTATTTCGGGGGGGGGGGGGTTTGAACCCCCGAAACCCCCCCCTTGGCTACGCCCGTGCCCTTTGGTCATTTATTTTTTGTTCGTAAACAAAGGAACAGATAAAAAGGGTCAGTTAGGTAGATTTAAAAGTGTGGTAAGTAGATAAATTGGTAATATGTCCTAAATTTTTTCTGCTTAAACTTCATCCCTGTACCTACAGTTCTTAGTAACGGGAGAAAAGTTAGAGGCAGGTCTTATTGTAAGTGTGGCAAAAGGAGGAGGGATCTAATATAATTTATATTTTTGTTTCCTTTCATTTCATTCTTAGTTTTAAAATTATCTTCAAAAAATGGCGTAAAAAAGAAGCTCCTGACGAAAGTTCTTTGAGAACCAACACTTTGAAACAATGCTACCCTGACACTATTTTAAAAATTAAGTGTTGTAGTTGTATGTATACGAAATAGTTTCATATGTATATTATAGCTGTAAATGAAACAATGTTATGCGGTTGATATATTGCTTATTTATTAATTGACGTTTTGTCTGTAGACATGTATTATACCAGTTTTAGCTGCCGTGAAATAATTAGACAAAACAAATAATGTCACAATCACAATTAGCAGATTTATTCAAATGGGTTTAACAAATATATTTTTGCCGAATGCCGTAGGTAGGTACTCGTACCGTACATGTTAAAAGCTGATGTTAATGTATTTTATTCCGATTTAATTCATCGCACATGTACATGCTTGGCGTACAGAGTAAACAGTGTGGCGAACGAATTTCTGAATCAATTTCCACTTGTGAATAACTCTACTAGCATGAAAAAAATATTTTTTCTACAAGCGTGCGGAAAGTACACTTTTCCGCAAGCATTTTAGTTTAGAAAGTGTCACTTTTCCGCACTAGTGCGGAAAAATACTTTTCGCACTACTTTTCCGCACTAATGTGGAAAAGTGACACTTTCCAAACTGAAAAGTGTACTTTTAATTTCTTCGCTTTTCCGCACGCTTGTAGAAAAAATAGTGTTCCTAACTCTTGCGGAAAGTGTCTTTTCCACACTCGATTTCTTGAATTATTATTGCCATAGTGTATCCGCCAATTGACATAAAAACTTACAACAAAACATCAGTTTTTTTCACTTTTAGAGATTTTTTGAACAGTTTATTAGATAAAGTTCACGGATTTTTTGTTGCTAGTTTTTATGTTGATAGACAATATGGCAACGATAATTCCTGCTGCCGATATTATTTCCAATGAAACTCCCATACAAACCGGGGTGAACATTTTGTGAACAACAGTTTGTTAGATAAAGTTCACGTTTGACCTAAATAATTCAAGTTTAATTAGTAAGTATTTTTTTTTATTTTAATTTTTTAATTTTGACAAGCTGCGTCATTTCGTTACGGATACAATAAATGAGGCGAAATTGTAAGGTCTTAAAGAACTCGATGAGACCTTTAAAAAGAGATGTGGCACGAACCCTATCCCCTATTTAAATTTGGCGGGTTGTTCTGCACCCAGCTAGGGAGTTAAAGCTACGGGGATGAAAAAAAAACTGAAAAATAGTTTCCATTGGCCCATCCTGTATATGGGGCACAAAGGGTTTTTTACGCTCCTCGCCTCTTTGCTTTCTCCTTGGTGGAATCGATGGAACTAATTCGTTAAGGCCTTCAATCGGTCTCTATTGATTTGTTGTGCCTTTGATATCGAAGAAACAAAAGAAACTGGGAAATTTATTGACGTTTTTTGTATATCCATGAATCATTGTTCTGTTAATTGAAAAAGGGAACATACAACAAACTATCTATTATAGCTGTATACATTATTATCGTGTGATAGTGTGGTATTAATTTAAGCGATGCGGATTTGCTCGAAGCTCCCTCATTAAACATTATACTTGCAAACATTTGCGGTTATAAAAATAATAATTATGGAAGATTCCCAGAGATTTAACAAATAAACATTAATGCCGGAACAATTATTTTTGACGAATAATTAAACATAGCCGCCCTACACCTACGTCCAAACAAAAATTTTTATAAATAAGTTGTTATAAAGCGGAAACTTTCGCATTTTTTTAACTTTCACCAAATTTCGCTGTTTTCATGTACCTACAATATACTTGCACTCTATTCAAACTAAATGCAAGTGGCGCGTAAACATTTACACGATGGAAGCACGTGAACAATTCTGAGGGCTAATACGAGGCAGGGCCGCAATAAGGACTATCTCTATGAATTTTATAATATAAAATATTAAAATAATATGTCCCAGTATTAAGAACTTTAAAAACAAACTTTTATGGCATGCCTAGTCATTCACTTACCCGCAAAATTCTACTAGTAACACAAATCGTAGCTCCAACAATTAATAAACAGCGAACGAATTATATCGGAAAAAATAAAGATCCGCTTGCAACTCAATACACCTCTGTATGAAACACCGACTCGCTGCACTCGCCCGCCGGGTCAGATTTAGTTGCCGCCTGGCCAATAGCAAGCCGATCACGTGCGTATCACGCTCTAGCCATGCAACAACTTGTGTTTATGTTTCACTTGCGTTTAGTTTGAATTTTCGTAACGTAATTTTTAATTCAAATGCGAAACAGTGGCAGTTTATACGACAAGTGCGGAAAATACCTATTTCTCAGGACACAATATTTCCGGTCCAAAATGTGTAATTTATAAGGTGATATTAGAACAAAACCTATATACGCCGACGTCGGCTGTATCCTGTATCTACGCTTTCCGGGCGAGGAAGCATTTATTCCGGGCAAAAACCGGATCGGGATCGATCCGGGCGAAGGCGTCTGGATGTAAAAAGTGCAACCGGCGTCGAAGACGCCGACACCGACGCCTGCCGGCGGGCGCCCTTCCATAATTTGTTTCGGGGAATAATAGGACACGAGGCGCCACTTTGTTTTTACTATAAATTTTTTTTATAAAGAATAACTTTCTGTCAAGATATTAAAAATATTTTTTTACAAGTGGCATGACCCGTTAATAATGGTCCACACAACAACTGAATATATTTTGAGCCAAAATATGCCGATTGAGGCCAATATGCCTTACAGAAATGTTGTTCGTTAAAGAGATATACAGCGTTGCGCTGTTTTTGGATCTCGTAATTTTTTTGAGCTTATCTTTTTGGTCTTGCAGATCCACCATTTTAGCGAACCTGTTCATTCTGCAACAAAAGATAAAATCAAACCTTTGCGTTGAAATTGGCAAAATGTGCCCCAAAACACCTGTCGACTCCAACATTCGACAAACAAAATTGTTACCTATATAGTTCAAATAATAATTTTACAGATCAACTGTACGATTTAAAGTGGGAAAAAAAATCCCTATGAACAATGTACCAAAAATGTTTCACATTCAAAATGAATCTGATTGAAATTTGGCAAAATTTGAACACTATTTCAAGAAAACGAATTGGTCTCGAATTATATGTATACTAAAATCGAGCAACTCTTACGCATGGCGTAAACAAGAGCACGTGCGTTGAGATATTCGCCAGGGCCGCACTGAGGCACGACCTTTATTTAATTTTAGTTTTACAATCGCTTATATCAAAATATTTAGGAAAAATTTATTGGCTTAATCAAAATGGCTTAAAACATCGATAAAATTATTTGTGGCAGCGTCTAAATAGCTGAAAACAACAAGATTGAACCGCATAACTACACTTTTGCTATCGAGTACGTCCCTGTTGCAGAGTCGGGTGAAATTTTATAGCCTACCGACCAATCGTGGAACGTCATTGAACACGTGGTTTTTACGCCAAGCGTAAGGATTGCTGGATTTTAATTATAGCCATCGGAAAATTAGTTTAAAGTCTGTTGCAAAATTTGATAAATTATAATTATAAGTATTTTCTCAGAACAGAACAAGAAATCGAGTTACTAAAAACGAGATAAAAAGAGAAAATACTTATAATTATAATTTGGTAATGCCTTCAAATAAATTTACAATTCTCTGACCTTTATTGTCCTTGTATAGGAAAGGTTTTTTTACGTGCAAGATAACTTACAAAAAAAGTTGAGCCATGCGGTTGTACATTTTCGTTCTTTTTTGTATCCAAAAGCGCAAGTATGTACAAAAGATACCTTTATATCCTGGCTAAAAGCAAAACGAAAGAAACATGCATGCCACCGTAGGTAAACTTATTTAACCTACATTCGAATTTGCATACAACTCTGATGTAGTATGCAGAACCTTAAAGTTTTTCGGACATAACCTGAACGTATACACAGAGCTGGGCAAACTACTTTTAAAAACTAGTTGAGTACAACTACTAACTACTTCAACGAAAAAGTAGTTTAACTACATGATCATATAACTATCGGGCTTAAAAAATAGTTTGACTACTAACTAGTAAGTAGTTAGTTGTTAAAATAGTATCTACTTTTTTAACTACTTTGAAAAAACTTGGTAGGACGAGTAAGTTTATTGATTACTGACTATTAATAAAAAACAAACCGTTTTCGAGTAAAATCGTTTTTAAAAATGTTTTGCAGTGTGCCATGAAAATGGGTACCTATTAGAAATTAGCCTGCCATAATCCGTTCGTTCTTTCTGCGACCCAAAAAATGAGAAAAGTTCTTATAAACATGGCCTCAAAAATGCTTCCTAAGGGAACTATAGCCCCGAAATGTTTCGCAAATGGTTTTTCTAAATATTCTCAGAACGAGCAAAAATAAAATTCTGAAATTTGGTATGTGAAGATTTGACATTCACACAGGTCGAGATAGTTTGGCATTCTTCATCATAGGGATCAAAAATGGGAGGTCCAAGGGTAAAAAATACCCTATTTTTTTTTGTTTGCCTATTTCATGACTTCTTCTCCAAGGTATATCACATACCAAATTTCAGACTTTCACTTTTCGCCTTAAAGTTAGGTAGGTAGCTAATTAGATTACTAGAAAGTAGTTAGATTACTTTAAATAGTTTTTAGGTGGTAGTTAACTACCTCTTCAACAAAATTTTTGAGTATTTTACGGAATTAAAAATGTAGTTGAGTATAACTAATAATATGAAAAAAGTAGTTTGAGTACAACTACTTTTCCTGAAAAAGTAATTAACTATACGTAGTTAACTACAAAAGTAGTTAAGAGGGGGTTGCCGACAGAGAAAGTGACGTTAGATTTCGTATTTTTTAAGTTGTATAGCATAAAATCTAATAACATTTTACCTGGCAAAAATTTAGTACAAACATCTTTGTCTTCATTTTAATCATAAGATCTTACAAGCAGTGTTTTGTTTTATAGGTTATGAAAACCTTGGGAAAAATAATAATAATTCCAGTGCATATGCTTCTAAGATCTTATGATTAAAATGAAGACAGAGATGTTTGTATTTACTAAATTTTTGCCAGGTAAACAAAATTAGATTTTATACTATACAACTTAAAAAAATACGAAATCCAACGTCACTTTGGCTGTCGGCAACCCCCTCTTAACTGCTGCCCATCTCTGCGTATTCAATGTATACATAATATAAAGTGCATTTTGTCGGAAACCCTGGCATTTTCTTAAAAAATATTATTAGAAATATTGCTTAAATATTTTGTTGCAAATACCTACTATATGTAAATAGAAGGTTACCACTTCCTCTGCAAGAATGAACAGTCAAAATACGACAGAAAAAACACCGGCACTTCAGATTCTTTTGACGATTATACTCGCATTGCAAAGCTTTGTAGCATCCCTTTAAGGCATCAATGCGAATTGTTACCACCAATAAGAAAAGCACAAATTTCTACAAGAATCATATATTATACTCAAACCGTTTTTAGCCAAACGACAAATGAAAATTGTCAATTGTTGAACGTAGGTAGTTCAGATGCACTCGTGCGCCCGCATGTTATTGCTATCGGAGCGTCAACGTCAGAGCGCCGCGACGCCCACGACTTGATGGATAGGCGTCGCCTCAGAACACACGGCAAACCATAATGCTCAATCTCGACTGATGTATGAGGCCCGCACTCCTGAATTGGACACGGCTTTATAGATTAGACCCCCTATATCTATACCTACCGGCATAACTAAAGGATTTTCCAATAGGGATGATTATGATTTTGAAATGGCATTAAAAATAATATTATCATTGATGAACACCTGTAGGTATTAATATTTTTTTTGTCGATAACAGAGTACCTACTAAATAATAACTTTTCATAGGCGGCACAATGTATGTACATATGTATAAAGGGTTTTCTAATAAGAATGATATGATTTTAGATTTTAAGACAGTATATGGTAACCATGGTAACAAATTTATATCAGTCGCACTAGTAGTTGTTAAACCTGGACCAACACTGTATTAAAGACCTGTGCATAGCGCTGTTTCAAGCGATCGCCACTGGCGCCACACGACGAAACAAATTTACACGGTGCTTTAATGGTAAAACGCCATTGTTGCAGAATCTTTTATAAAATAAAAACATGCAAATATGTCTGTTACAACGAATTTAATATTCATAATAAATAAAATATTTGTTTGTTATGTCCCTCTAATTTGACAAGTCCACATGGCATATTTCCATACATTTTCTTAAGAAAAGCGAGTCTAAAAAGCAAGCAAGAGTATTTGCATGGTACCTTTTGGTTTGAAATGAAGTTTATGGCTAGTTGTAGTGTAAGTAAGCATAAAAAGCATTAGATTTTTCAGTTTCTTCTTTATATGGAGGACTATTGGACTAAATTTTTTATTTTCATTCTTGCATACGTTACCAAATACTCTTTCAAAATAATATCTAAAATTTTCGCCTCTTCAGCTGGTTGATCAGATCATCCCATAATTCCAAACCAGTGTTTATTCTTCTGCAATTCACCTAACGGTCTGTGCAGTGTGCATACCATTTTCTTCATGTGCATGGAAAATTCATGTTACCACTAACAAATATACCTATAAAAGCTGTGTTAATACGATAAAACTGCTAAACACTGAACGCAAAGACAATAATTCGTTACCGTAAAAAGAAGGCAAATCGTAATAAAGCTAGATATTTAAAATTGGGGACATTTTAAACGTCAGAAACTGACATACCAATAACCGCAGAAGAATAGCCCCCTATAACTTATAATAAGTCGCCATTTTTTTCGTCGAGTGGTGCCACCCCAGTCCGCAAACAACAATGAAATATGACGTCATGCTCGGGTCTTTAATATAGTGTCGGTCCAGGTTAAACATAAATGTTATCGGCTGTACTGATAATATAAAAAGTTTGGTTGTATCTAAATAGTATATTTCATTACGAGTCTGGAAGTAAAGATTTTTCCGTGCGCGCGTGACAAATTTCCGTGTGAGGCGCAGCCGAACACGGGAAGTCATGCAAGCACGGAAAAATCTATTTCTGGACGTGTAATGAACGATATTTTTTTATTATACTTCTTTGAAAACGGAAACTTAAAACATTTTATCGGCATATTATAATAAATTTAATTGACGAAAAATAAACAATGCAAATTTAGTTTACTTTGCTGTATATTTCTATTTTAAAGCCATATATTCGGTATTTTTATTCAGCGCACGGGAGGTTTTTCCATGCGCTGTTTCCGTGCGCTAGCCCGAAAAACCCCATCTTTTATTATTGGTAAAAATAAGGTGTTTTCAAAGAAGTATAATAAAAATTAATTTCCCTTTATAAATGTGTAAACTTGCATTTTTTGTGATCCACGCATTTTGCATACAAATGATAATTTAATTTGTGAAGATGCAAATGGCAAAAGCCGGTGACCAGAAGAGAGGCGCATATTTTCGTTTCAATTTAATTTTCTCTGGAGTCAACGAGAGTGGATCACAAGAGCCCATCTCCATTCGACAAATTAATTCTATGCGCGTAGCGCGCTGTATAAGTGCTCCGAGTCAAGCTGTGCAAGTTTAGGTAGATTAAATTTTATGCCTTTTTCAAATTTAAATTTTCTAACATACCAAAAGAGCTTGCTAGTCTGATTTTACTCAATTTACATACACACATCAAAAGAATCTAAGGGACAAGGATAAAAATTATGAAATAAAACACAATTTTCTGATATATATTTTTTATATTATGCATGTTTTTGCAACACATAATTAACAACAATAAAGCAACATTAAATAATAATTAATACAGAGTATTACCACCACGACTGTTAACAACCGCTCTACATTTACGAGGCATACTCAGAATTAGGTTGTCAATGTCATGTTGTTCGATGGCCTTCCATTAATTTGAAAGGCAGTCGAATAGTTGTTGGTCAGTTTGAAACATAATATTTTGCACCAAAAGTCTTCGTCCGAGCATATCTCATAAGTGCTCGATGGGATTGAAAAGACCAAGCATTACTTTCGTTGTTCGAGCACGACACTTGCCGCATGAGGACGCTCATTTTCGTGCATTAGTTGAAATTTTGGTCCAATTCTCTCAGCATATCGAACAACAATAGGCCGAAGAATAATGTTTTGATAATGATTGGAATTCAGGTACCGCTCCAACCAAACGAGAGGTGTGAACCGTTCGAACAGCTGCAAGGCGTTCTGCATTTCCAGGACAACTCTACGCGCGATGCCTGCTTGAATCTGGCCGAAGTCCATATTGGGGCTCATCAGATAAAAGAAAATTTGAGTCCATTCCTGCTGGTGCCAATTGCGAAATTCTAGCCTCCAACATGCCAATAGTATGTGACATCGTTTCATGTTCCAAATGATGTATCTGCAATGTTTTTTTAATGTAAAAAACATTGCATTATCAGTTGCTATTAGAACTGCTGATAGTCGTACTAATTTTTTTTAATATTTAAATACGAAATAATTAAGAAAATATGTGCACTTTGGATTTGTCCCTTAGATTCTTTTGATGTATGTGTATTTTTTGCTCTATTACAAATTTTCAACGTTTGTCTTCTGTCGCTTAATAAATACGTTTTTGTATGGAAAAAACTGTATTCTGCATGCCGTTTAAACTTCTAATTTTTTCTAGGACATTTAATTTTGTTGAAATAGTTTGCCCAATGGATCCTTAGGTTTTTTAATATTATCCTTCAATTTTTCTATTAAATAAATTATATAATTTATATAGAGAGGAATATTCGATTCAACCATAAGGAAGTATCCAAGGCACAAATTTTAGAAGACATTTCAAATTAATATCGACAGGTATCTAACACTTTTTTTAGCAGCGTAAGATGATTTCTACAACTGAGTACCAAAGACGAACCAAACGAAGCAAATATAAATTATTTTATACCCCTTCCCACTTCACCACCCTTGCAATTAATAGGAGATCTACCTACTCCTAATTTTTCTTTCTTTACCAAGAATTGTAAATGAAGTTTAAGAAGAAGAATTAAAAGTTTACCACATACGAACTTACATACCACTTATTATTAAATTTACGAAATATGTCATGGAATTTAATTTTTTTTCCTAAAATCTGGGCTTTACTTATTATAATGAAGTTAAAACAAAGAGAAAAACTTTTATAGTACTTCCATCCTTGTCTTTCTGCTAGTGCAAGATAAAGCTACAAAATTTCTTCACCTAATGGCCTCAACTAAACTCAACAACGCGAGAATTCTAATTGTTGTACCCCGGGCTCTGGGCGAAACTAAGGAAACTCCCTAGACTTTTATCGTCCACCTAACCTTATTAATTTAAGTTTCGCTTCCTCGAGTGCAGAGCGGCTGCAGCCATCGCAAACGCGATTACCTACAGCTAAAGATATTTTATCGATCGTGCGCAGTTCTCGAAGCAAAGTAAATACATTATCCGTCCCGTTCCTTTATTTTTATACATTTTGGGTTGTTCTTTCCCACGGGCAAAAGTTACCGGCTAGGATTTTAAAAAATTTCAATAATTTTTTTCATGGATTTATCTTCGTCGCCGATTTATTTTCCCATCGATGTTTGTCCATTGCCCAAACATGCCCGAACATACGGGACATAGACAGGTGCATCGTACGTGCGTCCGCGTGTTTGCTTATTGTCACGGACGGTTTAATCCGGGACCTTCTGGGTCCTTTGTCCTTTGGACAAACATTCGCTGGGGCCTCGCAAAATTGCCCCAGTTTGAAATGAACGAACGGGATAATTCGTACGTGGGGAATTAACAGGACCCTTCTCACTTAAATATTTATCCGTTGTCCGTTGGTCGACAGTATATTATGAGAAAAGAAATAATGAAAGCGCGACAGTTTTAGCAAGTTTGATCATTACAATTTTGCAACCCAAAAAAAATACTGAAAAACTAATTTTGGTAAATTATCAAATTAAAATCCAGATTGATTATTAAAGAGACGCAGTCTTTAGGGGAATCTACAGGGTGTAAGATAGTTTCAAAGCCACTACTGCCCTCTTTATTATTGAAGCGATGGCTTGCTACAACAGCGTTGCCAGACTATCAGATAATTATTCCTTGAAAATCTGTAAAAAGTTACACATTTCTAACACCTCTCATGGGGTTTGGTAGCGGCGCCTTACTTCACATTTTTTCAGCACTCCACTTCTTATCGACTTTTTCATATAGTTGTTGTTCGAAATATCGTCCCTTATTCCTAATACAAGCTTCAACTTTTCGCTGCATAGATTCTTTTATTTTAGTTAATGTATCGTGGCTGCTATTCTAAGTACAGGGTGGTTCATTATAAATTGACACCCCCCCCCTTAACTTGCTAGTTTTTGAGGTTAAAAAAAAGTTTTTTTTATAAAAGTTTTAGATACTAATATACAAAGTTTTTTGTGACGCTATTGGACCGTGTACATTGTGTTCTAGAAAGCCGTGGCAGGCATAACTTATGTTTTTTTAAATGGAACACCCTATATATTTTTGCGTTTTTAAAATCTGCTCATCAAGGCAATTAAAATGATATTAAACTTTGTGGCATTATCTTTTCCGTTTTTGAAAAATTCCGTTTTCAAATTTTTTACTAAATTGATTTAACTCGAATTTGTGGATCTCGTGATAAAGATAGATGATCGATGTAATAACAAAAAATATTTGTTTTAAACAAGAGAGTAATATAGTGAAACTCCAAAATGTTTAGGAGCCTTTTCAAATTTTACTGATTACATTCTCGAAATAAGAATTTCAGGAAAATCGTAAAAGCTTTCCTAGATGAGCAGATTTCAAAAATGCAAAAATATATAGGGTGTTCTATTTAAAAAAACATAAGTTATGTCTGCCACGGCTTTGTAGAACACACTGTATAAGTTCTAATAGCATCACAAAAAACTTTGTATTAGTATCTGAAACTATTTTGTCAAAAACTTTTTTTTCTAACCTCAAAAACTAACAAGTTAAGGGGGGTGTCAATTTATAATGAACCACCCTGTATGTATAATAAGAGCAGTTTCGTCATATTCTTGACGATTTAAAAAATCTCCAATAATAAATTCCTTTGCCTGTAATCGTATATTTTTTGTAAGAACCACTGGCGCAAACATCCAACACCAACCAAAATATTATTATCGCCGCATACTGGCTGCTCATGGTGCTCATCTCGCCTCGCGAAGGTCCACGCTCTTTAGCCTTTGTTTTCGGCGTTCCCTTTTTTCCGCTCCGGGCGGTCCCATTGTCCCGTCCGAGGGCATTAGGCAACCGGAGCGACGGAGCGACCCACTTGCATTAATTACCACCCCGCCTTTTTTACAACCTCATAGTATACATCTTTAATTACCATTTAATTGCCTTCTTCCTATGCGTACTATACACATTTTTAGAAAGCAGCAACTTGGCAATTTTACTCCAACGCCAATTTTTTGTGGAATATTTAAATTTTGTCGAAACAGTTTTCTTCTGTACAGCATGATTATACAATAAATCAATTAGGTACCTACTATTCAATATTATGACAAATATGTCATGTTCAAACGTTTGCCATTCCAAGACTCAAAGTGACAACACAGATAATAGCGAAATAAGTATCTGCCACAACCTTCTCAAGCTTACAAGCCCTGTGCAAACATGTGGCAACGCCGCAGCGGGACGGTTCAACGGGTCTATGCAGTATAGAGCAGTCTGCACTTTGACTTAGTTTATCTTTTCTAATAAATGTTAAACCATCTTTTTAATTATAATTAGATACATTTGTGAACTTTGTTTCAATAATTGGGTACCTAAGTAAGTAGGTACGTTTGTTTAACAGATAATAAAAGCAGTAACAAGTAACAAAATATACACAGAAGTTATACTTATTTATAATAAGTAGGATTCCTGGTGTGGATAGGTACATTTTCGACAAATAATATGGTAAATTTGGGCAAATAGAGGGGACTACATTTTGTTGTAAGTCCGATTTCTGTGAGAATTTTTCGCAAAGTGCGCCATCATACAAATGATGATTACCTGTCTTCTCTTATGGTTAAATTTTCATAAAAATACAAACAACAAGCGAACAGAGAACAGCATGTTGTGAAGGAGAGTAATCTCTTCTGATTAAAATGGCAGTTAGGGTCAATTTCATAAAACATTCAACTCAATTATCTTTTGACTTTAACATTAGGTAAACTTTTGCAATAATACTAAACAATGGTTGGATTGTTAGAAAGCTCCTTTAATTTTAAAGGATTCTTTAGTTTGTCTATGCAATTGGCTTTTAGTCATTTTATTCTCCAATTTTCGCACTTTGGAAAGCCCAAAACGGATACAAGTTGACCGCTTGCCGTCAAGCAAAGAAAACCCAGGAAATTGTAAAGGAGCGATTCTTCACTTCGAACTTTTAGAGAAATGTTTCATTTTTTCACAAACAAAACAAATTTATAAAAAAAGCTGTCGCCAGCTGTCTGTTTCCACCCAGAGACACACTGCCTCGTCGTAGCAATCTGACGACGATAGCACTACCCACGCTACACAAATTAATTCTGGTAAATTTCTTATAAAATCAACTGCCGCACAGACCCGCAAGCCATGTTGCCAGCTTTCTCAACTTCAGGGCTTCCCTAGAGCCGGCCGTGTATCTGCCTATTTCGGTTTAAATGTGGCAACGAGGCTCAACAGAATTCGCCGTCGAGTCGTCTGCTTTAAAACGCTTCAATCTCCGAGTGCGGTTCCCTGAAAGTTTATCGAATAACTTTTGAATATTTCACATGCGAATTGACGGCTTAAGAGGCGGAGTAGTGACGATCCCCCTTTGATGAATTATGTAGATGTAGCCAACGAGTGGCGGCGGCGTACCACTTCGCAGAGCACCGGGCGCGAGCCACTCTGCCAAATTGGGGAAAACGTACAAGTCACGTTCGCTGTTTCCCTCTCATTTTTCCGTCACATATTCTGACGGTTCGTATCGCGTATTCCTTTGTGCTTTTGTACGTCGATTCGTTCCAATCATTTCGATACAAACAACACGAAATAATGGGAAAATAAAACAAGAAATCAATTCGAAGGGACAAGAACCAGTTTTTCAATTACAAAGAAGCGGTGTTGTGTTCGTTCAACTGTGTAGTGATTGCCTATATCAGATTTTCGCCGAATTATATATGTCTTCGCCGAGCAAAATTACGTTTTATTTTTTGTCATAAAAACCTGTTTTCCACAAATAATATTGAACGTTATTGCACCGATTTGTCTCGAAACCTTCGCAAACGCGTATAAATTGGTCGACCAAACAAACGCCGATGAATAAATAAACGGGGGAGCTCATTAACTGGCGAGGTGCTCCTTTAAGGCGCTACGATACCCCCCATTTTCAAGGGTTTCGTAGTTTACATCTCCTACTTGCATTTCTTAATATTTTCACTTGATTTTTTTTTGTGGCTTAGATAAAACTATGAAGAATCGTCGTTGTGTATCACGAACTGTGCAGGACTAATGCGACACTGTTAAAAAAAATGCCAAACATACCCGAAATTCGACTATATTCGGTTAAGAATTTCGAGTATTTCCGCCGCTCAAAAATAATTCGAAAGACACAACGACGATTGAGGCATTCGATACCATTATTTTAAGACTACTTTCAAGTCGATGCGTTTGTTCGTTTGGCTATGATTTGAAAACTACGAACCCATTGCCCGGCAATAAAATGATCCGTGAATTGGCCATCCGAGCAGGAATTAGACGTACGGAGATAGACGGGCGGGCGGGCGTTCGCTGGAACTCGTGGTCCCCCTACTCCCCCTACTCCCCCTACTTCGGCCTACCTCACCGGGCTCGGGAACAACGTCAGGGGAACTTTCAATCGATATCAGATGTTTCATTTTTCATTTTATTACTCTCAGTCTCCCTTATTTGTGTTTCGTTTTGAATGTTGGAATATTACATTATGTATGTCGACTGGCATATAATAATACTCATTATTATTATTCCTCCAGGAGTAATAAATAAATAATTATTATTCACAAAGTACTTTTTGCTTTTGTGTAAAATGGTTTAATCTCTAGGGCAGAAAATGGCTTGGTCGTGCAAAAAGAGTAAATTTAAATTCTAGACCAAATTGTGCCCTTGATTTTTACTTTAAAAATGTGATAGGTACAAGTAATATTTTTGTCAAATAAATGGGTCATGTGAAGCATTTTTTGAAAACGAATAATATCCTATGTAAAACGATTATTGTGTCAAATCGCTGCATGATAAAAGCTAATTTATATACTTTCCAGAGGGAACGATAATAATTCTGACATCCAGTCAGTTTTAGAAACTTCTTCGTTAGAAGATTGTTCGAAAGTCATTTAAGTTGAAAATCGGGCAAAATAAAAATAGAGGGTACATTTTATTGTTCCAGTCTGTCGAATTTATGACATTTTAATACATTTTCTAGGATGTTCGATAATTCAGATTTGTCAGAAGGTTCTGAAACTGAACGGCAGTCAGGGCAAGAATACCTATAATGTTTGATAATGATGTCGCAACAGTCACAGTGAAACCAATAGGAGTAATTTGTGGGCTTGTGTGCTTTTATTCCCGTACCTAATATGGTTCCCAGAATTTGAGAGAGGGGTACTAGGGTACTAACACATATTTTGCATTTTGCACACTTATTATTCGGATTTAGGTATAAGTGCAGGTGCATAGGGTTTGAGAGAAACAAACTTTCTGGGAAAAACATCTCAAAACTATTACTTTATTTGAAAACGGAGACCGGTTTCGCAACTCTATAAATTTACCTACATCCTCATTATATATTTGAAATATATACATTCAGCCACAAGTCAAAGTTGAAACAATTAAAAACATTTACATAATTATAATCTTTTTTCAAGTATCTCCTTCAAATTTCCTGGAAGCTCTTGGACTATAAGTGATTATCCTTTATTTATTTACTTTTTAAATCTTATATTGTAGTCCTTGATGATGTAATTTTATAGATTAACGAAACCGCTTACTGTTTTTAAATAAACAAATCATAGTTGTGATATTATACCTATGGTCTATTATTCACTCTAATCCCTCTAAAGTGAACTCTTACCAAAGTCTAGAAAGTATATCTCTGGACGCTGCTGTTACAGTGTAGAAAGTTTTCAGTTAGATTTATTTATTATTACACAAATATTAATATGGAATACTAGGTATATAAAACATTTTATAGAAGTAGAATTTAAACGCACTTTTTTGGCCGTAACAACACTATTATGCAGAACAATAATTATCCAATCAAACATTGATAGATGTTCAACTGACCCTAACGTGGTTCAAGAAGAATTCGGTAATCGAATCGTTAATTTAGATTTTATAATTGAGCAATTACAGAAGTTTTTTATACACGAACTCTTCATAGTACCTATGCACCTTTGCTGATATGAAAAATAATAGTAAAATTGCTTCGACGCCAAAAAGCTATGCAGTGTGTTGCCAACGAAAAGTGAACGCCCTCTATAACTCCCAAAAATATCATTTTTGCAATAAAGCAAACAGGCCACCGCCGTTTTTTAAATATTCGCGCTTCTTCGTCGGCATCGGCGAGACTCGTGTGACCCGTCGGCGGCGGCCGGCACCTGACTTATTATTTCATATTATCTACACAGGAAAAAAAGACTGTTGTGATTTTAGTGAGTTCGTGTATATAGTCACTTTTCTAATCTAATCTATACTTTTGACTTAATTGCAGATGAACCAATAAGTTTAAAATAGTTTAAATTTCCGTTAAGAAGACGTATTGTCACTTCGATACTAAAATTGGCATACTACAATGAAAGCATAACCTCGGTTTTAAAATGTCTCATGTTTTATTTAAACAATTAAATTTATTTTATTTAAATAATGATAATTCTCACCCTCAGACTACTCCAAACTATCTAAGAGTACCCCAGAAGCAACTGAAAAAACATTATAATTCATTGGATGAACAAAACAACTTAATTGCAACTTTTATAGGTACCTATTCATCAATATAATCAGTAAATCATGTTTTTCAATTTTTATGGTATTCAAGAAATTCTTAGAATTTTCATATTAGAATTCATGTCCAATACAAGTTAGATTGAATCAAGTACTTTTTACTCGACTGAACTAATATCCTATTACAAACACGTTAGTAAAAAAAGCTGTGACCTTGACTGAGTAATTTACCAAAATCAATGATCGCAAATTAATGATCGCAAAGGTTTTGAATCAACCATAATGAACAGTTAAATGTACCCCTATTCAATTCAACACCATGAAACGTTATGTTATGTTGTTCTGACAAAAGAATGTGCTTAGAAAAGAAGTATTATAGAATCAATTCCAGAACACGCTATTTATTGAAATAAAATATTACATTTAAATTATTCATTAGAATTCAATATCAATTGTAATTGAATTGATTATTGTTAGTTACAAAAAAGCTTCTGCTTGAGTTTGAGGAATAATATCTCATATTGAATTAAACAGGGTTTTTTTTACAAAGTGACAGATTTTTCTCAGTGTAGTACCCACGGCCGGCCTGCCCCTCAATCGTAGCACTATGAAGGGGCAGGCTGGAGTGGGGAGTCGTGGGGACTAGAGGAAGGAAAAGGATAGGCATATCTAATCGAGCGACGTTTGTCCTGAATTGAGTCGGGCACTTCGGGCGGATTTCATAAGTATCGTAGCCTCTTAACTAAATCCGTCTGAGAAAAACAACTTTTCTCTTGGAACACAAACGGAATTTCCTTAGGCAATTTGAAATCAGCCGAATGAGCGTTTTGTATAATTAAGTATTGACTCAGAAAAATAATGTTGTAACTGAACAAAAAAAAAACTGGCAATGGGCCTAATAATAATAACTTACTGAATCTCATCAATTACAGTCCAAACTCGTTGACTTGGTTACCACCTTTAATGTTTAGCCTTCACCAGGGACTCTTTAAAATAAGGGGACCCAGCATGTCACAGTCTAAAAAAAGTGAAGGCCTTGAGGGGAAGTTTGTTTTCTGTCGACTCCAAGGAGACCACAAGGGGGCTGATACAAGGTTATGTTATATGTCAGTGTCCAACTGCCATCAGGTTTTATGTGACATGCCAGTGCCATAGATTCTAAAGGAGGCCAAATATTTCCCATCATAATTCACAATTTTTAACTTAACTTCCAGATACTCAGATGTGTCAATTAAAGGTAATGCGGCCGCCTGTAGTATCCCAATAATTGCAACCAGATTTTTCCTGTATCACCTTTAGTAATCCTACAATTCCCATTACGTGGGCATTACGTATAAGTAGGTAGTTCAAAAACAAATAGTAGGTATTGCGAAAATTTTAAATCATTAAGCAGGTAGCTTCAGTGAGGTCTTTTTTTAAAGAGTTTTTATCTACGACTATACAAGTTTATGACGTACCTTGGGAGAGAAATAAAATTACAAAAATTTTACAATGAACACCGAGAAAAACTACATGATTAGAACTAGTAGGACCTAATGTTATTAGTCCATCCCGAAATCTGTGAAAGTTCTTTGGGTAGATACATTCAACAAGGGAAGAAAGTTCAAGTATACATATTACAAATGGATTGAGGAACCTGGTAACAAGGTGCAATAGCGACAAATTCTTAAATAAACAAAATCGGCACTATACTGTCTCACCATACTTATTACTTAAATTCGTATAAATAATTGCTGGAAATCGATTTCAACTATAAAATATTTTTTTTTCATTTGACAGTTGCCACATTCTGCACGAATAGGCCTCACTTTGGAAAGTATAATGCTGGGTCCCCTTACTTTAAAGAGTCCCTGGCCTTCACAAATAAACTTGTCAGATAGTGTCACTGACCAAGAATGATCTATCAGCTCCAAAAATTATACTAAAATGACAGATGCACAAATCATAAAGTTATAGTCAATTTCTAGAAACTTATGGAAGTTCTACAGGGAAAACAATGAAAACTAAAAGAAAATGGGGGCCCTGGGGGCCTCAGGCCAACAAAGATGCGACGGAAAATGCCTCTAAATTAATCATAAAAATTATAAAACTGTACCGAAACTTAAAATTATTTGTCTGCTAAATCTTTGAGTAGGTTATAAAATAGTGCAAACATGTTCATTGAAAGCTCATTTTTCGTTACAATATTTACTGTTAATCGTTACTGTCAATCAATTTTGTATTGCACTTTATGGTAAATTATTATATTTTTAGTTTCTATATGATTAAGAAGATAAATTCTCGTGCTATTTAGTTAGATATCTGTACCATCGGTGGAATAGCAACATGAATAATTGTCGCAAATAATTATTCCAATAGAGGGGAAAGCGACAATTCCGATTGCAATTCCTTCGGAAGTACGTATAGGCATGTGTCGGACGGTCAATTTCAATTCGCGCCTCTATTTTCTTTATACAATATAATGCGTGACAATATCACTTTATAATATACTTAATACAACATGAGGACAGAAGAAAAATACATTTTCGTGTTTAAAATTTATGTGACCTTCATATTTTTTCAGGTAAGTAAGACACTTTTTTAAAAGTAGTATGCCTACAAGAAGCATTCCAAAAAATGTTGATTTTTGTGTTTTATCTAACTTAAGAGACCTTTAGATTTGCTTTAAAATAATAGATACCATCAAAATTGTTGAAAATATTCTTGAAATTGTCTATTTTATAAAAAGGTATTACGAGGAAGTGAAACATAAAAAGCTATATAAGTAGTTGTTTGTCCAAAAAAATCGGCTTCAAAAAATATAAAAAAAATAATTTTGTATATTAAACATTGTATAATAAGCGCCCGCTGCTTTCAACCTAATTTGCGTGCACTCTACATCCATCCTCTGTGATCATAAGTCACAAGCCCGTGTGTTGCGGTTTAGATTGAACGTATAATGTGGTGTCCATATGCAATATGCATCCGATTAATATTTAGTTCACAATAAACCGCCGCGGGTCCAGCGCACATCCCATAACACGCAAGGACGCTCTCAAGGCCACCCGCCGTGTTGTTACAGTTAATTTATATTTTAACGGTCATTACGGCATTGTTATTATGCGCTAAAGTGATGGTTAGGCTTCGGAGTCGACTAGGAGTGCACGGATATTGTGTGTAGAAACTGTTTTTTACAAGCTTTTTAATACGGCAATCAAATACTAAAAAGCACAAAATAATATAAAATTAAAAAAAACCTTTTTATAAATAAGCTTTTATTTAAGACAAACTAAACACTTCCATTGAATTTTAATTGGGTTTTTCGCCACCAAACTGGTTGAAAGACAACTCTTTCAAGTTGCCCGGAAAATTAATAAATTCTTAACAGTAAATGAACTAAACTTTGAGCTTGAAACTCAAAAAATATCTTCAACAAATTTGTTTCCTGATATTTCGGAGAATAAATCTTCTTCCTTTCTCAAAGATCATGTCACGTCAAAGTGAAATGACAGATTAATAAATTTCTGGTTAAAATGTTATGACAACAGAAACAATAGCCTAGCCACCTGTCTGATATTGTACCCTGTGTTCTATCTAATTATTTACACTAACTTATCTTTGAATAAGTGGCAATAATATTTTACTGAATTCCACTGAACATTCAGCAACACCGTTGTCTGTATTTCCTAGAATAAATGATGATTCTTTAATTTTTCGTCTATTTCCTACTTCTTCTTTGAGAACTGGTTTGGACCTATCCCACAAAATCCTATGATTTTATAAATTGAAAATAATAATCAATTACCTTTCTTAGATGTTTCTATACTGAAATCAGATAGTATAGAAACTGGTGTCTATAGAAAACCAACACATACAAATAGGTATCTCCATTTTAAGTCCAATCATCATATTAGTGTTAAAAAAGGAGTAATTAAAAGTTTGTATGACAGGGCTAAAGGGATTTGTTCTAATAACACAAAATTTGAGGAGGAAATAAAACATAAAACATGTTCTTGACAAAATAATAGTTATCCTATTAAATTTATTGAACAAATTTTCCAGGATTGCCCACAAAATAACAATGCTAATAGAATTAGAGAAATCAATCTGGTGGACCGACCAGTAAATTTAATTATTATTAATGTCAGAACAGTATTTAAAACCAAAAATACATTAAGATCGATGCTAGTTAAAACTAAACCATTTAATGAGGTACAAAGTTCAAAAAATTGCATTTATAAAATTCCTTGCGAATGTGGAAAGTTCTATGTTGGGGAGACTTGTAGGAGATTTAACGTTCGTTTAAGAGAACATAAAAATTATATCAGGCAAAATCAAATTTCGAAGTCGAAAATATGTGAACACTCTTCAAATAACAATCATAGGATTTTGTGGGATAGGTCAAAACCAATTCTCAAAGAAGTAGGAAATAGACGAAAAATTAAAGAATCAGCATTTATTCTAGGAAATACAGACAACTGTGTTGCTGAATGTTCAGTGGAATTCAGTAAAATATTACTGCCGCTTATTAAAAGAGAAGTTAGTATACATAATTAGGTAGAACACAGGGTACAATAACAGAGAGGTGGCTAGGCTATTGTTTCTGTTGTCATGACATTTTAACCTGAAATGTATTAATCTGTCATTTCACTTTGACGTGACATGATCTTTGAGAAAGGAAGAAGATTTATTTTCCGAAAGCTCAGTAAACAAATTTGTTGAAGATATTTTTTGAGTTACAAGTTCAAAGTTTAGTTCATTTACTGTTAAGAATTTATTAATTTTCCGGGCAACTTGAAACCAGTTTGGTGGCGAAAAATCCAAATAAAATTCAATGGATCTGTTTACGCCACAAATAAATTTTAGAAAATATTTAAAACTAAACATTGTTTTGTGTTATACTTCTCAACTTCATTTTCGTTAAGATACTCCAATGTCAAATTGGGACAAGCTATTTGAAATTAAAAGGCTTGTGGCTTGTGGCGTGAATTGTAAAGAGAAAACTTGATACATATTTTGGCAAGTATTTATCAACTTAGGCATTAAATTACTTTAACGAAAATTTAAACTTATTTTATTCGTTTTAATGGGTGGCTTAAATAAAATCTTGTTTTTAAAAGTTTTAATTTTAGTTTACATTTAAAGATCACTAAAAATAAAGCTTGTTTTTCATACTTACTTTTTCTATAGGAAGATACAAGTTAATAAACAAAACATTTTGTAAAATATTAAGAGAAATATGAAAAACGTGTTGATATCTGTTGGATTTGCTTTGGTAATCGAGGCTCAATTCAAAGCCTGTCTGTCCGTATTGATTAAAAGAGCCCGCGATTGAAAATATCGAGTGTTTCGCGTCGACAAAAGGACATTGATTACAGCCGTAGTAGGAGTTTTCGCCTAAATAGCGTCACAGCACAAAAAAAGGTTGAAATTAATATTTAAACCGCAAAAATAAAAAATGTTAACTCTCAATAATATTCCATACTAATTTGTATCGAATCGTCTTATACCTAAGCACATAGCACCTACTTTATTACACCATTTCCTACCCCAATACGAGGCAGCGATCCATTTTTATCCCCCCTCCCAACACCTCAATCAATTATAGACAGCCGGAAAGCCGAAAGTGGAGGACGGCGCATCTGGGGCCTGAGGGCTTTCCCCCCCACCCCGGCCCCCCTGCGCCCTAATGGCCCACTCTTCCGGTATTAATACCCCGCGGGGGGGCCGGTAATGACAAAAGACCGCCGCCAAACGAGAATCGTTTCAAACCAGCGAACGAGAAGATAATTTTGTGTAGTTTATTTGAAATGGCCCTTTAAAGTAAAAACATTTGATTGGCTGTAAAACTGAGCGGTTGGTCGAGTTCTATACTCATTGCTTCTTTCCTCCAGCTCCCTATGTATCTGTCTCAAGATGCCACAACTCCTGAACTTTTACCAGAACCGGAAGAGACTCTGGTACCCCCGACAGTGTCAACGACGACGACAACGACATCGCAAACGACAACGCAAAACATTCCACCGCCTTTGGGAGTTGAGATAATCCACGCATCTGTTGATTCGGCTGAGCACAATGCCGTACGCCTAGTCTGGGGCTGCAGCAACGAAAATAACGTTAACTACACCTACGGTGTACACTATGGCGTGGACGAGCCTGATTTGACATGTAAGTGCGTTAATATACCTATTTCAACTACAGATTCGCCAGATATCCCAGTGCCTCCGGCAGGCGGCTGCTTTGCCTTCTTTTAGGTGATTCGCGCGTGGTTCGTCACAATGGAAGTTCGGCCGCTTCGCGGCCTCACGTCCCCCTTTCGCGACGGATACCCCTCGGCTTATTGCCGCACTCGGCCTACGGCCTCGCCCGAAGGCCCTTGTTTCACTAAACGAATTTTAACAAAAAATTAAAATCGACTTCAAAAATTTGCCCGTATGCACACTCCACTAAAAATTAAAAAAAAAATAAAAAATAACACCGACTTCACAAATTTGCATGTTTGCACATTCCAACTAAAATTTTAGAAATATTTTTCTATTTCTAAATTGAGTTATCTTTGGATTTGGTGACAGTCAAGGCAAGGAATGTAAATTTATTTAGATATGGATACATCATAATTATCCTACATACATCATAACTTACAAGATAACTCAATTTAGAAAGAGAAAAATATTTCTAAAATTTTAGTTGAAATGTGCATACGGGCAAATTTGTGAAGTCGGTGTTATTTTTTGTTTGTTTTTTTAACTTTTAGTGGAGTGTGCATACGGGCAAATTTTTGAAGTCGGTTTTAATTTTTTTGTTAAAATCTTTTTATTTCTTATTTTTTAGTGAATTATTCAAAATTATCGAAATCGATCCAATATTAAATTCCATCCCCTATTTGTCCACCCTTAGGATTGAAATGTTTCTCTTCAAATTTAAATGGGACCAAACCTAAGGTACCCCCTTTCCAATAAAGAAAGAATCATCGAAATCGGTCCAATATGAAATTTCATCCCCTATTTGTCCACCCTTAGGGGTGGAATTTTTTCTTCAAATTTAAATGGGACTATTCTGTAGGTTACTCTTTCAAATAAAAAAAGAATTGTCCAAATCGGTTTATAAATGACGGAGTTCTGAGGTAGCAAACATAAAAAAAATATTCAACCGAATTGATAACCTCCTCCTTTTTTGAAGTCGGATAAAAATGCCTAACGGCATACCTTTAATTTCAGCAATTTCCTTATCCAATTTTGCAGATCAGTCAAAAGTCTTCCTCCCCCTGGCTTTCTAAGTGGAAAACCGCTATAAATCCATGACAATCCACACGCAATTATCTCGCATAATCCCACATTTAGCAATTCCGAAAATAGAGAGATTATACACTTAGCGGAATGAGGCTTGCGTGCGCTCGCAGTCACAAGTATTCATTACGAATTCATCACCTTGTGGGCGTGCGATCCGCATATCAGATAAATGAGTGATTTACCGAGAGTAATCGCGAGTTGTATTATACATGCAATGCTTATCGGTTGTGTATATCGAGAACTGTGAACGAAAACACAAATAAAGTTAAAGGTAATGGCGGCAAAAACTCAGTTACATACTTAAATTCTATTAGCTAAAAACACAGAACAACGCAGAATAATATAAGTAAATGTGAATCACCCTGTGTGGTTTTAGCTCATTTAATTTTCTTAAGGCTGCGACAGGCGACAAAAAATACTAAGCGTCTCTGGGAATTTCTTTTTCTCATTAAATTTTGCCAAAGCCTCCGAAAGAATATTAAAATGGTATCGGAAAAAACGAGAGTAAAAAGATTAATTTTGGGGAGGACGGAAGCTTTATGAGTTAATAATAAGCTGGCTCTTAAGATGACAACCAGATAAGTTGGCATATAAAAAAGCCATTTACAAAATTCAGATGATTCTAAAAGAATATACAATATTCCAGGGGCCTTGTTCACTCAATCGAATTTCGATATTTTTTACTACTAGAATGAAATTAATCACATAACTCTTTAATAAAATCCCCTTCAGTATCTTTCTCGTCAATACCTAATTTTGTTATTAACTAAAAAAGTTTATAAAAATTTTAAACTGAGCGCCTTAATTTGGAGCAATGAAATTGCTAGAACTGCTCAGAGTCATACTAATTTTTTAAATATTTAAATACGAAAAAATAATTAAGAAAATATTGGCATTTTTGTTTGTCCCTTAGATTTTTTGATGTGTATTTTATGGACCGACAAAAATGGGTTCCTATAGGTAATGGCATCCCGAATAGAAAAAATAACCATAACTGTGGCGCAAAGTTCACTTCATAGAGAATCAGTCTTCATTATTTTCCTGCAAAAGGCCTAATGTTATAAATTCGGTCGTCCCTGTATAGGTATGTTGCTTGCACATATGGTCAAGTAGAAACCCTAATACTTCTTTGATTTCTATTATTGCTCTCTTCTTACACAACGTACTCCAGACAACACTTCTGGACTGACCACAATCATTGATATAAATCTAGCCTGGCTTGACCGACTTCTTGGAAATAAGCTCGATGGTACAATGGGCGCGAGGGTCACCTGTTCTCGTGTGCATAGCGGGGGCGGGTGCGGCTTGATCGAGTTGACACTGCACACAATGACCGGTCGCCTCAGCCTGTTATACCGACGGTACGGTGGTTAAGCTTCGCATCTGCCAAATTTACACAAGTCCGTAATTGAGGAGCTAGCTATCAGACACCCCGAGAGAGAATAAACATTGATATTAAGAGCCGGGTGTAATTGGCTTACCGACAAAGAACCCTTATCGAAAAGTCGATGGTTTTACAGCTTTCAGCGAGAAAAAGTTACCTACATCTCACCGCTATTCTCTATTTACTGTTTGCTAGATGCATAACTATAAGTTTAAGCCAGAATTTTAGGCAGATTTCCTTTTCTTCCATTTTCTGGAAAGGAAAATTAGTGGATTTAGGTAATTATTTTTATAAAATCCCGACAAAATGGAAATCGGTAATTTAAAAAATATTGAATGATATTAATCCGACACAAGTAAAAAAACATAGACACAACTTAACAAATGACAAAAAATGTGAAAAATGTCATAAAATAGACACGATTTTACACAGAGTTAAAGAGTGCGAAGATTCTAAAAATATTTGGGAATGGACCAAAAAACATATTCTAAAATTATATAATTTTCAGAACTAATGAAATATGTTTATGGTACATACATAGGCGCGTTGTGTTTTTGGAACCTGGAAGAAAAAAAGATGGTCTGTTGCGTATGTCTAGATTAACATTAATAAAGAAATATGGCGAAATAAATAAAAAATTCTTCTGCTTTTAACTCTGTAAAACAAAGTTTACCCATACTGTGATATAATAAGATTTTAGGTACCTAAATAGAATAAATTTCATCAGTATACTAGTAAAATATATGTAAAATTGTACAAAATAAGTAAATAAAAAGTGAGTCTATTCTAAAAAAAATTCGGTTGTATTTTTATTTTTTTATGTTTGTTACCTCAGAAGTCCGTCATTTATAAACCGATTTGAACAATTCTTTTTTTATTTAAAAGGGTATACCTACAGAATGGTCCCATTTAAATTTTAAGAAAAAATTCCACCCCTAAGAGTGGACAAATAGGGGATGAAATTTCATATTGAACCGATTTCGATGATTCTCTTTTTATTAGAAAGGGAGTACCTTAGAGGTGGCCCCATTTAAATTTGAAGAAAAAATTCCACCCCTAAGGGTGGAAAAATAATGGATGAGGTTTCATATTGGACCGGTTTGGATGATTCTCTTTTTATTGAAAGGGATTACTTTAGGAGTGGCCCCATTTAAATTTGAAGAAAAAATTCCTCCCCTAAGGGTGGACAAATAGGGGATGAAATTTCATATTGAACCGATTTCGATGATTCTTTTTTATTAGAAAGGGAGTACCTTAGAGGTGATCTTATTTAAATTTAAAGAAAAAATTCCACCCCTAAGGGTAGATAAATAGGGGATGAAACTTCATATTGGACCGATTTAGATAATTCTTAATAATTCACTAAAAAATAAGAAATACAAAAATTTTAACAAAAAAATTAAAACCGATTTCACAAATTTGCCCGTATGCACACTCCACTAAAAATTAAAAAAAAAAACAAAAAATAACACCGACTTTACAAATTTGCCCGTATGCACATTCCACCTAAAATTTTAGAAATATTTTTCTCTTTCTAAATTGAGTTATCTTTGGAGTCGGTGACAGTAAGTTATGATGTATGTAGGATATGATGTATTCATATCTAAATAGATTTAAATTACTTGCCTTGACGGTCACCAAATCCACAGATAACACAATTTAGAAAGAGAAAAATATTTCTAAAATTTTAGTTGAAATGTGCATACGGACAAATTTGTGAAGTCGGTGTTATTTTTTGTTATTTTTTTAAATTTTTAGTGGAGTGTGCATACGGGCAAATTTTTTTAAGTCGTTTTTAATTTTTTTGTTAATTTTTTTTATTTTACATTCTGTTTCCACATTTAAACCCAGGCTTTAGTTATAGTTATCAGTTACATACTTAAATGCTTCTAGATAGTGCAATACCTAATAATATTCTACTCACATTATCCATACTTCTTTATTTATTAGATATTTACTACTTCAATTTTCCATACGCATTTGAAAGGCTGTAGTAGATATCTAAAAGTGTGCATTTCAAGTCTCCGGTCCCCTTCAATATTATAATCCGCCAGACAACATAAATTCGTGAGACAGTGCTAGTCTGTTCCAATTAGGAATTCCGAGTGACGGATCGACTTGCTGCCTTCATAGACAGTTGAATACCTCCTATAACTGCTAGCTGAGAATCCTAATACGGCCGCAGATTACAGCCCTGTCCAAAGTTGCGGCGGCATCGGATCAGTCAAATTGCCTCATACACCCACCTGAATAATGTATTGACGCGATCGGAGAGCGGGAGAGACAAAGCCCCGACGTGCTCTATCGATTATCGAAAAGTTTCCGATGTAGGTGGCAAGCGCTGGAGTTGTATTAGTTTGCAAAAGTTTAGATCGGGGTTTCTGTTACACACTAGCTACCGTCGAGAATTTAAAAGGTTCAACTTTATAATTTAATCACTCGAGTAGCTCAAGAGAACGTATCGTGCCCAAACTACTGCAATTGAGTTGAATAAAAAATTAAAAAAAAAATTAAAACCGACTTCAAAAATTTGACCGTATGCACACTACACTAAAAATTAAAAAAAAATAACACCGACTTCACAAATTTGCCCGTATGCACATTTCAACTAAAATTTTAGAAATAGGTATGTTTTCCTTCTAAATTGAGTTATCTTTGGAAGGAATTTAAATCTATTTAGATATGATTACATCATATCCTACATACATCATAACTTACTGTCACCGACTCCAAAGATAACTCAATTTAGAGAGATAAAACTATTTCTAAAAATTTTAGTTGAAATGTGCGTACGGGCAAAAGTCGGTTTTAATTTTTTTGTTAACATTTTTTATTTCTTATTTTTCAGTGAATTATTAAGAATTTTAGAAATCGGTCCTATATTAAATTCCATCCCCTATTTGTCCACCCTTAGGATTAAAGTTTTTATCTTCAAATTTAATTTCTGTTCAGATTTAAATGTGACCACCCCTAAGGTAACCCCTTTCTAATAAAAAAATAAGAATCATCCAAATCGGTCCAATATGAACTTTCATCCTCTATTTAGCTACCCTTAGGGGTGGAATTTTTTCTTTATATTTAAATGGGACCACCTCTAAGGTAATCCCTTTCTAATAAAAAAGATTCATCGAAATCGGTTCAATATGAAATTTCATTCCCTATTTGTCCATCTTTAGGGGTGGAAATTTTTCTTCAAATTTAAATGGGGCCACTCCTAAAGTAATCCCTTTCTAATAAAAAGAGAATCGTGGAAATCGGTCCAATATGAAATTTCATTCCATATTCTTCAAATTTAAATGGGACCACTCTGTAGGTTTCAAATAAAAAGAATTGTCCAAATCGGTTTATAAATGAAGGAGTTCTGAGGTAACAAACATAAAAAAACATACAACCGAATTGACAACCTCCTCCTTTCTTGAAGTCGGTTAAAAAAATGCAGTACCTACCTTTCACAGTAATGTTTTTTTCCAGATCCAAAGTTAACAACAACCAACGTTTCAATCTTAGTACCAGATTTAGAATTCTGCACCAAGTACCTCTTCGGCATCTCGGTTTTCGAAGGCGAATCACCCGGTAGAGTCAACCTGAACGACGTCAGAAGTGTGATCACCGGTGCTGACAGACTGGAGGCTCCCAAAGACCTTCAAGTATGATTATCGAAATTTATGTTTTTTTTTGTCGGTAAAAGTATGGTCTTCATTGTTTGCAGGTAGAATACGAACCGAACGAGCAACCCTGCATGGTTATCAGGTGGTCGTCACCTTGCGAGAACGTCGTAGAACCCATGGGATACTTGGTGGGTAAATACATTTACTGCAACTTTAATTTAGTTTGCTATACACAAACTTCGCTATGAAATATTATCGGGTCAGGGCAACCGGAACGGCCCAGTATATCTATCTAGTCCCGGGAAATTGTTTGCTTTATCTCAAGCTACGATCTTTCTCTCCCCATATATTCCCTAGCTTCTGTTTTTACAATTCGCCACCAGATGGTATAGCATCCTCTGGAGACAGATATGTTAAAGTGAGGTTCCACTGTCTTTTGCAGGTGAAATTGCTAGAAAACTCTCGAGAGTATCGTGTTTGCTTTGTTAAAATCAATAAAAAAAATCGAAGAAAGCATAAAACAAAATTTGTTTTAGTTCGTAGATACAAATAACAGCACTGCATCATTTATACTATAGGCATCGATTCTCGAATTGAACCGTAATATAGATAAATGGGAACCGATTTGTATTTATTGTATATTGGGACGTACTAATAGCTTTGGGGAAATTGAAAAATTGTCAACATATATTATGCATTGCAAAGTTAAATATGTATTTTAACCAATTATTAAAAAACTGACGCACAAAATATTTTTATGAACAAAATATTGAAATTTATTTTAAAAACATATCTCGCAACTACAACTACTAGCGGTGAATAAACTGAACACGAGAAGAAAAAAAGCACATCATAGAAAATATAAATCGTATTCATAGAGAGAGAATAATGAAGTAATATTTTATTGCAAATTTTGAAACAAAAAATTTGGTATATTTTGCGATTGTGATGTGATCTTTTATTTCTCTATAATTTTACATTCAAAACTACGGCCCAGATAGTTAAACATATTTTTAATCGATCCGGTGAGCTCTTTATTTACGAGTTTTTGTTAATTTTATTGTATTCCGCCCACGTTTAAAGCTGAACGAGTTTTACAATTTCCAAATGCAATTTAGTGTCGGGTGGGTGAATGTGGATATATCAGGTTTTCTTTATTGATTTCCATTTCGGCGCTATTGTTTTGTTTTATGCGGAACGTTGTATTTTTTTAACGAAAAATGTTTAGTACTTTTATTTTTTGCCATTAGTTGCGAATGTACAGGGTGACTCCATGTTACATAGACTGCCAAATTAAAAAAACTGAATATTCTACTGTTTGACGTGTTTGTAGATTTGCTTATGAATATATCCATAAAATTTCTAGAAATCTTCTTGAATTTTACGATTTTGAGAAAAGTGATTGGCCAGGTATATTTTTCCGGTAAACTCTTCGATGTTATTTTGAGTCTGCATGCTCGAAATCGCGCAGACATCAATCATGAACGTTGAAGTGGCAGAGAGCAAATTTACGGTGAGGCTTTCTTGCCAAAATAATGCACCGATAGAGGCTGAAATTTCCTCAAGGGAAAATGAGTTTCAGGAATGCAGAGGGATGGATCTATTATTGAGTATATGGGAAGAGAAATTTAGCGCGCCCATTACATGATGTAGGTCTATGTATAACATACCTAGTGAGTTTAGGATTATAGGAAATTTGATGTAACGTATTGGAAAATTGTTTTAATAGTTTTAGTGAAAGGTAGTTATTTAGGAGTATTGTAGAGATAAAATTTGTAATCTAAGGTCTTTTATGTTATGACTTATAAGTCGAAGCTTTAAAGTTTCGAGTTATAAGTCGAAATATTAGTTCAATATTTCGACTTATAAGTCGAAATTTTAGGAGCGATTCTAGAAAAAAAGGCGAGTGTCCCTTCCAGGCCTTCGTAGTATTTTGGTTGTGCAATTAATAAAAAAAGTCCCACATGTTGCACACTTAAATGACCACATTGTATACATCTACAACTTCTACATAAAACTCTCCTTTCTGATATCAATAATGGGCCTTTTCGCACATTTTTCTTTATAAAAGTGCATCATAAAGTAGGTAGGTATTTTCAAAAGAAAAGTAAAAATCTTTTTTTACGATCGTCCAAAAAGTTACTAAGTAAGAGTTTAATCTAAAGATAAATATTTTTTCTTGTAATTTAAGTATACGTATAAACGTGGTAACTATAGGTACTTAGATACCATTACATATTCCTCAAAACGTTATTGTTTGATATTAAAAAAATGTTTGATAGTGGCAATTTTCGTAATTAATTTCAAGTTGTCAGTTTGCAACTTTAATATAAATTTAATTCGATCGTAGAAAATATGTGCAAAAAGCATAATTGTTAAATATACCAATATAAATTTGTTGCACTAGTTACGCAAATAACTATTTCCGGTGTAAAATTAAATCAAATTCAAATTTCCTAGGGGCGTGCCTTTGAAACGCTGGTTGATTAGATTTTGGCATTGTTGCCAAGGACTTGCTATGGTCGGTTTTCACGTTTATGAGCCGTCGAAAAATGAAATCTTTCAAATTTTGAAAGAATATGACAAACAGCTAATATTGATTGATCTAAAATGTGGCGCGATTTTTAAATGTTGTTAGGTACAAATTTTTTGCTAAATAACCGACTTTATGAAAAATTGGGCTCTACCATTGAATAAAATATTCAATAAGGTATTCAATGCATCTACTACATGAAAATACATCGATGTTCTTTATTTCTAATCATACAAATTAGCTAAGTTCAAGCTAGTAATAAAGGCCTATTTAAAAGTTAAGGAGGTGACATTTAGGTATGCGCTATAGAGCAATTTCTTTACAGATATCTGTCTTCGAGAAAAACCAATCGCGCTACAAAGATGTCACCGTACCACCAACCAAACGAGCCGACATCGTTTACCATCTTCCGTAAGTAAAAATGAACTTAAAAGGAGTTACCTATGTATTTACATTGCCATCAGGTGCGTATAAGTGCAATCTTCGTTAAAAGTAGCTCTGAGGCCAAAAAACATCTTACTCATCGTCACGGCCGCGGTGGCGTCGCTCGTACCGGCGCTGACTTTTTAGACTGCATGTTTTTCTGCCTTCGATCGACCTTGGTTCGAGGCAGGCGCATGCATATGTCTTTAAAGAAAAACACCGCTATGGCCAAGAGCGCTGGACAAATGTGGGTTCACGGTATTGCTCCTAAATAGCTTTATCCGTGTGATTTACTAATTGTCCTACACTCACTGGGATTACTACGGTTTTCTAGGGTTTTCCGTAGTACTTGAGCGAATGCTATCCTAGTTCTATCGGCAAAAAAGTCGGCCCTAGCCGCAAATGGCAACGAAGACATAATAATAGTAATTGCCCCCCTCCCCCGCACAAGCATGTGGTTGCTTCTGGGGTACTCCTAGTTTGGAGTATTGTGAGGGTGAGAATTATTATTATTATTATTATTATATCGTGCAATGTATCACATTTTTCCTGCTACCGACAATTTCAGATTATAGGTATAGGTACTTTGAATATTAAACCCAAAATACACTATGGAGTAGCTTGTGAGCAATAATCTTTATAATAACCTTTGTTCAATTACTAAAAATACTACTAAGTGATAAATATAAGAGGCAGAGTGTAACGATAATAAAAGATAAATAAATAAAAAGTTGTCTTTTTGTGGGATTTGAACCCGCGACCTACGAATTACTAGTCGCGTGGTCTCAGCATGCGGTTATCGAAGTGCCTGAAAAATTTGGTCTGTAAGGCGGCTCTTATTTGACGCCAGGGAAACATTGATATTATTAATTTTTCTTTGGTATAATTCGTGTTCTTTTTTATTAAAAACGGCATGTAAAACGCACGTTTCGCGTAGCTAGCATCCACTTTCGTATCTAGCAACATTTCGAGCCTGTCGGCGACTATGTAAAGTGTAGGGAGTAGGACAAATATTTTTCAAATTTAAACGGACATTTCATTTTATTCATATCTCTGTCCCGCACAGTTCAATCAATAATCCTCTCGCGCTGTGCTGTTGTGACAAAATTATTACAGAGGCCGAGCCATACCGTCTCTAAAAAAGCTGCCAGAAAATTTATTCAGAGTGTGGCGCAATAAAAAAAATTCGGAGCAGTTGAAAATCTGACCGCGCGATGCGTCACTTTGTCATTTTTAGCTGGTGGTTAAAAATGAAATAATTGTATGCTGTGTGCAGGTGGTTTCCCGTGCCTGTTTCGATATTAAGTAATAAAAAATGGGGTTGTTTGCTGCTTTTTTATAGGCGGAAATGGGGAATACCAAACTGTATATTTTTTGCAATATCATCGTTTGTTTTATAGTTCTTTTTTGCATATTCATAACTCCTATATCGAATTATGAAATTAACTACAGGTTCGGGCTTTTACATTTTTTCTAAATGTCAGATGTGTAGTGTTGTCTAAAAATCACTCATCGACTGCCGTGAACAAAAAACTTCGCCAAAACATCTAGATACGGTCTAGTTCTTCCGGGGGCGTCGGTTCCGGGTTTCAATCGGGAAACGCCGGAGCAGAAAATAAGAAAGTCCGCGGGCAAAGTTGAGATAAACCGCCGCAACTTGTCAGTCCGTGGTTTTTGCCTTCGGCTTCCGGATATTGGTTTCTATTTTCAAGCTGCGATTGTGTCAATAACTCTTCCAATAGTTTTTTTTTGTGGGCTTTTCTATTAGTGGGGTCTCGATTTTGGAACGTATCCTATGATTGACATGCAGCGAATTTCTTATTGCGCTATACGCTATATACGATGTGTCCCGGATTAGAATGAACAGCATGGGGATCTTGCAAACGGTGAGAGATAGATCAACGGTTAAATGGGAAAAAAGTTGCGCAATTTTGAGGTCAATATAATGGTACAAACAGATTTCTAATATTGTCTTCTTTCTTTTTTTAGTTATTTTGAAAAAAGTTGCTATCACAGATAGAAAAAAAGAAAAACACTTTCTTATGGCATTTTTAACAGGCTTTAAGATGGCGTTTTTTGATTTGTTCTACAACATTTCGCTTTTGAGAAACCATCTTCAACTTTGATGATGTATCACACAAAATATTTTTTATTATACTTCTTTGAAAACACCTTTTTTTCATCTGTTTTAGCAATAATGAAAGATGGGGTTTTTCGGGCTAGCGCACGGAAACAGCAAACAGCGCATGGAAAAACTTTCAGTGCGCTGAATAAAAATACCGAATATATGGCTTTAAAATAGAAGTAAACTAAATTTAAGAAACTCTATATGCTCTCTGATATTTAACATGTACCTATTTTGTATTTTAATTCGTAAGTGTTTCAATATTTAGATACATTTCTGTAATATTTTTGACGTTTTGTTCAGCTTATCTGACAATAACTAATTTACAACAAAGCACCTTTGAAATAATTTGAGAGTAACCATGGAAACGCATCATACCTACCAAACACTATATTTTTGCTTTGTTTATTTTTTGTCAATTAAATTTATTATAATATGCCGATAAAATGTTTTAAGTTTCCGTTTTCAAAGAAGTATAATAAAAAATATCGTTCATTACACGTCCAGAAATAGATTTTTCCGTGCTTGCATGATTTCCCGTGTCACGCGCGCACGGAAAAATCTTTATTTCCAGACTCGTAATGAAATATACTATTTAAAACGTTTTAAGACAATTATACTGAAAATTCCTTTTTTTATTCTTTTTTCTATTGCGGCTCTGTATTTAATAATAGCCTAAAATTAATCAGTATTGTCAACAATTTAGCTTACAACTTATCTTTCAATTGGAGAACCAAAAAAAGGACGGCAAAGACTAATAATAGTCACATACGATAATAAAAAATAAATAAAAATTCTCCACCTAGAAGGCTTTGAAACAACAAAACCAACCCCTTGTCATTCGTCAAACTCCCACTGTATCATTTAGTTAATAATTTGTATTATTGTAAATAATGTAATGCGACACTGTTTGCTGCACATACAACAACAGAGGAAAGCACTGATCAGACAGGGCCGTATTTAAAAACATTAAGTTTCCGAAGAAAAATAAACTGTAAGTTAAATTGTCGATAATACTGATTAATATTTAGACTTCTTATTATTAAATACAGGGCAGCCATCGAAAAAAATGAATGGAAAAAAAGGAGTTTTCAGTATAATTGTCTGAAAACATTGTTGTAGAACAAATCTAAAAACGCCATCTTAAAGCCCGTTGAAAAGTGCCATAAGAAAGTGTTTTTCTTTTTTCCTATCTGTGATAACAACTTCAGAAAAAAATAAAATTGAAAACGCAAAATTTCACTTTTTTCAAAATAACTCAAAATATATTAGAAATCTGTTTGTACCATTTTATTGACCTTAAAATTGCGCAACTTTTTCCCCATCTAACCGTTGTTCTATCTTCACCGTTTGCAAGATCCCCAAGCTGTCCATTCTTATCCGGGACACATTGTATGCACTGAATTTGTTTGCAGGCAGCACAACACTTCTTATGTTCAAAATGTGCAGTTTTCAAGACTATAATAGTCGAGAATCTATGAAATGTATCGATACATTACATTCTGAACTTCCTTTCAGGGCAAAATACGGAGGAGAATACGACGTGACGATCTCAACGGCCACCCCAGGTGCAGCAGCCTCAGAACCGGTGACCCTCCTGGTGCCGGAATATCTTCAACCTTGGCGCATGCGCGTGGCGGTCGACTCGGCGGACGACGCGTTTCTCTTGTATTGGTCGGAGCCGCACGTACCGCCAAGCCTGAGGTACAGATATTACTACGAGGTAAGAAACGATAGTTTCATTTCGGTTTGAAAAAAAATCAGAAAATCAGCCATAGCTCTTTTATTTTTTATAATAACTATGCCGAGTATTATATTTTTGGAAAGCTAAAAAAATTGCTGACTTTATAAGGCCACAGCCAACTATGATTTACATTTAAAAAAAAACACAAGTTTATGTCATATCTCAAAAAGCACAAACAACATAAAAAATTGGATAAGGTTATTTTATTAAGCCCAAAATTATCTACAATTCTTGTCTCTACAGGGTGAGTCGAAGTTAAACCGCCATACTCAAAATTTGAGTAGTATTTTTAAAAATAAATGGGGTTCTTCATATAACATTTTGTCCAAAAACGCTTCGTTTTCGACATACAGGGCTTCAAAGTTTTCTTTTAAAAACAGAAAAAAATTAGTATTTTCGGTTCCATTTATGCTATCCAGTTGAAAATTGGTACTTTTATGTTTTCTGGGACGGCGATTATGAATTTTCTATCAACTTTCTTCTAGCTGCTAGAGGGCGTTGGCTACGTCGTTACTTTCGAACAAAAGTGTTTTAAACTTTTTTGTCGTGGAAAAATCTGCATTTTAGACAGCGGAATATTAAATTACATTCGATTATTTTGAACAAAAAATGTCTCCTGTAAAAATACGAAAACCTTAACCGTTTTCATGAAAAACGCAATTTTGTGTCGCGGTGCGCGTGAATTCGAAAAAATTAAAATTTCGTAGTAGGCTGAGAAATGGGATTTATTAATTTGGAATTCTTTATTTACAGTAAGTATTGTCCTAGATTAACAATTTTTGTGAAATTAGTAATAAAAAGAACTTTAACCAAGACAACTTTATTAGCAAAAACATAACGAAAAAAATTATAATAATATATAATATAAGCATTCTGGTATCAGGATGCCTTCTACCTGGGAATTTTTGGGCATAAACTCGAGATGCCAAAAACAATTTCCAAAACATTCACCAATTACGTAAATCATACTTATCAAGTCATGTTTACAATAATTCATTTTGTGACAACTTTTTTGCTGTTTTAAATTAAACAGCGAACACAGAATACAAGCAGCAAATGAAATATGTCAAACTAGAAACAAAACCATGGCCACCTATGAGTTCTCCTAAAACTTTTAACTTTTTATTTTAATATTCTATTTATGCAGGTGTAGTAGGTATACAAAAATATGGTAAACTACAGATTGTAACTGGTACTAACGCTTTTTTGATATGCAGCTTTTTAAATAAGTACAAGTTTGATTCTCGAGTAATTTGCGTGTATGTAATAAGTAAAAAAAGTTGCAAATTTTCTGTTTATACTGGATTTTTGAAAAAACCGCTAAAGATAGAGGTACTGTATTAGGTATCAAATTAAAGCTGAATGAATGCCCTATCCAATAGAAATGTTAGATATAGGGTGTTCCATTTGAAAAAAAAATAGTAAATTAAGTTTGAAAATGTCGGAGTTTTGGCGGAAAAAAGTGAAACATCCTGTACAAAAATTTTCAACTTGGTTCTTAGTCATTAATAAAATGGTTAAGTGTAAATCCACAACCAATGTTTCAAGAGAAAAAAATCAAGCCGAAAGAAAAATATAGCAATATTAATGAAGGGTTGATATTTAGCAAAAAATACATTAAAAAAATTATAACTTGGCAACGCCGCAGATGGAAGCGGAAATAATTTAGGCATATATACTGTACTTTGATATGCTTCATTTGCGATAAAAAAAATCGGGTCATTCCATTTAAAAAAATTATTTTTTTGTCGCCACACTTTTTTGAAACACCCGGTATATACCAAACTAATTTTAAAATGTGCTCCATCTTCCCTTATTTGGATCCCCCGAACCGATTCTTTTTATCCTTAAAAGTATAGCCACAATCGAAGAAGGGAATACTAAATGGACACGCTGTATACATATAACTGATTGCCCCACCCCCAGACGTTAATACTGGATACGCCACTGCTTATAAGTAAAATTATACCACAAAGTGTATCATATGCGAGTTATTCTGTTGGTTTACCAACGTGTAATATATTCGTATGTATTTCGAGGAGCCCTTTCCGAAAAAGGTAAAATCACATTGCAATTTTTTTTAGAAAGATATTACATCTACTTGTACTTCTTCCATCCTACAAGCAGAAATATATTTAACAAATTTCGAAAAGATACAATTTATTTGCGCTCCGTTTTCACAAACTTTACTTGATGCCCAGCCGAACGAACAGAAAGTAAGTCTGCAGAAGTGTAAATACGGCTACGCCCTTTTATCTGTATTCTTTAATAGTTTTATAAACAGTCCCCCGACGGACCGAGTTTATTTTAGCAATAAGGTTTACCCAACGCCGAGGGTGGTTCGTACAAATTCGACTCGTAATTTGCGGAAGGGGTTTCCCGTCGATCCCTGGATCCCAAAATAAAAGAGCGTCACGGGGCGCCCCCGCAGCTCGTGCCTTGTTTGGCTTGGCTTAAATCCTCTTTGGCCTTTAATTGCGCGACGAGTCGGAAAGCGCACATCGCTTCTGGTGGCGAAAACACAAACGCGCGCGCATAGTGTACACACTGTCTTTCAAAAAGCTCGCGGGGATCTTTTATTAATCATTTATTTTGTAATTAATGTTGGTATTAGCTATCTGGCAAAAACGCCACCTAAGAAAATTTCTTAACATGAATTATTTATAAAAATTTTACGATGGCCCGGAAGGGACACACAAAATATATATTTTTTTCAAACTTTAAAATTCCGAGATACTAACTCGGAATTTTAAACTTAAAATTCGGAGTTATAAGTCGGAATTTTAAAATTCCGAGTTAGTATCTTGGAATTTTAAAGTTTGAAAAAATATTATTTTATGTGTTTTGTTTTTAACACGATATTTTTATTTATTACTAGCTTATGGCATATGTGCTTACTTGTTCATAAATTTTCACTAGTCAAATATATTTTTTTAATATCGATAATTTTTTTTATAAGAAATACCGTAATAATAATAATATGTACAGTGCCTGCCAAAAAGTTGGAACTATATGGGATTTGTTTTTATTTTTGGGCTAAGATGAAACTACTCGGGACGATCATCTCTGCTTCCAAAAAGATTCGAAATGAGATCATTAAACGTCGTGACGTCATTTGACATACATGTCAAAATACGCTTTATTTGTGATTTTATCGAAAAAAATTATTTGAAAAAGTTGCTTGGAATTTTATTTTACCGCTATGTGCAACTTTATAATTGTTTGCTTCATCCAAACGTGATATTTTTTAGTTATGGACCCTGTTTGGGTCGTAATCGGCTAGTTTCAAGAAAAACTCAACTAACAAGGTGCAATTTTGGACGATTTATTTTTTGTTACAATGTATTGCCAGATGTAATTGCACCTTGTTAGTTGAGTTGAGCTAAACTAAAATTATCACGTTTGGATGATAGGCAAACAATTCTAAAGTCAAATATGGCACACCTAAAAAAACGAAATTTATTAGTTTTCATATTTTTTCAAAAAAATCAAAAAATTATCATTGTTAGTATTTTTGTCTGAAAACTTGCACAAAGGGGTAAAATAAAATTCCAAGCAACTTTTTCAAATAACTTTTTTCGATAAAATCACAAATAAAGCGTATTTTGGCTATTTATTTAATTAAATGTCATTTGTGACAAGTATGTCAAATGACGTCACGACGTTTAATGATCTCATTTCGAATCTTTTTGGAAGCAGAGATGATCGCTTCAGAGTAGTTTCATCTTAGCCCAAAAATAAAAATAAATCCTATATGGTTGCAAATTTTTGGCGCTGTATATACTGAGTTAATATTGCAATGCCATATATTTCTGAGCTATGTTTAAAATTTCAATTCTCTAGCTCATCGCGAAATTAGTTTAATGTCGATTGCAAAATTTGACTTTTTCTCGCTAACATTCAATAATTAAGATGAAAGGAAATTTGTTTGGGAAAAAGTCCTGAACTTTGGTTAGATGCGTGAAATAGTTTGATGATATTTTAATTATTTATTATTATTTATAAGTAGGTACAATTAATAGTAGCATAATTAATAGTAGTTTTTATTCGAATTCGAATATCATTTACATCGAATTCCGATATTTTAGCATTAGTTTAAACTAACCAAATTTGTTGCTCTTATGCCTTTCATTTCTATGTTCATGTTTGTTGTATTTCTTTTATTAAAACGATTAAAACTACCTACGATATTTGACATGATTGACACAAGCATATTAATAGCAAAATAGTCTTCTCTGTTCCAAGGCCGACTATAAGTTCAAAGGTATTCGATACCTTCGATAGACGCTCTAAACTCTGAACGAATGGCAAACTCCAAAAGTCGCGAAGCCCCACCGTTCCGACTCGCGCCATTATTCCCCCCCCCCCCCCCAGCTTGCAATTTGGCAGAAACAAAACCCCGAAACTTCCCGCGCAGATATCCCTTCCATCATCTCCCCAATTTTCCCCCCCCCCGTTCGGTTTCGGGGCCGTCCGCCCGATTTATCAGAGTCCTTTGACGTTTGACGCGGGGTCGAAGGCGGCGATGATTGCCCGATCGGGCCCGCTTCCGGCACGGCTATTCCGGTTCTCTTTCGCCGTTTCTTGTACAGTTGGAGATTTACATCGACAGTGGGATTTGGAAAGTTACAAACAATTCCGAATCGACGCCTGCTTCCACGGGCGTAGCCAGGATTTAGTTTTGGGGGGGGGGGGGGGGTTTAGTTTGAGAAGTAAATAAAACAACAAAAATATACTTATATGAAATTTAATATCTATATATCCATCCGAAAAACTACGACATATATTTATAAAGTTCTTAACTTTAAATGAAATGGATAAATTAATTTCGTTCCTCTGCGCTAAATCTAAAACCATTAAAGAAGAAATCTTTGGCTTTTTCTTTTAAATATATCTACTACTTCATCTGCATGAATTTCTGTTCCATAGTGAATGTTCATTAGAGCCAAACCATTAAGTCTGTTTTCACTTGTAGTGTTTCGTAAATAGTTTTTCAGTCTCCTTAGGCTCGAGAAAGACCTCTCTGGGGTAGCAGTGGATACAGGAATGGTAGCCAAGATTTGTAGTAATGTGTAAATATTAGGATAAAGGTTTTTATCGCACATATCTAGGCATTCCAAACTAGATTTCGGGGTAGGCAGTCTTCTTATCAGCATGCAAGGTAGCTGAAGCTTTGATAGCTAAATCCAAATTTGTTTCTTTATTAGAAACCCCTTGACCTTGACTACACCAATTTTTCCAGTAGTCCATACCTTTAGGTTTACCACCCTTCCTTTTTTTCCCCTCCATTTTTCGACAGTAATAATGATTCACGTCTCTATCCTTAACAAGGATAGATAATATTAGGTAATATTATCTATCCTTAAGTGCGACAAACTTTAAGGGGTGATTCTACATGAAAAAATAATGACAGTTTGCTATATAAACGTGGGTCCGCAAAAATGCTTCGTTTCCGATATACAGGGAGTCGTTTTTTTAAAAAAATAATAATGTATTTATTGCGCTGAAACGGATTAAGATATTCAAATGAAATTTGGTGGGTTTTAAGAGGACTAGAAAGCGCATTTTTTGACACCCGATTAAAAATTTTATGTTAATCAGTGGCGTGCATAGGGGTAATGGCCTCGATATTTTTAAGAAAATAAATGATACGCCACTGAGATAATTTTGAAATAAAAATTTTTTTTTAAAATCCTCGTTTAATTAGTGACAAAAAAGCTCTCTCACCTTTTTTTCACAGGGGCCGCCATTTTTATGCAAAAAATTAAAACAACATAACGCGTATTTTTAATTTCTATTACAACAAAATCAAAAACCTATCCTATACAGCAACAATAAATCAAAACAACAAATGAAAATAAAAATATCTCGAATAAAACATTTTTAGTTAGGTGCGCATAGCTATAACAATAAATAAATTATCTTTTTTTTTTAAACTTTGACTCCCTGTAGATCGGAAACGAAGCATTTGCGGACCTACGTTTATATAGCAAACTGTCATTATTTTTTCATGTAGAATCACCCCTTAAAGTTTGTCGCACTTATTTACTAACACCCTGTATATGTATAATATTTATTTATCTTGACAATCTCGGGATAATGTCACTAAATTCCGTCGAGAATGACAAAGGGGATTATAATATTCTTTAAAATTTATACAATGTGTCCGGGATAAGAATGAATAGCATCGAGATCTTGCAAACTGCGAGAGATAGAACAACGGTTAAATGGGGAAAAAGCTGCGCAATTTTAAGGTCAATAAAATGTCACCAACAGATTTCTAATATCTTTTTTCGTTTTTGAGGTATTTTGAAAAAAGTAAAATTTTGCATTTGCGATTTTATTTTTTCTGAAGTTGTTATCACAGATATTAAAAAAAGAAAAACACTTTCTTATGGCACTTTTTAACGGGCTTTAAGATGGCGTTTTTAGATTTGTCCACAACATTTCGTTTTTGAGAAACCATCTTGAACTTAATTTTTTTAAATACGAACCTGGATTTTTTTGCAGATTTTGAAAGCACTTTTCATTGCAAATACGATGATGTATGACACGAAATATTTTTAAAATGTTTTGAGACAATTATACTGAAAATTCCTTTTTTTCATTCATTTCTTTCAATTGCGGCCCTGTATTTAATAATAAAATGTCCAAATATTAATCAGTATTTCAAGAATTTAACCTACAAATTATCTTTCAATCAGAGAACCAAAAAAAGGATGGCAAAGTCTAATCACAGTCACATACGATAATAAAAAATAAATAAAAATCCTCCACCTAGAAGGCTTTGAAACAACGAAACCAACCCCTTGTCATTTGTCATAACTTCCACTATATCCATTAGTTAATAATTTGTATTATTAGAAATGGAGGGTGCTTTTTCAAATGACGACAAATTTAACATGTTAGCATGTTATATTTTGTGCCACAGAAATAATGTAGAGGCCAAACGAATGTATTGTTGCAAATGGAAAAAGTTATTGGTTACACGGACTTCAAGCTTTCTTCTCACAAATTCACAATAATTATAAAAAGGGAAGGATTTACTACAAAACACAATGCGACACTCTTTGCTGTAGAACAACAGAGGAACATACTAACCAGACAAGGCCGTATTTAAAAATATTAAGTTTTTGAAGTAAAATAAACTGTAAGTTAAATTGTTAACAATACCGAGACAATAATAAGAAGTCTAAATATTAATCACTATTGTCATCAATTTAACTTAAGTTTATTTTTACTTCGAAACTTAATATTTTTAAATACGGCCCTATCTGTTGTTGTATGTACAGCAAACAGTGTCGCAATGTGTTTGTAATAATACAAATTATGAACTAAATGATACAGGGGAGTTATGACAAATGACAAGGGCTTGGATTCGTTGTTTCAAAACCTTCTAGGTGGAGGATTTTTATTTATTTTTTATTATCTTATGTGACGGCTATTAGTCTTTGCCGTCCTTTTTTTGGTTCTCCAATTAAAAGATAAGTTGTAAGTTAAATTGTTGACAATACTGATTAATATTTAGACTTTTTATTATTGAATACAGGGCCGCAATAGAAAGAAATGTATGAAAAAAAAGGAATTTTTAGTATAAATGTCTCAAAACATTTTAAAAATATTTCGTGCCATACATCATCGTATTTGCAACGAAAAGTGCTTTCAAAATCTGCAAAAAAATCCAGGTCCGTATTTAAAAAAATTAAGTTGAAGATGGTTTCTCAAAAACGAAATATTGTAGAACAAATCTAAAAATGCCACCTTAGAGCCCCTTAAAAAGTGCCATAAGAAAGTGTTTTTCTTTTTCCTATCTGTGATAACAACTTCACAAAAAATAAAATCGAAAATGCAAAATTTCACTTTTTTCAAAATAACTCAAAAATGAAAAGAGATATTAGAAATCTGTTTGTGCCATTATATTGACCTCAAATTTGGGCAACTTTTCCCCCATTTAACCGTTGTTCTATCTCTCACCGTTTGCAAGATCCCCATGCTGTTCATTCTTTTCTGTGCATATTGCATTATATTATTTTTAATTTTTCTCGGCTCTTCATAGATTTCTGGAGCGTTCACAAGCAAACGCTGATACACTGCAGAATCAACATAAATAACGACGACTTTATTTCGCTTTTCTATGTTCATTTTCTTTAAGAATGTTTTCAAGTATATTATTTAAAAAGTATTTCTTCCACATATTCCTTGAGACTGATGGAGCCTTCCGACGCGCCAGACCAGGGGGATTACAGCCCCTCGGAAAGCCCAGAAGTGTTAGAATTAATCAGCAGTGTCCTCTCTAGGGAATTTCCCCCCCCACTTTCTTATCTTAGGAAGAGGAACGAAAAAAAGAAAAATTGTTGTGGGCGACCTCATAATGTACGGCTTTTCGCGCGGAAAGCTTGCGGATGATAATATGAGCTGTGAACGTAACACTTTTTAGGATACAGGGTGTAACTCTGATTAGAATAGAAATCGCCAAAAATATGCCAAAATTGCTATTATGCTCAGAGACATTTTTAGTGCAACCACCTCCCGGAATCTTCTTAATTCATTATCATTTTTCCCTCCAAATAACCCCTCGTCTCCTTCCTCTCCCTGGCGGAACGTTGCTAAATAATTAATGGTCGCAGATTGTAGACTGTAGACCGAAAAGAAAAGGACCACGCCTCCCCCGATAACTCAATTTATAGCTACTTATTTATAGTGGGGGAGGGGGGAAGCTTTATTTATCAGGTCGCCCCTTCCATTATTCTCGGGAGATGATGAACGGTCCTTGCAGCCGGCGGTTTAGAAAGTCCTCCGTCTCTCAGCTTGAGACTTATATAAAACGAGCGACATCGCGAAGAAGGTTGACAAATGGAAATGATTAAGGTGGGGAAACATTACAAATTATTTTGACAACGATGGAAATATAATGTTTGTTACATAGCTTTCGTAAACGAAGCAATAGAAATAATGTGATACTCTATAAATAATCTATAATTAATTAATTATATCTTTATGTATTTTAAAGTGCTCTTTCCGAAAAAATAATTTGCAAATTCGGTTTTGGTTTTCTGCCATTAAAGCTAAAAAATAACGCCGAAACTATCAATGGTATTTTAAAATTAAGTGCCTCAATCGAAAGAGTAGGAAATAGTCCGGAAATCCATATACACACATTTTTTATATTGCCAACAGAGACGCTTATAACAAAACGTAAACACGAAATTCTCAATCAATTTATGACGAAACTATACAACTTAGAGTGCATATGCTCAGGACCTGATCTGCGTATTTTTTGTAGTCTTTTGAGTGAAACTGATCTTGTGCCGAAATCTGTCATAGTTTGTGTATTATGAGGAAGAAATAGGGAGGTTAAATTTTTTCCAAAAAATTTTTTCATCGCAATTTTCGTCAATTTTTCGAAATATCCTAAGAACTATAAATCTTATACAAAAATTGACTTCACCATCCGAAAGAGCGCAAAAAATAGACTGTAAATGATACTTCTCAGTATAAATTGAAACTAGTCAGAACATCTTTTTGGAATATGATTTCCTGTAGTTATTATGTCCAGTGCCGTAAGTCACATGGCAAAATATGCAATAGTGTTGCGAAAATATTTCTTATTAAATTTCTTATTTTTTAGGGAATTATTAAGAATTATCGAAATCGGTCCAATATGAACATTCATCCCCTATTTATCTACCCTTAGGGGTGGAATTTTTTCTTTAAATTTAAATGGGACCACACCTAAGGTACCCCCTCTCCAATAAAGAATCATCGAAATCGGTCCAATATGAAATTTCATCCCCTATTTTACACCATTACGGGTGATTTTTTTTCTTCAAATTTAAATGTGACCACTCCTAAAGTATCCCTTTCTAATAAAAAGAGAATCATCGAAATCGGTTCAATATGAAATTTCTTCCCCTATTTGTCCACCCTTAGGGGTGTAATTTTTTCTTCAAATTTAAATGGGGGCCACCTCTAAGGTACTCACTCCCTTTCTAATAGAAAAAGAATCATCGAAATCGGTTCAATATGAAATTCCATCTCCTATTTGTCCACCCTTAGGGGTGGAATTTTTTCTTCAAATTTAAATGGGACCATTCTGTAGGTATACATTCAAATAAAAAAAGAATTGTCCAAATCGGTTTATAAATGACGAGGTGACAAACATAAAAAATACAACCGAATTGATAACCTCCTCCTTTTTTGAAGTCGGTTAAAAATATGGCAATATTGCCTCCGCATTTTCATTATTCTGTTTTGGCCCCTTTTATTATTTTTTTCGTAACATGCCCTACAAGTGATACAAAAATTCTTGTATCTGGCTGAGTAGTTTTAAGGGCAGTAAAATTCATGTCATTGTAGCTACGAGTATTTTCACCAATTAATCTAATAATTTCTACCTTTTCCGCTGCACTTAACTTTTCACCATCTATTCTTATTGGCGTTTAATACCAAACTTGTCGCTGTCACTATCAATTATTTTGCTGTGCTCCCCGCTGTAATTTTTGTTAAAAAAGATCTTAGATCGATTAAATCCTGACAATTTCGGCACTTTTTATTTGTTTTGAGTTTCTGGAGCGTTCACAAGCAAACGCGGACACACTGTATATAGATTTTCATAAATGTGATACAAATATGCGTCTTTTTTATTGTTGTGCCTTATTTCTTGTTAAAAATTATTGTCGTTCAAGCGTAACGTGGAGTCCGAAAACTCGAACCCCTTCGATGCACCGGTGCACTCAAATCTCAACGTGATAGCTCCCCGAAGCTACATGCCAAGCCCCATCTCGTCCGTGACGCGTGCACTTCCACCCCAAAGGGCCTTAAATCCTCCAAGGCCCCCTGCGAGGGCGCAACTTTTTAATCCGATGAGTCGGGAGACTGATACCTTCCCCAAAGTCACGTAATTGGATGAGAGTTAGCGTTGTTTTTTTGTCGAGAAACTTTGGAGATTTACTTAATGTCTAGGGGGTCGCAGAAAAAGCACTATCGGTTACGAAGTACACCAAACGTCATAGGGGGTCGCAGAAAAAGCAACTCGCACAAAAACTATCGGTTACGAAGTACACCAAACGTCAAATAAGATTTTGGGAGCGCAAAGTTTGACCTGGGGTCATCGGAAAATATTACTCGGCGGACGTTTCCGAGATATTTAATATAACGGTGACGCGTTCCGGGAAAAACGGCCGCCATTTAATTAGTTTATAAGGTTGGCAAAACGGGCGCGAGCAACCCCGCTGTGGAATTCTAATAAGTCCGCTGATGAAGCGACAGGGTGTCGGGGGTGGGTGGCATCTTAACAATCCTGTAGGAACTGGGAGGGGTGTATTATTATTCGAGGTATATAAAGAGACATCAGACGAGCTTGGGATGGTTGGGATCATTGTAAGATTTTGCAATGAAAATGTCGGGAAGTCATTCCATTGTGGATGTTTAAAGTTTTCTCTTAAGTTGGCACGAATATGTTTGAATTTTTTAATAAGGAAAGAAGCCAAAACTTTAAGAGTCTAGAATCATTATAAAGACGGTTGGATTTAGTTAGAATATAGGCTTTCAAAGAACAGACTTTCGTAGTTTGGTATTTGCCTCTTGTTTCCGAAGCTTCATACATATTGTTCTGATCCACCAAATTTTAAAACAAACTGAAAGTCATCCATAACTTTCGTCTATGAGTCTTAAATATTTTGAACATCTTTACTACAATTTAAAAATTAAATCATTTCGTCTAGCTAAAATTTGATCAAGGATGAGCAGCTTTTATGTTTAAAAATTTATACTTTGAAAATAGTTTGGGATAAATTCATACATACTTTTAAGTGTATACAAATCGATAAAAAATGTACTTTGTGAGAGATTTTCAAAAACCTTTTTTGTTCGAAAGGTCTTCAAAAACGCTTCTTTTGACGTTTTTACTTTTGTCAAAATGCAAATCCAGGGACGGCTACGATTTTTTTTATACCCCGATTTTCACAAAAACCATTTAGCGATTTTTTTTATTTAAAATCTAACATAACAGCGCCAATCAGGACACCCAAAAACCCCCATATACTAAATTTGAACAAAAAATGTAGAGGGTGTTCGGTTCTACACAGTGTTAAAGTTGAGCAAAATAGGAATTTTAAAGACATCTGGCGAGCCAAGTGTGCCATGGAATCCCTTCAAAACAGGTGCACGGTCAACAGCACCACTCAAAATGTTGGTGTGCAAAGATTTACTACAAAAATATTCAGGATATTTTTCTCTGAGCCATCTCAAAATTCTGAATTTTTATTAAACTTTAACTGATCAGGAGTGCTCTGGAATCATTGAAAAAATATTAATAAACACAAAAGTAATTTATTTATTTACAAAATTCCAACCAACAAATAAAAACAATTTAAATTATTGGGCCTTTCTCAACAAAGTCACTGTAAGATGATACATTTTCTGTGCGTTTCCTGTTGTTACACACCAGCCACCTTAACTGATATGGACTTACTGACTAGCAGGCTTCTGTATTTTTTAGGTTTAGTTCGTTTATAGTATGTGGAGCGGTTTTGATATACTCGATTTTTGACCCGTATAAAGTTACAAAAAATTCAGTAATTTGAAATGGCACAGATAAGAGCACTCTGTATATTTCGTATTGGACCTTTGCACACCAACAACTTGAGTGGTCCTGTTGACCATTCAACTGTTTTGAGGGGATTCCATGGCACACTTGACTTGGCAGATGCTTTTAAAATTCCTATTTTGCTCAACTTTGACACCCTGCATAATGGAACTCCCTGTATATTTTTTATTCGAATTTGGTATATAAGGGTTTTGTGATGTTCTGATTAACGCTGTGGGGTCAGATTTTACATAAAAATCGCTAAAAGGTTTTCGCGAAAATCGGGGGTATAAAAAAATCGCAGCCGGCCCTGGATTTGCATTGTGAAAATGGCAGGAAGGTCAAAAGAAGCGGTTTTTGAAGGCCTTTCGAACAAAAAAAGGTTTTTGAAAATATCTCACAAAATACATTTTTTATCGATTTGTATAATTTAATAAACATTTTAAACAATATATCTTTACTAAAATTTAAAATTAAATTATTTTGTCTAGCGGAAACTCGATCAAAGATGAGCAGTGTTTATGTTAAAAAATTAATATCTTGAAAATTGTTTAAGACAGACCATTGAAAGTTTGCCATTCGCTTTTTAACATCTATTTATGTCAAATTCCATTTTTAACATTTTAAAATATTAAAGAATTTAAAAATAAAATTCTTTAGACACGGATCACTTTTTTATTTAAAAAATGAAAACTAAAATTTAATAATTTGCTAGCTACTTTTTCTAGTCAAATAACAAAAGCTGATAAACCTTTGTTAAATCGAATAAAATAACTCGTACAGAGCTTTCTAGTATAGACTAGAATGTTAATAATACATTAGTTAAAGAATAGTAGAGTACTTTTCATATTAATTTATAAATTTTATATTTCGTTAAAACGCAATATAGCTGGTATCTACTCTACTCCTATATTATATTAAATTATCTGCATTACAAAAATTTAATAATTGAGCATCTGCTGGGAATAGCTGTCCATGAAATATGCAATGCAGTGTATGCGAATATCCAAAAGTTTTAGCTCTAGACAACGTAAATATAAACCCTACAGATGTTGAGTGCCTGAATCCTCCAAACGAAAATTTTAAAAACTACATCCGAGCACGCCATTCGGGCACTTGTACATTGTCGAGGGTTTTAATTACGTATAACCTTAACAAACGGGAAACTACCGTTGAAATTTTTTGCATTTGCGGAGATAGGAATTAAAGAAGGATTAATAATTTGTAGGAACATTTATTTTCTCTCCCTAATTTCCAGGTACTAGTTTACAAGGGGATCGTGGTGCAAGGTGAACCAGAACGCTACTACGTAACCAGGCCGGCTATAGTGTACAAGAGCACCCCGAACGCGTACACTTTTCGCGTCAGGTTGGTATCGTTGGATAGGCGGCAAAAGTCACCGTTCACTCCGGCTCTAGCAGCGACACCTAGCGGCGAGGTGAGGGAAGTTCCTGCCGAAGATCCGCCAGATGAAGATCGTCAAGAGGCGGACAAGATATTGGAGAAACGATTAGAAGGCAGATCGAGGAGGTTCGAATAATTTGACGTGAAAAAGTGTTTAGTGTAATTACTTGATATGACATATAAAGTTTTATTAGATTGTGTAGCAAATGTGCTTACATAGTTTTCAACAATTTACAAAAATGAGAAGTATGGTAGGTAACCAATAGAAAAGAAAGAAAGCAAGAAAATAGAAAAGGGAAAAACTATGTCTGATGGGTTTCCCAAAGAAAACTTGACCCCCCCCCAAAAAAATTAGGAAACCGAAATATATTTGAAAATTCGCCGAGACCCGTCGAGTTTTGTCCTTGGGGGAGCTTTTTTTACAGTAAAGCCAACCCGATATGTTCATCCCCCTAATCCCTAGCAACCCCAACTTTAAAATTTCAAATGGAACTACCCCACTTGTGGCACATCATTTTAAAGAGCTTTTAATTGCGAATACAGTGATGCGTCATTTTTAGAAATCTGTTGAGATTTGACAGAATTATTGTCTAAAAACGGAAAGCCGACAATCCACTGTCGTATTAATTTCTTACACAAATGCTCGCCACTAATAAGTTTTTTATCTACTACACACGACCAAATTACCTAGTTTTTATTGATGTGTCGATCAGTTTACAAAAAAGTCACAAATGAGTAAGCTGAAGCAAAACAAAAAAAGTTCATACGAATTCAAACCTTATATATCTTGTGTGGATTGTCAACTTTCGGTTTTTCGCCAATAATTTTGTTAAATCTCAACAGAATTCTAAAAACGATACATCGCTGTATTCACAATAAAAAAGGCTTTTAAATGATGCGCTACAAGGGGTTAGTTCCATTTGAAATTTTAAAGTTGTGGTTGCTAGGGATTAGGGGGATGAACATATCGGGTTGGCTTGACTGTCAAAAAAGCTCCCCCCAAGAACAAAAATCGACGGGTCTCGGCGAATTTTCAAATATTTTTCGGTTGTCTAATTTTTTGGGGGGTCAATTTTTCGTTGGGAAACCCTGTATTTATGAAGCACACAATACATCTATCCAATTTTATCCAAATTTTGTCAAAGAATTGAATGTTATTTTGAAATAAAATATTTCCCTTTGAGACCTTTGGTTAATTTATTTTAAAAAAATAACGGCGACTTCTCAAGAAGAGTGTCGCAAAATATAGGGTTAAAAAAACTGTTATAAAATGTTGTCCCAAAGCACAACTTTTATAACTTCCGGGGTTGCCACCAGAGGGGAAATGGGAGGGGGGTGTCTGTCGTTGATAAATGGTGTTTCCGGCTACGGAAAGACACAGTTCTTATCTGTATTTGCCCCTCTCCACGGTAAATTTGGGGAAACTCTCTCTCAAAACGAAGAGGCTTGGGGCTATATTACGTCAAGGCGGAATGTGCTGTAGCCCGGACATCCACCTTTTAATTGAATTAATAAATCACCTACGTGCTCGCGTGCTAAGAACTCTCTAAACTTTCATTTTTCACGTCAAATTTAACTTTTTTATTTTTTATTTGTTAGCCATTTTTTTATTCTTGATAAATAATGCCTTAATTTTTATGGATACGAAAAAAATATACGGAAAAGTTGTTTGAAATTCATAATTATATGCAAATATGAAATTCGAAACGGATAGCCATTTTTTTAATTTTTGGTGATTTTTCAAAAACGTGACGCAGAATATTTTTTCTTTTGACGTGTTTAGTCACACCATTTCTAACCCATAATTATTCCTGCTGCTTTCAATAGTTTTCAAATATTCCTACTTATTTAATTTTTAATTGGGTTATTCGCCACCAAACTGATCGAAAGACAACTTTTTCAAGTTGCCTGGAAAATTCATAAATTCTTAACAGTGAATGAACGAAACTTTAAACGTGTAACTCAAAAAATAACTTCAACAAATTTGTTTTCTGAGCTTTCGGAGAATAAATCTTCCTCCTTTCTCAAAGATTTAATGAGGTACAAAGTTCAAAAAATTGCATTTATAAAATTCCTTGTGAATGTGGAAAGTTCTATGTTGGGGAGACTTGTAGGCCATTTAACGTTCAGGCAAAATCAAATTTCTAAGTCAAAAATATGTGAACATTCTTTTAATAACAATCATAGGATATTGTGGGATAGGTTCAAACCAATTCTCATTATGGGGCTTATGTTTCCAAGGCACTCTATGCAAAAACGATTAATTTGATGTTACGGCAAGGAAAACAAAGTAAAGCATAATGTGTGATATATCATTTTAATCAGAAAAAATCCTCTTTTCAAAAATGCAAAAATTCAATATGGCGCCCATAAGAAAAATAAAAGTTGATCGTCATATCTTTGTCCAGGGAGGCGAGGTCATATTTAGATTCACTGTAAAAAGTGCGTTAATAATGTTTAACTTAGAAATGTCCAGCCCCATTCGTTTCCGTTTAAAAAAATAAAAACGAAAACGACAATTTTCAGTGTTTCGCATTATTTTCAAAACGAGAAGGGCCAGCCAAATTTTTTTTTACCATTTTACTCTGCATCAAATTTCGCAACCCAATTTAACCGACCTCGTATCTTTTGAGATAACCAAGATCCCCGCATGCATAGACTCGAAATACGATCACCCTGTATATATTTTAGAGACCTCTTTCGAATTTTATATGTATAAAAGACATCGACAGCTAAAACATTTATCATACAAAATTTTTGTTGGGGTCATAACAAATAAAAAATAAAAAGTTTCCCACATGTTTCCGACTTTTTGAGATACACTGTTTGTACGTGTTCAGTTGGATATTTGAATATCCCACAAGAAACTACAATCCCAGTTGTTATACTAAAACGATTTATTATTGAGTTTCGAAGGGCTTTATTTGTGTTCCATTATCGACGCGCATGTGGGTAGAATCGTATAGAAGATTAATAGTTTATTATAGTTTAGCATAGAGAAGTTTTTGTTGGGGTAGACTTGTTTGCGCGATAATTCCGCTATGGATCAGCCCAACGCCCGTCGATCGTTTGACAAACAGACTAAACAAATACATGAATGATTCAAGAATGAACTTGTTGCCAGTTTAATATTGTTGTTATTGTTTTGAAGAGGGGATAAATAGTAAGTTGAGAAAAAGTAACATTTCCTGCTTGCTTTTCCCCTCCTCTCTCCACATCAATATTTCATATTTCACGGGTGACTTGGACGCTAAAAGGGAATTCGCGAAATATAATATCTATGTGTGTACTCACCATTGAATTGACAAGTAGATGGAAGGAGTATATAGAGAGAGAAACTGGCAGCCAAACTTGAGTAAGTGAAATAGTAAATAAATCAGCTGAAAAACCACATAACACAAAATAGGTAAAACATCAAACTGTTGGTTCTAACTTCTATTTTTCTGTCCTGTGCTTCAAACGAGTTCCGTTGTCAAACTTCATTTTCCTTCTGTCCCAACAATTATTATATTTATGTTTGATTTGCGTTCGTGTCGTGGTGGTAGTGTTGTATAAAACTGTGTTGAGTTCTTAGTTCATGTTTGGTTTAATATTTTTATCAGAGAGAAAATTTAATTTAGCTATGTGGCTACATTCTCTCTGTTGTGTATTTGGATGTACCAAACGGGGCGGAAAGAATAAGAATAGTGTTGTTTGTTTTCATTCCTAAGACTTATTATTTAATATGTAAAGTTTTGAAAATCTTTGCTAATAACTTTGCAGTTTTCCACGAGATAAGGTGATATTAGAGACAAGTGGATTGCAGCAATAAAAAGGAAAAATTTTGTACTGTCTACAAGTAGGTAGATATTTACTGGCAATTTGTAGTCAATATTTTATTGAGAGCGATTTTATAGAGAATATTGGGCAGCGCAAACTTAAAAAGTATGTAATTACTACAGTTTTTTATTTTCTAAGTCATCTTATGATAGAAACTCTATCAAGGGAAAAACTGGCAAAATATTGTGCTAATGAATCTAGCTCTTCGTAGTCAAAGATGGAAATTGAGGTTCTGGTCCCTTTAATAAGGTACTTATTTGTAATTCTTTTTGTTAGATGCAATTACAATTAAACAATTAAATTATATAAAAATATGTCAAAGCTACCTGTCTTAGATGTATTTCCTATTAAATTGAATTTTAAAATTAATAAAATCCGTTAAGATAAGTAATTAAAGATGAAAATGTACAGGGTGTTCCCGTATATTTTGACCCACCCCTAGAGCCTTTATTTTTAGAGTTAGAAAAAAATTACTTAAATGAAAGTTGTAGGGTTTTTTCTGAACCGCTAGGATCTGTTACTAGATAAAACAAAGGAGCGTCGCAAATTTATGAAAAATTATAAAATTATTTTTTTTTTAATGTAACACCTTGTATATTTGTGGATTTTTAAATTGCACGCATTTTTCCGATTCCAACAATATAAATATGTTATATGTTTGCTCTAAGCATTCGTATGATATTCCAAATTGTAGATAAATTCCATCTTTATATTTAATCAAGGTTGCCATGGAAAAACATTTCCTCTTAGACAAGAACATTCCTGTCAATCCATTATTTTTGGGACAATACACCTTGGTACCCTACAACTGTCATTTAAGTAATTTTTTCTAACTCGAAAAATAAAGGCTCTAGAGGTGGCTCAAAATATACGGGAACACCCTGTACACCTTATCCTAGATATTTGGTCGCCTTTATTTTAAAATAAACTTTTATTTTGGAATGTGTATTTTATTTGTCTCCATTTACTTCCAGATACATAGAATTTCCATGTAATTTTTTTTAATTAATTGCTGTTGAAATCCTCAAATTGAACTAGGGAAAAATTATCAAGTCCCGAAATTACGGAATACAGATCATACAAATAAAGAGAATTACGGGACATCCTTTGCCTGAATCAGCTGACACGTTCATTACGCGTCTTTGTCTTACTTATTGCCATTCGAAACCTGTTTCTCTCTAGAGTTGGCTGCCCCAAACAACAATGAAAATCACACCCTGTGCGACTTCCACAGTACTTTTCAATTCTATGGTACTCACAGGCAGCATTATTTGTTTATTTGTTTATAATCTATAAAAAATAAAACAACGAACATAAAGTTTTCGGTTTTATGAAGCCAAATTGCGCAACTTAATAAACCGCTCTTAATACCCCGAGTAAGCCATTTAGTCTCCAGGAAAATATCAACATCGATATCGCTGGAAGTTCGCAAAATTCAATTATCTACGGTTTTCTCAAACGGAGTTGTGAATTCGGGAGGATTATACCGCATCTTAAGCGCTGAACACGCGCTTAGAATGGAATGAATATTCATGTGTATTATGCGAAGGTGCAAGAAGAGGGAACTACTTAGGCTGGGAGATTTATTAATTTAATTAAACTGCAGTCGCACGCCGCCCGGTTTTAATAATACAACGTTGTATGCAAAGGAAATGCCCTGCTGGGTACAGAGGGGTGCAATTTTTAATGACAAAATTGGTATTGTACTACGTTACAATCGTCTTAATATGGACCGAAGCAAAAAATCTATTTTTTATTATACTTCTTTGAAAACACCTTATTTTCATCTGTTTTTTGCAAAAATGAAAGATGGGGTTTTTCGGGCTAGCGCACGGAAAAACTTTCCGTGCGCTGAATAAAAATACCGAATATATGCCTTTAAAATAGAAATATACAGCAAAGTAAACTAAATTTAAGAAACTCTATATGCTCTCTGATATTTAACATGTACCTATTTTGTATTTTAATTCGTAGGTGTTTCAATATTTAGATACATTTCTGTAATATTTTTGACGTTTTATTCACCTTATCTGACAATAACTAATTTACAACAAAGCACCTTTGAAATAGTTTGAGAGTAACCATGGAAACGCATCATACATACCAAACACTATATATATTGTCCGCATTGTTTATTTTTGTCAATTAAATTTATTATAATATGCCGATAAAATGTTTTAAGTTTCCGTTTTCAAAGAAGTATAACAGAAAATATCGTTCATTACACGTCCAGAAATAGATTTTTCCGTGCTTGCACGACTTCCCGTGTTGTCACGCGCGCACGGAAAAATCTTTATTTCCAGACTCGTAATGAAATATATCTACTATTTCGAGAGGTTCGAGACTCGTAACTACGCCGGACTCTTTTACGTCGCCTGTGGCACGGAAATTAACGCAAATTCGTCGGGAACATTTTCTCCGAAAGGGCCAACTCAGAACGGAGGTAATCGCGAAAATTAACGGCACTTCTTTTGTATCTTTAGGTAGCAGTCGTCGTTCGCAGAAGTAAGAAATTGGGGGAGGAAAAGTTCGGGCCGTCGACTTCATAAAAAAAAGCAAAAATTGACCCTTTCAGAGGGCGAACTTCTCAGGTGATTTCATTTATGTTTCCTTTTTTGCCGTTTTCTCAATTTAAAAATACGGGGTTTCCCAACGAAAAGTTGACCCCCCAAAAATTAGAAATATTTTAAAATTTGCCGAAAACCGTCGATTTTTGTTCTTGGGGAGAGTTTTTTTTACTGGAACTACCTCCTTGTGGCACTACATTTTAAAGCCCTTTTAATTGCGAATACAGCGATGCGTCGTTTTTAGAAATCTGTTGAGATTTGACAGAATTATTGGCTAAAAACGGAAAGTTGACAATCCACTGTGCGCATAGTAATTTCTACACAAATGCCCGCCACTGATCAGTTTTTAATCTACTACACATGACCAAATTACCTAGTTTTTATTGACGTGTCGATCAGTTTACAAAAAAGTCACAAATGAAAAATCTGAAGCAAAACAAAAAAGTTCATACGAATTTTTTTGCTTGTAACTACGAAATCGTTAGTTTCAGCCTACTATTGAAAGTGTAAAACGTGTTTTTGAAATGGTTTATTCTATCGCGGGAAGATTAGAAATTGTTGCAATTCGTGCTGTCACTTTAGGGCAATCATGATTTCGATAACAAAATGGAACAATTTCTACCCTTTCAGCGATAGTCAACCATTTCGAAAATATGTTTCCACATTCAATAGCAGGCTGAAACTAACGATTTCGTGGTTACAAGCAAAAAAACGGGAACTTTTATTTTTCATGACAGCGACTTTTTGTGCTTCAGCTTTTTCATTTGTGACTTTTTTGTAAACTGATCGACACGTCAATAAAAACTAGGTAATTTGGTCGTGTGCAGTAGGTAAAAAACTTATTAGTGACGGGCATTTGTGTAGAAATTACTACGCGTACAGTGTCAAATCTCAACAGAATTCTAAAAATGGTGCGCCACGAGGGAGGTAGTTCCATTTGAAATTTTAAAGTTGGGGTTGCTAGGGATTAGGGGGGTGAACATATCGAGTTGGCTTGACTGTAAAAAAAGCTCCCCCAAGAACAAAAATCGACGGGTCTCGGCGAATTTTCAAATATTTTTCGGTTTTCTAATTTTTAGGGGCATAAAGTTTTCGTTGGGAAACCCTGTACATATATTATTTGCTTGTATATTTTCACAAGTATAGAATATACCTACAATCAAAACGAACTGAGTTTAAATGGTGGACTCTGAAATTGCATGGCTGTGGACCAACCCTATTGGTGCAGGTTGAAAAAAAGACAAAACAAGATAAAAAAGCCGGTTGAAAAGTTAAGAAAATTTAACAGGCGAGGGCGCGACGCGTTCCCAAGAGGAAAATTCAGTTTTCCAAGAAAATATACAGGAGATAAACCATTGCCCCTTCGGCGATAGGGGAAGTGGGGCGTGCGGCGAATACATTTTCCGTGGTACAGCCTCGTTTCAGCGGCTGACCGAGGATTATGCGAGAACTACGACGGCAAGCCCTGCAGGCCCGTTTGTCATTCCCGCGTAATGCTCTTTTTAATGCAATTTTTTGCCTTACACTTTCCGCTTTGTTTGGTTATTCCTCGTTTAAGTTCTATAAGCCAATGCTTTTGCATTGTATTAGCACGATTATTTCCCTCATACTGCTTGCATCCAATAAGGTAGCTCCTTCCATAAAAATCCAACCAATGATATTCCTCTGCTAGCGATAATTTGCACTAGTGCAATTACCGGTAATTGCACTTGTGCAAATTGTCACTTCGTTGCTTAGCAACCGCGAATCTGTTGGATACAAACACGTACCTACTTCTTTAAAGTTTGTGTGTTTCGCACTGTTCTAAATTATGCAGCTTATAAATTATGTTGCGGTATTATTAAGCATTATATCAATGAATTTATATAACTTTTACATTGCTAAATTCTTGTCATTTAGACCTCCGCCTCCGTTTAAATTTATGACACATTCAGAAAATAAACCAACGCCGACAGGGTGTAGGTATAATCGCATTTGCCTTGGATACCCAAGCGTCATGTTTGTTTACTCGAACGCTACAGTCGAAGCTGTCAATAAACTCGTTCAAAATGAGTCGTTTTGGAAATGCAAACATAGAAAAAATTAATACAGAAATTATTAAATCGTATTCGTGAAATAATCTCGACAAATACCACACTTGCCGGAAATTTGTCTAGATAATTTTATTCTCAAGCCCTATTTTGGCCATTAGCAAAACCACTCGTACAAATTGGGCTTTTATTTTCAGAGATAAAATCCTTCGAGCTTCACTCTCGGGATTTTATCAGAAAATAAAAGTCAAATTTATACTCGTGATCTTTCTAGGCAAAATAGCGCTTTCGAAGAAATTATCGGTAAAATTTCCGGCACTTGTGATATTACATATTACATCCGACAATTATTTTTTTAATCGACCTGCAATGTTATAGGAAGCTGTCATAAATTTTCACATTTTTGTTGAAAAAAATAAACAAAAATGTAACCACCTGATAAAATTGCCCTGCCTGATTTTAAGTTGGCCCTGACTGGAAAAATATTCCAGACGAATTTGCGTTAATTTCAAGTGCCGCAGGCGACGTATAAAAAGTGGCCAGCGTAATTACAAGCAAGGCGAAAAAGAAATGTCCGGATTTGCGATTATGGTCTGAAAGTTTCATCCTTAAGAGGCTTCCACTTTCGACATACCTACTTAAAAATATGTTTTTATTATACTTCTTTGAAAACACCTTATTTTCATCTGTTTTAGCAATAATGAAAGATGGAGTTTTTCGGGCTAGCGCACGGAAACAGCGCATGGAAAAACTTTCCGTGCGCTGAATAAAAATACCGAATATATATGGCTTTAAAATAGAAATATACATCAAAGTAAACTAAATTTAAGAAACTCTATATTATGCTCTCTGATATTTAACATGTACCTATTTTGTATTTTAATTCGTAAGTGTTTCAATATTTAGATACATTTCTGTAATATTTTTGACGTTTTATTCACCTTATCTGACAATAACTAATTTACAACAAAGCACCTTTGAAATAATTTGAGAGTAACCATGGAAACGCATCATACATACCAAACACTATATATATTGTCTGCATTGTTTATTTTTTGTCAATTAAATTTATTATAATATGCCGATAAAATGTTTTAAGTTTCCGTTTTCAAAGAAGTATAATAAAAAATATCGTTCATTACACGTCCAGAAATAGATTTTTCCGTGCTTGCATGAATTTTTCACGCGCGCACGGAAAAATCTTTATTTCCAGACTTGTAATGAAATATACTATTTCGGTTTCGCAATTTTTCTTTTTTTTTTTATTGATTCATATTGAAATGATAGTAACATCAAACAAATCAACCTCCAACAATATTTATATAATATAATATATAATTATTTATATCCATAAAGAGTATAAATCAATAATTCATGAGTTAATTAGACAATTATAGTAAAAAAATCACAACTTTTAGTTGTTTGTAAAAATAAGTTTAAAAATACGGATTCCTAATTTTATCGAGAAAAAGTCAATGGATGTTATGGTTTAGGTACGCATATTGTTGGTATGAATCAGGAATAATGACACATATCAGTAGTTAATACTAGACTCTCAGTGTGAAGCTATCGTAGTTTAAGAAGAAAATGGCAGGGAAAAGCGCCACATTTGGAGTTGTATCGATTTTCCATACAATATAAGAGCATTTTATCTATTATTTCTTTGAAAAAAATTGTCTTATCTTGATAAGTATCAGTTTTTATTACTTAAATATATGCTTTTATTGAAATACCTTGTTCTTTTTTTTAGGTGCGACACTACTCTTTGAAATACTTCTTGTTTGTTTTTTAATTATGTACAGAAGATAAAATTTTTGATTTGTGACATTTGTATTTAGAAACTTATTATAAAAGCTTTTAAAATTAATGCCTTCCTTTTTTATTTTAAATTCCAGTAGGTAATAATAATGGTAATATGTGCAATCGGTAGGTACTTTGCAGTACAGGCAAAAGATAGGTAATTAGTAATAAATACCTAATAAGTTAACCCTGTTGTAAGAAGTTTATTGATACACTGGATTAGCCTAAAACCACTAAAACTTTTTAAATACAGTTTTTACTTGCGCACTTAAAATGACTTTTTAAGGAACTTTCTTCATAACCACCAGATCTGCAACCACAAATATAAAATTTCCCTAAGTTAACGCCTAAAAAAGTATACAAATTATGTATAGATATGCTTAATTGAAAATAAATAAGGGCTTTAAAACTTGGCTAAAGTTTCCGGAAGAAAATAAAAATATTCTAACTGAACAGGCTGTAAAAAGTAATTTTTGACAATATTTTGTCTACAACCACTCAGTAATAGAACAGGTAAAAAATGTTATTTTCAATAAAATTCTTCGATTTTACGGATACCTAATAAATAATTGTTTGCAATTCTTGTGGCCTGTTCCAAAATTTCTGGTGTTGGATTTTACTAAGTAAATAGTAATTTAGAATCTATATAGACATTAACTGAATATTGCTTTGATATTGCATTCAGTTGCAAATGGAGATGCTGAATTTCTGTTGGTTATAAATCTATATCATTATCGTAAAGAGGTATTTAAATGTTTAATTAATTAATTAATATAGGTATGGAACTAGAAAAATTTACATTGACTATTATATACGCAACTTGTAAAGGTTTTTTAATGACTGTTTCTTAAATTTGTATATTTTTGATATTCCTATTTTTGTAACCAAAGAATTTAATGTTATTTTGGAAAAAAATATTTCATCTAATACAACTTTATGCAGAGCAGAAGCCTCTTAAAACTCCTCCCAGGTAAAAAAGCCCTCGAGATAGTGCTTTTCCGGCTGGAAACTTTTATTATCCAGGCCGTCAGTGTTATTATGACGGGAAGGGGCAGCGAATAACAAGTTGAACCGCCACCACTTCAACCAGCCTCGTTTCTGGCCGTCAGCCGCGTTTTAACCGTGAAAACAGACGAAGCTACTGCAGTTTTACGTCTGGCGCACTCGGCTTGCTGTTCCCGAGAAATTTTCCACTAGATAGGTCAGAACAAGTGCAAATAACATTAGGGTGAATGGTTTTATAATTAAAGTCAGGATTTAAAGGCGGAAAAATGTCAAAAAAGGCGGACAAAAAGCAATTTACGTATTTTTTTAAACAATTAATAATTACAATTACAAATAAATTATTTATTTTAAGCTATCACTAAATGTTTTTCTTCAATGTGTGTGAACTTTTGACTTGAAATTTGAGGCTTAGGGGATCAGTCCTGCTTAGTTTGAAAGTAATTTGTGACATAATTTTAGTTTCGATAAATCAAGTACCTATACAGGGTGTAACTGAACTGATGGTCAAGAATGAAACCACGTATTCTTGGAGCCAAAATAAGGGCACTTCTTCATATATTTTTTCTCCTACGGCCATAGTTTTTTTTATACAGAGCGTAGACGTTTGGAGAAAAATACACATATTTCTTAGTATCTCTAGAAGTATACGAGATATTTTCTTCAAACTTGGCGTGTCACATGAGCAAATGAGCCGTCAAACTTAAGGTTGACATGAAGCTTCTGAGGCCCCCAGTTGCGGAGATACAGGGTGTTATTAAAATTAATTAGTTCAGAAAAATATGAATACCTTGTATAATCGCATTTTTTTAGTGGTAAATTCAATGGTAAATTCAATGGTTAACAAAAAGTATCTCTTAGTATTTTTTCATATTCTCAGCCGTTTCTTAATTTATTTCAAAGAATGCCAATGCTGCAATAAACAAGTCATTAACAATCTGTGGATGTCAATTAAACTTGGCATTATTTGAATAAAAAAAACTATGGCCTGTAGGAGAAAAAATATATGAAGAAGTGCCCTTATTTTGACTCGAAGAATACGTGGTTTCATTTTTGACCATCAGTTCAGTTACACCCCGTATCTTGGATATTTAAAGAAAACTGATTTTTTTACACTAGTAAGTGCCTTTCCTATAAGAGTTATAGCAAAATGTTATTAAAAAAAGTTGTTCAGAATGAAAAACTGAGCAAGTGTGCAAAATTTCAAAGTCCTATGCCTACTTTGATTTTGTATTTTGTGCTCTCTTTTAGTAAAAAAGTGGGGAAAAGTGCTCTATTGGTAAAAGATACCTACTACAAAATGTTACTAAGAAAAATTTACAGCAAAATTTGAAAGCCGTTAGGCCATATTTTTAATTTTATATTTTCCTTTTTTTGGACAGAAACGAATAAAAATTTCTCGAATAATTCTAGGTTTATTATTTTTGTAACAAATCAAAAATAACAATTTGTAATACAGTACCTATGTAATAATAGACACTTAACTAGTTTTAATTTTTCACAAAGTGCATCATCAGGCAAATGATGATTACCTATCTTCCCTTATGGTTAAATTTTCATAAAATAGAGAACAGCATGTTGTGAAGGAGAGTAATCTCTTCTGATTGAAGTGGTAGTTAGGGTCAATTTCATAATACATTCAACTAAATTATCTTTTGACTTTAACATTAGGTAAAGAAACTTTTGCAAAAATACTAAACAATGGCTGTATTGTTAGAAAACTCTTTTAATTTTAAAGGGTACTTTAGTTTGTCTATGCAATTGTCCCTTAATCAGTTTATACTTAAATTTTCGTCCTTTGGAAAGCTCAAAACGAATGCAAGTTGACCGCCTGCCGTCAAGGAACGATTCTTCACTTCGAACTTTTGGAGAAATGTTTAATTTTTTCACAAACAAAACAAATTTATAAAAGAAGCTGTCGCCAGCACTTCGGGCTGTCTGTTTCCACCCAGAGACACACTGCCTCGTCGCGTCGTAGCAACTGACAGGGAGTGACAGTGCCAGGCCACGCCGCGCAGACCCGCAAGCCATGTTGCCAGCTTTCCCAACTTCAGGGCTTTCCTTATGGAGTCGGCTGTGATACAACTTTATAATTTTTGAAATAATGTCATGATAGCATTGTTCCAAAGTGTTCTTTATCAAATTACTTTCATCGGGAGCTTGCTTTTCAATGAACAACGACACAAATCGGCTTTAAATTTAAACTGACTGAAAGTGACTGCCTCATGCTTAACTGGGGCATATTATTTGAAGATCTCTTTGCACAATTTCTTCGATGAAGTGGAACTTGTGTTGATCTACAAAATACTTTTGTTGTCGGAAATCTAAGGAAGGGAACGAAAATAAATAAAGTACGACGAAGCTTCGATCTTCTCAAGAAAGCTTTTCATTCAAAATCGACTACCGCGACCCACTTGCTTTAAACCTTACTACAACGTTGCGAACACAGCAGCGCACTTCCGTTGCATCCGACGTTGTATGAAGCCCAGACGTGCAGCTGCAGTTTAATTAAATTAATAAATCTCCCTGCTAAGAGCCCAAGTAGTTCTCTCTTCTCGCACCTTCGCATAATACACATGAATATTCATTCTGTTCTAAGCGTGTTCAGCGCTTAAGATGCGGTATGATCCCACCGAATTCACAACTCGACTCGTATAACCATAATTGAATTTTCATTTTCCGATTTTACCTTTGTTTGGAATCCGCGGCATCGAAGTTGATATTTTAGAGGAGGCTAAATGGCTTACTCGGGGTAGTAAGAGGTTTAGTTTGAGCTGCGGGCAAGGCCACTTTAGCCACGTCCAAAGTTATCGAGTTTAACTATGTAAAACCGAAGAGTTATGTTAGTTGTTCGTTGGGGCCTTAAGTGAATGCTGTGTGTGGTCGTTTTTGGTTTAGTTTCTTGAGCTAATAATTTATAAATTATAATCGCATATAATACCCTGCCTGCGGGCGCATACGTCATATTTCTCAAAGGTCCTTTAACCCCCAAAACCCCCGATGAAATATGAAATATTGATGTGGGGAGGGGATGGGGAAAACGAGGGAAGGGAGGTGGAGACCCGACCCCTTCCCTTGCAGACTCCCACACACTCATTTGTCAACCGCGCTGACGAAACAATATTCGGATGTGCCAGTATATTACAAAGTGTTTCTGAATCGGAGGCAAGGCTTAAAATATTTGTCGCCAATACAACCATTTTTATTTCATATTATCTTCGGTCCTGACGAAGTTCTTAAACAAGAACGAAAGCTTGGAATTTTACAAATATAGTGTAATAGTATGTATATTTCATTACGAGTCTGGAAATAAAAAATTTTCCGTGCGCGCGTGACAAATTCCCGTGTGAGGCGCAGCCGAACACGGAAAGTTGTGCAAGCACGGAAAAATCTATTTCTGGACGTGTAATGAACGATATTTTTTATTATACTTCTTTGAAAACGGAAACTTAAAACATTTTATCGGCATATTATAATAAATTTAATTGACAAAAAATAAACAATGTAGACAGTATAGTGTTTGGTATGTATGGTGCGTTTCCATGGATACTCTCAAATTATTTCAAAGGTGCTTTGTTGTAAATTAGTTATTTTCAGATAAGGTGAATAAAACGTCAAAAATATTACAGAAATGTATGTAAATATTGAAACACTTACGAATTAAAATACAAAATAGGTATATGTTAAATATCAGAGAGCATATAGAGTTTCTTAAATTTAGTTTACTATGCTATATATTTCTATTTTAAAGCCATATATTCGGTATTTTTATTCAGCGCACGGAAAGTTTTTCCATGCGCTGTTTCCGTGCGCTAGCCCGAAAAACCCCATCTCTCATTATTGCTAAAACAGATGACAATAAGGTGTTTTCAAAGAAGTATAATAAAAAGTATATTGTTCAATTATCAAAAGTTCAGTAGTGACATTTTCAAGTTATTACAATAGGGTTGTTTGCTTCTACAAAATTTTCCAAACAGCGGTGTTAGAAAGGACCATGACTAATAAAATGTCTAAATATAAGCGTTGTTGTTCTATTAATTCTTTCCAAAGCCAATAAATTAAATTAAAATTTTTAAATTTTTCCGAAAATCGTAAACATTGCTCATTTGTCAAGAAAAATTTAAAGATTATAAAGTGTTCTATAAGATTCTATAAAGTGGATGCAGGGAAGTAAAATTTGAAGTTACTAAGTGAATGTTTTTATTACTTTTCGAATTAAATGACAAATGGATAGGATTGTGTCAACCGAGCCGAAATCCATCAAAATGATCTTCACAACAATAATATAAGCGTTCATGACAGCGACCTGCATCAAATATCAAACCATAATTTTCTCCTCTCAGGTCTAGGTGGTACTTAATTGAACAAAAATCTTGTTGCTGTCGTTACTATTATTATTGCAGTAGCTCACAAAACACTTATTAAACATAATGCGGTTGTTTTTTCAGAAACTTTGCAAACAAATCACTCATAAACGTTGTAAACATAAAACCATTATAATAAACAATCGACTTACTAAAGAAATAAACACAAGAAAGCTAGGTTAGAATTTCCTCATTCCATAAAATGAAAAAAGTAAGGTCCGCCGGTCCGCCGGTCCGCCGCGATTGTTGATTTGTAGCTAACTTAACCTCTGACCAGGAAAGCCTGATTTACATGCGAACAAAAATTCGATCGGATTGATTTACATAGCACAAATACATTATGACGTAGTTTTCGGGAATAACCGTTATATTTTGTAAATGATGGAAAAATAATTTTCTAGTAAATAAAACATTTTAATATTTGTTTTAATTGCTTTACACTAATCTGAACCGCAAAAGGACAGCCACAAAAGTGTCGAAATATTTGTTTGTGATCGAATGTTACAACAAAACTAATAGTTTGACTTCTTTGTATTCATATTTGAGAGCCCCGGAGAAGGTTTTAAGTAAATCGAAACGTTTTCTTAAAGAATTCCTTAGATACTATAGCAGCAATAATTTTGTGCTTTTTAAACAATTAACTCTTGTAGCGTCTTTCCATTTATCCGGGAAAATCTGTTATCTGCCCGAATCTAAAGCGAAATATTCTTTGGAAAACGGAGGATGCCGCTCTCCATTTAGTCTGCAAAACGGAAGAAAATAACATCATACGCTTCATGCGCAGCCTGAAAATTTCTCCCTCAAACAAACTGCTACAAACAGACGGCCATACAAGAATTGTATAACCCGTATTTGGTGTGTTTAAGATGGGATTGGAAGTGATCCAGGTTTCAGGAAAATGCCAACGATGTTTGCGAACTGTTACCTTTACGGGGTGATCGAAAATAGGTAGGTACGTAAAACCAACCCCCGCTAAAACAAAGAAAGTAGAAATTTCAGTATGGATATGGATACGAGAATTTCTACCTATGGAAAACAGAATGACCCTTTAGGCGGTATAGCCTGAAGCTCGATCGAGAAGGGAGAAATGAGGTCCTTATCGGACCTACGTAGGGGAAGATCTCATCTTTCCAATTTAAATTTTACTGCTTTGGGTTTGGTCGAAGTAGGACTGACGAAGTCCCATACGTTTGAGTGTATTCGATTGTGACCTTTTTTATAGATGGGTTCCAGCGTTTTATGAACGAATAAAATATTAATTTCAATAAGGTCAAACGCTGAATGAAAATAAAAAGAATGATAGGGAGAACATTTTTTTGTCACAACCTGGCTACATTTATACGTTTATACAGGGTGACCCACCACGAACTGCATCGATCTATATATGGAAAACTAAAAGTAGGAAAATTCTGAAAATTTGGCACCTCACCAATGCCGATGGGCGCTGCTCAACTAAAATATTTTGGTGAATCTGGCACTTCCGGTTATACCGGAAGTCGATATCAACTTTCTTATCTCAAATGGATTTAAGCGCGCCGGCATTATCGTTGACAATAATTTATAAACCAAGTGACATTTCCTCAGCCGCGATTGTCTTTTCAACGTCCACGGCTAATATGATTTTCCAAGCGTTAAGCAAACCTCGCATTTTATTGGCGAAAAGTGGGTTTTTCGTAAATTAATCGAAAATTACTGCATTTAGGTATAGGAAACCTTACACAAAGTTGTCATCATTTTTAGTGGTGAATAAGATCGCATTAAAAAAAATGGAGGTTTCCATTTGAAAATTTCGAGATTTAAGCACATTTTAATTGTAATTTTTATTCATATTTTGTGAACACCCTGTATAAGAACGGATTTATTTCTCAGCGGAGATCACTAGGTCAGGGCTTCTGTTACACGATGCCAAAAATTCGTTTTGAAATTTCGCGGTTTCCTCGTATAAATTGCTAATTGACTTTAGGTCTGCACCTGTAATTTTTTTCGGAAAAATGCAAATATCTCAAAAATGGTTAGATTTAGACATAGGACATGTTTTTGTTCCAAAATGATGCCTAGAATCCCAAAATGCAATAATATACAGGATGTTTCATTTGAGATAAGAAAGTTGATATCGACTTCCGGTATAACCGAAAGTGCCAGATTCACCAAAATATTTTAGTTGAGCAACGCCCATCGACATTGGTGAGGTGCCAAATTTTCAGAATTTTCCTACTTTTAGTTTTCTATATATAGATCGATGCAGTTCGTGGTGGGCCACCCTGTACAGCATACTCCACCAACCCATATGATGAAAAATACATCATACATCAGGCGTCGGGTGAAAATTTTGCAGGATTCAATGATGTCATTTGTACAAATATAGATTACTAGGACAGGGTGAGAAGGTGGAAAAGTTCCCAAATTGAGAGCTATTCAACCCCCTTTACCCCCAATTTCGACAACCAATCGCAGAATAGCACAGTTTGGTTCGGCAAATACGAACACGACACTGTTTTTAATTTGTGTAGAAACATATTCATTTATGCTCCAATCAGCTTAAAAAATTCTCGGAGGAAAGAAATTTCGTTCAAGTTAGATAGGTACCGGCTGAATTTTAAACGACGTAGCGATTTGGGAGGTATAAATACATATTTTTATTTATGGGGAGTTCACAATATAAAATCAAATGGCGATTTGCAAGTAAGATCGTGGGAGGTAGATTGTATACAATGTAGGTATGCCAGTTAAACTGGACATTTATATTTTCTAAATAGGTACAAATGAATGTATTGTACTTCTTTCGAAATTACAGAAGGTGCTAACAGCGTTACATGACATTTGTCACATAACTGAAAGCGGCAGCTTGGGGTTTGAGAAGTTTTAAATGTTTAAAGTGTTTTTAAACGTCTTAGTTTATATTTTAGAGACAAGTTTGTGTCTAGTGCGCGTGTGTCCTGGCGGAGGGGAACCGCCCAGGTGTTATTATGGCCTCTGGGTGGCCATAATAACAGGAGTGGCCATAGCCATAGCAGGAGTATTGGTGCCGCTCGCGCCAACGCGTGAGCGCTGATAAGGGGAATTCTCCCTCCGGAATGGACAGTGGTGCCTGAGACACAGACGGGTGAACTGCTTACGGGAGATCCGCGAGTTCAGACGGTCCAGGTGGCTGGAAGCCGTTCCCGTTGACCACGTTCGGGGGTTTGTGTATTTTGTATTCACCATTCACCTTGTGCGCAATAAATCAGTGTTGTAACGTACTCGAGGATTTTCGTTGTCGACCCACGCCCTGATACGGTTTCTATTCGGCCTTTCACGCTGCCGATCAACTGGGACCTCGTCAATATTTACAGTATACTGAGGTGAGTTTTTAATTTTATTTCGTAAAAAATAACCTAAACACCAAATATTGGGTCTGTTTATATTATATTTATACATATTATAAAAGCCAGGAAGAAAATGTCACCATAACAACATTTGCTTTGAATCGGGATGAAAATTTGGGCCAAAAATGGATTCGTCAAATTCCAACTGAGATTTAGTTTCTATAAACCCTTAAGTATGTGTGGCTAACACATTTTCAAGAAAGTGAAACAATTAAAGCGGACAAATGTGTTGTGGGAGGAAAATACCTATAGAGAATATCACCTAAGCTAAAGGAAGGTGCTGTCCCAACAATTTGTGAGAAGGTGCCAAATATTTGAGTGCAGTGCCGTTTAACTCTCAGCTCAAAACAGCTGGGGCAGATTAAAAATTTTGAAAAAACAATTAGAGAAAGCCTGGATGCACAAAACCAATAATGTAATAGATGAAAGAAAACTCGCCAAATTGTTACGAAATTTGTTTTTTCTACTTATCTCTAAAAATGCCTTTTATTATACCATATGACTAAGTTTGTCACATGACTACGCGATTATGCGTTAGCTCCATGGCCTGTCTTTATCGTTGGCCTCGAGAGAAAAAGTTATGAAGTACATAACTACTATAAATAAACTATCCAGAAAACACTACTTTTCCGAATAGTATGATAAGTGTTTTCCGGACTTCAGTTTTGGACTTCCCAACTTTTAAAAAGTACTTTTCAATTCATCAACATTCTCTAAATCTTTCTTTGTACATCCTGGATCGAGTGTTTCATATGTGAATAGTAATAACAACTAATAATAGTATATTACACACCGAGGTGGGAAGTGTTTCATTGCTGTCGAGAGATTAAATAGTTAACCGAGGTGCGAAGCGCCGAGGTTAACTTTATCTCGAGACAGTAATGAAACACGTCACCGAGGTTTGTATACTATTTTATTTACAACCATCAATATTTTGTAATTTCAAAATTTTATCTCGTTTACTTCCCGCCCTCCTGGGTGGAAAGTAAACTTTCCACCCGGGCGGGAGAGCGGTAAGTAAAAGTAAAAAAATTAACACTTTCAAACTTCTAAAAAGTCAGAAATGTCAACATTACATACATGGTTGTAAATAAAAACTATTATTATGTATTATTGTGTTTGAATTTGAAATTACCCTAACAGTTCCATTAATATCAGCTGAAACTGCATAAATTTTAGATAACATCTGTTCCATTCACCATCGTAAATTAATACCAACGAGTTTATTATTGCATAGGACCGTTTGTAAATTGCATCGTTGAAAATTATTATTTCGCCAGCGTTTAGCACGATTGTGCATTATTAATTTAGCGGTATCGATGCGTTGCTTGATGCTGAATTTTAATTCACTGTGGGTTAAATAAATATTATAATACGCATCAAACAGAATTAGTTAATCAGTTGATAGCGTGGTAATAATTTATGATTTTTGGGTTAAAAATCTGAATAGGCAATAAAAACATAATATGTATTGTACTTTAACGATTATTTCCCTCATACTGTTTGCATCCAATAAGGTAGCTCCTTCCATAAAAATCCAACCAATCATATGCCTTTGCTAGCGATAATTGCACTGCAAAACCAAAGCGGTAATACCACTTGTGCAATTATCACTTCGTTGCTTAGCAACCGCGAATCTGTTCGATAAAAACACGTACTTCTTAAAATTGACGTGTTTTACACAGTTCTAAATTATGCAGCTTATAAATTATGTTGCGGTATTATTAAGCATTGTATAATGAATTGTTATAACTTTCACATTGCTAAATTGTTGTTATTAGACCTCCGTCTCCGTTTAAATTTATGACAGACATTCAGAAAATAATCCAACGCTAACAGGGTGTAGGTATAATTGCATTTGCCTTGGATATCCAAGCGTCATGTTTGTTTACTCGAACGCTATAGTCGAAGCTGTCAATAAACTCGTTCAAAATGAGTCGTTTTGGAAATGTAAACATAGAAAAATTAATACAGAAATTATTAAATCGTATTCGTGAAATAGTCTCGACAAATACCACTCGTGCCGGAAATTTTTCTAAATAATTTTATTCTCAAGCGCTATTTTGCCATTAGCAAAACCACTCGTACAAATTGGGCTTTTATTTTCAGAGATAAAAGACCAATTATTTATACTCATGATCTTTCTAGGCAAATAGAGCTTTCGAAAAAATTATCGATAAAATTTCCGGCACTTTTGATATTACATACAATGATTTCCTGATGAACTAGAGACTTGAAACTTTATACATAGCTCAGAACTAGATGACAATGCAATATAAACTTGCTAATTACATCTTATTATTATGTTATTTGTTATTATAATTTTTTAAAATATTAAATAAAAATATTTGAGTAGTAGAAATTTGTGCACAGATAAGCAGGTGCCCTAATAAGCTGGTAATAAATAAAAAATAACTAAAAACCCGTCAATGCGACAACCAGAACCTCTAGCTAATTAAGAAGGATCGGGAATTAATTTATTTTACCACTGAGATAAAAATCTTATGGCGTTAATTGTACTTCCTTCTTTATTTAATTTTTCAGAAAATAACAATTAAACATATTGATATATTATTGGCAGCTAGGTACAACAATTTTCTATTTCAAATATGAACAGGTGAAGAGAAATTGAAATAAATGAAAATACAAGACTAAAAGGCAGAATTTCCGAATCTTTATGAGGCTAGGAATAGTATATTTCATTACGAGTCTGGAAATAAAGATTTTTCCGTGCGCGCGTGACAAATCCCCGTGTGAGGCGCGGCCCAACACGGGAAGTCATGCAAGCACGGAAAAATCTATTTCTGGACGTGTAACGAATGATATTTTTTATTATACTTCTTTGACAAAAAATAAACAATGCAGACAATATAGTGTTTGGTATGTATGATGCGTTTCCATGGTTACTCTCAAATTATTTCAAAGGTGCTTTGTTGTAAATTAGTAATTGTCAGATAAGGTGAATAAAACGTCAAAAATATTACAGAAATGTATCTAAATATTGAAACCCGAATTAAAATACAAAATAGGGACATGTTAAATATCAGAGAGCATATAAAGTTTCTTAAATTTATTTTACTTTGCTGTATAATTTCTATTTTAAAGCCTTATATTCGGTATTTTTATTCAGCGCACGGAAAGTTTTTAATAAAAAAAATTATTTTATACTTTTTAGTCCACTTTTTATATTATTATATTATTTTATTTTGCTTTTAGTCCTTTTTAAAAACATGGTATATTAAAAACTTACTTAATTTTTTTCATGAAATCAAAATAGGACAAATCAAACAGCCCTAATCGATACATAGTGATTATCATTTTTAGTAATAATTGGACAATGGTTATTGCGAAGATTATTACTCACAATCTACTCTATAGTATATTTAAATTCAAAGTACTTACACCTACCTAATATAAAATTGTCGGTAGCAGGAAAAATGTAATACATCGCTCGATGCGTAAGCTCTTTTTGGCCTCGGAGAGAGTTTTAAGACCAGAGGCAACACGGGCGTTAAACAATCTCCTCGGCCAAAAAAGTGCGCTTACGCATCTCGCAATGTAAATAACTATTTAATACAGCATACTCATACTCAAACATTATCAACAATATCAAGACTGAGGTAGACTATAATAAGACGGATAGACAAGGATGGGAAGTTCTCGTTGATCTTTCTAAACAAAGCTTGCGTGGTGCTGTAGTTTTTGTACATGTGCCGCCCATATTAGTTTATACATGGTGCTGCCGCTCACCAGAGGCGCCACCACCAACGAGCTACTTGACGTCACAACCAAGGAGGGCGCGTTACAAGAATGATTTGAATTATGCTGTTTTTAATTGCTTATATTTATTACATAAAAATAAAAAATGAGTTTTTTGTGAACTGTGGTTCATTTAATGGCAATAAATTAAGTTTGAGAGTAATATTTTTCAAATTTTTGTGCAAGTTCCCCATTGAAGAAAAATTGTATCCACCGATTTATAATTTCAAATACACTTTTTTAATTAATTATACTTAAGCAGTGGTGGTTTTTATCATTGCGAAAACCTAAAATGCCCCCCTTTAAGTTGTCGGTGCTCGAATCGTAAATTTTAATTAAGAAACACGCGGGTCCCACTGGCGGGCCCATAAAAAAATTCGGGGACAAACTGCCATCCACTTAACTCTTAGTTATGACCCGAATAATTCCATTAAAACCGGCCGACGCTCCCCTTGGCCGACGATTTACGGCTCCCCGGTCGAAAAACTGCCGTTTTTGAAGTCGCCAAACAAAAAAGTTTTCCGCACGCCTTCGCGCGCTTCCGGGCGAGTCGAGCTTGAAACTCCCGGAGAAAGGACGCCGGGGGAGAAATTATTTCGCAAATCGCGTTGAGGTGAAATCTCACCGCTTTTATAACTTTTCTTTTGGGGTGTTTTCCAGGAATTTTCTCTGATTTTTAATTAACGTGTACAGAGTAGCCCACGTCAAGCCAGATCACCCCCCTATAAAATGTAAAAATTGAAAATAAAAAGCTTTTATTTAAGCAAATGTTGATGAAAGCAGGTGCCAATTAATTTTATTGCGGACAGTGATTGGTTGATAAGCAAGTATCTATTTGCCAAAGTACGCATTTTTCTTTACAATTCGCCCGACAAGCTTTTCAATTTGCAGAAACTTGTCGCAATTTGGAATTGAATTATCTTAACGAAAACCTAAAGTTATTTTATTCGTTTTAGTATATGAATTAAATAAAAGCTTGTTCTTAAAAAGGTTTTTTTTATTTTCAACTTTATTTTGTGCTTTTTAGTTCCTATTTGATTCCCATGTCAAGAAGGTAGTAAAGAAATTTAGTCCGCCATGTTGGGGCGGCCGCCATATTGGATTTTGTATAAAGTCATTCACCTTATTGTTTTCTACCCGTCGAGCCCTTTCATTTGATACCCATGTTGGGTATCAAATAGGTAATCCGCCATCTTGTAGCGGCGGCCATATTGAATTTACTGTGATGTCACTAACTTTTTCGTTTTCTGCTCTTCAAGCCCTTTTATTTGATACCCATAGTAAGGGGGTTGACAAAAAATACATCATCCGCCATCTTGGAGCGGCGGCCATCTTGAAGTATTACAATATTGAGTATTGCATATTGTATTGTCACCGTAACTAAAGGTGTATGCAAAATTTCAGCTCAATCGGATGTCAGGAAGTGGTTCTAATTCATCTTGCAAGATTCGACCCGCCCTAACAGATTAAGTTAAATAAAAGCTTGTAAAATAGGGAGGTATGAACAATTTATCGAAATAAATCGTGGATTAGTAAAAAAAATTAAAATATCATTTTTACTTTAGTTTCTTTTGTATTTAGATAGGATACCTAACCCTATATTTTGCATAGTAAATTAACTTTCAATTGTTTTTAATCTCCAGGCAACTTGATTTAAGCAAATAAACTGTTAAAATATAGGTGAAATGACAGATTAATAAATTTCAGGTTAAAATGTGATGATAACAGAAACAATAGCCTAGTCACCTGTCTGATATTGTACCCTGTGTTCTATCTAATTATTTATACTAACTTCTCTTTGAATAAGTGGCAATAATATTTTACTGAATTCCACTGAACATTCAGCAACACAGTTGTCCGTGTTTCTTAGAATAAATGCTGATTCTTTAATTTTTCGTCTATTTCCTACTTCTTCTTTGAGAATTTGGTTTCGACCTAACCCACAAAATCCTATGATTGTTATTAAAAGAGTGTTCATATATTCGACTTTGAAATTTGATTTTACCTGATATAATTTTTATGTTCTTTTAAGCGAACATTAAATGGCCTACAAGTAAGTCTCTCCAACATAGAACTTTCCACATTCGCAAGTTCGCAAGGAATTTTATAAATGCAATTTTTTGAACTTTGTATACTTCATTAAATGGTTTCGTTTTAACTAGCATCGATCTTAATGTATTTTTGGTTTTAAATACTGTTCTGACATTAAAACGATTGCCTGTTTTAGCTTATCTGATAGTCTAGGAATAATTAAATTTACCTACTGGTCGGTCCACCAGATTTATTTCTCTGCTTCTATTAGCATTGTTATTTTGTTGGCAATCCTGAAAAACTTGCTAAACAAATTCAATAACATAAGTATTCTTCTCAAGAACATGTTTTATATGTTTAATTTCCTCCCCAAATTAAAAAATTATATGGATTTTTTAACAAAAATATAACTTTTTCAGTATTGATTAAAAAATAAGCCTTCGTTTTTTAAAATAAAATGTAACATAACTATTTTTCTCAAGAACATGTTTTATATGTTTAATTTCCTCCTCAAATTAAAAAATTATATGGATTTTTTAACAAAAATATAACTTTTTCAGTATTGATTAAAAAATAAGCCTTCGTTTTTTAAAATAAAATGTGCCGGTTTGCCCTAAAGTAGGTACAGTTTTTAAAGATCTTTCGTTAAAAGAAACTAAATCAAAATCGGATGACGAATACAATTTTTTGGGGTGTTTGAAGTAGTTATTCATTTTAGCCGCAAAATCGAATTTTTCTGCCTTAAAAAACCATAAAAAATAGTCTGTTCATGGAAAACCACAACTGCGAATTTTCCGGTCCATAATAACTTAAGGGAATAAAATCCCTCCTTTTTATTTCGGAGTGTTATTGAAAGGGCGACGTTCGGTTGTCGATTTACGATGAACCGTAAAAAAAGCTCGTGAAGGTTCGCAAATGTTCAAACTGTTCCATTGTTTCGCTCAGAGTGCTTCAATGTTTAACGAAACGACTTGGAAAACACATACATTTATGAATAAGACTAATTAACTATACAGGGTTAACTATGACTTAGTACAAAAATTTTTACCACGTGCGCAGGGTGGCTTAAGAAAACATAGAAAAATATTTTTAGATTTTTTTTACGATCTTTAAAAAAACGGGTAAAGACCCCTATTTTCCCTGTAAATCCCCGCCTTTAATGACGTCATCCAATTTGGCTTCTGAAGGTACTGACAGCTGAAGTGATTTTCCGCGGTGTTGCCGTTGATTTAGGAACGGTGAAAATACCTTTTTACTCAAACAAATTTAAAAAATACATAAATAACAATCGATTTGAATCTGTACAGATGCAGCGCTATTAGATTCCCCTTACCTTAGCTCGTATCCGGACCGGTTCCTACTCTCGCGGAAAGCTCATTACCGCGACACCACAAGCCGTCTCCCTTAATACCCCCGGAGCTCCTCTGATGAATTCTTGTCCACCATCTAACCTCTTCTGAAGCATAGATAAAGGATTTATTGTTCTGAAGCCTCGGCGGTATGAATTAAGCGACGTATCGGCCCGGTCGAGTCTATGAAACGTTTTTTCGACTGCTCCGCGTTGCCCCGTTCGTCATTTCATAACTTCCTAGCTAGGCAACTAACTGTACATACAAGGTTTGTTCCAACAGGGCCAATAACCGTGCTCAAGCACGTTCAGCGCATGCGCACTACCCCACTGGCTGTTCCAACTGAATTATGTACCTACCGACACGGGACGATACACGCACTGTTCCAGCCGATTTATGGATCATTTGTGTATCGTCCTTGTACGATAAAAACGGTGCCTGGTCTAAAGCAATAACCGCGTGTACTGACATGCGCAGTGTATGGTCGTGTGACAGAGATAAACATTAACATCATATTTTTGTTTTTACGTAGATAGGTTTAAATCGATGGCTGGGATCGTGTTTTTTATTTCTTGTTGGTTTTTGGCTTGTTGGGTAGGGCGGGGAATCGTTGAACAATTTTTCCGTTCCATCTGAAATTTTCTTTGGGATCATTTGTTCCAACTCGAATTTACGTACCGTCACAGAACTGTACATGAACTAGATGATAACCCTTAAAGAACGCATGCGCTAGTTTTGCACCGTTCATGTGCGATCCCAAAGAAAATTTCAGATGGAACGGATTGTGAATCAAATCGACCAAATCACGTTTTGCGACCGCACCTAACCTGCGTGTTTAATATGTGGCTAACCGAATGTTCGGTGGGCTAACCTCACTCTTCACTCTAAAAAATTATTGTTCAACGATTCCCCGCCCTACCCAACAAGCCAAAAACCAACAAGAAATAAAAAACACGATCCCAGCCATCGATTTAAAACCATCTACGTAAAAACAAAAATATGAGGTTATTGTTTATCTCTGTCACATGACTACATTGCGCATGTCAGTACAACGCGGTTATTGCTTTAGACCAGGCACCGTTTTTATCGTACAAGGACGATACACAAATGATCCATAAATCGGCTGGAACAGTGCGTGTATCGTCCCGTGTCGGTAGGTACATAATTCAGTTGGAACAGCCAGCGGGGTAGTGCGCATGCGCTGAACGTGCTTGAGCACGGTTATTGGCCCTGTTGGAACAAACCTTTTCAAGTTTGGCTAGTAGCCGACGGAGGGCATTTGCGAATGTAACATGGCGTTATTTCCCAGTTTTGTCTTGATTTTCGCGGCAAATCGTTCAGCGTCTTTGTGAAAATGCCGGAGTATTCGAACGCCGAGTTAACGGACATGGTTATAATGTACGGGAGATGCGATGAAAGTGCACATCGAGCTGCAGCAGAATACCGTATTCGTTTTCCTAACAGGGCAAATATGCCTAACCCACGTACTTTCGTGAACATTGTACAACGTATGCGAAACACTGGTGTTTTGCAAGCTCGAAGGGGTGGGCCTGGAGGGCAAATGAACATGGACGATTTTGAGTCAGTGCTTGATTTGGTGGAAGAGCAACCTTCCATAAGCACTACAGCTATTGCAAGGAGATTGGGAATATCTCAGAACAAGGCAAGTAAAATAAAACCAATAAAACTGACTTCTACCAAAGACTATCCCATGTGATGGGATTGTCTTTGCTTGCACCTAATACCTACATAAAATTTAAAATGTAACAATACAATTATTTACAGGCATGGAGGATTCTAAGGGAAAACGGCCTTCACCCTTATCACATACAAAAGGTCCAAGCATTAGAAGCAAATGATTTTCCGGTGAGAATGACCTACTGCACTTGGCTACGTGATCGAATCGCCCAAGACCCAAACTTTGTTTTCAACATTCTTTGGACAGACGAATGCTGCTTCACACGTGCTGGGGTTTTAAACACGTATGTAAATTTTTACTTACTTATAGCTTTCTCTCCTCCATATTATCTTTTTTATTTATTATAAAATTGGCTATGTCAATCCTAACGCCTTCGCCAAAATTGTGAATATTTCTAATTTTTGTTTTTTTTTTAGACACAACAGCCATATTTGGTCCGATGAGAACCCACATGCTGTTCGGCGGTTTAATTTCCAACGTCGGTTTTCCATCAATGTTTGGGCTGGAGTTTATGGAGATCGATTAATTGGACCATACATTCTACCGGAAAATTTAAACGCTGAACGATACTTGTATTTTCTGACAAATGTTTTGTTTGATAATTTGCCACTACAAGTACTGCATGACATGTGGTTTATGCACGATGGTGCACCAGCCCATTTTGCGAGACCTGTTCGTGCACTTTTAGACGACCAATGCCCCAACCGTTGGATCGGAAGAGGAGGGCCCATTGCATGGCCGCCGCGATCACCAGACTTGAATCCAATGGATTTTTGTCTTTGGGGATTCATGAAGGCGATTGTGTACGAGCAGGAAATCGACAACGAGCAGCAGTTACGTGAACGAATTGAAGGTGCAGCTGTTCAAATCCGGAATAATCATGGACTTTTTGCACGTATCCGGACTTCTTTAGTTAACCGAGTGAATTTGTGCATCGAAGTTAACGGCGGCCTCTTTGAACAGCTACTGTAGTGCTTTGCATGTGCATTTGTGCAATGTGTGCTAGTGCAGTTGTGATTTTTCGGTTACCCTTCGGGGTTTTCCTGGCGGAGGGGATCTACCTCGTCGTGGTCGTCAGGCTGAGTACCTCGCTTCAAACAAAAGGAATAGCAGAGGGAAACCAAGAGATCCCCAACAGATTTAAAAAATGTGAATGTTGTGTTGTGTGACTTTTAATGTAAAAAAGCAAGAAAACAGAAAATGGTGCAAACAATCCTGGAAATGTCAGTAAGGTAGGTGTTTCATAGGCATTCTACATGTTCCTCAGAAAGTAATCGTTTTTAAAAGGAAATCGAAATTTTGTGGTGAATCCTCGGATAAATTGATAGACGTGGCAACGCCGCGCTATTGACATATGCGAAATTTTTAGACATGTCGCGCGGGCGTCCATAGGCGGCGTTTTTTGAGGGGTTTAATACAATTTGAAAAAAAAATTTTTTAGGCTTAAGACAAATGTTAGAAAATTTTTGAAAATTTATTTTAGCAAGTCTAATTTTTCTTTATCTGCCATAAAAATTTTTGTACTAAGTGATAGTTAACCCTGTATTTCATAATTTCTTACCAGTTTTTAGGCTCATAATGCATATTGAAAGTATAGTCCAATGACGTCAAAACCTATAGACGTGGTGCCCCATTGTTAAAATGCCCTTTATTTTGACTCCAAGATAAAATATATCTATACTACTCTAAAAACATGCTACAAACAAAGACAGAAAGTCAACCATCAACCAACTATACACCCGGTGATTCCCGGTTATAGTTCCTTCAGAATCACACTTAGGTATCGCATGTTTTTTTCTTGTTTGGGGGCACCAGAAGCATCGGAACCTCACCTGAAGACTCGGGGGATGGTCTAACGACGCCAGCCTCCGAGCCCAGAGTCGAAATAAGTTCGCTACGGCTCGACAAAAAGGGGCAATTTCTGACAATCTCGCGACATTTTCGGAATAATTTAATGGAGCGCTTAGATTGTGATTAGTTCTGGGCGTCAAGCGTTTATCAAAACAAACCTGTCTATAGGTTCTGACGTCATTGGTATAGTCCAATAAAAGCTGTAATCGTATTTTTATTATACTTCTTTGAAAACACCTTATTTTCATCTGTAGTAGTGAGGCAAAGCGGGTGCACCATCATTCCATCTCACTCGCAGTCATGTATTTTCCCATATAAGATAACGACTTCGGGTGCGGTCTTATCGCTACTTTTGGTCTGTCTCTCTCGTCCGTTGCGTTGCCGGATCCTCGATTTTGTCGTGTAGGTGCGACGTTGCCTTTTCCTGGAATGAAATAAAAAAAGCCCGTGGGTAGAATCGAACCGGTTCTGTTCGTGTCCCGATCCCGTCGCCTTGACCACTACTATCTGTTTTAGCAATAATGAAAGATGGGGTTTTTCGGGCTAGCGCACGGAAACAGCGCATGGAAAAACTTTCCGTGCGCTGAATAAAAATACCGAATATATGGCTTTAAAATATAAATATACAGCAAAGTAAACTAAATTTAAGAAACTGTACCTATTTTGTATTTTCATCATACATTTCTGTAATATTTTTGACGTTTTATTCACCCTATCTGACAATAACTAATTTACAACAAAGCACCTTTGAAATAATTTGAGAGTAACCATGGAAACGCGTTATACGTACCAAACACTATATTGTCTGCATTGTTTATCTTTTGTCAATTAAATTTATTATAATATTTATGCCGTTATTTAGGTACCAAGGCACTGAAGTTCAACTTTTTATGACTCATGTGGAGTTTAGTTGCTGAGGCCTTTGGCCGAGGCAAATAAACCACATGAGTCATAAAAACAACTTCAGTGCCGAGGTACATATTATATTTTTTTTGAAATCGGAAAAAAAATGTTTTATTAGGCAAGAAAATAATAATAATGGATCACCCGTCCACGAACCGACTACGCGCGGCGTTGCTTGACTTTACCGATCGCTTTACCTAGGACAAGTATAATGATGTACGGCACCTTCTGACAGAAAAACCAAACTGCTGCTTCTTGTGCAGCCTACACAACAAATCTATTGATACTCAAATTTACTAAAATATGTATACTGAAGGATTGCGCTTCCATAGGAAACAATTTCGCAATGTATACGAAAAGTTAAATGAGCCTTTATCGGCCGGATTTTGAATATTTGGTCACTTTTGACGGGCGATTTCTCCGCATCTGACGTTTGATGTTTACAGTTCGCCAAGGCCTACTTATTGAAAAAATCGTACAATAATGGGCTACATTATTGTACGATTTCTGTGCTTTTAATAACGATTTTGGGACATTTTTAATGCCGATTTCAAGAAAAATGTTTTAAGTTTCCGTTTTCAAAGAAGTATAATAAAAAATATCGTTCATTACACGCCCGGAAATAGATTTTTCCGTGCTTGCATCACTTCCCGTGTTCGGCTGCGCCTCGCACGGGAATTTGTCACGCGCGCACGGAAAAATCTTTATTTCCACACTCGTAATGAAATATACTATTTTTTTCCCGATAAGTTTTTCTGGGCTTTTGAGCAAGAGGGCGGTCTATCCGTCCGTCGGTCCGCTCCTTTGAGGCCCAACGGGCCGTAGGAACCCCAATCAATTAGCTCCAAGTTCGCAAGGGAATGAATCGACCTGATGGGATCGTGGAATACAGGTGCAGGGGCTGGACATCTCCGCGTTCTCTTTAGGTCTGTCAGCGTTTGTTCCTGATTGATCTACCTAGTAAACACAGGGTGTCCCGTTAATAATGGCACATAGAACCACTTCATATGTGCCAAGATGATATTCGAGCTGCTGAACTGAAATTTGGCACCGTCATATTTTTGGGGATGGAAGACGTCAATTTCTGCAGATTGCGCCACCCGCCCTGTTTTTGGGGATGGGACAAACCACCCCGGTGGCCTTTTGGGGGCTCCGGCAATTAGCCCTCATGAAAAATGCATGGGGGCGGCGTTTGGGGGGCGGGCAAGACCCCGGAGGGCCCCACGTTGGGCTTTAATGAAATCGGCGGTTTAATCGTTTGCCCCTCGTGGGGGTGCATGCAAATTGTTTTCGGAGCTGCGAAGGGGGTCTGATTTTTTTGGGGAAGGGCATTTTCCATTTTTTTTATCTCGCAAAATATCCGACAATATTATATACGGATAAGAACGAATGGCATGGAGATCTTGCAAACGGTGAGAGATAGAACGTGCGCAATTTTAAGGTCCATAAAATGGTACAAACAGATTTCTAATATCTTTTTTGTTTTTGAGTTATTTTGAAAAAGTGAAATTTTGCGTTTTAGATTTTATTTTTTTCTGAAGTTGTTATCACAGATAGGAAAAAAAGAAAAAAACTTTCTTATGGCACTTTTTAACGGGCTTTAAGAAGGCGTTTCTAGATTTGTTCTGCAACATTTCGTTTTTGAGAGACCATCTTAAACTTCATTTTTTAAATACGGACCTGAATTTGCAAGCACTTTTCATTGCAAATACCATGATGTATGACACGAAATATTTTTTAAATGTTTTGAGACAATTATACTAAAAATTCCTTTTTTTCCCATTCATTTTTTTCTATTGCAGCCCTGTATTTAATAATAAAGAGCCTAAATATTAATCAGTATTGTCAACAATTATTTAACTTACAGTTAATTTTTACTTCAAAAACGTAATATTTTTAAATACAGCCCTGTCTGGTTAGTGCTTTCCTCTGTTGTTGTACAGCAAACAGTGTCGCATTGTGTTTTGGAGTAAATTCTTCGCTTTTTCTAATAGTGATAAGAAAGCTCTAAGCCAATCAAACCAATAACTTTTGCCATTTATTAATTGCAACAATGCATTCGTTCGGCCTCTACACTATTTTAACACAAGATATAACATGCTAACATGTTAAATTTGTCGTCATTTGAAAAAGCACCCTCCATTTCTAATAATACAAATTATTAACTAAATGATACAGTGGGAGTTATGACAAATGACAAGGGGTTGGTTTCGTTGTTTCAAAGCCTTCTAGGTGGAGGATTTTTATTTATATTTTTATTATCGTAACTGTGATTAGTCTTTGGCGTCCTTTTTTTTTTTGGTTCTCCGATTGGAAGATAAATTGTAAGTTAAATAATTGTCGACAATACTGATTAATATTTAGACTTCTTATTATTAAATACAGTGCCGCATTAGAAAAAAAATAATAAAGAAAAAGGAATTTTCAGTTTAATTGTCTCAAAACATTTTAAAAATATTTTGTGTCATACATCATGGCATTTGCAATGAAAAGTGCTTTCAAAATCTGAAAAAAAAACAGGTCCGTATTTAAAAAAATAAAGTTGAAGATGGTTTCTCAAAAACGGAATGTTGTAGAATAAGTCTAAAAACGCCATCTTAAAGTCCATTAAAAAGTGCCAAGTGCCTATCTGTGATAACAACTTCAGAAAAAAATGAAATCGAAAACGCAAAATTTTTCTTTCTCCAAAATAACTCAAAAACGAAAAAGATATTAGAAATCTGTTTATACCATTTTATTGACCTCAAAATTGCGCAACTTTTTCCCCATTTAACCGTTGTTCTATCTCTCACCGTTTGCATTAGGGTGTTCGTTTAAAAATTTACCACACCTTATAATTTTTAAAAATTGACGAGGTTTTATTGTACATTCTGTATACAGCGCTTTAGCAAAATAGTTTAGTTTCGTGCTTTTTGCCTTTAAATAAATTATAAATATATCGACCTACTTTCACTGAAAATAAAAATTGCAAAAAATATACTTATGTAGGTATAGATAAGTTATGTTCAAACTGAGTGAGTAAAGCATATAACACTTTGGACTTGCACACTAAAGTCACTAACAAATGATAATAAAAGACATGTAAATTTCTAAGAAAATAAAAAAACATTTGGAAACAAAGCATCTTTAGCATCAAAGCATCTTCAGTATCAAAGCATCTTCAGTATCAATCCTTTTTCGTGTCAAAATAACGAAATTTCTAATTAAATTCTAAGGGTCATCGCCCATAATGATCAAATAAAAAAGATTTGCCCAATTATTCCTCCCATATTATGCTCCCTCGTAAATTGGAGTATACCTACATTGGAAAAATCTTCGGACGGGAAAAAAATGAGGGCAGATTCATCTCGATCCGTATAACTCGGTCGTTAGCGATCGGGCTCCGTCGAAAATTTACATAATGGGAACGAAGAACGGGGGCCCGGCTTGCCCAAATTGGTGGATGGGGGGTAAAATACGATGCCATTGAAGCTACGCCGAGATTGGGGTCGATGTTCTGGAGAAAAATTAATTATGTAGGTGCCTATTTAGTCGAAGATACGAAGGTAGTATTATTTTTTCACGTTTTTCTGAACAAAGAAGAACGCCAATGGCGTCCAAACCTATAGACGTGGTGCCCCATTGTAAAAATGCCCTTTATTTTGTCTCCAAGATTAAATATATCCATGCGACTCTAAAAACATGCTACCACATACCTATGGTTTCCATTAAAAAAATATATAACTTTGGTTCATATCTCAAAAACTATTGATGCTACCAAAAAACTAATTATTCCATTCGATTCTACGCCAAAAACTCTATAAAAATAGTTGATTAAATTTGTCGATATACAGTGTCCTCGAAAAAGTTCGCAGCATAGGGGGAAATTTTTTAATTAATGACTTTTTTGAAATTTAAGTTTTGGGGTTACCTTTTGCTTTAAAAAAGATGAAAAACGACCCACGCAAACGTGGTCACGTGACTTTCGTTATCTGTCAAAAATGACATTTAAAAAAATATATCGCTAAAAATGGGTTTATTTGTTAAAATATCAAAAAGTTTTACATGAAAAAGTTGTTTCTTTTTCAATTTCACGTACGTGTACCAGATTTGAACGCCCTACTAAAAGATTTAGTTTTTTGACATTTTTTAATATTTATGAAATTTCTGAAAATTTTTAAAACTTGTAACTTCATAAAAACTATTTTGTATCACTAGCTATATCATTCTATTAACTTTTTATTACTAATTACCGATAAGAATGTGTCTTTTTCAAAAGAAAATGATATTAACCCCTTAAAATTCTGTTATGTTTGCCGCAAAGTTGATGTACCGTCTAGCATTTAGGATATAAATTTAGTTACATTAGATTTCCCAGTTCCAAATTGATGCCAAAATAATAATAAATTAAAATATCATCAAACTATTTCACGTATCTAAGCAAAATTCTTGACATTTATGGAACAATATTATTACCTTTAAGTTTAATTTCACATTAATCGATATTGATAAGTAGGCCATGGAGAGAATAGAAGCAATTGTTTTATTTTACGGTTTGATAACTGTCAAATAAAAATAATTGCTTCTATTCTCTCCATGGCCTACTTATCAATATCGATTAATGTGAAATTAAACTTAAAGGTAATAATATTGTTCCATAAATGTCAAGAATTTTGCTTAGATACGTGAAATAGTTTGATGACATTTTAATTTATTATTATTTTGGCATCAATTTGGAACTGGGAAATCTAATGTAACTAAATTTATATCCTAAATGCTAGACGGTACATCAACTTTGCGGCAAACATAACAGAATTTTAAGGGGTTAATATCATTTTCTTTTGAAAAAGACACATTCTTATCGGTAATTAGTAATAAAAAGTTAATAGAATGATATAGCTAGTGATACAAAATAGTTTTTATGAAGTTACAAGTTTTAAAAATTTTCAGAAATTTCATAAATATTAAAAAATGTCAAAAAACTAAATCTTTTAGTAGGGCGTTCAAATCTGGTACACGTACGTGAAATTGAAAAAGAAACAACTTTTTCAAGTAAAACTTTTTGATATTTTAACAAATAAACCCATTTTCAGCGATATATTTTTTTAAATGTCATTTTTGACAGATAACGAAAGTCACGTGACCACGTTTGAGTGGGTCGTTTTTCATCTTTTTTAAAGCAAAAGGTAACTCCAAAACTTAAATTTCAAAAAAGTCATTAATTAAAAAATTTCCCCCTATGCTGCGAACTTTTTGGAGGACACTGTATATAAGTTGTAGCCAGGAGAGAGGTTTCCAAAAAATCGAAAATTTCGCAGTCCTGCGCCAATGTGCGGAAACTATAAAACTTATCTAAAACCTGATTGGTCCAACAAATTCCTATCAAAAAAGTAGTACAGTGATGTGAAAACCGCAACCCTCTAGCTTTAATAATAACGGAGATTTTTGAGAAAAACACCCAAAATGGGACACCCTGTACAACATACAAACTACAATCCCGGATCATTGATTGAGGTATTCTTATGCAAAGCCAGAATGTAGCCGTGATATTCGCCGCAATGCGTTTTTTGCCATATCCACTATCTCCCCCCATAAAAAATCCCCTTTTAATAAGTCTCCCAGCCAAACTGTCCCCCCCAGTCTGCCCGAAATGTCCCCAGATATGCCCCCCGCCCGGCTATAGGCTCACAATTCCCCCGAGGTCGCATTAAGGGGACTGGCGATGTGGAAAAAAGGGAGAAGCCGACAACATAACTCGTGGTTTTATTCCTGCCGGTTTTTTCATAACTTCGCAAAATGGAACGTCGAGCAGAGGTGTCGCAAGGCACGAGATGTAGCCTGCTGAGATAAAATTTGTTTGTAATTTTTTCTACTCCTCTGCTAGTAACATACCTATTAGGTGACGGTTTAGGTCATAAGTAAGTCCATTGTTACGAACACTGATACGTAATAACTGACACGTAATGACTGACACGTAATAAAAAAAATTACGTATATCTGTTCTTAATTAAAACGCAATTATCACGGGTGCCTTGTTAGAGCAACTAACCAGCATACTAATTGTTGCCTGTCAGATAATCAGAAGTATAGTTTATTTATTATAATAGTTTTTCTTTCGTCGAAGAAAAATTATAATACAAAACTCGAGTTGTAAGCTTATTACATGCTCGTGGAATTACAGCACTCGCCGCTGCGCGGCTCGTGCGCAACTTTTCCACTCATACGTAATAAGCTGTTTACAACTCTCGCTGTGTAATATACTATTATAACTTTTGTTGTTATTTTTTTGAATCCATCAAACAGTATAGTCAGCGCCGGTTTTAGCTTGACTATACCGCCGGGTGCTAAGTTTAAAAGACGCCTTCTCTCAATTTTTTACTTGTGTGCAAAAAGCTAAACTTTAATTTTAGTTGGGAGGTAGTCAGAAATTTAAAAAAAAAATTGAATGTTTGTGGTACAAAATTGCTCCGTAGGCGAAAATTTTTCAAATATTCACGGTCAAACAATTTAAATTAACGAAAAGAAATTCCAAGCAAAACATATTCTTATTAACTAGTGTTTTTTTTTGTTCACTGTGACTCATATCATTTGTAGCCAAGAAGTTCTACTCAGTCTTCTTTTATAGGACAACTGTTACCAATAGAAATTTCGAAATTTGTTTTAGTGTGAGCCCATAAAAATCATTGCTTTTTAAACCAGCTATACAAAAGAAAGCAGAGGTGATTGGTTACTAAAATGCGCCGTAGGCGAAAATTTTTAGAAATATAAAGCACAGATAGTTTAAAAGAGGTATAGTCCTCCTTACGGCAGAATGCGTGCGACGTAAGGGGGAAGAACTCGTAAATATTATAGAATCAGTCACAGTTCAGGGGCGTAGCTCAATTTTGTGTAACTCACTGACTTAATTTTCATATAATTGTTATTTAATTTATTGTTAATATTATTCTTAACGGTGATGCCGTAGATTATGGAGGGAGGCAAACCCTTATAACATTGGCAATTATTTCTCGTGCTTGAGAATGCAACGTTCTACCCAGTTTACTCATTTTGCACAAGTTAACTCCCGAACATACGAAACGCCACTGAGCTCTCTGAGCCGGCGGAAAAAACTTGCCAGCGGCAAAGTTTAGTTTACAGAACTATTTTATTCTGTATGGTAGCCCAAATACTCAGTTAACTTTACTATAGAAACAGGCACAAAACGCGTTGACGAACTGATTTTGTCAGCCGACTCCTTCGCAGAAGTGCTGTATTGCCGTATTTCAAAGGCGATGGTAGACGCGACGATGTTGACAAAAATATAATAGGTGTTTTATCGCACCGCGTTAAAAATAAATGATAAACAAAAATGGGTAAGTGGTCCCGTGATGCGAGCTTTATTTTTTCGGTATAATAGAGTTCAGAAATTCGGCTTCAATATGATAAAATTTGTATTCGCCAATAAATAACGACTACTCGTATAGGAAATCTCGCAACGCTGCCCGCATTCTTTAGAAACGTTTTTTTTTTTCGTGCTTTGGACTATATAGAAAATTACAAAATCATAACAGTATAATGTATTTTTCATCTTTTCTCAATCCTGAATCCCCAAACCATATACAGCCCTGGGCTTATGCATGGGAAAAGCCAGGTCTCGTGGAATCGACAATAATTGGAATTGACAATAATAAGTATATTTTTCAATAAATGTATCATATTACACATTATACATATTAATTTTCCAATTTATATTCAATCAATGAATCAATGTTGTATATTCTGCGTTTAGGATATTTTCACTTAGAAATTTTTTATTTTCGTTCAAAAATCCAGGGTGGGAGTAAAATCTTCAACGTACAGATGAATAAGATGATAAATAGGAGAACGTTTCAGATGTTATGTTTGCAGACGACGATCAAAATGAAGGTGTCGCGTCGTGGGCGACATAGCAACAAAATGTGATTTATTTTTAGTTATTAGACCTGCTTATACCGCCTCCTAAAATTTACCGCTGGGTTCTATTAGCGCCCTAGCACCCCATTAAAACCGGCGCTGAGTATAGTATCCATTGAATTTTAATTGGGTTTTTCGCCACCAAACTGGTTAAAAGACAACTTTTTCAAGTTGCCTGGAAAATTGATAAATTCTTAACAGTAAACTTTGAACTTGTAACTCAAAAAATATCTTCAACAAATTTGTTTCCTGAGCTTACGGAGAATAAATCTTCCTCCTTTCTCAAAGATCATGTCACGTCAAAGTGAAATGACAGATTAATAAATTTCAGGTTAAAATGTCACGACAACAGAAACAATAACCTAGCCACCTGTTTGATATTGTACCCTGTGTTCTACCTAATTATTTATACTAACTTCTCTTTGAATAAGTGACAATAATATTTTACTGAATTCCACTGAACATTCAGCAACACAGTTGTCTGTATTTCCTAGAATAAATACTGCCTCTTTAATTTTTCGTCTATTTCCTACTTCTTCTTTGAGAATTGCTTTGGAACTATCCCACAAAATCCTATGATTGTTATTAAAAGAGTGTTCACATATCTTCGACTACGAAATTTGATTTTGCCTGATATAATTTTTATGTTCTCAAGTCTCCCCAACATAGAACTTTCCACATTCGCAAGAAATTTTATAAATGCAATTTTTTGAACTTTGTACCTCATTAAATGGTTTCGTTTTGACTAGCATCGATCTTAATGTATTTTTTTTTAATAAACAGTATAGTAGTTGTTGTTCTAAAGATCGAAATTAGAAGTAAGTTTATGAATTATTTATTTGCACGGTCAACGTTAGTTCTATAAAACGCTATACAAAAATAAAACAATGTGCAAGCGTTGTAGCTTTTCCGCAAAAAGATTAAAAGGGTGTTTCGTGCTTCGGCCTTTCACAGCGACAATGTTTTTTGTGGCTATGAGCTTTTTTAGGGGCCCGCAAACAAAACCGTCTCTAAAATAGAAAATACAAATGTGGTAAACATGGGGAACCTTCTTTTTTACGTCGCACATTCATACATGAAGTTTATTGGGAAAAAAATGAAACTTTTCATGGCTTCACATTTTCTTAGCAGAGCTACATTAAAATTTAATGTGATAGATTATTAAAAGTTTGCTACAATAAAATGCGATAAATTGTGGAATTCACACGAAAATTTTTATACAGTGTAGTCATTTATGTGTGCAACATATATGGGCCTTTTTTTATTAATTGCACAATCACAATACAGATATTGTCGAAAGTTGATGCATGTTCAATAATCATATTTGGTGCACTTAGAATGGTTGCAAGTTAAACATCGAACATGCACCAACTTTCGGGAATATTTGTATTTTCGTTGTGCAGTTAATATAAAAAAATCCCATATGTTGCACACTTAAATGACCACACTGTACATATACATTCGCGAAAAAAGCCAGATTTTGTGCAAAAATCTGGAATTTTAAAATAATTGCAAAAATGCAATAATTTTAGAACTTATTGGAGCTCCAGTAAAAATATAATACCTAACCGTTGAATTCGAAACACCAATTATTTATATAAAGAATACTCGTTAAAAACATAGATTTAGTAAAAACACGAGATTTTCTAAAGTTATTGTCGAAATATAATTTCGTAATTTAAAAAAATAGGGAAAAAGCGGTATTTATTTTACTACACATAATATTAAATAATATTATGTGCCTGTTTTTCGATTGTAACTAAAATTTTTAATTTTAAGAAATTGATGAAAAACTATGCTCGATTGAATAAACAGAGCCACTTGTTCTAAATTCAAATACATACCTACATAATACATACGATAGGTACTTTCATATCTGAAAAAAGTTGGGGTAGTTTTTAGGGGATGATTATTATGTATTAGTTCGTTCTCAATAATTCGAAGCTTCTAGAAACTGGATCGAATTCAAGAAACTTTTATCTTGCACTCTTGCTGAACTACTTTCAATTCCACTGGTCTATCCCAATTTTCTAATTGTCCCCCTCCTTCCTTTTGATAATGAGCCAGATATTTGGATAGAGACGAATTTACTTCCATTCATTTTTTGTTTGTAGGTGATTTGGTATATCGACTGAGTTTACGACGCACTATTTTTATATTTTATGTAGGCATGAGATGTATAGAGCGTCAGATAAAGTTTATAACCTTCATCAGCGCTGATGGGACTCTTATACGGGTGAGATAGTATGCGCATACTTATGTCTTTGTTGTAGGGGAACTGACAACAAAGTAAGAGTGTACTACACAGATAGATCCTCAGATAAATAATAAACAGACTAATAATTCAATACAATATAGACCTTGCCAAGGTAGCAATAGAAATCTAAAACAAAACAATGCAATGATTGCACCATTGCCAAACTTTTTCATAAATTTATCTTGTACTTACGTAATGAATGTATAACCAACGTCAAAAAACATCAATCTGGAACAATTAGTTGACATCTACAATCTACATGTAGTAAAAGTTTGGACAGTTATCATTTAACAACAAATTTTACTGATTTTGTGAATTCACTGATCCTACTTGGTCTATAAATAATTTCCTTAATAAATTGCTTATTCTGGCGAACGTGGCAACGTTGCACAAGCTCTTTGTGATCGATGCGCATTTGCTTTATTATGCCCCAACAGCTGATCCAGAGCTCGTTGAGATTTCGCCGGTTTGTGTTGATGTGTTTCGAGTGTTTACTTTTGCGATATTCTTGTTTTTTTTTAGAAGATTTTGGGGTTATTTACCAAAAGGCATATAGTTAAGTTAGTAATTAGTGAATGAGTGTAGTTTTAAGAACGATGGGTAGAGAAAAGTGTTGAATTTGTGGCATAGGAAACGTAGGTAACTTCTGGTTATCATATGATGCAGGCTTAAGTGTCAAATTTGTTTATTATTTGTCTGAGGATAAATCGAACTGAGTAGCAAAATTTTCGCCGACGATAAAAAAATGTCTCCTCTTATTGTCACCTCAATCCGCGAACATACTGCATTAATATTATAGTCCCTTCCAACGAAACGACAACCCCTACATAAATTGCGAAAGTTTTTGTCTCTCGTTCCTCCGGAAAGCTTCGTGTAATCGTCCGGTTTTTCGGACCCTCCGGATCCGATCGGCTTTGTGCGTTTTTGTCCGGGTGCCCCCATTACCTCCGGAATCGGGTCCATTTCCTGGGGTAGTGCCGTGAAAACGCTAATACTTGAGGGCCATGACTCGCTTTTTTTTTTGCCTCGTGGATGCGAGTGGGCTTTTATATGTTCTGTTTTAAAAGTTCGCAACTTAAAATATGGAAGAAACAAATAATCATCATCAGGTGCACACTGTTTCAAGTCGATTTTTGGATATTTTTGGATGGAAAAATCTATTTTTGGACGTGTCATGAACGATACTTTTTATTATAGTTCTTTGAAAACGAAAACATAAAATCGAAAGAAACTGGGAACATTTTTATTTTCATAAGTAATATCATAAGGGCATGTAATTTTTCAGAAAAAAATCGAAAAAACACGTTGCTAAGTAACATTTTAACAAGAAACATGAGTGCTGGTGGCAACAAAAATCCGAGTCAAAGACGAGGATTTCTGCACCTGCACGAATGCATCTTGTTAAAAAAATATGACTTAGCATTGTGTTTTTTTTATTTTTTTCACAGGAAAAATTAGATGTCCGAATGGTATTTGACAAGACTATTTCATGAGTAACAGATTATTCTGCATACACATAGCTTACAAAACATACTACCCAATGACGTCAAAACCTATAGACGTGGTGCCCCATTGTTAAAATGCCCTTTATTTTGACTCCAAGACTAAATATATCCATACTACTCTAAAAACATGCTACAAACAAAGACAGAAAGTCAACTATACACCCGGGGATTCCCGCTTACAGTTCCTCCAGAATCACACCTAGATATCGCATGTTTTTTCTTGTTTGGGGTCGCCGGAAGCATCGGAACCTCACCTGAAGACTCGGGGGATGGTCTAACGACGCCAGCCTCCGAGCCCAGAGTCGAAATAAGTTCGCTACGGCTCGACAAAAAGGGGCAATTTCTGACAATCTCGCGACATTTTCGGAATAATTTAATGGAGCGCTTAGATTGTGATTAGTTCTGGGCGTCAAGCGTTTATCAAAACAAACCTGTCTATAGGTTCTGGCGTCATTGATCAGAATTAAATCAATTTCGCGTAACTTTGTTTAAATTCGAGCATGTTTGTAAAATTAAATTAAATTTATAATTTTTTAGGAAATCACACACTTCATGTTTGTTGCAACGATATTAAACAAAACTTTAAAATTTCGCAAAAATTCTTCTGAACAAAGTAAGACAGTAGTAATGATAATGGGTATATTAAAAAACTCTCATTTAAGGTGCAAAATTTTTATTTTAAGTGTTTATTATGAATCGGAAATTAAATTGACGAAAAAAAATTTTTTTGTTCGGAGGCTATGTTTTGGTATTTAGGCATAGCGTTTAATTCTAAACAACTTTTCTTAATAATCTTTTGCTGATTTTATTGAAATAAGGGTACTTCACTCTTGTGCAATTTTTATATTTTTTTGCCTACCCTGTATGCTGTTTAACTTGCAACCATTCTAAGTGCACCTAATATGATTATTTAACATGCATCAACTTTCTGCAATATCTGTATTTTGGTTGTGCAGTTAATAAAAAAATCCCATATGTTGCACACTTAAAAAATGACCACACTGTATAGCCCAAAAAGCCTATTTTACATTATTACTAATACAGATTAAAATTAGGTGTTTTCAAAGAAGTATAGTAAAAATTCATGTTTTCCTCATAGATAAGAAATATAATATCTTTTTCTCCAAACGAATCCCAAGAAATTCATGAAGAAACAAAAATAAGTGCCAAGTTATTACCAAAAAATCAAAAGTTAGTATATAACAAAAAATGTAAACAGCGTGATTGATAACATTATTCTAGTTTATTTATCCAAAAAAGCCAAGACCACGAAGTCCTCCACTTTATGAAGCCGATTTTCCAAGATAAATAATTTTTTAGCAGTAAAAAAACATGTCAGCAATGTTTCGAAAACGGTAGCATTTTTGAAGTGGTAAAGTGTTGGTTATGTCCCAAAAAATCCAAGTTGTTAACTGCATACCAAAGTTACTCAATTTAAGCCACAGGCGAAAAGTGGTTACTTTATTTGACATAGACGCCATTTTGGACTCGATCGGATTCAAAATGTATTTATTTACAATTATTCTCTTATTAGTTGATAGTGGTGGATCATGCACCCACTCTTAGTTGCAGTGGGAAAGTTTAACCTGTTTTCCAATAATTCTTCAAATGGCGCGAGACAAAAATAAAACCTTATTTTCAAAATGAGGTTTTCCTCAAAGATCTCAGCATTCAAGACACATCCAACATAACAAAACGAATCTCCTCCATCCCCCGAATTCCAATTCGGCCTTAATTTTTTTTCTTGGTCCGCCTCCCAACTTAATTATGAGGGAACTCCCTAAACAAATAAGGCCTAATCGACCCACCGATATCTTCCTTATTAATAAGGCAAACAATCACTGGCGGAGGACGGAATTGGGGAGATCTAGAGGGGGGCGAATGGGGGGCTTAACGAAGTCCGCAAAGCTCCAAGAGAAAAATGTGCGGACAGTGAAGTTCCATTTTACGTATTTTTATAGACTTTGATAATAAGTAATAGTTTCTCTAATCAGGAAAAAAATAATGTACCAGATCTCAACAATAACAGTCCAAACTCGTTGCCTTGGTTACCACCTTGTTTAGCCTTCACAAATAAACTTGTCATATACTGTCACTGACCAAGAATATTCTATCAGCTCCAAAAATCGCACTAAAATCGCGTTATAACCGTCAACTTCCTCTCAGGCCCAATTCTCAGGGCTTATATACTCAAGTGGAAGACTGGAGACTATACTCTAGAATATTCCTGGCCAATGATAGATGCACAAATCATAAAGTTCTAGCAAATGTCTAGAAACTTATGGAAGCTCTACAGGAAAAACAATGAAAACTAAAAGAAAATGGGGCCCTAGGGGCCTCAGGCTAACAAAGACGTGACGGAAAATGCCTCTAAACTAATCATAAAAATTATAAAACTGTAAGTAGAATACTGAAACTTAAAATGTATCTGCTAATTCTTTGAGTAGGTTAGCAAACATGTTCATTGAAAGTTGATATAACAACTTTAGAGGCATTTTTCGTTACAATGACAACGAATCTTGACCATGTAGGTAGGTATATTTTCCCTATTAAGTTATAACGCGACCAACAAGTTGAAATAAGGGTTATTTTTGGTAAAAAAATAAGTGAGATTTTATTTTGTTTGCTCAGCATGCGTATTTTTATATTATAGCATCTAATAATATTATATGAGACGGCCTCTAAAAGAGAAAAGCTACTTATCGAGAGATTCGTCACACAATTTCTTCTACACTTTCATCGTCCTTCATAACCTTCCAAATTATTATTATTATTATCTGCTGTTGCCTCTAATACGTATTATATTAGTAGTTAAGTAAAGCGGATCCTGGCTCAAAGATGGCCGCCATATGTGAGCCAGCTTCCGCATAAGGGTTTTGAGCCTGAGCCAGGATCCGCATAGGGTTTTCGGGGATAAAATCTAGCGGTGGGGGGGATTTGTGTGGGGGGATCCCCTCCACTTTTTTTAGTATATATTTCGATGGTTGATTGGTAAAGTAGTACACAGTTCTCACTTTTAACTTAACTAAATAAGATTAAAAGTATGGCATCGTTTGTGACCCATTTAAATAACAGTTTGTTCCTGAAGAAATTCATTAGGGTCCAAGATTTGGAAGTCAACCGAAAGTTTGAGGTACATGCATTTACGAAAATAAACACCAAGTTCGGCGAGAAGATATCCTTGGAATTCGACGATTTCAAAACAATTTTACCGCAAAGGTTCACGGTAGAATTTACAGAAGAACGAATTGAGCAAGTAAACAAGGACATTTTCAACGGGCGAAAGTATTATCTTATTAGTTATGGACCTGTCGGGAAAACAACTAATATTCAATTTTCCGTCCAAGAACCGGAACAGCTATAAAAATACTTTGGAGTCTCACATTCGAAAATTACAGAAACTAAAATATGAAATTGATATATATGAAATTAATAAGAACTTTAAACAATTAAAAATAAAATATATATAGCATAAGAGATGTTTCATTTCTTCTACCCATAGTAAATTAATAAAATAACAAACTACCCAGCAGGTGTACAACAAAGTAATAGTATAAAAAAAGTGCAAAACTGAAACTTGAATTAAAACCAAACACAATTTTTTCTTGCAGCTTGATGTAGCTCCAAACAAAAAATAATAATGCCTAATGATAAAAATTCTAACAAAAATAATAATTTCTGTGCCCTCTAAGGAAGTCCATACATAGTCCCCATGCAAATTCCCCATGTAAAGTCCCCATTTTAAGTCCCACTTAAGCCGCCCACTTTAGACGCCAACTTTCGACGCCAACTTTCGACGCCAACGTCTCAGTTGGATGCAGTACTTTTATAAGGATCTACTAAGTAGGAGGAAGCTTTTCAGTTCCCACCTACAATTCTATAAACAGCCAATCCAGCGCAGATAGTGACTCGAACCATTTTTGGCATAATTCCAGAGAAAGTTAACCCTTTCAGAGTTTTACACCCGACCGTTCAAATTAGTTACACCTTCACCTGGTTTTAGTACCTTGAATCTTTTTGTGCCGAGTCAACAAAAATGCAGACAAGTTTGCCCCCTTTTACTTTTATAGCAGGCTGTTCACATTCTTTAGACTTTCACCTGTTTCTAAATCTTCTTGCGCGACCCTTCCTTCAAGGGATAATCTTACATAACAATGATCCACTTTTAAATGTTTTTTGTCAGACTTTTTTTTATAGTCCTGTAAATGGCATGTTATAAAAATTTACTGCCTGGTAGTTTTATAGCAGACTGTTCAAATTATTTAGATTTTCACCTGCTTGTAAATCTTCTCGTGCGACCCTACCTGAGATTTTAATAAAAAAAGGCTTTCAATGTTAAAACTTAAATGAGAATATTTTGCTGTTATTGTTATTTTGATAAAAAAAACTGTGTACATTATTAATATTCCACTTAAAATTCCTCGATAAAAATATTGCTTTAAAGTGGGTTAGTAAGGAATAGGTAAACAAAACTAAACAAGAAACCAGTATATAAATAAAACAAACTAAAATTAATTAATGTTTTGTTTTATTAAAATAATTCATATATTTTGTTACAATAAACTTATATACAAATATTAGCACTGTCGTTGTCTGCGTAGACGGTCGAACCAACCTTCATAATATGCATAATTATAAGTCGTTCGATTTCGTATTATGTCCTCATTATTCGCAAATCGAAAATACCCTGCCACATAGCCAGATTCGTATTCGATTTGACGCTGATGATTAAACCACCCTGCGTAGTACGCCTTATTATATGCAATGATATCAGATTTAGCCATGTAAATGTCATTAGCGTTCGCAAAACACTGACCGTATCTGATCCATCCATCTTGATATCCTGCACCATATTGAACTTTATCCATTTTCACGTCACCCTCCAGAAAACGCCTATTCTTACCAGCCTGATGATCAAACCATCCCGCGTATAAACCTTCATTATAGTGCCTCACATGAGTGTCCCTTAATCGCCTAATTGGATTTGCGTTTTCTTCCGTTTTCCACTGACCATACGAACTCCATCCTGCACTGTATCCATCATCTGTCACTTTTCTTTTATTCTGAGAATACATCTCAACGAGTGTTATAAACTTTTGCCACAATTATCTAGCTGAAGCAATATTTAATTCTTTGTATTGAATTGAATTTAGTGAATTTTGTTAAGGATGTGGCTGCCTTTTATATTTAACGTAAGCATTGCCTATCCCCACTCAACAGCGTTGTCGTCTAATTAGAAAATAGAGCAATTTGAAGTAGAAAATTTTTTGGCAACGCCGAAGGGGTGGAGTTACCCCCACTCCCACCAGAGCAAAGTTAACGCCTAAATTAAAAAGTAGCAACGTTGAGAGCCATCCCCACCAACGCATTCATTTTAAAATCTACAAAAGGGTGTAGAAATTCAGCAAAAGCATCAGTTTTCTAAATTTTGTTGAATTGTGTTCGAGTTTTGTCGTGTGTTATTTTTAAATTTATTACTTTGCTTATAATTATGAGTGTGTTCCAAACTAAGGCGATTGTCCACTACAATGCTGTTGTGAGGGTAAGTCAAAACTTATTTTTTTATAATTATTAAATACGTTATTTCAATTTGCTTCGAGAAACTATTTTGCTTTTTCGCATCAGAAAATTTTTAGCCAACTTTTTTCTTGTTAGCCGCAAGTTGGAGATTTTCTTATGCGAAAAATATTTTTTTATTTGCGATATACTAACATTCAATAATTATTATAGTCACCATCTGCTTATAATCTCATCGAGACGCTTGCGGCAGAGGGGTCAGTTGAAAATTCATCCGAAGAAAACAATGTTGATCATGTAAGTAGACATGTTTATGAATTCTAACAAATAATAAATGTTTATCTTATACTTATAGTATTCCGAAGTGGACGATGAAAGCATTAGAAGCGCAACATCGTTTGCTGTGTCGCAGATCGAGCGTGAGCTGGCACATGAACAATCGGTATATGTACAGCCTGCACAACCTGCCGAATCGACACATGTGCAGCCTGCGCAATTGACATATGTACAGCCTGAACAACCCGCACCTGAATATTCGGCACATGTGCAGCCTGCGCAATTGACATATGTACAGCCTGAACAACCCGCACCTGAATACGAGCAACCCGCGCAACCTGCAGGGCATGCGTCGCCTGCTCAGTCTGAGCAAACCCACCGGCAGAACGTCTCCAGTCCTGTGAGGACTGTTGGGAAAAATATGGAGACGTTGAGAGCGGTTTATAACAGGGGGCGCCGCACAAACAGGTTTCCGGATGACAGCTTCGATTTTGAAGATCCAGCAGCTGGAGGACGTCACAATTTGGAACTTAATAAAGTGCTGGAAGATAATGTTGTCGTCTTACAGCTTCAAAGTAATAAGCTGGCCAAAAACAAGGCTGGTTTAAAAAATAAAATAGATAGGTTAGATAAATTAAGAAAAATTTTAGTAAATAGGATTAGTATAATAGAAATAGATGAAGCGCGTGTGAATAAAATATTAACTAGTTATAAGTAAGCATAAGTTGAATCATATATATATATAATATTACACATAGTTTTAAACCAACGCTTTGTTATTCATTTCTCACCCAATACCATTATAAACACCAAGCAATAAAATTTTATTACGTGCAATACAGAGTCGCTCGGTAGCTAAATACAAAAGTAATATTTTTCTCCTAAGCAGACCATACTTTAGCATAAGCGTACGTGCACACTTCCGGCTGAGGGAGATGTAAGAAAGGTAAAAAATATAGTCAGGGGATTTTACATAGCGATCGTCCTCGCTCGAACTCGCACGGACAAGCAGTAGCAAGCGGATACCTAAAATCCCAGAACATTTGTAGTATCAAACTGTAGTTTTTAAGTAAATATTTTATTAAACGTTTATTTTCTTATATTCGAGAATTTAATTTAAATAATAATAATAAAACAATTATCCAATAATACATTTCATTTACAATAATACCAATGGCCTAGTTTTTGCACCTGTTTTACATATTAAGCATGTATCTTGCCGAAAAGCTATGCTTTAGCATAACCGTACGTGCACACTTCCGGCTGAGCGATGTAAGAAAGGTAAAAAATACAGCCAGAGGATTTTACATAGCGATCATCCTCGCACGGACAAGCAGTAGCATGCGACTACCTAAAATCCCAGAACATTTGTAGGTATCAAACTGTAGTTTTTAATTAAATATTTTATTTCACGTTTATTTTCTTATAGTCAGGAATTTAATTTAAATAATAATAATAAAAACAGAATTATCCAATAATACATTTTATTTACAATAATACATTTTATTTACAATAATGGTATAATTTTTGCACCTGCTTTACACATCAAGCAGGTGTCTTGCCGAAAAGCTATGTAAAGCTTTTCTTTACAGGCACTACACCGCATGAATCTTTGCAAAGGCATTTCTGTCAAAGAAAAATGTAAAGTTTCATGCCGATGCTTCGCATTGTCGGTGAAACCATTCAGAGAAACCTCTGTAAAATCTACCACATACGCACGGTAACAATTTAGGCACAAACGCGCCCTTTCTGTTACCTTTACATATGCGGCAGATACACAGAGGCCCCCCACTGTCCAGTTATTATAACCCTCGCTCGGGTTAATGGGTACACTTTTCGCCACGACGGAGTCATCGCGGTCAACGTCTACCCCTTCATCTTCGTCACTAGCATCATCGTCGTCAATGTCGTCTATGTCTCTTCTCAATTCTGCAGGCACCGTTTTCTCAATCTCTTCTTTTTCTTCTAACGCAAGTTGGTATAGGGAATTATTTATGGAGGCAGCCATTGTTATTAAATTTAATTTGTTTGGAGAAAAACTGTAACTGATGTCTATTGAGATATCTCCAGAGTTTTTATAGTCTAAAACATCAACCTGTACGAGATGTCTAGGAGGGGATCCTAGTGTTTTATGTCCTATTTAAATATATGCTATAAAAAGTGATACATTTTTTTAAATTTTAATTCATCCATTTCAGAAAACTGTATTTTTTGCTGTTTTTTATTTTGAAATAAATGGAACAACTAATCTGCATATTTGAGTTATTCCAAATTTCATAAAGATTGCAACTACTGATTTTCTTTTATGAATTGACGTGTAATCAATACAATGAAAATATTAGATTTTTAATACAGGTCGTGCCCTCTATTTCTGTAGGGAAACAACTACAGTCGTGCTTCAAAAGTACTACCAATTGATCGATATTTCGCCGAATACTTTACCCTTGCAACAGGTATGCGCAAGGGGGTTCGAAAGATACCGCTGGGTGGTTCGAAGGCCCCGCCGTCGAGGGCGCGCTATGAGTCTCAGGAACGCGGCGGCTGTCACAAAGAGAGAGATGGGAGATATGGAACTGAAAATTTGGAGCACTCCAAAGGCGAATGATCTAAAGGCAAAGGCAAATGATTCAAAGGCAAAGGCAAATGATCGGAAGGCAAATGATTCGAAGGCAAAGGCAAATGATCCAAAGGCAAAGGCAAATGATCGGAAGGCAAAGGCAAATGATCCGAAGGCAAAGGCAAATGATCGGAAGGCAAAGGCAAATGATCCGAAGGCAAAGGCAAATGATCGGAAGGCAAAGGCAAATGATCCGAAGGCAAGTGATCCGAAGGCAAATGATCCAAAGGCAAATTAAAAATATAGTATGAATGTATTGTAACAATGTGTTAGTATATAATAAAGATAAAATTAAGTATAATTGTCAGTGTTTTATTCCCCACCTACGTGATGTATATGTGTGATATTTGCGGTACAACATTTTGTAGATCGGATAGTTTTACAAGACACAAGAATATTCACAGAACTATTATTTTTATGTGTGAATTCTGTAGTAAAACGTTTTCGAGAAAAGATAACTTAAAAACTCATAAAAGAATCCACCAACTTCAAAACGACTTAGTTGTTAGCGAGGTCGTTGGATACAACGATTCGAAAGACGCGATGCAAATCCATCAGCAGACAGTTTCACTTCCAGTAGAAAACCTAGATATTGTGCAAGAAAGTAGTGCTAAATCTAAACACGGTGTACTGTTTCCAAACTCATTTAGGGCAATTTTTTGTGGACCTAGCGGATGTGGAAAAACCAACGCTTTACTTAGTTTAATATTTAATGAAAACGGACTAAAATTCGAGAATATTTACTTGTACAGTAAGTCACTGTACCAACCCAAGTATCAGTTATTGCAAGACGTGCTTAAACAAGTTAGTGGCGTTGGATATTTTCCCTTTAACTCAAACGATGATGTAATTGGTCCATCAGAGGCTAGAGAAAATTCGGTTTTCATATTTGATGACGTGGCTTGCGATAAACAAGATAAAATTAGAGAATTTTATTCAATGGGACGTCATAAATCTATAGATGTTGTCTATCTTTGTCAGACATATTCTAAAATTCCTAAGCAATTAATACGAGACAATTGTAACATGATTATTCTGTTCAAACAGGATGACGTTAATCTGAAGCATGTCTATGATGAACATGTGTCACCAGATATCACCTACGAGCAGTTTAAAAACCTTTGCTCATTTTGTTGGAATGGTAGTGTTTTTGGAACATTAGTGATAGCCAAAGACTTTAGTTTAGATAATGGGCGATACAGAAAAGGATTTGATAGCTATATAAAACTCTAGTGACTCGGTATCTTTATTAGTAGCCAACATGCCCTTGACATCACAAGAACAAATTCAGAGAGCACAGCGTGCTAAAAAAATTAAAGAGCTAACTAGATCTATTAGAAGAAAATATGCTGCGTTAAAAACGGGTAAATCTGAGATGGATGAGACTTTAGATAAGATATTCAAGCCCGTAAAAGATTCTCTAAGCGAAATAAAAAATAATATGAAAGTTAAGGTAGGATTAAAGCAACAAACTGCAATTCGGATAAAACCTAAGATAGAATTATTTACTAGTACGCCAAGTAAAAAGTTACCGTCTGAAATATCGGGAGAAAATACATTACCTACAACGGTCTTAGAATCATCTCAAGTAACTGAATACGATGATGATGTTGAAGATGACGCAGATTATGGTTATCCTGAAACGGCCTTACCATACATTCAAAATTTCATCTCAAAATCTGCTGATATTGATAATACTTATGGTCCTAAACTTGATCGCAGTACCTACACATGGACCTTAGGAAATAAACATATCGATTTTGATAAAGACACCGGAGATATAATAATCGATAACACTCCTTTCAAGAGCACCGACGGACTTTACCAACTCATTTTCTATGAATATCCAGAATACAGTCAGGCGGATTTGTTAAATTACAAGAAAATTTTAATGTTAACTGGTGTTCACCTTACATCGAATGGTAAATTGAGGGGTTCTCACAAGACCAAATACCTTAATATCATTAGACCTCTAATAAAAAGTAAAACTCAAGATGCGCAAGGTACAGGTATGCAGCTTACTTATAACACAAAACCCATAGAGTACGTATACTGGGATAATGTCAATGAATTAGTAGATAGGTTGAAGTTACTTGTAGCTTCTAAATATGCCGGAAACACTTCTCACGACAACGAAATCGCAGCCATCTTAAATGAATTAAAGGAAGCTAAAGTTATTTACTAGAAGTATAATTACTGTCAATATACAGTTAGTTACAAAATGACTCTTAACAAGTTCGGACGCTCGTCGAAATACAAAAAGGCTAGCGGCATTGTGCACTCTCCTTTGTCCCAAAACCAAAAATTGAATAGCGATGCTTCAGCTATTTCATTTCAATATAATAAAGATAACGAAAAGCTTAGAAATATATTAGATGAGCGTCATAACTTTTTATTACGGTCAGTAAACGACTTTAAAAATAACGTTTCCCAGCAAATACAGGATTTTAAAGAGTTGTTAGAATTAAATACTGTTGCTTTGCAAACTGCCATAGAGAAAATAACACAAGAGCAGGATGTGATTAAAGAACAACTGAAATTGGATAAACAAAAGAGCGGTGTAAAGTAATTTCATTTTAAGTTGGAATTGAGCAGTTGAACAATGAATTTCGGTCATAGTGATGAAAAAGTTCGGTTAGTTAGGGAACTCCATAAACCAGCTCGAAAAAATTATCCTCGACGTCGAACTATTATCAAAGGCTTAGATGATCTTTGGCAAGCCGATCTTGCTCAGTTAGATCAATATGCTTACTGTAATAGAGGTAATAAATTCATATTAGTTGTAATTGACTCTTTCTCCAAATATGTCTGGTGTAGACCGCTACAATCCAAGTCTGGAGCAGATGTTACAAAGGCTTTTAAAGATATTTTAAAAAACAGTGGGGGACGCAAGCCTCACAATTTACAAACCGATCAGGGCAAAGAATTTTACAACTCTGAGTTCCAGAAATTGATGAAAACTTTTCAAATTAATCACTACAGTACATTTACCGACAAAAAGGCAGCTATAGTGGAAAGAGTAATACGAACTTTGAAAGAAAAATTATTCAAGTATTTCAGTCTAAATGGAAAATATAGGTGGATTGATATTTTGCCTACTGTAGTAAATGAGTACAATAATAGGAAACATAGAACGATACAAATGAAGCCTGGTGAAGTTAACAAAAACAACGAGCAACATTTAGTCACCAATGTGTACAACAGTCACTTAAAAGTTTTCAAAACTCGTAAATTTAGGAAGGGTGACATTGTGAGAATAAGTAAAGCTAGACATGTATTTGACAAGGGATATCGACCTAATTGGACAACGGAGTTGTTCAAAATAATCAAAGTACAACACACCAATCCTCCCACATATTTGTTAGAAGATTTACGTGGAAGAGCTATAAAGGGTGGTTTTTATAATGAAGAATTGCAAAAAGTGGCAAATCCTGACATCTATTTGGTGGAAAAAGTGCTTCAAAGGAGGAGGGGGAAAGTTCTTGTGCGATGGCTCGGGTTAGATAAAAGCCACGACTCGTGGATAAGCGAAACAAACATTGTGTAGTTCTCTCGGTGAACGAACCGCCAAAATGTCTGACAGTGGTTACGAATCCGATGTAAGCAGCAGTGAAAATGATATTGTAGAAGATTCTTTGCTTTTGGCAGCATGTTTTCCGATCAAATCAACTAATGGATTATTCATTCATACAGGGTTGAGTCTCAAGAAATATTTTGAGCCAGCAGTAATCATCACATACCTTTGTCATGATCGGACAGTAATTTCCTTGAACTACTCTGAATGGAATAAATTATTGGAACATGTATGTGAATTTATTAATAATGGTGGAGCTCCAATGTTTGCCAGATTCGACTCACGTATGGTTCTAAGTACGGTGATTGACGCCGATGGAAATCAGCACGTGTCGCTTAGAAAAAATAATGTGTATGTTTATTTTACCGAGGCAGATATTTTTGAATTGTTAAACGTTAGCATAAGTGCATCTTTGAGATTTGGCTTTTTGCTCCGCTTTGATTTTTATGATTTCTATTGTAATTTCTTAGATAAAGTCAATCATCTAGTAGTAAGTAGTAACTTAAATGAAACAGACATTATATTAATATTATGTAATATTACATTTAGTATAGAAACCTTTTGTATTTTTGAACTCTTCTGTTTTTACAAAGAGTTTCTGTTGGCTGATTTGTATAGGAGAAGGTTGGTTTAATAAAACAACGTTCTACAAATATGGGTTTTTTGAATTTTCTCTAGCCTCTGATGGACCAATTACATCATCGTTTGAGTTAAAGGGAAAATATCCAACGCCACTAACTTGTTTAAGCACGTCTTGCAATAACTGATACTTGGGTTGGTACAGTGACTTACTGTACAAGTAAATATTCTCGAATTTTAGTCCGTTTTCATTAAATATTAAACTAAGTAAAGCGTTGGTTTTTCCACATCCGCTAGGTCCACAAAAAATTGCCCTAAATGAGTTTGGAAACAGTACACCGTGTTTAGATTTAGCACTACTTTCTTGCACAATATCTAGGTTTTCTACTGGAAGTGAAACTGTCTGCTGATGGATTTGCATCGCGTCTTTCGAATCGTTGTATCCAACGACCTCGCTAACAACTAAGTCGTTTTGAAGTTGGTGGATTCTTTTATGAGTTTTTAAGTTATCTTTTCTCGAAAACGTTTTACTACAGAATTCACACATAAAAATAATAGTTCTGTGAATATTCTTGTGTCTTGTAAAACTATCCGATCTACAAAATGTTGTACCGCAAATATCACACATATACATCACGTAGGTGGGGAATAAAACACTGACAATTATACTTAATTTTATCTTTATTATATACTAACACATTGTTACAATACATTCATACTATATTTTTAATTTGCCTTTGGATCATTTGCCTTCGGATCACTTGCCTTCGGATCATTTGCCTTTGCCTTCCGATCATTTGCCTTTGCCTTCGGATCATTTGCCTTTGCCTTCCGATCATTTGCCTTTGCCTTCGGATCATTTGCCTTTGCCTTCCGATCATTTGCCTTTGCCTTTGGATCATTTGCCTTTGCCTTCGAATCATTTGCCTTCCGATCATTTGCCTTTGCCTTTGAATCATTTGCCTTTGCCTTTAGATCATTCGCCTTTGGAGTGCTCCAAATTTTCAGTTCCATATCTCCCATCTCTCTCTTTGTGACAGCCGCCGCGTTCCTGAGACTCATAGCGCGCCCTCGACGGCGGGGCCTTCGAACCACCCAGCGGTATCTTTCGAACCCCCTTGCGCATACCTGTTGCAAGGGTAAAGTATTCGGCGAAATATCGATCAATTGGTAGTACTTTTGAAGCACGACTGTAGTTGTTTCCCTACAGAAATAGAGGGCACGACCTGTATTAAAAATCTAATATTTTCATTGTATTGATTACACGTCAATTCATAAAAGAAAATCAGTAGTTGCAATCTTTATGAAATTTGGAATAACTCAAATATGCAGATTAGTTGTTCCATTTATTTCAAAATAAAAAACAGCAAAAAATACAGTTTTCTGAAATGGATGAATTAAAATTTAAAAAAATGTATCACTTTTTATAGCATATATTTAAATAGGACATAAAACACTAGGATCCCCTCCTAGACATCTCGTACAGGTTGATGTTTTAGACTATAAAAACTCTGGAGATATCTCAATAGACATCAGTTACAGTTTTTCTCCAAACAAATTAAATTTAATAACAATGGCTGCCTCCATAAATAATTCCCTATACCAACTTGCGTTAGAAGAAAAAGAAGAGATTGAGAAAACGGTGCCTGCAGAATTGAGAAGAGACATAGACGACATTGACGACGATGATGCTAGTGACGAAGATGAAGGGGTAGACGTTGACCGCGATGACTCCGTCGTGGCGAAAAGTGTACCCATTAACCCGAGCGAGGGTTATAATAACTGGACAGTGGGGGGCCTCTGTGTATCTGCCGCATATGTAAAGGTAACAGAAAGGGCGCGTTTGTGCCTAAATTGTTACCGTGCGTATGTGGTAGATTTTACAGAGGTTTCTCTGAATGGTTTCACCGACAATGCGAAGCATCGGCATGAAACTTTACATTTTTCTTTGACAGAAATGCCTTTGCAAAGATTCATGCGGTGTAGTGCCTGTAAAGAAAAGCTTTACATAGCTTTTCGGCAAGACACCTGCTTGATGTGTAAAGCAGGTGCAAAAATTATACCATTATTGTAAATAAAATGTATTATTGTAAATAAAATGTATTATTGGATAATTCTGTTTTTATTATTATTATTTAAATTAAATTCCTGACTATAAGAAAATAAACGTGAAATAAAATATTTAATTAAAAACTACAGTTTGATACCTACAAATGTTCTGGGATTTTAGGTAGTCGCATGCTACTGCTTGTCCGTGCGAGGATGATCGCTATGTAAAATCCTCTGGCTGTATTTTTTACCTTTCTTACATCGCTCAGCCGGAAGTGTGCACGTACGGTTATGCTAAAGCATAGCTTTTCGGCAAGATACATGCTTAATATGTAAAACAGGTGCAAAAACTAGGCCATTGGTATTATTGTAAATGAAATGTATTATTGGATAATTGTTTTATTATTATTATTTAAATTAAATTCTCGAATATAAGAAAATAAACGTTTAATAAAATATTTACTTAAAAACTACAGTTTGATACTACAAATGTTCTGGGATTTTAGGTATCCGCTTGCTACTGCTTGTCCGTGCGAGTTCGAGCGAGGACGATCGCTATGTAAAATCCCCTGACTATATTTTTTACCTTTCTTACATCTCCCTCAGCCGGAAGTGTGCACGTACGCTTATGCTAAAGTATGGTCTGCTTAGGAGAAAAATATTACTTTTGTATTTAGCTACCGAGCGACTCTGTATTGCACGTAATAAAATTTTATTGCTTGGTGTTTATAATGGTATTGGGTGAGAAATGAATAACAAAGCGTTGGTTTAAAACTATGTGTAATATTATATATATATATGATTCAACTTATGCTTACTTATAACTAGTTAATATTTTATTCACACGCGCTTCATCTATTTCTATTATACTAATCCTATTTACTAAAATTTTTCTTAATTTATCTAACCTATCTATTTTATTTTTTAAACCAGCCTTGTTTTTGGCCAGCTTATTACTTTGAAGCTGTAAGACGACAACATTATCTTCCAGCACTTTATTAAGTTCCAAATTGTGACGTCCTCCAGCTGCTGGATCTTCAAAATCGAAGCTGTCATCCGGAAACCTGTTTGTGCGGCGCCCCCTGTTATAAACCGCTCTCAACGTCTCCATATTTTTCCCAACAGTCCTCACAGGACTGGAGACGTTCTGCCGGTGGGTTTGCTCAGACTGAGCAGGCGACGCATGCCCTGCAGGTTGCGCGGGTTGCTCGTATTCAGGTGCGGGTTGTTCAGGCTGTACATATGTCAATTGCGCAGGCTGCACATGTGCCGAATATTCAGGTGCGGGTTGTTCAGGCTGTACATATGTCAATTGCGCAGGCTGCACATGTGTCGATTCGGCAGGTTGTGCAGGCTGTACATATACCGATTGTTCATGTGCCAGCTCACGCTCGATCTGCGACACAGCAAACGATGTTGCGCTTCTAATGCTTTCATCGTCCACTTCGGAATACTATAAGTATAAGATAAACATTTATTATTTGTTAGAATTCATAAACATGTCTACTTACATGATCAACATTGTTTTCTTCGGATGAATTTTCAACTGACCCCTCTGCCGCAAGCGTCTCGATGAGATTATAAGCAGATGGTGACTATAATAATTATTGAATGTTAGTATATCGCAAATAAAAAAATATTTTTCGCATAAGAAAATCTCCAACTTGCGGCTAACAAGAAAAAAGTTGGCTAAAAATTTTCTGATGCGAAAAAGCAAAATAGTTTCTCGAAGCAAATTGAAATAACGTATTTAATAATTATAAAAAAATAAGTTTTGACTTACCCTCACAACAGCATTGTAGTGGACAATCGCCTTAGTTTGGAACACACTCATAATTATAAGCAAAGTAATAAATTTAAAAATAACACACGACAAAACTCGAACACAATTCAACAAAATTTAGAAAACTGATGCTTTTGCTGAATTTCTACACCCTTTTGTAGATTTTAAAATGAATGCGTTGGTGGGGATGGCTCTCAACGTTGCTACTTTTTAATTTAGGCGTTAACTTTGCTCTGGTGGGAGTGGGGGTAACTCCACCCCTTCGGCGTTGCCAAAAAATTTTCTACTTCAAATTGCTCTATTTTCTAATTAGACGACAACGCTGTTGAGTGGGGATAGGCAATGCTTACGTTAAATATAAAAGGCAGCCACATCCTTAACAAAATTCACTAAATTCAATTCAATACAAAGAATTAAATATTGCTTCAGCTAGATAATTGTGGCAAAAGTTTATAACACTCGTTGAGATGTATTCTCAGAATAAAAGAAAAGTGACAGATGATGGATACAGTGCAGGATGGAGTTCGTATGGTCAGTGGAAAACGGAAGAAAACGCAAATCCAATTAGGCGATTAAGGGACACTCATGTGAGGCACTATAATGAAGGTTTATACGCGGGATGGTTTGATCATCAGGCTGGTAAGAATAGGCGTTTTCTGGAGGGTGACGTGAAAATGGATAAAGTTCAATATGGTGCAGGATATCAAGATGGATGGATCAGATACGGTCAGTGTTTTGCGAACGCTAATGACATTTACATGGCTAAATCTGATATCATTGCATATAATAAGGCGTACTACGCAGGGTGGTTTAATCATCAGCGTCAAATCGAATACGAATCTGGCTATGTGGCAGGGTATTTTCGATTTGCGAATAATGAGGACATAATACGAAATCGAACGACTTATAATTATGCATATTATGAAGGTTGGTTCGACCGTCTACGCAGACAACGACAGTGCTAATATTTGTATATAAGTTTATTGTAACAAAATATATGAATTATTTTAATAAAACAAAACATTAATTAATTTTAGTTTGTTTTATTTATATACTGGTTTCTTGTTTAGTTTTGTTTACCTATTCCTTACTAACCCACTTTAAAGCAATATTTTTATCGAGGAATTTTAAGTGGAATATTAATAATGTACACAGTTTTTTTTATCAAAATAACAATAACAGCAAAATATTCTCATTTAAGTTTTAACATTGAAAGCCTTTTTTTATTAAAATCTCAGGTAGGGTCGCACGAGAAGATTTACAAGCAGGTGAAAATCTAAATAATTTGAACAGTCTGCTATAAAACTACCAGGCAGTAAATTTTTATAACATGCCATTTACAGGACTATAAAAAAAAGTCTGACAAAAAACATTTAAAAGTGGATCATTGTTATGTAAGATTATCCCTTGAAGGAAGGGTCGCGCAAGAAGATTTAGAAACAGGTGAAAGTCTAAAGAATGTGAACAGCCTGCTATAAAAGTAAAAGGGGGCAAACTTGTCTGCATTTTTGTTGACTCGGCACAAAAAGATTCAAGGTACTAAAACCAGGTGAAGGTGTAACTAATTTGAACGGTCGGGTGTAAAACTCTGAAAGGGTTAACTTTCTCTGGAATTATGCCAAAAATGGTTCGAGTCACTATCTGCGCTGGATTGGCTGTTTATAGAATTGTAGGTGGGAACTGAAAAGCTTCCTCCTACTTAGTAGATCCTTATAAAAGTACTGCATCCAACTGAGACGTTGGCGTCGAAAGTTGGCGTCGAAAGTTGGCGTCTAAAGTGGGCGGCTTAAGTGGGACTTAAAATGGGGACTTTACATGGGGAATTTGCATGGGGACTATGTATGGACTTCCTTAGAGGGCACAGAAATTATTATTTTTGTTAGAATTTTTATCATTAGGCATTATTATTTTTTGTTTGGAGCTACATCAAGCTGCAAGAAAAAATTGTGTTTGGTTTTAATTCAAGTTTCAGTTTTGCACTTTTTTTATACTATTACTTTGTTGTACACCTGCTGGGTAGTTTGTTATTTTATTAATTTACTATGGGTAGAAGAAATGAAACATCTCTTATGCTATATATATTTTATTTTTAATTGTTTAAAGTTCTTATTAATTTCATATATATCAATTTCATATTTTAGTTTCTGTAATTTTCGAATGTGAGACTCCAAAGTATTTTTATAGCTGTTCCGGTTCTTGGACGGAAAATTGAATATTAGTTGTTTTCCCGACAGGTCCATAACTAATAAGATAATACTTTCGCCCGTTGAAAATGTCCTTGTTTACTTGCTCAATTCGTTCTTCTGTAAATTCTACCGTGAACCTTTGCGGTAAAATTGTTTTGAAATCGTCGAATTCCAAGGATATCTTCTCGCCGAACTTGGTGTTTATTTTCGTAAATGCATGTACCTCAAACTTTCGGTTGACTTCCAAATCTTGGACCCTAATGAATTTCTTCAGGAACAAACTGTTATTTAAATGGGTCACAAACGATGCCATACTTTTAATCTTATTTAGTTAAGTTAAAAGTGAGAACTGTGTACTACTTTACCAATCAACCATCGAAATATATACTAAAAAAAGTGGAGGGGATCCCCCCACACAAATCCCCCCCACCGCTAGATTTTATCCCCGAAAACCCTATGCGGATCCTGGCTCAGGCTCAAAACCCTTATGCGGAAGCTGGCTCACATATGGCGGCCATCTTTGAGCCAGGATCCGCTTTACTTAACTACTTATATTCCAAATATAAATTCAAATATAACAAATAACAGCTTATACCTACTTACCTAACAACAGAAGCTACATCTCGATTTTTAATTTTTAGGTTATGTTTTCAGTAATCCCTTTAATTTTCATGTATACACATTTCAAATGATTCTTCCACTTTAAAATTTGTATAATAATGGCATATAGTGCAACCGCATATATTTTGGGCAAAAATATTATACATATAGTATTAAAAATATCTCAACAGAATAAAGCTGCTGAACTGAAATTTGGCACTGCTATGTTTTTGGGGTTGGAGAATAATAAGCTGAAAATGTCAATTTCTACTTATCTCACAGAGGGAGCCACTTGCGCTGTTTTTGGATCATGGTTTTACTACTAACTTTTTTGAGCTTAACTTTTTGGTCTTGCAGGTCCATCATTTTAGTGCATATTTTCAACCTGCAACAAAGAGGTAGGTACTCTTGTTTCATAACGATCAAATCAACCGTTTTTGTTGAAATTGCCAAAACGGGCCCCAAAACACCTGTTGACTTCAATATTCGAAAAATAAAATTTTCACCTACTGCTTTCAAATAAGTATTGCACAACGACTGTACCATTTAAAGCGAGAAAAAACCCATATTAACAATGTCCAAAAAATATTCACTTTCAAAATGGAACGGATTGAAACTAGAAAAAATTTGGACACCCTATTTCAAGAAAACGAATGTATTTCATTTAGCATTTTTTTTTCCGTCATTTTCAATGTACAGCTGATCTGTAACATTTGAAAGCAGTAGGGGAAAATTTTATTTTTCGAATATTGAAGTCAACAGGTGTTTTGACACACGTTTTGTCAATTTCAACGCAAACAGTTGATTTGATCGTTAAGAAACGGGAGTACCTCTTTATTGCAGAACGAAAAGATGCACTAAAATGATGGACCTACAGGACCAAAAAGATAACCTCAAAAAAGTTACGAGTAAAAGCATGATCCAAAAACAGCGCAAGTGGCTCCCTCTGTGAGATACGTAGAAATTGACATTTACAGCTTATTCTCCATCCCCAAAAACATAGTAGTGCCAAGTTTCAGTTCAGCAGCTTGATTATGTTGGGAGATGTTGCTAAAATGCAATTTCAAAAAACAAACGACATTTCTATAAGGCATATTAGCCTCAATAGTAATATTTCCAAAATATATGTGGTTGCACTATGTGCCATTATTAATGACTCACCCTGTATAAACTACTTAAAAACGACTAAAAACCTATATAGGGATAATAAGAGGTCGATATAGTGATTAAATATTATTTAACTATCAACCTCTCTTTGATCTAACGTACAGGGTCTAATATTTTGAGACAAAATTCACTTCTTTATTACCTCTAGAATTGCACGAATTATCTTTTGTCTATAAGGGCATCTAGAAAGTTAAATATTAACCAAAAAAATTTATAATAAAATTTTCTTTGTCTTCAAAGTCTGATATTAGGTAATTATCAACTAAATTAGGACTAAATAAGTTTCTTATAAGTTGAGCGTTCATGAAGCTTACATTTAGTTTTAGATAACAAAATTTCTTCATGGGTTTTTACACTTATAAATTTTATAAAGGAAAAAAAATGTAATATTTTACCTTCATAGGTAATTCTCACCCAAACAATCAGTGACTACAGAAAGAATTAGTCACTGATGCAATGTATATCTAAGTAAGTGTATACGTACGGCCTTTGATGAATGCCGCAGTGTGCGGAACTTTTAGACTGACTAGGAAATCTAATTATATAATTCTGTTAACAAACAAATACCTACCAACATTGCACGCTGCCATAAAGACAGAGTAGGTACCCGACAAAGCTACGGCTACGAGTGTGTTTGTGTGTATCTACGGGCGGTCCGGCAAATCAACGTAGCGTAGTGGAGATTCCAATCCTTGTGTAGTGGGGCAGACTTAATTGACGACGTCAATTTGCAGAAACTAATTAAGCGGACACAGCCAAACCCTACGGGGGGAGTCTAGCTTGCCACGCGTTCTCATAGGGTTTTCCTGGATATGTCAAAAACTGAAATAGTAAAATTTAAATCAATTAAATCGCTAAAAGTGGAAATCGAAAATGCTGAGAAAAAATACCATCTAGAACCAGCGTCCCGAGACATACTAATAGGTCCGGGCACTCGGCCCTTTGTAAACAAACGTTTCCCTCTTGCCCTCTCCCGCTCCCCTCCTCATCGAGCCGATCGATATCTTATAATATAAGAAAATAAGCTGTACACAGTGTAGCTGAGAGCGGTTCGTTCGCATTCTACCGGTGGCGCGCAAAATATTACCGACCGACCGTGACTGTGTTGTAGTGATGCCTAGTAACGCTTTTTACTGCAGTGCGGATGGCTGTAAAACCAGTTCAAAAGATTATATTACCTTTTTTTTCATTTCCTAAAGACTCTGAAAGGTAAGATTGAGTTTGAGGTACCTACCTACAAAAATTAAGACATTTTTATGTGACATTTGAATACTTAGGTATTAATTGAAGAATAATATAGATACAATATTAAAATATTGAAAATTTGAAGGTGCCAGCAATGGAAGAATGCCTTAGGGTTCATCGGAGAACATAACTTTGCGAATATTCCACCTGAAGAGGCATATAAACCTATAAGAACTTGCAAGGCACATTTTGAAAACGTTTAGTAAAAACTGCTGTCCCTTCGGCTGTCCCATTAAGATTATTGCCAGAAGCTTATGGTAAGACGCATGCTTGTATAGGTATGTACGTATGCGTAATATTTTGCTCTGTATTGTTTGTGTCAATTAAAATATCAAAATATTTACTACAGGATGAAAAAGTAGATATGATTAGTATAACTCTTTGTCGTTAAATATTTATTTATTATTTATGTTTTTGTCTGCTCTATGTTTTGTTAGGCTTTATTAAAAATGAACGTAAAACCTAAAAAATTGCATTTTTATTCATGTTCCAACCAAAATCTACAGATATAGGTACCTACTAATTATATAGATTCTGGTAATAGCTACCTTGTATTTTAATTTAACTGCACCTACCAAAAACTAACGGTACACTTACCTACACAAATAATGTTTTACCAAAGTCTACAAATAGATATACTAATATTTTGTAGTTTGGTAAATAATGGAAAGTCAATATGAACCTGCCCCCGTATAACTAGCTTGACGGCGATTTCGTTTAGTCGCCCTCGTAAATGCGAAGCGTGTGAGGTGACGCTGATTTACGACCGGTCGCAAAAAATTGTCGGCTTTTCCGAGAGAACAAAGAAGTGAGCCGACTTTAGTATTTGTAGACTTTGCTACAACTTCCATTGGCGGCTTCTTGTTGCCAGATTGGGCATCTTTTCTCCACTGATACAAGCGTATAAATTTTTCATATCCGTTCCATCCTTCGATAAGCGAGATTGCCTTACTGTAACCGGTGTTTCCGGAGAGATAACTAATTTTTGGGGGTGAAAAACATTTTCCCGGGCAGTGTGAAAAATCAATTAGGGTCGGGCACACCGCGGGGTAAGCGGCTTAGGGAGCCGCCCCCCCCCCCCCAGTCCCCGAGCACTTGGCCCCCACTTAATTTCGTTTCCAGGTTGCGGGGAACCCAGGAACTGGGGGAGGCGCTTCATCGCGCTGAGCTGGGGTGATTATCAGGAGTAAAGGATACACGGTTTTGTTGCTATGGCGAGTGTGTTACATTGTCTGCAGTCGATCCTTTGTTGTTTCTTACAGTGTTTTTTTTAAACCTGCTGCGGTCGATCTTATTAACCGACTTCAAAAAAGGAGTAGGTTATCAATTCGGTTGTATGTTTTTTTATGTTTGGTTACCTACAGAATGGTCCCATTTAAATTTGAAGAAAAAAATCCACCCCTAAGGGTGGACAGATAGGAGATGAAATTTCATATGTATTCATATCCAAATAGATTTAATAAATTCCTTGCCTTGACTGTCACCAAATCTAAAGATAACTCAATTTAGAAAGAGAAAAATATTTCTAAAATTTTAGTTGAAATGTGCATACGAGCAAATTTGTGAAGTCGGTTTTGATTTTTTTCTTAAATTTTTGTTATGGTGTTTCGATTTACTTCTTTTAAACGCAACGTTATAATCAATACAAATCTGTGATTGTAATTAGCACAGCATGGCTACTAAGTAGACAACATCATCTATTTGAAATATACAATTTTTAAACCAAGGTAAAACATATACAGGGTGTTCCGGTTTACTTAAGAAAAAATTTAACAGATGAAATAAAACCTATTATAATGAGGTGGGTTTTTCATATAAACATAGGTCTGAAAGTTCTTCGTTTCTGAGATACAGAGCGCTGAACTGCTGAACTGAAATTTGACACTGCCACAGTGTTTTCGATGGAGAATACGCTACAGATCAACTGTACAATCAAAATGATGAAAAAACTGCCAAATAGACATTGGTTAAAACTCCACTGGCTTTGTTGAAATATAGGGTGTGTAAAATTCAATCCTTTCCATTTTGAAAGCGAATAATTTTTGGTTCATTGATGAACTATCTTCACATATTCATCAGGATACGCACAAAAGTCTAATTTACTCGAAGAAGTTCACAAAGTTGAAGAAAATGCTAATTTGAAATCAGGCGATCATTTGATAACGACATTGTAGTCTTTTACATCAAGTAAGTATACATACCTATTTAATAAGATGAAGGAAACGTTTTCGTATGAAACGGTTAGATACCTTTTACGACTTGTTTCCTCTACGCTGTATTAGTTGCGCCATAATTATTATCCTCCCTGCACAAAGACTAGATTTGACTAAATTAAATGAATAAAGGCAAATGAGGCAGTACAAGGAGTGAAGGAGACGAGACCCCCCCCCCTTCTGTCGCCCTGATGAGAAATGCCGTCATCACAATTATTATGGAGAGATGTCGTTAGAGACCTGAATAAGGGGCACCCTCCCCCTCTCTCAAAATAATTACTTAATTGATATAACTCTGAAGGGACGAAGATATTGACACCTGAACATAGCAATACTGTGCTATGTTTGACTACGTTTTTCTACGAAAATTAATAGTAAAAGTTCAAAATAATTATTATATTCTTTTGAAGTGGTTTGGTTCAAAAGCTTTTTTTGAAATCAAATAAATACAAAAATAATAGATGTAAGTAAAGGTGACATTTACTTCACGTTTAAAATACGTAGTAAAGTAAAAAACCGCCAAATATGATAGAATCTGATTCAAAAAATGAAAATAGTCGCACTATGGAACTGAAATAATGAATTTTATTTGTATTGTATTGGTTAGTATTTTTAGGATAAAATTCTTTCTTGTACGAGTACTGTGTACAATAAACAAAATTATAAACAGTGAACTGTGATCAGGTAAACTAAAACTATTGGAGACCAATTCACATAAAATTTTTATTTGAAAACTGACTTACATAATAATGTACCCCTACCCTACCCTCTTTAACTTGGCTAGACGTGTATGTGTACACCTGTCCGTTTAAGTAATCACTAAAACGTTCCTATATCCTAGTTTATGATTCATGGTGTATACACGTTGGGTATATTACATAGTCGAGATAATATGATAAACTTTGTAGCCGCCACGGGTTTGCTCTATTATGCAGTTAGCATCGATTTAGAACCCAGCATGATACACAGACATCAAAAGAATCTAAGGACAAGGATAAAAATTATTAAATAAAACACAATTTTATATTATAAGTAGCTGTACTCTAAATAGACTTATATGTGTCAAAATTAAGAAAATTTACATAGTTTCCAGAAGGCATACTCAGAATTTGGTTGTCAATGTCATGTTGTTCGATGGCGTTCCATTCATTTAAAAGGCACTCGAATAGTTGTTGGTCAGTTTGAAACACAATATTTTGCACCAAAAGTCTTCGTCCGAGCATATCACATATAAGTGCTCGATGGGATTAAAGTCAAAGGATTGAGAAGGCTAAGGCAAAACATTAGTATTTTGATCCAATTCTCTCAGCATATGGAACAACAATAGGCCGAAGAATAATGTTTTGATAATGATTGGAATTCAGGTACCGCTCCAACCAAACGAGATTAGTTCTTCCGCCGATGTTGATATCGCCCCATACCATGATCGTACCTCCTCAAAAGGTGTGAACCGCTCGAACAGCTACAGTTGCAAGACGTTCTGCACTTCCAGGACAACTCCACACGGGATACCTCCTTGAATCTGGCCAAAGTCCAAATCTGAGCTCATCAGAAAAGAAAATTGGAGTCCATTCCTGCTGGTGCCAATTTAAATGTTCTTGTACCCACTGTAAACTGTTTCCTCGTGATAATGGTGGAACTCTTACAGACCGGCGGAACCTGTTTCGGTCACTAACCCGTACATTGTGTGTATTGTGCGGCTGAATAACCAATTGCGACGCAGTGATACTGCGCTCTCGCAAGGCTAGCAATCTTAGAATATATTCTGAATTGGGGTATAGTTGCCCTTGTACGGCCTGTATGCCGTATGTATGCCATAAACGATTAGTAACACTCTTATTGGACGTGTTAAGAGTTTCTGCGACGCCCCTTTTGTGAAATTCCAGCCTCCAACATGCCAATAGTACTTAACATCGTTCAAACGATGTCTCTGCATCATAAAATGTTTGAAATCAAACCAAACTTGTCCACTTAATGTAAAAAACATTAATACGTTTGTACTATCAGTTGCCAGAACTACTCAGAGTCGTATTATTTGATGTGTGTATTATGAAAAGCAAGTAGTAATTATTATTGCCGATGTATATTGTGCAGTTTAAAATAATATAAGTAATTAAGATGATTGTTAATATGATTGTTTAAGTAATTTCTGCAAGGTCGTGTGAACATTTCCATTATTAACTGTTTTGCATTCAAATTAGCAGGTTAGCGTAAAATAAAGTACCTAGGCAAGGTTATGGGTAAGATATCTGACACTGCGACAATGGCATAATATTATTAGTTTAATTACGTTTAATGTATGTAGCATGCATTACATGTGTGACATCAATAATTGCAATAAAATAAAAAAAATAAAGGAAAAATAATCTTTTCAAAAACATGCTTTTATTTATCTAACCCATGTATTAAAACGAGTAAAATAAATTTGGGTTTATCGTTAAGGTAATTCAATGCCAAATGCTGAATTATTTGTTTTCAAAAAGCTTTTAGCGCGAATTGCATAAGTACATAGGTACTTGCTTATCAACCAATCATATAGACTAATGAAATTTATTGGTATAATAACACACACTTTTATGTAGAAATATAGAAAATATCTGCCAAAAAAATGTCAATTTTGTTTTCATTTTTATTATTTTTTGCCCCATTTAAGACGCAGAAGTAGATTCGCTACGACCTTCGGTTTCAATAAAAACAGTTTCCTCTAAAGTTGCGTTTACTTTATGAAGCCCAAGCCTGAAACTTTCTTTGGCATTCCGTGCCCTGCGGCTATAGCTGCCTAACGAACGGGAAACGAATCGGACCATTTCGGCGTTAACAATCGAATGAAAGGGTTCCGGCAGTCCCCATGATTTTCCGATCGATATGGGGCAGCTTGGGCCTTTGCCTTGAGGCCATCGCAGGGGATAAAAAAAAATGGAGAATGGACTTAACGGTCAACTACGATCTTCACATTTTTATTAGTAAACCCACGATACACTTACCCACGGTATGTCATTGCGCATCCATTTGCCGATCTCTGTCGCACCTTGTTACGTCAGTTGCGAATCAGAATTTAAATTGCTCCATATATGTTTTACACAGCAGTAGATATTTTTTATGGGTTTTTGCTTATTTTAAACGTTTTCTTTTAAATAAATGTTGTTAAAAATATGTAGATTATATTACTAGATAAATGAATGAATATTCTGTTGATAAAAAATACATTTAATTTGATAATTCTAATTTTACAAATAATTTGTTTTCTTTGCGTTTTTAAATTGATGTATATTTTGTTGTACATTTTGTTAAATTAACAGGATTTTTCTTTTAAAAGACCGTATATTGGTAGACAATAAAAATATCATATACAGGGTGTCTACTTTTAAGTGTATACAGATCGATAAAAAATGTATTTTGTGAGATATTTTCATAAACCTTTTTTTGTTCGAAAGGTCTTCAAAAAACGCTTCTTTTGATGTTTTTACTTTTGTCAAAGTGCAAATCCAGGGACGGCTACGATTTTTTTTATACCCCGATTTTCACAAAAACCATTTAGCGATTTTTTTATTTAAAATCTGACACAACAGCGTTAATCAGGACATCCCAAAACCCCCATATACTAAATTTGAACAAAAAATGTAGAGGGTGTTCGGTTCTATCCCGTGTTAAAGTTGAGCAAAATAGTAATTTTAAAGACATCTGGCGAGCCCGGTGTGCCTTGGAATCCCTTCAAAACAGTTGCATGGTCAACAGGACCACTCAAAATATTGGTGTGAAAAGATTTACTACAAAAATATACAGGGTATTTTTCTCTGAGCCATCTCAAAATTCTGAATATTTATTAAACTTTATACTGATCAGGAGTGCTCTGGAATCATTGAAAAAAATTTAATAAACACAAAAGTAATTTATTTCTTTACAAAATGCCAACCAACAAATAAAAACAATTTAAATTATTGGGCCTTTCTCAACAAAGTCACTGTCTAAGATGGTACATTTTCTGTGCGTTTCATGTTGTGACACACCAGCCACCTTAACTGATATGGACTTTACTGACTGACAGGCTTCTGTCTCGATTTTTGACCCGTATAAAGTTACAAAAAATTCAGTAATTTGAGATGGCACAGATAAGAGCACTCTGTATATTTCATATTGGACCTTTGCACACCACCAACTTGAGTGGTCCTGTTGACCATTCAACTGTTTTGAGGGGATTCCATGGCACACTTCACTTGGCAGATGCCTTTAAAATTCCTATTTTGCTCAACTTTGACACCCTGCATAATGGAACTCCCTGTATATTTTTTGTTCAAATTCGGTATATGGGGGTTTTGCGGTGTTCTGATTAACGCTGTGGGGTCATATTTTAAATAAAAAAATCGCTAAAAGGATTTCGCGAAAATCGGGGGTATAAAAAAAATCGCAGCCGGCCCTGGATTTGCACTTTGAAAATGACAGGAAGGTCAAAAGAAGCGGTTTTTGAAGGCCTTTCAAACAAAAAAAGGTTTTTGAAAATGTCTCACAAAATACATTTTTTATCGATTTGTATACACTTAAAAGTAGACACCCTGTAGGTATCTAAATATTACATTTATTGTATAAGTAAGGTAATCCTGAACTAAATTTTGCCTTCTATATCGACACAAACTCTCCATCGAAAAAAAGTATTTTACAGATGACTTGTTTTAGGCAAAGATATTGATAAATAAAATTCAAAACCTTACCAAAAATATAACTTTTTCCTTCCAGTGTTTATGTCGGTTTATGTCAATTTTAAAGCCTTATTTACCAATTAATGCACACAAACCTCGACACAAGCACAACCTGCACAACTAATGCTTAGTTTATAGTTAAACAACAAACAAAACAACATAATAAATAGTGAGTAAAATAGGGATCAAATAATGATTCCCTTTAACCATAACAAGGCTAATTTTTTATTATGCACATTCTATTTTATTTGCTGTATAAACCAGGCATAAACTCTGTTGAGTCCCCTATTTTTAATGCTCTGTTCTATAAATAATCTGTTTCATTACCAGATTATTGTCCTTGGGAAATTTATAATACTTAATTTCCGTTCCCTTACGTTTCTGTTATTATTTGGACACACGCAGTCACGTCTCGGCATTTTTGGCTTAGTTCAAAGCACTGTCGAACTGGACTGACGATCAGTCTGTTGTTTACACTTTTTTCTTGACACATTAAAATGTAAACTATAAAAAATCGTAAAACACAACCGAAGACACCATGCATTATTTACAATTCGTGATTCGCAACTGACGTAGATGCGCGCATAGTTGCCTTGTTTTCGGATTCGTTAGTGACATACCGTGGGTAAGTGTATCGTGAGTAAACCATTCTGTTGTTGTTTTTTTGCCAAATCTGTACCTACACTTGCGCAATACCATTGCGGTAATATAGCCCTGTGTTATGTCTTTCTGTCACAACCTAAGTGAGACTAATCATTGTATCACCCCCCCATTATCGTTCGGGGGGTAGTTATTACCCCATCCCCTCCACTCAAATGGGCCATTAAAACATCAAAGATATGGCCCCGTTGATGAATCTACCCAAGGGAGGCGCGTATAATGCCGCTGTTCCCAGGCCAATCGGTTGGTCCTTTATTTAAATTTTTCATTTTTGAAAGTGGGCCATGTTACGCTCGATTCCCTTTATGTTTTTATCCGGTGTTCGTTTTGGAGAATGGGATGTTGACATGGTAGCTGTTGGGAGGTGTTATTCTTTCTCCTTTATATGTAAATGTGAAAGGAATTGGAATGTACAGGGTGTGTCAGACTCAATGTTCCGGGCGAACAAAAAAAGAAAAGAAACATTGTGAGAAGAGTTTTTGATAAAAACGACGAAAAACGCGAGTCGATACCTATGCCTCAACATGGAAATTACTTAATTTTTACTACCCAACAAGTCAGAAATTTATTTTGACCAAACAACACGAGGTAAAAAAATTGGAAAGTCTGGAATGAACTGGAAGCAATTTTTAAGTTAAAAATAGGTGATATAACCTTATGGGCTTTCGTCAAATTTAACACTGAAATAGTAAAAAACGATTAAAATAAAAATAAAATAAGTCTAGGTTTTCGTTAAGATAATTCAATGTCAAATTGCGACAAGTTTTTGTAAAGCGAAAAGCTTTATTTTATTGGACAGTGATTGGTTGATAAGCAAGTACCTACTTGCGAAAGTATGTGTTTTCTATAGAATTCGCGCAACTAGCATTTTGATTTAGAAAAACTTGTCGCAATTTAGACTTATTTTATTTTTTATTTTATTCGTTTTAGTACATGGCTTATATAAAAGCTTGTTTTTAAATTTTATTTTTGCTTTTTAGTACCTATTTGATCTCCATGTCAGGAGGGTGGTAAAGAAATTTGGTCCGCCATCTTGGGGCGGCCGCCATATTGGATTTCGTATGAAGTCATTCACCTTATTGTTTTCTACCCGTCGAGCACTTTCATTTGATAACCATGTTGGGTATCAAGTAGGTAATCCGCCATCTTGGAGCGGCGGCCATATTGAATTTAGTGTGATGTCACTAACTTTTTCGTTTTCTTCTCTTCAAGCCCTTTCATTTGATACCCATATTGAGGGGGTTGACAAAAAATACATCATCCGCCATCTTATAGCGGCGGCCATTTTGAAACTATTACAATATTAAGTCACCGGAACTAAAGGTGTATGCAAAATTTCAGCTCCATCGGATGTCAGGAAGTGGTTCTAATTCAGCTTGCAAGATTCGACCTACACATACGTCATACTAACAGGTGAAGTTAAATTTTGTTGTGCCTCACAAATATATTGTCATTTTTCCCTCATTTTCAAAAATGTTTATTGACAAAGTTCGAACAGGACAATAAAACATGAAGCGCAAAACCTTGAAGCGTTAATTATTTGGTGTCCCAAAGTGTGATTTTTTGATATGTTGCAAAATAATTGTATAAACTTTAAATCATTTTGATTTCAAGATGTAGGATATCGTTGTTTGTTTAATAAAAAATGAATTCATAACTGTAAAGTTCCATTTTACATATTTTTATACTTTGAAATAGTAATTTCTTAAATCAGGGAAAAAATAACAACGAATTTTGACTATGTAGATAGGTATGTTTTACAAGTTGGTTATTTTTGGTAAAAATAGTGAGATTTTACTTTGTTTGTGCAGCATGCGTATTTTACAAGATTTTTAGTTGACACCAAACTTACATTACATGTTTTTTATAATGTATCTAATAATATTATACTTATGTATCTATTATGTGAAAGGGCCTCTAAAAGAGAAAATCTGTTTATGGAGAGATTCGTCAATTTCGTCTCCACTTTGTTCGTACTTCATAACCTTCCAAATTATTATTATTATCTACTGTTGCTTCTACACTGCCTGCACCTCCACTACCTCTGCAAAACAAAAATTTCATCTTGGGTTTTTAACACTTTAAAAACAATTCTGTAAAGGAAAAAATGGCATAAATTTACCTTCCTATATTTATAGTATCGATGGACGTCTTCAAACGAAGACGATACAAATGCCACGAATGTAACTTTCGACCTTTTACTCGGCCCCACGGCCTTCCGTCCACTTTCAGCACGACAAATTAACCGAAAACTCCGGCCGAACTTCGAGGATGAGAAGCGAAAACAACCAGACGTGACTGCCAACTCGTTGCCGACAATTAGGGCGAAGTTGAAAATAAAGTTGCTCTCGAATCGGGTGATTGGGGCTATCGTCCGCTGCCCCTGCATTACTCTGGGGGGTTTAGGGAGTTCAAACCCCCCCCCCCCATGATGATATAATATATAAAATTAATTAACACGCCCGGCGCCCGCCAAAATGGAAAAATAAATAATCGTGCTGGCCCATTGTACTGCTTGGATTATTGAAATAACATGTAACCCTTGTTTATACCTGCATAAATAAGGATGTAACATGCCAATAAAGGTCAAGCGTTTGCGTTTGGCAATATACAGGGTGAGTTTTTTTCGATGACCAGTAAGAGGATCTCGGAAACTAGCAGAGCTAGAACAAAGGTTAAATGGAAAAAGAATTGCGGTTTTGAATGCTCAATGTAATGCCCCTTTCGGATTTTTAAAAAAGTTCATGGTTCACTAGATATTGTGAAGAGTGATTTTTTGCTATTTCATCAGATTTCTGTAGCTCCGTTATTTCTGATTATACAGAAAAATTGTTGAAACAAAAATTGTATATAATTTTGGGCTCAATAAGATAATCCTATCAAATTTTTTATATTGTTTGTGATTTTTGAGATGACATAAACTTGTGTTTTTTTTTTATGTAAATCATAGTTGGCTGTGACCTTATCAAATCGGCCATTTTTTGAGCTTTCCAAAGATATAATACTCGGCATATAGCTATTATAAAAAATAAAAGAGCTATGGCTGGCTAATTTTCCGATTTTTTTTAAATTTTCAAATAGTAAGCCATGGAATATTTTCATAATTACGTTCTATTTTATAATTAGACATACTTCAAACTTTCAAATATTTTATTTTTAGCTGGTAACAAAATGTAACAAAATAAAACAAAAATTATCATGATGGAGGTCCACCACATAATTATTTGCACGTAAGAAATTACCTAGATCAGCTCTATCAAAATTTTGATAGGGAGAAATAAACTTATTTCCTGGCCGCCCCAATCCCCCGATTTGTCTGTTTTAGATTTCTTTTTGTGGGGAACAGTACAAAATAAAGTATGAGGCAATTGTTGAATTAAGAGCAGCTGTTTTAGAAGCAATTGCCAGTATTGACAGGCGCTCTCTAAGAAAGGCCACAAATTCAATTTTAAAAAGATGCAATACTTGCATAAATAATAATGGTGGATTGTTTGAACACCTTTTTTATTTTAAAAGGTGCCCTTTTAAAATAATATCTAATAATTTGAATTTGAGTTTTTTAATTTTTGTTTTATTTTGTTACATTTTGTTACCAGCTAAAAATAAAATATTTGAAAGTTTGAAGTATGTCTTATTATAAAATTGAACATAATTATGAAAATATTCCATGGCTGACTATGTGAAAATTTAAAAAAATCAGAAAATTAGCCAACTCTTTTATTTTTTATACTAACTATTAATTATGCCGAGTATTATATCTTTAGAAAGTTTAAAAAAATGCCCGATTTGATAAGGCCACAGCGCCAACTATGATTTACGTTTAAAAAAACACAAGTTTATGTCATATATCTCAAAAATCACAAACAACATAAAAAATCGGATTAGATTATCTTATTAAGCCCAAAATTATCTACAATTTTTGTCTCTACAGTTTTTCTGTTCAATCAGAAATAACGGAGCTACAGAGATCTGATGAAATATAAAAAAATCACTCTTTTCAAAATATCTAGTGAGCCCATGAATTTTTTTATAAATCCAAAAGGGGCATTACATTGAACATTCAAAACCGCAATTCTTTCCCCATTTAACCTTTGTTCTAGCTCTGCTAGTTTCCGAGATCCCCATAGTGGTCATCGAAAAAACTCACCCTGCATATTTGAGGATAATGCTCAAAAAGTTAACCTTAAACCTAAATCCCCCCTATGGAAAACCCCTAGCTACGGCCCTGCTCTGGGCCATTCTACGACGCGGACGACAGGGTCGTACTTAATAATTTCGCACGAATTTTATGTCATTTCTTCAGTTGTTGTTTTTTTTTTGGAAAGGCAAATGTTAGAAAGTGGGAAAAGAAGAAAGGTATATAAGGTGTTCAATTATGAAGTCAAGAATTTAGACCTTTAGGCTCCCTTCTCCAAAATCAGAAAATGCAATGTAATGAGAACATTGCTTTGTTGGTCTATTTTCTTCCACATATCTTTGAGGTCAAGAATTGTATTTTTCTCTCGCTGTGCGTTAAGGGAAACATTTTTCTTTGCTTTGTAGTCAAACTCACGTCGAGAGTTGAGAATCGGGATGGTCAGATATGAAACGGATTAGAGTGACTTATGAATGGACGCCATAGAGAAATGATAATAAAAAGGAAATTGTGTTTGTAACAGAAAATATTAGGATTAGGTTCTATATCTTGGCGTATTCATATTATTGTTTAATAACAAAATAAGGGAGTTAGCTTTTATCAAAGTGGAGGAAAAATGTGATCAAATAATAATTAACCGATTTTTTTGCACATTTTTTAGTTTTTTCCTGTGTAATAACTCGTGTAGTATATTTATAATAACATTCACGTTGTTATTCTGCTATTGTCAGATTTTTATAATTTTATCTGAAAAATCATATCCAATAACTTCAAATTCTCCTAATTAACGGTTAAAACACCGTCTAAACAATAATAATGCATTCAATTTACTTATAAGGTATTAGTTACCATTAAAATAAAAATAAAAATAAAAAAGAGAATGACCCCGACGTGATTTGAACACGCAACCTTCTGATCTGGAGTCAGACGCGCTACCGTTGCGCCACGGAGTCTGGTGTGAAGTTTTGTGGTTAAGATGTAGACTCCGTACGTACGAATTTATTACATCATAAATTTGAGAACAAATATAATATATTATGTCCTTGGGAAATGAAAATGGAGTAGGAGTAGCTACCTACCTATTTGTATGCACTTTATTAGCAAATTTCTTACTAGAAGAACATAGAAATTGCTTGGTAGTGGCCTAATTGGCAGAACCCATAAAGTTTTTATCGTAATTTTTTTAATCGAAAAATTTTAATGAATTTACTATCTCATAATAGATCTAGGAGGTAGATTCTTCGACCGATCTAGCAAGCAAGCTAAATGTACTTAAACCTATTAATAGACAAGTTTAACAATGAAACAAAATAATGTACATGGTGTCCCATTTCGGGTGTTTTTGGGTGTTTTTCTCAAAAATCTCGGTTATTATTAAAGCTAGAGGGTTGCGGTTTTCACGTCACTGTACTACTTTTTTGAGGGGAATTTGGTGGACCAATCAGATTTTAGATAAGTTTTATAGTTTCCGCGCATTGGCGCAGGACTGAAATTTTCGATTTTTTTGGAAACCTCTCTCCTGGCTACAACTTATATACAGGATGATTTTTTTAGGTCTACCACCGCGATTTTCTCGCTCATTTTGCGGCCTACAAAAAAAACGTAAGAAACAAAAATGTGGCAATTTTGGACAGCTAATGCTGCAAAAGAAATCGGCATCCATGGCCAACTTGTCGCGCAATATTAAAAAAACTCAAATTGAGCAAAACTATTAATGGCCGTGGAATGTTTATTTTAAGAGACAGAGAAAAACTTTTATATTGAAAATTGATGGCACTAAGAAGCTTTATGCAAAAGAGTACTCAGATAGTTTCAGAAAATTACACAGGGTCTTCGGCTCTCTTGAGGCTATGCATTTTTTTTGTTTATTTCTTATTAAGCGATTTTCTCGCTTATTTTGGGCCGCACAGAAAATATGTAAGAAAACAAAATATGGCAATTTTGGTCAGAGAGGCGACATTAAAAAAGGAATGGGCCTCCATACCCAACTTTTTGCGGTGTACTAAAAAAACCTAAAATCGACAAAAATTTTCATGGTCTCAAGAGAGCCGAAGACTCTGTGTAATTTGTTGAAACTATCTGAGCACCTGGGTGGATAAAGCTTCTCAGTGCCATCAATTTTCAATATAAAAGTTTTCGTCTGTCTCTTAAAATAAACATTCCACGGCCATTAACAGTTTTGCTCAATTTGAGGTTTTTTTAATATTGCGCGACAAGTTGGCCATGGATGCCGATTTCTTTTGCAGCACCACTTAGCTGTCCAAAATTGCCACATTTTTGTTTCTTACGTTTTTTTTGTAGGCCGCAAAATTAGCGAGAAAATCGCGGTGGTAGACCTAAAAAAATCATCCTGTATATCGACAAATTTAATCAACTATTTTTATAGATTTTTTGGCGTAGAATCGAATGGAATAATTAGTTTTTTGGTAGCGTTAATAGTTTTTGAGATATGAACTATGGTTTCCATTTAAAAAAAATATAACTTTGGTTCTGGATCGATTCTGAACAACTTTTTTTTAGTACATTTTTTTGAAGAAAAGCCTAATATGACTTTCGGATTTTTAGCTTCGATTGTGGCATCACAGGTGGCTTTGACTTTGATGTAGACAACTAATTTTTGGAAATAAGTCAGGCAACAATGCCATCTACCTTTGGTAAAAAATTTCGATCTGATCGGTTAAAAATTAAAGAAGTTATAAGGTTGTTTCACTCTTAAGTGACACACTCTGTATAAACCATAATTAGCATCATTGGCAAGAATAATAATGGAAAACTTCTAAGAGCATACAACATTCTCCCTGTTTATTTTTGACTTTCATATTGCCAAAGAGTATAGAGGGATTTTTTCTAAGATGTACAATTCAATTTCTAATATCAGAAGCAATAATTGAAATTAAATAAAAACGTTTCGAATTAAATACGGACCTTAAATCTGAAATTAGGTACTTACCTACCTTGTTATTGTATGTAGTTGTAGTTTGCATGATTAATCATAGTAGGTACTTACTTACTCAATTTGTCAAATTAAGCAAATTATAGGCTAAAGTAGCAAATAAATAGCACATTAAATCAAATCCTTGTATAGTATAAATTTTACGAGCATTTAGTTGACATTTTAGATATGAGGTCCTTATATTTCATTGGAAACAACTTTTTTTCGTATTTCATTGTAAAATAAATCGGGGTACCTACTTTACGTAAATGGGGAAGTTGCACCTATTTTTGTTAATATAAAAATGAAATCCATGAACAAAAATATCGGACCCGTATTTTTGGATTTTTCGTTTTGAGTTTATTTAAGCCCATAAATAATTATTTTCTGTTTATGCGACGGCTTTTTGTTTAGTTATTTTTAGTTCAAAATGTTGGTGCTTCTTTCAGCAACAATGGTTGTTTGGTTTCGTTGACAAAAAACTTATGATTTTTGTGGAAAAAATCAAATTATTTTCTTCTTTTTCTGTTTCTTCTTTTTCTTTTTTTTGTTTCACCTGTCGATCAGTTCCGTCATTGTGAAACATTTCATGAGATTTTTGGGAATTCTTAAAAAATACGAACCAAAAAACATACATACAAGCTGACAACTGTCCTGAATGACGTTTTACTGACTGCAACTACCAATTTGTCGACGAAAGAATACTAAAATACCTAGAAAGCCGCTTAATGACGTCACTGTTGGAAACTTATATTTTAAAATGCAATAGCGGCTTTGTTACAAATTTTGTTTGAATAAAACTCGAATACAGGAAGAAAAAATAGTTTTCTCGCTTAGAAAAGAGAAGTTTACACTTTTATTTTAACTTAGTGCAACAACCCCATTGTACCATTTTCAAGGTTTTGCATTTTCTGGGCACCCTATAGGAAAAACCTACACTTGCCACTTAGTTACCCTGTGTTTATTTGAAAACTTAATCATCGCAACATCAAGCACTTGGTTCTAAACAACTTGATAAGTTCGTTGTTGGTAACGGAAAAGACACAAAAAAGTTATTTTGAAAAAACCGAGACTTAATTAAACATTTGAATATTATTATAAATAAAGAAGTCGAGATAATAATTTACTTGTTTTTCCGTTATCTAGTTTTTATGCTGTATTTTTTCACTTTCCAACCGATTTAAAAAAAAAAGAAAATAAAAAAAACCTTTTTAAAAACAAGCTTTTATTTAAGCCTTGTACTAAAACGAATAAAATATGTTTAGGTTTACGTTAAGATAATTCAACTCCAAATTGCGACAAGTTTTTGCAAATTGAAAAGCTTGTCGCGCGAAATGTTCATGAAAATAGGTATACCAATTAATTTCAGTGAACAGTGATTAGTTGATTAGTTGATAAGGAAATACCTATTTGCCAAATTATGCATTTTTTTTCTTCACAATTCGAGCGACAAGCTTTTCAACTTGCAAAGACTTGTCGCAATTTGGAATTGAATTATCTTAACGAAAACCTAAACTTATTTTATTCGTTTTAGTACATCGCTTAAATAAAAGCTTCTTTGTAAAAAGGTTTTTTTTTGTGCTTTTTAGTACCTATTTGATTCCCATGTCAGGAGGGTGGTAAAGAAATTTAGTCCGCCATCTTGGGGCGGCCGCAATATTGGATTCCGTATGAAGTCATTCACCTTATTGTTTTCTACCCGTCGAGCCCTTTCATTTGTTGGGTATCAAATAGGTAATCCGCCATCTTGGAGCGGCGGCCATTTTGAAAGTCTTACAATATTGAGTATTGCATATTGTATTGTCGCCGGAACTAAAGGTGGTTCTAATTCACCTTGCAAGATTCGACCCACACAATACATACTAACAGGTGAAGTCCAAAAGTCAAAACTAAAAAGTTTCTAATTTTGTTAAGTCAACCCGCGAACATAATTGCAAGAAAATCATATTCTTCATATTTTTTTCTCTCTGGCACCAAATTTGACTATAAATCACATAATATCACGAATCTTTTTTCTCGACTCCATTCGAAATTTCCTTGCGCCTCGTTCTAACTTGTGGCAGAATCTTCTTCTGAAGATTCAAGCAAGGCTGTTCGAATATCAAGCAGAAAGTCACACCCATGGTGGCTGACACTAAGAAAATGAACATTTGGTGAAAAACCTACAATAAATAAAAAAATTATTGGGACACAAATTTTATATAAATATCATTTTTAATTCTTACCCCTTCTATGGGATCAACATGGAACAAATTACGCGTGAAATATCCTCTAAGGAATGCCGGCAGAGGGTGCCAAAGGTATGTGCTAAATGTGAAATTTCCGAAAATAACCAGAGGCGTCCATTCGAACAACCTTTTCACTGAACCTAAAAGAGTTTTTTTAGAAAAAAAAATTAAAGTTAACGTGACTCTCGACCTCCGATTCCTTGCACAATCCCGAGCATGCCCAAACCGATCCCCAAACCGAAAATCGGTTTCACTATCACCCCGAGCAGTGCAGTGCAAATGGGGCTGTCGACATCTGAGAAAATTATGGCTAATATGAGGGCGGCTGCTGGTAAGCCGAACAAGGCTAGCGCCCATAGTGTCCTGATCGCCTGGAACAATATTGAAAAAAATGTAAAAGAACACGGCACTGGAACAAGAGTAATCCTGAGAGTCGGTGGGTTTTTATTTTTTAGAGAATTCAACGCCTGCCAATACGAACCAATGAAATGATAATATGATTTTTGAAATATTAACCAATCAGATGATGATTTCAGCGATTATTTCCCTCATACTGCTTGCATCCAATAAGGTAGCTCCTTCCATAAAAATCCAACCAATGATATGCCTCTGCTAGCGATAATTTGCACTAGTGCAATTACCGGTAATTGCACTTGTGCAAATTATCACTTCGTTGCTTAGCAACCGCGAATCTGTTGGATACAAACACGTACCTACTTCTTAAAGTTTGTGTGTTTCGCACTGTTCTAAATTATGCAGCTTATAAATTATGTTGCGGTATTATTAAGCATTATATCAATGAATTTATATAACTTTTACCTTGCTAAATTCTTGTTATTTAGACCTCCGCCTCCGTTTAAATTTATGACACCTTCAGAAAATAAACCAACGCCGACAGGGTGTAGGTATAATCGCATTTGCCTTGGACACCCAAGCGTCATGTTTGTTTACTCGAACGCTACAGTCGAAGCTGCCAATAAACTCGTTCAAAATGAGTCGTTTTGGAAATGTAAACATAGAAAAAATTAATACAGAAATTATTAAATCGTATTCGTGAAATAATCTCGACAAATACCACTCGTGCCGGAAATTTTTCTAGATAATTTTATTCTCAAGCCTTATTTTGGCCATTAGCAAAACCACTCGTACAAATTGGGCTTTTATTTTCAGAGATAAAATCCCTCTCGGGATTTTATCATAAAATAAAAGACCAATTTATACTCGTGATCTTTCTAGGCAAAATAGCGCTTTCGAAAAAATTATCGATAAAATTTCCGGCATTAGTGATGTTACATACGATAATACCACTAGTGGTATTTTCGCTGAAATCCTACTCTCTTAGTTACGTCCTAGTTACGCAAAACCAATATTGTGGCAGTTAAAACTGATAACCCGATAACTTCTTCACATTACCAAATTTAAAATAGGACTAGAATATATGCTTTCAGTTAACGCATTGATCTTTAAAAAATATCTATTAGCACAAAAAACATATTCAGAACCAAAAGTTCAATCTAAATGACAGCTAGCTGTCAAACTAACTATTTGCAGTTGTTAAATTCTCTTTTTAAATACGACTCGTGGTATTCCTAATAATAGATAATACCTTTCCTTAATTTATGACGCATTATAATCCCAATGCTCAGAAAATACCATACCACTCCTGCTGCTCAGTCGTGGTATTTTCAGCTTTGGGATTATAATTCGTAAAATTAACAAAAGGTATGATCGATAATAGGCACACCACTTGTTATATTACCCCTGAAAATTAGGCAGGGACTGAGCTTTAAAAATTTAATAATACGTTTTTATTTTCAAGCACATATAAATGTGTTTTTAATTTTGTTTAGTAAAATGATACCTGAAGAAAACGTACTCGGTAAAAAATAATATGGTAAATTTAACATTTTTTGCATGTTCCATCTGGTACCTATCTGGAGGAAAATCATTATTGTATCATTTATACTTTTGTAATATGTTCATGTTACTTTGTTACTAACGAAAAGTGCAAAGTAAACATATGTATTTTAACTATACTTATTATTTATATGTCAATGTTCAACATAATATCCGAACATGAAAAATAAACCTGCCAATTTGTAGTATTGTAGAAATTTTTAATAGTCAATAATTAACAAGTACTAAAAATGTACTTTTATATTTAGTTTTATTTATTATAACAACAAATATACAGCGTGTTTGCGTATGTTTGTGAACACTCTAGAAATCTATGAAAAGCCTATTCAACATATTATTATAGGCATTCTTTTAAGAATAAAATGGATGGTGCCATCGAATTGGCCGTAGCTCAAAACCTTTTGTAGAAAATATCAATAGGTACGTTAATTTATACAGGGCGTTCACGAAGTGGGGCCAAAATAATAAAAAAAGATTTTCCAGTGTACTTTACTGTATAAACCTCAGGGCACAGGTTGGTGATTTTTTTTTATAAATCGATTAAGCTTTGCTTGAGGTTTTATTGTACGTAGTATAGCCAGTCTAGCTCATACAGGGTGTTCGTAAAAAATCAAATTTGAAGAAAAAATTATTTGAAAAAATATTCAAAGAAAAATTCATGTATTTAAAAAATTTATTTAAAGAATTTACTCAACATTTTGTCGGTTCTACTTTGAAAACATATGTACTTGATTTTTAACATGTCCTTACAATAATTGTGGATAACACCGTATATGAGCTAGACTGGCTATAATACGTACAAAGCAAAGCTTAATCGATTTGCAAATAAAATTATTGAAAATAAAAAAAAACTCTTTTAAAAAGAAAACGAATAAAATAAGTTTAGGTTTTCGTTAAGATAATTCAATTCCAAATTGCGACAAGTTTTTGCAAATTGATAAGCTTGTCGCGCGAAATGTTGATGAAACTAGGTACCAATTAATTTTATTGGACAATGATTGGTCGATAAGCAAGTAGCTATTTGCCAAAGTATGCATTTTTTCGTTACAATTCGCGCGACAAGCTTTTCAATTGGAAAAAAAACTTGTCGCAATTTGGAATTGAATTACCTTAACGAAAACCTAAACTTATTTTATTCGTTTTAGTACATAGCTTAAATAAAAGCTTGTTTTTAAAAGGGTTTTTTTGTTTTCAATTTTATTTTGCGCTTTTAGTACCAATTAGTTGATTCCCATATCAAGAGGGTGGTAAAGAAATTTAGTCCGCCATCTTGGGGCGGCTGCCATGTTGGATTTAGTGTGATGTCACTAACTCTTTCTACTTTTCAAGCCCTTTCATTTGGGGGGTTGACAAAAAACACATCATCCGCCATCTTGGAGCGGCGGCCATTTTGAAAGTATTACAATATATATCGAGTATTGCATATTGTATTGTCACCGGAACTAAAGGTGTATGCAAAATTTCAGCTCAATCGGATGTCAGGAAGTGGTTCTAATTCAGCTTGCAAGATTTGACCCAAACATACATACTAACAGGTGAAGTTAAATAAAAGCTTGTAAAAAGATCACCAAGCTATGCCCAGAGTGGTTTATACAGAGTACTCCCGAAAATCCATTTTCTTTTTAAATGTTGGTCCCACTTTGTGAATAACTTATAGTACTGGTATTTTGTACAAAAGGTTTTGAGCTATGGCCAATTCGATGGCACCATCCATTTTATTCTTAAAAGAATACGATATTCTGAAAATTGGTCATTTAAAAAAATCATAGTTAGCCATGGAATAATCTTCGAAATAGTAATGTATAATACCTATAATAATGCTAAATTTTAGTCCTCGGCTCTTCGTAGATTTCTAGAGTGTTCACGAGCAAACGCGAACACTCATACCCATGTCCTTTACTGACCTTTCCATGATTGAATTCCGTATTTTTGTTGCAGTTGTAAACGTAGCCGATAACCATGCCTACTATACTGTTGGACCAACTCGCATAGGAAGCAGTGTACTGCATTATATACGTTTCGTCGTCGAACCAATTTTCCCTGATTATACCTCTACAAAATTCGACATTTTCACCAAAAAAAATCGCACTTCAAACCGCTCAAAATGATCATACGTGGGGAGTGTAGGATTTACAACTGGCAATCCATAACAATACTTGACGATAGCGAAAATTGCCATTGACAGAACCATCAGTGACGACAGCACTTTCAACATGTTGAGTTTAAACTTCAACACGACGTAACATGTTGCTAGTGCGGCTATGTAGAAGTGAGTGTCAGCTGACAGATACCAGGAAACTGGGAAGCACTAAAATGAGAAACAAATAAATAAACTTATGACAAAAAGAGGGCGCCCAAAATTTCGAGTATTAGGTATATAGTACAGTAAAATTGGGCCAAAACCCAAACATAAAAAAAAAGTTCTTTCTAGCGCGAAATAGTTCCATACCCTCCTAAGAGTTAGTACTAAAAAGTTACACCACCACCAGCGTCGGGTTTCGGGGGGAGGGGGTGAAAAGGGCAAGAAATTCTTATTTTCACAGTTTTGCGTGAATATCTAGTAAACTATGAGGTTTAGTTTACTACATATTCATTCAACTATTTCGCGCTAGAAAAGTCTTTTTTTTGGATGTTTGGGTTTGGCCTAATTTTGTGTTAGTTTTACTGTACTAATAGTTTCGGAGATCCCAATGCTTAGCCTCGAAATTCTGACGACCTTTGTAACCAATAAGACGCATCATTTACTATTTGATTCCACTTAAAAAAATTGTTGTAATACAATAAGGTCGGATGCCAAAATTTCGAACACGTCTCCATTTGCATGTTCATCACTTCATACGTTTGTGGTCCGTACAGAATATGCGATTGTCTAAAGAGAATTACAAAAAGAATAAGCGATGGCCAAAACCTACAAAAGAGTAAAGATAACAGCCTAACCGGGTGAGCTATTATTTCATATTGTTCGCTCACCTAAAAAGTCGGTTAACAAACAAGACTAAGCAGTCTTTCAAAGTGAATTCTCCGTTTCTCTTGAAGATGTCGCAAATTTGATTCGTTACTATCCAAGATGATATGACGAAAAAGGGTTGCACGACAAATAAGATGCTGACCATGAACAATTTACTAACCATCAATTGGAACGCCTGAAAACCATTTTTGTTAATATTTCTCTTATATTTTCTATTCTGTTAAATAAACTGTGACAGGTGATAGATCTTCAAAAAATAACCTTAACATTTTAGAACTTTGTTGAATATTTATCAAACTAGTTGAGACATTTAAGTCAAATTTGGTACACGCTATAACGGCATGTGTTAGCATAAAACTTCCTTGAACAACCAGTGGCGTAGAAGTGGGTAATTAGAAAAAGAAATGTTTTTAGAAAAAAATGAATCACCTCGTATAATAATAAAATGTATTGATTTTTTATGTAAATTTTAATTGTGAACAAAAATGCTCTCTTGGCAATTTTTCGTATGCGTTATGGGTTCATGGCAAATTTGAGTTTTTTGTAGATATTATTTCAGAGTATTTCTGAGAAATTAACTAAAAAAAATGCTCGATAAGTAAGACTCAAAATAGAAAAAATGTGTTTCTTACATTAAATTAAGTACTTTTTCCTATAAACTTGTCCATCCAAGGTTTTATTTTTCAAGATACAGAGCGTAACCGTTGAGTGAGGGAATAATTATTCCTTTACTCAATGGCGTAACATTATAATTTTACCTTCCCTAAATGTTTTAGAACCTGTATCTTCAAAAGTATAGCCTTAAATAGGTAACTTTATTGGAAAAAGTTATTTTATTTAAAGTAAGAATCCTAACCATGACACATATAGGAACAACTGTAAGACAACAGTTTTGTTTACATAAAAAAATCAATAAATTTTATTACTATACAAGGTTATTAATTTTTTTTTAAACATTTGTACTAATAATATTATTACCCACTTTTACACCACTGGTTGTTCAAGGTGTTTGATATTAACAGGTTTTATGCTAACCCATCCTGTTATAACTTGTACCAATATCTCAACTAGTTTGATAAATATTCAACAAAGACCACATATTCCTTAAAATTTTAACACCCCGTAACTTTTTTATAATGCCTTAAAAAATACAGTTTAAACGAGAAAATGCTGTTATTTTTTGAAGATCTATCACCTGTTATAGTTTGGTCCCTTAAAAGTAAACCACTCTGTATATATTTTTGGTTTTCCTCTGAAAGGTTAGTTTTTGTAAGCAATTTTTACTGGAAAATGTACAGGGTTGCTCACTATAAGTTGACACCCCCCCTTAACTTGTTAGTTTTTGAGGTTAGAAAATAGTTTTTTACAAAAGTTTTAGATAGTAATATAAGGTAGGTACAAAGTTTTTTGTGACGCTATTGGAGTAAATTCATGCTTTGGAAAACAAAATGGGCTATTTCAAGATTTTAGGGAACCTGAAGAAGGGAAACCGAGAGAAATGAGAAATTTTAAATAGTAACATAGATAATAAATAAATGTGTTGAGAATTGGTAGGATTTAGGGTTAAAACCAAATGGAAATTATATTAGTTCATTGCCAACGTTTCGGTATATTTTATAACTATCATCAGGGCTCTACAAAGATATTACATAATATGTTAATGGAGTTTCTTAAAAAATTAAAATATATGAAAAAAAAAGGAACAAAAAACAAAAAACAAGGACAAAAAAACAAGGTACAAAAGAAAAATATCATTAACAATTTAAAGACTAGAGCTATTAAAATTTCTTCACCCGAATATCACATTAAAAACCTCACAATAATTAAAGCCCTCTTAATCAAAAATAACTATCCAATCTCTTTAATTAATAAATTACTTAACTCGAAGTATAATGAGGAGACTCATTTGTTTCTGATAGAAGACGTTTTGGCAAGATACCTTACGTGCCTTGCCTTTCTGAAAAACTAGGTAATTGCTTAACATCTGATAATTTCCAGGTCGCGTTCAGTAATGACAACACTTTGGGAAGGTTGTTTTTTTACAAAAACTAAAGCTAAAACTCCTTTTGAACTTAAATCTTCAGTCGTCTACAGCATTCCCTGTATGGGTTGCTCCAAATGTTATATTGGTCAGACTGGCAGATATATTTGTATTAGATTAAAAGAACATAAAAGAGATTGTAGTAATTTAAATAAATTAAACCCAACGGCTTTGGTTGAACATGTGAGGGAGCAAAGGCATCAATTTGACTTTGATAAAACTACGATTTTGGGAACACAGAAAAATCTCTCTAATCGTCTCTTGCAAGAAATGATTTGCGTTAGGAAATGTAACAGTGTCAATAACCGCAAAGATATTGAACACCTCAATAATTCTTACTACAACATTATTGATAGATTGAAGAAAAAATTTCTTGCACCTTGCACCACTGTGTAGTGGTTTTTGTTTGCCGCTGTGTACCTGACCGTTTGTTTTTACTCTTCTTTTTATGGTAGAACACAGGTAGTTCCGGCTGCTGAATTCATTCTGCTTTCAACCACCAGACTAACCTTTTTAACATGTTTGTATCGTCATTTTACCATAGCATTCATTGTTTATATATGTTATCTATGTTACCTGATTTATATAATTATTTATTTTTTGACAAAGGAAATTACTAGTTGGGTAAGCATTGAAATTTGTACCTTGTTTTTTTGTCCTTGTTTTTTGTTTTTTGTTCCTTTTTTTCCATATATTTTAATTTTTTAAGAAACTCCATTAACATATTATGTAATATCTTTGTAGAGCCCTGATGATGGTTATAAAATATACCGAAACGTTGGCAATGAACTAATATAATTTCCATTTGGTTTTAACCCTAAATCCTACCAATTGTCAACACATTCAAGATTAAGGGTTACTAAATTTTTACCAGATAATAAATAAAGTTCGTCAAATTTATTGTTTGAAATTTAATTGTTATTTAAAACGACAAAAACATTTAGAAAAAGGACATATTTTTATATTTTTTGTGGGGTTATTTGAAAAACAAAATTTATTATGACGGACCGGAAAATGTAGAAACATTGAAAGATAGAATTTTGGAAGAAATCTACATATTAAATACTGAACAGTGAACACAGCAATTTTATCGTTGACTATTGAGTCAATGGAAACAGAAAGTTAGTAGCAAATATCAATAAAATCATTGAGCAAAATGGAGGCCACATGGTGCATTTGTAATACGTATATCCTTTTTCTAAATGTCGTTGTCGTTTTCAATAAAACTTAAATTTCAAACAATAAATCTGACGAAGTTTATTAACTATGTTACTATTTAAAATTTCTCATTTCTCTCAATTTTCCTTCTTCATTTTTCTCTGAAATCTTAAAATAGCCCATTTTGTTTTCCAAAGCGGGAATATACTTGCAAACTGTCAATAATTATTACTATAATTTGGCATTTGTCTTCCATGGCAACCTATGACCCAAGGAGTAATCCCTCACAAAAAAGGCTCAGTTCTGAACGAACGGTAAGAGCAAACATATAACATATAAATTATATACTTCGTTGGAATCGGAAAACGGCGTAGAATTCAATAATCCAAAAATATACTAGGTGTTCCACTTAAAAAAACATAAGTCATGTCTGCCACGGCTTTCTAGACTACACTATATAAGGTCCACTAGCGTCACAAAAAAACTTTGTATTAGTATCTAGAACTTTTGTAAGAAACTTTTTTTATAACCTCAAAAAGTACCAAGTTCAGGGGGGGGGGGTGTCAATTTATAGTGAGTCACCCTGTACACATTGATAGTGAAAATTCACGATAATTTTTTTCTGGAAAATCACTCTCAAACAAGGGAGAGAAAACCGTTTATTATTATTTCTTACCATTTCCAGAAATTCAACATTTTCAATATAAACTTGCGTAGTTGCCATTAGCGTGTGTGAGAGGATAATGTGCAACAGCGTAAAAACTCTCATAGTCTGGATGCACCTCAATTTTGTGGCGTCCCCATTCTCCTTGAGCGACGTGAGGGTTTTCCAGTTTTTTCGCAGCGAAAACTGACTTATCCACTCGTTCGCTAAACAAACACCAAAAACTGATGAAGGGTGACAGACAGGAAACGGTTTTTTTACTTTACCTTTTTGTCTGCCTCGTTTTTGGTTAGCCTTCATGTCGTGTACGGTCGCGAATATTATCCATGCGATGTAAAGTAGCGTACAAGCTCTAAAATATGTGGGAAATTTGTAAATAGAAGCATATAAACTCCTGGACAAAATTAACGCAACATCATAAATGGCCAGTTATTTGATGCTATTTTTTTTCTGAATTTATGATACGATTTGAATGTTTTTTTTTGCATTGTAGGTTGGTTCCTTGACAATGTCATAGTTTTCGCTGTTTATGATAGAAAGTTCATTTTTTTCTATTTATACCGGGTGTAACAAAAATGTTATGTTTTTTCCTAAAATTCGTATCACCCTGTGGAGTATACTAGCAACCGAAACATATATAGCAGTTGACATTAGACGGTAAGTCCATCTTTCTTCAACATTTTCTTTTTTGGTTTACTTCATTATCTCTGTTATTAAAGGAGATACACTGTTTTATATCGTAACATGTTTTTATAGACTTTATTATTCAACACAGTCTTTGTTGAATGTTTTCAAGTAGGCTATGGAAATTTTCTAACATTTCAAGCGATGTGTCAACAGATGTTGTGTTTTAAAGTTACAAAGGTCAAATAAAATTCGCCATACCGATAAAAACTGTTCGGAAACTGCTTATTAAACGTTCGTTTCATATGCCCAGTTGCCCGACTATTCTGTCGTTTAAACCAGCCTCATTTAAACGTCTTCTGATTGTTCGAGACGATATTGTATGATGGCGAGCAGTTCTAAGCTCACTTTTTAGCCTATATAGTACTAGTGATATTCCTGTTTCTTAGAGCAGTTTGCCTAATAAAACGCTCATCCCTTGGATCGGTACATCGGTTTCGCCCTTGGCCTGACCTTCGAGAGTAAGATCCTGTCTCGTTAAATCGTTCAACCATACGACTTATAGTCGAACGATGTCTTCCTATCACATTAGCAACATGACACATCGAATAGCCTTCATCCACCAAAGTTATCTGCCGATAAATTTTTTGGTCGATTCATTTTTCAATTTTAAAATACTCGTCGGGCAACTGGGCATATGAAACGAACGTTTAATAAGCAGTTTCCGAACAGTTTTTATCGGTATGGCGAATTTTATTTGACCTTTGTAACTTTAAAACACAACATCTGTTGACACATCGCTTGAAATGTCAGAAAAGTTCCATATCCTACTTGAAAACATTCAACAATGACTGTGTTGAATATTAAAGTCTATAAAAACATGTTACGATATAAAACAGTGTATCTCCTTTAATAACAGAGATAATGAAGTAAACCAAAAAAGAAAATGTTGAAGAAAGATGGATCTACCGTCTAATGTCAACTGCTATATGTTTCGGTTGCTAGTATACTCCACAGGGTGATACGAATTTTCGGAAAAAAACATAACATTTTTGTTACACCCGGTATAAATTGAAAATGAACTTTTTATCATAAACAGCGAAAACTATAACATTGTCAAGAAACCAACCTGCAATGCAAAAAAAATCACTCAAATCGGATCATAATTTCAGAAAAAAAAATAGCATCAAATAAGTGGCAAATTTATGATGTTGCGTTAATTTTGTCCAGGAGTTTATTTATATTAGTTTAATTTCTCAACAAATATGTCGTTATTATTAAAAATTTTACGTTGCTTACAGTATTATAATGTGAAGTGGTGTTAGATATTGATTAGGGATGCAAGCGTCGCTGTGACAATCTATTTTTGTTATACCAGGAATTAAACTGGTATTTTGGAATTTGTCGTTTAAAACGCCCGTGCAATATTGCCGAATCTCTTCTTCATTTGTGGCATTCTCTTTTGGTACACACATGAATCTGTGCACCGCGCTTCTGTCGAAATAGCGAAAGCTCATTTGCTTCCTTTCCTAGAATTGTATACATAATCTTGAAAAAGGGCAGTTTTTGTTAAATCATATTATATGATTTTTTTGTAGCTACCTACTTGGATTATTTTCCATACGAGACTCTCTGGATTTTCTGGGCTAAAGTTCACGTTAACTTTACAGTATCTGTTGCAGTCTTTGATGCATCCGTCATAATCGTCCATCTCGTAAACTTTTGGCAACATCGTAGTGGAATCTAAAAGGCAAAAAAATTGTTTAAATGATTCGTTACATAGGTACCTGATATTGTTTGTAATCTACAATAAAAAATGATAAAAAAACCGTGTTTTACTCCTGACGTTACAAAACGTACTATAATAAAGAATTACTAATAACATTCTAAATAACGCTTTAAATCACTCGGTATAAACGATAATATACCAACCTTTATTCCGAACAAGTCCAAATATGCGTAACACCTACGCTTTGAAGGAATATGTTTGTGCCCCAGTGGCTACACTGACCGCCAAACTGAAATGCTTAGAAATGTTTGCACAATTATTCTTGCACTTGACTGGCGATTTAGCGGCCTTGATTTACATGTCGAGTAGGTAAATGCATTTTATTTTTTGTATAGAAGATAAATAGTGTCGCTGCATTAATCGCCTTACTTATACTTCAAACTTTACTTGTAGGAAACGTATTGTGTGTCTATGATTCGATGTAATGTTTTTACATTGTTATTATTACATTAATAGGTAAAACTGTTGTATTCACATCACAAGCATTTACTTGAATACTTTCCGCCAATTTCCGCACACATATTTCTCCTAATAATTATTCGTAAATTGCGCCAGAATATTTTTTTCGGTAACACTACCAATTAAGACTCAAAGTACAGCACATGCGTGGTGATTCAACATTTTTACCAAATAATAAAATGGCTTTTTTCGATGTGTATAGGGAGCAACAAGCATAATTTTAAATTATTGTAGTAATTTCTCATATTTTGAGACAAAAATTATTTAAAAATATTTACCACAATGGCCGTCATTAGTATTTGCGCAAAACGCCTATAATGACGGCCATTGTGATAAATATTTTTTTTCTTGAAATCGGCAGTAAAGTGTCCCAAAATCGTCATTAAAAGCTCAGAAATCGGCACTGAAGTAGCCCATTATTGTACGATTTTTTCAATAAGTAGGCCTTAACGAGATGTAAGCATCAAACGTCAGACACGGAGCCATCGCCCGTCAAAAGCGACCAAATATTCAAAACCCGGCCAATAAAGGCCCATTTAACTTTTCGTACACATTGCGAAATTGTTACCTAGCGGCGCAATCCTTCAGTATACATATTTTAGTAGGTTTGAATATCAATAGATTTGTTATGGAGGCTGCACAACAAGCAGCAGTTTGGATTTTCTGCCAGAAAGTGCCCTGTCTCGTCATACTTGACCTGGGTAGAGCGCTCGTCAAAGTCAAGCAACGCCGCGCGTAGTCGGTTCGTGGACGGGTGATCCCTTATTATTATTTTCTTGCCTAATAAAACTTTTTTTTTTCCGATTTAAAAAAAAAAGTAATATGTAACTGAAGTTCTTTTTATGACTCATGTGGTTTATTTGCCTCGGCAACTAAATTCCACATGAGTCATAAAAAGTTGAACTTCACTGCCTTGGTACATAAATACCTCCTATTAAATAATTTTTGTCTCAAAATGTGCGTAATGAAATTTTAAAATTGTGCGTGTTGCTCCCTACAGATCGAAAAAAGCCATTTTATGGGTCAAAATGTTGAATCACCACGTATATGTGTTGTACATTGAGATCTAAGTACCACGCGCGTTTTTTCTGTTTTGATAATAGTCTAGTGATTATGATCCTTTACTGGCCAGTCTACCACTTATACAGGCCGAGTTTTTTTCGATGCCCACTATGGGGATCTCGGAAACTAGCAGAGCTAGAACATAGGTTAAATAGGGAAAGAATTGCAGTTTTAAATGCTCAATCTAATGCCCCTTTTGGATTTTTAAAAAAGTTCATGGCTCACTAGATATTTTGCTCCGTTATTTCTGATTATACAGAACACCTGTAGACACAAAAATTGTAAATAATTTTGGACTTAATAAAATAATCTTATCCAATTTTTTTTGTTGTTTGTGATTTTTGAGATATGACATAAACTTGAGTTTTTTGTAAATCTAAGTTGGCTGTGGCCTTATTAAATCGGCCATTTTTTGAACTTTCTAAAGGTACAATACTCGGCATAGTTATTATAAAAAATAAAAGAGCTATGGCTAATTTTCTGTTTTTTTTTAAATTTTCACATAGCCATGAAATGTTTTCATAATTATGTTCTTTTTAATAATAAGACATAGTTCAAACTTTCAAATATTATATTTTTAGCTGGTAACAATATTAACAAAATAAAACAAAAATTATCATGACGGAGCTCCACCACATAATTATTTGCCCGTAAGAAATTACCTAGATCAGCTCTATCCAAATAGTTGGATAGGGAGAAATAGACCATTTCCTAGCAGCCCCGATCCCCCGATTTGTCTGTTTTGGATTTCTTTTTGTGGGGAACAGTACAAAATAAAGTATAAAAAATTGCTGAATTAAGAGCAGCTGTTTTAGAAGCAATTGCCAGTATTGACAGGCGCTCTCTAAGAAAGGCGACAAATTCAGTTTTAAAAAGATGCAATATTTGCATAAATAATAATGGTGGATTATTTGAACACCTTTTTTATTTTAAAATAATAATAATTTGAATTTGGGTTTTTTAATTTTTGTTTTATTTTGTTACATTTTGTTACCAGCTAAAAACAAAATATTAGAAAGTTTGAAGTATGTCCAATTACAAAATAGAACGTAATTACGAAAATATTCTATGGCTGACTATGTGAAAAATAAAAAAAAAACAGAAAATTAGCCATAGCTCTTTTATTTTTTATAATAACTATGCCGAGTATTTTATCTTTGGAAAAATAAAAAAAATGGCCGATTTGATAAGGCCACAGCCAACTATGATTTACATTTAAAAAAACACAAGTTTATGTCATATCTCAAAAATCACAAACAACGTAAAAAATTGGATTAGACTATCTTATTAGGCCCAAAATTATCTGCAATTTTTGTCTCAACAGTTTTTCTGTATAATCAGAAATAACGGAGCTACGGAGATCTGATGAAATAGCAAAAAATTACTTTTTTCAAAATATCTAGTGAGCCACAAACTTTTTTGAAAATCCAAAAGAAGCATTAGATTGAGCATTCAAAACTGCAATTCTTTCCCCATTAAACCTTTGTTCTAGCTCTTCTAGTTTCCGAGATCCCCATAGTGGGCATCGTATACTAGGTACAATTTTCTAAAGGTGCAAATCTACGATGAGTTTGGATGAGTATGGACGAGTTTAGATTTTTATTTCGCTAGAGGAAAATCTCAATAAGATACAAAAAGTGTCAAATAATTATATTTTTCTATTATTCGCTTATTAATGACATTTTCACTCACGAAACAAGAATCTTATATTTATGAGAATACTATATATCATATCACCGTGGACTCGCATCTTTATACGCTTTGTATATAGATGACTCGTGGACCTAATAAACTTGTGTGACTTGGAAAATCCAAAAGATAAAAAAACAATTTAGACCATGCTGTATTTATCGCAACCGCAGAAATAATTTTCGAATCATGTTTTGTATTTACAGCGCAGCTGTCACCGAAAAAAGGTAATTTCAATTTTTTTATGCAATTCACATTTTCCGCATCGGTAACATTGCATATCGCAATTAACTATAATTAAAAAAACATTAGATTCCTAAATTGTTAACTTAACAGATATGTCGTTAGTATTAGCAAAGATATATACAACGTATTAGTTATTGTAGTAGGAATTAAAGTGGTCAATTAAAGGTTGAAAAGTGAAGCAGAACACAGAAAGCTTTTATACAATAACGCATTTATTCTTATAAGCATATGTATTTCTCGCAATAATTATTGACAAACAAACAACAGTATCTCTAGGTCTCACAACGTCACACCCTATAACTTCTTTAATTTTTAACCGACCGGAACGAAATTTTTACCAAAGGTAAACGGTGTCAAAAAATTAGTTGCCTACTCAAAAGTCAAAGCCACCTGCGATACCTACCACAATGGAGGCTAAAAATCCGAAAGTCATATTAGGCTTTTTTTTTCAAAAAAATTACCAAAAAAAGTTGCGAACCCTAAATTTACAATTTTGTCAAAATCGAAAAATACTATATAAAAAAAATTGAGGTCCAAAAAATAGCAATTTAATAATTTCCAGCGTTTAGGAAAGCTTGCCATAGAAGTTTTGAAGGCAAGTTTTTTGCTGTAATGTCTATTGTCATTCATTGAATGACGCCACTTTCATGCTTCATGGATTTTATAATAAACAAAATTGTCGATATTGGTGCCAAGGAAATCCTCACTGGATACGAGAAACTCGAACCCAGCTACAAAAGGTTGCTTGATATCACTAAACGGGAAATAATTTCCCCTAACACTTTTATTAAAACATGTTTTTGATATGAGGAATATTTTAAGAAATTAAGCAATATTCCACAATTCCTATCCACACTGTATAGTCACTATTGGTATAGTACAGAAGTTATATAAACTTTTCGATTTGATCTTTCTTTACGAAGATGTAAGTTATCTTTGTAATTACAATATCTCGAAAATTACTTACCTATTTTTTAAAATTTTGACACACTCACCTTTCTTATACGATCGTCAAATAAAAAAGTTTATAGAACAAACTGGGACACCATGTATCCAGTGTGTCAAAATTTCAAAAATATGTTAAAGTTTTACAAAATGAATAAGTATTTCTTAAACTACCAGAGATATTTCAACCAAATTTTTATGCGTTTAGAAAACGTCAGATTTAAAATAAAAAATTTGCTAATTGTTATGTAAAACAGGATGTAGGTACCTAATAGATAATTAAACTGTATATTAAACTATATATTAACAAGCACAGACCTCGGAGCGCCACCAACTTGAGGAGTGCCCAGTTGTGGCCGTGCTGAAATCACGGCAGACTTACAAGCGCCTACGCATAATACTCCATTTATTGAAGCCTGTTTGACAAATAACAATTTTCGCCCAACACATCCCCCAATATATATTACAATTTATTTTTCCGAGGACTTCATTTCAAATAAACGATTGCTTTTTTGATAGGGTAACTTTGTGTAACATTTAAGATCCATGGCCTACTTTCAAAGATATTTTTGAAAAACCAGAAAACTGCCAGAATTTCTTCGGTTTGTAACTTTTTTGTTTCAAGAGTTACCGAAAAATTTTCCCTAGTGACATTTGCATGCAAAACTAATTGCTTTAAGCCTACTTTATCAGAATTTAATACAACGCCACGTTTTAATGGGTGCTATCTTAGTATACCTACCAAAAATGTGCCCATTTTATTGTAGCGAGCCGTGGCCTCAAATCCTGTACCTTCATGTTTTATGTATTTTTTCCCAAGATAGTACATTGGAAATCTTGGAAATTTCTTGCGAGGTATCGGTATCTTATAGTATCTTATATAGTATCTTATATAGTTATAGTGCAATAAGTGCATATTTGTTGCACGAGGCATGAAGTTTTCAGCTCGAGACGCAGTCGAGGTAACTGACGGACAAACTTCATTTCCATAGTAATTTTTTAAATTTACTTTTCTTCATTGCCTGTGAAGGTCTCAGAGCTCTTTTTAGAATTGATGTGAAGTTTCCGGTACTCGTACTTGGTTCATCTTCCAAAATTTGAGCATCTATTTCAGTTTTTTTTACAAATTGACTCCCCAAAATATAGCCCTCAGCTACAGTTGAAGATTTCGATCCTCCACGGCGTTTTAATGACTAATGTTAACAGGTCTGCCCCAGATTCCACAAGCAATGTTGCAGAAGATCTGCGAAAACAGTGTTTTATGTATTGCATTGGGTTTTCAATCTCTAAATATTTTGCAATATCACTTGGAATTTTACTAAAAGTATTTACACGAACAGGTTTATACCTAATATATCTTATAAAAAATCTAGTGTGACTGGTAGACTGGGGACGAAGGGATGCATATTTGCGATACATTTCAACAAAATTGAAACTTCTAATTTTTCCGCTCGATCATTTGATCGAGGTTTGTTTATCTTGCTATCGGCAATTTTTACAGTTATGATAGAATCCATGTCGTTAATATTATTTAATGGTAATTTCTGTAACTCGTCTCTGCGGCATGCTCCTGCAATGCCAAATACTGCAACTATCTATAACAATACACAAGCAGTGACTATAGAAAGATAGTCACTGACACAAGTGAGTAGGTATAAAGTTAAAAATCGGCCAAGTGCGAGTCAAACTCGCACAAGAAGGGTTCCGTACACCGTACAATATATAACACTACATATTTTTTAAAAATACGTATGATCCCGCGGACCGCGCCGAATCGCGAAAAAAGGGGCCCAAACGGCCGAACCTCTTTCGTAGGCGGGAGGCCCATATCCCTCCGCGGCCCCACGCGAAAATTGAACTCGACCGGCGCTTTCAGTTCGAATCCCTAGCCATATGAGCCGAAAAAATCGAAAAAAATGGAAAACAAAAATTCCGGGTGCCGAACGGCTCTCCCGATTCGAACGCCCATCAAAAGGCTTCGTGCCCATCAGCTCGGTCGACCGTACGCCAAATTTGTCTAGAGTCTAGAGTCTAGAGTCTAGAGAATAGTATAAGTCAGCTCACTTCTTTGTTCTCTCTGAGAAAACAACAATTTTTTGCGACGGGTCGTAAATCAGCCTCGAACCGCTCTCAGCTACATATAGACCGGGAGATAGTGACAGATTTTTGGACGTGATTTTACTCAGTATGCCTTGCAAAGGGCATTATGTGGCACATATTCTCACAATAATAAGGTATGAACCAGAGAGTCATCCTGGGTTCTTCATGTGAAAAACTGAGTTTTCAATTATTCGAAAAATATGCGTTTTGATATGATTTTAGTCAGGCTGCCATGTGTTTTATAATGAAGTTCAAAATAGAAAAATCCTCGGTAAACCATAGGCATACCGTTAGCGTGGGTTCAAAGGGCTATTATTGTCACGTGAACTTGTATTTTAATAATTAGTTTTTCCACGTCTCTGAACAGGCTGCCAAGGAGAAGTATGCAAGTGCTTGTTATGAAAATGCTGAAAAAAGGATGGTATGTATACCTTTTACGCTTGTCCAAGTACTGTTTAAATTGAATGGTATTTAATAATTTAAACGATTTATTCGATGTTAAGTGTACTTGGATATGCGCAAACGGTATGCCATCTTTTCTTCAGCAGTTTCATAACAATAACTTGTATTATACTTCTCATTGGCAGCCTGTTTAGAAACGTGGAAAAATTAATTATTAAAATACAAGATCACGTGGCAATAATAGCCCTTTGGACCCACCCTAACGGTATGCCTATGGTTTTCCGAGGAATTTTCTATTTGAACTTCATTATAAAACACATGGCAGCCTGTATAAAATCATATCAAAACGCATATTTTTCGAATAATTGAAAACCCAGTTTTTCACATGAAGAACCCAGGATGACTCTCTGATTCATACCTTATTATTGTGAGAATATGTGCCACATAATGCCCTTTGCAAGGCATACTGAGTAAAATCACGTCCAAAAATCTGTCACTATCTCCCGGTCTATAAGCTTATTTTCTTATCAAATCAGATATCGATCGCCGTACTCCGATGACGGCGGGCCGAGGGAGCGGGAGACGGCAGGGGGGGAAACGTTTGTTTACACAACGCCGAGTGCGCCGACTTATAGTATTCTCTAGACTTTGATTGGCAAAGTCTAGAGATCTAGACTTTGCTATTGGTCCGGCAGGGCCGGTAGGCGCTTGTTAACAAGTAGCGAATTTTTTATTTAAAATCTAAGGTAAGTAGGAAATTTGACAACAAACACAAATGAAGTCAATTTGGTCTTTTGTTTTATTTAAGTATTTGAGTTTTTTTTTAATTCTAGGATGGCAAAAAACGCAAATATATTATCCATGTGGTACCAAAGCTGTTTCTTCCCAAATCCATTACAAATGATGCATGGTTCTTCGGACTGCTCTTTTTGTTTTATTGGATCTGAAATTAGAAATAAAAAATTTCAACTTCAGTTGTAACAGTTCTTTACTCATTATCAGACATCTCCATGGGCTGGCTGTTCTTCCCCAGAGAATACACTTTTAAAAACTTTTCGTTTAGTAGCTTTTTTTACCCGAGGTTTTGGCATTTACAAATTGGAGAAAGATCAGAAAGAAGTTGTTATGAAAAATAGCTTTGAACATTTGAAGCCGAAAACCTTACATACACTATTGCCAGTTAAATAATTGAGAAATGATATAATAGTATATTTCATTACGAGTCAGGAAATAAAGCTTTTTCCGTGCGAGCGTGACAAATTCCCGTGTGAGGCGCAGCCGAACACGAGAAGTCATGCAAGCACGGAAAAATCTATTTCTGGGCGTGTAATGAACGATATTCTTTACTATACTTCTTTGAAAACGGAAACTTAAAACATTTTATCGGCATATTACAATAAATTTAATTGACAAAAAATAAACAATGCAGACAATATAGTGATTGGTATGTATGATGCGTTTCCATGGTTACTCTCAAATTATTTCAAAGGTGCTTTGCTGTAAATTAGTTATTGTCAGATAAGTTGAATAAAACGTCAAAAATATTACAGAAATGTATCTAAATATTGAAACACTTACGAATTAAAATAAAAAATAGGTATATGTTAAATATCAGAGAGCATATAGAGTTTCTTAAATTTAGTTTACTTTGCTGTATATTTATATTTTAAAGCCATATATTCGGTATTTTTATTCAGCACACGGAAAGTTTTTCCATGCCCTGTTTCCGTGCGCTAGCCCGAAAAACCCCATCTTTCATTATTGCTAAAAAAGATGAAAATAAGGTGTTTTCAAATAAGTATAATAAAAAATAATTTTACAAACCTTTATTTAATCTGACGTTTAATGTCACCACTCAAATATCTCGACCGCAAATAACGTGGAACGTTCACATCACGACAATCCGATTAGTCATCACTCCCTGTACAATAAAAACAACAACAAGGTTTATGTGGCCTGTCAACTATAACTATGAAAAAATGAAAAATTATTATAATGTGATAAAACATCTATTAAAATAATTGTCCTTAAGAAATGCACAACAAGATTATTATTATTAGGACGGGGACAATTAATTGATATTTATACTATACAGGGTGTCCCACACTAGACGTCAAAATATACCTTATGAGCCAAAAATGCCTTAGTAAAATGTTGCTGGTTTAAAAGGTATAAAAGGTGAAAATAAAACTTGGTTTTCGAACAACTGCAATAATTCTAAAACCGTTAAAGGTATCTTATTCAAAATCGACACACTTGGCTCTTCGAAGGTGATAAATCCGAATTCGGTACTAGTTTGCACCTAGTTCCTAGAGGGCGCTTGGTGCGAACTTCGTGATGAATTAAATTCTGCATAATATTTTACCCTGTGAAGTTGGGAATGTTTTGAGTTAGATAAGAGTCATCATTTCCACGTAAAAAAACATACTCTTGGTCAATATCGATATCTCAGGCCGTTTGCGAGATATTCGTCTATGAATGTAGAAACAATGGAAAAAAAATAAAAATCCAAATTTCGAAAATTTTTTCCAATTAATATTAAATTAATCCGAATTTCTCACCTTCGAAATTATTGCATGTTTTCGAAAATCAAGTTTTATTTTCAAAACCCGGTATCTTTTAAACGAGCAACATTTTACTAAGGCATTTTTGGCCCACAAGGTATATTTTGACGGCTAGTATCACCTGTTGCCATATGGCAGATAAGTTGTGGAACACCCTGTATAATAATTATCATAATTCATTCAGCATTCATTCCTTTTTAATTCTTAAAGTACCTACTCTCGCTAGTCTCTGTCTGCTATTGTTACGGTGGTTGTCATTTAAATGCTATTTAACCGCAACCACCTAACTATAATAAAATCTATGGTTTTATTTTATTAACGGTTTAAATTTTTACAAGCTTTTAATTACTTATTTAGCACCAAAACTTTGTTTTTTTTGCACTCGACGCGCGTTCCGCTATAACCATGTTAGCATCATGAGGAGTCTAAGCAAAAGAAGTATTTTCTAAGCTTTTATTTAACTTAGGTACCACTGTGTATGTGGTCAAATCTTGCAACTGAATTTTAAACCACTTCCACCCAACCGATTGGGCTGATCAACGGTTGACACTTTGTACATTTTTGGCTCACCAATATATCTATTTGGCATTTGACAAATCTCGAGGTGTCATTATGTAAATGAACAATACGTTACAAAAAAATATGTTAATATGTTTGACAATGTTAATGTTAATCTTAATTCTCCCAAATATTCAATAATCCTACGTAGGTTACAATGTATTATTGTTTGGTAAATGTTTTGTTACTTTGTTAATAATAATTACTGTGTTTATACCTGAGAGTCAATTATTTGTGTTTTGTATATGTAATTATTATACTTGGGTGATGATTATTTGGTAATGTATCTTCTATAAAATTTTTAAATCGATTCAAATTTTCATTCTTAAAACAGCACTAATGTTTAATTGTTAAATAGATAAAACTACGGTATTCTTCTTACAAAATTTGTAAAATATCCAAAAAGAACATCTATTTCTTGCGATCTAGATTGTACAAGATGTTGCCAAAAATTTACGAAATGGACGACTATGATGAATGCATCAAGGACTGTAACAGATACTGTAAAATTAACGTAAACCTTCGACCAGAAAATCCAGAGAGTCCCGTTTGGAAGATAATCGAAGTAGGTATGAGGTTAAAACATTTTTTTCCATATTCAGAGTGTATCTCCTTAGGAAAGGAAAAATATGAGCATGTGGTATTTCGACAGGAGTAGGGTACATAGATTTATGTGTGTACCGAAAGAGAATGCCACAAATGTAGAAGAGATTCGGCAATATTGTACACGCGTTTTGACCGACAAATTTCAAAATACGAGTTTAATTCCTGATGTAACAAAAATAGTTTGCCAGGATGAAGCTTGCTTTCCTTACCAATATCTTACACAATATCACGTTGTAATGTAAGTGGCACAAACATTTTTATAATAGAAATTAATGAGAGACTAAAAATGCTTTTTTAGGGCGTGCATTTTACTTTACATCGCATGGATAATATTAGCGACTATTTACGACAGAAAGGCCAACCAAAAACTAGGCCAATACAAAGGTAAAGTAAAAAAACCGTTTCTCACTTGTCACCCTTCATCAGTTAGTGATGTTCGTTTATAGCGAACGAATGGATAAGTCAGTTTTCGCTGCGAAAAAACTGGAAAATCCTCACGTCACTCAAAGATAACGGGGACGCCACTAATTTGAGGTGCATTCAAACTATGAGGGTATTTACGCTGTTGCAGGTGATAATGACGCATACGCAACTGGCAACTATGCACCTTTACGTTGACAACGTTGAATTTTTGGAAACGGTAAAAATAATTAAGTAACTATTTTGTGAACGGTCTCCTTGATCTCTCAGGGTGGATCAGTTTTTTGTAGCAGAACTTTAAAAGGTGATAGATCTTCAAAAAGTTAAGTAACTATTTTGTGAACGGTCTCCTTGATCTCTCAGGGTGAATCAGTTTTTTGTAGCAGAACTTTAAAAGGTGATAGATCTTCAAAAAATAACGCCACTTTTTCGTATAAACTATATATTTTTAGGGCCTTAGAAAAAAGTTACAGGGTGTTAAAGTTTGAAAAAATATGCGGTCTTTATTGAATATTTACCAAACTAATTGAGATATTTAAGTCATATCTGTTATACGTTAAAACGGTATGGGTTAGCATAAAACCTGTTAATATCGAACATCTTGCACAACCAGTGGCGGAGAAGTGGGTAATTGGTAAAATTATTAAAAAAAAGAATCACCTTGTATTTTAACAAAAGGTATTGAATTTTTTATGTACATTTTAATTGCAGACAAAAATGTCCTCTTGGTATTTCTTCGCATGTGTTATAGTGTAATGGCAAATTTCATTTTTTTGTATTATTTCGGGGTATTTCTGAAAAATTATCTAAAAAATTTGCTCCATAAGTAACACTTAAAGTAGAAAAAACGTGTTTCTTACTTCAAATAAAGTAACTTTTTTTACTTCTCAAGATACAGAGCGTAACCTTAATTGTATCTTCCTTAAATGTTTTAGACCCTGTAACTTCAAAAGTATATCCCTAAATAGGTAAGGTTATTGGAAAAAGTTACTTTATTTAAAGTAGCAAACACATTATTTCTACTTTAAGTGTCACTTATGGAGCAATATTTTTAGATAATTTTCAGAAATACCCCGAAATAATACAAAAAAAATGAAATTTGCCATTAAAATAGAACACATGCGAACAAATACCAAGAGGATATTTTTGTATGCAATTAAAATCTACATACAAAATTCAATACCTTTTGTTAAAATACAAGGTGATTCATTTTTTTTTTCTAAAAATAATTTTACCAATTACCCACTTCTCCGCCACTGGTTGTGCAAGAAGTTCGATATTAACAGGTTTTATGCCAACCCGTGCCGTTATGGCGTATACCAAATATGACTTAAATATCTCAACTAGTTTGGTAAATATTCAATAAAGTCCACATATTTCTTATAATTTTAACACCCTGTAACTTTTTTATAAGACCTTAAAATGATATAGTTTATAAAAGAAAGTGCGGGTATTTTTTGAAGATCTATGACATGTTAAAGTCCTGCTACAAAAAACTGATTCACCCTGTATTATAGTGAATTTTCACGCAACACTCATGCACATTTTTCTGTTAAAAATGCGTAGGTATACATTTAAAATATAAATAAACATACAGAAAATAATAACGAAAGTACATTTTTAGGCTTACCGGTTACCGATCGTAAAATTCTTCATGGTTAGCTCCGCATTCATGGTACAGTCGTTTTTCGTCATATCCTCTTGGATAGTCACGAATCAAATTTACGACATCTACAAGAGAAACGGAGAATTCACTTTGAAAGACTGCCTGATCTTGTTCGTCAACCGACTTTTTAGGTGAGCGAAAAGTACAACGTGGTCACGTTTTGTCATCTCTATTTTTTTGTAGGTTTTGGCCATCTCTTATTGTCCTAGTTGTGCTGATCAACCAGGCGCATGTGTTGTATGGACCGCAAACGTATGAATTACTGAAGATGCAGGTGGACGCTTGTTCCACCTCGTGGCACCAAACTTTGCTGTTTTATAACAATTTGTCGTGTCGCACGGTAAATCTTACTAGGCGCATTTTGAAAGTGTATAAACGTAAAATCGTCGGTTGGGGGCTATACGGATAAGAATGAACAGCATGGGGATTTTGCAAACGGTGAGAGATAGAACAACGGTTAAATAGGGGAAAAGTTGCGCAATTTTAAGGTCCATAAAACTGTACAAACAGATTTCTAATATCTTTTTTCGTTTTTGAGTTATTTTGAAAAAAGTAAAATTTTGCCTTTTCGATTTTATTTTTTTCTTGAGTTGTTTTCACAGATAGAAAAAAAAAGAAAAACACTTTCTTATGGCACTTTTTAACGGGCTTTAAGATGGCGTTTTTAGATTTGTTCTACAACTTTTCGTTTTTGAGAAACCATCTTCAACTTTATTTTTTTATACAGGGTGTAACTGAACTGATGGTCAAAAATGAAACCACGTATTCTTGGAGTCAAAATAAGGGCACTTCTTCATATATCTTTTTCTCCTACGGGCCATAGTTTTTTTTATACAGAGCGTAGAAGTTTGGAGAAAAATACACATATTTCTTAGTATCTCTAGAAGTATACGAGATATTTTCCTCAAACTTGGCGTGTCACATGATCAGATGAGCCGTCAAACTTAAGGTTGACATGAAGCTTCTGAGGCTCCCAGTTGCGGAGATACAGGGTGTTATTAAAATTAATTAGTTCAGAAAAATGTGAATACCCTGTATAATCGCATTTTTTAAATTTGTTTTGAGAGGTGAATAGAATGGTTAACAAAAAGTATCTCTTAGTATTTTTTCATATTCGCAGCCGTTTCTTAATTATTTTCAAAGAACTGCAACGCTGTAATGAACAATAGTCACTTTAAGAATAAATCCAGCAATCTGTGGATGTCAATTAAACTTTATTTGACAAAATACCAAAGCAAAAACGATAATAATAGAAACGTAATGCTGTTAGAAAATTAAATTATTAAATGTTCGAAATAACCGCCATTTCAATACACGAACTATGCGTTTTCGCATGTTTATTATTGCCATTGGCAAGTCCATAGCAAAAGTGCATATCAGCCAATTCTTCAAATGAAAATATAATTTTTCAAAATATTGATACTAAAGTGCAAAGTTGGCAGCCAAATGATTCAAATAATGCCAAGTTTAATTGACATCTACCTATTGTTAGATTTATTCTTAAAATGACTTGTTTATTGCAGCATTGCCGTTCTTTGAAAATAATTAAGAAACGGCTGAGAATATGAAAAAATACTAAGAGATACTTTTGGTTGACCATTGAATTTACCATTCAAAACAAATATAAAAAATTCGATTATACAGGGTATTCATAGTTTTCTGAAATAAGTAATTTTAATAACACCCTGTATCTCCACCAACTAGGTGCCTCAGAATCTTCATATTAACCTTAAATTGGATAGCTCATCCGCTCATGTGACACGCCAAGAAAATAATATGTGTATTTTTCTCTAAATTTCTACGCTCTGTATAAAAAAAACTACGGCCCGTAGGAGAAAAAAATATATGAAGAAGTGCCCTTATTTTGACTTCAGGAATACGTGGTTTCATTTTTGACCATCAGTTCAGTTACACCCTGTATATACGGACCTGGATTTTTTTTGCAGATTTTGAAAGTACTTTTCATTGCAAATGCCATGATGTTTGACACGAAATATTTTTAAAAATTTTTGAGACAATTATACTGAAAATTCCTTTTTTTTTTCATTCTTTTTTTTTCTATTGCGGCCCTGTATTTAATAATAAGCAGTCTAAATATTAATCAGTATTATCAACAATGTAACTTACAGTTTATTTTTACTTCGAAAACTTAATGTTTTTAAATACGGTCTGGTAAGTGTTTTCCTATGTTGTTGTACAGCAAAGAGTGTCGCATTGTGTTTTGGAGTAAATTCTTCGCTTTTTCTAATTGTGCTTTAAGTCAATGAAACCAATAACTTTTGCCATTTATTAATTGCAACAATACATTCGTTCGGCCTCTACACTATTTCTGTGACGCAAGATATAACATGCTAACATGTTAAATTTGTCGTCATTTGAAAAAGCACCCTCCATTTCTAATAATAAAAATTATGAACTAAATGATACAGTGGGAGTTATGACAAATGACAAGGGGTTGGTTTCTTTGTTTTAAAGCCTTGTAGGTGGAGGATTTTTACTTATTTATTATTATCGTATGTGACTGCTATTAGTCTTTGCCGTCCTTTTTTTGGTTCTCCGATTAAAAGATAAGTTTTAAGTTAAATTGTTGACAATACTGATTAATATTTAGACTAGGTACTTATTATTAAATACAGGGCCGCAATAGAAAAAAAAAAGAATGGAAAAAAAGGAATTTTCAGTATAATTGTCTCAAAACATTTTTAAAATATTTCGTGTAATACATCATGGTATTTGCAATGAAAATTGCTTTCAAAATCTAACAAAAAATCCAGGTCCGTATTTAAAAAAATAAAGTTGAATATGGTTTCTCAAAAACGAAATGTAGAACAAATTTAAAAAAGTCGTCTTAAAGCCCGTTAAAAAGTGCCATAAGAATGTGTTTTTCTTTTTTTTCTATCTGTGATAACAACTTCGGAAAAAAATAAAATCGAAAACACGAAATTTTACTCAAAAACGAAAAAAGACATTAGAAATCTGTTTGTACCATTTTATTGACCTTAAAATCGCGCAACTTTCTGTTGTGCAAGATCCCCATGCTGTTCATTCTTATATCCGGGACACATTGTATACTACAAGAGCAAGTGGATGTGTGGATGACACGAATTAAATGCCCTGTTTTGTTGTCCCTGTTTACTGTTTTTTGAAAAAATAAGAAAAAACACGAGGTTTCTGTTGGGCACATGAATTATTGTTCTACAGAATTAGCATTTTTAGGCAAGGTTAGTATATTGCCGCTCAGTAATTTTCCACGTACCGGCAGAACATTATTAAACATAATGAAGTCTTGGATAAAAATAGATATATTTTAATTAATTAGCGAATGATGGTGTAATCTAAATAATGTTTACTACTAAAATTAGTAAGTACCCATCTCGGTATTAGGTAACCTTCTTTTAAATTGACCACGTGCGTGTTCTTTTTTCTTCAAAACGTACAAAACGTAGCCCCCCCTTGTGCATTAGCCGCCAATGATTATTTCTTTGTCATTTTAGTGCTTTATACCTTCCTGGTACCTATCAGCCGATACTCATTTCTACTTAGCCGCGCTAGCAACATGTTACGTCGTGTTGAAGTTCAAACTGAACATGCTGAAAGCTCTGTCGTCACTGATGGTTGTGTCCATGTCGATTTTCGCCATGGTCAAGTATAATTATAGATTGCCAGTTGTAAATCTAACGTCACTGACGTAAGTGAGACTTTTTTAAACCCGAAATCCGACTTATTTTCGAAAAACTTGTATTTTGCAGAGGTGCCATAAGGGAAAATTTCTTTAACGACGAACGATTTATAATGCAGTACACTGCCTCGTACGCCAGTTGGTCCAACAGTATAGTAGGCTTAGCGATGGGATACATTTACAACTGTAACAAAAATAAGGAATTCAATCATGGAACGGTAAGTGCCCCTATTTAGTACAGGGTACAAAATGCGAAAAAAAAAATCTGCTTCCCTGGCGTTAAATAGGACCAAATAAAGTTTTGATCGCAACTAAGTAACATTTGTCTCGTAAGTTTTCTGACATCCGATTGAGTTCCGGTGACAATACAATATGCAACACTCAATATTGTAATACTTTCAAAAGCGCTTGAAAATTAGAAAACGATAAAGTTAGTGACATCACACTAAATTCAATATGGCCGCCGCTCCAAGATGGCGGATGATGTATTTTTTGTCAACCCCCCTTAATATGGGTATCAAATGAAAGGGCTTGAAGAGCAGAAAACGAAAAAGTTAGTGACATCACACTAAATTCAATATGGCCGCCGCTACAATAAGGTGAATGACTTCATGCGAAATCCAATATGGCGGCCGCCCCAAGATGACGGACTAAGTTTCTTTACCACCCTTCTGACATGGGAATCAAATAAGTACTAAAAAGCGCAAAATAAAATTGAACATAAAAACCTTTTTAAAAACAAGCTTTTATTTAAGTTATGTACTAAAACGAATAAAATAAGTTTAGGATTTCGTTAAGATAATTCAATTCCAAATTGCGACAAGTTTTTGCAAATTGAAAAGCATGTCGCGCGAATTGTAAAGAAAAAATGCGTACTTTGACAAATAGGTTCTTGCTTATCAACCAATCACTGTCCAATAAAATTAATTGGTACCTACTTCCATCAACATTTCGCGCGACAAGCTTTTCAATTTGCAAAAACTTGTCGCAATTTGGAATTGAATTATCTTAACGAAATTCGTTTAAAGCTTGTTTTTAAGAAGTTTTTTATTTTCGTTTAAAATTTATAGGCAACAATATACAGAAAATTAAAGAAATTAATTGATTTGACTCGCCCATTTTTTTCTATACTTACAGGGTGATTCAATGATGAGAAACTTCTGAAAATATTATTTTCTTTTTTTTAATCGACTTTTCAATTTTTTTAACTTCGAATTCGTATTTTTCCCATCTGTGTTTAATTTGTTTTACACCATGTCGGAATTCCAACTGTACATTGACGTAAAGCAAACAATATAATATACTAGCAACTATTTATTATAGGATATGTATGTAAACTATTTCACAAAAAAAAGCAACAAATTTTCAATGTATCCTCCATCATTTGCTAGCACATGTCCAGGCGTTTTTTAAAATGTCGGGTTACATTTTTTAACATGTTTCTGGTAATTTTCACAGAAACGTCCTTACTTTTTTGTTTTAAATGATTGACATTCCTTGAAGGTGTTTTATAGACCTAATTTTTTAATTTCCCCGTAATAAACACCTGTAGACACCCAATGAATTAAAGTAAAAGTATTTGTTTTATTATGCTTTAGTAGTATATGTGCCAATCCATCCATTTGAAACAAATTCACCTTAGCACCCGAGTAAGTCGGAACTCCAGCAAACGAGCTAGGTGAATTCTGGAGAGTGTTGAAACCACATGATTTCATTATTTCATTATTCTTATCGTTTGTTAAAGGATAAAATGAAGAAATAGGAAATACTTGCCACTCATCTTCATTAAAAGTGTTGTAATCACATCACAAGCATAATAGCTTTTCCTTGAGGAGTGTTTGACTACTTTCCGCAAACAGATTTTTAATAAACATTCAAGTAAATTTAAATTACATAAAAAGCTAACGGTAACACTATCAAATCGCAATGACGTCTGATACTGTTTCCACTTTAATATTCGCTTATTATTGAGGTTTTTCACGTATCGAACAAAGATCTGCTGGAACTATCTCACTATTTCATTTCATCAACAATGTGAAGCAGCGAAAAATTCAAAATTATTTTCCAGGTGACCAGGACACTATGGGCCATTGCCTTGTTCGGGTTACCATTAGGCGTCCCAGCATTGGCCACGATTTTCGCAGATATCGACAGCTCCACTTGTGCCGTACTGCTCGGTGTGATACTGAAGCCGATTTTCGGCTTGGGGATCGGGTTGGGTATGCTCGGGATGACCCAAGGAATTGGAGGTCAGCAATCACTTCAACTTTATCACTTTTTCTTAAAATAACTTCTTTAGGTTCGGTGAAAAAGCTGTTCGAATGGAAGCCCCTACTCATTTTCGGAAATTTCACATTTAGCACATACCTCTGGCACACGATACCGGCATTCCTGAGAGGAAATTTCACGCGTAACTTGTTCCACGTCGATTCTGTAGAAGCGGTAAGAATTACACATCAATTATTACGAAATGCATTTTTGTCAAATTTTTTTTAGTTTTTGCACCAAATCGGCATTTTCCTAGTGTCGGCCATCATGGGTGTGACTCTCTGTTTGATACTCGAACAGCCTTGCTTGAATCTTCAGAAGAAAATTTTGCCACAAGTTAAAAGGCGGTACAAAGAAGTTCTGAACGGAGTCCAAAAAAAAGATTCGTAGCATTTTATATACAGGGTGATTCACGTAAGTGGTTCATTAGAAGTTTACGGAGAAGGAGTGCGAATTTTGATTTGACATTTTGGTTACTTACATAACAGGTCGTAAACTTTCTTTCTAAAATATTTTCAACTTCCGGTTATACCGAAAGTCGATAGCAACTTTGTTATTTCAAATAGAACACCCTATATATTATTACACCATTTGGTTCCCTATTAAATTCCAAATCTTTTTTCTGGATATAATGTGTACCCTATTCCCAACCCTTTTTGAGATATTCGCAAATTTTTGATTTTTTTTAGTGTTGCAGCCATCGGCCATAGTGATGATAACTTTGAAATTTATGAATCTGGAAAACTGAAATTTTGGACTGTCGTAGGCGGAAGTCAACTTTATTAAGTGGTCTGTATGCCATTTCAAAATATTGTACAGGGTGTTCGGGAAAAAAATCCCAATATCAACATCGAAAAATTGAAAAATCTCATTTTTTTCCAAATGGAACCCATATTTTTTTATTGCACCATTTAAATGCTTGTGAAAAGACTGTCCAAAAAGATATAACACACTATATGTCTAAATGAAGGGGTTGCTTCGTTATTACGCAAAATACGTATTTTGCGAATATCTCGAAAAGGGTAAGGAATAGGGAACACATTATATTCCGAAAAAAGATTTGTAATTTAATAGGGAACCAAATGGTGTAATAATATATAGGGTGTTCTATTTGAAATAAAAAAAGATGCTATCGACTTCTGGTATAACCAGAAATGATCGGAAGTTGAAAATATTTCAGAAAGAAAGTTTACAACCTGTTATATAAGTAACCAAAATTTCAAATCAAAATTCGCACTCCTTCCCCGTAAACTTCTAATGAACCACTTACGTGAATCACCCTGTATACAGGGTGAATTCGTTTTTTGTGGCAGGACTTTAACAGGTCATAGATCTTCAAAAAATAACCGCACTTTCTTCTATAAACTATTTCATTTTAAGGCCTTATAAAAAAAGTTACAGGGTGTTAAAATTATAAGAAATATGTGGACTTTATTGAATATTTACCAAACTAGTTGAGATATTTAAGTCATATTTGGTATACGCTATAACGGCACGGGTTAGCATAAAACCTGTTAATATCGAGCATCTTGCACAACCAGTGGCGGAGAAGCGGGTAATTGGTAAAATTATTTATAGAAAAAAAAAATGAATCACCTTGTATTGTAATAAAAGGTATTGGATTTTTATGTAGATTTTAATTGCATACAAAAAATGTCCTCTTGGCATTTATTGTTCGCATTTGTTCTAGTTTAAAGGCAAATTTCATTTTTTTTTGTATTATTTCAGGGTATTTCTGGAAATTATCTAAAAAAAGTGCTCCATAAGTAACACTTAAAGTAGAAATAATGTGTTTGCTGCTTTAAATAAAGTAACTTTTTCCAATAAACTTACCTATTTGGCTATACTTTTGAAGTTACAGAGTCTAAAACATTTAAGGGAGATACAATTAAGGTTACGCTCTGTATCTTGAAAAGTAAAAAAAAGTTACTTTATATAAAGTAAGAAACACGTTTTTTCTACTTTAAGTGTTACTTATGGAGCAAATTTTTTAGATAATTTTTCAGAAATACCCTGAAATAATAAAAAAAAATGAAATTTGCCATTAAACTATAACACATGCGAATAAATACCAACAGGACATTTTTGTCTGCAATTAAAATGTACATAAAAAATTCAATACCTTTTGTTAAGATACAAGGTGATTCATTTTTTTTCTAAAAATAATTTTACCAATTACCCACTTCTCCGCCACTAGTTTGGTAAATATTCAATAAAATCCGCATATTTTTTCCAACTTTAACACCCTGTAACTTTTTTCTAAAGCCTTAAAAAGATATATACGAAAAAGTGCCGTTACTTTTTGAAGATCTATCATCTGTTAAAGTCCTGCTACAAAAGACTGATTCACAATGTATAGAGGAAAACAGAAAATATTTTTTTACTTTGTGTTTTATAAATTATTAATTATACTAATTATGTCATTAAAGTACTATATTTCGCTGCATAGATTTTTTATTGCAGTATCGTTACTTTAATTCGCAGCTACACATCTGACGGACATTTCAGCAAAGAACTTTTATTGTCCAGCAAGAACAAAACTAAGGAGAGTGTTGCGCGAATATGTGCAACTGTGTAAAAATAATCTGAGAACACCAAGGGAGTTAGCTAGACAAGGATTCAGCGTAAAAAAGTGCCTCGATAATGTTTGAAATTGAAAGTCTGCTGTCACGCCCAAATAATAATGACGATTGAGAAATTTTACAAACATGGAAATAACTCAATATGCATTCGCAGTTTTGTTAGATATACTCCAGTTTGCTTATCACTGTATCATAACAGATTTTTTATGTGCGTTACCCCCTTAGCACTCCCTGCTAATTTCTGACGCTCACTCAATAAACTTGTGTGTGTGTAGTCTGTGTAGTAAAGTTACTAGTGGCACATGTTTGGACATTATGTTGAAATTTAAAAAAAAATTACCAAAAAAAAATTAAAACCGACTTCAAAAATTTGCCCGTATGCACACTCCCCCAAAATTGTTTAAAAACATTAACAAAAAAATAACACTGACTTCACAAATTTGCCCGTATACACATTTCAACTAAAATTTTATATTTTTCTCTTTCTAAATTGAGTTATCTGTGGATTTGGTGACAGTCAAGGCAAGGAATTTAAATCTATTTAGATATGAATATTACACAAAACTTTCCCATAATAAGACCATTTTTTACAAAGTTTATATTAACAAATATTGTTATAAAAACCCGACGTTTCGTCTTATTATGGGAAAGTTTTGTGTAATGTTACACTGAAGACCGGGAAACTATATTAGAATTAGATATGAATACATCAAAGGCATCGTACGATGCCTTTGGAATACATCATATCCTACATACATCATAACTTACTGTCACCGACTCCAAAGATAGGCAACTCAATTTAGAAAGAGAAATATATTTCTAAAATTTTAGTTGAAATGTGCATACGGGCAAATTTGTGAAGTCGGTGTCATTTTTTGTTATTTTTTTTTAATTTTAGTGGAGTGTGCATACGATTTTTGAAGTCGGTTTTAATTTTTTTGTTAATTTTTTTATTTCTTAATTTTTAGCGAATTATTAAGAATTATCGAAATCGGTCCAATATTAAATTCCATCCTCTATTTATCTACCCTTAGGGGTGGAATTTTTTTTTAAATTTAAATGGGACCACACCTAAGGTACCCTTTTCCAATAAAGAAAGAATCATTGAAATCGGTCCAATATGAATTTTCATCCCCTTACGGGTGGAATTTTTTCTTCAAATTTAAATGGGGTCACTCCTAAAGTAATCCCTTTCTAATAAAAAGAGAATCGTCGAAATCGGTCCAATATGAAATTTCATCCCCTAATTTTTTCTTAAAATTTAAATGGAACCATTCTGTAGGTATATCCTTTTAAATAAAAAAAGAATTGTCCAAATCGGTTTATAAATGACGAAGTTCTAAGGTAACAAACATAAAAAAAAAAAATACAACCGAATTGATAACCTCATCCTTTTTTGAAGTCGGTTAAAAAAAGCAAAGGGATTGACACTTGAAAATTAAAAAGCGATTCAAAAAGGTAATAAATTAACTTAGACAATAATAGTTGTACTGGATAACAAGGTTAGGACTATGCATAAGAAACAAAAAACCGGTCTAAATTTTGCCGACGTTTCGTCGTTATATTACGACTTCTTCAAGGCTACAAAATATAAATGTAATTCTCAAAATATAAATGTAATTCTTAAACTGTTACACTGCATGTTACCTGATACTTGGAATGTTTTCATATATTTTTTATATTTTGTAGCCTTGAAGAAGTCGTATTATAACGACGAAACGTCGGCAAAATTTAGACCAGTTTTTTGTTTCTTATGCATAGTTCTAACCTTGTTATCCAGAACAACTATTAAAGATACTAAGGACGTGAAAACTTTATTTATTAGACAATAATGTTTTCATACTGAAAAAACATTTTTGGGGGGTGTTCATAACAATCGCCTATTATAGTTCCGGCAGGACCGGACTAGGCGTTTGTTAACAAGGTGAATAAAGTCTGAATTAACTTTACGCATCAAGGGCAAGAAATAATTGTTATCTACATTATTTTCTAGAGAATTTGTTAAAGTAATATTGATTACAGGACGCCTTGATTTATATGTTTACTTTTGCGTATGTTTGGTTGCTTGTATTAATAAAACAGAATTTCGTAGTTGTTAAACGGTTTTCTATGTAAGTGTAAGTATGTTATTAAGATAATGTTTAGATTAACTTTTTGTTATTATTGTTTAAATGAGTGTGTTTTTGTCTGGACATAGTCTAATTAGTTTCGTCACTTAATACCTACCTACTACTAGTTATTAAGTGTCCAGTAAATTAGGTACCACACGAACACATTTTTTAATGTTAACAATCGTTTTAAATGTAATTTATATCATAATAAATTACGGTATCGAGCAAATTCGTTTTTTTTTTTGTGTGGTTTTTAGTACCATGACATGCAGCTCAAAAAAAAGCAAATTGATAAAAATATTTGTGAGCAACCTACCCTCGGTATTGTACAATATTGTGTCAACTAATATAGGCATGGACATTTTAATTATTTTTTTTCAAATATCCAAGCTCGTGCACAAATTAAAGTGTACAGTGTACAATTCTTTAAACATGCTCGTGCGCTTGACGGCACTCGGCTTCGCCTCGTGCTACAACTTGAGCAATCAAGTAAAAAATGTGGCTCACTTGTACAATACACTATTTGAAGTCTGAAAAACTTTAACATACAGTACCTAATGTTCAATTCAAGTTCGAAGGTTGCATGCAACTAATGATTATTGTGAAAAAAAGGAAAATGCTTTTAATTCGACAAACAAATCAAGACCTACAAATGGGCAATGCCAAGTGCAAAGTGCAGCTATATGCATTTCTTATTTTTTTTTTCTTCTGGGTGACTGTGTACAGAGTAATATTACTACTTATTCGATATAAAGGTAAGTATAGGCATATTATGTTTTATTTTACGAATTTTGCATGTAGCTCACACTAAATCAGCTGTATAGAAATTGGTTGCTCAGGAAGTCGAGAGACACAATTTTTGAGCAATATCTCAAAATGATGTATATTATTTTAAGAAAACGTAAATTTTAAATTTTGATTTTTTTACCCCAAAATCAAGTCGTTTTAGGAGTTTGTGAGCCAAAATCCCTATTTTCAGACAGTGAATATTATTTATTTTGTCATTCAAAGATAACTAGGTAGGTACCTACATTAGATATAGGTAGGTACCTATACATTAGATATACAGTGTGTCCACGGATGGACTTAACTATACTTGTTAATTTTTTATTTTCAATTCTTCGAAAAAAGTAATCCTTCACAAAAAAGTCTTCTTGTTCTTAAAATAAAATTGGCATGGAGAAAGTTGACATTACTTATACTGGGTAACCAGAAAATTAAAGAAACGTTAATTAGCATAAGAGTAAACTACCTCTATTTGTAGAGATAATGAAAAAAGTTATAAAGAAAATTTGCTCAGCGTGGTAAGCTACTTAAGTGTACAATAATAAAAATAAAAATTTCTAAGTTTTAGGCCTACTTCGATTTTTGATTTTTTTCTTGTTCTTCTTCGATTAAATAATTTTCTGCAGGTAGTAAGACAAAACTTATAAATAAAAGTTACTCAGAATAGGAAACTGTGTATGATGGAAAATTTTTTGACAATCCTAGGCCCACTTTGCGTTTCCTCCGATATTTTCCAAAATACAAAGTAGGCCTAGAATCGTAAAATTTTGTCATCATGCGCAGTTTTCCATTCTGGGGAAGTTTTCTTAATACAGTTTTGTCGTACTATTTACAGAAAACCATTTATTTGACAAAAAAAGAGAATACAATCAAAAAATCAAAGTAGGCCTAACGCTTTGAAATTTTGTACACTTAAGTAGTTTACCACGCTGAGCAAATTTTTTTTATAACTTTTTTCATTATCTTTACAAATAGAGGTAGTTTACTCTTATGCTAATTAACGTTTCTTTAATTTTCTGATCACCCAGTATAAGTAATGTCAACTTTTTCCATGCCAATTTTATTTTAAGAGCAAGCAAACTTTTTTTTATGAAGAATGACTTTTTTCGAAGAATTGAAAATAAAAAATTTTACTAGTATAGTTAAGTCCATCCGTGGACACACTACATATAAATGAAATTATTGTAACGTCGTTCTTACCTACATAGTTTTTGTGTGAATGAATATTGTGTTCTAATTTTAATTAATTAGGTTAAGTAAAGCTAATTTTAGATTTACGATCAGAATAACTAAACACTTTAACAAACTATCAGTCCAAGCTCGAAAGCGTTCTTCCCAATTTTGAAATCAAGGGTAATGTACATTCTTTAAAATAGCAGTTATATTTTATAGTAAACTACAAGAAATAATAATTCTCTCTAATTTTTTTTGTGAAATATAATAATAATAATAATAATAGATTTGTTGAGTTTTAGATTGCACCACAACGCAACAATGTTGCCAAACGTTTATGAGATGGATGATTATGATGAATGTGTCAAAGATTGCAACCGATACTGCAAAGTTAATGTGAAGCTTCAACCAGTAAATCCAGAGAGTTCCATGTGGAAAATAATTGAAGTGAGTACAACACATACCTACAAAATGTTAAGGAAGAGAACAAAATAGATCGTCGGTCTCCGCACGTAGTGGCGTAACTAGCTTTTTGATAATTTTACAGTAGAGCTAAAAAACTAAAAATAGCATGAAATAATCAGTCATAATATATTTACAGAATCTAACTTTTTTCAAAGATGCCAGTGATATGAAGCTTAAACATGACAATATTAAACGACTTGCGGGTTTTTTCATTTTTGAGAAAAAAATATTTTGACCAGTTACGCCACTTTGTGAAATCTCTAAATTTTTTGTCGTTTAGTTAGGCTATTTAAAGAATCTTTATTAATGTAAATTTCGACAAAATAATAGTTATTTATGTACCAAGGCCCTGAAGTTCAACAAATCTGGAATTTAGATGCCGAGGCCTTACAGGCATAAAGCACAAGGGTTATAAAAAGAAACTTCACTGCCAAGGGATATTGAATAAACAAACGACAATATTTTTAACCAATATCTAACACAACTGCTTTATTTTAATCGTATTCTTCAGTCTTCGTAAATTAATGAAACAAAGAATAGTTATTTATGTACCAAGGCACTGAAGTTCAACTTTTTATGACTCATGTGGAGTTTAGTTGCTGAGGCCTCAGCAAACTCCAGATGAGTCATAAAAAGAACTTCAGTGCCGAGGTACATATTATATTTTTTTTGAAATCGAAAAAAAAATGTTTTATTAGGCAAGAAAATAATAATAAGGGATCACCCGTCCACGTTGCTTGACTTGCTTGACTTTACCGATCGCTCTACCTAGGACAAGTATAAGGACGTACGGCACCTTCTGACAGAAAAACCAAACTGCTGCTTCTTGTGCAGCCTACACAACAAATCTATTGATATTCAAATTTACTAAAATATGTATACTGAAGGATTGCGCTTCTATAGGAAACAATTTCGCAATGTGTACGAAAAGTTAAATGAGCCTTTATCGGCCGGGTTTTGAATATTTGGTCACTTTTGACGGGCGATTTCAAGAAAAATTCCTTTATATACCATCTTCGTTTATACAACATTGATATCCTATTTCCTATTTTAAACTGTCTGTATTTTTCTGTTTCAAGTTCTTTCCACGACACCACATTTGATGTATTTTTGTCCATTGCACTGATAGGAGTGATAGGTACCTCCATTTCATGCAAACGTAAAACACTTTATGCATATAGCACAAATTTTTCTATTTGTCGTGTCAGAATAGTATTGTAAAATGCGTTAACTTAACTTATTGTTAAAATATAACGACTTTGTAAACGAAAGTATCGAATTGGGGTCGCATTACAACACAGCTGATATTTCTAGGTTATGATTTGAGGCCTATTTACTCATGTGTGTTAATCATGTGTTAATCAGATACGCCAAAAGATGAGTGCGGTTGTTTAAAAATTCGCGCATCACGAAGTGGCGTAAATTAAGTTACTAAAGTTACGCCACATTTTGGAAAATAAATACCGCCATGCCCGTTTCTCACAAAGTGGCGTAAAGTATATAGATATACGCCTCTGCGTGAGACCCACTCTGTAACTTTTAATAGTTACGCCAATTTAAGAATTAATTGTCCTGCCGTAAGTACTGGAGATACATTTACGCCACTTCATGGAGATGAAAGAGGACGTTAAATTATATCATATTTTGAATTTTTGGCAGTTACGCCACTACGTGCAGAGACCGACATGTCATGTAAGAAAAATAAACGTACAATTTTAGGAAAGGAAACGAATGAGAGGGTGCTACTTTGACAGGAGCGCGGTGCACAGATTTATATGTGTACCGAAAGAGAATGCAACAAACGGACAAGAGATGCGGCAATATTGCTCAGACATTTTGAGTGACAAATTTCAAAACACGAGTTTCGTTCCTGATATAACAAAAATAAGTTGCCAGGATGATGCTTGCGTTCCTAACCAATATCAAACACCATATCGCACTGAATTTATGTAAGTCGCGCAAAATTTTTTTAGGATACAAATTAAGAGGGGGTTACCGACAGCGAAAATGACGTTAGATTTCGTATTTTTTTAAGTTGTATGTCATAAAATTTAATAACATTTTACCTGGCAAAAATTTAGTACAAACATCTCTGTCTTCATTTTAATCATAAGATCATAAAAGCATATGCACTGGAATTATTATTTTTCCCAAGGTTTTCATAACCTATAAAACAAAACACTGCTTGTATGATCTTATGATTAAAATGAAGACAGAGATGTTTGCACTAAATTTTTGCCAGGTAAAATGTTATTATTAGATTTTATGCTATACAATTTAAAAAAAATACGAAATCTAACGTCACTTTCGCTGTCGGCAACCCCCTCTTAAGAACAGGGTGGCTCACTAAATTGACACCCCCGTTAAGTTGTTAGTTTTTGAAGTTAGAAAAAAGTTTTAGATACTAATACAAAGTTTTTTGTGACGCTATTGAAAGCCGTGGCAGACATAACTTATCTTTTTTTAAATGGAACACCTTGTATATTTTGGGATTATTGCATTCTACGCATTTTTCTGATTCCAACGATATGTTCGCTCCAACCGTTCGTTCAGAACTGAGCCTTTTTTGTGAAGGATTACTCCTTGGGTCATAGGTTGCCATGGAAGACAAATGCCAAATTATAGTAAACATTACTGACAGTTTGCAAGTATATTCACGCCGTGGAAACCAAAATGGGCTATTTTAAGATTTCAGAGAAAAATTAAGAAGGGAAATTTTAAATAGTAACATAGTTAATAAACTTCGTCAGATGTATTGTTTGAAATTTAAAACGACAATAACATTTATGGCCTCCATTTTGCTCAATGCATCTATTGCTATTTGCTACTAACTTTCAGTTTTTCAGTCAACGATAAAATTGCTTTGTTTAGTATTTAACTTGTGGATTTCTTCCCGAATTCTACCTTTCAGTGTTTCTACATTTCCCGGTCTGTCATAATAAATTTTGATTTTTAAATAACCCCACAAAAAATATATAAAAATATATCCTTTTTCTAAATGTTATTGTCGTTTTTAATAAACATTAAATTTCAAACCATAAATTTGGCTAAGTTTATTAACTATGTTACTATTTAAAATTTCTAATTTCTCTCAAATGTTATTGTCGTTTTAAATTTCAAACAATACATCTGACGAAGTTTATTAACTATGTTACTATTTAAAATTTCTCATTTCTCCTAATTTCCCTTCTTAATTTTTCTCTGAAATCTTAAAATAGCCCATTTTGGTTTCCACGGCGTGAATATACTTGCAAACTGTCAATAATGTTTACTATAATTTGGCATTTGTCTTCCATGGCAACCTATGACCCAAGGAGTAATCCTTCACAAAAAAGGCTCAGTTCTGAACGAACGGTTGGAGCGAACATATCGTTGGAATCAGAAAAATGCGTAGAATTCAATAATCCAAAAATATAGAAGGTGTTCTATTAATAAAACATAAGTTATGTTTGCCACGGTTTTCTAGAACACACTGTATAAGGTCCAATAGAGTCACAAAAAACTTTGTATTAGTATCTAAAACTTTTGTAAAAAACTTTTTTTCTAAATTCAAAACCTAGCAAGTTAAGGGGGGTGTCAATTTATAGTTTAAAAACTTTACACCAATTTTAGTGCGTGTATTTTACTTTACGTCGCATGGATATTATTCGCGACCATATACGACATGACGTCTAACCAAAAACGAGGCAAAGGTAACGTAAAAAAACGTTTCCTATTTGTCACCCTTCATCAGTTAATGGTGTTTGTTTAGCGAACGAGTGGATAAGTCAGTTTTCGCTGCGAAAAAACTGGAAAACCCTCACGTCTCTCAAAGAGAACGGAGACGCCATAAAATTGAGGTGCATCCAGTCTATGAGAGTTTTTACGCTGCTGCAGGTGATAATGATTCACACACAAATGGCTACTGCACAACTTTATATTGACAATTTCGAATTTGTGGAAATGGTAAAAAACAGGGACTCTTTAAAATAATGGGACCCAGCATCACATAGGAAAAGTGAAGCCTTTAGGGGAAGTTTGTTTTCTGTCGACTCCAAGGAGAACGCAAGGGGGCTGATACAAGGTTATGTTATATGTCAGTGTCCAACTGCCATCAGGTTTTATGTGATAGTGCCATAGATTCTAAAGGAGGCAAAAAATTTCCCATCATAATTCACAATTTTTAACTTTTCTCACTTCCAGATACTCAGATGTGTCAATTAAAGGTAATGCGGCCGCCTGTAGTAGTCCCAATAATTGCAACCAGATTTTTCCTGTATCACCTTTAGTAATCCTACAATGCCCATTACGTGGGCATTACGTATAAGTAGGTAGTTCAAAACCAAAATCGTATTTTGTCAATTTTAAATTATTAAGCAGGTAGCTTCAGTCAGGTCTATTTTTAAAGAGTTTTTATCTACGACTACAAGTTTATTTTAAGTTCGTGAGGTACCTTGGGAGAGAAATAAAATTACAAAAATTTTATAATGAACACCGAGAAAAACTACATCATTAGAACTACTAGTCCTAATCTTATCAGTCCATCCCGAAATCTGTGAAAGTTCTTTGGGTAGATACATTCAACAAGGGAAGAAAGTTCAAGTATACTTATTACAAATATGGATTGAGGAACCTGGTAACAAGGTGCAATAGCGACAAATTCTTAAATAAGCAAAATCGGCACTACTGACATACCATACTTATTACTTAAATTCGTGGAAATAATTGCTAGAAGTCGATTTCAACTATAAAATAAATTTCTTTCATTTGACAGTTGCCACATTCTGCACTTGTATACACAAAATTGTCAAGTCTAATTTTTAATAATCATGGAAACCATTATTAATTTTTACTAACAATGAAAGTACCTGATGTTAAATTCATAGATCCTCCAATAAAATGGCATACTTGGCATCACTGAGACCATTTGAATGAGGAAAGAATAGGCCTCACTTTGGAAAGTATAATGCTGGGTCCTCTTACTTTAAAGTAAGTAAAGTAAGAGGGAAAAAATAACAAGGGCTTCCCATGACAAATGCCAACAATAGGGAAAGCAATAATAATAATGAAGCATTTTTAGCGTTACCAAACGATAGTCACTAAAATTTTTATGTTCAGCGCCTTATTTGTGGTGCAGTCATTTTTCGTCATATCCTCTTGGATAGTCACGAATCAAATTTACGACATCCACAAGAAGAACGGGGAATTCACTTTGAAAGACTGCTTGACATTGTTTGTTAACCGACTTTTTAGGTAAGTAAGTGAAAAATATAAAATAACGGCAGGCGTTTGAGTTTTTTTCTTCTAGATTTTGGCCATCGCTTATTGTCCTGGTAATATTGTCTAGACATTCTCATGCGTTGTATGGACCACAAACATATGAACTAATGAACATGCAAGTGGAGGCCTGTTCGACATTTTGGCATCCCACCTTAATGTTTTATAGCAATTTTTTTACATCGAGGCAAATGGCAAATAGTGTCTTATAGGTTACACTTCGAAATTTATTCATTCGATTTTTATTTTAGTGCTTTCCACCTGCCTGGTATCTGTCGGCCGATACTCATTTCTACTTAGTCGCGCTAGCAACGTGCTACGTCGTGTTGAAATTTAAACTGAACATGTTGAAAGTGCTGTCGTCACTGATGGTTCTGTCAATGGCGATTTTTGCCACCGTCAAGTATTATTATGGACTGCCTGTTATAAATGCGCCGGCGCCAATGTATGTATAAAGTTTAAATTCGATTTTTTTTTTGAGAATTTTCTAATTTCGTAGAGACTCTATAAGAGAACATTTTTTTAACGACGAAGCAATAATAATGCAGTATACTGCCTCGTACGCCAGTTGGTCCAACAGTATAGTAGGGTTAACGATGGGCTACATTTACAACTGTAACAAAAATAAGGAATTCAATCATGCAACGGTATGTAAATTTTCTATTTTTCTAACTTTGTAAACAAATCTAGCGAATCGATTTTCCCCACTTCAAAGTCGTCTGAAATTTTCCAAACTTATTCAGTTCCGGTAACAATATAATATGTTAGCTCTAGGAAAGATCACGCCAAAAAAGATCTAGATCATAGATCAGATCAATTTTCAAAAAAAGATCTAAGATCGTTTAAAAATAGATCTTTTCATGCAAAAACGATCTTAGATCTAAGATCGTCTAAAAATGATCTGTTTAAAAAAGATCAATCGATCTAAGATCTTTTGAACGATCTAAGATTCGAGAAGCTATGAAACACAAAAATTTTAAAAAATGTTTTTAATATGTGAGTAATTCAGACCAAAATGTTATATACTGAATACAAGTAAATAAATCATACCATATGAGACGTTTCAGATGTAGATATTTACTTGAAAACATAAGGTTTGAAATTGTAATATTATGCTCCGAAGATGATCTCATAAAGTAGATCGAAACATATGTAAGCAACAAAAACAAACACTTTTCATGGAAAAACAATAAAAACAAAAACTGACTCCCAGTAATAAAAATAAAAAAATTCGACAGGACCAGGAAAAAAGATAATCTTATAAATTTTGACATACCTAGTATAAAGTGGCATCTTTCAAAACCTAGCATGTGATGATACGTCCAGTTTTGTGTAACTAGTTGTATAAAGTAAAATTTTACGAAACTAGTTACGTAAAGTTACTACTCTAACTGAACTGGTTACGTAATCAGTCAATCAACGATCTTTGATCCTTTTAAAGATCTTAGATCTTAGATCTTTAAAACGATCTTAGATCTCTAAAACGATCTTAGATATTTAAAACGATCTTAGATCTTTTAAACGATCTTAGATCTTTAAAATGATCTAAGATCGTCAAATTAAGATTAAAGATCAGATCTTTTTGAAACGATTTTTTTAAAAAAGATCGTTCTTTAGTGAAACAAAACAGATGTAGATCTAAGATCAAGATCGTGATCTTAGATCTTTAAAACGATCTTTTTTATATACAGGGTGTTTCATCTTAAGTACGAACACCCCCGTAAAATTTGTATTCTCCATCCGATTTTAGCCGCGTTTTTTTCTAAAAATAGACCACAAAAAACTCTACGTTGGTGCAAAATTTCAGGTCTTAAGGTCAATTTTCAAGGTCTACTACAATTTTTTTTTCTAGTTAAAAATGACGAAAATTATTTAGCGATTTTTGTATTTAAAATCTGACACCACAGCGTTAAACAGAACAACCTAAAACCCCCGTATACCAAATTTGAACAAAAGATATACAGGGAGTTCCATTCTGCGGGGTGTCAAAATTGAGCAAAATAGGAATTTTAAAGGCATCTGGAGAGTCAAGTGTGCCATGGAATCCCGTCAAAACAGATGAATGATCAACAGGACTACTCAAAGTGTTGGTGTGCAAAGATTCAATACAAAAATGTACAGGGTCTTTTGTGGCACACCAACCACCTTAACTCATATGGACTTACTGACTGGCAGGTTTCTGTATTTTTTAGACTTAGTTCGTTTGTAATATCTGGGGTGGTTTTGATATACTCGATTTTTGACCTGTATAAAATTTAAAAATTCAGCATTTCGAGTTGCTACAGAGAAGAACACCTTGTATATTTTTTATTGGATCTTGGCACATCGACATTGTGAGTGATCCTGTTCGTCATCCAACGTCAAGTAATTCCATGGCACACTTGACTCGCCAGATGAGTTTAGAATTCCTATTTTTCTCAACTTTCACAGTCTGCAGAATGGAACTTCCTGTATATTTTTTGTTCAAATTTGGTATACGGGGGTTTTAGGTTGTTCTGATTAACGCTGTGGTGTCAGATTTTAAATAAAAAAAATCGCTAAATGGTTTTCGTCATTTTTTACTAGAAAAAAAAATTGTAGTAGGCCTTGAAAATTGACATTGCACCAACGTAGAGTTTTTTGGTGGCCTATTTTTAGAAAAAAACGCGGCTAAAATCGGATGGAGAATGCAAATTTTACGGGGGTGTTCGCACTTAAGTTGAAACACCCCAGCTCTGATGTTGGCTGTGATGACGATTAATGGTTACTTGTAATAATGAGGCATTATAGCAGAGATGGCGAGAATTTGCAAACAGATATCCTAATGAAAGAGTTAGGTTTTTCATATCATGTATACCTAATTAGATTTGGTTGTAAAATACTCTAGATCTGTAAAACCAAAAAAAAAAACACTAAAAAATAAAAATAATAGTTTAAAAAACTAGAAAGGTTGTTATCTAAAATCGTTTTCCAGGTAACCAGGATACTATGGGCCATTGCCCTGTTCGGCTTGCCACTAGTGGCTCCCGTGTTAGTCACCATGTTCGCAGACATCGACAGCTCCACTTGTGCCGTACTGCTCGGTGTGATACTGAAGCCGATTTTCGGCTTGGGGATCGGGTTGGGTATGCTCGGGATGACCCAAGGAATTGGAGGTCGGCAATCACTTCAACTTTTTCGTTTTTTCTTTAAAAAAATCCGCTTTAGGTTCAGTGAAAAAGCTCTTCGAATGGAGGCCCCTAGTTGTTTTCGGAAATTTCACATTCAGCACGTACCTCTGGCACACAATTCCAGCATTTCTGAGAGGATATTTCACGCGCAATTTGTTCCACGTTGATTCTATAGAACTGGTAAGAATTAGACATGAAGTAGAAATTTTTGCAACGATAATTTTTTTATAGTTCTTCCACCAAATGGGCATTTTCCTGGTGTCGGCCATCATGGGTGTGACTTTCTGCTTGATACTCGAACAGCCTTGCTTGAATCTTCAGAAGAAAATTTTGCCACAAGTCAAAACAAGGTGTATAGCCGAAAAAAAAGATTCGTAGCATTTCATGTATTTAAGAGAAAAGAGAAAAATAAAAAAACATATGTTTTGTTTTATGGTTTTATCCCACGCGAAAAATAATTTATAGAAATATTTTTTTACTTCCGGTTAAATCAGAAGTGATACTCAAATAACGATGAACGAACATATTTTATTATTTTGCGACGGGTTGTCATATAAAAACGTCAGTATTTGTTATTAATAAAATAATTAAACACTTCCACATCTTCAGTTTACCCTGGACAAAGAACATAACGACATGTTAAATTTCTTAGACAAACCATATATCATAATATATGATTCCAATGGCTATATACATTTTAACAAATTGGTACACAAAACCTATTTGGTCTGAAAGATATCTTATTTTTTATTCTGATGTACCTACCTATTTCCTATAAAAAAAGTGTAATTAACAGTCCTACTGACAGGGCTATAATTCTTTCACATCCTAAATATCATAAATCTAATATTTAAAATAATTATCCCCCTTCATTATACAGTGTATCCATGGATGGAGTTAACTATACTTGTGAAATTTTTTATTTTCAATTCTTCGAAAAAAGTCATTCTTCATAAAAAAAAGTCGGCTTGTTCTTAAAATAAAATTGGCATGGAAAAAGTTGACATTACTTATACCTGGTGACCAGAAAATTAAAGAAACGTTAATTAGCATAAGCGTAAACTACCTCTATTTGTAGAGATAATGAAAAAAGTTATAAAGAAAATTTGCTGAGCGTGGTAAGCTACTTAAGTGTACAAAATTTCAAAGCGTTAGGCCTACTTCGATTTTTTGATTTTTTTCTTGTTTTTCTTCGATTAAATAATTTTCTGTAGGTAGTAAGACAAAACTTACAAATAAAAGTTATTCAGAATAGGAAACTGTGTATGATGGAAATTTTTTTTGACAATCCTAGGCCCACTTTGCGTTTCCTCCAATATTTTCCAAAGTAGAATCGTAAAATTTTGTCATCATGCGCAGTTTTCCATTCTGGGGAAGTTTTCTTAATACAGTTTTGTCGTACTATTGACAGAAAATCATTTATTTGACAAAAAAAGAGAATACAATCAAAAAATTAAAGTAGGCCTAACGCTTTGAAATTTTGTACACTTAAGTAGCTTACCACGATGAGCAAATTTTCTTTATAACTTTTTTCATTATCTCTACAAATAGAGGTAGTTTACTCTTATGCTAATTAACGTTTCTTTAATTTTCTGGTCACCCAGTATAAGTAATGTCAACTTTTCCATGCCAATTTTATTTTAAGAACAAGCAGACTTTTTTATGAATAATGACTTTTTTCGAAAACCTACAACTGAAAAAATATTACAATCCAATTTAATATATAAAGTCAATTGCCAAGACTGTCCATCTGTCTATATTAACACCCATTCTTTCGATTTTGATAATACTAAAATTCTCAGTGTTGAACATGATTTTACTAAGAGAAATTATCTTGAAATGTATCAAATACACAAGAATAAGAATACAATAAATTTGAAAAACGATTTAAACAACTTTTCAGTCCATATATTTTTGCTCACTGTATATTATTCCTAATTTTTTTTACCTTGAATATAAAAAATCTCAATTGATTAATCGATTCTGAAATGCGGTCAGTATGCTTCTCGACCCCTGCCTTTTATGTTATAAAACACAAAAATTTTAAAAAGTTTTCTATATGTTATAATTAAGGCCTAAAACGTTTATATTTTGAATACGAATAAGTAAATATAAGTATATCTAACAGGATATATTTTAAAAGAATTTTTTTGTTATATAATTTTTCAGAGATTATATTTTTATTAAAAAAATCTTTTAGTACTCCATGTAAATGTTTAGATGTAGATGTTTTTACTTAAAAACACAAGTTTTATAATATTATGCTCAGAAGATGATCTTGTAAAGAAGATCGAAACATATGGTAGCAACAAAAACAAACAAAAAAATAAATTTTAATGGACAAATAATAAATATCAAAAACTGACGTTTTTATATGACAACCCGTCGTTTTATGTTTTGGGTCGATTCCCAGTAATAAATAATACCAATATTTTTTGAGACACCCTGTCTACCCTAGTAATACATCACCAAATTGGGAAAACAAACTTTTGAGCTTCTTCAAATCTCAACAACCCTGTATATTAGTCGAAGGCGCACGACCTCCCTTGGACTTTTATTCGAAAAGTCCTCAAGTTAATAATTACCGCCCTCTATACGATCCAGGAATCCACCGGATTTTTTGCCGGAATCGTCGGAAAAAGTCCGGGGCATTATGACAAAAGTTTCGCTATTCGTATAACGACAAGGAGAGCGTGCTCATCGACGCTGGATGCCCCCTTTGTCCAACGGAGGATATAATTCGATGAAGGAATTTCGTTCCGTTATTAAAAATTGTGCAAATCTGCATTGCAGCTTCGGACCGGCCTAGAAATTAAACGAGAAGTTGGAGGGCGTCTTTGGATATTTTCGTTCGGCGCATTACGTCAATACCACGATATTGCGTATTCGAAATTTATAGACGAAGAAAAAAAGAAAATGTTATTTGTTTTAAATTAAAAATATTTAGAAACATTTTTTCTCTTGATTTATTATAAAATAATTTATGTTTTTTAACAGACTTCAAAAAAGGAGGAGGTTATCAATTCGGTTGTATGTTTTTCTATGTCAGATCTCCGTCATATATAAACCGATTTAGGCAATTCTTTTTATATTTGAAAGGGTATACTTACATAATGGTCCCATTTAAATTTGTAGAAAAAATTCCACCCGTAAGGGTGGAAAATAGGGGATGAAATTTCATATTGGACCGATTTCGATGATTCTTTCTTTATTGAAAAGGGGGTACCTTAGGTGCGGTCCCATTTAAATTTAAAGAAGAAATTCCACCCCTATGGGTAAATAAATAGCGGATGAAAGTTCATATTGGACCGATTTGGATGATTCTTATTTTATTAGAAAGGGGTTACCTTACGGGTGGTCACATTTAAATTTGAAGAAAAAAATTGCAATCCTAAGGGTGGACAAATAGGGGATGGAATTTAATATTGGACCGAGTTCGATAATTCTTAATAATTCACTTTAAAATAAGAAATAAAAAAAATTTAACAAAAATTTTCCTGTATGCACACTCCACTAAAAATTAAAAAAAAAATAACAAATAACATCTACTTCACAAATTTGCCCGTATGCACATTTCAACTAAAATTTTAGAAATATTTTTCTCTTTCTAAACCAAGTTATCTTTGAAGTCGGTGACAGTAAGTTATGATGTATGTAGGATAATAATAAATATGATGTATTCATATCTAAACAGGTTTAAATTCCTTGCCTTGACTGTCACCAAATCCAAAGGTAACTAAATTTAGAAAGAGAAAAATATTTCTAAAATTTTAGTCGAAATGTGTATACGGGCAAATTTTTGAAGTCGGTGTTATTATTTTTTTTAATTTTTAGTGGATGTTTCAGGCCTATTGCTGGCAAACTAAAAGAGAAGAAAAATGTCTTCTGTGTTTCCCGTCCTTTTTTCTACAGGGTGTGAAAAAATTCTTGAAAAAAATTATCGAGCTTCTGCAGACGTGAACTCACCAAAGTCTTCCAGCATGCCGTCCCATATCCCTTAATGACAGATGAAGCCAGAAAGGCGCCATTTCCGCCTTAATATCTGGAGAATCGACCCTCGTCAAGTCGTCAATTCCTTCCTTCCCCCGCCTCTTAACTGTAACAGTTGGGAGCGAAATCGCCTTAGAAACTTGGGAGTGCCGCTCCGATAACCGGACAAGATTCTAAAGGACACCCTATCGTAGGTTTAATCAACAAAATTTTCAGACAAATATTACCTACATTTTACAAATATAGCACTAGAAATACGTTGTTCGAGGTTTTTTTTAATCAATATTCATCACTTTTACTTTTTCGTCTATCCAGGATGTATACTTACTTAAAAAAACTGGTGGGAAGAAATGTTAAATTAAAAATTCGCCGAGATTTGTCGATTTTTGCCAACCCGATATGTTCATCCCCCTAATCCCTAGCAACCCCAACTTTAAAATTTCAAATGGAACTACTCCAGTTGTGTAGCATCATTTTAAAGCCCTTTTAATTGCGAATACAGAGAAGCGTCGTTTTTAAAAATCTGCTGAGATTTGATAGAATTATTGGCTAAAAACGGAAAGTTGACAATATATGCGTAGTAGGTAATTTCTTACACAAATGCTCGCCACTAATAAGTTTTTTTATCTACTACAAACGACCAAATTACGACCAAATTACGTATTTTATTGACGTGTCGATCAGTTTGCAAAAAAGTCACAAATGGGAAAAGCTGAAGCAAAACAAAAAAACTTAATACGAATTCAAACCTTATATCTTTTTAAAATATGTAACAAAAAAATCACTGTAACAAAAAGTCACCGTTACAAGCAAAAAACGGGGACTTTTTTGTGACAGTGACTTTTTGTCACTTTAAAAAGATATAAGGTTTGAATTCGTATGAACTTTTTTGTTTTGCGTCACCTTTTTCATTTGTGACTTTGTAAACTGATCCACACGTCAATAAAAACTAGGTAATTTGGTCGTGTGTAGTAGATAAAAACCTTATTAGTGGCGGGCATTTGTGTAGAAATTACTACGCGTATACAGTGGATTGTCAACTTTCCGTTTTTAGCCAATAATTCTGTCAAAACTCAACAGATTTCTAAAAACGATGCATCACTGTATTCGCAATAAAAAGGTCTTTAAAATGATGCTCCATTTGAAGTTGGGGTTGCTAGGGATTAGGGGGATGAACATATCGGGTTGGCTTGACTGTCAAAAAAGCTCCCCCCAAGAACAAAAATCGACGGGTCTCTGCGAATTTTCAAATAGGTATTTTTCGGTATTCTAATTTTCTGGGGAGGAGGTCAAGTTTTCGTTAGGAAACCCTGTATATCGCTGCAATCAGAAAAATTAGCTCTTTTAAAATATCCACAAATTTACAGGATGTTTAGTGTTAAAAACAAAAATTATAGTTTGTCCCACTTTTACAATACACCCTGTATAAATCATAAATCTACCTTTCTAAAGCCCGACACTTACCTTGCAACTTTTATTTAAAACTTTTTTTTCTATCTCCAAAATGAGGGACCCCGTACAAACGAACCTTGAATTAATTGCATATCACCAAAAAATGTAATGAGTTCCATTATTGTCATTTGCTTTTTTCAGAAAACATTGGTTTATATCAAACAATAATTATTACGATAGTATAATAATTATTATATTATGAGAGTAGGTAGGTCCCTACCGAAAGTTGTATGTTCAAAACATGCATACTACCAAAGGCAACATGTTGCCCAACGTTTACGAAATGGATGATTTTAGAGATTGCGTTAAAAACCAAAACAATTTTTGCAAAGTTAAGGCAGTTCTTAGTCCTACAAATTCGGGCAATTCTTTATGGAAAATAATCCAGGTAATCTAAATAATATACCTTACGTTTAATGTGTTGGTCTTATAAAAGAGTTTTGAAAGATAAAAATATTACTCTATAGTTACAATAGATCAATACCCCAGTATTTTTTTACCCTTTATTTTTATTAATTGATAAAAAGTTATTATATTAAGGTGTTTTTGATCTAAAATTACAATACTTTTCTAATAAAATTGAAGATGATATTTTTGCTAAATCATTTTTTTTTTATAGAAAGCGTTAGTTACGAGTTTGTTTTTAATCTTGACAGGAGAGGAACTCTTCTACGTCTTTCGACAGAAGCAGGATATACAGGATGATGTGCATACCAAAAGAAAATAGCGCGAACACAGAACTAATGGAAAAGTATTGCTATGGGAGTTTAAAAGAGAAATTTGAGAATCAAAGCCTGGTGCCTAGCATAACCAATATACGTTGCATGGATAAGGACAGCATTAAGGGATATCCATCATCATCATATTATTTTGAGATGAGTTTGTAAGTGTTTGCCAACAAAATATAAATTTATAGAATACAATTTTGTTTGAACAGTTGTTCTAACTGTATTTTTTTAGATTAATAAGTTTCCTGTACATTGCTTGGATAATATTCGCAACTATTTACGATAATAAAGCCAAACGAGGAGGCCCAAAGTTTAAACGTATATAACAAACAAGTGTAAGTATTCACTATTGTCGTAATTTTTTTGTTCTAGCAAACGAGTGGATTTCATCATTTTCCCTGCAGAAAAACTGGAGAACTTTAACTTCGTCAAAACAAAATGGTGACTCGGCGAAACTTAGGTGTATCCAAAGTATGAGAGTTTTAACCACTGGTGTGGTTGTGTTGATACACGCTCAACTAGCCACTGTTCAACTTTACCATGCAGACATTGAATATATCGAAACGGTAAAGATCAAATTTGAAAATTGGTCACATAAAAATATTCGGAGGTGAACATTTTTGTTGGTGGCTTCAATTTTTACGTTATGTTATTAATTAGAAATTTTATTTTTAGATTTTCCAAAACTACTTCTCATACTGCATTCGGGTCTTGCTTCCCTTCTATGTTGTTCAAACATTTTTCGTCATTTCGTCGTGGTTGCTCACCAACCAAATTTACGAAATCCACAATGCAAACGGCAAATTCACGTTGAAAGATTGCTTGATTACTCTTGTAAATAGGGCATTTAGGTACGTATATTTATACAGGGTGGTCCATTTTTTTGTAGCATAAGTTTTAACTGGCGGTAAAACCTACAAATAGCACAGAATAATCATCTTTAGCACTTCACTAATTTGTTTTCAGCACTCGACTTCTTAACGGTGTAAGTTTTTCACAGAAGTCGTTCGAAATATCGTCCTCCATTCCTAATACAGGGTGATTTATTCATAACTACATTAATTTTAACGGTGGGTAAATTATAAACAAATGTTAACGGTTAGTTTTGACCGTAGACACCTTAAGGGATAAATACCAGCGAGAAAAATAAAAGAAACGACTATTTACGTGACCTTTTGATTTGGGACACTCCGTCAGTCGCAGCGCGTAACCGTAAATTAGGCAAAACAACCTACTAAACATATTTTGCACAATTACAGTGTGCACCGCCAGGCCAGAAAGAACATTTTCAAAACTGAAAATTTTAAAAATTTATATTAGAAACAATATTAGCGAGAACCGACTGAATGGGTTAACACTCCTTTATGTGTACCCTGAAATACCCATATCTCTAGAGGAGATATTTGACGAGCTCAAGACCAAAAAAAGAATACCTACTTGATTTTGTGATATAGATTTTAATGGTCCGAAGAAGAATAATTATTTTTATGTTATACAGGGTGTTCGGTAATAACTTAAAAAATTAAAAAGAAAAATGGAAAATATGACGAAAAGTTCATAATATGAACAGCAGATGTTTGGTTTTCGAGATGCAGGGTGTTGAAATTGAAATTTTATTTTCGATTTCGAACTTTGTGAGATGATAAAATTTTCTTGCAAAAAAACAACAAGTTAATTAAACTGTCAAAAAATAAATGTGCTTGTTAAATTTTATTTTGAATTTAATTGCATACGAGTGTCGATATGCAGCTGCATCGATCAGAAATTTGAAAATTTCTTGAAAACAGTCACCTTTGGCGTTATTCACCAAGTATACCTTTTTTTGCTTAGAAAACGTGTGGGAAGAGGATACATTCACAAAAAATGTCGTAAAAGTTTACCGTCAAAAAAGTTAGGGCAAATTAAATTAAATAATGATAGCGTACGCAGGGCACTCTAGGATTGCACCAAAAATAATACAAAATTATGACTTCTCTTCGCAAAAAAACCCAGTGTATCAAATTTTGCAAGAAAATTTTGTCGTCTCAAAAAGTTACTTAAAAAAATCGAAAATAAAATTTCAATTTCCACACCCTGCATCTCGAAAACATCTGCGGACCCATGTTCATATGAACTTTTCGTTATATTTTCTATTTTTCTTTTTAACTTTTCAAGTTGGTGCATTTATTTCCGGACACCCTGTATTTATTTTTTATTTTAGAAAATATGTTTTTAATTTTTAATTGGGTTTTTCGCCACCAAACTGATCGAAAGACAACTTTTTCAAGTTGCCTGGAAAATTCATAAATTTTTAACAGTGAATGAACGAAACTTTAAACGTGTAACTCAAAAAATAACTTCAACAAATTTGTTTTCTGAGCTTTCGGAGAATAAATCTTCCTCCTTTCTCAAAGATCATGCCACGTCAAAGTGAAGTGACAGATTAATAAATTTCAGGTTAAAATGTCATGACAACAGAAACAATAGCCTAGCCACCTGCCTGTGTTCTATCTAATTATCTATACTAACTTCTCTTTGAATAAGTGGCAATAATATTTTACTGAATTCCACTGAACATTCAGCAACACACTTGTCCGTATTTCCTAGAATAAATGCAGATTCTTTAATTTTTCGGCTATTTCCTACTTCTTCTTTGAGAATTGGTTTGGACCTATCCCACAATATCCTATGATTGTTATTAAAAGAATGTTCACATATTTTTGACTTAGAAATTTGATTTTGCTTGATATAATTTTTATGTTCTTTTAAACGAACGTGAAATGGCCTACAAGTCTCCCCGACATAGAACTTTCCACATTCACAAGGAATTATATATAAATGCAATTTTTTGAACTTTGTACCTCATTAAATGGTTTCGTTTTAACTAGCATCGATCTTAATGTATTTTCGGTTTTAAATACTTGTTCTGACATAAAACGATTAATTGTTGGCTGTACTGGCTGGGAGGTGGATCGAAGGGTACAACAAAACTACTTTCTTCAAAATGTCGACGTTTCGTCAATTATATTGACATCATCAGGACTCTACAATAGAATAAAAGTAGGTATATAAACAAAACAACATGAAAACTGGGAGCAGTATACATTAAAAAATGATAATAAAACATATAATTAAAATTACACACATTAAAATATCTTGTACTTACATTGAAACGTAGTTTTTGTGTCATGACTTAAAATTATGTACATATCACAGAACAACTAGGTAGTGGTCCCACTACCAGTTTTCATGTTGTTTTGTTTATATACCTACTTTTATTCTATTGTAGAGTCCTGATGATGTCAATATAATTGACGAAACGTCGACATTTTGAAGAAAGTAGTTTTGTTGTACCCTTCGATCCACCTCCCAGCCAGTACAGCCAACAATTAATAATTACTTGGATCGCTAAACACCACATCTAAATAAAACGATTGCCTATGCGTTTTAGCTTATCTGATAGTCCAGGAATATAAGGAATTATTAAATTTACTGGTCGGTCCACCAGATTTATTTCTCTAATTCTATTAGCATTGTTATTTTGTTGGCAATCCTGAAAAACTTGCTCAACAAATTCAATAGGATAACTATTCTTCTCAAGGACATATTTTATATGTTTAATTTCCTCCTCAAATTTTGATAATTAGATAGAACACAGGGTACAATATCAGGCAGGTGGCTAGGCTATTGTTTCTGTTGTCATGACATTTTAACCTGAAATTTATTAATCTGTCACTTCACTTTGACGTGGCATGATCTTTGAGAAAGGAGGAAGATTTATTCTCTGAAAGCTCAGAAAACAAATTTGTTGAAGTTATTTTTTGAGTTACACGTTTAAAGTTTCGTTCATTCACTGTTAAGAATTTATGAATTTTCCAGGCAACTTGAAAAAGTTGTCTTTCGATCAGTTTGGTGGCGAGTTAGAAAAAAATTACTTAAATGAAAGTTGTAGGGTACCAAGGTGTATTGTCCCAAAAATAATGGATTGACAGTAATGCTCTTGCCTAAGTTGAATTGTTTTTCCATGGCAACCTTGCTGATTAAATATGAAGATCGTATTTATCTGCAATTTGGAATAGCATGCGAATCCTTAGAGCAAACATAACATATTTACATTGTTGGAATCGGAAAAATTCGTGCAATTCAAAAATCCACAAATATACAGGGTGTTCCATTTAAAAAAGTAAGTTTGTATTTTTTCATAAATTTGTGACGCTCATTTGTTTTATCTAGTAACAGATCCTAGCGGTTCAGAAAAAACCCTACAACTTTCATTTAAGTAATTTTTTTCTAACTCGAAAAATAAAGGCTCTAGGGGTGGGTCAAAATATACGAGAACACCCTGTACACATCCGGCGCAGATTTCAGCAAACGACTTTCATTTTCCAGCGCACATTACGATTATTATTCGCCTTCGAAATCCGCGAGAATCTAGGTGTGATGCGCGATGCGCTGGATGATGGAAAATTAAAATTCCTGTACTATAAGTTACACTCTGTATATTTTAAACAACGCATTCCATCTTTTCAGATTTTGGCCAACTCTGATCATAATGGAACTCTCTATTGCAGTTCTACCTAGAGAATTTTTTTATACGCCGCAAGTTTTCGATCTGCTTGACGTATCGAAAAACGCTTGCGCAAAGTATTGGACGGCGCCGTTGCTATTTTACGTCAATACGGTTAAATGTGCGGCAGATGCAGTAAGTAACCAAAAAACATAATCAAAGAAAATTAGTATTTAGAAAAGAGAAATATTTTAGTGTAATCTAGGCACATGGTACATAGCAGCCGATATGCAATTATACATAGCCACAATGGTCTTGTGTTACATCGTTCTGAAGTACAAATTGAGCATGAGGAAAGTTCTTTCCAGCGTCTTGGTATTTTCCGTGACGTTGTTTGCAGTGATCAAGTTTTACCACAACGATCCCATATTTATATCGACGTCCATTAGGCAGGTTCATAACGTTTTCAAAGATATGCAATTTTAAATTATTAGTTGCTATAGTAGGAAGAGTGACAATCGCAGCTATAGAAAAAATTTAAAATTACACAATCTTCCCTATTACGTTTTATACGTACCATTATTAAATTTTTAGTGACAGCATGAGAGTTGCTTTCTTCTATGGTGAACGCTTCTACATTCCCTACACCAGCGCCTATTCCAGTTGGACTACAAGTTTGATAGGTGTAGCCATCGGTTACTTTTATTACCATACCAAGAACAAGGAGTTCAACCATGGCACGGTAGGTACAGCGTGTCCCAAATAGTCTGTCCTACACCCTGGATCTCAGGAACCGTAACAGATACGAAAAAAACTTGAATACAAAAGTTGTAGGACAAAAATAAAATATTTAGATTTTGACAATTGCATTAATCCTTTGGAATATTTGCATTCTCCGTGAAATTTGCTACGGAACCGTTTTTTGTTTTGTATTTTGGATGCAGCGTTGCCAAGATATCGAATTTTTCTTGGAATTTAGGGACTTCGTGGAGGTTGTGGAAACTGAATGCTGTATCTTTATTTTAATAGATATCAAAGATATATTTTAGCCGAAGTATGACAGCACAACCGTGTGTGGTGTGGTATGTCGAAATTGGTTTTTGCTTATACAGTGTGTTCATAACAGGCTCTCAAAATCAGATAAGTTCAAACAGAAATAACTTATTTAGTGACAAGCTGTATACGGGTATAGGAATTTTATTTCCCGTATTATCTAAAATGACAATTATTATTTCTGCCACTGTCTGGAAAAATAGTTATGGCTTGCTTGATAAAACCTTCTCACCTGAATGAAAAATGCAAAGAAATTTTCTTAAATACTAAATATCTCGAAAACGGGTAGTTTTTGGTATAGAATGTTATTTACATAAAATGTGGGGCTTGGACGCCGGCATCCAACAAACTATAGAAACATGGGTGATTCCATTTGAAAAAAATATACAAAAACCAATTTCGACATACCACACCATACACGGTTGTGCTGTCATACTTCGGCTAAAATATATCTTTGATATCTATTAAAATAAAGATACAGCATAAAGTTTCCATAACCTCCACGAAGTCCCTAAATTCCAAGAAAAATTCGATATCTTGGCAACGCTGCATCCAAAATACAAAACAAAAAAAACGGTTCTGTAGCAAATTTCACGGAGAATGCAAATATTCCAAAGGATTAATGCGATTGTCAAAATCTAAATATTTTATTTTTGTCCTGCAAATACGTCCACTGCGAACCTTACAACTTTTGTATTCAAGTTTTGTTCGTATCTCTTACGGTTCCTGAGATCCAGGGGGTAGGACAAACTATTTGGGACACGCTGGACACTGTATCAATATGAATCCCTCTCTCGACCTGCATCTTTTTATTCTGGCAATCTTTTTATACAGGGTGAGTCGAAGTTAAACCTCCATACTCAAAATTTGAGTAGTATTTTTAAAAATAAATGGGGTTCTTCATATAACATTTTGTCCAAAAACGCTTCGTTTTCGACATACAGGGCGTCAAAGTTTTCTTTTAAAAACAGAAAAAAATTAGTATTTTCGGTTCCATTTATGCTATCGAGTTGAAAATTGGTACTTTTATGTTTTCTGGGACGGCGATTACGAATTTTCTATCAATTTTCTTCTAGCCGCTAGAGGGCGTTGGCTACGTCGTTACTTTCGAACAAGTGTTTTAAACTTTTTTGTCGCTGAATCTGCATTTTAGACAGCGGAATATTAAATTACATTCGATTTTGAACAAAAAATGTCTCTTGTAAAAATACGAAAACCTTAACCGTTTTCATGGAAAACGCAATTTTGTGTCGCGGTGCGCGTGAATTCGAAAAAATTAAAATTTCGTAGTAGGCTGAGAAATGGGATTTATTCATTTGGAATTCTTTATTTACAGTAGGTATTGTCCTAAATTAACAATTTTTGTGAAATTAGTAGTAAAAAGAACTTTAACCAAGACAACTTTATTATAATTTTTTCGTTATGTTTTTGCTAATAAAGTTGTCTTGGTTAAAGTTCTTTTTACTACTAATTTCACAAAAATTGTTAATTTAGGACAATACCTACAGTATGAAAACGGTTAAGGTTTTCGTATTTTTACAAGAGACATTTTTTGTTCAAAATCGAATGTAATTTAATATTCCTCTGTGTAAAATGCAGATTCAGCGACAAAAAAGTTTAAAACACTTGTTCGAAAGTAACGACGTAGCCAACGCCCTCTAGCGGCTAGAAGAAAATTGATAGAAAATTCGTAATCGCCGTCCCAGAAAACATAAAAGTAGCAATTTTCAACTCGATAGCATAAATGGAACCGAAAATACTAATTTTTTTCTGTTTTTAAAAGAAAACTTTGACGCCCTGTATGTCGAAAACGAAGCGTTTTTGGACAAAATGTTATATGAAGAACCCCATTTATTTTTAAAAACACTACTCAAATTTTGAGTATGGCGGTTTAACTTCGACTCACCCTGTATTTCTTTTGTGCCCATCATTATTGCAGATCGCAACCGTTACATGGGCCGTGGTTTTCTTCGGTTTTCCACCGTTGGCCGTGGTCTCGGGCGACAAATTGGGCGGGATCGGGAGATTTGGCAGCGCCCTGGTTGGGTCAATGTTGAAACCCATCTACGGACTCGGCTTCGGCGTCGGATTGCTAGGGGTCGTCCAGGGGATCGGAGGTGAGTCACTTCATTGTAAAAATACATTTTAAAAATCGTGTTAATTTTCAAGGACCAGTGAAGAAACTGCTCGAATGGAGGCCGCTTGTGATCTTGGGCAACTTTACGTTCAGCACGTACATTTGGCACTTCGGCTTGGTATTTTCAAGGGGGGTGTTCACTGAAGGCCTTTTTCGCACTAATGTCTTCGAAGAGGTACCTAAGGTGTTTTATAAAAAATGAAGGAAAATGTATTTCTGTTTTTCTTTGCAGAATATTTATCAGGTAGAAGTATTAATAGCGTCATATGTACTGGGTATTGCCATGTGTCTGATTTTTGAACAACCTTTTTTAAATCTCCAAAAGAAAATTTTGCCGCAAGTCAAGAAAAGGATGGAGGACAAAAATTGTACAAACGATGTTCGTGAAAAAGAATCTTGACAGGATTTTCTGACTTTCTAGCAAAATAAATAAAAATATGAAACACTTGAGTATTTCTTTTATACAGGGTGTTTCGGACCTAAATACAATAATTTTAACCACATGCGGAGAAAATTGAGCTTAATACGAATCCGCAATTAAAAAAAATTAAAAGTCAATAATAAAGCCAGAACAAATTTTTTAAGGAAGCTATTTTTTACAAACAATAACGACGCCACTGGCGAGGTAGCGTCCGCCAAGTGGGCCGGCCAGCAGCTACATTATTGGGCGACGTGCAATGTTGCCGGTTTTAGCTGGTATTCCCCGATTATAAGTACTTTTAAGTAATTTTACCATTTATGCGTTTATGAAAGGCCGATTCAGTTAAACTAATGAAATCAGGCGGTGGAGGCGGCCCTTCCGTGCGGCAGGAGAGGGGGCGATCATGCATCTATCTGCCGTATGCCAGTTTAGTTTTTAGTTGTTATCGTGTCGCCTTTTAAAACATAAAACCTTAACTAAGCGCCGTGTTTTGTGCCTTTATTGTTTTGTTTGCTAAAGATTATCATATATCATATTACATAGTAATAAATACACAAATAATAAATCTAGTTAGTAGTAAAAAATCAGACAATGAATGAACTGTATCGGCAACGTCGCACCGCGAGCAAAACGACAGTCGCCACATCGAGAGGAAGCGCAGAGCGCGACCGCGCAGGAGACTCGGCCTGGTCGGCCATCAGAAACCAAGAAACCAACAACGCGAAAAGGTACCTACGCGGAGAGGGTTTCCCCTCGGACGTAGGGCGAGTTGAGGTCTAAATTCCGTCGGTGGACGCCGTGGAAAACCGCAGTACCATATCGTCCGGGCGCTGCCGTGCCGCCGAACGTTCTTTTCGAAACCGGGAGTTTTGTGATAATAGCAAGTGCGAATGTGAGTGCGTGTCTTACCGAGGTGTTACCAGAGGAGGATAGTTTTTAAACCACCTTTCATTTGCTATCAGAGATTATTATCCTATACGATAATAAAAGGTAGGCACATTTAGATAAATCAGTAGATACCTTGAAAAGATAAAAAATATTGAGCTGGCAACGTCGTAAGGAAGACCTGAAACGAATTTGCCTCTCCCTCGCGTCTTGGGTAAGCGTCTAGCCGGTAATAAAACTGAGCGGCTCGTTAGGGGAAATATTAAAATTATTTAATTATTTCTAAAATATTTCCGAAAAATTTTTTTTTCTATTTTCCGCATTTATATACCTTTCTGAGTATGTGGTTAAAATTATCGTATTTAGGTCTGAAACACCCAGTGTTTTCGCGTTTCCCTCTGAACACTCCAGGAAACTATGAAGAGACGAGAAAAATTATGCTTTATAGAAAAAGTTTGAACCATTTGGGATTTTTTTTATTTTTTGGGCTAACATGAAACTACTCTGGGGCGATCATATATTTCTTATCTATGGGGGCGATCATCTCTGCTTCCAAAAAGATTCGAAATGATATCCTTAAACGTCGTGACGAAAAAAGTTATTTGAAAAAGTTGTTTCGAATTTTATTTTACCCCTATGTGCAATATTTGGATTGTGTGCCATATTTGCCTTTAGAATTGTTTTTTGTCTATCATCCAAACGTGATATTTTTTTAGTTTTGGTCCCTTTTTGGGTCGTGATCGGCTAGTTTCCAGAAAAACTCAGCTAAAGAGGTGCAATTTTGGACAGTTTCCCTATTTCTAGACCACCCTGGACAGCCGTTGCCAATTTTTTTTATGTTAGATAATCTTATTTATTACAGAATTATATTAATAATATTAACTTCACAGGCGCACTACTGATAAAATCCTAACAAATTTACCACAGCAGAAAAATATTAACAATATTTTGCATTTTAATCTAGTAGGCAGCTGTAAACATTTTAAGTCAAACAATAGTTATTGAGCAAGCATACACTGAAATTAGCGTGCCTACAGTATATTTATTTCGCTAGTTGTGTTTTTTAAAAGATGCATACCCAGGAAGAAAAAAATGATATTATTTTAATTCACGGTGAAAATAGGAGGAATAGAGAAACGGCTAATTTATGCAGTGAAACGCATCCCAACATAATGTATCCCGCAGTCTAAAATAATTTTAAGTAAGTTTATATCCACGATAATTTTAAAAGACCTCACATCAAATGGCAAGTTGACGCGCACGAGAATATTGTAATTCAAATTTATCCTTGTGAGAATTATTGTCTGAAAATTTGCACATAGGGGTAAAAGAAAATTCCAAGCAACTTTTTCAAATAACTTTTTTCGATAAAATCACAAATAAGGCATATGCATTTTATTCTATTTAGGTATTATTAGCGGACGTGCTGTACAATTGTTAAAATTGAAATTAAAGAAACCTTGAATTTTACCCCATCGTCAATGAAACAATTATTGTTGTTGTATTGTTATTCTCGAACGTTGCATACAAGTATTCAGTCATAATAATTAAAAAATTTCCTTCTAAAGGTAACTTATTTGTATATTTGGTTCTATCTTAATCTATCAAATTGTTGCTTTTGCAGACACAAACATGTTGCCTAACGTTTTTGAAATGGACGATTTTAAAGACTGCGTTAGAAACGAAAATAATTTTTGTAAAGTTAATGCTGCGCTTCGACCTACAAATTCGGATAATTTTCTATGGAAAATGATAAAGGTAATCCATTTTTTCTAAATTTGGCCCTATTTTCTAAACGCCCTGTATCTGAGGTGAGCTGAATTCGATGGAACGAATTATGTTTTCAAACAAAAAATGCCAAAACACGATTTCGTGATTTTTGGGGTCTTCGTTTGATTGCAGTGGGCCATGGACTGATCGTATATCAAAAAACTGTAGCCCCAAGGATAGAGCTCTTTGAATACAATACGCTAAAAAATAATTCTGAAGATCGAACAAAATTTCGAAAAATACGGAATTGTCCGTTTTAAAGTAACACACTGTATGTTTGTATTGATTATGAATTTGTTTCGACTTTGACAGGAGAGGAACTCTTCTACGTCTTTCGACAGAAGCAGGATATACAGGATGATGTGCATACCAAAAGAAAATAGCGGGAACAGAGAACTGATGGAAAAGTATTGCTATGGGGGCTTAAAAGAGAAATTTGAGAATCAAAGCCTGGTGCCTACCATAACGAGTATACGTTGCATGGATAATGAGGCTATCAGAGAATTTCCGCCGTATTTTGACATGGTTTTGTAAGTATTTACCAAGGGGGGAAAAGGTTTTAAATATTCTATAAAAAAGTTTAAATACATTCTATTTTATTTCTTATTGTTTAATATTCTATTTCACCATAGTAAATAATCAAATCTGTATTTTTGTTGATAATTAAAAAAGAAAATGGTGAAATTGACATTTGGTAATTAATTTTCTGCTTATTTCTAACAGGGTACCTCTCTCATAAATCATCCCAGGGAATTAAATTAAATTTTCACATACAAATGTGATCTAGATTTACTATACTATAAATTGTACTGTAAAAATTGAAACCGACTTCAAAAATTTGCCCGTATGCACACTCCACTAAAAATTAAAAAAAAATAACAAAAAATAACATCGACTTCACAAATCTTTCTAAATTGAGTTATTTTTGGATTTGGTCAAGGCAATGCATTTAAATCTATTTAGATATATTATGAACACATCATATCCTACATACATCATAACTCACTGTCACCGACTCGATTTAGAAAGAGAAAAATATTTCTACAATTTTGGATGAAATGTACTTACGGGCTTTGTGAAGTCGGTGTTATTTTTTGTTATTTTTTTTTTAATTTTTAGTGGAGTGTGCATACGGGCAAATTTTTGAAGTCGGTTTTAATTTTTTTGTTAATTTTTTTTTTATTTTTTATTAAATTATTAAGAATTATCGAAATCTGTCCACTATTAAACTCCATCATTTCCATCCCCTATTTATCTACCTTTAAGGGTGGAATTTTTTCTTTAAATTTAAATGAGACCACATCTAAGGCACCCCCTTTCCAATAAAAGAATCATCGAAATCGCTTCAATATGAAATTTCATCCCCTATTTGTCCTTCCTTAGGGGTGGAATTTTTTCTTCAAATTTAAATGGGACCATTCTGTAGGTACACAGTTTCAAATAAAAAAGAATTGTCCAAATAGGTTTATAAATGACGGATTTCTGAGGTAACAAACATAAAAAAAAACATACAATCGAATTATTGATAACCTCCTCCTTTTTTTGAAGTCGGTAAAAAATTATGAACTTGTATGTATCTTTGTTTGCGAGATACAGGATGTTAAAATGAATAAAAGAAATATTTTTCAAAAATTGCAGAATTACTTGGCCCATTTTGATGAAATTCGGCATATTTTTAATGATGAGTAAAGGCTTAATTTGATGTACTTAAAATTATATTTAATTTATTTGCTCTCGAGCATGCTAACTAGATACTTTTAGGAAAATTTGAGCCATTTGAGGACACCTGTTTGATATTATCGCAAGATGAAATAATCAATAATATACTTTTTGTCTCTTGCAACTTTTATCCATTTTGCTTAGTTTCTTAGAAAAATAAATAAAACCTTAAATTTAATTTCATTCCATTAATAAACTTTATTTCATTTTAAAATTTTGATAATCTCCGGTTAGCAATTTCACCATCGCAAAGTTTGAAGACAAATGATAAAATTTAACACCCCACATTTTGTAAACGAAGCTTTAAAAGATGCAAGTTTTACAAGTTCTATTTAAAAATTTAAACATGAGACATCCTCTATTTTCATTATTTATCATCATTATAAAATGTTTAACTTTGACAAAAAAAATTAATTGAAATAAACTCCTACTGTTATTAATAATATTGTTTCAAATATTGAGATATAGTGATATAGTTGATTAAATTACCACAAACGACTTTTTTTTGGAAATGGTTGAAATTCAAAAGGAAGAAAAAGCAATGAATAAAATGACAGATATTGAAGATTTAAGCTCCATTTGCTCTTATATTTTATTTTTGGATAAAAAATAAAATAACATATCTGCTATTTTTATAACCTATAATTTCAACATTATTCAATTGTTTTAATTGACATTTTTATAACCTATATTTATATCATCCGTCGATTACAACCTGTTATTGTTATCTAAGCTGTCAGGTCTAATGTCTAGTATGCCATATAAACAAAAAACAACTAATCAACATGCCAGAAAAATATTTTCTAAATTTTTATTGAATGATATTATCAAAAATATCTATGAATTTATACTAAAACAATATACCTTACCTAACTATACTTTGTATAATAATTTTTACAATTTTCAAAATTCACTTCACTATTATATAAATGTAAATATTCAATTTAATAATGAATTATTACAATTTTACTCTCTCTAGACCTGATGAAGTTCTAAAACTAAGAAGGAAAGCTCGGAAATTATTAAGGATAGTGTAGTTTTTGAATAATATATCTGCTGAAAGTACCCACGAATTTCATTTCCATAATTTGAGCAACACAGCAGTGAAAATTTTTACCTTATAATTTTTTTTAGGATACTACTTTCTTTGTACGTAGTTTGGATATTATATGCTACAGCAAACGACAGAAAAGCCAAACAAGGTCAGCCAACAACAAAATTTACGACTCTATCTTCTATCTATTTTCATTTTATTACAAATTACTAGTCACACAACTACTTGCATACATTTTGTGAATAAAATGAAAAATTCTTCATTTTACTTTCGTTTAAAAAAACATGTTTTATTATTTAAAATATTGATGTGTATTTCTAGGAAACAAAAAATGGATTTCATCGTTTTCACTGAGAAAAAATTGGCATTCATTGACGACACAAAAAGAAAATGGCGACTCGGCGAAACTTAGGTGTATCCAAAGTATGAGAGTTTTAACCACTGGTGCGGTAGTGTTGATACATACTCAACTAGCCACTGCTCAACTTTACCACGCAGACATTCAATATGTTGAAATGGTAACTAAAAATTTTAAAGTTGTGTAGTCAAATAACATGCATAGTTTCCTCCTATGATGAGTATTAATATTAGTAGCTTATATCATTATCCCTATGTTTTTTAATAAGAAATTTTATTTTTAGATTTTTAAAAGCTACATTTTGCGTGCCATTTTCGTTTTGCTTCCATATTACGTGGTCCAACCATTTTTCGTCATTTCGTCATGGTTACTAACAAACCAAATTTACGAAATTCACAATGCAAACGGCAAATTTACGTTGAAAGATTGCCTGATTCTTCTTGTAAATAGAGCATTTAGGTATGTATGTACATAAAGATACATACAGGGTGGTTGGCGGTTTACTTTTCAGGACCAAACTGTTACAGTGGATATGTGGACTTAGTTGAGTAATTTAACTTAAATTTGTTACACGTTATATAGTGGCATGGGTTAGCGTAAAACCTGTTAATATCAAACACCTTGAACAACCAGTGGCGAAGAAGTGGGTAACCAGTACAATAATTGTTTTTAGAAAAAATTGTATCACCTTGTAATAAAATGTATTTATTTTTGTATGTAGATTTTAGTTGTGAAAAAAGGTGCTCTTGGCAATTTTTCGTATGTGTCATGGTTTCACGGCAAATTTGTTTTTTTTTTGTATTATTTCAAGGTATTTCTGAAAAATTAACTAAAACAATTTGTTTGATAAGTAAGACTCAAAGTAGAAAAAATGAGTAGCTTACCCATTCAAGGTTTTACTTTTCGAGATACAGATCGTAACAATATAATTTTATCTTTCCTAAATGTTTTAGACCCCCCTGTATCTGTAAAAGTATGGCCTTAAATAGGTAAGTTTATTAAAAAAGGTTATTTTATTTAAAATATGGAACACATTTTATGTACACTGAGTCTTACCTACCGAGCAAATTGTTTAGTTAATTTTTCAGAAATACCCTGAAATAATAATACAGAAAAATAAATTGGCCATGAAACTATGAAAAATACGAAAAATATCCAAGAGGGCATTTTTGTTTAGGAACAATTAAAATCTACAAGAAAAAATCAATATATTTTATTAGTATACAAGGAGATTCATTTTTTCTAAAAACACTAATTATTGTGCTAGTTACACACTTCTACGTAAATGGTTGCTCAAGGGTTGTGCTAACCCATACTTACCATTATAAATATCTTAAGTATATTGGTTATTTTTTTGAAGATCTATCACCTGTTACAGTTTGGTCCCGTTAAAGTGAAACACCCAGTACATGATAAAAAAAATTTATTGTGGGCTATCCATCACAAATTTATACAATGTGTCCCGGATAAGAATGAACAGCATGGGGATCTTGCAAACGGTGAGAGATAGAACAACAGTTAAGTGGGGGAAAAGTTGCGCAATTTTAAGGTCAATAAAATGGTATAAACAGATTTTTAATATCTTTTATTTTTTGTTGTTGTTATCACGGATAGGAAAAAAAGAAAAACACTTTCTTATGGCACATTTTAACTGGCTTTAAGATGGCGTTTTTAGATCTGCTCTACAACATTTCGTTTTTGAAAAACCATCTTCAACTTTATTTTTTTTAAATACGTACCTACCTGGATTTTTTTTGCAGATTTTGAAAGCACTTTTCATTGCAAATACCATGATGTATGACACGAAACATTTTTAAAATGTTTTGAGACAATTATACTGAAAATTCCTTTTTTTTCATTTATTTTTTTCTATTGCGGCCCTGTATTTAATAATAAGAAGTCTAAATATTAATCAGTATTGTCATTGTCAACAATTTAACTTACAGTTTATTTTTTTACTTCGAAAACTTAATATTTTTAAATACGGCCCTGTCTGGTTACTGTTTTCCTCTGTTGTTGTACAGCAAACAGTGTCGCATTGTATTTTGGAGTAAGTTATTCGCTTTTTCTAATCGTGAGAAGAAAGCTTTAAGCTAATGAAACCAATAACTTTTGCCATTTATTAATTGCAACAATACATTCGTTCGGCCTCTACACTATTTCTGTAACACAAGATATACCACGCTAACATGTTAAATTTGTCGTCATTTGAAAAAGCACCCTCAATTTGTAATAATACAAACTATTAACTAAATGATACAGTGGGAGTTATGACAAATGGCAAGGGGTTGGTTTCGTTGTTTCAAAGCCTTCTAGGTGGAGGATTTTTATTTATTTTTTATTATCGTATGTGACTGTTATTAGTCCTTGTCGTCTTTTTTTGGTTCTCCGATTGAAAGATAAGTTGTAAGTTAAATTTTTGACAATACTGATTAATATTTAGACTCCTTATTATTAAATACAGGGCCGCATTAGAAAAAATGAATGGAAAAAAGGAATTTTCAGTAATTGTCTCAAAACATTTTAATAATATTTCATGTCATACATTATGGTATTTGCAATGAAAAGTCCTTTCAAAATCTGAAAAAAATTAAAGTCCGTATTCAAAAAAATAAAGTTGAAGATGGTTTCTCAAAAACAAAATGTTGTAGAACAAATCTAAAAACGCCATCTTAAAGCCCGTTAAAAAGTGCCACAAGAAAGTGTTTTTCTTTTTTCCTATCTGTGATAACTTCAGAAAAAAAATTAAATCGAAAATGCAAAATTTTACTTTTTTCGAAATAACTCAAAAACGAAAAAGATATTAGAAATCTGTCTGTACGATTTTATTGAGCTCAAAATTGCGCAACTTTTTCCCCGTTTAACCGTTGTTCTAACTCTCGCCGTTTGCAAGGTCCCCAAGCTATGTTCATTCTTATCCGGGAAACATTGTATATATATGTTATTATTGTTCCAAACCGCACTTTTAATCTTTTCAGATTTTGGCCAACCCTCGTAGTAATGGCCGTCGCAATACATAAGTGCAAAACTTTTTATGCACCACAGTTTTTCGAAGTGTTCGACGCGTGTGCAGACGCTTGCGCGAATAACTGGTTCGCATCGTTGCTGTTTTACGTCAATGTCTATCCTTGGTCACAAGGAGTAAGTATAAGCATTATCTCGGGAAAATATTTACTCAGTAAATACCAATAATTGTATCTACTATTTGCAAATTTTTAGTGTGGTCCAGGTACTTGGTACATCGCGGTCGATACCCAGCTGTACGCAATTACTATGGTTATATGTTACGTTGTGCTGAAATACGAACTAAGCATGAAGAAAGTCCTTTCGAGCCTCTTGGTATTTTCCGTGGCGTTGTTCGCAGCAATCAAGTTTTTCCACGACACGCCTATATATATTTCGATGAGCATAAGGTTGGTTTATAACGTTCACAGCAGGCGCGGATCCAGGGGGGGGGGGGCGCGGGGGGCGCGCGCCCCCCCCTCACCGTTTTTGATTTTTTTTTAACCGGCACCGGAGGAGAAAGGACTTATGACAAAAAATATAGGCTGGCCGCTGATAGACAGATTTGTCTCAATGGACAACGCCGCATTGAATAACCTTCGCGACACCGCGCCGCAAAGTGCATTATTTTCCTAATTTACGGTGCCGGGCCCCGCCGTATTATTCTCCTCCTCCTCCTGGCCGTGTCTGTATGCCGTGTGCGGCGCCGCCGGGCCGCCGGCGCGCGCGATGGTGTGCAATCGGCGGCAACGCTGGCAACATGCCATCTCTGATCTCTGTGGTCTGCGTCGTGCGCGCATTCTAACACTGCACATCTAACCTATACCTATATTTTGTGACTGCACAGTGCACCGCGTACTGTGACTGTGTGCACACGTTCCCAAATTTTTATACCTAATAATACCTACTGACGGTCGGTAGTTCGGTAGTCGGTGAAGAGATATTACGCGTTTTACCACGACATGTCGAAGCGTGACACCGAAGAAAAAGAAAAGGGGAATACTTTATTAAACTATTTTAAAAAATTTAAAAAGGACCCAATGATAAACGTTAACGATCACTCGGAATGCTCGAAAAACACCGAAGAAAACCAAGATTTTTCATTCCGAGAAAATCAGGAAAGCCAAAGTAATTTGGATACAAGTCTTAAAAATGTAGATCCTACTGTCTCTACTATACCTATAAATTCTATTGACATTGGCACATTTTTGTCGGACCTAAAAACTGTCGATGACTTTACTCGATATCAGATTTTAACTAATCACTGGATACCGGATAAAAATTATACATTTCCCTTCTCTAGCCATATGAAAAGAGGGAGAGAAGAAAAACGTCGAGCCAACCACGGCCACTTAGAAAAGCATAAATGGCTTGTGATATCCAAATCCAAACAAGGGTTATTTTGCAAATTTTGTGCTTTATTTCTATCAGACACGTTAGTCGGTGGCCAAAAGGCTATATTACCACGAAAATTAGTTACAGAACCATTAGTAAATTTTGCTAAACTGACAGGAGTAGAAGGAGATTTACACAAACATGAAATTACCAATTATCATACTCAGGCAATAGAGAAAGGTATGTATAAAAATGTAGATACAGGGTGCCCAATATCAATATGTATGGAATAATCCAACCATACCATTATTTATTTGTCGGTTTTTATTATTAAAAACTGTAAGAGCGTGATGCTATTTTTAATACTAATAATACTAATAGCTAGCAGCTAGAAGAACAAAAAATCATTTTATTGCCAAAAAATAAGTAATATCTAAAGTCAATTTACGCGTCTCGGCTCTTTTGTAATTCACTCGTTATAACGATATAAGCATTATTCCATACATATTGGACACCCTGCTATAGGTACATCTAATACCTATCTATTTTTTGGTACTAGAATAGTTCCCATCTATTAAATTGAATAAATATTCAAATTCTATGGAGGTATCTTTATATGTAACAAGAATTGTTTTCTTAATGATTTTTTTAAATTAAAATGATATTTAATTTAATTGAGTATTGAATTTTTAGGTAACAATTTCATCGCAGCTTATGAAAAACCAGAATTGGACGTAAGAAATATGCTTTCAGAAGAAAGGAAGAAACGAATTCTTGAAAATCGTTCGCGGTTAGTACCTATAATAAAATCAATTATATTACATGGACAACAAAATATTCCCCTGCGAGGTCATCGCGATGACGGGCTGCTGTATGATGAATTTAATTTGGTGAAAAATAATGATGGCTGTTTCAGAGCTCTGCTAAGGTTTCGAATAGATTCTGGTGATATGGTACTTAAAGAGCATTTAAAAACTTCCAGCTCCAATGCTACGTATATTAGCAAAACTACAGCTAATCAACTTATAACCTGTTGTGGAGATGAAATTTTAAGTATATTAACTAAAAATATTAGCGATGTGGGATACTATTCAATTATTTTTGATGAAACTACCGATGTTTCCCACATATCCCAATTAAGTATTTCGGCGCGTTATATCAACAAAGGAAAGATTATTGAGAGTTTCTTGGGTTTTGTCGACCTGCACAAATTTACTTACGGCGATTCAAATGATCCCACTGAGAATGTAGAACCAGCAATCACAGGAAAAATCCTTGGAGAATCGGTTTTAAAAGTAATAAAAAATCTAGGTTTGGATATAAAGAAATGTGTGGGTATAGGTTGCGATGGTTGCTCAGTAAATATGTCTAAAGTTAAAGGAGCAGCCGTTGAAATTAAAAAAGAAGCCACAAATGCAATAATTTGCCCGTGCTTTAATCATGCATTGAATTTATCGTTGTCAAAATCACTTGCTTTTTTCAAGGCTCTTCAAAGAGATATTTTATTTTAAAAAAGTTTTTGAAACATAGCCTATCGAGCCCTTGCCATACTCGATGGATCGAAAGGCATAATTCAATCCTCCAGTTTCAAAATGATCTAACATTAATTGTTGAAGCCCTGAAAGAAATATCCGATTGGAGTGATGATAATTCGGCAACAAAAGCACATATACTCTTAAAAGCAGTTTGTGATTGCGAATTTATAATAACAATACATATTTTAGCAGATATCTTCGCTGTATCTATGCCATTCAGTAAATACTTACAAGATAAGAATATTGATGTAGAAGCAGCTAACTCTAAATTAAAAAAATTAACAGATTCGTTAGATTCAAAGAGGGCTGATAGCGACTCTTACTTCCATTCATTTGTAATGAAAGAAGCATCCAAAACATTAGCTGAACTGGATGTCGAATTAAAAAAACCTCGAGTAGTTTCAAGGCAAACCCACCGAGATAGTTTTGCAGATGTCAAAGACTTGACACCACATCAGTACTGGAAGCGTGTAATTTTTATACCTGTCTTGGATTCTATAATTATAGACCTCAAAGAAAGATTTTCAAGTGAATTATTAGATACTCTTCTATTAAATAATTTACTTCCAAAAAATCTTGCTTTCAGTACTGATGTTGGAAAACTTTCCAACAATCTAACAAAAATATTAGAAGTATTTGGATCAATCTTAGGAAGTCCATCTTTAGTACAGTTTATGGGTGAGATCCAATTGTTCAGATTAACTGATAATTCTATAGATTCCGCTATAGAAGCATTAGAATTAAGTAACAAAGAAGAGTTACCTATAATCCATAACTGTCTTAAAATTTTATGTACTCTACCAGTTTCTGTCGCTACTGCTGAGCGAAGTTTCTCAACATTGAGAATTTTAAAGACTTACCTACGTTCCACAATTGCCCAAGATAGACTTAATGGCCTAGCCTTGCTCTATGTCCACAGAGACATTGAACTGAATGTGGAACAAATTATAGATAGATTTAGTAAACAAAAGAGAAAAAAAGACTTTATTTTATAATAATATAAAACATATTTTTTTATTTTTTTTAACCAAAGGCTGGTGTTTGTGATACCTTTATAGAACAAATAATACTCGCATATGTTTTTGTTGTTTTTGGTGTGTATTTTTTTTTATTTTTTGAGTTGCAGTTCCCTATATGTATGTACCTATGTATAGTTGTGTTTATTTATTTGCTAACTAGCAAGTCATCTAAAGTTTATTTTTTTGGAATATATAATATATTTATATACTATGATATAAAATAATATGCTTCTTTTTCTTCATCCTTGCGCCCCCACCTGAAGAAAATCCTGGATCCGCGCCTGGTTCACAGCGGCGATGGGCTAATACACTGAGAAAAAAATTCTTGATTTTTTCACTTGTCTTTTGTGAAGTGCCTCAGTCTCATAAAACAAATTGTTGAAATGTGGCAACATAAGTGTCCAATGCCAACCTTGACGGCTGACATTGAAGCAAAAGCGTCGAGTTACTAAGATATTAACGTTCATTTGCCCCACGTTTTAAACTTCCAGAAAAAAAATCTTTCATTCTTTTAATTTAGACATTTATGACATTTCCATGGCAACTTGAAAAGTTGTCTTTTAATTAGTTTGATTCAAGTTTCTGTGGCGAAGGACACAATTAAAAATTAAATGGATCTGTTTACGCCACAAAGAAATTTCCGAGAATAGGTATACAATGGAGTCTTTTCACCCTATTCGGACAAACAGCTAAAAAATTTGTTGTATTAGGTAGGTATTAGCCACGATGTATGTGGACAACATCGTGGTATTAGCCCATTTATAGTAGCATTAAGTGTTGCGATATTGTTGTACCCACCACAAATTTTTTGAAAGGTTCTTCTAAATATTGCAATAGTTGTCCAACAAATTGCAGGAACTGTTGCCGTATCAATATTTTTGCATTTTTAGTGACACAATGAGAGATATTTTCTTTTATAATGAAAGCTACTACATTCAGTACACCAGCGCCTATTCCAGTTGGACTACAAGTTTGATAGGTGCAGCCATCGGTTACATTTATTACCATACCAAGAACGAGGAATTCAACCATGGCACGGTAGGTGCACTGCGTCAATCCAAATCCCTCTCTCAACCTACATATATTCTTATCCTCGCAATATGTTTATAGTATTGTCTATTTTGCTCATCGTTTTATTGCAGGTCGCAACCGTTACATGGGCCGTGGTTTTCTTCGGTTTTCCACCGTTGGCCGTGGTCTCGGGCGACAAATTGGGCGGGATCGGGAGATTTGGCAGCGCCCTGGTTGGGTCAATGTTGAAACCCATCTACGGACTCGGCTTCGGCGTCGGATTGCTAGGGGTCGCCCAGGGAATCGGAGGTGAGTCACTTTATTGTAACTACCGAAAAATACATTTTATTATTGTGTTATTTTTTCAAGGACCAGTGAAGAAACTGCTCGAATGGAGGCCGCTTGTGATCTTGGGCAACTTTACGTTCAGCACGTACATCTGGCATTTCGGTATCGCGTTTTTGCGGGGAAATTTTACCGATGGTCTCTTTCACGCCAATGTCTTCGAAATAGTGAGTACATTGTAGAAAAAAATAAAAGAATTTTGTTCCTCCCTTTTTTGCAGATTCTTCATCATATAGGACTTTTAATAGTGTCATACCTAATGGGCATTGCGTTGTGTCTTATCGTCGAACAACCTTTCCTGAACCTACAAAAGACATTTTTGCCGCAAGTGCAAAAAATGAACAAAAGTTCTACAAACGGTGTTGAGAAAAAAATATCTTGAAATATCCATTGCTTTGTAATAGGAAATTATTATGCTATAACAATAAATGACAACAAATTGCACCTAATACAAATTGTTTTATTCTATTATTGTTCTTACTACATAGGTAATGTTCACTTTTTTCTATAAAATCTTAAAATTAAGAAATAAGTACCGCACTTAAACAAAAAATATATTATGAGATAAGATTGTCGATTAAACTTTTAATGCAATTGTTTATAATTTATAATTTAAAATAAGGTCAAGTGCTAAAGAAACATCTAAATTACTTATCTATCATTACTTGATACAAATTATAATAAAGAAGTTAAGTAACCGGTAATAGTATATTTCATTACGAGTCTGGAAATAAAGATTTTTCGTGAGCGCGTGACAAATTCCCGTGTGAGGCGCAGCCGAACACGGGAAGTCATGCAAGCACGGAAAAATCTATTTCTGGACGTGTAATGAACGATATTCTTTACTATACTTCTTTGAAAACGGAAACTTAAAACATTTTATCGGCATATTATAATAAATTTAATTGACAAAAAATAAACAATGCAGACAATATAGTGTTTGGTATCTATGATGCGTTTCCATGGTTACTCTCAAATTATTTCAAAGGTGCTTTGTTGTAAATTAGTTATTGTCAGATAAGGTGAATAAAACGTCAAAAATATTACAGAAATGTATCTAAATATTGAAACACTTACGAATTAAAATACAAAATAGGTACATGTTAAATATCAGAGAGCATATAGAGTTTCTTAAATTTAGTTTACTTTGCTGTATATTTATATTTTAAAGCCATATATTCGGTATTTTTATTCAGCGCACGGAAAGTTTTTCCATGCGCTGTTTCCGTGCGCTAGCCCGAAAACCCCCTTCTTTCATTATTGCTAAAACAGATGAAAATAAGGTGTTTTCAAAGAAGTATAAAAAAATATTTGCTAACTTTCTGACCATTCCTACATCTAATTTTTTAGTTTTAATCTGACGGGTAAGTAGAAAATAATGTTGAATTGACGGCCTACTTGATGTCAGTTTTATTGTCATGGATGAGTCTATTTTCTCAAATGTGTTTTTAAAGAATAACTTTGCTGAAAATTGAAAATTATGTCCCTATGCCAATTTTCACTTATAATCTCCCTAGAGCATGAATTATTTCCGGAAATTTTTTTCGAGATGCGAATTTTTTGAAAATTTCCTTAAAAAATTCGCAACCGAGAAAAATTTCCGGAATTTTAAAATTTCATGTCAAAACTATTTGAAAATAGAATTAAATTGGTGACATAACCATGTCCATCACAGTAGGCTGTTGTTATTGTTGTATAGGAATGGTAAACTAATTAGATGTCGATGATCGGTATTTTGAGGCGTAATCGCGTTTTATTTGCATTGGGCACAAAAAAATGTCGCGTTTTGGAACAGAAAATAGTGAAATGATAAGAAAAGAGGTGGATAATATATTAATTCCATGTAATACAAAGAGATCAAAGATATGGAAACAATTTTGAGGCACCTCATGGTGCTTTTATTACAGCTGTCAAGCCAGGGACATTTCCACTTATTAATCTTACAGCTAGGTACTTATGGGAGGGTGATTTCCGAAATAATACACAAGTTGCCATGCCAACGTTAAGAAATGCTTGTGTTTTATTGATTGTACCTTGTCGACATGAAATTTTCAAAATAATTGGCCTACTTTTATTTTCGTCCATTTTATTTCCTATAGGTAGGTGAACTATCCTTGTCGTTTACAATATCGAAAAATTTCATTAGAAAAAGTTGCTTACAATTGAAAACTATGACCCTATGTCAATTTTCAAAATAATTGATTATTTGACATTATTTCAAACAAATCGTAGTAGTCCAAATTTCGCAGACTTGCATACTTTTTTTATTCTGAATAACTTTTTCTAATGACATTTTTCGATCTTTTAAACGACAAGGATAGTTCACCTACTTATAAGAAATAAAGTGGACAAAAATCAAAGTAGGCCAATTATTTTGGAAATTGACACAGAAAATAAATAAATCGTTCCTGTCAGGGCCTACTTTATTTTTCAAAATTAAAAATATATTATGGTGAAAATTATTTTCTAGGCAAGCAGGCCTGGACCCCAACCCAAATGGCCAAATTCGAACTCGATAATTTTACACCTCTCGTTTCACTTATCCTGGGACACACTGTACAGTGTGTCCCAATTTGATACTGGACACTTCAGAACTATAATACGAAGAACAAGGAAAACAAATGGTCTCTATTTTTTTATTGGTAGTCCCAAGGGAGAGTATCTCATAGGCGGTGGTATTTGGATGGGATAATTATTTCATGGCCTGCTATGATTTTTTAAAATAGCTAATTTTGAAGAAACCCTATTAGGCATTTTTACGACAAAATGTTATTAAGAAAACTTGTTCAGAATGAAAAACTGAGTAGAATTGCTTTAGGCCTACTTTTATTTTTAGCTTTTTCGCCTTTTTCTCCCACATTTTTTTTTATAAATGTGTCCTTTCTGGAGATTTCACATCAAAATATTATTAAGGAAACTCGATCATGGTGAAAAAATAAAATTTTGACGTGAAATCTCCAGAAAGGACACTTTTCTAAGAAAAGAGTGGAAGATAAATCAAAAAATCAAAGTAGGCCTAGCCTTTTGAAATTTTGCGAATCTACTCAGTTTTTCATTCTGAGCAAGTTTTCTTAACAACATTTTGTCGTAAAAAAAACCCTAAGGGGGTTTCTTGAAAATTTGCTATTTTAAAAAATCATAGCAGGCCATGAAATAATTACCACGTCCAAATACTACCGCCTATGAGATACCCTCCCTTGGTACTACCAATAAAAAATAAAGACCACTTGTTTTCCTTGCCCTTCATTAATTTCTGAGGTGTCCAGTATCAAGTTGGGACACACTGTATATTCAAATATTCCAGTGACAACACAGATCATGCTAAACGTAACATGAGAATAATACCTACACGCATATTATATGATTTTACAAATTAAATACAAGTAACAGTTCACTTCCTCTTTTCGAATTTCAAGAAAATCCCACTCTCTGACTTAAAAGTCAAATCGAACGTATATCTAAGTTCTTCAGGCCTGTGCTGGGCGACCACCCTGTATTTTCTGAGGACGTGCACCAGGGCGATTCTCAAACTCTTGTGCGAGAACTTCTGCCCGAGGCAGTTCCTGTGCCCAGCGCTGAAAGGGACGTAGCTGTACGGGTGTCTCTTCGACACGTTCTCGGGGAGGAATCTGTCCGGGTCGAACTTCTCCGGATCTGGGTAGATGGTCGGGTCTCTGTGGAGTTCGAAGATCTGCACTGCCACAGTACAGCCGGCCGGTATGGTCAGTTCATCTGAAAAGGTTAGGAAATATGTTAGTTGCTAAGACACAACTAAGTTTCCTGCATGCTTACCTAGAACGACTTCTTCTTCGAGTTTCCTGCTTAAGTAGGGAACCACCGTGTACAATCTCAACACTTCTTTGACGGTTCTGTCCAAGTAGGTCATACTGTTTATGTCTTGCATCGTTACGTCGCGTTCCATGTCGTCGTGGAAGGTCTCTTTGAGCTCTTCGTAAACTGTTTCCTGGAACAACAAAATGGCATTTACTTAATTTTTAACTCCTTTGGTAAAAAGCAATAAAAGCATTAAAAGCAATAAAAGCTCGTGGCCATCTTAGTCCGACGTTACATGTCATTTGTCACATAACTGAAAGCGGCAGCTTGGGCTTTGAGAAGTTTTAGATGTTTAAAGTGTTTTTAAACGTCTTAGTTTATATTATAGAAACAAGTTTGTGACTAGTGCGCGTGTGTCCTGGCGGAGGGGAACCGCCCAGGTGTTATTATGGCCTCTGGGTGGGAGCCGTGCCGTCCAGGAGTATTGGCGTCGACGCGTGAGCGCTGTAAGGGGAATTCTCCCCCCGGAATGGACGAATGGACAGTGGACGCTGAGACACAGACGGGTGAACTGCTTACGGGAGATCCGCGAGTTCAGACGGTCCGGGTGGCCGGAAGCCGTTCCCGTTGACCACGTTCGGGTTTGTGTATTTTGTATTCACCATTCACCTTGTGCGAAATAAATCGTACTCGAGGATTTTCGTTGTCGACCCACGCCCTGATACGGTTCCTATTCGGCCTTTCACGCTGCCGTCAACTGGGGCCTCGTCAATATTTACAGTATACTGAGTTTTCATTTTTATTTCGTAAAAAATAACCTAAATACCAAATATTGGGTCTGTTTATAATATATTTATACATATTACAAAAGCCAGGAAGAAAATGTCACCATAACAACATTTGCTTTGCCTCGGGATGAAAATTTGCGCCAAAAATGGATTCGTCAAATTCCAACTGAGATTTAATTTCTAAAAAACCCTTAAGTATGTGTGGCTAACTCATTTTCAAGAAAGTGAAACAATTAAAGTGGACAAAAATGTGTTGTGGGAGGAAAATACCTAAGTATAGAGAATATCACCTAAGCTAAAGGAAGGTGCTGTCCCAACAATTTTTGAGAATGTGCCAAAATATTTGAGTGCAGCGCCGTTTAACTCTCAGCCCAAAACAGCTGAGGCAGGTTGAAAATTTTGAGAAAACAATTATTAGAGAAAGCCTGGAAGCACGAAACCAATAATGTTAAAGAAAGAAAAGTCGCCAAATTGTTACGAAATTTGTTTTTTCTACTTATCTCCAAAAATGCCTTTTATTATGTAGGACTAAGACTAGTCCTGTAGTAAACGAATTTGTTGTCATATAATGTCCTGTAAATCATCAAGTAATAAAAATAAAACAAAGTTTTAAAAGGAAAAGTTGATCACAATGATTTGATCCTATAAGGCTTTTATTAAAGACATTTCTTCACCAAAAAAAATATTTACAAGCCCAGCCCTTCGGCGTGCAGAATTTTGATCTTATAGTGCGCTGTAACTTGTTAAGTCTTAGAGACTTTTAGGGCTTATAAGGAAAAGTTGTTCAGAATTTGACCCCTACCCATTTTGTCTAAAAAAAATGTTTAGGAAACCACCCTGTAGCGCAATTCGTAGCAGGAGTTCTAGTGTGATCTTTTGTTTGGACACTCAGGAGGCAGTCCCCAAGCAATTCTAAAAAAATTATCCTGTTTGCGTGATTTTTTTGCAAAACTGACATCTCTATTGGATAAATAAGCCTCACCTGTATTTCTGGATTGGTAGCCAACGCGTACAACGCCCAAGACAACGAAACAGAGGTAGTATCCAACCCTGCGAACACAAGAGTCAGCACTTGGCATCTGATCCAGAAATCGTCGCGATCCTCAGTAGAACCGCCCGCTTCTAGCAGTGCATCCAGAAAGATCTTCTTATTCTTCTCGCCTGAGTTGTGTTCTTTAAGACCGTCGAAGTTGCTATTCGCGACGTCAGTCAGACTTTTCTTTCTCCAATCGATGATGCTCTGGATGAATTCTTCTACCTCGCGCTGGAGCCTGTAGAATTTTTTGCCTGTGCTCGACAGCTTGAAGATGAAGTCGTTGTGGAGGAACGGGTTGATTATTCTTGCGATAACTGTCTCGAATAGTCTGGAAGAGTTAGATAATACAGAAAAATCATGTATCTTTTAGTCTGTTAATAACAACAAATACCTACTCTTCTAATACGTTCGCATAGTGAACATTTTCGCCTTCCAACGAATGTGTTTTGAATCCCGTCGAAGTTTCTATAAAACTTAACATTGTAAAACAATTCAAAATACAAAATACTTTGGGTTACCACAGATGGCGTCAAAGGCAAATCGTTGCATCAATGGAAATACATCGAAGAATGTGCCGTTCCGTGACAGGTCCAGAAGTTTACTGGAAAGCATTCTGCCTCGCTCGTTGAAAATTGGCACGAAACTGTCCAGCATTTGGAGATGAAGGGTGGGAGTAATCAGTTTTCTGTCTCGCCGCCATGTATCACCTTGAAAATGACACGAAACATTCAGAACTATAGCAAGGGCAGAATGTAAAGGCGAAGTCGGCAATAAATCATCAAAGAGAGAGCGCTATATCTATTGCTTTACTTGCACTCGCACAATTACACTCATGTCTCCTCCTCCAATTTGTATTCGACGTACGTCTTAAAGTTCGCTAAGCACCTTTCATGAAAGGAAGAGAGATAGAAAACCTAGTACTTGTCTTGTATTACTAGTTGATTGTTTAAGGCAGGCAGGGTCGGCCTAGAATAAATTATTGCTTAACTACCTGATGTGAACGGACGGATTAAAAATTTGTACTTAGGTACCTGTTGTAATTTCATTTGTAATTTTTGAAGATTAATTCCGTAATTTAGACTTGCAATTAAAAGATAATGATCCTGTAATTCAAAGTAGGTCTTAGGTATTTAAATAATTATTGTAAAAAAGGCAAAATATATATATTTATATTTTTAGTAAGGAATTAAATATCAACATAAAATAAACTTTACATAGTCAGAAGTCAGTATATACATAATAAGTAAATAATAATAATATTTCATTCGTTATGATTTTCAGTCAGAATATAAAATACTATCATCCGAATATGAATCGTCATTTAAATTTTTATAATTGGGTCTATGTCAACGTCCAATATCTTTTCTTTTGCCCAACAATCCTTAATAACGTTCTCGGTGTGTTTTATACAACTGGACCAGTTTTCTTTAGTGACTTCCTGGAAAGCTTCTTTCCAAATAGGCATTACCGTGTTATCATCATGCATTGCCTCAGATACAATTTTACATACAATTCTATTGCATTAAATATACAATGATATGGGGGAAGCATCAACACTTGATGTCCCATTTTATTAATTATATTGTCAGACGCATATGGCAACTTGGATTTATAATTTTTAACGATCTGGAGCAACTTACATTTAAGGGAATTTTCAGGAAAATATTTTTTTTATTTCGAAGCCAGTTAATTATTTCTTCTTTTTTGTGGCTGTATTGGGCACATTTTCACACAGCCTGGAATGGTATTTCGCATTGTCCATTATAATTAAAGAAGGGTTTTCAAGTTTCGGCAATAGTTTATCCTTCAACATTTCGGCGTTCATATTATCGTGGTAGTCTGCACTTTTATTTTTAGTTGAAAATATAAGCTCAGCGCCATCAATAAATCCGTCCTTATTACCGGCATGAACAATTATAAACCTTTTGCCATCATTCGCTTTTTTGTTGTACACACATTTTGGATTTTTGTCGTGCCAAGTTCTCATATTCGCCCCGTGTTGAAAAATCCAGGTCTCCTCTAAAAACACTTCGTCTAGAGGGCAGCTTGAAAATAAATTGGATGTATATTGTCGTAGAAATTACACTTAACGTTGATTTGCTGCAGCCCTTTTTTTCCAGTTCTTCGCATATTTTTTCCCTAGTTAAGTGTTGCTTGTTAGTTGTCATGTCATCAATCAAACTTCTTATTTCTCCTTTATCCGATTCTGTCAAATCTTTAGTTTTCGGGGCTGCTTTACTTTTAGTGTGTAGTGTGTACCATTTTAATATGTTTAATGCCTTCTTGCCTAATTCGTGAAATGGTCCTTGTACTAATCTGTAACGCCTCCGATGCACATTGAAGTACCGATAAATTTTCACGTGTGTTGTCTTTTTTTTTCTTGGAAATATTTCACCACATTTAATATTAATTTTCTACTTTGGGCACTGAATACTTCATGCTGCATTGTTATTACAGGAAGTCTATCACCAAAATAAACCAAATATTTCATTACTGCCCTATTTTATAGGCGTACTCCCATTTGAATATATTATCTTTATTAACATAATGTATCAGACAAGGACAGAGCAATAAAAAGTGGGTCTTGCGGTTCTTTAAGCCGAGCCTCTCGCTCCAAAACATAAGGGAGAGCAGGTAGGAAAATTATAGCCCATCTCTCTCGATTTTATGGCGGACTTCGCCTTTATATTCTGCTCTTACTATACATACCTACCTATGTACAGTGTGTCCACGTTAAGGAGTTCCCACCCTTGTAATTTTTTTATTTTTGAACCGATTTTCAAAAACCTTTTTTTTGTTAGATAGGTCGTCAAAATGCGCATTAGAGCGTTAGGCAGTTTGGTCCTTAAGCTGTAACCATGGCCAACTACGACCATTTTTATTGGCCGATATTTCGAGAAGTCCTATTAGCGATGTTTTTAGAAAAAAGTGATTACGGATTCGTGTTTAGAATCACTTAAAACCGCACCTTGTACCAATTTTCATTGTCCTAATTTCCAGGATGTCGGAGAAAAAATTATTTTTTATATTGAGAATTATTTTGTTGTCACAGCACACTACAAGATGCTAGTAGGAACTTAAATAATTGTATTTCTAAAAGTCAGATAATATGGAAATGTTTAAAAAAGAGGAGAAAAAATTTTTAGCCCAAATTTGTTCATACATTTGAAGTCTTTAAATAATAATTGAGATAAGAATGTAATTGTGCTTAGAACATCTTAATTAATATTTCAAAAAAATGTTTGTACACCGATGAAGCTTATAATTTTCCTAATCGTTGAATTGGACGAAATACCTAATCCGAGAAGACTACTTCGAATAAGAAATCGTTTTCTCATTTAAAGCAATGTAACCTTGTTGTAATGTTTTCATTAGATAATGTTAAAAACAAAATAAATTCGTATCTCAATATAAAAACTAATAAAAATTTTTTCCCCTTTTTTAAATTAGGACAATGAAAATTGGTACAAGGTGGTTTTAAGTGATTCTAAACTAGAATCCGTAATCAGTTTTTTTCTAAAAAAATTGCTAATGGGACTTCTCGAAATATTGGCCCATAAAAATGGTCGTAGTTGGCCATGGTTACAGCTTAAGGACCAAACTGCCTAACGCTCTAATGCGCATTTTGAAGACCTATCTAAAAAACAAGTTTTTGAAAATCGGTTCAAAAATAAAAAAAAATCACAAGGGTGGGAACTCCTTAACGTGGACACACTGTATGTACAGGGTGATCCAAACTCGACGCCCCAGACCTACAGCGGGAACACGAAAACTCAAAATAAAATTTCGAAAAGGGGTTCTTAAATGGGACATACTAAGGTCCAATTTTGACGGAAAATTAGCGATATTATTTTCCCAGAAACATACCAGTTTTTCTCTATATAATGAAAGTCCTTATCATTCTCAACTACTTTTATAGAAAGAAATTTTCTGTATCTTTTGTCGTTCCAAATCTACAGGGTCAAATATGTAAAAAAATATGGAATTTTTTCTAATCATTCTTCGAAATCTAGATAGCTATGGAAACAATTGATAGTCAGAAATTATTTAAGAGTGTTAGGGTGCCTTGCGCACCCTTAAATTTATTCAACTGGAATATTTTTTAAAAAAATTTTTGTAACAAACATTAATAACAAACAAGTTAGTAACAAGCACAATTCAGAAATTTAATAAATAATCCAGTTGAATAAATTTAAGGGTGCGCAAGGCACCCTAACATACTCTTAAATAATTTCTGACTATCAATTGTTTCCATAGCTACCTAGATTTCGAAAAATGATTAGAAAAAATTCCATGTTTTTTTACATATTTAGCCCTGTAGATTTGAAAAGACAAAAGATACAGAAAATTTATTTTTATAAAAGTTGTTGAGAATGATAAGGACTTTCAATATATAGAGAAAAACTGGTATGTTTCTGGGAAAATAATATCGATGACGTCACAGCGGCCATTTTCCCAAACATCAAAAAAGCTCATTTTCGGTCAAAATTTGACCTTAGTATGTCCCATTTAAGAACCCCTTTTCGAATTTTTATTTTGAGTCTTCGTGTTCCCGCTGTAGGCCTGGGGTGTCGAGTTTGGATCACCCTGTACATACTGTGGCAATTTTAATTTCTATAACTTTTCTCTTGTCCCAAGATAGAGCACTTTAAAACTTTTCAAAATGTCACCGCAGAAATACTACTTGATAAATATATATTTAATTTACTGACCTCTGCTTGTGAACAATCCGTCGTGCGCTACCGTCCTGAAAAAGTCATAAGTTTCCGGTTTGTTAACGTTGAGTCTACTCTTGAAAACCGCCTGAAAAATGCAGTTTAAATATATTTTTGTTTTGTAAAAATTTTTTTATTATACTTCCTTGAAAACACCTTATTTTCATCTGTGAAAGATGGGGTTTTTCGGGCTAGCGCACGGAAACAGCGCATGGAAAAACTTTCCGTGTGCCGAATAAAAATACAGAATATATGGCTTTAAAATAGAAATATACAGCAAAGTAAACTAAATTTAAGAAACTCTATATGCATTTCTGTAATATTTTTGACGTTTTATTCACCTTATCTGACAATTACTAATTTACAACAAAGCACCTTTGAAATAATTTGAGAGTAACCATGGAAACGCATCATACATACCAATCACTATATTGTCTGCATTGTTTATTTTTTGTCAAATAAATTTATTATAATATGCCGATGTTTCCGTTTTCAAAGAAGTATAATAAAAAATATCGTTCATTACACGTCCGGAAATAGATTTTTACCTGCTTGCATGACTTCCCGTGTTCGGCTGCGCCTCACACGGGAATTTGTTACGCGCGCACGGAAAAATCTTTATTTCCAGACTCTTAATGAAATATACTATTCCAACCTGAATATGTTCGGGTTTAAAAGTGGAAACGAACGGGATATTGCCCAACCAATTTATGAAGACAGGTCCGTACTTTTTGTTTCTTGCACGTTGTGCATAGTAGAAATCTGTAAGAGACGAATTATAGGTAAGTATTAATTAATAATACCACTTGTTACATGTACAGGGTTTCCCAACGAAAACTTGACCCTCCCCCCAAAAAATTAGAGAACCGGAAAATATTTGAAAATTCGCCGAGACCCGTCGATTTTTGTTCTTGGGGGGAGCTTTTTTGTCAGTCAAGCCAACCCGATATGTTCATCCCTAGAAACCCCAACTTTAAAATTTCAAATGGAACTACCCCCCTTGTGGCGCATCATTTTAAAGCCCTTTTTTACTGTGAATACAGTGATGTGTCATTTACAGAATTCTGTTGAAATTTGACAGAATTATTGGCTAAAAATCCACTGTACGCGTAGTAATTCCTTACACAAATGCTCGCCATTAATAAGTTTTTTATCTACTACACACGACCAAATTATCTAGTTTTTATTGACGTGACGATCAGTTTACAAAAAGTCACAAATGAAAAAGGTGAAGCAAAACAAAAAAGTTCATACGAATTCAAACCTTATATCTTTTTAAAATAACAAAAAGTCACAGTCACAAAAAAAAGTCCCCGTTTTTTGCTCGTAACCACGAAATCGTTAGTTTCAGCCTGCTATTGAAAGTGTAAACGTGTTTTTGAAATGGTTTATTCTATCGCGGAAAGGTTAGAAATTGTTTCAATTCGTACTGTAGCTTTAGCGCAATCATGATTTCGATAACAAATTTCAGGGAAACCCTGTATATTTTTTATCAATAACTTACTTCGTTTGCCTGCTTTTAGTACACTCCACTGAGAACCAATTATGGGGTACTTCCTTTCGCCAGGCAGTTTAGAGATTGCCTTGGCTATTTTCCTATCCCTTTCGCTGCCCTTTAGTAAAATAAATAAAGGAAGGCCGATTAGAACAGTCAGCAAAATCAAAGTTACAGGATCCATAGTCTATTGATCTGGAAATGAAGAAGAACTAACTGTACGAAATGAATTACTTTTGCAGTTTACTGATTTTCAATGTTATTTGTCAACATGACAATTGTTTCGCCAACGCAGAGGCTTCTTCGTAATATGTGGAGTTAACATGTATACTAATTTTACAAAACCTTCATTCAAGTAACTTAGATAATTATTAATAATTATTAATGATTGAAGATATCGAAAAATTTACTCTGTATTATAAAGGATTTGTTTCATCTAATCATTTTATTTCATACCACCTAGATACTTGTGGTAATACAATATGGAAATTCCGAAATTTTGTCTAAGATGCTAAATTATAAGAAAAAGCTCAGATATATAAATTTTTCTTGAAATCGGCAGTAAAGTGTCCCAAAATCGTCATTAAAAGCACAGAGATCGTACAATAATGGGCTACATTATTGTACGATTTTTTCAATAAGTATAGGCCTTGGCGAGATGTAAACATCAAACGTCAGACGCGGAGAAATCGCCCGTCAAAAGTGACCAGATATTCAAAACCCGACCGATAAAGGCCCATTTAACTTTTCGTACACATTGCGAAATTGTTTCCTATAGAAGCGCAATCCTTCAGTATACATATTTTAGTAAGTTTGAATATCAATAGATTTGTTATGGAGGCTGCACAAGAAGCAGCAGTTTGGATTTTCTGTACGAAGATGCCGTGCCTTGTCTTACTTGACCTAGGTAGAGCGATCATCAAAGTCAAGCAACGCCGCGCGTAGTTGGTTCATGGACGGGTGATCCCTTATTATTATTTTCTTGCCTAATAAAACATTTTTTTTCCGATTTTAAAAAAAATATAATATGTACCTCGGCACTGAAGTTCTTTTTATGACTCATGTGGTTTATTTGCCTCGGCCAGAGGCCTCGGCAACTAAATTCCACATGAGTCATAAAAAGTTGAACTTCAGTGCCTTGGTACATAAATAACTATTATTTCAAGTTTTTCTATACCTATCTGGGAAATGTTCTGTATTATAGCTAGTATTATAGCGTAGCTTAACAAAAATTGGGCTAGTGTAATGTCTCCCATTTTATTTTATAAATATGACATGATTTAATATTACATAATAATATATTTATCTTTATACAGGGTGAGTCACATCTAAAGGCAGAGCCTAAAACACAAGGTAGAATTCGCTAAAATAAGCATATATTCTTAATAGACATTAGCTCAAAAACGCTTGGTTCTCCATATACAGCGTGTTGAAACTTTTCCAAAAATAACATATATTTTTTAATATCTTTCGAGCCAGTTTAGGAATTCCGACCAAATTTGGTGCATATTATGGGTTGTGCAATAATTTGGCCCTGTTCAGATGACCAGCGGCGTAGATAGAAACAATTTTATTTTAAATGCCGGCATAATCGCCTTGGCACTAGTTTAAAAAATCGGAAATTAAGAAGAAACTGTACCAGATATGAAAAAATACCAAGAGGCGCTTTTTGTTCCAAATTAAAGGGCTATCAAAAAAAGCAACATTTTTGGTTTTGCACAGGACCGTACTAATTTTTTGTACAATTATTTACAGTAACTATTTTTATCTACGCCGCTGGTCATCTGAACGGGGTCAAATTATTGCACAAAATGGCACCCCTCCAATGCATAATGTATTCCAAATTTGGTTGGAATTCCTAAATGGGCTTGAAAGAAATTAAAAAAATATATTATTTTTGGAGAAATTTCAACACGCTGTATATGAAAAACCAAGCATTTTTGAGCTAATGTTTATTAAGCATATGTGCTTATTTAAGCCAGTTCTACCTTGTGTTTTCGGCTCTGCCTTTAGATGTGACTCACCCTGTATATATATATCACAAAATATTTACCAAAAAAAATATGCATTAAGTATAATAAAAGGGACTCCGCCACTCCGAATAATACAAATACCCGTATCTACTAATTGCCTTAAATACATATAAAATCTTACCATTGCTATAATCTGTCTGGTGCTTAGTAAAAAAAAATAATGTGATGTCGCAGAATTGATGTATTGGTTGTATAAAAAAATTCAAAATTCCGCCATTTGTCCTGATAATACGACAATTTTTAAGCTAAAACGGAGCTACGAACGCAGGGACGGACTGCATACTAAACCCCCTAATCTCAAAATGGCCAATAACTTGGAAGAAAAATAAATCGAAAATTTGATTTAAAAAAATAGCTCTTTTACTAGTGTTGAATTAGGTATAAATTAATTTCAGGAAAAATTGATCTAAATAAAGTTAATTGACGCTATCTGCTACAAACACAGAACCGGCCGGAAAAAGCCGTAAACATTTGTAAAAATATGCAGGGAAGATAAAAAAACATGGCACATAATAGGTATAGTTTAATATACCTTACAAAAAATCACATATCTTAATTCTCAGTAACAGTGTACAAAAGTACTCAACAATAGAAGTGAATATTTTTCGTAGTAATTACCTCTATACGAGTTTAAAAAAGAAACTAAAGGCACTTCAAATAAACGCACAAAATTTGACAAAAAATTGCATTTTATTTTTTCGTATTTTTTTTCGGGGCGTTTTAATAATTTCCTCACAATCTGCTAATTGTTTCCTAAAATAAAAATCGTCTAAGTCGCTTGGCCGACACCGATTTTCAGCCTAATAGCGTTAATATTTTGCCTCAATTTCGCCTCATTATTTTTATCCGCAATGAAATGACAGCTTGTCAAAATAAAAATACTTAGGAACTAATTAAAGTTGTATTATTTAGGGTCATAAAGAACTCGATGAGACCTATAAAAAGAGGTATGCACGACCTCTATCCCCTATTTAAATTTGGGGCGTTGTTCTCCCCCAGCTAGGGGGTTAAAGCTACGGGGATGAAAAAAAAATGAAAAATAGTTCCCCTCAAATAAAAAACCGAAGTGTCCGAGCGTTTTCCCAGATTTTTATTTTAAACCAAAAAAATCGGGGTGGAAAGTTTCCATTGGCCCACCCTGTAGATATGAGATCTAAAACAGAGATAGAGTCTTATCAATATTCACTTTTTACATTGGAACCATTTTTACAAGCTTTTATTTAACTTGCCCTGTTAGTATGTACACAGACATATATAGCTTCGCTACTATACAGGGTGTCCGGAAATAAATGCACCAACTTGAAAAATTAAAAAGAAAAATGGAAAATATGACGAAAAGTTCTTATGAACATGGGTCCGCAGATGTTTGGTTTTCGAGATGCAGGGTGTTGAAATTTAAATTTTATTTTCGATTTTTTTAAATAACTTTTTGAGACGACAAAATTTTCCTGCAAAATTTGGTAGTCGGGGCTTTTTTGGGATGAGAAATCATAATTTGGTATTATTTTTGGTGCAATACGTAGAGGGCGCTGCGTACGCTATCATTATTTAATTTAATTTGTCCTAACTTTTTTGACAGTAAACTTTTACGACATTTTGTGAATGTATCCTCTTCCCACACGTTTTCTAAACAAAAAAGGTATACTTGGTGCATAACGCCAAAGGTGACCGTTTTCGAGAAATTTTCAAATTTCTGCAACGATGCAGGTGCATATCGACACTCGTATGATTGTATGTATGTTGTTAGATTATCTTTTCTACTTTTTTCTGAAAAAATGGTGATATTACCCATGCAAGAAAAGGTTCAAATGCACCTGATGTATGGAGAGGCCCGTGGAAATTCACGTCTCGCGCGGAGACTGTACTCTGACCGATTTCCCCAACGAATACTTCCATATCATTCAATGTTTTCACGTGTGCACCGGCAACTTATGGAAACGGGTTCTGTAAATGTAACAAAATCTAATGCAGGAGGACGTCGTTTGTTAACAGTGCAACAAGATAGATGTTCAGTCAATTGCTGGGCTGGAATCGTCGGAGATTACATCATTGGTCCACATTTCTTGCCCCCTCGGTTAAATGCTGAAACTTACCGGTATCTTTTGGAACATGAACTACCAATTCTTATGGAAGATATTCCCCTTGATATTAGACAAAGTTTATGCATGATGGTGCCCCACCACACCGAGGGCAGATCGTAACCGAATGGCTGAATGAAAATTATCCAAGACGTTGGATTGGTAACAATTCCCCCAACGCAGCATGGCCTCCCCGTTCTGCGGACTTAAACGCTATGGACTTTTCTTTCTGGGGGGCCATGAAGGATCGCGTCTATGCCGTGCCAATTAGAAATCGCGATCACTTACAACAACGAATCCTTGCCGCGGCTGAAGATATTAAACAGATACCAAACATTCATTGGAAAATACGTCAAAATTTTGTAAAACGTCTGCGGGTTTGTGTTCAACAAAACGGTTCCCACTTTGAACACGTTTTACGAAATTGACTAATTTCACTTACCTAATAAAATTCAATTGTAAGAATCGAACTCTTAATAAAAGTTTCATGAAAATAATTTGTAACATTCATGGTTTCTTGTTTGCAATTTTCTATGAAATGCAGGTAAGTTTCCGAGTTTAGACAGGGGACATGAAACATGGTATGATAATGCCATCTTCCGATGATTCTAACCGAATTAATGTAGCAATTTTTTTTGTTCACCTTTTGGCGTAAGTTTAAATGTGTTTGTTTATTGTGAACGCCAGGCACCTATGATTAACGCCTAGAATTTAATTGCATACGAGTGTCGATATGCACCTGCATCGTTGCAGAAATTTGAAAATTTCTCGAAAACGGTCACCTTTGGCGTTATGCACCAAGTATACCTTTTTTGCTTAGAAAACGTGTGGGAAGAGGATACATTCACAAAATGTCGTAAAAGTTTACTGTCAAAAAAGTTAGGGCAAATTAAATTAAATAATGATAGCGTACGCAGCGCCCTCTACGTATTGCACCAAAAATAATACCAAATTATGATTTCTCATCCCAAAAAAAACATGACTACCAAATTTTGCACGAAAATTTTGTCGTCTCAAAAAGTTATTTAAAAAAATCGAAAATAAAATTTAAATTTCAACACCCTGCATCTCGAAAACCAAACATCTGCGGATCCATGTTCATATGAACTTTTCGTCATATTTTCCATTTTTCTTTTTAATTTTTCAAGTTGGTGCATTTATTTCCGGACACCCTGTATAGGTCTGTGGTATGTATGTGTGGGTAATAAATTTATTTACCACCCTCCTGACATGGGAATCAATTAGGTACTAAAAAGCACAAAATAAAATTGAAAATAAAAAAAACCTTTTTAAAAACAAGCTTTTATTTAAGCGATGTATTAAAACCAATAAAATAAATTTAGGTTTTCGTTAAGATAATTCAATAATTCCAAATTGCGACAAGTTTTTGCAAATCAAAAAACTTGTCGCGCGAAATGATCATAAAAGTAGGTTCTTACCAATCAATTTTATTCGTACATGGCTTAAATAAAAGCTTGTTTTTAAAAAGGTTTTTTTTATTTTCAATTTTATTTCGTGCTTTTTAGTACCTATTTGATTCCCATGTCAGGAGGGTGGTAAAGAAATTTAGTCCGCCATCTTGGGGCGGCCACCATATTGGATTTCATATTAAGTCATTCACCTTATTGTTTTCTATCCGTCGAGCCCTTTCATTTTTTGAAACGCCAAAAAACCCTAGATGAATATATACTCACTATGGAACGGTATCAAATTTTTAACAATTCATTCGTTTCACCACCACATTACCGGTTATTACTAGTGCGATATATCAATTCGCAGAGGTCTTTATACTTATAATAATATGTACCTACGGATAACACGTATCTTGGCAGATCTACGACCTATCTTGGGGCTCTCGGACCCATCAAAAATAGCCCCTCTCTACAATGTTAAGTATTTTTAAAAATATTATCATAACATAATCAGCAAAAAACCTATTGTACCGGATTTCAACAATAACACTCCAAATCGGTTGCCTTGGTTCCCACCTTTATTGCAGATTTCACAAATTAACTTGTCAGGCACTGTCACTGACCAAAAATATACTTCTGCCCTCAAATTTGCCGCAAAACCTTTTACTTACTGCCAGGCCCAATACCCAGGGCTTATATATTCGCAAATGGAATATTCCTGGCCAATGATAGATGCACAAATCATAAAGTTCTAGCAAATTTCTAGAAAACCTATGGAAGCTCTTCAGGGAAAACAATGGAAACTAAAAGAAAGTGGGGGCCCTAGGGGCTTCAGGTCAACAAAGTTGTAACGGAAAATGCCTCCAAACTAATCATAAAAATTATAAAACTGTAACTGCAATACCGAAACTTAAAATTTACCTTAAAAATCTATGAGTAGGTTAGAAAGCAGTGCAAATGTGTTCATTAGTGACACAGTTTACCCAGTAAAACCTCTGTCTAATTTTATTCAAAATCTTACTAATACCAAAGTGTCCACATCCAACGCCTTCGTGCACAGACAATCTTATCTTTGGAAGGGCTGTTAAAAATAGCTTTTCTTTTATGCAATCTTATCTTGTAATCTTTATGTAACCTTTATTTTGGTTTTTTTTTATCTTTTAGCCTTACAATGTAACCTTTATTTTTCGGTATTTCTTTATTTTATGATATTTTTAAGGTTTTGACGAAAATTTTTGGTTCTTGATACAATAGGTTGCAGTTATTAGGTCTTTGAAAGTTGTTAGAATTTTTGACATTATTTTGAGAATTAAAATTTGAATTTTTAGAATTATTGCGACTTCTTTTTCGATATTCAATAATTAGGAACGTGATATTGGATATTTTCGGAATTTCTTGGATTTTTTTGAATATTTAATGATTTTTTTTTGAGGATTTCTTTTATTTTCAAGGTAAGATATTGTAATTCTCTTTTTAGGAGGGTTACTTGCCTTTATAATTTTCGGTTCTAATCAATAAGCAAAACGTTAAAGTATATAATAATTTGCCTAAACGTCGTAAATTACAAAAAATGTTAACCTGCAATTAAGACTGAATGTACACCACGCCGTTATTAGCATTTACGCAAAAAACCTAATAACGGCCACTGTGATAAATATTTTTAATTAATTTTTGTCTCAAAATGTGAGCAATTACTTAGATTAAAATTTGTATTGACCAAAAGTTTAAAATTATGCGTGTTGCTCGCTACAGATCGAAAAAAGCCATTTTATGGGTCAAAATGTTGAATCACCACATACGTGCTGTACATTGAGCCTTAATGTAGCTTGAGCTTTTTTTGAGGGTTTGCAAGATTATGTGTGGTAATTGCTGCTTTGCTTGCATTTTACAACAATTCAGATTGATAACTTTGTTACAGAAGTTTAGTGGTGTTTTATTTGGAATCACAGGTCAGATACTAACGCCTTTTGTACATTTTTATATTCTTAAGCGTATTATATATTATACTAGTCTTTTTGATCAGAATTTGAGACATTTTGTAAAAAAGTTCATTTTTTTAAGGTGGGTTCCTCACATTAACGTAGGTTCGAAAGTTCTTCTTTTCTCTTTTTAAAATCGAATTATAGCGGTATCTCCCAAAATAATAAAGCTGTTAAACGGAAATTTGGCAATGTTGTGTTTTTGGGGATGTAGAACTAGCTGAAAATGTCAATTTCTACGTATCTAACAGAGGGCGTCACTTGCACTATTTTTTGATCGTGCTTTTGCTTCTACCCGTAACTTTTTTAGGGTTATTTTTTTGGTCCTGCAGGTTTTGGGGCACATTTAAAAATACATTTTCAAATAAATAAACCTTGTAAATTCATTAGCTTTTTCAGATATAGTTGTAAATAAAATTCTATTGATACAGACAACCAACACTTACATTTAATGACGTTTTATTTCCAGCCTTAATATCAGTCATGTTGCTGTCAAAATATTCCAGTGACAACCTAACATCTGAATAATATACAATTTACGAATTAAAAGAAAAAAATACAAATAACAAACAACGAATTTCAAGAAAATCCTACTCTCTGGCTTAAAAGTCAGGTATTTCTCTGTCTCTTCATTTATTAAAAAGTGACATATTAACAAAAAAGAATAATCACTTTAAATATATTACTCTTAACACTATAAACTATTAATATAACCGTCATAATTTATGTTGCTGTCAAAATGTTTCATTTTACTTTCCTTTTTCGTTTCAAACCTTCCTACACAGCTATGCGACTTATAAACATTGTAAACTGAAGGTGCGGAACACTTCAAATTTAACAGAAAAATAAAATAAATAATTAAATTTCCGGCTTCATCCCACAACAATAACAGTTCACTTCCTCTCTTCGAATTTCATGAAAAGTCCACTCTCTGCCTTAAAAGTAAAATCGAACGTATATCTAAGTTCTTCAGGCCTGTGCCGGGCGACCACCCTGTATTTTCTGAGGACGTGGACCAGGGCGATTCTCAAACTCTTGTGCGAGAACTTCTGCCCGAGGCAGTTCCTGTGCCCAGCGCTGAAAGGGACGTAGCTGTACGGGTGTCTCTTCGACACGTTCTCGGGGAGGAATCTGTCCGGGTCGAACTTCTCTGGATCTGGGTAGATGGTCGGGTCCCTGTGGAGTTCGAAGAGCTGCACTGACACCGAACAGCCGGCCGGTACGGTCAATTCGTCTGGAAAGATTAAAAGATATGTTGAGATACAACTAAGTTTCATGCTTACCCAGGACAACGTCTTCTTCGAGTTTTCTGCTAAAGTAAGGGACCACCGTGTACAATCTCAACACCTCTTTGACGGTTCTGTCCAAGTAGGTCATACTGTTTATGTCTCGCATCGTTACGTCGCGTTCCATGTCGTCGTGGAAGGTCTCTTTGAGCTCTTCGTAAACTGTTTCCTGGAACAACGAAATGTTTTTTTATTTATTTTTAAACCATTTGGTAGCGATAGAAGGAAGATTAATTCTGGATAAGCCTCACCTGTACATCTGGATTGGTAGCCAACGCGTACAACGCCCAAGCCAGCGAAACTGAACTTGTATCGAACCCAGCGAATATAAGAGTCAGCACTTGGCATCTGATCCAGAAATCGTCGCGATCCACAGAAGAACCGCCAGTTTCTAGAAGTATATCCAGAAAAATCTTCTTCCTCTTCTCGCCTGAGTCGTGTTCTTTAAGACCGTTGATGTTAGTCAGACTTTTCTTTCTCCAATCGATGATGCTCTGGATGAATTCTTCTACCTCGCGCTGGAGCCTGTAGAATTTGTTGCCTGTGCTCGACAGCTTGAAGATGAAGTCGCTGTGGAGCAACGGGTTCATGACTCTTGCGATGGTCACCTCGGATAGTCTGGAAGAGTTAGACAATAAAGCAAAACCATTCATTTTTAGTCTGTTAATTATAAACAAATAAAGTCCCAACTTACTCTTCTAAGAAGTCCACAAAGAAAACATTTTGGCCTTCCAACGAGTGTGATTTGAAGCCCGTCGTAGTTTCTATAAAACATAAGATTGTAAAACAATTCGAAATAAAAAATTCTTTGGGTTACCAGAGATGGCGTCAAAGGCAAATCGTTGCGTCAGTGGAAATACGTCGAAGAATGTGCAGTGCCGTGATAGATCCAGAAGTTTACTGGAAAGCATTCTGCCTCGCTCGTTGAAAATTGGCACGAAATTGTCCAACATTTGGAAATGAAGGGAGGGAGTAATCAGTTTTCTGTCTCGCCGCCATTTTTCACCTTGAAAATAAGACGAAACATACAGAACTATACATACATACTGTGCCAACTTTAATGCCTGTCACTTTTCTCTTTACACACTTTAAAACATTTCAAAATGTCACTGCATAAATACTAGTTGAACAAATGTATTTACTGACCTTCGCTTGTGAACAATCCGTCGTGCACTATCGTCCTGAAAAACTTATAACCTTCCGATTTGTTAACGTTGAGTCGACTGTTGACAATCGCCTGAAAAATACACGGTTTGAATATGTCTTTGTTAGGTTTTATTACATTTTTACCAACCTGAATATGATCAGGTTTAAAAGTCATTACTAACGGGATATTGCCCAACCAATTCATGTAGACAGGCCCGTGCTTTTGGTTTTTTGCACGGTGTACATAATAGAAATCTGTAAAAGACGAATTGTAGGTAATTAGTAATACTACTTGTTAGAAACATTGTTCACGTCAAGATCTTACTTCGTTTGCCGGCTTTTAGTACACTCCACTGAGAACCAATTATGGGGAACTTCCTTTCGCCAGGCAGTTTAGAGACTGCCTTGGCTATTTTCCTATCCCTCTCGCTACCCTTTACGAAGATAAATAAACCAAGACCGATGAGAATAGTCAGCATAATCAAAGCTACAGGATCCATAGTCTATTGATCTGGAAATGTAGAAGAACTAACTGTACGAAATGAAATATTTTTGTAGTATACTGATTTTCAATGTAATTTGTCAACATGACGATTGTTTCGTCAACGCAAAGGCTTCTTCAGATGGGAAGTTAACATGTATACTAAATTTAAGGTATTTATACTTATAATAATTAATAATTATAATTGTACAAAAATATTAAGCAAAAACTATAAAGGTGGAAAGTAGGTCTATCCAAATAAAAAAATATGCAGTGCTTTTCTCATAAACAGAAATGTTGCTAAAATTAGTCAAATAGTATGTATTATTAATGATGTAAGATATTGTAAAATTCAAGAATACAAAAGAACGTTTAAAAGGATGTTTACTGGGAAATATGGGCGTCTGCAGGGAGGGACAAGGGTAGGCATTTGCCCTCCCCCTGTTACGCTTCACACTTTTATCACCACGTGCGAAGAATGATAAACACATAGGTAACTATAAAAATTTAGATTGAAATAATGTGTAGTAATGAACAAAATATTTATTTCAAATTTTCAAATTTTCCGCCACCACATACTTTTGCCATTCAACACTCAATTTGTTTTAAACACTTTTGTATCATTGAATATATAAAATCCTCGGTTGCATAGTTTAACCCCATTGCCACATTTTCGTCACTTCTCGGCTTCCTTATTATTTCGGTTTACCTATACCTAATGTTAAATAACTAGAAGTGTGTCGTTCAGGATATTTTTACAATTCAACAAACTAATACACCCTAACAGGGGAATTATAGGATTAAAATATTAATTAATATTCAAAGTCCATTATAACCATTTTTTGATAATTAAAAAAATCATATTGAGCATCATGTTTCAAGTCAATCTAAGTATTTCTTTCATAAAATATAGCAATATCGTCGACGAAACTTAGGAAGGTTCATGTTATGCTCAAAACAATTAAATGTTCACTCTTTTGCTTAAAAGCAACCCGAACTGCTCAAAAGCACAATTTTTTTAAAATGCCGAAAAAACTCTAATAGATGAATATATACTTACTGTGGAACAATTCACTCATTTCACCACCACACAGCCGGTTATTACTAGGTCCTGCTATATATCGGTTCGCAGAGGTCTTTATGTACCTAATAATATGTATCTACGGATAACACGTATCTTGGCAGATCTACGACCTGATGACGATACTTGAGTACCTGGGACCCATCAAAAAACGGCCCTCCATACAATGTTAAGTATTTTTAAAAAATTCCATAAAAAAAGAACAAATATACTACAAAATAAAAAACATATTTCTCTTGAAATCGCCAGTGAAGTGTCTCAAAATCGTCGTTAAAAGCTTAGAAATCGGCACTGAAGTAGCCCATTAAGTTGTTGTTGTTATCTATAGCAGTGCAATCTTTCAGTATAAATATTTTAGTACCCGTCGATTTTTGTTCTTGGGGGGAGCTTTTTTTACAGTCAAGCCAACCCGATATGTTCATCAATACAGTAATGCGTCGTTTTTATAAATCTGTTGAGATTTGACAGAATTATTGGCTAAAAACGGAAAGTTGACAATCCACTGTATACGCGTAGTAATTTCTTACACACAATACGCTCGCCACTAATAAGTTTTTATCTACTACACACGACCAAATTACCTAGTTTTTATTGATGTGTGGATCAGTTTACAAAAAAGTCACAAATGAAAAAGCTGAAGCAAAACAAAAAAAGTTCAAACGAATTCAAACCTTATATCTATGTTATATCCGACCTCAAGCATCACCTTGATCATAACCTTGTTTTTACCCTTGATTCTGTTTACTGTTGGATATTATGTTCTCATTCTCTATTGTTCAAGATGCTTACTACAAAGATATCATTTTCCATTGTATATTGTTCTAGAATGATTACTAGAACATATCATATTCCTTTTGAGTATTGTTAAAACTTGTTTACTGCAAGAATTGCAGAATTTGATCTTCCCTTTGTCTTTATATTCTTTTCCCATGAGAACCACAACACCTCAGCATAACAGATCTGTATAAATAGGACCTAGTAAAGTAAGAGTGTGAATTCTAGTCTTGTCTGTAGTCTAAGCCGAAACTCTGTAACTCGCGTTACTCAAATAAAAGTTTTTTTTTAAAAAGTCTTCGTCTTCACGTCGCCCGTAACATCTATTTAAAATAACAAAAAGTCACTGTCACAAAAAAAGTCCCCACTTTTTTGCTTGCAATTACGAAATCGTTAGTTTCAGCTTGCTATTGAAAGTGTAAACGTGTTTTTGAAATGGTTTATTCTATCGCGGAAAGGTTAGAAATTGTTGCAATTCGTGCTGTAGGTTTAGCGCAATCATGATTTCGATAACAAATTGCAACAATTTCTACCTCCTCCGCGATAGAATAAACCATTTCGCAAATACGTTTCCACTTTCAATAGCAGGCTGAAACTAAGGATTTCGTGGTTACAAGCAAGAAAACTTTTTTGTGACAGTGACTTTTTGTTACATATTTTAAAAATATATAATGTTTGAATTCGTATGATTTTTTTTTGTTTTGCTTCAGCTTTTTCATTTGTAACTTTTTTGTAAACTGATCCACACATCAATAAAAACTAGGTAATTTGGTCGTGTGTAGTAGAGAAAAACCTTATTAGTGGCGGGCATTTGTGTAGAAATTACTACGCGTATACAGTGGATTGTCAACTTTCCGTTTTTAGCCAATAATTCTGTCCAATCTCAACAGAATTCTAAAAACGATACATCACTGTATTCGCAATAAAAAAAAGGGCTTTAAAATGATGCGCCACAATGGGTACAGTTGCATTTGAAATTTTAAAGCTCGGGTTGCTAGGGAATAGGGGGATGAACATATCGGGTTGGCTTGACTGTCAAAAAAGCTCCCCCCAACAACAAAAATCGACGGGTCTCGGCGAATTTTCAAATATTTTTCGGTTTTCTAATTTTGGGGGGGGTCAAGTTTTCGTTGGGAAACCCTGTATACAGTGTCGCATTGGAAACCGGAACACCCCCATAGAATTTTCCGATTAGGATCCGGTTTTTTTAATGATGAATGAAAAATTATCTGTGCTATACGCAGTACAATTTTTGATAACCCATCGTTAAAAAAACTAGATCAAATCGGATGATAAAGATACATTTTATGGGAATATTATGGTTTGAAGTGGATCACACTACATATCAAGATAATAATATGCAAATATGAAAATACTTCAAAATCATCCAAACCATTAATTTAAGAAAATAATTTAATTCGGTCCGCATCTATTTTTATACAAAATTGGCAGAATAATGTATAATGTACGATGTACGATGTACGATGTACGATGTACGATGTACGATGTACGATGTACGATGTACGATGTACGATGTACGATGTACGATGTACGATGTACGATGTACGATGTACGATGTACGATGTACGATGTACGATGTACGATGTACGATGTACGATGTACGATGTACGATGTACGATGTACGATGTACGATGTACGATGTACGATGTACGATGTACGATGTACGATGTACGATGTACGATGTACGATGTACGATGTACGATGTACGATGTACGATGTACGATGTACGATGTACGATGTACGATGTACGATGTACGATGTACGATGTACGATGTACGATGCACGATGCACGATGCACGATGCACGATGCACGATGCACGATGCACGATGCACGATGCACGATGCACGATGCACGATGCACGATGCACGATGCACGATGTACGATGTACGATGTACGATGTACGATGTACGATGTACGATGTACGATGTACGATGTACGATGTACGATGTATAATGTACAATGTATAATATACAATGTATAATATATATTTTTTAATTAATTTTTGTCATATTCCTGTAAATCATTAACTATTATAATAATAACAAATAAAGTTTAGAAGAAAAAGTTGACCAAAAGTTGATCCTCTAAAACTTGTATTAAGGTCATTTCTTATTAAAAAAATTTTTACAAGTCCACCCCTCCGAAAAAAATTTATGAAGAAAAGTTGTTCTAAAAAATACTTAGGAAACCACCCATATTGTTCAGGACACCACCCTCTATAGCTCAATTCGTACCAGGAGTTCGTGTGTGATCTTTTGGTTGGACACTCAGGAGACAGTCCTCAAGCAACCATGAAAAAATCATCATGTTTGGAATATTTCTTTTACAAAACTGACATCTCTATTGGACTACTCAGATTGTGAATTCTAGAGATCTTTCTTCATGGGATGATATAAAGCTACTTCAAACTTACTTTGGACATCCAACAGATCTGAATGTACCTACTAATCCAAGTCTCACAAAGACTTAAACCCTTGTCTATCCATTTCTAGACAAGGCTTAAACAAATGTCAAACGGAACTCCACTAAACTTTTTCAAAGTAATATTTTACCTCAAAAAAAAAGAAACAATCATTGAAATTCTTATAATATTCATTAACAAAATATATAAAAAAAGGTAATTTTCTAGTTTCGCTACTCCTGTCCGATTTTGACGATTTTTGGCATACATACGTATTTCGGTGCGTAGATCACGAATCTGCAAGAGTTTTTTGGGGGAAAGCCCTAGTTTTCGAGTTACAGCGACTTTTTTTGTACTAACCTAGAACTTCCGATTTTTGAGAGAAGTATTGATTATTTCTTCCATTCCTGATGTCTATAACTCACTAGAACAAAAATTATTACATTGTGACTGAATTTTAATGAATAATAAGTGCAAATTTTAGTAAAAACGTATTTCTTTAAAAAAAAAATCGCCGCCGCCGTCAAATAACACTCGAAATCAACCTCGCCTCGAATTGCCGAAATCCGAATGCCTAATAAAACCATAAAACAGAATTTGATAACTGTCAAAGATCTCTTCCGAAGTGCGTTCAGAAATTTTGAGAAATGGGACCAATGATCTGTATACCTAGATCCATAATCCAATACGCAACTTCGTCCTCAACATTTTAGTATTTATGGCTCAATGTACAGCACGTATGTGGTGATTCAACATTTTGACCCATAAAATGGCTGTTTTCGATCTGTAGCAAGTAACACGCATAATTTTAAACTTTTGGTCAATACAAATTTTAATCTAAGTAATTGCTCACATTTTGAGACAAAAATTAATTAAAAATATTTATCACAGTGGCCGTTATTAGGCTTTTTGCTTAAATGCTAATAACGGCCATTGTGATAAATATTTTTAAATAATTTTTGTCTCAAACTCCCAAACCAATTCTAGATCTATAGGTTAGCCAACCCTCATTCATACACATCAAAGGCATGGTCTGAAATAATAAATATCTCACTGACATGGATGCTTCTATAACCGTTCTGAAACCTCATGTTGTACCTAAGTAACTACTTAGACTATGGAGTCAATAATGAAAACTTAATAATGAAAGGACTTATAAGGTCAAGTGCAAAAAAACATCCAAATTACCTATCTACATGTCTCGTCTCAATTTCTCCCCTTAAAAATATCAAACAATTAAGAAATACCCAAAAATAAAGGTTACACTGTAGGACTACAAGATAAGATTGCATAAGGTTTTAAAGTTACTATCTTATAATCTCATTTATGATTCCGTAAATAGGTATTAATTAGCTCAAGTGCGAAAGAAACGTCCAAATTACTTATCTACCATCGCTTGATACACATTATTATAAAGAAGTTATAAAAATATTTACGACCTTCCCCAGTATCTAAACAATCCGTCACGTAGGTATAACCGACTTAAAAAAAACGTAAGCAAGCATCTGATCTGTTAATGTTTAGTCTATTATGTTGGGGGTACTTGACACTTGGTTTTACCATGTAGTTGAGACATCACTTTTCTATTTTTGTATACCGAGATATCGAACCCTCTGGGAAAGTTACAAGTTGTTGAATACATAAAGTAAAACAAGGTGATTTAGTTTTTGTTACATTAAAAAGTAAAATTGCCGGCGTCAATAATGAAAACTTAATAATAAAAGGAGTTATTAGGGTCAATTGCAAAAAACATCCATATGACTTATCTACATGTCTTGGCTCCATTTCTCCCCTTAAAAATATCATATAATTAAGAAATACCCAACAATAAAGGTTACATTGTAGGATTACAAGATAAATTTGCATAAACTTTTAATGTAATTTTCTTATAATCTCATCTATGTTTCTGTAAATAGGTATAAGGTCAAGTTGCAAAAGAAACATCCAAATTACTTGTAGGTGTAATGGTAAGCGCTGTTGTCTATTGAATATAGAATTATTAGGTCTTCTGTGATGATATTATTTACTGACCTTCACTGGTGAAAAGTCTCTCGTGTACTATCGTGTCGATAAACGCGTAAGACTTTGATTTGTTAACGTTTTGTGTACTGATGAGGATCGCCTGAAAAATATTAAAAATATTGAAGATAAAATAGTGTATGCTACTCGGTGTAGAAGGCTTTTCTTGCTGCGTCCAGTTGTTTCATTGTCAATCTTCGGCACAGAATGCCCAACTTCTACTCCTTGTGACATAATCTACTATTTTTAATTGAACTTTTCACAACCTGAACATGTTCTGGCTTAAAAGTAACCGCTGTGGAGATATTGCCTAGCCAATTTAAGTAGAAAGATCCATACTTCTTATTCTTTACACGGTGTTCGTAGTAGAAATCTGAAACAGAGGAATATGTATTTATACAAACCTAATATATACCTATAAGTATTAGGTATGTGGTATTTTAGCAATATTTTTTCATGGCATGGATCTCTACTCTTTTTTCCTGCTTTTAGTAGGTACGTTTCATTGAGAAATTGTGGGGTACTTTTTTCACCATGCAGTTTAGAAACTGCTTCGGCTATTTTCCTATCCCCGTCATTCTTTTTGAAAAAGGTAAATGAAAACAGCAATTACAGGGTCCATAGTTTCTGAATCTCGAAATTAAAAACCACTATTTCAAAGTGCAATCGTTCTCGTCATAATAGAGTTATTAAATTCAATACCTGTTATTACCGCGTCTTTTTTTAAAGATATTAGCTATGCATGTAGGTAGGTAATTTCTTTTATTGTAAACAGGATGTCCCAACTGATATTCCATTATTTACCTACTTATTACCTAAGTACATATATCTATCTACACATTAATAAGATTCCACAAACTCAATAATAATATGTTAAAAAAACGTAAGTTGCTGGATTTTTTTGAACACCCTGTATAAAATATAAAACCGCCACAAGGAAACCCTATAAGATTATTATTAGCATTAGCATTAAACTATTCCAACAACAAAAATTACGATAAATTAGTATACGCCATTGAATATAGGAAATACGCCCCCCATAGGCTCAATGCTAAATTAGTCTATGGGCCATGCCAACAATGAACAAGAACAAAGAACACACCAGTGTAGACCCAAGGCTAGCACCGTTCCCATGGTGACGATGGCCCATATATTAGTTCGCATAGTCCCGTCGGGGCGTTGGCATCTTAAATTCAGTCGCGTATAATGTAAAAGTTTGTTTCATTTATTTTTAAATGTTTTCACATGTTTTTTTTTTTCGTATTTGCAGAGTGTGCCTATTGCCGTTTTTCTACTTTATTTCTTTGGGTAAATCGAACGAATATTTAACCGACATCATATCTCTCACAGTTTCCGAAATCTAATGCAAACTCATCTTATTTTAAAATTCTGAGTTCAAACATTTATGTGTCTAAGAAGACGAAAAGATGTTTTTTGTTTTTCGTTTTTTTTAAGTGGCATTAGCAAAGAGAAATCAAACTAATAAAGAATAATTCCACTGTTTTATTATCTATGTATACAATCAAATTACCACAATAATTGTTAACACTATTAATATCACAGTTATGTTACTGTCAAAACATTCCAGATCATGCTAAACCTAACTTGTTAATATAAAATTTTAGTTGAAAAATAACAGTTTACTTTCTCTTTTCGAATTTCAAGAAAATCCCACTCTCCGACTTAAAAGTCAAATCGAACGTATATCTAAGTTCTTTAGGCCTGTGCTGGGCGACCACCCTGTATTTTCTGAGGACGTTCACCAGGGCGATTCTCAAACTCTTGTGCGAGAACTTCTGCCCGAGGCAGTTCCTGTGCCCAGCGCTGAAAGGGACGTAGCTGTACGGGTGTCTCTTCGACACGTTCTCGGGGAGGAATCTGTCCGGGTCGAACTTCTCCGGATCTGGGTAGATGGTCGGGTCCCTGTGGAGTTCGAAGATCTGCACTGACACCGTCCGGTATGGTCAATTCATCTGGAAAGATTAAAAGTTATGTTTAAGACGCAACTAAGTTGCCTGCTTACCTAGAACGATGTCTTCTTCGAGTTTTCTGCTTAAGTAGGGAACCACGGAGTACAATCTGAACACTTCTTTGACAGTTCTGTCCAAGTAGGTCATACTGATTATGTCTTTCATCGTTACGTCGCGTTCCATGTCGTCGTGGAAGGTCTCTTTGAGCTCTTCGTAAACTGTTTCCTGGAACAAGAAAAACATTTTTTTATTTTAACTTTTAACTCATTTGCTAGCTATAGAAGGAAGACTAATTCTGGATAAGCCTCACCTGAATTTCTGGATTGGTAGCCAAAGCGTAGAACGCCCAAGCCAGCGACGCCGAGCTCGTGTCCAACCCGGCGAACACAAGAGTCGCAGCACTTGGCATCTGATCCAGAAATCGTCGCGATCCTCAGTAGAACCGCCCGCTTCTAGCAGTGCATCCAGAAGAATCTGCTTCCTCTTCTCGCCTACGTTGTGCTCTTGAAGACCGTCGAAGTTGTTGTTCGCGATATTAGCCTGACTTTTCTTTCTCCAATCGATGATGCTCTGGATGAATTCGCCTACCTCGCGCTGGAGCCTGTAGAATTTGTTGCCTGTGCTCGACAGCTTGAAGATGAAGTCGCTGTGGAGCGACGGGTTGCGCATTCTAGCGATGGCTGCCTCGAATATTCTATAAGAGTTATAATAAAATAAAATAATTATTTTTTTAAATATTTTTTAATAATGAATAAATAAAATGATAACTCACTGTGCTATAGCGTCCACATAGTGAACATTCCGGCCTTCCAACGATTGTGGTTTGAATCCCGTCGAAGTTTCTATAAAACTTAACATTGTAAGACAATTCGAAATAAAAAATACTTTGGGTTACCACAGATGGCGTCAAAGGCAAATCGTTTCATCAATGGAAATACATCGAAGAATGTGCCGTTCCGTGATAGATCCAGAAGTTTACTGGAAAGCATTCTGCCTCGCTCGTTGAAAATTGGCACGAAACTGTCCAACATTTGGAGATGAAGGGTGGGAGTCATCAGTTTTCTGTCTCTCCGCCATTTCTCACCTTGAAAATAACATAATATACTGAACTACATACCTTTCTACACACTGTGCCAATTTTAATGCCTATCACTTCTCTCTTTATGTCCCAAGATAGAACGCTTTCAAACTTTTTAAAATGTCACTGCATAAATAGTTGTTGATAAATGTATTGACTGACCTTCGCTTGTGAACACTCCGTCGTGCACTATCGTCCTGAAAAACTTATAAGCATCCGATTTGTTAACGTTGAGTTTACTGCTGGTAACAGCCTGAAAAGTGCAACGTTTCAATTTTTTTTCTTTCGTTACATTTTTACCCACCTGAATATGCTCGGGCTTAAAAGTAACCACGAGCAGCATATTGCCCAACCAATTTATGTAGAAAGGCCCGTATTTTTGGTTTTTTGCACGGTGTACATAGTAGAAATCTATAAAAGACGAATAGGTAATTGTAATTAATAATACTACTTGTTAGAAATATTGTTCACATCAAGATCTTACTTCGTTTGCCTGCTCTTATTACACTCCACTGAGAACCAATTATGGGGTACTTCTTTTCTCCAGGAAGTTTAGAGACTGCCTTGGCTATTTTCCTATCCCTCTCGCTGCCCTTTAGCAAGACACATAAGCTAAGACCGATGAGAATAGTCAGCATAATCAAAGTTACAGGATCCATAATTTATTGATCTGCAAATGAAGAAGAACTAACTGTACTGTGTGAAGTGAAATACATACTTTTGTAGTTTACTGGTTTTCAATGTAAATTGTCAATATGACAATTGTTTCGCCAATGCAAAGGCTTCTTCAGATGTGGAGTACATGGTATATCTACTAAATTTACAAAACTTTCATGGAAAGTATTTATACTTAGATAATTAATAATTATTGTTCTAATTATACTAAAGATGGAAAAGCCGTAATTATACAAAAGTATTGAGAAGAAATAAAATTAATAATTCAAAAAAGGAGAAGAATTTCGGTTTGGCCATTAAGCAGAAATTATGAAGGTAGAAAGTAGATATATCCAAATAAAAAATATGCAATGCTTTTATCTAATAATTATAATTATTATTAATGATGGAAGATATTGTAAAATTCACGAATAGGTACGAAAGAACATTTCAAATGATGTAACATTTTGCAGATAAAAATATATTTATTGGGAAACTTCACATTCAAAATAAAGGTGGTTATCTCTTTTTACTTTTACTCTGTATTATAAATGATTTGTTTTATTGAATCATTTCAGTTTCAATTTAAAACCAAAGACCAAGTAGAAGAGATTTTCAAAATATTTTCATATTTTTTACCGCTGTGTAACAATAATAGTAGTAATAATAATAATAAATATGTTTATTTCGAAGACATACAGATATGGTAATAATTACAAATTACACTTACAGTTATATCAATGAGTAAAGGATATATTATCTGTAACATAGAGTTAAAATGTCGTAAAACAATTTTTTGACCATTTGGAATTGCCTAGATTTTGAAGTGTGAAATGATATAGGTATTTTTCCGTTTATCTAAAGTTAACTCCACATTCGAAGCACTCTTCTTGCAGTTAGAGTGAAAATAACTAAACTCTCTGCCTGCAGTTTTAAGCTTTGAAATCGGAAAATCACAGCTAGTCTTGCAAGGTTGCGAAGAAAAAAATTATTCAGGGTGAGTCGAAGTTAAACCGCCATACTCAAAATTTGAATAGTATTTTTAAAAATAAATGGGGTTCTTCATAGAACATTTTGTCCAAAAACGCTTCGTTTTCGACATACAGGGCGTCAAAGTTTTCTTTTAAAAACAGAAAAAAAATTAGTATTTTCGGTTCCATTTATGCTATCGAGTTGAAAATTGGTACTTTTATGTTTTCTGGGACGGCGATTATGAATTTTCTATCAACTTTCTTCTAGCCGCTAGAGGGCGTTGGCTACGTCGTTACTTTCGAACAAAAGTGTTTTAAACTTTTTTGTCGTGGAAAAATCTGCATTTTAGACAGCGGAATATTAAATTACATTCGATTATTTTGAACAAAAAATGTCTCTTGTAAAAATACGAAAACCTTAACCGTTTTCATGAAAAACACAATTTTGTGTCGCGGTGCGCGTGAATTCGAAAAAATTAAAATTTCGTAGTAGGCTGAGAAATGGGATTTATTCATTTGGAATTATTTATTTACAGTAAGTATTGTCCTAGATTAACAATTTTTGTGATAGTAATAAAAAGAACTTTAACCAAGACAACTTTATTAGCAAAAACATAACGAAAAAAATTATAATATAGAATAATCCATTTCAAAAACACGTTTACACTTTCAATAGCAGGCTGAAACTTATACGATTTCTTGTAGTTGCAAGCAAAAAAACGGGTACTTTTTTTATGACAGTGACTTTTTGTTATTTTAAAAAGATATAAGGTTTTAATTCGTATGAACTTGTTTTTACTACTAACCTGAGAAATCACCATTATTTACCTCATTCCTCTAATTAGAAGTAATATTTCTCTCCCTAGGTAAATAATGATAATAAAAAAATACCTAGATAAATAATGAAAAATTTTCTATATGACATTTAAAAATTAGTTTCATTTTATCAGCGTGACAATTGAACTCCCAGGCCAAATCTAATCAAATATGTAAAATATGGCAATATTTCAATGTTAGTAGTAAAAAAAATTCTATATACACTTCGGTTGAGAAGGCCATTATTTACCTCGCATATTAGATATTATACATATATTGGCTTGACTGTCAAAAAAGCTCCTCCCAAGAACAAAAATCGACGGGTCTCGGCGATTTTCAAATATTTTTCGATTTTCTAATTTTTGGGGGTCAAGTTTTCGTTGGGAAACCCTCTATATTGACGTAAAGCAAACAGTATAAATACTAAGAACTATTTATTATAGAATATCTAAGTAACTTTGCAACAAATTCGCTAAGCATCTCCAGGTTTTTTTAATGTTATGTTGCATTTTTTTACATGTTTTTGCCCACTACATCTGTTGTATATAATGTAGCTAAATATTGTGACACTCAATTTGTTTTAAAGTTTTTTGGATCATTGAATATGAAATCCTCGGTTGCCAGATTTTCGTCTCTTCTCGACTTCCTTATTATTTCGCCTTACCTAATGATAAATAGGTAGAAGTATATCGTTCAGGATATTTTTACAATTCAACAAACTAATACACCCTAACAGGGGAATTATAGGATTAAAATATTAATTAATATTCAAAGTCCATTATAACCATTTTTTGATAATTAAAAAAATCATATTGGGCATCATGTTTCAAGTCAGTCCAAGTATTTCTTTCATAAAATATAGCAATATCGTCGACGAAACTTAGGAAGGTTCCTGTTATGCTCAAAACAATGAAATGTTTACTCTTTCGCTTAAAAGCAACCCGAACTGCTCAAAAGCATAATTTTTTTAAATGCCGAAAAAACTCTAGAAGAACATATCCTTACTGTGGAACAATCCACTCATTTCACCACCACCCAACCGGTTATTACTAGGTACTGCTATATATCGGTTCGCAGAGGTATCTTTATATAATAATATGCACCTACGGATAACACGTATCTTGGCAAATCTACGACCTGATGGCGATGCTTGAGTACCTCGAGCCTATCAAAAAATAGCCCCTCCCTGAGATATTAGTCATTTTTAAAAAATTCCATAAAAAATTATTTATAAACAGTTAACATGTAACAGTCCCTTTTTTAAATGAAATACATATTCAGCGACAAACGTATTACAAAATAAAAAACATGTTTTTCCAATACCACAAAAACAGGGAAACTGATGACTCCAGGGTCGTAGCTAAACTTGTGGTTCTCAAATAAAAAATCTTCCCATATTGTTAGTTTAACATTATTATCTTTATAATTTGTACCAGGAGTTCGAGTGTGATCTTTTGGTGGGCAGGCCCCAAGCAACGCCGAACAAATCATCCTATATCGATTTTTTTTTTGTTACACTACATGTCGTTATTTTACTGCTCATATTGTGAATTCAAGAGAGCTTTCTTCATGGGATGGTATACCTATTAAGGCTACTTCAAACTTACTTTGGACGTCCAAGAGATCTGAATGCACTAAATACAAATCTTACAAAGACTTACAAAACACTTATTTTGCTTATCTCCACACACAAAAACTTTGTTTAAGTCTGTAGACTTAATCATCTCCTGATGATGCGGACATGGTTAGCGAAACGCGCGACCAGTGCAAAAAACAAAATTTTGGTGTGTGGAGTTGAGCAAAAGAAGTGTAAACCTTTTCAAGGTAACATTTTACCTCGAAAATAAAAGAAATCCTCAATGACATTCTTATAATATTTAAAAATCTCCAAGAAATTAACAAAATATCTAAAAAATTTGTAATTACTGTAAGAAAATGGCCATGATTCTAAAAACTCAAATTTTAATTCTCAAAATAACTTCGAAAGACCAAACACAAATTTGGACAACAAATTCTAACAACTTTCAAAGACCTAATAATGACAACCTTTTGTACCAAGAACTACAAATCTGTCACTGAACCAATTCCAATCAGATATGATACAATAGAACCTCATGTTGCAAGTAACTGCTTAGACTATGGCCTCAATAATGAAAACTTAATAATACAAGGAGTTATTAGTACGTATAAGGTCAAGTGAAAAAAACATCCAAATTACTTATCTACATGTCTGGTCTCCATTTCTCCCCTTAAAAATAGCACACAATTAAGAAATACCCAGAAATAAAGGTTATACTGCAGGACTACAAGATAAGATAAACTTTTAATGTCATTTTCTTATAAGTAATCTCATCTATGATTCCCTAAATAGGTATAAGCTGAAGTGCAAAAGAAACATCAAAATTACTTATCTATACCATCGCTTGATACACATTATTATAAAGAAGTTAAGTAACCACTAGAAAATATTTACGACCTTCCCTAATGAACAATCCGTCATGTAGGTATATAACCGTCTTAAAAAAACGTAAACAAGCATCTGATCTGTTAATATTCAGTCTATTATGTCGGGGGTACTTAACACTAGGTTTCACAATGTATAGTTGAGACACCATATTTTCTATTTTCTTATAACTAATGTTGATCGCTATGCTCGACAGCTTGAAGATGTGTCGAAAATTATGGCAACCGAGGCATCGAACAGTCTGGAAAAGTTACAAGTTGTTGAAAACATAAAGTAAAACAAGGTGCTTAAATTTTTGCTACATATAAAGGTTAAGTGTGAAAACAATCCAATAGATTAAATCTGTAATCTCGTAACGAGAAACCTTTGTATCTACTGAAGGTAACTGTATGGTGTGGTTTATGGCATGGTGGCATCACCGGACCAGTTTTTTCCAAAATGAGGTAGAAGATGAGGTGACAGTGAATGGTGAACGATATCGATAGATGTTAGGACATTTTTGTGACCAAATTTAGATGCACTTGATTTAGAGGATATTTGTGCGCTAAGAAGTTGGCTGTTTTACTTGTTACTCTGTGCTATCAGGGTCCCAAGGCGCGATAACTTTGCCCTCTTTCAATCTACCGATTCTCTGATCGACATGCTTTAATCTCGAAATTCGGACACCATTAGTACAAATGTCTAGTAAGAAGGCAAAATAGTTATTTATGTACCAAGGCACTGAAGTTCAACTTTTTATAACTCATGTGGAATTTAGTTGCCGAGGCCTCTGGCCGAGGCAAATAAACCACATGAGTCATAAAAAGAACTTCAGTGCCGAGGTACATATTATATTTTTTTTGAAATCGGAAAAAATGTTTTATTAGGCAAGAAAATAATAATAAGGGATCACCCGTCCACGAACCGACTACGCGCGGCGTTGCTTGACTTTACCGATCGCTCTAATTAGGACAAGTATAATGATGTACGGCACCTTCTGACAGAAAAACCAAACTGCTGCTTCTTGTGCAGCCTACACAACAAATATATTGATATTCAAATTTACTAAAATATGTATACTGAAGGATTGCGCTTCTATAGGAAACAATTTCGCAATGTGTACGAAAAGTTAAATGGGCCTTTATCGGCCGGGTTTTGAATATTTGGTCACTTTTGACGGGCGTCTGACGTTTGATGTTTACATCTCGCCAAGGCCTACTTAGTGAAAAAATCGTACAATAATGTAGCCCATTATTGTACGATTTCTGTGCTTTTTAATGACGATTTTGGTACACTTTACTGCCAATTTCAAGAAAAAGTTTATTATTTCTCTGTTTCTTCATTTATTAAAAAGTATAATATATATAATTATTGTAGTATCTTAAAACACTTCAGTGATAACACAGATCAAGCTAAGCCTAACGTACGAAAACATAAATAAGGAATCTAAAAAAATAATAACAGTTCACTTCCTCCTTTCGAATTTCAAGAAAATCCCATTCTCCGGCTTAAAAGTCAAATCGAAAGTATATCTAAGTTCTTCAGGCCTGTGCCGGGCGACCACCCTGTATTTTCTGAGGACGTGGACCAGGCGATCCTCAAACTCTTGTGCGCGAACTTCTGCCCGAGGCAGTTCCTGTGGCCAGCGCTGAAAGGGACGTAGCTGTACGGGTGTCTCTTCGACACGTTCTCGGGGAGGAATCTGTCCGGGTCGAACTTCTCTGGATCTGGGTAGATGGTCGGGTCTCTGTGGAGTTCGAAGAGCTGCACTGACACCATACAGCCGGCCGGCATGGTGAATTCTTCTGGAAGGATTAAAATATATGTTAAGATACAACACTAAGTCTCCAGCTTACCTAGAACGACGTCTTCTTCGAGTTTCCTGCTCAAGTATGGAGCTACAGTATACAATCTCAACACCTCTTTCATTATTCTGTCTAGGTACGTCATGCTGTTTATGTCTCGCATCTTTACGACGCGTTCCGTGTCGTAGTGGAAGGTTTCTCTCAGCTCTTCGTAAAGTGTTTCCTGAAATAACAAACTTTCAACAAAGAAGATTTCTAATATTTTTTTAGTATTATTGAAAGGAATAAGCCTCACCTGTACATCTGGATTGGTAGCCAACGCGTACAACGTCCAAGCCAGCGAAACTGAACTTGTACCGAACCCAGCGAACACAAAAGTCAACACTTGGGATGTGATCCAGAAATAATCGTTTTGGAACCGTATGCTTCTAGCAGTGTATCCAGAAGAATCTTCTTCCCCTTCTCGACCATATTGTTTTCTTCTACGAGTATAGCGTCGTAGTTGATATTGTCGAGACTTTCCCTTCTCGAATGGATGATGCTCCGGATGAATTCTTCTATTTCCCGCTGGAGCCTGTAGACTTTTTTACCGGTGCTAGACAGCTTGAAGATGAAGTCGCTGTGGAGAAGCGGGTTGAGCATTCTAGCGATGGCGGCCTTGAATAATCTACAAAAGTTTAAAGTTATTTGGTTGTTTACTTTATTTTATTTTGGATATTGAATTCGTTGTAACAGACATATTTGCATGCCAGATGGTGTCGAACTTATTTTACAAAATCATGACCTTATCTAAATCGAAAACCTTAACTCTTCAGAATAAGATATGTGTTGGGTTGTTGTTGTAGAATAAAATAAGCAGTTTTTATTGTTCGTTAATCATAAATAAACGAAATGCCAACTTACTCTCCTAATGCCTCCACATACTGAACATTCTGGCCTTCCAGCGAGTGTGTTTTATATCCCGTCGAAGTTTCTATAAAATTTAAAGCATCTAAGACAAATTCAAAAGGAGTGGGTCTTTTCTCCACATATGGCGTCAAAGGCAAACCGTTGTAGCAACGGAAATACATCAAAGAATGCACCGGTCTGTGATAGATCCAAATGTTTCCTGGTAAGTATTTTGCTTCGCTCGTTGAAAATTGGCAGGAAATTGTCCAACATTACATACATACATAAATATCTTTTTTAAAACTTTAATACCCTGTAACTTTTTTATAATTCCTTAAAAAGATACAGTTTATACTAAAAACTGAGGTTATTTTTTGGAGATTTATCACATATTACAGATTGGTCCCTTAAAAGTGAACCACTCCGTGTAAGTTAATATTGCATTTTCATCAGTTTTGAGCTATGTTTAAAGTCTAAAGTGTCAGCATTACATATCGTAAATTTTCTTTTTTTTTTCACAGAAACCTCTAAAATGTCTAAATATTGAGAAATACCTAAAAGATCGATAATTCTTTGTGGTTTTTAAATTTTTAGAGAAACATTTTTCTGTTGTGAAGATAATAATATCATGGTCCAAGTTGACGTATGACCTTTTTGATTTTCCAATGTCAATCCTTTTCGTCTCTTGTAAATATCGATGCAATGTTCGCAAATGCGTTGAACATCAATTAAAACTGCACACAAAACGTACAAATACACTTCTTGTTAATACTGTTTGTGTTTAGAGTTGTTCAAAAATGCTACCCCAGCAACTTGACTACACAGTCTACACGCACAAGTTTATTCTGTTCGTGAGCGTCCCCTAGAGCGTATGATACAGTAACAAGTCCTGCCTTATAATAAAACTGTGAATACATGATGAGATATTTCCATAATTTATGACGTATAGTTTTTACAAGACATATAAGTTTATTATGACTGCGTAAATTACTTGTTTGTTTGTTTCTGTACCCCTGTATATTATTATTTCTCATGTTGTCAGTTTTGTCCTGATGCCAATTTAACAAAATAAAATAAAAATTGGTCTGTGAGAATTAGACTTTGTAAAATATAGCCTACAATTGCAGAGGGGGACATGTGGATATGGCTATCGAATTTAGTATAGTCTGGTAAGCCTCTCTTGTCCATTGAATATAGAATTATTATTTCTTCTGTGATGATATTATTTACTGACCTTCACTGGTGAAAAGTCTCTCGTGTACTATCGTGTCGATAAACGCGTAAGACTTTGATTTGTTAACGTTTTGTGTACTGCTGAGGATCGCCTGAAAAATATTAAAAATATTGAAGATAAAATAGTGTATGCTACTCGGAGTAGAAGGCTTGCTGCGTTCAGTTGTCTCAGCAGAATGACCAACTTCTACTCCTTGTGACATAGTCTACTATTTTTTAATTGAACTTTTCACAACCTGAACATGTTCTGGCTTAAAAGTAACCACTGTGGGGATACTGCCTAGCCAATTTATGTAGAAAGGTCCGTCCTTCTTATTCTTTTCACACAAACCTAAATACACTTATATTAAGTATGTGGTATTTTATCAATATTTTTTCATGACATGGAACTTACTCTTTTTTCCTGCTTTTAGTACGTTCCACTGAGAACCAATTATGGGGTACTTCTTTTCACCAGGCAGTTTAGAAACTCCTTCGGCTATTTTCCGATCCCTGTCTTTATTTTTTAAAAAGGTAAATATAGGGAGTACGACGAGAGTAGCTAGGAAAACAGCAATGACAGGGTCCATAGTTTCTGGAAATTAAAAACAACTATTTCAAAGTAGCAGTCGTTCACGTCATATATAATATAGATATTAAATTAAATACCTGTTATTGCCGCGTCTTTTTATACCTAAAGAAATTAGCTATACATATAGGTAGGTAACTTCGTTTATTGTTAACAGGATGTCCCAACTAATATTCTTTTATCTACCTACTTATTATCTAAGTATATCTACACATTTATAAACTCTATATTAATCAGTGAAAATGGCTGCCAAACCAGCTAACTACGAAAGAAAAATGCTACAAAAGATGAGAGCATTCGCCCTTAAAATATGTGTGAACATTTGGGTGAATCCGAGGACAATAATTATAAATTTGGGGTGTTCCGATTTTAAGTGGGTCACACTGTATATATCAATGAAATCGGAATGAAGAGTATATTCCACAAATTTAATAATATAATATTAAGTTGCCACGCTTTTTCTGAACACCCTGTATAAAATATAAAACCATCACAAGCAAACCCGATCAGATTATTATTAGCATTAGCATGAAATTATTCCAACAACAAAATTACGATAAATTGCTATAATGTAAAAGTTTATTTCGTTAATTTCTTTAATGTTTTCACATGTTTTTTATACATGTATATTTGCAGAGAATGCCTATTGCCGTTTTTCTACTTTATTTCTTTGGATTATCTCTCACACTTTCCGAAATCTAATGCAAACTCATCTTATTTTAAAATTCTGAGTTCAAACAATTATGTGTCTAAGAAGACGAAAAGATGTTTTTTGTTTTTCGTATTTTTTTAAGTGACATTAACAAAGACAAATCAAGCTAATAAAGAACAATACCACTATTTTATTATCTATGTATACAATCAAATTACCACAATAATTGTTAACACTATTAATATCACAGTTATGTTACTGTCAAAACATTCCAGATCATGCTAAACCTAACTTACGAATATAAAATTTTAGAAGTTGAAAAATAACAGTTCACTTCCTCTTTTCGAATTTCAATAAAATCCCACGCTCCGACTTAAAAGTCAAATCGAACGTATATCTAAGTTCTTCAGGCCTGTGCCGGGCGACCACCCTGTATTTTCTGAGGACGTGGACCAGGGCGATTCTCAAACTCTTGTGCGAGAACTTCTGCCCGAGGCAGTTCCTGTGCCCAGCGCTGAAAGGGACGTAGCTGTACGGGTGTCTCTTCGACACGTTCTCGGGGAGGAATCTGTCCGGGTCGAACTTCTCTGGATCTGGGTAGATGGTCGGGTCCCTGTGGAGTTCGAAGATCTGCACTGACACCGTACAGCCGACCGGTATGGTCAATTCTTCTGGAAAGATTAAAGGATATGTTTAAGATACAACTAAGTTGCCTGCTTACCTAGAACGATCTCTTCTTCGAGTTTTCTGCTTATGAAGGGAGCCACGGGGTACAATCTCAACACCTCTTTGACAGTTCTGTCCAAGTAGGTCATGCTGTTTATGTCTTGCATCGTTACGTCGCGTTCCATGTCGTCATGGAAGGTCTCTTTGAGCTCTTCGTAAACTGTTTCCTGGAACAAGAAAATGATTTTTTTTATTTTAATTTTTAACTCATTTGCTAGCTATATGTAGAAGGAAGACTAATTCTGGTTAAGCCTCACCTGAATTTCTGGATTGGTGGCCAAAGCGTACAACGCCCAAGACAACGAAACGGAGCTCGTGTCCAACCCAGCGAACACAAGAGTCAGCACTTGGCATCTGATCCAGAAATCGTCGCGATCCTCAGTAGAACCGCCCGCTTCTAGCAGTGCATCCAGAAGAATCTGCTTCCTCTTCTCGCCTACGTTGTGCTCTTGAAGACCGTCGAAGTTGTTATTCGCGGTATTAGTCAGACTTTCTCTTCTCGAATCGATGATGCTCTGGATGAATTCTTCTACCTCGCGCTGGAGCCTGTAGAATTTTTTACCTGTGCTCGACAGCTTGAAGATGAAGTCGCTGTGGAGGAACGGGTTGAATATTCTAGCGATGGCTGCCTCGGCTATTCTATAATAATGGTAATAAAATAAAATAATTATTTTTTTAAAATATTTTTTAATTATGAGTAAATAAATTCATAACTCACTGTGCTAATGCATCCACGTAGTGAATATTCCGACCTTCCAAAGATTGTGTTTTGAATCCCGTCGAGGTTTCTAAAAAACTGAACATTGTAAAACAATTCGAAATAAAAAATACTTTGGGTTACCACAGATGGCGTCAAAGGCAAATCGTTGCATCAATGGAAATACATCGAAGAATGCGCCCTTCCGTGATAGATCCAGAAGTTTACTGGAAAGCATTCTGCCCCGCTCGTTGAAAATTGGCACGAAACTGTCCAGCATTTGGAGATGAAGGGTGGGAGTAATCAGTTTTCTGTCTCTCCGCCATTTCTCACCTTGAAAATAACATAATATACTGAACTACATACCTTTCTACACACTGTGCCAATTTTAATGCCTATCACTTCTCTCTTTATGTCCCAAGATAGAACGCTTTCAAACTTTTTAAAATGTCACTGCATAAATACTTGTTGATAAATGTATTGACTGACCTTCGCTTGTGAACACTCCGTCGTGCACTATCGTCCTGAAAAACTTATAAGCATCCGATTTGTTAACGTTGAGTTTATTGCTGGTAACAGCCTGAAAAGTGCAACGTTTCAATTTTTTTCTTTCGTTACATTTTTACCCACCTGAATATGCTCGGGCTTAAAAGTAACCACGAACGGCATATTGCCCAACCAATTTATGTAGAGAGGCCCGTATTTTTGGTTTTTTGCACGGTGTACATAGTAGAAATCTATAAAAGACGAATAGGTAATTGTAATTAATAATACTACTTGTTAGAAATATTGTTCACATCAAGATCTTACTTCGTTTGCCTGCTCTTATTACACTCCACTGAGAACCAATTATGGGGTACCTCCTTTCGCCAGGAAGTTTAGAGACTGCCTTGGCTATTTTCCTATCCCTGTCGCTACCCTTTAGGAAGACAAATAAACCAAGACCGATGAGAATAGTCAGCATAATCAAAGTTACAGGATCCATAATTTATTGATCTGCAAATGAAGAAGAACTAACTGTACTGTATGAAGTGAAATACATACTTTTGTAGTTTACTGATTTTCAATGTAAATTGTCAATATGACAATTGTTTCGCCAACGCAAAGGCTTCTTCAGATGTGAAGTACATGGTATACTGAATTTGTACTTAGATAATTAATAATTATTGTTCTAATTATACTAAAGATGGAAAAGCCGTAATTATACAAAAGTATTGAAAAGCAATAATATTAATAATTCAATAAAGGAGAAGAATTTCGGTTTGGCCATTAAGCAGAAATTATGAAAGTAGAAAGTAGATCTATCCAATAAAAAATATGCAGTGCTTTTCTCATAAACACAAATGTTGCTATAATTAGTCGAATAATTATTATTAATGATGGAAGATATTGTAAAATTCAAAAATACGAAAGAACATTTCAAATGATGTAACATTTTGCAGATAAAAATATGTTTATTGGAAAACTTGCAAAAAACTTCACATTCAAAATCAAGGTGCTTTGTTGAATCATTCCAGTTCCAATTTCAAACCAAGGACCAAATAGAAGAGATTTTCAAAATATTTTCATATTTTTTACCGCTGTGTGTAACAAACTGGTTAAAAAACAACTTTTTCAAGTTGCCTGAAAAATTAATAAATTCTTAACAGTAAATGAACTAAAACTTTGAACTTGTAACTCAAAAAAATCTTCAACAAATTTGTTTCCTGAGCTTTCGGAGAATAAGTCTTCCTCCTTTCTCAAAGATCTTGTCATGTCAAAGTGAAATGACAAATTAATAAATTTCAGGTTAAAATGTCATGACAACAGAAACAATAACCTAGCCACCTGTCTGATATTGTACCCTGTGTTCTACCTAATTATTTGTACTAACTTCTCTTTGAATAAGTGGCAATAATATTTTACTGAATTCCACTGAACATTCAGCAACACAGTTGTCTGTATTTCCTAGAATAAATGCAGATTCTTTAATTTTTCGTCTATTTCCTACTTCTTCTTTGAGAATTGGTTTGGAACTATCCCACAAAATCCTATGATTGTTATTATATACATATTTAATATATACATATTTTCGACTTCGAAATTTGATTTTGCCTGATATAATTTTTATGTTCTTTTAAACGAACGTTAAATGGCCTACAAGTCTCCCCAACATAGAACTTTCCACATTCGCAAGGAATTTTATATATGCAATTTTTTGAACTTTGTACCTCATTAAATGGTTTCGTTTTAACTAGCATCGATCTCAATGTACCTATTATTGGTTTTAAATACTGTTCTGACATTAAAACGATTGCCTATGCGTTTTAGCTTATGTGATAGTCCAGGAATATAAGGAATAATTAAATTTACTGGTCGGTATACCAGATTTATTTCTCTAATTCTATTAGCATTGTTATTTTGTTGGCAATCCTGAAAAACTTGCTCAATAAATTCAGTAGGATAACTATTCTTCTCAAGAACGTGTTTTATATGTTTAATTTCCTCCTCAAATTTTGTGTTATTAAAACAAATCTCTTTAGCCCTGTCATACAAACTTTTAATTACTCCTTTTTTAACACTAATATGATGATTGGAATTAAAATGGAGATAACTATTAGTATGTGTTGGTTTTCTATAGACACTAGTTTCTATACTATCTGATTTCATTATAGAAACATCTAAGAAAGGTAATTGATTATTATTTTCAATTTCTAAGGTAAACTTAATAGAAGGTTCTTGCGAGTTTATAAAATTTAATAATGAATTTAAATCATCTACTCCATGTTCCCATATAACAAAAATATGTCATCTACATATCTCCACCAAACATTAGGTTGGTGAACATATCTAGTCAACTCATTTTGTTCAAAATCTTCCATAAATAAATTGCTTATGAATGGTGATAAAGGAGACCCCATAGCCATTCCAAATTCCTGCTGGTAAAATTCATTTCCTAGTTGAAAATAGCTGGTTTTAACACAGAGTGTTGTTAGTTCTAGTATTGCATCTATATTCAAATTTGTCCTTTCCACTAAAGTCTGATCATTTTCTAACTTTCTGCGTAAAATATTAAATGATTTGTCAACAGGGACATTAGTAAAAAGACTGACCACATCAAAGCTATATATAATGATCCGGAAATTGATGTTCCATAATTTTTTCCAAAAAATGATTACTGTTTCTGATAAATGAATTTGAGTTTCCTACTAACGGATGAACAATTTTAAGTAAATATTTTGCCAACGAATGACATGGTGAATTTATTGAACTTACAATGGGGCGAAGAGGAATGTTAGTTTTGTGTATTTTTGGTAAACCATACAAGTGTGGAGGTTTTGAATGATGCGGAGTTAAGAGTGTCCTTTGTCTCTGTGTCATTTGTTCACGGTATTTATACGGTGTTTTGTATATTTTAGTTTCTATTGAAGTTGTAGGCTCTTTGTTTATCCTCTTGTAAGTTCCTTCATTTAATAAATCATTTAATTTATTATCATACACAGTTTTTTCTAAAATAACAGTTGCGTTTCCTTTATCTGCTGGCAATATTTTAATTATCCTATCTAATTTAAGTGACCTAATTGCTGCTTTTTCATCCTTTGAAATATTTGACTTTGGTTTAAAATCTTTTTTGACCTCACTCTAAATTCTTGGCCTAAACGTTAGGTAATGCATTACCTGAGTGTCCTTTGCCCTAATACCTTAGGAAAGATGTCACTTTATACTATGTCAAAATTAGGAAAAGTATTTATAGACATCTATATCTATTAATTATATTAGAAGATCTTAGATCGTTTAGAAGATCTGAGATCGTTTAGAAGATCTTCGATTGTTTAGAAGATCTTAGATCGTTTAGAACATCTTAGATCATTAAAAAGATCTTAGATCGATTGTTCTTTTTTTAGACGATCTTTGATCTAAGATCGTTTTTACGTGAAAAGATCTATTTTTAAACGATCTTAAATCTTTTTTTGAAAAACGATCTGATCTATGATCGCTTAAAAGCTACCCGAACTGCTCAAAAGCACAATTTTTTTTTAAATGCCGAAAAAACTCTAGATGAATATATCCTTACTGTGGAACAATTCACTCATTTCACCACCACACAAATTACTAGTTACTGCTACGTATCGGTTCGCAGAGGTCTTTATATAATAATGTGCACCTACAGATAACACGTATCTTGTCAGATTTACGACCTGATGGCTTCTTTAGTACCTCGGCCTTATTAAAAATATCTCCTCCCTGTAATATTAGGTATTTTCCTTTTTTAAATGAAAAAATGATAACATATTCAGCGACAAACATACCAAACCTTTTCAACCAAGTTGGAAATCAGAAACCTTTGGCACTTAGAAAACACTTCTTTTGCTTATATCCACACACCAAAACTTTGTTTAAGTCTGTAGACTTTTAATTTTTATTCTCAAAATAATTTCGAAAGACCAAATACAAATTTGGAAGGGCCGAATAACTTTCAAAATTCTAACAACTTCCAAATACCTAATAATGACAACCTCTTGTATCAAGAACTACAAATCTATCACTGAACCAATTGCAATCACATATGAATACAATATACTCTAGATTCGTCAACCCTCATTCATATACATCAAAGGCATGGTCTGAAATAATAAAGACCCCACTGACATGGATACTTCTATAACCATTCTGAAACCTCATGTTGCAAGTAACTACTTAGACTATGGCGTCAATAATGAAAACTTAATAATAAAAGGAGTTATTAGTACGTATAAGGTCAAGTTCCAAAAAAAAACATCCAAATTACTTATCTGTCTTAAGAAATATCCAAAAATAAAGGTTATATTGTAGGACTACAAGATAAGATAATCTTTTAATGCCATTTTCTTATAATCCCATCTATGATTCCCTAAATAGGTATAAGCTGAAGTGCCACGAAAACATCCAAATTACTTATTTACCATCGCTTGATACACACTATTATAAAGAAGTTAAGTAACCACTAGAAAATATTTACGATCTTCCCTAATGAACAATCCGTCATGTAGGTATAACCGTCTTAAAAAGACGTAAACAAGCATCTGATCTGTTAATATTCAGTCTTTTATGTCGGGGGTACTTACACTTGGTTTCACAATGTATAGTTGAGACTCCATATTTTCTATTTTCTTATAACTAATGTTGATCGCTATGCTCGACAGCTTGAAGATGTGTCGAAAATTATGGCAACCGAGGCATCGAACAGTCTGGAAAAGTTACAAGTTGTTGAATACATCAATTTTATTAGAAAAAGTTGTTCAGAATACAAATCCAAGTCCTCGTACCAAATTTTAAAACAATCGGCACACTTTGGTTTTTTCAAATTTATCCATTTTTGCGGTTTTCGCGCAAATCAAATACATTTATCGAAAAATTTTATCAGAAATTTTTTTTCAGAATGCTAATTTAAGACCCTGTACTAAATTTTAAAACAATCGGCATACTTTGATTTTCTTCCAAAAAAATTAAGTTGAAATTTGACATAAAAATCAAAGTCTGCTGATTGTTTAAAAAAAAAAAACTTTTTTCGATAAAATTTTTCGATATCTCTTAAGGAAAAGGTATTTTACCTGAACTGAAAATGAATAAATTGCCCCTGTCAGGGCTTGCTTGATTTTTAAAATATAAAAATATGGTGCAAATTAGTTTCTAATCAAGCAAGGCTGATCCCCCAAAAGTCAAGTTCCAACTCGCGCGATTTTTTTGTCTTTTATACCTATCGTATAGTCGATCTGGGTCCACCCTGTATTATTTGTATTTGAACCGATTTGGTGATTTTTAAACAATGATCAGGCCAAGGCTACACAACCTAAGAAATAATGATACAGGGGCACAAAAACAAATAACTTACGTATTTGTTGACAAATAAAAGAAAGACTATCTACAGGGTGTCCCAAACTCAACGCCCCGAGGGTATTATAGGCAAACAAAAACAGCCAGTAAAAATTTGACTTTTGGGTTTCTTGTAGGACCACTGCTTTTGGGTCAAAAAGATACCCAAGTAGCACAAATTGCTTTTTAAAAGCTGGATTAACATCTACACGGCTTTTTTTATACAGTCTAAAGTTATATAATTAAGTTATCAACACTATCTCAGTATTAATAAAGTGTCTATATGCCCAATATATGACTACTAAATATGAAAGATAAATTTGCTTCTAATGTGGCATAAAATTAATTATACTTTAAATTGACAGCAATGGCGTCCTCATCACATAATAATAAATTATAAATTGGGGGTGTCACACTGTATACAGAGTGACATAGAAAAAAGTACATTACATAGTGCCACACCATAGAGGACACTAAAATAAGAAAAAAAGTTCCTATGAACATGGGTCCGCAAGGCCTTCGGTTAAAAGATACGGGGTGTTGAATTGTAATTTTTTTGTTTTGTTTTTTACGAATGTCTCTAGCCAGAGACGCAAGAAATGGATAAAATGTGGTATATAGGTTTTTTTATAATGCTAAATTCAAATACGCTCTACATTACAGGGTTCCATCTCTATTGAAACGGTCCTAACTTTTTTGCTATACAGTGTATGTCATTTTCGACTGAAAAAATGTTATCCCATCTTTTATACTTACGAAAGGTATACCTTGTCCAAGTCGCTAGAAGCAATGGTTCCAGTACAAATGCATCTAAAGCCGACAATGCATGCAAATTACTTATTCAAAAAGCATCAAAGTAACCTTTGCAAAAACAATGATAAGTAACAATGAAATAATGTGTCATACTGACACTTGTCAAACTAATTTAATAATTTTATTAGGTAGTAGGTATTTTGTGTTCTTGTTTAAGTTTTTTATTGGTTTTCTCATTGATGATTCAAAATTGATTTCAAAAATGGTTCACTATACTTTTGAAGAATACAGGGACATGATTATGTGTTACGGCTAGTAGAAGCTAGATCAAATTCTTACGAAGCTCAATGTATCTATCGAGAAAGATATCGTTTAAAACAAGTTCCTAATGTTCGAACATTTATCGATGTGCATAGGCGTTTGGGAGAAGATGGCTGTTTTAGAAAACCAAAAGTGAATAGTGGGGTTTCCAGAACTCGTCGCACTGTGCAAAACGAAGAAACTGTTTTACGAATGGTAGAAAATAATCCGAGAGCAAGCACCAGGAAAATAAGTTCAGCGGTGCGAAACGTTAACCGTGAATCAGTTAGAAAAATTTTGAAAGAACAACTTCGCCCATACCATTTCCAAAATATTCATTCACTATTGTAACATGACTTTTTTCCTCGTGTACAATTTTGCGAATGGTTGCAAAACCAAAGACAAAACATTATTTAATTCATCAATTTTGTTTACTGACGAAGCTGGTTTTAGTCGTGATGGTATTCTGAACCTACATAACATGCACTATTGGAGTGTTGAAAATCCTCATCAAACTGTAATTCGAAGTCACCAATATGGGTTTTCTATTAATGTGTGGGCAGGTATAATCGATAATTACTTAATTGGCCCATTTCGATTGCCCAATCGATTGACAGGTGCACTGTATCGAAATTTCTTGGAGAATGATTTAAACACATATTAGAGGATGTCCCATTGGCCATTACTGGAAGAATGTATTACATGCATGATGGGGCGCCAGCTCACTTTTCTCGAGTGGCAAAGGAATATTTGGACAGGAGATTTGGAAATACGTGGATTGGTCGAGGAGGGCCTGTACCCTGGCCAGCTCGTAGTCCCGACCTTAATCCCCTCGACTTTTCATTTTGGGGATTTATGAAAAATGAAGTTTATGCTGTAGAAATACATAACGAAGCACAGTTATGGATAAGAATTATGAAATCGGCAGATAGATTTCGTAATGACCCAGGAATATTTCAAAGATGCCGTCAATCATTAAGAAGAAGAATGGAAAAATGTATTGAAGTACAACTGCAACAATTTGAACATCTTCTAAAACCTTAATGTTTTGTTTTAGTTAATCATATTTTTCATCATACCATTACAATTTAATTGTTGAAGTATTTATCATTGTTTTTGCAACTAAACAAAAAAAAATACAATTCAACAAATCTTTTAACCGAAGGCCTTGCGGACCCATGTTCATAGGAACTTTTTTTCTTATTTTAGTGTCCTCTATGGTGTGGCACTATGTAATGTACTTTTTGCTATGTCACCCTGTATATCAATGAAATCGGGATGTAGGGTATATTCCACAAATTCAATAATAAGTATATTAAGGTGCCACGCTTTTTCAGAACAACCTGTATAAAATATAAAACCATCACAAGGAAACCCAATACGATTATTATTAGCATTAGCATGAAATTATTCCAACAACAAATTACGATAAATTGCTATAATGTAAAAGTTTATTTCATTAATTTCTTTAATGTTTTCACATGTTTACAATGTGTCCTGGATAAGAATGAACAGCATGGGGACCTTGCAAACGGTGAGAGATAGAACAACGGTTAAAAGAAAAGTTGCGCAATTTTGAGGTCAATAAAATGGTACAAACGGATTTCTAATATCTTTTTTCGTTTTTGAGTTATTTTGATTTTATTTTTTCTGAAGTTGTTATCACAGATAGAAAAAAAGAAAAACACTTTCTTTGGCACTTTTTAATGGGCTTTAAGATGGCGTTTTTAGATTTATTCTACAACATTTCGTTTTTGAGAAACCATCTTCAACTTAATTTTTTTAAATACGGACCTGGATTTTTTTGCAGATTTTAAAAGCACTTTTCATTGCAAATACCATGATGAATTGAGACAATTATACTGAAAATTTCTTTTTCCATTCATTTTTTTCTATTGCGGCCCTGTATTTAATAATAAGAAGTCTAAATATTAATCAGTATTGTCAACAATTTAACTTACTACAGTTTATTTGTTCTTCAAAAACTGAATATTTTTAAATTACGGCCCTGTCTGGTTAGTGTTTTTCTCTGTTGTTGTACAGCAAACAGTGTCGCATTGTATTTTGGAGTAAGTTCTTCGCTTTTTCTAATCGTGAGAAGAAAGCTTTAAGCCAATGAAACCAATAACTTTTGCCATTTATTAATTACACTATTTCTGTGACACAAGATATAACATGCTGACATGTTAAATTTGTCGTCATTTGAAAAAGCACCCTCCATTTCTAATAATACAAATTATTAACTAATTGATACAGTGGGAGTTATGACAAATGACAAGGGATTGGTTTCGTTGTTTCAAAGCCTTCTAGGTGGAGGATTTTTATTTATTTTTTATTATCGTATGTGATTGATATTAGTCTTTGCCGTCCTTTTTTTTGGTTCTCCGATTGAAAGACAAATTGTAAGTTAAATTGTTGACAATACTGATTAATAATTAGACTTCTTATTATTAATACAGGGCCGCATTAGAAAAAAATGAATGGAAAAAAGGAATTTTCAGTATAATTGTCTCAAAACATTTTAAAAATATTTCGTGTCATACGATGAAAAGTGCTTTCAAAATCTGAAAAAAATCCAGGTCCGTATTCAAAAAAATAAAGTTGAAGATGATTTCTCAAAAACGAAATGTTCGTAGAACAAATCTAAAAAAGCCATCTTAAAGCCCGCAAGAAAGAGTTTTTCTTATTTTTCTATCTGTAATAACAACTTCAGAAAAAGATAAAATCGAAAACACAAAATTTCACTTTTTCAAAATAACTCAAAAACGAATAAAGATATTAGAAATCTGTTTGTACCATTTTATTGACCTCAAAATTGCCCAACTTTCCTCATTTAACCTTTGTTCTATCTCTCACCGTTTGCAAGATCCTCATGCTGTCCATTCTTATTCGGGACACATTGTATATTTGCAGAGTATGCCTATTGCCTCTTTCTACTTTATTTCTTTAGGTAGATCGAACGTATATTTAAATTTATTTAATCGAATTCATATCTCTCATATTTTCCGAAATCTCATGCAAACTCATCTTATTTTAAAATTCTGCGTTCAAACAATTATGTGTCTAAGAAGACGAAAGGAAGTTATTTGTTTTTCGGTTTTTTAAATGACTATAAAAAAGAAAAATCATACTAATAAAGAATAACACCCGCGTTTTATTACTTATCTATGTATACAATCAAATTACCACAATAATTGTTTACACTATTAATATCACAGTTATGTTACTGTCAAAATATTCCAGATCAAGCTAAACCTAACGTACAAAAATATATATAATTTTAGAATTTGAAAAATAATAACAATTCACTTCCTCTTTTCGAATTTCAAGAAAATTCCACTCTCTGGCTTAAAAGTCATATCGACCGTATATCTAATTTCTTCAGGCTTGTGCTGGGCGACCACCCTGTATTTTCTGAGGACGTGGACCAGGGCGATCCTCAAACTCTTGTGCGCGAACTTCTGCCCGAGGCAGTTCCTGTGGCCAGCGCTGAAAGGGACGTAGCTGTACGGGTGTCTCTTCGACACGTTCTCGGGGAGGAATCTGTCCGGGTCGAACTTCTCCGGATCTGGGTAGATGGTCGGGTCCCTGTGGAGTTCGAAGAGCTGCACTGCCACCATACAGCCGGCCGGCATGGTGAATTCTTCTGGAAGGATTAAAAGATATGTTAAGATACAACACTAAGTCTCCTGCTTACCTAGAACGACGTCTTCTTCGAGTTTTCTACTAAAGGAGGGAGCTACAGTATACAATCTCAACACCTCTTTCATTGTTCTGTCTAGGTACGTCATGCTGTTTATGTCTCGCATCGTTACGTCGCGTTCCATGTCGTCGTGGAAGGTCTCTTTTAGTTCTTCGTAAACTGTTTCCTGGAACGAGAAGATGGGTTTTTATTTTAATTTTTAACTCATTTGCTAGCTATAGAAGGAAGACTAATTCTGGATAAGCCTCACCTGTATTTCTGGATTGGTGGCCAAGGCGTACAACGCCCAAGCCAGCGACGCCGAGCTCGTGTCCAACCCGGCGAACACAGCAGTCAGCACTTGGGATTTGATCCAGAAATCGTCGCGATCCTCAGTAGAACCGCCCGCTTCTAGCAGTGCATCCAGAAGAATCTGCTTCCTCTTCTCGCCTACGTTGTGCTCTTGAAGACCGTCGAAGTTGTTGTTCGCGATATTAGCCTGACTTTTCTTTCTCCAATCGATGATGCTCTGGATGAATTCGTCTACCTCGCTCTGGAGCTTGTAGAATTTTTTACCAGTGCTCGACAGCTTGAAGATCAATTCGTTGTGGAGGAACGGGTTGACCATTCTAGCTATGGCTGCCTCGAATAGTCTATAAGAGTTAGATAATATAATGAAATAATTATTTTTTAAAATATTTTTTAATAATGAATAAATAAAATCATAACTCACTGTGCCAATGCGTCCACATAGTGAACATTCCGGCCTTCCAACGATTGTGTTTTGAATCCCGTCGAAGTTTCTATAAAACTTAACATTGTAAAACAATTCAAAATAAAAAATACTTTGGATTACCACAGATGGCGTCAAAGGCAAATCGTTGCATCAATGGAAATACATCGAAGAAAGTGCCGTTCCGAGATAGATCCAGAAGTCTACTGGAAAGCATTCTGCCGCGCTCGTTGAAAATTGGCACGAAATTGTCCAACATTTGAAGATGAAGGGAGGGAGTCACCAGTTTTCTGTCTCGCCGCCATTTTTCAGCTTGAAAATAACATAATATACAGAACTACATACCTTTCTACACACTGTGCCAATTTTAATGCCTATCACTTCTCTCTTTATGTCCCAAGATAGAACACTTTCAAACTTTTTAAAATATCACTGCATAAAAATAATTAAAAAAAATACTTCTTGATAAATTTATTTACTGACCTTCGCTAGTGAACACTCCGTCGTGCACTATCGTCTTGAGAAACTTATAACCTTCCGATTTGTTAACGTTGAGTCTACTGTTGACAATAGCCTGAAAACTGCAACGTTTTAATATTTTTCTTTCGTTAAATTTCTACCCACCTGAATATGCTCGGGCTTAAAAGTAATCACGAACGGGATACTGCCCAACCAATTTCTGTAGAGAGGTCCGTACTTTTTGTTCTTTTCGCGCTGTACATAGTAGAAATCTGTAAAAGACGAATAGATATTTTTAATGATACTACTTGTTATGGAAATATTGTTCACATCAACAACTTACTTCGTTTGCCGGCTTTTAGTACACTCCACTGAGAACCAATTATGGGGTACTTTCTTTCTCCAGGCAGTTTAGAGATTGCCTTGGCTATTTTCCTATCCCTTTCGCTGCCCTTTAGTAAAATAAATAAAGGAAGGCCGATTAGAACAGTCAGCAAAATCAAAGTCACAGGGTCCATGGCTTATTGATCTGGAAATGAAGAAAAACGAAATGATATACTTTTGTAGTTTGCTGATTGTTAACATGACAATATGGTTCCGCCAACATAGTACCTATAGCTTCTTCAGATGTGGAGTATGTACAAGGTGGTTCATTATAAATTGACACCCCCCCCCTTAACTTGTTAGTTTTTGAGGTTAGAAAAAAAGTTTTTTACAAAAGTTTTAGATACTAATACAAAGTTTTTTGTGACGCTATTGGACCGTGTTCAGTATGTTCTAGAAAACCGTGGCAGACATAACTTATGTTTTCTTAAATGGAACACCCTTTATATTTTTGCATTTTTGAAATCTCCTCATCAAGGCAAATAAAATGATATTAAACTTTGGGGCATTATCTTTTTCCGTTTTTGAAAAATTCCGTATTCAAATTTTATACTAAATTTATTTAACTCGAATTTGTGGATCTCGTGATAACGATCAATGTGATAACGAAAAATATTTGTTTTAAACAAGAGAGTAATATAGTGGAACCCCAAAATGAAATTCTTTATTTCGAGAATATAATCAGTAAAATTTGAAAAGGCTCCTTAGCATTTTGGAGTTTCGCTATATTACTCTCGTGTTAAAAACAAATTTTTTTTGTTATTACATCAATATCTATCTAAGTTTGTAAAAAATCTATCTAAGTTTGTAAAAAAACCTTTTTCTCGAACCTCAAAAACTAACAAGTTAAGGGGGGTGTCAATTTGTCAATTTATAATGATCACCCTGTACATGTATACTAAATTTTCAAAATTTTTATGGAAGTATGCTAAAGGTGGATAAATCGTAATTATTACACAAATATCGAAAAGAAATAAATTATAAATTCAATAAAAGTGCAGAATTAATTTCAAAAATTTTGTTTTCTGGCAATACAAACAAATAAGTTTTTAGCCTTTTTTCTCATTATGTAAAATTTTTAATCCTTCGTTGAAGGTGTGGCAATTCCCACAAAGTAAGCTTAGGTATTATAGGCACCTGATTTATAATTGTTTGTAGCTTTTTGCCTTTTTTTATGAGTTTTCCTATCGAATTGTTGGGTTTAAATGCGATGTTGACATTTTAAACATTTTAATTAATAAAAAAAAACGACAAGAATTTAATTTGATAGAATTAGAAATCCTCAGACAAATAATAAATTAGACTAATAATTAAATACAATACAGACCCAGCCAAGATAAAAAATGTTTAGTAACATTATTATTTTTTTGAGTTAGTAATATAAATCTAAAACAAAACAATGCAATGATTGCACCATTGCCAAACTTCTTCATACATTTATCTTGTACTTACGAAATAAATGTATAACCAACGTTAAAACACATCAATTTGGAATAATTAGTTGATATCTACAATCTACATATAGTAAAAATTTGGACAGTTATCATTTAACGATAAATTTTACTGATTTTGAGAATTTACTGATCCTACTTGGTCTATAAATAATATCCTTAATAAATTGCTTATTCTGGCGAACGTGGCAACGTTGCACGAGCTCTTTGTGATCGATGGCCATTTGCTTTATTATGCCCCAGCAGCTGATCCAAAGTTCGTTGAGATTTCTCCGGTTGGCTGATTACAATGCAGCCTTTAGGTTAGTCTACAGGGTGTCCAACTTTAAAACTGTACAAATCCGTAAAATCTTCATTTTTGCAGATAATCGCCTAAACTTTTTTGTTTGAAAGGCCTTCAAAAACCGCTTCTTTTGACCTTCCTGCCATTTTCAAAATGCAAATCCAGGGCCGGCTGCGATTTTTTATATCCCTGATTTTCGCGAAAACCATTTTGCGATTTTTTTATTTAAAATCTGACCCCACAGCGTTAATCAGAACACCCCAAGACCAAATAAATATATACCAAATTTGATTAAAAAATATACAGGGAGTTTCATTCGGCAGGGTGTTAAAGTTGAGCAAAATATGAATTTTAAAGGCATCTGACAAGTCAAGAGTTCCATGGAATCCCCTCAAAACAGTTGAATGGTCAACGGGAGCACTCAAGGTGTTGGTGTGCAAAGGTCCAATACAAAATATGCAGAGTGTTCTTATCTGTGCCATCTCAAAATGCTGAATTTTTATTAAACTTTATACTGATCAGGAGTGCTCTGGAATCATTGAAAAAATATTAATAAACACAAAAGTAATGTATTTCTTTACAAAATGCCAACTAAGAAATAAAAACAATTTAAATTATTGGACCTTACTCAACAAAGTCACTGTCTAAGATACATTTTCTGTGTGTTTCCAGTTGTGGCACACCAGCCACCTTAACTGATATGGACTTATCGACTGGCAGACTTCTGTATTTTTTAGATTTAATTCGTTTATAGTGTGTGGAGCGGTTTTGATATACTCGATTTTTGACCCGTATAAAGTTCCAAAAATTCAATAATTTGAGATGGCACAGATAAGGACACTCTGTATATTTTGTATTGGAGCTTTGCACACCAACACCTTGAGTGGTCCTATCGACCATTCAACTGTTTTGAGGGGATTCCACGGCACTCTTGACTTGGCAGATGCCTTTAAAATTCCTATTTTGCTCGACTTTGACACCCTGCAGAATGGAACTCCCTGTATATTTTTTATTCAAATTTGGTATATAGGAGTTTTGGGGTGTTCTGATTAACGATGTGTGGTCAGATTTTAAATAAAAAAATCGCTAAATGGTTTTCGTGAAAATCGGGGGTATAAAAAAATCACAGGAAAAATGGCAGGAAGGTCAAAAGAAGCGGTTTTTGAAGGCCTTTCAAACAAAAAAGAGCTTAGGCGAGTATCTCCGAAAATTAAGATTTTACGGATTTGTACTGTTTTAAAGTTAGACACCCTGTATGTTTATTATTTGTCTGAGTAAAAATCAATAAACATAATAATTCGGATTTTTTGCTTAATAACCAAACTGAAATTAATTCTTCTCATTTATTAAATTTCTAATTTTATTTATTTTCAATATTTGTATAATTACAGTTTTTTCATCTTTAGCATAATTAGGATATTTATTATTAAATATCTACCTACAAAAATAATACCTCCTATAATTTTTTTGTAAATTTAGTATAAATACAGGGTGTCCAACTTTAAAAATGTACAAATCCGTAAAATCTTAATTTCGTCTAAAGATTTCGTCTAAAGATGCAAATTAAAAAAAAACATTTAGCGATTTTTTTAATCTGAGACCACAGCGTTAATCAGAACACCCCAAAACCCCCATAATATACCAAATTTGAACAAAAAATATACAGGAAGTTCCATTCGGTACGGTGGCAAAGTTGAGCAAAATATTTTAGAGGCATCTGGTGAGTCAAGTGTGCTATGAAATCCCTTTAAAACACTTGAATGGTCAACAGGACCACTCAAAATGTTGGTGTGCAAATATTTAATACAAAAATATACGGGGTATTTTTCCCTGGGCCATCTCAAAATGTTGAAATTTGAAATTTTATACGGATAAAGAGTGCTCTGGAATCATTGAAAAAAATATGAATAAACACAAAACTAATTTATGGATTTGTACAGTTTTAAAGTTAAACACCCCTATGTATGTAGGTACTCCACAGTGGCTTACTGTGTGGCTAAACATATTAATCTTGATAAATTACACCGAAAATAAAAAAACTACGAAACACCAGTCAGTCCAATATTTGGAAGAAGTAGTTCAAAGCATTGTCTTTCAAGTCATATCATTCAAATTAAATTTACCTTATTTTACAATCCCACAAAGAACGATTCTTTATTTAGGCTACAAGCGCACGGTTCATCACTACACAACACCTAGGTATCACACCCACAATAGTTCCCAAAATCTTATTGCAGATCTTTATATATATGATAGTTAGTACAGACGCCATGCCTAGACACTATACAGATAAGACACTATGAAGAGCATGCGAACAGAACGTGAAAGACAGAAGTTGATTTTCAGCGCAGGTGGTGTTGTATTTCATTAGATCTACGCCGAGATTGACGTAGGTAACGGCTGATTGCGATCGCCCATCTGGTATACAACATAGATAACCGTAATTTTATCAATTCCAAAAAAAAAATTGATTTGATGAGTTATGGGGTAGGTACTCCTAGTTTGGAGTATTGTGAGGGTGAGAATTATTATTATTATTATTATTACTTAGGGTGATTCAGTCATGGGTGTGAAACATTTTAACCACAGGTGGAAAAAAATAGCTTAATACGAATTAGAAATTAAAAAATCCAAAAGCCAATAATAACCGATGCACGTTGTTTGCAGAGGCTGCAGTAGCAGACAAAACACAAAACTAAGTACAAAATGTGCAAATATGCGTCAAAATTCCCTATTTGGTGACAGTCAAAGCAAGAAATTTAAATCTATTTAGATACGAATACATCATATCCTACATACCTACATCATAACTTACTGTCACCGACCCCAAAGGTAACTCGATTTAGAAAGAGAAAAATGTTTCTAAAATTTTAATTGAAATGTGCATACGGGCAAATTTTTGAAGTCGGTTTTAAATTTTTGTTAAAAAAAATTTATTTCTTATTTTTTAGTGAATTATTAAGAATTATCGAAATCGGCCCAATATTAAATTCCATCCCCTATTTGTCCACCCTTTAGGACAAATTTTCTCTTCAAATTTAAATGTGACCACCCCTTAGGAAAGCCCTTTCTAATAAAATAAGAATCATCTAAATCGGTCCAATATGAACTTTCATCCACTATTTATCTACCCTTAGGGGTGGAATTTTTTCTTTAAATTTAAATGGGACCACACCTAAGGTACCCCCTTTCTAATAAAAAAAGAATCATCGAAATCGGTCCAATTTGAAATTTCATCCCCTATTTTCCACCCTTACGGGTGGAATTTTTTCTTCAAATTTAAATGGGGCCACTCCTAAAGTAATCCCTTTCTAATAAAAAGATAATCATTAAAATCGAACCGATATGAAATTTTATCCCTTATTTTCCACCCTTACGGGCGTAATTTTTTCTTCAAATTTAAATGGGGCCACTCCTAAAGTAATCCGTTTCTAATAAAAAGAGAATCATCGAAATCGGTCCGATATGAAATTTCATCTAATATTTTTCCACCCTTAGGGGTGGAATTTTTTCTTCAAATTTAAATGGGGCCACCACTAAGGTACTCCCTTTCTAATAAAAAAGAAAGAATCATCGAAATCGGTTCAATATGAAATTTCATCATCAAAATCGTCCATTCATTTTTTTTTGCTAAACGTCCCGGCGTCATTTGACATACCTGTCAAAAATTATACTTAACCCATTAGCGCCTTGCGTTACCATATGGCAACGTCCAACAGGTGATCTTTTCGACGCGTCCTAACTTGTCAGCGATTTTATTTCGTTTACGGTAGGAATCTTATTACCAACGTATTACTGTTTGGAATACATTCGTACTGGCAAATTCAGTTTACATTTGATTGTTAGAGTGTGAGCAGTGCTAGAATATACCATTCAAATAAATCATCGAAAAAATGGAGCCTCGGTTTGAGTAAGTATGTTTATTTTTATGTGTCACATATTTTTGTTACTTTGGATTTATATTTATGTATAGAATGCGTTAGAGTATTCATTGACAAAATATAAAGACATTTTACTAAAAACTAGCTGACTTACATATTCGTAAATATGACTGTTGCCATATGGCAACGCTAGGCGCTTACATTCAGTAAATATTTATTTTTCAATTCCAGGGGAGGATTCTCAGTTTCTCAAGCACTAGATATGATTTACAATGATGAAACTTAGACCAATGATTGAAATGCTAAAAGATCGATGTATCCACAATTTTGTTCCGGAATTGAACCTAGCATACGATGAAAGTATGGTAAAGTATTATGGGAAGCACAGTTGTAAACAGTTTATTCGGGGCAAGCCAATCAGGTTTGGCTACAAAATCTGCAGCCTATAGGCTCCAGATTTAGTGTTTATAAACACTAAAGATGGCTACCTAATAAACTTTGATTTTTATCAGGGAAAGAGTCCTAAAATGAATTCGGACTATGATGTTCTATTTGGTAAAGCCGCTAGCCCACTTCTGATAATGTTAGATGAACTTCCGCTAGGAAAAAGACAGTTGGGGTATACTTTCTATATGGATAATTTATTTTCTAATCCAGCACTATTTTCTTTTTTGCAATTTCGCGGCTATTCCGCCATTGGGACAATTCGAGAAAATAGAAGTCCAACACAGTGCACCCTAACTAACAACTTGCGTATCAAGTTCGTCCTAAAGGTGCTGGAAGACATGCAGGATCAATAGAGTCCTCAGATAATAGCCGTATTTCAGATAATATTAGATTTGATAGAATTGACCACTTTGTTCAGCATACAGAAGGCCATAAAAAAAGAAGGTGCGCGCGCAGTACATGCAAGTCCATAATTAGAACAATGTGCTGGAAGTGTAATGTAGCCTTGTGTATTGACTATTTCCAGCCATTCCATTGTCGATAGCATAATCTGCTATTGCATATTATTGAAAATAATATATACTTGACGATATTACACTGTTTCATTGCTTTCCAAATAACTGCCAAAACCTTTTTGATTTCTTATAAAATTAGACACTTTGACTTCACAAGCTCCTAGCGTTACCATATGGCCACAGCCTATATTTCAAAAAGTACTACTCAGATATTTTTGGAATAAAATATTTTCGTTTCAGGGAGTCATTTTTTACAGTTATTTAAGAAAAAATATCGAAATTTGAAAAAATACATAATTCAGGCGTTAATGGGTTAATTAAATAAATGGTCAAAATAGGCCTTATTTGATATTTTTTCCAAAAAAGTTATTTGAAAAAGTTGCTTGGAATGTGATTTTACTCCTACGCGAAAATTGGAAAGCATAGTAACCATAGATTGACTTGTGAAGTTTTTAAAAACAATTATGTAATAAATAAAATCATCTAACTTGAAAATATTTGCAACGGTTGTTCAGAAATAGGATATAATCGTTCAAAATTTCGTCTTTGTTAGTTGAGTTTTCTTGAAACACAAAAATTTAACATTCTCGGAATTTTTGGTTGAAAATGTGCATATAACGGTAAATAAACTTTTTCAAAAAATTTTTTCGATAATTTAACTGCAGAGGGATCTCCTGTTGGTTATTAATATTTTCCAAAAAGGAAGCAAGGAAACAAATAAATAGACCTTTGTCCCACAATGGACAAGTATACTTAGGAATGAAAAATAATTTTTTGCCTTGGAATTTGTAAAACATGTCTAGATAATCACGAAACCCAACCAACAGATTTTTTTTCCCATTAGTTTGCTCAAAAATTGAAAAAAACGGTCGCAAAAGTAGGGAATGTGACGTCACGATCCCTAATTTCAATAAGTACCTGCTATTTTCTTAGTACTTATTTCGTCTTTTTTATATAACCAAGCATTCCCAGGCAAATTATTAGATTCAGTTTGTATGCGCCTGATGAGAAATAATCAAATTTCGTAGCATTTCAATGAAATATTTGGATTTTACTGATCCCATTCTGAACTTATTAGATGCCCCCTATAAAATATGACAGATGACATATTACTCAATGCTTTAAAGAAAATCGTCGGCAACGCCGCACTTTGCATATAACCTCACTTTCGCCGGCGGAACGCGGAAACCAAGGTTAATAACCTTAGTGAAAACTTAATAAATTATATTCTCAGTTTTAAAAGAATCTTGCTGTGAATACTTTATTTTTTCGGTTTATAATGAAGACAAGATTTGTTAAAGCTTGTCCTGATAACTTGCCTTGCATAGATTTTGATATGGTGTGTCAATTTTATCAATAAAAACGGGGAGCAAAACATGGAGAAATGAAGAGGTATGTTTGTTATTTGATTTGTATATTGTTTTAATATTGCTTAATGATGATGATATAACTTAAATTCTGGTTTTAGGTAGACTAGAGATTAAATATTATGGTAACAATGTTATTGGAGACACGCAGAGGAAAGAACATAGCAATGAATGCATAATGCCCGGTTAAGGCAAAAATTACCCCCGAGCACAAAATTAATAAGAAAAATGTTAATGACACTGTGGTTAAAAATGAAGAAATTCAACTGAATAGTTGTGGAAGTAGGTATATTATGTTGTAATTACCCAACATAAGCAGATTAGTCCTAAATTATGCACATACCACGATGTACGAGGATCATACATCGTGGCACATACAGTGTGACCCATTTGTTTTGGGGTCAGTCTGTAAAAAGTGTATCAATCGTGCGATTTGGCTGATTTTTTTTTTAAATTGTAGAGCTCGATGAACTGCACATTTTGAACAAAAATTGCCTGGTTCGCATAAAATCCAAAGCCTACTATGACCGTTTTTATGACCAAAATTTTAAGAAACCATATTAGCGTTTTTTTTTGAAAAAATCTGTGTGCGCCAATGGATTGAGCACTCCTCGAAATGGGTATGTACAAAATTTCATCAAAATATTTCAAGTAATAACGATTTTGTAGAAAAATTAAAAATGCAGCCAAGGTACGTCTTTATTTTCAAAAATTCAAAGTTGGCCATGGAAAATAATTGAATTGTAATAATACAACCTTATGCTTATAAACACAAAACATAAAAACAATTAAAATTATAAAATTTTTGTAACTTCTACCAAGCCTCCATTTTCTACAATGCATTTGTCGTTCCTCTTGCGTACATTCAAAATTACATTTCGTATTTGCTGTGGAGTAATTTCCTCACAACTACGGTTTATCCTAGCTTGCAGTTCTTGTAAATTATGGGGTCTTGACTTATAAACATTTTGCTTAAGTGTACCCCAAAGAAAAAAATCTAAAGGAGTTAAGTCCGGAGATCTCGGTGGCCACTCACAGAAAGGACTATTTCGCCCTATCCAACAGTTTTCAAAATTATTATCTAGCCAGTTTCTGATTAAACGAGCATTATGAATAGGACTGCCATCTAACTGTAACTTTAAACGGTATCTTAATGGTAACTCATCTAAAGCATTTCTAAATTCAATTTCTAGAAAATTCAAGAAGCCAGCCGCATTCAAATTCCCTTCAAAGAAAAATGGGCCAATTATTCTGTCGCGTAGTATTCCACACCAAACGTTAATTTTTTGTGAATATTGTCTCCTTGCATTTATTATAAACTCTGGATTTTCAGCTGACCAGTGACGGCAGTTTTGACTTGATACTACACCATTTGTAGTAAACGTGGCTTCGTCGGTGAATAAAATTTCATTTAAAAAGTTGCCATTATGGAGATATTCACCTTGCAGCCAATAGCAAAATTCTAATCTTCTCTCCTCATCTCCTGGTTCCAGGGTGTGCAAAAATTTTGGCTTAAACGGTTTTATTTTGTTTTGTCTCAAACATCTCCTTATACTCTCTCTGGGTATATGAAGGTCTAAACTAGCCGTTCGAACACTATTTCGAGGATTGTCACTAAAGTATTGCAGAATTTGATTGTTATTTTCAACAAGTCCACGGCGTCCATTTTGCCTAGTTTTTAATAAATTTTTAGAAATCGATCCAGTTTCATCAAAAATATTGTTTATACGTTGTACAGTACTTCGACTCACTGATCTACCTGGGTGTCTATTGTTAAATTCGGCCGCAGCTTCTGCTGCCGAGCGCTCGTTGTCGCTCACGAGTCGAACAATTTCTATTTTGTCTCTTATGCTTAAATATTCCATAATTATGATAATTAATTGTATTGAGCACAAACAATTTCTGAACTCAATTTAGACAGTTTGACACTTAATAAAAGTAAACAATTCAATTATTTTCCATGGCCAACTTTGAATTTTTGAAAATAAAGACGTACCTTGGCTGCATTTTTAATTTTTCTACAAAATCGTTATTACTTGAAATATTTTGATGAAATTTTGTACATACCCATTTCGAGGGGTGCTCAATCCATTGGCGCACACAGATTTTTTCAAAAAAAAACGCTAATATGGTTTCTTAAAATTTTTCTCATAAAAACGGTCATAGTAGGCTTTGGATTTTATGCGAACCAGGCAATTTTTGTTCAAAATATGCAGTTCATCGAGCTCTACAATTTAAAAAAAAAATCAGCCAAATCGCACGATTGATACACTTTTTACAGACTGACCCCAAAACAAATGGGTCACACTGTATGTAGATACAGTTTTTTGTGCTTCTAGTTTAGTTGCTAGTACAGTAAAGAAATACTTATTGTGTATATACCTATAGTTAAGATATGGGGGAGGGGGCATGGGGGTGTCGCACACCCCAATGTTGAAATCGATTATCAAAACAAGAAATCATGCGTTTGTAAAAACGATCGTTGATATCTACATGTGAGAACCATGATTAAGAACTAATTTAAATAATCTAGTGCAAGTTCGACAGCAGAGTTTCATTCGATATCAAGTGCTTGACCGTCAATGACTAGTTTTGCGGGTATTTTTTTCTTGTATGATCTAATGAAGTATTTAAGTAATTAAGTCCGTAGTAGTACACTTTGTCGCATCCATTTTGATGCGGAAAGTTGTACTTTTCTGCACTAGTGACATTAACTTTGTCAACTAATAATAGAACTAAGTACGCTTGTAAAATTTTTGCAGGTAGGTACATATTAATGGAAAACTTATTTTAGATGAATGTAAGCAAGGTATTGCTTTTCTTTGCTGACTTCCTGGAAATAGCAAAGAATCATGGACAACATCAGTAGATTGTTATATTGGAAAAAGTCAACACAAGTGCAATAAAAAAATATGAAAGTCTACCTTACAGGATAGTTGACAAAGACATACCGACATACCTCAATAATTATTATACGTTGAAGTAGTATGAAGGAAGATTTTTGGCAAAAATCAAAACGTATTACAAGGAGGGATTGTCTGACATGTTAAAAAACGAAAAATGCCCTGTATCTCCGAAACGAATCGAGATTTTGAGATTCAACTGCTTTCCATTGCCCTCAAAAATCGAGCACAGTACACCTACCTACTCTTTGTCCATCTCTTCGCAGAATAGAAGAAACCCCCCAAAAAAAATCCAGTTTGTTACACTCTGTGCATGCGACATGAAAACTGTATTATTTGATTTTGGAATATTTTCACTAAATTTAATAGATAACTTATTTGAGGTTTTGCCATAGAATGCAAAATAATGTTTTTTTTTTCTTGCAAATTAAAGAAATCTTAATTTTTTGCTGGCTGCTGCATTATATTTTTTTATTTTTAACTTCTATTAACCAAAATCACAAAATATGCTTATGAAAATTTATTTTCCAGAATGAATATAGGTATAATAGGTATGTATAGTGAAAAAATTCTAAAGAATTATGTCATTTTTTATGAGGATGCTTCGGCAATCACAATATAATTTACCTAAATGGGTCTAAAATAGTTCAAGCTATGACAATAAAGTTTTTCGACTGAAAACTTGGCTTTATTGCGTTTTACATGTTATATTTCTAACATCACCAAGAACTGGCACCTTCTCCAATATTCTAGCGTTACATTTTTGAACCGATGCACGTCTAACTACTTCTTGTAAGTAAGGGCTCATGAAATTAAAGTAATAAATTTTTTATATTCGGACCAGGTAAGTGCTTGACATCTATAGGATTAACTTTTCTCAGTTTAGTTTATAACCAATCAATGCTGTTGATTAACACTAGCACAGAATAAATAGGTGAAGCTATTTATTCTGTGACACTAGGTATTGAGGCTAAAATATCATCAGTTTCTTCAAACAACTAGCAGTCGGTGGAATATACTTGATAACAAGTAAAAAATCGTTTGGCAGAGCCACTAATCTAAAATCGTCAGCTAAAATGTTACACCTAGTTGGTTCTTTATTGTCTTTAATATATCAGCAAGTCTAGATATCTAATTTATGCAAGTTCAGTTAGGTACTTACGAATTGTGTCGTTTTATAGATAAAATCGACTTGTTTCCAATAAAAAAAAAGTTTTGTAAACCAACCAGCATAACGTCCGAATCATCAATACCAATACCTAGTGTTCCCAGCATTTTCCTCAGCAAAATAGAATGGTTCATTTCCGTCATGGATTATTAGAATACCTAAATGGTGAAAATAGTTCAAATCATAAAAAATAAAAGCTTGTAAAACACGCGGGGCCGCGGGATCCGATATTCCGATTTGTGACGCCACAAAATAGGTTATGTTTATGTTTTCGCAGGCTGACAGCTTGGCATTTTGGCATTGAGGTGCGGCGTTGCCAAACCTGGTGCCATGGCGGTAAATTTAGGGAAAAATAAAATCCAACAGGTAGTTACGTATATTGAACTTTAAAAATTAATTGTGGCAAAACGGGGGCGAAAAAAAAATTTAAAAAAATACAGCAAGTATATCTCACTCAATACTATCCGATGAGCAAATAAAAAAAAGTGGTGTATTAGTCCATTTCTCAACTTTTCCATAAGGCCTATTTTGACCATTTATATTTAATTAAATATAATTTTTATTATACTTCTTTGAAAACACCTTATTTTCATCTGTTTTAGCAATAATGGAAGATGGGGTTTTTCGGGCTAGCGCACGGAAACAGCGCATGGAAAAACTTTCCGTGCGCTGAATAAAAATACCGAATAGAAATATACAGCAAAGTAAACTAAATTTAAGAAACTCTATATGCTCCCTGATATTTAACATATACCTATTTTGTAATTTAATTCGTAAGTGTTTCAATATTTAATCACCTTATCTGACAATAACTAATTTACAACAAAGCACCTTTGAAATAATTTGAGAGTAACTATGGAAACGCATCATACATACCAAACACTATGTATTGTCTGCATTGTTTATTTTTTGTCAATTAAATTTATTGTAATATGCCGATAAAATGTTTTAAGTTTCCGTTTTCAAAGAAGTATAATAAAAAGTATCGTTTATTACCCACACGTCCAGAAATAGATTTTTCCGTGCTTGCATGATTTCCCGTGTCACGCGCGCACGGAGAAACCTTTATTTCCAGACTCCGTATGAAATATACTGTTTTGACAGGTATGTCAAATGCCGTCTCGACATTTAGTGGTCTCATTACGAATCTTTTTAGAAGCAGAGGTGATCGTCACAGAGTATACTTAAATCTTAGCCCAAAAATTAAAAAAACCTTATGGTTCCAACTTTTCGTATAAACATTACATATAAAAATTAAAAAAAAAATCTGTTCGAAAATATTTAAATTTCAAACAGTGTTTGTTTTTTAAGCAAGTTACTGTTTTCTGCAACTTTGTCAATAATTATTGCGTCGCTGTCAACCTCATTTAGGGTTTGCTTTTCGTCTGTTTAAGATAATATTTCTTTATTGTGAAAGCCGACAGATTTTCTCTCCTGTGTTATGTAATATTATGAAGCAGTCCACTCGGACTAGTATACGATTCAGTCCACCCGAAATTTTTCAAATTTTGTTTGTACTGCTTTTATTTTAGGTTATAAACAACTGCTGCACATCTCTCATCTTAGATCTTTCTTCTTTTAGCAACAACCGGATTCAGTCAGTTATTATCTTTTTATGATATTTTTATAATACCTAATTTAAGATGCAAATTTAAATTGTTGATGGCCACTTTACTTATCTAAATAAATTGATCTACCTATAAGTATTTATTGTACTATATTATTTATTAATTTAATTGAGTACCTATCTATACTTACCGAAAACAAAATACATGTAGGTACACGGGCGTAGCCAAGGGGGGGGTTTCGGGGGTTCAAACCCCCCCCCCCCCCCCCCCGAAATAAGCAAAATATTACCTAATATTATACCAAAAAAATACGAGGAGTGAAGAGTTAAATTATTATTACGTTTGAATATATGTAGTAATAGTAGCGCCTAGCGCCATCTTTTGACGAGAGGCAGACGCAGTTGCAGCCGAACTATTTTGTATTGTAGGGACACTTTGCGTTGTTTCTCGATTATTCGCCACGCCCCTCGGTCGAAATGAGCGGAACTTTGTGGAAGTTCGTGGAAGTTTCTGGACGGCTACTGGGCTGCTATATAAGCGGCGCCGCGGCGCGTGACCGCGCTTACGGCAGTATTGTTCCATGCGAACTCGAAGCGAATAAAAGTGAAAAGTGGTGAACGAATAGTGAAGAGAATTAAGTGTACCGTGTAAGTGAGTAATTTTAGTGCGCTGTTATTCGATGACCTTGTTAAGGATAGATACGTGAATCATTATTACTGTCGAAAAATGGAGGGGAAAAAAAGGAAGGGTGATAAACTTAAAGGTATGGACTACTGGAAAAAGTGGTGTAGTCAAGATCAAGGGGTTTCTAATAAAGAAACAAATTTGGATTTAGCTATCAAAGCTTCAGCTACCTTGCATGCTGATAAGAAGACTGCCTACCCCGAAATCTAGTTTGGAATGCCTAGATATGTACGATAAAAACCTTTATCCTAATATTTACACATTACTACAAATCTTGGCTACCATTCCTGTATCCACTGCTACCCCAGAAAGGTCTTTCTCGAGCCTAAGGAGACTGAAAAACTATTTACGAAACACGACAAGTGAAAACAGACTTAATGGTTTGGCTCTAATGAACATTCACTATAGAACAGAAATTCATGCAGATGAAGTAGTGGATATATTTAAAAGAAAAAGCCGAAGATTTCTTCTTTAATGGTTTTAGATTTAGCGCAGAGGAACGAAATTAATTTATCCATTTCATTTAAAGTTAAGAACTTTATAAATATGTCGTAGTTTTTCGGATGAATATATAGATATTAAATTTCATGTAAGTATATTTTTGTTGTTTTATTTACTTCTCAAACTAAACCCCCCCCAAAACTAGATCCTGGCTACGCCCGTGTGTAGGTATACTTATAACATACAAGACAACATAATATTATTAAATGTTTAAAATAGAATTTCAGATTTTTAAAAAAATTACAAATTTTGAATTTAATGAGTATACAGGATGGTTCACTTTTAAGGGATCAAACTGAAACAGGTGATACATCTATGTGGACTCTATTGAATATTTACCAAACTATTTGAGATATTTAAGTCAAATTTGTTACACGTTATAAAGGCATGGGTTACATAAAACTTGTTAATATCAAACACCTTGAACAACCAGTGGCGGAGAAGTGGGTAATTTTGTTAAAATTGTTTTTAGAAAAAAAAAGAATCACCTTGTATAGTAATAAAATATGTAGATTTTAATTGTAAACAAAAATGTCCTCTTGGCAATTTTTCGTATGTGTCATGGTTTCATGACAAATTTAATTTTTTTGTATTATTTCAGGGTATTTCTGAAAATTAATTAAAAAATTTAGTCTATTATAGATAAAACTCAAAGCAGAAAAAATGTGTTTCTTACTGTAAATAATAGTTATTTATGTACCAAGGCAATGAAGTTCAACTTTTTTTGACCCATGTGGAATTTAGTAAATAAAAATAAACCACACGAGTCATAAAAAGAACTTCAGTGCCGAGGTACATATATTTTTTTTTTATACCGGAAAAGAAATGTTTTATTAGGCAAGAAAATAATCATACGGGATCACCCGTCCATGAACCAACTGCGTGCGGCGTTGCTTGACTTTGACGATCGCTTTACCTAGGTCAAGTATGACAAGACACGGCGCCTTTGAACAGAAAAACCAAACTGCTGCTTGTTGTGCAGCCTCCATAACAAATCTATTGATATTCAAACCTACTAAAATGTTTATAATGAAAGATTGCGCTGTTATAGATAACAATTTCGCAATGTGTACGAAAAGTTAAATGGGATTTATTGGCCGGGTTTTGAATATTTGGTGACTTTTGACGGGCGATGGCTCCGCGTCTGACGTTTGATGTTTACATCTTGCCAAAGCCTACTTATTGAAAAAATCGTACAATAATGGGCTACTTCAGTGCCTATTTCTGAGCCTTTAATAACGATTTTGAGACACTTCACTGAAGATTTCAAGAAAAGTAGGTAACTATTTCCAATAAGCACTATACTTTTAAAGCCACAGGGAAGATAAAATTAATGTTACACTCTAATATCTCCAAAAGTAAAACTTGAAATTTATTAATCTGTCATTTCACTTTGACATGACAAGATCTTTGAGAAAGGAGGAAGATTTATTCTCCGAAAGCTCAGGAAACAAATTTGTTGAAGATATTTTTTTACAAGTTCAAAGTTTAGTTCATTTATTGTTAAGAATTTATTAATTTTCCAGGCAACTTGAAAAAGTTGTTTTTTTTTAACCAGTTTGGTGGCGCAAAACCCAATTAAAATTCAATGGATCTGTTTACGCCACAAATAAATTTTAGAAAATACTTGAATGGGTAAGTTTATTGGAAAAAGTTATTTTATTAAAAGTACAAACACGTTTTTCCTATTTACATATCAAGCAAATTTGTTTGCAGGTTCTAACCATTGAGAAAAAAAGGGGAAAAAATACATTATAATGTCTTGATTTTGTAATTTCCTAAGCCTCATTTAACCTATTTGTCCTTCATATCTCTAAAAAATTTGCCAAACAAACCTCTCTGCTTCTTCCCGCTTTAAAAACAATTAATTTGATGGGCGCATTCCAAAATAAATAAATAAAAATATTTGTATGGCATTGTAGAAAAGCACCTATTATTGTTTTTTTTAACTAAGCCACGGCCTGGTTAGCTGACAGCGTTTGGAGAATGACAGCATCGGTATTTTTCCAATCTTACACAATGCCGAAAAGTGCCTAAATCTATTTCTGGTATAATAATTAGAAATCAAACACAATCGAATTTATTATAACAACTGTAATTGATACCGATGAGATTAAATGAGATAAAGCACTTCAACCTGACATTTCAATGAACGTGAGAAACACACCTGGAGGTAGTTGAATTATGAAATTCATGAATATGTATACTTTTTGGTTTATTTCCTTGATAAAGCATTTTTTTGTTTTATCGAAGAAAATATCTAGCTAAGTATGATTTTATTTTTTACCTCTTCAAAAGTTTGTTTTTTGTGCTTTATTTAAAACCTAGAAACTATGTAGGTATCATTTTTTTAGTAAGTAGATGAGATTAAATGAGATAAAGCACTTCAACCTGACATTTCAATGAACGTGAGAAACACACCTGGAGGTAGTTGAATTATGAAATTCATGAATATGTATACTTTTTGGTTTATTTCCTTGATAAAGCATTTTTTTGTTTTATCGAAGAAAATATCTAGCTAAGTATGATTTTATTTTTTACCTCTTCAAAAGTTTGTTTTTTGTGCTTTATTTAAAACCTAGAAACTATGTATCATTTTTTTAGTAAACGAATGAAAACTATATAATAGGTACCTAGGTACTCATTGAACATTATTTTTTTATGGCTGGCCTGTTCGCAATCTAATTTGCACAAAATTGCTCTTCACAGCCATGCCAAAAATTCCCCATTATGCACATGAAGCGGTCGTTAGGACAATAATTGTGGGAAAGAAAACGTCGTGAAAATGGAAAATGCGGGAAGTGAAAATGCAGTAATACGACAAATAATATACCTACAGGGTTTCCCAACGAAAACTTGACCCCCCAAATATTTGAAAACCGAAAAATATTTGAAAATTCGCCGAGACCCGTCGATTTTTGTTTTTGGGGGAGCTTTTTTGACAGTCAAGCCAACCCGATATGTTCATCCCCCCAATCCCTAGCAACCCCAACTTTAAAATTTCAAATGGAACTACCCCCCTTGTGGAGCCCTTTTTATTGAGAATACAGCGATGTATCGTTTTTAGTATTCTGTTGAGATTTGACAGAATTATTGGCTAAAAACGGAAAGTTGACAATCCACTGTACGCGTATAGTAATTTCTATACAAATGCCCGCCACTATTTAGTTTTTTATCTACTACACACGACCAAATTACCTAGTTTTTATTGTCGTGTCGATCAGTTTACAAAAAAGTCACAAATGAAAAAGCTGAAGCAAAACTAAAAAGTTCATACGAATTCAAACCTTATATCTTTTTAAAATACGTAACAAAAAGTCACTGTCACAAAAAGGTCCTCGTTTTTTTGCTTGTAACTATGAAATCGTTAGTTTCAGCCTGCTATTGAAAGTGTAAACGTGTTTTTGAAATGGTTTATTCTATCGCGGAAAGATTATAAATTGTTGCAATTCGTGCTGTAGCAATCATGATTTCGATAACAAATTGCAACAATTTCTACCCTTTCCGCGATAGAATAAACCATTTCGAAAATACGTTTAAACTTTCAATAGCAGGCTGAAACTAACGACTTCGTGGTTATACAAGCAAAAAAACGGGAACTTTTTTTGTGACAGTGACTTTTTGTTACGTATTTTAAAAAGATATAAGAGTAGAGATACTAAGAGAGCACCAGACCAGACTTGTCGAAACCTGTCTGGTCTGGTACTCTCCTAGGTTTTGCCCGTCTCCCCACTCTCTCCCCACTCCTATTGAAACAGCTATATAGGAGAGGTTCAACTAAGATCTCATCAGACACGCAGATCATTTACAACATGTCCTTCATAAATAGTTTAAACAATTTGCTGGTGAAAAATCTGGGGAATGTTCGAGATTTGGAAGTAAATAAAAAATTTGAGATCCAGTGTTTTAAGAGAATAAATACCAAGTTTGGGGAAAAGGTAGTGGTGGAATTTGCCGACTTCAAGACCATCCTGCCTCAGCGTTTTACGGAGCAATTAACTCAAGAGCGAATTGACGAATTGAATGGTGACAAAAGGTATTTTTTAACAAGCTTGGGGCCCGTCGGCAAGACTACAAATATTATATTTTCTGAAGCATGAGCGAGAGACTGCGGCGATATATGGAGGCACTCGAAGAGCTGAGACGCTTGATTATTATGTATGAACTAACTAAAAAGTTTAGAAATGTAAAGTTGTGAAAATAAAAAATATTATTTGTTTGTGTGTTTTTTATTTCCCTATATAAGAGGGTGTGATTGAATAAACCTGTGTCAATCCAATGCTGGTTGTTAAAGGGGGTGGAGTGCTGAACACATTAATTGACAAATTACCGATCGAGTTACATTTTCCGGGATACCAGTATTGTGGTCCTGGTACTAAATTAGAGAAACGTCTTTCTAGAGGTGATACTGGCATAAACAAGTTGGATGAATCTTGCTTAATTCATGATGTTGCATACAGTAAAAACAAATCATTAGAAGAACGACGCAAGGCAGATTGGGAACTGGAAAATCGGGCTTGGGATAGAGTCAAATCAAGAGACGCCAATTTGGTGAGAAAACAGCTGCCTGGTTCGTTACGAGTGCAATGAAAGTTAAAAGGAAATTGGGTATGGATATGAAACGTCCCTTTTCGTTTAGAAGAGATATTGTAAAGAAGGTTGAAAAAGCCCTAAAGAAATCTTTTACTAACAATGAGTTGAATGATCTAAAAAAATTGAAAAAATCATCGTTAGCAGCCGTGAGAGCAGCACGCGTGCACATAAAAAAAGCGGGTGGAAAAAGTAAACTAAGAATACCTAGAATTATTCCCTTTGAAGAAAAGAAAGGAGGTTTTCTCCCGCTTCTGCCTATACTGGCTGCTTTAGGGGCCCTTGGTTCTATAGCCGGAGGGGCTAGCAGTATAGCCAAAACAATAATTGACGTAAATAATACAAAAAATCTGATGGAGAATGGAAAGCAATCTATGAAGATCGTCGGTTCTGGACTCTATTTGCGGAAAAATAAACGTGGGTTCGGTCTTTTTTTAAAGAAAAAAAACTATTGAAGCCGCCCAACAGACCTTTATCCAACCTAGATTTACTTAAATATGCCGATGGAATTCCTTACTTTAGAGGTGTGTATATGAGAGATACACTACCTAAAAACCCGAGAAAAAATGAGTCGGCCATTTTAAATTTGGATGTGCAGAGGAACTCCGGGTCTCATTGGGTGGCATATCGCAAGAGAGGAAGAAAATGCGAGTATTTCGACAGCTTTGGCAACCTGAAACCGCCAAAAGAACTCATCAGATATTTGGGAAATGAGGTTGAAGTTGAATATAACAACAATTCTTATCAAAACTATAACGAGATGAACTGTGGTCATTTGTGTCTAAGCTTCCTAAGAAACTAAATAAAATTTCAAAATATGAAGTGTGTTTAATTTGTTCCCAAAAGTCGCTGAAAATATTCTGAATACCAATTAGACAATAACAATAACAGTTTTCAAGTTTTTCTATAAAAGGGGTAGTTGAGGAGAGAATTCATCAATTATGTCGCTGTTGTTCACACTACACGGATTTACTTCCACACTGTCTATTGACTTTAATATTCCTATACATTTAGAATCAGATTTTGAGTATGGTTTGGCCCTGCTAGGATTTCACACATATAACAGTATACCCAATATAGATGTTGGTGTCAACAAATTTTATTATATAAATGTTGATGGGTATCGCAAATGTTTAGTAATCCCCACAGGCTCGTACGAAATTGAGGCCCTAGAAAAGTACATAGTTGGCGCTTTAAGAAAGGAGGAGTCTGATCAGAAAAATCCAATTTCAATAAAAGCCAATAACAGTACTTTAAAGTGTGAAATTTACAGTTATAAATATACAGTAGATTTTCTACCAACAGACTCTATTGCTCATGTGTTAGGATTTTCTCCTAGTCTATTAGAGTCTGGACAATTACATACTTCTGATATATCTGTAAATATCGTGAAGGTCAGAACTATACATATAGATTGTAACGTAACATCTGGAGCATACTATAAAAATCAACCAACTCATACGATTTACGAGTTTGTAGTTAGCAGCGATCCTGGTTACGCTATAGACGAGTCTCCGAAAAATCTGGTGTACATGCCAGTTGCAAAGCGTGAGATTAATAATTTGACTGTAAATATTCTCGATCAGAACTCTCAACCTGTAAATTTTAGAGGTGAGGAAATAATTGTACGGTTGGAGTTGAAGCGTGTATGAAATTTTTGTGAAAATGGTTTTGGTTTTTGATGACAGATATCAACCGTATAAAAGGCAATCACAATGCTCCAAAAATTCACTAACAAATATTTCACCGAAGAGTGCAGATCGTCTCTCGTTGGAAAATCAACAATTTTTAAAAGATATTTCACCGAAGAGTGCAGATCGTCTCTCGTTGGAAAATCAAGAATTTTTGAAAGCACTTGGCTATGTCCCTAACACCTCAAGTGTTTAATGTGCATCGCACCCCAACCTATGATGAATCTATTCAACGTTTAGAGAAGCGCACCTATTACCCATTTGTAAAGTCATTTAGGAATAATGATACTGTGGAAATAACCATTAATCAGGGTGATGCATGGTTGTTGATGTACGATGCGTCGATTTTTGTCAAAGGTACAGTGGCTAAGAAAACCGGTGCTGGACAATGCAAACTAGCCAACAACGGTGCCGCATTTCTATTCGATTCAATTTCTTATGAACTAAATGGCAAGGAAGTAGAAGTAGTGAGAAACCCCGGAATTGTGAGTACGATCAGATCGTATCTTTGCTATACTGCTAATGACGAAAAATGCATGTCAACAGCAAGCTGGGTTGGGGTTAATAAATCTTTTGCTGTTAACAATGATGGAACATTCAATGTAAGAATACCGCTAAAACATCTGTTTGAAATATTCAACGATTATCAGATGGCAATTTGTGGTAAACAAACAGTGAGACTAATACGAGCTCGAAATGATAACAATGCCTTATTACTAACCCAAGACGCTGCAAGACCAGATCCTGCCATAACTGCAGAAATAACAATTTCCAACATTGAATTAAAGGTTAAACATATTCAGCCGAATGATATCATTAGATTGGATCTGCTTAAATCTATAAAAATTGATCGTCCAATTATAATGGCGTTCCGCAAATGGGAGCTACATGAATTGCCAAATCTTACTGTAAACTCCCAAAGAGAAAAATGGGCCGTAAAATCGTCAGCAGCCGCGTCAACTCCTCGGTACGTCATAGTTGGATTTCAGACTGATCGCAATGATAATTCTAAAAAAAATCCCACGTCATTTGATCACATAGATGCGACTGATGTAAGATTAATTGTAAACGGTGAATATTTTCCATTCGAACGTCAGAGATTGAATTTTGCTGCTAACGACTTTTTGGAGGCCTATCACAACTATGTGGAATTTTATCCGAGTTACATGAATGCAATGGAGAGTCGCCCGCTACTTAGCTATGCAGATTACAAAAATAATGCAACCCTGTTTGTAATTGACTGTTCTCGCCGGAATGAATCTATAAAAATAAACACAGTTGATGTTAAGTTGGACATAGAAAATAGTGATGGATTTCCTGATAGAACTCGAGCCTACTGCATAATTGTGCATGACTGTACCATGGAGTATTTACCTTTAAGTGAAACTGTACGAGATTTAATGTAGATCCGTATATATAAAAGAACATTTACTGATACATTTCAGTTATAATCAAGATGTTGCTGAGTTTGGGTCACATTATTTTGTTCTCATTAATAAATAATGTGTTCTATATTTACAACCCTGAAGATGCTAAGGTATCTATTTGCGAACAGGATAAAAGATGTTTCCCATTTAAAACGGTAGTTGAAAAAATTTCGGTAGCAAGACTGCCTAAAAATGCTACTCAGTTTAAACTTCGAGCAGTATTCCAAAATCATACGATTGCTGAAAGTGTGTGGAGGGAGGTCCCACCTTCCACCACGCCCACAATGGCCACACCCAGAGACCTCAGTCAAGAACAACATATAAAAGACCTCGCTTTCGTGCCACTAATTTACTACATTACTATATGTTCTTCATTGCTAGTAGCAAAATTATTTATTGAAATAGTAAGAGTATTACTGAATGAGCGATGGAGCATAATTACGAGAGTCTTATAAGAACGTTTGAAAACTGGTCAAGCCCCCTATCATCAGAGAAGCTTGCCCGAGCAGGATTTTTTTATACGAATTACGAAGATGTTGTCCGGTGTCCATTTTGCAATATTGAGGGATATAAATGGGAAAAGGATGATGATCCATGGCAAGACCATGCTAGCTGGAGTCCCAGTTGACATTTGGCATGCTGTATGAGTTGTGCAAACTCCATGGAGAAGTGCCCGCTGTGTAGGAGTATTGTGCAGCAGAAGATTCGAGCTTACATGCCTTAAATGTATTGTAATAGTTGTAGAAAATAAATATTCTTAATCGAAAAACTGTTTATTATTTACATCCCGATAGGTATATATGCATCAAGCATACGCTATCTTATTAGATGTATACAAGATGCGTATCGAATCACATCAACTATCTCTACCAATCGAAAATCTAGATTTTGCTCGAAGTGAGAAATCTAAACATGGCGTACTCTTACCAAATTCAATTAGAGCAATATTTTGCGGTCCTAGCGGTTGTGGTAAAACAAACAGTCTGCTTAGTTTAATATTCAACGAGAATGGCTTAAAATTTAAGAACATCTACCTTTACAGTAAATCTCTATACCAACCTAAATATCAGTTACTACAAGACGTGCTTAAAGAAGCAAAATGTGTTGGATATTTTCCATTTAGCTCAAACGATGACGTCATTGCACCAACAGAGGCTAGAGAAAATTCAATTTTTATTTTCGATGATGTGGCTTGTGGGACACAGGAAAAAATTAGAGAATATTACTCCATGGGTCGTCATAAAAATATAGATGCTGCATATCTCTGCCAGACATATTCAAAAATACCTAAGCAATTAATACGAGACAATTGTAATGTAATCGTTTTGTTTAAACAAGATGAGGTAAACCTTAGACATATTTATGAAGAGCACGTATCACCAGACATCTCATACGGTGATTTCAAGAATCTCTGCTCGCTCTGTTGGAATGATAATTTTGGAACTCTAGTTATTGTTAAAGATTTCAATATGAATGAGGGACGCTATAGAATAGGTTTTGATAGGTATATAAAGTTATGAGAAGCACAATACGCTTATTATTAATCGAGATGTCGATGCAAGAACAGATTCAAGAAGCGCAGCGCGCAAAGAAAATCAGTGAACTAGCTCGAACGATTAGAAAAAAATACACCGCCTTAAAAATAGGGAAATTTGATGAGAATGAAACTTTACAAAAAATTTTCAAACCTGTGACAAGCTCTCTAGCAAATTTACAAGTTAAGCAAGAATTAAAACCGGAAGTAAAACCGAAAGTTGAACCAAAAGTTGAATCATTTATGGAAAAGTGGCGCGAGTCGTTGAAAAGTCCAATTGCACTTTTAGGAGAAATGAATGAAACGTTAAATGATGTTGAGAAAGGAATTGACAAAGTGTACAGGCATTTTGATACTGTGTATCCTAAAGTATCTATACCATGTATAACAGACTTTATGGCTAATTCACTTAAAATCGATAGGACATATGGTCCTAAGTATGACGAAACTAAATCAGTATGGATGCTAGGAAATAAATATATCGATTTTGAAAAAACGTCTGGTGATATAATCATCAACAATAGCCGATTCGCGGGAACTGATGGTCTCTACCAGCTAATTTTCTATAATAATCCAGAAGGTACTGATGATGATTTGAAAAGTTACAGAGATATTTTAAATCTCACTGGTGCTCATCTTACTTCAAACGGACGATTAAAACATAGCTACAAAAATAAGTATTCTAATATTATTAAACCTCTTATGAAGGGCCCGGTGGCTACCTCCACACCTGTAAAGGGTTCTGGCATGCATCTTAAGTATAACACAAAACCTGTGGAATATGTTTACTGGGATGATCCTAATGAACTTGTGGACAGGTTAAGGTTATTAATAGCATCAAAAGATGCCGGAAATACTTCCCACGAAAACGAAATAACAGCAATAATCAATGAATTGAAAGAAGCAAAAATTATTCTCTAACGTTATTTATAAGATGCCTTTAAACAAGTTCGGACGTGTTTCAATGACTATTCCTTACTAGTTGAATGACGGGGATTATGATTTGAAAACCCGCAGACTGTGCAACGTTAATTATCCGATTAGCAGCAATGATGTTGTGACAAAGCAATATGTTGACAAACAAATGAATGAGGCATTCAAAACTTTTAACGTCACGCTCGAACAACATGATGTTAATATTGAGAGTAGCGTGAAAGACGCTTTGGAGAAAGAGATCGATGAAATAAGAAAATTTGTTAAAATTGTTGAAGAATGTTATTTAAAAATGGTTGGTGAACAGTCCGGGCCAAATCCCAAATTATTAGACAGATTTGTCCCTATAGATCATTCAAGTTAGTTAAAAGATGTCCTTAAACAAGTTCGGACGTGCCTCGAAATCAAGGAGCAGGTCTTGCCCACCTGTTTACACATTAAATTTGACTCTAGAAGGAAACTATGATTGTAGCAACCGCAGACTGAGCAACGTTAATCACCCGATCGATGAAAGCGATGCCAGCACAAAACAATATGTCGATGAGGGGGTCATTCATACATTACAATATTTTTACACAAATCTTAAACAGCATTCTGATGAATGCGATCTTCATATTCGCAACACAATGATAGACAATTTCCAAGATAAGATCGATGAATTGAGAGAGTTGGTTAAAACTATGGAAGATTATTATTTAAAAATAACTGGTAAGAGCATGCAATCCTTACTATCTCTCAGACTTGCAGAGATCCTTGAGGGTGGAGCATAGTCATGCATAGTAAAGAAAAAATTCAAGTAGTTAAGGAATTACATAAACCAGCGCGAAAAAATTATCCACGTCGTCGAACTATCATTAAAGGTTTAGACGATTTGTGGCAAGCTGATCTTGCGCAGTTAGATCAGTATGCTAGTCACAATAATGGCTTCAAATTCATACTGGTTGTAATTGATTGCTTCTCTAAATTTGTTTGGTGCAGACCGCTCAAATCCAAGTCTGCCGAAGATGTTACCAACGCCTTTGCTGATATCCTATCGGGAACTCGAAAGCCTCGCAACCTTCAAACTGATCAGGGCAAAGAGTTTTATAACTCTAGATTTCAAAATTTGATGCGAAAATTCAAAATTAGTCATTACAGCACTTTTAGCATCACGAAAGCCGCCATGGCCGAGAGAGTAATACGAACTCTAAAAGAGCGATTATTTAAGTATTTTAGTCTAAATGGTAAATTTAAATGGGATGATTATTTGCCTACGCTAGTTGCCGAGTATAATAACAGAAAGCATAGAGTGATTCAGATGAAACCCAACCAAGTTAATAAAAGTAACGAACAATATCTGCTTAAAAAAGTGTATAGTCACGTGAAGATTTTCAGAGGTAGTAAATTGAAGGTTGGAGATATTGTGAGAATAAGTAAAGTGAAACACGTATTTGCCAAAGGATATATGCCTAGTTGGAGTACAGAATTGTTTAAAATAAGCAAAGTACAAATTACCAACCCGCCTACATATCTTCTAGAGGATTTAAATGGAAGTCCTATAAAGGGCGGGTTTTACCGCGACGAATTGCAAAAAACTGAACATCCCGATGTCTACCTGGTTGAAAAGATTCTTCGTAGAAAGAGGGGGAAGGTGCTAGTACGATGGTTGGGCTTTGATAAAGACCATGACTCGTGGATCTCTGAGTCAAACGTCGTGTAGAGCTTCAAGTGTTAAGATGGTTGACAGCGGCTATGAAACCGATGGTAGCGACCATGAAGAAGTAAACAATGTAAGCGAAGATTCTCTGCTTCTATCATCATGCTTCACATTACCTACATATATTATTAATAATGGTTTGAGCATTATGAGATATTTCAAACCCCAAGTTAATATCCGATCAACAGTGCGACGAAATGTGATTTCGCTGGACTATTTGGAGTGGAAAGAATTAGAGAATAATTTAAACAACTTTACCAACAACCTGGGTACCCCGATGTTCATCAGATTTGACGATATATTGTTAAGAACCATGTTGACTGCAGATGGAAATCAACGAGTGTTGCTTGCAAAATATGGTGTTAGCCAATGGTTTTCCATAGCAGAGGTTTTCGAGCTACTAAATATCGCACCATATGTGACTTTAAGGATGAGCTTTTTGATTAATTTTGAATTGTATGATTTTTACCTTAATTTTTTAGATAAGGTCAATGAATTATTAGTACGTAGTAACTATGCCATAAATGTAATGGAAATTGTATTTTTAATGTGCAATGCGGTATGTAGCATGGAAACATATTGCATTTTTGAACTGTACTCTTATTATAATCAATTTTTGTTAGCAGACTTGTATAGAAGAAGGTTGGAATAAAGCACTGATTAAAAAATATGACTTTTATTTTACAATATTTTTATTTTACAACATTTTTATTCCGGGCCAATCCTGGGATTTCTTATGATCATCGACGGCTGATTGTTGATATGTCGGTAATACTCTTCCCAATTGATTTCAGGCACATGTCCCAACTGTCGCCGACACTTCACCAGATGATTCTGCAGTCGACTTCTCCGTACCATGTGGCTGGCAATGTAGGGGCAGGGCACCATGTCTGATTCGATCTGAATGGTCTGGTTGTACATGTTGCTGCGAACTCTTGTTACAAGTTTTCAGACTGCAGAATGAGCTCGATGTCTCGGTTATATATACAAACTGGGCGGTGGGACGTCAGGGGTGGGGGGGCTACAAGAGAATGAAACACTATTTGTAAAATATATTTTTTTATTCATCCACACGTACATCTTTATGACCCCAAGGAAGGGTTGAAACACTATCAACTAAATATCGCTTATCGTCAAATGGATTTAAACCAATCTTAGATTGACTTATGCTAAAGACGTTATGAGAAAACGATCGTATAGATCGTTGATTTACAATTTTCTCTGTCTTATCGAATAAACAATCGAAATAATCTTGATACGTTATCTGCTTCGCTACAACACTACCTCTAACACCTTTGGATTTTTTAACACACAAATTTTTTCCTTGAACCTTATAAGTATACATTTTAGATCTAAGTCCAACAAAATGTGTTAAAATACGACCATTTAATTCGTCCTTCATCAGTCCTGGCACCTTCTTATTTACAAGCGGAATTCCATATTGATTATCTGCAGGATAGTCACTAGTGTCAAACCGATGAATATGATTCTTAATTACATCCTCGAACATGTCCTCACAGCGGATTTCGTAAACTAAACTATCAGTATCAGTATATAATAATAAGCAGTTAGTTGGTGAAAATGTTTTCAACATAAAGTCATAGTGAAATTCGTAAACACAGGTTTTTGATATGTCCAGAATAGACATCCCAACGTACAGAGGTTTATCAAACATAATATTTGTCTTATTTAATTCGACACTTATTAAATTCTCTTCAAAAATTATCCTATGTCTAAAACGAGGGCTAGAAATTAAATTTTTGGCGCCGTATCTACCCTCCCACGTCCTTAATAATCTCACAATCCTATGTTTTCTAACATTTTGCATTGTTTTGCCGTAGATTGCATTATTCATTAGTTTCATTATATTTTTTTCAAAATCTAATGTTGTCACAGTTCTTAAGTGGGTATTGAGTTGTATATAGGGAGCTAACCAGGTAGACTGCTTAAATTTCAAAACTTTGTGAATTTTTTTAGAATTAAACCATGTTGTAAAGCTTGCTTAAGCGCTCTATAATGAATCACATAATTCTTCTTATCATCGAGAGTGGTCATGAGCTTTTTTATTTTGGAACCTGGAGGTTTACGATGTTCAGGTGCGAAAGGAAGATCTTTATGATGGTCATGAAGATGATCGGGATACGACAAATCCACTTCTAAAATATATCCTTCATCGGCACTGTCAGCAACCTTGGTGACGTCAGTATCGTTGGAGGCCCACTCAAATCCTCCGTAAGGAAGGGGTTCACACATTGCCCAGCCATAAAGGTTGTTAACGTCCGCATAAAGAATATATTTTGATGGCATACTAGCATCATAGTTTGCCATATATTTGTTGTTGGCCTGAGAAAAGCGGTGGCTTACCTGGCTTACCCCACCTCGAATTGCCCTCTCGAAAAACATTAAGATGTCACTATCTTGGAAGGTTTCTAATTTACATTTCGTATATCGAAGCATGCAATCCCAACTGAATCCAGGCAAAGTATAGTACCAGGCAGGATCTAAACCGTAATTTTGAAGACAAGTCGTTCTAAAGTGTTCAAATATATCTGTGAGCAAGAGCACGTCAGTCTTTAAGTACAGATCTAAATACTCACCCAAGGTTTTTACACCAAACCTCTCCCAAATTAATTGCGCATGTCCGTAATCCTTCTCGTTAATATTAGTGTCATTTAATTTGTTATAAAAATGTTGAATCGATGGTAATGCGGTTTCTTCCAATTTTTCCAGAGAATCGATATAATCATAACAAAAAACCCCTTTCCTAGTTAACAAGTCAACATTTTCGGAAGACAATCGAAATTCATTTCTAGTGTTTTCGAAACTATTTAGAGATGATGCGAGTTTGTCGAGAGGAAAGGCCAAGAACTTGAAAGAATCGATGAACCGAAATTTAATATTTGTTTCATTATCGAATACTGTAAAGCTTATATATTTTTCATTATTAACAGGAAGTAGGTTGACATGATTCCGTTTGGCAAGTTCTCGTATTATAAAGTGGCTGTCATACCCACTAAGATTGTGGAAAATGATGGGAACTACAAACGAGTTTTTATAATTTAAGTTGCACGCTTGATGTGCATAACCTCGAAACATCGATGACAGGTGACAGTGGTCACGTACAATTATGTCGTTAACATTGAATTTTTTCTCGCAAATGTGACAATTAGGGGTGGCATCTTTAAGACTTATGGCTTCATCCATAGGTTCAACAAGATTCAATTTGGATGATATAAACTTAGCAATTTCCTCTATTTGATTGGCAAACCATATCATACAGTCTACCCCGCGATAAGCTTTGTAGAAAGAGAGCGAGTTGTCAAAAGAGCACTTGAAATAATAACCGGCACTGAATGCTTCGTGTCTTTGATATTTAACAGTTTTTAGGCTAGCATCAGAATCTCCGCAGGGTTTTAGCATTGCTTCAAAGTCAGCATACAGGGTGAATGGGGTGCGTTCTTTATTAACAAAATTTTTAAATTCGATAAACTTCTCTTTGGGAAACTCGATTTTACAATTATTTATTTGCTCGCAATAAACTGTATGCTCTTCTAACTTATCTTGCGATGAAAAGTAATTTAAACATCTCTCGCATATAAATTTTCTACCGTTATGTTTACTAGACTGTTTCGAAATCAGTCTAGATAAATCTTTAATCCAACAATAATGGTATTTTATATCAACGTGCGCATCGTCGACAGACGGTGCTTCAAAGTCGCTAGTTTTCAAAAAATAATGACTTTGAATTAGAAGTAAATTCACATGTCTATCCATTTTATTTTTAGTTAGTCGAGCTGGAGAGGTGATAAATTGACGTGGAGTCTCACTTACCAACTCCAAAATATACACATTTATAGAAATTTCATTTAATTTTTCGAATTTCGATATTTGAGATAATTGCATTGGTAGGTCTATATCATCTAATTTAAATTTCAGCCTGTAGTGAGGATATGAATTAACCCGATCAATATGCTTTTGAGAGGGGTAAAGAGCGGCAATAACACTCCAAAAGAAGCATGCTTCATCACTATTTTTTACATTGACACATGCTTGTTTTTTGGAAATTTCAACGGGGAGTTGCAGATATGAAGCACCGTTTCCTATCTCAACTTTATTTATACTGATGACTAAACTCAAAATTTTGCGTAACGCCCACCCCGATCCATTGTCATGAAAATCTTCAAGCTTCTTTATAATCCTATCCTTTATATTATCTGTAAACCACAACTTTAAATCACTCCCCTGGTCAATTATAGCATTTTTTGTGTTGAAGCATTTGTTGTCACTTATGACTGTATCTTGAGACATTTTAACAAATTCACCATTAAAAACCGCATTTACCTTAACAATGTGAAAAGCATTTAAAGTTCTAGTTATGCGACTCTTACAAAGAATAAATGCATCGTCAAAAAACTGGAATAAATCGATGTGCCTCATATTTACTATAACACCTGTGCGAAGACGACTCTGGAACGCTGCTTGAACGTCCACCCATTTGACTCGATGACTTCTATTGAGGTGTTGCTTACCAGATCCAGTTTTGCATAATGTTTTGAAGTATAATTGAAGTCTTTTGAGATGTTGCAGATTGGCATGCAACTTTGACAAAGTGCCTTGGTGAAAATGACATCGGAGTGCTGAGGAATGCTGTCTCACCGACAATTGCAACTTTTGCTGCCAACGTTGTAATACTTGTGGAAGTGTAGGTCTGTCACTTTCATTAAGTATGTTAAACACCTTCTCATATGCCTTTACAGTTTTGTCGCTCTCTGTAGCTATTTCATTACCATCGATCATCTTCGAAGCAATGAGTAGAGCAGTGTGCTAGAAATAGGCAGAGTTCCTACCTATATAGGGTAAGAGCGTCGAAGGATGGTCCCCTCTCCAAAATTTTAGTATGAAAACAGGATCTGAGAAAAGGTTTTTTTTTTGCTCCCTTTTTTATTTTAACATTTTACCATTTTCTACAAACATTAATTTCACGAAGCACGTCTTTCCTGCAGCGGGAAAGTTTTTAAATTGACTTTTTTTCATAATCATTCTTTTCTGCTGGAAATGAAACAGCATAATAACTTTACATTTTTATTTACATTTTCACAAAAACTAAATTATTTACATCGTCTTATAAATTCAGAAAAAAACATTAGTTCTACCCTCGGGCAGTGAAATGCTTTTCCAGGCCTCGTGATGTGTCGCTCACATTGGTTTGCACGCACTCGCTCGTAAAACCTCTGCTGCTTCCGAACAAGGACGTCGAACTTGGGGCAGCCTAGATCCTCGATATTGTAAGATAAATGGGCATACCCCGCGGCCTGCAGCAGATTCCTTTCAACTTGTCCTCCCTTGTAAGCTATAAGTTCATCGCCAGCGGACCCCCCAGACGCCGAATCTCTTCTAACGCACTTTCCTGGGCTTCATCCGTTGTACAATCTTCAAACTTCAAGCCGTGCAAGTTCATCGTTAACCAACGAGCAGTGCATGCATCCTTAGAAGATAGGCTGCGGTAGTTTCCCACACGATAATACCTGGATGTCACTTCCCTCGATTTCATATCGTATATCGACATTTCTTTTATAACGAACTTTCCACTAACTTGAAAGCCATCAGCGTCGATGATATACCTGATGTTAGACATTACGATTTGCAGAAAACTAAAGATTTGTAGAAACTATCACTGAAAGCAAAGATATGACTCTTATATTCCAATACTTCTTACTATGCGGAAAGAAGGGATGTGGGCGGTACCATGTAGGAGGGCACTGATGGGGCGGGGTTGGTGGGGACTTTCGGTAATCTGACAACGTTGCCTCCGGTGGGCGGGTCTCCCTAACGTTCAGGAAAAATCTACCAAACTGGCAACACTGCTCCGATATACACACGATGCGTGGCGCGTTTCCTCTTCAGTTCACCCGTGTTTCACAGTCGTGTTCCGAGCCGCTTTTACTCAGTTCACCCGTGTTCCGAACCGCTTTTACTCAGTTCACCTGTGCTTCGTCGCTTTGAACAGTATGGAATCATCAAAAATTAAAATTCTAAGTGATTGCCGTTTGGTAGCTGTAAGTTTTTTAATTTAATTTCTCATTCGATTCTCATTGAACCCATTTACTTGTAGCCAACTCGGAGTGCCGACGAGACGGTCAACGCTGTGGCGTCAATTTGCCCCGAACCTGTAAGTTTGCATTAATCAGTATTTTCCCATATAATGTTTTCCTTTCATAGCTGCCCAATCTCAACTCAAGCGTGTTGAGTCTGCTGGAGGAGCCATTCATCGCAGGGCTCACCAACCAGCAACTCTGCGACATGGCTCTTGATGATTATGGTTGTAGAATATTATTTTCTCACTGTCCTTGGGAAATTCGCTAGGCATTTTTTTTATGATTTGTTTAAAATCAGAATATCTGTGCCCAGACAATATTGGGATTTGTAGTAAAAAACACACAAACAAATAATATTTTTTATTTTCACAACTTTACATTTCTAAACTTTTTAGTTAGTTCATACATAATAATCAAGCGTCTCAGCTCTTCGAGTGCCTCCATATATCGCCGCAGTCTCTCGCTCATGCTTCAGAAAATATAATATTTGTAGTCTTGCCGACGGGCCCCAAGCTTGTTAAAAAATACCTTTTGTCACCATTCAATTCGTCAATTCGCTCTTGAGTTAATTGCTCCGTAAAACGCTGCTGAGGCAGGATGGTCTTGAAGTCGGCAAATTCCACCACTACCTTTTCCCCAAACTTGGTATTTATTCTCTTAAAACACTGGATCTCAAATTTTTTATTTACTTCCAAATCTCGAACATTCACCAGATTTTTCACCAGCAAATTGTTTAAACTATTTAAGAAGGACATGTTGTAAATGATCTGCGTGTCTGATGAGATCTTAGTTGAACCTCTCCTATATAGCTGTTTCAATAGGAGTGGGGAGAGAGTGGGGAGACGGGCAAAACCTAGGAGAGTACCAGACCAGACAGGTTTCGACAAGTCGAATTCGTATGAACTTTCTTTGTTTTGCTTCAGCTTTTTCATTTGTGACTTTTTTGTAAACTGATCGACACGTCAATAAAAACTAGGTAATTTGGTAGTGTGTAGTAGATAAAAAACTTATCAGTGGCGGGCATTTGTGTTAAAATTACTACGCCTATAGTGGATTGTCAACTTTCCGTTTTTAGCCAATAATTCTGTCAAATCTCAACAGAATTCTAAAAACGATACATCACTGTATTCGCAATAAAAATAAAAAGGGCTTTAAAATGATGCGCCACAAGGGGGGTAATTCCATTTGAAATTTTAAAGCTGGGGTTGCTAGGAATTGGGGGGATGAACATATCGGGTTGGCTCGACTGTCAAAAAAGCTCCCCCCAAAAACAAAAATCGACGGGCTTCGGCGAATTTTCAAATATTTTCCTGTTTTTTAATTTTGGGGGGGTTGAAGTTTTCGTTGGGAAACCCTGTATATTATACATTATAATATAATATAAACCATTTCATTTAAAGCAAAAATGCTTAGAAACGGATTTGCAGAAAATAAAATCGTCTTCAAAATGGAATATGAGAAGAAAAGTTAAATTCACCCATTCAAAAGTTAAACCTGTTTGCAAAATATTTTCTTAGTAGTTTGCAGATTGTTTTGCTCTCCTAAAATCTCCAAAAGTTCATACCTTGTATAGAAAAAAACTACAAACGGGTCAATAACAGCACTGAGTTCCACTGCTTTCCACAAAATAATGTACACATACAATGTTATTAATTGACGATGACTTCACAAGAACAATAGAAAAGTACAATAAAATAATAATATAAAACGCGGACTAAAAAGTAAAAAAGTAAAATATATTCTGCGTCGTCTCATTTTGAAAAAACATAAAAAATAATACAAAATTTCAAAAAACTCTTCCTAATACTTTTTTTCGCATCTTTAAAAATTAAGGTTGTTTACTCTTGAGAAAATTTAAAAAAATTGCATTGATAGCTAAAACATGTATACACACCTTTTATCAAGAATATAGTTATTTTTGTTATAAGTACGACGAATCATTGCTGTTTTCGGAATAACAGATGAGTCCTGAAAAACATTTTAGGTACGTGTGACAAACACTATTTTTTGTCATACTCCCAAAATTTTGATATACACTTTTTATAATAAATCTTCAGAACGCTTAAATTTGCAAATTTTCTATAATTTTTGAAATCATTGTAACAAGTTTGTTTATTTAATAATTTTGTCATGTCATTCGAAATTTGTCAGAAAGTGACATAAATTTTAAAATGTTTCAAAATCCCGAATATATCGCTAATAAGGCCAAAGAAATCGTGTTGGATTTACTTCATGTAAAGTCTCGTGCCATTTACCATAAAGAATATTTTAAGGAATTTTGGAATAGTCCGTAAAGGTTGCCATGACGACTTTCAGGGACTAAGCCGAAAAAGAAGCATTTTACGGACTTAAATGAGTCCGTAAAATAGCTATTTTTGGGAGCGTATGACAAAAATAAAATGTTCTAACATATGAAAAATAAACCCCATGTTTTAAACTTTTTCGCAGTCTGTTTATACCTCAGACAAATAATAAACATAGACTAACCTTGAAGGCTGCATTGCAATCAGCCAAGATAAAAAATGCCTACTCAAAACAAAAACAACAAATTTGACACTTAAGCCTGCATCATATGATAACCAGAAGTTACCTACGTTTCCTATGTCACAAATCCAACACTTTACTCTTCCAATCGTTTTTAAAACTACACTAATTCACTAATTACTAACTTAACTATGTGTCTTTTGTCCAATAACCCCAAAATCTCCTCAAAAAAACAAGAATAACGCAAAAGTAAACACTCGCAACACATCAAAACAAACTGGCGAAATGTCAACGAACTCTGGATCAGCTGCTGGGGCATAATAAAGCGAATTTAATGCCCATCGATCACAAAGAACTCGTGCAACGTTGCCACGTTAGCCAGAATAAGCAATTTATTAAGGATATTATTTATGGACCAAGTAGAATCAGTAAATTCACAAAATCAGTAAAATTTATTGTTAAATGATAACTGTCCAAATTTTTACTATAATGTGTAGATTGTAGATATCAACTAATTGTTCTAAATTGATGTTTTTTATCGTTGGTCGTAAGTACAAGATACATTTATAAAGAAGTTTGCCAATGGTGCAATCATTGCATTGTTTTGTTTCAGATTTCTGTTACTAACTCAGACAAATAATGTTACTAAACATTTTTTATCTTGGCAGGGACTGCAGGGTCTGTATTGTATTGAATTATTAGTCTAATTTATTATTTGTCTGAGGTTTATACCCATTCCGTCCATTCCTTGACTGGGCTATTTCTATTTTAATAATAAACCAGTACGTACAGATGATCATGTCGAAAAGCGTGTGGAGACGTCTGTTAAGTTTTTTATTCCTGCACGTGAAGGCCGGAGACAGGGTCCGGACTTTGATAGATTCACGGTCCTCGCTATGCTCCTCCCGATTTGTAACATGAAGATGGTGGTAGGAAAATGGGGTTGCAGACAGTAAAATCCCCCATATTAGCGAAGACAAATGGTTACTGGGGGTTTACCGTGTGCACGATGAGACCTCAAATTACGCCTTCTGAAATATTACACAAACCGTTGGAAATTGAGGTACCTAACGGTGCTGGTATTTCTCTGAAGACATTTGGGGTTTCTAGTTTCTTGTATGTACATACTTTTACTTTTGATATATGGTGTGGTAAAATAAATACAGGGTTTCCCAACGAAAACTTGACCCCTCCTCCTAATCCCTAGCAGAATTATTGGCTAAAAACGGAAAGTTGACAATCCACTGTACACGTAGTGATTTCTTACACAAATGCTCCACACTAATATGTTTTTATCTTCTACACACGACCAAATTAGCTAGTCTTTATTGACGTGTCGATCAGTGTACAAAAATGTCACAAATGAAAAAGCTGAAGCAAGACAAAAAAAGTTCATACGAATTCAAACCTTATATCTTTTTAAAATAACAAAAACTCACTGTCACAAAAAAGTCCCCTTTTTTTGCTTGTAACTACGAAATCGTTAGTTTCAGCCTGCTATTGAAAGTGTAAACGTGTTTTTGAAATGGTTTATCCTATCGCGGAAAGATTAGAAATTGTTGCAATTCGTGCTGTAGCTTTAGTGCAATCATGATAACAAATTGCAACAATTTCTACCCTTCTCCGCGATAGAATAAACCATTTCGAAAATACGATTCCAGTTCCAATAGTAGGCTGAAACTAACGATTTCGTGGTTACAAGCAAAAAACGGGAGCTTTTTTTGTGACAGTGACTTTTTGTTACATATTTTAAAAAGATATAAGATTTAAATTCGTATGAACTTTTTTGTTTTGTTTCAGCTTTTTCATTTGTGACTTTTTTGTAAACTGATCGACACGTCAGTAAAAACTAGGTAATTGGGTCGTGTGTAGTAGATAAAAAACTTATGAGTGGCGGGCATTTGTATGTAGAAATTACTACGCCAATAATTCTGTCAAATCTCAACAGATTTCTAAAAACGACGCATCACTGTATTCGCAATTAAAAGGGCTTTAAAATGATGCGTCACAAGGGGGGGTAGTTCCATTTAAAATTTTAAAGTTGGGGTTAATAGGGATTAGGGGGATGAACATATCGGGTTGGCTTGACTGTCAAAAAAGCTCCCCCCAAAAACAAAAATCGACGGGTCTCGGCGATTTTTCAAATATTTTTAGATAATTTTGGGGGGGTCAAGTTTTCGTTGGGAAACCCTGTATATTGACAGTTAAAAACAAGTTGGACAACGTGTCGTGAAAAACAGAAGTTTTTTATAACTTAAGCGGAATTTAGTTGACGGGGCCTCTGGCGATAAAAAGAACTCAATGCTGATGAGGTACATATTATGTATTTTTTTAATCGAAAAAAAAAATTGTTTTATTAGGCAAAAAAATTATCATAAGGGATCACCCGTCCATGAATCGACTGCGCGCGGCGTTGCTTGACTTCGACGATCGCTCTACCTAGGTCAAGTATGAAGAGGCACGGCGCTTCCCAACAGAAACTCCAAACTGCTGCCTGTTGTGCAGCCTACATGTAAAATAGATTGATATTCAAACCTACTAAAATATTTATACTGAAAGATTGCGCTACTATAGGTAATAATTTCGCAAATGTGTAGAGGAAAAGTCAAGAAACTTATAAGTAGCTATCTGTCTTCGCGGAAGCAACTTGTGGAGGTGGATGGGGTGGTGAGTGAGTGCAGAGATGTTTATTATGGTGTCCCTCAGGGTACAGTATTGGGCCCTCTACTATTTTCACTTTATGTGAACGATCTGTTAACTACAAATTATGCAGGAAAAATTATAAGTTATGCCGATGATACCGCAATGTTGTATACATCAGATAGTTGGGAGTCCCTAAAAGAAATGTTACAAATTGATTTTCGAAACATTTCTAAATGGTTCCAACACAATAAACTCACAATAAACTGTGAGAAAACAAAGTATATTGTTTTTGTCTCCTACGCTAGTCACTTACCGGAATTAGGTTCACTTGACATAAGTACTGAAATGAAAATTCCCGAAACCACGTCAATTGGACAATCACTTGCGATGGAATCTGCAGATAAAACAAATCGCCCAAAAAATTAGAGGTTTTATATATAGATTTCGTTACCTTAAAATTCACCATCTGAAAATGTTGTATTCTGCATTAATGGAACCTCACTTATCATATGGTATCTTGGGTTGGGGCGGGGTGGGAGACTGTCATCTGCAAAAAGTAAACGTTATTCAAAAATGGATACTGAAAACAATTTATGACAAAAAGATCACTTACCCATCAGATATACTGTATAGAGAAAGTCAAGTTTTTGACATACGGCAAATATTTTTCTTGAAAATATTACTAAGTGTAAATACCAATAAAATAAATTTAGAAAGTATTCAACACTCCTATACAACCAGGTATAGGAAAAATAGCCATAAGGTCCCTAAAGTAATGAAAACTATAGGACAGAGGCATGCAAATTATTTGGCACTTAAGTTTATGAATCTACTACCAACTGAAATAAAAATAAGTATTGGTTCAAGAAAGTTTAGAGGAAGGATTACAAATTGGATACACGTGAGTAATAAAGAAATTATACACGCTACTATAAATAACTAATATGCTGAACAGAAATTGAATACTTATCTCATGTGAATTAAACTTACCTGTATAAGACTTACTTGAATTAGACATAGTTACTAAATTAAGCTAAGTTAGACTTAATTACCCGAAATAGACCAAATTACCTAAACTACACAAAATTATCTAAACTAGATTTAATTACCTTAATTAGACTTAATAACCTGAAGTATATCTAATATCCTGAATTAAATGTATATTTTTTGCATTATCATAAATATATGTAAATAGCTTGTTTATATATACAGTGTGTCCCCGGATAGGTGTAGCTATACTTGTAAACTTTTTTATTTTTCATTTTTCGGCAAAAAGTCATTCTTTATAAAAAGTTTTGCTTATTTTGAAACTGGGAAATCCAATACCAGATTTTTGAAAAGTTATACAGGGCGTCCGAAAAGTTCAAAATACTAAAATCGTGTCAAGAGTAAAGTGCTCTTTTTTCAAAGCTAGCGGAAAATGTTATTCGAGTAAGTGGTTTCTAAAAAAACAAAGGGCCCAAATCTCAGATATTAATAGATTCTAATAAAATTCACGAAATAGTCGATTTTTTAAAATGTGGTTCAAGATATTAAGAGCAATAATGTGTTATTACGGTTTATCCAGGACGCATTGGAAAACAAGTAAACATGTAAGCCCTGAAGTGTTTGAGGCGTACCATAGACAGGTTCATCCGATCTGGGTCTGTTTACAAAAAAGAAACGTCAAAAAGTTAAAAATATAATATTTCTTGAAGTTTATTAGAATCTATTAATGTAGGAGATTTGGACCTTTTGTTGTATTAGGATCCACTTTCTCAAATAACATTTCTCGCTAACTTTGAAAAAAATAGCACTTTATTCCTGACACGATTTTAGTATTTTGAACTTTTCGGACGCCCTGTATAACTTTTCGAAAATCTGGTTGTTGAGCACCGGAACTGAATCACCCTGTATGTATATGAGCTTTTGTGACACTTTTGGCGGCCGGCGGAATTCTGAGGAGGGTGATGCGCTGGATTGCGCGTTTTTCCTTCGTATTCTCGTCGTATCCATGGGATAACAATCCCCCCCTTTATTTCCTATATCGTCTTATCTTACGCCCCCCCAATTCCCCGATACACCAAACCCCATGAAGAAGACTCGGCCCCCCCCTTTTCGGAATCCAGAAATCCCCCCCGCGTTGCGCCAAACGGAGAAATATGGCTGGCCGCGGGCCCCGCCAACTTTGACTATTAATTACCCACCAACGATTGTTCTGATCCCCCCACAGCTTCGTGCGCGCAGGGAGGGGGATGCCCGGATTTATTTGTTATTTTGGGGGAGAGGAGAATGGCGGCCTGGGGCTAATACGGGGGGATTAATTAGGATTGTAGGGCGATAATTATTACCATTACCACATGCAGAGATGCACACATCAAAAGGATCTAAGGGACAACGATACAAATTATGAAATAAAAGACAATTTTCTCTTTTTTTTATATTCTAGCTGTACTCTAAATAGACTTATATGTGTCAAAATTCACAGAAGAATTAAGAAATTCTTCAAATTTACATGCATGTTTTTGCAACACATAATTATAAATAACAACAATAAAAATAATAATTACCACACGATAGACCGCAGAATATAGTGAAAGATTTAGGTGCCCCATTTTCGCATACAAGCTTCGAAGTGGGTTTAAACGTACAGGGTGTCCCATTTGGGGTGTTTTGGGTGTTTTTCTCAAAAATCTCGGTTATTATTAAAGCTAGAGGGTTGCGGTTTTCACGTCACTGTACTACTTTTTTGAGGGAAATTTGGTGGACCAATCAGATTTTAGATAAGTTTTATAGTTTCCGCGCATTGGCCTAGGACTGAAATTTTCGATTTTTTGGAAACCTCTCTCCTGGCTACAACTTATATACATATATCGACAAATTTAATCAACTATTTTTATAGATTTTTTGGCGTAGAATCGAATGGAATAATTAGTTTTTTGGTAGCGTTAATAGTTTTTGAGATAAGAACTATGGTTTCCATTTTAAAAAATATATAACTTTGATATTTTCTAAAATTTATTTGTGGCGCAAACAGATCCATTTAATTTTTAATTGGGTTTTTCGCCACCAAACTGATCGAAAGACAACTTTTTCAAGTTGCCTGGAAAATTCATAAATTCTTAACAGTGAATGAACGGAACTTTAAACGTGTAACTCAAAAAATAACTTCAACACATTTGTCTTCTGAGCTTTCGGAGAATAAGAAACGTCAAAGTGAAGTGACAGATTAATAAATTTCAGGTTAAAATGTCATGACAACAGAAACAATAGCCTAGCTACCTGCCTGATATTGTACCCTGTGTTCTATCTAATTATCTGAATTCCACTGAACATTCAGCAACACAGTTGTCCGTATTTCCTAGAATAAATGCAGATTCTTTAATTTTTCGTCTACTTCCTACTTCTTCTTTGAGAATTGGTTTGGACCTATCCCACAATATCCTATGATTGTTATTAAAAGAATGTTCACATATTTTTTACTTAGAAATTTGATTTTGCCTGATATAATTTTTATGTTCTTTTAAACGAACGTTAAATGGCCTACAACCTACAAGTCTCGCCAACATAGAACTTTCCACATTCACAAGGAATTTTATAAATGCAATTTTTTGAACTTTGTACCTCATTAAATGGTTTCGTTTTAACTAGCATCGATCTTAATGTATTTTTTGTTTTTAAATACTGTTCTGACATTAAAACGATTACCTATGCGTTTTAGCTTATCTGATAGTCCAGGAATATAAGGAATAATTAAATTTACTGGTCGGTTCACCAGATTTATTTCTCTAATTCTATTAGCATTGTTATTTTGTTGGCAATCCTGAAAAACTTGCTCAACAAATTCACTATTCTTCTCAAGAACATATTATGTTTAATTTCCTCCTCAAATTTTGTGTTATTAGAACAAATCGTTCTAGCCCTGTCATACAAACTTTTAATTACTCCTTTTTTAACACTAATATGATGATTGGAGTTGAAATGGAGATATCTATTAGTAGGTATGAGTTGGTTTTCTATAGATACTAGTTTCTATACTATCTGATTTCAGTATAGAAACATCTATAAGAAAGGTAATTGATTATTATTTTCAATTTCTAAGGTAAACTTAATAGAAGGTTCTTGTGAGTTTAGAAAATTTAATAATGAATTTAAATCATCTACTCCATGTTCCCATATAACAAATATGTCATCTACATATCTCCACCAAACATTAGGTTGGTGAACATATCTAGTCAATTCATTTTGTTCAAAATTTTCCATGAATACATTGCTTATGAATGGTGATAAAGGAGACCCCATAGCCATTCCAAATTCCTGCTGGTAAAATTCATTTCCTAGTTGAAAATAAGTGGTTTTAACACATAGTGTTGTTAGTTCTAATACTGCATCTATATTCAAATTCGTCCTTTCTACTAAAGTCTGATCATTTTCTAACTTTCTGCGTAAAATGTTCAATGATTTGTCAACAGGGACATTTGTAAAAAGACTAACCACATCAAAGCTAGCTAATATATAATTATCCGGAAATTGATGTTCTCTAATTTTTTCTAGAAAATGATTACTACTTCTGATAAATGAATTTGAATTTCCCACTAATTCAATTAAATTATTAATTAATTCAGTAACATATTATTGCCACTTATTCAAAGAGAAGTTAGTATAGATAATTAGATAGAACACAGGGTACAATATCAGGCAGGTGGCTAGGCTATTTTGTTTCTGTTGTCATGACATTTTAACCTGAAATTTATTAATCTGTCACTTCACTTTGACGTGGCATGATCTTTGAGATAGGAGGAAGATTTATTCTCCGAAAGCTCAGAAAACAAATTTGTTGAAGTTATTTTTTGAGTTACATGTTTAAAGTTTCGTTCATTCACTGTTAAGAATTTATGAATTTTCCAGGCAACTTGAAAAAGTTGTCTTTCGATCAGTTTGGTGGCGAAAAACCCAATTAAAAATTAAATGGATATATAACTTTGGTTCATATCTCAAAAACTATTAACGCTACCAAAAAACTAATTATTCCATTCGATTCTACGCCAAAAAATCGCCAAAAAATCTACAAAAATAGTTGATTAAATTTGTCGATATATGTATATAAGTTGTAGCCAAAAAATCGAAAATTTCGCAGTCCTGCGCAAATGCGCGGAAACTATAAAACTTATCTAAAATCTGATTAGTCCACCAAATTCCTCTCAAAAAAGTAGTATAGTGACGTGAAAACCGCAACCCTTAAGCTTTAATAATAACCGTGATTTTTGAGAAAAACACCCAAAAACACCCAAAATGGGACACCCTGTACATCGATGTTGAGTAGAATGAAGGGAACTTTACGAGTGGCTCCTATGGGATAACATAATGGAAAATTTGATTTTAAAAGGTGTCTGGTGGTCATATTTTCACGTAAGCAGTGTTCACTCATTAATTAATAGAACCTGGCTTCGGAAAACCAAAGGCTTGAGTGTTGCAGGTGGCTAAAGGGTTTAAATATGGGCGTAATCTAGTAAGGAAGAATCGAGACTGACCGATTTATCCACACAAGCCCATCGAAAGTATGAAAATGTACATCGTCACCAGAAAAATCGAATTTTCCATATGTTCAACCCTTTTCGAGGCTTGTATGCAAAAATAGACACCACGACTGTTAAATTGTATATTTTTGTTATCCCATAATTTATCTAAACGCGTCTGATAAACCTCCGCCTCCACCGCCATGAATAAGTCAGCCAGAATCGCCCTTATTTCTGGATAGAACGGGACAGAAAGCATCGCATTCCACCTTTACATAAATCGGTGATAACAATAAAGACGTCGACGGCTCAGCCGGTTTATACCGACCTCGCGCGTTCGCCTCGTGGTTGTTTTATTACGTTGGGGGGTGAGATATGAGCACGGCATTTCGGGTGACGCGCCTTTGAGTTGTTATTTAAAAGGTAGGGGAAAATGCCCGTTTTCAATTTTTAGGAAACAATTTGACTAGCCAAGATTATGCCACAGAAAGCTCCTTAACATACCTGTCAAATGGACTCCAACTTCTACTCTAAAAACAAGCAGATTGCATTTAATGTGGCATAAAGTTTTTCTGAAATATAATCTTCCCAGTTCATAGATTAGCCAACACTTAATAGTGGACCTCAATATCAATTCATTTGGAAAATATTAAGCTTAAAAGTTGGAGTCCATTTTGACAGCTGTCATTAAACAGCTTTCTGATCTGGTTATATTTTCTGTGCCAGCCGAGATTATGCCAATTATGCACAGATGAACAGCATCTGTACAGGGTGAGCCAAATTGGACACTTTTAAAGGGAAAGTCCTAGTTTTGACGGAGATAGACGAAAACTGATATCGGTGTCTTGGTGTTTTTGTGTTTCTGTAAAATCATTTTTAACACACTTTTTTTTTACGAAGAACCAATGCTGCTACTACATTTTTTCAAGTCAATGGTTTAAGAGTTACCGATGAGAAAAATTATGTTTCAAATGGAACACCCTGTATATTTTTGCATTTTTTAATAGAGAAAAAATTCCAAAAATATATAACACAATGATTTACTTAAGTAGTTATCAATTACTACGAAACAAAAATGTAGTAGCAGCTTGGATTTTACGCAAAAAAGTGCTTTAGGAATATTTTTACAGAAACACAAAATTTTCAACCCGAAAAAAAATTTTAACAAAAAAATGAAAACCGACTTCACAAATTTGCCCGTATGCACATTTTTTCTACTAAAATTTTAGAAATATTTTTCTCTTTCTAAATTGAGTTATCTTTGGATTTGGTGACAGTCATCATTACTGTCACCGACTCCAAAGATAACTCAATTTAGAAAGAGAAAAATATTTTTAAAATTTTAGTTGAAATGTGCATACGGGCAAATTTGTGAAATCGGTGTTATTTTTTGTTAATTTTTTTTTTTAATTTTTAGTGGAGTGTGCATACGGGCAAATTTTTGAAGTCGGTTTTAATTTTTTTGTTAAATTTTGTATTTCTTATTTTTTAGCGAATTATTAAGAATGATCGAAATCGGTCCAATATTAAATTCTATCCCCTATTTGTCCACACTTAGGATTGAAATTTTTCTCTTCAAATTTAATTTCTCTTCAAATTTAAATGTGACCACCCCTAAGGTAACCCCTTTCTAATAAAATAATTATCATCCAAATCGGTCCAATATGAACTTTTATCCCCTATTTATCTACCCTTAGGAGTGGAATTTTTTCTTTAAATTTAAATGGGACCACACCTAAGGTACCCCCTTTCCAATAAAGAAAGAATCATCGAAATCGGTCCAATATGAAATTTCATCCCCTATTTGTCCACCCTTAGGAGTGGAATTTTTTCTTTAAATTTAAATGGGGCCACTACTAAAGTAATAATAACAAGAGAAACATCGAAATCGGTCCATTATGAAATTTCATCCCCTATTTTTCCACCCTTAGGGGTGAAATTTTCTCATCGAATTTAAATGGGACCATTCTGTAGGTATGGTACCTTTTCAAATGACAAAAAAAATTGTCCACATCGGTTTATAAAAAATGAGGAAGTTCTGAGGTAACAAACATAAAAAACATACAACCGAATTGATAACCTCCTCCTTTTTTGAAGTCGGTTAATAATAAAAAGTGCGAAAATATTCACGAGAATGGGCACACCGGCTACATCAACAACATTAGTTATTGATGAGGCTTTTTGTCCCCAAGGGATCATCCCTACCGTCTAGAAGAAAATCGGGAAAAGATGATCCCATTTTAGGAGTTTCCCGATGGGCTCAACATGTCCGAAGTCTAGGGGGGGAGACCAGCGTTCCGCAAAGTGACTTTTCTTGCTTCGCAAATTGTTTTATAATAATCCCCCCGGGGGAAGATGCTTCGTAAGGGGATTTCATTGGAAAATCTGCATGGGGGATATTTTTGTTGCAAGCCTATGAGGTGATATTCCACATGGTTTTTCTTTGGTATCATTACAGGGAGTTCCAGAGAATTATTCCAAATGTCATCACTTATTTGCTGCCAGAAAAATGATAAAACGGTTTTCTCTTGAAATCGGCAGCTGAGTGTCTCAAAATCGTCGATAAAAGCTCAGAAATCGGCAAATCAAAAGTCAGACGCGGAGCCCTCGTCAGTCAAAAGATAGCAAATATTCAAAATCTAATTTTCTTAACAATGTGCTATGACACACCGTATCAAAGGCTTTTGATAGGTCTATAAATATACACGTTGTTGGTTTATTTTCATCTAAAGCCTGGTATAGATACGAAGTAAGATTGTATATTGCGTCTTCTGTAGATTTGCCTTCACGAAAGCCATATTGACAGTCCGACATAATATTAAATTTTATCAGAAATTTTGTTACTCTTTTTTAATTATACTTATAATTAAACTTAAAATAATTATACTCCATGTTTGTCATATTTTGAAATTCTTTTTTATACTTTAGGTAAATAACAATAATTACTAACAATATAGTGAGATACATTTTACCTAAAGTATAATGAAGAATTTCAAAATAATATGACAAACATAGAGTTTAATAATTAATCCAGTAGGTATAAAAAAATGATCACTTGTTATAATTGGAATAGCTTTGAAAAAAAGAGAAAAATGCATAGTCCAGGACCATATTAATTTTTTTCGTAGTAAATGTGCATTTTGGCGGCCAAAACGAGAAAAAATATGTATGTGCCATACATCTTTGTACTCAGGACAACGATTTATTTCGAAATATGGAATAAAAAATCCAGGTCAGTATTTAAAGAAATGAAGATGATCCCTCTATCTCAAAAACGGAACGTCACCCCGAAAATTTAAAAATACCACGACGTAGTCCAGAAAAAGTTGCAATGAAAAATTATAATTTATTTTTCAATATTATCGCAAATGACGCCAGAAAAAAATAAAATCTAATTTTCAAAAATTCGGGTTTTCTTAAATATCTCAGCAACCCATGAAAATATTTTAACTTTCTCAACGGCATATTGTTAGGCGCCAAAAGGCGCAAGTTTGCCTCCATTTGGCCGACTTCGTATCTGTTACGGATTCCGAGATCCCCATGTTGAACACCGGAACTGAATCACCCTGTATACAATGTGTCCCGGATAAGAATGAACAGCTTGGGGATCTTGCAAACGATGAGAGATAGAACAACGGTTAAATGGGGAAAAAGTTGCGCAATTTTAAGGTCAATAAAATGGTACAAACAGATAATGTCTTTTTTCGTTTTTGAGTTATTTTGAAAAAAGTAAAATTTTGCGTTTTCGATTTTTTTTTCTCAAGTCGTTATCACAGATAGAAAACAAAAAAAACACTTTCTTATGGCACTTTTTAAAGTGGCTTTACGATGGCGTTTTGAGATTTGTTCTAGATCATTTGGTTTCTGAGAAACCATCTTCAACATATATTTTTTTTAAATACGGACCTGGATTTTTTTTACAGATTTTGAAAGCACTTTTCATGGCAAATACCACCGATTTATGACACGAAATATTTTTAAAATGTTTTGAGAGAATTAGGATACTGAAAATTACTTTTTCATTCATTTTTTTAATCAGTATTGTCAACAAAATTTAACTTACAACTTATCTTTCAATCGGAGAACCAAAAAAAGGACGACAAAGACTAATAACAGTCACATACGGTAATAAAAAATAAATAAAAATCCTTCACCTAGAAGGCTTTGAAACAACGAAACCATGCAACCCCTTGTCATAACTCGCACTGTATCATTTAGTTAATAATTTGTATTATTAGAAGTGGAGGGTGCTTTTTCAAATGACGACAAATTTAACATGTTAGCATGTTACATCTTGTGTCACAGAAATAGTGTAGAGGCCGAACGAATGTAGATATTGTTGCAATTAATAAATAATGGCAAAAGTTATTGGTTTCATTGGCTTAAAGCTTTTTCTAATTGTGAGAACACAATTAGAAAAAGCGAAGAATTTACTCCAAAACACAATGCGACACTGTTTGCTGTACAACACTAGAGGAAAACATTAAGCAGACAGGGCCATACTTAAAAATATTAAGTTTTCGAAGTAAAAATAAACTGTGTGTTAAATTGTTGACAATACTGATTAATATTTAGATTTCTTATTATTAAATACAGGGCCGCAATAGAAAAAAAAGTATGAAAAAAAAGAAATTTCAGTATAATTGTCTCAAAACATTTTGAAAATATTTCGTGTCATAGGTACAAAAAAAAATCCAGGTCTGTATTTAAAAAAATAAAGTTGAAGATGGTTTCTCAAAAACGAAATGTTGTAGAACAAATCTAAAAACGCCATTTAAAGCCCGTTATAAAGTGCCATAAGAAAGTGTTTTTCTTTTTTTTTTCTATCTGCAATAACAACTTCAGAAAAAAATAAAATCGAAATCGCAAAATTTTACTTTTTTCAAAATAACTCAAAAACGAAAAAAGATATTAGAAATCTGTAGGTACCATTTTATTGACCTTAAAATTGCTCAACTTTTCCCCCTTTTAACCGCTGTCCTATCTCTCACCGTTTGCAAGATCCCCATGCTGATCATTCTTATCCGGGACACATTGTATATCTAGCTTGACTAACTTTTTATTTTCTGCACATTAAAAAAATATAGTTTCATATAGACTTGGTAAAACTTTAAAAATCGTTGGAAAAATATATAATAAGCGACAGCGTTTTTGCATAAAAATAAAATTGTTATAACAACTGCTATCCTTATTATTCTAGTTAGAGGCCTTCTTACGTTATCTATGAAGGAAACTTCGAACCTAACCGCATTTAGTCGAGTTGCAAACCATTTCCTACAGCTTTGCGGATTAGTCGATATTCAGGTAGTTCGGCAATTCTCCGGCAGATGGCCCATTATGAAAATAATGTCACGGCCTCATTTTCTTTTCATCGGCATTTACATTTACGTTAGAGGGTGCATTTCTATTCGAAATTTTGAAAGAACTATCAGTTTCCAGGTCGATAAATGAAACAAGTATCGTTAACTGGTTGAAATGTTTATTGAAAACATGTTAAGTATCCTAAACCACAGAAATAATTTATACATTACATTTTATATCTTGATAAGAGAGCATCAAGGATCCGGTTTCTTTTTACAATATTTTCATTTTTTTATCTACCAGGTTTTTTACGTGACAATTGACAGACGATCTAAGGAAGCATGAAAATGTTCTCCGAAATTGGAACGTTCTTGGAAAAATTTAAATCAGTTTTTACGATAATGTTCCAACAGATGAAAATGTTCCCGGAAAAATGACAATGTTCTAAATTTTATTGCCGTTTGCCTTTTTTATAATTTTAAATGCCCTAACGTCAGAATTAAATGTGTTCTTCGACTTCCATATAATCTAATTTTATTTAAGTTTCCTATTACTAACTTGGACTTCTTTGGAGAAAATATCAAAATATCAAGTGTTTCAGTTTCATGGTACCTAAATATTTCAAAATTTCGCACACAGAGGTGCATTATCTCAAATTCTGACAGTTTTAAGCTTCATTAAAATATTAGTACTCGATACGAAAAAAACGGGAACATTATCGAAAAATAATTTCACTTTTCGGGAATGTTCCCATTTCTCGAGAATGAAGATTTTTTTCCATTTTCTATTTTGAAAACCAACAAACTTTGGAAAATTCTTAAGAGCTTATCTGCCTACTACCACAGACCTATATAGCTTCGCTAAGCTATATAGGTCTGTGCTACTACCTTCGAATGTTAATAGACTGACTAACTTTTTATTTTCTGCACATTAAAAAAATATACTTTTATACAGATTTGGTAAGACATTAAAAATCATTAGAAAAATAGATAATAAGCGGCTTAATAAGCGACCGCGTTTTGCATAAAAATAATTATTATAACAACTGCCACCGTATTATTCTAGTTAGAGACCTACTTGCGCCATCTATGAAGGAAAATTCGAACCTAACCGCGTTTAGTCGAGTTGCGAACCATTTCTATAGCTTTGCGGATTAGTCGATATTTAGGTATAGTTCGGCAATTCTCCGGCAGATGGCCCTTTATGAAAATAATGTCACGGCCTCATTTTCTTTTCATCGGCATTTACATTTACGTTAGAGGGCGCATTTCTATTCGAAATTTTGAAAGAACTATCAGTTTCTCAGGTCGATGAAAAGAAACAAGTACCGTTAACTGGTTGAAATGTTTATTGAAAACATGTTAAGCATCCTAAACCACAGAAATAATTTCCCTATATAAAAAGGACAAAATTTATACATTACATTTTATATCTTGATGAGAGAGCATCAAGGATCCGGTTTCTTTTTAGAATATTTTCATTTTTTTATCTACCAGGTTTTTACGTGACAATTGACAGACGATCTAAGGAAGCATGAAAATGTTCTCCGAAATTGGAACGTTCTTGGAAAAATTTAAATCAGTTTTTACGATAATGTTCCAACAGATGAAAATGTTCCTGGAAAAATGACAATGTTCTAAATTTTATTGCCGTTGGGCTTTTTTTATTTTAAATATTCTAACGGTCTTCGACTTATTTCATATCATCTAATTTTATTTAAGTTTCCTATTACTAACTTTGACTTCTTTGGAGAAAATATCACCCGTCTGTCACTCAATTTACTATGTATAACGCTGAAAAATCCGAAAAATCGTTAAGTGTTTCAGTTTCATGGTAAATATTCAATAAATATTCCAAAATTTCGCACACAACGGCGCATCATCTCGATAATAAAAAACGGGAACATTCTCGAAAAAATAATTTCACTTTTCGGGAATGTTCTCGAGAATGAAGAATTTTTCCATTTTCTATTTTGAAAACCAACAAACTTTGAAAGAACATTCTCAAAAACAAAATGGACGCTACCCTAACATTTACGACATAAAAATCATTTCATCTGTAGTTGAAAAATAAACATCTTAAAGCTCCAAACAAAACAACTATCTAGCCTCTTTTATAACTTTTTGCATACCTACATATATATATTTTTTATTTTATGCATTTCGTTCAATCTGGGAATAAAATTCGCTAAGAATGAATCGATTATTACCTTAGAATTTACGCGTGCGCACTTAAAACGATAAAAAAAAATAGAAACAGTCCAAAATAGCGCTTATTTTTTTCCTTCAAAAATTGTCACTCCATTTTTTTTTCTAACGCATGTTTTCAAATCTCTTAACAATGCAGTAATAATAATAGTAACGGAAACAGGTGTGTTCGTTATGTATACATACAATATTTTTAAACCTTAAAATTTAATAATATTACCATATGTACAGGTTGTTTTGGAGGCAGATTTTCTTTGTACGAAACGCCAGGAAAAAAAATCCGCGCCCAATGTTCTCAGTTGCGGAAAACGCCCCGTCGGTGTATCGAAGGTCTCGCCCGGATCGCCCTTTAAATAAGTCGATTCTCGCGAGATCGAACATTCGCTCGTTTTTATTTTAACCCAGCGCCCTGCCGCCAGAGGGCGCGCTGTCGATCGCCGGCGGCGGGGTGGCCAATTCCTCGGATCACTGGCGGTGTCTCAGGTTCGCCTCCTTGCCGTGGTCGGGCGTGTTCTTCCTGCGGAGGTTTTTTTCCTACATTGGAACATTCTCGACAACGGGAACATTATATTTCTCGAGAATGCTCCCAATTTTTCCTACATTGGAACATTCTCGACGACGGGAACATTATATTTCTCGAGAATGTTCCCAATTTCGGGAATGTTCCAACAGGTGACAAGCAGAAATCCAACGTAGAAAAAAGTGGGAACGCTTCGGAAAATAGGGACATACCCGAAAATCGAGAATGTTCCAATAGGTGAGAAATAAAAGCCCGTCAGAGAAAAAAGGTGGATACACTTCAGAAAATTAGGACATTCCCCAAAATCGAAAATATTCCATTTTCGAGAATGTCCAATAGGTGATATACAGTGACCGGCAGAAAGTTGGACATAAAAATTTAATATTTTTAAACTCTGGTTTCGATTAATTTAAATTTCTTGCTGCTAATCGAACAAAATTCAAGTTTAGTAGCAAATTCATGTGTTATCCGATGATAAGTTGCGCTTGCGGTATTTTGTTTTTTTGTAATACACAGGGTGGTCGAAAAAAAAATTTCTTTTTTTACTAGGTAGCTGTGACTTTAAATCTGACATCCACCTTTGATTCCAAACAACTTTTGTAAGTAACTTTTTACCGTATTTTAAAAAATAAGGGTACTTTACTCTTGAGTTATTTTGACATTTTGAATCTCTCTCGTATCTAAAAAGAGATTTTTAAATTTTGATATGTGCGTTTTGAGTTTGAAATGATGCACCAACTTTTATCGAGAATAACATTTCCTGAGAAATTAATAAAAAAGTTTTCCATTTGTGTCCAACTTTCTGCCGGTCACTGTATAATTTTTTTTCCCGAAAGTCGATAATGTTCCATTTTTGGGAATATTCTAATAGGTGACAATGCAAGTAAAATCTATCATATAAAAAAGTGGTAACACTTCAGAAAATGGGAACATACCCGAAAATCGAGAATGTTCCAATAGGTGAGAAATAAAAACCCATCATAGAAAAAAGTGGAAACACTTCAGAAAATTAGAACATTCACTAAGATAAAGAAAAATATTCCATTTGGAGAATGTTTTAATAGGTCATAATTAAAAATCCACCAAAGAAAAAAGTGAGAACACTTCACAAAATGGAAACATTCTCGAACATCAAGAATGTTCCATTTTTTAATGTTCCAATAAGGAACATTCCCGAAATTCGGGAACGTTCCATTTTTGAGAATGTTCCCAGTTTCGGGAATGTTCCAATATGTGAGAAATAAAAATCCATCATATAAGAAAAGTGCGAACACTTCAGAAACTGGGAACATTCCCGAAAGTCGAGAAAGTTCAATTTTTAGAATGTTTTCGGGAATGTTCCAAGAGGTGAGAAGTAAAAATCCATCATAGAAAAAAATAGGAACTTCAAAAATGGGAACATTCTTGAAAATCTAGAATGTTCCATATTTGAGAATGTTCCCATTTACGAAAATGTTCCAATAGGTAGTAGTAGTAAAAATGTACCAAAGAAAAAAGTGAGAACATTTCAAAAAATGGGGACATTCCCAAATATCGAGAATATTCAAATTTTCGGGAATGTTTCAATAGGTGACAAGTAAAAATCCGCCATAGAAAAAAGTTCAATTTTTTAGAATGTTTTCCATAGAAAAAAGTTGGAACTTCAAAAAATAAGAACATTCCTTAAAATTTAAAATCGAGAATGACTCATCTTTGAAAATGTTCCCATTTTTAGGAATGTTCCAATAGGTGGTAAGTAAAAATCTACCAAAGAAAAAAGTGAGAACAATTCAAGAATGGGAACATTCCCAAAATCAAGAATGTTCAATTTTCGAGAATGTTCCAATTTTCGGGAATGTTTCAATAGGTGACAAGTAAAAATCCACCATAGAAAAGTGGGAACTCTTTAGAAAATGGGAACATTTCCGAAAATAGAGAATGTTCTATATTAGAGAATGTTATCACTTTCGGGAATGTTCCAGTAGGTGATAAGTAAAAATCTACCAAAGAAAAAGTGGAAACATTTAAAAAATTGGGACATTCCCAAATATGGAGAATGTTCCATTTTGAGGATGTTCAAATTTTAGGGAATGTTTCAAAAGGTGACAAGTAAAAATCCATCATAAAAAGTGGAAACGCTTCAAAAATGGGAACATTCTCGAAAATAGAGAAAGTTCAATTTTTTAGAATGTTTTCAGAAATGTTCCCATTTTCAGGAGTGTTCCAATAGGTGATAAGTAAAAAATCTACCCCAAAAAAAAGTGAGAACATTTCAAAAATAGGAACATTCCCAAAATCGAGAATGTTCCAATTTTCGGGAATGTTTCAATGGGTGACAAGTAAAAATCCACCATAGAAAAGTGGGAACGCTTTAGAAAATGGGAACCATCCCGAAATTCGAGAATGTTCCTTATTAGAGAATGTTCTCACTTTCGGGAGTGTTCCAGTAGGCGATAAGTAAAAATCTACCAAAAATGGTGGGAACACTTCAGAAAATGCCGAACATCGGGAATGTTCCATTTTTCGAGAATGTTCCAATTTCCGGAAATGTTCCAATAGGCGATATCTACCAAGGAAAAAGTGAGAACACTTCCGAAAATGAGAATATACCCGAAAATCGAGAACGTTCCTTTGGAATGTTCCGCGAGACTTACTGGTCGGGGCTCTGGTCGGTGTCGCTCTCCTCCAGCTCCGTCTTGTTGCGCTTCTTCTCGTATATGACTATGATGGCGCACAGGACGATCACCTCGGCGCATATGCCGAGGAACGGCCACAGCGCCGCGTATTTACCTGTGGAAAAAAGAGAAAAACGCAAATTTCATCGCCGCTCCGCGAATTCCGGAACCGCTCACCCCCGATCCGCACCATGCACTCGCTGGTCTCGACGTTGCCGGCCGCGTCTGTGCCGACGCACGTGTACGTGCCGCGGTCCTCCATCGTCACGTTATCGATGACGAGCACGCCCTGGGGGATCGCGCGGCCCTCGTACTCGCCGTCCGACAACCTGACGCGCCCCTCGCTCTCGTCGTAGGTGCGGTTGCCGACGCGCCACGTGATCGGCGGCAGCGGGTTGCCGCGCGCCAGGCACGTCAACGTCAGCGGCTCGCCCTCGACCACGTTCACGTTGCTGGGCAGCTTCACCTGGACGGTGCCTGCGCAACGTCGAACGTTTCTATAACTCGTCTTCCGGGAAGATTCCGCGGACGTACACGGGAACATTCTCGAAAAACGGGAACATTCTCGCCTTCGAGAATGTTCCCCTTTCGAGAATGTTCCCATTTCGGCGCTCTTCGCTTACTGAACACGTGGAATTCCGCCTCGGCGACGTCGCCGCCGTCCAGGGGGCGCGCGACGCACGTGTAGTTGCCGGCGTCGTCGAGGACGCCGCCGCCGATGGCGAGCGTCGCGCGCGTGTCGCCGGCGCGCGTCTCCGTCGGCGGCGGCGCCGGTTTCGCCCGGTCGTGCAGTACGTCGGCGACCGGCCTGCCCTCCTTCAACCTGGCGGGAACGTGTTTTTTTTTAATCAAATCGTCGTACGGAACGTTCTCGAAGAACGCAAACGTTCCAAGCGAGAACGTTCTCGAAGAACGCAAATGTTCTAAGCGGGAACGTTCCCGAAGAACACAAATGTTCTAAGCGGGAACGTTCTCGTTTTTCTACCTGTCGTGTTCTCGAAAAAATAGGTACCTACATACGTTAAAAAATCATCGAGACAACGGCTCTCTGAAACCAATTTCACATTTTTTATAGCAATATAAAAATTAAAATACGATCGTGAATAAAAAAATATATTCGAAAGCATGTGTGTCGGTCATTATGATCAATTTTAAATAAATGTTGCCGCCTATGACTTTTATTTTTAGCACAACAACCCGGGCGTGTTAGATGTGCCCAGGACGGCAGATGTGGCCTAAAACCCTACACTATATTCAAACTAAATGCAAGTGGCGCTTAAACATTTACACGATGGAAACACGTGAACAATTCTTAGGGCTAATAAGAGGCAGGGGCGCATTAAGGACGATCTCTATGAATTTTATAATATAAAATATTAAAATAATATGCCCCAGTATTAAGAACTTTAAAAACAAAGTTTTATGGCACACCTAGTCATTCACTTGGCTGCAAATTTCTACTATTAACACAAATCGTAGCTCCAACAATTAATAAATAGCGAAAGAATTATATCGGAAAAAAATAAAGGTCCACTTGCAGCTCAATACACCTCTGTAAGAAACACCGACTCGCTGCACTCGCCCGCCGGGTCAGACTTTATTGCCGGCTGGCCAATAGCAAGCCGATCACGTGCGTATCACGCTCTAGCCATGCAACAACTTGTGTTTATGTTTCACTTGCGTTTAGTTTGAATAGAGTACGGAGAATATTATAATATGGCGAATTTTTGTTGTTAATTAACAATTAGTTATTAGTAGGTGAGGGCTTTACTTACCACTCTACTTTGTATTCACTTTCCGCTGAAGAAACGTTACATACTAACTTGAATTCGCTTTTCAATTTGTAGCTGAATGATTTTTTTTCGGCATCGATGTAGTTGGCAGATATTTTCACTGAAAAAAATTAAAAAATAAATGGGATAATAAGTTAGATTGATATCCAAAGGTTGTAAACGAAACTTCCACCAAAATATGTTTTATACTATTTTATTCAATTCCTTTCCCAGAAAAGAGTTATAGTTTGTATATGCAGCGCCATCTTTTATTGTGATTAAAATAAAAAACCAACCGGCGATAGCTTGTCACAGACACGTCACTTTTATCAAAGTTTAAACAGATAAAAACGTCATTACGAGTACTCGCGTACACTCGATAATAAAATGACTTTGTAAACTTAAACCTTCAATTATTTAGATTGTGCTTAATGCTGTTTAAACGTCCCTGCGTAAACTCAGCTTTGACTTTTATCGTAACAATTAAAAATCTTTCTCTATATTTATCTTTGGATATAAAATCACACTGCAAACAAACATCGGCCAGACCAAATAAAAAAGCCCGTAAAACTTTATATTTATCTTCCGCAAAATGTCTACTGGGCGTAAAGTTTTGTTTACGATGATTAATACAATAAAAAAGATAGTTGATGTTGATATTTTAACGGGAAATATTACAAATTTGGCCAATGAAAAATTTATGACAAGCTTATTTATTTTTATTATACTTTGACAATACTTATACTTTTAAAAAAGTTACATGAAGCTTATTTGTTTCTCAAAATAAATATTTTTTATAATGTTAAAACTTTATCAGTGTATTAAGTATTCGACATCTTTGCATATCATAAATAATGTAAATATTTACTTAATTAGAAAAAAAACCTGAGAGAAACAAATACAATTTATTAACTTTGCAAGAAATGTCCAACGTGTTGCTCAAACACCAGCACCAGCACCTATACCAACAACCCCAAAAACTGGGTCAAATCCACAATCAATCCAAGTATGGAGGAGACCCAGTTTGCAGTTTCCAATTTCCCTGACATATTTAGGACATAGTCGGAAAGCCAAACGGACAAAGAACTCTTGGATCAGCGGAGATTATAGATCGATTATCTAGGTACAAATAATATAAATCATTGCTAATATAAGTAATAATGTTGATTGTATACAGTGTGGATAGAAATTGTGGAATATGGCTTATACTTCTTAAAATATTCCTCATATCAAAAACGTGTTTTAATAAATGTGTTAGGGGAAATTTTTTCCCGTTTAGTGACATCAAGCAATCTTTCGTAGCACAAAAAAAATGTGGTTGCCATGGTAACCTATTTAATTGTTTTAAATGGCACCATATACTTTTTTTGGTGAAAATTGATACATTGGAACTTTCTGAATACGATACAATACAATTTTAATGGGGGCGCATAAGAAAAAAATACAAAAAAAAATTCTATTATGCTATTGACAATGTTTATCAAAATAATTCTTAACATCAAGTTAGCCGTGCCAAAATCAGAACAATGCGAAACTGTCACTAGCTGTGTAACTGTGTACATTGTTACACTAAACGTACTTTTTTTCTCAATTTTCTGTGTACTTAAGTACTTAGTATGTTAACCTGTATTCTTTCCGTTTCACTTAATTCAAGCGCCATTATAACTTACTAAGTACTTAAGTACACAGAAAATTGAGTAAAAAAGTACGTTTACTGTAACAATGCACACAATTACAAGCAACTGACAGCTAGTGACAGTTTCCCATTGTTCTTTTTGGCATCGCTAACTTGGTGCTAATAATTATTTTGATAACCATTGTCAATAGCATAATAGAAAACTTATTTTTTTTGTATTTTTTTCTTATGCGACCCCACTAAAATTGTATTGTATCGTATTCAGAAAGTTCCAATGTATCAATTTTCACCAAAAAACGTATATGGTGCCATTTAAAAAAATCAAGTCTGTTACCATGGCAACCACATCTTTTGTGCTACGAAAGATTGCTTGATATCACTAAACGGGAAATAATTTCCCCTAAAACAAGTTTTTCATATGAGGAATATTTTAAGAAATATAAGCAATATTCCACAATTTCTATCCACATTGTATAACTTTAATAGTATCATAGCTTAAGTAATAGGTAGCTGCGACACTCAAGCCCCCGGTGGGAGTCAAAACAAATAAGCTATGATAGTATTTTAAGATACTTATTTTCTTTTACGGTAAAAATAATGAAAAACAAATGATTTTTTTTTCGATTATTTTTCTATGATCAAGTCGCTTTCATATAGGTATCTTTATCATGATAGTTATCTAAGTGTTTATGTTAATTCCAAATTCTCATTTATATGATTATCTTTCTTTATAGGTGCTTATCTGTTCTCATTACCTAATGAAATATTAAAAGGTCTGCTTAGGTCGCTATACTATTTCCAAAAGTTGTTTTTTTTTGCCAGGTTTGTACAAATGCTCATTGTACAGTGGGTTGCTCATATAAACATAGGTCCCAAAATTCTTTGTGAAATTGAATTATGGCAACATCTTCCAAAATAATCAGGGTACTGAACTGAAATTTGGCGCTGGAGGGATGGAGAATAAGCTGAAGATGTTAATTTCTACATATCTCACAGAGGGCGCCACTTACGCTATGTTTATGTGAGCAACCCACCTTATACAAGTACAATGAGTTTTTGAAGTCCTGATCAAAAAACCTGGGACACCCTGTAGATATATTGTTATAGCCCTAATTTATCTTAATTGGCTTTAATTTGGTTGTCAACACTCATATTATGACTTACTTATTTGAGAAAGGATATTATGATTAATCTAAATTACCATGTGACGCAGAAAACTGTCGTAATGTTTTTAAATTTTCTTGAAATTTTGTGAAAAAAAAACAATATTTAAAATAACAACTAAGTAGGTACTTTAGGTACCTACCTAACATAAAACACCTTGTTTGATAACAAAAATAGATGTTATAGCTTTCTAAAAATCGATAAGATAGCAGCATAGAAAATTCTTCAAGGGTACCTACCATTTGTGACTAATTTACAAAATGATTCCAATGATCTAATCCGTCAAAAATTCAATACAAGATTTTTGACTAACCTAACACCTAACCTACGTCAATCAATTTTCACAAAACAACCTTGGACGTCCATTAACTCCTCCTGCTATACCTAAATAAAATACCCGACGCAAAAAACTAAAAGAAAAACTCCCCAAATTTCCTAAATCTCAACACCGTTCGCCCAGTGCCCAGTTTTTCCTCCGCCCCACTGGAAACAACTGGTTTCCACGGGCAAGAAAAATACTCACGGCTGTCCACCATGGCGACGGCGAAGACGTTGGCGAAAATTGCCAACACCAGCAGGGGCCTCTCCATCGTAAATTGGCGCTGCTGGGGCACTAAAAGATAACAAACTGTGCGCTACCTGCCCACTGAAACGGGCATCTAGTGTGCCGCGACGGCTGCACGGGGGCGATCTGCCGGGATGGAGCAGGCTGCGAAAAGATGGCGGCGGGTAGGGGGGCGCGCGTGCGCCGCGGGCGCGGCGTTGCCGGACTTCTTCCCTGTCTGGTGCAACAATAATTCTTGGTGGTTTAAAACCACATACCTATATTACTTTAAAACTGTTGACTCGTCAGGTCACGAGAGGATAAATCCCACTTAGGGTTCCACTTAGGGTCGACTCAAGGTTACCCAAATATTATTAAGCCTCCGGTCTTGTATTCAATAGCCCGTTGTGACATAAATTATGCAAATGAATTAAGAAATAACGTCAAATCCCCATGAATTTTTATTCTATGCAGCTCAAACTGATCACCACCTTTTGCAACATCGAAACTTCGCGAATACCCGCGGAAAAACCGAAATTTTGAAAGATTTGGGGCGTGTTTACGTCCGGCCCGGCCGCTGTTTTCGCCCGAAATTCGTAAACACGGCACAAATCTTTCAAAATTTCGGTTTTTCCGCGGGTATTCGCGAAGTTAGGGTTTGAGCTAAATTCATCTCCATTATAGAGGTCAGATTCGTGTTCAGGGACCTCGAAAATGTGGGGGTAGCCAAAATTTCAAGAAAATCGCGCGGTGTATACGGTATGTTCCATAATTATCATATGTTCTTCAGATAAGTGATTAACTAAGCCATTATTATGCTGGAAGGAAATATTGCAATATGATTTCTAAACAACCTCATAAGCCTACAATGTTCAAATTCATGTAACCTTGAGTCGACCAATGAAAACGTGGAACCCTAAGTGGGATTTATCCTCTCGTCACAGCTCAATGCAAGAACGTTGTTAAAGCAGAGCATACAGTGTGTCCCAATTAGATACTTTACACCTCAGAACTATATGAAGGACAAGGAAAACAAATGGTCTCTATTTTTTTATTGGTAGTCCCAAGGGAGAATATCTCGTAGGCGGTGGTATTTGCATGGGGTAATTATTTCATGGCCTGCTATGATTTCTTAAAATAGCTAATTTTCAAGAAACCCTATTAGGGATTTTTTTACGACAAAATGTTATTAAGAAAACTTGTTCAGAATGAAAAACTGAGTAGAATTGCAAAATTTCAAGAGTCTAGGCCTACTTTGATTTTTAGCTTTTTCGCCTTTTTCTCCCACTTTTTTCTCAGAAATGTGTCCTTTCTGGAGCTTTCACGTCAAAATATTATTAAGGAAACTTGATCATCATGAAAAAATAAAATTTTGACGTGAAAGCTTCAGAAAAGACACTTTTTCAAAAAAAAGCGGGAGATAAATCTAAAAATCAAAGCCTAGCCTTTTGAAACTTTGCGAATCTACTCAGTTTTTCATTCTGAACAAGTTTTCTTATTAACATTTTGTTGTAAAAAAAATCCCTAATGGGGTTTCTCGAAAATTTGCTATTTTAAAAAGTCATAGCAGGCCATGAAATAATTACCCCATCCAAATACCACCGCCTATGAGATACACTCCCTTGGTACTACCAATAAAAAAATAGAGACCATTTGTTTTCCTTGCCCTTCATATATTTCTGAGGTGTCCAGTATCAAATTGGGACACACAAACCAGCAGTATAACTTACTCTTGAGAAATCATCTGCAAATTCAACGACCTTGAGCCATATTCGAGGAATAGAAGTCAGAGGTGTAGTCGGGAAAATCAATTCAGAAATACAGAGTAGTATTAGTAAAGTATATAGTGTGTGGTAAGCATAAGCAGCTTTGACTCCTTCCCGGGATTCTTTATTTAAAGATACTAGCACAAAGCACAATTTACAAAAAGCACACTCCACGGCACTGTAATATCTCTCATACAACCAAAAAAGAACTGCCCAATCGCCCCGACACTGCATCCATTTGACAGAATCTATTCCCAAATGGCGGCTGCGCGAACAAGTGCGCAGAATTTTCCCGCCATGGGGAGTTTTACTGCTGGTTGTTTTATATGCTCTGGGTAAAGTCTGGTTTAACGTTCTTGGGTCAATGGGGAACTTGCAAAACAATTAAATTTGATAAATATTACTTTCAAACTTAATTTATTGCCATTAAATGAACCACAGTTCACAAAAAACTCATTTTTTTATTTTTATGTAATATATGTTATATGTATAAGCAATTAAACGCGCCCTCCTTGGTTGTGACGTCAAGTAGCTCGTTGGTGGTGGCGCCCTCAGACTAATGAATTAGTCTGAGGTGGCGCCTCTGGTGGGCGGCGGCACCATGTATAAACTAATATGGGCGGCAGATGTAAAAAAAACTACAGCACCACGCAAGCTTTGTTTAGAAAGATCAACGAGAACGTCCCATCCTTGTCTATCCGTCTTATTATAGTCTACCTCAGTCTTGATATTGTTGATAATGTTTGAAAAGAGTGTGCTGTATTAAATAGTTATTTACATTGCGAGATGCGTAAGCGCACTTTTTTGGCCGAGGAGGTTGTTTAACGCCCGTGTTGCCTCGGGTCTTAAAACTCTCTCCGAGGCCAAAAAGAGCTTACGCATCGAGCGATGTATTACATTTTTCCTGCTACCGACAATTTCATATTAAATAAGTAAGTACTTTGAAACTATGGAGTAGATTGTGAGTAATAATCTTCATAATAACCATTGTCCAATTATTACTAAAAATCATATATTCACTAATAAATATAAAAGGTAGAATGCAGTGACAATTAAAAAAACTTCTTGTGCGATTGAACCCGGGACCTACGAATTACTAGTCCCGTAGCGTCACCATTCAGTTAAAGAAGTGGTTGTTAAAATTTTTAACGTTCAATTTTCATTCTTCCTTCTCTAATTCTGTGTAGCTCACTCCTGTCACTGCCTTCCGATCGATCGAGCGGTGTGACGTCACAACCATTCCCGCCGCGCTTTTTGTCTCGTTTCAAATGAATAGGTTGCGGTCACAACTTTAATTATTTATTGTAAATTAAATATTGCGATTTGAGGGCCGATATTTGATATGTGCTCTTTCTATAGATAAGCAAATATGTTCCCCAAGTTTCCCATGTCAGAAAATAACTGAAAACGATATAATTTCATTATTTTGTTTATTTATTGCCAAGGACGCCAGTATAAACTCTTCCAAGTCCAGTGTTATTTTTATTTCGTCGCTTTAAATGCAACGAAAATTCTACTTTCTTCCAATTGAATATCAAAAAATGTTTATTCTAAAAAGAAAACTTACAGATTTCAATTTTCAAATTCTAACAATAACTTGCTTACTACTAAAAGTTAAAAGTTTAATTTACCAATATATTTAAAAAATCAACAAAAATCCCAGAAACTAGGAAATTTCGTAGGATCCGGCAATGCCGCGAAGCGATGGCCACGATGACGTCACGGACATGCGCACTTTTGACAAGACAGCTGGGCCAGCTCTCGCGGCGTTGCCGGATCCAGCGATCTGTCTAAGAAACTGCTGTACTTATTTCGAAATTTTGTAATTTGAAAGTTAACAAAGTACAGAAAAAATATGGGAAGCATTATGTAAATTATTGAAGCAAGGTGTACATGGTGTCCTAATTTAAATCATGAACATAGTTTTAAAGTCGGTGTGGTTAACAAGTTATTATCTCAAGATATAACTTTTAATAGCGTTTTGACCCTTTTCCCAACTAAACTAAACCAAAAAATATAACTTTTACATTATTTTAGAATAAAATATGTATTTGTTGGTTGCTGTTGCTATTTCCATTCTGGTGGTTTATCAGAAATGGTGATCCATCTTCATTCAACTTGCTTTTTCCATTTTCAGTTAGATTTTCATCTCAATTCTTCGACGAATCTAGAGTTCAGAGTTAACCTCAGTTAGGCTATGTCCCAGTCTAGCATCACAGACAAAGCCTAGGAGAGGCTAAATCTTCCACTCTTATTACCGATGGTACGTCCATAAACAATATCAATGACGATAATAAGTATTAATAATAATTATTATTGCCATATTTGTATACGCTCGTCCATCTCTATCACAAGCATATATAGGTAGCGAGATGGTCCCAGTTTTGGAGTTACTATTATTATTACCATTATTAATGATTAATAATGGTAACCCGGACCTGCAGTTTTTGTCGTGTCTTAAAGTGGGTGTAATAACAGGTACCTAGGTACAAAATGGCACCCAATTAGTTTTTGAACATGAATATTTATGGTTTCGATGCAAAAATGTATGGAACGAGAACCATAAAATTTTCTGGCGTGTGCAGCGGGTTCCATATGCACTTATATAAGATATTTGAAGGTCATTTTGTCACACACGATTAAGCTTTTTTATGTTGGTATCTGCTGCACCTTTTCTATGGCATTGTTTTGGAAAAATTTCACTGCCACTCCACGTACAGGGGTGTTCCAGAATAATTTTACGGCAGGTAGAACACGTCAAAAAAATAATTCGATATCTCCTTACCTTATTAGGCATAAATCTCCCAAAATAATCAAGCTGCTGAACAAACATTTGGCTTGGCACTGCTGTGTTTTTGGGTAGGTATGGAGAATAAGCCTAAGATTAAGTTTTGGCACAGAATGTCAAAGTCCTGATAAAAAAATCTGGGACACACCCTACAATACCTCTACCTAAATTTAAGAACTTAAATCCCGCAATAATATATAATTTTTGGGAAAAATAGTAAAAACACAAGCAAATAAGAACGAACTATTATTTGAAATACGCATAATAAGTCACAGAATTATTGCTGCGTTTCTATAAAACGCCCTGTATAATATATCTTGGCGGTACCCTACGTTATTGTCTAAAACATTTTCAAGTAGAATTAAATATAGTAGATATACATATTAGATTCTATGTAGGTACTTTTTTTAATAAATAACAACTTAAACTTGTTTGGATGTTTAAAATAATGCGTGACGCATTTTTACCACACACGCACTATACTTAGGTACTATAATAATATAAAAACGCCAAAGATGATTTTTCTTGGAACCACTACCACACACAAGGATAATCATAATGCGATGATGATTGTATATTTTTAATACTTACATAGTTTTGTTAACACCTCGATTCTCGGTAAATACACAATCTCCGTCATACATACAGATTTTTTCATGCAACTTCCCTCCATCACCACCACACCGCGCACTCTGCCGAACGTTTAACATTTCATTTTCCTCATTACTTTTTTTAATACACCCCATATCATTCATAATATCCTGTGTGGCACAATTTAATAACAACATCCTCATCATCACAGCAATCTGTGGATAAACAGCTGCACATGAACGAAGGGTACCGGCCGGTACCAAAACCAGAACCGAAATGTCGCGCCAGGCGTCTGAAGGATAAGAACAGAATCAATTTCTGCATTTTCTTTTCAAACTCTGCGCCCTGCACAGGGTGGGCCAAATTGGACACTTTCACACTTTTAAAAACATTCTTAAAGCACTTTTTTTACGTAGAATCCAATGCTGCTACTACATTTTTTTCTAGTCAAGGGTTTATAAGACTTACGGATAAAAAATATTATTTTTTAAATGGAACGCCCTGTATATTTTTGCATTTTTTTAATAGAGCAAAAAATTAACATAACACTTAATGTAGTTATCAATTATTACTAATAGCTTTTATAATTGGAAGCAGGCCCTTTCAACAAGTAGGCTTTGGACATTGAGACAATGAAACAACCATGGAAAAATGTTTACTGTTACCTACCTGTCAAATTTTCAGTTAGGCTGTTTAGGCAGGGTACAGATTTTTCTATTTTTGTGTAAGTTATAAACTTTATATCTTTTATAACATATAACCTACAATGAAATTTGAAAGTTATGAAAAATGGGATATTATAGTCTGTTTTATGCAATCCGGGGAAAATGCCTATCTCTGTTTTACTCGTACCTACCTTTTCGGCCTACTATTAATCAAATCTATTAACTATTACCTACTCTAACACTATTAATCAAATTGTGTCGCAATCTTGCAAAAATGAGCTTGAAAGGATGTCTTCTCTCTGGATACCGTTCGTAGTATAAATTTCTCGTTGCATCTGATTTTTCCCCGGATTGTATTGTAACTCAAGAACGGTGACAGATATCGATTTGCGGTTTTCGCCATTAAGTTTATCATAAAAAATGAGCCTCGGACACCGATATCAGTTTTCGTCTATCTCCGTCAAAAAATAGGAGTTTCCCTTTAAAAGTGTCCAATTTGGCCCACCCTGTACATACAGAGGGTGTCTACTTTTAAGTGTATACAAATCGATACAAAATGTATTTTGTGAGATATTTACAAAAACCTTTTTTTGTTTGAAAGGCCTTCAAAAACCGCTTCTTTTGACCTTCCCGCCATTTTCAAAATGCAAATCCAGGACCGGCTGCGATTTTTCTATACCCCCGATTTTCGCGAAAACCTTTTAGCGATTTTTTTATTTAAAATCTGACACAACATCGTTAATCAGAACACCCCAAAACCCCCATATACCAAATTTGGAGTTCCATTCTGCACGGTGTCAAAGTTGAGCAAAATAGAAACTTTAAAGGCATCTGCCGAGTCATCAAGTGTGCAATGGAATCCCCTCAAAACAGTTGAATGGTCAACAGGACAACTCAAGTTGTTGGTGTGCAAAGGTCCAATACGAAATATACAGAGTGCTCTTATCTGTGCCATCTCAAATTACTGAATTTTTGGAACTTTATAGGGGTCAAAAATCGAGTATATCAAAACCGCTCCACAGAAGCCTTCCAGTCAGTAAGTCCAGACAGTGACTTTGTTGACAAAGGCCCAATAATTTAAATTGTTTCTATTTGTTGGTTGGCATTTTGTAAAGAAATAAATTACTTTTGTGTTTATTAATATTGTTTCAATGATTCCAGAGCGCTCCTGACCAGTATAAAGTTTAATAAAAATTCAGAATTTTGTGATGGCTCAGAGGAAAATACCCTCTATATTTTTGTAGTAAATCTTTTCACACCAACATTATGAATGGTCCTGTTGACCATGCAACTGTTTTGAAGGGATTCCATGGCACACTTGGCTCGCCAGGTGTCTTTAAAATTCCTATTTTGCTCAACTTTAACACGGTGTAGAACCAAACACCCTCTACATTTTTTGTTCAAATTTAGTATATGGGGGTTTTGGGGTATCCTGATTAACGCTGTTGTGTCAGATTTTAAATACAAAAATCGCTAAATGGTTTTTGTGAAAATCGGGGTATAAAAAAAATCGTAGCCGTCCCTGGATTTGCATTTTGACAAAAGTAAAAACGTCAAAAGAAGCTTTTTTGAAGACCTTTCGAACAAAAAAAGGTTTTTGGAAATATCTCACAAAATACATTTTTTATCGATTTGTATACACTTAAAAGTAGACACCCTGTATATCAATAATTATATTGGCTAACTTAATAGGGTACCTCTATCTCTATACATATATCCATAAAACAATGTTTCGAAGAATTAAAAAAAAATCACGTGCTTCGTGAAAAAAAAATTGAAATTTAAAACAAAAAATAAAAAACAATGGCTCAGAGCTTACCAGGTACATACCTACCGAGCTAAAAAAATTCCAACATTTACCATACCATACTGGGACAATCTGAAGAGACACACACACCGATTGTTATCTCAGCGAAGTCGATTCACACACTGACACCCAAAATTGCATGTACCACACTCTAAATATACATATATAAAAAGTTAATAACAGCACCGAATTTCGACGGTTACGTCACCACAACCGCATTCTTTCGTTTGGCGAATTTCGAATTCTCAGAACTCTTGGAATTCCTTCGGTGTGCTTAAGTCGAGAAAGCATCTTTTTCGAAAATATGACATCTGACATTTTGTGAGTAACTGCCGCACCTGCTGCCATGGAGGCCCCTTTCTTGTCGAAACCTAGGTACCTAGGTACTTACTTTACTTTTAGTAGGGATTGTAATGGAGAGATTAACCGTTATTTGGTTAAAACTGGAGAGATATTTTACCGTCAACTTCGATTACGCGAGAATGCGATCTAAAAATAGAAATTATATTTAATAATTTGCGACGTATGGTACGGGGTAGGGTCAAAGAATAATAATGAGTACTATTCTTGAAATGACAACACTCGTAGTCTGGCATTTTTGATTGTACCTGTGCAATTTTTGTTTTGTTAAATTTATTTTACATTTTTTTTATAATTTTGTAAAAAGAATGCTAGCAATGGCAGCTACTATTATGATAGGTACTTTACCTAAATAGGCCAGGGAAATTACGGTAAAAAATAACGAAACCTAGACAAAATTCATAACCGCATTTTTATAATGCCATCACAAAATATTGGTAATAAATGAACGCCAGAATTGTTTTTCTATACAAAATAAACATACGCATGTGTGGACGTTTTTTAGGAAAATACATTTTCTTGTTGCAATAAAGACGGCATAAATATTAACTGCGAATTTTAAGCTGCATTTATTAGTAAGTTAAGGTATATAAAGTTGAGATTGACAAATTAAACGGATTATGTTTGCCCAAGTATCCGAATGATGTAAAAATGACATTTTGGGTAATATTTTGTTGGGCAAAAATATTAACTGCGTTTTTTATTATTTATAATTACCTTAAAAATCAAATATTAACAGTTTGTTCTGAAATTAAACATATTGTTTCGCCGGAAATCGCATTTTAAAGAAATTTGAAGCTGTCTTTGAGAGCAAAATTGTTAACTGGCTGATTTTTGTTAAACTTTGTAAGTGGTCTTGTTAAATTTTTTGGACTACATGCGCCCTAAATATAAATGTTTAATTTCGCTATATGTGATTTAATATAGTTATATTGTAAAAAGTTAAACAAAAAAAACAGTTAATATTTTTGCTTTTCCTAAAGAAATGACAAGTGACAGTTGACCTACATGCGCCGTAAATAAATGTTTAATTTCGCTATATATGATTCAATATAGTTATATTGTAAGAAGTTAAGCAAACAAAAAACAGTTAATATTTTTGCCTATTCTACCTATACCAATGAGAAGTGACAGCTGACGTACATATGCTTTTGACGAAATAGAAAATTATCCGATTTTTATCTCTCTTTGTTGATCTAAAGTTACTTCCATATTCTTAAAATGTTTAATTTCTTAATACATGTTAGCAAGGGAAGTTTTTACCTAAAGAGTCTAAAAAAATCCAGTTAACATTTTTGCTCGAAATTTCTAACGAAAAATAGGTGTTTTAGGTTCCGTTTTTTCAAAATGTTTAACTTTTATGGTTTCTACCAACGTATATTTACTTATAACTTTGATCTGGTAAAACAAAATTTCAGTTAATATTTTTGTCTAGGTCAAATTCTATTTTCCCTGGCCTAAAAGTCCCCGTCTCAAATCCTATCGAAAACGACTTTTTAGATCCTGTTCAGTTTCGCCTAATTTTCGTTTTGTAGATGATATTATTATTTATAAATGATACACTGTTTTGGTTTTGGATTTGGAATATGAATACATTTAGTATGTATATTATTATGGCCAGAACCGGGTTGTGTTGTATAGGCTCAGTGGCGTGCATAGTCATTTTTCAATAGACGCAACTTTGCTTATATTAGTAACAATATCCTAATGATGTCCGTATCTGGGCCATCATTTGCATTTTTCAATACCTAAAATATTTTTTTACATTCTCGGAAACAATAAATCGGTTTTTAATTTTTTTTTGTATTATTCACGCCGCCACTGCGTGGCGCCTATCAAGGTCACGGCCTCCGCGATCTCACTCCGAATTCCGATGGTAGGTGACGTAATTCCGGTACACACCGGACCGTCCTGTCATGTCATGGCACACGCTTTTTTTTCCGACAATAACAATTTTCTCCCCAAGCGACCTAACCTAACATCGAATATTTGTATACCTACAATATTTTCTATTTACCTCTCTCTCTCTCTGCCATAAAATGTAGGAGAAAAACGAGATGAATCAATCAAACACACAAACAGAAAAAAAAAACAAACCTATGTCAACACTGCATATTTATTTATAATGATTATAATATCCTGTTTGGTAAAGCAAATTGCAGTTGCTGAAAATCGAAAATAAAGTAGGCGTATATATTTATTATCTACCCATTTACGAGTGTCTTTGAAAGATTAGAACTAACAAAAAATTTTGCTACATATCGGACGAAGTACGTTTCTTGATATTTTCAAAGTTATTTTCTGTTTTCGAACGTCCCTGGTATATACATATGGACGCGGAAGCCGCTCCGGCAGGTCCGGGAGCCGGCGCCACCAATCCGGGCGCCACCGGAGTCTGGGCCGGCGCCAAAGGAGGGGCCAGAGGGGGCATACCAAAAAAAACCGTCGAAAATATTCAAGTTTAAAATTGCGAATTTTGTTGGTTCATGAAGGTAAGATATTGAGAATTATTTACGCTACGACCTTATAACTTTCGGCAACATAACATATTAGAAGATAAGTGCACATTCAAAACCTGGGGTAAATTCTTTGGTGGCCGGTGGGCAATATTTTTAAATTCTCCAGAAAAGGTTGCTAAATTTGGTCCTGTGTGAAGCGTGCTTTATAGAAACCACCAGCAGCAAATGTCAACGGATTACGGCGTAACTCAGAAACAATTGAATCACAAAACGATAAAATTGACCATGGAGTCAGAGAACAAGGAAGGGGACGATATAAACTCGACGGCGGCGCCTTTGATCTTTGGAAGCCGGTGGTCGCCATGTTGTGTGTTTAGAAAACAAGGCCGTATTTAGAATTTAGTGAAGGGATAGTGTAGGTCTGTACTCAGATATTTTAAATCATTCATTTATAAACACAAAACAAATCTTACATACTGAAATGATGATTGGAACAGGCAAAAATGTTAATTATTAGATTTTGAAGGAATATTTTTAATTTAAGGTAGTTAGATAACTGAAATATTTGGTAGGTATGAAAAGGCGATTTTTCTTATCTTATTCCAAAAATTTAATATTTTATTGATCTTAAAATTTGATGACTGCCCGAGCAATATTTTTAAGCAATCATTTTGTAGAATACAAATGAAAAACAAAACATAGGTATTGTATGTATTAGAATATTGTCTTGATCGGATTAATTAAATATATCTACCCAGTTCTAAAACAGTTTCGTTTTTGTCTCCTTCATTAAAATCAGTAGGTACCTACGACTATGCGAAAAAACTTGGACATTTGTATGCGAATAGATATACTTAGTAAAAAAATATTTTTTTCCATAAAATAAACTTTATTGATGTTTCCATATAATAAGCTTATTTTTGTTTGTACATTTTCAATTCCTGTCTATAATTTTTAATGCTACTACGTACTATATTACAGGCGTGTTTGTCGTTATTATGTACTTTAGAAGGGTGCCTAACTTCTCGATAAAAAAAACTAAGCGCAATTAGTATTCATGAACAGGTAAACGGAGTAAACCCACACTGGTAACGATAACGTATGGCCTGTTTCTTGTTTATGCAGACTTAATTTAAGGACAGGATTTATGATTTAATTTAACCCTTCTTATGTATTCTATTGATCCACATTTGCTTCATGTAAAATTTAGCCCAAAAAACATATTTTTGATTTGAAAGGTTTTTTGTTGTTTTTGTGCCTTTTTGTCTTAAATTACATGTAAGTTCGATAATTTTATTTACGAATGACTTAAGATATTAACTTATTCTTAAGAGAAATCGCGTGAACTACACCATGCATTTTCAGTGTTTTAACTTACGATTTTTAAATTAAATCCTTAAATTAAGTCTGCCTTTAGATACTTAGGTGGAAGGTTATGATAATACGGTAAATTGGCACCTGAACAGCAACTAATTCCCAGAGATTTCACAATTAATTATCTACCAATGCTCTTTTGGAAAGGAGAAGAACGATAACCTGCAGTTGTAACTTTTGTTCACGCACGCAGCCTTTCGCTGCGCACACAACGCCCCCGCTTTTGTCTTAGTCATGCTCATAAGACAAAACACTGAACAAAACAACACCCTCGCAATAAAGAAAACTTCAATTTAACGCCGCCACTGAAGAACTGTTCGCTAGAAACAATAAACTGAAAGTGACGCCTCTGTCTAAACTAAAAACATGGCTGATATAGGCTGCGCCGCCCAGATGCGCAGGCTAGCTCCGCCCCCTTGATTTAAATTCTCCCCTTCCTTGTTCTCCCATGGAGTGTTAAGCATTCGGAGATAAATTAGATTTACCTATATGCGAAAAAGTATAATTTTTATACTGTCGTAATAAAAAAACAAATCTGTAGGCATTAATATTAAATATATTTTACATTTTATAAAACTTATAGACGTACAAATGTTCACCCGGCACCTTTCTTTCCAAAATTTTCTCACTTCTACACTTCAAAGTTTTCATTATTTCCACAATTTCTTCCACGTTATTTTCTCTTAATAACAACATATAACACACCCCTTTATCACTCAAATATTTTGGCAAATCATACAGCAATTTATCTATAATTTCTCTCCCACCTTTTCCACCTGCAAACGACTTATCTATCCCACTTCCCGATATTTCCGAACTTTCCGTAACAACATACGGTGGGTTAAACAAAATAACGTCAAACTTGTTATTGAAAAATGACAACAAATCCATGTTAACACATTCGACTGTCGCGTTATTCATTTTTGCGGTATTACCCGTAACCCGGCAACAGCTGCTATTTATATCGGTCGCCAAATAGTAACACGATGTTCCAAATATTGAGGAAAGTGACGTTATGAGGACACCACTACCGGAACCTATTTCAACGGCCAAAGTTGGGTTTAAACTTCCGAGGAATTTTTTTTCGATTTCCAACGCATCGAGCAATAAAAAAGTGTCCTCGGCAGGCTCGTAAACATCCGGAAAGTCGAATAGATCGTACCTGGGAGTCTCAAGCGACATTTTCGGACGTTCCCGGAACGTCTTCAACGGTAATATTATTTAAAATGACCTTCCTTTTAACGGTATCTTTTTCAAGCGACATGTGAAGTTTATTTAACCTTTCCTGGGCGTTTTGAAGGATATTCGAAAGAACCGTAACCCTTTGTTTGGAGTTTATAAGTTTTTTGACGTAAACGTCGAGATCCAGAGACTGACGCTGCGAATCGGAGATCTTTTTAAGTTCCTCGCTCAAGCTGTCCAGGCACTGTTTGAGTTCCAACTGGGATATTCTACAAAACAAACCTTAGAATATAAATTATATTTAACGAAAACAGTTATTAACCTGGTTGCTTTGACTCTTTCGTCCAACTGATCAACGGTAGGTTTGATTAATCCCATCAAACCTTCAGCCAGAGTGTCCCTAGTTGGATTGTCGCAGAAATTTTCGGTGTTTTCGTCTAAAGAAGTTCCAGTACTTTCGGAATCCACGTCCATTTTCTGGGCCACAGATTAAATAATATTGTTCATTGTTATTATTTCATTTGATCGATAACCATGACATTGGAAGGTTAGATTCATAAAGCACAAAGATTAGGTTAAAAAAATGCTTAAAATTTGTGCGGTGTGGGCAGAGATATAGAGGGGGGAGAATGATTTGCAACGTGTGCAAGACTGCTAATTTTTTTGCCGCCATTTTAACCCACGAAAGTGCGGTATAATTTTATATTGATGTGGAAGTAACTTTAGTCAAAAAAGTTTATTTTTACATGGGCCGTTTTCGGCGAATCTGCCTTGGTGCCTCATTAGGAGAAATCATTGAATCTGTTGAAGTTGAAGCTTGTGGTAGGCTCGGACCACTTTGTTGTTGGTCAGAGAGCAAGACATGTTAATGAACACAACACGATTACAAAAACACGCCAGCAAAAACGCTAAACACACGAAAAAGACCTTAAAAAAGCAATTAAGAAGTAAGCACGTCAAACGTAAACAAACTACAAGACAAGACTGGGTTAAAATGGCGGCGATCTAAGCGCCCTCTGTGTAGCCGAAAAATCGGATGCGCAAGAGGTCAAAGCGCATTCTCTTCCTCCATATCTCTGAGTGTGGGGCGTTCTTTATAAAAACCATCAGCAGTAAATGTCAACTCTCCGACGTAACTCCGAAAACATTGAATACAAATGACCATAAAGCGTTGAAACAGGATTAAAATAGGATATTTTCATAGGCACAGGATCTTCAAGAAACAAGGAATAAGAATATTAAAATCGATTTTAATTAAAGATACGTCAAATAATATAAATTACAGTCATATTAAAAGATATAAATAAAAACGAAAGAATCAATCCTTCTTCAACGCAAAGTAGACGTCATCCGCGCTCACATTCAAAATAATCCTTTGGAAAATGTCACTACACTTTTTATCTGTCAAAATTAGTCGGCATGCGCTCAATTTCGACACTGCTGCCAACGTGACAGATATCGAAACTACTTTGAAACCTTCCAGCGCGCAACACGACACCAACATTTTATAAACATCGGCGAATATCGTTTCTTCAACTCCCGTTCGCTCAACCTAAATAATGACGATAATATAAAGAAAAAAAAAAAATTAAAAAAAAAAAACAATTACCTCTGCTACGATCGACTGCAGAATAAGCTGTTCTAATTTCGAACAATTCTTAATCGCCCGTACTTTCGGCTGCGTTATCATCGCGTTTAGGGCCTCGTTCACGTGTGACAAATTCACGAGTTGCGATTTCGCTTCGACCTCCGCGATTTCCGCCGCCCTACGGCAGATATCCAAGGCCCTGCGGGCGTCGCCAGAAACTGAGGCGACTTTTCTAAAAAAAAAACCGGCGTGGGTCGCAAAGAAATTTTTGAAAATTCTCGGGTACCTGGCCACCAGTTGTACGGCATCGGGATCGAATCCTCCGATCCCGGCCAATCTCCTCTCGACGATCTCCTGTAACTGTTTGTACGTATATGGCGCAAACGGCAGTCTGGTCAACCCCAAACGGCTGGCGACTTTCCTCGCCAACAGCCTTTCCGGCAGGTCCATGGTGTTGGCGATCGCGACAACCACCAACTGATTGGACACCACCCGATTGGGCCAGTCCAGCAGGTTATACACCACGTCTTGGCGTCTCGTGCACAAAATGTCGAGCTTGAAATATTTCGAAAAAAATACAATTAGAATTTATGAACGTGAACCACCCTGTATACATATCCCTAATTAATTGATCACAGAGGGGTCATCAGGTTCTGCAGTAGGTACTTTGGCAGGACTCTGCAGTACTTGTGCAGGACTCTGCAGTACATGTGCAGGACTCTGCAGTACATGTGCAGGTCTCTGCAGTACATGTGCAGGACTCTGCAGTACATGTGCGGGACTCTGCAGTACATGTGCAGGACCCTGCAGTATTTATGCAGGACTCAGCAGTACTTGAGCAGAACCATGCAGCGCCTACCGATGCAGGACCTGCATATTTATTAGGTACTGCAGCTTTCTGCAGTAGGCGTACAAAAAATCAAGTACCTGAAGACCCCTCGTTGATCACTTACTTCGTCTATCAGCATAACAGCCGGTTTTAAACTTTTCTTTTTAGTAAACCTTTCCTCGAGCATATTTTGTGCTTGTTCCCACAGGAAGCTTTTTCCAGTTAATTGTTTCAAAATCTAGAAAATACATATATTTACAAAAATTTGTAACAAAAAAAAAACAAACAATAAAATACTAACTTCGACATAGGCTTGCCTAGGTTCGGTCAGTCTCATTCCGTTAACATTAACGTAGTCAAATTTCGGAGCTTTTCTGGATTTTTCCAAATTAGATATAGCGGAAGTGACGGTGGCAGTTTTGCCTGTTCCTGGGACACCAGAAATATACATACAACTAAAAAAAAATAGAAAAATAAAAAAGATCCCAAAGGCCGCGGCAGTAAAATTATTACTACGTTTGTTTTTAAACAAAATCTACGAAAGCGTAGAGCTTTCACATGAGATTTTTTTTATCCTTGACACTTTTTTCTGTCAACTGTACATAATTGACAATTTTTTCTGTCAATTATATATATAATTGACACTTTTTTCTGTCAATTATACATAATTGTCACTTTTATCTGTCAATTATACATAACAGACATTTTTTTGTGTCAATTAGACATAATTGTCACTTTTTTCTGTCAATTATAAAACTGTCAATTATGTATAATTGACAGAAAAAAGTGTCAATAATTATATTATACATAATTGACAGAAAACAGTGTCAATTATACATAAATGACAGAAGTGTCAATTATGTATAATTAACAGAAAAAAGTGTCAATTATGTATAATTAACAGAAAAAAGTGTCAATTATGTATAAATGACAGAAAAAAGTGTCGAGGATAAAGAAAATCACATGTGGCCGCTCTACGCTTTCGTAAAAATCACATCGAATTTGTCGATTTTTCAACAAAATAAAAGCAGTTTGAATAGGACTTTAAACTAGGGATTTTATGTAATTAGGTACCATTTTGTTGTGGTACCATAATTTATTAGGAACATTATGTGTCATTCCCAGGTCCAATTGCAATTTTTTTTGTCAAGTTTTAGATAACAGCCTTGTGTCTATCTACTAAGGAAAGTTAGTATATGGGGAATTCAGGGGCAGGTGGCAAAATAGTCAAAATAGCTCTCATTCTATTTCCACGAATGTAAAATTGAAATGTATTGACAAATATAATGTCATTCGAATTGTCAAACATAATTCTGCCTGTCAATAACCTAACAATAAATTATATACTTGCTAGGACAAAACATAATGAAAGGGCATTTAAAATTTTAAGTAGATATGTACTAACAAGTACTAAGTTTCAGTACAAATAAAAGCATTTAACAATACTTTCCTCCATTTCTGGTATTTTTTTATTTATTTTTGCTAATCATTTTGAAAAAGGTAAACATATAAACATATATAAATTTGACAAATGTCAAATGAACTGTCAACGTCTTCGCTATTCGACAGAACAACTATAGTACAAAGTTACCAAAGCCTACTGAACTATTACGAGAAAAAAAAAGTTAAAATAAATAACTTACCCTCCACAACCATCCATCAACTTTCCTTCTAAGAATCCGTAAATGTCGCAATATTCTTTCTCTCTACACGGCAAAGCATCAGGAACAAAAGAAACATGCAATTGACTTCTCGCTTTCATCAGTGGCGTACTTTCGTTTCCGATTTTCCTACTCCTTTCGTGCATCGATGGAGTGATCACCCCTTCTCGAATCAATTTGGCCCTATTCTTTGGTGTTTTCGGGGTTTTCGGCACTATTTTCGGGGTTTTTTTCACCGGCGTACTTTCGACATTTGCCACCCTTCGTTTCCGAGGTGTCACGCTCAATGCTTCATCCATCGAATCGACACTTGACGTAGATATACTCCTACTGCGTAAAACTCTTTTGTTTGTTCGATTCTCTTCGAGCCGGCTGGATTTCTGCTTTTTTTCTTCTTCACTGTCATCGCTTACAAAATAAAATGCTTTCGAGCTGCTGCGATTCCTTAAAACCCTAGTACTTCTTTGAACTGTATCCATATTTAGCCTACACTTTAAAACAGATCTTCTAAACGATTCATCTAAATTAACCCGAGGAGTACACTTTTCTGCATCTTCGAATCTTAAAGGTGTTCGAACTGATCTACGAACACTTTTTTGAGGTGTTGGGGCAGTTTTCTTTGCTGTACCTTTTTTTGGGGTAGATGATTTAATACTTTCTTCAATATTTCTTTTCGTGGGAGTTCCAGAAATCTTTACGTTCTTCATAGGACTCACTATTTCCACCTCATAATCGCTTTTATATAGTTTATTAACTGTTTTTCTTCTAGACGATGTACGAGGGGAATTAACATAGTTATCGTCTATTTTATTCAATCGAACCAACGGTATTTTTTCAGTTTGTTTAGCAGATATTTTCAGCTTCAATTTTAAAGGGTTTTCCTCCTCGTCGCTACTCACACTCACAATAGAATATCTCAGTTTCTGTGCGGCTCCATCAATTTCACCTTCCAAAGTCATGTTTTTAAAATTTTTTGCAATCACAGCAAAAATATAATGTAAACAAAAACGTTATTTTGCCATAAAATACATTTAAAACATAAAAACAAACTATTTATCTTTAAAATATGAATAAAATTTAGCTTACACAACAAAGAAACCCCTAAATTCATCAGTTTTTGGCATCTGTTCGCCTTTGCATTTATAACCTGTTTGGGTTGTATGTTTTGGCGCCAAAATTAGAGAATTTAGTTTTGTTCTTGTTTACACAAGTTTTCAGAGTAACTCTGAAAATGACGGAACCTACTTTTTGTGAGTCGATGGTAGCAAAAGCGAACTAACTTTAGTGTCCTATGGTTGTCAAGTTAGGTTATATTTATTTATTATTATTGTAATGGAATGTCCAATTAAATCAAACCCCTAATGTCTCACTGTACAACGAATTAGCCAAAGTGGAGAAACTCCAATATCCATTTTAATTAATGTTTATTAAAGAATAATATGGGAGTTTAAATTTAAAACCTAATAAATGATGAAGACGGAAGTGTTGGGTACAATCGAGCCAATTTGGACATCTAGCGATGAACTACTTACCACCACAGCTAATGAAGTAAGTTGTTTGCAATTTCTTGAACAAATTTTGATTTGTAATATTTAAGACGACGCTTCCTGTTATCGGGAGTTGTCAGGTGTCCTCGATTTTCCAAAATTTAGACACAAACGAAAATGCCGAAGTGCAAAATATGGATTTGATTATTATACATACAAACGATCCGAACGCTTTGCCGTTGAGCATACAAGGGAATTATATAGTATTAAAGGATGGCGTTAATCAAAATGAAGCTAAGGACAATAATTTCGAGGATATGCTTTATTACGTTTGTAATTTGTGTCCGTTCCTGTGCACTCAAGATTCAAAAATAACCGAACATTTGTACAGCGTACATAAAAACAAATCGGCCGATAATTTGTTTAAATTGAAATGTCCGGCTTGCGCAAATATTTTCTATCATAAACAAAGCTTAAAATCACACCTGACCTACGATCATAAAGTAAGTACTAGCGACTTAAATTTGATAATGCAGGCAGTGACTTATTATGCGCAAAACAAAAACGAGTGCAAGGCTGAAAATAAGGAAGAAAGTAACAAAAATAATGTCGACGAAAACGTTACCGAAAACGAAAATAACGAAGACGATTCGAGTGACGCAAATGATATTGTCGAGCCCGAAACTGAGAAAGACGAACAGCAAGTTATAAATAATAAAATAAATTTGCCGCAAGTAGATATATTATTGCAGAGTAGCAATTTTAATAATCTAATGAAAAAGAATGAAGCGAATCTAAGGTATGTCAACACCAAAAAGTGCCCAAAGCTTCATTGTAAAGTAAGTTATTGTTATTTTTTTTTTAGTTAACAAGGAAACACTTCTATATGTATAGGTACACACATATTTTACACACTTTATTTTCTTGTTTCTTTAACTTCTATAGGCTTGTCCAACTTGACTGTCAGTTACTACCCCAGCAGCCCTCATATTTAAAACAATGCTTAACAATAATTAAAATATTGCCGTGTGGGGAGTAAAAGTGCTCGTATTGGTTATGGCATTGGACAAGCCTGTTTCTCCAATAGGGGTTTCTCACCTACAGTGGGATTATACAGGACAGTGGCGACACGGCCGCCATGTTTCGTCAAATTAGAGGTGGGATATTGTGAATCCAGATCCAGTATCGATTTTTTTATCGATATGACTATTATATATTAAATAAAACCAATTTATTGTCCATTTTTTGAGAAATAAACGGTGAAACGTACCTACCTGTTCCGTTTCGTTTATATTTTATGATTAATTACTAATATCCTAATATCAATGACTATACTGCTAATATTTAATGGTTCTCATTGGACATGTCTAGAATAGACGAACAAATTTTGAGCATGTGTTTGTATTTTGAAAAGTTTAGAAATGAGCAGATAGCAATAAACAGAAAATTTTAAAAATATAAAATAGGGAAAACACAATATAATTATATGGTACTTTTAGCTTAGGAAATAAAGTAATGATAACTACATTATAATAAAACAACTCCAAACGTAGGCATGTTCAATTTATAATTGGTGTTTATTGGTGTTATTATGTACATACAGAAAACTTTAGAATTAACAATTTTCTTCAGAGCTGTTAAAGTCCTAAAGCACTTGGTACACGAGACTAAAACTCAAAGAATAACTGCTTTTATTTTTGGTGTTTGACACTTTTTATTTACTTATTTTCATGGATACACCATAAGAAAAATGAAAAGTGATATTACAATCTTCAACATCCTTCCCTTTGGATGACATTTCTTAAGCCCATTGTTTTACAGGAGTAACAGCCTCTCAAAATGTTTTTAGTTTAAATAAGTAAAGCTTTCATGAAAATGTTCGCAATTTGCTCCATTGTGCTTGTTTTATGTCCATAAAAACTTGTCTGGAGTCTACAAAACTCTATTGGTTGAATTTTCATAACCTTTTGGTTGTTTCACATAAACATCTTCATCGAGTCAATTCAACATTTTCACCAGCAGCTATATGCTTAATATTCCTTTTATTATCATTCCAGATTTGACTACAGGGCTAAACGTTTGGTCATAGTCTTCACCTTTTCTTTGTGAACAACCTTTCATTACCAACCTCGCCTAGTATTTTTCTATTGATCCATCCGGAATTATCCTCTCCTTGTATATCCATTTACAAGATACTATACCTAATGCTTCCTTGTCTTCTGGAAGTCTCTGTAAAACTCATTTTTGTTTTATTCATGTGACTTCATTTCTTTATCCATTACAGCTAACCATCACTTTATCCATTACAGCTTCTTCATAGTTATTAGGACCACTAATTTTTAAAACATTTGCATCTTTTGACCTTCTGTATTGCTTTTTCCAAGTTCTTCATTGTATTCTTCTTCTGGATAACCATCATCTTCTTGCAACCTTCCCTCGCTTTTATACATTTCTTGCATGACAACCATCTACTTTGTGGTCACCTTACTTTTCTTTTCTCAAAGAAAAACACAGATAAAGCGCAGAAATATGATAATACTCACATAAACAAAGCGTACGTCCATAATAAGGGACAACACGAATGACGGATCTGTAGAATGACGCCGTCATTTTGAAATTGATACAATAAGTCGATCTATTATGACAGAATTTGACGAAACATGGCGAAACCAATCAAAAATCGAACCATGTCTGTCACCACTGTCTTGTATAAAGCCACTGTATTCTCACCATCAGCTCAGCTCCATCTGTTATACAATCATTGACATAAACAGAAAGGCTGATTCATATTGGGGCTGCTGTCAACTTGACATTTGCCCACTTTTCAGGTTAGAATGCGTGACGCGTCAAGACTAGCCTACCACGTTAAATGTCACAGCATCCTGTACACTTTTGAATGTCCCGAATGTAAAGAAATTTTCGCGACCTGGCGACCTTCGTTAGTGTCTCATTTGTGGCGAGAACACAAAATAGACATGGAATTATATTCTTGCGATAAATGCGACTATAAATCACACTCACTTTCTAAGTTAAACACAGTACATAAATTAATACATAGCGATGTCAAAGCGTTTTCATGCGATGTATGTCAAAAAGCGTTCAAAAACAACAAACAGTTGCGAAATCACAAAGTGGTGAGTACAAAATAGCATTAGCCATGATTAAAATATGTCAAATCAACTGTCACTTCTGCTTTTAGTGGCACACGGACAAAGTCCAATCGAAATCCGCGACATGTTCCTTCTGTTCGAAAAAGTTCACCAATAAACGATCTTGCAACATTCACATAGACGTAGTTCACAAAAAATTACGCCAGCACTTGTGCAGTTATTGCGGATACAAGGGTTCGTCCAAGGCGTCCCTGCAAATGCACACCAGGACGCATACAGGTTAGGTTGCATCTGTTTTGACAGATGACGGAAACAAGCGAATTCATGGGTGGCTTGTTTTTTGCAGGGGAAAAGCCATTTTTGTGTTCTGAATGCTCGTACAGCACGTCCGATCATAATTCATTGAGAAGGCATAAACTGAGGCATTCCGGGGAAAAACCGTACAAATGCGTATATTGTCCTTATTCGTGTATACAGAGTACGACGTATAAGGTGGGGATATTTTGAATTATAGCGAAATATTTACAAAATAAATGTCCTAGGTACATATGAGGACAAAGCATCCGGGATTGGAGAAAGGTTTGATGTTTACCTGTCAAAATTGTCAATATAGGACAGTAAATAAAGCGATGTATGTATCACATATGGAGACGATACATAAGGAGACAGTTGATGAAAAATTATAGCACAAAGTTTTGTTATAATGGAGTTAAGAACCTATATTAGGAAGATAAATTATTGAATCTTTTTTTTTTGTAAATGTATGTTGTTTTATACAAAAATAAATATTTTGTTATCAAATTAAAACAATTTTTTTTGTGTAAACTGCTATGTAATCATTGCTATTTTTTATTTCTTGGCAAGCATATAATTTCCATTCGGGATTTCCAAAATTTGCTTTAAACGGCATCGGATCTGTGTATTTTTTAGCTCCATCGCCAGGTCCTATAATTATGACGAGATCACCCCTGAAAATATAAAAATACAAATATTTTTTCCTCGAAAAAAATCCTATAATTACCTGAATGTCCCCACGTAATCCAAGAAGGCTCTGCCATCGTTAAAATAACAAAACAACAGCGCGTAACTTGGATCCAAATTTTCCTCACTAGGCGGCATTTCTACATAATTTAGTTTTATAAATTTTGGCGCAGAGTACTTACTGGTCCACCATTCCCTATTTACTTCGTAACCGATTGTGGTAATTCCTTAAAAAATCAGACTTGCCATGACAAATGACATATTGTTTTATTAGGTTTTCGTAGGAGGCCATGCTTTTTACCTGTAGCACGAAATAAAATCCACTCCAACAGCCCGCAGCCACAGCCTACCGAGATGATCCCGCATTTATCGAAATCGTCTATGATTCCTTTGATAAAACTCAAGTTTTCTTTGCCCGGCCAAACCCACAGGTATTTTTCTAACACGTTTTGTTTGCCGAAGTTTTCCTTCAATTTTAAAATTGCTTCCCAGTCACCCTCCTTGTGATAATCCACTATCGTGTGGTGCAAATATTCTTCCACTACGCTACTCATGTTTTCTAACAGATAAAAAAGTGCGAATGATACTTTAAAAATTGATTTGTATTTTTAGAATATAGTCTATTAGACCTGGCGATTTTTCAAAGTTCCGTTGGGCCAAGGCCATTTTTTTCTGTTACATCATTAGCACCTTTATCTATACTTAATTTGCAAATGCTTATAAATAGAAAAGTTCGCATCAAAAATATACAATGTGTCCCGGATGAGAATGAACAGCAAAAAGTTGCGCAATTTTAAGGTCAATGAAATGGTATAAACAGATTTTCTAATATAATTTTTCGTTTTTGAGTTATTTTGAAAAAAGTAAAATTTTTGCGTTTTCGATTTTATTTTTTTCCGAAATTGTTATCACAGATAAGAAAAAATGAAAAACACTTTCTTATGGCACTTTTTAAAGGGCTTTAATATGGCGTTTTTAGATTTGTTCTGCAACATTTCGTTTTTGAGAAACCATCTTCAACTTTACTTTTTTAAATACGGACCTGGATTTTTTTGCAAATTTTGAAAGCACTTTACATGGCAAATACTATGATGTATGACAGGAAATATTTTTAAAATGTTTTGAGATAATTATACTGAAAATTCCTTTTTTTCCATTCATTTTTTTCTAATGCGGCCCTGTATTTAATAATAATAAGTCTAAATATTAATCAGTATTGTCAACAATTTAACTTACAACTTATCTTTCAATCGGAGAACCAAAAAAAGGACGGCAAAGACTAATAACTAGAGATGGGCAAGGGAAACTTTCCAAGTTGGGAAAGTTTCCATTTTTGGAAACTTTCCAGGAAGAAACTTTGAAGGTTTAGGAAACTTTCCCTGAGAGTTTCGGAAACATTTCTGGGAAATTTTCCCGGAAAGTTTTCCGGGAATTTATGTAAAAATTTTAAATTTGCCGCCATAAATGCCTGGCCAACATTCATGACATAACCTAAAAAATACAAAAAGGAACAAAGAAGAATCATGAACAACTGTGTGCTTGTGCTATAGACCACAGATAAAATATATTTTATTATATTCTATATACTTTTTGGTTTTATCTTTTTTTATTTATCTATCTTTTTTTTGTTTACTTTTGTACAGGATGACATAATTAAGATGTTACTAGCGATTATCTCGGTAATTTTTAAGAAACATTGGCTGTTCAAACACTAAACTTGTGTTGTTTTTCCCAAAAAATTGAATGCCGCCAAGAAAAAAAAAACAGTTTAATTTCAAACAAAAAAGTTATCGCCAAATTACAATTTTTTTTTTAAATTAAGATGGCGATTTTGTGGCAATTTTTCATCAGACTAGTAAAGTGAATAAAAAAATTTGCACAACACGGTTGCATATCACTTTCGGTTTAGCCGAAGAATGTTTTTTTTGCCCCAGCTAAATCTGCAAAAATAATAGTATTTTTTTAACAAAAAAAAACGTCATTTTCTACGTTTTTTGCTGTAGGTAGTAATTAAATAATAATGATACTAATAATTTAAAATCTGAAAGTGGAATTTTGAATTATGATCATGAAATACCAAGTATACAAAGCAAAACTTTTACATTGATATTATACTTTTTCTGCAATATCTTTAACAAATTTCACTCAAAATATGACATATTTGGTATTTTTGGAAAGCTCTAAGTGTGACTTAAACTAAACACGAAAAAAAAGAAGACTGGAAACTTTCCGAAAGTTTCGGAAATTTTTGTTGGAAACTTTCCGGGAATTTTCGTAAAGTGGAAACTTTCCCATCTCTACTAATAACAGTCACATACGATAATAAAAAATAAATAAAAATCCTCCACCTAGAAGGCTTTGAAACAACGAAACCAACTCCTTGTCACTTGTCATAACTCCCACTGTATCATTTAGTTAATAATTTGTATTATTAGAAATGGAGGGTTGCTTTTTCAAATGACGACAAATTTAACATGTTAGCATGTTATATGTTGTGTCATATAAATAGTGTAGAGGTCGAACAAATGTATTGTTGAAATTAATAAATGGCAAAAGTTATTGGTTTCATTGGCTAAAAGCTTTCTTCTCGCAATTAGAAAAAGCGAAGAATTTACTTCAAAACACAATGCGACACTGTTTGCTGTACAACAACAGAGGAAATTACTTACCAGACAGGGCCGTATTTAAAAATACTAAGTTTTCGAAGTAAAAATAAACTAAGTTAAATTGTTGACAATACTGAATATTTACACTTTTTATTATTAAATACAGGGCAGTAGAAAAAAAATGAATGAAAAAAAAAAAGAAATTTTCAGTATAAGTAGTATAAGTGCTTTCAAAATCTGCAAAAAAAATCCAGGTCCGTATTTAAAAGAAATAAAGTTGAAGATGGTTTCTCAAAAGCGAAATGTTGTAGAACAAATCTAAAAACGCCATCTTAAAGCCCGTTAAAAAGTGCCACAGGAAAGTGTTTTTCTTTTTTTTATCTGTGATAACAACTTCAGAAAAAAATAAAATCGAAAACGCAAAATTTTACTTTTTTCAAAATAACTCAAAAACAAAAAGATATTAGAAATCTGTTTGTACCATTTTATTGACCTTAAAATTGCGCAACTTTTTCCCCATTTAACCGTTGTTCTATCTCTCTGTTCATTCTTATCCGGGACACATTGTATAAGGGGCTTTCAGTTTTTATGCACTTATTTATTACATATTTTCAAATTTTTTTAAGGTTTGGCAAAAAAAGGAATAATTTTTTATTCGTTTATTTATCAGAAATATATGTCATGCAAAAACCACAATCACATGATCAAAATAGACACTTATACAGCAGTAACTTCATAAAAATTGCTTTAAAAAAAAATAAAAATTACATTATTACCCTAATCGTATAACTGTCATAAATATACCATATTAGGTACAATTGTTACCTGAGTATTTGCTTGCGTTATTTTTAAATTTTCAAAATTAATTCCTACATAAAGGCCATTTCCGGCCTTATTGGTAACAATAATGTCGACTTTCGAAATCTCCTATTTTCAATCAAAACAAAAACTTTGATTACTACGAAAGCGTAGAACGGCCACACGAGATTTTTTTTATCCTTGACACTTTTTTCTGTTAATTATACATAATTGGACAATTTCTTCTGTCAATTATACATCGTTGACACTTTTTTCTGTCAATTATACATAATTAACACTTTTTTCTGTCAATTATACATCCTTGATATTTTTTTCTTTCAATTATACATAATTGACACTTTTTTCTGTCAATTATACATAATTTACACTTTTTTGTGTCAATTATGTATAGTTGACACTTTTTTGTGCCAATTATACATAATTGACACTTTGTTCTGTCAATTATACATAGTTGACATTTTTTTCTGTCAATTATAGTAGATATTCGTATTTGATACCAAAGTGTCAATTATGTATAATTGAAAGAAAAAAGTGTCAACGATGTATAATTGATAGAAAAAGTGTTAATTATGTATAATTGACAGAAAAGTGTCAATGATGTATAATTGACAGAAGTGTCAATGATGTATAATTGACAGAAAAGTGTCAAGGATGTATAATTGACAAAAAAAAGTGTCAATTATGTATACCTAATCGACAGAAAAAAGTGTCAATTATGTATAATTGACAAAAAAGTGTCAATTATGTATAATTTACAAAAAATTGTCAATTATGTATAATTGCCAGAAAAAAGTGTCAAGGATAAAAAAAATGTCGTGTGGCCGCTCTACGCTTTCGTAGATTACACTAAAAAAATCAAACAATTTTTTGAGTTATCACAAAACTTTTTTGTCCTTTTATTTTTTGCAGAAAAGTCGACCATACACAAAATCCCTACAGCTAGACATTGATTAATTTTATTTAAAAAAAGTGGTGATACAACACTCGGCAAAATTATCCTATCAGTCTTTTCGAGAAGACGAAAATGCACAACCTAAAATTTTACTAAAACACGAGTAATATTTTGTCAGTAAGTAAGAGGTAGTTAAGTAAAAAATGTGAAATCCACGTTTCAGTCTAGGTATTAAGAGGTTAGGGAGCACCGATAACTTTTAAGTTTTTATTTTTTCGACAAACAAGTTGCCCTAACCCCGAAAATCAGTCTTGGATTGTCGAAACGGACATCAGATGCCCTCAGTCATTTTTTTTAGGAACTATCTCATCATTTTCGTGTCAGCCTCCAACACCACCCGATTTTTGGACCGTCCGGGTCCGCGCACCATCTACGGAATTGCAACAATCTCGTTCCCAAAATTGCCGTAAGCGTCTTTCATATTTTATATATTGCAAAAGTGAAATATTGCGGAAATATGCACCTAACGATGCCACGTATATAAAAAAACTTAAAACTAAACCTGGTTAAGAAGAATACTGGCCTAGCCGAAAATAAAAAACAATAAGTATTCATTTAAGCGAGACATTCCAAAGGAGTTATTGGAACGCCCGCGCACAAATATAGTGTTCGCCCGTAGGGGACTTTTGTAATAAAAACAGCCCGAAAACTTTTCAAGTTGAAAATGATAAAAAAAACACGTCACCCACGGGAGAACACACGATAAACGATTTAAAAAATATATAAAAAAAATCAAAAAACTTGGATCCTGCTGTTTCCGAAATCGACCACGGCTATCCTGCCGTCTGGTGTCAAGCATATGCCGCTGGGTCTGTCTAGTTCCCCTTCGTTTTTACCAGGCAGTCCTACGGACCACAAGAAGATCCCTCTCTCGTTGAAGATCTAAAAAAAGGGCAATTTTATTATCAGTGGGTCGACAAACGTGGTAGGAGAGAGGTGTACAAAATGACACATCCTCCAGAAATGGCCTTTAAAAAGTTACTAAATATGTATGGTTCGGGAAGTTATGGAAACGCACAGCACTTGTGTAACATTAGACAATGTTTATTTATGGTAAAATGGTTAAAAATAAAAATAAAACTCTTTTAATTAAAAATGATTAAGATATTAATAATAATAATTATTAAGTACATATACATATAAATGATTTATTTTCTTTTAATTGTATGGGTAATATCACAGACCTATACAGGGTGATTCAGTTCCGGTGCTCAACATGGGGATCTCGGAAACCGTAACAGATACGAAGTCGGTCAAATGGAGGCAAACTTGCCCCTTTGGACGCCTAACAATATACCGTTGAGATAGTTAAAATATTTTCATGGGTTGCGGAGATATTTAAGAAAAACCGAATTTTTGAAAATTAGATTTTATTTTTTCTGGCGCCATTTGCAATGATATTGAAAAATAAATTATATTTTTTCATTGCAAATTTTTCTGGACTACGTCATGGTATTTTTAGATTTTCGGGGCGACGTTTCGTTTTTGAGATAGAGGGATCATCTTAATTTTGTTAAATACGGACCTGGATTTTTTATTCCATATTTCGAAATAAATCGTTGTCCTGAGTTCAACGATGTATGACACATACATCTTTTTTCCAGTTTTAGCTGCTAAAATGCACATTTACTAAGAAAAAAATTAATACGGTCCTGGACTATGCATTTTTCTCTTTTTTTTTCAATGCTATTTCAATTATGACAGGTGATCTTTATTTTAATACCTACCTTTTAGGACCGTATTAATTTTTTTCTTAGTAAATGTGCATTTTAGCAGCTAAAACTGGAAAAAATATGTATGTGTGATACATCGTTGTACTCAGGACAACGATTTATTTCGAAATATGGAATAAAAAATCCAGGTCCGTATTTAAAAAAATGAAGATGATCCCTCTATCTCAAAAACGAAACGTCGCCCCTAAAATCTAAAAATACCATGACGTAGTCCATAAAAAGTTGCAATGAAAAATTATAATTTATTTTTCAATATTATCGCAAATAGCGCCAGAAAAAAATAAAATATAATTTTCAAAAATTCGGTTTTTCTTAAATATCTCAGCAACCCATGAAAATATTTTAACTTTCTCAACGGCATATTGTTGGGCGCCCAAAGGCGCAAGTTTGCCTCCATTTGACCGACTTCGTATCTGTTACGGTTTCCGAGATCCCCATGTTGAGCACCGGAACTGAATCACCCTGTATAGCTAGCGAAGCTATATAGGTCTGTGGTAATATTCACAGCTATGCAGATGATACCGTCATACCGTAGTTTTTTTTTTATAAAGGTGATAATTGGGATGATCTTAAAGAGACAATTATTCAGAATGATTTTCCAAACATTTTAAGTTGGTTTGATAATAACCTGTAACTGTAAATTTTGATAAAAGTAAATTTCTTCCGTTTAGTTCATATTCGAATAGTTTACCTAATGTTCAAATTTTGAACTTTAATAGCAACAATTTATGAAGCAACCAATATTAAATATCTGGGTATTATAATTGACAAAAATTTGAAATGGAATGAACACATAAATTATGTAGTTAAAAAAATTAGGCATGTTAATAATTTTTTTTTATTTTTTAAAAAAAGTTTAGACACAAAATATAAAATTTTTAGAAATAATATATTATGGTTTAATACAATCCCAATTAAGTTACGGTATTCTTGGTTGGGGAGGGGTGAATCAAAATTACTTAATAAAATTAGAAATTTTACAAAAACTGTTTTTAAAAATTATCTATAAAAAAATATATGTATTATAAGAAACAAATAAAATGACAATAAGCCAGCTATATTGCCACAATATTTTACTGTATGTTTTTAAAAATAAAAACAATAAATTATCAAGAATGAAAGTATGAAACTAGAAATAAATTGATTTTAAAATTCAACGCAAACAAAGCAATAAACCAAGAGCATTTTAATTTTTTATTACCCTATGTTTACGAAATTACTCCTAAGGATATTAAATTAACTAAAATATACAAAATGTATACATTAAAAGTTAAAAATTGGATAATGAAATGAAATTTTTCGTATTCTTCTCTTACCATGAAATTTAATTAATAACTTGCAAAAAAAAAATAGATTTCAAATGATAACATATATAAATAACATATATTTCATAATATTATTAATTAATTAATATTTTAATCATAATTTTGTATGTATACAGGGTGGTCCAAACTTTATCAGCAATACTTTAAAAACTGCTAGAAAATTTAAAAAAATGAGATTTTTTCATATAAACATGTATCGAAATCCTAACGGTTTTCGATATACAGGGCGTCAAAGTTCTTTTTTTTTTTCAAATTATCTTTTATTTCTCTTAAAAGAAGACAGCTAAGGCAAACATATTTGGTACAGTTTAGACACTCATTAAATACTATAAATTAAATATAATTCAGCCCATCTACTTCCACCAGTGTCGGAGAGACGGGGGTCAATCATCTTTTTTTTGTAAAAAAATGGTACGCCACTGGAAAAGAAATATATTTTGCCTTCACTAAATTTTCCAATAAATTCTAAGAAAAAACTATTCTTGGCTTTTTTTCGAAAAATGTACCGTTTTTGAAAAATGCGTTTTAATTTTTTAGCAGAAAAAAATCAAAGTAGGTCTAGGCTCCCGAAATTTTGCACACATACTGAGTTTTCAATTACGAACAACTTTCCTTAATAACATTTGGTCCTAAAACCTACCAAAAGCTTTCTAGATTCAAAAGTGGTAAAGTGGGCTTTAGGTAGGTCCTACGGCAAAATGTTATTAAGGAAAATTGTTCGGAATTAAAAACTCAGTGGGTGTGCAAAATTTCGAAAGCTTAGACCTTCTTTGATTGTCTTCTGCTAAAAAAATTAAAAGCACAAAAGTGAATTTTTCAAAAACGGTAAATTTTCGAAAAAAGTCAAGAATAGTTTTTTTCTTATAATTAATTGGAAAACTTTATGAAGGCAAAAAAATTACTTTTCCAGTGCTGTACCATTTTTTTATTAAAAAATATGATGGTTGACCCCCGTCTCTCTGGCACTGGTGGAAGTAGATGGGCTGAATTATTTTTAATTTATAGTATTTAACGAGTGTCTAAGCTGTACCAAATATGTTTGCCTTAACTGTCTTCCTTTAGAAAAAATAAAAGAAAAATAAAAAAAAATTTAACTTTGAAAAAACTGCTAGGATTTCGGTACATGTTTATATGAAAATATCCCCTTTTTTTAAATTTTCTAGCAGTTTTTAAAAAAGTTTGTACCACTCTGTATATGTATGTATACTTGTATTCACACAAGCTATGCTTATCGAGGACTTATTATTGAGTTTATTTTTATAGTGTAATATATTCAGTATTCAGTCATAAATGTATTAAAAAAAAAATGTAAATAAACTCCTTCAATTCAATTGTACACCTCGCCCCTAAAAGTATCATATGTCAAACTTTTTCTACGATGGCGTAGAACTGCCACCGTAAGCTACTTTTTTAAGTATGCTTTAACATAGCGAAATTTACAGTTCCAACTGTAAATCTACAGTTTCACTTGTAAATATACAGTTGCACTCGTAAATTGACAGTTTCACTCGTAAATTTCCAGATGTAACTGCAAGTCCCAGCTGTCGAATCCTCCGGCTCACCTGTATGCGGTTGTTCCTCGAATCGGCCACGACGATGTTGCCCCTGTCGTCGACGACGACGCCCTGCGGCCGGACGAAGTGGCCGCGGCCGGCGCCCTCGGCGCCGACGTAGTGCGCCCCCGCGTTGGTCAGCGAGCCATCCAGCAGGGCCAGCCGGTGATTGTTGAAGTCGGAGACGACGATGTCGCCGCGCGGCGTGAACGACACCCCCCTCGGCGAGTCGAAGCTCTTCCAGAGCGTCGGCGGACCCTCGAAGCCGTACTTGGCCACGAAGATGCCTGCGGGAGACGGTCGGTTACGGTCGCACGTGCGGGAAAAATCCGCGCGACACTGGGACGACTCTAAAAACGCTTTGGACGAGGCTTGTAAGACGCGCGATATCGCGTATCGGCTGAGTGCCGATGCGGCGGAATGTGACCACCTAGTGGAAAATGTTAAATGGGGAAAAATTTGCGCAATTTTCGGACCAATAAAATGGTACAAACAGATTTCTAATATCTTTTTTCGTTTTTGAGTTATTTTGAAAAAAGTAAAATTTTGCGTTTTTGATTTTATTTTTTTCTGAAGTTGTTATCACAGAGAGGAAAAAAGAAAAACACTTTCTTACGGCACTTTAAGATGGCTTTGTAGATTCGTTCTACAACATTTCGTTTTGAAAAACGATCTTCAACTTTACTTATACCTACGGACCTGGATTTTTTTTTTCAGATTTTGAAAGGACGTTTCATTGCAAATACCATGATGTATGACACGAAACATTTTTAAAATGTTTTGAGACAATTATACTGAAAATTCCTTTTTTCCATTCATTTTTTTCTAATGCGGCCCTGTATTTAATAGTAAGAACTCTAAATATTAATCAGTATTGTCAACAATTTAACTTACAACTTATCTTTCAATCAAACCAAAAAAAGACGGCAAAGACTAATAACAGTCGCATACAATAATAAAAAATAAATAGAAATCCTCCACCTAGAAGGCTTTGAAACAACGAAACCAACCCCTTGTCATTTGTCATAACTCCCACTGTATCATTTAGCTTTTTCAAATGACGACAAATTTAACATGTAAGCATGTTATAGCTTGTGTCACAGAAATAGTGTAGAGGCCGAACGAATGTATTGTTGCAATAAATGGCAAAAGTTATTGGTTTCATTGGCTTAAAGCTTTCTTCTCACAATTAGAAAAAGCGCAGAATTTACTCCAAAACACAATGCGACACTGTTTGCTGTACAACGACACAGGAACAGTAACCAGACAGGGCCGTATTTAAAAATATTAAATTTTCGAAGTAAAAATAAACTGCAAGTTAAATTGTTGACAATACTGATTAATATTTAGACTTTTTTATTATTAAATACAGGGCTGCAATAGAAAAAAATGAATGAAAAAAAAAGGAATTTTCACTGTAATTGTCCCAAAACATTTTAAAAATATTTCGTATTTGGTATTTGCAATGACAAGTGCTTTCAAAATCTGCAAAAAAATCCAGGTCCGTATAAAAAAAAATTAAATTAAAGATGGTTTCTCAAAAACGAAATGTTGTAGAACAAATCTAAAAATCCATCTTAAAGCCCGTTAGAAAGTGCCATAAGAAAGTGTTTTTCTTTTTTTTTCTGTCTGTAATAACAACTGTTTTTACCATTTTATTGACCTTCAAATTGCGCAACTTTTCCCTCATTTAACCGTTGTTGAATCTCTCACCGTTTGCAAGATCCCCATGCTGTTCATTCTTATCTGGGACACATTGTATAAAAGTTGTAGACATTAAAAAAATCTAAAACTTTCATATAAGGCATTTTTTGGCTATTATTTTATTTGTAGTAGCCTATTGGATGATACTTGTAAAAAGCACGATATCGCGTACCTACTGAAAGTTACACGCTAGGCTTGAATTTCGCGGACGGAACGTGATTTTCGTCGCGCCCCACGCGGTTATATACGAAGCGTTCCAAAATTTGCGCGACAGTAACAAAAAAACCGACGCGAAACTGACCGTTCCAATTGAACAGCTGCACCCGGTGGTTCCTGGTGTCCGACACCAGTATGTTGCCGCCGGAGTCGCAGGCCACGTCCCACGGATATTGGAACTGCCCGAGAAAAATTCGCGCGAAACTGGGACGACTCTAAAAACGCTTTGGATGAGGCTTGTAAGACGCGCGATTTTGCGTAGCGGCTAGTGCCAATGCGGCGAAATGTGACCACCTACCGGAAAATGTTCTATATAAAAGTTGTAGATATTAAAGAGATTTAAAACTTTCATATAAGGTATTTTTTGACTATTATTTTATTTGCGGTAGCCTATTGGATAATGCTTGTAAAAAGCACGATATCGCGTACCTACTGAAAGTTACACGCTAGGCTTGAATTTCGCGGACGGAACGTAATTTTCGTCGCGCCCCACGCGGTTATATACGAAGCGTTCCAAAATTTGCGCGACAGTAACAAAAAAAACCGACGCGAAACTGACCGTTCCAATTGAACAGCTGCACCCGGTGGTTCCTGGTGTCCGACACCAGTATGTTGCCGCCGGAGTCGCAGGCCACGTCCCACGGATACTGGAACTGCCCGATCTGCGTCCCCTTGTCGCCGAAGGACAGCAGGTAGGTGCCGTCCCGCCTGAACACCTGCACCCTGTGGTTGTCCTTGTCGGCGACGACGATGTCGTCCCTCGGGTTGACCGCCACGCCGGCCGGCCTGTCAAACTGGCCGGGGGCGGTTCCCTGCCCGCCGAACCTGAACAGGAACTGGCCGCGCGCGTCGAACACCTGGATGCGGTTGTTGCTCCTGTCGGCGACTATGAAGTGCCCGTCCCTGTCGAAAGGAAAACGCGGGAAATTTATCGATTTTATTTCGATCATTACGAAAGAACACCACAACACCACCACTACACCTACGTGTTCGGTTTACCTTTACCGGGCAACAACCAGCGCCGGTTTTAGGGGGGTGCTAGGGCTCTAATAGCACCCGGCGGTTAATTTTAGGAGGCTGTATAAGCTGGTCTAACAACTAAAAATAAATCACGTTTTGTTGCTATGTCGCTCACGACGCGACACCTTTATTTTGATCGTCGTCTGCAAACATAACATCTGAAACGTTCTCCTATTCATCACCTTATTCCTCGGTACAGGGTGTCCCATTTTGGGTGTTTTTCTCAAAAATCTCGGTTATTATTAAAGCTAGAGGGTTGCGGTTTTCACGTCACTGTACAACTTTTTTGAGAGGAATTTGGTGGACCAATCAGATTTTAGATAAGTTTTATAGTTTCCGCGCATTGGCGCAGGACTGAAATTTTCGATTTTTTGGAAACCTCTCCTGGCTACAACTTATATATATCGACAAATTTAATCAACTATTTTTATAGATTTTTTGGCGTAGAATCGAATGGAATAATTAGTTTTTTGGTAGCGTTAATAGTTTTTGAGATATGAACCAAAGTTATATTTTTTTAAATGGAAACCATAGTTCATATCTCAAAAACGATTAAAGCTACCAAAAAACTAATTATTCCATTCGATTCTACGCCAAAAAATCTATAAAAATAGTTGATTCAATTTGTCGATATATATATATAAGTAACTTATATATCAACAACTGTTGTAGCCAGGAGAGAGGTTTCCAAAAAATCTAAAATTTCAGTCCTGCGCCAATGCGCGGAAACTATAAGACTTATCTAAAATCTGATTGGTCCACCAAATTCCCCTCAAAAAAGTAGTACAGTGACGTGAAATCCGCAACCCTCTAGCTTTAATAATAACCGAGATTTTTGAGAAAAACACCCAAAATGGGACACCCTGTATGTTGAAGATTTACCCCCCCCTGGATTTTTAGACGAAATTTCTAAATGAAAATATCCTAAACGCAAATTGTCATGTAATAATGTGTAACATAGATACATTTATTGAAAAATATACTTATTATCTTATTATTGTGAAGTAGCTAACTACCGATTCCACGAGACCTGGCTTTTCCCATACATAAGCCCAGGGCTGTATATGGTTTAGGGGTTCAAGCCCCCCTACATTGAGAAAATATGAAAAATACATTATACTGTTATGATTTTGTAATTTTCTATACTTCTTTTAAACTATATGTGCTTTATATTTCTAAAAATTTTCGCCTACGGCGCATTTTAGTAACCAAACACCTCTGCTTTCTTTTGTATAGCCGGTTTAAAAAGCAATGATTTTTATGGGCTCACACTAAAAAAATTTTCGAAATTTCTATTGGTCACAGTTACTCTACTATAAAAGAACACTGAGTAGTGAACAAAAAAAATAAAAACTCCAGTTAACAAGAATATGTTTTGCTTGGAATTTCTTTTCGTCAATTTAAACTGTTTGAACTTGAATATTTGAAAAATTTTCGCCTGCGGCACAATTTTGTACCACAAAGATTCAATTTTTTTTTAAATTTTTGACTACCTCCTAACTAAAAAGTTTAGCTTTTTGGGCAAAATTAAAAAAATTGAGAAGATAACGCGTTTTTTAAACTTAGCACCCGGCGGTAGTCAAGCTAAAACCGGCGCTGGCAACAACATTAAATCCTTGACAAGGATTAAATACATTAATTGGCTCGACTCGACTTCACTATTGTTTGTAATAAAGTAATTTACATTTTTAATTGTTTTCAATCCCCGTTCAACTAAACTTGAATAATTTTTTTTATTTCTTTAATATATTTGCCTATCTATAGAAAGAGCACATACCAAATATCAGCCCTCAAATCGCAATATTTAATTTGCAATAAGTAATTAAAGTTGTGACCGCAAGCTATTCACTTGAAACGACACGAAAAGCGCGGGAATGGTTGTGACGTCACACCGCTCGATCGATCGGAAGGCAGTGACAGGAGTGACAGCTTCACAGTATTAGAGAAGGAAGTCTGATGTAGGTCAAAAATAAGAACCGCCTAAAAGTTTAAATTTAACAAGCACTTCTTTAACTGAATGATGAGGCCACGGGACTAGTAATTCGTAGGTCCCGGGTTCAATCCCACAAGAAGTTATTTTCTATTATCACTGCATTCTACCTCTTATATTTATCACCGATTATCATTTTTGATTATTACTCATAATCTACTCTACAGGGTGGGTCGAAGTTAAACCGCCATAATCAAAATTTGAGTAGTATTTTTAAAAATATAACATTTTGTCCAAAAACGCTTCGTTTTCGACATACAGGGCGTCAAAGTTTTCTTTTAAAAACAGAAAAAAATTAGTATTTTCGGTTCCATTTATGCTATCGAGTTGAAAATTGCTACTTTTATGTTTTCTGGGACGGCGATTATGAATTTTCTATCAACTTTCTTCTAGCCGCTAGAGGGCGTTGGCTACGTCGTTACTTTCGAACAAAAGTGTTTTAAACTTTTTTGTCGTTGAAAAATATGCATTTTAGACAGCGGAATATTAAATTACATTCGATTTTGAACAAAAAATGTCTCTTGTAAAAATACGAAAACCTTAATTGTTTTCATGAAAATCGCAATTTTGTGTCGCGGTGCGCGTGAATTCGAAAAAATTAAAATTTCGTAGTAGGCTGAGAAATGGGATTTATTCATTTGGAATTCTTTATTTACAGTAGGTATTGTCCTAAATTAACAATTTTTGTGAAATTAGTAATAAAAAGAACTTTAACCAAGACAACGTTTTCGGACAAAATGTTATATATGAAGAACCCCATTTATTTTTAAAAATACTACTCAAATTTTGAGTATGGCGGTTTAACTTCGACTCACCCTGTATAGTGTATTTAAATTGAAAGTACTTACCTACCTCAGAGAAATATCCAATAACCTTGGTCATTTCTCTGAGTTACCTACCTAATACAATACATCGCTCGATGCGTAAGCTCTTTGGCCTCTGAGAGAGTTTTAAGACCCGAGGCAACACGGGCGTTAAACAACCTCCTCGGCCAAAAAAGTGCGCTTACGCATCTCGCAATGTAAATAACTATTTAATACAGCACACTCTTTTCAAACGTTATCAACAATATCAAGACTGAGATAGACTTTAAGACGGATAGACAAGGATGGGACGTTCTCGTTGATCTTTCTAAACAAAGCTTGCGTGGTGCTGTAGTTTTTGTACATGTGCCGCCCATATTAGTTTATACATGGTGCCGCCGCCCACCAGAGGCGCCACCACCAACGAGCTACTTGACGTCACAACCAAGGAGGGCGCGTTACAAGAATGATTTGAATTATGCAGTTTTCAATTGTTTATATTTATTAAATAAAAATAAAAAATGAGTTTTTTTGTGAACTGTGGTTCATTTAATGGCAATAAATTACGTTTGAAAGTAATATTTTTCAAATTTAATTTTTGTGCAAGTTCCCCATTGGCCCGGGACGCCGAGTTCGAATGCCCCTGTATACAGGGTGTTCCTAAATATCATGTACATACGGAAGGGGGTAATTCTTTGGCCCATTTTAAGAAAAAAACTTCATATGAACGTATGTCGTAAACGTCCTAACTTTTGAGATACAGGGCGTTAAAGTTCATTTTTTTAAATTGAATTTTGGCTACATCTCCCGAAATAATCAAGCTGCTGAACTGAAATTTGGCACTGCTGTTTTTGGGGATGGAGAATAAGCTGAAAATGTCAATTTCAGCGTATCTCACAGAGGGCGCCACTTGCGCTGTTTGATTACGCTTTTACGCGTAATCATTTTAGTGCATCTTTTAATTCTGCAAGAAAAAGGTATTCTTGTTTCATAACGATTAAATCAACCGTTTGCTTTGAAATTGCCAAAATGTTCTCCAAAACACCTGTTGACTTCAATATTCGAAACATAAAATTTTCACCTACCACCTTCAAGTGTTACAGATCAACTGTACCATTTAAACTGAGCAAAAAATCCCTATGAATAATGTACCAAAAATTATTCGCTTTCAAAATGGAAAGGATTGAATTTGACAAAATTTGGACACTCTATTTCAAGAAAACCAATGGTGTTTTGACCAATGCCCATTTGGCATTTTTTTCAACATTTTGAATGTACAGTTGATCTGTAACATTTGAAAGCAGTAGATGAAAATTTTATGTTTCGAATATTGGAATCAACAGGTGTTGAGGGGCACGTTTTGGTAATTTCAACGCAAACGGTTGATTTAATCGTTATGAAACAAGAGTACCTTTTTCTTACAAAATGAAAAGATGCACTAAAATGAGGGACCTGCAGGACCAAAAAGATAACCTCAAAAAAGTTACGCGTAAAAGCGTGATCAAAAAACAGCGCAAGTGGCGCCCTCTGTGAGATACGGTGAAATTGACATTTTCAGCTTATTCTCCATCCCCAAAAAACATAGCAGTGCCAAATTTCAGTTCAGCAGCTTGATTATTTCGGGAGATGTAGCCAAAATTCAATTTAAAAAAATGAACTTCAACGCCCTGTATCTCAAAAGTAAGGACGTTTACGACATACGTTAATATGAAGTTTTTTTCTTAAAATGGGCCAAAGAATGACCCCCTTCCGTATGTACATGATATTTAGGAACACCCTGTATACATATACGGCATTATACAAACTAGCGGAAAAATTAAAAGTAAAAAAATATTTTTAAAAAAAGCTTTTATTTAAATGCGCTAAAAAGAATAAAATAATCTTTTCTTTTAAAACTTTTACTATCAACTTATAACGTCATTCCACAATTTATATGATATAAAAGCTTGTCGCGAGATTTAAGTAGTGGTATTTACTTAGTTTGAAAACTTAAATCTCGCGACAAGCTTTTATATCATATAAATTGTGGAATGACGTTATAAGTTGATAGTAAAAGTTTTAAAAGAAAAGATTATTTTATTCTTTTTAGCGCATTTAAATAAAAGCTTTTTTTAAAAATATTTTTTTACTTTTAATTTATTTTGTAATTTTTAGTTTGGCCAGGTGTCTGAGTCTATTCATCTCAGTTAACGCATCATTGTTGCAAGGTCGTTTGCCGGTTAGTTTAGAACAGTCTAGCTCTTCAATGAGGAGACCTTCTAATGACCATCTTGGGTGTTCCGCCATGTTGGATTTAGAATGACGTCACACATATAATCATGCATTGTCATCCAAATTAAACGTGTGTACAAAATTTCAGCTCGATCGGTTGAAATTTAACTAGTCCGCCATCTTGAGTGTTCCGCCATGTTGGATTTAGAATGACGTCACACATATAATCATGCATTGTCATCCAAATTAAACGTGTGTACAAAATTTCAGCTCGATCGGTTGAAATTTAACTAGTCCGCCATCTTGAGTGTTCCGCCATGTTGGATTTAGAATGACGTCACACATATAATCATGCATTGTCATCCAAATTAAACGTGTGTACAAAATTTCAGCTCGATCGGTTGAAATTTAACTAGTCCGCCATCTTGAGTGTTCCGCCATGTTGGATTTAGAATGACGTCACACATATAATCATGCATTGTCATCCAAATTAAACGTGTGTACAAAATTTCAGCTCGATCGGTTGAAATTTAACTAGTCCGCCATCTTGAGTGTTCCGCCATGTTGGATTTAGAATGACGTCACACATATAATCATGCATTGTCATCCAAATTAAACGTGTGTACAAAATTTCAGCTCTATCGGTTGAAATTTAACTAGTCCGCCATCTTGGGTGATCCGCCATGTTGGATTTAGAATGACGTCACACATATAATCATGCATTGTCATCCAAATTAAACGTGTGTACAAAATTTCAGCTCGATCGGTTGAAGATATCTGCTTCAAAATTGAGTTGCAAGATTCCACCCGAACAAATTACATACATACATACATACATTGCAAGTTAAATAAAAGCTTTTAAAAAACAACAATATTTGTACGCAAAAGCGCCACCCACCTGTTGCACGCTATACCCCAGGGCCGGCACAGCTCACCATCGCTTTCCCCCTCTCTGCCGAAAATCAGGGTAGGCCTAGGGCCGCTGTCCCTCACCATCACCGATTGGCTACCGTAGATCGGCCTGTACCTTTGAGCAAAAGAATATCGTCAGTTTTTCCGGTGGATCACTCTGTATACTGTTTCTTACCTATTCGCCGAAGGTGCCAAAGAATCCAAGCTAAACAACGAAGGGTCGGAAGACGAAGACGTTATTTTCAACTTGCCCATGTTGTTGATGGCGCCGAAACAACTTTCTGGGGGTGGTATGAAAGCAAAACCATCATCTTCGCATGGCAGCAGAGACCCCTGCATGACCCTTGCCTAAAAGTGCATTAAAAAAAAACACATTTAAACCTTCAAATTACGTCATTTCAAATACCGCCCGAGGCCAACGATAAAGACAGGCCATGGCGCTAACGCATAATCGCGTAGTCACGTGACCAACTTAGTCCTATACAGGGTGTCCCGTTAATAATGGTCCATAGAGCAACTGCACATATTTGGGGCCAAAATATGACGATTGAGGCTATATGCCTTATAGAAATGTTGTTTGTTTAAGAGAGTTCATTTTTTGAAATTGAATTATGGCTATATCTCCCAAAATAATGAAGCTGCTGAACTGAAATTTGGCACTGCTGTATTTTTGAGGATGGAGAATAAGCTAAAAATATCAATTTTACTGTATCTCACAGAGGGCGCCATTTGCGCTGTTTTTGGATCGTGTTTTTACTCCTAACTTTTTTGAGGTTATCTTTTTGATGTTACAAGTCCATCATTTTAAGGCATCTTTTCATTCTGCAACAAAAAGGTACTCTTGTTTTATAACGATAAAATCAACCGTTTGCGTTGAAATTGGCAAAATGTGCCCCGAAACACCTGTAGACTCCAACATTCGAAAAATAAAATTTTTACCTGTTACTTTCAAATGTTACAGATTCGCTGTACCATTTAAAGTGAGAAAAAAATTGCTATGAACAATGTACCAAAAATGTTTTGTTTTCAAAATGGAACGGATTGAAACTTGGCAAAATTTGGACACTCTATTTCAAGAAAACGAATGGTGTTTCGACCAATGCCCATCTGGCATTTTTTCTTTATTTTGAATGTACAGTCGATTTGTAACATTTGAAAGCGGTAGGTGAAAATTTTATGTTTCGAATATTGAAGTCAACAGGTGTTTTGGAGCACGTTTTGGAAATTTCAAGGCAAACGGTTGATTTGATCGTTATGAAACAAGAGTACCTTTTTGTTGCAGAATGAAAAGATGCCTTAAAATGATGGACCTGCAACATCAAAAAGATAACCTCAAAAAAGTTAGGAGTAAAAACACGATCCAAAAACAGCGCAAGTGGCGCCCTCTGTGAGATACAGCAAAATTCATATTTTTAGCTTATTCTCCATCCTAAAAAACATAGCAGTGCCAAATTTCAGTTGAGCAGCTTCATTATTTTGGGAGATGTAAAATGAACTTCAACGCCCTGTATCTCTTAAACAAACAACATTTCTATAAGGCATATTAGCCTCAATCGTCATATTTTGGCCCCAAATATGTGCAGTTGCTCTATGGACCATTATTAACGGGACACCCTGTATAATAAAAGGCATTTTTAGAGATAAGTAGAAAAAACAAATTTCGTAACAATCCATTACATTATTGTTTTTGTGCGTCCAGGCTTTCTCTAATTGTTTTTTCAAAATTTTCAACCTGCCTCAGCTGATTTGGGCTGAGAGTTAAACGGCACTGCACTCAAATATTTCGGCACATTCTCAAAAATTGTTGGGACAGCACCTTCCTTTAGCTTAGGTGATATTCTCTATAGGTATTTTCCTCCCACAACGCATTTGTCCACTTTAAATTGTTTCACTTTCTTGAAAATGTGTTAGCCACACATACTTAAGGGTTTTTTAGAAATTAAATATCAGTTGGGATTTTACGAATCCATTTTTGGCGGAAATTTTCATCCCGAGGCAAAACAAATGTTTGTTATGGCGACACTTTCTTCCTGTCTTTTGTAATATGTATAAATATAATATAAACAGACCCAATATTTGGTATTTAGGTTATTTTTTACGAAATAAAAATGAAAACTCACCTCAGTATACTGTAAATATTGACGTGGTCCCAGTTGATCGGCAGCGTGAAAGGCCGAATAGGAACCGTACCAGGGCGTGGGTCGACAACGAAAATCCTCGGGTACGTTACAACACTGATTTATTTCGCACAAGGGAATGGTGAATACAAAATACACAAACCCGAACGTGGTCAACGGACCGTCTGAACTGGCGGATCTCCCGTAAGCAGTTCACCCGTCTGTGTCTCAGGCTCCACTGTCCATTCCGGGGGGAATGAACAGTGGGGCGAGCGGCACCAATACTCCTGGACGGCACGGCTCCCACCCAGAGGCCATAACAACACCTGGGCGGTTCCCCTCCGCCAGGACACACGAGCACTAGACATGAACTTGTTTCTAAAATACAAACTAAGACGTTTAAAAACACTTTAAACGGTTAAAACTTCTCATAACCCAAGCTGCCGCTTTCAGTTACATGACAAATGACATGTGACGTCCGACTAAGTTGGTCTACAGTGGCTTTATACAAGACAGTGGCGACACGGCCGCCATGTTTCGTCAAATTAGAGGTGGGACTATTTAAAAAATATATCGATATTGTGAATCCAGATCCAGTATCGATTTTTTTATCGATATGACTTATATATTAAATAAAATCAATTTATTGCCCATTTTTTGAGAAATAAACGGTACCTACCTGTTCCGTTTCCTTTACATTTTAAAATTAATTACTAATATCAGTGACTATAGGTACTGCTAATATTTAATGGTTCTCACTCACTGGACATGTCTAGAATAGACCAACAAATTTTGAGCATGTGTTTGTATTTGAAAAGTTCAGAAATGAGCAGGTAGCAATACTCAGAAAATTTTAAAAATATAAAATAGGGAAAACACAATATAATTATATGGTACTTTTAGTTTAGGAAATAAAGTAATGATAACTACATTATAATAAAACAACTCCAAACGTAGGCATGTTCAATTTATAATTGGTGTTTATTGGTGTTATTATGTACATACAGAAAACTTTAGAATTAACAATTTTCTTCAGAGCTGTTGAAGTCCTAAAGCACTTGGTATACGAGACTGAAACTCATAGAATAATTATTGTTTTTATTTTTGGTTTTTGACACTTTTTATTATTTTCATGGATACACCATAAGAAAAATGAAAAGTGATATTACAATCTTCAACATCCTTCCCTTTGGATAATTTTTCTTAGGCCCATTGTTTTACAGGAGTAACAGCCTCTCAAAATATTTTTGGCTTAAATAAGTAAAGCTTTCATGAAAATGTTCGCAATTTGCTCCATTGTGCTTGTTTGAGACCATAAAAACTGGAGTCTACAAAACTCTATTGGTTGAATCTTCATAACCTTTTGGTTGTTTCACATAAACATCCTCATCGATTTTTCGATATAAGCGCATGCTGTAGAGACATCCATCGAGTCAATTCAACATTTTCACCAGCAGCTATATGCTTAATATTCCTTTTATTATCATTCCAGGTTTGACTACAGGGCTAAACGTTTGGTCATAGTCTTCACCTTTTCTTTGTGAACAACCTTTCATTACCAACCTCGCCTAGTATTTTTCTATTGATCCATCCGGAATTATCCTCTCCTTGTATATCCATTTACAAGATACTATACCTAATGCTTCCTTGTCTTCTGGAAGTCTCTGTAAAACTCATTTTTGTTTTATTCCTGTGACTTCATTTCTTTATCCATTACAGCTAACCATCACTTTATACATTACAGCTTCTTCATAGTTATTAGGACCACTAATTTTCAAAACATTTGCAACAGCTTTCATAACAAAGTTTTCAAATTTTGCCGGTTTTGCAATTTTCTACGGTCCCTCAGCTCCATTATTTTCATTTCTTCATGATCTTCCTCCTGCTAATCAGTCTTCTTTTGACCGTCTGTACCGCTTTTTCCAACTTCTTCGTTGTATTCTTCCTCTGGATAACCATCATCTTCTTGCAACCTTCCCTCGCTTTTATACATTTCTTGCAATGACAACCATCTACGTTGTGGTCACCTTACTTTACTTTTATCAAAGAAAAACCCAGATAAAGCGCAGAAATATGATAATACACACATAAACAAAGCGTACGTCCATAATAAGGGAAAACACGAATGACGGATCTGTACAATGACGCCGTCATTATGAAATCGATACAAATAAGTCGATCCATTATGACAGAATTTGACGAAACATGGCGGAACCAATCAAAAATCGGACCACGGTCGTCGCCACTGTCTCGTATAAAGCCACTGCAAGGCCTACTATAAAGACAGGCCCTGGCGCACAAAAATCACGTGACCACCTTAGGCCGACGTTACATGTCATTTGTCACATAACTGAAAGCGGCAGCTTGGGTTTTGAGAAGTTTTAAATGTTTAAATTGTTTTTAAACATGTTAGTTTATATTTTAGAAACAAGTTTGTGTCTAGTGCGCGTGTGTCCTGGCGGAGGGAAACCGCCCAGGTGTTATTATGGCCTCTGGGTGGGAGTCGTGCCGTCCAAGAGTATTGGTGCCGCTCGCACCGACGCGTGAGCGCTGTAAAGGGGAATCCTCCCCCGAACCACAGAATAGGGAGCCCGGAATTCCGGAATGGACTATTATGGACATGGACCGTATTGGACTGGACAGTGGAGCCTGAGACACAGAGGGGTGAACTGCTTACGGGAGATAAGCGAGTTCAGACGGTCCGGGTGGCTGGAAGCCGTTCCCGTTGACCACGTTCGGGTTTGTGTATTTATTGTATTCACCATTCACCTTGTGCGAAATAAATCAGTGTTGTAACCGTTGATTTTCGTTGTCGACCCACGCCCCGATACGGTTTCTATTCGGTCTTTCACGCTGCCGAACAACTGAGACCTCGTCAATAAGTATTTACAGTATACCTACTGAGGTTAGTTTTCATTTTTATTTCGTAAAAAATAACCTAAATACCAAATATTGGGTATGTTTATATTATATTTATACATATTACAAAAGCCAGGAAGAAAGTGTCGCCATAACAAACATTTGTTTTGCCTCGGGATGAAAATTTCCGCCAAAAATCGATTCGTCAAATTCCAACTGAGATTTAATTTCTAAAAAACCCTTAAGTATGTGTGGCTAACACATTTTCAAGAAAGTGAAACAATTAAAGTGGACAAATGTGTTGTGGGAGGAAAATACCTATAGAGAATATCACCCAAGCTAAAGGAAGGTGATGTCCCAACAATTTTTGAGAAGTGCCAAAATATTGTGAGTGCAGTGCCGTTTAACTCTCAGCCCAAAACAGCTGAGGCAGGTTGAAAATCTTGAAAAAACAATTATAGAAAGCTTGGATGCACAAAACCAATAATGTAATAGATGAAAGAAATCTTGCCAAATTGTTACGAAATTTGTTTTTTTTACTTATCTCCAAAAATGCCTTTCATTACATAGCACTAAGTTGGTCACGTGACTACGCGCCGTGGCCTGTCTTTATCGTTGGCCTCGAAGCCACTGTAAGTTGGTCGCGTGATTTTTGTGCGCCATGGCCTGTCTTTATCGAAAACCGCCGTGCGTTACCTGTCTGAGTTCCCTCGTCGCCATCTGGTTGCACTTGACGACCTCCTGGACGTCCATGGACGCCGCCGAGTCGGTGATGTTCTCCGACGCCAGGGCGAGGCGCGTGTAGCAGACCCGCAGGTTCTCCAGCTGCGACTGCAGCAGGGACACCTTCACCTGGCGGCCCTGCTCGACGCGCCGCAGGAGTTCGAGTTCCCTGGCCTCGAAGGCGGTGACGAACCTGCGCATCACTTTGCGCACCTCGGCCGCCACCGCGAACGCCCTGTGGTCGACCTTCTCGGCGGCCCTCTGGACGTCGTCGAGCGCCTGCCGGACGGCGGCGGTGGCGACGCGGACGTCGCGCTGCAGGCGCAGCAGCGAGGACCTCGGGTCGTGGTCGCCGGACGCGCTGCCGAATAGGCTGTCCGCGGCGGTTGGATAGCAAGAAGAAGGTCCCGCGCAGTCGGCGCAAGTGGGGCGGCTGGCCGGGTGGGCGTGGTTGCAGCAGACCGCGGTCGTCGTCGGCGGGCTGACGCTGCTGCTGCTGGCCTGTCGGAGGACGAGCTACTTTGAAGATCGGCCGGCGGTACAACAATTATACACGAAATCATCGGAATTGGGGTGCTGTTTTGGGTTTTTTGCGATTTTCGGCGAAATGCGACCACCTAGCGGAAAATGTGCTACACAAATTTGTAGATATCAAAAAAATCTAAAACAACATAACCACAAGTTTTCCGAGAAAATGGCGGAATGCCGATTTTTAGGATTTTATTTTTCCCTCTCGCAAAAATAACTCAATTTACATGAAATTTTGATTTTACTGGAATCTGAGAAACAAAACCCAAAACCTTCCACGGAAAACTAGTGTCTACTTTTAAAGATATACAAATCTATAAAATCTATGTACAGGGTGTCCAACTTTATTACCGTACAAATCAGTAAAATCTTAATTTTTGGAGATAATCGCCTGAACTTTGTTTTTGTTTGAAAGGCCTTCAAAAACCGCTTCTTTTGACGTTTCTGCCATTTTCAAAATGCAAATACAGGGCCGGCCGCGATTTTTTTATACCCACGAAAACCATTTAGCGATTTTTTTATTTAAAATCTGACCACACAGCGTTAATCAGAACATCCCAAAACCATTTTATACCAAATTTGAATAAAAAATATACAGGGAGTTCCACTCTGCAGGGTGTCAAAGTTGAGCAAATTAGTAATTTTAAAGGCATCTGCCAAGTCAAGTGTGCCATGGAATCCCCTCAAAACAGTGAATGGTCAATAGGACCACTCAAGGTGTTGGTGTGCAAAGGTCCAATACAAAATATACAGAGTGTTCTTTTCTGTGGCATCTCAAATTACTGAATTTTTGGAATTTTGTAGGGATAAAAAATCATTTATAACAAAACCGCTCCACACACTATAAACGAACTAAATCTAAAAAATACAGAAGCCTGCCAGTCAGTAAGTCCATATCAGTTAAGGTAGCTGGTGTGCCATAATAGGAAACGCACAGAAAATCTATCATCTTAGACAGTGACTTTGTTGAGAAAGGTCCAATAATTTAAATTGTTTGTATTTGTTGGTTGGCATTTTGTAAAGAAATAAATTACTTTTGTGTTTATTAATATTTTTTCAATGATTCCAGAGCACTCCTGACCAGTATAAAGTTTAGTAAAATTTCAGAATTTTGAGATGGCTCGGAGAAAGATACCCTGTATATTTTTATAGTAAATCTTTTCACATTAACATTTTTAGTGGTCCTGTTGACCATTCAACTGTTTTGAAGGGATTCCATGGCACATTTGACTCGCCAGATGTCTTTAAATTTTCTATTTTGCTCAACTTTGAGACCCTACAGAATGGAACGCCCTGTATATTTTTTGTTCAGATTTTGTGTATGGGGGTTTTGGGGTGTTCTGATTAATGCTATGGGGTCAGATTATAAATAATAAAATTGCTAAATGGTTTTTGTGAAAATCGGCAGCCGGCCCTGTATTTGCATTTTGAAAATAGCGGGAACGTCAAAAGAAGAGGTTTTTGAAGGCCTTTCATACAAAAAAAGGTTAGGCGATTATCTCCAAAAATTAAGATTTTACTGATTTGTACAGTAATAAAGTTGGACACCCTGTATATACAATTTTTGTAGATAATTAATTGTCTAAACTTTTTGTTCGAAAATCCGACTTTGTCCTTTCCTGAGTCATTGAACATCTTTGGAAATTCAAAATTTTGTTTAACTTGCTAAACGACCTTTCTGCTCTAGGGCAGTTGCAAAGTATGGTGGAAAATATTTTTAACAAAACAGTGAGAGCAGGGGAGCTAACGGTGAGTGATGAACTTGCGAGGTGGAGGTAACGACGACTCGAAGAGCGAGGAAAGACTGAAAGAGGAAAGTCAAGAACGGCGGTGCAGCAAAATAGTGAACAAAGCAGCGTTGCCAACCGTTCCTTTAAAGGAAATATTTGCCGGGGATAACGCAAAAATAATACAAATAATAGACCATAATATTGTCGTGATTGTACGTTCAATTTGGCAATTGCACTAAAGCATAAAGTCCGGGTTAGAGTTGAGGGCGAGGGGGGCACAGGGGGGCACGCTACTGTATACAGCGTGATGAATAAAAAATGCGAAAGTGTGATTTTCTTTCTTCTTTTGAGTAGGTGGCTGTGAATTCATATTTGACATTGTCTTGGGATTCCAAACAACTTTTCTTAGTGCCATTCTGTTGTAATTCTAAAAATAAGGGTACTTTACTCTCGAGGAATTTTCATATTTTTCAACCTTCCTTGTATACGAATAAAAATTTCAAAATTTTTACGGGTGGATTTTGAGTTTAAGCACAAGCACCAACTTTTGTCAACAATAATTTTTTTGAGAAACTTCAAATAAAGAAAATATCCATTTGTGTCCAACTTTCTGGCAGACACTGTATAAATATAGTTATATCGATAAAAAAATTCGATTCTGAATCTATACACAATATCGATATATTTTTAAAAAAGTCCCACCTCTAATTTGCCAAAACATAGCGACCGTGTCGCCACTGTCTTGAATCTTGTATCAAAAACATAAAAGAGTTGCCTATCTGTCGTATCTATGTCTATGAGTTAGATTAAGGAAATCTCGTGACTGAATGTAATAAGATGATAAAAGATGGAACTTTTAGTGGGTTTGCAGTGAAGTTGGTCTTTAAAGAAAACTATTTTTATTATACTTCTTTGAAAGCACCTTATTTTCATCTGTTTTAGCAATAATGAAAGATCGGGGTTTTCGGGCTAGCGCAGGAAACAGCGCATGGAAAAACTTTCCGTGCGCTGAATAAAAATATCGAATATATGGCTTTAAAATAGAAATATACTATAGCAAAGTAAACTAAATTTAAGAAATTCTATATGCTCTATGATATTTAACATATACCTATTTTGTATTTTAATTCGTAAGTGTTTCAATATTTAGATACATTTCTGTAATATTTTTGACGTTTTATTCACCTCATCTGACAATAACTAATTTACAACAAAGCACCTTTGAAATAATTTGAGAGTAACCATGGAAACGCATCATACATACCAAACACTATATTGTCTGCATTGTTTATTTTTTTTTCAATTAAATTTACTATAATATGCCGATAAAATGTTTTAAGTTTCCGTTTTCAAAGAAGTATAATAAAAAATATCGTTCATTACACGTCCATGACTTCCCGTGTTCGGCTGCGCCTCACAAGGGAATTTGTCACGCGCACACGGAAAAATCTTTCTTTCCAGACTCGTAATGGAATATACTATTGTTAATTGCCAAGCTTTCGGAATTGTTTATTCCTTCTTCAGGAGAGTTAACGCTAGATTTGTTTTGAAACTATATTATCGATGGCAAATTTTTTATGAAACATCTTCAGATGTGTTTTTTTAACAAGACATAAAATTTAAATGTTGAAATTTGTAAGATATCTAAAAATGTAATTTTCAAAATGTAATTTTCAATTTTTATAATTTTATTTTTAGATACAGGGTCCGTCAAATGTATGGAATAATGGGTGTATCTTTTTTATTTTTGTTTTTGAAAAAAGTGTTATACAAAAGTTGGTTAATTTTTTGGCACTTTCTGGTTACCTTGAATTTTTTCAATCCGTCATAGTTACGTTGCTATGGTGACCAACAAGATTTTGTGATCAGCGTTCATTTCTGCATTAGGTACTTCAAAAATATCTAATGGTTGCATAAGAAAATAATCGACAAAAATCACTTTTACGAAAAATCAGCCAAAATTAACCAAGAAACTTTTGTATAACACATTTTTTTCAAAAACAATAATAAAAAAGATACACCCATTATTCCATACATTTGACGGACTTTGTATCTATTACAAATTAAATTTTCAACATTTAAATTTTGTCTCGTTAAAAAAACGCATCTGAATATTTTTCATAAAAAATTTGCCATGGATAATATAGTTTTAAAACAAATCTAACGTTAACTGCCCTGAAGAAGGAATAAACAATTCCGAAAGCTTGGCAATTAACAAATAGTTTTCTTTTACGACCAACTTGACTGCAAACCCACTAATAGTTCCATCTTTTATCATATGTCTATGAGTATACCGGACATAAACGACAACTGGTGGCTAGGTATAACTTCGTCCCCATGGTTACCCTATCGTTTCAAAATCGTATCATCCCATTGGCGGACCCCCCGCTTCGAAAAGCGAACGGCCAATCCCGACCGGTCGCCAGTCGAAGCCCCGCCCCGGTCGGCCACTCACCGCGCTCGCTCCTCCCCCGCTGGCCGCGCCCGGCGACGCCGACCCGTCGCTGCGCCGCTCCGCCCCGCCCGCCGCCGGCGAAGGGGCGGGGCGCCAGCCGCCGCCCCCGCCCGCCCCGCCGCCGCCCGCCTCGCCGATCGCGTGGTCCCTGGTGAGCAGGACGCGGCGGTGCGCGTGCGCGCACGCGTCGCACAGCGGCTCGCCGCCGCACGTGGCGCACGCGAGCCGCGCGGGCCGCGCCGCCGGCAGGCAGGCCGCGCACAGCGGCAGCGACGAGGCGGCGGCGGGGGCGGCGGCGGCGGCGGCGGGGAAGAGGTGGGCGGCGGGGCCGGCGGCCACGATCGACACCGTCTGCAAAGAGGGAGGGGCACAGATGAAATAATCCAAAACTCCCGTGCTTCGTGAAAACCTATACATACTCTATTCAAACTAAACGCAAGCGAAACATAAACACAACCCATATAGCAAAGTCACATTGGCGGAATATTCTGATAATATTTTTTCGAGGAACATGCATATTGTAGGAATATTCATAAAAACTGTAGAAACATTATCTGAACATTGAGGCAACATTCAGGTGTTCGCCTTTTGAACGTACTATTTCACGTATTATAAACATTCACAAATATATTGAATGCACGTTCCACAAATATTATTACAGTAAAACTAACACAAAATTAGGCCAAACCCAAACATAAAAAAAAGTCCTTTCTAGCGCGAAATAGTTCCATACCCTCCTAAGAGTTAGTACTAAAAAGTTACACCACCACCAGCGTCGGGTTTCGGGGGGAGGGGGTGAAAAGGGCAGGAAATTCTTATTTTGCGTGAATATCTAGTAAACTATAAGGTTTAGCGCAAACGTCATCCTATACGCAAATGATATACATTAAATTACGAACAAGACTTGTTATATACAGAATTATGGTAAAGTGAACGGTTTCCATGATATGGAGGGGTAAAGATTTCTTTGTTTTTATTTCACGTAGTTTTTGTTGAAAAAATTTAAAATGATTACAGTATAAATTAGTAACTGAATAATGTATGTAAAATATATATAGATATATCTATGCATATATAGATACATATTACACCCATAGATTGTTATTTTTTGTCACCACATAACCTCATAAGTATATGACTGTAAATATGTCCAATACAAGTTAGTAGCCTTAGTTAATTTGTACTCACTTTTTGCCCTCATTCATTATAGCGTTCTGATTTCCATTCGTTCTTTTATGTCAAATCATTCCCATATCTAATTTGTACTTAGCTTGTAAAAATGAGAAAGTCATGAATAGGAAGCTCATGTGAAAAACAAGAAAATATATATTAAACAATCCTCATCGTATCCTTCTGCAGAGATGGATGCGACCAAAACTGCGAGTGTGAGATATTCACGCAAAACTGTGAAAAATAAGAATTTCCTGCCCTTTTCACCCCCTCCCCCCGAAACCCGACGCTGGTGGTGCTGTAACTTTTTAGTACTAACTCTTAGGAAGGTATGGAATTATTTCGCGCTAAAGAGAACTATTTTTTTGGATGTTTGGGTTTTGGCCCAATTTTACTGTACTATATTCAATGTATGTTCTATGTATATCAATTTAATATTCACGTGTACATTATAAAATAAAAAAAATCCACCAACGCCAGTTTCTGGGTTCGAACCTACGACCATCGATTTACAAGTTGACGCTCTAACCAACTGAGCCATCGAGGTACTTGGAAATATTATCTAAAAATAGTGTAAGCTAGAATCTCTGTGACGTCACAAGACTAGGAATAAGTACCGTTTGTGAACATTCATAAGATATTTGCTGTATGAATATAGTATTTAGCATGTTCCAGCAATATTCCAAATTGCACGTTCCTAAGGTGAACGTGCCTGTAATGCACTTAAGTTAAATGTTCAATTTATAAATATTTATAGAACCACTAAGTTAGGAATATGTTACACAAGATATTGTGGAAATATCCCTTCTTATTCAAAACAAACATATCATTTGTACATCCATCTAACATATTATATTTGTATCTGCAATTATCAAATATCTTGGGTACATGCAGTTACTGAACATATTTCGTAAAATATTGTAACAATGTTTTATAAATATGGAGAATATTTTTTGCACATTAAGAACTTATTTTGCATATTCAAAAAATATTAAATGCTATATGGGAAGTTGTTGCATGGCTAGAGCGTGATACGCACGTGATCGGCTTGCTATTGGCTATGGCCCGGCGGGCGAGTGCAGCGAGTCGGTGTTTCTTACAGAGGTGTATCGAGTTGCAAGTGGACCTTTATTTTTTTCCGGTATAATTCTTTGGCTGTTTATTAATTGTTGGGGCTACGATTTGTGTTAATAGTAGAAATTTGCAGGTAAGTGAATGACTAGGTGTGCCATAAAAGTTTGTTTTTAAAGTTCTCAGTACTGGGGCATATTATTTTAATATTCTATATTATAAAATTCATAGAGATCGTCCTTAATGCGGCCCTGCCTCGTATTAGCCCTCAGAATTGTTCACGTGCTTCCATCGTGTAAATGTTTACGCGCCACTTGCATTTAGTTTGAATAGAGTGTAGTAACTCGGATTTTCCACTTTCGAGAAATATGGAATTTATCAATTTTACCCTAGCCGTGACAATACCTACTTAATATTTATAAGAAGAGTAAAAACTTATTTCTCACAAAAAATACTGCTCTATGTAACGAACGGAGATGTAATTTAAAGTAAAAATTTAATACCTCTGTACTAACAGAGTTACCATTTTGAAATTGGTATATTCCTCAAGAAAAACAAATATTTTCATAGCATCTGGAGTTACTGTGTTCTGAAATTATTGTAAAAACTAATTTTGAACAAGCTACAAAATGCTGTAAAGATTGAAAGTATTATTTCACGATACATTATTGTTAATTCGATACATTCCTTTGGAGATGTGATAGGGGAGGAGGTAAGGAGTAAATTTAATCCTAATATGCATTATGCAAAACTCAATAGTTTCTTAGTAGACAAAAAAATCTACAGAACTTTTTTTAAACTTTTCAACTGCATTACTTGCCCAACACTATGGTCTTATGTTTGGAATGAAAAAAGTCCGGAAACATTTAGATCACAGGAAAACTTAAAATAAAAAGTTGTCAAAAATAATTTAAAAAAAAACATGAGTTTGCATAATGCATATATAGGATTAAATTTACTCCTTACCTCCGCCCTTATCACTTCTCCAAAGGAATTTATCGAATTACCGATAAAATTATGTACAGTGATCGGCAGAAAGTTGGACACAAATGGAAAACCTTTTTATTATTAATTTCTCTTATTCTTGATAAAAGTTGGTGCATTAACTCAACTGAAAACGCACACATATCAAAATTTAAATATCTCTTTTTTATACGAGGTAGATTCAAAAATGTCAAAATAACTCAAGAGTAAAGTACCCTTATTTTTAAAAATACGGTAAAAAGTTACTTACAAAAGTTGTTTGGAATCAAAGGTGGATGTCAGATTTAAAGTCACAGCCACCTAGTAAAAAAAAATATTGTTTTGTATTTTTTTCAACCACCCTGTGTATTACAAACAAAACAACAAAATATCCAAGCGCAACTTATCATCGGATAAGACATGAATTTGCTACTAAACTTTAATTTTTGTTCGATCAGCAGCTAGAAATTTAAATTAATCGAAATCAGAGTTTAAAAATATTAAATTTTTGTGGCCAACTTTCTGCCGGTCACTATGTATTATTTACTAGCGTGTCATATTTTGTTTTGGAACTTACCGAAAGAATATCTGATATAAAATTATCGACTAGGGATTCATTTGAAGACCTGAAGTTCTCTAAAGTTGTTGGTGGGGACGGGAGACTCATCGATATTTCCCTTGACATCGCGTATGGTAGGAGGAACTGAAAACATCAAAAGAAATCAAATTAAAACAAAAAAAAATCACATCCGCTCTACCGAAAGATTTGTTGGTATATCCATTTTGAAACCACTCCACATTTGGTTATTATGAATTACTTATTACGGATGATTTTGAATTTTGCTTCTTTGAGAAAAAAACTACTTGAATTTTTGACTGGGCGTCATCGTTTCACGTCATTTTTGATAAGAATAACCTCTAAGCTCTGTATAAACAATAATATACTGGGAGACAGATTTTTGGACGTGATTTTACTCAGTATGCCTTTCAAAGGGCATTTAATTATGTTGCGTATATTCATTCTCAGGGGCAATATAATACCTAACAAGTGGTTTGCCTATTATCGATAATACCTTTCGTTAATTTTACGAATTATAATCCAAATTTTTGTTGAGTATACATGGTGTCTACTTTTAAGTGTATACAAATCGATAAAAAATGTATTTTGTGAGATATTTTCAAATCAAAAACCTTTTTTTGTTTGAAATGCCTTCAAAAACCCTCAGGCTCAGAGAAAAATACCCTGTATATTTTGTAGTAAATCTTTTCACGCCATCATTTTGAGTGGTCCTGTTGACCATGCAACTGTTTTGAAGTGATTCCATGGCACACTTGACTCGCCAGATGTCTTTAAAATCCCTATTTTGCTCAACTTTGACACCCTACAGAATAGAACTCCCTGTATACTTTTTGTTCAAATTTGGTATATGGGGGTTATGGGGTGTTCTGATTAACGCTGTGGGGTCAGATTTTAAATAAAAAAATCGCTAAATGGTTTTCGTGAAAATCGGGGGTATAAAAAAATCGCAGCCGGCCCTGGATTTGTATTTTGAAAATGGCAGGAAGGTCAAAAGAAGCGGTTCTTGAAGGCCTTTCAAACAAAAAAAAGTTTAGGCGATTATCTCCAAAAATGAAGATTTTACGGATTTGTATACAGTTTTAAAGTTGGACACCCTGTATGTATCGAAAAAATCATACTTAAAAATGAGACATATTTAATCATTATTTTAAAAAGATTAAACGATGTTCTTTGCCATTTCCTTTATTAATACGACATTCTTGGGTAGTTTTGAATAAGTCTGCTTGATTTTCAGATATTTCCAAAGCATTCCTGTTTTTTAATGGAAAATAAAAATTAAATTTTTCAAATTTTAAGACCCTGTATAAATGTTAGTCGGCGAAGTAAATTAACAAAACATGGAGCATTGGGGTTTCAGGGGGTGGTGAATAAAGCTACGTTGCCAGATTTCCGATAAAAAAATCCCTAATGGCATTTTCCAAAAAATCGCATCGAATAAAAAATCATAGCAGGCCCGTAAAGTGTAGGAACTTTTTATATGTTTTAAGTTCTATGGTACTTGGTACTATAATTTGTTAAATGCCACCCTGTATTTTACAATTTGCAAAGAAATAAACATCTTTTTACCTTCGATCTTGGCGAGTCCATTTTATTTCATAAATTTAAGTCGTTCATTTAAAAAACGGTATATAAGTACCTAGTAGTTATCCTTCTCTCCAGCTATATTTTATATTGTTATAAATTTTACCACTTTTGTCGCAAGCAAATTTCACAAACAATAAACAACTACTGACCCGCCTGCACTAGGTACGAAATAAAACTGATATCTACTAATCGAGTTAAAAATTTTGACAAAAAACTAGAAGGTGTGGAACCAACGAAAACAAAACCCGGGAACTGAAGTTCCATTTCAGAACATAGAAATGTCTATAATAATAATAGTAGGCCTAGGGCTTATCGATCTTCAGAGGGTTGTAAAATGATATTTAAGTGACCTGCAGGTTTGGGTACCCACGTAATTTGGTACCACAAATGCAGCATCTTTGCCAAACTCTTAGATATACCTACCTATTCTTTTGTAACATATTTTCAGAAAAGGTAGTAAATGATGACCCAAACTTGAATAGACCCAGTATTAGATAATAAAATGTACTTTATGTTATTGCAGAATTCTCCAAGTATTTTCTAAATGGGGGCCTATCTATATCAATTATAATTCATTCAACTGTTGCTTCTAGTTTTGTCCCACATAATACGGTTATATGAATCTAAAAGCCAAAACCAAATACTGGCTTTTCAGGTCTGAGAAAATCTAGGGCCCGAATTCTCAGAATCGGCCCAAGGCCACCAGAACTGCGCACACGGGACCATAAGGGCCCTAGCCCAGGTCCGGACTGGAAATATTTAAAGAAATTTTTTTTTCAAGTTGCTGGAAAATTCATAAATTCTTAACAGTGAATGAACGAAACTTTAAACGTGTAACTCAAAAAATAACTTCAACAAATTTGTTTTCTGAGCTTTCGGAGAATAAATCTTCCTCCTTTCTCAAAGATCATGCCACGTCAAAGTGAAGTGACAGATTAATAAATTTCAGGTTAAAATGTCATGACAACAGAAACAATAGCCTAGCCACCTGCCTGTGTTCTATCTAATTATCTATACTAACTTCTCTTTGAATAAGTGGCAATAATATTTTACTGAATTCCACTGAACATTCAGCAACACACTTGTCCGTATTTCCTAGAATAAATGCAGATTCTTTAATTTTTCGGCTATTTCCTACTTCTTCTTTGAGAATTGGTTTGGACCTATCCCACAATATCCTATGATTGTTATTAAAAGAATGTTCACATATTTTTGACTTAGAAATTTGATTTTGCCCAATTAAAAATTAAATGGAAACCAAAGTTATTTCCGTTATTCTTCTGAATAACCCTCGGAAAAACCATCTCGAGTATTATATCGTTGGAAACCTCTAAAAATGACTGACTTTTGTGAGATCATAGCCAACTATTGTTTCCATTTAAAAAACAAAAGTGTTATATCTCGAAAATAGCAGCTGGCACGGAAACTAGGACATGATAACCACATTGGGGACACAATTCCCTCCAAGTTTGGTATTTACACCTTATATCAAAATTTCGTTTTTTAAATATCTAGTAAGCCATGACTTTTTTCAAAAATCCACACGGCGCGTTAAATTGGGCCCACAAAACTGCAATTCTTTCCACATTTAACCTTCCTTCTATCTCCGCTAGTTTCCGAGATCCCCATACTGATCATAAAGAAATCACCCTGTATGAAATAACTAAACAGGTTGAATCGCACAGAAAACAAAAGACAAATTAAGACAAATATTAAAAAATAATTAAAAACAAACGCAAAAAGTCATAACCTACCGGGTCGTACACAAATAAAATTGGGAACTTTCAAGGACATTCCCAGCCCGGTCCTGCGCAAGGCTGCCCTCTCAAAACACTCCTGGTGTTGTAGGTCAGGCCTACAATACTACCATCCCTATCACACTTATATCGCGCTTATAACGCCGTCTTTTTCTAACCTATCTAACGGTACAAAAATGCCGAATTCTAGGTATCATTTATCAACCAAAAGCGCTCGCACACCGTAACATTTCCATCTCTGTCTAACGCGTCGCGGAGTTCGTGATGTTTTCTTAGTTTTGCGATACGAAAATCGATATAGGAACGAGAGCGCATTCATGGTCAATGTCAAAAAGTTGGGGCGTGATCGCAAAAATATAAATGAAAGTAAACAAAAATAAAGCAAGAAAGTAACTGTAAACTGTAGATTTTCTAACCCTGCACCGACTCGACTGTCTTTTTTGGTTTACCCTACATATTTAAAAATAAGAACAAAATATCTAAGATACGTTCTATATTTTAGCAACAAGGTACGTTGACGTTTCTGCCAAAATTACGAATTACTTTTGTTTTATTTTTATTATTTTTTCACGCCCCACATTTTTACATTAAAAAAATTAAACGAACAATTATTCCACTTACCTTATCTTTCTCCTCAGTCCTGAGAAACTCACAAAAACAATATTCTACAACATATTTCCTATACGGGCAGCTGACAGTGCGCCGAAAAAAAAATATATCTATGTCCCACCCCGGCCAATACTGAACTCACCCTAATTTCTAGGCCTGAGTCAACCCTAGGGTAGCGCCGCTACCCCCCCTCCACTTGTTTCGCAAATCTCTCGGGGTAGTTTACTGTATTTGCGGAATTTTCGTGGTGTGCCTCAAGGGTCGGTGCTTGAGCCGCTACAGGTAGTCACCTATGGTGACCTTGGAATTCTGCTTGAAAAGTTGTGTGTTGTTTATGGGATTTATAGCGCGATAAGTGATAAGAAACGAGCTCCCATCGAAGTTTTATTACAGTTTATCTTAATGTAACTATGAAAAACGTTGCTTTAGATACATCGAACAATCCTAACAGAACCCCTTGCTCCAGGTAGATCCTTCAATTGCTACGTTCATCCCTACAATTTTTTGCGGCAAAGGTAAACTTATTGTGCCAATTCTCGGAAGTGAGCTCGTGTAATAAAAGCAGAAAATCAATACTGGAACTTTACAATGAAACAAGTGTTCCGTACGCGTTTTGTTAATACTTTTACAATAGCAGGTAAATGGTAAAGATGAGGCGATATTCTCTGTATCCGAGATGTTCGAAAATGCGGACGCACCTGGACAAACTTGCCAAAAACAAGTGGCTGAGAGATAGGTACCTATGCATTAAGAAAAGGATAGAAATAAGTACCTACTTTGGGTTTATTCTAAACAACAATCTAATACCTATACCAGCTTTAACCTAAAAAAATATGTATTTTTGAAAACATACACGCACTTGCTTAAAACACTAGGTATTTCGTTTTCGGATTAGGTACACCCTGTACAAGGTGTCCTAAAGTAAACACTTTGTCTATATCCGGAGTTCAAATCACTGTTTTTAAACTGGACATGAATTATTTAAATAATTTTGAATTTTTTCCTAACTTATTATTAGGTATTATTTTTAAAAAACTTAGTAATTTCAGAGAACATAACCTAACCTTCCTTGTTCTCTAGTAATTTGGTGCATAAGTTATACAGTGTGGTACAAGTTTTGGGACACAACTTCAGGCGAGACTTCAGGAATCTATTCAAAGCTTCAAAATAAGTAGGTTTTTTTTTATATAAACATATAGGGGAGAACTAGTTTGACCTAACAATGAATCATATAAAAACGGTAAAATCAAAGCAGTAAATTTAAAAAAAATGCAATCAAATTGCATCAAGTAAAACGAAGAAAACTTTTGGATTTTTTATAGCAGGGTTTCCCAACGAAAACTTGACCCCCAAAAATTAGAAAACCGAAAAATATTTGAAAATTCGCCGAGACCCGTCGATTTTTGTTCTTGGGGGGAGCTTTTTTGACAGTCCCAACTTTAAAATCTCAAATGGAACTACCCCCCTTGTGGCGCATCATTTTAAAGCCCTTTTTATTGCGAATACAGTAATGCGTCGTTTTTAGAAATCTGTTGAGATTTGACAGAATTATTGGCTAAAAACGGAAAGTTGACAATCCACTGTACGCGTAGTAATTTCTTACACAAATGCTCGTCACTAATAAGTTTTTATCTACTACACACGACAAAATTACCTACCTAGTTTTTATTGACATGTGATCAGTTTACAAAAAAGTCCCAAATGAAAAAGCTGAAGCAAAACAAAAAAGTTCATATACGAATTCAAACCTTACCTACATCTTTTTAAAATATGTAACAGAAAGTCACTGTCACAAAAAAAGTTCCCGTTTTTTTGCTTGTAACCACAAAATCGTTAGTTTCAGCCTGCTATTGAAAGTGGAAACGTATTTTCGAAATGGTTTATTCTATCGCGGAAAGGGTAGAAATTGTTGCAATTTGTTATCGAAATCATGATTGCGCTAAAGCTACAGCACGAATTGCAACAATTTCTGGTAATTATTGAATATAGTGTATGCACCGCCCGATTTTGTTGAAATTTTGGCTACCCCCCTATTTTCGAGGTCCCTGAACACGAATCTGACCTCAGCTTGTTGAGGCCGGACGTATTTTCCGGGAAAATGAATTTTCAAATTTCCTTTTGACACCCCACTTTTCGCGGCGCTATTTGTGGCTCTTATCGGGATGAATTTTTACTGTGCGCAGCTCAAACTAATCACCACACTATTTTGCACCTTCTGCAACATCGAAACTTCGCGAAAACCCGCGGGAAAACAGAAATTTTCCAAGATTTATACAATGTTTTGGGACATACTCATTTTCCCTCGACATTCAGCTGCGATTGCGCGGGAGAGACGGAGAGCGACAGCTGGCGCTGCTATACGGAGCCAACGATGTTGCGAGGTTAGAACTAGAGGAGTTATGTAAAAGTAAAAAAAAATTAAATTATGGAATATAGTGTATGCACCGCCCGATTTTCTTGAAATTTCGGCTACCCCCCTATTTTCGAAATCCCTGAACACGAATCTGACCTCAGCTTCTTGAGTCCGGACGTAGTTTCCGAGAAAATGAATTTTCAAATTTTTTTTTGACACCCCACTTTTCGCGGCGATATTTGGTTATAATCGAGATGAATTTAGCTCAAACTGATCACCACCCTATTTTGCACCTTCTGCAGCATCGAAAGTTCGCGAAAAGCCGCGGAAAAAACGAAATTTTGAAAGATTTATGCCGTGTTTACGCCCGGCCCGGCCGCTGTTTTCGCGCGCCGATCGTCGGGCGAAAACAGCGGCCGGGCCGGGCGTAAACACGGCATAAATCTTTCAAAATTTCGGTTTTTCCGCGGCTTTTCGCGAACTTTCGATGCTGCAGAAGGTGCAAAATAGGGTGGTGATCAGTTTGAGCTGCGCACACTAAAAATTTATCCGGATTATAACCACAAATATCGCCGTGAAAAGTGGGGTGTCAAAAGGAAAGTTGAAAATTTATTTTCTCGGAAACTATGTCCGACCTCAAAACACTGAGGTCAGATTCGTGTTCAGGGACCTCGAAAATAGGGGGGTAGCCAAAAGGTTGGGCCCACACCTTCTCGTGGTCTTTGCCGAACAATAACATTTTCTCTTTGGAAGTGGATAGAGATTCGCAAACAGATTTAAGAGCATTTACCCATATTATGCTAGATTGTGGACTTCTATCAACACCAATTTAAATAATGTTATTGACAAAGCTGGGCCCTAATAAATTTAATGTTTAATTTATAACATTTTTATTCGCTCCTGTGGATTATAAGAGCAAGCGCTCCAGTTTTCTGCTCTTAATATCGATGGCACTTTAAGTTAACGCCCCTCCCACTAGTCCCACTCAAACGTCACGCGTCAAGCAAAAATACCGGACAGAGCAACCACGTGAAAAAAATTGTATAAATCTTGGAAAATTTCTGTTTTCCCGCGGGTTCTCGCGAAGTTTCGATGTTGCAGAAGGTGCAAAATAGTGTGGTGATTAGTTTGAGCTGCGCACAGTAAAAATTCATCCCGATAAGAGCCACAAATAGCGCCGCGAAAAGTGGGGTGTGAAAAGGAAATTTGAAAATTTATTTTCTCGGAAACTACGTCCGGCCTCAAGAAGCTGAGGTCAGATTCGTGTTCAGGGACCTCGAAAATAGGGGGGTAGCCAAAATTTCAAGAAAATCGGGCGGTGCATACACTATATTCAATAATTACCCAATTTCTAACCTTTCCGCAATAGAACAAACCATTTCAAAAACACGTTTACCTTTCAATAGCAGGCTGAAACTAACGATTTCGTAGTTACAAGCAAAAAAACGGGGACTTTTTTGTGACTGGTGACTGTGACTTTTTGTTATTTTAAAAAGATATACCTAAGGTTTGAATTCGTACATTAACTTTTTTTGTCTTGCTTCAGCTTTTTCATTTGTGACTTTTTTGTAAACTGATCCACACGTCAATAAAAACTAGATAATTTGGTCGTGTGTAGTAGATAAAAAACTTATTAGTGGGGTGAGGAGCATTTGTGTAAGAAATTAATAGGTACGCGTACCTACAGTGGATTGTCAACTTTCCGTTTTTTGCAAATAATTCTGTCAAATCTCAACAGATTTCTAAAAACACGCATCACTATATTCGCAATTAAAAGGGCTTTAAAATGATGCGCCACAAGTGGGGTAGGGTTCCATTTGAAATTTTAAAGTTGGGGTCACTAGAGATTAGGGGGATGAACATATCGAGTTGGCTTGACTGTAAAAAAAGCTCCCCCCAAGAACAAAAATCGACGGGTCTCGGCGAATTTTCAAATATTTTTCGGTTTTCTAATTTTTTTTTTTGGGGGGGGGGGTCAAGTTTTCGTTGGGAAACCCTGTATAACCATTGAATAGTAACATAATATCGTCTTCGAGAACAAAAATTAAAACTCTGCATTTTCTGCGCCAACCTGCAACCTGCCCTGTCGCCATCTTGATGGCTCGTGACTCGTGGAACAAACACTATTGAAAATAACTTGGAGATATTTGGTGCAAAAAGGTCCAACATGCCTCTTATAACTAACAAAAAAATAAGAAAGGGTAAACACTACTTACGTCTGATATATGACCAAACTTATCCACACTCAAAAAACTTCTAAATCACACCGAAATAACTACTTAATGGTCGCCGACATTCGCTATATCAGTACTGTGTAACTATGAGCTGGGACTGCACTATTTCGGGTAAGCGGCACAGGCAATGTATACTTATTGATGGAGGAGGGAAGCGGCGTTGCCAAAACGCTTTAAAATCGGGAGAAATAATAGTGCGCCAACCAATACCCTTGCGCCTACCGGCCCCGGTCTTCCCTATCGAAATCCTAACGGTTATATACAGGGTGATTCAGTTTTAATCTGCACTTTCTTCTATAAACTATATCATTTTAAGGCCTTATAAAAAAGTTACAGGGTGTTAAAGTTGCAAGAAATATGTGGAATTTATTGAATATTTTACAAACTAGTTGAGATATTTAAGTCATATTTGGTACACGTTATAACGGCATGGGTTAGCATAAAACCTGTTAATATCAAACATCTTGAACAACCAGTGGCGTAGAAATGTGTAATTAGTATAATTTATTTTAGAAAAAAAATAGAACCACCTTGTATAGCAACAAAATGTATTCAAATTCTTATGTAAATTTTTATTGTAAACAAAAACGTACTCTTAGCATTTTTTCATAGGTGTCATGGTTTCATAGAAAATTTGATTTTTTCGTAATATTTCGGGGTAGGTACCTACTTCTGAAAAATTATCTAAAAAATTTGCTCCATAAGTAACACCTAAAGTAGAAATAATGTGTTTGCTACCTGAAATAAAGTAACTTTTTCCAGTAAACTCACCTATTTAAGGCTATACTTTTGAAGATACAGGGTATAAAACATTTAAGGAAGATACAATTAATGTTACGCTCTTTATCTTGAAAAGTAAAACCTTGAATGGGTAAGTTTATTGGGAAAAGTTACTGTATTTAAAGTAAAAAACACATTTTTTCTACTTTGAGTGTTACTTATGGAGAAAAGTTTTAAGTTAATTTTTCAGAAGTACGGCGAAATAATACGAAAAAATCAAATTTGCTATGAAACCATGACACATATGAAAAAAAGCTAAGAGAACGATTTTGTTTACAATAAAAATTTACATAAGAATTTAAATACAAGGTGGTTCTATTTTTTTTTTCTAAAATAAATTATACTATATAATTACCCATTTCTACGCCACTGGTTGTTCACGATGGTTGATATTAGCAGGTTTTATGCTAACCCATGCCGTTATAACGTGTACTAAATATGACTTAAATATCTCAACTAGTTTGTAAAATATTCAATAAATTCCACATATTTCTTGCAACTTTAACACCCTGTAACTTTTTTATAAGGCCTTAAAATGATATAGTTTATAAAAGAAAGTGCGGTTATTTTTTGCTTTTCTATCACCTGTTCAAGTGTTGCAGATTAAAAATGAATCACTCTGTATTGTAACATTAAAGATCAATTTTTTTTTCAAGTTTTCTTTTGATTTTCCTAAAGGAAGACTTGTAATTCAAACATATTATTATTTGGTACAGGTTAGACACCTTAAATGCAATAAATTAAAAATAATTCTGCTTGTCTACTACTCTCGATATTTTTTAATATAAAAATTGGCCACCACTGGAAAAGTAAACTTTTTTGTCGTCACTAAATTTCCCAATCAATTGTAAGAAAAAACTATTCTTGAATTTGTATGAGTTGCTCGCTTTTAGTATACAGGGTGTCCAACTTTATAACTGTACAAATCCGTAAAATCTTCAAAAACCGCTTCTTTTGTCCTTCCTGCCATTTTCAAAATGCAAATCCAGGGCCGGCTGCGATTTTTTTATAGCCCCGATTTTCACGAAAACCATTTCGCGATTTTTTTATTTAAAATCTGACCCCACATCGTTAATCAGAATACCCCAAAACCCCTATATACTAAATTTGAATTAAAAACATACAGGGAGTGCCATTCTGCAGGGTGTCAAAGTTGAGCAAAATAGGAGTTTTAAAGGCATCTGCCAAGTCAAGTGTGCCATGGAATCCCCTCAAAACAGTTGAATGGTCAATAGGACCACTCAAGGTGTTGGTGTGCAAAGGTCCAATACAAAATATACAGAGTGTTCTTATCTGTGCCATATATCAAATTACTGAATTTTTGGAACTTTATACGGGTCAAGAATCGTGTATATCAAAACCGCTCCATACACTATAAACGAACTAAATCTAAAAAATACGGAAGCCTGCCAGTCAGTAAGTCCATATCAGTTAAGGTGGCTGGTGTGCCACAACGCACAGAAAATGTACCTATCAATCCTATCATCTTAGACAGTGACTTTGTTGAGAACGGTCCAATAATTTAAATTGTTTTTATTTGTTGGTTGCCATTTTGTAGAGAAATACATTACTTTTGTGTTTATCAATATGTTTTCAATGATTCCAGAGTACTCTTGATCCCATTTAAGTTTCATAAAATTTCCGAATTTTGAGATGGCTCAGAGAAAAATACCCTGTATATTTTTGTGGTAAATCTTTTCACATCAAGATTTTGAGTGGTCCTGTTAACCATTCGACTGTTTTGAAGGGATTCCATGGCACACTTGACTCGCCAGATGTCTTTATTAAAATTCCTGTTTTGCTCAATTTTGACCCCCTACCTACAGAATGGAACTCCCTGTATATTTTTTGATCGAATTTGGTATATGGAAGTTTTGGGGTGTTCTGATTAACGCTAAGGGGTCAGATTTTAAATGAAAAATCGCTAAATGGTTTTCGTGAAAATCGGGGGTATAAAAAATCGCAGCCGGCCCTGGATTTGCATTTTGAAAATGGAAGGAAGGTCAAAAGGCGCGGTTTTTGAAGGCCTTTCAAACAAAAAAAAGTTTAGCCGATTATCTCCAAAAATGAAGGTTTAACTGATTTGTACACTTTTAAAGTTGGACACCCTGTAGGTACAGCGTGTCCCAGTTAACGTGATAATCCCTATTTTCTCCGTAATTTTGAAGATAAATTGATAGTTCGAAAATCTGACTTGTGTAGAATTTTCCCAGGAATTCGAATGTAAGGTCAAACTTAATATAAAGGGTGTTAAAAAGTTATTTCAAAAAATACCGTTTTCAAAAAATTTCGAAAAACGGTATTTATTGCAATAACTTTTTGACGACATCATGTATATTAAGTTTGACGTCATATTCCTATGAAAATTCTACACATGTCTGGTTTTTGAACCATTTATTTATCTTTGAAATTACCGAGAAAATCGGGTTTATCACGTTAACTGGGACACCCTGTACCTACCATTTTTACTATTCTCAATATTTAATTATAACTGTTATATTACTGAATTACTTACCCAGATAAATAGATTTATGACTCAATAAAAAATACTTACAAATTTTGCATTTTCAAAATTGATTGTTAAAAAAACGAATAAGACGAAACTATTATAAATAATTGTTAATACTACATATTGTTTAGTAGCAAAAACTATAACGTGTCCGACAATGCTTGGTATATACATTTATACAGCGTCAGTCAAAAAGTCTGGACCATATTATATACCTAACATTTTATCTATATTTTTTTAAATACAGGAAAAAGTTGGTTATAATCGCATGAAGATGTCAAATACAAAGTTTATGTGAATATTTTTACTTTTTGTTTTCATTTTTTTAAATTATTATTGCTATTGATATTTCTTGTGGTCCTTATCTACTTTAAAACTAAATTAATAAAGTACATTAAACCAGAAGAAGATACTGTATTATTTTTTGTCCAACCTGATTTGCTTAGATGTACTTTTTCCCACTTTCTATACACACCAGCCCCCTTAACTCCATATGGCGACTTACTGACTGACTGGTAGGCTTCTGTATTTTTTAGAATTACATACTTAGTTCGTTTATAATAGTGTCTGGGGCGGTTTTGATATACTTGAATTTTATCCCAAAAATTCAGTATTTTGAGATGGCTCAGAGAAATATGCACCCTGTATATTTTGTATTGAATCTTTTACACCAAAACTTTGAGTGGTTCTGTTGATTCAACTGTTTTGAGGGGATTCCATGGCACACTTGACTCGCGAGATGCCTTTAAAATTCCTATTTTGCTCAACTTTGACACCCTGCAAAATGGAACTCCCTGTATATATTTTGTGTGTATATAGGGGTTTTGGTGTATGCTGTCTAATGCTGTGGTATCAATAAAGTTTTTCAAGACCATTCAAACGAAAAAAATTCAGGCGAGTAAAAGTTACAGTTTAGAAGAGATAAAAATATTTTTATTTTCTGCAGATTTCAACTCCCTGTATATTGAAGATTTATCCATTTTTTCCGTTATTTATCAAACGACATATACCTTTAACTTATTATATTTTTTTCTTATTTAGTATTTAATGTTATTGTGACAAACATACGTAACTAATAATAATTGATATCTTTCTCCTTTTTGGCATTTTTGTTTAAAAAATACTAGGAAGTCCCAGTTATTATGAAACTTTAAATTGAATTTTCGGTATAGATATGACCCAGTTTGGCTCATACAAGCAGGTAAGGTTTGGTGCACTGGGTGCGAAAACCTGTGTATATTTATTAATGAAAGTAAGAGTGCATTTAAAAGACTATAACGGCCGGCGGCTATCAATCTGTGCCGTAAGAAAGTGGTCAGTCGGGCTACACCACACGCACGCCGGCTACATGCTAAATACACCGTGTACAAAAAAAAATTACCTATCTAGGTACCTAGTTGGAAATATTTCTTTTTTTTTATACAGAAAAAATCTAGAAGGTACAGCCCTGTTGTGTATTTAGCTAGAGATGTCAGTAATTAATCTCAGTTTTATTCTTAGGCAAAGAAAGAGAGAGGAGACCGCGCTTGCCTACCCTGCTGTGTATAGATTTTGTCACAGCCGACTCTAGGAAAGCCCTGAAATTGAGAAAGCTGGCAACATGGGTTGCGGGTCTGTGCGGCGTGGCCTGTCACTCCCTGTCAGTTGATTTTACAAGAAATTTACCAGAATTAATTTGTGTAGTGCGGGTAGTGCTATAGTCGCCAGATTGCTACGACGAGGCAGTGTGTCTCTAGGTGGAAACAGACAGCCCGAAGTGCTGGCGGCAGCTTTTTTTATAAATTTGTTTTGTTTGTGCAAAAGTGAAAGATTTCTCTAAAAGTTCGATGTGAAGAATCGTTCCTTTACAATTTCAAGCCTCAAGATGCTTATAGAACCGTCTAGAGAAGCTAGAATATACCTCGCTGTAAGTCAAATCGTAATAATAACTTGAAGTAGCTAGGTTTTCTTTGCTTGACGGCAAGCGGTCAACTTGTATTCGTTTTGGGCTTTCCAAACGACGAAAATTTAAGAATAAAATGATCAAGGGCCAATTGCATAGACAAACTAAAGTACCCTTTAAAATTAAAGGAGCTTTCTAACAATCCAACCATTGTTTAGTATTGTTGCAAAAGTTTCTTTACCTAATGTTAAAGTCAAAAGATAATTTAGTTGAATGTATTATGAAATTGACCCTAACTGCCATTTCAATCAGAAGAGATTACTCTCCTTCACAACATGCTGTTCTATGTACTCGTCTTGTTTGTATTTTTATGAAAATTTAACCATAAGGGAAGATAGTTAATCATCATTTACTTGATGGCGCACTTTGCGAAAAAAATTCGACTTGCAACAAAATGTATTCCCGTCTATTTGCCAAAATTTACCATATTATTTGTCGAAAATGTACCTGTCCACATCAGGAATGGTACTTATTATAAATACTTATAAATACTTCGTGAATTAAAAGTAATAGTGATTAAGGGGAAAATATCTCTTACGGTGGTGAATTGGTCAGCGTTTGGTTGCAAAAGCAGAAGTGAAAAGCAAGAACCGGGGATTTCGTTTCACAGGTAAATATTTAACAAGCTACCTTTGAAAGATGCCCTAAAACTTTATTTTTTCTCCGTAACTATTGTAAATTTTCCACCATAGAGGTAGGGACGAAAGTACTTACAAGCCCAAACAATGCTCAGTAACTCTTTCTCAATAGTACTGTAATTTTGTTCACTGTCATTTAGGGTGCGTGAGGCATAGGCAATAGGTTTGTCTTGTCCAATGGTGCCTTGGGATAATACTGCGCCGATAGCGATGTTGGAAGCATCAGTAGTTAGAATGAAGTCTTTGGAAAAGTCAGGATACTGTAATATCGGATCATTACACAAAATTTTCTTACATGTGTTGAAAGCTTCTATGAATTTTTGACTATGAGTAACTTGAGCGTTCTTCTTTAAACAGAGAGTTAAAGGTTTAGTTATTTTTTCTTCAAATTCCTACCTTTTGGTATGATAAAGTGCATTGTTTTGTTTGTAAATAGGACCAATGTAATTATTTTTAACATCGTTTTTATTTCCATGGGCGTTCATTATGTTTATTTTATTTAAATTGATTCGAAATCGCCCAGTGGCGTAATTACGGAAGAGTAGGCCCGTGTTCAAAATTTCGGGTGGGCCCCTGTGTTTTTTTATGTTTGAAAGTGGTGTAACAATGAAAAAATTGTACATGCAGGATTTCCCATTTTCGACACTTTTGCAAGTTATATTTTGAAATCCTTACCTCCTAGAAAAAACCCGTGTATGCTACTGAATTCTACATGAAAAAATTTATAACGGTCGATTTTTACCATTTCAACAAGTTAGCATATTTATAAGGGATATAGGGGGTGCCTGAAAATGGCAAATTTTGAAAATCACCTTGTGTTTAAAAAACTAAGTAGGCCGCATGAAAATTCTGTATACGAGCCTTTCTTTTTATGAAAAAGTAGGTCATCCCGAAAATAATGCACATTGCTCACTACAGGTCGAAAAACGCCATTTTATAGGTCAAAATGTTGAATCACCATGTACGTTCTGTACAGGGTGATCCAAACTCGACGCCCCAGGCCTACTGCGGGAACACGAAAACTGAAAATAAAATTTCGAACAGGGGCTCTTAAATGGAATGGAATGAAAAACATGGAATTTTTTCTATTCACTAGGATCGGTTTTCCGAAATCTAGCTAACCTTGAAAACAATTGCGATAGTCAGAAATTATTTAAGAGTATGTTTGTACATTAAACATGTTCCACTGGAGTATTTTTTAAATGTTTGAATCATGCTTGTTACTGACTTGTTTGCTATTATAGTTTATTACAAAATAGTATATTTCATTACGAGTCTGGAAATAAAGATTTTTCCGTGCGCGCGTGACCAAGTCATGCAAGCACGGAAAAATCTATTTTTTTACTACTAACCTGAGAAATCACCATTATTTACCTCATTCCTCTAATGGAAGTAATATTTCTCTACCTAGATAAATAATGATAATAAAAAAATACCTAGGTAAATAATGAAAAATTTTCTATGTGACATTTAAAAATTAGTGTCATTTTATCAGCTTGACAACTGAACTCCCAGGCTACTTGATATTTTGAAGTATTTGAAAAAAGCGAGAAATGACTAAAATATGGCAATATTTCAATGTTAGTAGTAAAAAAAATTCTATATACACTTCGGTTGAGAAGGCCATTATTTACCTCGCATATTATATCCTTCGGCGCCTCAGGATATAAAAATGCTCGGTAAATAATGGCTCACTTCTCAACCTAGGTGTATAATATACTATTCTGGACGTGTAATGAACGATATTTTTTATTATACTTCTTTGAAAACGGAAACTTAAAACATTTTATCGGCATATTATAATAAATTTAATTGACAAAAAATAAACAATGCAGACAATATAGTGTTTGGTATGTATGAAGCGTTTCCGTGGTTACTCTCAAATTATTTCAAAGGTGCGCTTTGTTGTAAATTCGTTATTGTCAGATAAGGTGAATAAAACGTCAAAAATATTACAGAAATGTATCTAAATATTGAAACACTTACGAATTAAAATACAAAATAGGTACATGTTAAATATCAAAGAGCATATAGAGTTTCTTAAATTTAGTTTACTTTGCTGTATATTTCTATTTTAAAGCCATATAATCCGTATTTTTATTCAGCGCACGGACAGTTTTTCCATGCGATGTTTCCGTGCGCTAGCCCGAAAAACCCCATCTTTCATTATTGCTAAAACAGATGAAAATAAGGTGTTTTCAAAGAAGTATAATAAAAATAGTTTTTTAATATTCCAGTTGAAAAAATTTAAGGTTGCACAAGACAACCTAACATTCTCTTAAATAATTTCTGACTATCAATTGTAAATTTTGAACAATAAAAGATACAGGAAATCTTTTCCTATAAAAGTTGTTGAGAATGATAAGGACTTTCAATATTTAGGAAAAAATGGTATGTTTCTGGGGAAAAATATTCATGACGTCACAGCTGCCATTTCCCCAAACAACAAAAAAGCAAATTTTCGGTCATAATTGGGCCTTATATAGTATGTCCCATTTAAGAACTTCTGTTCGAAATTTTATTTCCAATTTTTGTGTTCCCGCAGTAGGCCTGGGGCATAGAGTTTGGATCATATGTAGGTACATTTACTCCTAACTTATTATACATTTTTTGTACTACAAATTCTGACTCGTCAGTTTATTACGCAGCACCACATCAATCGGCTCGCATCGGAAAAACCGAAATTTATGCGCCCTGCATGAATCTTGGTGGCGGTGGGCCCCTGGCAGCTGTGGGCCCGTGTTCACCGCACACTCTGAACACCCTGTAGTTACGCCACTGAAATCGCCGCAAATAAATATATTTCAGCACTTGACACTAGCTTTACATTTGGGAAATTATCTGCAAGTAAATGCCAACAATATGTCAAACAACATGTAAGTCAAAATTAACCATCTTTTCATTTTTAGCATTTTTTTTATATGGGCTTAGAACGCGTTTCATGCTACGCCACTGGCCTGTCGTGCGATGTGGCAGTCGGTAACACGGCCGCTAGAGCTGTCAGGCGTCCCCTCTCTTTCCTTGTCTAAGGTTTTATCGGTTCTCTTCCTTTTTCAAAAATAATGCTAGAATTCAATTCAAAACTATGGATGCCGTTCTTTTTGGGACACTCTGTGTTTAATCTCTGGTCTGGGTATCTGGGGATCCCCTTCTTCTCCCATTTGAAAACTTTCACATGGGAACAGGCAGCAGGCGGCAAAATTTAATTTACATCGAGTCGGTTTTAGTTCATATTTTGACAATAAGTGGAACGGTAACAGAAGTTATAATTTGTACTTTCACAGGCTGCAGTCAGATACTGAATATCGTAGATATAATATGAGCAGGTTAGTTGGTATATATGTGTTTTTTATTGTTAGTTAATGATAAAATAACGTAACATGCCATTTCTCATTTCATTAATTTTTAATTTTCTACTTCAAAGTGTAAGTTGCATTAAAAACAGCACATTTTCATTCGTGAATCTTGTTTTTAAGAAATTTGGCATGGATTTCCTTCTTATTAGCTTAATAATAATAAGCACAATTTAATATTCAAAAAGGTGTGAAATTATCAAGAAAGTGTGACAAAAGCTTAATGTGTTTCTGAAAAAAAATCAAAAGAAATTTCTGAGTTATTTTGGGAATAGGATACACAATACAAAATAAATATTGAATGCTTACTATGTAATATTTATTTAAATTCAGGAATGTTACTCAACTAATTACTTACAAATATTTATGTACAAATAATGAATGGGAACATGAAAGATTTACGAAAAAAAAAATTAAATACCAAACAGGATTTGGCATAACATGCTCTTTAACATTTTGATTTATAATATGAATCAGTATAGGTACAGGGTGCCCATCCAGGTGGAAAAACTGCGTTACTTGGAGACAGGTTAACATAAAATCGTCATTAAAAAATGAGTTTGTAGTAAATTAAGGGAAATTCGAGAGTGTGCTCGGATTTTGTATACGGGGGGCGCGAAAAAACATTTTTTGCAAAATAAAAAAAATAATTTTTTACCCCATTAAATAACCTTCAAGTAGTGTTCCTGAATATTTAGTTTTTTGAAACAACTTCTGGTTATAGCGGAAATGAAAGTGATTTTCTCTACTTAACAACTTACACATTCAGTTTAACCATTATAGGGTTCCTTTTTCAATTCTGATTCCAACGATATATAATTTGACCTATTTATCTCCAACCGTTTCCGAGATATTTATCAGAGAAGCTCCATTAAACTAGATACATGGTCTCATGGTCAGTGTCTGATGTTCTATCCGAGTAGGCCAAACAATAAAAACCAAATTTATGACAAATCAAGTCAGCCATGATAATAAAACTGACAATCAAGTAGGCTGTATAAGTTCAATGTTTCTATTTACCTGTCAGATTAGTCTTAAAATTTTGTTACTGAAGCTGTTACTACTTACAGTTTTACAAAATGTTTTTGAAAGAAGAATGATGTGATATTTCAAAGGTCTTTATCAAAAATGATAAAAGACACGTAGAAACTTTGAAGGAGTATATTCTCGCAAATATCCAAATATAAATGTTCCGAGTGCTTCATTTATATGTAAGCTGTATCGAAGATTAAGATCGACAGGAAGTGTGATTAGCAAAAGAAAAATTGTGTTTAGAATTAGTGAGGACGAGAAAGAACGAATTTTAAATTATTTCAGAAGTAATAACGAAAAATCACAGAGAGATGCAGCGAGAGATTTATTTAAACTGTAACTAGTAACACATTCAGCAACAAAATTTTAGACTAAATCTGGCTGGTAAATAGAAATATCGAATTAACAGCCTACTTGATTGTCAGTTTTATTATAATGGCTGACTTGATTTGTCATAAATTTGTTGTTATTGTTTGGCCTACTCGGATCGTACATCAGACACTGACCATGAGACCATGTATGATGGAGCTTCTCTGATAAATATCTCGGAAACGGTTGGAGATAAATAGGTCAAATTATATATCGTTGGAATCAGAATTAAAAAAGGAATCCTATAATGCTTAAATTAAATGTGTAAGTTGTAAAATAGAGAAAATCATTTTTATTTCCGTCATAACCGGAAGTTATTTAAATATTCTGGAATACTACTTAAAGATTCTCTAATGGTTGTGTAGGTAAAAAATATATATTTTTTATTTTGCAAAAAAAAATATTGTACAATCTCATTTTTTGAATGACGATTTTGAATGACGATTTTATGTTAACCTGTCTCCTCGTAACACAATTTTTCCTCTAGTTGTCAGTTTAAAGAAGCGGATATAAGAATAAGGTTGTTAACGTCATTAAAAACAAATCACAAAAAGGATGAAAAAAAAAATGCAATAGTCTTGTCATTGAACTTTAGTCTGCTTTATTAATAACTTTATAGAATCACGATCCTCAATCGTGAGGCAGGAGCTTGCACCTCAGTTTGGATATACAGAATATTACCTACAAAAAATATAGGCAAATAAAAGTTTTTTCTGTGAAATTCCTGCCTTTTGAAATTTGGCTTGTGTTGAAAATTGGTCTCTTTTGGGTCAACAGTACCCGCAATAACAAGAAGGAATGCAAGGTTTAGAAATGCGGGTACAAAAAAAAAAAATCTTCAAGCTTCAGTAGTTTTGTTGAACTGCTGATAGTGACAGTAGTTTGCAATCTAGATGAAATGACTATCCAGCAAAAAGCACAACAATTTCATGCCCATTCTGTTATACGTAGTCGCTATGCTTTCTGATTTGTGTAATTGCCAAATGCGAATGCACACAGGGCGATTCACTTTTTACGTTGAGGACTCTGACAGCGGCTAGATCTCAAATGATATACGAAAAACTGCGCTTGATATTTCTTCGTAGTTGCTACCGTTTCAGGACAAATCTGTTTTAATTTTGTTTTCAAGAGTTCTTTATTAAATAAAAATAAATATTGTTAGATTGCAAGAGTTCTACCTCTATTTCCATTATTTAATGAGGTTTACAATAAAAGTAACACAAAATTTAAAAATAAAGAAATACAATTTAAAGGTTTTGTATAAAAGAAAGTGTAAAAAAGGCTTAAAATCACCCTATATATTATTTACAATAATGTATTGGAATTTATCTTGAAAAATTAGCAACGGTTAAGCTGTGTCGCGTGCCTTGCATTAGTTCTGTTGTGGGTTATTAGGTACTTATCAACGCTTCACGGTACAAATCTTACCTACCTAAACGAGTACATAATTTAGTTTCAAATTAGCACGTACTTGTATTAGAGAATAAAAATTGCCATACTTAATAAAAACACTTATAATTGCTTAGGTATTTAACACAACTGTTAAAGTTTGAAATAATAAATTAGTCAGGGCCATATCTAACAAAAATTTGGGGGGGGGGGGTGTTCAAGATCGGCTCAAGCTTTTGTGATGAAAGTGAAATTTTAAAAATATTAAATATTAATTATAATAATAGCTGAATATTCCTTATCGCATTTATGCCTATCCCTTTTCTACTTATTTGATTTCTCATTATTACGGATATATTCCTACACATTCTTCGAATGGACTGACGACACCTTTAGAATTGCCAGTAGGTATGGTAAAAGATTTCTTCGCGCCACTTGCCTAACTGAACACTTTACTGCCGATTTCAAGAAAACTTAATTATCGTACGTAATATCACTAGTGCCGGAAATTTTATCGATAATTTTGCCTAGAAAGATCACGAGTATAAATTGGGCTTTTATTTTCTGATAAAATCCCGAGAGCGAAGTTCGAGGTATTTTATCTCTGAAAATAAAAGCCCAATTTGTACGAGTGGTTTTGCTAATGGGCAAAATAGGGCTTGAGAATAAAATTATCTAGAAAAATTTCCGGCACGAGTGGTATTTGTCGAGATTATTTCTCGAATACGATTCAATAATTCCTGTATTAATTTGTTTAAAATGTTTACATTTCCAAAACGACTCATTTTGAACGAGTTTATTGTCAGCTTCAACTGTAGCGTTCGAGTAAACAAACATGACGCTTGGATATCCAAGGCAAATGCGATTATACCTACACCCTGTCGGCGTTGGTTTATTTTCTGAATGTGTCATAAATTTAAACGGAGGCGGAGGTCTAAATAACAAGAATTTAGCAATGTAAAAGTTATATTAAATTCATTGATATAATGCTTAATAATACCGCAACATAATTTATAAGCTGCATAATTCAGAACAGTGTGAAACACACAAACTTTAAGAAGTAGGTACGTGTTTGTATCCAACAGATTCGCGGTTGCTAAGCAACGAAGTGATAATTTGCACAAGCGCAATTACCGGTAATTGCACTAGTGCAAATTATCGCTAGCAGAGGCATATCATTGGTTGGATTTTTATGGAAGGAGCTACCTTATTGGATGCAAGCAGTATGAGGGAAATAATTGCTGAGATATCATCACCTGATTGATTAATATTTCAAAAATTATGCAATTTCATTGGTTCATATTGGCAAGGGACCGTCAAAGTAAAAAAATAAATGCATACTAAAATATATCAAAACACGTTTTTACGTGTTTTACATAGAAAGTAGCTTTGAACCATTACCTTTGCTATGTACCTACCTACCGCCATAGATATGCAATTTGAAGAATTATAATTGCTTCTATGCGACTGTAGACAGAATTATTAATCCAGTGCAGTAATTAGTTGACATTATTATAGGCATTTGCGAAAGCTTTGAGATTTTTTAGGCTCTCATAGAGTTGATGTAATTTGTGCTATGCATGATTATATATTATAGGTATAGCCATTAGCAGATATTATGAAACTGCTTTATAGGTACTTATTATCCAATATGTACCTACTACCTGTTCAAAAATAGAGACAACTATTTATTTGGCACGTGTCACGTACTTGGAATACAATTGCATTTAAAAAAGTGTAAAAATAAAATATTATACACCTCGCCATGAGTTTCAATATAGCCTCAGACTATATCATCTAAAGCGTCCTTTGGCTGTAACGAAAAGTTTTTTTTGTACAAATTCTGCTTGACTTTCTATCTCCTACCAAGAAATTTAATTTCTAGAGCAAATAAATACGATAATAAAACAAAGATATATCATAGCGTGTCGTCAATTTTTGAGCCAACATATTGCCCATTTCTCCATACACCAAGTCAGATGTCTTACCAACTGGCACCGCTTATTTTGAATATTAAACTTTCTTCAAACCGAATTACAATAAAACGAATTTAATTATGTGTAATACGCTTTCTTCGGCTCTTTCACAAGTCCATGGATACCATACTAGCTAGCATAAATTTCAGTTTGGTTTCCAAGAAAAACGAAGCATCTTACGTAAATAATCGTCAGTATCTGTGCTACGTTAGGCAATTATTTCTGACATAATTTTGTTCATTTTGTAAAATTAATTTTGGGAATATTCCCACGAGTCTTTACCGAACATCTGCCAATATATCATGGGAATATGTTGTAGTTATTATCATCAGCATTTGTATAGAGAAAAAAGAGGAAATATTTGCAAGGTATAATATAGCACCTGTGTATAATATTGTTGGTTCAATCTTTATTATACCTAATTATTGTTAACTTAAGTAGGCACGTTAAAAGGTGGTGATCCTCAAACAATTCTAAGAAAAAAGTTCATATAAACACGTGTACAAAAAATTTTCGTTTTCGATATACGTAGGGTGTAAAAATTCTATAAAAAATATTGAAAATAAAATAAACCTTTTTAAAAACAAGCTTTTATTTAAGCAATGTACCAAAACGAATCAAATAAGTTTGGGTTTTCGTTAAGATAATTCAATTCCAAATTGCGACAAGTTTTTGCAAATTGAAAAGCTTGTCGCGCGAAATGTTTTTATTAATTAATTAATTATTAATTTTATTGAACAGTGATTGGTTGACAAGCAAGTAGCTACCTATTTGACAAAGTATGCATTTTTTCTTTACAATTCTCGCGGCAAGCTTTTCAATTTGCAAAAACTTGTCACAATTTGGAATTGAATTATCTTAACGAAAACCTAAACTTATTTTATTCGTTTTAGTACATGGTTTAAATAAAAGCTTGTTTTTAAAATGTTTTTTTTTATTTTCAATTTTATTTTGTTCTTTTTAGTACCTATTTGATTCCCATATGTCAGGAGGGTGGTAAATCTTGTGGCGGCCGCCATATTGGATTTCTTATGAAGTCATTCTCCTTATTGTTTTCTACCCGTCGAGCCCTTTCATTTGATGCCCATGTTGGGTATCAAATAGGTAATCCGCCATTTTGAGGGCGGCCATATTGAATTTAGTGTGATGTCATTAACTTTTCATATAATAAAAATTACTAATCTGTGTTCCATTTCATTATATTGTTTTTGCTGCTATGAAACACATGTCCAACTTTCTCCGTGCAGTAAATACTGTAGAAGTATTATCTACAACGTAGGTACAAAATTTCTTATATTATACGCCATATGCCATCTTTATATATCATAATATAATTGATTAGACAACATCGGACCAAAGTTTGTTTTAGGTATTTTCACATTTAAAAAAGCACGTAGCTCACTCCTATTCATTATGGCGAGGAAGCTTCAGATTGTGTATAGAGTTCATAAAGAATGCAAACAGTTTTCGAAAACAAGTGAAATGCCCCCAATAGGATCAATAGACAAGCTTACGTAATATCTGTGTCGATTTATAATGGTCACATTTTCCTTTTATGTGCTCAATCTGGTACGTTAACCCGTGGCCCGAGCGATACTAGTTTCAGACATTTGCGGTAGTTAAAATCCACGTTTGGAATTTGCATTTTTTATGCTAAAAATTCTCATAACTCGCACCTAGAGGCTAGCCGAGTCCGTTGACTTTGGGTTACGAGACTGCATACTCCAGGGAAATAAGACTTCCTCTGCGGAATGAGGCCGAACAAGCTGGATATTTGTAGAGACCTTCGTTTTGATGTTCTAATGACGTACAGAAAAATCTCATAGGCCAACTAGTGTGCGTCTTGAGATATCGAAGGTCAAAGGTCATGAAAATCGTTTTTTTTGCGAAAATCTCCCTTCCAGTGCATCTGACGTCTTAAGGACTTATAACAAAACTTACGTAAAATTTAAATCTCTACAAAATTGTTTATATACATTTTTTGCGTACGACCAACCGTTTTCGAGATATAGCGTGAAAAAGCGGGAGCGCGCATGTTAAATAGGTAATACTGTATTATACTGCAGAGTTATAACTATAAAAGCATTTTTCTTAATCTGTTAGACTAGAAAAGAAAATTCCTGTTATTAAAAACATTAAACATTTGTTTATTAATATAAAAATACATAATAAATAATTAATAAATAATAAATAATTAATAACAATAACAATTCAAGGGTATTTGGGACCTGCCGAGGGGTCTGCGTTTCGGAGAAATACGGTCCACTTATTTATACCTGGATGATTATACTTTTCTTATCTAGAATAAAGAAATGTTTCTTGTTTGCATATAATATAATATAGAGGTTTTGCATAATATCATTACAAAAGTGGTGTGAAAATAATTTATTGTTTTGTTATTAATTATTTATTATGTATTTTTATATTAATAAACAAATGTTTAATGTTTTTAATAACAGGAATTTTCTTTTCTAGTCTAACAGATTAAGAAAAATGCTTTTATAGTTATAACTCTGCAGTATAATACAGTATTACCTATTTAACATGCGCGCTCCCGCTTTTTCACGCTATATCTCGAAAACGGTTGGTCGTACGCAAAAAATGTATATAAACAATTTTGTAGAGAATTAAATTTTACGTAAGTTTTGTTATAGGTCCTTAAGACGTCAGATGCACTGGAAGGGAGATTTTCGCAAAAAAACGATTTTCATGACCTTTGACCTTCGATATCTCAAGACGCACACTAGTTGGCATATGAGATTTTTCTGTACTTCATTAGAACATCAAAACGAAGGTCTCTACAAATATCCAGCTTGTTCGGCCTTATTCCGCAGATGGCCTATTATTTTACCTTATTTGCATGTGTGTAGCATTATCGGTCAATGTCTCAGAAAAATAAAAAACATAGAAATGGCATCTGTAGATTGAAATGTTTGTAAGGGGTAGCACTTTTTATACTCTATTATTTACTTACTAGTTAAAGTTTAACAGCGTTGCCAATAATTCATAATGAAAGACTTATTTCTCTGGTAAATTAAGATAATCTTCAAGATCAAATTGTAAATAATAGTTTTGCAACAGTGGTTTCCGTTGTATGTAGGGACTAGGGACATACCCAATCAGTTGCAAATACGTTTGCTTTGAAGTAAATAATGGTAGATAATATATGATATTTATGTATTGATGAGATAAGGTCTGCCTGACTAATAGGTAAATCTAGTATTTATAATTATGTAGACACTTATTAGGCAGTATTTATATACTACGTGTAATACTTAATCTGTGATACAACTAAGGAAACAATAATATACCTACAATTACCAATACCAATCGCACAATCTGACAAACGCGCAAATCGGTCAAGAGTGTGCCTCACCTCGTGTTTGACATAACTGGTGCTGTCTTTTAGAAGCAATTTTTCGCTGTTTTTAAGTGTTTCTTAAGTATTCGTCGGTTTAAAATGCTTATATAGACAATTAAGTTATACGTTATGGGCAAAAAAGTTTATTGTTTGCAAATCAAGCTACTCGCCAAAGGAGGTTACATACCATGCGTAAGTACATAGGCGTACCTAGTTCGGGGCACGGTAAAAGATACCAGAGGGAAAATAATTCTCAACATGGGTATCAAACGAAAGGGCTCGACGGGTAGAAAACAATAAGGTGAATGACGTCATAATAAATCTAATATGGCGGCCTACCCAAGACGGCGGATTGCCTAATTCTTCACAACATCCTCGACATGGGTATCAAATGAAAGGATTTGAAAAATAGAAAACGATAAGGTGACTGACGTCATACTTAATTCAATAGGGCGGATGCCCGATGCCCCAAGATGGCGGACTAAACTTCTTTACCACCCTTCTGAGATGGGAATCAAATAGGTACTAAAAAAGCACAAAATAAAATAAATAATAAAAAACCTTTTTAAAAACAAGCTTTTATTTAAACGGATAAAATAAGTTTAGGTTTTCGTTAAGATAATTCAATGCCAAACTGCGACAAGCTATTTTAAACTGTAAAGAAAATATATTCTTTGGCATGTACAGGGTGTCCAGATTTGGTTGTAGATGCAGGGTATCTCGGTTATTTTTAGAGATATGGAGTTGCGGTTTTCGCGAACCGTTACTACTTTTTTGTGAAACGAAAGATACCTACCGTAACAGATTTTTCATAGCCACCTTCGTTTTTAAGATACAGGGCGAAATTGAAAATTTGCGCTTTTGGGGCATATTTCGTACCTTGGGAACGGTTAATGATATTGAAATGGCAAAAACTGTATTTTATAGACATTTTCACGTAGAACTCAGTGGCGTATTCAGTTTTTTACTGAAATTGATAGTGCTCGATATATGGACCTTTGCCCCACCCTAACGGTATGCCTATGGTTTTCCGAGGAATTTTCTATTTTGAACTTCATTATAAAACACATGGCAGCCTGTATAAAATCATATCAAAACGCATATTTTCCGAATAATTGAAAACTCAGTTTTTCACATGAAGAACCCAGGATGACTCTCTGGTTCATACCTTATTATTGTGAGAATATGTGCCACATAATGCCCTTTGCAAGGCATACTGAGTAAAATCACGTCCAAAAATCTGTCACTATCTCCCGGTCTATAGTAACTGTCAATAACATTGATAAGTTTGAATTTTAGAATTGACGCGTAGGTACTAGTTGTACCTGGGTTTACACTTCAATTTTTATAAAAAAATTTGAGATATAAAGGCAAATATATTTTTTCCTATTTTTATAACTATTAAAAAAAAAGAGGTACGCCACTGCTTTGTAATCGTTAGCACCAGATCTGTCACCCGAACTGTAAACATTATTTTTTTATTATGGGAACAAACTTGCCAAAACAAAGCCAGTTCTAGGTTTTTTATTTTTCTGCGGTCAATGTACACAAATTCATCTCTTCTTACAGGATGAAACTATCCATGTTTCTTTGCGTATCGGCAATATCTACCGTGTGTTCGATGCCGCAAGGACAGGGCGTCACGCTGAACTCTCAACAAGTCAAATATCTGCAACACAACAAGGGTTTTGGCGCAACCGACGGACCGTCGGTGTCGTTCAGACCAACGGTAATAGATGTTAGCTGTAAATAATAATAATAGTAATGCCCTGCCTCCCGCCTTGCTTTAGGCGGCTTACGTTGAAGAAGACGAAGAATATGACGATAACGAACCTGAACCTAGTCAGGACAGGCAACCCACCTATGCCAATTACCCTGTGCAGGTACGGTCTGCATTACCAAAGGCGTACCCAACTGCGAGTCCGAAAAATTACCAGGTACCCTCCAAGAATCAACAACAATACAGGAAAGGAGAACAGGTACCTAGTTTTAAGATTTCTTTCTATCGGTTCCATACATTGACTCTTCTTCTGTTTTCGTTTAAAGAACAACAGACTAGAGGAAGAAGACAAGGACAAAGAAGAGGAAGAACCGGATAGGTTGAGCCTTCTTCTTCCCCAGTCAAAGTTTTCATGCCAAACGAAAAATACGGGGTACTATGCAGACGAAGAATTAGGCTGTGAAGTTTTCCACTATTGCCAAGAAAATGCTAAGCACTCCTGGATATGCCCCGAAGGTTTTACTTTTCATCAGGTAGGATAAAAAAATATATATTAATTTTTTAAATTATTATTCTTCTTCTTGCAGGTTCACTTGATTTGTATGCCACCTGGTGGTGATAACATTTGCGAAAAATCAGCGGATTATCATTTTGTCAATGATTACCTTTACAAGCCAGTAAATCTCGAAGAATACCAACACAAACCGAACGTTACCCTAAGGTGAGAAAGAAAAAAAGATTCGTAGGTAGGAGTATAATTTTTTTATTATTTTTTTAGGTATTCTGACAGGTTTTTCCCAAACTCGTACAGATCTAAATATGATGGAGAAGATGCACCACCAAGACATCACCAACATTCGGTGAGTGACAACTAGAAATGTACAGGGTCATTCAAAGTCCGCGTTAAAATATTTAGGTAACCCTATTATTTCTAAGCACCTACTATTTAACAAAATGAAATAAGTAACATATTTACAACAAATTTTCAGCATTCGCTTTTTTTAAATTTTGCGTTGTATGCCTTAAGAAGGTAAGAAAGGTAAAGAATGAAATGAATTAAAGTATAAAAACATTTCAACAAAAAAATTTAGAAATATTTTTCTCTTTCTAAATTGAGTTAGGTATCTTTGGATTTGGTGACAGTCAAGGCAAGGAATTTAAATCTATTTAGATATGAATACATCATATCCTACATACATCATAACTTATTTCTGTCACCGACTCCAAAGATAACTCGATTTAGAAAGAGAAAAATATTTCTAAAATTTTAGTTGAAATGTGCATACGGGCCAATTTGTAAAGTCGGTGTTATTTTTTGTTATTCTTTTTTTTTTAATTTTTAGTGGAGTGGGCATACGGGCAAATTTTTGAAGTCGGTTTTAATTTCTTTGTAATTTTTTATTTCTTATTTTTTAGTGAATTATTAAGAATTATCGAAATCGGTCCAATATTAAATTCCATCCCCTATTTGTCCACCCTTAGGATTGAAATTTTTCTCTTCAAATTTAATTTCTCTTCAAATTTAAATGTGACCACCCTTGAGGTAACCCCTTTCTAATAAAATAAGAATCATCCAAATCGGTCCAATATAAACTTCCATCCCCTATTTATCTACCCTTAGGGGTGGATTTTTTTCTTTAAATTTAAATGGGACCACACCTAAGGTACTCCCTTTCCAATAAAGAAAGAATCATCGAAATCGGTCCAATATGAAATTTCTTCCCCTATTTTTTCTTCAAATTTAAATGGGGCCACTCCTAAAGTAATCCCTTTCTAAAAAAAGAGAATCATCGAAATCGGTCCTATATGAAATTTCATCCCCTATTTGTCCACCCTTAGGGGTGGAATTTTTTCTTCAAATTTAAATGGGACCATTCTGTAGGTATACCCTTTCAAATAAAAAAAGAATTGTCCAAATCGGTTTATAAATGAGTTCTGAGGTAACAAACAAAAAAAAACATACAACCGAATTGATAACCTCCTTTTTTGAAGTCGGTTAAAAAGTATAGTATAGTATATCTTATTACAGTACTGTTTGTGCCAAGTGCCAATTCATGTTTTCCAACAAATTTAGTAGGTAAATTTTTTATTAAAAAATTAAATAATTATATTTCATTTACCAATCAAAATTTCATTAATTATTCCTCACCAGAAATTATTGTAACACTTTTTCTTCATTAGTACGACATTTTTTGGCAGTTTTGAATAAGTTTGTTCGATTTTCAGATACATATTTCCAAAGAATTCTTGATTTTTAACTGAAAATAAATAATCAATTTTCGCAACCCTAAGGCTCTTTAGAAATGTTAGGCGGGAAGTTGCGGTTTCAGGGGGTGGTGAATAAAGCTGCGTTTCCAGATTTTCGATAAAAAAATCACTAATAGCATTGTCTAAAAATCGCATCATAGCAAAATACAGTGTGGATAGAAATTGTGGAATATTGCTTATATTTCTTAAACTATTCCTCATATCAAAAACATGTTTTAATAAAAGTCTTAGGGGAAATTATTTCGCGTTTAATGATATCAAGCAATCTTTCGTAGCACAAAAAATGTGGTTGCCATGGTAACCGATTTAATTCTTTTAAATGGAACCATACACTTTTTTTGGTGAAAATTGATACATTGGAACTTTCTGAATACGATGCAATACAATTTTAATGGGGTCGCATAAGAAAAAAATACAAACAAATTATGTTTTCTTTTATGCTATTGACAATGTTTATCAAAATAATTATTAACATCAAGTTAGCCATGCCAAAATCAGAACAATGCGAAACTGTCACTAGCTGTGTAACTATGTACATTGTTACAGTAAACGTACTTTTTTACTCAATTTTCTGTGTACTTAAGAACCTAGTATGTTAACCTGTATTCTTTCCGTTTCACTTAATTCAAACGCCATTATAACTTACTAAGTACTTAAGTACACAGAAATTTGAGTAAAAAAGTACGTTTACTGTAACAATGCACACAATTACAAGCAACTGACAGCTAGTGACAGTTTCCCATTGTTCTGATTTTGGCATGGCTAACTTGATGTTAATAATTATTTTGATAAACATTGTCAATAGCATAATAGAAAACTTAATATTTTTGTATTTTTTTCTTATGCGACCCCATTAAAATTGTATTGTATCGTATTCAGAAAGTATATGGTGCCATTTAAAAAAATCAAGTCGGTTACCATGGCAACCACATTTTTTGTGCTACGAAAGATCGCTTGATATCACCAAATGGGAAATAATTACCCCTAAAACTTTTATTAAAACAAGTTTTTCATATGAGGAATATTTTAAGAAATATAAGCAATATTCCACAATTTCTATCCACACTGTATAAATGTGCTAAATTTTTTGAATGTTTTCCAGATCAGGGTGACCAATCAACCTCAACTGCGCGCAACCGTGGCTCAACCGAGGTACTCGCCGACCACCATCCGCCCAGCGGCCCATCTCAGTCAGGTTTACAGGAATCCGGAAGAAATCAACATTTCGCTTCAACAGAGGAGGCCTCAACAGTACACCACGGCGGGATATGACGATGATTACAGAAAGTAGAAATGAGAAAATTATGCCATCAATAAATATTTAAATTATGCCTTCAGTACAGGGAGTCAAAATTATCCGTGGAATGTTTGGTGTATAATTTTTGTATCGCCCTGTACATTTTTAATAGACTGGGATATACGGGGTGTGCCCAAAGTGCTGACCAATGAAGAGACAAGGTGAGATAGTGAATTTTCAAAATTCAGGAAAATATTTTTGTATTTTTTTAATTATTATAATTAAAATTAAAGAACTCTTTGGGTTGATTCTGTATTTTCGGAAAGCGAGTATAAAAAATGTGAAGATTAGAAGCACTAGCAGGTAAATTGGAAAGTGAATATTTCGACATTTCATAAAAATTTACCTTTTGTTCCTAATCTTTACACATTTGCCAAAAAGTAGGTCAAATTTCGCAAAAACTCATACCAAATTCAAGCTCGATATTTCAAAAAACACATTTTTCTCTAGGTGACAAGCCTAAACAAAAAAAAACCCAACTATTAAATAAAAAATTTACAAGACTTAAAAACAAACTTTCAATATAAAAGATCTTTGTTCTTAGAGTTTTTGACTTAAATTATAAAAAGTCCCAATATGTTATCGCAAAGAACATGAGGTCTGAGGTTAACAAATTTACCTACTTTTTAACACTCTGTATACAGTGTGTACCAAAAAGTTGGAAACTTATTTTTAAAAAACATCAAAAATAAAAAAAAATAAAATTTGAGCTATGTGTTTTGAATTTCATATTTGCACATAATTCTTAATTTCAAACAACTTTTTCTTATATTTTTTCGTATCTTTAAAAATTAGTTTACTATTGAGGAAATTTCACAAAATGACACTGACAGCTAAAACATCTATTCTACACAACTTTTGTTGAGGTAATATTTTATTCAAGGACAATCACCAACTTTTGTCGAGAATAAAATTTTCTAAAAAATAAAGATTTAAATATATGTTTCAAACTTTTTGGGACACACTGTAGGTATGTTATTTTAAAAGGTGCTATTTATTTTTTGTGATGCAATTTATACAATGTGACATATTTAAGATGAAGATGCTCCTTGATTTGTTTTTGTTTTTTGAGATCTAAATTTCCAACCAGAATACTAAATTTTTCAACGACATATTCGTATTTTCTTTTTTTATTGTTTTTTTTTTCCAATTTAAGTCTCAATTTTATTATCCAGTTTCCAATTCTAGATAGGATAGACAGCTATGGAAACCATTGAAAATAACAAAGGTAACCCCTTAATGGTAATAACATTAAAAGAAAAAAATAACCTCGTTATTAAAAAAAAATAAAATGCGAATATTGTTTTTTTTTAACTACTGCCAAATTTGAAATTTCTATCTTGAAAAGCAAAAAAGTACACACAGGGTGTCGTCATATTAAGCGGGCCACACTGTATGTAAACCAGAGGAGCATTGATGATGAAATAAAAAAAAATGAGTACCTAGTAAATATAAAATTTTGGAAAATTTTAACAAAACATAATAAAAAAATTACTGTGTCACCGCAAAAAAAACAAGCGCCAATCGTACTTTGTTACTAATTTATGTAAATATATTGACTTTAGTATTTAATTAATTATTAATTTTATTGTGTATCTCATGTTATTTAAATAAAATACGTTTTGTGTATCTAATTAGTTTATTTGAAATCCTTGAAATTTTAGCATTTTTTTATAGAATTCGCCGGTAACAAACTAAAACGTAGGTAGCTAAATGCAGAATTGTAGGAAAAAAGTCAGGAGCCAATATCCAGGATGGACTTAACTACACTTGTAAAAATTATCGATTACAGTTTTTCGAAAAAAGTCATTCTTGATAAAAAAAGGTTTGCTTATCCTTAAAATAAGATTGGCATGGAAAAAAATAACATTACTTATACTGGGTGAGCAGAAAATTGAAGAAACGTTGTAGAGATACTGTTGTTTTCCTCCTATTAAATAATTTTCAAAGGTAGTACGACAATACTGTATTAAAAAAATGTCCTTAGATTGAAGAACTGCGCATGATGATAAAATTTAACAATTCTAGGCATACTTTGTATTTTGGAAAATATTGGAGGAAACTCAAAGTAGGCCAGGATTGTCCAAATTTTTTTCATCGTGCACAGTTTCCTACTCTGAGCAACTTTTATTCATACAGTTTTGTCGGAATACCCACAGAAAACAATTAAATCGAAGAAAAACAAAAAAAATCAAAAATCAAAGTAAGCCTAACGCTTTGAAATTTTGTACACTTAGGTAACTTACCACGCTGAACAAATTTTCTTTGTAACCTTTTTTACTCTTATGCTAATTAATGTTTTTTTTTCAATTTTCTGCTGACTTTTTTCGAAAAATTTAAAATAAAATGTTTACAAGTATCCTGGTACACACTGTATAAACATTTCACATAAAGTTTTTAATTGGTGAGGTTCTTCTGCTTTCGCACATTTTCAAAAATATCGACCACTTGCTAAGGTCATGGCCAACCGGTTTTTTTCTAGAACTGATAAAACTTGCTAGTTCGGCCACCTATGATTGTGCTTTTTCCTGCCATAGACGTGGATCAAAAAGAAAATAAAAATACTTAGGTACAGTATCTGTATAAAAATTTCTAGTTTGCAAGCAAACCTTAATATTTTAAAACATTAATAAATAATACACAATTAAGTAAGTATACCTAAATATGTATGTAAGATAAGCATCTTCAACATCTTAGTTTTTTAAATATCTGAAAGAAGACCTTCTAATTATTTCTTTCTACGCTTCTGGTCTGCATCAAATTTTATTACCACCGTATTTTTAATCGTGGAAAGATAAAATCCTCAAACCACCAGATTTACAATGATAGTCTTCCACGATATGATCCACTATTTTTGGAGTCGACCCAACTTATGTAATTTTCATGCTAATATTTTACCTTATTTCCATACACAATCCGCGAGGTTTTTGTTGGACTATAACAGCTGGAAACATGGTAAAATATATCTCGAATAATTTTCTGTTTGTAGAAAAACGTTATAATGAAGTTTACAATTTCATATTCCACAATAATTATTCAACAATAGTTTGATTCTTTTTAGATTTTAGGTGGAGGCGCCAGGGTAATACCTGAAAATAAAAGCGTTGACTACACCCAAGGACTTCACCCAATGACTTCAAAGCTCGTTGACTTCACCCAACGATAAAAGTGTATGACTCGGAACAGATATTGAGATATCGCCTTCAAATTTGATGGAAAAAAATTGGGAGATGAAACATTTGTGTTTAGTTCTTGTTACGCTTTGTAGTTTGAAAAGTGAAGTGAAAATTTACTTGACATATTTTTTCTACCTTGTAGGCATGGGCGTAACAATGTGGGGGGCAGCGCGAGGGAGCAACTGGCTAGGCACATAGAAGAATCTGTAGTAGATTCTTCTATGACATGCCTAAGTACTGTTGTATTTATAATAAGTATTTCAAAATTTTCATTCGGAACTCATATTTGAGCCACGTTACGAGTTATGATCAATAAAATGAGTTAATTTATGTGGTTTATATTTATTTTTTGTTTTCGTTTTGACACAACTTATATATGTATATATCGACAAATTTAATCAACTATTTTTATAGATTTTTTGGCGTAGAATCGAATGGAATGATTAGTTTTTTGGTAGCGTTAATAGTTTTTGAGATATGAACCAAAGTTATATATTTTTATAAATGGAAACCATAGTTCATATCTCAAAAACTATTAACGCTACCAAAAAACTAATTATTCCATTCGATTCTACGCCAAAAAATCTATAAAAATATTTTAGAAGGAAACAGACCTCAGTCCCACAATTTCTTTTTAATTCAAAAAGCGACCGGTTTCGCAACTCCCAAAGTTACATCATCAGGCTAAAGCTATAATAAAAGGAGAATAAAGCTAAAAAAGGTCAGCAGCAATGCTAATCAATGACTGAGATTAATTTAACACTTAATGAGTAAAAAATTCGTTCATTTACTTACAAATATCATCAAGAGCTGTACAGTTTTAAGATTGGAGTCTATTATAGTCATTGCACTAACTACTAGCACTTATATAACTAAATTTAAAAGGTAAGACAAACTAAGACAAGGGACATACAGATTAAAATTCTTGTTAGGTCTAACTACGGCGGCGTAATAGCTGTAGGTGTTTCGAATTGATTCTAGAACATTTTTTTTTATGCAATAATTTTTTTTTAATGGCTACGTATTTTGATGCTGGCAGCGCCCCCCATTGGCAAAGGTGGGAACTAAGTCTTAGGAGAGAATTAGCAACTAACTATAAAAATAAGTTGTAGCCAGGAGAGAGATTTCCAAAAAATCGAAAATTTCTAACTTCCACTAAATTCCACATGAGTCATAAAAAGTTGAACTTCAGTGCCTTGGTACATAAATAACTATTTTTGTATAAATAATACATTATTTAACAATAAGCTTCTCTTACCACTAAACTACAGAAGTAATAAATAACACTACATATATATCCAGATTTATGACGTTTTATTTCTATTCAAGAAGAATTGTTTGAGCAAAAATATGAAAATGCAAAACAATCGGTGGTATTTGCCCCTCCTTAAGCCAAAAGCTGGGTACGCTCATGCTTGTACGTATTTAATGATTAAAAAAGTGAAATATTTTATCTCGGGATATTTCTTAATTTAGGTACCTAAACATTAATACCTATCAAGCCTTGTTAACCAGCACGTTTGCGAAGAAATAAATGTTCTAACCACAAAGTGCCTTTTTTGCCAAGAAATAATATTAACTCCTTTCTTCCGAATTTTTTTATTATGAGAATTGATGGCACTGGCACACCTGGCCGGCTTACGTAAACACATATCCCTCTGCGAAAGGTTTTTATTACATCCCAGATGCTAATTAAGAAGAGTCAATATAGCCGAAAGGCCGCGGTTCGTAGATAGACCCATTTGTCAACAGAATTCTTATTCTCAGAAATAATAATTCAACATTTCAACTATTTTTTATCATGGTAGCTTTACGTATCGTTATTGTATTATTTTGATCGGCACAGGTAGAAATAAAAAAGCTACCTACGTGGCTAATGAAGATAGAAATGTGATACCTTTAACAAATTAAGTAATTATCTAAATGAGCCAAACGAATGCCAACATTAGATACCTAAAAAAAGTCACAATTAAAACTGATGGGACCAGTCTGTAGAATTTTGTTTTATCTAAAAGTATAAGTAGTTTGGGAGGTAAATAAATGTTCGATATATTTTTTTCGAAATTTTTTTAACGACTGTATCTTGCCTTTGGGTAATTTGTGTTTTAACATATTTTTTCTTTTTAAAGTTTAAAGTCCCAGTACAAAAAACTGACTCGCTCTGTAAAGATAAAAATGACGTATGTAAATGCGATCATGTGACTTACGGTAACTGTCAAATTAATAATTCACAAAACGGTCAATATGTAGATACATATGTCATTTGAAAATTTTTCCCCAAAATGCTACTATCCTTGTATATCTATCAACGAAAGTTATTTAACCATTGATTAGAATGGCGAGTTCAGAGACAGATGGCGCTGGCAGTAGCACCAGGTAGTGGCTTCAAATGATGTACAGGGTGTTCAGAATTAAGCTGTACCCCTTAACTTTTTACAAGCTTTTATTTAACTTCACCTGTTAAAATGTATTATATGTGTGGGTCGAATCTTGCAAGCTGAATTAGAACCACTTCCTGACATCCGATTGAGCTGAAATTTTTCATACACCTTTAGTTTCGGTGACAATACAATATGCAATACTCGATATTGTAATACTTTCAAAATGGCCGCCGCTCCAAGATGGCGGATGATGTGTTTTTGTCAACCCCCTTAATATGCGTATCAAATGAAAGGGCTCGAAAAGTAGAAAACGATAAAGTTAGTGACATCACACTAAATTCAATATGGCTGCCGCTCCAAAATGGCGGATTACCTATTTGATACCCAACATGGGTATCAAATGAAAGGGCTCGACGGGTAGAAAACAATAAGGTGAATGACTTCATACGAAATCCAATATGGCGGCCGCCCCAAGATGGCGGACCAAATTTCTTTACCACCCTCCTGACATTGGAATCAAATAGGTACTAAAAAGCACAAAATAAAATTGAAAATAAAAAAAACCTTTTTAAAAACAGTCTTTTATTTAAGCCATGTACTAAAACGAATAAAATAAGTTTAGGTTTTCGTTAAGATAATTCAATTCCAAATTGCGACAAGTTTTGGCAAATTGAAAAGCTTGTCGCGCGAATTGTAAAGAAAAAATGCATACTTTGGCAAATAGGTACTTGCTTATCAACCAATCACTGTCCAATAAAATTAATTGGTACCTACTTTCGTCAACATTTCGCGCGACAAGCTTTTCAATTTGCAAAAACTTGTCGCAATTTGGAATTGAATTATCTTAACGAAAACCTAAACTTATTTTATTCGTTGCAGATCAAAGTTTTCTCCTTCACCAACGTAACGTCAAAGATACTGCTATCTTTGTTGGGACATGTCCTGACATGCTGCAGGCACAATGATCCCGGCCAGCCCATTACCGGTTTCATCCTCTTTGGGAATCATCAGACGGACGTAGGCAAAATCCGGAGTGGATGGATTCACAAGATAGCACCAAACAGAAACAACTACTATTTTATTCGTTTTAGTATAAAAGCTTGTTTTTAAAAAGGTTTTTATTATTTTCAATTTTATTTTTTAGTTATTTTCAAAACGTTTACTAAACAATTTTCTTGTGCCATTTTTTCATAATAACTACCTCAAAATAAACGTGACAACGACAATGTTTAAACTAAAGTCAAAAATTAGTACCTACCACACCCATAAATACATACCTATATCTGCGATCTGCGTACAGGAAACCCAGCAATTTTTTTTCGATACTTCATAGATCACGAGCGATTACTGCATATAGATTAGAACAATTCTACATCCGCTACAATAATTATTATGAGACAATGCCCGAGACAGAAAAAAAAACGATATATTTCTCTTGTTGGTGTTTACAAAAGTTTCGGCATTGCCCGATATACCGGACTTGCCCAGATAGCTGAATTATAAGAAAAAAATTGAACGGGTTATTTTGGATTATGTAATAATTAAAATGTTAGACCAAGTGAACTGAAATTGAGGAAGTCTTTTTTTTCGATGTCAAGGTGGTATGTGGAAGGAAATAAGAGACAAATTGTGAGTATGTACACAGGGTGTTCCGGAATTTTTACAAAAATATGTCGGTATAATGTTTGCACGATAGTTTGGAATTCTTTTGTAGTGGTTAGCACCTACCTATATGGAATCTTGTGGCCTCCAAAATGTTGTTGCACCGTATTGATCAAAATAAGAAAAAATCTTCGGGGATGTTTATTTGAACAAGATTATTTTCCAAGCTAGGTATAAACAAGGCAGTAAATTCTTTCTTTAGAGCTTGTTATTTTTCAGAAAATATTTAGGAAGGTAAAACAATAAAAATGTCGATAGCATTAATTGGATTACACAGGACAGGTTGTTTAACTACATGGTGGATATAATGACAATTTTTTACAAAAACCCTGAAATAATAGATAAAAATAATAAAATTTCCCATGAAACCATGACATATAGGAAAAATCGCCAAGATGACATTTTTGGTTAGAATTAAAATCTAGGTACATAAAAAATTAATACATTTTATTATTATACAAGGTAATTTTTTTTCTAATAAATACTGTACTAATAACCTACTTCTCCGCCACTGGTTGTTCAAAGTGTTTGATATTAACAGGTTTTATGCTAACCCATGCCGTAATACATGTAACAAATTTGAGTTAAATATCTCAACTAGTTTGGTAAATATTCAATTAAGTCCACATCTTTTTTAGAACTTTAACCCCCATTTACTTTTTTCCCATGTCAGGAGGGTGGTAAATACATTTAGTCCGCCATCTTGGTTCGGCCGCCATATTGGATTTCGTATGAAGTCATTCACCTCATTGTTTTCTACCCGTCTAGCCCTTTCATTTGATACCCACGTCGGGTATCAAATAGGTAATCCGCCATCTTGGAGCTGAGGCCATATTGAATTTAGTGTGATGTCACTAACTTTTTCGCTTTCTACTCTTCAAGCCCTTTCATTTGATACCCATATTAAGGGGATTGAAAATAAAATGTAATCCGCCATCTTGGAGCGGCGGCCATTTTGAAAGTGTTACGATATTGAGTATTGCATATTGTATTGTCGCCGGAATTAAAGGTGTATGCAAAATTTCAGCTCAATCCGATGTCAGGAAGTGGTTTTAATTCAGCTTGCAAGATTCGACCCACACCTACACATATTGTACCTACATAGTATCAGGTGCAGTTAAATAAAAGCTTGTAAGAAAGGAAAAAAGGATTCTAAAAGATAACCTTGTATTAACTGGTCCTCTTTATTAAAAATTAACAATATCGATAGAAATAGTTACCATGTGCATTAACACTAAAGTGATATTATGTTTATATATTTTATTATAGTTTTTAATAAGAGTAAAATAAAATTTTCCTGAAAAAACACTTTAGTCCTTTTAGGATAATAAACAATAGTTTTCAATGTGTTAAAATCACCTATAAAGTATTTTTGTTTCAAGCCATATTAAAAGTGATATACATAAATAATAAAAATGAAAAATAGTAGTTATTCACAAAATACAATACGATAATAATGATGTGAAATGATATTTTTCAGATATCGATTTTGAATTAGCAACCAAATCTAGTAGTCAATCTTTTGGTAATACCATGAAAGTAAAAACCTAATTACGTAATAATTATAAAACAAAGTTGTATTGTTCTATTATTATTTGACTTTGTTTTGACGACGTAGAAAAGTTAGTATCCTTCTAGGAAATCATTTAACCAATGCTTTGGATTTCCTATATTTGTATAATAAAACATATTTCTTTATATAAAATATACTGGGAATTGGGAATCGACCATAAAAATAATAGTTTTGGGAACGTCAATATTTATTTTTTTTCTTCATTTATTTGGTTGTTTGATGCTTACATGTATTTCGATCTATTTAAGATAATCATCAGAGCATTCCTTACAATATTATTGTGTTGTTAAAATGAAACCATATAAACATTTAAATGGTTACAAAAGGTGGTTCCTTTACAAACATATTACTTATAGTCCAATAAAGATGTCAGTTTTGCAAAAAAAATCCAAACAGGATGATTTTTTCACGGTTGCTTGGGGTCTGCCTCCTGAGTATCCAAAAAAAGATCACACTCGAGCTCTTGGTACAAATTGCGCTATAGGGTGGTTTCCTAAACATTTTTTAGAGCAAAATGAGCTTAATAAAAGTTTTCTAGGATGAACTTCTGGTCAATTTTTTTTTGTGTTTCTAATAATTAATGATTTACAGGGTATTATATGACAAAAACTAATTAAAAAATATAATGCCATGTAAATCATTTAAGTATTGGAGACACAAAAAAGTTTAGAAGAAAAAGTAGAAAGTTCATTCTATAAAACTTTTATTAAGGCCATTTCTTTGTAAAAAAATGTTTACAAGTCCACCCCTGCAACATGCGGAATTTTTGTCATATAAGTAATGCGCTGTAGTTCAACTGTTTTGAAGGGATTCCATGGCACACTTGACTCGCCAGATGTCTTTAAAATTCCTATTTTGCTCAACTTTGACACCCTACAGAATGGAACTCCCTGTATACTTTTTGTTCAAATTTGGTATATGGGGGTTTTGGGGTGTTCTGATTAACGCCGTGTAGTCAGAGTTTAAACAAAAAAATCGCTAAATGGTTTTCGTGAAAATCGGGGGTATAAAAAAATCGCAGCCGGCCCTGGATTTTTTTTCAAACAAAAAAGTCTAGGTGATTATCTCCAAAAATGAAAATTTACATTTTTTTACAGGTTTTAAAGTTTGACACCCTGTATGTTGGGTGTCAAATGGATAATCCGCCATATTGGAGCGGCGGCCATATTGAATTTAGTGTGATGTCACTAACTTTATCGTCTTCTACTCTTCGAGCCCTTTCATTTAATACCCATATTAAGGAGGTTGAAAGTTGAAAGTATTACAATATTGAGTAGGTACCTATTGCATATTGTATTGTCACCAAAACTAAAGTTGTAAGAGTATGCAAAATTTCAGCTCAATATGATGTCAAGAAGTGGTTCTAATTCAGCTTGCAAGATTCGTACTAACAGGGCAAGTTAAATAAGAGCTTGTAAGAAGAAATATTAACGATCCAAAAACTTGAAACTACAGTAGGTATATTTTATATAAAAAAAAGTTAAATTGACATGACCATGAAGAAGAGAGGAAGAAAAAAAATAAAGCCTTTTGTGATTCGGAAGGTTCAGGCCTAATAGATACTTATGAATAATAAAAAAAAACAAAGAGGGGCTTCAAAAGATAGAACCAACAGAAACAACTACTCCGAGGGCTAATACCCCTACCGGCACTGAACTACACCATTGATTCTCGATTTTCGTTTGTGAATAAACATTGCGTAGATCAAAGTTTTCTCGTTTACCAACAAAAAGGAAAAACATCCCAGCCGAGAATCTCCGGAACTGCGCATGCGCGTTCCGTCACCCGCCCGGCCATCTAGACGTTCTGGGCGTCCGGCCTGCGGGCCAGTCGCCCGAACTCGGTCCACAGTACCGTCCGCAACCGCAGAGCCGACAGTCGAGGCCCCGAGACGGAGCCCTGAGGCAGGCCATGACGTACGCGCGCGCGTAGCCATATAGTGTCGGTGGATCGAACCCCTCGTCGTTTTTTTTTTCGAAATATTTTTTTTTGGGGATTGTGGAGAGTATACACCACCAGTCGGAGCGCGAGGCGAGAGAACCAGGTGAGGGTTAAATTTAAAAAAAGTCGGAAATCTCCCGTGAATTTTGGAGTCTTAAATGGAGGATAATTTATGTAAAAAAACAATATTTTCCTGGTAGGTATAAACATGACAAAATTAGTGTGGAGATACCAACAGTGGGTTAAGCAAGAAACCCCATAAGCACGGAGATCTCTGAAACTATTAGAGATACGAAAAAAAGATATGAAAAAAAAGTTTCGAATTTATGGTAATTTTTTTTTGTTGGTATTAATTCATTTTTTGTTAATCAAACCTCCCCTGTATAGCCGCGGTCGAATTCGAAAGTGCAGTTTTGCGTTTATCTTGCCAGCAATATAACGTAACAACCAGTGAAAGGGAAACTATGGTTATAGCATTGAGGCCGGCATAATACCTACTTTTATATAGTTGATAGAAACAATCGAAGAACAGGCAATAAGAAACAGTTTTCGAGATATTTCAGATGTTTTTTTATCGAACAAATTCCAATTAAAAAAATTTTTTAACAACATGTAAAATGTATGTAAAATGTAGACACTATATTTCTTTACTTGAAGCGAGTAGGTTGCCTCAATTAATTGTGGTTAATTTTTAGACAAATCTATTCTCATATGATTATAGAACAAACTAGGAAAAAAGGCCCATGGAGCAACAATAAAAAAGGGCCCTTTGGTTCTGCGCGGAAAAATCTATTTCTGGACGTGTAATGAACGATATTTTTTATTATACTTCTTTGAAAACGGAGACTTAAAACATTTTATCGGCATATTATAATAAATTTAATTGACAAAAAATAAACAATGCAGACAATATAGTGATTGGTATGTATGATGCGTTTCCATGGTTACTCTCAAATTATTTCAAAGGTGCTTTGTTGTAAATTAGTCATTGTCAACGTCAAAAATCTAAATATTGAAACACTTACGAATTAAAATAAAAAATAGGTACATTGTTAAATATCAGAGAGCATATAGAGTTTCTTAAATTTAGTTTACTTTGCTGTATATTTCTATTTTAAAGCCATATATTCGGTATTTTTATACAGCGCACGGAAAGTTTTTCCATGCGCTGTTTCCGTGCGCTAGCCCGAAAAAACCCATCTTTCATTATTGCTAAAACGGATGAAAATAAGGTGTTTTCAAAGAAGTAATATATGAAATATAAAAAAAAAATTACAAGGATTTTCGGCGAAAAAAAAACGACCAACGCAGGTGGAACGCATCTTTTAAGCTTTTAAAAGCTAAAGTCCGAAAAGTGTCAGAAATTGCCCTTTTTCGCCGAGCTACAGCTAAGTTATTTCGGCTCGGGGCTCTGAGGTCGGAAGTTTTAAAGCTTCCCTCAAGTCTTCAGGTGAGGTTTATCAAAATAATTATTTACATCAAGTTAGCCATGCCAAAATCAGAACAATGCGAAACTCTCACTAGCTGTGTAACTGTGTACCTACATTGTTACACTAAACGCACTTTTTTACTCAATTTTCTGTGTACTTAAGTACTTAGTATGTTAACCTGTTTTCTTTCTGTTTCACTTAATTCAAGCGCCATTATAACTTACTAAGTACTTAAGTACACAGAAAATTGAGTAAAAAAGTACTTTTACTGTAACAATGCACACAATTACAAGCAACTGACAGCTAGTGACAGTTCCGCATTGTTCTGATTTTGGCATGGCTAACTATATGTTAATAATTATTTTGATAAACATTGTCAATAGCATAATAGAAAACTTAATTTTTTTTTGTATTTTTTTCTTATGCGACCCCATTAAAATTGTATTGTATCGTATTCAGAAAGTTCCAATGTATCAATTTTCACCAAAAAACGTATATCTATGGCGCCAATTAAAAAAATCAAGTCGGTTACCATGGCAACCACATTTTTTGTGCTACGAAAGATTGCTTGATATCGTTAAACGGGAAATAATTTCCCCTAACACTTTTATTAAAACAAGTTTTTCATATGAGGAATATTTTTAAGAAATATATAAATATTCCACAATTTCTATCCACACTGTAGGTATAAATGTTAATTGGGGGAGGTAGATTATAAAACATGGGATATTTGGGTTGCAGCCAAATTTTGTTATTAAAAAATCGCTAATAGCATTTTTTAACATATCGTATCGAAAAAATCATACTTGCAAAATATGGCAAATTATTTAAGCATTATTTTAAAAAGATAAAACGATGTTTTTCGCCGTTTTCTTTATTAATACGACATTTTTGGGCAATTTTGAATAAGTCTCCTCGATTTTCAGATATTTCCCAAGCATTCCTGATTTTTAGTTGAAATTTTAAAAAAATAATTTTAACCAAATTTAAGACCTTGTAGAAATGTTAGTCGGCGAAGTAAATAAATAAAACTTGGGACATTGGGGTTTCAGGGGGTGCCCAATAAAGCTACGTTGCCAGATTTACGATAAAAAAATCCGTGGTGCGTAAGGACACTTTTTACACACACAAAAAATCATCAAAATCGTGCAACGCATTACAATTTTACAGAGGTGTTCCGGATCAAATCTGAACACCCTGTATGTAGCAGCCTCAATCTTCACCAATACAAGAAATGACCTCTTCTCTTGAGTTCCATAAAACAAATCCCAAAGAAAAATTATTTTCTCATCCTTCGGAACAGGTGTGTGTATCTACCACACACTGCAAAATAACAATAAATAAAACTAACGACATCCAAACTAATTGGTTTTTGTTGTATACTGTCTAGACGCGACAAAATGCGTCTAATAGATTACAAAATATCGGTCGAATCTGATTAAAAATCGAAAAGGCAAAGGTCACAGGTGATCTATAGTTATTACTAATTTGAACCAAAGCCTAGAAAACCGGAATCCGAGATATTGTGTAAAAGAATACAAACTAGGAACCAATATAAACTAAAAACGCTCTTTAATTATTGTACAGGGTTATTCACTGAGAATTGACGCCCCCCTAACTTTTTGTTTTTTAAGATAAAAGGGTGATTCAAAAAACAAAATCAATGGTTCGGCGAATACTTTTTTATACCATGACCGTTTAGTGTACAGGGTGTTCCAAAAAAGTAGGACCAATGGCAACTTAATTTTTTAAATAGAACACCCTGTATATTATTGGATTTTTGAAATCTACTCATCAAGGCAATCAAAATGATATTAACTTTGTTGCATTATCTTTTTCCGTTTTTGAAAAATTCCGTATTCAAATTTTATACTAAATTTATTTAACTCGAATTTGTGCATCTCGTGATAAAGATAGACGATCAATATATTAACATAAATTATTTGTTTTAAACAAGAGAGTAATATAGTGAAACTCCAAAATTTTTAGGAGCCTTTTCAAATTTTATTGATTATATTCTCGAAATAAATAATTTCAGGAAAATCGTAAATCTCCTGTTTAGTTTCACTATATAATATTACTCTCTTGTTTAATGCAAATATTTTTCGTTATTACATTGATCGTCTATCTTTATCACAAGATCCACAAATTCGAGTTAAATAAATTTAGTAAAATTTGAATACGGAATTTTTCAAAAACGGAAAAAGATAATGCCACTAAGTTAATACCATTTTGATTGCCTTGATGAGCAGATTTCACAAATCCAATAATATACAATGTGTTCCATTTAAAAAAATTAAGTTGCTATTGGTCCTACTTTTTTGGAACACCCTGTACACTAAACGGTCATGGCATAAAAAAGTATTCGCCGAACCATTGATTTTGTTTTTTGAATAACCCTTTTATCTTTAAAAACAAAAAAGTTAGGTGGGGGGTCAATTCTCAGTGAATAACCCTGTACAATTAAAGAGCACTTTTAGATTATTAACACTTTTTTACTTTCATCCCATCATAACCATTTTCATTATGACAGAGACATGAGGCAAATTTCATATATAGAAAATTGTTATACCTACCTGCCAATAATATATCAATCTGTATTTTCCTAAAAAATGAAATAAAAACGGAATCAAAATTAATGTTATTATAAGATTTTTAGCCTCATTTTTACCCATTTTATGCAGAAATAAGAAATAGTTTATTATCATTTTATTGGCAAAAGTGGAAAAAATTATAATTAGGACTTGATTCAATTTATTATCTAACCTGCCTGATTTTCATAATTCTTTCAAATGACTAAATCGGGAGGCACCATATAGGTCCAATATTTTATTTTTATTTAAAGAAAAACGACAGAATAATGTATTTATAAAACTTATAATGTTTATAAGATTTTTTTCGTTAATAAAACATCTACAGTGTGACGTGTACGGAGTTGATAAAAAAAAAGATAAATTCGGCCGAATATTTCTTATTTTATAACAAAACAGACATACAATTATAAGAAATCAATTAATAGCTACTAGTTGCTAAAATTCCATACTGAAGATAAAGCCATCTTCAATATACAAGGTGCTAAATATTTCTTCGTCAAATATTTAGTAATAATTTATCCAATTTATTTCCACTCTCTGCATATTTAAATAAACACGTTATTAACTATGTTGCCTAAGCCAGTTGTAAATACATAACAGCAGCTTGTATACATATGTGTGTGCGAGGAAACACTTCCTTCCTTTTATAATATATAGGCAATATAGGAAGTTTCCTACATTTCACCATAAGACTTATTATAAGACACGAGTAAGTAGTAACATACAATACAAGAATAGATTGTAATATGATCTGTAAATTTTGATAGTTAGATGTGTTTTAGACACACATAGATATTATACACTGATTTCTGAGTCTTTTTTAACAGACTTCAAAAAAGGAGGAGGTTATCAATTTTGTATGTTTTTGATACCTCAGAACTCCGTCATTTATAAACCGATTTGGACAATTCTTTTTTTATTTGAAAGGGTATACCTACAGAATGGTCCCATTTAAATTTGAAGAAAAAATTATTCCACCCCTAAGGGTGGACAAATAGGGGATGAAATTTCATATTGGACCGATTTCGATGATTCCCTTCTTATTAGAAAGGGATTACTTTAGGATTTCGATGATTCTTTCTTTATTGGAAAAGGGGTAACTTAGGTGTGGTCCCATTTAAATTTAAAGACAAAAATTCCACCCCTAAGGGAAGAAAAATATGGGGATGAAAGTTCATATTGGACCGATTTGGATGATTCTTATTTTATTAGAAAGGGGTTACCTTAGGGGTGGTAACATTTAAATTTGAAAAGAAAAATTTCCATCCTAAGGGTGGACAAATAGGGGATGGAATTTAATATTGGACCGATTTCGATAATTCTTAATAATTCACTAATAAATAAGAAATAAAAAAATTTTATCAAAAAAAAATTAAACCGACTTCAAAAATTTGCCCGTATGCACACACTCCACTAAAAATTCAAAAAAAAAAGAACAAAAATAACACCGACTTCACAAATTTGCCCGTATGCACATTTAAACTAAAATTTTAGAAATATTTTTCTCTTTCTAAATTGAGTTATCTTTGGAGTCGGTGACAGTAAGTTATGATGTTTGTAGGATATGGATGTATATTCATATCTAAATAGATTAAATTCCTTGCCTTGGCTGTCAGCAAATCCAAAGATAACTCAATTTAGAAAGAGAAAAATATTTCTAATTTTAGTTGAAATGTGCATACGGGCAAATTTGTGAAGTCGGTGTTATTTTTTGTTATTTTTTTAATTTAAAAATAATTATTAAAGTTAAGGGTGCAGTGTCTTGTCTTGGGGACATCCTGTATTTAGTCTCGTCCTTGATAGGTTGTCCCATCAATTATACGCACGCTTCCTTATTTTAATTCTGACTTTATCCGACACTGTAGAGCTATGCAAATAATGCATCCTTGCATTTCCTAAAAATAGAAAATGTCCGATCGACGCATGGGCGGGTCACCCGAGCTATGCCCATGCCGCACGTGAGAAATAAACGCAGTTACGTAACGACCTGAAGAATTTGAATAATCGCTTCAGTGATATAATTGTGTGGAACTCGAGTGGGCTCAGTATCTAAATTCGGTTCCTGTGTTTTAAAAAAATGCTCGACTCTGCGCTTACGCATTCTTTAGTAGACAATAATCGTTGTCCTTTCACGCTCGTTTACGCATATTTGGCGGACAAGGAACAAGGCGGGAAATGTGGAGCACCATACGGGGTGTTGTCGGAAATAAGGACGGTCGAATTCATTTTTCAAAATAGTTTTTAAGGATATTTTTTTGTGCTACGCCACTGATGTTTCTATATTATTTATGTCACAGAAGGAATCAACGTACAGGTTGTCCCATTTTGGCTGTTTTTGGGTGTTTTTCTCAAAAATCTCGGTTATTATTAAAGCTAGAGGGTTGCGGTTTTCACGTCACTGTACTACTTTTTTGAGGGAAATTTGGTGGACCAATCAGATTTTAGATAAGTTTTATAGTTTCCGCGCATTGGCCTAGGACTGAAATTTTCGATTTTTTGGAAACCTCTCTCCTGGCTACAACTTATACAGGGTGTCCGGAAAGTATGGGGCAATCTTACAGGAGCAGGTAGGGGACGTCAAAATATTACGATTGAGCTTTACCACTACGGGTCAGATCTCAATACTTACTGAGATACAGTGCGTTGTAACTCTTTTTTTCAAATTGAATTATGGCAATATCTCCCAAACTAATCAAGCTGTTGAACTGAAATTTGGCACTGCTGTGTTTTTGGCGATGGAGAATAAGCTGAAAATGTCAATTTCGCCGTATCTCACAGAGGGCGACACTTGCGCTGTTTTTGGATCGTGCTTTTACTCGTAACTTTTTTGAGGTTATGTTTTTGGTCCTGCAGGTCTATCATTTTAGTGCATCTTTTCACTCTGCAAGAAAAAGGTACTCTTGTTTCATAACGATAAAGTCAACCGTTTGCGTTGAAATTGCCAAAACGTGCCCCAAAACACCTGTTGAGTTCAATATTCGAAACATAAAATTTTCACCTACCGCTTTCAAGTGTTTCATATCAACGGTACCATTTGAAGTGAAAAAAAATCCCTATGAACAAAGTACCAAAAATTATTCGCTTTCAAAATGGAAAGGATTGAATTTGACAAAATTTTGACACGCTGTTTCAAGAAAACCAATGGTGTTTTGACCACTGCTCATTTGGCATTTTTTTCATCATTTTGAATGTACAGTTGATCTGTAATATTTGAAAGTGGTAGGTGAAAATTTTATGTTTCGAATATTGAACTCAACAGGTGTTTTGGGGCACGTTTTGGCAATTTCAACGCAAACGGTTGACTTTATCGTTATGAAACAAGAGTACCTTTTTCTTGCAGAGTGAAAAGATGCACTAAAATGATAGACCTGCAGGACCAAAAACATAACCTCAAAAAAGTTACGAGTAAAAGCACGATCCAAAAACAGCGCAAGTGTCGCCCTCTGTGAGATACGGCGAAATTGACATTTTCAGCTTATTCTCCATCGCCAAAAACACAGCAGTGCCAAATTTCAGTTCAACAGCTTGATTAGTTTGGGAGATATTGCCATAATTCAATTTGAAAAAAAGAGTTACAACGCACTGTATCTCAGTAAGTATTGAGATCTGACCCGTAGTGGTAAAGCTCAATCGTAATATTTTGACGTCCCCTACCTGCTCCTGTAAGATTGCCCCATACTTTCCGGACACCCTGTATATATCGACAAATTTAATTAACTATTTTTATAGATTTTTTGGCGTAGAATCGAATGGAATAATTAGTTTTTTGGTAGCCTTAATAGTTTTTGAGATATGAACTATGGTTTCCATTAAAAAAATATATAACTTTGGTTCATATCTCAAAAACTATTAACGCTACCAAAAAACTAATCATTCCATTCGATTCTACGCCAAGAAATCTATAAAAATAGTTGATTAAATTTGTCGATATATATAAGGTGTAGCCAGGAGAAAGGTTTCCAAAAAATCGAAAATTTCAGTATTGCGCCAATGCGCGGAAACTATAAAACTTATCTAAAATCTGATTGGACCACCAAATTCCTCTCAAAAAAGTTGTACAGTGACGTGAAAACCGCAACCCTCTAGCTTTAATAATAACCGAGATTTTTGAGAAAAACACCCAAAAACACCCAAAATGGGACACCCTGTATATATCTAGTATATTAAAAAACCTATTCGACGTGTTCGACATGTATCTATTGGATAATTCTCTCATATATAAAATGTTTTATGGACAATTTGAAATATGCACTGAATACCCTGTGTGAATATTTTTGCATTAAAATGTACCTACCAGTTCGTTTACAGGTTTATAATAATAGGTACAAAATAATAAAAAAGACACCAACAAACATTTATACTCGTAGATGATACAGGAACATAATTTTAATAGGTAGGTATTGATTGTAGCGTTCACGGGATTATTGTAAGTACATGGTTAATATCTGCCCCATACACATATTATTCATTAAGACAACGCAACAAAAACCAATGCTAACAACTTTGTTAAGTAATGTCCTCATAGGCGTAGATCAATAATTATCAATAGTAGATAAGATAACTTAAATTTTTCTAATTTACTTCAACACAACTTTTTCGTAATCAGTGAAGTCAGCTGTCTCACACATATCCTAAAACAACATATAAAATATTCGACCAGTTCTTTTTGTATACCATTAGGCCAGGGAAAATAGAATTTGACCTAGACAAAAATATTAACTGCAATTTTGTTTTACCATATCAAAGTTATAAGTAAATACATTGGTAGAAACCAAAAATTAAACATTTTGAAAAAACGGAACCTTGAGTTACTTCAAAAAACACCTATTTTTCGTTAGAAATTTCGAGCAAAAATGTTAACTGGATTTTTTTAGACTCTTTAGGTAAAAAACTTCCCTTGCTAACATATATTAAGAAATTAAACATTTTAAGAATATGGAAGTAACTTAGATCGACAAAGAGAGATAAGAATCGGATAATTTTCTATTTCGGCAAAAGGCAAAAATATTAACTACGTTTTTATTGCAGATGATCATTCCCTTTTACAAATAGACTGTAACTTATACAAAATTAAACTTTTATCTGAGCCGCACGTACGTCAGCTGTCACTTCTCATTGGTATAGACTATAGGCAAAAATATTAACTGTTTTTTTTGTTTAACTTTTTACAATATAACTATATTGAATCATATATAGCGAAATTAAAGATTTATTTACGGCGCATATAGGTCAAACTGTCACTTGTTATTTCTTTAGGAAAAGCAAAAATATTAACTGTTTTTTTTGTTTAACTTTTTACAATTTAACTATATTAAATCACATATTTAGGGCGCATGTAGGTCAATCGATTAATATTTATTTTTAAATGAAAAAATAGTTCCGTTACCATTTTTGTTTAATTTCCAAAAATTTAACAAGACTTACTTCCACTTACAAAGTTTAACAAAAATCAGCCTCAAAGACAGTTTCAAATTTCTTTAAAATGCGATTTCCGGCGAAACAATATGTTTAATTTCAGAACAAACTGTTAATACTTGATTTTTAAGGTAATTATAAATAATAAAAACGAAGTTAATATTTATGCCCAACAAAATATTACGAAAAATGTCATTTTTACATCATTCGGATACTTGCGCAAACGTAATCTGTTTAATTTATCAATCTCAACTTTATATACCTTACTTACTAATAAATGCAGCTTAAAATTCGCAGTTAATATTTATGTCGTCTTTATTACAACAAGAAAATGTATTTTTCTAAAAAACGTCCACACGCGTATGTTTATTTTGTATAAAAACAATTCTGGCTTTCATTTATTAACAATATTTTGTGATGGCATTATAAAAATGCGGTTATGAATTTTGTCTAGGTTTCGTTATTTTTTACCGTAATTTCCCTGGCCTACATTGCCAAAAATAAAATTTAAATAAAATAATTTTTTTGTACCTATACCACGTTTTTAAAAAGGACTAAAAATGTGTTAGTAAAACCACATATCGTATTGTAATTTTCTTTGTTTAAATAATAGGAACTAAACAAAAGAATTTTAATTCCTTTTATGAAAATTAATACATGGCAATGATGAATAAGGTTGGAGATTATACAAATGATAAATGATAAATAAGATGCCGAATATGCTGAATTATTTCCGCAATTTTCGGATAATTTGAAATTGTACACTTTTCATTTTTTACTTCATATAAAAATAAAACATTTTTAAATCCAATCGACTTCTTTAATCAATCCCAATCGCGGTGTTAAACGTTTCTGTAATTGGCCCGAGACAAATTGACACCTTGACACGCCCCCCCGAAAATCTAATCGATTTTTTCCGTCGCCTCGCTCTTTTCTGTATCTTCGAAACGGGCGGGTTATACATGTCGGTTTGATTTTCACGCATGGCTTTTGCTAACTAGGAAGGAACTGCACCCGCGGATCGATTAAGTAAACAAATACTGGTGGGCAAGGTGAACGCGGAGGCCTTGCCTCGAGGCGGTGTCTACAGGGCGTTCGGAAATACGCGCCAGAAAAAGCTTGGGGGGATTTGTTTTTGATTTTCGGAACTCGCAATGCCGTCTAGCTCACCCTGTGTGTCCACAGCGCTCGCGGCCGTGTTACAGACTGCCACATCGCACGGCAGGCCAGTGGCGTAGCATGAAACGCGTTCTTAGCCAATATCACAAAAATGTTAAAAATGAAAAGATGGTTAATTTTGACTTACATGTTGTTTGACATATTGTTGGCATTTACTTGCAGATAATTTCCCAAATGTAAAGCTAGTGTCAAGTGCTGAAATATATTTATTTGCGGCGAATCAAAATAAAATAAATAATGCACGCCCATGGAAACCAGACCATATTTTATGAAACTATCATTATCAATTAGAAAATTTTCAATTAAAAAATAATTATATTGGTTCTATTTACAAACAAAACAATGCACTTTATTATACTAAAAGGTAGAAGGAATTTGAATAAGTTACATTGAAAAAAATAAAGTTTTAGGGCATCTTTCAAAAGTAGCTTGTTAAATATTTACCTGTGAAACGAAATCCCGGGCTCTTGCTTTTCACTTCTTCTTTTGCAACCAAACGCTGAACAATTCACCATCGTAAGAGTATATTTTCCCCTTAATCAATGTTACTTTTAATTCACAAATTCACGAAATTAACTCGCAACGTACTCACTTTGTCTGCCACATATAAAATGGCCGACGTAACAAAATCTATACGCGGCAGGGTAGGCAAAATCTCGGTGTCCTCTCTCTTTCCTTGTCTAAGCATTGAACCAACAAGTTTTTCAAATATGGTCGATGTGGAAATTATTGTAACCCGATACGCGAGTGGGCTGTATATTGAGAATCGTTATGCATGGTGTCTACTGCCTACTGAAAAAATGTAAATCGTCGATGCAAAAAATGTTACAGATATTATGTTAAATAATTAGTTTCGAGAATTGAAAAAAAAAAAAACGATTTGTTTTAAGGACGAAAATTTAGCAGCAAGGTCGGAGAATATATATAGAATTGCCAATGCCGATAGGATACCTGGCCATTTTTTAAAGTAGATTTAAGGTACCATGATCACGTATATTTCTACACCCCTTTATTTTCTATATTTTTGAGGTTATGAAAGAAGTTTCAGATAAAAGTTGAAGAAGCCGACGTTCATTTAGTTTTATACATGGACTACAGGGCGTTCAGAAAAGCCGTGCCAAACCAAATTTATGTTTTTTAAATGATATTTGAATATTTCATTATACCTAGTTATTTTATCATAGTAAAATATAGAAATTTGTGTTTTTTATAATAAAAAAAAAAAGGAAATGAAGTTGACATTTGGTGCATACATAATGGGGAACTAGAATTTTTTTTATTTCTTTAATACAGTGTGACCCATTTGTTTTGGGGTCAGTCTGTAAAAAGTGTATCAATCGTGCGATTTGGCTGATTTTTTTTTAAATTGTAGAGCTCGATGAACTGCACATTTTGAACAAAAATTGCCTGGTTCGCATAAAATCCAAAGCCTACTATGACCGTTTTTATGAGCAAAATTTTAAGAAACCATATTAGCGTTTTTTTTGAAAAAATCTGTGTGCGCCAATGGATTGAGCACCCCTCGAAATGGGTATGTACAAAATTTCATCAAAATATTTCAAGTAATAACGATTTTGTAGAAAAATTAAAAATGCAGCCAAGGTACGTCTTTATTTTCAAAAATTCAAAGTTGGCCATGGAAAATAATTGAATTGTAATAATACAACCTTATGCTTATAAACAAAAAACATAAAAACAATTAAAATTATAAAATTTTCGTTGTCGCCCACGAGTCGAACAATTTCTATTTTGTCTCTTATGCTTAAATATTCCATAATTATGATAATTAATTGTATTGAGCACAAACAATTTCTGAACTCAATTTAGACAGTTTGACACTTAATAAAAGTAAACAATTCAATTATTTTCCATGGCCAACTTTGAATTTTTGAAAATAAAGACGTTCCTTGGCTGCATTTTTAATTTTTCTACAAAATCGTTATTACTTGAAATATTTTGATGAAATTTTGTACATACCCATTTCGAGGGGTGCTCAATCCATTGGCGCACACAGATTTTTTCAAAAAAAAAACGCTAATATGGTTTCTTAAAATTTTGCTCATAAAAACGGTCATAGTAGGCTTTGGATTTTATGCGAACCAGGCAATTTTTGTTCAAAATGTGCAGTTCATCGAGCTCTACAATTTAAAAAAAAATCAGCCAAATCGCACGATTGATACACTTTTTACAGACTGACCCCAAAACAAATGGGTCACACTGTATATTTCCCTATCTATAGAAAGAATACATACCAAATATCAGCTCTCAAATCGCAATATTTAATTTGCAACGAATAATTAAAGTTGTGACCGCAAGCTATTCATTTGAAACGACACGGAAAGCGCGGGAATGGTTGTGACGTCACACCGCTCGATCGATCTGAAGGCAGTGACAGGAGTGACAGCTACACGGAATTAGAGATGATAGAATGAAAATTGAACGTTAAAATAAACAGTTCGGCGACCCAATAAGAACCGCCTAAAAGTCCAAATTTTACAAGCGCTTCTTTAACTGAATGGTGACGCCACGGGAGTAGTAATTCGTAGGTCCCGGGTTCATTCGCACAAGAAGTTTTTTTAAATTATCACTGCATTCTACCTCTTATAATTATCACTGATTATCATTTTTAGTAATAATTGGACAATGGCTATTATGAAAATTATTACTCACAATCTACTTAAATTTATTTTACTTTGCTGTATATTTCTATTTTAAAGCCTGATATTCGGTATTTTTATTCAGCGCACGGAAAGTTTTTAATAAAAAAATTATTTTATACTTTTTAGTCCACTTTTTATATTATATTATTTCATTTTGCTTTTAGTCCTTTTTAAAAACATGGTATATTAACTTAATTAATTTTTTTCATGAAATCAAAATAGGACAAATCAAACAGCCCTAATCGATACATGCTGATTATCATTTTTAGTAATAATTGGACAATGGTTAATGCGAAGATTATTACTCACAATCTACTCCATAGTGTATTTAAATTCAAAGTACTTACCTACCTAATATGAAATTGTCGGTAACAGGAAAAATGTAATACATTGCTCGATGCGTAAGCTCTTTTTGGCCTCGAAGAGAGTTTTAAGACCTAGGCAACACGGGCGTTAAACAACCTCCTCGGCGAAAAAAGTACGCTTACGCATCTCGCAATGTAAATAACTATTCAATACAGAATACAGCACACTCTTTTCAAACATTATCAACAATATCTAGAATGAGATAGACTATAATAAGACTGAAAGACAAGGATGGGACGTTCTCGTTGCTCTTTCTAAAGAAAGCTTGCGTGGTGCTGTTTAGTACATGGTGCCGCCGCCCACCAGAGTCACAACCAAGGAGGGCGCGTTACAAGAATGATTTGAATTATGCAGTTTTTAATTGCTTATCTTTATTACATAAAAATAAAAAATGAGTTTTTTTTTGTGAACTGTGGTGGTTTATTTAATGGCAATAAGTTAAGTTTGAAAGTAATATTTTTCAAATTTAATTTTTGTGCAAGTTCCCCATTATTAGGGTCATTATCCCCAAGTAATTAAACTAGAGAGTAAGCTGACTACTATAAGGCTATTTTATTTTATTATGTATTGTATACCTAAATTTTCTATAAGGAAAAAACCGTCAATTTGTTCATCTAGCAATAAACATTTTTTTCATGGATATATGTTATTTTCTAGGTAGGTAATGTTTTTTTGAGTCAAAATAATTACCTACCTATATTTTTAGGCTAAAAAGTCATTAAATTATCCTTTCGTTGTTTGAATAAAAAAATAAAGGAAATCTAGAGTTAATCAACGCCCTCTCCTATGGTATGTTCCAAGTGAAAGTAGGTAGTCTGTATCACGGGCGTAGCCAGGATTTAGTTTTGGGGGGGGGGGGTTTAGTTTGAGAAGTAAATAAAACAACAAAAATATACTTACATGAAATTTAATATCTATATATTCATTCGAAAAACTACGACATATTTATAAAGTTCTTAACTTTAAATGAAATGGATAAATTAATTTCGTTCCTCTGCGCTAAATCTAAAACCATTAAAGAAGAAATCTTCGGCTTTTTCTTTTAAATATATCCACTACTTCATCTGCATGAATTTCTGTTCCATAGTGAATGTTCATTAGAGCCAAACCATTAAGTCTGTTTTCACTTGTAGTGTTTCGTAAATTAGTTTTTCAGTCTCCTTAGGCTCGAGAAAGACCTTTCTGGGGTAGCAGTGGATACAGGAATGGTAGCCAAGATTTGTAGTAATGTGTAAATATTAGGATAAAGGTTTTTATCGCACATATCTAGGCATTCCAAACTAGATTTCGGGGTAGGCAGTCTTCTTATCAGCATGCAAGGTAGCTGAAGCTTTGATAGCTAAATCCAAATTTGTTTCTTTATTAGAAACCCCTTGACCTTGACTACACCACTTTTTCCAGTAGTCCATACCTTTAAGTTTATCACCCTTCCTTTTTTTCCCCTCCATTTTTCGACAGTAATAATGATTCACGTATCTATCCTTAACAAGGTCATCGAATAACAGCGCACTAAAATTACTCACTTACACGGTACACTTAATTCTCTTCACTATTCGTTCACCACTTTTCACTTTTATTCGCTTCGAGTTCGCATGGAACAATACTGCCGTAAGCGCGGTCACGCGCCGCGGCGCCGCTTATATAGCAGCCCAGTAGCCGTCCAGAAACTTCCACGAACTTCCACAAAGTTCCGCTCATTTCGACCGAGGGGCGTGGCGAATAATCGAGAAACAACGCAAAGTGTCCCTACAATACAAAATAGTTCGGCTGCAACTGCGTCTGCCTCTCGTCAAAAGATGGCGCTAGGCGCTACTATTACTACATATATTCAAACGTAATAATAATTTAACTCTTCACTCCTCGTATTTTTTCGGTATAATATTAGGTAATATTTTGCTTATTTCGGGGGGGGGGGGGGTTTGAACCCCCGAAACCCCCCCCCCTTGGCTACGCCCGTGGTCTGTATTTTTTTAATGCTATATTGTTGTCAAACACAATATTAAATATGTTGCCCAATTTTCAAAATGTATGCCTCTGTAGTCTTTACAGAGGCGTATAGTGCAGATTTTACATTAATTATAATTCTTTTTTTACCGTTCCTAGATAAACTTTTATTAAAATATAGATATCGCATTGACATTAAAAACAACATTTAACTTTTTACTATTTCTTTGTGTGAAATATCAAACCCATGCACTTCACCTTGGACGTAGATTGTAATCGTCAAAGACGATACTGAATTTCAATTTTCTGTACGGTGGGTGACCGAATTTCGAGATGGGTATCTCGGAAACTATAAGTGATACAAGGTTGGTTAAATAAAGGAATGAAATAAAAAAAATTTTTACAAGTAAAAAGAAAGTTTTGAATTATTATATACTACGTAACCTTGCCTGTAATGGGACGGTGTGGATTGCTCTTAGGTGAAACCGTTCAACGAAAAAAAGGGTAGAAATGGGAGGGAATGAAACGTTTATTATTACAGTAGTTATTATTGTATACTGGATGGTTCACTTTAAAGGGACCAAACTGTAACAGACGATAGATCTTCAAAAAAATAACCGCAACTTATCGTATAAACTTTATCGTTTTAAGGCCTTATAAAAAAAGTTATAGGGTGTTAACCTGTTAAAAAATTTTAACAAAATAATTAAAACCGACTTCACAAATTTGCCCGTATTCATATTTCAACTAAAATTTTGGAAATATTTTTCTCTTTCTAAATTGAGTTATCTTTAGCTTTGGTGACAGTGGCAAGGAATTTAAATCTATTTAGATATGAATACATCATATCCTACATACATCATAACTTACTGTCACCGACTCCAAAGATAACTCAATTTAGAAAGAGAAAAATATTTCTAAAATTTTAGTTGAAATGTGCATACGGGCAAATTTTTGAAGTCGGTTTTAATATTTTTGTTACAATTTTTTATTTCTTATTTTTTAGTGAATTAAATACGTCCAATATTAAATTCCATCCCCTATTTGTCCACCCTTAGGATTGAAATTTTTCTCTTCAAATTTAAATGTTACCACCCCTAAGGTAACCCCTTTCTAATAAAATAAGAATCATCCAAATCGGTCCAATATGAACTTTCATCCCTTATTTATCTATCCTTAGGGGTGGAATTTTTTCTTTAAATTTAAATGGGACCACCCCTAAGGTAACCCCTTTCCAATAAAGAATCATCGAAATCGGTCTAATATGAAATTTCATCCCCTATTTTCCAACCTTACGGGTGGAACAAATTTAAATGGGGCGACTCCTAAAGTAATCGCTTTCTAATAAAAAGAGGGTCATCGAAATCAGTCCAATATGAAATTTCATCCCCTATTTTTTCTTCAAATTTAAATGGGGCCACCTCTAAGGTACTTCCTTTCTAATAAAAAAAGAATCATCGAAATCGGTTCAATATGAAATTTCATCCCTTATTTGTCCACCCTTAGGTTTGGAATTTTTTCTTCAAATTTAAATGGGACGATTCTTTAGGTAGTATACCTTTTTAAATAAAAAATAATTGTCCAAATCGGTTTATAAATGACGGAGTTCTGAGGTAACAAACATAAAAAATAAAAATGAAAAAAATACAACCGAATTGATATCTTCCTCCTTTTTTGAAGTTGGTTAAAAATATGTGGACTCTATTGAATATTTACCAAACTAGTTGATATATTTACGTCAAATTTAGTACTCGTTATAATGCCATGGGTTAGAATAAAACTTGCTAGTATCAAACGCCTTGAACAACCAGTGGCGTAGAAATAGGTAATTACTAAAATTATTTTTAGAAAAAAAATGGATCAGCAGGTATAATAATAAAATGAATTGATTTTTTTATGTAGATTTTAATTGTAAACAAAAATGTCCTCTTGGAAATTTTTCGTATGTGTCATGATTTTATGGCAAATTTTATTTTTTGTGTTGTTTCAGGGTATTTAAAAAAAATAACTAAACCAATAGCTTGATAGGTAAGATTCAAAGTAGAAAAAATGTATTTCTTACTTTAAATAAAGTAACTTTTTCCAATAAACTTACCCATTCAAGGTTTTACTTTTCGATATACAGAGCGTAAGAATTTAATCTTCCTTAAATGTTTTAGGCCCTGTATCTTTCAAAGTATAGCTTTAAATAGGTAAGTTTATTGGAAAAAGTTACTTTATTTAAAGTAAGAAAGACATTTTTTCTACTTTGAGTAGTATCTATCGAGCACATTTTTTAGTTAATTTTTCAGAAAGTTTGGTAAATATTCATATATTTTTTTAAAACTTTAACACCCTTTAACAACTTTCTTATAAGGCCTTAAAAATATACAATTTATACGCGAAAGTGTGCTTGTTTTTTCAAGATCTATCGTCTGTAACCTCCCTGTAGATATATTAAATGTTCATTAGTCTTGGTACGAATGTCGAATTTTTACCAGTGACTAATAACTACGGCCAGTAGACAAATTACCCACAACTAATCGAATTAAAATTAGGACCAAGATTGCAAAATGGCGTGCAAAAGGTGCCACAAAATTTGGGGAAAATAACCCAAAAATCGGACGTAAAAAAATCCATTTTCGCAAGGATTATTTCATTGTCGAGAAACACTCTCTAATTTATTCAAGTAGATCAGTTCCAATTAATATGCATTTTGTTCGTATTAAATGCGGGAAAAGATCTTGAAACAGTACGGTTGTGACAATGGCTGAATAATATGCGAGTCGAGAGGATATTTTTTCGAGAATTCGACGCCTGAAAATACGAACCAATGAAATGACATAATTTTTGAAATATTAACCAATCACGTGATGATTTCATACTGCTTGGGTAGCTCCTTCCATAAAAATCCAACCAATCATATGCCTCTGCTAGCGATAATTGCACTTGTGCAAATTATCACTTCGTTGCTTAGCAACCGCGAATCTGTTGGATACAAACACGTACCTACTTCTTAAAGTTTGTGTGTTTCACACTGTTCTAAATTATGCAGCGTATACATTATGTTGCGGTACTATTAGTCATTGTATCAATGAATTTATATAACTTTTACATTGCTAAATTTTTGGTATTGGACCTCCGTCTCCGTTCAAATTTTGACACATTCAGAAAATAAACCAACGCTGACAGGGTGTAGGTATAATCGCATTTGCCTTGGATATCCAAGCGCCATGTTTGTTTACTCGAACGCTACAGTCGAAGCTGTCAATAAACTCGTTCAAAATGAGTCGTTTTGGAAATGTCAACATAAAAAAAATCAATACAGAAATTATTAAATCGTATTCGTGAAATAATCTAGACAAATACCACTCTTGCCGGAAATTTTTCTAAATAATTTTATTTCAAGCACTACTTTGCCCATTAGCAAAACCACTCGTACAAAATGGGCTTTTATTTTCAGAGATAAAATTCCTCGAGATTCGTTCTCGGGATGTTATCATATAAAAGACCAATTTATACTCGTGATCTTTCTAGGCAAAATAGCGCTTTCGAAAAAATTATCGATAACATTTCCGGCACTTGTGATATTACATACGAAAATACCACTAGAAATCCTACTCTCTTAGTTACGTCCTAGTTACGCTAAACTAATATTATTGTGGCAGCTAAAACTGATAACCCGATAACTTCTTCACATATTACAAAATGTTATATAGGACTAGAAGATATGTTTTCAGTTAACACTTTGATCGTTAAATATCTATTAGCACAAAAAGACATATTCAGAACCGAAAGCTCGACCTAAATGACAGCTGTCAAATAGACTTTAGCTTTCAAGCATGGTAATTAAATTTATGTACGGCTAGTTAAGCAAAATATTCATTTGACCTCAATGGGCTAGGGGCATGATTCTCGCTTTGCGTGCGAGAGGTCCCGGGTTCAAATCTCAGTTGAGGCTGCTTTTTTTTTATTTTTTTTAAATTACATTTTCGAAGGGGGGAAATATTTATTAATTTTTGTAGTTAATTTAATCCTGAGAAGTTGGGTTGATAGATTATGGCTACATACACACTGAATAATTATTAAACTATTTTGCAGTTGGTAAATTCTCTTTTTAAATACAACTCGTGGTATGCCTAATAATAGATAACACCTTTCCTTCATTTATCACTCATTATAATACCAATGCTAAGAAGCTTTGGGATTATAATTCGTAAAATTACCGAAAGGTATTATCGATAATAGCTGATGATGCGAATGTACCGAGAATCAGTGCAAATAAAAATAAATAACCCCTTAAAAAGAGATTAATGTAACTTTGTTTTCTTGTCACACAGTATTTCTATTAGGCCTTGCGAAATGTTTATTAATTTTTGCGAGAAATGCTTTTACCCGCTACTTCCTAACTTGGCATATTTGTTTACGGTTTTTTTTGCTCTCGTTTTATGTAATATTTGGGTCGCTAGCGTTGTACAAACCGCAGGAATGCTACAAGAAATAGTGGGCTTATTATATACCTCATTTTTATTATTACATTGCTTCTAGATAGGTATATTGAATTATACTGAGCAAAAACAAAAATTTAAAAACATTCATACATAGAGGGCGTTACTGACGGCACATTCTGATGCCATCGTTGAAATTTACGGTTAATTCCTTACATAAAAATCTAAAAGACTTTGATCTAATTTCGATATTATTTCACCAGCTTCGGTGTGGCAACGCCACAGAAAAAAATTAACCGATTATGTGCGGTTTCATCGATCTTCTGCATAATCGCTGATTACACGGCATTTTGCATGTTTAGGGTTAGGTAAAATTCGGTAAAAACCTAGCTGTGATTAATTTGTTGTCATTCGCGACTGATTTTCCACGTCTGCGGTCCACTGTCTGCGAAATTGAGATAGGTATGCATAAGTCGAGACAATAGTCTATGAATGACATAAAATTCTGCTTTGTCCTTAACAAACAAGAGTATACAGTATGCTATATTTGCGATCTACGCCACTAGCCTTCAAATAAGTTATAGGTTAGGATGTACGTATGACGTATGTAGGTATGCCAATTTTTGACTACAGGGTGGTACACATTTTAAGGGACAAAACTGTAACAGGTGATAGATCTTCAAAAAAAATAACCACACTTTCTTCTATACACTGTATGTTTTTAAGGCCTTGTAAAAAAGTTACAGGGTGTTAAAGTTTTAAAAAATATGTAGACTTTATTGAATATTTACCAAACTTAGTTGAGATATTTAAGTAAAATTTGGTACACGTTATAACGGCATTGGTTAGCAAAAAACCTGTTAATATCAAACATCAAAAAATGAATCGTCTTGTATACCTAATAATAAAAATGTAATAACTTTTTTATGTAGATTTTAAAAACCAAAAGTTCTCTTGGCAATTTTTCGTATGTGCCATGGTTTCATGTCAAATTTGATTTTTTATATTATTTTCAAGGCATTTCTAAAAAAAATAAGTAAAAAAAATTGCTGGATAGGTAAGACCGAAAGTAGAAAAAATGTTTTTTGCTTTAAATAAAGTAACTTTTTCAATAAACCATTCAAGGTTTTACTTTTTGCGATACAGAGCGTCACATAATTTTTAAAATTCCCTAATTTTTTTAGGCCTTGTATCTTCAAAACTTACACATAAGAAAAAATACAGAGAACATTTCCGTTTACAATTAAAATCTACACAAAAATAAATACATTTTGTTACTACACAAGGTGATCCCTTTTTTTGTGTGAAAAACCATAATGCTCTTGACTCTTGATACAGGTTGAAGCAGTTGAAATCAACAGTAAGAGGCCATACATTCTTTAGAGTTACCTACAACAATAGACCTGCTTTGTACCTAATGTTTACTGAATTACAATTGCGTAATATGCAATATATATTGTGGCAAACATAACTATTAATAATAATCAATTGAACAGTTACTTTATAGTCTTTACAGTTATATCCTATGTGTCGCTTATTACCTTCAATGTTTCTTATTTTTTGTCGTGTCGTATGTATGTACAGGGAGATCCAAACTGTCGGAACGATGTATAGTTTTTATTACAGCTGTAATATTTTGGGAGATACACTAAGAAAAACGATGTAGTGGTCCAGAATTATTGTTTTTGTTATTCTCATAGATTTCAGTGGCTTAAAAAAGTTTAATGTTGTCCTCCATCTTGTAGAAAAGGCAAAACTCGCCCCTTGAGCATAAAGAAAAACAATTTTGGCTAGGGCAAAGAAAAATAAAGCAAAAATACAAGGAAACATAGAAAGGTCTTTTTGAATGACCTCGTATATCTCAAATATGACACATGCGGTACCCAACGTTGAGGAGAATGAGCATTTGGGAACAGTTGTTTTGTTATTACGTGGTGATGAGATAACCGGAGTGTATAATTGGGCCATTAAAAGCATCAGATTCACTATTACTTTCGTTCTTCAGCCGTGAAAGACATAGCTGCGTGAAAGTTCATTTCAATTTCCGTTTCCATGATACTTTGTAATGTTGGCGGATAGTTCTTTTACCGTTTGATACGCATACACACGTGGAAATTGAATAGGGGACACTCTTTAAATATAAATACCTACAATAAATTATTATACTACATTTTTTTTCATTTCACATATTTTTTTGGTCAAATTCCAATATGACACATGACAAATACGAACGACTAGCATGGGTATAGCTTACTTTGCATATTAAAACGTCAGGTTTTGGAATTTTTGTGTCAAATTTTTTAGGCAGTGAAAAGTGAAAACTTCACATGACCTCAAATTATGTACTTACATAGAAATATAGGTAATATTTTTTTATTTACATAATAAGTTATTGTTATGATGATGTCATTGTACGTGAGATCCTATAGATTCCTTGAACCCCTGCGTGGTGTCAAGAAAAATCTTTTATTGAGGCCTATCTAGGCATTTCTGCAATATTGTCTACTATAATCAAGGTCCGCAATTATTGCAATGGGTAGGTTAAAAATAATTGTCTTTGCCTGTAAATATAAAATATAATTATAAAATGAATAAGTATACAGAGCGTTCAAAGTTGACCAACACAATATTTTAGTAGGTATTTAATAAAAAAATTGCATTTAAAATTTGCAATTCTTCCTACAATCTTTGGCAATCGAGTAGATGTTCAATACCCGCAATTTTTTAGTCTTGCAACAACTATTTATTTATTATTACACGAGTACAGCGGCTACTAGGTAGACGTATATGTGTTTTGGTTATGGTAGTAATTTTTATAATTGTTGTAGAAAGTTTTGGATTTCATAAACGCTGAAATCATATGTATAGGAATACAACATTCTACCTTGTTTATTGTAAAATTGGGTGTTATAAAATGCTGCTTTGTGTTTTTGGAGATTTTTTTATAATAACGATGTAGGTTCTTACTTGACGAAATAATGTAAGAATATTATTAAAGTGGGATTAGTTTATAATTTAACGTTAGAAATATTTCTCTTCTTTATAGAACTCTCGATTTTTTTTCTGTACAAAAACGAATAGGTGTTTCGGGTTTTTACCCTTAGCATGCTAAGGGTGCAAAAAACTTGCTGGTAATGTATTAAACGTATGCCAAAATTCAAGTTTCCAGATTTAACCATTTTAAAAAAAGTTTCTAGATGAAAAAATATCAAAACCAAATTTCTTACCATGTAGAACACTTTTTCCAAATGTTTGGAAACCATTACGGAACACCCTGTAGGCAGCTGTAACACCCTGACAGCTATAAGTGATTTTGTCAACATTTATCAGTTTTTTTACACTAAGAAAAACATAGTTTTATTATCCTGTAATTCGAGGTAACTTGTGACATTTCGATGTATCTATTATCCTTCATTTTAGAAAAATTCAAGGAAATTCACACCAATTATTAATTTATTTCCATTTTCTCTTCCTGTGCGTGTGGGTTTCCGTGAACTTTTCACGATGCTATTGCTTAGGTAGGTACTTTGTTCTTCTGACTGATTTTCGTTTTTTTTTCAGGATTAAAAATCATGAACAACCACGTCGTATTTTTCTTCACCTCATGGCTGCTGTGCGAGTACGCATCATCATTTGAGGTGAGCCAAACTTATCTATATTCTATATCAGTAGTAATATACAGGGTGGTAATAAATTCAGTACCTAACAAAGAACGCGAAGTAGGTACGTACCTACTTAGTAGATTTTTTACTAATACTTACCCAGGAATGAAAACTTATTTCTGTAGTCAAACAGTGTATACAGTGTGTCCGCGTTGGCTTGTGAACACTCTAGAAATCTTTGAAGAGCCGAGTAAAATTTATCATTAGGTATATTAAATACAATACAATCAAAGACAAATTTGATTTCTTTTGAACACCCTGTATGAGCTAAACTGGCTAATATACCACGTACAATACTATCTCAGGCAAAGCTTAATCGATTTGCAAAAAAGATCACCAATTCGGTGGCACCATCCATTTTATTCTTAAAATAATGCCTAATAATCTAAAAAATATAATGCTAAATTTTACTCAGTATTTCATAGATTTCTATGTGTTCACAAGCAAATGCGGACACACTATACAGGGTGAGCGAAACTCGACGTCCCAGGCCTACAGCGGGAACACGAAAACTCAAAATAAAATTTCGAAAAGGGGTTCTTTAATGGGACATACTAAGGTCCAATTATGACCGAAAGTTAGCTTTTTTGATGTTTGGGAAAATGGCCGCTCTGACGTCATCGATATTATGTGCCCTGAAAGATATCTACCATTTTTCCCTATATATTGAAAGCCTTTATTATTTTCAACAACTTATGAAGGAAATGATTTTCTGTATCTTTTATTTTTCAAAATCTACAGGGGCAAATATGTATAAAAACGTGGAATTTTTTCTAATCATTTTCCGAAATCTAGCTAGTCTAAGTCATATTTGGTATACGTTAAAACGGAATGGGTTAGCATAAAACCTGCTAATATCGAACATCTTGCACAACCAGTGGCGGAGAAGTGGGTAATTGGTAAAATTATTTTTAGAAAAAAAAATAATCACCTTGTATTTTAACAAAAGGTATTGAATTTTTTTATGTAGATTTTAATTGCAGACAAAAATCTCCTCTAGGTATTTGTTCGCATGTGTTAAAGTTTAATGGCAAATTTCATTTTTTGTATTAAGTATTTCGGGGTATTTCTGTAACATTATCTAAAAAATTTGCTCCGTAAGTAGCACTTAAAGTAGAAAAAACGTGTTTCTTACTTTAAATAAAGTAACTTTTTCCAATAAACTAACCCATTCATGGTTTTACTTTTCAAGATACAGAGCGTAACCTTAATAATTGTATCTTCCTTAAATGTTTTAGACCCTGTAACTTCAAAAGTATAGCCTTAAATAGGTAAGTTTATTGGAAACAGTTACTTCATTTAAAGTAGCAAACACATTATTTCTACTTTAAGTGTTACTTATGAAGCAATTTTTTTTTAGATAATTTTCAGAAATACCCCGAAATAATACAAAAAAATGAAATTTGCCGTTAAACTAGAACACATGCGAACAAATACCAAGAGGACATTTTTGTATGCAATTAAAATCTACATAAAAAATTCAATACCTTTTATTACAATACAAGGTGATTCATTTTTTTTTTCTAAAAATAATTTTACCAATTGCCCACTTCTCCGCCACTGGTTATGCAAGATGTTCGATATTAACAGGTTTTATGATAACCCGTGCCATTATAGCGTATTCCAAATATGACTTAAATATCTCAACTAGTTTGGTAAATATTCAATAAAGTCCACATATTTCTTACAATTTTAACACCCTGTAATTTTTTTATAAGGCCATAAAATGATATAGTTTATAGAAGAAATTGCGGTTATTGTTTGAAGATCTATGACCTGTTAAACTTCTGCTGCAAAAAACTGATTCACCCTGTATATATTTTTTGTAACAAACAATAATAGCAAACAAGTTAGTAACAAACACAATTCAAAAATTTAAAAATATTCCAGTTGAATAAATTTAGGCACACTAACATACTCTTAAAAATATCTAATTATCAATTGTTTCCATGGCTATCTAGATTTCGAAAAATGATTGGAAAAATTCCATGTTTTTTACATAGATATTTGACCCTGTAGATTTTAAACAATAAAAGATACAGAAAATCTTTTCTTACAAAAGTTGTTGAGAATGAAAAGGACTTTCAATATATAGAGAAACATGGTTTGTTTCTGGGCACATAATATTGATGACGTCACAGCGGCCATTTCCCCAAACACCAAAAAAGCTAATTTTCGGTCATATAATTGGACCTTAGTATGTCCCATTTAAGAATCCCTTTTCGAAATTTTATTTCGAGTTTTCTTGTTCCCGCTGTAGGCCTGGGTGTTTTTAAATTAAATTTTTAAATACGTCGAGTTTCGCTCACCTTGTATAAGTTTATATTGACGTTCTTAAAGCAATAAACTGTTTATTGCCGAACGTTTGCCCCCCAACAAATTTGTTAACTGGTGCCTTTCGTCGATCGACACGCTTGTTTCACATTTAAGAGCACACATAAAAAGTGAAGTTGTTTCTTTGTTGCACCACTTCTGTTATTACCTCATTCTGTGTATAGTTCCGTACTGAGTATGGAGGTACACAGACAATAAATTTAGAGACAAAGGTCCTTTACCTGACGGTAACGCTCGCGGTGCTTCGTTTTTGAAGCATTGCTTTTTATTTTACATGAAAATCACGTGTCCTCTAATTTAGACATCAACAGCCAGTTGAGACAGTAACCTTAACATTATTTTTTCCTTCCGAATATCATTAAGTTCAATTTTCTTGTTAGCAGCCGTGAACCGTCATGACAAATTGTCCTTTAGTCGAACAAACAAATTACTACAGAGCAATTTGCCAGTTTTTGATTAATTTAACCCATTTGCACGGAAACTATGTCTAGTTTACAGTTTTCATTATACGACTGTTGATTTTATTCTGGTTTTAACCTTCCAGTCAATTACTATTACGCGTGTCAGGATGAAATGATTTATCCCGAATTTGCATTGGAGTAAAAAAGTTGATTTTTATGGAATTTTAAGAATTCTTCGAAACAGGCACTTAAAATATTCATTCATTTTTCTCACAGTCCATTTTCCTTGGTAACGATTTTGCAAGCACACGCGAAACAATCCTGTGGTATATGCATATGTGTGAAAAAACATGTCAGGGTTGAGACATGACTCTATACTAATAGTTTCTCGATCGTAGGTATATGCATTTTGAATTATGAATAGTTAGGAACATTGTCTATTTTTACTAAGTAGTATATACCACAAGGTACAGCGAGTCCCAAATAGTTTGTCCTATACCCCCTGGATCTCGGGAACCGTAAGAGATAAGAAAAAACTTGAACACAAACGTAGTACGGTTGGCAGTGGACGTAACCTCTCTTTTATTTTCACATATACAGGGCGATTCGTATTTGTAGGACAAAAATAAAATATTTAGATTTTGACAATTGCATTAATCCTTTGGAATATTTGTATTCTCCATGAAATTTGCTACACAACCGTTTTTTTGTTTTGTATTTTGGATGCAGCGTTGCCAAGATATCGAACTTTTCTTTGAATTTAGGGACTTCGTGGAGGTTATGACAGCACAACCGCGTGTGGTGTGGTATGTCGAAATTGGTTTTAGCATACACAGTGTGTTCCTCGGTGTGTTCAACTTATTTTTTTTTTCAAATGGAATAACCCATATTTCTATAGTTTGTTGGATGCCGGCGTCCAAGCCCCACATTTTATTTCAATAACATTCTATATCAAAAACTATCCGTTTTCGAGATATTTAGTATTTAAAAAATTTTCTTTGCATTTTTCATTCAGGTGGGAAGGTTTTATCAAGCAAGCCATAACTATTTTTCCCGACAGTGGCAGAAATAATTGTCATTTTAGATAATACGGGAAATAAAATTCCTATACCCGTATACAGTATGTCCACGGCTAGACATCCCAAGAGGACAAATGGACCAAAAATTTCATTTTTCGACAAAAAGTCATTCTTGATAAGTTTCTGCTTGTCGAAAAAATATGGTCAAGGAAGAGAATTTTCTATTTTTTTATACAGGGTGTCCAAAAAATACAAAAACATGAAATGCGATCAAGAATAAACTGCCTTTATTTTTAAAAATATCAAAAATTTTTACTTAAAAAAGTTGTTTAGAATTAAAAGACGTGTCTGATTGTAACTTTTTAAGCAAATCGGACGACTTTGACTTAAATGGGTAAAAAATTACCCTCTGACATGTCTTTTAATTCTAAACAACTTTTCTAAATAAATATTTTTGATATTTTTAAAAACAAAGGAATTTCACACTTGGAAATCCAAAAAATCGGAGTTGGCTGATTTGTTTGAAAAGTTTTTGATATTTTTAAAAATAAAGGCAGTTTATTCTTGATCGCATTTCATGTTTTTGTATAATATATTTGAAAATTTTCTTTGTGGGCCATATTTTTTCAAGAATAACTTTTTGTCGAAAAATGAAATTTTTGGTCCATTTGTCCTCTTGGGATGTCTATCCGTGGACATACTGTATACGGGTATAGGAATTTTATTTTCCATATTATCTAAAATGACAATTATTTCTGCCACTGTCTGGAAAAATAGTTATGGCTTGCTTGATAAAACCTTCTCACCTGAATGAAAAATGCAAAGAAATTTTCTTAAATACTAAATATCTCGAAAATAGGTAGTTTTTGGTATAGAATGTTATTTACATAAAATGTGGGGCTTGGACGCCAGCATCCAACAAACTATAGAAATATGGGTCATTCCATTTGAAAATATAAGTTATTGCTGTTTGAAATTATCTGATTTTGAGAGCCTGTTATGAACACACTGTATATGCAAAAACCAATTTCGACATACCACACCACACACGGTTGTGCTGTCATACTTCGGCTAAAATATATCTTTGATATCTATTAAAATAAAGATACAGCATAAAGTTTCCATAACCTCCACGAAGTCCCTAAATTCCAAGAAAAATTCGATATCTTGGCAACGCTGCATCCAAAATACAAAACAAAAAACGGTTCTGTAGCAAATTTCATGGAGAATGCAAACATTCCAAAGGATTAATGCAATTGTCAAAATCTAAATATTTTATCTTTGTCCTGCAAATAGATACGAATCGCCCTGTATACGTGAAAATAAAAGAGAGGTTACGTTCACTGCCAACCTTACAACTTTTGTATTCAAGTTTTTTTCGTATCTCTTACGGTTCCTGAGATCCAGGGGGTAGGACAAACTATTTGGGACACGATGTACCTTGTGGTATATACTACTTAGTAAAAATAGACAATGTTCCTAACTATTCATAATTCAAAATGCATATACCTACGATCGAGAAACTATAGTATAGAGTCATGTCTCAACCCTGACATGTTTTTTCACACATATGCATATACCACAGCATTGTTTCGCGTGTGCTTGCAAAATCGTTACCAAGGAAAATGGACTGTGAGAAAAATGAATGAATATTTTAAGTGCCTGTTTCGAAGAATTCTTAAAATTCCATAAAAATCAACTTTTAAAGGCAAACACCCGGCCGAAGGTCCGCCTCTCTGTGTACTCTGTATATCACCCAAGGACGTCCGCAAATCTGCTATGGGTGCGACTTCAATACGTAAAATCCCATATAGAAGTGGCTTGAATATTCCTTGATTATTCATAAAATATAGCGGACAGTTTGAATGATACATAAAGTAGGCTGGATTTATAGCCACAATAAGGAAAAGTCTAATGGGAACTATAGAATGATATATGTAAAAATAGAAGTGGAAAGATAAGGATAGGTTTTAAAAAAGATAAAGTACATTTAAAATAAAAAAACCTTTTTAAAAACAATCTTTTATTTAAGCCATGTACTAAAACGAATAAAATAAGGTTAGGTTTTCGTTAAGATAATTCAATTCCAAATTGCGACAAGTTTTTTCAAATTGAAAAGCTTGTCGCGCGAAATGTTGATGAAAGTAGGTACCAATTAATTTTATTGGACAGTGATTGGTTGATAAGCAACTACCTATTTGCCAAAGTATGCATTTTCTTCTTTACAATAGTGTGATGTCACTAACTTTATCGTTTTCTACTCTTCAAGCCTTTTCATTTCAGGAAGTGGTTATAATTCAGCTTGCAAGATTCGATCCACACATACCTACATACTAACAGGGCAAGTTAAATAAAAGCTTGTAACGATATTATTGCTACTAAACAGGGGAGTTCATTTTGAGCCACCTTCTATATTAACATTATGTTTTACCCTTGGCACGACTCGTATTTCCGCTAAAATTATCAACAAGAGGCATCGATCTTGCTATTTATTTCAACAAAAATCGAGTGAAGGTTGACTGAGCACAAAGAACATCTCTTCGGCAATTGAGATTGGATGGGTATTTCCGCAAATTTAATTAGGATTATGTCTTCCTCTAATAACGCCTACACACAAGGATATCACTTACTCGCCAGCAGTTATCTAATTTCAATATTATATTATGGTTTATGTGTATTGATATGCAATAACAATTTTTTGAAGAATTTTTTAATACTATTCATATTCATTGTGGTTAATTTTTAAGGGATCAAACTATAACAGGTGATAGATCTTCAGAAAATAACCGCATTGTGTCATACAAACTGTATCTTATTAAGGCCTTATAAAAAAGTTACAGGGTGTTATAAATTTAAAAAAAAATGTGGACTTTGTTGAATATTTACCAAACCAGTTGAGATATTTAAGTCAAATTTGGTACACGTTATTACGGCATGGGCTAGCATAAAACCTGTTAATATCAAACACCTTGAATAACCAGTGGCGCAGAAGTGGGTAATTATTAGTGAACTTGTTTTTATAAAAAAATGAATCACCTTGTATATTAAAAAACAATGTATTTTTTATGTAAATTTTAATTGTAAACAAAAATATCCTCTTGGCAATTTTTCTTATGTGGCAAATTTGATTTTTTTATATTACCTATTTCAGGGTACTTCTGAAAAATTAACTAAAAAATTTGCTCAATAGGTAAGACTTAAAGTAGAAAAAATGTGTTTTTTGCTTTAATTACAGTAACTTTTTTCCAATAAACTGACCTATTTAAAGCTATACTTTTAAAGATACAGGGTCTAAAACATTCAGGGAAGATAACATTGTTACTCTCTGTACCTCGAAAAGTAAAACTTTGAATGGGTGAGTTTATTGGAAAAAGTTACTTTATTTGAAGTAAAAAAACACATTTTTTCTACTTTGAGTTTTATCTATCGAGCAAATTTTTTAGTTAATTTTTCAGAAATACCCCGGAATAATAAAAAATAAAATTTGCCATGAAACCATGACACATAAGAAAAATTGCCAAGAGAACATTTTTGTTTTCAATTAAAATTTACATAAAAAAATCGACATATTTTCTTACTTTACAAGGTGATTATTTTTTTTCCAAAAACAATTATACTAATTACCCACTGAATTGTTCAAGGTGTTGGCTATTAACAGATTTTATGATAACCCATGCCTTTATAACACGTACCAAATTTGTCTTAAATATCTCAACTAGTTTGGTAAATATTCAATAAACTCCACATATTTTTTAAAATTATAACACCCTGTAACTTTTTTATAAGGCCTTAAAAATATACAATTTATACGAGAATGTGAGGTTATTTTTTTAAGATCCATCCCCTGTTACAAATTACCACTCTGTATATGTACTAGGTATATCAATAGCATTTTCTATTAATTTTAATGACAAATTGGAAATATTAAAACGGAAATAACCACAATAAAACAAGCTTCTATAATTTGACGTGCGTATATACGTCTAAATTTAATATTCCGAATGCCAAGAAAAATATTTCTTAATTAAGAAAATGATAATCTGCCAATTAACCTTTAACAGTACATAATTAAGTGTAGGCATGCTATTTTTCAGGCTAAAGAGAATCGAAACATATTTAAAGCTTCCACTGTTATAACTGAAACAAAGAAGATAATCTTAAATAAAAGCTTGTTTTTAAAAATATTTTTTTACTATTAGGTAATTCATTTATTTTTTTAATTCAAGAAAATTAATCAGCCATCTTGGAGCTGTGCTTTATCGTTTTCTACTCTTCAGGCCCTTTCATTTGATACCCATATGCTAAAAATACATGATCTTGGAGTAGCCATTTTGAAAGTATTACAATATTGAGTATTGCATATATTGTGTTGTCACCAGAACTAAAGGTGTATGCAAAATTTCAGCTCAATCGGATGTCAAGAAGTGGTTCTAATTATTCAGCTTGCAAGATTTGACCCAAACATACATAAATGCTTGTGCTTGTAAAAAAACTGAAATCGCTTTTAGTCTGAATGTAATAAGAAATTTCAAACTGTAGGTATATTTTTTATGCTTGTTTTTCCATAAATTTCTTGCACCTACCTTGTACCAGTAAATAGACACATAGCTCGAAAGTTTCGCAAACAACAAAACGACTTTTAATTCGATTATAAATCAAACGCCAGGCGCTCGTCAAAATTTTTATCGGCAAATTCGTATCTACACGCGTGCTGCTACTGAAAAACACAAATTTTTATCACCCGTGAAAAATCAAATCACGCCAATCGACATTGTTATTAACGACGTTCAATATTCTACCGAGAGCAAGTTACGTAACGTACTTTTACTTGTCGTAGGTGTAGATATGTTTATTTTTAAAACACCGAAACTCGTCTTTAATTAGTTGACTTTTTAGTTCGGCTTTGGTATACTATCTACTCTTAGATAGATGGCGCCACTGGCGTATATCTCACCTCCGAGGCCTAGTCACTTTGTCATATAGGCAGCTAATATACAATTTCGCATTTCGAGGGTGGTTATGGCTGCCTTGACGAACCTAATACTTAGTACTGCGGATTCAGATTTAAAAAAACCGATGCGTCTATTGTTTTCCTTATTAGGCACACATAACCAACAATTTATATAGAGCAATTATTATTTAACCGAAGCATTTACGGTCGATTTCTGCCGTCTGTACGGTGAAAGTGTATACATGAAACGCAAACATGAACCAGACGACGATCTAAATGAACAAAGAAGAAAAACTAGAGTTATTATGCTAGACTTGGTTCGTTCGTTAGATCAGATGGAATTCAGGAACTACAACACAACCACGTAAAAAACGCTCGTAGGTATAATCATTAGTGTCGGATGCGATATAGTATATTTCATTACGAGTCTGGAAATAAAGATTTTTCCGTGCGCGCGTGACAAATTCCCGTGTGAGGCGCAGCCGAACACGGGAAGTCATGCAAGCACGGAAAAATCTATTTCTGGACGTGTAATGAACGATATTTTTTATTATACTTCTTTGAGAACGGAGACTTAAAACATTTTATCGGCATATTATAATAAATTTGATTGACAAAAAATAAACAATGCAGACAATATAGTGTTTGGTATGTATGATGTGTTTCCATGGTTACTCTCAAATTATTTCAAAGGTCTTTGTTGTAAATTAGTTATTGTCAGATAAAGTGAATAAAACGTCAAAAATATTACAGAAATGTATCTAAATATTGAAACACTTACGAATTAAAATACAAAATAGGTATATGTTAAATATCAGAGAGCATATAGAGTTTCTTAAATTTAGTTTACTTTGCTGTATATTTCTATTTTAAAGCCATATATTCGGTATTTTTATTCACCGCACGGAAAGTTTTTCCATGCGCTGTTTCCGTGCGCTAGCCCGAAAAACCCCATCTTTCATTATTGCTAAAACAGATGAAAATAAGGTGTTTTCAAAGAAGTATAATAAAAAATAATTTTTTTAATTTGTTAGTGTAGTGTTCAATTTCCAAAAATATTTTTTGTTTCGTCAAGTATGCCTCATTTTAAAGTCAAAATTTTAATTTTGAAAATTAAATAGGTAAAAAAAAATTAACAAAAAATTAAAACCGACTTCACAAATTTGCCCATATGCACATTTCTACACTAAAATTTTAGAAATATTTTTCTCTTTGTAAATTGAGTTATCTTTGGATTTGGTGACAGTCAAGGCAAGGAATTTAAATCTATTTATATATGAATACATCATATCCTACATACATCATAACTTACTGTCACCGACTCCAAAGATAACTCAACTTAGAAAGAGAAAAATATTTCTAAAATTTTAGTTAAAATGTGCATACGGGAAAATTTTTGAAGTCGGTTTTAATTTTTTTGATAATTTTTTTATTTCTTATTTTTTTAGTGAATTACTAAAAATTACGAAATCGGTCCAATAGTAAATTCCATCCTCTATTTGTCCACCCTTAGGATTGAAATTTTTATATTCAAATTTAATTTCTCTTCAAATTTAAATGTGACCACCCCTAAGGTAACCCCTTTCTAATAAAATAAGAATCATCCAAATCGCTCCCATATGAATTTTCATCACTATTTATCTACCCTTAGAGGTGGAATATTTTCTTTCAATTTCAATGGGACCACAGCTAAGGTACCCCCTTTCCAATAAAGAAAGAATCATTGAAAACGGTCCAATATGAAATTTCATCTCCTATTTTCTACCCTTACGGGTGGAATTTTTTCTTCAAATTTAAATGGGGCCACCTCCAAGGTACTCCCTTTCTAATAAAAAAAGAATCATCAAAATCGGTTCAATATGAAATTTCATCCCCTATTTGTTCACCCTTACGGGTGGAATTTTTTCTTCAAATTTAAATGGGACCATTCTTTAGGTATACCCTTTCAAAGAAAAAAGAATAAGTAATTGTCCAAATCGGTTTATAAATGACGGAGTTCTGAGGTATTAAACATAAAAAAATCATACAACCAAATTGATAACCTCCTCCTTTTTTGAAGTCTGTTAAAAAAACTAGACATCAACAGCCAGTCAAGACACTAACCTGAAAATTATAAATCCATGCATGGTTTTTAAATGGAAAACTTTTACAAATAGCAATAAATGAGATTGTATAAACCTTTTTTTTACGAATTTGTTTATTAAATTGCTATTTTCCTCGATTTTTATATAAGTACAGCCAAAAGATGACCATTACATTACAGTAACAAAAATTACAAAATTCTCTTCTGAAGTATCTCATATCGAATTCGTTTATTCACGCTAGAAGCCTGGCGTTTGCATATTGCCAAGCTTCCTGTTTTATCCAATTAAATGCGGTTTTAATAATTATATCTAGCCTGGTATTTACACTACAATAAATTAGGTAATAATCTTAGAATAATAAGCTAGTTATAGTAACCAAAAGAAACTGCACAAAATAAATTAATCCTGATATTTGTTCTGTTGTCGTGGCAATGAACAAGGTTAAAAACCGTTCGGTTTGGCCTTCCCAGACGGTTCTTGAATGTGGTTTTGGTTGAAACAACACAAAATTTCCGAAAAAAATCCAAAGAAATAGTAATATCGAATGTCACGAATGGGTGTACGATATACCTCCGTGTTTTCAAGTTTTAATTGTTTGACAAGGCAGCCATAACTATTCTCCAACAATTCAAACCTAAATGGTACCTAGCATACTCTGTTCAAAAAGAATTAATAGCACAGAAGACGTTCTAGGGCCATAAATTGACCATTAACCATAGGCGGCGTTATACTCTTTTATTTTCAATGTGTAAAATAGAAAAATTATGTTTAAAAATTGTATTACCAACATTATTATAAATATCAAATAGTTTGTTTTATTAGTGTCTCAAAATTTAATATTTTTGCAAAATGGTTCGGTTGGTTTTAGGAAAGGGTAAAAGCGATAATAAATGAATAACTTTTTATTTTACTTACCTGTCAATTAATACAAACAAACCATTTTGGAACCAACCTTCCACCTATGGCTTATAATTTCCTTTATTAGCATTTTATTGCCTATTGTTATTTGGAGATATCTGCGCCCAAGGAAGAACGCAGATAAATACACTGAACAAATGGCAAAGCTTTTTGTCGGACCCAGTTGAATTTATAAGAAGGGCAGGGTGCTATCAATTCTATTTGAACAGTGTATACTTTTTATACGACAGACTAACTAGCACTATAGGTGATAAAATATGAGTCAGTGTCGCCGTCTAGTGACAAGTTGATAGTATTAGGGTGAAAATATACAACATCAACTAGAAATATCTTGGCCAAACCAAGTTGAAATGTGGTATTGAAATTCTCGGTTTATTTTTGTCCTATAAATATAGGCCATCCAATAAATAGTTTTCTTGTTAAATTAGAAAAAAAACACATCTCACATAAACACACGAATAAAACTCTAATATTACAGGTATAGGTTTGGTCTAATTTTAACATTGCATTTATCAAAATCGAAGATTAATTATAAGATATGGTATACTATAACTATACAGTCAAGGCTGTACATCTTCCTGTTCCACATTTTCATATATAGGTGTAGTTTCTCTTCATATAATAAGAGGACGCAAGGTTTTGATGTCTTTCGCAAACCATATGAACATGAAGACACCACTTATTGTGTGTAATTACCCTTGAATGAAATTGGCCGTGTTTTTTTTGTGGCTCGATATATTTTTTTTGAACGCCCTGTGGGTAAAAGTAATAACATAACAAAACTATCGGGTGGCTCAAAATTAAGTCCACGTTTTGTTTTTGTGTAAAAGTGCATGCGGTTGAATCATTCAATTTGTGACAAAAAAAATTGTTATGGTAAATCGGGAATTCCTGGTTTGGAGTATTGTGAGGGTGATAATTATTATTATATCGACCAAATAACCACTCTAAGCATTAATGCAAGATATATACAGTGTGGTCATTTAAGTGTGCAACATATGGGACTTTTTTTATTAATTGGCACAACCAAAAAAATACAGATATTGCCGAAAGTTGGTGCATGTCCAATAATCATATTAGGTGCACTTAGAATGGTTGCAAGTTAAACAGCATAAAGAGTAGGTAAAAAAATATAAAAATTATACAAGAGTAAAGTACCTTTATTTTAAAAAAACAGCAAAAGGTTATTAAGAAAAGTTGTTTAGAACTAAAAGCTATGTTGTTGTTCAGAAGAATTTTGGCGAAATTTTAAAGTTTTGTTTAATATCGTTGCAACAAACATGGAATTTGTGATTTCCTAAAAAATTGTGTTTAGGGTGAATATTAAAACAAACTTTTTTTGGGCAAATTTTTAGTTTTTCAAAAAAATATATTTTTTTCTTAGGAGACCATGTTTTGTCATTTAGGCATAACTTTTAATTCTAGACAACTTTTCTTAATAACATTTTGCTGAATTTTCTAAAGTAAGGGTACTTTACTCTTGTAAAATTTTTATATTTTTTGACCTACCCTGTATACTGTTTGACTTGCAACCATTCTAAGTGCGCCTAATATGATTATCGAACATGCACCAACTTATTATATTTGTATTTTCGTTGTGCAATTAATAAAAAAAATCCCATATTTTGCACACTTAAATGACCACACTGTATATTTTTAAACTTCTGCACATTCTCAAAGTAACTTTGAAGATGTTTAAAAACCAACTTTTTTATTCTTAGGCATATTTCTACGAAGTAATAAATTCAAAAAAGTTAATCCCATAATCCTTAAACAAGCCTATATTATTGAATATAGCTTTATAAAAAAAATAGTAAGCAGACTGTTATTATATGTTACTATTTGCTGAAACGTTTGTTTATTAATTTCACGTTATAATAATTACCAATATATCACTAATTTTTTTCTCTATTTCAATCCTTTATTCAAAGTAGGAAGTGATAGTTATTAACCATTGTTATCTTGTTAAGTAATAATGCAAAATTAGAAAAGGCATACTCCCGTAACCATTCTTTGCAATAATAATTATTGTGAATAGCTAGATACTGTTTCGGTATTTTTTAAACGATTTTAAAATTTTCAAGAAAGCTTGAATTATTATACCTATTATTATTGTGATCAGAATGATTAAGATTCTAGTCATTAAGAAACACCAACAACGTCTTGTATTAATGTTCGATTACTTAACACCTGATTGCAATAAAATATTATTGTATAGATTTTCTATATAATGTTCCATTAATATTTACAACTGATAATGGCAATAAAAAATTGGCAACCCAAGGATTACAAATGTGGAAAACAGCATTTAAGTATGCATCTCAGAGATAACTTTGCAACAGGGTAATTAAATATACAGGGTGTCCGAATTTGAAGAACGCGTTAAATGGAATTGAAAATAAACGATCTGCATATTTATTTCCTCTCAATAATAACATGCGTCGAAAAAAATACTCAATGCCGTTACCTTTCGAACGTGTTCAGGATATTATAACTATAGAAAGAAGAAAAACCGATTGCATAACACAGGTAACTCACGTGTGGCTCACATTTTTACTTCCTCCATTTATTTTTTCCGCGCCTAACCTTGAAGCGGAACCCAGAACCCAATTGAGTCCATTTAAAAGAGGTTACTGGTATGTATTATTGAAATTATTGACCACAAAACGTTTTTTCCTCACAAAAATAGCAAAGCGTTATAAGCGTTACTAAATTAGCGTCTTGAGAAATAATAGGTATAAATTACTTACCCTTGAGAATATATCAAAACAGAGAGTATTGTTATAGAAAAAGTAAATAAAGTCATATTGGGAGGGAAAATATTGAATGTTTTCATTAAAAATTTGTTTGCGATCATTGTTTTACACAACTTGAGGTTGAGATATACAACATTGCCAAATAAAATAAAATTAATAATGCTACTTTCCATAATCAATTTATAATTTTTCTAGTATACCTCGATGAAAAATGATCGCATCAATAAAACAACAAATCTTATTCCAGTAGTCATATCTACAGTGGGCGTCACAAACAAAAGTTCAACAAACCGCATTTCGCTCTGTATGGTAATAAACCTCATTTTATTTAAAAAAATAATGACGAGATACCGATCTCAATGACTATCGATATTTTCGACTATATTATCTACTAGTTTTTTTTCCGAGATATCGAATTAATGAGTCCATTAATATAACAATGGCACCACGACAATAATTGACGTAATATATTTAACGTGAAGTTCAACCAGGAAACATTCGTCAAATTTGGGATTTAGCTTTGCTCGCCGAGGTCACGACTTATACAGAGTGAAACTATTTTCAATATTTCATAAATAAATTTATTAATAATTTTTTTTAAAAAAAAACAAGCTTTTATTTAAATGCTCTGAAAAATAAACTTTATAATAAATCAAACCAAGGCAAACCCATAATGTTGTTACATTATACAACTGTATATGATATAAAAGCTTGTCGCGAGATTATCGTGTGTAATTTCTTTTAAAGAAAAATACATTTTCTACTTAAAATTACTTTCAAGATATATATATCCTCGCGACAAGCCTTTACATCATATACAGTTGTATAATGTAACAAAATTATGGGTTTGCCTTGGTTTGATTTATTATAAAGTTTATTTTCTTCTTTTCAGAGCATTTAAATAAAAGCGTGTTTTTAAAATATTTTTGTATTAATAATTTTCTTTTCATCTTTTTAGTTCTACTCTTCAAGCCCTTTCTATTGATACCCATATTAACGGGTTGACAAAAAAATACATTATCCGCCATCTTGGAGCGGCGGCCATTTTGAAAGTATTACAATAGTTAGTATTGCATATTGCATTGTCACCGGAACTAAAGGTGTATGTAAAATTTCAGCTCAATCGGATGTCAGGAAGTGGTTCTAATTCAGCTTGCAAGAATCATACATACATACATACATTGCAAGTTAAATAAAAGCTTGTAAAAGCCTAAATATCGACACTTTATTGAACTATCATCCCCTGATAACTATTCGCAATCACTTTATTTCTTGAAGTCAATGTTTCAATCCATTCGAAAATTATCCAAAAACCAACTCGGTTGTACGGTATGTCAGTCGACATAATACTTCAGGCAACGGTCTGACTTAGACAAGGAAAGAGATAGGAGGCGTAACAGCACTCGCACGCCAGTGGCGTAGCATGAAACGCGTTCTTAGCCAATATCACAAAAATGTTAAAAATGAAAAGGTAGTTAATTTTGACTTATATGTAGTTTGAAATATTGGTATTTATTTGCAGTGAATTTCCAAAATGTAAAGGTATTTGTCAAGTTCTGAAATATATTTATTTGCGGCCATTTAGAATCAATCAAAATAAAATAAATAATGCACGCCCATGGAAACCAACCAATTAAGAAATTTTCAATAAAAACGTTGTTAAAAAATAATTATATTGGTCCTATTTACAAACAAAACAATGCACTTTATCATACTAAAAGGCAGAAGAAATTTGAAGAAGTTATATTGAGAAAAATTAAAGTTTTAGGGCATCTTTCAAAGGTAGTTTGTTAAATATTTACCTGTGAAACGAAATCCCGGGCTCTTGCTTTTCACTTCTGCTTTTGCAACCAAATGCTGAACAATTCACCATCATAAGAGTATAATATTTTCCCCTTAATAACTTTTACTTTTAATTGACATATTTACGAAGTGAACTCACTACGTACTCGCTTTGTCTGCCACATATAAAATGGCCGCCGTCCAAGACGACGTAACAAAATCTATTCTCTTTCATTGTCTAAGGTAAAATTGACTGCTCTACACATTTTATAAATTAAAATTGTTAGTTTATTGACGGATAATACCTAACAGAATTGTTAAAATCATATAAAAAAATTACAGAGGTTTGAATATGTATGTATTATTAGACCACCGTGTAATTTAGGATGTATTTAAACATTCTCATAATAAACCAACCATGCAACAAATTCTGTCCAAATAAGACTGTAAATGTTGGCTGATTGATAGCTTTCGTAAAGGGCAACCATTTAGAAACTGAGCATCAATGTGAACAACAATAAATCAAACTGCGTTAACTTCCTATTTGGTAATCCGTTAAGGATTAGAGTATTGTTTTTGCTGAAAAATGTTTCAAAAATAAATAACCCTGTGACATTTAACGATAAATCATGCGTAGATAGTACATACCTCGGAATCTACGGAATAAAGGATATTTTTTTTATAACCTATCTCATAATCATTTAGTTAAGAGGTGAGAAAACACATTTGAATTGAATGCCGATTGATTTCTCAACATATGGCGTGGGAAGACATTCGTTTCTGGATTAAAGCAAGGATGTACCTATCAAAATATTTGCCAACTAATTGTTTATTGCTTGTTACCTTTCAGCATCTTCGTAGCCAACAAAAATAATCCCCAATTTAATTTTTTTTTTCTTTTTTCAGGTCCACAAAGATATGACCATAGAAGAATTGAAAAACACATTTCATGTGGACCATCACAATCTAGGTGAGTGACGCAACTAAGTATGTGTTCATTTAAGGATGAATTGTTTTTTTTTTTCGCAAAAAAATTTACAATAATGGTCTAAAACAACAAACAAATAATTTAGGTACGTTTCGAAATATTTTGTGTATGACATTTCCTTATGGACATCTAATAATTCCCATGACCTTCTTACATAACAGTCATATAGCACATTTACTCAAGTTACATAACTTTTCAAGCTCGGTACTAATATAAAGTATTCACAACGTGCGAAGATGGTCTCCGATATGAATTATTGATACGATTATTGTTATTCCATACTCGATTTGAATTTTCCTCGCATTCCACACCAATATGGTGCCGCTTCTAAATGTCATTGTCAAGGTGGGACCTGTAGACAGATCTAACATACTTCTGCGTATATTAATGTACCATGTGATCACGTGAATTTTTGCACGCACATTATTTTCTATATTTTTGAGGTTAGGAAAGAAAGTGTCAGACAAAAGCCAAAGCAAGCTTTTTTCAGATTTTATTTCTTAGACAAGGAAAGAGAGGACACCGCGCTTGCGTACCTTAGATTTTGTTACGTCGTTTTGAACGGCGGCCATTTTATATGTGGCAGACAAAGCGAGTACGTCGCGAGTTAATTTCGCGAATTTGTGAATTAAAAGTAAGAGTGATTAAGGCGGGGCCAAGCAGCATTAAAGTTGCGGTAACTGAGATGGGAACTTTGAATAAGTAGTTATTACGTAATTATTACTTAAAAATCGACTTATTAGTTTTTATTACTTATATTGCGAAAGTATGAGTAATTACGCAGTAATTATTACTACAAGTTGGAACTTAATGGTTTCAGTACTTCTAAGTAGTTTTTGAAGTATCTGGAACGGAATTGTTACTATGCAAAATTACGTTAAAGTCACGTTAACTCTAAAGTTATATTCAATGGTCACAATTACTTTGTTGGGTTACTTGTTTATCACTTTAAAGTTTTCATTACTTTATGGTAACGGTAAAAGTAACTTCTACATCTTAGCGACTTTAGAAATACCTCCAAAGTTACGGAACTATATAGTCATATTTAAAGTGAAATTAACTTTCCCTCTACTCGAGAAAACTACTGTATGGTAAGTTTTACTTCCCACTCCATTTTAAAATTACTAGAAAGTTCCAATTACTACAAAAAAATACTTTAAAGTAACTGTCACTTCTATAGGGACCAAAATGGAAACCACATTTAGTTCCTTACAATCGATTGAAGGATTCGGTAGTTTTTGGGAAGTGATGAAAATGTCAGCCATTAGAAAGAAGAAAAATTATAGACACACATTCATATTTTATGGAAAATTAAAGCAGCAGTTGGATGAAACGAATCGAAACAGGAGCACTTGTCTTCAATACAAAATTACAAAACGCTTTTCTTGAGTGGCTAAAATTTTAAATATCAACATTTCGAAATATAGCAGAAAACATACCGGCTGAAAATAACACTCTCATATAAAAATTATAGGTTAAAGTTCCAAATGAGACCTAGTAGTAGCATTCGGAACTTAAATGAGGCTTCTGGAACTTTGAAGTTCTCTTGTAGTAATTGGGACTTTAGAGTTTAAAATATCTAAAACTAATTTTCGTCTTAGAGGTAGGAATTACCTTAAAGTGAAAAAAGTCTAGTTGCCGTGACTACCAGTTAAGTGGCAAAGCCTTCAAACACCCATTTTAAGGTAAATAATACTTAGAAGTAATTACTGAAAATTACGCAATATTTTCCTATAACATGATAGACGCCATTAATATAAAATGTCAATTTTCTTTGGTACTGAAATAGTTATTTCTTCAAAATTGTCCCAAAAAAGATAAAATTGAGCAAAAATGAACTCGTATAACTTATAGAAATATAAAAAAAGCATTTTTCAGCATTTTTAGGTGATTTCGCACATTTTCGTAATTTATCCTCCCGATAAAAAAAGTGTTAAAACATGCATTTTGAGAGGGCGCGTTGTTACTTTTCAATCTATCAACGTCATATTTGACAGAAAATTTTCAATCGTTTTAGTTTCTTGAATCTAGCAACGAGAAATAAATCAGCAAATTAATACCTTTCTTATACATACCATTATTCATAGATATGAGTTCTAAATAAATATTAGGTACTTCCATTTTCCACGGTTATTGAAAAATGACGGAAGATGCTGGGCTAGAATACTTTTTAATTATTTAGACAAAGACAAAGCGAGGACGCCAATGTAAAGAAGCAAACAAATCCAACAAAGTAGCGGTGACCACGCTGCTACGTCTCCACCACGTTGCCGGAACGTAAGCGCGTCGTAGCGGTGTAAGTTGCTAGGTGGTCGCCGTTACGTATCTATCACCTTCAAAATGTTCCCCATTTTGGTCGCAGGGACGTAATAGGAACGTAGTAGTAATTACGTTCCTATCAGTAGTAATCACAACTTTAAAGTTGCAAACAAAAGTCGCCGGAACGTAACGGCGACTAAAAATGCTGCTTGGGGCAGGGGAAATATACTCTTACGATGGTGAATTGTTCAGCGTTTGGTTGCAAAAGCAGAAGTGAAAAGCAAGACCCCGGGATTTCGTTTCACAGGTAAATATTTAACAAGCTTCCTTTGAAAGATGCCCTAAAACCTTATTTTTTCTCAATATAACTTCTTCAAATTCCTTCTACCTTTTAATATGATAAAGTGCATTGTTTTGTTTGTAAATAGGACCGATATAATTATTTTTTAACATCGTTTTTATTGAAAATTTCTTAATTGATTATGATAGTTTCATAAAATATGGGCTGGTTTCCATGGGCGTGCATTATTTATTTTATTTTGATTGATTCGAAATCGCCGCCAATAAATATACTTCAGCACTTTTGACACTAGCTTTACATTTTGGAAATTATCTGCAAATAAATACAATATTTAAAATTACATGTAAGTCAAAATTAATTACTTTTTCATTTTGCTTCGCCTTTTACAACTTTTTCAAAATTAAAAAAAAGGCGGGTGTAAAAATATACCTACTTGATCACATGGTACAGGGTGGGTCATTCTTGGATGTTTTAGGGTTTTAATATACGAACAATCTACAATAAAGAGAACAAAAGAGCACGAATAAACTAAATAATAAGATTGTGACACGCAAGATCACGCAAAGCTAATAATGCCTATGTTCAGTTACATAAAACACGATATATGTGATTATGGCATGGCACATGGCACACTGTGATTTCTATACTCCCCCATGATCTGTATAAAGCATATATAAACTTTCCTGCCGGGACAGTTATGTACCGTCATGTAATTGCTAGTGTTATTATCTGTATGCGTAAGTTATGTAACATCTCGGTTGACGTTGACATAAAAAAAAGGCCGCAATACTAACGTTGAGTACAGGTAGTACACTAGTATCGGACAAAAAATGTAATTTTATCTTCTAATATCTTCCTAAGTATAATAAATATAGAAACGTACTCGTTACCTTTACATACATTATACATTATACATAGCGTTAATCAGAACACCCAAAAACCCCTATATACAAAATTTGATTAAAAAATATACAGGGTGTTCTATTCTGCAGGGTGTCAAAGTTGAGCAAAATAGGAATTTTAAAGGCATCTGCCAAGTCAAGAGTGCCATGGAATCCCCTCAAAACAGTTGAATAGTCAATAGGACCACTCAAGGTGTTGGTATGCAAAGATCCAATACAAAATATACAGAGTATTCTTATCTGTGCCATCTCAAATTACTGAATTTTTGGAACTTTATGCGGGTTTATACGGGTCAAAAAATGTATCATCTTAGACAGTGATTTTGTTGAGTAAGGTCCAATAATTTAAATTGTTTTTATTTGCTAGTTGGCATTTTGTAAAGAAATACATTACTTTTGTGTTTATCAATATTTTTTCAATGATTCCACAGCACTCATGACCCGTATAAAGTTTCATAAAATTTCAGAATTTTGAGATGGCTCAGAGAAAAATACCCTGTATATCTTTAGTAAATCTTTTCACACCAACATTTTAAGAGGTCCTGTTGACCATTCAACTGTTTTGAAGGGATTTCATGGCACACATGCAGGGTGGTCACACTTTTACGGATAAAACTTCAGAATAACTAGTATAGAAAACGTCAAAATAAGAGACTTTTTCATATATCATAAACATGGTATTGCAATCTACTCGAAAATACCACACTGCTTGTAAAATACGAAGCCGTATAAAACATAACTGTATAAAGTGTAATGAGGAAAGTAAGTGACCTTAACATATCCTTTTAAAAACCATAATGTAATGTGTTATGTGTTATTTTATTCATGTCTTACAGCATGAGGTACTAGCTTCATATACCTAATGTGTGTTCGGTGGCATTCTTAATCGGATATTGCATTTTTTAGATGCAATTAAATTATCGCGCGTTTAACAATAAACTATTTGCATTTACCGTTAATTGCAGTTTTATTGTTGTAATACAATGAGAAGCACAAGTCTTATACGTTCTACACTAGAAGCATAGTTGTCGTATTTTTTTAGTAATTACTTGCATTAACTAAGAAAAATATATTAGCAATGTGTAATGCCTGTAAGATTACAGTGCGATAGATATATTATGTTCTCATAAGATTTTTCACGATCTACTCTTGTTATTGTTAATCTATTTTTTTAAATGTCACAAACATAGCATTACATAATACATATAATACTTGTGTGAACAATGGCATGTTATAAGAAAATTTCAAATGAAAATGTATACAGTGTGGTCATTTAAGTGTGCAACATATGTGATTTTTTTTATTAATTGGCTCAACGAAAATACAAAAATATTCCCGAAAGTTGGTGCATGTTCGATAATCATATTAGGCGCACTTAGAATGGTTTCAAGTCAAACAGCATACAGGGTAGGTCAAAAAATATAAAAATTGTACAAGAGTAAAGTACCCTTATTTCAGAAAAGTCAGCAAAACGTTATTAAGAAAAGTTGTCTAGAATTAAAAGTTATGTCTTAAGACCAAAACATGGCCTCCTAAGAAAAAGAAATATATTTTTTTGAAAAACATTAATATTTCCTAAAAAAATTCACCCTAAACAATTTCATAAATCAATCAAAATTATATCTATTTCGCCCAACTTTGTTCACATTCAAGCATATTTGTAAAATTAACTTAGATTTTTAATTTTTTAGGGAATCACAAACTTCATGTTTGTTGCAACGATATTAAACAAAACTTTAAAATTTCGCAAAAATTCTTCTGAACAAGGTAAAACATTAGTAATGATAATGTGTATATATTAAAAACTCTCATTTAAGGTGCAAAATTTTTATTTTAAATGTTTATTAAGAAACTGGAAATTAATTGACGAAAAAATTTTTTTTCTTGGGAGGCTATGTTTTGGTATTTAGGCTTAGCTTTTAATTCTAAACAACTTTTCGTGATAAACTTTTGCTGAATTTTTTGAAATAAGAGTACTCTACTCTTGTAAAATTTTTCTATTTTTGACCATGCATCAACTTTCGGCGATATCTGTATTTTGGTTGTGCAATTCATAAAAAAAGTCCCACATGTATGAACACACTGTAGAATAGTGGGGTCAAAATTGTCTGAAATTAAAAAAAAAACACACACAATAAGTTATTATCTAGGCATCTCTTATACAATGGAAATAACTGCATACGTTTTGTCATTTGGATTCTGATAAATGAACTTCAGTAACATTATACGAGGTGTTTAGATCTCGGTGTAGAATTAAATTTAATTATTGGTATCTACTGGTCGTAATTAATGAACTTGTAAAGCTATTAAACTGATACACCGACATAAATATTTGCGATATATGCTTAGCTAAGCGTAATGTCGTTATTATACAGGGTGTTGATGTATTCAAACTGCAAAAATACAAAAATTTCTTTGGAGGTGTGAATTTTCGCAACACGATGTATTATGACGATTGTCTACAGAATAGCGGCCGCGGAGTGTATCGTGCTACATTTGTAATTTGTCTTATGCAGAATGTTAATTATTGAGACGGGGCTCGTTGGGCAACACTCGAGTGCTTTGACTGAAATAATTGAATTTGATTGTCACTGGAGGATTTCATTTAATCTAAATCTGGCCAGAACAACGGACCGTTTGTTGTATAGCGCGTAGGTCGATAGGTGAAGAAACTTTGCGTTTCGCAAGTCAGAATGGGTGTCCGTGGATCGTAGATGAAATAGGGAAATATATTTTTTATTATACTTCTTTGAAAACACCTTATCTTCATCCGTTTTAGCAATAATGAAAGATGGGGTTTTTCGGGCTAGCGCACGGAAACAGCGCATGGAAAAACTTTCCGTGCGCAGAATAAAAATACCGAATATATGGCTTTAAAATAGAAATATACAGCAAAGTAAACTAAATTTAAGAAACTCTATATTATGCTCTTTGATATTTAACATGTACCTATTTTGTATTTTAATTCGTAAGTGTTTCAATATTTAGATACATTTCTGTAATATTTTTGACGTTTTATTCACCTTATCTGACAATAACTAATTTACAACAAAGCACCTTTGAAATAATTTGAGAGTAACCATGGAAACGCATCATACATACCAAACACTATATTGTCTGCATTGTTTATTTTTTGTCAATCAAATTTATTATAATATGCCGATAAAATGTTTTAAGTTTCCGTTTTCAAAGAATAATAAAAAATATCGTTCATTACATGTCCAGAAATAGATTTTTCCGTGCCTGCATGACTTCCCGTGTTCGGCTGCGCCTCACACGGGAATTTGTCACGCGCGCACGGAAAAATCTTTATTTCCAGACTCGTAATGAAATTTACTATTTCGAGCGCGATGTAGAATTTAACATTTTACAGAATATTGCAGTTGTTCTGCAACTGTTCCATACTGAAAGATTACGTTGAGATACCAGCGTCCAAAGATATACTAATAAGTCCGGGCACTCGGCCTTGTGTAAACAAACGTTTCCCTCTTGCCCTCTCCCGCTCCCCTCCTCATCGAGCCGATCGATATCTTATAGTATATTTTCTGTGATAATATAAGAAAATAAGCTGTACACAGTGTAGCTGTGTATTACCGATCGACCGTGACTGTGTTGTAGTGATGCCTAGTAACGCTTTTTACTGCAGTGCGGATGGCTGTAAAACCAGTTCAAAAGACTATATTACTTTTTTTCATTTCCTAAAGAGCCTGAAAGGTAAGATTGAGTTTGAGGTACCTACCTACAAAAATTAAGACATTTTTATGTGACATTTCAATACTTAAGTATTAATTGAAGAATAATATAGATATAATATTAAAATATTGAAAATTTGAAGGTGCCAGCAATGGAAGAATGCCTTAGGGTTCATCGGAGAACATAAATTTGCGAATATTCCACCTGAAGAACCTATAAGAATTTGCAAGGCACATTTTGATGATCAGTCATTCACTTCGTCCGGAAAACATTTAGTAAAAACTGCTGTCCCCTCGGCTGTCCCAAAGCTTATGGTAAGACGCATGCTTGTGTAGGTACGTATGCGTAATTTTTTGTTCTGTATGTTTATGTCAATTTAAATATGAAAATATTTACTACAGGATGAAAAAGTAGATATGATTACTTTAGCTCTTTGTCGTTAAATATTTATTTATTATTTATGTTTTTGTCTGCTCTGTTTTGTTAGGCTTTACTAAAAATGAACGTAAAACATAAAAAATTCCAAGTCTACAGATATACCTACCAATTATGTAGATTCTGGTAATAGCTACCTTGTATTTTAATTTAACTGTACCTACCAAAAACTAACGGTACACTTACCTACACAAATAATGTTGTACCAAAGTATACAAATATACAATATTTGTATAGGCTTTGGTAAATAGTGGAAAGTCAATATGAACCTGCCCACGTATAACTAGCTTCACGGCGATTTCGTTTAGTCGCCATCGTAAATGCAAAGCGTGCGAGGTGACGTTGACTTACGACCGGTCGCAAAAAATCGTCGGCTTTTCCGAGAAATCAAAGGAGTGAGCGGACTTTTAGTACTATTTCTAGACTTTATTTCTAGTCGATCTGGGGACACTCTGTATACGGTGTGTCCGCGCTTGCTTGTGAACACTCTAGAAATCTATGAAGAAGCGTGTAAATTTAGCATTATCTGAATTCGAACCAGGTAATAATTCTTTCTTAATTTTCGGTAAAAAAATGTCGAAACGCGACACGCTTTTTTTATCGATAGTGACCTAGCCTATAGGGCCCGAGGGGTTCACACTGATAAGTATGTAGGCCAGGGCAAGTTACGATAAGAAGACTTCGAAATTTGCATTTGTAATTGCAATTGCAACACTCGGTGTCAAGTGGACCGTTGGAAGAAAAGGTTCTTACACAGATTGTATTTCCGATACAGATCGAAAGCAACTGGCATACATTTTTATATTTAATTGTGATTTTAGGTCTTGGCTATTATAGTCGATTGTGAAATTCGATTAATAAAAATTAAAAGTAAAAAAATATTTTTAAAAAAAGCTTTTATTTAAATGCGCTAAAAAGAATAAAATAATCTTTTCTTTTAAAACTTTTACTATCAACTTATAACGTCATTCCACAATTTATATGATATAAAAGCTTGTCGCGAGATTTAAGTAGTGGTATTTACTTAGTTTGAAAACTTAAATCTCGCGACAAGCTTTTATATCATATAAATTGTGGAATGACGTTATAAGTTGATAGTAAAAGTTTTAAAAGAAAAGATTATTTTATTCTTTTTAGCGCATTTAAATAAAAGCTTTTTTTAAAAATATTTTTTTACTTTTAATTTATTTTGTAATTTTTAGTTTGGCCAGGTGTCTGAGTCTATTCATCTCAGTTAACGCATCATTGTTGCAAGGTCGTTTGCCGGTTAGTTTAGAACAGTCTAGCTCTTCAATGAGGAGACCTTCTAATGACCATCTTGGGTGTTCCGCCATGTTGGATTTAGAATGACGTCACACATATAATCATGCATTGTCATCCAAATTAAACGTGTGTACAAAATTTCAGCTCGATCGGTTGAAATTTAACTAGTCCGCCATCTTGAGTGTTCCGCCATGTTGGATTTAGAATGACGTCACACATATAATCATGCATTGTCATCCAAATTAAACGTGTGTACAAAATTTCAGCTCGATCGGTTGAAATTTAACTAGTCCGCCATCTTGAGTGTTCCGCCATGTTGGATTTAGAATGACGTCACACATATAATCATGCATTGTCATCCAAATTAAACGTGTGTACAAAATTTCAGCTCGATCGGTTGAAATTTAACTAGTCCGCCATCTTGAGTGTTCCGCCATGTTGGATTTAGAATGACGTCACACATATAATCATGCATTGTCATCCAAATTAAACGTGTGTACAAAATTTCAGCTCGATCGGTTGAAATTTAACTAGTCCGCCATCTTGAGTGTTCCGCCATGTTGGATTTAGAATGACGTCACACATATAATCATGCATTGTCATCCAAATTAAACGTGTGTACAAAATTTCAGCTCGATCGGTTGAAGATATCTGCTTCAAAATTGAGTTGCAAGATTCCACCCGAACAAATTACATACATACATGCATACATACATACATTGCAAGTTAAATAAAAGCTTTTAAAAAGTGAGTCTTTCAAACATGTTTTATATTTTTCACCCAACACAAAAAGGTTGAGTCCATTCTTCAGTAGAAATAATCCGGCAGTTTTAGCTGGGACACACTGTATATTATGTGCAAATTTTCGCACTGAAAACTACCGCTAGAATGTAATTATGGTATTTTAAAATAATTTAATAACGTGTAAATGGATTTTGGTGACCATAAAAACATTTACGCACAACAGTATCTTACAAAATCTTTTGACATTTGCCTCGAGCTGTATGGATTTACGTTTTATTATAAAAAAAAATCGTACTATTTAGCATATCAATAGTCAGATGATCGAACATCTAGTGGATTTATGATATGCGTTTGCTACAAACTAATTCGAATGTATTTAAAAAATACGCATAAATAAATGGAAATTTTAAATGACGAATTTTAATAAATTTGAGGACTCCTTTCCCAAAATTAGCCTTTGAAATTTATATTTATATGTATATGTACTATGATACAGTGGGAGTTATGACAAATGACAAGGGGTTGGTTTCGTTGTTTCAAAGCCTTCTAGGTGGAGGATTTTTATTAATTTTTTATTATCGTATGTGACTGTTATTGCGCAAATCTCAAACACTTTTAACATAACAAATAAATTGATAGATAAATAATAATTACTACTTTATGTTCGTATGAAATTCACATAATATAGGTAGGTTCGCTACCTATCCAAATGGCAGTGGGTCATATACACCTTTATTTGCAGCCCAATTTTGGGATTAATCGAATGTTTTCATCAATTTCTAATGCTCTGAAAAGAACGCCAATTTTGAAATGTTACGATTTTTTCCCTGACATTATGTCGAATTAAATTACCAAATCCTAGAAATCATTCTGCATTGTATACCCATGTCAACGATTTCAGAAATAACCTTGAAGATTCAATGGAAATTTCTACAAGAGATACATAACAGAAAATAGTGAAATATAGCGTAACCAAGGTTTCTCAATTAAATGTAAAGCAATCTATGGAAAAATTAAAATATTCTAATCCAGCAAGAATCACCAATAATATTGGTTATTGAGAAATGATTTACGCAATTACAGTTTATTTTTACTTCGAAAACTTAATATTTTTAAATATAGCCCTGTCTGGTAAGTGTTTTCCTCTGTTGTTGTACAGCAAACAGTGTCGCATTGTGTTTTGAAGTAAATTCTTCGCCTTTTCTAATCGTGAGAAGAAGGCTTTAAGCCAATGAAACTAATAACTTTTGCCATTTATTAATTGCAACAATATACATTCGTTCGGCCTCTACACTATTTCTGTGACACAAGATATAACATGCCAACATGTTAAATTTGTCGTCATTTGAAAAAGCACCCTCCATTTCTAATAATACAAATTATTAACTATATGATACAGTGGGAGTTATGACAAATGACAAGGGGTTGGTTTCGTTGTTTCAAAGCCTTCTAGGTGGAGGATTTTTATTAATTTTTTATTATCGTATGTGACTGTTATTAGTCTTTGTCGTCCTTTTTTTGGTTCCTCCATTGAAAGATAAGTTTTAAGTTAAATTGTTGACAATACGGATTAATATTTAGACTTGTTATTATTAAATACAGGGCCGCATTAGAAAAAAATGAATGTAAAAAAGGAATTTTCAGTATAATTGTCTCAAAACATTTTAAAAATATTTCGTGTCATACATCATGGTATTTGCAATGAAAAGTGCTTTCAAAATCTGAAAAAAAATCCGTATTTAAAAAAATAAAGTTGAAGATGGTTTCTCTCTCAAAAACGAAATGTTGTAAAAGAAATCTAAAAACGCCATCCTAAAGCCCGTTAAAAATGCCATAAGAAAGTGCTTTTCTTTTTTTCTATCTGTGATAACAACTTCAGAAAAAAATAAAATTGAAAACGAGTTATTTTACTTTTTTCAAAATAACCCAAAAACGAAAAAAGGCGTTAGATATCTGAATGTACCATTTTATTGACCTTAAAATTGCGCAACTTTTTCCCCATTTAACCGTTGATCTATCTCTCACTGTTTGCAAGATCCCCATGCTGTTCATTCTTATCCGGGACACATTGTAAAAATAAAAATCTTACAATCTACATAGCTACATAAATGTGGCATAGTAAGGGGCTTTTACAAAAAATAAAATTGAAAAAATATCAATATTTCTATGGTGTCAAATAAAAGTGGCCTAATAGACCAAAATTGAGCACCCGACTGGCAAATCGTATGTCCTGGGTTCGAGTCCCACACAAAGCACCAACTTTTTTTTATTTTTTTTTATCTCTGCATTCTGCCTCTTATATTTATTACTGGATTATCATCGATTGAACAATGGTTACTATGGAGATTATTACTCATGATCATAGTAAAGTTTAATCAAAATTAGGTATTATTACCTAATGTAAATGGAAATGTTTTGTTGTTTTTTTTAATGTTTTTTTGTTCTTTGTGAACTTTCTTAACACTTCATGTCATTATACGCCCTCTTGAGAAATGTTCAATGTAGTGTCGACAGAATTATTAGCAATACGTACAAAATTTGTCGCTCGTGTGCTTTTTCCAACGTGGAGCACGACCAATTAGGACAGACAGTTTCGATCTTGTGCAGATAGTTACCTGTCGGTTTTTGGTCAATTTCAGAGTACACTGACTTTAGATCAAGTTCAAGAAACTCGATTATGTAAATCCAAATGTAAAAATTAGATTGGATACGTTCGGTATCATTAATTCTTACCATTTCTCCCTTCCAGTGCCAGAATACGAGGTCATCTCCATCCACCACCTGCACAGAAGATCGATAGACTCCAACCCCAACACCCTCAACCACTTCACCGGCCGCCAACGATCGAAAAACGGCGAGCGCAAACCACCACCGCCTTTCGCCGACATCGAATACGACCAAATCGGTCGGACAAACGCCACGGACAGCGGTCAGGAAACGGTCAAAGCGGTCAACGACGACCGGGACGCGGTCAAAGCGGTCGACAACAGCCGCGACGCGGTCAAAGCGGTCGACAACGGCCAGGACGCTGTCAAGGCGGTTGGCAACGGCCAGGGCGCGGTCAACGGCGGCCAGGAGGCGGTCAAAGCGGTCAACGACGGCCAGCTGACGCAGCTGAAACTCAGGGCGTTCGGGCAGCCGTACAATTTGACGTTGACGAGGAACGAGGGGTTGATCAAGAAGGGCAAGCTGAAAGTGTGGACCGTCCACCCTAATGCTACGGCGCAGCATGGGGTTGAATATGTTGAGACACCTGAAGAGGTAGGAAATAGTAAATAGTGTTTAGTATTTAGTAGGTAATGTTTTAAATTAGGTATAAATGGGAAAGTGCGAGGACGATTCAGATTGCTTTTGAGCAAAATTACGCGGAAACGAAAGATGAATTTGTTTACACAGGATGAACCATTGTTTGATGTAATTTTTTTCGAAAATGAAACGTTGGCGGGTATAACCTTATATACAGGGTGACCTATTTGAAATGGAAGTAATTTTTATTTTTCATCCGATTTTAGCAGATAGGTCACAAAAAACTCTTTTGTGCAAAATTTCAGGTCTTAATCTCAATTTTCAGACACCTCAGTGTTAATCAGGATGTCCTAAAACCCCCACATACCAAATTTGAATAAAAAATATACAGGGAGTTCCATTCTGCAGGGTATAAAAGTTGAGCAAAATAGGAATTTTAAAGGCATGTGGCAAGTCAAGTGTGTCATGGAATCCCCTTAAAACAATTGAATGGTCAACAGGACCACCCAAAGTGTTGGTGTGTAAAGATCCAATAGAAAATATAAAGGGTGTCTTTCTCTGAAAATATAAGGGGGTGTAAAAAATATAAGTGATCACATGATACAATTTTAAAGAAAGCTATACAAATTTTCTTTTCAAAAACTAGGGTTCAATCTACCTAAACATAGTCATTAAATATAACGTTTTAACACTTGATTGCATTTCTCTATATTGATATATCCTTTTTAGGACGAGTTACATGCAAAATTTATTATTTTATTGAGCAACGCACTAACAGTTACAAGCTGATTGATTTTTTTCAAAACTGGAGAGACCTTTGCAGTTGTAATGTAATGTTTCTCGCGACCTATACCTTTTAACACAGAAGATATACAGCTTTTTAACGTCAAAACGTATAAAACATAAACTCGTTATTTAACGATTTGAAGATTACGCAATATATAAGCTCGGCAGTTATGTAAATGTATTTTGTATAAATTTAATTTGATCTGCCCGGTAAAAAGCGCTGGATTTTAATAAAATTCGCACGATTCTCGTGCAACTAAGTAAACTTAACTTGTTTGTTGACTAAATATCGTGGTTATGCAACAAGAAAGAGGAAGTACGAACTATTCGTTTCAAATCAAGCGAGAAATTTTTTAAACGGCCCCTATAAGCAAACCATATTACAATGGTATTGTATCAAATGTGTAAACTGTTCTCATACAACAGTTTTATCTCATTCTAGACCGTGCCAATCTCATATTTCGGATTAGAATGTCGACAATATAATCTATCTTACTGGGAATTACCACACGGCCTACAGAACTTTGATATTTCGACATTACACGAATTAACAGTTGATTTTATATGTCAAACATCTGATTACATATTTTTACCAACCACGCATATTTATTACTCGCATAACCAAACCCTTCACACATTTATATACTACAATCTACAATATGTGATGACAATGCAATATTATGAGGCGCCATTTCGGACTAAATTATTATTTTTGTATATATAAATTTCTCGCGCTAATATATTTTTTTAATATGATATTTATAGAAATTTGCATGAATAATCTTTTTTTAGTCAAATTTATATATTACGCATCGCCCAAAAGTATATATTACAGTAACCGCAAAAAATATATCAAAACACGATATATTAATTTGGTGGGCCAATATATAATAATTTAGGGTACCACTGGTCGTCACCAGAGGTCGCGCGGCGCATCCCTAAAGTGCACCGGCAACGCTGCAGCAGAAAGGGCATAAGCCCGAAGTCCAAAAATTTTTTTTATATGATGTTTATAAAAATTTGCGTGAATAATCTTTTTTTAGTCAAATTTATATATTACGCATCGCCCAAAAGTATATATTACAGTAACCGCAAAAAATATATCGAAACACGATATATTAATTTGGTGGGCCAATATATAATAATTTAGGGTACCACTGGTCGTCACCAGAGGTCGCGCGGCGCATCCCTAAAGTGCACCGGCAACGCTGCAGCAGAAAGGGCATAAGCCCGAAGTCCAAAAATTTTTTTTATATGATGTTTATAAAAATTTGCGTAAATTTATATATTACGCATCGCCCAAAAGTATATATTACAGTAACCGCAAAAAATATATCAAAACACGATATATTAATTTGGTGGGCCAATATATAATAATTTAGGGTACCACTGGTCGTCACCAGAGGTCGCGCCGCGCATCCCTAAAGTGCACCGGCAACGCTGCAGCAGAAAGGGCATAAGCCCGAAGTCCAAAAATTTTTTTTATATGATGTTTATAAAAATTTGCGTGAATAATCTTTTTTTAGTCAAATTTATATATTACGCATCGCCCAAAAGTATATATTACAGTAACCGCAAAAAATATATCAAAACACGATATATTAATTTGGTGGGCCAATATATAATAATTTAGGGTACCACCGGTCGTCACCAGAGGTCGCGCCGCGCATCCCTAAAGTGCACCGGCAACGCTGCAGCAGAAGGCGCAGAAGCCCGAAGTCGAAGTGATTATGATTACCGACGTACTGGATGTTCTTTTTCTGTGTCAGGTTTGGGATTTGATGTTTTGTGGTGTATAACCCCACAATCATCTTACATATTAGTTTCCCGCGCCCGCGTGATCGTTTTCGTTTCGCCTTCGTTTTGTTGTAGGAAGTGGCTATTTATACGTCCGACGTATATAAAAGTCGGTATACGTCTTGCACTCTCATTGGTGGATTGAGTCCCGTGACTTCTTTGGACGTACATTTAACTCCGTACACGTCCGAAGCCGAAGTAAACATTTGATACGTTCTACGTCGGAAGCCGTCGGAAGTGCATTTTTCTCAAGCATCTTTACAATAAGGAGCGTATTCCCTCCTTTTTGGGGGATAAGCGCTGCCGTATGAAAAAAGAAGGGGACATTCGCATCATATTGTGAAAAATAGGAACCTACCTATCTAGCCAAAATTTCAAGAAAATCGGGGGTGGGTTTTACACGGGGACCCTTTTTATTTTAAAGAGTCCCTGGTTTTACACCATTCTGCGCTTTCTGCTGCGGCGTTGCCGGTGCACTTTAGGGATGCGCGGCGCGACCTCTGGTGACGACCGGTGGTACCCTAAATTATTATATATTGGCGCACCAAATTAATATATCGTGTTTTGATATATTTTTTGCGTTTACTGTAATATATACTTTTGGGCGATGCGTAATATATAAATTTAACTAAAAAAAGATTATTCACGCAAATTTCTATAAATATCATATAAAAAAATATATTTCGATTTCGGGCTTCTGCACTTTCTGCTGCAGCGTTGCCGGTGCACTTTAGGGATGCGCGGCGCGACCTCTGGTGACGACCGGTGGTACCCTAAATTATTATATATTGGCGCATCAAATTAATATATCCATACAATAAATAAAATTAACTGTTAAAAACGTGTTAAGAAGTAAGAAGAACGGATGACAAATTATGACATTAATTTTGATTCCTTATTCTTTATTTTATGTTCAGGGAAACCAGGTAGGTATACGATGCCCACTATGGGGATCTCGGAAACTATAGCAGATCTAGAACAAAGGATAAATGGGGAAAGAATTGCAGTTTTGAATGCTCAATCGAATGCCCCTTTTGGATTTTTAAGAAAGTTCATGGCTCACTAGATATTTTGAAAAGAGTGATTTTATTTCTGATTATGCAGAAAAACTGTAGAAACAAAAAATGTAGATAATTTTGGGCGTAATAAGACAATCTAATCAATTTTTTTTATGTTGTTTGTGATTTTTGACATATGACATAAACTTGTGTTTTTTTAAATGTAAATCATAGTTGGCTGTGGCCTTTTAAAATCGGCCATTTTTTGAGCTTTCCATAGATAAAATACTCGGCATAGTTATTATAAAAAATAAAAGAGCTATGGCTATTTTTTTTTTAATTTTCACATAGTCAGCCATGGAATATTTTCATAATTACGTTCTATTTTATAATTAGACATACTTCAAACTTTCTAATATTTTGTTTTTAGCTTGTAACAAAATGTAACAAAATAAAACAAAAATTAAAAAACTCAAATTCAAATTATTATTATTTTAAAAGGTCATCTTTTAAAATAAAAAAAGATGTTCAAACAATCTACCATTATTATTTATGCAAATATTGCATCTTTTTAAAACTGAATTTGTCACCTTTCTTAGAGAGCGCCTGTCAATATCGGTAATTAGCTTCTAAAACAGCTGCTCTTAATCTTAATTCAACAATTGTCTCATACCTTATTTTGTAGTGTTCCCCACAAAAAGAAATCCAAAACAGAGAAATCGGGGGATCGGGACTGCCAGGAAATCTGATCTAGGTAATTTCTTATGGGCAAAAAGTTATGTGGTGGAGCTCCATCATGATAATTTTTGTTTTATTTTGTTACATTTTGTTCTAAAATAGTCTAAAAATACAGAAACCTGAGAGTCAGTAAGTCCATATGAGTTAAGGTGGCTGGTGTGCCATAACAGGAAACGCACAGAAAATGTATCATCTTAGACAGTGACTTTATCGATAAAGGTCCAATAAATTATATTGTTTTTTATTTGTTTGGTGGCATTTTGTAAAAGAATAAATTACTTTTGTGTTTATTAATGTTTTTTCAATGATTCTAGAGCACTTCTAGTATAAAGTTTAATAAAAATTCAGCATTTGAGATGGCCCAGAGAAAAATACCCTGTATATTTTTGTATCGAATCTTTGCACACCAACAGTGTGAGTAGTTTTCTTGATCATTCATCTGTTTTGACGGGATTCCATGGCACACTTGACTCTCCAGATGCCTTTAAAATTCCTATTTTGCTCAACTTTGACACTGCAGAATGGAACTCCCTGTATATTGTTTGTTCAATATTTTTTTTGTCAATTTACCTCAACATACATGTAAATATGTCAATCTTGTTGCAAACAATAATTTTAATTAATTTAATAAATGCAACTGAAAAATAAATAAAAGTTCAGATTTCCAATTTTGAATTAAGGCTTTGTTTTTTAAATTTATTAACACCCTGTAGGTAAATATTCTAACTCGTTTTTTCAACAATAAAAAATATTGTCCCCTTTTTGCCAAAACAAACCTATGCCTCAACTAGCTGAACTTAATTTATCTTAAAACCAATCTAATAACACGTAAAAACGCCATTGCAGATCAATTAAATCAATTACCCGATTAAACACATAATAAAATTCAATTAGCCGAACAAAAACTGTAACAGTATACCCTTTACCGAATATAAAAGCTTATGTGTTTTTTTAGTTACGTAATACGTAAGCTTTCAGCAGGAACCAACAATCAAATTAAAAAAAGGATACGTACCAGTTTGATGTGATAATACATTTATACTTTCGTCTATGTTTATACCTACAGTGTCCTTTGACTGTTTTGTTATTGGTTGTTACGTAAGCATTGAATTTGTGATCTATTTTCAAAGTCACGAATACACCTTAGGCTATGGTATCAATTATATGACAACAAAGACAAGATAAGGTTGATTTGTCATCAGCATGCAACTTTTTTAATTCTACTGTTTATTTATGTAGTTATATTGAGCACTGTAGGTCGATTTTTTATGTTGAAATTTATTAGATAGGTTACATGTAGAAATTCGTTTACTTATTGGTGTAGTCATTTTACCTTTCAATGTTACCGAAATCGACAATTAATTTATCATTATAGGTAAGTAGTTTCAAATCAGAAATGATAGCTATTACCTACGTATATTAATTATAGTTAGTCAATAGTTAATTGTCATTATTACTTGTCAATAATTAATTGGATATGATTGTTCTATGTCTCAAGATATATAAACAAATCTACAAGCTGTTTTTTTAATGTAAAACATATAAAATAATCAACGATAAGCACATAGTATTATGGAAATTGACTAAAACTTGCAACACCGTGTGTAAATAGTTTAATTTATCAACACATTATTCAGCTCTTACTACAATATGTTTTGCTTTTCATAATTCAATTACAAGTTGCTTTAATTTTCTGAAAAAATCCATTCAATTTGCCAATCGTGGTCAATCTAACTACCGATTAATAATTTTAATTTCATTATCTACAACAAAAAAAACCAAACCAAGATATCAACAATTTCGGAAACGACCATGAAATGTCTAAATAATTTATTTCGAAATTCGTTCGACATTGAACGCGAAGTAAATGCATGGATCTAGTGTGTATACCTACGAAATTATTTCTAAAATGTTTGTGTTGATTTTAAAATGTAAAAAAAAAATAAAAAAAAATTACTGCCGAAACCAGGGATCGAACCAGGGACCTTTAGATCTTCAGTCTAACGCTCTCCCAACTGAGCTATTTCGGCTTGTGAGGATTTTACGTCGGAAGGCACAGTCAAGTGGGCGGCGGATAAAATTTATTATGGAAAGCGAGACGAATACCTAGTAGGCGTAGCAATCGAAAAAACAAAGGAATCCCCAGGTGACTAGACTGTCGAAAGAGAGCGAAACTTGCGTAACGGCGGCCTAGTTCCGCCCGCGTGTCAAAGGTGGCCATGGAAGGAAAAAATGGAAGGATTTGGCCGCACCAATGAGGTTTTAGCAAAGGCGGCTGACGGAATAATTTGCACCAATGGATTGGAACTTAATGTTTTCCTCTTTTTAAGCAACATTTTAAAATATGAACATTTGATTGGACTCTACAGTGTCTCTGGATTGGGTTAGGTTAACTGTAAGGTATAAATAATTATAAGTCACTTGGAACAACGTTTGCTCTAAAAAAGAATAAAATATAATATAATAATCCGTAAAATAAAGCGCTACCGTAAAAAGGGGTTACCTTAAATGTTATTTATAAGCACTTATTTCCTCTAATGTGGATTTTTTCACTTTATAACAATTTCTACTAATAGATCGAGCCGCAATAAGTAATGGCAACAGGTTAGACTCCCCCTCCCGTCATTAGTTTTTGATCAGCTGTTAACCTCAAAATTTCGTTGTTTTATAGTTCCCCAAAATTGTATTGCCAAGGAATTTCTAGCTGATAAGAAGCGGTAAGAATACATTTAATTGCATGTACCCACTATTGTTTATGTGTAATAAAAAAAAAACAAAGTTAGAATTTGGAATCGAAGAAAAAATATTTTTTTATTATTATAACGTTTTTCTAGAAAATTGGGGATACTTTGCACCACCTTCAGTGGTGTCTACTCTTCAAGCCCTTTCATTTAATTTAAGGAGGTTGAAAAGAAAATGTAACCCGCCATCTTGGAGCGGCGGCCATATTGAATTTAGTGTGATGTCACTAACTTTATCCTTTTCTTCTCTTCAAGCCCATTCATTTGATACCCATATTAAGGGGATTAAAAAGAAAATGTAATCCGCCATCTTGGAGTGGCGGCCATATTGAATTTAGTGTGATGTCACTAACTTCATAGTTTTCTACTCTTCAAGCCCTCTCATTTGATACCCATATTAAGGGGGTTGTTACCCTAATAAAAAAATAGCAGCTTTAAACCTTTTAAATGCCTATTATTGGCCAAATGAAGTGATTAAATATGCGGGAAAAAATCCTACGTATCTATTATTTACGCGGGGTTTCTTTGCATTATAGTGTCAGTTTACAGGCTAAAAATAATTCAAATTCCAAATGGTGCAAAGTATCCCTCTTGTAGGGTATACTTTGCACCATAATTAAAATTAGTGCCACCATTTAGTGACGCGTTAAACCTAGTTCTAAACGTAGGTATACTTGTTTTATAACCTATACAATTGTCTTCCACAAAAAAATACCGATACTGGATTTAAAATATTTTAACTTTTGCATTTCAAAAATTAGGGAAAAAACTGGTACAAAAATTAACCTCGTTTTACGGTATCCTTATTTCCATGCACGGCACTGGTTATACTGGCCTAACTGGCCCACGTCGACGCCAGCTCCGTGGATCTCCGAAACGCCGACCAATCAAATCGCTACGCTCGCTTTCTTATTGGCCGCCTCCTCGACTAGGTCGACGTCGACCGCATAAAAACTTTTGAATTTTTTACGGGTGATTTCTGCTGATGAGTCTGGTATTTTTACCAGTAGCAGAGCGTGGTAAATGCTATGAAGTAGACCGCGCCCCGTATATCACTGTGTGTTCCAAGTATGTTCATTAATATTTTACCAGGGTGGCTCGAGAACAAGCGCCTTGGCAATAAAATACGAGAAATAACACTTTTGTAACCATATTAAACTCAACCTGGTATTACTAGTAAAAAGAGATGAAGGAGACAGAGAAGATAGATATTGTAGTAAAAACAAGTGACTGCATGCTCGCCTAATATAATATCACCCATACTCATGATACAATAAAGTATTGTATCATGGCCCATACTTGCATGGGTTACACTGTTCGACGGCTGGCCACTTGTGCAGCGATATACGGTGGATAGCCGTGCCATAATTTCACAGATCTTAGGATATACCTACTTGCGTAAATAGTTATAATCGATATGGCTTTTTAGAGACCTTTTGACAATATTATATGGTGCAACCATTACTTTGTGTAGGTATGACTTCAACTATAAAAAAAACTTAAGTGAAAAGTAACATATTATGTTGCTTGTAGAATATGTACAGGGTGATTCAGTTTTAAACTGCAACACTTCAGCAGGTGATAGAAAACCAAAAAATAATCGCACTTTCTTATAAACTATATCATTTTAAGGCCTTATAAAAAAGTTACAGGGTGTTAAAGTTGCAAGAAATATGTGGAATTTATTGAATATTTTACAAACTAGTTTTAATATTTAAGTCATATTTGGTACACGTTATAACGGCATGGGTTATAGCATAACACCTGTTAATATCAAACATCTTGAACAACCAGTGGCGTAGAAATGGGTAATTAGTATAATTTATTTTAGAAAAAAAAAATAGAACCACCTTGTATAGCAATAAAATGTATTCAATTTCTTATGTAAATTTTTATTGTGAACAAAAACGTTCTCTTAGCATTTTTTCATATGTGTCATGGTTTCATAGCAAATTTGATTTTTTCGTAATATTTCGGGGTACTTCTGAAAAATTATCTAAAAAATTTGCTCCATAAGTAACACTTAAAGTATGTGTTTGCTACCTGAAATAAAGTAACTTTTTCCAATAAACTCACCTATTTAAGGCTATACTTTTGAAGATACAGGGTCTAAAACATTTAAGGAAGATACAATTCATGTTACGCTGTGTATCTTGAAAAGTAAAACCTTGAATGGGTAAGTTTATCGGGAAAAGTTACTGTATTTAAAGTAAAAAACACATTTTTCTACTTTGAGTGTTAAGTACTTATGAAGAAAAGTTTTAAGTTAATTTTTCAGATTAAGTACCCCCAAAATAATACGAAAAAATCAAATGTGCTATGAAACCATGACACATATGAAAAAAATGCTAAGAGAACGTTTTTGTTTGCAATAAAAATTTACATAAGAATTTGAATACATTTTATTGCTATACAAGGTGGTTCTATTTTTTTTTCTAAAATAAATTATACTAATTACCCATTTCTACGCCACTGGTTGTTCAATATGTTAACAGGTTTTATGCTAACCCATGCCGTTATAACGTGTACCAAATATGACTTAAATATCTCAACTAGTTTGTAAAATATTCAATAAATTCCACATATTTCTTGCAAATTTAACACCCTGTAACTTTTTTATAAGGCCTTAAAATGATAATAGTTTATAGAAGAAAGTGCGGTTATTTTTTGGTTTTCTATCACCTGTTGAAGTGTTGCAGAATAAAACTGAATCACCCTGTATATTTTTGAAAACTGCGTGACCCTTTATGTCCTACATTCTTTTTGTGGCGCCAATTAGTTTTTTGTATGCTGTTTCAAGTGACTTTAGAAAAACTATTTCTACCTCGCTAACCATAGAGTGAGACCACGCGAATAGTAGGTACCTAATTCGTGCATCCTGGGTTCAAATCCCACTCAAAGCACTTTTTTTTTAATTTTTTTATCATTTTAACTAATTGAACACAGGCTATTATGATCATTATTACTCACAATCTACTCCAAAGGGTATTTAGAGTTTAATTCAAAATACCTATAATCTGATATTGTCGGCAGCAGGAAAAATATTCTATTTTCAAAGTTGTAAGAGAAAAAAACTACACTTAAATGTTAACACACTTAAGCAAATTAATAACATTTCCCTGCACTTAAATGTTAATTGCAAATTTTACATAATCTTTGTAGAATATAACACCTGACACCTCTGACACCCGAAAAAAGTAAAATCTAACACGCCCGCTCCTTTAAAATTTCTGCTCATCCGTTTTGCTACGGTACTCTGAATGCCAAGACACTTAGACACACCAACCTTACCTAATGTTGAATAACACCTACGAAATGTTACCGGCGAAATCGAAAGTCTTTTCATTGTCCGAAATTCTTAAAAGTCATCGAGGAGGTAGCAAAGATTATTAATTGCGCATCACAATAATTCATCTATCAACGTAGGTTATGTAGGTACCTGTAGGTAGGTCGTTCATTAATATTTTTTATAACATTTACTTAGCTGGCATATTTATATGTATTTCTCCATACACTAAACAAAATATAGCTAGAAAAGATAACTTTCATTTTGGAAATCACAAAAAACGTTTTGATTCCCCATTTCGAACTATTTCGCCCAAAAGCAATTGGAACCGTCCTTAATTGCACACATAATGGACAAGTATACTTAGGAATAAAAAATAATTTTTTGCCTTGGAATTTGTAAAACATGTCTAGATAATCACGGAACCCCACCAACAGATTTTTGTTCTCATTAGTTTGCTCAAAAATTGAAAAAAACGGTCGCAAAAGTAGGGAATGTGACGTCACGATCCCTAATTTCAATAAGTACCTGCTATTTTCTTAGTACTTATTTCGCCTTTTTTTATATAACCAAGCACTCCCAGGCAAATTATTAGATTCAGTTTGTATGCGCCTGATGAGAAATAATAAAATTTCGTAGCATTTCAATGAAATATTTGGATTTTACTGATCCCATTCTGAACTTATTAGATGCCCCCTATAAAACATGACAGATGACACATTACTCAACTCTTTAAGGAAAATCGTCGGCAACGCCGCATTTTGCAGCGTTTGTGCTTTGTGCGTTTATAACCTCATTTTCGCCCGCGGAACGCGGAAACCAAGGTTAATAACCCCAGCGAAAACATAAATTCTATTCTCAGTTTTAAAAGAATCTTGCTGTGAATACTTTATTTTTTCGGTTTATAATGGAGACAAGATTTGTAAAAGCTTGTCCTGATAACTTGCCTTGCATAGATTTTGATATGGTGTGTCAATATTATCAATAAAAACGGGGTGCAAAACATGGAGAAATGAAGAGGTATGTTTGTTTATTTGATTTGTATATTGTTTTAATATTGCTTAATGATGATTATATAGCTTAAATTCTGGTTTTAGGTAGTCTAGAGAATAAACATTATGGTAACAATGTTATTGGAGACACGCAGAGGAAAGAACATAACAATGAATGCATAATGCACGGTTAAGGCAAAAATTACCCTCGAGCACAAAATTAATAAGAAAAATGTTAATGATACTGTGGCTAAAAATGAAGAAATTCAACTGAATAGCTGTGGAAGTAGGTATATTATGTTGTAATTACACAACATAAGCAGATTAGTCCTAAATTATGCACATACCACGATGTACGAGGATCATACATCGTGGCACATACATAGATACAGCTTTTTGTGCTTCTAGTTTAGTTGCTAGTACAGTAATGAAATACTTATTGTGTTTATACCTATAGTTAAGATATGGGGGAGGGGCGTGGGGGTGTCGCACACCACAATGTTGAAATCGATTATCAAAACAAGAAATCATGCGTTTGTAAAAACGATCGTTGATACCTACATGTGAAAACCATGATTTAGAACTAATTTAAATAATCTAAAGACAATGCCAGTTCGACAGCAGAGTTTCATTCGATATCAAGTGCTTGACCGTCAATGACTACTTTTTGCGGGTATTTTTTTCTTGTATCATCTAATTAAGTAATTAAGTCCGTAGTAGTACACTTTGCGCATCCATTTTGATGCGGAAAGTTGTACTTTTCTGCACTGGTGACAGTGGTGACATTAACTTTGTCAACTAATAATAGAACTACGCTAGTAAAATTTTTTCAGGTACATATTAATGGAAATCTTATTTTAGATGAATGTAAGCAAGGTATTGCTTTTCTTTGCTGACTTCCTGGAAAAAGCGACGAATCATGAACAACATCAGTAGATTGTTATACTGGAAAAAGTCAACACAAGTGCAATAAAAAAATATGAAAGTCTACCTTACAGGATTTAGTTGACAAAGACATACCCATAGATAAAGGATTTCAGACATACCTCAATAATTATTATAGATTGGAGTATTATGAAGGAAGATTTTTGGCAAAAATCAAAACGTATTACAAGGAGGGACTGTCTGACATGTTAAAAAACGAAAAATGCCCTACATCTCCCAAACGAATCGTGATTTTGAGATTCAACTGCTTTCAACTGCCCTCAAAAATTGAGCACAGTACACCTATCTACTCTTTGTCTATCTCTTCGCAGAATAGAAGAAACCCCCCCAAAAAATAAAACATCCAGTTTGTTACACTCTGTGCATGCGACATGAAAACTGTATTGAGTTTGGAATATTTTCACTAAATTTAATAGATAACTTATTTGGGGTTTTGCAATAGAATGCAAAATAATGTTTTTTTTCTTGCAAATTAAATCTTAATTTTTGGGCGGCTGATGCATTATATTTTTTTATTTTTAACTTCCATTAACCACAATCACAAAATATGCTTATGAAAATTTGGGTTTGGTTTAACCAGCCATATGGTAGTTTTTTAACTTGTGCATATTGTTTTCTTTTCTGTACTGTAGCTTACCCAAACAAAAATATTTTGTTACAAGTTTTATTTGTCAATAAAATTTGAAAAAGTAATACAATAAGTAACTATTTTATCATTATGTACTCTGTCATTAAACGGTATGGTAAATAATATATTATTTGCATTTTCCTTTAGCAAGATATAAGGTGAATTTAAATTCTCCAAAAATTAATTTGGAATATCTCATCAGTAATGGAGAGTGTTCCATATATGTTAAAACAAAAAAATCGAAAGATATTATTTTCCAGAAAAAATATAATATGTATAGTGAAAAAATTCTAAAGAAATGTCATTTTTTGTGAGGATGCTTCGGCAATCACAATATACCTGATTTACTTAAATGGGTCTAAAATAGTTCAAGCTATGACCTACTATAAAAGTTTTTCGACTGAAAACTTGGCTTTATTGCGTTTTACATAAGTTATATTTTTCTAATATCACCAAGAACTGGCACCTTCTCCAATATTCTAGCGTTACATTTTTGAACCGATGCAGGTCTAACCTCAGACTAATTAGTCTGAGGGTCTAACTACTAACTTACATTCTGTAAGTAAGGGCTCGTGAAATTAAAGTAATAATTTTTTTATATTCGGACAAGGTAAGTGCTTGACTTTTCTCAGTTTAGTTTATAACCAATCAATGCTGTTGATTAACACTAGGTATTGAGGCAAAATATCATCAGTTTCTACAAACAACTAGCAATCGGTGGAATATACTTGATAACAAGTAAAAAATCGTCTGGCATCTAAAACCATCAGCTAAAATATTACACCTGGTTGGTTCTTTATTGTCTTTAATATATCAGCAAGTCTAGATCACAGCGTATGTTTTCTGTGGTCTAGATATCTAATTTGTGCAACTTCAGTTAGGTACTTACGAATTGTGTCGTCTTATACACCTCTTATAGATAAAATCGACTTGTTTCCAATAAAAAAAAGTTTTATAAACCAACCAGCATAACGTCCGAATCATCAATACGGATACCTAGTGTTCTCAGCATTTTCCTCAGCAAAATAGAATGATTTATTTCTGTCATGGATTATTAGAATGAATGGTGAAAATAGTTCAAATCATAAATACTAAAAGCTTGTAATAAAACACGCGGGGCCGCGGGATCCGAAAATCCGATTTGTGACGCCACAAAATAGGTTATGTTTATGTTGTCACCAGCTGACAGGCTTGGCATTGAGGTGCGGCGTTGCCAAACATGGTGCCATGGCGGTAAATTTAGGGAAAAATTAAATTCAACAGGTAGTTACGTATTTTGAACTTTAAAAATTAATTGCGGCAAAACGGGGGCGAAAAAAAAATTAATAAAAAAATACAGCAAGTATATTTCACCCAATACTATCCGATGGGCAAATAAAAAAAAGTGGTGTATTAGTCCATTGTAACAAACAGGGTGTCCAACTTTAAAACTGTACAAATCCGTAAAATTTAATTTTTGGAGATAATCGCCTAAACATTTTTTTGTTTGAAAAGCCTTCAAAACCGCTTCCGATTTTTTATACCCCCGATTTTCACGAAAACCCTTTAGCAATTTTTTTATTTAAAATCTGACCACATAGCCTTTATCAGAACACCCCAAAACCCCCATATACCAAATTTGAACAAAAAATATACAGGGAGTTCCATTCTGTAGGGTCTCAAAGTTGAGCAAAATAGGAAATTTAAAGACATATGAACACAGTTGAATGGTCAACAGGACCACTCAAAATGTTGGTGTGAAAAGATTTACTATAAATATATACAGGGTATTTTTCTCTGAGCCATCTCAAAATTCAGAATATTTATTAAACTTTATACTGGTCAGGAGTGCTCTGGAATCATTGAAATAAATAATAAACACAAAAGTAATTTATTTCTTTACAAAATGCCAATCAACAAATAAAAATAACTTTAATTATTGGACATTTCTCAACAAAGTCACTGTCTAAGATGATACATGTTTTCTGTGCGTTTTCTGTTGTGGCACATCAGCCACATTAACTGATATGGACTTACTGACTGGCAGGCTTCTGTATTTTTTAGATTTAGTTCGTTTATAGTATGTGGAGCGGTTTTGATATACTCGATTTTTGACCGGTATAAAGTTACAAAAAATTCAGTAATTTGAAATGGCACAGATAAGAGCACTCTGTATATTTCGTATTGGACCTTTGCACACCAACAACTTGAGTGGTCCTGTTGACCATTCAACTGTTTTGAGGGGATTCCATGGCACACTTGACTTGGCAGATGCCTTTAAAATTCCTAATTTGCTCAACTTTGACACCTTGCAGAATGGAACTCCCTGCATATTTTTTATTCAAATTTGGTATATAAGGGTTTTTGGGGTGTTCTGATTAACGTTATGGGGTCAGATTTTAAATAAAAGAATCGCTAAATGGTTTTCGTGAAAATCGTGGGTATAAAAAAATCGCAGCCGGCCCTGGATTTGCATTTTAAAAATGGCAGGAAGGTAAAAAGAAGCGGTTTTTGAAGGCCTTTCAAACAAAAAAAGTTTAGGCGATTATCTCCAAAAATGAAGATTTTACGGATTTGTACAATTTTAAATTTGGACTGTATATTATACCTACCTATAAACGTCTCAATTTATCCATACAGTCGGAAAGGTACTATCACATTTATAATATCAATTATTTAAATATATTGACTATATTGTACACACACGGAAATGAATTTAAGAAAACACCTTACGTTGCCCGTGTATCTTAAAGGTTGCTGATCACAATAGACCTGCACTCATTGTCTGCTGACAGTGCTGACGTCAATATTAAAAAAAAAATCCGGTGCTACAACAATTCAATCAAGTGGATAAAATGTAACACTTTTTCTGTAACGATATATCCGAGACCAAGGTTCAACTGCACGTCAAAAACCGGCTGTTTTTTTTATCGAATAATTTCGTATTTATTTTGATAGGTAAGGATATCTGGAAGTAGGTATAAAGGAAGTCATCTAAAATACAAGGAGAGCCGACAGGTAGAAGTAATGTATTTTGATAAAATAATAATGAGTGTAATTTGTTATTTCTATTGTTAAAATGAGTAAAGTAATTCATAGAAATAATGTAAGTGGACAAGTAGGTACTTGTACAATAGATAGAGACTTCCTTTTTAATTTTTTAATATCGGAAACACGTTTTGAACTTGATATACAGGTTTGTGACTTTATTGAGAAAGGTCCAATAATTTAAATTGTTTTTTATTTGTTGGTTGGCATTTTGTAAAGGAATAAATTACTTTTGTGTTTATTAATGTCTTTTCAATGATTCCAGAGCACACCTGACCAGTATAAAGTTTAATAACAATTCAGCAGTTATTTTTTTATTACAGGAAAATGAAGATATTGGAGAGTTGTATCAAGACGAGGAAAATTTGGCAGCAGTGCTACTGAGGAAAGAAGATGGCGGACTCGTAGTGGTAAGAAAAATCCTATCTTTTGCAAAAAAGTTACAGTATTGCCATTATATTTTATGATATACGATTTTTTCTCTGAATATTTTTACGACAACTTTCATTGGGAGATCACGACAGGTGTGAGTGGGAGAGGGTGTAAAACGGACGGAGTTCTAAGCGCTTTTGCAAAGGACGGACTGCATACTAAACACTCGACACGTCATGTCGTTTAGTACTCCGTCCGTTCTTTAACAAAGTACCTACTTTAAGCATACGACTATTACCTTTCAATATCGTTATTAATTATTAATCATTATGGCACCTTGATTCATTCCCCTGGAATATGACCCAATTAAAAGTTCATAAAAATGGCAAATCGTAATTGGTCCACTTCTCGGCCGGCGGCGTTGGGTAATAGAGAGTGGTCATTAGTGGGTTATTTGACGTTAATGACCTCATGTAAACAAACAATTTGATTCGTAATTACCAGAGCCGTTTTGGGATGGCAAGGTTATACAGTACGTTGCGGTCAGAATGTAACATGCATGCAAATCAGTTTTTGACCGGTCCAACAAAATTGCAACATTTATTTAATAGATTCTTCGAGTACCGGGATTTCCTTAATATCTTTTGAATATTGTTTAGGTTGTGCGCGAGATAGAAATTGTTTAATAATGCAATTATTGCGATATGCTGTGGTGCACTACCAAATTATACACTGGAAAATCTCGCAGGCACCTTCCTAAAAGTGATTTCTAGGGAAAGGCAACTCGAAGATTAATTCGAGTGCTACCACATAACAACTAATGGCCATAATCGAAACGAAATTCCCATCATTTGGGCTCACAGTTGCCGGCATACAATCTGGGAGAATACCTTATTAACCTTTTAAGAATAATTTGTCGTGTTGCGTAAGATATGGCTGTCTTAACGATACACACACGATGGCGATTAGTAAAAATATAATAGGCCAGGGAAAATAGAATTTGACCTAGACAAAAATATTAACTGCAATTTTGTTTTACCATATCAAAGTTATAAGTAAATACGTTGGTAGAAACCAAAATTTAAACATTTTGAAGAAACGGAAGCTTGAGTTACCTCAAAAAACACCTATTTTTCGTTAGAAATTTCGAGCAAAAATATTAACTGGATTTTTTTTAGACTCTTTAGGTAAAAAACTTCCCTTGCTAACATATATTAAGAAAAGAATATGGAAGTAACTCACTACGTTTTTATTGCAGATGATCATTCCATTTTACAAATAGAATGTACCTAACTTATACAAAATTAAACATTTATCTCTTTATCTCTAAACTTTTTACAATATATATTGAATCATATATAGCGAAATTAAACATTTATTTACGGCGCATATAGGTAAACTGTCACTCGTCATTTCTTTAGGAAAAGCAAAAATATTAACTGTTTTTTTTTGTTTAACTTTTTACAATACATATAACTGTATTAAATTACATATAGCGAAATTAAACATTTATTTAGGGCGCATGTAGGTCAATCGATTAATATTTATTTTTAAAGAAAAAAATACTTCCGTTACCAATTTTTGTTTAATTTAAAAAAAAATTTCAAGACTTAGTATCCACTTACAAAGTTTAACAAAAATCAGCCAGTTAATAATTTTGCTCTAAAAGACAGCTTTAAATTTCTTTAAAATGCGATTTCCGGCGAAACAATAGGTATGTTTAATTTCAGAACAAACTGTTAATACTTGATTTTTAAGGTAATTATAAATAATAAAAACGTAGTTAATATTTTTGCCCGACAAAATATTACGCAAAATGTCATTTTTACATCATTCGGATAATTGCGCAAACGTAATCTGTTTAATTTATCAATCTCAACTTTATATACCTTACTTACTAATAAATGCAGCTTAAAATTCGCAGTTAATATTTATACCGTCTTTATTACAACAAGAAAATGTATTTTTCTAAAAAACGTCCACTCGCGTATGTTTATTTTGTATAAAAAACAATTTTGGCGTTCATTTATTACCAATATTTTGTGATGTCATTATAAAAATGTGGTTATGAATTTTGTCTAGGTTTCGTTATTTTTTACCGTAATTTCCCTGGCCTATAATAGATATGGGTATAGGTATGACCTGTTAAACTTTTACAATGTTCGCGAATTGACACATAATAATTAAAAAAAAAAGAAAGAAGTGTTCCTGCACTTTTGTATCACCCTGTACGACAGTCTACAATGATTACAGAATAGAATAATGAGGGTCATAGACTAGTGACATCATCAAACCTGATATAAAACTAAAACTAGACAGTTCAAACAGACAGGTAATAAGGAGAATAAAATAAAATTATGCCGTGTCCATGGCTGGTTGTTCGCACTTATATTTATTAGGTATTGATTTTTGTTTTTTCCCCAAATTTATCCGCGTACGAATTTCTAAATTCGCCCGTATTTTATGTTTTTTTCTCGCACTATTCAAATCTATGCAAATTTATGCCAGAATCGTGTATGAGATTCAAACAAATCACGGGTTTTATGTTTTTCGCTTTTTCGACGTTTTTCTCCGGGACCAGCTAGTCCGCTCACCACGTGATCGCTGGATTTGCCTGGGGCATACAGGGTGTCCACGAAATACATTCGTTTGTTTTAAGGAAAATTAATTTTCAAATTTCCTTTGACATCTCGGATTTCACGACGATATTTGTGCTTGTAATCGGGATGAATTTTTACTGTACGCAGCTCAAACTAATCACCACACTATTTTCCACCTTTTGCAACGTCGAAACTTGACGAAAGCCCGCGGAAGAACCGAAATTTTGAAAGATTTTTGCCGAGCCGTAGCACTCGACTGCGATCGCAGTGACTGTTTGGTGGGCGTGGTTCCGCTGCCAAGCGAATATCGATGTGATCGGAGTACACCACTGTTATCGCAGATACTGTTATACCTAACTAGAAATATTTCTAATTTTTTTTATTCTTATATTTACGTCTAATATTTAACATCAACTTTTTTTTAATCAAAAGGACATGAGAGCATACACTTTTCTTTCATTCGGCGCCATTTTGTAACTACTAATGTCAACACTCAACACACTTTTGTTTTTGCATGAAAATATAATTGAATTTTTTTAAATATAGTTTATTATTAAACATTGAAAAAATTGAAATAAATTAGGTGGGTCATCAAAAAACTACGAATACAATTCCGTCCATGGACATATTTTCATATAGCAATTTTTTCACCGTAATGATTCAGATTTAAAAATAGTTATTTATGTACCAAGGCACTGAAGTTCAACTTTTTATGACTCATGTGGAGTTTAGTTGCTGAGGCCTCTGGCCGAGGCAAATAAACCACATGAGTCATAAAAAGAACTTCAGTGCCGAGGTACATATTATATTTTTCTTGAAATCGAAAAAAAAATGTTTTATTAGGCAAGAAAATAATAATAAGGGATCACCCGTCCACGAACCGACTACGCGCGGCGTTGCTTGACTTTACCGATCGCTCTACCTAGCACAAGCATAATGATGTACGGCACCTTCTGACAGAAAAACCAAACTGCTGCTTCTTGTGCAGCCTACACAACAAATCTATTGTTTTTCAAATTTACTAAAATATGTATACTGAAGGATTGCGCTTCTATAGGAAACAATTTCGCAATGTGTACGAAAAGTTAAATGAGCCTTTATCGGCCGGGTTTTGAATATTTGGTCACTTTTGACGGGCGATTTCTCCGCGTCTGACGTTTGATGTTTACATCTCGCCAAGGCCTACTTATTGAAAAAATCGTACAATAATGGGCTACATTATTGTACGATTTCTGTGCTTTTAATGACGATTTTGGGACATTTTACTGCCGATTTCAAGAAAAATAATAAAAGAGCGATACACATTTTTCTGCCACTCCCTGTACACATCTAAAACGGACACAATTAAATAAAAATGAATGGCGCATCTTTTGCCCGCAGCGTGTTATGTAATTAAAATGTTAACGACTTTTTTTTTAGAGCTGTCGGGGTCGAGCTATAACGAGAAACTCGTTTGCTATCGCATCTATCGAGAAAGTCTAAATTATCGAACGAATTCGGCAGAAAAACGACAAGATTTGTCATGGAATTTTTTTTCGGCTACTAGATCAAAAAAGTAGTTTCCCGACACTTTTTTGCAAAAAAGGCTCATAAAAGGCCTGAGTTTAATAACTTTGTACAGGGTGTCCCAAATTAGACGCCCCAGGCTTATTACAGGCAAACAAAAACAGTCGGTAAAAATTTGACTGTCCAAAGAAGGTATTTCAATTATGACAGGTAAGAATAATAAATTATCAACTGTCAATGGTTTTCCATGGATATCCGATCAAGCCAAGGCTAATTTGATTCAGGATATGTACCTACTTTGTACTACACGAATATAATCTCTAATTTTCGAACAGTTGCCAGTTCTCATGGAAAATGTGCCATTGCATTTAAGAAGAACCACAACCACACGACGGAGCTCCACCACACAAAGCCAACATTGCAAAATAATTTCTAAATAATGAGTTTGGAAACAAATGGATTGGGATAAATATGGCCTCATAAAATGGCCAGATCAGATCTCTGTAGCTCCCTTATTTCTGATTATACAGAAAAACTATGTAGAGACAAAAATTGTAGATAATTTTGGACCTAATAAGACAATCTAATCCATTTTTTATGTTGTTTGTGATTTTTGAGATATGACATAAACTTGTGTTTTTTTAAATGTAAATCATAGTTGGCTGTGGCCTTATCAAATCGGCCATTTTTTGAGCTTTCCAAACATATATCTAATACTCGGCATAGTTATTATAAAAAATAAAAGAACTATGGCAATTTTTCTGATTTTTTTAAATTTTCATATAGTCAGCCATGGAATATTTTCATAATTACGTTCTATTTTATAATAAGACATACTTCAAACTTTCAAATATTTTATTTTTAGCTGGTAACAAAATGTAACAAAATAAAACAAAAATTATCACGATGGAGCTCCACCACATAATTATTTGCCCGTAATAAAATTACCTAGACCAGCTCTATCCAAATAGTTGGATGGGGAGAAATATACCTATTTCCTGGCCGCCCCGATCCCCCGATTTGTCTGTTTTGGATTTATTTTTGTGGGAAACAGTACAAAATAAAGTATGAGACAATTGTTGAATTAAGAGCAGCTGTTTTAGAAGCAATTGCCAGTATTGACAGGCGCTCTCTAAGAAAGGCGACAAATTCAGTTTTAAAAAGATGCAATATTTGCATAAATAATAATGGTGGATTGTTTGAACACCTTTTAATTAAAATAATAATAATTTGAATTTGAGTTTTTTAATTTTTGTTTTATTTTGTTACTAGCTAAAAACAAAATATTAGAAAGTTTGAAGTAGGTATGTCTAATTATAAAATAGAACGTAATTATGAAAATATTCCATGGCTGACTATGCGAAAATTAAAAAAAAATCAGAAAATTAGCCATATTAGCTCTTTTATTTTTTATAATAACTACTATGCCGAGCATTATATCTTTGGAAAGATAAAAAAAATGGCCGATTTGATAAGGCCACAGCCAACTATGATTTACGTTTAAAAAAACAACAAAAAAATTATATTATATCTCAAAAATCACAAACCACATAAAAAATTGGATCAAATTATCTTATTAAGCCCAAAATTATCTACAATTTTTGTCTCTACAGTTTTTCTCTATAATCAGAAATAACGGAGCTACAGAGATCTGATGAAATAGCAAAAAATCGCTCGTTTCAAAATATCTAGTGAGCAATGAACTTTTTTAAAAATCCAAAAGGGGCATTAGATTGATCATTCAAAACTGCAATTCTTTCCCCGTTTAACCTTTGTTCTAGCTCTGCTAGTTTCCGAGATCCCCATAAGTGGGCATCGAAAAAAACTCACCCTATATTTGATGACGTCATAACCTATATTTTCCAAGTTCCTAAAAACTATATTTTTAGCCAAAAAGCAAGCTAGAGTGGTCCTACAAGAAACCCACAAGTCAAATTTTTACTCGCTGTTTTTGTTTGCCTCTAATAACCCTGGTGCCTCGAGTTTGGGACACCCTGTACATAAGTGCCACTTTCAGTTATTAAATTTGTAGGTAATACCTAGGTATTATTCTATACCTACCAATGATACCTAACAGAGTTAGTTAACTAGTAAAAGTAAACCTAATGAAACAAAAATACAACAAATAATTGAATGTAAAACTTTATTATTTCGATAACGTTATTACCCAAGTACCGTTCAACTATGACAACACTGTAATAAATCAGTTAAATCTGCAATTAGACAAGCAAGTACTTATTACAATCTGAGATTTCCAGATTAATGCCCTGCTTGAGATCATATCTCATTGTTATCCATTTTTACCTGTGTAGCCTTTTAATAATTATTGCCACATTTTTCGAAGACCGTTTACCAATTTTTCACTGTCAATTTCTACGTGTTCTGTGGGCATTGTTTCGACTTTCACCTTGACCAGAATTCACAATTTTGCAGTTTCGCAATTGGACAAAAACGTGGCACGAATATCTATACGAGACGCAAAGTTTAAGTTTTCGTACTTTTGTTCCAATGTAGAATATCCGAGAAAACTTTTCATTATGGCCAGGGGGGTGCGTTGAATCGACTGAAGCGCGTAGCGCCGGGATGTGCTATAGCCTGAGGCAACAAAGTAATTTTTGTAAAAATATTTACACAAAAATTTGTTGGGTTTATTTTCATGTGTCAAAATTTGATTCTGGATAATTTTGTCGAGATATTTTATGTTTGTTATTTGTTATGATGGATTTCTTAGAATTGCATGATTTCTAGAATCCAAACTTTAACGTATTTTCATTGACGTCTTTTATACATTATTATTTACCTTATATTTACTGATTATAATTATTCCTGTGTGTACCTAGACATGTAAGCATATAAGAACTAAGTATTTTCTTCGTATTTATCGTTACAACTTTAAAATCATCTACAAATTAGCACATGGTTGTTTTGTACATTTTTAAGAAATAGTTCAATAAGTATACGTTTTAGAGTTTATGGTATCAAGCTTTAGAAATTAAATACAAAAATATAAAAGAAATCTTAAATACCGACTGCTGTTTCGATAAGATAATAAAAATGAAACATTTTACCATTGAGTAAAGGAATAATAGGGGTTTACTCAATGATTTTACTTAGAAAATGTATGTTTGTGGATGATACAAATACAGGGTGAGTCATTAATAATGGCATATAGTGGAACCGCATATATTTTAGGCCAAAATATTACGATTGAGGCTAATATGCCTTATAGAAATGTTGTTTGTTTAGGAGATACAGGGCGTTGAAGTTTGTTTTTTGAAATATTGCATTTTGGCTACATCTCCCAACATAATCAAGCTGCTGAACTGACAGTTGGCACTGCTATGTTTTTGGAGATGGATATTAAATTGAAAATGTCAATTTCTACGTATCTCACAGAGGGATCCACATCCCCTGTTTTTGGATCGTGCTTTTACTCGTAACTTTTTTCAGGTTATATTTTTAGTCCTACAGGTCCATCATTTTAGTGCATGTTTTTATTCTGCAACAAAGAGGTACTCTTGTTTCGTAGCGATCAAATCAACCGTTTGCGTTGAAATTGCCAAAACGTGCCCCAAAACACCTGTTGACTTCAATATTCGCAAAATAAAATTTTCACCTATTATTTTCAAATGTTACAGATCAACTCTATTACATTGAAAATGAAGAAAGAAATGTCCAAATTTTGTCGAGTTTCAATCCGTTCCATTTTGAAAGTGAAAATTTTTTAGGACATTGTTCATATGTTTTTTCTCGCTTTAAATGGTACAGTCGTTGTGCAATATTTGTAGTAGGTGCAAATGTCATTTTTCGAATATTGAAGTCAACAGGTGTTTTGGGGCACGTTTTGGCAATTTCAACGCAAACGCTTGATTTGATCGTTATGAAACAAGAGTACCTCCTTGTTGCAGAATGAATAGACGCACTAAAATGATGGACCTGCAGGACCAAAAAGATAACCTCAAAAAAGTTACGAGTAAAAGCAAAAACAGCGCAAGTGGCGCCCTCTGTGAGACACATAGCAGTACCAAATTTCAGTTCAGCAGCTTAATTGATTATGTATCTCTAAACAAACAAAATTTCTATAAGCCATATTAGCCATAGTCTCAATCGTAATATTTTGGAACAAAATATAGGTATGCGGTTGCACTATGTGCCGTTATTAATGGCTCAGCTGTATATTACACAAATATTTGCAAAATCTTTAAGTATAACATGTCAAAATGACACAATAGTATATTTCATTACGAGTCTGGAAATAAAGATTTTTCCGTGCGCGCGTGACAAATTCATGCAAGCACGGAAAAATCTATTTCTGGAGGTGTAATGAACGATATTTTTTATTATACTTCTTTGAAAACGGAAACTTAAAATCTTTTATCGGCATATTATAATAAATTTAATTGAAAAAAAAAATAAACAATGCAGACAATATAGTGTTTGGTATGTATGCGTATGCGTTTCCATGGTTACTCTCAAATTATTTCAAAGGTGCTTTGTTGTAAATTAGTTATTGTCAGATAAGGTGAATAAAACGTCAAAAATATTACAGAAATGTATCTAAATATTGAAACACTTACGAATTAAAATACAAAATAGGTACATGCTAAATATCAGAGAGCATATTATAGAGTTTCTTAAATTTAATTTACTTTGCTATATATTTCTATATTAAAGCCATATATTCGGTATTTTTATTCAGCGCACGGAAAGTTTTTCCATGCGCTGTTTCCGTGCGCTAGCCCGAAAAACACCATATCTTCCATTATTACTAAAACAGATGAAAATAAGGTGTTTTCAAAGAAGTATAATAAAAACATTTCTATAAAGGCATATTAACCATAGCCTCAATCGTAATATTTTGGAACAAAATATATACGGTTGCACTATGTGCCGTTATTAATGGCTCAGCCTGTATGTTACACAAATATTTGCAAAATCTTTAAGTATAAAATGTCAAAATAACACAATAACATTTGCCCAAACAATTACAAAATGATTATATAGCCACTTACCTACTTTCTTGCGTTTTCTAATGAAGGAAGGCAGCATAGGCTCTCACCTAGTCATCAGGCCAATACCAGAGCGTCTGAGAGGTCACGTGTCAAAGAGCTCGCCGACGAGGGAAGAGCTCTCTTTGACTGAAAACGAAGAGCTGGCCACCGGTGACGAGCTCGAAACGAACGATAAGAGCTCGGAGGTCCACCATCACATCGTTTACAAGAGGAAGCCGAGTCAAGATGACACTATGAGTGATTATGGTGAGAAAGTTGTTTTTTATGGTTTTATATACAGCGTGTCGAAGTATTTTAAAAATAAAGACCTTCAATATGTACGGGTGATTCAGTTTTATTCTTCGACACTTCAACAGGTGATAGAAAACCAAAAAATAACCGCACTTTCTTTCATAAACTATATCATTTTAAGGCCTTATTAAAAAGTTACAGGGTGTTAAAGTTTTAAGAAATATGGCGACTTTATTTAATATTTACCAAACTAGTTGAGATATTTAAGTCCTATTTGGTACACGTTATAACGACATGGGTTAGCATAAAACCTATTAATATCAAATACCTTGAATAACCAGTGGCGCAGAAATAGGTAATTAGTTTAATTGTTTTTAGAAAAAAGAACCACTTTGTATAGCAATAAAATGTATCCATTCAAATGTAAATTTTAATTTTAAACAAAAATGCCCTCTTGGTAATTTTTTGTATGTGTCATGGTTTCGTGGCTAATTTGATTTTTCGTATTATTTCGGGGTATTTCTGAAAAATTATCTAAAAAATTTGATCCATAAGTAACACTTAAAGTATAAATAATGTGTTTGCTACTTGAAATAAAGTAATTTTTCCAATAAACTTACCTATTTAAGGCTATACTTTTGAAGATACAGGGTCTAAAACATTTAAGGAAGATACAATTAATGTTACGCTCTGTATCTTGAAAAGTAAAACCTTGAATGGGTAAGTTTATTGAGAAAAGTTACAGTTTTTAAAGTAAAAAAACACATTTTTTTCTATTTTGAATGTTACTTATGCAGCGAAGTTTTAAGTTAATTTTTCAGAAGTACCCTGAAATAATACGAAAAAATCAAATTTGCTACGAAACCATGACACATATGAAAAAATGCCAAGAGAACGTTTTTGTTTACAATTAAAATTTACATAAGAAATTGAATACATTTTATTGCTATACAAGGTGGTTCTTTTCTTTTTAAAAACAATTATACTAATTACCCTCTTCTACGCCACTGGTTATTCAAAGTTTTTGATATTAACAGGTTTTATGCTAACCCATGCCGTTATAACGAGTACCAAATATGACTTAAATATCTAAACTAGTTTGGAAAATATTCAATAAATTCCACATATTTAACTTTAACGCCCTGTAACTTTTTTATGAGGCCTTAAAATGATATAGTTTATAAAAGAAAGTGCGGTTATTTTTTGGTTTTATATCACCTATTGAAGTGTTGCAGAATAAAACTGAATCACCCTGTATTTCCTAAAATATATTTTTCTAAAACTTCAGGAACCTTCAAATAGGATTTATATTCTTAAACGGTTGAACTGCTTAGACCGTTCACTATTTGATGTTGTTGTGTAAATTAATTTAACACACAATTATTTACATCGGTTAGAATGAATAGTACCATAGTACTTGGATTTCCTCACCTATTTAAGGCTAATGCAATTTAAATAGCTTCTATTGCAAAACAAGGTGGAATCTATAATAAAATTTCAATCAGTTTTGCTTAGGCATTTAAAAGTATACAGGGAAATTATGAGCAATCTTTACATTTTCATATTTTTCTTTTTTGTAGCATTGATGGAACCAGATCATATTTCTAAAAGATTCAGGAGAAGTTTGAACATGACAAAAAACTCAAGGAGGAAAAGGGAAGCACCATATACTATTTATCCAGAAATTTTGGTGATTGTGGATTATGACGGGTATAGATTGCACGATGGCGACAATGTCCAAATCAAAAGGTAAATGAAAACACTGGGACTAAACTTCAACGGGTGATAATCTTCAAAAAATAACAACATTTTCTCGTATAAAGTGTATAGGCTTTATAATAAAGTTGTGGACTTTATTGAATATTTAGCAAACTAGTTAAGATATTTAAATATTCAATAAAGACCACATATTTTTTAAAACTTTAACACCCTGTGACTTTTTTATAAGGCCTTAAAAGAATACAGTTTATACGTGAAAGTGTGGTTAGTGTTTGAAGATTGATCACTTGTTGCAGGTTGGTTCTGTAAAAGTGGACCACAATGTATTATGTTTTTATTTGTATTTTTATTTTTTTTATTTTTTTAACTCAAAAATTTTTACAGGTACTTCGTCTCATTTTGGAATGGCGTAGATCTGAGATACAAACTGCTTAAGGGGCCCAAAATCAGGGTGTCTATTGCAGGAATAATAATAAGCAGGGTAAGCTAATAAATTATTCACATTTATTTTTACAATTTTTCAATCTTAAATCCTACATCCTCATCAGTTTCTATACCTATGTCTTCGTACAAATCTTTTTTGGTTTTTGGATAATTTTCCAAAATATTTCCAAGCGTGTCCAAACACATCCGCTTACGTTTTTTGTATTCGTTTAAGTATCGATCATAATTTTGTTGAATCCTTTTTTTATCCTCCGGTTTTATCATTTGACAATCTTTGGAAGTCGACAACTTTTCTTTGACATCTTTCAATTCCGTCTCTGTTTTAATCTTTTTTTCAATAGCTTCAGGAAGGGATACTTGATCTTTTACCTTTGAAAACTGTTGCGAGCTCTCCTTTAATTTTTCCGAAATTTCTTTTAGTTGTAACGTTTTTTCGTTTATTTTTCTGTCAACCTCCAAAAGATCTTCTTTTAAATCGTTAGCAGACGCCCCTGTTCCTTGCATTATATGATAAACTTTTTGCTTGCCATATATTTTTTCTTTAACTTTTTCACTTTCCACCAAGGAATCTAAAGACTTTTGAATGGCGCCTTTTCCGACATTTTTTAAATTTGTTTGAATGTCGTTTATAGAAAATGGACGATTGTGCTCTTGCAGAAATGTTAACACTGCTTCTTCTGCCATGTTCACAATAATTATTCTAAAACAAATAAATTAAAAAATGTTTTTCATTTTTTTTTCTTTTTTCTACGAATTTTATATATTTTCCAGGGAAGGGATGCCACCCCATATTTGGAAAGAAACAGGGTGGGGAGGGACGCAATAGATTCGGCAGCAGCACTAACAGACATGGGGAAATATTTGTTCAGAGAACGGAGACTGCCTGTATACGATATAGCAGTAGCGATCACTAAGTAAGTACAATATTTTTTTTATATTATTTTTTATTTAAATTTAACCAGGAATCTACAGGTATCGAATATAGGGCAAATGGACGTCATCAGGGTGACATACAGGGACTTTACTAACAAAATTTTGACAGACAAAATTTATTTGAGAAATTTTTTTTTTCAAATTTTTTAAATATTTTTTCAAATATTTAGATACGACATGTGCAGAAGGAGAAAAGGAGGAAGGTGCACCAAAGGAACAGCCGGTAATGCAGTATTCTGATTTGCCGGCATTTTTTTGTGTTTTTTAAATGCTTACTTGACAGATTTTTCCAAAAAAATAAAAAAATAATAATAAAAATTTATACTTTTGTTGTTCCATTCTCAAAATAATAATTTAAAATGTGGAGAAATCTGTTTTTTATGTAAATAAGGGGGTTAACTAACGTTAAAAAGGACATTTTACTAATACATATTGCTGGGTAATATAGTTGGTAATTTCATCTCAGTTGATTTTAAAGAAACTTACCAGTAAGCAGTTTTCTTTTCTCAACTGTGATATCCACAAATTTCAGCAAGTTGTAATAACACCTAGGGTGGGATTAGCGAGTGTATGAAACAAAATATAGGGATTGTTTTCTTTAATTTTACAGACTAGACATGTGTAGGAAGGCCCATCCAAATGATGTGTGTAATCGTGGTACAGCAGGTACAAAAGAAAAAGAAAAAAAAGCACGATATCTGTCATATACAATTTTTCCCATAGCACGATATATTCTATTATTCTCTATTTTTCACCTAGTTAGTCGATGTTTTACATTACAGCACGTTTCGACGATTTTTCTGCCACTTGCACGCCAAAAATGGCAGAAAATAAATGCATGAAAACGTCCTCATTTTTCTGTCTATGGAATGTTTTTTTTTATCATTTATTCTCCTTCGCAATTCACCAATAAACACTGTAAAAATTCTCCTGTACGCCCATGCACGAATATTGTAAATTTTTGCATAATTTTTCGTTATCATATTCGGAAAAAATATACAAAATGTAAATATTGTAAATAATAAAAAATGAACGGGGTGATTGGTTCTAATTTCTAACTAATTTTAATACTATATTTCACAGCTTGGTACAATGGACTAAATTTGCGGTGTAAGTAAGCGAAAACCTACATTGAAGAACAAAAAATTACAACAATATACATACAGTGTGGTCATTTAAGTGTGCAACAAATGCGACTTTTTTATTAATTGCACAAACAAAATACAGATATTGCCGACAATTGATGCATGTTCAATAATAATATTAGGTACACTTAGAATGGTTGCAAGTTAAACAGCATACAGGGTAGGTCAAAAAATATAAAAATTGTACAAGAGTACTCTTATTTAAAAAAATTCAGCAAAAGGTTATAAAGAAAAGTTGTTTAGGATTAAAAGCTATGCCTAAATACCAAAACATAGCATCCTAAGATTTCTTAATAAACATTTAAAATAAAAATTTTGCACCTTAAATGAGAGTTTTTTAATATACAAATTATCATTACTAATGTTTTACCTTGTTCAGAAGAATTTTTGCGAAATTTAAAAGTTTTGTTTAATATTGTTGCAAGTTTGTGATTCCCTAAAAAATAAAAATCTAAATTAATTTTACAAATATTGTTGAATTTGAACAAAATTATGCGAAATTTATTTAATTTTGATTGATTTATGAAATTGTTTAGGGTGAATATTAAAACCATCTTTTTAGGAACTTATTGTTTTTCAAAACAATATTTTTTTTCTTGGGAAGCCATGTTTATTTAGGTATTTAGGCATAACTTTTAATTCTAGACAACTTTTCTTAATAACATTTTGCTGAATTTTCTGAAATAATGGTGCTTTACTCTTGTACAATTTTTTTACCTACCCTGTATGCTGTTTGACTTGCAACTTGCAAAAAATCCCATATATTGCACACTTAAATGATATAATTTTTCAAAAACTACCTTTTTATTTTTAATATTTCTCTTTAAATTTTATTCTTTGTAAAAGTTTCTGCAACAATCAGCAACTCAAAATAAACAAATTGAGGTACGAGGAAACAAATCAATAAAATGAAAAAGAACACAATAATTAAAATAAAATAATAAAAAATATATATAAAAAATTAAAAAATGCGTGTTCTCCAATATAGGTAATATTAAATTAGAGAGTATATTATTACAAATCTGGCTTACTATAAATTAAATGCTTTCTAACCGAACCTAACCTCACTTTTCCGTGTATACAACCAGCAAAACAACTTGTAGGTTTCGCGTACGTCGGTGGCGCATGCGTGGTCAATAAGAGGTTGGAAAAGGTCAACTCTGTCGCCATCATAGAAGACACCGGTGGTTTTAGCGGGATCATAGTGGCAGCGCACGAGGTTGGACACTTGTAAGTAGTTTCTAGGTTATTAAAGTTTATTTTTTATATAAATAGTGTGCAACTTCTGTATTGCGTCGTAACTTGTTAAATTTCCATAGTTTTTAAAATATGTATTCATTATTTTATTTGAATGATTCAGGACCCATGTTTGACGACAGCTTACCACAAAAAAAAACAATATCATTTTTGTTATGTGTCACCTTATTTTTGTGTGTGCTGTTACGTGTCACCCTTTGTAATCCTTTTTTGCAAATAATAGCAACAAAATGGGATTATGAATAGGAATAGTTTTTTGGATATTTTAAAATATGTAAAGTCATAGAGATAATCCGAAACCGCCGTGACTTGTATATTAAATCTGTCAATCAACAAACAATAACGCAATTAATAAATAAACAAGGTTAAAAAATAATGCAAATAAATGTATACCCTGTATACAGGGTGGTTAGATTTTAAGGGACCAAATTGTAACAGGTGATGGATTTTCAGAAAATAACTGCACATTCTCTTGTAACCTATATCTTTCCAAGGCCTTATAAAAAAGTTACAGGGTGTTAATTTTTTTTAAAAATATCTGGATTTTATTGAATATTTACCGAACTAGTTGAGATATTTAACTCAAAGTTGGTATTAAAACCTGTTAATATCAAACACCTTGAACAACCAGTGGCGTAGAAGTAGGTAATTAGTACAGGGTGTCCCAGTTAACGTGATAAACCCGATTTTCTTGGTAATTCTAAAGATAAATAATTGATAGTTCGAAAACCCGACTTGTGTAGAATTTTTCGAGGAATTCGAATGTGGGGTCAAACTTAATATAAAGGATGTTGTTAAAAAGTTATTTAAAAAGATACCGTTTTCGAAAAAAATTCGAAGTTGGATTTCAACACGAAATGAGCATCACTTGATCAGATTTTTAAGACACCCTGTATATTTTGGGCCTTTTAGGTTCTTTCTCTTCTCCCAATTCCAAAGATATATAGTTTTATATAGTTATCTCTAACAATATATTTTTAGCATTTCATGTAAAGATGTGAATTTTTCATATTTGACGAAAATTATCAAAAAATAAAAATTCACTGCTTGGTTATTTTTAGAGACTACTATATAAAACTATTTATGATTGGAATTGGGGGGGGGGGCAAAAGGAACTTAATAAACCCAAAATATACAGGACGTCTCAAAAGTCTGACCAAGTGATGTTCACTTCCGGTTAAACCGGAAGTCAGAAATGAAAACCGACACTTTTTTGGCACTCCCCGTATACTCGTTACTAAGATTCCGTGTTAAAAGTTAAAATCCAACTTACCATTTTTTCGAAAAACGGTATATATTGCAATAACTTTTTAACGACATCCTGTATATTAAGTTTAAAGTCATATTCGATTTCCTCTGAAAATTGTACACCTGTCTGGTCTTTAACCATCAATTTATCTTTAAAATTACCGAGAAAATCGGGTTTATCACGTTAACTGGGACACCCTGTAGAATTGTTTTGGAAAAAAATCGCGTTGTATAATAATACAATATATTGATTTTTTTATGTAGTTTTTAATTGTAAACAAAACAAAAATGTCCTCTTGGCAATTTTTGTTTACAATTAAAATCTACATAAAAAATCAATACATTTTACTACTAATTTTATGATAAGTTTGGTAAATATTCAATAAAGTCCACATACAGGGTGGACCCAGATGGACTATACGATAGGTGTAAAAGACAAAAAAATTTCGAGTTGAAACTTGAGCTCTGGGAGATCAGAATACAAATTTAAGGCTCTGTACTAAATTTTAAACCAAACGGCATACTTTTATTTTTTCCAAAAACAAGTTTAATTTTGAAAAGAAAACAAAGTCTGCCAATTTTTTTAAAAGTCTTGCATTCTTGGCAACTTTTTTCCAATAAAATTTTTCGATATCTCTTTAAGGAAAAGGTAGTTTACCTGAACTGAAAATGGATAAATTGCCCCTGTCAAGGCCTGCTTGATTTTTAAAATATAAAAATATGGTGCAAATCAGTTGCTAATCAAGCAAGGCTGGTCCCCCAAAGAACTCGAATTTTTTTGTCTTTTACACCTATCGTATAGTCGATGTGGGTCCACCCTGCATATTTTATACGAAAAAATGCGGTTATTTTTTGAAGATCTTTCACCTGTGCCTGTTACAGTTTGGCCTCTTAAAAGCAAACCACCCCGTATACATTTCGAGTTGCCCGATTGTTTATTTTTAGATTGGGGGCAGTGCATGACGGCAGTCCCCCACCATCATATTTAGGGGGTCCGGGTGCTGAAAAATGCCAATGGACCGACGGTTACATTATGTCAGATCTCAGGCATACTGAAAGAGGTTTTAGATGGTCGCCGTGCAGTGTGTCTAGTTTTCATCATTTCCTCAAGTAAGAACCTCGATTATTAAATAGTAATAAAAATAAATCTCTCGGTACTTTTTTTTTGAAAACATTTTTTTATATATATTTTTAGTGGTGATACAGCTACATGTTTGTACAATGCACCCCACGAGGACGAGGGCCTGCCCAGGGTATTGCCTGGCAAACTTTTAACCTTAGATGCTCAGTGTAGAAAAGACAGAGGCACTAGTGCTTGTTTCGTAAGTTAAAATTAAAAAAAAAATAAAAAAATGTAAAAAAGTGTAAAAAAATTACAGAAGGACGATAGAGTTTGCGCTCAGTTATTCTGCTTCGACTCGGGCAGTGGCTACTGCGTAGCCTACAGGCCTGCCGCCGAAGGCTCGCCCTGCGGCGATGGTCAGGTAAATTATTACTATTATTATTATTTAAGTACCCTAACGTTTCTATCTATCCTTCCAGTTCTGCCTGAATGGTCGGTGTGTGGCAGAACACGAAAATATCATCCCGGACTATTCGCAGAATCAGCCGTCGTATATTAGAAGCAATGGAAATCAAGGGAGGCCATTGTAAGTTGGGTTTTTACTATTTTCGGTACTTGGGGATTTTTAGATAAATTCTGATTCATTTCCTGGTATAATATTTGACTTAAATACCATGTGCCTTAAAAATGCAAGGATTTACAATTTTTCGAGGTACTTATAATCATGAGCCTTACAACCTTCGTCTAGAGGATTCTTCCATATCTCGAGTTAACAGCTTGCCTAATGATACACTTTCTTTTGTCCACAAAAATGAAAGTAAACATATAAGTTTTTATAATTTTTTTATTGTCACTTCAAAAAGAAGGAGGTTAGCAATTCGGTTGTATTTTTATTTTCTTTTATGTTTGTTACCTCAGAAATCCGTCATTTATAAACCGATTTGGACAATTCTTTTTTATTTGAAAGTGTATACCTACAGAATGGTCCCATTCAAATTTGAAGAAAAAATTCCACCCCTAAGGGTGAAAAAATAGGGAATGAAATTTCATATTGGACCGATTTCGATGATTCTCTTTTGATTAGAAATTTGAAGAAAAAAATCCACCCGTAAGGGTGGAAAATAGGGGATGAAATTTCATATTGGACCGATTTCGATGATTCTTTCTTTATTGGAAAGGGGGTACCTTAGGTGTGGTCCCATTTAAATTTAAAGAAAAAATTCCACCCCTAAGGGTAGATAAATAGGGGATGAAAGTTCATTTTGGACCGATTTGGATGATTCTTATTTTATTAGAAAGGGGTTACCTTAGGGGTGGTCACATTTTAATTTGAAGAGAAAAATTACAATCCTAAGGGCGGACAAATAGGGGATGGAATTTAATATTGGACCGATTTCGATAATTCTTAATAATTCACTAAAAAATATGAAATAAAAAAATTTAACAAAAAAATTAAAACAGACTTCACAAATTTGCCCGAATGCACATTTCAACTAAAATTTTAGAAATATTTTTCTCTTTCTAAATTGAGTTATCTTTGGAGTCGGTGACAGTAAGTTATGATGTATGTATAGATGATGTATTCCATATCTAAATAGATTTAAAATCCTTGCCTGGACTGTCACCAAATCCAAAGATAACTCAATTTAGAAAGAGAAAAATATTTCTACTTATATAATTTTAGTTGAAATGTGCACACGGGCAAATTATTTGTGAAGTCGGTGTTATTTTTCGTTAGTTTTCTTTTAAATTTTTAGTGGAGTGTGCATACGGGCAAATTTTTAAGTAGGTGTTAATTTTTTCGTTAATTTTTTTTTATTCTCATTATACTTTGAATCCACACTTTTTACTTTACACCAAACAAACTTAGGTTCTACGAAGAGGAAGAAACTCCCAAACAGGCAGATCCACAACAACCGAACACCTACAACGACCCTAACTACAACCAATACAATCCGAACGACCACAATTACAACCAGTACTACAACCAAAACGACCAAAACCAGTACTACAACCAAAACGACCAGAACCAATACACCAATAATCAAAACGACCAAAACCAATACACCAATCAAAACGACCAGAACCAATACACCAATAACCAAAACGACCAGAACCAATACACCAATAACCAAAACGACCAGAACCAATACAACCGGAACCCGTACGACTACTATTCGACCACGGCCCAGCCAACCCAGACGACCAAGGCGTTCGGCTGGTTCACCATATCGACCACCAGGTCGCCGTACGACTTTCAGAATTTCGGCAAGTCGTACTTCGCACAACGGACGACCACGCAGGTACCCAACTATTACGTAAGACAGACGACCAAGAACCCGTACGACTTTGCGGACTTCGGCAAAACCACCAGGCCGCCTTACGGTGGCGACCAACTGAATAACAACTACCTGAAAAGATCGTACGACGCCAGTAGTTACTACGGCGAGAGCAGCAGAAAGGTCGATACGAGAATATTTCCACAGGGTAAGGCAGGAACGGGGCATCATCCGGCATGTCATACAACAACCTGTTGCATGTTGATTGTTGATCGTAATCGAGCATGCTGGCGACCAAACCATCATAGTGTTAATGTTCTCGAGTTAGTTCTTCTACAGGGTGTTCCAAAAAAAATATGCGAAGTTCCTTCGACATTTTGCATACTTTTTGGTCACCTTGAATGTATGTTTCTATGACTATTTTTTGCATGACTTTCTTTAGATTTACAGCATTTTTACGACATAAATGGTAACTTCACAGACTGAATACTAATGACGTCATCTTCTTTAAACATACTAGATTACATATACGTATATGTTGCGATGTTTATTTTATGTTGTCATTGTTACATGTTATACAGGATGTCCCATTAATAATGGTACATACCTAGACCTGAAAAAAGTTACTATATAAAGGCACGATTCAATGCGGCGATTGGCATCTTCAGCTTAATCTCCATACCCAAAAATATAACAGTTCTAACACTTCAAATGGTAGTATTTTGGCAAAAAACGTATGAAGTTGCTTTACGTACCATTTATTAACGGGACAACCTGTATATAATTTCGATTCTTTTTTATATGTATACATACAGGGTGAGTTTTTTTCGAAACTCGGAAACTAGCAGAGCTAGAACAAAAGTTAAATGGGGAAAGAATTGCAGTTTTGAATGCTCAATCTAATGCCCCTTTTGGATTTTTAAAAAAGTTCATGGCTCACTAGATATTTTGAAAAGAGTGATTTTTGGCTATTTCATCAGATCTCTGCAGCTCCGTTATTTCTGATTATACAGAAAAACTGTAGAGACAAAAATTGTAGATAATTTTGGGCTGAATAAGATAATCTTATGTTGGCTGTGGCCTTATCAAATCGGCCATTTTTTGAGCTTTCCAAAGATATAATACTCGGCATCGTTATTATAAAAAATAAAAGAGCTATGGCTAATTTTCTGATTTTTTTTTAATTTTCATATACATGGGATATTTTCATAATTGCGTTCTACTTTATAATAAGACATACTTCAAGCTTTCTAATATTTTCTTTTTAGCTGGTAACAAAATGCAACAAAATAAAACAAAAATTATCATGATGGAGCTCCACCACATAATTATTTGCCCCCAAGAAATTACCTAGATTAGCTCTATCCTTGTCTATCCATTTTAGACAAGGGCTCTATCCAAATAGTTGGATAGGGAGAAATAGACCTATTTCCTGGCAGCCCCGATCCCCCGATTTGTCCGTTTTGGATTTCTTTTTGTGGGAACAGTACAAAATAAAGTATGAGACAATTGTTGAATTAAGAGCAGCTGTTTTAGAAGCAATTGCCAGTATTGACAGGCGCCCTCTAAAAAAGGCGACAAATTCAGTTTTAAAAAGATGCAATATTTGCATAAATAATAATAGTGGATTGTTTGAACACCTTTTTTTATTTTAAAAGGTGACCTTTTAAAATAAAAATAATTTGAATTTGAGTTTTTTAATTTTTGTTTTATTTTTTGTTTTATTTTGTTACCAGCTAAAAACAAAATATTAGAAAGTTGGAAGTATGCCTAATTATAAAATAGAACGTAATTATAAAAATATTCCATGGCTGACTATGTGAAAATTTAAAAAAAACTTTTACTTTTTATAATAACTATGCCGAGTATTATATCTTTGGAAAGCTCAGAAAATGGCCGATTTTATAAGGCCACAGCCAACTATGATTTACATTTAAAAAAACACAAGTTTGTCATAACTCAAAAATCAAAAACAACATAAAAAATTGGATTAGATTATCTTATTAAGCCCAAATTATCTACAATTTTTGTCTCTACAATTTTTCTGTATAATCAGAAATAACGGAGCTACAGAGATCTGATGAAATAGCAAAAAATCACTCTCTTCAAAATATCTAGTGAGCCATGAACTTTTTTAAAAATACAAAAGGGGCATTAGATTGAGCATTCAAAACTGCAATTCTTTCCCCATTTAACCTTTGTTCTAGCTCTGCTAGTTTCCGAGATCCCCATAGTGGGCATCGAAAAAAACGCACCCTGTATAAAGGGTAATTCCTTAATATTTATGTCTTCTCTATTTTACCACTTCCGCTTTTTTCTTGTTTGTTTAAATCCTACACGATTTTTATTTTACTTTGTATCTATTAACATTACATGTCAGTATGTCATCAGATGCATGAACATAACCTAAAAATCAACTCCTCTTTATAATGGGTTATATTCATGTCGTTCCTTTAAAATTACAATTTCCAATCTAAATAATTACTCCTGTTTCAGCTAATCTAAAAATGGCGGAAAGATAGCTCCAAATGGAGGGGAAAAATAAGTGATGTGATTTGAACAGTTTGCAGAAAGAAGACGATATTTTCCGTGTCTGTGTTCAAAGAGTGATAGGATAGTTATTAAAAAAGTGACTCGAAAGTATTTAAGTACTGATGCCTCGATTCTCTGTCCACTAGTGCCCCCCTTACCCCTTGTTTCTTGTTATTATTTATTATTTTTGTTGAAAAAAAAAAACGCCAAAAATTTGTAAATTCATAGAGACCTACCTTCTCTAGAATAATTCGATAATAGTGGATGCCCCCCCCCCCTACAATTTTTTTTTGTAAATATTATTAATAATACTGCCAATTTAGTGCGCTACGACTTAGTAATGTAAATAAGGGATTTTATTTTAAAAGTTCTTTATTTAATAAATAAAAAATGATGTGTGCAATCGTCGATGCCCAGTTGAATATAGATTTAAGTTCCTAAAATCTAAGTATAACGAATTTAAATTGTATTTTTTTTCTTTTTTCCTCGTCTTTGTAAAAAAGGATGGCCAATAAAAAAAACAAACGATCCGAAAATTGTGTAATTATTTTAGCTTTTTAAAAGCAATAATACAGTGTGCTCCAAAAAGTTCGCACCATAGGGGGGAAATTTTTTATTAACGTTTTATTTTGAAATTTAATTTTGGGGTTACCTTTTGCTTTAAAAAAGATGAAAAATGACCCACTCAAACGTGGTCATGTGACTTTCGTTATCTGTCAAAAATGACATTTAAAAAAATATATCGCCCAAAATGGGTTTATTTGTTAAAATATCAAAAAGTTTTACTTGAAAAAGCTGTTTATTTTTTAATTTTGCGCAAGTGTACCAAATTTGAACGCTCTACTAAAATATTTAGTTTTTTGCCAATTTTTAATATTTTTTATGAAATTACTGAAAATTTTAAAAACTCGAAAATTCGTAAAAACTATTTTATATCACTAGCTTTATCATTCTATTAATTTTTTATTACTAATTACCGATAAAAATAGGTATTTTTCAAAACAAAATGATATTTACGCTTTAAAATTCTGTTATGTTTGTTGCACAGTTGATGTACCGTCTAGCATTTGGGGTATAAATTTAGTTACATTACGCTTCCCAGTTTTAAATTGATGCCAAAATAATATTAAATTAAAATATGATCAAACTATTTTACGTATCTAAACAAAATTCTTGACTTTCATGGAACAAATAATTATTACCTTTAAGTTTAATTTCACATTAATCGATATTGCTGAGTAGGCCATGAATAGAATAGAAGCAATTATTTTTATTTGACAGTTGTTTTTACTTGACAGTTAGCAAACTGTCAAATATTCCTTCCATGGCCTACTCATCAATATCGATTAATGTGAAATTAAACTCAAAGGTAATAATTATTTGTTCCATGAAAGTCAAGAATTTTGTTTAGATACGTAAAATAGTTTGATGATATTTTAATTTATTATTATTTTGGCATCAATTTAGAACTGGGAAACGTAATGTAACTAAATTTATACCTCAAATGCTAGACGGTACATCAACTTTGCAACAAACATAACAGAATTTTAAAGCGTGAATATCATTTTCTTTTGAAAAATACCTATTCTTATCGGTAATTAGTAATAAAAAATTAATAGAATGAGAAAGCTAGTGATATAAAATAGTTTTTACGAAGTTTCGAGTTTTTAAAATTTTCAGAAATTTCATAAATGGGTACTAAAAATTGACAAAAAACTAAATATTTTAGTAGAGCGTTCAAATTTGGTACACTTACGTAAAATTGAAAAAGAAACAAGTTTTTCAAGTAAAACTTTTTGATATTTTTACAAATAAACCTATTTTTGGCGATATATTTTTGTAAATGTAATTTTTGACAGATAACGAAAGTCACATGACCACGTTTGAGTGGGTCATTTTTCATCTTTTTTAAAGCAAAAGGTAACCCCAAAATTAAATTTCAAAATAAAACGTTAATTAAAAATTTCCCCCCTATGGTGCGAACTTTTTGGAGGACACTGTATATATTTTTTAATAATAATATAATACTTTCTTTTTTAAAAACATATCTTGTAATCTTGAATCAAAATTCAAAGAGTAAAAAAAATTAAGATAAAAATTGATCTTTTGAAACCATAGACAATAAAAATTGACCAAATTAATATCCAAGGTGTTAAAAAAACTCAAACATATATTTTTTTAAATATTTTATTGCTTATTAACATTAACAATAATAGTTTAATTAATATTGTTAGAACCACTTCAATAATATATTTTTTAATTTTTAATTATGACTTAGACATTTTGTGATGATTGTAGTAGTATATTTAACAAAAAAAGGAAGACTCAATTACTATTGAGAAGACCAGTAAGTAAGTAACACTAAAATATTTTTTCCGTTTCTTAAAAATTATTTATATCTAGGAACAGGATACATAGGTACCTACTATTGGAAATATTTTGTTCTTATTGGCACATACAAATAATAACAACCAACAGCACAAAATACCATATACCATTTTAAAATATATATAAGCTGTCTTTTTATTGCAGTAAATAGTGCCTAATAATTTACTATATTATAAAACTAAAGAAATCTTACAGGTGACAGTTTTTTACCTTATCTACAGCAAATAAACAATTCTGCTAAAAGAAAATGTCAAGCTTAAAGCTCCTCAATGAAAAGTAAACAAATAAAATTTAATTTTACAGTAATTGTAATGAAATAAACAGCTTATATATGGTTTTATCAAAATGTTTGGAAAACTAGTAGAATTCCAGTAGATAAGCAAAACAGGTACTATACGTATAATAGAAAATATAATATTTTTACCATATTTTAAAAAACCATTAATAAAGTTTTACTTATGTTATATTTATTAACTGATAAGATAACAAAACAGACTGTTCGTAAACCGATCTTGAATTTTATTTTTCAAGATAGAAACAATGAAATACATAGGTCCTATTTTCATGTTCACATTTACCAACCTATTTGCTTATCTACTGTTTTGCACTAAAAAAATTCTCGAAAATAGCAGACTAGTTTCTAGTTCCCGTCAAACCGGAAGCTTTCAAAGCAATTCTGCCAATCATGGCAACGGACAAAATACATACGATGCCGGCTGGCATAACTTTTCCGGAATTGTAAAAACGATAACCCATCACACCTGCCAAAACTGAACTAGTAGCCAGTTGAAGGGAGTAATTTGATGGGTCTTGACTTACCTATGAAAAAAAAAAAAACACTTAATAGGTATATCTTATTGTTTTCAATAGAAAATTAACTGTTTTTGGTTTTGCGACTGTTATTTTAACAAGCGGAAATATTCTGTGGGTCAAACTACAAAGAATTCCTACAATAAAGTATAAAATACTACATAATAAAACTAATTTACTTATTCAAGCCTTTACTTTTCAATAAGGCAATGTCTGACCTGGATATCGGTCGTATATATAACAGAGTTCAGCAGTCCTTGAGGTTTATTGAAATACCCAGTACTTATAGATTTTCACAAGCTCAAAATATGGCTTAAAAATGAACATATCAGACATGTATTATGTCATGAACGAAGTTTAAATTCGATTTGATCTAGCCGTTATTAGACATTAGACTATAATCGTTGACTGACGTATTAATAAGACTTCTCACGGCTATAATTTGATGTCCTGGAAAGTAGATGGCGCCTATGGTCAACAATGTATTTTGCATTGTATTTTGTCTCCGGGAAGCGCATGGTGAGCCAGAGAACTGTCAAACATGACAGCCGTGAGCAGTCTTTATTAATACGTCAGTCAACGCTATAATAGCGTCACAAGACACATTCATGACCTACCTAGACGAAAAAGAAAAATGTTTTTTATTACTTACTTGGAAGGCACCATAGGCCAATGCTGATCCAAATAAGAGACCGGCAGCCAATGACGGCACAGATCCTACGAAAAATACTTAACGTCACATAACGTTGGAAATATTGCAACATTTTTAGTCATTCGACAATATTGAGACAATAACACATACTTAATACAAAAATAAATATTCAATTTTATATTTGAACATTTTGATTTTATTATACAACATGACTAGACAGAATTCTATCAATATTTTTACAGCACAGTGATTAGGTACGATGCGATTTTTTATAGTAACTATAACTATTGATTGGCGTTATGACAATAAAAAAAACAAACCATTTGATCGAATTTGATAAAAAAAATCAAGGCAAACTCTGACCAAAGTATAAATAAAAATAATTATTAATATTATGCAAATTATCAACTTACTTACCTGCTCTGTAATACCCCAAAATTCCACCGGCCGCAACAGCACCGGCGTACAAAAATCCAGGAAGATCTGCGGGCATTTTTCACAAAATTTATGCAAAAATCAAAGAAAAAACTCGAAAAAACGACACCGAAAACAACCTCTTCAAAGGTGGCTGTGGGGATATTTGAGGTGGGTAATCTGTGGATATTTGACAGGCGCAAAGTGAGGTTAGATTCGCAATCTTTGCCATTAATCGATAGAAAATACACACGAACGCGAAAAATAGAAATAGAGTTATACCACTTACCAAGAGTATTTAAACAATATAATATTGCACTATTAAACACAACGAAAAGATCGGGAAACAAATAAACGATGGGGTAATCGGGTAAAGAACAATTTTTAAAATTTTACCGAATCGATACTGGTGGTGGCATCTAGCGGACCTTACCTGAACAACCTATATATTTTGTGACCTGAACTACCTGAAGATTGAAGCAGGACCGTACTTGGAAAATAATTGTTGCATCAAAATGTACAAAAAACGTTTAATAAATATCACTTTTATTTCCTTAAAATGTCACTGTGTTTGTAAAATGATTATTTTAATGTTTTTTATTCCCGATTGCTGTAAGAAGTCCTGATTTTATCACAACATCCCTATAGTAAAATCGAGCAATCCGTACGCCTGGCATAAATAAAACCACGTGACTTGGGATATTCGCCAGGGCCGCACTGAAGCACGACCTTTATTTAATTTTAGTTTTACAATTGTTTACATGAAAATATTTCGTAAAAGAATTATTGGCTTAATTAAAATGGTTCAAAACATCGATAAAATTATTTGTGGCAGTGTCTAAATAGCTGAAAACGACAAAATAAACCCGCATAACTACACTTTTGCGATCGAGTACGCCCCTGTTGCCGACTCGGGGAAAATTTCATAGCCTACCGACCAATCGCGGATCGTCATTGAACACGTGGTTTTATTTACTCCAGGCGTACGGATTGCTCGATTTTACTATAGGAATTTTCTGTTGTCCATGGGTATAACATTGGCATATAAATATATGCGTCGCAACCAGTTAATGACGTCACTCATTGATTTAGGGCGGTAAAAGTTTCCCAAGTGATACTAAAAGAGCATAATAAAATAAAAACCCTATTGCAATCACGATTACACCGATACAAATCAAATAACAATAATAATTATGACTAAAACTCATTTTAATAATAATTTAAAACGTCATGTAAACACTTTTCAATTTGGTATTTTGGTATAGTCAGCTGCTTTCGGCAGCGTCTACACCGAAGCTAAATTTGCCTGAGTCCGCACTTACACGGCGTCCATGTGCGGACTCAGGCAAATTTAGCTTCGGTGTGTCAAAGTGACAGTGAAGGTTTTCCGGATCGTTCAAACTGGTTCAAGCATTCGACAGTGAAAATATTCGCTGGTTTTGTATGTTTCGTGAGTTTTACCGTTATCTGTGTTGTTCTTGTTACTTTTCGTGTTATCAGTAGTTGTTATTCGAATAACAACATTGTGTAAATGGGCTCGTACGTTACTGATCTGAACTTATGACCCGGTTGCATTTTTTGCTGCATTGATGCCAACTTAATTTGGATGTCGAAATTACTAATTGACAGCCCTAGTAAGAGTGAGGACTTCTTATTCTTAAAAAAGATTTGACATTTGACTCTATATTATGTATTTAAATTTTAGTGAAAGCAGGGACTCTTTAAAATAAGGGGACCCAGCCAGCATTATACTTTCCAAAGTGAGGCATATTCTTTCCTCATTCTAATAGTATCAGTGATGCCAAGTATGCCATTTTATTGGAGAATATATGAATATAACAGGTACTTTGATTGTTAGTAAAAATTAATAATGGTTTCCATGATTTCTAAAAATTAGACTTGACAATGTTGTGTCTACAATTACAGAATATGGCAACTGTCAAATGAAACAAATTTATTGTGTATCTAGTTAAAATTATTTAATTGTCACATCTGAGTATCTGGAAGTTAGAAAACTTAAAAATTGTGAATTATGATGGGACATTTTTTGCCTCCATTAGAATCTATGGCACTATCTATCACATAAAACTTGATGGCAGTTAGACACTGACATATAACATAACCTTGTACCAGCCCACTTATGTGGTCTCCTTCCTCCTTGGAGTCTACAGAAAACAAACTTCCCCTCAAGGCTTCACTTTTCCTATGTGATAGACTGTGAAATGCTGGGTCCCCTTATTTTAAAGAGTTCCTGAATGAAGGGCACATATTTTGTAGTTTGAGTACAAAATGGGCAAGTGCAGCCCTGTGCATGTCATTGATAGCTAACCTAACCTAACCTATATATTTTGTGATTGATAGTTTGAAATTTCGCCGACAGCTGGCTCTGTGGGTCATTGTCATTTATTAGAAAAAGATTTATAATAAAAAAATAAACAGAAAAGCATTAAATTCCAGAAGAATAGAAAGATAACCTAAAATTACGCAAAAATAGAAGATGAAGATAGAAGATAATAATTAGTATAAAAGCAATTCAAGGAACGAGTGATTCAACAAACTGGCTCACATTATCTTTTAAAGGTTATGCAAGTCATTCAAACACATTAGTAGCAATCTGCGTTTTCTGGAGTTTGTTACGATTTTTCTGCTCCAAAATGGGCAGCAAGGGATTAAATATAACCGGCAAAATTATATTAAATACCGGAAATATGTTGTCAATAGACGATATTACGAAAAAACCTGGGCAAAATCCTACCGAAGAGGTAAGTGTCTTTTTTGTTTTTTATATTGCAGGATTTGTAATGTTATTTTTTTAGCTTGTAGAAGCTATAAATACAACTGTAAAAGAATATTTAAACGAAAATTCATCAGCCACACCCCAGGCCGATCATTTACTATTTGTAAGTCGGCCAAAAGAAAATGTCGGCGACCAAATCAATGAGCAGGGTTTAAGCGACTTAAAAATCAACTTAAAAATATTTCTAACCAACGACAACAACCAATACTTGTCCGAAGCAATAGAAAATGTAGTCGCTCAACTTAACCTCACTTACGTCGACGACGTGGTCATTTCTTTCAAGCGGCAAACTGTCGAAGAACACAAAGACGACCTGGATGAGATCAAGTCGGCGTGGCAGGTTTTGGAAAAGTTCGTGGACGCCGGGACTGTAAAACATCCGGGCATTGCCGACATAGAGGAAGGTACGTTCAGGGCACTGTACGATTGGTCGAAAGTTAAACCGAGCATAATACAAGTAAATCTGGCGACTTGTTGTGTTGTGCCGCCGACGTTGCAGGCATTTTGTAAGGAGAACGAGGTTAAATTATTGACGCACAGCGATCCAAATGGTAAGTGAAGAAAAATATTATTTTCTAACACAAGTTTATACAGGGTGAGTTTTTTTCGATGCCCACTATGGGGATCTCGGAAACTAGCAGAGCTAGAACAAAGGTTAAATGGGGAAAGAATTGCGGTTTTGATTGCTCAATCTAATGCACCTTTTGGATTTTTAAAAAAGTTCATGGCTCACTAGATATATTTTGAAAAGAGTGATTTTTTGCTATTTCATCAGATCCCTGTAGCTCTATTATTTCTGATTATACAGAAAAACTGTAGAGACAAGAATTGTAGATAATTTTGGGCTTAATAAGATAGTCTAATCCAATTTTTTATGTTGTTTGTGATTTTTGAGATATGACATAAACTTGTGTTTTTTTAAATGTAAATCATAGTTGGCTGTGGCCTTATCTTCCAATGATATAATACTCGGCATAGTTATTATAAAAAATAAAAGAGGTATGGCTAATTTTCTGATTTTTTTTTAATTTTCACATAGTCAGCCATGGAATATTTTCACATTTACGTTCTATTTTATAATTAGACATACTTCACACCGAGCTTCAAACTTTCTAATATTTTCTTTTTAACTGGTAACAAAATGTAACAAAATAAAACAAACATTATAAAACTCAAATTCAAATTACCTATTATTATTTTAAAAGGTCACCTTTTAAAATAAAAAAGGTGTTCAAACAATCCACCATTATTATTTATGCAAATATTGCATCTTTTTAAAACTGAATTTGTCGCCTTTCTTAGAGGGCGCCTGTCAATACTGGCAATTGCTTCTAAAACAGCTGCTCTTAATTTAACAATTGTCTCATACTTTATTTTGTACTGTTCCCCACAAAAAGAAATCCAAAACAGACAAATCAGGGGATCGGGACTGCCAGGAAATAGGTCTATTTCTCCCTATCCAACTATTTGGATAGAGCTGATCTAGGTAATTTCTTAGGGGCAAGTAGGTAGTAGTGGAGCTCCATCATGATAATTTTTGTTTTATTTTGTTACATTTTGTTACCAGCTAAAAATAAAATATTTGAAAGTTTGAAGTATGTCTTATTATAAAATAGAACGTGATTATGAAAATATTCCATGGCTGATTATGTGAAAATTAAAAAAAAAAACAGAATATTTGCCATAGCTATTTTATTTTTTATAATAACTAAGTCGAAACTAAGTATACCGAGTATTATATTTTTGGAAAGCTCAAAAAATGCCGATTTGATAAGGCCCAGCCAACTATGATTTACATTTAAAAAAACAAGTTTATGTCATATTTCAAAAATCACAAACAACATAAAAAAATGGATTAGACTATCTTATTAAGCCGGAGCTACAGAGATCTGATGAAATAGCAAAAAATCACTCTTTTCAAAATATCTAGTGAGCCATGAACTTTTTAAAAAATCCAAAAGGGGCATTAGATTGAGCATACAAAACCATTCTTTCCCCATTTAACCTTTGTTCTAGCTCTGCTAGTTTCCGAGATCCCCATAGTGGGCATCGAAAAAACTCACCCTGTTTATTATGTTATCCAAGGAGGCTGTGACATTGACTGTTTTGTAATTGTCATAGCTTACTTGGGTATTTTTTTGTTTCTAATGTTTTTGCCAAAATAGAGGTTGTGACATTTGACATTGATTGATGTATCACAGCCCACTGTTCTTTTCCAAAGTGTACCTAACCTGTTTGGTGATGATGATTTCCTATTGTTTTAGACATTTTGCCAGACCAAACAATTGAAAATGTGTTTAAACAAAATCTAAACCTCCAATGGGTGTCGAGATATACAGTTCATATAAAATGCAGGGGCGTATTGAGTGCGAAAGGTTATGTTTTGAGTTTGACAACTCTCGAAAATTGACGATTGAATCAATAATAGACAATGATAATTTAATTTTTTCAAAGTATTAATTTTATAACAAAGTAAATGAATCTGGTGCACTGTTGTGTATTACTTTTTATACTTAAAGAATAAATGCTTAAAGTACCTAGGTTTAAATAGGTTTTTATGAAATAAAATATTAATGTGAAAACGTGCAGTATTTGTTGAATATGTTTTTATGTCTATGTTGGTTGTTATTTTACATTCCCGATCTTGGTCGATAATAAAATTTGTTTGCAAATAAGATAGTTGTGTTTTTTTTTCTTTGATAAGATATTTGAAGATGAGACAAGATTCTAGATATAGTGTAAATAAAAAAGTGTTCAGATTAAGTACACAAAATTTATAATTATGGAATTTTTCTAAAAGTGAGATATATGGAAGAAATATGCAGAAAACGTTAACCGAAAAAATTGTGGCCTTTACAAATTCTAAACGTCGGAAATGAAAGAAAAATTCTGATGGTGAAAGAACCTCTTATATTGTTGACCGATTTTCTATTTTTGTGTTTTATAGCGATTGAAGCTTAGGTATATAATATGGAGATTATTTTCACCATGGACTCTTTAAAATAAGGGGACCCAGCATTATACTTTCTAAAGTGAGGCCTATTCTTTCTTCATTCTAATATTATCAGTGATGCCAAGTATGCCATTTTATTGGAGAATCTATGAATAAAACAGGTACTTTGATTGTTAGTAAAAATTAATAATGGTTTCCTTGATTTTTAAAAATTAGACTTGACAATGTTGTGTCTACAATTACAGAATATGAAAGTTGAAATTCTTTAATTGTGACATCTGAGTATCTGGAAGTTAGAAAACTTAAAAATTGTGAATTATGATGGGAAATTTTTTGCCTCCTTTAGAATTTATGGCACTATCACATAAAACCTGATGGCAGTTGGACACTGACATATAACATAACCTTGTACCAGCCCACTTAGTCTCTTTGGAGGTTACAGGAAACAAACTTCCCCTCAAGGCTTCACTTTTCCTATGCGATAGACTGTGAAATGCTGGGTCCCCTTATTTTAAAGAATCCCTGATTTTCACTATTGGTGGAGCCGCTGGGATATTCGTCTTTTAGTCGTAAAAGCGTCTTAATTTTTTGTTTTTTTATATGTGACAGGTGTTACTTTTATTTTAAACCAAAAACAATAACATGACTTTTTTGTATACGCATTATTTTCTAATAAATAATATACAGTAATAGTGCTATTCTGCTATTCATACAAGTTTGCACCAAATGGAAGAAATATGTATTATACGTTTTTTTTAAACATGATTTCGGGATATGTTGGAACATATTGACGACACAGCCTATGCCTGTCAAATTTGACATGTAAAACTAAAAATTGGGAAAACATGGGTTTGCCTTTGGAAATATCAGAAGAAAATGTGTTACATGCCAATTTTCGGAAAGATATCAATATATTTGTTTTTTTCTTCATTATATTTCTTCAAATTGGTACACGATATTTTTCCCGCAAAATAACAGACACTTACATATTTACTGGTTGCTTTCTTACTAAACCATAAAAATAAAAATAAATTTCAACGCTAAACAGGGGAAAAATAAGATTTCTTAAAATAGTTGTTGTGTAACAACCCAATATTAATGCAGACTCTTTAATTTTAAGCCAAGTTCATGCCCTGGGCCAGTCGGCCAATGTGGTAATATTTTTACACAAAACACATCTATTCTAAATTGAGTGAATCATAAAATTATAAATAAAAATATTTTTAAAAACAAGCTTTTATTTAAATGCTCTGAAAAGAAGAAAATAAACTTCATAATAAATCAAACCAAGGCAAACCCATAATTTTGTTACATTATACAACTAACTGTAGGTATATGATATAAAAGCTTGTCGCAAGATTATCGTGTGTAATTTCTTTTATAGAAAAATACATTTTCTACTTAAAATTACTTTCAAGATATATATATTCTCGCGACAAGCTTTTATATCATATACAGTTGTATAATGTAACAAAATTATGGGTTTGCCTTGGTTTGATTTATTATAAAGTTTATTTTCTTCTTTTCAGAGCATTTAAATAAAAGCTTGTTTTTAAAAATATTTTTTATTCATAATTTTATTTTCATCTTTTTAGTTCTACTCTTCAAGCCCTTTCATTTGATACCCATATTAAGTGGGGTTGACAAAAAAATACATTATCCGCCATCTTGGAGCGGCGGCCATTTTGAAAGTATTAAAATATTGAGTATTGCATATTGTATTGTCACCGGAACTAAAGGTGTATGAAAAATATCAGCTCAATCGGATGTCAGGAAGTGGTTCTAATTCAACTTGCAAGATTCGATCCACACATACCTACATACTAACAGGGCAAGTTAAATAAAAGCTTGTAACGATATTATTGCTACTAAACAGGGGAGTTCATTTTGAGCCACCTTCTATATTAACATTATGTTTTACCCTTGGCACGACTCGTATTTCCGCTAAAATTATCAACAAGAGGCATCGATCTTGCTATTTATTTCAACAAAAATCGAGTGAAGGTTGACTGAGCACAAAGAACATCTCTTCGGCAATTGAGATTGGATGGGTATTTCCGCAAATTTAATTAGGATTATGTCTTCCTCTTGAAAGTATTACAATATTTAGTATTGCATATTGCATTGTCACCGGAACTAAAGGTGTATGCAAAATTTCAGCTCAATCGGATGTCAGGAAGTGGTTCTAATTCAGCTTGCAAGATTTGACCTAAACATTCATACAATCATACATACATTGCAAGTTAAATAAAAGCTTGTAAAAATGATAAGGTACGTTTTTGTATCGAATTTTATTGTTTTAGTTTCAATTCCTGGAATATCAATTAAGAATAAAACGAATATCCTTCTAAAAATTGACATAGACGCACAATAATACAATACGAATAGGTACATTCTTTTCCGATTTCCAAAGTAAAACCCCATTTTTCATAATTTTTGTTTTATATGTCATATTTGACAGGCATGGCTGTAACGTCACGACTCTCTTCGGGCGCAATAGTGTACCCAAAACACGCACCAACGTAGCCCGAAATCAGATTTTTAAAAAATCTAAGAATAATTTTTTCCTCATTTGGTGCAAAGTATTTGAACAGCATTGTATGCCGCCCGTTTCCTTTCCTTCATGGAATATCTTCAAAATCTTGTTCCAACCGATTTGAATCGGCCGTTTTCCACTGACCTATGGACGGGAGTGAGTCGTACCTACATAATTACGAAACTACCTACGTTTACAGTTAGTTACGAAGCTATCCCCAGAGGAAGCCGCAATCTGGAATCGGGAGATGCTATCTTCACTTCCTGCTTTTTGCCTAAACAGACTTCACGCCTGGCTACTTTAACAGCTCATCCTTGCGGTTGTGGCTGGGTAGTGTTGTGTTGGTTGTGCTACACACACGACAATATTCGTCCATGGTATTCTTTCGTTCTGTTACAAGGCGGAGGTACCGGGTCTTTTACTTTACCAATTTTGCCTTTATTTGGTGGAACGTTTGCTAGATGATGTAATGAATAAATCAAATGAAACAAACATGAATTATTTTAGACCCTTGCCCCTTCTGTCACACTCGGAATTAATAGTACCTACCCCTAATTTACCCATCCGTATCACGATTGGAAATGAAGTTTTAAGATGAAGAATTAAATCTAGTTTTTATGGAACGTCTAGTTTGTCCAACATACTTTTGAATAAAATCTGAACAGCTAACTTCATATATGTATTCCACTTTTTTCTAAAAGATTACCTTTGCCCTTGCCCTTGGGGTTACCTAATAGCATAGAAACCTACCTAAACACTGCTAATAGGTTTGAAATAACTAAACTTAGTGTAATCTTGAAGTTTTTTCTTTTATTTGTGTTTAATTTAACTTCACCTGTTAGTGTGAGTCGAATCTTGCAAGCTGAATTAGAACCACTTCCTGACATCCGATTGAGCTGAAATTTTGCATACACCTTTAGTTTCAGTGACAATGCAATATGCAATACTCAATATTGTAATACTTTCAAAATGGCCGCCGCTACAAGATGATGTAGATAATATGGATATCAAATCAAAGGGCTTGAAAAGTAGAAAACGATAAAGTTAGTGACATCACACTAAATTCAATATGGCCGCCTCTCCAAAATGGCGGATGATGTATTTTTTGTCAACCCGCCCCTTAATATGGGTATCAAATTAAAGGGCTTGAAAAGTAGAAAACGATAAAGTTAGTGGCATCACACTATAAATTCAATATGACCGCCGCTCCAAGATGGCGGATTATCTATTTGATACCCAACATGGGTGTCAAATGAAAGGGCTCGACGGGTAGAAAACAATAAGGTGAATGACTTCATACGAAATCCAATATGGCGGCCGCCCCAAGACGTCGGACTAAATTTCTTTACCACCCTCCTGACAGTGGCGGTCCCAAGGGGGGGGGGGCAGGGGGGCCTGGGCCCCTGGGCCCCCCTTGGGATATTATTTAATAAATAAAGACTATTAGACTATTTGTATAACCAGATCTTATTGCATCAAATAATGATAAAAACAGCAATGCAATATTCAATATTCCATCAAATAATAATAAAGACAGCAATGCAATATTCAATATTCCTTGAGTATCCTGCGGACCCGCCAGTGGCGGCGATAAGGATCCCCCCCCCCCCGCCAAATTTTGCCAGGATGCATAAATGTGGTAATAAAATATGGAAATACCGAAATTTTGGCTAAGATGCTAAATTATCAGAAAAAAGCTGGTATATAGCTATAAATTTTATTTTAAGTTTTTCTACCTGGGAGTATTATAGCAAGGGCGTAGATATGGGGGGGGGTAAAGGGGGTAATTACCCCTCCCAGAGGACCATGATAATAAAAAATAAAACTAAAAAAAAATGAATGTGGCGGTGACGTTTAATTCGCTTGACCAGCCCTTCACAAATACGCGACCACTGCGTAGAAGCAGTGGAATATTCGAAGACGTTCCACCAAAAATTCAGGGTGAGTTTTTTTTGATGCCCACTATGGGGATCTCGGAAACTAGCAGAGCTAGAACAAAGGTTAAATGGGGAAAGAATTGCAGTTTTGAATGCTCAGTCTAATGCCCCTTTTGGATTTTGAAAAAAGTTCATGGCTTACTAGATATTTTGAAAAGAGTGATTTTTGCCATTTCATCAGATCTCTGTAGCTCCGTTATTTCTAATTATACAGAAAAACTGTAGAGACAAAAATTGTAGATAATTTTGGGCTTAATAAGATAATCTAATCCAATTTTTTATGGTGTTTGTTATTTTTGAGATATGACATAAACTTTTTTTTTTTAAACATAAATCATAGTTGGCTGTGGCCTTATCAAATCGGCTATTTTAATACTCGACATAGTTATTATAAAAAATAAAATAGCTACGGCTAATTTTCTGATTTTTTTTTAAATTTTAACATAGTCAGTCATGGAATATTTTCATAATTACATTCTATTCTATAAGAAGACATACTTCAAACTTTCAAATATTTTCTTTTTAGCTGGTAACAAAATGTAACAAAATAAAACAAAAATTATCATGATGGAGCTCCACCACACAATTATTTGCCCGTAAGAAATTACCTAGATCAGCTCTATCCAAATAGTTGGATAGGGAGAAATGGACCTATTTCCTGGCAGCCCCGATCCCCCGATTTGTCTGTTTGGATTTCTTTTTGTGGGAACAGTACAAAATAAAATATGAGGCAATTGCTGAATTAAGAGCAGCTGTTTTAGAAGCAATTGCCAGTTTTGACAGGCGCTTTCTAAGAGAGGCGACAAATTTAGTTTTAAAAAGATGCAATATTTGCATAAATAATAATGGTGGATTGTTTGAACACCCTTTTTATTTTAAAAGGTGACCTTTTAAAATAATAATAATTTGAAATTGAGTTTTTTCATTTTTGTTTTATTTTGTTATATTTTGTTACCAGCTAAAAACAAAATATTAGGAAGTTTGAAGTATGTCTGATTATAAAATAGAACGTAATTATGCAAATATTCCATGGCCGACTATGTGAAAATTAAAAAAAAATCAGAAAATTAGCCATAGCTCTTTTTATTTTTTATAATAACTATGCCGGGTATCATATCTTTGGAAAGCTCAAAAAATGGCCGATTTTATAAGGCCACAGCCAACTATGATTTACATTTAAAAAAACACAAGTTTATGTCATATCTCAAAAATCACAAACAACATAAAAAATGGGATTAGATTATCTTATTAAGCCCAAAATTATCTACAATTTTTGTCTTTACAGTTTTTCTGTATAATCAGAAATAACGGAGCTACAGAGATGTGATGAAATAGCAAAAAATCACTCTTTTGAAAATATCTAGTGAGCCATGAACTTTTTTCAAAATCCAAAAGGGGCATTAGATTGAGCATTCAAAACTGCAATTCGTTCCCCATTTAACCTTTGTTCTAGCTCTGCTAGTTTCCGAGATCCCCATAGTGGGCATCGAAAAAAACTCACCCTGTATATTGTTATTTTGCTTTAGCCCCCCCCCCCAGAAAAAAAACATATCTACGCCGCTGTATTATAGCGTAGTTTAACAAAAACTGGGCATGTCTAATGTCTCACTTTTTATTTTATAAATGGGACAAATATAATATATAATAAGTACGAGTATAATAAAAGGGACTTCTCCACTCCGACTAATACAAATACCCCTTATCTACTAATTGCCTTCAATATAAAATCTTACCATTGCTAAAATCTGTCTGGTGCTTAGTAAAAAAACATAACGTGACGTCGCAGAATTGAAGTAATGGTTGTATATAAAAATTGAAAATTCCGCTATTTGTCCTAGTTCTAATAATACGCCAATTTTTAAGCTAAAACGGAGCTGCCAACGTAGGGACGGAGGGCATACTAAACCCCCTAATCTCGAAATGGCCTGTAACTTGGAAGAAAAAAAAATTTGATTTTAAAAAATAGCTCTTTTACTAGTGTTGAATTAAGTATAAATTAATTTTAGAAAAATTTATATAAATAAACTTAATTGACGCTATCTGCTACAAACACACAACCGGCCGGTAAAAATTGGTCAAAATATGCAAGGAAGATAAAAAACATGCACATAATAGGTTAATACAAAAAAGCGGAAATCTTAATTCGCAGTAACAGACTGTACCAAAGTACTCAACAAAAGCGAAGTGAATATTTTTCGTAATAATTACCTCTATACGAGTTTAAAAGAGAAACTAAAGGCACTTCAAATAAACGTACAAAATTTGACAAAAAATTGTATTTTTTTTTCGTGTTTTCGGGGTGTTTTAATAATTTCCTCACAATCTGCTAATTATAGGATATCGTGGAACGGAAATGTGATAAGTTGTGATTTCTTTTTTCTTTTGTTTTTAAATAAGGTTTAATTGTTTATTTTTTATTTTTGCCATGTTTGTGCTATAACCATGTTTGTGCCGTACGACAGAAACTTGGTAATAAAGTTAATTAATAAACAGAAATATAAACTGACCCACGATTCACGAAAGGCCTAGAAAAAGTGTTTAATCATATTTACTAAGTAGGTATACATAAATCTTCAGATAATATTAAAAACCTACTAGGTAACCCCAAAGACAAAATTAATCTTTTAGAAAAAAAGTGGAATATGTGAAATTAGCTGTTCAGATTGTAATCAAACGTATATATGTTGGAGAAAGTTCCATAAAAACTAGATTTAACGAACATACCTAATGGGACATTTAAAATATTATGGTCGATTGGAAAAATCTAGCATTGCCGAACATGCCTTTGAAAATAATCATAGAATAACAAGAGAAAATTTAAAATTACTTAAGTCTCTACCTGATAAGAGATTATTAGACGCTTATGAAAGTCTGGAAATTTCATAATGTAAATTTAGTTTAAATAAAGATAAGGGACCAATTCCCTATAGCCCCTTTTACATGTTAATCAACTGACAGAAACTCAAGAATAATATAAATAGTAGGTAGTTCCTAGTATAAATAGAACAGGTAAGAAATATGTAGATTAGACTTAATCGTCTCCTGATGCTAAAAGGGGTAGTGAAACGCGCGTCGAGTGCAAAAAACAAAGTTTTGTTGTGTGGAGTTATTTATGTACCAAGGCACTGAAGTTCAACTTTTTATGACTCATGTGGAGTTTAGTTGCTGAGGCCTCTGGCCGAGGCAAATAAACCACATGAGTCATAAAAAGAACTTTAGTGCCGAGGTACATATTATATTTTTCTTGAAATCGGAAAAAAAATGTTTTATTAGCCATGAAAATAATAATAAGGGATCACCCGTCCACGAACCGACTACGCGCGGCGTTGCTTGACTTTACCGATCGCTCTACCTAGGACAAGTATAATGATGTACGGCACCTTCTGACAGAAAAACCAAACTGCTGCTTCTTGTGCAGCCTACACAACAAATCTATTGATTTTCAAATTTACTAAAATATGTATACTGAACGATTGCGCTTCTATAGGAAACAATTTCGCAATGTGTACGAAAAGTTAAATGAGCCTTTATCGGCCGGGCTTTGAATATTTGGTCACTTTTGACGGGCGATTTCTCCGCGTCTGACGTTTGATGTTTACATCTCGCCAAGGCCTACTTATTGAAAAAATTGTACGATTTCTGTGCTTTTAATGACGATTTTGGGACATTTTAATGCCGATTTCAAGAAAAAGATATTTTCTAGGTGCCAAAGGTTCCTGAAATTTAACAAAAAGGCAGCTTTTTCCATAAAAGGCAGAAAAGGTAAAACTGACAAAAAAGGCAATTTTCCTAAAATCCGCGCTATATAGTAATGAATGTCCTACGACAGTATTCTCCGTTGTTTTCTTGCTTTCATCTATCGCCGTGTCCACCCAGTGGCCGCGAAACGAGCAAAGCAACCAGCGATATACGCTGGGCCCTCAGAGAAACAACCAAGGATAGAGGGAGTTATAATCAAATGTAAAATAGACGGGTTTCATAATGCGATTAAATGAAGACACACCACCCATAACATTAAATTAAAAAATGTAGCTATTAATTACCACACTATAAACCGATTTGGACAATTCTCTTTTTATTTGAAAGGGTATATCTACAGAATGGTTCCATTTAAATTTGAAAAAAAAATTCCACCCCTAAGGGTGGACAAATAGGGGATGAAATTTCATATTGAACCGATTTCGATGATTCTCTTTTTATTATTATTATATATACCCGGGATTTGAGTGAATGTTCCCCGTAGAGAGTGCGAATGCCTTTTGACTAAGTCGATAATAATCTGAACTGTGATAATAATAATAAAATAATAATATAAATTTACTTGCAGTTACAACATTATAATGAAATGTGTGTGTAACGTTACACAAGTTCCATTATAATGTTCGTATATCGAACTAGCATCATTCAAAATTTACTCTACGATGGTCCAAATAGATTTTATTCGCATATTTTTGATTTTTCTTAAATACCATTTCTACGACGGAGTCATTATGATACATTTCATTTGGATGTCCCTATGGCCTTCATAATAACACAGCATTGAGTGTTATTATGAACGCCATAATGATATCCAAATGGCAATGTTAAATGTGTCATAATGACACCGTCGTATAGATTAAAAAAATAATAATTCATTAAAAAATAAGAAATAATTTTTTTTAACAATAACAAAAAATAACGCCGACTTCTCAAAAAATTTGCCCGCACATTTCAATTAAAATTTTAGAAATATTTTTCTCTTTCTAAATTGAGTTATCATTGGAGTCGGTGACAGTCAAGGCAAGGAATTTAAATCTATTTAGATATGAATAACTTACATCATATCCTACATACATCATAACTTACTGTCACCGACTCCAAAGATAACTCAATTTAGAAAGAGAAAAATATTCTTAAAATTTTAGTTGAAATTGCATATGCGGGCAAATTTGTGAAGTCTGTGTTATTTTTTGTTATTTTTTTTTTAATTTTTAGTGGAGTGTCGGTTTTAATTTTTTTGTTAAAAATTTTTTTCTTAGATAAGGAAAGAGAGAGGACACCGCGCTTGCCTACCCTGCCGCGTATAGATTTTGTTACGTCTTTTTGAACGGCGGCCATTTTATATGTGGCAGACAAAGCCAGTACGTTGTGAGTTAATTTCGTGAATTTGTGAATTAAGAGAAACAGTGATTAAGGGGAAAATATACTCCTTACGATGGTGAATTGTTCAGCGTTTGGTTGCAAAAGCAGAAGTGAAAAGCAAGAGCCCGGGATTTCCTTTCACAGGTAAATATTTAACAAGCTACCTTTGAAAGATGCTCCAAAACTTTATTTTTTCTCGATATAACTTCTTCAAATTCCTTCTACCTTTTAGTATGATAAAGTTCATTGTTTTGTTTGTAAGTAGGACCAATATAATTATCTTTTAAGAGGGGGATGCCGATAGCGAAAGTAACGTTAGATTTCTTTTTTTTTAAGTTGTATAGCATAAAATCTAATAACATTTTACCTGGCAAAAATTTAGTACAAACATCTCTGTCTTCATTTTAATCATAAGATCTTAAAAGCATATGCACTAGAATTATTATTTTTCCCAAGATTTTCATAACCTATAAAACAAAACTCTGCTTGTAAGATCTTATGATTAAAATGAAGACAGAGATGTTTGTACTAAATTTTTGTCAGGTGAAATGTTATTAGATTTTATGCTATACAACTTAAAAAAATACGAAATCTAACGTCACTTTCGCTGTCGGCAACCCCCTCTTAACATCGTTTTTATTGAAAATTTCTTAATTGATTATGATAGTTTCATAAAATATGGACTGGTTTCCATGGGCGTGCATTATTTATTGATTGATTCGAAATCGTCGCAAATAAATATATTTCAGCACTTTACACTAGCTTTACATTTGGGAAATTATCTGCAAATAAATACCAATATTTCAAATTACATGTAAGTTAAAATCAAACACCTTTTAATTTTTAACATTTTTGTGATATTAGCTAAGAACGCGTTTCATGCTACGCCACTGGCCTGTCGTGCGATGTGGCAGTCGGTAACACGGCCGCGAGCGCTGTTAGGCGTCCTCTCTCTTTCCTTGTCTATGGTATATTTCCTAACAAGTGCGGAAAGTGCCACTTTTCCGCACGCGATTGCAGTTGGCTGAACGACGCGTAGCGGAGTTCAGCCAAGAAGTCGAGTGTGGAAAAGACACTTTCCGCAAGAGTTAGGAACACTATTTTTTCTACAAGAGTGCGGAAAAATGACACTTTCTAAACTAGTAACTTGTAGAAAAAGGTATTTTTCGTGTTTTCAAGTTTTTTTACAAGCTTTTATTAACTTGCAATGTATGATTGTATGTATGTTTAGGTCAAATCTTGCAAGCTGAATTAGAACCACTTCCTGACATCCGATTGAGCTGAAATTTTGCATACGCCTTTAATTCCGGTGACAATGCAATATGCTATACTAAATATTGTAATACGCTCAAAATGCCCGCCGCTCCAAGATCAAGATGACGGATGATGTATGTTTTGTCAACCCCCTTAATATTGGTATCAAATGAAAGGGCTTGAAGAATAGAAAACGATAGAGTTAGTGACATCACACTAAATTCAATACGGCCGCCGCTCCAAGATGGCGGATCATGTATTTTTTTTGTAAACCCCCTTAATATGGGTATCAAATGAAAGGGCTTGAAGAGTAGAAAACGATAAAGTTAGGGACACCACACTAACCTTAATATTGCCGTCGCTCCAAGATGGCGGATGATGTATTTGTGCACGGGCGTAGCCAGGATTTAGTTTTGGGGGGGGGGTTTAGTTTGAGAAGTAAATAAAACAACAAAAATATACTTACATGAAATTTAATATCTATATATTCATCCGAAAAACTACGACATATTTATAAAGTTCTTAACTTTAAATGAAATGGATAAATTAATTTCGTTCCTCTGCGCTAAATCTAAAACCATTAAAGAAGAAATCTTCGGCTTTATCTTTTAAATATATCCACTACTTCATCTGCATGAATTTCTGTTCCATAGTGAATGTTCATTAGAGCCAAACCATTAAGTCTGTTTTCACTTGTAGTGTTTCGTAAATAGTTTTTCAGTCTCCTTAGGCTCGAGAAAGACCTTTCTGGGGTAGCAGTGGATACAGGAATGGTAGCCAAGATTTGTAGTAATGTGTAAATATTAGGATAAAGGTTTTTATCGCACATATCTAGGCATTCCAAACTAGATTTCGGGGTAGGCAGTCTTCTTATCAGCATGCAAGGTAGCTGAAGCTTTGATAGCTAAATCCAAATTTGTTTCTTTATTAGAAACCCCTTGACCTTGACTACACCACTTTTTCCAGTAGTCCATACCTTTAAGTTTATCACCCTTCCTTTTTTTCCCCTCCATTTTTCAACAGTAATAATGATTCACGTATCTATCCTTAACAAGGTCATCGAATAACAGCGCACTAAAATTACTCACTTACACGGTACACTTAATTCTCTTCACTATTCGTTCACCACTTTTCACTTTTATTCGCTTCGAGTTCGCATGGAACAATACTGCCGTAAGCGCGGTCACGCGCCGCGGCGCCGCTTATATAGCAGCCCAGTAGCCGTCCAGAAACTTCCACGAACTTCCACAAAGTTCCGCTCATTTCGACCGAGGGGCGTGGCGAATAATCGAGAAACAACGCAAAGTGTCCCTACAATACAAAATAGTTCGGCTGCAACTCTTCACTGCTCCTATTTTTTCGGTATAATATTAGGTAATATTTTGCTTATTTCGGGGGGGGGGGGGGGAATTTGAACCCCCGAAACCCCCCCCCCTTGGCTACGCTCGTGGCTTGAAGAGTAGAAAACGATAAAGTTGGTGACATCACACTAACCTCAATATTGCCGTCGCTCCAAGATGGCGGATGATGTATTTTTTGTCCAGCCCCGTTTCAAATTATGATGCGTGACTACAAACGTGTGATGTTCGATGGTTTTGCCACAGCTTAATATTTAAGCTGTGGTTTTGCTGCCTCTATCCCCTGTTGTTTCTCTGTGGCCGGGGCCCCTCCGAGCAGCGCTGCGGCGTCGGCGGCTGCCATAAAGCTGCCTTCGGGTATCTGGTCGCGTAAATCGTGTGTGTTCGGTGCGCGGTGTGCCCCTTTTATCTTCGTGTGCCGCCGGCACCCGCCGCCGGCTGAGAAATAGACCGGTGGCTTCGACATCTATACAAGAAAGAAAAACGCGGAGAAAAACTCGATGCGCTCTAGAAATAAGCGGCGATCGCAAAGATCGCAACTTTTAATTCTGGTATACCTATACAGTGTGTAACTAAACTGGTGGTCAAAAATGAAACCACGTATTCTTGGAGTCAAAATAAGGGCACTTCTTTATATATTTTTTTCTCCTACGGGCCATATTTTTTTTTATACAGAGCGTAGAAATTGAGAGAAAAATACACATATTTCTTAGTATTTCTAGAAGTAGACGAGATATTTTCTTCAAACTTGGCGTGTCACATGAGCGGATGAGTTGTCAAATTTAAGGTTAATATGAAGCTTGTGACGTCCCCAGTTGCGGAGATACAGGGTGGTATTAAAATTAATTAGTTCAGAAAAATATGAATACCCTGTATAATCGCATTTTTTAAATTTGTTTTGAATGGCAAATTCAATGGTTAACAAAAAGTATCTCTTAGTATTTTTTCATATTCTCAGCCGTTTTTTAATTATTTTCAAAGAACGGCAATGCTGCAATAAAAAAGTCATTTTAAAAATAAATCTAACAATCTGTGGATGTCAATTAAACTTGGCATTATTTGAATCATTTGGCTGCCAACTTTGCACCTTAGTATCAATATTTTCAAAAGTTATATTTTCATTTGAAGAATTGACTGATATGCACTTTTGCTATGGACTTGCGAATGGCAGTTATAAACAAATGCGGAAACGCATAGTTGCGTGTATTGAAAGAGACGAACATTTAATAATTTAATTTTCTAATAGCAATACGTTTCTTTTATTATTGTTTTTGCGTTTGTATTTTGCTAAACAAAGTTTAATTGACATCCACAGATTGCTAGATTTATTCTTAAAGTGACTATTGTTCATTGCAGCGTTGCCGTTCTTTAAAAATGATTTAGAAACGGCTGCGAATATGAAAAAATACTAAGAGATACTTTTTGTTAACCATTTCAAAACAAATTAAAAAAATGCGATTATACAGGGTATTCATATTTTTCTGAATTAATTAATTTTACTAACACCCTGTATCTCCGCAACTAGGAGCCTCAGAAGCTTCATGTCAACCGGCTCATCTGCTCATGTGACACGCCAAGTTTGAATAAAATATCTCGTGTATTTCTAGAAATACTAAGAAATATGTTTATTTTTCTCCAAACTTCTACGCTCTGTATAAAAAAAAACGATGGCCCGTAGGAGAAAAAAATATATGAAGAAGTGCCCTTATTTTGACTCCAAGAATACGTGGTTTCATTTTTGACCATCAGTTTAGTTACACCCTGTATATATACACTGTGCCTGTACGTAGGTACAAGGATAAATAAGGGGGTTTAAAAGAAAATGTAATACGCCATCTTGGAGCGGCGGCCATATTGAAAGTATTACAACATTGAGTATAGCATATTGTATCGTCACCGGAACTAAAGGTGTATGCAAAATTTCAGCTCAATCTGATGTCAGATGTTAAGAAGTGGTTCTAATTCAGCTTGCAAGATTCGACCCACACATAATATGTATACATACATACATAGACATACTACCAGACCAGGGCAAATTAAATAAAAGCTCATAAAAATTCGTATGCTGTATTCTTGGAATTATTACTTAACAATTATTAGTTAGGCGTCTTTTCGAAAAATTTTGAAACATTTTACAAATAATGAATAATTATTATGTAGTTATATAATAGTATATTATACACTTAGGTTGCCTTCTCACACTGCCCCGTTTTTTGCTTGTAACTACAAAATCGTTAGTTTAAGCTTGCTATTGAAAGTGTAAACGTATTTTTGAAATGGTTTAGTCTATCGCGGAAAGGTTAGAAAGTGTTGCAGTTCGTGCGGTAGCTTTAGCGCAATCATGATTTCGATAACAAATTGCAACAATTTCTACCCTTTCCGCGATAGAATAAACCATTTCGAAAATACGTTTCCACATTCAATAGCAGGCTGAAACTAACGATTTCGTGGTTACAAGCAAAAAAAACGGGATTTTTTTTGTGACAGTGACTTTTTGTTGCATGTAACAAAAAGTAAGTACATGTAACAAAACAAAAAGTCACAAAAAGTTCCCGTTTTTTTGCTTGTAACCACGAAATCGTTATTTTCAGCCTGCTATTGAAAGTGTAAACGTATTTTTGAAATGGTTTAGTCTATCGCGGAAAGGTTAGAAAGTGTTGCAGTTCGTGCGGTAGCTTTAGCGCAATCATGATTTCGATAACAAATTGCAACAATTTCTACCCTTTCCGCGATAGAATAAACCATTTCGAAAATACGTTTCCACATTCAATAGCAGGCTGAAACTAACGATTTCGTGGTTACAAGCAAAAAAAACGGGATTTTTTTTGTGACAGTGACTTTTTGTTGCAAGTAACAAAAAGTAAGTACATGTAACAAAACAAAAAGTCACAAAAAGTTCCCGTTTTTTTGCTTGTAACCACGAAATCGTTATTTTCAGCCTGCTATTGAAAGTGTAAACGTATTTTTGAAATGGTTTAGTCTATCGCGGAAAGGTTAGAAAGTGTTGCAGTTCGTGCGGTAGCTTTAGCGCAATCATGATTTCGATAACAAATTGCAACAATTTCTACCCTTTCCGCGATAGAATAAACCATTTCGAAAATACGTTTCCACATTCAATAGCAGGCTGAAACTAACGATTTCGTGGTTACAAGCAAAAAAAACGGGATTTTTTTTGTGACAGTGACTTTTTGTTGCATGTAACAAAAAGTAAGTACATGTAACAAAACAAAAAGTCACAAAAAGTTCCCGTTTTTTTGCTTGTAACCACGAAATCGTTATTTTCAGCCTGCTATTGAAAGTGTAAACGTATTTTTGAAATGGTTTAGTCTATCGCGGAAAGGTTAGAAAGTGTTGCAGTTCGTGCGGTAGCTTTAGCGCAATCATGATTTCGATAACAAATTGCAACAATTTCTACCCTTTCCGCGATAGAATAAACCATTTCGAAAATACGTTTCCACATTCAATAGCAGGCTGAAAATAACGATTTCGTGGTTACAAGCAAAAAAAACGGGATTTTTTTTGTGACAGTGACTTTTTGTTGCAAGTAACAAAAAGTAAGTACATGTAACAAAACAAAAAGTCACAAAAAGTTCCCGTTTTTTTGCTTGTAACCACGAAATCGTTATTTTCAGCCTGCTATTGAAAGTGTAAACGTATTTTTGAAATGGTTTAGTCTATCGCGGAAAGGTTAGAAAGTGTTGCAGTTCGTGCGGTAGCTTTAGCGCAATCATGATTTCGATAACAAATTGCAACAATTTCTACCTCCTCCGCGATAGAATAAACCATTTCGAAAATACGTTTCCACATTCAATAGCAGGCTGAAAATAACGATTTCGTGGTTACAAGCAAAAAAAAACGGGATTTTTTTTGTGACAGTGACTTTTTGTTGCAAGTAACAAAAAGTAAGTACATGTAACAAAACAAAAAGTCACAAAAAGTTCCCGTTTTTTTGCTTGTAACCACGAAATCGTTATTTTCAGCCTGCTATTGAAAGTGTAAACGTATTTTTGAAATGGTTTAGTCTATCGCGGAAAGGTTAGAAAGTGTTGCAGTTCGTGCGGTAGCTTTAGCGCAATCATGATTTCGATAACAAATTGCAACAATTTCTACCTCCTCCGCGATAGAATAAACCATTTCGAAAATACGTTTCCACATTCAATAGCAGGCTGAAAATAACGATTTCGTGGTTACAAGCAAAAAAAACGGGATTTTTTTTGTGACAGTGACTTTTTGTTGCATGTAACAAAAAGTAAGTACATGTAACAAAACAAAAAGTCACAAAAAGTTCCCGTTTTTTTGCTTGTAACCACGAAATCGTTATTTTCAGCCTGCTATTGAAAGTGTAAACGTATTTTTGAAATGGTTTAGTCTATCGCGGAAAGGTTAGAAAGTGTTGCAGTTCGTGCGGTAGCTTTAGCGCAATCATGATTTCGATAACAAATTGCAACAATTTCTACCCTTTCCGCGATAGAATAAACCATTTCGAAAATACGTTTCCACATTCAATAGCAGGCTGAAAATAACGATTTCGTGGTTACAAGCAAAAAAACGGGATTTTTTTTGTGACAGTGACTTTTTGTTGCATGTAACAAAAAGTAAGTACATGTAACAAAACAAAAAGTCACAAAAAGTTCCCGTTTTTTTGCTTGTAACCACGAAATCGTTATTTTCAGCCTGCTATTGAAAGTGTAAACGTATTTTTGAAATGGTTTAGTCTATCGCGGAAAGGTTAGAAAGTGTTGCAGTTCGTGCGGTAGCTTTAGCGCAATCATGATTTCGATAACAAATTGCAACAATTTCTACCTCCTCCGCGATAGAATAAACCATTTCGAAAATACGTTTCCACATTCAATAGCAGGCTGAAAATAACGATTTCGTGGTTACAAGCAAAAAAAAACGGGATTTTTTTTGTAACAGTGACTTTTTGTTGCATGTAACAAAAAGTAAGTACATGTAACAAAACAAAAAGTCACAAAAAGTTCCCGTTTTTTTGCTTGTAACCACGAAATCGTTATTTTCAGCCTGCTATTGAATGTGGAAACGTATTTTTGAAATGGTTTATTCTATCGCGGAAAGGGTAGAAATTGTTGCAATTTGTTATCGAAATCATGATTGCGCTAAAGCTACCGCACGAACTGCAACACTTTCTAACCTTTCCGCGATAGAATAAACCATTTCAAGGATATATAAGGTTTGAATTTGTACGAACTTTTTTTGTTTTGCTTCAGCTTTTTCATTTTTTGTGACTTTTTTGTAAACTAATCGACACGTCAATAAAAACTAGGTAATTTGGCCGTGTGTTGTAGATAAAAAACTTATTAGTGGCGGGCATAATTCTGTCAAATCTCAACAGAATTCTAAAAACGATACATCACTGTATTAGCATAAAAAGGGATTTAAAATGATGTGCCACAAGGGGGTAGTTCCATTTGAAATTTTAAAGTTGGGTTTGCTAGGGACTAGGGGGATGGCTTGACTGTGAAAAAAGCTCCCCCCAAGAACAAAAATCGACGGGTCTCGGCGAATTTTCAAATATTTTCGATTTTCTAATTTTTGGGGGTAAAGTTTTCGTTGGGAAAACCCGTATGTAGACCGAGTGTCTTAGAGAACCATCGATCCCCCGTGAGACCAACATGCTGGCTATCCAACGAGACCAATATGTTGGCTATCACAGGAGACAAGGTAGTTAATGATGAAGAGTAATGTACCAAAAATCTTAAGCAATCGAAATCTAAGTGTTGCAATAGGTACTCTACACCTACTTACATCGCTTAGTTTAAAAATGTGAAAGTTTAACGTGGCAACCATACGGAATCGCGAGTTTTTGTTTTCGTTGCCGTAAGTGATTATGCGAGGGCACACTCGGACCGCGGTTCCCGGTGCTGGGCCCTCGGTGACGGTTCCCAGAAGCCTTCGGTCGGAGGCGAGCCGAGGGGCCACCGACCAATTACTGTCACGCCGTTACACGTCGCCGTCGAACAGTTTTACGTCCGCAGAACCTCGCGCGAGCCGGCACCCAGCAGCAGAAGCCACAATGAGAACATAAACTGGTCGAACCGTTCAAATACGAATAATGCCGGGAACGATGCTCGAGGCCTCTTATAGTCTCTTAGGTCCTTAATTTTCGCCAATCATAACGTCGCAGGACACATCTACGAGTTGTACAGGGTGGGCCAAATTGGACACTTTTAAAGGGAAACTCCTATTTTTTGACGGAGATAGACGAAAACTGATATCGGTGTCTGAGGCTCGTTTTTTATGATAAACTTAATGGCGAAAAGCGCACGTCGATATCTGTCACCGTTCTTGAGTTACAGGGCGTTTTTCGAAGATGTGCGTTTTCGAAAAGTGGCCGTAACTTTTTTCGGGTTGAAAATTTTGTGTTTCTGTGAAAACATTCTTAAAGCACTTTTTTACGTAGCATCCAATGCTGCTACTACATTTTTTTCTAGTTAATAGTTTAAGAGTTACGGATAAAAAATATTATAAGCCATAACTATTTTTCCAGACAGTGGCAGAAATAATTCTCATTTTAGCTTGTCACACTATAAAGGTCACTTTTTTGACATTAGTGGGCAAATTTGTGAAGTCGGTTTTAATTTTTTTGTTTAAATTTTTTTATTTCTTATTTTTTAGTGAATTAATTATTAAGAATTATCGAAATTGGTCCAATATTAAATTCCATCCCCTATTTGTCCACCCTTAGGATTGAAATTTTTCTCTTCAAATTTACCCTTTTTTTTACCCCTAAGGTAACCTCTTTCTAATAAAATAAGAATCATCCAAATCGGTCCAATATGAACTTTCATCCCCTATTTATCTAACCTTAGGGGTGGAATTTTTTCTTTAAATTTAAATGGGACCTGACCTTAGGTACCCCCTTTCCAATAAAGAAAGAATCATCGAAATCGGTCTAATATGAAATTTCATCCCCTATTTTCCACCCTTACTTGTGGAACTTTTTCTTCAAATTTAAATGGGCCACTCCTAAAGTAATCCCTTTCTAATAAAAAGAGAATCATCGAAATCGGCCCAATATGAAATTTCATCCCCTATTTTTCCAACCTTAGGGGTGGCATTTTTTCTTCAAATTTAAATGGGGCCACCTCTAAGGTACTCCCTTCCTAATAAAAAAGAATCATCGAAATCGGTTCAATATGAAATTTCATCCCCTATTTGGCCACCCTTAGGGGTGGAATTTTTTCTTCAAATTTAAATGGGACCATTCTGTAGGTATACCCTTTCAAATAATAAAAAAGAATTGTCCAAATCGGTTTACAAATGACGGAGTTCTGAGGTAACAAACATAAAAAACATACCACCGAATTGATAACCTCCTCCTTTTTTGAAGTCGGTTAAAAATGAGTCATATCCTATCTTCCCGTACGCCACTGGTTATGGCAATAAAACGCCGGTATCCTCAGTTTATTGCATATAATATTATCCGCATACCGTGTGCCAAATTTTAAGTTAATATATTCGTCATTTTGAGACATAGGTTTGAAAGTAGACACCCTGTATGACTCCAACGCAATCACGTCTCTCCTGTGGCGTAGTCTAGGCCCATTCCAGTCGACAAAAATGCAGAAAACTTCGCGAACCGTCCGTTTGCATCGCTAGGAAAAGACGTGGGCAAAAGTCACCATATCATCTACGAGTGTTCGATATTTCGATCACGTACAGACTCGACGTGGTTCTCCCCTTGGGCTGGGGCCGATGAAGACGTTCCAACGGCACCCATCGTGCATTTTTATGATCGCCGCTGCTCCGACGCGGAATTCTAGTGGCATTTCTGCGTCGACCAGTGGCGTAGGCGCAGGAGAGAATCATGGGGTAGGTATCGCCAACGCCAGAAAAAAAATCGGCCTTATAAGTCCATTTTTTAGATTGACCCGAGGCCTACGATAAAGACAGGCCATGGCGCACAAAAATCACGTGACCACCTTAGTCCGACGTTACATGTCATTTGTCGCACAACTGAAAGCGGCAGCTTGGGTTTTGAGAAGTTTTTAATGTTTACAGTGCTTTTAAACGTCTTAGTTTATATTTTAGAAACAGGTTTGTGTCTAGTGCGCGTGTGTCCTGGCGGAGGGGAACCGCCCAGGTGTTATGCCTCTGCGCCGACGCGTGAGCGCTGTAAGGGGAATTCTCCCCCCGGAATGGACAGTGGGGCCTGAGACACAGACGGGTGAACTGCTTATGGGAGATCTGCGAGTTCAGACGGTCCGGGTGGCTGGAAGCCGTTCCCGTTGACCACGTTCGGGTTTGTGTATTTTGTATTCACCATTCACCTTGTGCGAAATGAATCAGCGTTGTAACGTACTCGAGGATTTTCGTTGTCGACCCACGCCCTGATACGGTTCCAATTCGGCCTTTCACGCTGCCGATCAACTGGGACCTCGTCAATATTTACAGTATACTGAGGTGAGTTTTCATTTTTATTTCGTAAAAAATAACCAAATATTGGGTCTGTTTATATCATATTTATAGGTACATATTACAAAATCCAGGAAGGAAATGTCTTCATAACAACATTTGCTTTGCCTCGGGATGAAAATTTGCGCCAAAAATGGATTCGTCAAATTCCAACTGAGATTTAATTTCTAAAAAACCCTTAAGTATGTGTGGCTAACACATTTTCAAGAAAGTGAAACAATTAAAGTGGACAAAATGTGTTATGGGAGGAAAATACCTATAGAGAATAACAATTAAGCTAAAGGAAGGTGCTGTCCCAACAATTTTTGAGAATGTGCCTAAATATTTGAGTGCAGTGCCGTTTAACTCTCAGCTCAAAACAGCTGAGGCAGGTTGAAAATTTTGAAAAAACAAAAAAAATGTAATAGATGAAAGAAAACTCGCCAAATTGTTAAGAAAATTGTTTTTTCTACTTATCTCCACAAATGCCTTTTGTTATATAGGACTAAGTTGGTCACTTGACTATGCGATTATGCGTTAGCGCCATGGCCTGTCTTTATCGTTGGCCTCGAGATTGACCTTAGTGAAGATAACTCACAGACACTACTATTATTTCGAATGGGTGATTTCCATGGTTAGCTATGATTTATTAAAATGGTCAAAAGTGATGAAAGTGTCAAGATTTAATCGGTCTAAGATAGTTTGTAACAAAAATTACAGCACGGTAAAATAATTAAAAAAATCAAGGTAGCCATGAAAACAACACAAAATATACAAGGTTGTCCGTCCGTATTATACATAAATAATTATTTTGGTTAAAGGTATTAGTAAAAAAATCCAACATTTATTATTGTTTGTCATAACAGAGAGGATATCTGAATGTGCGGACCTACGCCTATGGATATAAAAAGTTGAATCATAATCATATTATTAAAGTGGCAAGTTTTTACTGACGCCATCTATACCCTCTCCTGGAATTTGTCTGATAATGAGAAGGTTTGAAGAAAAAAAAAAACGTTTTATCGTTATGAGTCAAGAGTACACTTTTGTTACAAAATGAAAAGATCCACTAAATGAACTGGAAGACCAAAAAGATAAGCTTAAAAAAAGTTACGAGTAAAAGCACGACCCAAAAACAGCGCAAGTGGCGCCCTCTTTAAGATACGTACAAATTCATATGTTCATCTTATTCTCCATCCCCAAAAAAAAATTCCAAATTTCAATACACGAGCTTGATTATTTTCCGAGATGTAGCCATAATTCAATTTCAAATAAAATTGAAAATAAAAAAAAACTTTCTAAAAACATGCTTTTATTTAAGCCATGTACTAAAATAAAATAAGTTTAGGGTTTCGTTAAGATAATTCAATTCCAAATTGCGACAAGTTTTTGCAAATTGAAAAGCTTGTCGCGCGAAATGTTGATGAAAGTAGGTACCAATTAATTTTATTGGACAGTGATTGGTTGATAAGCAAGTACCAAAGTATGCATTTTTTTCTTTACAATTCGCGCGACAAGCTTTTTAATTTGCAAAAACTTGTCGCAATTTGGAATTGAATTATCTTAACGAAAACCTAAACTTATTTTATTCGTTTTAGTACATGGCTTAAATAAAAGCTTGTTTTTAAAAATATTTTTTTTGTTTTCAATTTTATTGTGTGCTTTTTAGTAGGTACCTATACCTATTTGATTCCCATGTCTGGAGGGTGGTAAAGAAATTTAGTCCGCCATCTTGGGGCGGCCGTCATATTGGATTTCGTATGAAGTAATTCACCTTATTGTTTTCTACTCTTCAAGCCCTTTCATTTGATAAAGGGGTTGACAAAAAAATACATCATCCATTATCTTGGAGCGGCGGCCATATTGAAAGTATTACAATATTGAGTATTGAGTATTGAGTATTGCATATTGTATTGTCACCGGAACTAAAGGTGTATGCAAAATTTCAGCTCAATCGGATGTCAGGAAGTGGTTCTAATTCAGCTTGCAAGATTCAGGGCAATTCGTTAAATAAAAGCTTGTAAAAAATGAAATTTATTAGTTTTTAGAAAAACAACGGTAAATTCCAATGAACTTTTTCAAATAACCTTTTTCGAAAAATTAACTGGAGAGGGAGCCCGTGTGGGTTATTCACATTTTCCAAAAAAGAGGCAAGAAAACAAATAAATAGACCTTTGTTCCACAATTTCTCAATTTTTCCATAAAATAATTTAATTAAATGTAATTTCTGACAAGTATGTCAAATGACATCACGACGTTTAATGGTCTCATTACGAATCTTTTTGTAAGCAGAGATGATCGCCCCAGAGTAGTTTAGTCTTACCACAAAAATAAAAAAATATTTTATGGTTCCAACTGTAAGGCAGGTATAGACATTACATATAAAAATCAAAAAATCTGTTTTAAAATATTTAAATTTCAAACAGCAGTCCTTTTTTAAAGCGAGTTACTGTTTTCTGCCACTTTGTCAATTATTGCATCGCTGTCAATCTCATTTAGGGTTTGCTTTTCGACCGTTTAAGTAAATTTGTATTTATTGTGAAAGTCGACAGATTTTTTTCTCGTGAGTGTATATAATATGGAGCAATCTTCTCGGCCTAGTATACGATTCAGGGATTTTTCCCAGTGTTCAGATGGGCCAGTCCGCCTCTGCTAATATTCACATTTACCACTTCATTCATTTGTTTTCACGTTTCATTAGACGAATAAAATAAAAAAAGATCTAGTCTCATAAATCCCCTATCTACGGTAAAGTCGAGGAAAACGATAAAGACAGGCCATGACGCTAACGCATAATCGCGTAGTCACTTGACCAACTTACTCCTATATAATAAAAGGCATTTTTGGAGATAAAAGTAGAAAAAACAAATTTCTTAACAATTTGGCGAGTTTTCTTTCATCTATTACATTATTGGTTTTGTGCATCCAGGCTTTCTCTAATTGTTTTTACAAAATTTTCAACCTGCCTCAGCTGTTTTGGGCTGAGAGTTAAACGGCACTGCACTCAAATATTTTGGCACATTCTCAAAAATTGTTGGGACAGCACCTTCATATAGCTTAGGTGATATTCTCTATAGGTATTTTCCTCTCAAAACACATTTGTTTTTTTTTTAGAAATTAAATCTCAGTTGGAATTTGACGAATCCATTTTTGGCGCAAATTTTCATCCCGAGGTAAAGCAAATGTTGTTATGGTGACGTTTTCTTCCTGGCTTTTGTAATATGTATAAATATAATATAAGCAGACCCAATATTTGGTATTCAGGTTATATTTTACGAAATAAAAATGAAAACTCACCTCAGTGTACTGTAAATATTGACGAGGTCCCAGTTGATCGGCAGCGTGAAAGGCCGAATTGGAACCGTATCAGGGCGTGGGTCGACAACGAAAATCCTCGAGTACGTTACAACGCTGATTCATTTCGCACAAGGTGAATGGTGAATACAAAATACACAAACCCGAACGTGGTCAACGGGAACGGCTTCCAGCCACCCGGACCGTCTGAACTCGCGGATCTCCCGTAAGCAGTTCACCCGTCTGTGTCTCAGGCTCCACTGTCCATTCCGGGGGGAGAATTCCCCTTACGCGTCGGCGCGAGCGGCACCAATACTCCTGGACGGCACGGCTCCCACCCAGAGGCCATAATAACACCTGGGCGGTTCCCCTCCGCCAGGACACGCGCGCACCAGGCACAAACTTGTTTCTAAAACATAAACTAAGACTTTTAAAAACACTTTAAACATTTAAAACTTCTCAAAACCCAAGCTGCCGCTTTCAGTTATGCGACAGATGACATGTAACGTCGGACTAAGATGGTAAAGTGATTTTTGTGCGCCATGGCCCGTCTTTATCGTAGGCCTCGCGGTAAAGTTGAGTGACATTCCCGGGATGAGTGTGAAAGCAGCAACGAGTTTTCTAGCAACGACTTCCCCGGGCGGCCCTCGGGTACAGCTTGCACGGATGGTTTTACTTCAAAGATAGCAATAGGGAAAACCGCCGTTTTCACTTGCATGACTTTTCTTTTAACGGAAATTAGTTTAAGGCCACCTATTCTAACTATCCACGAAGAATCAGAATTTGCGAACCTCGTCTTCACCCCTTTCCACCCCCAAGACCGAAAAACGTAAAAAAATCGGGGAAACCGCCGTTTTCACTTGCATGACTTTTCTTTTCACGGAAATTAGTTTAAGGCCACCTATTCTAACTATCCACGAAGAATCAGAATTTGCGAACCTCGTCTTCACCCCTTTCCACCCTCAAGACCGAAAAACGTAAAAAAATCGGGGAAACCGCCGTTTTCACTTGCATGACTTTTCTTTTCACGGAAATTAGTTTAAGGCCACCTATTCTAACTATCCACAAATAATCAGAATTTGCGAACCTCGTCTTCACCCCTTTCCACCCCCAAGACCGAAAAACGTAAAAAAATCGGGGAAACCGCCGTTTTCACTTGCATGACTTTTCTTTTCACGGAAATTAGTTTAAGGCCACCTATTCTAACTATCCACGAAGAATCAGAATTTGCGAACCTCGTCTTCACCCCTTTCCACCCCCAAGACCGAAAAACGTAAAAAAATCGGGGAAACCGCCGTTTTCACTTGCATGGCTTTTCTTTTCACGGAAATTAGTTTAAGGCCACCTATTCTAACTATCCACAAAGAATCAGAATTTGCGAACCTCGTCTTCACCCCTTTCCACCCCCAAGACCGAAAAACTTTAAAAAATCGGGAAAACCGCCGTTTTCACTTGCATGACTTTTCTTTTCACGGAAATTAGTTTAAGGCCACCTATTCTAACTATCAACGAAGAATCAGAATTTGCGAACCTCGTCTTCACCCCTTTCCACCCCCAAGACCGAAAAACGTAAAAAAATCGGGGAAACCGCCGTTTTCACTTGCATGACTTTTCTTTTCACGGAAATTAGTTTAAGGCCACCTATTCTAACTATCCACAAAGAATCAGAATTTGCGAACCTCGTCTTCACCCCTTTCCACCCCCAAGACCGAAAAACTTAAAAAAATCGGGAAAACCGCCGTTTTCACTTGCATGACTTTTCTTTTCACGGAAATTAGTTTAAGGCCACCTATTCTAACTATCCACAAAGAATCAGAATTTGCGAACCTCGTCTTCACCCCTTTCCACCCCCAAGACCGAAAAACCTAAAAAAATCGGGAAAACGGCCGTTTTCACTTGCATGACTTTTATTTTCACGGAAATTAGTTTAAGGCCACCTATTCTAACTATCCACAAAGAATCAGAATTTGCGAACCTCGTCTTCACCCCTTTCCACCCCCAAGACCGAAAAACTTTAAAAAATCGGGAAAACCGCCGTTTTCACTTGCATGACTTTTCTTTTCACGGAAATTAGTTTAAGGCCACCTATTCTAACTATCCACAAAGAATCAGAATTTGCGAACCTCGTCTTCACCCCTTTCCACCCCCAAGACCGAAAAACTTTAAAAAATCGGGAAAACCGCCGTTTTCACTTGCATGACTTTTCTTTTTACGGAAATTAGTTTAAGGCCACCTATTCTAACTATCCACAAAGAATCAGAATTTGCGAACCTCGTCTTCACCCCTTTCCACCCCCAAGACCGAAAAACCTAAAAAAATCGGGGAAACGGCCGTTTTCACTTGCATGACTTTTCTTTTAACGGAAATTAGTTTAAGGCCACCTATTCTAACTATCCACGAAGAATCAGAATTTGCGAACCTCGTCTTCACCCCTTTCCACCCTCAAGACCGAAAAACGTAAAAAAATCGGGGAAACCGCCGTTTTCACTTGCATGACTTTTCTTTTCACGGAAATTAGTTTAAGGCCACCTATTCTAACTATCCACAAATAATCAGAATTTGCGAACCTCGTCTTCACCCCTTTCCACCCCCAAGACCGAAAAATGTAAAAAAATCGGGGAAACCGCCGTTTTCACTTGCATGACTTTTCTTTTCACGGAAATTAGTTTAAGGCCACCTATTCTAACTATCCACGAAGAATCAGAATTTGCGAACCTCGTCTTCACCCCTTTCCACCCCCAAGACCGAAAAACCTAAAAAAATCGGGAAAACGGCCGTTTTCACTTGCATGACTTTTCTTTTAACGGAAATTAGTTTAAGGCCACCTATTCTAACTATCCACGAAGAATCAGAATTTGCGAACCTCGTCTTCACGCCTTTCCACCCTCAAGACCGAAAAACGTAAAAAAATCGGGGAAACCGCCGTTTTCACTTGCATGACTTTTCTTTTCACGGAAATTAGTTTAAGGCCACCTATTCTAACTATCCACAAATAATCAGAATTTGCGAACCTCGTCTTCACCCCTTTCCACCCTCAAGACCGAAAAACGTAAAAAAATCGGGGAAACCGCCGTTTTCACTTGCATGACTTTTCTTTTCACGGAAATTAGTTTAAGGCCACCTATTCTAACTATCCACAAATAATCAGAATTTGCGAACCTCGTCTTCACCCCTTTCCACCCTCAAGACCGAAAAACGTAAAAAAATCGGGGAAACCGCCGTTTTCACTTGCATGACTTTTCTTTTCACGGAAATTAGTTTAAGGCCACCTATTCTAACTATCCACGAAGAATCAGAATTTGCGAACCTCGTCTTCACCCCTTTCCACCCCCAAGACCGAAAAATGTAAAAAAATCGGGGAAACCGCCGTTTTCACTTGCATGACTTTTCTTTTCACGGAAATTAGTTTAAGGCCACCTATTCTAACTATCCACAAATAATCAGAATTTGCGAACCTCGTCTTCACCCCTTTCCACCCCCAAAACCGAAAAACTTAAAAAAATCGGGAAAACCGCCGTTTTCACTTGCATGACTTTTCTTTTCACGGAAATTAGTTTAAGGCCACCTATTCTAACTATCCGCAAAGAATCAGAATTTGCGAATCTCGTCTTCACCCCTTTCCACCCCCAAGACCGAAAAACCTAAAAAAATCGGGAAAACGGCCGTTTTCACTTACATGACTTTTATTTTCACGGAAATTAGTTTAAGGCCACCTATTCTAACTATCCACAAAGAATCAGAATTTGCGAACCTCGTCTTCACCCCTTTCCACCCCCAAGACCGAAAAACTTTAAAAAATCGGGAAAACCGCCGTTTTCACTTGCATGACTTTTCTTTTCACGGAAATTAGTTTAAGGCCACCTATTCTAACTATCCACAAAGAATCAGAATTTGCGAACCTCATCTTCACCCCTTTCCACAACCAAAACCGAAAAACTTTAAAAAATCGGGAAAACCGCCGTTTTCACTTGCATGACTTTTCTTTTCACGGAAATTAGTTTAAGGCCACCTATTCTAACTATCCACAAAGAATCAGAATTTGCGAACCTCGTCTTCACCCATTTCCACCCCCAAGACCGAAAAACCTAAAAAAATCGGGAAAACGGCCGTTTTCACTTGCATGACTTTTATTTTCACGCAAATTAGTTTAACGCCACCTATTCTAACTATCCACAAAGAATCAGAATTTGCGAACCTCGTCTTCACCCCTTTCCACCCCCAAGACCGAAAAACTTTAAAAAATCGGGAAAACCGCCGTTTTCACTTGCATGACTTTTCTTTTCAGGGAAATTAGTTTAAGGCCACCTATTCTAACTATCCACGAAGAATCAGAATTTGCGAACCTCGTCTTCACCCCTTTCCACCCCCAAGACCGAAAAACGTAAAAAAATCGGGAAAACGGCCGTTTTCACTTGCATGACTTTTATTTTCACGGAAATTAGTTTAAGGCCACCTATTCTAACTATCCACAAATAATCAGAATTTGCGAACCTCGTCTTCACCCCTTTCCACCCCCAAGACCGAAAAACGTAAAAAAATCGGGGAAACCGCCGTTTTCACTTGCATGACTTTTCTTTTCAGGGAAATTAGTTTAAGGCCTCCTATTCTAACTATCCACGAAGAATCAGAATTTGCGAACCTCGTCTTCACCCCTTTCCACCCCCAAGACCGAAAAACGTAAAAAAATCGGGAAAACGGCCGTTTTCACTTGCATGACTTTTATTTTCACGGAAATTAGTTTAAGGCCACCTATTCTAACTATCCACAAATAATCAGAATTTGCGAACCTCGTCTTCACCCCTTTCCACCCCCAAGAACGAAAAACTTAAAAAAATCGGGAAAACCGCCGTTTTCACTTGCATGACTTTTCTTTTCACGGAAATTAGTTTAAGGCCACCTATTCTAACTATCCACGAAGAATCAGAATTTGCGAACCTCGTCTTCACCCCTTTCCACCCTCAAGACCGAAAAACGTAAAAAAATCGGGGAAACCGCCGTTTTCACTTGCATGACTTTTCTTTTCACGGAAATTAGTTTAAGGCCACCTATTCTAACTATCCACAAAGAATCAGAATTTGCGAACCTCGTATTCACCCCTTTCCACCCCCAAGACCGAAAAACTTTAAAAAATCGGGAAAACCTCCGTTTTCACTTGCATGACTTTTCTTTTCACGGAAATTAATTTAAGGCCACCTATTCTAACTATCCACAAATAATCAGAATTTGCGAACCTCGTCTTCACCCCTTTCCACCCCCAAGACCGAAAAACGTAAAAAAATCGGGGAAACCGCCGTTTTCACTTGCATGACTTTTCTTTTCAGGGAAATTAGTTTAAGGCCACCTATTCTAACTATCCACGAAGAATCAGAATTTGCGAACCTCGTCTTCACCCCTTTCCACCCCCAAGACCGAAAAACGTAAAAAAATCGGGAAAACGGCCGTTTTCACTTGCATGACTTTTATTTTCACGGAAATTAGTTTAAGGCCACCTATTCTAACTATCCACAAATAATCAGAATTTGCGAACCTCGTCTTCACCCCTTTCCACCCCCAAGACCGAAAAACGTAAAAAAATCGGGGAAACCGCCGTTTTCACTTGCATGACTTTTCTTTTCACGGAAATTAGTTTAAGGCCACCTATTCTAACTATTCACGAAGAATCAGAATTTGCGAACCTCGTCTTCACCCCTTTCCACCCCCAAGAACGAAAAACTTAAAAAAATCGGGAAAACCGCCGTTTTCACTTGCATGACTTTTCTTTTCACGGAAATTAGTTTAAGGCCACCTATTCTAACTATCCACAAAGAATCAGAATTTGCGAACCTCGTCTTCACCCCTTTCCACCCCCAAGACCGAAAAACGTAAAAAAATCGGGGAAACCGCCGTTTTCACTCGCATGACTTTTCTTTTCACGGAAATTAGTTTAAGGCCACCTATTCTAACTATCCACAAAGAATCAGAATTTGCGAACCTCGTCTTCACCCCTTTCCACCCCCAAGACCGAAAAACGTAAAAAAATCGGGGAAACCGCCGTTTTCACTTGCATGACTTTTCTTTTCACGGAAATTAGTTTAAGGCCACCTATTCTAACTATCCACAAAGAATCAGAATTTGCGAACCTCGTCTTCACCCCTTTCCACCCCCAAGACCGAAAAACGTAAAAAAATCGGGGAAACCGCCGTTTTCACTTGCATGACTTTTCTTTTCACGGAAATTAGTTTAAGGCCACCTATTCTAACTATCCACAAAGAATCAGAATTTGCGAACCTCGTCTTCACCCCTTTCCACCCCCAAGAACGAAAAACTTAAAAAAATCGGGAAAACCGCCGTTTTCACTTGCATGACTTTTCTTTTCACGGAAATTAGTTTAAGGCCACCTATTCTAACTATCCACGAAGAATCAGAATTTGCGAACCTCGTCTTCACCCCTTTCCACCCTCAAGACCGAAAAACGTAAAAAAATCGGGGAAACCGCCGTTTTCACTTGCATGACTTTTCTTTTCACGGAAATTAGTTTAAGGCCACCTATTCTAACTATCCACGAAGAATCAGAATTTGCGAACCTCGTCTTCACCCCTTTCCACCCCCAAGACCGAAAAACGTAAAAAAATCGGGGAAACCGCCGTTTTCACTTGCATGACTTTTCTTTTCACGGAAATTAGTTTAAGGCCACCTATTCTAACTATCCACAAAGAATCAGAATTTGCGAACCTCGTCTTCACCCCTTTCCACCCCCAAAACCGAAAAACTTAAAAAAATTGGGAAAACCGCCGTTTTCACTTGCATGACTTTTCTTTTCACGGAAATTAGTTTAAGGCCACCTATTCTAACTATCCGCAAAGAATCAGAATTTGCGAATCTCGTCTTCACCCCTTTCCACCCCCAAGACCGAAAAACCTAAAAAAATCGGGAAAACGGCCGTTTTCACTTACATGACTTTTATTTTCACGGAAATTAGTTTAAGGCCACCTATTCTAACTATCCACAAAGAATCAGAATTTGCGAACCTCGTCTTCACCCCTTTCCACCCCCAAGACCGAAAAACGTAAAAAAATCGGGGAAACCGCCGTTTTCACTTGCATGACTTTTCTTTTCACGGAAATTAGTTTAAGGCCACCTATTCTAACTATCCACAAAGAATCAGAATTTGCGAACCTCGTCTTCACCCCTTTCCACCCCCAAAACCGAAAAACTTAAAAAAATTGGGAAAACCGCCGTTTTCACTTGCATGACTTTTCTTTTCACGGAAATTAGTTTAAGGCCACCTATTCTAACTATCCACAAAGAATCAGAATTTGCGAACCTCGTCTTCACCCCTTTCCACCCCCAAAACCGAAAAACTTAAAAAAATTGGGAAAACCGCCGTTTTCACTTGCATGACTTTTCTTTTCACGGAAATTAGTTTAAGGCCACCTATTCTAACTATCCGCAAAGAATCAGAATTTGCGAATCTCGTCTTCACCCCTTTCCACCCCCAAGACCGAAAAACCTAAAAAAATCGGGAAAACGGCCGTTTTCACTTACATGACTTTTATTTTCACGGAAATTAGTTTAAGGCCACCTATTCTAACTATCCACAAAGAATCAGAATTTGCGAACCTCGTCTTCACCCCTTTCCACCCCCAAGACCGAAAAACTTTAAAAAATCGGGAAAACCGCCGTTTTCACTTGCATGACTTTTCTTTTCACGGAAATTAGTTTAAGGCCACCTATTCTAACTATCCACAAAGAATCAGAATTTGCGAACCTCGTCTTCACCCCTTTCCACAACCAAAACCGAAAAACTTTAAAAAATCGGGAAAACCGCCGTTTTCACTTGCATGACTTTTCTTTTCACGGAAATTAGTTTAAGGCCACCTATTCTAACTATCCACAAAGAATCAGAATTTGCGAACCTCGTCTTCACCCCTTTCCACCCCCAAGACCGAAAAACCTAAAAAAATCGGGAAAACGGCCGTTTTCACTTGCATGACTTTTATTTTCACGGAAATTAGTTTAAGGCCACCTATTCTAACTATCCACAAAGAATCAGAATTTGCGAACCTCGTCTTCACCCCTTTCCACCCCCAAGACCGAAAAACTTTAAAAAATCGGGAAAACCGCCGTTTTCACTTGCATGACTTTTCTTTTCAGGGAAATTAGTTTAAGGCCACCTATTCTAACTATCCACGAAGAATCAGAATTTGCGAACCTCGTCTTCACCCCTTTCCACCCCCAAGACCGAAAAACGTAAAAAAATCGGGGAAACCGCCGTTTTCACTTGCATGACTTTTCTTTTCACGGAAATTAGTTTAAGGCCACCTATTCTAACTATTCACGAAGAATCAGAATTTGCGAACCTCGTCTTCACCCCTTTCCACCCCCAAGAACGAAAAACTTAAAAAAATCGGGAAAACCGCCGTTTTCACTTGCATGACTTTTCTTTTCACGGAAATTAGTTTAAGGCCACCTATTCTAACTATCCACGAAGAATCAGAATTTGCGAACCTCGTCTTCACCCCTTTCCACTCTCAAGACCGAAAAACGTAAAAAAATCGGGGAAACCGCCGTTTTCACTTGCATGACTTTTCTTTTCACGGAAATTAGTTTAAGGCCACCTATTCTAACTATCCACAAATAATCAGAATTTGCGAACCTCGTCTTCACCCCTTTCCACCCTCAAGACCGAAAAACGTAAAAAAATCGGGGAAACCGCCGTTTTCACTTGCATGACTTTTCTTTTCACGGAAATTAGTTTAAGGCCACCTATTCTAACTATCCACAAAGAATCAGAATTTGCGAACCTCGTATTCACCCCTTTCCACCCCCAAGACCGAAAAACTTTAAAAAATCGGGAAAACCTCCGTTTTCACTTGCATGACTTTTCTTTTCACGGAAATTAATTTAAGGCCACCTATTCTAACTATCCACAAATAATCAGAATTTGCGAACCTCGTCTTCACCCCTTTCCACCCCCAAGACCGAAAAACGTAAAAAAATCGGGGAAACCGCCGTTTTCACTTGCATGACTTTTCTTTTCAGGGAAATTAGTTTAAGGCCACCTATTCTAACTATCCACGAAGAATCAGAATTTGCGAACCTCGTCTTCACCCCTTTCCACCCCCAAGACCGAAAAACGTAAAAAAATCGGGAAAACGGCCGTTTTCACTTGCATGACTTTTATTTTCACGGAAATTAGTTTAAGGCCACCTATTCTAACTATCCACAAATAATCAGAATTTGCGAACCTCGTCTTCACCCCTTTCCACCCCCAAGACCGAAAAACGTAAAAAAATCGGGGAAACCGCCGTTTTCACTTGCATGACTTTTCTTTTCACGGAAATTAGTTTAAGGCCACCTATTCTAATTATTCACGAAGAATCAGAATTTGCGAACCTCGTCTTCACCCCTTTCCACCCCCAAGAACGAAAAACTTAAAAAAATCGGGAAAACCGCCGTTTTCACTTGCATGACTTTTCTTTTCACGGAAATTAGTTTAAGGCCACCTATTCTAACTATCCACAAAGAATCAGAATTTGCGAACCTCGTCTTCACCCCTTTCCACCCCCAAGACCGAAAAACGTAAAAAAATCGGGGAAACCGCCGTTTTCACTCGCATGACTTTTCTTTTCACGGAAATTAGTTTAAGGCCACCTATTCTAACTATCCACAAAGAATCAGAATTTGCGAACCTCGTCTTCACCCCTTTCCACCCCCAAGACCGAAAAACGTAAAAAAATCGGGGAAACCGCCGTTTTCACTTGCATGACTTTTCTTTTCACGGAAATTAGTTTAAGGCCACCTATTCTAACTATCCACAAAGAATCAGAATTTGCGAACCTCGTCTTCACCCCTTTCCACCCCCAAGACCGAAAAACGTAAAAAAATCGGGGAAACCGCCGTTTTCACTTGCATGACTTTTCTTTTCACGGAAATTAGTTTAAGGCCACCTATTCTAACTATCCACAAAGAATCAGAATTTGCGAACCTCGTCTTCACCCCTTTCCACCCCCAAGAACGAAAAACTTAAAAAAATCGGGAAAACCGCCGTTTTCACTTGCATGACTTTTCTTTTCACGGAAATTAGTTTAAGGCCACCTATTCTAACTATCCACGAAGAATCAGAATTTGCGAACCTCGTCTTCACCCCTTTCCACCCTCAAGACCGAAAAACGTAAAAAAATCGGGGAAACCGCCGTTTTCACTTGCATGACTTTTCTTTTCACGGAAATTAGTTTAAGGCCACCTATTCTAACTATCCACGAAGAATCAGAATTTGCGAACCTCGTCTTCACCCCTTTCCACCCCCAAGACCGAAAAACGTAAAAAAATCGGGGAAACCGCCGTTTTCACTTGCATGACTTTTCTTTTCACGGAAATTAGTTTAAGGCCACCTATTCTAACTATCCACAAAGAATCAGAATTTGCGAACCTCGTCTTCACCCCTTTCCACCCCCAAAACCGAAAAACTTAAAAAAATTGGGAAAACCGCCGTTTTCACTTGCATGACTTTTCTTTTCACGGAAATTAGTTTAAGGCCACCTATTCTAACTATCCGCAAAGAATCAGAATTTGCGAATCTCGTCTTCACCCCTTTCCACCCCCAAGACCGAAAAACCTAAAAAAATCGGGAAAACGGCCGTTTTCACTTACATGACTTTTATTTTCACGGAAATTAGTTTAAGGCCACCTATTCTAACTATCCACAAAGAATCAGAATTTGCGAACCTCGTCTTCACCCCTTTCCACCCCCAAGACCGAAAAACTTTAAAAAATCGGGAAAACCGCCGTTTTCACTTGCATGACTTTTCTTTTCACGGAAATTAGTTTAAGGCCACCTATTCTAACTATCCACAAAGAATCAGAATTTGCGAACCTCGTCTTCACCCCTTTCCACAACCAAAACCGAAAAACTTTAAAAAATCGGGAAAACCGCCGTTTTCACTTGCATGACTTTTCTTTTCACGGAAATTAGTTTAAGGCCACCTATTCTAACTATCCACAAAGAATCAGAATTTGCGAACCTCGTCTTCACCCCTTTCCACCCCCAAGACCGAAAAACCTAAAAAAATCGGGAAAACGGCCGTTTTCACTTGCATGACTTTTATTTTCACGGAAATTAGTTTAAGGCCACCTATTCTAACTATCCACAAAGAATCAGAATTTGCGAACCTCGTCTTCACCCCTTTCCACCCCCAAGACCGAAAAACTTTAAAAAATCGGGAAAACCGCCGTTTTCACTTGCATGACTTTTCTTTTCAGGGAAATTAGTTTAAGGCCACCTATTCTAACTATCCACGAAGAATCAGAATTTGCGAACCTCGTCTTCACCCCTTTCCACCCCCAAGACCGAAAAACGTAAAAAAATCGGGGAAACCGCCGTTTTCACTTGCATGACTTTTCTTTTCACGGAAATTAGTTTAAGGCCACCTATTCTAACTATTCACGAAGAATCAGAATTTGCGAACTTCGTCTTCACCCCTTTCCACCCCCAAGAACGAAAAACTTAAAAAAATCGGGAAAACCGCCGTTTTCACTTGCATGACTTTTCTTTTCACGGAAATTAGTTTAAGGCCACCTATTCTAACTATCCACAAAGAATCAGAATTTGCGAACCTCGTCTTCACCCCTTTCCACCCCCAAGACCGAAAAACTTTAAAAAATCGGGAAAACCGCCGTTTTCACTTGCATGACTTTTCTTTTCACGGAAATTAGTTTAAGGCCACCTATTCTAACTATCCACAAAGAATCAGAATTTGCGAACCTCGTCTTCACCCCTTTCCACAACCAAAACCGAAAAACTTTAAAAAATCGGGAAAACCGCCGTTTTCACTTGCATGACTTTTCTTTTCACGGAAATTAGTTTAAGGCCACCTATTCTAACTATCCACAAAGAATCAGAATTTGCGAACCTCGTCTTCACCCCTTTCCACCCCCAAGACCGAAAAACCTAAAAAAATCGGGAAAACGGCCGTTTTCACTTGCATGACTTTTATTTTCACGGAAATTAGTTTAAGGCCACCTATTCTAACTATCCACAAAGAATCAGAATTTGCGAACCTCGTCTTCACCCCTTTCCACCCCCAAGACCGAAAAACGTAAAAAAATCGGGAAAACGGCCGTTTTCACTTGCATGACTTTTATTTTCACGGAAATTAGTTTAAGGCCACCTATTCTAACTATCCACAAATAATCAGAATTTGCGAACCTCGTCTTCACCCCTTTCCACCCCCAAGACCGAAAAACGTAAAAAAATCGGGGAAACCGCCGTTTTCACTTGCATGACTTTTCTTTTCACGGAAATTAGTTTAAGGCCACCTATTCTAACTATTCACGAAGAATCAGAATTTGCGAACCTCGTCTTCACCCCTTTCCACCCCCAAGAACGAAAAACTTAAAAAAATCGGGAAAACCGCCGTTTTCACTTGCATGACTTTTCTTTTCACGGAAATTAGTTTAAGGCCACCTATTCTAACTATCCACGAAGAATCAGAATTTGCGAACCTCGTCTTCACCCCTTTCCACCCTCAAGACCGAAAAACGTAAAAAAATCGGGGAAACCGCCGTTTTCACTTGCATGACTTTTCTTTTCACGGAAATTAGTTTAAGGCCACCTATTCTAACTATCCACAAAGAATCAGAATTTGCGAACCTCGTCTTCACCCCTTTCCACCCCCAAGACCGAAAAACTTTAAAAAATCGGGAAAACCGCCGTTTTCACTTGCATGACTTTTCTTTTCACGGAAATTAATTTAAGGCCACCTATTCTAACTATCCACAAATAATCAGAATTTGCGAACCTCGTCTTCACCCCTTTCCACCCCCAAGACCGAAAAACGTAAAAAAATCGGGGAAACCGCCGTTTTCACTTGCATGACTTTTCTTTTCACGGAAATTAGTTTAAGGCCACCTATTCTAACTATCCACAAAGAATCAGAATTTGCGAACCTCGTCTTCACCCCTTTCAACCCCCAAGACCGAAAAACTTAAAAAAATCGGGAAAACCGCCGTTTTCACTTGCATGACTTTTCTTTTCACGGAAATTAGTTTAAGGCCACCTATTCTAACTATCCACAAAGAATCAGAATTTGCGAACCTCGTCTTCACCCCTTTCCACCCCCAAGACCGAAAAACCTAAAAAAATCGGGAAAACGGCCGTTTTCACTTGCATGACTTTTATTTTCACGGAAATTAGTTTAAGGCCACCTATTCTAACTATCCACAAAGAATCAGAATTTGCGAACCTCGTCTTCACCCCTTTCCACCCCCAAGACCGAAAAACTTTAAAAAATCGGGAAAACCGCCGTTTTCACTTGCATGACTTTTCTTTTCAGGGAAATTAGTTTAAGGCCACCTATTCTAACTATCCACGAAGAATCAGAATTTGCGAACCTCGTCTTCACCCCTTTCCACCCCCAAGACCGAAAAACGTAAAAAAATCGGGAAAACGGCCGTTTTCACTTGCATGACTTTTATTTTCACGGAAATTAGTTTAAGGCCACCTATTCTAACTATCCACAAATAATCAGAATTTGCGAACCTCGTCTTCACCCCTTTCCACCCCCAAGACCGAAAAACGTAAAAAAATCGGGGAAACCGCCGTTTTCACTTGCATGACTTTTCTTCTCACGGAAATTAGTTTAAGGCCACCTATTCTAACTATCCACAAAGAATCAGAATTTGCGAACCTCGTCTTCACCCCTTTCCACCCCCAAGACCGAAAAACTTTAAAAAATCGGGAAAATCGCCGTTTTCACTTGCATGACTTTTCTTTTCACGGAAATTAGTTTAAGGCCACCTATTCTAACTATCCACAAATAATCAGAATTTGCGAACCTCGTCTTCACCCCTTTCCAAACTAATTTCCGTGAAAAGAAAAGTCATGCAAGTGAAAACGGCGGTTTTCCCGATTTTTTAAAGTTTTTCGGTCTTGGGGGTGGAAAGGGGTGAAGACGAGGTTCGCAAATTCTGATTCTTTGTGGATAGTTAGAATAGGTGGCCTTAAACTAATTTCCGTGAAAAGAAAAGTCATGCAAGTGAAAACGGCGGTTTTCCCGATTTTTTAAAGTTTTTCGGTCTTGGGGGTGGAAAGGGGTGAAGACGAGGTTCGCAAATTCTAATTCTTTGTGGATAGTTAGAATAGGTGGCCTTAAACTAATTTCCGTGAAAAGAAAAGTCATGCAAGTGAAAACGGCGGTTTCCCCGATTTTTTTACGTTTTTCGGTCTTGGGGGTGGAAAGGGGTGAAGACGAGGTTCGCAAATTCTGATTATTTGTGGATAGTTAGAATAGGTGGCCTTAAACTAATTTCCGTGAAAAGAAAAGTCATGCAAGTGAAAACGGCGGTTTTCCCGATTTTTTAAAGTTTTTCGGTCTTGGGGGTGGAAAGGGGTGAAGACGAGGTTCGCAAATTCTGATTCTTTGTGGATAGTTAGAATAGGTGGCCTTAAACTAATTTCCGTGAAAAGAAAAGTCATGCAAGTGAAAACGGCGGTTTTCCCGATTTTTTAAAGTTTTTCGGTCTTGGGGGTGGAAAGGGGTGAAGACGAGGTTCGCAAATTCTGATTCTTCGTGGATAGTTAGAATAGGTGGCCTTAAACTAATTTCCGTGAAAAGAAAAGTCATGCAAGTGAAAACGGCGGTTTCCCCGATTTTTTTACGTTTTTCGGTCTTGGGGGTGGAAAGGGGTGAAGACGAGGTTCGCAAATTCTGATTATTTGTGGATAGTTAGAATAGGTGGCCTTAAACTAATTTCCGTGAAAAGAAAAGTCATGCAAGTGAAAACGGCGGTTTCCCCGATTTTTTTACGTTTTTCGGTCTTGGGGGTGGAAAGGGGTGAAGACGAGGTTCGCAAATTCTGATTATTTGTGGATAGTTAGAATAGGTGGCCTTAAACTAATTTCCGTGAAAAGAAAAGTCATGCAAGTGAAAACGGCGGTTTCCCCGATTTTTTTACGTTTTTCGGTCTTGTTGGTGGAAAGGGGTGAAGACGAGGTTCGCAAATTCTGATTCTTCGTGGATAGTTAGAATAGGTGGCCTTAAACTAATTTCCGTGAAAAGAAAAGTCATGCAAGTGAAAACGGCGGTTTCCCCGATTTTTTAAAGTTTTTCGGTCTTGTGGGTGGAAAGGGGTGAAGACGAGGTTCGCAAATTCTGATTCTTCGTGGATAGTTAGAATAGGTGGCCTTAAACTAATTTCCCTGAAAAGAAAAGTCATGCAAGTGAAAATGGCGGTTTTCCCGATTTTTTAAAGTTTTTCGGTCTTGGGGGTGGAAAGGGGTGAAGACGAGGTTCGCAAATTCTGATTCTTTGTGGATAGTTAGAATAGGTGGCCTTAAACTAATTTCCGTGAAAATAAAAGTCATGCAAGTGAAAACGGCCGTTTTCCCGATTTTTTTAGGTTTTTCGGTCTTGGGGGTGGAAAGGGGTGAAGACGAGGTTCGCAAATTCTGATTCTTTGTGGATAGTTAGAATAGGTGGCCTTAAACTAATTTCCGTGAAAAGAAAAGTCATGCAAGTGAAAACGGCGGTTTTCCCGATTTTTTTAAGTTTTTCGGTCTTGGGGGTGGAAAGGGGTGAAGACGAGGTTCGCAAATTCTGATTCTTTGTGGATAGTTAGAATAGGTGGCCTTAAACTAATTTCCGTGAAAATAAAAGTCATGCAAGTGAAAACGGCGGTTTTCCCGATTTTTTTAAGTTTTTCGGTCTTGGGGGTGGAAAGGGGTGAAGACGAGGTTCGCAAATTCTGATTCTTTGTGGATAGTTAGAATAGGTGGCCTTAAACTAATTTCCGTGAAAAGAAAAGTCATGCAAGTGAAAACGGCGGTTTTCCCGATTTTTTTAAGTTTTTCGGTCTTGGGGGTGGAAAGGGGTGAAGACGAGGTTCGCAAATTCTGATTCTTTGTGGATAGTTAGAATAGGTGGCCTTAAACTAATTTCCGTGAAAAGAAAAGTCATGCAAGTGAAAACGGCGGTTTCCCCGATTTTTTAAAGTTTTTCGGTCTTGGGGGTGGAAAGGGGTGAAGACGAGGTTCGCAAATTCTGATTCTTCGTGGATAGTTAGAATAGGTGGCCTTAAACTAATTTCCCTGAAAAGAAAAGTCATGCAAGTGAAAATGGCGGTTTTCCCGATTTTTTAAAGTTTTTCGGTCTTGGGGGTGGAAAGGGGTGAAGACGAGGTTCGCAAATTCTGATTCTTTGTGGATAGTTAGAATAGGTGGCCTTAAACTAATTTCCGTGAAAATAAAAGTCATGCAAGTGAAAACGGCCGTTTTCCCGATTTTTTTAGGTTTTTCGGTCTTGGGGGTGGAAAGGGGTGAAGACGAGGTTCGCAAATTCTGATTCTTTGTGGATAGTTAGAATAGGTGGCCTTAAACTAATTTCCGTGAAAAGAAAAGTCATGCAAGTGAAAACGGCGGTTTTCCCGATTTTTTTAAGTTTTTCGGTCTTGGGGGTGGAAAGGGGTGAAGACGAGGTTCGCAAATTCTGATTCTTTGTGAATAGTTAGAATAGGTGGCCCTAAACTAATTTCCGTGAAAAGAAAAGTCATGCAAGTGAAAACGGCGGTTTTCCGATTTTTTAAAGTTTTTCGGTCTTGGGGGTGGAAAGGGGTGAAGACGAGGTTCGCAAATTCTGATTCTTTGTGGATAGTTAGAATAGGTGGCCTTAAACTAATTTCCGTGAAAATAAAAGTCATGCAAGTGAAAACGGCCGTTTTCCCTATTTTTTTAGGTTTTTCGGTCTTGGGGGTGGAAAGGGGTGAAGACGAGGTTCGCAAATTCTGATTCTTTGTGGATAGTTAGAATAGGTGGCCTTAAACTAATTTCCGTGAAAAGAAAAGTCATGCAAGTGAAAACGGCGGTTTTCCCGATTTTTTAAAGTTTTTCGGTCTTGGGGGTGGAAAGGGGTGAAGACGAGGTTCGCAAATTCTGATTCTTTGTGGATAGTTAGAATAGGTGGCCTTAAACTAATTTCCGTGAAAAGAAAAGTCATGCAAGTGAAAACGGCGGTTTCCCCGATTTTTTTACGTTTTTCGGTCTTGGGGGTGGAAAGGGGTGAAGACGAGGTTCGCAAATTCTGATTATTTGTGGATAATTAGAATAGGTGGCCTTAAACTAATTTCCGTGAAAAGAAAAGTCATGCAAGTGAAAACGGCGGTTTTCCCGATTTTTTAAAGTTTTTCGGTCTTGGGGGTGGAAAGGGGTGAAGACGAGGTTCGCAAATTCTGATTCTTTGTGGATAGTTAGAATAGGTGGCCTTAAACTAATTTCCGTGAAAAGAAAATTCATGCAAGTGAAAACGGCGGTTTTCCCGATTTTTTAAAGTTTTTCGGTCTTGGGGTGGAAAGGGGTGAAGACGAGGTTCGCAAATTCTGATTCTTTGTGGATAGTTAGAATAGGTGGCCTTAAACTAATTTCCGTGAAAATAAAAGTCATGCAAGTGAAAACGGCCGTTTTCCCGATTTTTTTAGGTTTTTCGGTCTTGGGGGTGGAAAGGGGTGAAGACGAGGTTCGCAAATTCTGATTCTTTGTGGATAGTTAGAATAGGTGGCCTTAAACTAATTTCCGTGAAAAGAAAAGTCATGCAAGTGAAAACGGCGGTTTTCCCGATTTTTTAAAGTTTTTCGGTCTTGGGGGTGGAAAGGGGTGAAGACGAGGTTCGCAAATTCTGATTCTTTGTGGATAGTTAGAATAGGTGGCCTTAAACTAATTTACGTGAAAAGAAAAGTCATGCAAGTGAAAACGGCGGTTTCCCCGATTTTTTTACGTTTTTCGGTCTTGGGGGTGGAAAGGGGTGAAGACGAGGTTCGCAAATTCTGATTCTTCGTGGATAGTTAGAATAGGTGGCCTTAAACTAATTTCCGTGAAAAGAAAAGTCATGCAAGTGAAAACGGCGGTTTCCCCGATTTTTTTACGTTTTTCGGTCTTGAGGGTGGAAAGGGGTGAAGACGAGGTTCGCAAATTCTGATTCTTCGTGGATAGTTAGAATAGGTGGCCTTAAACTAATTTCCGTGAAAAGAAAAGTCATGCAAGTGAAAACGGCGGTTTCCCCGATTTTTTTACGTTTTTCGGTCTTGGGGGTGGAAAGGGGTGAAGACGAGGTTCGCAAATTCTGATTATTTGTGGATAGTTAGAATAGGTGGCCTTAAACTAATTTCCGTGAAAAGAAAAGTCATGCAAGTGAAAACGGCGGTTTTCCCGATTTTTTAAAGTTTTTCGGTCTTGGGGGTGGAAAGGGGTGAAGACGAGGTTCGCAAATTCTGATTCTTTGTGGATAGTTAGAATAGGTGGCCTTAAACTAATTTCCGTGAAAATAAAAGTCATGCAAGTGAAAACGGCCGTTTTCCCGATTTTTTTACGTTTTTCGGTCTTGGGGGTGGAAAGGGGTGAAGACGAGGTTCGCAAATTCTGATTCTTCGTGGATAGTTAGAATAGGTGGCCTTAAACTAATTTCCCTGAAAAGAAAAGTCATGCAAGTGAAAACGGCGGTTTCCCCGATTTTTTTACGTTTTTCGGTCTTGGGGGTGGAAAGGGGTGAAGACGAGGTTCGCAAATTCTGATTCTTTGTGGATAGTTAGAATAGGTGGCCTTAAACTAATTTCCGTGAAAATAAAAGTCATGCAAGTGAAAACGGCCGTTTTCCCGATTTTTTTAGGTTTTTCGGTCTTGGGGGTGGAAAGGGGTGAAGACGAGGTTCGCAAATTCTGATTCTTCGTGGATAGTTAGAATAGGTGGCCTTAAACTAATTTCCGTGAAAAGAAAAGTCATGCAAGTGAAAACGGCGGTTTTCCCGATTTTTTAAAGTTTTTCGGTCTTGGGGGTGGAAAGGGGTGAAGACGAGGTTCGCAAATTCTGATTATTTGTGGATAGTTAGAATATTTGGCCTTAAACTAATTTCCGTGAAAAGAAAAGTCATGCAAGTGAAAACGGCGGTTTCCCCGATTTTTTTACGTTTTTCGGTCTTGAGGGTGGAAAGGGGTGAAGACGAGGTTCGCAAATTCTGATTCTTCGTGGATAGTTAGAATAGGTGGCCTTAAACTAATTTCCCTGAAAAGAAAAGTCATGCAAGTGAAAACGGCGGTTTTCCCGATTTTTTAAAGTTTTTCGGTCTTGGGGGTGGAAAGGGGTGAAGACGAGGTTCGCAAATTCTGATTCTTTGTGGATAGTTAGAATAGGTGGCCTTAAACTAATTTCCGTGAAAATAAAAGTCATGCAAGTGAAAACGGCCGTTTTCCCGATTTTTTTAGGTTTTTCGGTCTTGAGGGTGGAAATGGGTGAAGACGAGGTTCGCAAATTCTGATTCTTTGTGGATAGTTAGAATAGGTGGCCTTAAACTAATTTCCGTGAAAAGAAAAGTCATGCAAGTGAAAACGGCGGTTTTCCCGATTTTTTAAAGTTTTTCGGTCTTGGGGGTGGAAAGGGGTGAAGACGAGGTTCGCAAATTCTGATTCTTTGTGGATAGTTAGAATAGGTGGCCTTAAACTAATTTCCGTGAAAAGAAAAGTCATGCAAGTGAAAACGGCGGTTTCCCCGATTTTTTTACGTTTTTCGGTCTTGGGGGTGGAAAGGGGTGAAGACGAGGTTCGCAAATTCTGATTCTTCGTGGATAGTTAGAATAGGTGGCCTTAAACTAATTTCCGTGAAAAGAAAAGTCATGCAAGTGAAAACGGCGGTTTCCCCGATTTTTTTACGTTTTTCGGTCTTGGGGGTGGAAAGGGGTGAAGACGAGGTTCGCAAATTCTGATTATTTGTGGATAGTTAGAATAGGTGGCCTTAAACTAATTTCCGTGAAAATAAAAGTCATGCAAGTGAAAACGGCCGTTTTCCCGATTTTTTTAGGTTTTTCAGTCTTGGGGGTGGAAAGGGGTAAAGACGAGGTTCGCAAATTCTGATTCTTTGTGGATAGTTAGAATAGGTGGCCTTAAACTAATTTCCGTGAAAAGAAAAGTCATGCAAGTGAAAACGGCGGTTTTCCCGATTTTTTAAAGTTTTTCGGTCTTGGGGGTGGAAAGGGGTGAAGACGAGGTTCGCAAATTCTGATTCTTTGTGGATAGTTAGAATAGGTGGCCTTAAACTAATTTCCGTGAAAAGAAAAGTCATGCAAGTGAAAACGGCGGTTTCCCCGATTTTTTTACGTTTTTCGGTCTTGGGGGTGGAAAGGGGTGAAGACGAGGTTCGCAAATTCTGATTCTTCGTGGATAGTTAGAATAGGTGGCCTTAAACTAATTTCCGTGAAAAGAAAAGTCATGCAAGTGAAAACGGCGGTTTCCCCGATTTTTTTACGTTTTTCGGTCTTGGGGGTGGGAAGGGGTGAAGACGAGGTTCGCAAATTCTGATTATTGGTGGATAGTTAGAATAGGTGGCCTTAAACTAATTTCCGTGAAAAGAAAAGTCATGCAAGTGAAAATGGCGGTTTTCCCGATTTTTTAAAGTTTTTCGGTCTTGGGGGTGGAAAGGGGTGAAGACGAGGTTCGCAAATTCTGATTCTTTGTGGATAGTTAGAATAGGTGGCCTTAAACTAATTTCCGTGAAAATAAAAGTCATGCAAGTGAAAACAACCGTTTTCCCGATTTTTTTAGGTTTTTCGGTCTTGGGGGTGGAAAGGGGTGAAGACGAGGTTCGCAAATTCTGATTCTTCGTGGATAGTTAGAATAGGTGGCCTTAAACTAATTTCCGTGAAAAGAAAAGTCATGCAAGTGAAAACGGCGGTTTTCCCGATTTTTTAAAGTTTTTCGGTCTTGGGGGTGGAAAGGGGTGAAGACGAGGTTCGCAAATTCTGATTCTTTGTGGATAGTTAGAATAGGTGGCCTTAAACTAATTTCCGTGAAAATAAAAGTCATGCAAGTGAAAACGGCCGTTTTCCCGATTTTTTTAGGTTTTTCGGTCTTGGGGTGGAAAGGGGTGAAGACGAGGTTCGCAAATTCTGATTCTTTGTGGATAGTTAGAATAGGTGGCCTTGAACTAATTTCCGTGAAAAGAAAAGTCATGCAAGTGAAAACGGCGGTTTTCCCGATTTTTTAGAGTTTTTCGGTCTTGGGGGTGGAAAGGGGTGAAGACGAGGTTCGCAAATTCTGATTCTTTGTGGATAGTTAGAATAGGTGGCCTTAAACTAATTTCCGTGAAAATAAAAGTCATGCAAGTGAAAACGGCCGTTTTCCCGATTATTTTTAGGTTTTTCGGTCTTGGGGGTGGAAAGGGGTGAAGACGAGGTTCGCAAATTCTGATTCTTCGTGGATAGTTAGAATAGGTGGCCTTAAACTAATTTCCGTGAAAAGAAAAGTCATGCAAGTGAAAACGGCCGTTTTCCCGGTTTTTTTACGTTTTTCGGTCTTGGGGGTGGAAAGGGGTGAAGACGAGGTTCGCAAATTCTGATTCTTCGTGGATAGTTAGAATAGGTGGCCTTAAACTAATTTCCCTGAAAAGAAAAGTCATGCAAGTGAAAACGGCGGTTTTCCCGATTTTTTAAAGTTTTTCGGTCTTGGGGGTGGAAAGGGGTGAAGATGAGGTTCGCAAATTCTGATTCTTTGTGGATAGTTAGAATAGGTGGCCTTAAACTAATTTCCGTGAAAAGAAAAGTCATGCAAGTGAAAATGGCGGTTTTCCCGATTTTTTAAAGTTTTTCGGTCTTGGGGGTGGAAAGGGGTGAAGACGAGGTTCGCAAATTCTGATTCTTTGTGGATAGTTAGAATAGGTGGCCTTAAACTAATTTCCGTGAAAATAAAAGTCATGCAAGTGAAAACGGCCGTTTTCCCGATTTTTTTAGGTTTTTCGGTCTTGGGGGTGGAAAGGGGTGAAGACGAGGTTCGCAAATTCTGATTCTTTGTGGATAGTTAGAATAGGTGGCCTTAAACTAATTTCCGTGAAAAGAAAAGTCATGCAAGTGAAAACGGCGGTTTTCCCGATTTTTTAAAGTTTTTCGGTCTTGGGGGTGGAAAGGGGTGAAGACGAGGTTCGCAAATTCTGATTCTTTGTGGATAGTTAGAATAGGTGGCCTTAAACTAATTTCCGTGAAAAGAAAAGTCATGCAAGTGAAAACGGCGGTTTTCCCTATTTTTTTAAAGTTTTTCGGTCTTGGGGGTGGAAAGGGGTGAAGACGAGGTTCGCAAATTCTGATTCTTTGTGGATAGTTAGAATAGGTGGCCTTAAACTAATTTCCGTGAAAATAAAAGTCATGCAAGTGAAAACGGCCGTTTTCCCGATTTTTTTAGGTTTTTCGGTCTTGGGGGCGGAAAGGGGTGAAGACGAGGTTCGCAAATTCTGATTCTTTGTGGATAGTTAGAATAGGTGGCCTTAAACTAATTTCCGTGAAAAGAAAAGTCATGCAAGTGAAAACGGCGGTTTTCCCGATTTTTTAAGTTTTTCGGTCTTGGGGGTGGAAAGGGGTGAAGACGAGGTTCGCAAATTCTGATTCTTTGTGGATAGTTAGAATAGGTGGCCTTAAACTAATTTCCGTGAAAAGAAAAGTCATGCAAGTGAAAACGGCGGTTTCCCCGATTTTTTTACGTTTTTCGGTCTTGGGGGTGGAAAGGGGTGAAGACGAGGTTCGCAAATTCTGATTATTTGTGGATAGTTAGAATAGGTGGCCTTAAACTAATTTCCGTGAAAAGAAAAGTCATGCAAGTGAAAACGGCGGTTTTCCCGATTTTTTAAAGTTTTTCGGTCTTGGGGGTGGAAAGGGGTGAAGACGAGGTTCGCAAATTCTGATTCTTCGTGGATAGTTAGAATAGGTGGCCTTAAACTAATTTCCCTGAAAAGAAAAGTCATGCAAGTGAAAACGGCGGTTTCCCCGATTTTTTTACGTTTTTCGGTCTTGGGGGTGGAAAGGGGTGAAGACGAGGTTCGCAAATTCTGATTCTTTGTGGATAGTTAGAATAGGTGGCCTTAAACTAATTTCCGTGAAAATAAAAGTCATGCAAGTGAAAACGGCGGTTTTCCCGATTTTTTAAAGTTTTTCGGTCTTGGGGGTGGAAAGGGGTGAAGACGAGGTTCGCAAATTCTGATTCTTTGTGGATAGTTAGAATAGGTGGCCTTAAACTAATTTCCGTGAAAAGAAAAGTCATGCAAGTGAAAACGGCGGTTTCCCCGATTTTTTTACGTTTTTCGGTCTTGGGGGTGGAAAGGGGTGAAGACGAGGTTCGCAAATTCTGATTCTTCGTGGATAGTTAGAATAGGTGGCCTTAAACTAATTTCCGTGAAAAGAAAAGTCATGCAAGTGAAAATGGCGGTTTCCCCGATTTTTTTACGTTTTTCGGTCTTGGGGGTGGAAAGGGGTGAAGACGAGGTTCGCAAATTCTGATTATTTGTGGATAGTTAGAATAGGTGGCCTTAAACTAATTTCCGTGAAAATAAAAGTCATGCAAGTGAAAACGGCCGTTTTCCCGATTTTTTTAGGTTTTTCAGTCTTGGGGGTGGAAAGGGGTAAAGACGAGGTTCGCAAATTCTGATTCTTTGTGGATAGTTAGAATAGGTGGCCTTAAACTAATTTCCGTGAAAAGAAAAGTCATGCAAGTGAAAACGGCGGTTTTCCCGATTTTTTAAAGTTTTTCGGTCTTGGGGGTGGAAAGGGGTGAAGACGAGGTTCGCAAATTCTGATTCTTTGTGGATAGTTAGAATAGGTGGCCTTAAACTAATTTCCGTGAAAAGAAAAGTCATGCAAGTGAAAACGGCGGTTTCCCCGATTTTTTTACGTTTTTCGGTCTTGGGGGTGGAAAGGGGTGAAGACGAGGTTCGCAAATTCTGATTCTTCGTGGATAGTTAGAATAGGTGGCCTTAAACTAATTTCCGTGAAAAGAAAAGTCATGCAAGTGAAAACGGCGGTTTTCCCTATTTTTTTAAAGTTTTTCGGTCTTGGGGGTGGAAAGGGGTGAAGACGAGGTTCGCAAATTCTGATTCTTTGTGGATAGTTAGAATAGGTGGCCTTAAACTAATTTCCGTGAAAATAAAAGTCATGCAAGTGAAAACGGCCGTTTTCCCGATTTTTTTAGGTTTTTCGGTCTTGGGGGCGGAAAGGGGTGAAGACGAGGTTCGCAAATTCTGATTCTTTGTGGATAGTTAGAATAGGTGGCCTTAAACTAATTTCCGTGAAAAGAAAAGTCATGCAAGTGAAAACGGCGGTTTTCCCGATTTTTTAAGTTTTTCGGTCTTGGGGGTGGAAAGGGGTGAAGACGAGGTTCGCAAATTCTGATTCTTTGTGGATAGTTAGAATAGGTGGCCTTAAACTAATTTCCGTGAAAAGAAAAGTCATGCAAGTGAAAACGGCGGTTTCCCCGATTTTTTTACGTTTTTCGGTCTTGGGGGTGGAAAGGGGTGAAGACGAGGTTCGCAAATTCTGATTATTTGTGGATAGTTAGAATAGGTGGCCTTAAACTAATTTCCGTGAAAAGAAAAGTCATGCAAGTGAAAACGGCGGTTTTCCCGATTTTTTAAAGTTTTTCGGTCTTGGGGGTGGAAAGGGGTGAAGACGAGGTTCGCAAATTCTGATTCTTCGTGGATAGTTAGAATAGGTGGCCTTAAACTAATTTCCCTGAAAAGAAAAGTCATGCAAGTGAAAACGGCGGTTTCCCCGATTTTTTTACGTTTTTCGGTCTTGGGGGTGGAAAGGGGTGAAGACGAGGTTCGCAAATTCTGATTCTTTGTGGATAGTTAGAATAGGTGGCCTTAAACTAATTTCCGTGAAAATAAAAGTCATGCAAGTGAAAACGGCCGTTTTCCCGATTTTTTTAGGTTTTTCGGTCTTGGGGGTGGAAAGGGGTGAAGACGAGGTTTGCAAATTCTGATTCTTTGTGGATAGTTAGAATAGGTGGCCTTAAACTAATTTCCGTGAAAAGAAAAGTCATGCAAGTGAAAACGGCGGTTTTCCCGATTTTTTTAAGTTTTTCGGTCTTGGGGGTGGAAAGGGGTGAAGACGAGGTTCGCAAATTCTGATTCTTTGTGGATAGTTAGAATAGGTGGCCTTAAACTAATTTCCGTGAAAAGAAAAGTCATGCAAGTGAAAACGGCGGTTTTCCCGATTTTTTAAAGTTTTTCGGTCTTGGGGGTGGAAAGGGGTGAAGACGAGGTTAGCAAATTCTGATTCTTTGTGGATAGTTAGAATAGGTGGCCTTAAACTAATTTCCGTGAAAATAAAAGTCATGCAAGTGAAAACGGCCGTTTTCCCGATTTTTTTAGGTTTTTCGGTCTTGGGGGTGGAAAGGGGTGAAGACGAGGTTCGCAAATTCTGATTCTTTGTGGATCGTTAGAATAGGTGGCCTTAAACTAATTTCCGTGAAAAGAAAAGTCATGCAAGTGAAAACGGCGGTTTCCCCGATTTTTTTACGTTTTTCGGTCTTGGGGGTGGAAAGGGGTGAAGACGAGGTTCGCAAATTCTGATTCTTCGTGGATAGTTAGAATAGGTGGCCTTAAACTAATTTCCGTGAAAAGAAAAGTCATGCAAGTGAAAACGGCGGTTTCCCCGATTTTTTTACGTTTTTCGGTCTTGGGGGTGGAAAGGGGTGAAGACGAGGTTCGCAAATTCTGATTATTTGTGGATAGTTAGAATAGGTGGCCTTAAACTAATTTCCGTGAAAAGAAAAGTCATGCAAGTGAAAACGGCGGTTTCCCCGATTTTTTTAGGTTTTTCGGTCTTGGGGGTGGAAAGGGGTGAAGACGAGGTTCGCAAATTCTGATTCTTTGTGGATAGTTAGAATAGGTGGCCTTAAACTAATTTCCGTGAAAAGAAAAGTCATGCAAGTGAAAACGGCGGTTTTCCCGATTTTTTAAAGTTTTTCGGTCTTGGGGGTGGAAAGGGGTGAAGACGAGGTTCGCAAATTCTGATTCTTTGTGGATAGTTAGAATAGGTGGCCTTAAACTAATTTCCGTGAAAATAAAAGTCATGCAAGTGAAAACGGCCGTTTTCCCGATTTTTTTAGGTTTTTCGGTCTTGGGGGTGGAAAGGGGTGAAGACGAGGTTCGCAAATTCTGATTCTTTGTGGATAGTTAGAATAGGTGGCCTTAAACTAATTTCCGTGAAAAGAAAAGTCATGCAAGTGAAAACAGCGGTTTCCCCGATTTTTTTACGTTTTTCGGTCTTGGGGGTGGAAAGGGGTGAAGACGAGGTTCGCAAATTCTGATTCTTCGTGGATAGTTAGAATAGGTGGCCTTAAACTAATTTCCGTGAAAAGAAAAGTCATGCAAGTGAAAACGGCGGTTTCCCCGATTTTTTTACGTTTTTCGGTCTTGGGGGTGGAAAGGGGTGAAGACGAGGTTCGCAAATTCTGATTATTGGTGGATAGTTAGAATAGGTGGCCTTAAACTAATTTCCGTGAAAAGAAAAGTCATGCAAGTGAAAATGGCGGTTTTCCCGATTTTTTAAAGTTTTTCGGTCTTGGGGGTGGAAAGGGGTGAAGACGAGGTTCGCAAATTCTGATTCTTTGTGGATAGTTAGAATAGGTGGCCTTAAACTAATTTCCGTGAAAAGAAAAGTCATGCAAGTGAAAACGGCGGTTTTCCCGATTTTTTAAGTTTTTCGGTCTTGGGGGTGGAAAGGGGTGAAGACGAGGTTCGCAAATTCTGATTCTTTGTGGATAGTTAGAATAGGTGGCCTTAAACTAATTTCCGTGAAAAGAAAAGTCATGCAAGTGAAAACGGCGGTTTCCCCGATTTTTTTACGTTTTTCGGTCTTGGGGGTGGAAAGGGGTGAAGACGAGGTTCGCAAATTCTGATTATTTGTGGATAGTTAGAATAGGTGGCCTTAAACTAATTTCCGTGAAAAGAAAAGTCATGCAAGTGAAAACGGCGGTTTTCCCGATTTTTTAAAGTTTTTCGGTCTTGGGGGTGGAAAGGGGTGAAGACGAGGTTCGCAAATTCTGATTCTTCGTGGATAGTTAGAATAGGTGGCCTTAAACTAATTTCCCTGAAAAGAAAAGTCATGCAAGTGAAAACGGCGGTTTCCCCGATTTTTTTAGGTTTTTCGGTCTTGGGGGTGGAAAGGGGTGAAGACGAGGTTCGCAAATTCTGATTCTTTGTGGATAGTTAGAATAGGTGGCCTTAAACTAATTTCCGTGAAAATAAAAGTCATGCAAGTGAAAACGGCGGTTTTCCCGATTTTTTAAAGTTTTTCGGTCTTGGGGGTGGAAAGGGGTGAAGACGAGGTTCGCAAATTCTGATTCTTTGTGGATAGTTAGAATAGGTGGCCTTAAACTAATTTCCGTGAAAAGAAAAGTCATGCAAGTGAAAACGGCGGTTTCCCCGATTTTTTTACGTTTTTCGGTCTTGGGGGTGGAAAGGGGTGAAGACGAGGTTCGCAAATTCTGATTCTTCGTGGATAGTTAGAATAGGTGGCCTTAAACTAATTTCCGTGAAAAGAAAAGTCATGCAAGTGAAAATGGCGGTTTCCCCGATTTTTTTACGTTTTTCGGTCTTGGGGGTGGAAAGGGGTGAAGACGAGGTTCGCAAATTCTGATTATTTGTGGATAGTTAGAATAGGTGGCCTTAAACTAATTTCCGTGAAAATAAAAGTCATGCAAGTGAAAACGGCCGTTTTCCCGATTTTTTTAGGTTTTTCAGTCTTGGGGGTGGAAAGGGGTAAAGACGAGGTTCGCAAATTCTGATTCTTTGTGGATAGTTAGAATAGGTGGCCTTAAACTAATTTCCGTGAAAAGAAAAGTCATGCAAGTGAAAACGGCGGTTTTCCCGATTTTTTAAAGTTTTTCGGTCTTGGGGGTGGAAAGGGGTGAAGACGAGGTTCGCAAATTCTGATTCTTTGTGGATAGTTAGAATAGGTGGCCTTAAACTAATTTCCGTGAAAAGAAAAGTCATGCAAGTGAAAACGGCGGTTTCCCCGATTTTTTTACGTTTTTCGGTCTTGGGGGTGGAAAGGGGTGAAGACGAGGTTCGCAAATTCTGATTCTTCGTGGATAGTTAGAATAGGTGGCCTTAAACTAATTTCCGTGAAAAGAAAAGTCATGCAAGTGAAAACGGCGGTTTCCCCGATTTTTTTACGTTTTTCGGTCTTGGGGGTGGAAAGGGGTGAAGACGAGGTTCGCAAATTCTGATTATTGGTGGATAGTTAGAATAGGTGGCCTTAAACTAATTTCCGTGAAAAGAAAAGTCATGCAAGTGAAAATGGCGGTTTTCCCGATTTTTTAAAGTTTTTCGGTCTTGGGGGTGGAAAGGGGTGAAGACGAGGTTCGCAAATTCTGATTCTTTGTGGATAGTTAGAATAGGTGGCCTTAAACTAATTTCCGTGAAAATAAAAGTCATGCAAGTGAAAACGGCCGTTTTCCCGATTTTTTTAGGTTTTTCGGTCTTGGGGTGGAAAGGGGTGAAGACGAGGTTCGCAAATTCTGATTCTTTGTGGATAGTTAGAATAGGTGGCCTTGAACTAATTTCCGTGAAAAGAAAAGTCATGCAAGTGAAAACGGCGGTTTTCCCGATTTTTTAGAGTTTTTCGGTCTTGGGGGTGGAAAGGGGTGAAGACGAGGTTCGCAAATTCTGATTCTTTGTGGATAGTTAGAATAGGTGGCCTTAAACTAATTTCCGTGAAAATAAAAGTCATGCAAGTGAAAACGGCCGTTTTCCCGATTTTTTTTAGGTTTTTCGGTCTTGGGGGTGGAAAGGGGTGAAGACGAGGTTCGCAAATTCTGATTCTTCGTGGATAGTTAGAATAGGTGGCCTTAAACTAATTTCCGTGAAAAGAAAAGTCATGCAAGTGAAAACGGCGGTTTCCCCGATTTTTTTACGTTTTTCGGTCTTGGGGGTGGAAAGGGGTGAAGACGAGGTTCGCAAATTCTGATTATTTGTGGATAGTTAGGATAGGTGGCCTTAAACTAATTTCCGTGAAAAGAAAAGTCATGCAAGTGAAAATGGCGGTTTTCCCGATTTTTTAAAGTTTTTCGGTCTTGGGGGTGGAAAGGGGTGAAGACGAGGTTCGCAAATTCTGATTCTTTGTGGATAGTTAGAATAGGTGGCCTTAAACTAATTTCCGTGAAAATAAAAGTCATGCAAGTGAAAACGGCCGTTTTCCCGATTTTTTTAGGTTTTTCGGTCTTGGGGGTGGAAAGGGGTGAAGACGAGGTTCGCAAATTCTGATTCTTCGTGGATAGTTAGAATAGGTGGCCTTAAACTAATTTCCGTGAAAAGAAAAGTCATGCAAGTGAAAACGGCGGTTTCCCCGATTTTTTTACGTTTTTCGGTCTTGGGGGTGGAAAGGGGTGAAGACGAGGTTCGCAAATTCTGATTATTGGTGGATAGTTAGAATAGGTGGCCTTAAACTAATTTCCGTGAAAAGAAAAGTCATGCAAGTGAAAACGGCGGTTTTCCCTATTTTTTTAAAGTTTTTCGGTCTTGGGGGTGGAAAGGGGTGAAGACGAGGTTCGCAAATTCTGATTCTTTGTGGATAGTTAGAATAGGTGGCCTTAAACTAATTTCCGTGAAAATAAAAGTCATGCAAGTGAAAACGGCCGTTTTCCCGATTTTTTTAGGTTTTTCGGTCTTGGGGGCGGAAAGGGGTGAAGACGAGGTTCGCAAATTCTGATTCTTTGTGGATAGTTAGAATAGGTGGCCTTAAACTAATTTCCGTGAAAAGAAAAGTCATGCAAGTGAAAACGGCGGTTTTCCCGATTTTTTAAGTTTTTCGGTCTTGGGGGTGGAAAGGGGTGAAGACGAGGTTCGCAAATTCTGATTCTTTGTGGATAGTTAGAATAGGTGGCCTTAAACTAATTTCCGTGAAAAGAAAAGTCATGCAAGTGAAAACGGCGGTTTCCCCGATTTTTTTACGTTTTTCGGTCTTGGGGGTGGAAAGGGGTGAAGACGAGGTTCGCAAATTCTGATTATTTGTGGATAGTTAGAATAGGTGGCCTTAAACTAATTTCCGTGAAAAGAAAAGTCATGCAAGTGAAAACGGCGGTTTTCCCGATTTTTTAAAGTTTTTCGGTCTTGGGGGTGGAAAGGGGTGAAGACGAGGTTCGCAAATTCTGATTCTTCGTGGATAGTTAGAATAGGTGGCCTTAAACTAATTTCCCTGAAAAGAAAAGTCATGCAAGTGAAAACGGCGGTTTCCCCGATTTTTTTACGTTTTTCGGTCTTGGGGGTGGAAAGGGGTGAAGACGAGGTTCGCAAATTCTGATTCTTTGTGGATAGTTAGAATAGGTGGCCTTAAACTAATTTCCGTGAAAATAAAAGTCATGCAAGTGAAAACGGCCGTTTTCCCGATTTTTTTAGGTTTTTCGGTCTTGGGGGTGGAAAGGGGTGAAGACGAGGTTCGCAAATTCTGATTCTTTGTGGATAGTTAGAATAGGTGGCCTTAAACTAATTTCCGTGAAAAGAAAAGTCATGCAAGTGAAAACGGCGGTTTTCCCGATTTTTTTAAGTTTTTCGGTCTTGGGGGTGGAAAGGGGTGAAGACGAGGTTCGCAAATTCTGATTCTTTGTGGATAGTTAGAATAGGTGGCCTTAAACTAATTTCCGTGAAAAGAAAAGTCATGCAAGTGAAAACGGCGGTTTTCCCGATTTTTTAAAGTTTTTCGGTCTTGGGGGTGGAAAGGGGTGAAGACGAGGTTAGCAAATTCTGATTCTTTGTGGATAGTTAGAATAGGTGGCCTTAAACTAATTTCCGTGAAAATAAAAGTCATGCAAGTGAAAACGGCCGTTTTCCCGATTTTTTTAGGTTTTTCGGTCTTGGGGGTGGAAAGGGGTGAAGACGAGGTTCGCAAATTCTGATTCTTTGTGGATCGTTAGAATAGGTGGCCTTAAACTAATTTCCGTGAAAAGAAAAGTCATGCAAGTGAAAACGGCGGTTTCCCCGATTTTTTTACGTTTTTCGGTCTTGGGGGTGGAAAGGGGTGAAGACGAGGTTCGCAAATTCTGATTCTTCGTGGATAGTTAGAATAGGTGGCCTTAAACTAATTTCCGTGAAAAGAAAAGTCATGCAAGTGAAAACGGCGGTTTCCCCGATTTTTTTACGTTTTTCGGTCTTGGGGGTGGAAAGGGGTGAAGACGAGGTTCGCAAATTCTGATTATTTGTGGATAGTTAGAATAGGTGGCCTTAAACTAATTTCCGTGAAAAGAAAAGTCATGCAAGTGAAAACGGCGGTTTCCCCGATTTTTTTTTGGTTTTTCGGTCTTGGGGGTGGAAAGGGGTGAAGACGAGGTTCGCAAATTCTGATTCTTTGTGGATAGTTAGAATAGGTGGCCTTAAACTAATTTCCGTGAAAAGAAAAGTCATGCAAGTGAAAACGGCGGTTTTCCCGATTTTTTAAAGTTTTTCGGTCTTGGGGGTGGAAAGGGGTGAAGACGAGGTTCGCAAATTCTGATTCTTTGTGGATAGTTAGAATAGGTGGCCTTAAACTAATTTCCGTGAAAATAAAAGTCATGCAAGTGAAAACGGCCGTTTTCCCGATTTTTTTAGGTTTTTCGGTCTTGGGGGTGGAAAGGGGTGAAGACGAGGTTCGCAAATTCTGATTCTTTGTGGATAGTTAGAATAGGTGGCCTTAAACTAATTTCCGTGAAAAGAAAAGTCATGCAAGTGAAAACAGCGGTTTCCCCGATTTTTTTACGTTTTTCGGTCTTGGGGGTGGAAAGGGGTGAAGACGAGGTTCGCAAATTCTGATTCTTCGTGGATAGTTAGAATAGGTGGCCTTAAACTAATTTCCGTGAAAAGAAAAGTCATGCAAGTGAAAACGGCGGTTTCCCCGATTTTTTTACGTTTTTCGGTCTTGGGGGTGGAAAGGGGTGAAGACGAGGTTCGCAAATTCTGATTATTGGTGGATAGTTAGAATAGGTGGCCTTAAACTAATTTCCGTGAAAAGAAAAGTCATGCAAGTGAAAATGGCGGTTTTCCCGATTTTTTAAAGTTTTTCGGTCTTGGGGGTGGAAAGGGGTGAAGACGAGGTTCGCAAATTCTGATTCTTTGTGGATAGTTAGAATAGGTGGCCTTAAACTAATTTCCGTGAAAAGAAAAGTCATGCAAGTGAAAATGGCGGTTTTCCCGATTTTTTAAAGTTTTTCGGTCTTGGGGGTGGAAAGGGGTGAAGACGAGGTTCGCAAATTCTGATTCTTTGTGGATAGTTAGAATAGGTGGCCTTAAACTAATTTCCGTGAAAATAAAAGTCATGCAAGTGAAAACGGCCGTTTTCCCGATTTTTTTAGGTTTTTCGGTCTTGGGGGTGGAAAGGGGTGAAGACGAGGTTCGCAAATTCTGATTCTTTGTGGATAGTTAGAATAGGTGGCCTTGAACTAATTTCCGTGAAAAGAAAAGTCATGCAAGTGAAAACGGCGGTTTTCCCGATTTTTTAAAGTTTTTCGGTCTTGGGGATGGAAAGGGGTGAAGACGAGGTTCGCAAATTCTGATTCTTTGTGGATAGTTAGAATAGGTGGCCTTAAACTAATTTCCGTGAAAAGAAAAGTCATGCAAGTGAAAACGGCGGTTTCCCCGATTTTTTTACGTTTTTCGGTCTTGGGGGTGGAAAGGGGTGAAGACGAGGTTCGCAGATTCTGATTCTTCGTGGATAGTTAGAATAGGTGGCCTTAAACTAATTTCCGTGAAAAGAAAAGTCATGCAAGTGAAAACGGCGGTTTCCCCGATTTTTTTACGTTTTTCGGTCTTGGGGGTGGAAAGGGGTGAAGACGAGGTTCGCAAATTCTGATTCTTCGTGGATAGTTAGAATAGGTGGCCTTAAACTAATTTCCCTGAAAAGAAAAGTCATGCAAGTGAAAACGGCGGTTTCCCCGATTTTTTTACGTTTTTCGGTCTTGGGGGTGGAAAGGGGTGAAGACGAGGTTCGCAAATTCTGATTCTTTGTGGATAGTTAGAATAGGTGGCCTTAAACTAATTTCCGTGAAAATAAAAGTCATGCAAGTGAAAACGGCCGTTTTCCCGATTTTTTTAGGTTTTTCGGTCTTGGGGGTGGAAAGGGGTGAAGACGAGGTTCGCAAATTCTGATTCTTTGTGGATAGTTAGAATAGGTGGCCTTAAACTAATTTCCGTGAAAAGAAAAGTCATGCAAGTGAAAACGGCGGTTTTCCCGATTTTTTTAAGTTTTTCGGTCTTGGGGGTGGAAAGGGGTGAAGACGAGGTTCGCAAATTCTGATTCTTTGTGGATAGTTAGAATAGGTGGCCTTAAACTAATTTCCGTGAAAAGAAAAGTCATGCAAGTGAAAACGGCGGTTTTCCCGATATTTTAAAGTTTTTCGGTCTTGGGGGTGGAAAGGGGTGAAGACGAGGTTAGCAAATTCTGATTCTTTGTGGATAGTTAGAATAGGTGGCCTTAAACTAATTTCCGTGAAAATAAAAGTCATGCAAGTGAAAACGGCCGTTTTCCCGATTTTTTTAGGTTTTTCGGTCTTGGGGGTGGAAAGGGGTGAAGACGAGGTTCGCAAATTCTGATTCTTTGTGGATCGTTAGAATAGGTGGCCTTAAACTAATTTCCGTGAAAAGAAAAGTCATGCAAGTGAAAACGGCGGTTTCCCCGATTTTTTTACGTTTTTCGGTCTTGGGTGTGGAAAGGGGTGAAGACGAGGTTCGCAAATTCTGATTCTTCGTGGATAGTTAGAATAGGTGGCCTTAAACTAATTTCCGAGAAAAGAAAAGTCATGCAAGTGAAAACGGCGGTTTCCCCGATTTTTTTACGTTTTTCGGTCTTGGGGGTGGAAAGGGGTGAAGACGAGGTTCGCAAATTCTGATTATTTGTGGATAGTTAGAATAGGTGGCCTTAAACTAATTTCCGTGAAAAGAAAAGTCATGCAAGTGAAAACGGCGGTTTCCCCGATTTTTTTAGGTTTTTCGGTCTTGGGGGTGGAAAGGGGTGAAGACGAGGTTCGCAAATTCTGATTCTTTGTGGATAGTTAGAATAGGTGGCCTTAAACTAATTTCCGTGAAAAGAAAAGTCATGCAAGTGAAAACGGCGGTTTCCCCGATTTTTTTACGTTTTTCGGTCTTGGGGGTGGAAAGGGGTGAAGACGAGGTTCGCAAATTCTGATTCTTCGTGGATAGTTAGAATAGGTGGCCTTAAACTAATTTCCGTGAAAAGAAAAGTCATGCAAGTGAAAACGGCGGTTTCCCCGATTTTTTTACGTTTTTCGGTCTTGGGGGTGGAAAGGGGTGAAGACGAGGTTCGCAAATTCTGATTATTGGTGGATAGTTAGAATAGGTGGCCTTAAACTAATTTCCGTGAAAAGAAAAGTCATGCAAGTGAAAATGGCGGTTTTCCCGATTTTTTAAAGTTTTTCGGTCTTGGGGGTGGAAAGGGGTGAAGACGAGGTTCGCAAATTCTGATTCTTTGTGGATAGTTAGAATAGGTGGCCTTAAACTAATTTCCGTGAAAAGAAAAGTCATGCAAGTGAAAATGGCGGTTTTCCCGATTTTTTAAAGTTTTTCGGTCTTGGGGGTGGAAAGGGGTGAAGACGAGGTTCGCAAATTCTGATTCTTTGTGGATAGTTAGAATAGGTGGCCTTAAACTAATTTCCGTGAAAATAAAAGTCATGCAAGTGAAAACGGCCGTTTTCCCGATTTTTTTAGGTTTTTCGGTCTTGGGGGTGGAAAGGGGTGAAGACGATGTTCGCAAATTCTGATTCTTTGTGGATAGTTAGAATAGGTGGCCTTGAACTAATTTCCGTGAAAAGAAAAGTCATGCAAGTGAAAACGGCGGTTTTCCCGATTTTTTAAAGTTTTTCGGTCTTGGGGGTGGAAAGGGGTGAAGACGAGGTTCGCAAATTCTGATTCTTTGTGGATAGTTAGAATAGGTGGCCTTAAACTAATTTCCGTGAAAAGAAAAGTCATGCAAGTGAAAACGGCGGTTTCCCCGATTTTTTTACGTTTTTCGGTCTTGGGGGTGGAAAGGGGTGAAGACGAGGTTCGCAGATTCTGATTCTTCGTGGATAGTTAGAATAGGTGGCCTTAAACTAATTTCCGTGAAAAGAAAAGTCATGCAAGTGAAAACGGCGGTTTCCCCGATTTTTTTACGTTTTTCGGTCTTGGGGGTGGAAAGGGGTGAAGACGAGGTTCGCAAATTCTGATTATTTGTGGATAGTTAGAATAGGTGGCCTTAAACTAATTTCCGTGAAAAGAAAAGTCATGCAAGTGAAAACGGCGGTTTCCCCGATTTTTTTACGTTTTTCGGTCTTGAGGGTGGAAAGGGGTGAAGACGAGGTTCGCAAATTCTGATTCTTCGTGGATAGTTAGAATAGGTGGCCTTAAACTAATTTCCGTGAAAAGAAAAGTCATGCAAGTGAAAACGGCGGTTTCCCCGATTTTTTTACGTTTTTCGGTCTTGGGGGTGGAAAGGGGTGAAGACGAGGTTCGCAAATTCTGATTCTTCGTGGATAGTTAGAATAGGTGGCCTTAAACTAATTTCCGTGAAAAGAAAAGTCATGCAAGTGAAAACGGCGGTTTCCCCGATTTTTTTACGTTTTTCGGTCTTGAGGGTGGAAAGGGGTGAAGACGAGGTTCGCAAATTCTGATTCTTCGTGGATAGTTAGAATAGGTGGCCTTAAACTAATTTCCGTGAAAAGAAAAGTCATGCAAGTGAAAACGGCGGTTTCCCCGATTTTTTTACGTTTTTCGGTCTTGGGGGTGGAAAGGGGTGAAGACGAGGTTCGCAAATTCTGATTATTTGTGGATAGTTAGAATAGGTGGCCTTAAACTAATTTCCGTGAAAAGAAAAGTCATGCAAGTGAAAACGGCGGTTTTCCCGATTTTTTAAAGTTTTTCGGTCTTGGGGGTGGAAAGGGGTGAAGACGAGGTTCGCAAATTCTGATTCTTTGTGGATAGTTAGAATAGGTGGCCTTAAACTAATTTCCGTGAAAATAAAAGTCATGCAAGTGAAAACGGCCGTTTTCCCGATTTTTTTACGTTTTTCGGTCTTGGGGGTGGAAAGGGGTGAAGACGAGGTTCGCAAATTCTGATTCTTCGTGGATAGTTAGAATAGGTGGCCTTAAACTAATTTCCCTGAAAAGAAAAGTCATGCAAGTGAAAACGGCGGTTTCCCCGATTTTTTTACGTTTTTCGGTCTTGGGGGTGGAAAGGGGTGAAGACGAGGTTCGCAAATTCTGATTCTTTGTGGATAGTTAGAATAGGTGGCCTTAAACTAATTTCCGTGAAAATAAAAGTCATGCAAGTGAAAACGGCCGTTTTCCCGATTTTTTTAGGTTTTTCGGTCTTGGGGGTGGAAAGGGGTGAAGACGAGGTTCGCAAATTCTGATTCTTTGTGGATAGTTAGAATAGGTGGCCTTAAACTAATTTCCGTGAAAAGAAAAGTCATGCAAGTGAAAACGGCGGTTTTCCCGATTTTTTTAAGTTTTTCGGTCTTGGGGGTGGAAAGGGGTGAAGACGAGGTTCGCAAATTCTGATTCTTTGTGGATAGTTAGAATAGGTGGCCTTAAACTAATTTCCGTGAAAAGAAAAGTCATGCAAGTGAAAACGGCGGTTTCCCCGATTTTTTTACGTTTTTCGGTCTTGGGGGTGGAAAGGGATGAAGACGAGGTTCGCAAATTCTGATTATTTGTGGATAGTTAGAATAGGTGGCCTTAAACTAATTTCCGTGAAAAGAAAAGTCATGCAAGTGAAAACGGCGGTTTTCCCGATTTTTTTAGGTTTTTCGGTCTTGGGGGTGGAAAGGGGTGAAGACGAGGTTCGCAAATTCTGATTCTTTGTGGATAGTTAGAATAGGTGGCCTTAAACTAATTTCCGTGAAAAGAAAAGTCATGCAAGTGAAAACGGCGGTTTTCCCGATTTTTTTAAGTTTTTCGGTCTTGGGGGTGGAAAGGGGTGAAGACGAGGTTCGCAAATTCTGATTCTTTGTGGATAGTTAGAATAGGTGGCCTTAAACTAATTTCCCTGAAAAGAAAAGTCATGCAAGTGAAAACGGCGGTTTTCCCGATTTTTTAAAGTTTTTCGGTCTTGGGGGTGGAAAGGGGTGAAGACGAGGTTCGCAAATTCTGATTCTTTGTGGATAGTTAGAATAGGTGGCCTTAAACTAATTTCCGTGAAAATAAAAGTCATGCAAGTGAAAACGGCCGTTTTCCCGATTTTTTTAGGTTTTTCGGTCTTGGGGGTGGAAAGGGGTGAAGACGAGGTTCGCAAATCCTGATTCTTTGTGGATAGTTAGAATAGGTGGCCTTAAACTAATTTCCGTGAAAATAAAAGTCATGCAAGTGAAAACGGCCGTTTTCCCGATTTTTTTAGGTTTTTCGGTCTTGGGGGTGGAAAGGGGTGAAGACGAGGTTCGCAAATTCTGATTCTTTGTGGATAGTTAGAATAGGTGGCCTTAAACTAATTTCCGTGAAAAGAAAAGTCATGCAAATGAAAACGGCGGTTTTCCCGATTTTTTTAAGTTTTTCGGTCTTGGGGGTGGAAAGGGGTGAAGACGAGGTTCGCAAATTCTGATTCTTTGTGGATAGTTAGAATAGGTGGCCTTAAACTAATTTCCGTGAAAAGAAAAGTCATGCAAGTGAAAACGGCGGTTTCCCCGATTTTTTTACGTTTTTCGGTCTTGGGGGTGGAAAGGGGTGAAGACGAGGTTCGCAAATTCTGATTATTTGTGGATAGTTAGAATAGGTGGCCTTAAACTAATTTCCGTGAAAAGAAAAGTCATGCAAGTGAAAACGGCGGTTTTCCCGATTTTTTAAAGTTTTTCGGTCTTGGGGGTGGAAAGGGGTGAAGATGAGGTTCGCAAATTCTGATTCTTTGTGGATAGTTAGAATAGGTGGCCTTAAACTAATTTCCGTGAAAAGAAAAGTCATGCAAGTGAAAACGGCGGTTTCCCCGATTTTTTTACGTTTTTCGGTCTTGGGGGTGGAAAGGGGTGAAGGCGAGGTTCGCAAATTCTGATTATTTGTGGATAGTTAGAATAGGTGGCCTTAAACTAATTTCCGTGAAAAGAAAAGTCATGCAAGTGAAAACGGCGGTTTTCCCGATTTTTTAAAGTTTTTCGGTCTTGGGGGTGGAAAGGGGTGAAGACGAGGTTCGCAAATTCTGATTCTTTGTGGATAGTTAGAATAGGTGGCCTTAAACTAATTTCCGTGAAAAGAAAAGTCATGCAAGTGAAAACGGCGGTTTTCCCGATTTTTTTAAGTTTTTCGGTCTTGGGGGTGGAAAGGGGTGAAGACGAGGTTCGCAAATTCTGATTCTTTGTGGATAGTTAGAATAGGTGGCCTTAAACTAATTTCCGTGAAAAGAAAAGTCATGCAAGTGAAAACGGCGGTTTTCCCGATATTTTAAAGTTTTTCGGTCTTGGGGGTGGAAAGGGGTGAAGACGAGGTTCGCAAATTCTGATTCTTTGTGGATAGTTAGAATAGGTGGCCTTAAACTAATTTCCGTGAAAATAAAAGTCATGCAAGTGAAAACGGCCGTTTTTCCGATTTTTTTAGGTTTTTCGGTCTTGGGGTGGAAAGGGGTGAAGACGAGGTTCGCAAATTCTGATTCTTTGTGGATAGTTAGAATAGGTGGCCTTAAACTAATTTCCGTGAAAAGAAAAGTCATGCAAGTAAAAACGGCGGTTTCCCCGATTTTTTTACGTTTTTCGGTCTTGGGGGTGGAAAGGGGTGAAGACGAGGTTCGCAAATTCTGATTATTTGTGGATAGTTAGAATAGGTGGCCTTAAACTAATTTCCGTGAAAAGAAAAGTCATGCAAGTGAAAACGGCGGTTTTCCCGATTTTTTAAAGTTTTTCGGTCTTGGGGGTGGAAAGGGGTGAAGACGAGGTTCGCAAATTCTGATTCTTTGTGGATAGTTAGAATAGGTGGCCTTAAACTAATTTCCGTGAAAAGAAAAGTCATGCAAGTGAAAACGGCGGTTTCCCCGATTTTTTTACGTTTTTCGGTCTTGGGGGTGGAAAGGGGTGAAGACGAGGTTCGCAAATTCTGATTATTTGTGGATAGTTAGAATAGGTGGCCTTAAACTAATTTCCGTGAAAATAAAAGTCATGCAAGTGAAAACGGCCGTTTTCCCGATTTTTTTACGTTTTTCGGTCTTGGGGGTGGAAAGGGGTGAAGACGAGGTTCGCAAATTCTGATTCTTCGTGGATAGTTAGAATAGGTGGCCTTAAACTAATTTCCCTGAAAAGAAAAGTCATGCAAGTGAAAACGGCGGTTTTCCCGATTTTTTAAAGTTTTTCGGTCTTGGGGGTGGAAAGGGGTGAAGACGAGGTTCGCAAATTCTGATTCTTTGTGGATAGTTAGAATAGGTGGCCTTAAACTAATTTCCGTGAAAATAAAAGTCATGCAAGTGAAAACGGCCGTTTTCCCGATTTTTTTAGGTTTTTCGGTCTTGGGGGTGGAAAGGGGTGAAGACGAGGTTCGCAAATTCTGATTCTTTTTGGATAGTTAGAATAGGTGGCCTTAAACTAATTTCCGTGAAAAGAAAAGTCATGCAAGTGAAAACGGCGGTTTTCCCGATTTTTTTAAGTTTTTCGGTCTTGGGGGTGGAAAGGGGTGAAGACGAGGTTCGCAAATTCTGATTCTTTGTGGATAGTTAGAATAGGTGGCCTTAAACTAATTTCCGTGAAAAGAAAAGTCATGCAAGTGAAAACGGCGGTTTTCCCGATTTTTTAAAGTTTTTCGGTCTTGGGGGTGGAAAGGGGTGAAGACGAGGTTCGCAAATTCTGATTCTTTGTGGATAGTTAGAATAGGTGGCCTTAAACTAATTTCCGTGAAAATAAAAGTCATGCAAGTGAAAACGGCCGTTTTCCCGATTTTTTTAGGTTTTTCGGTCTTGGGGGTGGAAAGGGGTGAAGACGAGGTTCGCAAATTCTGATTATTTGTGGATAGTTAGAATAGGTGGCCTTAAACTAATTTCCGTGAAAAGAAAAGTCATGCAAGTGAAAACGGCGGTTTTCCCGATTTTTTAAAGTTTTTCGGTCTTGGGGGTGGAAAGGGGTGAAGATGAGGTTCGCAAATTCTGATTCTTTGTGGATAGTTAGAATAGGTGGCCTTAAACTAATTTCCGTGAAAAGAAAAGTCATGCAAGTGAAAACGGCGGTTTCCCCGATTTTTTTACGTTTTTCGGTCTTGGGGGTGGAAAGGGGTGAAGGCGAGGTTCGCAAATTCTGATTATTTGTGGATAGTTAGAATAGGTGGCCTTAAACTAATTTCCGTGAAAAGAAAAGTCATGCAAGTGAAAACGGCGGTTTTCCCGATTTTTTAAAGTTTTTCGGTCTTGGGGGTGGAAAGGGGTGAAGACGAGGTTCGCAAATTCTGATTCTTTGTGGATAGTTAGAATAGGTGGCCTTAAACTAATTTCCGTGAAAAGAAAAGTCATGCAAGTGAAAACGGCGGTTTCCCCGATTTTTTTACGTTTTTCGGTCTTGAGGGTGGAAAGGGGTGAAGACGAGGTTCGCAAATTCTGATTCTTCGTGGATAGTTAGAATAGGTGGCCTTAAACTAATTTCCGTGAAAAGAAAAGTCATGCAAGTGAAAACGGCGGTTTCCCCGATTTTTTTACGTTTTTCGGTCTTGGGGGTGGAAAGGGGTGAAGACGAGGTTCGCAAATTCTGATTATTTGTGGATAGTTAGAATAGGTGGCCTTAAACTAATTTCCGTGAAAATAAAAGTCATGCAAGTGAAAACGGCCGTTTTCCCGGTTTTTTTACGTTTTTCGGTCTTGGGGGTGGAAAGGGGTGAAGACGAGGTTCGCAAATTCTGATTCTTCGTGGATAGTTAGAATAGGTGGCCTTAAACTAATTTCCCTGAAAAGAAAAGTCATGCAAGTGAAAACGGCGGTTTTCCCGATTTTTTAAAGTTTTTCGGTCTTGGGGGTGGACAGGGGTGAAGACGAGGTTCGCAAATTCTGATTCTTTGTGGATAGTTAGAATAGGTGGCCTTAAACTAATTTCCGTGAAAATAAAAGTCATGCAAGTGAAAACGGCCGTTTTCCCGATTTTTTTAGGTTTTTCGGTCTTGGGGGTGGAAAGGGGTGAAGACGAGGTTCGCAAATTCTGATTCTTTGTGGATAGTTAGAATAGGTGGCCTTAAACTAATTTCCGTGAAAAGAAAAGTCATGCAAGTGAAAACGGCGGTTTTCCCGATTTTTTTAAGTTTTTCGGTCTTGGGGGTGGAAAGGGGTGAAGACGAGGTTCGCAAATTCTGATTCTTTGTGGATAGTTAGAATAGGTGGCCTTAAACTAATTTCCGTGAAAAGAAAAGTCATGCAAGTGAAAACGGCGGTTTTCCCGATATTTTAAAGTTTTTCGGTTTTGGGTTTGGAAAGGGGTGAAGACGAGGTTCGCAAATTCTGATTCTTTGTGGATAGTTAGAATAGGTGGCCTTAAACTAATTTCCGTGAAAATAAAATTCATGCAAGTGAAAACGGCCGTTTTCCCGATTTTTTTAGGTTTTTCGGTCTTGGGGTGGAAAGGGGTGAAGACGAGGTTCGCAAATTCTGATTCTTTGTGGATAGTTAGAATAGGTGGCCTTAAACTAATTTCCGTGAAAAGAAAAGTCATGCAAGTGAAAACGGCGGTTTCCCCGATTTTTTTACGTTTTTCGGTCTTGAGGGTGGAAAGGGGTGAAGACGAGGTTCGCAAATTCTGATTATTTGTGGATAGTTAGAATAGGTGGCCTTAAACTAATTTCCGTGAAAAGAAAAGTCATGCAAGTGAAAACGGCGGTTTTCCCGATTTTTTAAAGTTTTTCGGTCTTGGGGGTGGAAAGGGGTGAAGACGAGGTTCGCAAATTCTGATTCTTTGTGGATAGTTAGAATAGGTGGCCTTAAACTAATTTCCGTGAAAAGAAAAGTCATGCAAGTGAAAACGGTGGTTTTCCCGATTTTTTTACGTTTTTCGGTCTTGGGGGTGGAAAGGGGTGAAGACGAGGTTCGCAAATTCTGATTATTTGTGGATAGTTAGAATAGGTGGCCTTAAACTAATTTCCGTGAAAAGAAAAGTCATGCAAGTGAAAACGGCGGTTTTCCCGATTTTTTAAAGTTTTTCGGTCTTGGGGGTGGAAAGGGGTGAAGACGAGGTTCGCAAATTCTGATTCTTTGTGGATAGTTAGAATAGGTGGCCTTAAACTAATTTCCGTGAAAAGAAAAGTCATGCAAGTGAAAACGGCGGTTTCCCCGATTTGTTTACGTTTTTCGGTCTTGAGGGTGGAAAGGGGTGAAGACGACGTTCGCAAATTCTGATTCTTCGTGGATAGTTAGAATAGGTGGCCTTAAACTAATTTCCGTGAAAAGAAAAGTCATGCAAGTGAAAACGGCGGTTTCCCCGATTTTTTTACGTTTTTCGGTCTTGGGGGTGGAAAGAAGTGAAGACGAGGTTCGCAAATTCTGATTCTTTGTGGATAGTTAGAATAGGTGGCCTTAAACTAATTTCCGTTAAAAGAAAAGTCATGCAAGTGAAAACGGCGGTTTCCCCGATTTTTTTACGTTTTTCGGTCTTGAGGGTGGAAAGGGGTGAAGACGAGGTTCGCAAATTCTGATTCTTCGTGGATAGTTAGAATAGGTGGCCTTAAACTAATTTCCGTGAAAATAAAAGTCATGCAAGTGAAAACGGCCGTTTTCCCGATTTTTTTACGTTTTTCGGTCTTGGGGGTGGAAAGGGGTGAAGACGAGGTTCGCAAATTCTGATTCTTCGTGGATAGTTAGAATAGGTGGCCTTAAACTAATTTCCCTAAAAAGAAAAGTCATGCAAGTGAAAACGGCGGTTTTCCCGATTTTTTAAAGTTTTTCGGTCTTGGGGGTGGAAAGGGGTGAAGACGAGGTTCGCAAATTCTGATTCTTTGTGGATAGTTAGAATAGGTGGCCTTAAACTAATTTCCGTGAAAATAAAAGTCATGCAAGTGAAAACGGCCGTTTTCCCGATTTTTTTAGGTTTTTCGGTCTTGGGGGTGGAAAGGGGTGAAGACGAGGTTCGCAAATCCTGATTCTTTGTGGATAGTTAGAATAGGTGGCCTTAAACTAATTTCCGTGAAAATAAAAGTCATGCAAGTGAAAACGGCCGTTTTCCCGATTTTTTTAGGTTTTTCGGTCTTGGGGGTGGAAAGGGGTGAAGACGAGGTTCGCAAATTCTGATTCTTTGTGGATAGTTAGAATAGGTGGCCTTAAACTAATTTCCGTGAAAAGAAAAGTCATGCAAGTGAAAACGGCGGTTTTCCCGATTTTTTTAAGTTTTTCGGTCTTGAGGGTGGAAAGGGGTGAAGACGACGTTCGCAAATTCTGATTCTTCGTGGATAGTTAGAATAGGTGGCCTTAAACTAATTTCCGTGAAAAGAAAAGTCATGCAAGTGAAAACGGCGGTTTCCCCGATTTTTTTACGTTTTTCGGTCTTGGGGGTGGAAAGAAGTGAAGACGAGGTTCGCAAATTCTGATTCTTTGTGGATAGTTAGAATAGGTGGCCTTAAACTAATTTCCGTGAAAAGAAAAGTCATGCAAGTGAAAACGGCGGTTTCCCCGATTTTTTTACGTTTTTCGGTCTTGGGGGTGGAAAGGGGTGAAGACGAGGTTCGCAAATTCTGATTCTTCGTGGATAGTTAGAATAGGTGGCCTTAAACTAATTTCCGTGAAAAGAAAAGTCATGCAAGTGAAAACGGCGGTTTCCCCGATTTTTTTACGTTTTTCGGTCTTGGGGGTGGAAAGGGGTGAAGACGAGGTTCGCAAATTCTGATTATTTGTGGATAGTTAGAATAGGTGGCCTTAAACTAATTTCCGTGAAAATAAAAGTCATGCAAGTGAAAACGGCCGTTTTCCCGATTTTTTTACGTTTTTCAGTCTTGGAGGTGGAAAGGGGTAAAGACGAGGTTCGCAAATTCTGATTCTTTGTGGATAGTTAGAATAGGTGGCCTTAAACTAATTTCCGTGAAAAGAAAAGTCATGCAAGTGAAAACGGCGGTTTTCCCGATTTTTTAAAGTTTTTCGGTCTTGGGGGTGGAAAGGGGTGAAGACGAGGTTCGCAAATTCTGATTCTTTGTGGATAGTTAGAATAGGTGGCCTTAAACTAATTTCCGTGAAAAGAAAAGTCATGCAAGTGAAAACGGCGGTTTCCCCGATTTTTTTACGTTTTTCGGTCTTGAGGGTGGAAAGGGGTGAAGACGAGGTTCGCAAATTCTGATTCTTTGTGGATAGTTAGAATAGGTGGCCTTAAACTAATTTCCGTGAAAAGAAAAGTCATGCAAGTGAAAACGGCGGTTTCCCCGATTTTTTTACGTTTTTCGGTCTTGGGGGTGGAAAGGGGTGAAGACGAGGTTCGCAAATTCTGATTATTTGTGGATAGTTAGAATAGGTGGCCTTAAACTAATTTCCGTGAAAATAAAAGTCATGCAAGTGAAAACGGCCGTTTTCCCGGTTTTTTTACGTTTTTCGGTCTTGGGGGTGGAAAGGGGTGAAGACGAGGTTCGCAAATTCTGATTCTTCGTGGATAGTTAGAATAGGTGGCCTTAAACTAATTTCCCTGAAAAGAAAAGTCATGCAAGTGAAAACGGCGGTTTTCCCGATTTTTTAAAGTTTTTCGGTCTTGGGGGTGGAAAGGGGTGAAGACGAGGTTCGCAAATTCTGATTCTTTGTGGATAGTTAGAATAGGTGGCCTTAAACTAATTTCCGTGAAAATAAAAGTCATGCAAGTGAAAACGGCCGTTTTCCCGATTTTTTTAGGTTTTTCGGTCTTGGGGGTGGAAAGGGGTGAAGACGAGGTTCGCAAATTCTGATTCTTTGTGGATAGTTAGAATAGGTGGCCTTAAACTAATTTCCGTGAAAAGAAAAGTCATGCAAGTGAAAACGGCGGTTTTCCCGATTTTTTTAAGTTTTTCGGTCTTGGGGGTGGAAAGGGGTGAAGACGAGGTTCGCAAATTCTGATTCTTTGTGGATAGTTAGAATAGGTGGCCTTAAACTAATTTCCGTGAAAAGAAAAGTCATGCAAGTGAAAACGGCGGTTTTCCCGATTTTTTTAAGTTTTTCGGTCTTGGGGGTGGAAAGGGGTGAAGACGAGGTTCGCAAATTCTGATTCTTTGTGGATAGTTAGAATAGGTGGCCTCAAACTAATTTCCGTGAAAATAAAAGTCATGCAAGTGAAAACGGCCGTTTTCCCGATTTTTTTAGGTTTTTCGGTCTTGGGGTGGAAAGGGGTGAAGACGAGGTTCGCAAATTCTGATTCTTTGTGGATAGTTAGAATAGGTGGCCTTAAACTAATTTCCGTGAAAAGAAAAGTCATGCAAGTAAAAACGGCGGTTTCCCCGATTTTTTTACGTTTTTCGGTCTTGGGGGTGGAAAGGGGTGAAGACGAGGTTCGCAAATTCTGATTATTTGTGGATAGTTAGAATAGGTGGCCTCAAACTAATTTCCGTGAAAATAAAAGTCATGCAAGTGAAAACGGCCGTTTTCCCGATTTTTTTAAGTTTTTCGGTCTTGGGGGTGGAAAGGGGTGAAGACGAGGTTCGCAAATTCTGATTCTTTGTGGATAGTTAGAATAGGTGGCCTTAAACTAATTTCCGTGAAAAGAAAAGTCATGCAAGTGAAAACGGCGGTTTTCCCGATTTTTTTAAGTTTTTCGGTCTTGGGGGTGGAAAGGGGTGAAGACGAGGTTCGCAAATTCTGATTCTTTGTGGATAGTTAGAATAGGTGGCCTCAAACTAATTTCCGTGAAAATAAAAGTCATGCAAGTGAAAACGGCCGTTTTCCCGATTTTTTTAGGTTTTTCGGTCTTGGGGTGGAAAGGGGTGAAGACGAGGTTCGCAAATTCTGATTCTTTGTGGATAGTTAGAATAGGTGGCCTTAAACTAATTTCCGTGAAAAGAAAAGTCATGCAAGTAAAAACGGCGGTTTCCCCGATTTTTTTACGTTTTTCGGTCTTGGGGGTGGAAAGGGGTGAAGACGAGGTTCGCAAATTCTGATTATTTGTGGATAGTTAGAATAGGTGGCCTTAAACTAATTTCCGTGAAAAGAAAAGTCATGCAAGTGAAAACGGCGGTTTTCCCGATTTTTTAAAGTTTTTCGGTCTTGGGGGTGGAAAGGGGTGAAGACGAGGTTCGCAAATTCTGATTCTTTGTGGATAGTTAGAATAGGTGGCCTTAAACTAATTTCCGTGAAAAGAAAAGTCATGCAAGTGAAAACGGCGGTTTCCCCGATTTTTTTACGTTTTTCGGTCTTGGGGGTGGAAAGGGGTGAAGACGAGGTTCGCAAATTCTGATTATTTGTGGATAGTTAGAATAGGTGGCCTTAAACTAATTTCCGTGAAAATAAAAGTCATGCAAGTGAAAACGGCCGTTTTCCCGATTTTTTTACGTTTTTCGGTCTTGGGGGTGGAAAGGGGTGAAGACGAGGTTCGCAAATTCTGATTCTTCGTGAATAGTTAGAATAGGTGGCCTTAAACTAATTTCCCTGAAAAGAAAAGTCATGCAAGTAAAAACGGCGGTTTTCCCGATTTTTTAAAGTTTTTCGGTCTTGGGGGTGGAAAGGGGTGAAGACGAGGTTCGCAAATTCTGATTCTTTGTGGATAGTTAGAATAGGTGGCCTTAAACTAATTTCCGTGAAAATAAAAGTCATGCAAGTGAAAACGGCCGTTTTCCCGATTTTTTAAAGTTTTTCGGTCTTGGGGGTGGAAAGGGGTGAAGACGAGGTTCGCAAATTCTGATTCTTTGTGGATAGTTAGAATAGGTGGCCTTAAACTAATTTCCGTGAAAAGAAAAGTCATGCAAGTGAAAACGGCGGTTTTCCCGATTTTTTTAAGTTTTTCGGTCTTGGGGGTGGAAAGGGGTGAAGACGAGGTTCGCAAATTCTGATTCTTTGTGGATAGTTAGAATAGGTGGCCTTAAACTAATTTCCGTGAAAAGAAAAGTCATGCAAGTGAAAACGGCGGTTTTCCCGATTTTTTTAAGTTTTTCGGTCTTGGGGGTGGAAAGGGGTGAAGACGAGGTTCGCAAATTCTGATTCTTTGTGGATAGTTAGAATAGGTGGCCTTAAACTAATTTCCGTGAAAATAAAAGTCATGCAAGTGAAAACGGCCGTTTTCCCGATTTTTTTAGGTTTTTCGGTCTTGGGGGTGGAAAGGGGTGAAGACGAGGTTCGCAAATTCTGATTATTTGTGGATAGTTAGAATAGGTGGCCTTAAACTAATTTCCGTGAAAAGAAAAGTCATGCAAGTGAAAACGGCCGTTTTCCCGGTTTTTTTACGTTTTTCGGTCTTGGGGGTGGAAAGGGGTGAAGACGAGGTTCGCAAATTCTGATTCTTCGTGGATAGTTAGAATAGGTGGCCTTAAACTAATTTCCCTGAAAAGAAAAGTCATGCAAGTGAAAACGGCGGTTTTCCCGATTTTTTAAAGTTTTTCGGTCTTGGGGGTGGAAAGGGGTGAAGATGAGGTTCGCAAATTCTGATTCTTTGTGGATAGTTAGAATAGGTGGCCTTAAACTAATTTCCGTGAAAAGAAAAGTCATGCAACTGAAAACGGCGGTTTCCCCGATTTTTTTACGTTTTTCGGTCTTGGGGGTGGAAAGGGGTGAAGGCGAGGTTCGCAAATTCTGATTATTTGTGGATAGTTAGAATAGGTGGCCTTAAACTAATTTCCGTGAAAAGAAAAGTCATGCAAGTGAAAACGGCGGTTTTCCCGATTTTTTAAAGTTTTTCGGTCTTGGGGGTGGAAAGGGGTGAAGACGAGGTTCGCAAATTCTGATTCTTTGTGGATAGTTAGAATAGGTGGCCTTAAACTAATTTCCGTGAAAAGAAAAGTCATGCAAGTGAAAACGGCGGTTTCCCCGATTTTTTTACGTTTTTCGGTCTTGAGGGTGGAAAGGGGTGAAGACGAGGTTCGCAAATTCTGATTCTTCGTGGATAGTTAGAATAGGTGGCCTTAAACTAATTTCCGTGAAAAGAAAAGTCATGCAAGTGAAAACGGCGGTATCCCCGATTTTTTTACGTTTTTCGGTCTTGGGGGTGGAAAGGGGTGAAGACGAGGTTCGCAAATTCTGATTATTTGTGGATAGTTAGAATAGGTGGCCTTAAACTAATTTCCGTGAAAATAAAAGTCATGCAAGTGAAAACGGCCGTTTTCCCGGTTTTTTTACGTTTTTCGGTCTTGGGGGTGGAAAGGGGTGAAGACGAGGTTCGCAAATTCTGATTCTTCGTGGATAGTTAGAATAGGTGGCCTTAAACTAATTTCCCTGAAAAGAAAAGTCATGAAAGTGAAAACGGCGGTTTTCCCGATTTTTTAAAGTTTTTCGGTCTTGGGGGTGGAAAGGGGTGAAGACGAGGTTCGCAAATTCTGATTCTTTGTGGATAGTTAGAATAGGTGGCCTTAAACTAATTTCCGTGAAAATAAAAGTCATGCAAGTGAAAACGGCCGTTTTCCCGATTTTTTTAGGTTTTTCGGTCTTGGGGGTGGAAAGGGGTGAAGACGAGGTTCGCAAATTCTGATTCTTTGTGGATAGTTAGAATAGGTGGCCTTAAACTAATTTCCGTGAAAAGAAAAGTCATGCAAGTGAAAACGGCGGTTTTCCCGATTTTTTTAAGTTTTTCGGTCTTGGGGGTGGAAAGGGGTGAAGACGAGGTTCGCAAATTCTGATTCTTTGTGGATAGTTAGAATAGGTGGCCTTAAACTAATTTCCGTGAAAAGAAAAGTCATGCAAGTGAAAACGGCGGTTTTCTCGATATTTTAAAGTTTTTCGGTCTTGGGGGTGGAAAGGGGTGAAGACGAGGTTCGCAAATTCTGATTATTTGTGGATAGTTAGAATAGGTGGCCTTAAACTAATTTCCGTGAAAATAAAAGTCATGCAAGTGAAAACGGCCGTTTTCCCGATTTTTTTAGGTTTTTCGGTCTTGGGGGTGGAAAGGGGTGAAGACGAGGTTCGCAAATTCTGATTCTTTGTGGATAGTTAGAATAGGTGGCCTTAAACTAATTTCCGTGAAAAGAAAAGTCATGCAAGTGAAAACGGCGGTTTTCCCGATTTTTTTAAGTTTTTCGGTCTTGGGGGTGGAAAGGGGTGAAGACGAGGTTCGCAAATTCTGATTCTTTGTGGATAGTTAGAATAGGTGGCCTTAAACTAATTTCCGTGAAAATAAAAGTCATGCAAGTGAAAACGGCCGTTTTCCCGATTTTTTTAGGTTTTTCGGTCTTGGGGTGGAAAGGGGTGAAGACGAGGTTCGCAAATTCTGATTCTTTGTGGATAGTTAGAATAGGTGGCCTTAAACTAATTTCCGTGAAAAGAAAAGTCATGCAAGTAAAAACGGCGGTTTCCCCGATTTTTTTACGTTTTTCGGTCTTGGGGGTGGAAAGGGGTGAAGACGAGGTTCGCAAATTCTGATTATTTGTGGATAGTTAGAATAGGTGGCCTTAAACTAATTTCCGTGAAAAGAAAAGTCATGCAAGTGAAAACGGCGGTTTTCCCGATTTTTTAAAGTTTTTCGGTCTTGGGGGTGGAAAGGGGTGAAGACGAGGTTCGCAAATTCTGATTCTTTGTGGATAGTTAGAATAGGTGGCCTTAAACTAATTTCCGTGAAAAGAAAAGTCATGCAAGTGAAAACGGCGGTTTCCCCGATTTTTTTACGTTTTTCGGTCTTGGGGGTGGAAAGGGGTGAAGACGAGGTTCGCAAATTCTGATTATTTGTGGATAGTTAGAATAGGTGGCCTTAAACTAATTTCCGTGAAAATAAAAGTCATGCAAGTGAAAACGGCCGTTTTCCCGATTTTTTTACGTTTTTCGGTCTTGGGGGTGGAAAGGGGTGAAGACGAGGTTCGCAAATTCTGATTCTTCGTGGATAGTTAGAATAGGTGGCCTTAAACTAATTTCCCTGAAAAGAAAAGTCATGCAAGTGAAAACGGCGGTTTTCCCGATTTTTTAAAGTTTTTCGGTCTTGGGGGTGGAAAGGGGTGAAGACGAGGTTCGCAAATTCTGATTCTTTGTGGATAGTTAGAATAGGTGGCCTTAAACTAATTTCCGTGAAAATAAAAGTCATGCAAGTGAAAACGGCCGTTTTCCCGATTTTTTTAGGTTTTTCGGTCTTGGGGGTGGAAAGGGGTGAAGACGAGGTTCGCAAATTCTGATTCTTTGTGGATAGTTAGAATAGGTGGCCTTAAACTAATTTCCGTGAAAAGAAAAGTCATGCAAGTGAAAACGGCGGTTTTCCCGATTTTTTTAAGTTTTTCGGTCTTGGGGGTGGAAAGGGGTGAAGACGAGGTTCGCAAATTCTGATTCTTTGTGGATAGTTAGAATAGGTGGCCTTAAACTAATTTCCGTGAAAATAAAAGTCATGCAAGTGAAAACGGCCGTTTTCCCGATTTTTTTAGGTTTTTCGGTCTTGGGGGTGGAAAGGGGTGAAGACGAGGTTCGCAAATTCTGATTCTTTGTGGATAGTTAGAATAGGTGGCCTTAAACTAATTTCCGTGAAAAGAAAAGTCATGCAAGTGAAAACGACGGTTTCCCCGATTTTTTTACGTTTTTCGGTCTTGGGGGTGGTAAGGGGTGAAGACGAGGTTCGCAAATTCTGATTATTTGTGGATAGTTAGAATAGGTGGCCTTAAACTAATTTCCGTGAAAAGAAAAGTCATGCAAGTGAAAACGGCGGTTTTCCCGATTTTTTTAAGTTTTTCGGTCTTGGGGGTGGAAAGGGGTGAAGACGAGGTTCTCAAATTCTGATTCTTTGTGGATAGTTAGAATAGGTGGCCTTAAACTAATTTCCGTGAAAAGAAAAGTCATGCAAGTGAAAACGGCGGTTTCCCCGATTTTTTTACGTTTTTCGGTCTTGGGGGTGGAAAGGGGTGAAGACGAGGTTCGCAAATTCTGATTCTTCGTGGATAGTTAGAATAGGTGGCCTTAAACTAATTTCCGTGAAAAGAAAAGTCATGCAAGTGAAAACGGCGGTTTCCCCGATTTTTTTACGTTTTTCGGTCTTGGGGGTGGAAAGGGGTGAAGACGAGGTTCGCAAATTCTGATTCTTCGTGGATAGTTAGAATAGGTGGCCTTAAACTAATTTCCGTGAAAAGAAAAGTCATGCAAGTGAAAACGGCGGTTTTCCCGATTTTTTAAAGTTTTTCGGTCTTGGGGGTGGAAAGGGGTGAAGACGAGGTTCGCAAATTCTGATTCTTTGTGGATAGTTAGAATAGGTGGCCTTAAACTAATTTCCGTGAAAAGAAAAGTCATGCAAGTGAAAACGGCGGTTTCCCCGATTTTTTTACGTTTTTCGGTCTTGGGGGTGGAAAGGGGTGAAGACGAGGTTCGCAAATTCTGATTATTTGTGGATAGTTAGAATAGGTGGCCTTAAACTAATTTCCGTGAAAATAAAAGTCATGCAAGTGAAAACGGCCGTTTTCCCGATTTTTTTACGTTTTTCGGTCTTGGGGGTGGAAAGGGGTGAAGACGAGGTTCGCAAATTCTGATTCTTCGTGGATAGTTAGAATAGGTGGCCTTAAACTAATTTCCCTGAAAAGAAAAGTCATGCAAGTGAAAACGGCGGTTTTCCCGATTTTTTAAAGTTTTTCGGTCTTGGGGGTGGAAAGGAGTGAAGACGAGGTTCGCAAATTCTGATTCTTTGTGGATAGTTAGAATAGGTGGCCTTAAACTAATTTCCGTGAAAAGAAAAGTCATGCAAGTGAAAACGGCGGTTTCCCCGATTTTTTTACGTTTTTCGGTCTTGGGGGTGGAAAGGGGTGAAGACGAGGTTCGCAAATTCTGATTATTTGTGGATAGTTAGAATAGGTGGCCTTAAACTAATTTCCGTGAAAATAAAAGTCATGCAAGTGAAAACGGCCGTTTTCCCGATTTTTTTACGTTTTTCGGTCTTGGGGGTGGAAAGGGGTGAAGACGAGGTTCGCAAATTCTGATTCTTCGTGGATAGTTAGAATAGGTGGCCTTAAACTAATTTCCCTGAAAAGAAAAGTCATGCAAGTGAAAACGGCGGTTTTCCCGATTTTTTAAAGTTTTTCGGTCTTGGGGGTGGAAAGGGGTGAATACGAGGTTCGCAAATTCTGATTCTTTGTGGATAGTTAGAATAGGTGGCCTTAAACTAATTTCCGTGAAAATAAAAGTCATGCAAGTGAAAACGGCCGTTTTCCCGATTTTTTTAGGTTTTTCGGTCTTGGGGGTGGAAAGGGGTGAAGACGAGGTTCGCAAATTCTGATTCTTTGTGGATAGTTAGAATAGGTGGCCTTAAACTAATTTCCGTGAAAAGAAAAGTCATGCAAGTGAAAACGGCGGTTTTCCCGATTTTTTTAAGTTTTTCGGTCTTGGGCTGGAAAGGGGTGAAGACGAGGTTCGCAAATTCTGATTCTTTGTGGATAGTTAGAATAGGTGGCCTTAAACTAATTTCCGTGAAAAGAAAAGTCATGCAAGTGAAAACGGCGGTTTCCCCGATTTTTTTACGTTTTTCGGTCTTGGGGGTGGAAAGGGGTGAAGACGAGGTTCGCAAATTCTGATTCTTTGTGGATAGTTAGAATAGGTGGCCTTAAACTAATTTCCGTGAAAAGAAAAGTCATGCAAGTGAAAACGGCGGTTTTCCCGATTTTTTTAAGTTTTTCGGTCTTGGGGGTGGAAAGGGGTGAAGACGAGGTTCGCAAATTCTGATTCTTTGTGGATAGTTAGAATAGGTGGCCTTAAACTAATTTCCGTGAAAAGAAAAGTCATGCAAGTGAAAACGGCGGTTTCCCCGATTTTTTTACGTTTTTCGGGCTTGGGGGTGGAAAGGGGTGAAGACGAGGTTCGCAAATTCTGATTCTTCGTGGATAGTTAGAATAGGTGGCCTTAAACTAATTTCCGTGAAAAGAAAAGTCATGCAAGTGAAAACGGCGGTTTCCCCGATTTTTTTACGTTTTTCGGTCTTGGGGGTGGAAAGGGGTGAAGACGAGGTTCGCAAATTCTGATTATTTGTGGATAGTTAGAATAGGTGGCCTTAAACTAATTTCCGTGAAAAGAAAAGTCATGCAAGTGAAAACGGCGGTTTCCCCGATTTTTTTACGTTTTTCGGTCTTGAGGGTGGAAAGGGGTGAAGACGAGGTTCGCAAATTCTGATTCTTCGTGGATAGTTAGAATAGGTGGCCTTAAACTAATTTCCGTGAAAAGAAAAGTCATGCAAGTGAAAACGGCGGTTTTCCCGATTTTTTAAAGTTTTTCGGTCTTGGGGGTGGAAAGGGGTGAAGACGAGGTTCGCAAATTCTGATTCTTTGTGGATAGTTAGAATAGGTGGCCTTAAACTAATTTCCGTGAAAAGAAAAGTCATGCAAGTGAAAACGGCGGTTTCCCCGATTTTTTAAAGTTTTTCGGTCTTGGGGGTGGAAAGGGGTGAAGACGAGGTTCGCAAATTCTGATTCTTTGTGGATAGTTAGAATAGGTGGCCTTAAACTAATTTCCGTGAAAATAAAAGTCATGCAAGTGAAAACGGCCGTTTTCCCGATTTTTTTAGGTTTTTCGGTCTTGGGGGTGGAAAGGGGTGAAGACGAGGTTCGCAAATTCTGATTCTTTGTGGATAGTTAGAATAGGTGGCCTTAAACTAATTTCCGTGAAAAGAAAAGTCATGCAAGTGAAAACGGCGGTTTTCCCGATTTTTTTAAGTTTTTCGGTCTTGGGGGTGGAAAGGGGTGAAGACGAGGTTCGCAAATTCTGATTCTTCGTGGATAGTTAGAATAGGTGGCCTTAAACTAATTTCCGTGAAAAGAAAAGTCATGCAAGTGAAAACGGCGGTTTCCCCGATTTTTTTACGTTTTTCGGTCTTGGGGGTGGAAAGGGGTGAAGACGAGGTTCGCAAATTCTGATTATTTGTGGATAGTTAGAATAGGTGGCCTTAAACTAATTTCCGTGAAAAGAAAAGTCATGCAAGTGAAAACGGCGGTTTCCCCGATTTTTTTACGTTTTTCGGTCTTGAGGGTGGAAAGGGGTGAAGACGAGGTTCGCAAATTCTGATTCTTCGTGGATAGTTAGAATAGGTGGCCTTAAACTAATTTCCGTGAAAAGAAAAGTCATGCAAGTGAAAACGGCGGTTTCCCCGATTTTTTTAAGTTTTTCGGTCTTGGGGGTGGAAAGGGGTGAAGACGAGGTTCGCAAATTCTGATTCTTTGTGGATAGTTAGAATAGGTGGCCTTAAACTAATTTCCGTGAAAATAAAAGTCATGCAAGTGAAAACGGCCGTTTTACCGATTTTTTTAGGTTTTTCGGTCTTGGGGGTGGAAAGGGGTGAAGACGAGGTTCGCAAATTCTGATTCTTTGTGGATAGTTAGAATAGGTGGCCTTAAACTAATTTCCGTGAAAAGAAAAGTCATGCAAGTGAAAACGGCGGTTTTCCCGATTTTTTTAAGTTTTTCGGTCTTGGGGGTGGAAAGGGGTGAAGACGAGGTTCGCAAATTCTGATTCTTTGTGGATAGTTAGAATAGGTGGCCTTAAACTAATTTCCGTGAAAAGAAAAGTCATGCAAGTGAAAACGGCGGTTTTCCCGATTTTTTAAAGTTTTTCGGTCTTGGGGGTGGAAAGGGGTGAAGACGAGGTTCGCAAATTCTGATTCTTTGTGGATAGTTAGAATAGGTGGCCTTAAACTAATTTCCGTGAAAATAAAAGTCATGCAAGTGAAAACGGCCGTTTTCCCGATTTTTGTAGGTTTTTCGGTCTTGGGGGTGGAAAGGGGTGAAGACGAGGTTCGCAAATTCTGATTCTTTGTGGATAGTTAGAATAGGTGGCCTTAAACTAATTTCCGTGAAAAGAAAAGTCATGCAAGTGAAAACGGCAGTTTTCCCGATTTTTTTAAGTTTTTCGGTCTTGGGGGTGGAAAGGGGTGAAGACGAGGTTCGCAAATTCTGATTCTTTGTGGATAGTTAGAATAGGTGGCCTTAAACTAATTTCCGTGAAAAGAAAAGTCATGCAAGTGAAAACGGCGGTTTCCCCGATTTTTTTACGTTTTTCGGTCTTGGGGGTGGAAAGGGGTGAAGACGAGGTTCGCAAATTCTGATTATTTGTGGATAGTTAGAATAGGTGGCCTTAAACTAATTTCCGTGAAAAGAAAAGTCATGCAAGTGAAAACGGCGGTTTCCCCGATTTTTTTACGTTTTTCGGTCTTGGGGGTGGAAAGGGGTGAAGACGAGGTTCGCAAATTCTGATTATTTGTGGATAGTTAGAATAGGTGGCCTTAAACTAATTTCCGTGAAAAGAAAAGTCATGCAAGTGAAAACGGCGGTTTCCCCGATTTTTTTACGTTTTTCGGTCTTGGGGGTGGAAAGGGGTGAAGACGAGGTTCGCAAATTCTGATTATTTGTGGATAGTTAGAATAGGTGGCCTTAAACTAATTTCCGTGAAAATAAAAGTCATGCAAGTGAAAACGGCCGTTTTCCCGATTTTTTTACGTTTTTCGGTCTTGGGGGTGGAAAGGGGTGAAGACGAGGTTCGCAAATTCTGATTCTTTGTGGATAGTTAGAATAGGTGGCCTTAAACTAATTTCCGTGAAAATAAAAGTCATGCAAGTGAAAACGGCCGTTTTCCCGATTTTTGTAGGTTTTTCGGTCTTGGGGGTGGAAAGGGGTGAAGACGAGGTTCGCAAATTCTGATTATTGGTGGATAGTTAGAATAGGTGGCCTTAAACTAATTTCCGTGAAAAGAAAAGTCATGCAAGTGAAAATGGCGGTATTCCCGATTTTTTAAAGTTTTTCGGTCTTGGGGTGGAAAGGGGTGAAGACGAGGTTCGCAAATTCTGATTCTTTGTTGATAGTTAGAATAGGTGGCCTTAAACTAATTTCCGTGAAAAGAAAAGTCATGCAAGTGAAAACGGCGGTTTTCCCGATTTTTTAAAGTTTTTCGGTCTTGGGGGTGGAAAGGGGTGAAGACGAGGTTCGCAAATTCTGATTATTTGTGGATAGTTAGAATAGGTGGCCTTAAACTAATTTCCGTGAAAATAAAAGTCATGCAAGTGAAAACGGCCGTTTTCCCGATTTTTTTACGTTTTTCGGTCTTGGGGGTGGAAAGGGGTGAAGACGAGGTTCGCAAATTCTGATTCTTCGTGGATAGTTAGAATAGGTGGCCTTAAACTAATTTCCCTGAAAAGAAAAGTCATGCAAGTGAAAACGGCGGTTTTCCCGATTTTTTAAAGTTTTTCGGTCTTGGGGGTGGAAAGGAGTGAAGACGAGGTTCGCAAATTCTGATTCTTTGTGGATAGTTAGAATAGGTGGCCTTAAACTAATTTCCGTGAAAAGAAAAGTCATGCAAGTGAAAACGGCTGTTTCCCCGATTTTTTTACGTTTTTCGGTCTTGGGGGTGGAAAGGGGTGAAGACGAGGTTCGCAAATTCTGATTATTTGTGGATAGTTAGAATAGGTGGCCTTAAACTAATTTCCGTGAAAATAAAAGTCATGCAAGTGAAAACGGCCGTTTTCCCGATTTTTTTACGTTTTTCGGTCTTGGGGGTGGAAAGGGGTGAAGGCGAGGTTCGCAAATTCTGATTCTTCGTGGATAGTTAGAATAGGTGGCCTTAAACTAATTTCCCTGAAAAGAAAAGTCATGCAAGTGAAAACGGCGGTTTTCCCGATTTTTTAAAGTTTTTCGGTCTTGGGGGTGGAAAGGGGTGAATACGAGGTTCGCAAATTCTGATTCTTTGTGGATAGTTAGAATAGGTGGCCTTAAACTAATTTCCGTGAAAATAAAAGTCATGCAAGTGAAAACGGCCGTTTTCCCGATTTTTTTAGGTTTTTCGGTCTTGGGGGTGGAAAGGGGTGAAGACGAGGTTCGCAAATTCTGATTCTTTGTGGATAGTTAGAATAGGTGGCCTTAAACTAATTTCCGTGAAAAGAAAAGTCATGCAAGTGAAAACGGCGGTTTTCCCGATTTTTTTAAGTTTTTCGGTCTTGGGCTGGAAAGGGGTGAAGACGAGGTTCGCAAATTCTGATTCTTTGTGGATAGTTAGAATAGGTGGCCTTAAACTAATTTCCGTGAAAAGAAAAGTCATGCAAGTGAAAACGGCGGTTTCCCCGATTTTTTTACGTTTTTCGGTCTTGGGGGTGGAAAGGGGTGAAGACGAGGTTCGCAAATTCTGATTCTTTGTGGATAGTTAGAATAGGTGGCCTTAAACTAATTTCCGTGAAAAGAAAAGTCATGCAAGTGAAAACGGCGGTTTTCCCGATTTTTTTAAGTTTTTCGGTCTTGGGGGTGGAAAGGGGTGAAGACGAGGTTCGCAAATTCTGATTCTTTGTGGATAGTTAGAATAGGTGGCCTTAAACTAATTTCCGTGAAAAGAAAAGTCATGCAAGTGAAAACGGCGGTTTCCCCGATTTTTTTACGTTTTTCGGGCTTGGGGGTGGAAAGGGGTGAAGACGAGGTTCGCAAATTCTGATTCTTCGTGGATAGTTAGAATAGGTGGCCTTAAACTAATTTCCGTGAAAAGAAAAGTCATGCAAGTGAAAACGGCGGTTTCCCCGATTTTTTTACGTTTTTCGGTCTTGGGGGTGGAAAGGGGTGAAGACGAGGTTCGCAAATTCTGATTATTTGTGGATAGTTAGAATAGGTGGCCTTAAACTAATTTCCGTGAAAAGAAAAGTCATGCAAGTGAAAACGGCGGTTTCCCCGATTTTTTTACGTTTTTCGGTCTTGAGGGTGGAAAGGGGTGAAGACGAGGTTCGCAAATTCTGATTCTTCGTGGATAGTTAGAATAGGTGGCCTTAAATTAATTTCCGTGAAAAGAAAAGTCATGCAAGTGAAAACGGCGGTTTTCCCGATTTTTTAAAGTTTTTCGGTCTTGGGGGTGGAAAGGGGTGAAGACGAGGTTCGCAAATTCTGATTCTTTGTGGATAGTTAGAATAGGTGGCCTTAAACTAATTTCCGTGAAAAGAAAAGTCATGCAAGTGAAAACGGCGGTTTCCCCGATTTTTTAAAGTTTTTCGGTCTTGGGGGTGGAAAGGGGTGAAGACGAGGTTCGCAAATTCTGATTCTTTGTGGATAGTTAGAATAGGTGGCCTTAAACTAATTTCCGTGAAAATAAAAGTCATGCAAGTGAAAACGGCCGTTTTCCCGATTTTTTTAGGTTTTTCGGTCTTGGGGGTGGAAAGGGGTGAAGACGAGGTTCGCAAATTCTGATTCTTTGTGGATAGTTAGAATAGGTGGCCTTAAACTAATTTCCGTGAAAAGAAAAGTCATGCAAGTGAAAACGGCGGTTTTCCCGATTTTTTAAAGTTTTTCGGTCTTGGGGGTGGAAAGGGGTGAAGACGAGGTTCGCAAATTCTGATTCTTTGTGGATAGTTAGAATAGGTGGCCTTAAACTAATTTCCGTGAAAAGAAAAGTCATGCAAGTGAAAACGGCGGTTTCCCCGATTTTTTTACGTTTTTCGGGCTTGGGGGTGGAAAGGGGTGAAGACGAGGTTCGCAAATTCTGATTCTTCGTGGATAGTTAGAATAGGTGGCCTTAAACTAATTTCCGTGAAAAGAAAAGTCATGCAAGTGAAAACGGCGGTTTCCCCGATTTTTTTACGTTTTTCGGTCTTGGGGGTGGAAAGGGGTGAAGACGAGGTTCGCAAATTCTGATTATTTGTGGATAGTTAGAATAGGTGGCCTTAAACTAATTTCCGTGAAAAGAAAAGTCATGCAAGTGAAAACGGCGGTTTCCCCGATTTTTTTACGTTTTTCGGTCTTGAGGGTGGAAAGGGGTGAAGACGAGGTTCGCAAATTCTGATTCTTCGTGGATAGTTAGAATAGGTGGCCTTAAACTAATTTCCGTGAAAAGAAAAGTCATGCAAGTGAAAACGGCGGTTTCCCCGATTTTTTTAAATTTTTCGGTCTTGGGGTGGAAAGGGGTGAAGACGAGGTTCGCAAATTCTGATTCTTTGTGGATAGTTAGAATAGGTGGCCTTAAACTAATTTCCGTGAAAATAAAAGTCATGCAAGTGAAAACGGCCGTTTTACCGATTTTTTTAGGTTTTTCGGTCTTGGGGGTGGAAAGGGGTGAAGACGAGGTTCGCAAATTCTGATTCTTTGTGGATAGTTAGAATAGGTGGCCTTAAACTAATTTCCGTGAAAAGAAAAGTCATGCAAGTGAAAACGGCGGTTTTCCCGATTTTTTTAAGTTTTTCGGTCTTGGGGGTGGAAAGGGGTGAAGACGAGGTTCGCAAATTCTGATTCTTTGTGGATAGTTAGAATAGGTGGCCTTAAACTAATTTCCGTGAAAAGAAAAGTCATGCAAGTGAAAACGGCGGTTTTCCCGATTTTTTAAAGTTTTTCGGTCTTGGGGGTGGAAAGGGGTGAAGACGAGGTTCGCAAATTCTGATTCTTTGTGGATAGTTAGAATAGGTGGCCTTAAACTAATTTCCGTGAAAATAAAAGTCATGCAAGTGAAAACGGCCGTTTTCCCGATTTTTGTAGGTTTTTCGGTCTTGGGGGTGGAAAGGGGTGAAGACGAGGTTCGCAAATTCTGATTCTTTGTGGATAGTTAGAATAGGTGGCCTTAAACTAATTTCCGTGAAAAGAAAAGTCATGCAAGTGAAAACGGCGGTTTCCCCGATTTTTTTACGTTTTTCGGTCTTGGGGGTGGAAAGGGGTGAAGACGAGGTTCGCAAATTCTGATTATTTGTGGATAGTTAGAATAGGTGGCCTTAAACTAATTTCCGTGAAAAGAAAAGTCATGCAAGTGAAAACGGCGGTTTCCCCGATTTTTTTACGTTTTTCGGTCTTGGGGGTGGAAAGGGGTGAAGACGAGGTTCGCAAATTCTGATTATTTGTGGATAGTTAGAATAGGTGGCCTTAAACTAATTTCCGTGAAAAGAAAAGTCATGCAAGTGAAAACGGCGGTTTCCCCGATTTTTTTACGTTTTTCGGTCTTGGGGGTGGAAAGGGGTGAAGACGAGGTTCGCAAATTCTGATTATTTGTGGATAGTTAGAATAGGTGGCCTTAAACTAATTTCCGTGAAAAGAAAAGTCATGCAAGTGAAAACGGCGGTTTCCCCGATTTTTTTACGTTTTTCGGTCTTGGGGGTGGAAAGGGGTGAAGACGAGGTTCGCAAATTCTGATTATTTGTGGATAGTTAGAATAGGTGGCCTTAAACTAATTTCCGTGAAAAGAAAAGTCATGCAAGTGAAAACGGCGGTTTCCCCGATTTTTTTACGTTTTTCGGTCTTGGGGGTGGAAAGGGGTGAAGACGAGGTTCGCAAATTCTGATTATTTGTGGATAGTTAGAATAGGTGGCCTTAAACTAATTTCCGTGAAAATAAAAGTCATGCAAGTGAAAACGGCCGTTTTCCCGATTTTTTTACGTTTTTCGGTCTTGGGGGTGGAAAGGGGTGAAGACGAGGTTCGCAAATTCTGATTCTTTGTGGATAGTTAGAATAGGTGGCCTTAAACTAATTTCCGTGAAAATAAAAGTCATGCAAGTGAAAACGGCCGTTTTCCCGATTTTTTTAGGTTTTTCGGTCTTGGGGGTGGAAAGGGGTGAAGACGAGGTTCGCAAATTCTGATTCCTTGTGGATAGTTAGAATAGGTGGCCTTAAACTAATTTCCGTGAAAATAAAAGTCATGCAAGTGAAAACGGCCGTTTTCCCGATTTTTTTAGATTTTTCGGTCTTGGGGGTGGAAAGGGGTGAAGACGAGGTTCGCAAATTCTGATTCTTTGTGGATAGTTAGAATAGGTGGCCTTAAACTAATTTCCGTGAAAAGAAAAGTCATGCAAGTGAAAACGGCGGTTTTCCCGATTTTTTTAAGTTTTTCGGTCTTGAGGGTGGAAAGGGATGAAGACGAGGTTCGCAAATTCTGATTCTTTGTGGATAGTTAGAATAGGTGGCCTTAAACTAATTTCCGTGAAAAGAAAAGTCATGCAAGTGAAAACGGCGGTTTCCCCAATTTTTTTACGTTTTTCGGTCTTGGGGGTGGAAAGGGGTGAAGACGAGGTTCGCAAATTCTGATTATTGGTGGATAGTTAGAATAGGTGGCCTTAAACTAATTTCCGTGAAAAGAAAAGTCATGCAAGTGAAAATGGCGGTTTTCCCGATTTTTTAAAGTTTTTCGGTCTTGGGGTGGAAAGGGGTGAAGACGAGGTTCGCAAATTCTGATTCTTTGTTGATAGTTAGAATAGGTGGCCTTAAACTAATTTCCGTGAAAAGAAAAGTCATGCAAGTGAAAACGGCGGTTTTCCCGATTTTTTAAAGTTTTTCGGTCTTGGGGGTGGAAAGGGGTGAAGACGAGGTTCGCAAATTCTGATTCTTTGTGGATAGTTAGAATAGGTGGCCTTAAACTAATTTCCGTGAAAATAAAAGTCATGCAAGTGAAAACGGCCGTTTTCCCGATTTTTTTAGGTTTTTCGGTCTTGGGGGTGGAAAGGGGTGAAGACGAGGTTCGCAAATTCTGATTCTTTGTGGATAGTTAGAATAGGTGGCCTTAAACTAATTTCCGTGAAAAGAAAAGTCATGCAAGTGAAAACGGCGGTTTTCCCGATTTTTTTAAGTTTTTCGGTCTTGGGGGTGGAAAGGGGTGAAGACGAGGTTCGCAAATTCTGATTCTTTGTGGATAGTTAGAATAGGTGGCCTTAAACTAATTTCCGTGAAAAGAAAAGTCATGCAAGTGAAAACGGCGGTTTCCCCGATTTTTTTACGTTTTTCGGTCTTGGGGGTGGAAAGGGGTGAAGACGAGGTTCGCAAATTCTGATTCTTCGTGGATAGTTAGAATAGGTGGCCTTAAACTAATTTCCGTGAAAAGAAAAGTCATGCAAGTGAAAACGGCGGTTTCCCCGATTTTTTTACGTTTTTCGGTCTTGGGGGTGGAAAGGGGTGAAGACGAGGTTCGCAAATTCTGATTCTTCGTGGATAGTTAGAATAGGTGGCCTTAAACTAATTTCCGTGAAAAGAAAAGTCATGCAAGTGAAAACGGCGGTTTCCCCGATTTTTTTAAGTTTTTCGGTCTTGGGGGTGGAAAGGGGTGAAGACGAGGTTCGCAAATTCTGATTCTTTGTGGATAGTTAGAATAGGTGGCCAAAAACTAACTTCCGTGAAAAGAAAAGTCATGCAAGTGAAAACGGCGGTTTCCCCGATTTTTTTACGTTTTTCGGTCTTGAGGGTGGAAAGGGGTGAAGACGAGGTTCGCAAATTCTGATTCTTCGTGGATAGTTAGAATAGGTGGCCTTAAACTAATTTCCGTGAAAAGAAAAGTCATGCAAGTGAAAACGGCGGTTTCCCCGATTTTTTTAAGTTTTTCGGTCTTGGGGGTGGAAAGGGGTGAAGACGAGGTTCGCAAATTCTGATTCTTTGTGGATAGTTAGAATAGGTGGCCTTAAACTAATTTCCGTGAAAATAAAAGTCATGCAAGTGAAAACGGCCGTTTTCCCGATTTTTTTACGTTTTTCGGTCTTGGGGGTGGAAAGGGGTGAAGACGAGGTTCGCAAATTCTGATTCTTCGTGGATAGTTAGAATAGGTGGCCTTAAACTAATTTCCCTGAAAAGAAAAGTCATGCAAGTGAAAACGGCGGTTTTCCCGATTTTTTAAAGTTTTTCGGTGTTAGGGGTGGAAAGGGGTGAAGACGAGGTTCGCAAATTCTGATTCTTTGTGGATAGTTAGAATAGGTGGCCTTAAACTAATTTCCGTGAAAATAAAAGTCATGCAAGTGAAAACGGCCGTTTTCCCGATTTTTTTAGGTTTTTCGGTCTTGGGGGTGGAAAGGGGTGAAGACGAGGTTCGCAAATTCTGATTCTTCGTGGATAGTTAGAATAGGTGGCCTTAAACTAATTTCCCTGAAAAGAAAAGTCATGCAAGTGAAAACGGCGGTTTTCCCGATTTTTTAAAGTTTTTCGGTCTTGGGGGTGGAAAGGGGTGAAGACGAGGTTCGCAAATTCTGATTCTTTGTGGATAGTTAGAATAGGTGGCCTTAAACTAATTTCCGCGAAAATAAAAGTCATGCAAGTGAAAACGGCCGTTTTCCCGATTTTTTTAGGTTTTTCGGTCTTGGGGGTGGAAAGGGGTGAAGACGAGGTTCGCAAATTCTGATTCTTTGTGGATAGTTAGAATAGGTGGCCTTAAACTAATTTCCGTGAAAAGAAAAGTCATGCAAGTGAAAACGGCGGTTTTCCCGATTTTTTTAAGTTTTTCGGTCTTGGGGGTGGAAAGGGGTGAAGACGAGGTTAGCAAATTCTGATTCTTTGTGGATAGTTAGAATAGGTGGCCTTAAACTAATTTCCGTGAAAAGAAAAGTCATGCAAGTGAAAACGGCGGTTTCCCCGATTTTTTTACGTTTTTCGGTCTTGGGGGTGGAAAGGGGTGAAGACGAGGTTCGCAAATTCTGATTATTTGTGGATAGTTAGAATAGGTGGCCTTAAACTAATTTCCGTGAAAAGAAAAGTCATGCAAGTGAAAACGGCGGTTTCCCCGATTTTTTTACGTTTTTCGGTCTTGGGGGTGGAAAGGGGTGAAGACGAGGTTCGCAAATTCTGATTATTTGTGGATAGTTAGAATAGGTGGCCTTAAACTAATTTCCGTGAAAATAAAAGTCATGCAAGTGAAAACGGCCGTTTTCCCGATTTTTTTACGTTTTTCGGTCTTGGGGGTGGAAAGGGGTGAAGACGAGGTTCGCAAATTCTGATTCTTCGTGGATAGTTAGAATAGGTGGCCTTAAACTAATTTCCGTGAAAAGAAAAGTCATGCAAGTGAAAACGGCGGTTTTCCCGATTTTTTTAAGTTTTTCGGTCTTGGGGGTGGAAAGGGGTGAAGACGAGGTTCGCAAATTCTGATTCTTTGTGGATAGTTAGAATAGGTGGCCTTAAACTAATTTCCGTGAAAAGAAAAGTCATGCAAGTGAAAACGGCGGTTTCCCCGATTTTTTTACGTTTTTCGGTCTTGGGGGTGGAAAGGGGTGAAGACGAGGTTCGCAAATTCTGATTCTTCGTGGATAGTTAGAATAGGTGGCCTTAAACTAATTTCCGTGAAAAGAAAAGTCATGCAAGTGAAAACGGCGGTTTCCCCGATTTTTTTACGTTTTTCGGTCTTGGGGGTGGAAAGGGGTGAAGACGAGGTTCGCAAATTCTGATTCTTCGTGGATAGTTAGAATAGGTGGCCTTAAACTCATTTCCGTGAAAAGAAAAGTCATGCAAGTGAAAACGGCGGTTTCCCCGATTTTTTTAAGTTTTTCGGTCTTGGGGGTGGAAAGGGGTGAAGACGAGGTTCGCAAATTCTGATTCTTTGTGGATAGTTAGAATAGGTGGCCAAAAACTAACTTCCGTGAAAAGAAAAGTCATGCAAGTGAAAACGGCGGTTTCCCCGATTTTTTTACGTTTTTCGGTCTTGAGGGTGGAAAGGGGTGAAGACGAGGTTCGCAAATTCTGATTCTTCGTGGATAGTTAGAATAGGTGGCCTTAAACTAATTTCCGTGAAAAGAAAAGTCATGCAAGTGAAAACGGCGGTTTCCCCGATTTTTTTAAGTTTTTCGGTCTTGGGGGTGGAAAGGGGTGAAGACGAGGTTCGCAAATTCTGATTCTTTGTGGATAGTTAGAATAGGTGGCCTTAAACTAATTTCCGTGAAAATAAAAGTCATGCAAGTGAAAACGGCCGTTTTCCCGATTTTTTTACGTTTTTCGGTCTTGGGGGTGGAAAGGGGTGAAGACGAGGTTCGCAAATTCTGATTCTTCGTGGATAGTTAGAATAGGTGGCCTTAAACTAATTTCCCTGAAAAGAAAAGTCATGCAAGTGAAAACGGCGGTTTTCCCGATTTTTTAAAGTTTTTCGGTCTTAGGGGTGGAAAGGGGTGAAGACGAGGTTCGCAAATTCTGATTCTTTGTGGATAGTTAGAATAGGTGGCCTTAAACTAATTTCCGTGAAAATAAAAGTCATGCAAGTGAAAACGGCCGTTTTCCCGATTTTTTTAGGTTTTTCGGTCTTGGGGGTGGAAAGGGGTGAAGACGAGGTTCGCAAATTCTGATTCTTCGTGGATAGTTAGAATAGGTGGCCTTAAACTAATTTCCCTGAAAAGAAAAGTCATGCAAGTGAAAACGGCGGTTTTCCCGATTTTTTAAAGTTTTTCGGTCTTGGGGGTGGAAAGGGGTGAAGACGAGGTTCGCAAATTCTGATTCTTTGTGGATAGTTAGAATAGGTGGCCTTAAACTAATTTCCGCGAAAATAAAAGTCATGCAAGTGAAAACGGCCGTTTTCCCGATTTTTTTAGGTTTTTCGGTCTTGGGGGTGGAAAGGGGTGAAGACGAGGTTCGCAAATTCTGATTCTTTGTGGATAGTTAGAATAGGTGGCCTTAAACTAATTTCCGTGAAAAGAAAAGTCATGCAAGTGAAAACGGCGGTTTTCCCGATTTTTTTAAGTTTTTCGGTCTTGGGGGTGGAAAGGGGTGAAGACGAGGTTAGCAAATTCTGATTCTTTGTGGATAGTTAGAATAGGTGGCCTTAAACTAATTTCCGTGAAAAGAAAAGTCATGCAAGTGAAAACGGCGGTTTCCCCGATTTTTTTACGTTTTTCGGTCTTGGGGGTGGAAAGGGGTGAAGACGAGGTTCGCAAATTCTGATTATTTGTGGATAGTTAGAATAGGTGGCCTTAAACTAATTTCCGTGAAAAGAAAAGTCATGCAAGTGAAAACGGCGGTTTCCCCGATTTTTTTACGTTTTTCGGTCTTGGGGGTGGAAAGGGGTGAAGACGAGGTTCGCAAATTCTGATTATTTGTGGATAGTTAGAATAGGTGGCCTTAAACTAATTTCCGTGAAAATAAAAGTCATGCAAGTGAAAACGGCCGTTTTCCCGATTTTTTTACGTTTTTCGGTCTTGGGGGTGGAAAGGGGTGAAGACGAGGTTCGCAAATTCTGATTCTTCGTGGATAGTTAGAATAGGTGGCCTTAAACTAATTTCCGTGAAAAGAAAAGTCATGCAAGTGAAAACGGCGGTTTTCCCGATTTTTTTAAGTTTTTCGGTCTTGGGGGTGGAAAGGGGTGAAGACGAGGTTCGCAAATTCTGATTCTTTGTGGATAGTTAGAATAGGTGGCCTTAAACTAATTTCCGTGAAAAGAAAAGTCATGCAAGTGAAAACGGCGGTTTCCCCGATTTTTTTACGTTTTTCGGTCTTGGGGGTGGAAAGGGGTGAAGACGAGGTTCGCAAATTCTGATTCTTCGTGGATAGTTAGAATAGGTGGCCTTAAACTAATTTCCGTGAAAAGAAAAGTCATGCAAGTGAAAACGGCGGTTTCCCCGATTTTTTTACGTTTTTCGGTCTTGGGGGTGGAAAGGGGTGAAGACGAGGTTCGCAAATTCTGATTCTTCGTGGATAGTTAGAATAGGTGGCCTTAAACTCATTTCCGTGAAAAGAAAAGTCATGCAAGTGAAAACGGCGGTTTCCCCGATTTTTTTAAGTTTTTCGGTCTTGGGGGTGGAAAGGGGTGAAGACGAGGTTCGCAAATTCTGATTCTTTGTGGATAGTTAGAATAGGTGGCCAAAAACTAACTTCCGTGAAAAGAAAAGTCATGCAAGTGAAAACGGCGGTTTCCCCGATTTTTTTACGTTTTTCGGTCTTGAGGGTGGAAAGGGGTGAAGACGAGGTTCGCAAATTCTGATTCTTCGTGGATAGTTAGAATAGGTGGCCTTAAACTAATTTCCGTGAAAAGAAAAGTCATGCAAGTGAAAACGGCGGTTTCCCCGATTTTTTTAAGTTTTTCGGTCTTGGGGGTGGAAAGGGGTGAAGACGAGGTTCGCAAATTCTGATTCTTTGTGGATAGTTAGAATAGGTGGCCTTAAACTAATTTCCGTGAAAATAAAAGTCATGCAAGTGAAAACGGCCGTTTTCCCGATTTTTTTACGTTTTTCGGTCTTGGGGGTGGAAAGGGGTGAAGACGAGGTTCGCAAATTCTGATTCTTCGTGGATAGTTAGAATAGGTGGCCTTAAACTAATTTCCCTGAAAAGAAAAGTCATGCAAGTGAAAACGGCGGTTTTCCCGATTTTTTAAAGTTTTTCGGTCTTAGGGGTGGAAAGGGGTGAAGACGAGGTTCGCAAATTCTGATTCTTTGTGGATAGTTAGAATAGGTGGCCTTAAACTAATTTCCGTGAAAATAAAAGTCATGCAAGTGAAAACGGCCGTTTTCCCGATTTTTTTAGGTTTTTCGGTCTTGGGGGTGGAAAGGGGTGAAGACGAGGTTCGCAAATTCTGATTCTTCGTGGATAGTTAGAATAGGTGGCCTTAAACTAATTTCCCTGAAAAGAAAAGTCATGCAAGTGAAAACGGCGGTTTTCCCGATTTTTTAAAGTTTTTCGGTCTTGGGGGTGGAAAGGGGTGAAGACGAGGTTCGCAAATTCTGATTCTTTGTGGATAGTTAGAATAGGTGGCCTTAAACTAATTTCCGCGAAAATAAAAGTCATGCAAGTGAAAACGGCCGTTTTCCCGATTTTTTTAGGTTTTTCGGTCTTGGGGGTGGAAAGGGGTGAAGACGAGGTTCGCAAATTCTGATTCTTCGTGGATAGTTAGAATAGGTGGCCTTAAACTAATTTCCGTGAAAAGAAAAGTCATGCAAGTGAAAACGGCGGTTTTCCCGATTTTTTTAAGTTTTTCGGTCTTGGGGGTGGAAAGGGGTGAAGACGAGGTTCGCAAATTCTGATTCTTTGTGGATAGTTAGAATAGGTGGCCTTAAACTAATTTCCGTGAAAAGAAAAGTCATGCAAGTGAAAACGGCGGTTTCCCCGATTTTTTTACGTTTTTCGGTCTTGGGGGTGGAAAGGGGTGAAGACGAGGTTCGCAAATTCTGATTATTTGTGGATAGTTAGAATAGGTGGCCTTAAACTAATTTCCGTGAAAAGAAAAGTCATGCAAGTGAAAACGGCGGTTTCCCCGATTTTTTTACGTTTTTCGGTCTTGGGGGTGGAAAGGGGTGAAGACGAGGTTCGCAAATTCTGATTATTTGTGGATAGTTAGAATAGGTGGCCTTAAACTAATTTCCGTGAAAATAAAAGTCATGCAAGTGAAAACGGCCGTTTTCCCGATTTTTTTACGTTTTTCGGTCTTGGGGGTGGAAAGGGGTGAAGACGAGGTTCGCAAATTCTGATTCTTCGTGGATAGTTAGAATAGGTGGCCTTAAACTAATTTCCCTGAAAAGAAAAGTCATGCAAGTGAAAACGGCGGTTTTCCCGATTTTTTAAAGTTTTTCGGTCTTGGGGGTGGAAAGGGGTGAAGACGAGGTTCGCAAATTCTGATTCTTTGTGGATAGTTAGAATAGGTGGCCTTAAACTAATTTCCGTGAAAATAAAAGTCATGCAAGTGAAAACGGCCGTTTTCCCGATTTTTTTAGGTTTTTCGGTCTTGGGGGTGGAAAGGGGTGAAGACGAGGTTCGCAAATTCTGATTCTTTGTGGATAGTTAGAATAGGTGGCCTTAAACTAATTTCCGTGAAAATAAAAGTCATGCAAGTGAAAACGGCCGTTTTCCCGATTTTTTTAGGTTTTTTGGTCTTGGGGGTTTAAAGGGGTGAAGACGAGGTTCGCAAATTCTGATTCTTTGTGGATAGTTAGAATAGGTGGCCTTAAACTAATTTCCGTGAAAAGAAAAGTCATGCAAGTGAAAACGGCGGTTTCCCCGATTTTTTTACGTTTTTCGGTCTTGGGGGTGGAAAGGGGTGAAGACGAGGTTCGCAAATTCTGATTATTTGTGGATAGTTAGAATAGGTGGCCTTAAACTAATTTCCGTGAAAATAAAAGTCATGCAAGTGAAAACGGCCGTTTTCCCGATTTTTTTACGTTTTTCGGTCTTGGGGGTGGAAAGGGGTGAAGACGAGGTTCGCAAATTCTGATTCTTCGTGGATAGTTAGAATAGGTGGCCTTAAACTAATTTCCCTGAAAAGAAAAGTCATGCAAGTGAAAACGGCGGTTTTCCCGATTTTTTAAAGTTTTTCGGTCTTGGGGGTGGAAAGGGGTGAAGACGAGGTTCGCAAATTCTGATTCTTTGTGGATAGTTAGAATAGGTGGCCTTAAACTAATTTCCGTGAAAATAAAAGTCATGCAAGTGAAAACGGCCGTTTTCCCGATTTTTTTAGGTTTTTCGGTCTTGGGGGTGAAAAGGGGTGAAGACGAGGTTCGCAAATTCTGATTCTTTGTGGATAGTTAGAATAGGTGGCCTTAAACTAATTTCCGTGAAAAGAAAAGTCATGCAAGTGAAAACGGCGGTTTTCCCGATTTTTTTAAGTTTTTCGGTCTTGAGGGTGGAAAGGGGTGAAGACGAGGTTCGCAAATTCTGATTCTTTGTGGATAGTTAGAATAGGTGGCCTTAAACTAATTTCCGTGAAAAGAAAAGTCATGCAAGTGAAAACGGCGGTTTCCCCGATTTTTTTACGTTTTTCGGTCTTGGGGGTGGAAAGGGGTGAAGACGAGGTTCGCAAATTCTGATTATTTGTGGATAGTTAGAATAGGTGGCCTTAAACTAATTTCCGTGAAAAGAAAAGTCATGCAAGTGAAAACGGCGGTTTCCCCGATTTTTTTACGTTTTTCGGTCTTGGGGGTGGAAAGGGGTGAAGACGAGGTTCGCAAATTCTGATTCTTCGTGGATAGTTAGAATAGGTGGCCTTAAACTAATTTCCGTGAAAAGAAAAGTCATGCAAGTGAAAACGGCGGTTTCCCCGATTTTTTTACGTTTTTCGGTCTTGGGGGTGGAAAGGGGTGAAGACGAGGTTCGCAAATTCTGATTCTTCGTGGATAGTTAGAATAGGTGGCCTTAAACTAATTTCCGTGAAAAGAAAAGTCATGCAAGTGAAAACGGCGGTTTCCCCGATTTTTTTAAGTTTTTCGGTCTTGGGGGTGGAAAGGGGTGAAGACGAGGTTCGCAAATTCTGATTCTTTGTGGATAGTTAGAATAGGTGGCCTTAAACTAATTTCCGTGAAAAGAAAAGTCATGCAAGTGAAAACGGCGGTTTCCCCGATTTTTTTACGTTTTTCGGTCTTGAGGGTGGAAAGGGGTGAAGACGAGGTTCGCAAATTCTGATTCTTCGTGGATAGTTAGAATAGGTGGCCTTAAACTAATTTCCGTGAAAAGAAAAGTCATGCAAGTGAAAACGGCGGTTTCCCCGATTTTTTTACGTTTTTCGGTCTTGGGGGTGGAAAGAAGTGAAGACGAGGTTCGCAAATTCTGATTCTTTGTGGATAGTTAGAATAGGTGGCCTTAAACTAATTTCCGTGAAAAGAAAAGTCATGCAAGTGAAAACGGCGGTTTCCCCGATTTTTTTACGTTTTTCGGTCTTGAGGGTGGAAAGGGGTGAAGACGAGGTTCGCAAATTCTGATTCTTCGTGGATAGTTAGAATAGGTGGCCTTAAACTAATTTCCGTGAAAATAAAAGTCATGCAAGTGAAAACGGCCGTTTTCCCGATTTTTTTACGTTTTTCGGTCTTGGGGGTGGAAAGGGGTGAAGACGAGGTTCGCAAATTCTGATTCTTCGTGGATAGTTAGAATAGGTGGCCTTAAACTAATTTCCCTGAAAAGAAAAGTCATGCAAGTGAAAACGGCGGTTTTCCCGATTTTTTAAAGTTTTTCGGTCTTGGGGGTGGAAAGGGGTGAAGACGAGGTTCGCAAATTCTGATTCTTTGTGGATAGTTAGAATAGGTGGCCTTAAACTAATTTCCGTGAAAATAAAAGTCATGCAAGTGAAAACGGCCGTTTTCCCGATTTTTTTAGGTTTTTCGGTCTTGGGGGTGGAAAGGGGTGAAGACGAGGTTCGCAAATCCTGATTCTTTGTGGATAGTTAGAATAGGTGGCCTTAAACTAATTTCCGTGAAAATAAAAGTCATGCAAGTGAAAACGGCCGTTTTCCCGATTTTTTTAGGTTTTTCGGTCTTGGGGGTGGAAAGGGGTGAAGACGAGGTTCGCAAATTCTGATTCTTTGTGGATAGTTAGAATAGGTGGCCTTAAACTAATTTCCGTGAAAAGAAAAGTCATGCAAGTGAAAACGGCGGTTTCCCCGATTTTTTTACGTTTTTCGGTCTTGGGGGTGGAAAGGGGTGAAGACGAGGTTCGCAAATTCTGATTCTTCGTGGATAGTTAGAATAGGTGGCCTTAAACTAATTTCCGTGAAAAGAAAAGTCATGCAAGTGAAAACGGCGGTTTCCCCGATTTTTTTAAGTTTTTCGGTCTTGGGGGTGGAAAGGGGTGAAGACGAGGTTCGCAAATTCTGATTCTTTGTGGATAGTTAGAATAGGTGGCCTTAAACTAATTTCCGTGAAAAGAAAAGTCATGCAAGTGAAAACGGCGGTTTCCCCGATTTTTTTACGTTTTTCGGTCTTGAGGGTGGAAAGGGGTGAAGACGAGGTTCGCAAATTCTGATTCTTCGTGGATAGTTAGAATAGGTGGCCTTAAACTAATTTCCGTGAAAAGAAAAGTCATGCAAGTGAAAACGGCGGTTTCCCCGATTTTTTTACGTTTTTCGGTCTTGGGGGTGGAAAGAAGTGAAGACGAGGTTCGCAAATTCTGATTCTTTGTGGATAGTTAGAATAGGTGGCCTTAAACTAATTTCCGTGAAAAGAAAAGTCATGCAAGTGAAAACGGCGGTTTCCCCGATTTTTTTACGTTTTTCGGTCTTGAGGGTGGAAAGGGGTGAAGACGAGGTTCGCAAATTCTGATTCTTCGTGGATAGTTAGAATAGGTGGCCTTAAACTAATTTCCGTGAAAATAAAAGTCATGCAAGTGAAAACGGCCGTTTTCCCGATTTTTTTACGTTTTTCGGTCTTGGGGGTGGAAAGGGGTGAAGACGAGGTTCGCAAATTCTGATTCTTCGTGGATAGTTAGAATAGGTGGCCTTAAACTAATTTCCCTGAAAAGAAAAGTCATGCAAGTGAAAACGGCGGTTTTCCCGATTTTTTAAAGTTTTTCGGTCTTGGGGGTGGAAAGGGGTGAAGACGAGGTTCGCAAATTCTGATTCTTTGTGGATAGTTAGAATAGGTGGCCTTAAACTAATTTCCGTGAAAATAAAAGTCATGCAAGTGAAAACGGCCGTTTTCCCGATTTTTTTAGGTTTTTCGGTCTTGGGGGTGGAAAGGGGTGAAGACGAGGTTCGCAAATTCTGATTTTTTGTGGATAGTTAGAATAGGTGGCCTTAAACTAATTTCCGTGAAAAGAAAAGTCATGCAAGTGAAAACGGCGGTTTCCCCGATTTTTTTACGTTTTTCGGTCTTGGGGGTGGAAAGGGGTGAAGACGAGGTTCGCAAATTCTGATTATTTGTGGATAGTTAGAATAGGTGACCTTAAACTAATTTCCGTGAAAAGAAAAGTCATGCATGTGAAAACGGCGGTTTCCCCGATTTTTTTACGTTTTTCGGTCTTGGGGGTGGAAAGGGGTGAAGGCGAGGTTCGCAAATTCTGATTATTTGTGGATAGTTAGAATAGGTGGCCTTAAACTAATTTCCGTGAAAAGAAAAGTCATGCAAGTGAAAACGGCGGTTTTCCCGATTTTTTAAAGTTTTTCGGTCTTGGGGGTGGAAAGGGGTGAAGACGAGGTTCGCAAATTCTGATTCTTTGTGGATAGTTAGAATAGGTGGCCTTAAACTAATTTCCCTGAAAAGAAAAGTCATGCAAGTGAAAACGGCGGTTTTCCCGATTTTTTAAAGTTTTTCGGTCTTGGGGGTGGAAAGGGGTGAAGACGAGGTTCGCAAATTCTGATTCTTTGTGGATAGTTAGAATAGGTGGCCTTAAACTAATTTCCGTGAAAATAAAAGTCATGCAAGTGAAAACGGCCGTTTTCCCGATTTTTTTAGGTTTTTCGGTCTTGGGGGTGGAAAGGGGTGAAGACGAGGTTCGCAAATTCTGATTCTTTGTGGATAGTTAGAATAGGTGGCCTTAAACTAATTTCCGTGAAAAGAAAAGTCATGCAAGTGAAAACGGCGGTTTTCCCGATTTTTTAAAGTTTTTCGGTCTTGGGGGTGGAAAGGGGTGAAGACGAGGTTCGCAAATTCTGATTCTTTGTGGATAGTTAGAATAGGTGGCCTTAAACTAATTTCCGTGAAAAGAAAAGTCATGCAAGTGAAAACGGCGGTTTTCCCGATTTTTTAAAGTTTTTCGGTCTTGGGGGTGGAAAGGGGTGAAGACGAGGTTCGCAAATTCTGATTCTTTGTGGATAGTTAGAATAGGTGGCCTTAAACTAATTTCCGTGAAAAGAAAAGTCATGCAAGTGAAAACGGCGGTTTCCCCGATTTTTTTACGTTTTTCGGTCTTGGGGGTGGAAAGGGGTGAAGACGAGGTTCGCAAATTCTGATTATTTGTGGATAGTTAGAATAGGTGGCCTTAAACTAATTTCCGTGAAAATAAAAGTCATGCAAGTGAAAACGGCCGTTTTCCCGATTTTTTTACGTTTTTCGGTCTTGGGGGTGGAAAGGGGTGAAGACGAGGTTCGCAAATTCTGATTCTTCGTGGATAGTTAGAATAGGTGGCCTTAAACTAATTTCCCTGAAAAGAAAAGTCATGCAAGTGAAAACGGCGGTTTTCCCGATTTTTTAAAGTTTTTCGGTCTTGGGGGTGGAAAGGGGTGAAGACGAGGTTCGCAAATTCTGATTCTTTGTGGATAGTTAGAATAGGTGGCCTTAAACTAATTTCCGTGAAAATAAAAGTCATGCAAGTGAAAACGGCCGTTTTCCCGATTTTTTTAGGTTTTTCGGTCTTGGGGGTGGAAAGGGGTGAAGACGAGGTTCGCAAATTCTGATTCTTTGTGGATAGTTAGAATAGGTGGCCTTAAACTAATTTCCGTGAAAAGAAAAGTCATGCAATTGAAAACGGCGGTTTTCCCGATTTTTTTAAGTTTTTCGGTCTTGGGGGTGGAAAGGGGTGAAGACGAGGTTCGCAAATTCTGATTCTTTGTGGATAGTTAGAATAGGTGGCCTTAAACTAATTTCCGTGAAAAGAAAAGTCATGCAAGTGAAAACGGCGGTTTTCCCGATTTTTTAAAGTTTTTCGGTCTTGGGGGTGGAAAGGGGTGAAGACGAGGTTCGCAAATTCTGATTCTTTGTGGATAGTTAGAATAGGTGGCCTTAAACTAATTTCCGTGAAAATAAAAGTCATGCAAGTGAAAACGGCCGTTTTCCCGATTTTTTTAGGTTTTTCGGTCTTGGGGGTGGAAAGGGGTGAAGACGAGGTTCGCAAATTCTGATTCTTTGTGGATAGTTAGAATAGGTGGCCTTAAACTAATTTCCGTGAAAAGAAAAGTCATGCAAGTGAAAACGACGGTTTCCCCGATTTTTTTACGTTTTTCGGTCTTGGGGGTGGAAAGGGGTGAAGACGAGGTTCGCAAATTCTGATTATTTGTGGATAGTTAGAATAGGTGGCCTTAAACTAATTTCCGTGAAAAGAAAAGTCATGCAAGTGAAAACGGCGGTTTTCCCGATTTTTTAAAGTTTTTCGGTCTTGGGGGTGGAAAGGGGTGAAGACGAGGTTCGCAAATTCTGATTCTTTGTGGATAGTTAGAATAGGTGGCCTTAAACTAATTTCCGTGAAAAGAAAAGTCATGCAAGTGAAAACGGCGGTTTCCCCGATTTTTTTACGTTTTTCGGTCTTGGGGGTGGAAAGGGGTGAAGACGAGGTTCGCAAATTCTGATTCTTCGTGGATAGTTAGAATAGGTGGCCTTAAACTAATTTCCGTGAAAAGAAAAGTCATGCAAGTGAAAACGGCGGTTTCCCCGATTTTTTTACGTTTTTCGGTCTTGGGGGTGGAAAGGGGTGAAGACGAGGTTCGCAAATTCTGATTCTTTGTGGATAGTTAGAATAGGTGGCCTTAAACTAATTTCCGTGAAAATAAAAGTCATGCAAGTGAAAACGGCCGTTTTCCCGATTTTTTTAGGTTTTTCGGTCTTGGGGGTGGAAAGGGGTGAAGACGAGGTTCGCAAATTCTGATTCTTTGTGGATAGTTAGAATAGGTGGCCTTAAACTAATTTCCGTGAAAAGAAAAGTCATGCAAGTGAAAACGGCGATTTTCCCGATTTTTTAAAGTTTTTCGGTCTTGGGGGTGGAAAGGGGTGAAGACGAGGTTCGCAAATTCTGATTCTTTGTGGATAGTTAGAATAGGTGGCCTTAAACTAATTTCCGTGAAAAGAAAAGTCATGCAAGTGAAAACGGCGGTTTCCCCGATTTTTTTACGTTTTTCGGTCTTGGGGGTGGAAAGGGGTGAAGACGAGGTTCGCAAATTCTGATTATTTGTGGATAGTTAGAATAGGTGGCCTTAAACTAATTTCCGTGAAAAGAAAAGTCATGCAAGTGAAAACGGCGGTTTTCCCGATTTTTTAAAGTTTTTCGGTCTTGGGGGTGGAAAGGGGTGAAGACGAGGTTCGCAAATTCTGATTCTTTGTGGATAGTTAGAATAGGTGGCCTTAAACTAATTTCCGTGAAAAGAAAAGTCATGCAAGTGAAAACGGCGGTTTCCCCGATTTTTTTACGTTTTTCGGTCTTGGGGGTGGAAAGGGGTGAAGACGAGGTTCGCAAATTCTGATTATTTGTGGATAGTTAGAATAGGTGGCCTTAAACTAATTTCCGTGAAAATAAAAGTCATGCAAGTGAAAACGGCCGTTTTCCCGATTTTTTTACGTTTTTCGGTCTTGGGGGTGGAAAGGGGTGAAGACGAGGTTCGCAAATTCTGATTCTTCGTGGATAGTTAGAATAGGTGGCCTTAAACTAATTTCCCTGAAAAGAAAAGTCATGCAAGTGAAAACGGCGGTTTTCCCGATTTTTTAAAGTTTTTCGGTCTTGGGGGTGGAAAGGAGTGAAGACGAGGTTCGCAAATTCTGATTCTTTGTGGATAGTTAGAATAGGTGGCCTTAAACTAATTTCCGTGAAAATAAAAGTCATGCAAGTGAAAACGGCCGTTTTCCCGATTTTTTTAGGTTTTTCGGTCTTGGGGGTGGAAAGGGGTGAAGACGAGGTTCGCAAATTCTGATTCTTTGTGGATAGTTAGAATAGGTGGCCTTAAACTAATTTCCGTGAAAAGAAAAGTCATGCAAGTGAAAACGGCGATTTTCCCGATTTTTTAAAGTTTTTCGGTCTTGGGGGTGGAAAGGGGTGAAGACGAGGTTCGCAAATTCTGATTCTTTGTGGATAGTTAGAATAGGTGGCCTTAAACTAATTTCCGTGAAAAGAAAAGTCATGCAAGTGAAAACGGCGGTTTCCCCGATTTTTTTACGTTTTTCGGTCTTGGGGGTGGAAAGGGGTGAAGACGAGGTTCGCAAATTCTGATTATTTGTGGATAGTTAGAATAGGTGGCCTTAAACTAATTTCCGTGAAAAGAAAAGTCATGCAAGTGAAAACGGCGGTTTTCCCGATTTTTTAAAGTTTTTCGGTCTTGGGGGTGGAAAGGGGTGAAGACGAGGTTCGCAAATTCTGATTCTTTGTGGATAGTTAGAATAGGTGGCCTTAAACTAATTTCCGTGAAAAGAAAAGTCATGCAAGTGAAAACGGCGGTTTCCCCGATTTTTTTACGTTTTTCGGTCTTGGGGGTGGAAAGGGGTGAAGACGAGGTTCGCAAATTCTGATTATTTGTGGATAGTTAGAATAGGTGGCCTTAAACTAATTTCCGTGAAAATAAAAGTCATGCAAGTGAAAACGGCCGTTTTCCCGATTTTTTTACGTTTTTCGGTCTTGGGGGTGGAAAGGGGTGAAGACGAGGTTCGCAAATTCTGATTCTTCGTGGATAGTTAGAATAGGTGGCCTTAAACTAATTTCCCTGAAAAGAAAAGTCATGCAAGTGAAAACGGCGGTTTTCCCGATTTTTTAAAGTTTTTCGGTCTTGGGGGTGGAAAGGAGTGAAGACGAGGTTCGCAAATTCTGATTCTTTGTGGATAGTTAGAATAGGTGGCCTTAAACTAATTTCCGTGAAAAGAAAAGTCATGCAAGTGAAAACGGCGGTTTCCCCGATTTTTTTACGTTTTTCGGTCTTGGGGGTGGAAAGGGGTGAAGACGAGGTTCGCAAATTCTGATTATTTGTGGATAGTTAGAATAGGTGGCCTTAAACTAATTTCCGTGAAAATAAAAGTCATGCAAGTGAAAACGGCCGTTTTCCCGATTTTTTTACGTTTTTCGGTCTTGGGGGTGGAAAGGGGTGAAGACGAGGTTCGCAAATTCTGATTCTTCGTGGATAGTTAGAATAGGTGGCCTTAAACTAATTTCCCTGAAAAGAAAAGTCATGCAAGTGAAAACGGCGGTTTTCCCGATTTTTTAAAGTTTTTCGGTCTTGGGGGTGGAAAGGGGTGAATACGAGGTTCGCAAATTCTGATTCTTTGTGGATAGTTAGAATAGGTGGCCTTAAACTAATTTCCGTGAAAATAAAAGTCATGCAAGTGAAAACGGCCGTTTTCCCGATTTTTTTAGGTTTTTCGGTCTTGGGGGTGGAAAGGGGTGAAGACGAGGTTCGCAAATTCTGATTCTTTGTGGATAGTTAGAATAGGTGGCCTTAAACTAATTTCCGTGAAAAGAAAAGTCATGCAAGTGAAAACGGCGGTTTTCCCGATTTTTTTAAGTTTTTCGGTCTTGGGCTGGAAAGGGGTGAAGACGAGGTTCGCAAATTCTGATTCTTTGTGGATAGTTAGAATAGGTGGCCTTAAACTAATTTCCGTGAAAAGAAAAGTCATGCAAGTGAAAACGGCGGTTTCCCCGATTTTTTTACGTTTTTCGGTCTTGGGGGTGGAAAGGGGTGAAGACGAGGTTCGCAAATTCTGATTATTTGTGGATAGTTAGAATAGGTGGCCTTAAACTAATTTCCGTGAAAAGAAAAGTCATGCAAGTGAAAACGGCGGTTTTCCCGATTTTTTAAAGTTTTTCGGTCTTGGGGGTGGAAAGGGGTGAAGACGAGGTTCGCAAATTCTGATTCTTTGTGGATAGTTAGAATAGGTGGCCTTAAACTAATTTCCGTGAAAAGAAAAGTCATGCAAGTGAAAACGGCGGTTTCCCCGATTTTTTAAAGTTTTTCGGTCTTGGGGGTGGAAAGGGGTGAAGACGAGGTTCGCAAATTCTGATTCTTTGTGGATAGTTAGAATAGGTGGCCTTAAACTAATTTCCGTGAAAATAAAAGTCATGCAAGTGAAAACGGCCGTTTTCCCGATTTTTTTAGGTTTTTCGGTCTTGGGGGTGGAAAGGGGTGAAGACGAGGTTCGCAAATTCTGATTCTTCGTGGATAGTTAGAATAGGTGGCCTTAAACTAATTTCCGTGAAAAGAAAAGTCATGCAAGTGAAAACGGCGGTTTTCCCGATTTTTTAAAGTTTTTCGGTCTTGGGGGTGGAAAGGAGTGAAGACGAGGTTCGCAAATTCTGATTCTTTGTGGATAGTTAGAATAGGTGGCCTTAAACTAATTTCCGTGAAAAGAAAAGTCATGCAAGTGAAAACGGCGGTTTCCCCGATTTTTTTACGTTTTTCGGTCTTGGGGGTGGAAAGGGGTGAAGACGAGGTTCGCAAATTCTGATTATTTGTGGATAGTTAGAATAGGTGGCCTTAAACTAATTTCCGTGAAAATAAAAGTCATGCAAGTGAAAACGGCCGTTTTCCCGATTTTTTTACGTTTTTCGGTCTTGGGGGTGGAAAGGGGTGAAGACGAGGTTCGCAAATTCTGATTCTTCGTGGATAGTTAGAATAGGTGGCCTTAAACTAATTTCCCTGAAAAGAAAAGTCATGCAAGTGAAAACGGCGGTTTTCCCGATTTTTTAAAGTTTTTCGGTCTTGGGGGTGGAAAGGGGTGAATACGAGGTTCGCAAATTCTGATTCTTTGTGGATAGTTAGAATAGGTGGCCTTAAACTAATTTCCGTGAAAATAAAAGTCATGCAAGTGAAAACGGCCGTTTTCCCGATTTTTTTAGGTTTTTCGGTCTTGGGGGTGGAAAGGGGTGAAGACGAGGTTCGCAAATTCTGATTCTTTGTGGATAGTTAGAATAGGTGGCCTTAAACTAATTTCCGTGAAAAGAAAAGTCATGCAAGTGAAAACGGCGGTTTTCCCGATTTTTTTAAGTTTTTCGGTCTTGGGCTGGAAAGGGGTGAAGACGAGGTTCGCAAATTCTGATTCTTTGTGGATAGTTAGAATAGGTGGCCTTAAACTAATTTCCGTGAAAAGAAAAGTCATGCAAGTGAAAACGGCGGTTTCCCCGATTTTTTTACGTTTTTCGGTCTTGGGGGTGGAAAGGGGTGAAGACGAGGTTCGCAAATTCTGATTATTTGTGGATAGTTAGAATAGGTGGCCTTAAACTAATTTCCGTGAAAAGAAAAGTCATGCAAGTGAAAACGGCGGTTTTCCCGATTTTTTAAAGTTTTTCGGTCTTGGGGGTGGAAAGGGGTGAAGACGAGGTTCGCAAATTCTGATTCTTTGTGGATAGTTAGAATAGGTGGCCTTAAACTAATTTCCGTGAAAAGAAAAGTCATGCAAGTGAAAACGGCGGTTTCCCCGATTTTTTAAAGTTTTTCGGTCTTGGGGGTGGAAAGGGGTGAAGACGAGGTTCGCAAATTCTGATTCTTTGTGGATAGTTAGAATAGGTGGCCTTAAACTAATTTCCGTGAAAATAAAAGTCATGCAAGTGAAAACGGCCGTTTTCCCGATTTTTTTAGGTTTTTCGGTCTTGGGGGTGGAAAGGGGTGAAGACGAGGTTCGCAAATTCTGATTCTTTGTGGATAGTTAGAATAGGTGGCCTTAAACTAATTTCCGTGAAAAGAAAAGTCATGCAAGTGAAAACGGCGGTTTTCCCGATTTTTTTAAGTTTTTCGGTCTTGGGGGTGGAAAGGGGTGAAGACGAGGTTCGCAAATTCTGATTCTTTGTGGATAGTTAGAATAGGTGGCCTTAAACTAATTTCCGTGAAAAGAAAAGTCATGCAAGTGAAAACGGCGGTTTTCCCGATTTTTTTAAGTTTTTCGGTCTTGGGGGTGGAAAGGGGTGAAGACGAGGTTCGCAAATTCTGATTCTTTGTGGATAGTTAGAATAGGTGGCCTTAAACTAATTTCCGTGAAAAGAAAAGTCATGCAAGTGAAAACGGCGGTTTTCCCGATTTTTTTAAGTTTTTCAGTCTTGGGGGTGGAAAGGGGTGAAGACGAGGTTCGCAAATTCTGATTCTTTGTGGATAGTTAGAATAGGTGGCCTTAAACTAATTTCCGTGAAAAGAAAAGTCATGCAAGTGAAAACGGCGGTTTTCCCGATTTTTTTAAGTTTTTCGGTCTTGGGGGTGGAAAGGGGTGAAGACGAGGTTCGCAAATTCTGATTCTTTGTGGATAGTTAGAATAGGTGGCCTTAAACTAATTTCCCTGAAAAGAAAAGTCATGCAAGTGAAAACGGCGGTTTTCCCGATTTTTTTAAGTTTTTCGGTCTTGGGGGTGGAAAGGGGTGAAGACGAGGTTCGCAAATTCTGATTCTTTGTGGATAGTTGGAATAGGTGGCCTTAAACTAATTTCCGTTAAAAGAAAAGTCATGCAAGTGAAAACGGCGGTTTTCCCTATTGCTATCTTTGAAGTAAAACCATCCGTGCAAGCTGTACCCGAGGGCCGCCCGGGGAAGTCGTTGCTAGAAAACTCGTTGCTGCTTTCACACTCATCCTGGTACGTCCCTGACATTTCGCGATGGCTCGAATCGTTCCCGCCAAATTTACGACCTGCAAGCCGGTTTTAATTACCAGTGTAAGACTAATTTATTTGCTTTGACCGCTTCATCTGCCCCGCTCGCCGATCGCCGGGCGAAGCCGTTAATTAAATCGAAGTACCCATAGGCCTGGACGTATTTCGAGTGTAAATCTTCCCGTAACTTTGTATCGCTTCTTTGGCTCCGCCGATCCGAAGTCCGAAGACGATTTTTCCCATGGCTTCCTTTATTTTTCTCGGCGTCGGTAGCTTGCAACGGGTTCCTGTTTTTGCCACGTTCTTCACGAAATGTGTCCCACACCAGGCGATGGGCTATAGCAGGGGCGTAGCCAGTATTTAGTTTTGGGGGGGGTTTAGTTTGAGAAGTAAATAAAACAACAAAAATATACAATATTCATCCGAAAAACTACGACATATTTATAAAGTTCTTAACTTTAAATGAAATGGATAAATTAATTTCGTTCCTCTGCGCTAAATCTAAAACCATTAAAGAAGAAATCTTCGGCTTTTTCTTTTAAATATATCCACTACTTCATCTGCATGAATTTCTGTTCCATAGTGAATGTTCATTAGAGCCAAACCATTAAGTCTGTTTTCACATGTAGTGTTTCGTAAATAGTTTTTCAGTCTCCTTAGGCTCGAGAAAGACCTTTCTGGGGTAGCAGTGGATACAGGAATGGTAGCCAAGATTTGTAGTAATGTGTAAATATTTGGATAAAGGTTTTTATCGCACATATCTAGGCATTCCAAACTAGATTTCGGGGTAGGCAGTCTTCTTATCAGCATGCAAGGTAGCTGAAGCTTTGATAGCTAAATCCAAATTTGTTTCTTTATTAGAAACCCCTTGACCTTGACTACACCACTTTTTCCAGTAGTCCATACCTTTAAGTTTATCACCCTTCCTTTTTTTCCCCTCCATTTTTCGACAGTAATAATGATTCACGTATCTATCCTTAACAAGGTCATCGAATAACAGCGCACTAAAATTACTCACTTACACGGTACACTTAATTCTCTTCACTATTCGTTCACCACTTTTCACTTTTATTCGCTTCGAGTTCGCATGGAACAATACTGCCGTAAGCGCGGTCACGCGCCGCGGCGCCGCTTATATAGCAGCCCAGTAGCCGTCCAGAAACTTCCACAAAGTTCCGCTCATTTCGACCGAGGGGCGTGGCGAATAATCGAGAAACAACGCAAAGTGTCCCTACAATACAAAATAGTTCGGCTGCAACTGCGTCTGCCTCTCGTCAAAAGATGGCGCTAGGCGCTACTATTACTACATATATTCAAACGTAATAATAATTTAACTCTTCACTCCTCGTATTTTTTCGGAATAATATTAGGTAATATTTTGCTTATTTCGGGGGGGGTTTGAACCCCCGAAACCCCCCCCCCCCCTTGGCTACGCCCGTGGGCTATAGACTGGTGGAGAAATAAAAAATAAATAGTTTTGTCATAATTACTATCTCTCTTATAATACAGGGTGTTCCTAAATACCATGTACATACGGAAGGGGGTAATTCTTTGGCCCATTTTAAGAAAAAAACTTCATATGAACGTATGTCGTAAACGTCCTAACTTTTGAGATACAGGGCGTTGAAGTTCATTTTTTTAAATCGAATTTTGGCTACATTTCCGCAATAATGAAGCTGCTGAACTGAAATTTCGCACTGCTATGTTTTTGGGGATGGAGAATAAGCTGAAGATGTCAATTTCAGCGTATCTCACAGAGGGCGCCACTTGCGCTGTTTTTTGATCACGCTTTTACGCGTAACTTTTTTGAGGTTATCTTTTTGGGCCAGCAGGTCCATCATTTTAGTGCATCTTTTCATTCTGCAACAAAAAGGTACTCTTGTTTCATAACGATTAAATCAACCGTTTGCTTTGAAATTGACAAAACGTTCTCCAAAACACCTGTTGATTCCAATATTCGAAACAAAACTTTCACCTACCGCTTTCAAATGTTACAGATCAACTGTACATTCAAAATCATGAAAAAAATGCCAAATGGGCATTGGTCAAACACCATTGGTTTTCTTGAAATAGAGTGTTCAAATTTTGTCAAATTCAATCCTTTCCATTTTGAAAGCGAATAATTTTTGGTACATTATTCATAGGGATTTTTTTCTCAGTTTAAATGGTACAGTTGATCTGTAACACTTTAAGGTGGTAGGTGAAAATTTTATGTTTCGAATATTGGAATCAACAGGTGTTTTGGAGAACGTTTTGGCAATTTCAAAGCAAACGGTTGATTTAATCGTTATGAAACAAGAGTACCTTTTTCTTGCAGAATGAAAAGATGCACTAAAATGATGGACCTGCAGGACCAAAAAGATAACCTCAAAAAAGTTACGAGTAAAAGCGTGATCAAAAAACAGCGCAAGTGGCGCCCTCTGTGAGATACGCTGAAATTGACATTTTCAGTGACATAGCAGTGCCAAATTTCAGTTCAGCAGCTTGATTATTTCGGGAGATGTTGCCAAAATTCAATTTAAAAAAAATGAACTTCAACTTCAGTAGTTAGGACGTTTACGACATACGTTCATATGAAGTTTTTTTCTTAAAATGGGCCAAAGAATTACCCCCTTCCGTATGTACATGATATTTAGGAACACCCTGTATAATAACCCAAAAGTCGCCTGTTCCACAATAAAAACGACTAAAAGACATTTGACTTTTTGGTTGTTACAATGAATAGGTGATCTCGTGAATAACTGTATACTTCTGTGATTTTTAGAAGGATATTAAAGGTTTTAAAAACTGCAGTTTTCGCTGAAGAAATCTTGGCGTTTTGCCTTTAATTACGTTCTTGTAAAAAAGAGTAAATTGTTAATTTATTATTGTAGCATGTCCAGTAGGAGGTGGCTGCTGTTGATCAGCAATAATTAGAGATAAAATTTCGAGGCAAGTACCTACCTACTACGGGCGATGTTCGTTTTTCATCTGATTTCCTAATTGCGGGATATTTTCGTGGCCTTTAGAAATGTTCCACAAACATAAAACATCAAGTTTGAATGATTTGTTGTATTTATATAGATCTCATCTCAACTAAATGCTTACGACAACGTAGTGTCTGTCTAGTTTTGATCAAATGGTTATATCTAATTAGATTAAAATAATGACAGATTTGTATTCCATCTTGAGTAGGTATTCTAAAATATTTTTTTATCAAATAAAAATGTTTCTATATTTTATTAAATTTGATATTATAATCCATATGCGTATTTTTCGAATATGTCTACTTATATTATTATGTTTACAGTTCAAATTTTTATTGCATTACAATGAAAAATGTAGGGTGAAGATTACGGAATTTTTAAATTATTACCCATTTAAGACTAGCGATAAATTAAGCAATAATAAAATGTTATATTTAAAGAAGACAATCATGTTGAATAAGAACTTCTTGAGTGGACATTATATTGAAATATCTAAAAGAAAGAAAAAAATTGCACATAAAATATGTTTCCGATTAAAACTTTTTACACTATTATAGGTTGTTTGAAATGAAATGTGGAGAGATTTTTACTATGTTAATAAAAACCAAAGTTTGTTTATTTGTAAAATGGTGTTTTTAATTGTTATTATTTTAAATACATTATAAATTATAAACGCCTGTATACAGTGTGGTCATTTAATAAGTGTGCAACATATGGGATTCTTTTTTTTGTTAATTGCACAACCAAAATACAGATATTGCCGAAAGTTGATGCATGTTCAATAATCAAAAAATAAATTAGGTGCATTTAGAATGGTTGCAAGTTAAACAGCATACAGGGTAGGTAAAAAAATATATAAAAATTGCACAAGAGTAAAGTACCCTTATTTCAAAAAATTCAGCAAAAGGTCATTAAGAAAAGTTGTTTAGAATTAAAAGCTATACCTAAATACCAAAACATAGCCTCCTAAGAAAAACATTTTTTTCCATTAATTTTTAGTTTCTTAATAAACATTTAAAATAAAAATTTTGCACCTTAAATGAGAGTTCTTTAATATACACATTACCTTGTTCAGAAGAATTTTTGCGAAATTTTAAAGTTTTTATTAGGTAAAACAATTTTTTAGGAGATTATTAATGTTTAAAGAAAATTTTTTCTTATGAGGCCATAATATCTTGGTATTTCAAGGTTATACTTGCAATAATTTGAAAGGCAAATGAATATTGTTTTTGGCGTTAGCTTCGAATGTTCTGGTGCGATCCAACCAAGACCTATAAAATATTATTAATGTAGGATTCTATTTTATTCGCCTTTAGGTATTGTAGACTGAACGTTGATTGTTCTAAAATGGTGTTATTTGTTAATATTTCACGCTTCGCGAAATGCTATATACATTTGCGTGTTGCTTCCTTGCTCTATATGTATCTATGTAAAAACGTTTAGGTAAATCATAACTGACCACCACGGTGGAACAAATCATTAATATTTATATGTTTCGGCAAAAGCCTTTCAACATTTTTAGGACTACGAGATGAGATGCCCTAGAAGGATTTAACAAACGAATTATAGTTGTATAGGTTAAGTAGGGACGGCGTCCACAGTTTTGCGGACTATACTTCTTCTACGACAATACTATACAGGGTGATTCAGTTTTATTCTTGGAAACTTCAACGGGTGATAGAAGAAAAAAAACCGCACTTTATTATATAAACTATAACTTTTTAAGGCCATATAAAAAATGTGGACTTTACTGAATATTTACCAAACTAGTTGAGATATTTAAGTCATATTTGGTACACGGTCAATTGAACGTGGAACTTGAATAACAACCATTTAATGGAAAAAGAATCTAAATAACAGGAATAACAATATAATTTGCACTGAAGAGTTATTTTAGAAATTGTTGAAAATGATCACCGTTTTATTATTATTATTATTATTGTTATTCCTGTTTCTTTTTTATTTTTTGATTATTTTTCCATTAAATGGTTGTTATTCAAGTTTGATTTCGTAGCCAACTTTTGAATTTTCAAAGATTTTAAATATCACATCTGCAATACGTGTTTTCAGTTATTCGCATTTTTAGCGAAAGCAATAACGTTTTTCGAAAAATATCAAGAGTAAAAAAGTTTTAGAATTAAATTTTTCATAACATAAAGTGGCAATCTTGTAAGTCCGCCAACAGACAAAAAAGTTCTGTCACATTTTTAGGGTGCATCACTCTGTATCAGCCCTTTAAAATAGTATACCTACAATTGAATTATGTTTTCTGCCGATTAAATGCCCTTGGTACACCCACAACGTGTACCAAATTTGGGTTTTCCAAGTTCAAAAATAACTGAGATATTGTTTTTTTTAATTTCAAAGCCTACTTTCAAGGCCTATAACTTATCAGGGGTGCAACTTAGTATAGATGTAAGTTGCGTTAAATCACCTTATTTTGGGCTCCCCTGTATGCTCCTGCCCTGTATCTGCTTTTATGCGGAACACCCTGTATACATAATATAATATCAAGTAAAGTTGGAATCATAATCCGCAGTGTTAAACTAACCTAAAAATATTTTAGTATCGACTTAGCCAATTCTTCCTGACACAGACAAAATAATTAATGGCCACAAAAACAGAAAATCGGCTATTTTTACAAGCTTTTATTTAACTTCACCTGTTAGTGTAGGTCGAATCTGAATCTTGCAAGCTGAATTAGAACCACTTCCTGACATCCGACTGAGCTGAAATTTTGCATACACCTTTAGTTCCGGTGACAATACAATATGCAATACTCAATATTGTAATACTTTCAAAATGGCCGTCGCTACAAGATGGCGGATGATGTATTTTTTATCAACCCTCTATCAAATGAAAGGGCTTGAAGAATAGAAAACGATACAGTTAGTGACATCACACTAAATTCAATATGGTATCATGGGAATCAAATAGGTACTAAAAAGCACAAAATAAAATTGAAAATAAAAAATAACCTTTTTTAAAAACAAGCTTTTATATATAAGTCATGCATACTAAAACGAATAATATAAAAAATAAAATAAGTCTAGTTTTTCGTTAAGATAATTCAATGCCAAATTGCGACAAGTTTTTGTAAATCAAAAAGCTTGTGGCGAGAATTCTAAAGAAAATATATACTTTGGCAAGTAGGTATTAGCTTATCAACCAATCATTGTCCAATAAAATTAATTCGTACCTACTTTTATGAACATTTCGCGCGACAAGCTTTTTGTGGCAATTTGTCATTGAATTATCTTAACGAAAACCTAGACATATTTTATTTTTTATTTTATTCGTTTTAGTACATATGGCTCATAAGAAAACTTGGTTTTGTAATTTTTTTTTATTTTTTGACTTAGTCACTTTTTGCAGTATACCCACGATATCTGTTATTTTAAACACAAAATCAGACAGTAGGTACCTCCTCTCCGGCACCCTTTCTCTAATAACCTATAGGTGTAGGTGGTCTTGACACAATTCTGCCTTCGGTAGCTCCCACTTGGCTATATGTATAGATAATCCAACCATCCATCAACTGTCAATGCGTATCTGCTTCAAAAGGCATATCGCGGTACGCATCTGCTTTTCTATTTTAGCATCTCGGCGGGTCACAGTCGTAACAGGTGTAGGTTTGCTTCTTTTATGGCTATATGTTGTGAAATTCAGAAGCGGAATGGATACTACTAAATCACTCTTGTACTTACTTATAACATCCATGATTCTTTATAGACATAGATAACAAACCCGACGTATGTTTTCTCAAGAGAACAGGAAACTAAAACCGCCGCTAAAAAATGGCCAAGGATACACGGTATCCGGTGCCCCAAATGGCTAGCGTAAAGTCTTTTCGGAAAAAATCTCGAATAATTACTTCACGCCAACGACCATTAACAACGATACGTCACCGAGAGGAAGAGGACAATTTTGTAAGTGTGGGAACGTAGGAACTGGTCGACAATGTACAGGGTGTTTCAGACCTAAATACAATAATTTTAACCACATACTCAGAAAGGTGACTAAATGCGGAAAATCGGAAAAAAATTTTTTTCGGACATATTTTAGAAATAATTAAAAAATTTTAATATTTCCCCTAACGAGCCGCTCAGTTTTATTATCGGGTAGACGCGTACCCAAGGCTCGAGGGAAAGGCAAATTCGTTTCAGGTCTTCCTTACGACGTTGCCAGCTCAATATTTTTTATCTTTTCAAGGTATCTACTGATTTATCTAAATGTGCCTCGTTGATAGCAAATGAAGGGTGGTTTAAAAACTATCCTCCTTTGGTAACACCTCGGTGAGACACGCACTCACATTCGCACTTGCCGTATTATCACAAAACTCCCGGTTTCGAAAACAAAGTTCGGCGGCACGGCAGCGCCCGGACGATATGGTACTGCGGTTTTCCACGGCGTCCACCGACGGAATTTAGATCTCAACTCGCCCTGCGTCCGAGGGAAATTGTAGTACCTTCTCCGCCTACCTTTTCGTGTTGTCGATTTCTTGGTTTCTAATGGCCGACTGGCCGACTCTCCTGCGCGGTCGCGCTCTGCGCTCCCTCTCGATGTGGCGACTGTCGTTTTGCTCGCGGTGCGACGTTGCCGATACAGTTCATTGTCTGATTTTTTACTACTAACTAGATTTATTATTTATGTATTTATTACTATGTACAAGTGACAACAGGGATAATCTTTAGCAAACAAAAAAATAAAAGCACAAAACACGGCGCTTAGTTAAGGTTTTATGTTTTAAGAGGCAACACGATAACAATTAAAAACTAAACTGGCATACGGCAGATAGATACATGATCGCCCCCTCTCCTGCCGCACGGAAGGGCCGCCTCCACCGCCTGATTTCATTAGTTTAATTGAATTGGCCTTTCATAAATGCATAAATGGTAAAATTACTTAAAAGTACCTAAAATCGGGGAATACCAGCTAAAACCGGCAACATTGCACGTCGCCCAATAATGTAGCTTCTGGCCGGCCCACTTCGCGGTCGTTACCTCGCCAGTGGCGTCTTTATTGTTTGTAAAAAATGGTTTCCTTAAACAAATTTTTCTGGCTTTATTATTAACTTTTAATTTTTTTAAATTGCGGATTCGTATTAAGCTCAATTTTCTCCGCACGTGGTTAAAATTATTGTATTTAGGTCTGAAACACCCTGTATAGGTAGCAGCATAGATTAAAGGAGCCATAGTCAGAAGCATTGTTGAAAGCGTCCGCAAAAAATCCCGCTAACCAACTTTCAAACTTTGATTTTAAAGCGAACACGAATTAAAACAGATGAATTGTAATGTCTTACAATTCTTAGGACTCGATTAGTAGTAGGTAGGTAGGTATATATATATATTTTTTAATTTAATTATATTAGTTTTTATAAGGCGCTGCTTCTCCATGAGGTCACTTGTTCCATGACCCACCTAATTTATTTCAAATGTTTTCAACGTAAACTGACCTCACGGGTTATTATGGAAATCCACAAGGATAAATGCATTGAAAGCGAGACAGAGACAACAGCATAAGCGCCCGCTCTGAAGCCGAAAAGAGACAAGCAGATGACGAAATCGTCGACGGCCGACTATTCTTAAGAGGGGGTTGCCGACAGCGAAAGTGACGTTAGATTTCGTATTTTTTTAAGTTGTATAACATAAAATCTAATAACATTTTACCTGGCAAAAATTTAGTACAAACATCTCTGTCTTCGTTTTAATCATAAGATATTACAAGCAGTGTTTTGTTTTATAGGTTATGAAAACCTTGGGAAAAATAATAATTCCAGTGTATATGCTTTTAAGATCTTATGATTAAAATGAAGACAGAGATGTTTGTACTAAATTTTTGCCAGGTAAAATGTTATTAGATTTTATGCTATACAACTTAAAAAATACGAAATCTAACGTCACTTTCACTGTCGGCAACCCCCTCTTAATGTATGCTTTGAGCGGTGGTTTCACACACGATACACTTACCCACGGTATGTCACTAACGAATCAGAAAACAAGGCAACTCTGGGCACCTACGTCAGTTGCGAATCACGAATTCAAAATAATGGGCGGCTTCGATTGTGTTTTACGATTTTTTAAATGTTTAATGTGTCAAGAAAAAAGTGTAAACAAGTGACTGATCGTCAGTCCAGCTCAACAGTGCTTTAAAATAGGCCAAACATGCCGGGATGTGCAGTCCAAATAATAACAGAAACAGTAGGGTTAGGTCATCTAAGAGTACGCAGCCCCTAAGAGTACGCACTGGCATTTTTTATTAGTTCCAATGCTATTCGGATACAGGTCGCTATTCAATGTAGACGCCTTCAATTGACAACAAGTTTTGATTATAGTCGCGTGGTGCTCCGTAAAAGATTCGACGAATTACAGGCAATTAACCAATTTTATACATATTTTTATAATTTTTTGGCATCTTTGCTATAAGGAGTATCTTACCCTGTGAATGCTTAACAATATTGTTCGACTGTGCATCTTAAAAAAAAAGGAATTAAAAAGGGGCTGCCACTTGTTGAAAAAACTAGAAAATCTCAATACGATATTCTTTGTTCTCTCTGCAGGGAACACTAGAGCATTTCAGAATGGATTAAGTGTGATTCATGAGGTGCATGGTGGCACGAAGACTGTACCCAAAGTCTATAGACTTTGGATTGTACCAACTACCTCGGACATGGAGTCTGTATAATATGTGACTTATGTCAAGAATAATATATTTTCGAGCTCTCGTTCCTAAGAGTAGGTACGCAAACTGTTTTTTTTATTAAAGATGTAATATCTCTCATGTCGATAATTATAAAAATTAAAAGTAAAAAAATATTTTTAAAAAAAGCTTTTATTTAAATGCGCTAAAAAGAATAAAATAATCTTTTCTTTTAAAACTTTTACTATCAACTTATAACGTCATTCCACAATTTATATGATATAAAAGCTTGTCGCGAGATTTAAGTAGTGGTATTTACTTAGTTTGAAAACTTAAATCTCGCGACAAGCTTTTATATCATATAAATTGTGGAATGACGTTATAAGTTGATAGTAAAAGTTTTAAAAGAAAAGATTATTTTATTCTTTTTAGCGCATTTAAATAAAAGCTTTTTTTAAAAATATTTTTTTACTTTTAATTTATTTTGTAATTTTTAGTTTGGCCAGGTGTCTGAGTCTATTCATCTCAGTTAACGCATCATTGTTGCAAGGTCGTTTGCCGGTTAGTTTAGAACAGTCTAGCTCTTCAATGAGGAGACCTTCTAATGACCATCGTGGGTGTTCCGCCATGTTGGATTTAGAATGACGTCACACATATAATCATGCATTGTCATCCAAATTAAACGTGTGTACAAAATTTCAGCTCGATCGGTTGAAATTTAACTAGTCCGCCATCTTGAGTGTTCCGCCATGTTGGATTTAGAATGACGTCACACATATAATCATGCATTGTCATCCAAATTAAACGTGTGTACAAAATTTCAGCTCGATCGGTTGAAATTTAACTAGTCCGCCATCTTGAGTGTTCCGCCATGTTGGATTTAGAATGACGTCACACATATAATCATGCATTGTCATCCAAATTAAACGTGTGTACAAAATTTCAGCTCGATCGGTTGAAATTTAACTAGTCCGCCATCTTGGGTGATCCGCCATGTTGGATTTAGAATGACGTCACACATATAATCATGCATTGTCATCCAAATTAAACGTGTGTACAAAATTTCAGCTCGATCGGTTGAAGATATCTGCTTCAAAATTGAGTTGCAAGATTCCACCCGAACAAATTACATACATACATACAAACATACATACATTGCAAGTTAAATAAAAGCTTTTAAAAAAGATTTCTTTGCATTACATATTCTGTCGATTTATTTAACTTTAAATATTAAGTGCGTACTCTTGGGTGACCTTACCCTAAGGGAACGGAAATTAAATACTATAGATTTCCCAAGGACAATAATCTTGCCAAAAAATGGATTGCTACATGCCGCAGACAAGACAGTATCAATTTAAAAAATGGTAAGGAAACAGATTATTTATAGAACAGAGCATTAAAAATAGGGGACTCAACAGAGTTTATGCCTGGTTTATACAGCAAATAAAATAGAATGTGCAATAAAAAATTAGACTTGTTATGGTTAAAGGGAATCACTATTTGATCCCTATTTTACTCACTATTTATTATGTTGTTCTGTTTGTTGTTTTGTTTAGTTGTGCAGGTTGTGCTTGTGTCTAGGCTTGTGTGCATTAATAATTGGTAAATAAGGCTTTATAATTGACATAAACCGACATAAACACTGGAAGGAAAAAGTTATATTTTTGGTAAGGCTTTGAATTTTATTTATCAATATCTTTGCCTATAACAAGTCATCTGTAAAATACTTTTTTTGATGGAGAGTTTGTGTAGATAGAAGCCAAAACTTAGTTCAGGATTAGCTTACTTACAATAAATGTATTATTTAGATACATATATAATATATGTTATTTTTTTATTGTCTACCAATATAAGGTCTTTTAAAAGAAAAATCCTGTTAATTTAACAAAATATACATCAATTTTATTTGCATGCATACGATTAGCTAAAACGCAAGAAAAACAAATTATTTGTAAAATTATAATTATCAAATTAAATGTGTTTTTTATCAACAGAATATTCATTCATTTATCTCAATGAATAAAGGGGTTCTTTATTCATAGATTTATCTAGCAATATAATCTACATATTTTTAACAACATTTAAAAACGTTTAAAATATAAGCAAAAACCCATAAAAAAGTATATATTGCGGTGTAAAACAATGGAGCAATTTAAATTCTGATTCGCAACTGACGTCACAAGATGCGCAATGACATACCGTGGTAAGTGTATCGTGGTTTTACATAGCAGTCAACTGCAATCACAGTTCAACTGTTCGGTGGGGTAGGCTTATACTGCTACAGTTTGTTCAGCGAATGTTCGGCCCTACGTCACAACTCCCGTCCTTGTCTAACTCGTGAATATACGATGGATATCGGTCGAGCGCCACTTTTCGCGTTCTTTCGTGTTACATTAAAAAATCCTGTTCATCAAAATGAATAGAACACGCATAGAGACAATCTGGATGTAAAAGTCTCTTCGCATTTTTACAATGCTTTACCTCATTTTTTGATCTTGTAAATATGAAAACGGAAAAATAGGTATTAACCGTACAAAATATAAAGAAATCGCGATTAAAAACTAAAAACGCGTCTCTCAAAAAAGCAACTTCGCTAAAATTTCTCTGGCTTGCAAATTAACTCTGTGGCCAGGATTATTAGGAAATGTTTATTCACAAACCCGTAACGTAGTAACAGATATTACCAAAGCCGAACTATTATTACAAAACTTATAGCAAAATAATCCACAACAAGAACAAGTAAAAACTAAGAGCCAAACTTGAAAACAAAGAAAATTGTTAAAAATACGCACAAAATGACAGAATTTCTAAATTTATGCTGTGACAGTGACATATCCTTCCCGAGTCGGCGGTTATGAACTCTACGCTATTCGATCTATTGGCGTCTTTGTCTGACACATGCACGGACGGATTGAAGTCAGCCGAACGTATGTCGACTAATCAAAGACAAAAGGGTGGATGCAGTAAATCAGTTCTGGGCGTATAAGAATAGATCTTGTGTCTCTGATTGACACAAAAATTGATGACGTGTACGCCATAATTCGTGAATCGTACTTTATATCCATACTACTCTAAAAACATGCTACAAACAAAGACAGAAAGTCAACCATCAACCAACTATACACCCGGTGATTCCCGGTTATAGTTCCTCCAGAATCACACTTAGATAGCTATCGCATGTTTTTTCTTGTTTGGGGGCGCCGGAAGCATCGGAACCTCACCTGAAGACTCGGGGGATGGTCTAACGACGCCAGCCTCCGAGCCCAGAGTCGAAATAAGTTCGCTACGGCTCGACAAAAAGGGGCAATTTCTGACAATCTCGCGACATTTTCGGAATAGTTTAATGGAGCGCTTAGATTGTGATTAGTTCTGCGGGCGTCAAGCGTTTATCACAACAAACGTGTTTACATGCAGGTTCTGACTTCATTGGTCCCATCGAATTGATAAGTACAGTTGGCGTCAGACGAAACCGAACGACGTAAAGCCATTTTCTAGATATTTTTGGGGTAATAATACCCAAAATCCATCCAATAAACAAGGGATTTAAGCTCAGACCGAGGGAAGAAGCGTCCGACGAACGCGACGTTGCCAAATGTTAGAACAGAATCCAAATATTCCAAGGAAATGAATTTTTAGCGTTCGGTTTCTTCTGACGCCAACCGTACAATGGAAGTCGCACAATTCTAGAGAGAGATAGGTTTCAAATGGCAATAAGTAAGACAATGAACTAATGAACGTGTCAGCTGATTCAGGCAAAGGAGGTATGTATATAGGGATGTTGCATATATTCTCTTTATTCTATGATCTGTATTCCGAAATTCGGGGCTTGTTTGTAGGAATGAGAATTTTTCTATATAACCACAATAATTATGTAAATATTGCACAAAAAAAGTAGTGAATTGATTAAAATTCAAATTACAAAATAAAAGTTTATTTTAAAATAAAGGCGACAAAATATCTAGGATAAGGTATACATTTTCAACTTTAATTACTTATCTTAACTGATTTACACACCTACACCTTTTACGTATTTTTATATAATTTTTAATGTTTAGGCCGAGGTTTAGGCATCTAACAAAAAGAATTACAAATAATTACCTTATTAAAGGGACCAGAACCTCAAGATTAATTCCATCTTTGACTACGAAGAGCTAGGTTCATTAGCACAATATTTTGCCAGTTTTTCCCTTGATAGTTTCTATCAAGATTTGGAAAATAAAAAACTGTAGTAATTACATACTTTTTAAGTTTGCGCTGCCCAAAATTCTCTATGAAATTTCTCTCAATAAATTGTTGACTACAAATGCAAGTAAATACTTGTAGACAGTACAAAATTTTTCCTTTTTATTGCTGCAATCCACTTGTCTCTAATATCACCTTTTCTCTTGGAAAACTGCAAAGTTATTAGCAAAGATTTTTAAGACTTACGAATGAAAAGAAACCCCACTATTCTTATTCTTTCCGCCCCGTTTGGTACATCCAAATACACAACAGGAGTTGACCCTCTTTTTTGTAATTTACAACTTTTAAACAGAGAGAATATAACCACATAGCTAAATTAAATTTTCTCTCCGATCTAAAAATAATATTAAACCAAACAGACAGAAGGAAAATTAAAATGACGTTTGACAAGGGAACTCCTTTGAAGCACAGGACACAAAAATAGAAAGTTAGGACAAACACCTCTTTTGCGTTATGTGGTTTTTGCCGGAATCAGCTGATTTGTTTACTATTTCACTTACTCAAGTTTGGCTGCCAGTTTCTCTCTCTACACTCCTTCCATCTACTTGTCAATTCAATGATTGGTCCAGATACAGGTCTGTGGTATATACAGAGCTTACAGTGCAGTACAAAGAGTGTAGATAAGTATATAAAAAACGACTTTTAAGCCGTCGTCTGAGGTGAACTTTCCAACCTTCCACGGGCGTAGCCAAGAGGGGGGGGGGTTTCGGGGGTTCAACCCCCCCCCCCCCCCGAAATAAGCAAAATATTACCTAATATTATACCGAAAAAATACGAGGAGTGAAGAGTTAAATTATTATTACGTTTGAATATATTATGTAGTAATAGTAGCGCCTAGCGCCATCTTTTGACGAGAGGCAGACGCAGTTGCAGCCGAACTATTTTGTATTGTAGGGACACTTTGCGTTGTTTCTCGATTATTCGCCACGCCCCTCGGTCGAAATGAGCGGAACTTTGTGGAAGTTCGTGGAAGTTTCTGGACGGCTACTGGGCTGCTATATAAGCGGCGCCGCGGCGCGTGACCGCGCTTACGGCAGTATTGTTCCATGCGAACTCGAAGCGAATAAAAGTGAAAAGTGGTGAACGAATAGTGAAGAGAATTAAGTGTACCGTGTAAGTGAGTAATTTTAGTGCGCTGTTATTCGATGACCTTGTTAAGGATAGATACGTGAATCATTATTACTGTCGAAAAATGGAGGGGAAAAAAAGGAAGGGTGATAAACCTAAAGGTATGGACTACTGGAAAAAGTGGTGTAGTCAAGGTCAAGGGGTTTCTAATAAAGAAACAAATTTGGATTTAGCTATCAAAGCTTCAGCTACCTTGCATGCTGATAAGAAGACTGCCTACCCCGAAATCTAGTTTGGAATGCCTAGATATGCGCTACCATTCCTGTATCCACTGCTACCCCAGAAAGGTCTTTTTCGAGCCTAAGGAGGCTGAAAAACTATTTACGAAACACTACAAGTGAAAACAGACTTAATGGTTTGGCTCTAATGAACATTCCTATGGAACAGAAATTCATGCAGATGAAGTAGTGGATATATTTAAAAGAAAAAGCCGAAGATTTCTTCTTTAATGGTTTTAGATTTAGCGCAGAGGAACGAAATTAATTTATCCATTTCATTTAAAGTTAAGAACTTTATAAATATGTCGTAGTTTTTCGGATGAATATATAGATATTAAATTTCATGTAAGTATATTTTTGTTGTTTTATTTACTTCTCAAACTAACCCCCCCCCCAAAACTAAATCCTGGCTACGCCCGTACCTTCTCCGGCCGCGCGCGGCCATGTGGAAAATGACGGAAAAACGCAAAAAAAGAAGCGGACCGTTCAGTCGGCGGAAGTGACGCTCCCCGATCTCTTATTCTTTTCTAGTGTACATGGCGGCCGTTTAATTCGACATAGCCGAGGGTGGCGAATGAACCGCGACCAGCGAAAAAGGATGAGGATGTACAACGTAATTGGCGACACCGAATTTAATTAGTTTTTTCTGGTTCTTTTTCATTCGCTAGCTGACGTAGGAGACGTCGACACCGTGGAATTGTCTCTATAAGATTTTTTTTAAATATACCGTCGTTTTATTAGGCTTGCCACTAAAAAATAAAAATATTTTTCTTGAAATCGGCAGTAAAGTGTCCCAAAACCGTCATTAAAAGCTCAGAAATCGTACAATAATGTAGCCCATTATTGTACGATTTTTTCAATAAGTAGGCCTTGGCGAGATGTAAACATCAAACGTCAGACGCCGAGAAATCGCCCGTCAAAAGTGACCAAATATTCAAAACCCGGCCGATAAAGGCTCATTTAACTTTTCGTACACATTGCGAAATTGTTTCCTACAGAAGCGCAATCCTTCAGTATACATATTTTAGTAAATTTGAAAATCAATAGATTTGTTGTGTAGGCTGCACAAGAAGCAGCAGTTTGGTTTTTCTGTCGTTTCGTTTTTTCGTTTCGTTTTTGAATTTGAATTTTATTAAGGTCGACGTAAAACGCCTTTTTCCCCAAGTAAGAATAAACATTAAGGAATACATATAGGTGAACGGTGGTTTTTCTGTCAGAAGGTGCCGTACATCATTATACTTGTCCAAGGTAGAGCGATCGGTAAAGTCAAGCAACGCCGCGCGTAGGCGGTTCGTGGACGGGTGATCCCTTATTATTATTTTCTTGCCTAATAAAACAATTTTTTTTCCGATTTCAAAAAAAATATAATATGTACCTCGGCACTGAAGTTCTTTTTATGACTCATGTGGTTTATTTGCCTCGGCAACTAAATTCCACATGGGTCATAAAAAGTTGAACTTCAGTGCCTTGGTACATAAATAACTATTGTTGCTACTTTCTACAGGGAGACCCATTTCAAAGACAGGTCACAAAAACTCTTTTTTTACTTTGGTGCAAAATTTCAGGTCTTAATCTCAATTTTCAAGGCCTACTATACGAATTTTTTCATGGAAAAACTTTCCGTGCGCTGAATAAAAATACCGAATATACCTATGGCTTTAAAATAGAAATATACAGCAAAGTAAACTAAATTTAAGAAACTCTATATGCTCTCTGATATTTAACATGTACCTATTTTGTATTTTAATTCGTAAGTGTTTCAATGTTTAGATACATTTCTGTAATATTTTTGACGTTTTATTCACCTTATCTGACAATAACTAATTTACAACAAAGCACCTTTGAAATAATTTGAGAGTAACCATGGAAACACATCATACATACCAAACACTATATTGTCTCCATTGTTTATTTTTTGTCAATTAAATTTATTATTATAATAATATGCCGATAAAACGTTTTAAGTTTCCGCGTTTTCAAAGAAGTATAATAAAAAAATATCGTTCATTACACGTCCGGCTTAACCTCACACGGGAATTTGTCACGCGCGCACGGAAAAATCTTTATTGTCAGACTCGTAATGAAATATACTATTTAATGGATCATTTTATAATTTTATTTTATGTATAAAGTATTGTACGTGGACCTGTACTTATTGACCTTTAACCTGTGTATCACGGGCGTAGCCAGGATTTAGTTTGGGGGGGGGGTTTAGTTTGAGAAGTAAATAAAACAACAAAAATATACTTACATGAAATTTAATATCTATATATTCATCCGAAAAACTACGACATATTTATAAAGTTCTTAACTTTAAATGAAATGGATAAATTAATTTCGTTCCTCTGCGCTAAATCTAAAACCATTAAAGAAGAAATCTTCGGCTTTTTCTTTTAAATATATCCACTACTTCATCTGCATGAATTTCTGTTCCATAGGAATGTTCATTAGAGCCAAACCATTAAGTCTGTTTTCACTTGTAGTGTTTCGTAAATAGTTTTTCAGTCTCCTTAGGCTCGAGAAAGACCTTTCTGGGGTAGCAGTGGATACAGGAATGGTAGCCAAGATTTGTAGTAATGTGTAAATATTAGGATAAAGGTTTTTATCGCACATATCTAGGCATTCCAAACTAGATTTCGGGGTAGGCAGTCTTCTTATCAGCATGCAAGGTAGCTGAAGCTTTGATAGCTAAATCCAAATTTGTTTCTTTATTAGAAACCCCTTGACCTTGACTACACCACTTTTTCCAGTAGTCCATACCTTTAAGTTTATCACCCTTCCCTTGTTTCCCCTCCATTTTTCGACAGTAATAATGATTCACGTATCTATCCTTAACAAGGTCATCGAATAACAGTGCACTAAAATTACTCACTTACACGGTACACTTAATTCTCTTCACTATTCGTTCACCACTTTTCACTTTTATTCGCTTCGAGTTCGCATGGAACGATACTGCCGTAAGCGCGGTCACGCGCCGCGGCGCCGCTTATATAGCAGCCCAGTAGCCGTCCAGAAACTTCCACGAACTTCCACAAAGTTCCGCTCATTTCGACCGAGGGGCGTGGCGAATAATCGAGAAACAACGCAAAGTGTCCCTACAATACAAAATAGTTCGGCTGCAACTGCGTCTGCCTCTCGTCAAAAGATGGCGCTAGGCGCTACTATTACTACATATATTCAAACGTAATAATAATTTAACTCTTCACTCCTCGTATTTTTTCGGTATAATATTAGGTAATATTTTGCTTATTTCGGGGGGGGGGGGGTTTGAACCCCCGAAACCCCCCCCTTGGCTACGCCCGTGCTGTGTACATACTTTTGTATTATTACACCAAATATCTATCTATATATTTTGTGGTCTCCTTGGAGTCGACAGAAAACAAACTTCCCCTCAAGGCTTCACTTTTCTGTGACATGCTGGGTCCCCTTATTTTAAAGAGTCCCTGGCTAATACACATAGAGCCTTGCCTCCTTCCTGGGATTCTTTATTAACCGATTTAAAACAGTTTTTTTTTTAACTAAGGGAACCGGACTTTGGCGGACATTTCTCAAACGTCGAGACGTCGTTCCGCCGTCATTTGTTACTCACGGACCGCTGGGGAAAGAAACGGCGACGTCACGTATCGCACCAAATGATTTGTAATATCAATAAATTCGTCGCTGGATGCCGGTTCATTTGTTACACAGATAAAGATCTCGCCCTGGGGCCATCCGAATCTTGTACCAGATCGAAGAGATTATGGGTATACACAACGAGCGGGGGCTAGTTTTTGTCCGGGTCGTGCTGATGCTGGGATCTTCGTGTAGAGTTCTCGTCGTCAGTTTGACGTATTTATTTCTTTTGATCAGTAGGTAACAACATTTTTTTCGGCTTTGTAATATTCATCAAACCAGCGACCCTTTAAAATAAGGGGACCCAGCTTTCCAAAGTGAGGCCGTTTCTTTCCTCATTCTAATGGTCTCAATGATGCCAAGTATGCCATTTTATTGGAGAATCTATGAATATAACAGGTACTTTGATTGTTAGTAAAAATTAATAATGGCATCTATGATTTCTAAAAATTAGACTTGACAATGTTCTGTCAACAAACACAGAATATGGCAAGTGCCAAATGAATCAAATTCATTTTATATTTGAATTTGGTTTCCTGCAATTATTTCCAGGAATTTAAGTAATATAAGTATGGTAAGTCAGTGCCGATTTTTACGGAAGCGTAGAAGGGCCACGCAGTATTTTTTTTTAAAATTCAGACTTTTTCTCAAAATTTTGAGATTTTTCTCAAAATTTTGACTTTTTTAGAAATTTAAAATTCGGACTTTTTTCTCAGAATTTTAAAATTCAGAGAAAAAGTCTGAATTTTAAAATTCAGAGAAAAAACAATGAATTTTAAAATTTGGAGAAAAATCTCAAAATTTTGAGAATAAAGTCAAAATGTTGAGAAAAAAAAGCCTGAATTTTAAAATTTTGAGAAAAAAGTCTGAATTTTAAAATTCTGAGAAAAAAATCCGAATTTTAAAATTCCGAGAAAAAAGTCAAAATTTTGAGAAAAATCTCAAAATTTTGAGAATAAAGTCAAAATTTTGAGAAAAAGCCTGAATTTTAAAAAAATTTACTACCTTTTTTTCTCAAAATTTTGAGAAGAAAGTCAAAACTTTGAGAAAAAGTCTGAATTTTAAAATTTGGTGAAAAAAGTCAAAATTTTGACTTTATTCTCAAAATTTTGAGAAAAAACTCTGAATTTTAAAATTCAGAGAAAAACTCTGAATTTTAAAATTTGGAGAAAAAAGTCAAAATTTTGAGAAAAAAGTCTGAATTTTAAAATTCTGAGAAGAAGTCTGAATTTTAAAATTCTGAGAAAAAAGTCCGAATTTTAAAATTCCGAGAAAAAAGTCAAAATTTTGAGAAAAATCTCAAAATTTTGAGAATAAAGTCAAAATTTTGAGAAAAAAGTCTGAATTTAAAAAAAATTTACTACGTGGCCCTTCTACGCTTCCGTAGATTTTGCTTATTTGATAATTTTTCTCAAAATTTTGACTTTTTTCGCAGAATTTTAAAATTCGGACTTTTTTCTCAGAATTTTGAGATTTTTCTCAAAATTTTGACTTTTTTCTCGGAATTTTAAAATTCGGACTTTTTTCTCAGAATTTTAAAATTCAGACTTCTTCTCAGAATTTTAAAATTCAGACTTTTTTCTCAAAATTTTGACTTTTTTCTCCAAATTTTAAAATTCAGAGTTTTTCTCTGAATTTTAAAATTCAGAGTTTTTTCTCACAATTTTGAGAATAAAGTCAAAATTTTGACTTTTTTCACCAAATTTTAAAATTCAGACTTTTTCTCAAAGTTTTGACTTTCTTCTCAAAATTTTGAGAAAAAAAGGTAGTAAATTTTTTTAAAATTCAGGCTTTTTCTCAAAATTTTGACTTTATTGTCAAAATTTTGAGATTTTTCTCAAAATTTTGACTTTTTTCTCGGAATTTTAAAATTCGGATTTTTTTCTCAGAATTTTAAAATTCAGACTTTTTTCTCAAAATTTTAAAATTCAGGCTTTTTTTTCTCAACATTTTGACTTTATTCTCAAAATTTTGAGATTTTTCTCCAAATTTTAAAATTCATTGTTTTTTCTCTGAATTTTAAAATTCAGACTTTTTCTCTGAATTTTAAAATTCTGAGAAAAAAGTCCGAATTTTAAATTTCTAAAAAAGTCAAAATTTTGAGAAAAATCTCAAAATTTTGAGAAAAAGTCTGAATTTTAAAAAAAAATACTGCGTGGCCCTTCTACGCTTCCGTAAAAATCGGCACTGACTTACCATACTTATATTACTTAAATTCCTGGAAATAATTGCAGGAAACCAAATTCAAATATAAAATGAATTTGATTCATTTGGCACTTGCCATATTCTGTGTTTGTTGACAGAACATTGTCAAGTCTAATTTTTAGAAATCATAGATGCCATTATTAATTTTTACTAACAATCAAAGTACCTGTTATATTCATAGATTCTCCAATAAAATGGCATACTTGGCATCATTGAGACCATTAGAATGAGGAAAGAAACGGCCTCACTTTGGAAAGCTGGGTCCCCTTATTTTAAAGGGTCGCTGGTTTGATGAATATTACAAAGCCGAAAAAAATGTTGTTACCTACTGATCAAAAGAAATAAATACGTCAAACTGACGACGAGAACTCTACACGAAGATCCCAGCATCAGCACGACCCGGACAAAAACTAGCCCCCGCTCGTTGTGTATACCCATAATCTCTTCGATCTGGTACAAGATTCGGATGGCCCCAGGGCGAGATCTTTATCTGTGTAACAAATGAACCGGCATCCAGCGACGAATTTATTGATATTACAAATCATTTGGTGCGATACGTGACGTCGCCGTTTCTTTCCCCAGCGGTCCGTGAGTAACAAATGACGGCGGAACGACGTCTCGACGTTTGAGAAATGTCCGCCAAAGTCCGGTTCCCTTAGTTAAAAAAAAAACTGTTTTAAATCGGTTAATAAAGAATCCCAGGAAGGAGGCAAGGCTCTATGTGTATTAGCCAGGGACTCTTTAAAATAAGGGGACCCAGCATGTCACAGAAAAGTGAAGCCTTGAGGGGAAGTTTGTTTTCTGTCGACTCCAAGGAGACCACAAAATATATAGATAGATATTTGGTGTAATAATACAAAAGTATGTACACAGCACGGGCGTAGCCAAGGGGGGGGTTTCGGGGGTTCAAACCCCCCCCCCCCCCGAAATAAGCAAAATATTACCTAATATTATACCGAAAAAATACGAGGAGTGAAGAGTTAAATTATTATTACGTTTGAATATATGTAGTAATAGTAGCGCCTAGCGCCATCTTTTGACGAGAGGCAGACGCAGTTGCAGCCGAACTATTTTGTATTGTAGGGACACTTTGCGTTGTTTCTCGATTATTCGCCACGCCCCTCGGTCGAAATGAGCGGAACTTTGTGGAAGTTCGTGGAAGTTTCTGGACGGCTACTGGGCTGCTATATAAGCGGCGCCGCGGCGCGTGACCGCGCTTACGGCAGTATCGTTCCATGCGAACTCGAAGCGAATAAAAGTGAAAAGTGGTGAACGAATAGTGAAGAGAATTAAGTGTACCGTGTAAGTGAGTAATTTTAGTGCACTGTTATTCGATGACCTTGTTAAGGATAGATACGTGAATCATTATTACTGTCGAAAAATGGAGGGGAAACAAGGGAAGGGTGATAAACTTAAAGGTATGGACTACTGGAAAAAGTGGTGTAGTCAAGGTCAAGGGGTTTCTAATAAAGAAACAAATTTGGATTTAGCTATCAAAGCTTCAGCTACCTTGCATGCTGATAAGAAGACTGCCTACCCCGAAATCTAGTTTGGAATGCCTAGATATGTGCGATAAAAACCTTTATCCTAATATTTACACATTACTACAAATCTTGGCTACCATTCCTGTATCCACTGCTACCCCAGAAAGGTCTTTCTCGAGCCTAAGGAGACTGAAAAACTATTTACGAAACACTACAAGTGAAAACAGACTTAATGGTTTGGCTCTAATGAACATTCCTATGGAACAGAAATTCATGCAGATGAAGTAGTGGATATATTTAAAAGAAAAAGCCGAAGATTTCTTCTTTAATGGTTTTAGATTTAGCGCAGAGGAACGAAATTAATTTATCCATTTCATTTAAAGTTAAGAACTTTATAAATATGTCGTAGTTTTTCGGATGAATATATAGATATTAAATTTCATGTAAGTATATTTTTGTTGTCTTATTTACTTCTCAAACTAAACCCCCCCCCCCAAACTAAATCCTGGCTACGCCCGTGATACACAGGTTAAAGGTCAATAAGTACAGGTCCACGTACAATACTTTATACATAAAATAAAATTATAAAATGATCCATTAAATAGTATATTTCATTACGAGTCTGACAATAAAGATTTTTCCGTGCGCGCGTGACAAATTCCCGTGTGAGGTTAAGCCGGACGTGTAATGAACGATATTTTTTTATTATACTTCTTTGAAAACGCGGAAACTTAAAACGTTTTATCGGCATATTATTATAATAATAAATTTAATTGACAAAAAATAAACAATGGAGACAATATAGTGTTTGGTATGTATGATGTGTTTCCATGGTTACTCTCAAATTATTTCAAAGGTGCTTTGTTGTAAATTAGTTATTGTCAGATAAGGTGAATAAAACGTCCAAATTTTAAAATTCAGAGTTTTTTCTCTGAATTTTAAAATTCTGAGAAAAAAGTCCGAATTTTAAAATTCTAAGAAAAAAGAGAAAAAAGTCTGAATTTTAATTTACTACATGGCCCTTCTACGCTTCCGTACTATTGCACCTTGTTACTAGGTTCCTCAAACCATTTGTAATATCTAGGTACTACGTACTTGAACTTTCTTCTTCTTCCTTTGTTGAATGTATCTACCCAAAGAACTTTCACAGATTTCGGGATGGACTAATAAGATTAGGTCTTGTACTTAGTTCTAATCATGTAGTTTTTCTCGGTGCTCTTTATAAAATTTTTGTAATTTTATTTCTCTCCCAAGGTACCTCACAAACGGAAAATAAACTGACTGACCTGACTGAAGCTACCTGCTTCATAATTTAAAATTTTCGAAATACGATTTGTTTCGAACTACCTACTTATACGTAATGCCCACGTAATAGGAATTGTAGGATTACTAAAGGTGAGACAAGAAAAATCTGGTTGCAATTATTGGGACTACAGGCGGCCGCATCACCTTTAATTGACACATCTAAGTATCTGGAAGTTAGAAAACTTAAAAATTGTGATGGGAAATATTTTGCCTCCTTTGGAATCTATGGCACAGGCATGTCACATAAAACCTGATGGCAGTTGGACACTGACATATTATTATTACATAACCTTGTACCAGCCCACTTATGTGGTCTCCTTGGAGTATACAGAAAACAAACACTTTTCCTATGTGGGTCCCCTTATTTTAAAGAGTCCCTGAATGAAACTATCATAGCTGGACAACTTTGTTTTTGCAAAGTCTGTTAATATAATTCAGTCAAAACATGGTCTTCTTAATAAAGGCGTTTTCACCCAATACCTTTTCTCTTTTCTTCTTACATTTCGTCTAATATTTAACATTAACTTTTTTAATCAAGGCACTTGATAGCATACACTTTTCTTTTATTCGGCACCATTTTGTAACTACTACTGTCAACACACTTTTGCAAATATTGTGAAACACCACATAACAGTTTTGCTATAGCAGTACAAGCCTCCCCCACCGAATAGTTGAACTGTGATTGCAGTTGACTGCCGCTTAAAGCATACATTATGAATGGTCGGCCGTCGACGATTTCGTCATCTACTTGTCTCTTTTCGGCTTCAGAGCGGGCGCGTATGCTGTTGTCTCTGTCTCGCTTTCAATGCATTTATCCTTGTGGATTGCCATAATAACCCGTGAGGTCAATTTAAAATACGACCAGGCGGCTGCGGATAGGAATGAATTATTATTAGACATTAGTAATCTTGACTCCATTAGTAATAATTGGGGAGTTTTCGCATGAAAACGTGGTTGCATTTTTCTAAATATAGTTTATTATTAAACGTTGAAAAAAAAAATGAAATTAATTGGGTGGGTCATTGACCAAAATGACCTCATGAAGAAGACGCGCCTGCTCTCCTATACCCAGAAGTATATTAGAAAGTATATACCCTGTAGAATATTTTTTTATAAAAATCAAAAATTGCCTGCAAGTTACAATTTTATAATTTTATTTTATGTATAAAGTATTGCACGGGTTAAATTATTATTACGTTTGAATATATGTAGTAATAGCAGCGCCTAGCGCCATCTTTTGACGAGAGGCAGACGCAGTTGCAGCCGAACTATTTTGTATTGTAGGGACACTTTGCGTTGTTTCTCGATTATTTGCCACGCCCCTCGGTCGAAATGAGCGGAACTTTGTGGAAGTTCGTGGAAGTTTCTGGACGGCTACTGGGCTGCTATATAAGCGGCGCCGCGGCGCGTGACCGCGCTTACGGCAGTATTGTTCCATGCGAACTCGAAGCGAATAAAAGTGAAAAGTGGTGAACGAATAGTGAAGAGAATTAAGTGTACCGTGTAAGTGAGTAATTTTAGTGCGCTGTTATTCGATGACCTTGTTAAGGATAGATACGTGAATCATTATTACTGTCGAAAAATGGAGGGGAAAAAAATGAAGGGTGATAAACCTAAAGGTATGGACTACTGGAAAAAGTGGTGTAGTCAAGGTCAAGGGGTTTCTAATAAAGAAACAAATTTGGATTTAGCTATCAAAGCTTCAGCTACCTTGCATGCTGATAAGAAGACTGCCTACCCTGAAATCTAGTTTGGAACGCCTAGATATGTGCGATAAAAACCTTTATCCTAATATTTACACATTACTACAAATCTTGGCTACCATTCCTGTATCCACTGCTACCCCAGAAAGGTCTTTCTCGAGCCTAAGGAGACTGAAAAACTATTTACGAAACACTACATGTGAAAACAGACTTAATGGTTTGGCTCTAATGAACATTCACTATGGAACAGAAATTCATGCAGATGAAGTAGTGGATATATTTAAAAGAAAAAGCCGAAGATTTCTTCTTTAATGGTTTTAGATTTAGCGCAGAGCAACGAAATTAATTTATCCATTTCATTCAAAGTTAAGAACTTTATAAATATGTCGTAGTTTTTCGGATGAATATATAGATATTAAATTTCATGTAAGTATATTTTTGTTGTTTTATTTACTTCTCAAACTAAACCCCCCCCCCCCCCCAAAACAAAATCCTGGCTACGCCCGTGTTTGATCTATTAACAAATTCGTACTTACCGTCTACAATCCTCTGTCGACAGCTTGGCGCAGTGCTTTCATAGTAACGTCATGTGAGTGTGAGCGCATGGCAATAACAATTTTAAATGGGAAAAAAATGTTCGGCCGTTGCGGTAGACTGAAGCATGCCACGCTCTGCGGGTTCCCCCATAAACTTCGTATGGGGGAACGAAAAGTGAGGCAGCAATAAAAAAACCGCGCTTTACTGCCGTTTTATTGTTTTTTTAATTGAAAGCGACAAGAAGTTGTCGAGGAAAACCCAAACGCCACTATGAAATGGCAAGTGCGGCACAATAAATTGTAACAGTATTTTTCGAACGCAAAGAATAGTACAGGGCACGGGCGTAGCCAGGATTTAGTTTTGGGGGGGTTTAGTTTGAGAAGTAAATAAAACAACAAAAATATACTTACATGAAATTTAATATCTATATATTCATCCGAAAAACTACGACATATTTATAAAGTTCTTAACTTTAAATGAAATGGATAAATTAATTTCGTTCCTCTGCGCTAAATCTAAAACCATTAAAGAAGAAATCTTCGGCTTTTTCTTTTAAATATATCCACTACTTCATCTGCATGAATTTCTGTTCCATAGTGAATGTTCATTAGAGCCAAACCATTAAGTCTGTTTTCACTTGTAGTGTTTCGTAAATAGTTTTTCAGTCCCCTTAGGCTCGAGAAAGACCTTTCTGGGGTAGCAGTGGATACAGGAATGGTAGCCAAGATTTGTAGTAATGTGTAAATATTAGGATAAAGGTTTTTATCGCACATATCTAGGCATGCCAAACTAGATTTCGGGGTATGCAGTCTTCTTATCAGCATGCAAGGTAGCTGAAGCTTTGATAGCTAAATCCAAATTTGTTTCTTTATTAGAAACCCCTTGACCTTGACTACACCACTTTTTCCAGTAGTCCATACCTTTAAGTTTATCACCCTTCCTTTTTTTCCCCTCCATTTTTCGACAGTAATAATGATTCACGTATCTATCCTTAACAAGGTCATCGAATAACAGCGCACTAAAATTACTCACTTACACGGTACACTTAATTCTTTTCACTATTCGTTCACCACTTTTCACTTTTATTCGCTTCGAGTTCGCATGGAACAATACTGCCGTAAGCGCGGTCACGCGCCGCGGCGCCGCTTATATAGCAGCCCAGTAGCCGTCCAGAAACTTCCACGAACTTCCACAAAGTTCCGCTCATTTCGACCGAGGGGCGTGGCGAATAATCGAGAAACAACGCAAAGTGTCCCTACAATACAAAATAGTTCGGCTGCAACTGCGTCTGCCTCTCGTCAAAAGATGGCGCTAGGCGCTACTATTACTACATATATTCAAACGTAATAATAATTTAACTCTTCACTCCTCGTATTTTTTCGGTATAATATTAGGTAATATTTTGCTTATTTCGGGGGGGGTTTGAACCCCCGAAACCCCCCCCCCCTTGGATACGCCCGTGCCCTAATCCCTAGCAACCCCAACTTTATAATTTCAAATGGAACTACCCCCCTTGTGGCTCATCATTTTAAAGCAGTTTTAATTGCGAATACAGTGATGCGTCGTTTTTAGAAATTATTGGCTAAAAACGGAAAGTTGACAATCCACTGTACGCGTAGTAATTTCTACACAAATGCCCGCCACCAATAAGTTTTTATCTACTACACACGACCAAATTACCTAGTTTTTATTGACGTGTCGATCAGTTTACAAAAAAGTCACAAATGAAAAAGCTGAAGCAAACCAAAAAAAGTTCATACGAATTCAAACCTTATGTCTAGCAAAAAGTCACTGTCACAAAAAAAGTCATCGTTTTTTTTGCCTGTAACGACGAAATCGTTAGTTTCAGCCTGCTGTTGAAAGTGTAAACGTGGTTTTGAAATGGTTTATTCTATCACGGAAAGGTTAGAAATTGTTGCAATTCGTGCTGTAGGTTTAGCGCAATCATGATTTCGATAACAAATTGCCACAATTTCTACCCTTTCCGCGATAGAATAAACCATTTCGAAAATACGTTTCCACTTTCAATAGCAGGCTGAAACTAACGATTTTGTGGTTACAAGCAAAAAAATGAGAACTTTTTTTGTGACAGAGACTTTTTGTTACATATATTTTAAAAAGATATAAGGTTTGAATTCTTTTGAACTTTTTTTGTTTTGCTTCAGCTTTTTCACTTGTGACTTTTATGTAAACTGATCGACACGTTAATAAAAACTAGGTAATTTGGTCGTGTGTAGTAGATAAAAAAAATTATTAGTGGCGAGCATTTGAGCAAGAAATTACTACGCGTACAGTGGATTGTCAACTTTCCGTTTTTAGCCAATAATTCTGCAAAATGTCAACAGATTTCTAAAAACGATACATCACTGTATTCGCAATAAAAAGGGCTTTAAAATGATGCGCCACAAGGGGGGTAGTTCCATTTGAAATTTTAAAGTTGGGCTTGCTAGGGATTAGGGGGATGAACATATCGTGTTGGCTTGACTGTCAAAAAAGCTCCCCCCAAGAACAAAAATCGACGGGTCTCGGCGAATTTTCAAATATTTTTCGGTTTTCTAATTTTTGGGGGGGTCAAGTTTTCGTTGGGAAACCCTGTATATTCGGATTGAGCTCTGCCTTGGTTGCAGACTCAGACCTTTTGCGGGCATAAGATATAAGAGGAAATAATATCTGATTAAATGAAATCTCTTTTTTGTAAGGAACACATTACTTTTTTGAATCACACATGCGTTTTTCGCGAAAAAAAAATTGTCAAATTTCACAGCCGTTGTTCCTCTTCGTGCGAATTGTTCACTCAACGCCCAACGCTAATAGTCTCCAATAGAAACTCAATTTCGGAGAACTTTCGCATTTGAACATAGTTTATAAACAACTTTTCAAAATGAATTTAAAAAGAAGGGTATAGGTAGGTACTTGACTATAAATAAATGGCTGGCAGCAATAAACGTCCAAACAAATAAAAAAAATATATTTCCTGCGGAAAGTGGCACTTTTCCGCACGCGATTGCAGTTGGTGGAAAAGTGTGGAAAACACACTTTCCGCAAGAGTTAGGAACACTATTTTTTCTACAAGCGTGCGGAAAAGTAGTGCGAAAAGGTATTTTTCCGCACTAGTGCGGAAAAGTGACACTTCCTAGTCTAAAATGCGTGCGGAAAAGTGTACTTTTCCGCACGCTTGTAGAAAAAAATATGTTCTTTTTTTATTTTTATAATTCTCATACAATTATGAGTATCATCAAAATCAAGAATTTGTTCTTCAGTGTATTACCCAGTAGGTATTTGTGACAGAATCTTAGATATGGGAGTATCCGCCACTTTCTAAACTATACAGGGTGATTCAGTTCCGGTGCTCAACATGGGGATCTCGGAAACCATAACAGATAGGAAGTCGGTCAAATGGAGGCAAATTTGCGCCTTTGGGCGCCTAACAATATGCCGTTGAGAAAGTTAAAATATTTTCATGGGTTGCTGAGATATTTAAGAAAAACCGAATTTTTGAAAATTAGATTTTATTTTTTCTGGCGCCATTTGCCATGAAAAATAAATTATACTTTTTCATTGCAACTTTTTCTGGACTAGGTCGTGGTATTTTTATATTTTCGGAGCGACGCTTCGTTTTTGAGATAGAGGGATCATCTGCATTTTTTTCTTGATTTTTTATTCCATATTTCGAAATAAATCGTTGTCCTGAGTACATAGATGTATGACACATATATATTTTTTCTAGTTTTGGCCGCCAAAATGCACATTTACTACGAAAAAAATTAATACGGTCCTGGACTATGCATTTTTCTCTTTTTTAAAGCTATTCCAATTCTGTATAACAAGTGATCATTTTTTATACCTACTGGATTAATTAAACTCTACGTTTGTCATACTTTAAATTCTTTTTTATACTTTAGGTAAACTGTATCTCACTATTTTGTAATTATTATTGTTGTTATTTACCTAAAGTATAAAAAAGAATTTCAAAATATGACAAACATGGAGTATAATTAATCCAGTAGGTATTAAAATAATGATCACCTCTTATAATTGGAATAGCTTTGAAAAAAAAAAGAGAAAAAATGCATAGTCCAGGACCATATTAATTTTTTTTCTTAGTAAATGTGCATTTTAGCAGCTAAAACGACAAAAAATATGATGTGTCATACATCGTTGTACTCAGGATAACGATTCATTTCGAAATATGCAATAAAAAATCCAGGTCCGTATTTAAAAAAATGAAGATGATCCCTCTATCTCAAAAACGAAACGTCGCCCCGAAAATCTAAAAATACTATGCTGTATTCCAGAAAAAGTTGCAACGAAAAAGTATAATTTATTTTTCAATATTCAATAACAAATTCTAAATGTCAATATTTTAACTTTCTCAACGGCATATTGTTGGGCGCCCAAAGGCGCAAGTTTGCCTCCATTTGACCGACTTCGTATCTGTTACGGTTTCAGAGATCCCCATGTTGAGCACCGGAACTGAATCACCCTGTATAGCTTATCACAACATTACTAAGGCATGAAATTAAATAAACATAATAAAAATTAAATCAATATATTTTCCAATAAATCGTACATTAAAACCTATATATACAGGCGTTTAATATTTATAATATATTTAAAAAAATAATAATTAAAAACACCATTTTACAAATATACAAACTTTGGTTTTTATTATAACGTAGTAAAAATCTCTCCACATTTCATTTTCTTTCAAACATCCTATAGTGTAAAAACTTTTAATCAGAAATATATTGTATGTACAATTTTTTTTTCTTTTTTTAGATATCTCAGTATAATGTCCACTCAAGGAGTTTTTATTCAACATGATTGTCTTCTTTAAATATGACATTTTATTATTGCTTATTTTATCACCAGTCTTAAATGGGTAATTTAAAAATTCCGTAATCTCCACCCTGTACATTTTTCATTGTAATGCAATAAAAATTTGAACTGTAAACATAATAATATAAGTAGACATATTCGAAAAATACGCGTATGGATTATAATATCAAATTTAATAAGATATAGAAACATTTTCATTTGATAAAAAAATATTTTAGAATACCTACTCAACATGGAAGACAAATCCGTCATTATTTTAATCTAATTGGGTATAACTATTTGATCAAAACAAGACAGACACTACGTTGTGGTAAGCATTTAGTTGGGATCTATCTAAATACAACAAATCATTCAAACTTGATGTTTTTTGTTTGTGGAACATTTCAAAAGGCCACGAAAATATCCCGCAATTGAGAAATCAGATGAAAAACAAACAACGTCCGTAGTATTTGCCTCGAAATTTTATCTCTAATTGCTTAGCTCAACAGCAGCCACCTTCTACTGGCCATGCTACGATAATAAATTAACAATTTACATTTTTTTTTTACAAGAACGTAATTAAAGGCAAAACGCCAAGATTTCTTCAGCGAAAACTGCAGTTTTTAAAACCTATAATATCCTTCTAAAAATCACAGAAGTATACAGTTATTCACGAGATCACCTATTCATTGTAACAACCAAAAAGTCAAATGTCTTAGTCGTTTTTATTGTGGGACAGACGACTTTTGGGTTTTTATAGGAGATAATAATTGTTATAAAACTATAAACGTTCTATTTATTTTTCAGTACTTCAATAACAACAATTATTGTCCACGTTTTATATTGTCCTAATCAAAAACAAGGGTCCATGAAGCTTTACAGTTACCTTATAAATTGAAGTTAATAGAGGTTGTAAATTATGTTATTTTAGACTCTTTAAAAAGTATATTCTGTTTTGATATATTTGAGAGCCTATGTTTTTATAAATGTTACCTTTTTATTTTCTAGTTTTATTTAGAAAATAATAGAAGCATACACGATGTATCTTTGATTAGTGCCTACATTTTAATTGGCGATAGATTTCGACCCCAAAACAGGCACATGAAAAAAATAATCAATAACTTTAGGTTAGTTTTTGGTTTCCATAGAAAAACTTTAAAAAATGTTGTGTTGCAAAAAAATACAGGCTGTACCAAAGTAAAAAGACATTAATTATTTAAAATATGGAATTCAATAAACTTAATAAAAGTCTAAAAGATGATGACCTTCTTTCCTTGCCATATTTTGCGTAGCACTATGCAACATTAATGTAACTTTCCATAGTTATTTTTTGATTAAAATCGTTTTCTACTTTGGTATACCCTGTATTTTTTGTAACACAATTTTTTTTTAAGTTGGCCATAGTCTCAAAATATCAGGCATTTTTAGAACTTTCCAACGATATAAAACTCGGGAAATTTGTAATTAATGTTCTATTTTGAAATTTAATTCTGGGGTTACCTTTTGCTTCAAAAAAGAAGAAAAATGACTCAATCAAACGTGGTCACGAGACTTTCGTTATCTGTCAAAAATGACATTTAAAAAAATATATCGCCAAAAATGGGTTTATTTGTTAAAATATCAAAAATTTTTACTTGAAAAAGTTGTTTCTTTTTCAATTTTACGTAAGTGTACCACATTTTACCGCTCTAATAAAAGATTTAGTTTTTTGACAATTTTTAATATTTACCTACGAAATTTCTGAAAATTTTAAAAACTTGTAACTTCGTAAAAACTTTTTTATATCACTACATTTATCATTCTATTAACTTTTTATTAGTAATTACCGATAAGAATAGGTATTTTTCAAAAGAAAATGATATGAATGCTTTAAAATTCTGTTTTGTTTGGTGCAAAGTTGATGTATTACGTTTTCCAGTTCTAAATTGATGCCAAAATAATAATAAATTAAATTATCATCAAACTATTTTACGTATCTAATCAAAATTCTTGACTTTATGACTCTTATGGAACAAATAATTATTACCTTTATAAATTTAATTTCACATTAATCGATATTGATAAGTAGGCCATGGAGAGAATTGAAGCAATTGTTTTTATTTGACAGTTGCTTCGATTCTCTCCATGGCTTACTCATCAATATCGATTAATGTGAAATTAAACTTAAAGGTAATAATTATTTTATTATTTGTTCCATAAAAGTCAAGAATTTTGCTTAGATACGTAAAATAGTTTGATGATAATTTAATTTATTATTATTTTGGCATCAATTTAGAACAGGAAAACGTAGTGTAACTAAATTTATACCTAAATGCTAGAAGGTACATCAACTTTGTCCCAAACAAAACAGAATTTTAAAGCATTCATATCATTTTCTTTTGAAAAATACCTATTCGTATCGGTAATGATTAATAAAAAGCTAATAGAATGATAAATCTAGTGATATAAAAAAGTTTTTAAGAAGTTACAAATTTTTAAAAATTTCAGAAATTTCGTAAATATTAAAAATTGGCAAAAAACTAAATCTTTTATTAGAGCGTGGTACACTTACGCAAAATTGAAAAAGAAACAACTTGTTCAAGTAAAACTTTTTGATATTTTAACAAATAACCGATATATTTTTTAAATGTCACTTTTGACAGATAACGAAAGTCACATGACCACGTTTGAGTGGGTCATTTTAAATCTTTTTTCAAGCAAAAGGTAATTTCAAAATAAAACATTAATTAAAAATTTCCCCTCTATGGTGCGAACTTTTTGGAGGACACTGTACAGGGTGTCCCATTTTGGGTTTTTTGGGAGTTTTTCTCAAAAATCTCGGTTATTATTAAAGCTAGAGGGTTGCGGTTTTCACGTCACTGTACTACTTTTTTGAGAGGACCAATCAGATTTTAGATAAGTTTTATAGTTTCCGCGCATTGGCCTAGGACTGCAATTTTCGATTTTTTGGAAACCTCTCTCCTGGCTACAACTTATATATATCGACAAATTTAATCAACTATTTTTATAGATTTTTTGGCGTAGAATCGAATGGAATAATTAGTTTTTTGGTAGCTTTAATCGTTTTTGAGATATGAACTATGGTTTCCATTTAAAAAAAAATATAACTTTGGTTCATATCTCAAAAACTATTAACGCTACCAAAAAACTAATTATTCCATTCGATTCTACGCCAAAAAATCTATAAAAATAGTTGATTAAATTTGTCGATATATATAAGTTGTAGCCAGGAGGGAGGTTTCCAAAAAATCGAAAATTTCAGTCCTGCGCAAATGCGCGGAAACTATAAAACTTATCTAAAATCTGATTGGTCCACCAAATTCCTCTCAAAAAAGTAGTGCAGTGACGTGAAAACCGCAACTCTCTAGCTTTAATAATAACCGAGATTTTTGAGAAAAACAACCAAAAACACCCAAAATGGGACACCCTGTACATAAAATCAGAAACAACGAAGACAAATTTTCGTTTTTTCCAAAAATCCACAATCCAAATTTAACCTCCGCTAGTTTCCGAGATCCCCACGCTGATCATAAAACAAACACACCCTGTATACTAATCAAAGTTACGCCCCGTATAATGTTTTTTCTCTTTCCCTTCGTTTATAAGGCAACTTTCCCTTCTCGACACCACCCCCCCCCCACTATCGCGCACTACGTACTAAAACACGTCTTCCGCACTCCCGCCAAAATCTCACTGAAGTCGTCCTCGTTTTTCGGCACCCCGTTCGGCGCCAGATCGTACACTTCGGGCACGCTCAACACGGCCGGCTCCGGCTTGACTCCTACCGCCGCGTTCGGAAATATGACCGACGCGTGCTGGAACGTGAAGTTGTTGCCCTGGTTCTCCCGAGCGCTGTAGTTGTGGTTCGAATCCACCTGGTTCGCCTCCGCCGAGTACTTGAGGTACTTGTCGAACTCCCTCCTGTCCACGTCCGCGTCGATCACCTCCGAACGATCTTCACTCGACGCGTACGCCTGCGAGAAGTCCTGATACGAACCCCCGTCCTGGAGCTCCGGCTTGTACATGTAATGCTGCTCCTTCTGGTACATCGCCTCCTGTTCGAAGCTGCTCGGCGACGCGTAGTACTGCTGCATGCCGCTCGAGTAGTAGTGTATGTTGCTGGTGCTGGGAGTGGTGTTAAGCGTCTGCGACGTGCCGAGCAGTTGCTGGTCCTGGCTCGTCGCCACTGGGGGATAGAACGTACCGGTCACCACGTGTCCCTGTTCTACCCCACTCTTATTCGCGCACATCACGTACATCCCATTCGCAACCGACACCGCCGTGATCGGCTGGGCGCTGGTGTAGCTGATCTGCCTGTACGGCTGCACCTTCGGCGGGTACGACGACCTGTTGTCGTCGTGTTGACCCAGCGGGCTCAGCTCCGGAGTTGGTAGTCCGCTCTTATTCCCGGGACTCCCTGGCGGTTCCGGACTGTTCGCCGGCGAAGTGTGGTTGGAGAAGGGACTCCTCTGGGGGTAGAAGCCGCCGTACTGGGCGTAAGTGAAATCCGGGCTGTACTCGGAGGGGCTGGGGAAGTCGCCGGTGGTACCGGCAGGGGCGTAGCCTCCGAAACGCGGAGACAGATCCGGCAGGGGTGCCTGGGCGGGGGCGGGGCTGGCGAGCGGCTGGCGTCCGGGCGGGGTGGGGGCGGGCGCGCCTGCGCGCTGCTTGTTGTGCTTGCGCCTGCGCGGGCGGTACTTGTAGTTCGGGTGTTCGGTCATGTGGATGATGCGGAGGCGTTCGGCTTCCTCGACGTAAGGGCGGCGGTCTTGGGGCGTGAGCGAGCGCCACTTTTTGCCTGGAAAAGAAGAGAAGAGGGTAAGAAAAATTTTTTAAACTGAAACCTGGACCAACACTATATTAAAGACCTGCGCATAGCGATGTTTCAAGCGTCCGCCACTGGCGCCACGCGACGAAACAAATTTACACGGTGGTTTAATGTCAAAACACCGTTGTTGCAGAATCTTTTATAAAATAGAAACATGCAAATATGTCTGTTACAGTTACAACGAATTTAATATCCAAAATAAAATTAAATAGGTATTTGTTTGTTATGTCCCTCTAATTTGACAAGTTCACCATGGCATGTTTCCGTACAGTGGCGGATCTAGGCTGGAGTCAAGGGAGGGGCTTCTATTTCCGAAATTTTGTAATATTATTCATTAAAATACAATACTATTAATACATTAATATTCTTAGTTTCGTTCAGTTCCGTTCCGCTGTTCCAGTTCCGCTCTACTCGTAGTAATAGAATAGAACAACTGTCAACGTGAACTGTCGATCGGTGAAGGCGGTGACTGGACCCGTGTTCTGTGCCGGGCCCTGTCCCAATCCCATTGCGTTCACCAAATTTTTAAATTTGTACTATAAAAACTATTTAGCGTACCCTCTTTAGAAACGGAAGCAATATTTATCAATGATTCAACATTCAATAATTCTAGTTACTTTTCGACCTTCACGCCCACATAACCTCAAAATGGCATGTTCCTGTCAGCGCATTTACAACCGGTCCGAAACGAGTTGTCAGCGAGTGAATCAAATCGTACCCGTTGTAAACGATCTGAGCGCTGTAAGCACTGACAGCGCGATTCGGACCACGGCCTTAGAAGACTAGAAGTTAATAATATTGGAACTGGAACAGTTTTTTTAAGAACAGGTATTGCCTGGAACTGGAACAGGTTGTACCTGTTCCAAGAAAACGCAGTTCCACACCATCTCTAATTGCCAGACATATTTTTTAAGTGCCTACCTTACGGTATTAGACCAAGGGGGGGGGGGGCTATAGCCCCTGTAGCCCCCCCCCCCCGTAGATCCGCCACTGTCTCCATACATTGTCCTAAGAAAAGCGAGTCTAAAAAGCAAGCAAGAGTATTTGGTACCTTTTGGCTTGAAATGAACTCCATGGCTAGTTGTAGTGTAAGTAAGCAAACTATTTTTTAATTTCTTTTTTATAGGGAGGACTACTGGTTAGCTTTGGAGCTATAATTAAAATTTTCTATTTTCATTCTTGCATACGTTACAAAATACTCTTCCAAAATAATGTCTAGAATTTTCGCTTCTTCAGCTAGTTGATCAGATCATCCCATATAATTCCAAACTAGTGTTTATTCTTCTGCAATTATTTACCTAATGGTCTGTGCACTGTGCAGTGTGCATACCATTTGCTTCATGTGCATGTAAATTTCATGTTATCTCAAACAAATCTACTTAAAAAACTGTATTAATAGGACACAACTGATAAATACTGGACGCAAAGACAATTCGTTACCGTAAAAAGAAGGCAAATCGTAATAATGCTGGATATTTAAAATTTGGGACATTTTAAACGTCAGTAACTAACATACCAATAACCACAGAATACCCCCCTATAACCTATAATAAGTCGCCGTTTTTTTCGTCGAGTGGCGCCACCCCAGTCCGTAAACAACAATGAAATATGACATCATGCTAGTGTCGGTCCAGCTAAAAGTTGACAAGTAGGTTCGTAAATAATAGCATCCCAAGTAGAAAAAATAACCATCACTGGGACAACGAAAAACAGCATACGGTTCACTCCATAGAGAACCAAGAGAATTTTGGTATTTTTTTAAAGCACTCTTACGAGAGATATATATACATTAAAAATTTTTAATAGAAGATTTACCAAATTTGTGGTAGAATATGTACCCATCCTCACATTATGCGAATAATAATGTGGTTTCAATAAAATTTATCAACAGTGCATAATGCAAGAAGAGTAGATGAGTTTTTAACTCGAGCAGTTTTTTTTTTTCGCTTTTAGTTTTCCCATAATTGGCCTGGGACGCCGAGTTTGAATGACCATGTACAGGATTATTCATATAATATATAACATATTTATGTTTATGTACACCTAGTGCCCGCCAAAAAGTTGGAACCATATGGGATTTTTTTTTATTTTTGGGCTAAGATGAAACTAATCTGGGGGCGATCATCTCTGCTTCTAAAAAGATTCGAAATGATATCATTAAACGTCGTAACGTCATTTGACATACCTACCTGTCAAAAATGACATTTAATTAAATAAATAGCCAAAATACGCTTTATTTGTGATTTTATCGAAAAAAGTTATTTGAAAAAGTTGCTTGGAATTTTATTATACCCCTATGTTCCAATTTTGGGAAAAAAATTATGACAATGATAAATTTTTGATTTTTTTTTTGAAAAAATATAAAAATTGCACCTTGTTAGTTGAGTTTCTCTTAAAACTAGCCGATTACGACCCAAAAAGGGTTCATATCTAGAAAATATCACGTTTGGATGATAGGCAAACAATTCTAAAGTCAAATAGGGCATACCAAGGCACACCAAAAAAAATATTTTTTCAAAAAATAAAAAATTTATCAGTCACAATTTTTGTCTAAAGCAACTTTTTCAAATAACTTTTTTCGATAAAATCACAAATAAAGCGTATTTTGGCCATTTATTTAATTAAATGTCATTGTTGACAGGTATGTCAAATGACGTCACGGCGTTTAATGATCTCATTTCGAATCTAATTGGAAGCAGAGATGATCGCCCCAGAGTAGTTTCATCTTAGCCCCTTTTGGCGGGCACTGTATGTATATCGTTGAAACCATCTAAAAAACATAAGTTTGGTCTATATCTCCGAAACGTGACATTCATTTATTTTTCTGAATACATACATGAAATCCCAAGAAAATTTTATAAATTTCATATTTACTTTTTTCAAAAATTAAAAAAAAGTTAAGGCGGTAGAATCTTGTGAACCCTGTACATTTAGGTAATAAAATATGCTTTTGCCAGACATTCGGGAAATTTCTAAACCAACAAAACGACATCTTATCTACATCTAAAGCACTCTCGAAGTTTCTACTGTCACTTATTTGTTTGACGATGAATCTAACCAGCTGTTTGAGCAGACTTTTTTTGTGTCAATGCTGTGAGATTTTGGGCTTTAGGTAATTTGGAAAAGGCCTAGCCGACCGGCTTAGGAGTCAAACAAAAATGTCACCAAAACAAACAACGGACGGTTAAAATTAGAACATGAGTTTTGAAAATTTAAAAACGTTGCCCCGAAAAAATTAAAATTTTCCATGACGGCTGTATAACGCAAAAAGTTTATTATAACATATAATATTTGGTTAATTTAGCGAAGACATACATAATAAATCCTTATTTTTAAATGATATTTCGTAGACAACTTTCGCAGTTATCGTTATAATAAAATAAAATAGGAATTTTAAAGGCAAGTCAAGTGTGCCATGGAATCCCCTCAAAACAGTTGAATGGTCAACAGGACCACTCAAAGTTTTGGTGTGCAAAGATTTAGTACAAAAAATGTACTCAAAAACGCTGAAAAGTTTATACTGGTGTTCTGGAATTATTGAAAAAAATTTAATACAAAAATAATATATTTTTCTTGAAATCGGCATTAAAATGTCCCAAAATCGTCATTAAAAGCACAGAAATCGTACAATAATGTAGCCCATTATTGTACGATTTTTTCAATAAGTAGGCCTTGGCGAGATGTAAACATCAAACGTCAGACGCGGAGAAATCGCCCGTCAAAAGTGACCAAATATTCAAAACCCGGCCGATAAAGGCCCATTTAACTTTTCGTACACATTGCGAAATTGTTTCCTATAGAAGCGCAATCCTTCAGTATACATATTTTAGTAAATTCGAATATCAATAGATTTGTTGGGTAGGCTGCACAAGAAGCAGCAGTTTGGTTTTTCTGTCAGAAGGTGCCGTACGTCATTATACTTGTCCTAGGTAGAGCGATCGGTAAAGTCAAGCAACGCCGCGCGTAGTCGGTTCGTGGACGGGTGATCCCTTATTATTATTTTCTTGCCTAATAAAACATTTTTTTTCCGATTTCAAGAAAAATATAATATGTACCTCGGCACTGAAGTTCTTTTTATGACTCATGTGGTTTATTTGCCTCGGCCAGAGGCCTCAGCAACTAAACTCCACATGAGTCATAAAAAGTTGAACTTCAGTGCCTTGGTACATAAATAACTATTTTTGCCAACCGAAAAATAAAAAACAATTTAAATTATTGTATTGTAAAATTCGCCGAGACCCGTAGATTTTTGTTCTTGGGGGGACCTTTTTTACAGTCAAGCCAACTTGATCTCGATATGTTCATCCCCCTAATCCCTAGCAAGCCCAACTTTAAAATTTCAAATGGAACTACCCCCCTTGTGGCGCATCATTTTAAAGCCCTTTTAATTGCGAATACAGTGATGCGTTGTTTTTAGAAATCTGTTGAGATTTGACAGAATTATTGGCTAAAATCGGAAAGTTGACAATCCACTGTAACGCGTAGTAATTTCTTACACAAATGCTCGCCACTAATAAGTTTTTTTTCTACTACAACGACCGAATTACCTAATTTTTATTGACGTGTCGATCAGTTTACAAAAAAGTCACAAATGAAAAAGCTGAAGCAAAACAAAAAAAGTTCATACGATTCAAACCTTGTATCTTTTTAAAATATGCAACAAAAAGTCATTGTCACAAAAAAGTCCCAGTTTTTTTGCTTGTAAGTACGAAATCGTTAGTTTCAGCCTGCTATTGAAAATGTAAACGTGTTTTTGAAATGGTTTATTCTATCGCGGAAAGGTTAGAAATTGTTGCAATTCGTGCTGTAGCTTTAGCGCAATTATGATTTTGATAACAAATTGCAACAATTTCTACCCTTTTTTCCGCGATAGAATAAACCATTTCGAAAATACGTTCCCACTTTTTGTGACAGTGACTTTTTGTTACATAGGTAGTTTAAAAATATATAAGGTTTGAATTTGAATGAACTTTTTTGTTTTGCTTCAGCTTTTTCATTTGTGACTTTTTTGTAAACTGATCGACAGATCAATAAAAACTATGGTAATTTGGTCGTGTGTAGTAGATAAAAAACTTATTAATGGCGGGCATTTGTTTAAAAATCACTATACGCGTACAGTGGATTGTCAACTTTCCGTTTTTAGCCAATAATTCTGTCGAATCTCAACAGATTTCTAAAAACGACGCATCACTGTATTCGCAATAAAAGGGCTTTAAAATGATGCGCCACAAGGGGGGTAGTTCCATTTGAAATTTTAAAGTTGGGGTTTCTAGGGATTAGGGGGATGAACATATCGGGTTGGCTTTTGGCTTGACCGTCAAAAAAGCTCCCCCAAGAACAAAAATCTACGGGTCTCGGCGAATTTTCAAATATTTTTCGGTTTTCTAATTTTTGGGGGGTCAAGTCTTCGTTGGGAAACCGTGTATAGTATATTTTCAGAAAATGTGTATTTGCAATCTCGTATATTGGGCCAGGGAAAATAGAATTTGACCTAGACAAAAATATTAACTGCAATTTTGTTTTACCATATCAAAGTTATAAGTAAATACGTTGGTAAAAACCAAAAATTAAACATTTTGAAAAAACGGAACCTTGAGTTACCTCAAAAAACACCTATTTTTCGTTAGAAATTTCGAGCAAAAATGTTAACTGGATTTTTTTAGAGTCTTTAGGTAAAAAACTTCCCTTGCTAACATATATTAAGAAATTAAACATTTTAAGAATATGGAAGTAACTTAGATCGACAAAGAGAGATAAAAATCGGATAATTTTCTATTTCGGCAGAAGCAAAAATATCAACTACGTTTTTATTGCAGATGATCATTCCCTTTTACAAATAGAATGTAACTTATACAAAATTAAACATTTATCTGAGCCGCATGTACGTCAGCTGTCACTTCTCATTGGTATAGAATAGGCAAAAATATTAACTGTTTTTTTTTGTTTAACTTTTTACAATATAACTATATTAAATCACATATAGCGAAATTAAACATTTATTTAGGGCGCATGTAGGTCATAACAGTCATTTGTCATTTGTATAAACTTCCGTTACCAATTTTTGTTTAATTTCAAAAAATTTAACAAGACTTAGTATCCACTTACAAAGTTTAACAAAAATCAGCCAGTTAATAATTTTGCTCTCAAAGACAGCTTAAATTTTCTTTAAAATGCGATTTCCGGCGAAACAATATGTTTAATTTCAGAAAAAACTGTTAATACTTGATTTTTAAGGTAATTATAAATAATAAAAACGCAGTTAATATTTTTGCCCAACAAAATATTACGCAAAATGTCATTTTTACATCATTCGGATACTTGCGCAAACGTAATCTGTTTAATTTATCAATCTCAACTTTATATACCTTACTTACTAATAAATGCAGCTTAAAATTCGCAGTTAATATTTATGCCGTCTTTATTACAACAAGAAAATGTATTTTTCTAAAAAAACGCCCACACGCGTATTTTTATTTTGTATAAAAAATAATTCTGGCGTTCATTTATTACCAATATTTTGCGATGGCATTATAAAAATGCGGTTATGAATTTTGTCTGGGTTTCGTTATTTTTTACCGTAATTTCCCTGGCCTAAATGGGTTCGGTATTTAAAAACCGACCAGACAGCGCTCCTACCCAGTGGCGGATCTACGGGGGAGGGGGGCTACAGGGGCTATAGCCCCCCCTTGGCCTAATACCGTAAGGTAGGCACTTAAAAAATATGTCTGGCAATTAGAGATGGTGTGGAACTGCGTTTTCTCGGAACAGGTACAACCTGTTCCAGTTCCAGGCAATACCTGTTCTTAAAAAAACTGTTCCAGTTCCAATATTATTAACTTCTAGTCTTCTAAGGCCCTGGTCCGAATCGCGCTGTCAGTGCTTACAGCGCTCAGATCGTTTACAACACGTACGGTTTGATTTACTCGCTGACAACTCGTTTCGGACCGGTTGTAAATGCGCTGACAGGAACATGCCATTTTGAGGTTATGTGGGCGTGAAGGTCGAAAAGTAACTAGAATTATTGAATGTTGAATCATTGATAAATATTGCTTTCTAAAGAGGGTACGCTAAATAGTTTTTATAGTACAAATTTAAAAATTTGGTGAACGCAATGGGATTGGGACAGGGCCCGGTACAGAACACGGGTCCAGTCACCGCCTTCACCGATCGACAGTTCACGTTGACAGTTGTTCTATTCTATTACTACGAGTAGAGCGGAACTGGAACAGCGGAACGGAACTGAACGAAACTAAGAATATTAATGTATTAATAGTATTGTATTTTAATGAATAAAATGAATAAGAGATGTGTTTCCTATTTAATTACAAAATTTCGGAAATAGGAGCCCCTCCCTTGACTCCAGCCTAGATCCGCCACTGCTCCTACCGAAGTCCTTATCCATCACGACATCTCCCAAATCTTCCTACGCGCCGCGCCCAAAAAACGCACTAATGGTAAGCCTCTTAAGCGGGAGACGATCGACACCGGCTATCGGCGGGTGGCTGTCTTAATGCCCCAGGTCCCAGTGTGTGTCCCGGTAGTTTATCGGCGGTTTTACGGCCGAAATCCGATACCGCGGCGTCAGTTTTTTTATTTTACAAGGTCCGGAAGCGGCCCGAGGCACGTTCCCATTGATAAAGTAATTGGAGGAGTCGGTTTTATACCTTCCAGGTTAGTTTACGATTGTTGTGGGTGAGCCGGTCGTATTTTTTTTTTGTTTCTCGCTGCGGATTCGGTTAGAATTCACGGCTTTATAAAATACATAACGTAACACGTGAACATGACTGTACGGCACATAGCCACAGCAGGCTCTACAGGGTGGGCCAATGGAAACTTTCCACCCCGATTTTTTGGGTTTAAAATAAAAATCTGGGAAAACGCTCGGACACGTCGATTTTTGATTTGAGGGGGAACTATTTTTCAGTTTTTTTCATCCTAGTAGCTTTAAGCCCCTAGCTGGGGGGAGAACAACCCCCCAAAGTTGAATAGTGTGTAGGGGTCGTGCCATACCTCTTTTTAAAGGTCTCATCGAGTTCTTTATGACCCTACAATTTCGACTCATTATTTTTATCCGTGACGAAATATCAAAATAAAAATAAATAAAAATAGTTACTAATTAAAGTTTTATTATTTAGGTGTACACGTGACTTATCTAACAAACTGTTGTGAACAACAGTTTGTTAGATAAGTTCACGTGTACAATTAGTAAGTATTTTAATTAATTTTTATTTTGACAAGCTGTCATTTCGTTACGGATAAAAATAATGAGGCGAAATTGTAGGGTCGTAAAGAACTCGATGAGACATTTAAAAAGAGGTATCGCTCGATCCCTATCCCCTATTCAAATTTGGGGGTTGTTCTCCCCCAGCTGGGGGGTTAAAGCTACGAGGATGAAAAAACTGAAAAAATAGTTCCCCTCAAATCAAAAATTAGATAAAGTTCACATGTACACCTAAATAATACAACTTTAATTAATAAGAACTTGTATTTATCTTTATTTTGACAAGCTGTCATTCCGATACGGATAAAAATAATGAGGCGAAATTGTAGGGTTATAAAGAACTCGATGAGACCTTTAAAAAGAGGTATGGCACGACCCCTATCCCCTATTCAAATTTGGGGGGTTGTTCTCCTCCCAGCTAGAAGGTTAAAGCTACGGGGATGAAAAAAACTGAAAAATAGTTCGGGGTGGAAAGTTTCCATTGGCCCACCCTGTATAGGAAAGCCCTGAAGTTGAGAAAGCCGGCAACGTGGCTTGCGGGTCTGCGCGGCGTGGCCTGTCACTCCCTGTCAGTTGATTTTACAAGAAATTTACCAGAATTAATTTGTGTAGTGCGGGTAGTGCTATCGTCGCCAGATTGCTCCGACGAGGCAGTGTGTCTCTGGGTGGAAACAGACTGCCCGAAGTGCTGGCGACAGCTTTTTTATAACTGTTTTGTTTGTGAAAAAATGAAACATTTCTATAAAAGTTCGAAGTGAAGAATCGTTCCTTTACAATTTCAAGCCTCAAGACGCCTAAAATCGTCGAGGTAAGCTAGAACTTAGTTATATACTTGGCTGTAAGTCAAATCGTAATACTTAATAACTTGCTTGACGGCAAGCGGTCAACTTGTATTCGTTTTAGGCTTTCCAAATGTCGAAAATTTAAGAATAAACTAAAGTACCCTTTAAAATTAAAGGAGCTTTCTAACAATCGAACAATTGTTTAATATTATTGTTGCAAAAAAGCTTTACCTAATGTTAAAGTTAAAAGATAATTTAGTTGAATGTATTATGAAATTGACCCTAAACTGCCATTTCAAATCAGAAGAGATTATACTCTCCTTCACAACATGCTGTTCTCTGTTCACTTGTTGTTTGTATTTTTATGAAAATTTAACCAAAAGGGAAGATATGTAGGTAATTATCCTTTGCCTGATGGCGCACTTTGCGAAAAATTCTCCCCTCTATTTGCCCAAATTTACCATATTATTTGTCGAAAATGTACCTATCCACACCAGGAATCGTACCTATTATAAATACTTATACTTATATTTTGTTACTTGTTACTGCCTTTATTGTTTGTTAAACAAACGTACCTACTTACTCAGGTACCCAATTATTGAAACAAAGTTCACAAATGTATCTAATTATAATCAAAAAGAGGGTTGAACATTTATTACAAAAGATAAACTAAGCCAAAGTGCAGACTGCTCTAGACTGCATAGACTCGTTGAACCGTCCCGCTGCGGCGTTGCCACATGTTTGCACAGGGCTTGTAAGCTTGAGAAGGTTGTGTTTAACTTTCTTGTTTAATTTTGGAAAAAAATTAAGTGTTTAAAATTCTCTTGCGATTACAGTTGTGCATTGAGAAAAACAAATGAATGTCGCGTTTTGGAGATAAACAGTGTGGTCATTTGAGTGTGCAACATATGGGATTTTTTATTAATTGCACAACCAAAATACAAATAAGTTGGTGCATGTTCGATAATCATATTAGGCGCACTTAGAATGGTTGAAGGTCGAAGAGCATACAGGGTCGGTCAAAAAATATAAAAATTGTACAAGAGTAAAGTACCTTTATTTCAGAAAATTCAGCAAAATGTTATTAAGAAAAGTTGTCTAGAATTAAAAATTATGCCCAAATACCAAAACATGGCCTCCTAAGAGACAAAATATGTTTATTTTTAATGATTTCCTAAAAAATTGTTTTAATATTCACTCTAAACAATTTCATAAATCAATCAAAATTAAATCAAGTTTGCATAAATTTGTTCAAATTCAAGCATATCTATTATTTGTACTTAGATTTTTAATTTTTTAGGGAATCACAAACTTCATGTTTGTTGCAACGATATTAAACAATAAAACTTTAAAATTTCGCAAAAATTCTTCTGAACAAGGTAAAACATTAGTAATGATAATATGTATATTAAAAAATTCTCATTTAAGGTGCAAAATAATTGTTATTTTAAATGTTTATTAAGAAACTGTAGAAATTGATGACGAAAAAATTGTTTTCCTTATGAGGCTATGTTTTGGTATTTAGGCATAGCTTTTAATTCTAAACAACTCGCTGAATTTTTTGAAATAAGGAAACTTTACTCTTGTACAATTTTTATATTTTTTTATCTACCCTATACGCTGTTTAACTTGCAACCATTCTATGTGCACCTAATATGATTATTGAACATGCATCAACTTTCGGCAATATCTGTATTTTGGTTGAATTCGCAAGAAAATCTTATGCAATTTTCATATATACATTTTTTCCAAAATTAGAAAAACAAAAAAGCTAAGGGGGTGGAATGTAGGTATGTGAATAACCCTGTACTTCGACCACCACAAAATAAATTCAAATTTCCAAAACGTCCCCACCCGAAAACCGTCCTTTATCGGCGATATCAAAACGGGCCGTAAAAAATCCAAGACCACCCAATTATAATCGTATAAATCCTCATAAAGCCCAATTTGCGATGAGTTACAACGCCGAGCGCCGAATGAACAGAATTTATGACCTACACGATATATTCAAATCAGACGCAGTGCCTATAGAAGCGGAGGTATGGTAGGTGTGAAAAGGGGCACACGAAGAGTCGAGAGTCCTGTTAATGAAAAAATATGGGCGCCACTAAAAGCTACGCCCCCGCGATATCCCAAGCAGCATTTTTAGTCGCCGTTACGTTCCAGCGACTTTTGTTTGCAACTTTAAAGTTGTGATTACTACTGATAGGAACGAAATTACTACGTTCCTATTACGTCCCTGCGATCAAAATGGGGAACATTTTGAGGGTGATAGATACGTAACGGCGACCACCTAGCAACTTACACCGCTACGACGCGCTTACGTTCCGGCAACGTGGTGGAGGCGTAGCAGCGTGGTCACCGCTACTTTGTTGGATTTGTTTGCTTCTTTACATTCGCGTCCTCGCTTTGTCTTTGTCTAAATAATTAAAAAGTATTCTAGTCCAGCATCTTCCGTCATTTTTCAATAACCGTGGAAAATGGAAATACCTAATATTTATTTTTAACTTATATCTATGAATAATGGTAGGTATAAGAAAGGTAAAACTAAAACGATTGAAAATTTTCTGTCAAATATGACGTTGATAGATTGAAAAGTAACAACGCGCCCTCTCAAAATGCATGTTTTAACACTTTTTTATCGGGAGGATAAATTACGAAAATATGCGAAATTACCTAAAAATGCTGAAAAATGCTTTTTTAATGTTTCTATAAGTTATACGAGTTCATTTTTGCTCAATTTTCTCTTTTTTGGGACAATTTTGAAGAAATAACTATTTCAGTACCGAAGAAAATTGACATTTGGTATTAATGGCGTCTACCATTTTATAAGAAAATATGGCGTAATTTTCAGTAATTACTTCTAAGTATTATTTACCTTAAAATGGGTGTTTGAAGGCTTTGCCACTTAACTGGTAGTAACGGCAACTAGACTTTTTTCACTTTAAGGTAATTCCTACCTTTAAGACGAAAATTAGTTTTAGATATTTTAAACTCTAAAGTCCTAATTACTACAAGAGAACTTCAAAGTTCCAGAAGCCTCGTTTAAGTTCCGATTGCTACTACTAGGTTCCATTTGGAACTTTAACCTATAATTTTTATGTCATAATGTTGATATTTAAAATTGTAGCCACTCAAGAGAAGCGTTTTGTAATTTTGTATTGAAGACAAGTGTTCGTGTTTCGATTCGTTTCATCCAACTGCTGCTTTAATTTTCTATAAAATGTGAATGTGTGTCTATAATTTTTCTTCTTTCTAATGGCTGACATTTTCATCACTTCCCAAAAACTACCGAATCCTTCAATCGATTGTAAGGAACTAAATGTGGTTTCCATTTTGGTCCCTATAGAAGTGACAGTTACTTTAAAGTATTTTTTTGTAGTAATTGGAACTTTCTAGTAATTTTAAAATGGAGTGGGAAGTAAAACTTACCATACAGTAGTTTTCTCGAGTAGCGGGAAAGTTAATTTCACTTTAAATATGACTATATAGTTCCGTAACTTTGGAGGTATATCTAAAGTCGCTAAGATGTAGAAGTTACTTTCAGCGTTACCATAAAGTAATGAAAACTTTAAAGTGATAAACAAGTAACACAACAAAGTAATTGTGACCATTGAATATAACCTTAGAGTTAACCTGACTTTAACGTAAATTTGCATAGTAACAATTCCGTTCCAGATACTTCAAAAACTACTTAGAAGTACTGAAACCATAAAGTTCCAACTTGTAGTAATAATTACTACGTAATTACTCATACTTTCTTAATGTAAGTAATAAAAACTAATAAGTCGATTTTTAAGTAATAATTACGTTATAACTACTTATTCAAAGTTCCCATCTCAGTTACCGCAACTTTAATGCTGCTTGGGATATTGTCAACCGTACAAAGATGCCACAATTCTCGGGTGGACGCTGATATTACAAACGCAATTTCTTTTGGGGTGCCGCAAAGCGCTCCATAGCATAGAACACTGAGGTGGTTGTGCGAATATTACGATGAGACAGCGCATGAATGGGGAAGTTATAATATGTCACTCGGCCTTGGGTAAACAAACGTTTCCCTCTTGCCCTCTCCCGCTCCCCTCCTCATCGAGCCGATCGATATCTTATAATATAAGAAAATAAGCTGTACACAGTGTGGCTGAGAGCGGTTCGTTCGCATTCTACCGGTGGCGCGCAAAATATTACCGACCGACCGTGACTGTGTTGTAGTGATGCCTAGTAACGCTTTTTACTGCAGTGCGGATGGCTGTAAAACCAGTTCAAAAGACTATATTACCTTTTTTACATTTCCTAAAGACCCTGAAAGGTAGGTACGATTGAGTTTGAGGAAATTGAAGAAATTTTTTCTTGAAATCGGCAGTAAAGTGTCCCAAAATCATCATTAAAAGCACAGAAATCGTACAATAATGGGCTACATTATTGTACGATTTTTTCAATAAGTAGGCCTTGGCAATATGTAAACATCAAACGTCAGACGCGGAGAAATCGCCCGTCAAAAGTGACCAAATATTCAAAACCCGACCGATAAAGGCTCATTTAACTTTTCGTACACATTGCGAAATTGTTTCCTATAGAAGCGCAATCCTTCAGTATACATATTTTAGTAGATTTGAATATCAATAGATTTGTTGTATAGGCTGCACAAGAAGCAGCAGTTATAATATTGAAAATTTGAAGGTGCCAGCAATGGAAGTATGTCTAAGGGTTCATCGGAGAACATAAATTTGCGAATATTCCACCTAAAGAGGCATATAAACCTATAAGAATTTGCAAGGCACATTTTGATTATCAGTCATTCACTTCGTCCGGAAAACGTTTAGTAAAAACTGCTGTCCCCTCGGCTGTCCCATTAAGATTATCGCCAGAAGCTTATGGTAAGACGCATGCTTGTGTAGGTACGTATGCGTAATATTTTGTTCTGTATTGTTTACGTCAATGTAAATATCAAAATATTTACTACAGAATGAAAAAGTAGATATGATTAGTTTAACTCTTTGTCGTTAAGTATTTATTTGTTATTTATGTTTTTGTCTGCTCTATGTTTTGTTAGGCTTTATTAAAAATGAACGAAAAACATAAAAAAATGCATTTTTATTCATATTCCAACCAAAGTCTACAGATATACCTACTAATTATGTGGATTCTGGTAACAGCTACCTTGTATTTTAATTTAACTGCACCTACCAAAAACTAACGGTACACTTACCTACACAAATAATGTTGTACCAAAGTCTACAAATAGGTATACTAATATTTTTGAAGACTTCGTTTAGTCGCCCTCGTAAATGCGAAGCGTGCGAGGTGAAGCAGATTTACGACCGGTCGCAAAAAATTGTCGGCTTTTCCGAGAGATCAAAGGAGTGAGCCGACTTTAGTATTTCTAGGCTTAGGTTAGGGTTGCCACCTGTCCTTTTTCGAAAAGGACAGTCCTTTTTCAAACAAATTGTCCTTGCGACTTTTTTAGCCCTAAAATGTCCTTTTTAATATCCTTAGGGGTGACAGGGTCGGTATAGTTCGAGTTCGGAAAGCGGCATATGCTCTACTAGCTCCTGGTGACCTGACTCCTCGATTATCGTTTGTATCATCGTTGTCGACTTTACTGGATTAGTGGTGCCCAAGTCCATTTTACGATATTGATATTATCAAAGATCTATCGCACCTAGATATTCAGAGAATGTGTTTGACAAGAGAAATGAAAATGTAACCCAATTTTCGCCCACTTCAGTGATTTAATTACTTTGACAAAATTTAAACTTTTTAATGTTTTGTTATAATTTAATTTGGAAGAAAATTTCTAGAACTGTTAAACCTGTCAAAACATTGTAACGCTACTTCCAACATTTTTGCCTGGAATAATCACAAGTTTTTTAAAGGCAATGGCTTTTACAATGTTGTTACACGAAGTTTTACCGAGACACGATACGTTTACAATTGGAAAGTGGATAATTATTATGGACTAAAAGAAGTCAATTTTTTCATTTTCACCTGTTTTACAATTAAAAAATGATAATATCATCTAGATATACAAGACCTCGGAGAACATTATTCATTACTCTTCGGAAGGTGCCGGGTGCATTTTTGAGACCAAATGGCATGCTTTTAAATTGATAGTGACCTATGTCTGTAGAAAATGCCGTTTTGGGTATATCTTCTGGTGACATTACTTCGAATTTCGACAAAATTTAAACTTTTTAATGTTTTGTTATAATTTAATTTGTAAGAAAATTTTTAGAAGAATTTTTTGTAATGTCCTTTTTTCATTGTGCAAAAAGGTGGCAACCCTAAGTCTTTGGTATTAGAAAAAACCAACGGACTAAAAAAATGTACTAGCCCGCTTACCTTTCAGCGGAAGCCTGCCCTGGCCGGCCGCCCCGCACATCTTTTTTCCCAGTTTAATAAATCGACTTTTTTCGCAAAGCCAGGGCCTTAATGGCACGTTATGAGCCTCGGATACTATCTTAATGTTATTATTATGTTGCGTAAAGGCGACCTTTCGCCGATCGGCCCGTACCCCCTCATTAATACAGTGGAAGAAGAGGAAAAATCTCGGGGACGCCAAGAAGAAGGGATCTCGGAACTAAGCTTCGTGACGGAATGGGAAAAAAAAGCGTCTCCGTAAGGCCTACGCGAGTTTATCGAAGCGTTATTCAATTTGTAGGTTCAACATCGGAAATACGAGGCCTAAGTATTGTTGGAATAAAGAAAATTTTATATTTTTAACTAGTAAAGCGCCTTTGCTATAGGAGTTACGGCAAAATATTATTAAGAAAAGTTGTATGTGTACAAAATTTCAAAATCCTAGGTATACTTTGATTTTTTGCTTTTTTACTAAAAAAAGTGGGGAAAGTGTCTTGTGCTATCTTATTTATTTTTGCATTCTTAACAATTTTTCCTAGTAAGATTTTGTATTATCTTTGACGAAAACGGCACTTTCCCCACTTTTCTAGTAAAAAAGAGCAAAAAATCAAAGTAGGAATTTTCAAATTTTTGGAAATTTACTCAGTTTTTCCTTCTGAACAACTTTTCTTGATAACATTTTGCCGTAACTCCTACAGTAAATGCACTTTACTAGTGTAAAAAAACAGTTTTTTGGAAATATCCAAGGCATATACAGTGTGTTTCACTTCAAGTCGAGACAATTCATTATTTTTTTACGGGTTGACCGATTTTCAAAAACTTTTTTAAAAAATATAGTGCTCCGAAAGATCTACATTTTGACACTAATTTTTCAGATTTGTCTTTTCCATGACCTACTACGATCAAAATTATACCCCCAAAAACTGCAAAAGTACATTAGGCATTTTTTTAGGAAAAAATGAACAGCACAGTCGTATTGACCATACCCGAAAACCCCACATACCAAGTTTCACGGTCATAACACAAAATAGCTTCAAACAGCAAAAATACGTTTTTTCGGAGTACCTACTTTGTACAAACACCGAGAGATATTTTAAAATTATTTCTTTGCAGTTTGATTAGGGCTCACATAAGCCATCAATTCCCACGATTTCATGGCCCTGCCTTATACAGGGCATTCGCATTAAAAATACAAAAATCGAAAAAAATCGATTTTTCTCTTGGTGTTTTTTTTTAATTTTTTCTAAAATTTTAAGTTATGCCTATTAAAAAATATAAACAATATTAAATTTTAGAAAGTATTTTCAATAAAGAGCACCCTGTATACGTGGATACCAATCAATTTTTAATTTTTTTCAAATTAAGAAAAGGTTGCTTTTTATTGAAAATACTTTCTAAAATGTAATATTGTTCATGTTTTTTAATAGGCATAAGTTAAAATTGTAGAAAAAATTCAGTGTTTGTACAGAGTACTCCGAAAAACCGTATTTTTGCTATGTTTGAAGCTATTTTGTGAATGCCCTGTATAAGAAGTTATGACCGTGAAACTTGGTATGTGGGGTTTTCGGGTATGGTCAATACGACTGTGCTATTAATTTTTTTCCTAAAAAAATGCCTAATGTACTTTTGCAGTTTTGGGGGTATAATTTTGATCATAGTAAGTCATGGAAAAGACAAATCTGAAAAAAAATTAGTGTCAAAATGTAAATCTTTCGGAGCACTATATTTAAAAAAAAAGTTTTTGAAAATCGGTCAATCCGTAAAAAAATAATGAATTGTCTCGACTTGAAGTGAAACACACTGGTCATTTAAGTGTGCAACATATTATGGGACTTTTTTTTAATAATTGCGCACAACCAAAATACAGATATTGCCGAAAGTTGACGCTTGTTCAATAATCATATTAGGTGCACCTAGAATGGTTGCAAGTTAAACAGCATACAGGGTAGGTAAAAAAATATAAAAATTGCACAAGAATAAAGTACCCTTATTTCAAAAAATTCAGCAAAAGGTTATTAAGAAAAGCTGTTTAGAATAATTAAAAGCTATGCCTAAATACAAAAACATAGCATCCTAAGAAAAAAAATTTTTCGTCAATTAATTTCCACAGTTTATTAATAAACATTTAAAATAAAAATTTTGCACCTTAAATGAGAGTCTTTTAATATACACATTATCTTTACTAATGTTGAACCTTGTTCAGAAGAATTTTTGCGAAATTGTTAAGTTTTGTTTAATATCTTTGCAACAAACATGAAGTTTGAGATTCGTTAAAAAATTAAGAATGTAAGTTAATTTTACAAATATGCTTGAATTTGAACAAAAGTTGATATAATTTTGATTGATTTATGAAATTGTTTAGGGTGAATATTAAAATAATTTTTTTTTAGGAAATTATTAGGTAGTTTTTTAAAAAAAAAATTTTCTTTTTCTTAGGTGGCCATGTTTTGGTATTTAGGCATAACTTTTAATTCTTCACAACTTTCCTTAATAACATTTTGCAGAATTTTCTGAAATAAGGGCACTTGTACAATTTTTATATTTTTTGACCTACCCTGTATGCTGTTTGACTTGCAACCATTTTAAGTGCGCCTAATATGATTATCGAACATGCACCAACTTTCGGGAATATTTGTATTTACGTTGTGCAATTAATAAAAAAAATCCCATATGTTGCACACTGAAACGACCACACTGTATATCTACTTGATTTTTCAAAACTAAAATTATGTTTCAAATTACTTTCAAATCCTGATCCCCAAAAGCTCAAATTTCAATTTTTTTTTTTTTGTATTTTACAACATACGTTTCACCTATCGAGGAACACACTGTAGGTTGAAAATGAGGTCCCAAGATGAACGACGTTGTCCATAGTATATCTATATTAAAATCTTGAGATATTTATTATCAAGGTTATTATACATTCAAATCAAAGGTAGAGCGAAGAATTCGTCATCTTTGTGAAATTTTACTATACACAGGATTTTACAATCTAACGGTTTTCTTTATACAGGGAGTCAAAGTTCAAGTTTTTTCGAGTTTTCTTTAGTTTCCCCAGTTAACAATTAATTCTAAGGAAGAAACTACACTATTCTTGATTTTTTCGAAAGATGTACCTACCGTTTTTTGAAAAAATCGTTTTGTGTGTTACATTTTGTCGTGAAACCCTTTTAATTTCGAAAAATCAGGTGTCGTGGAAATTAAAAAATAATTTTTTGCACCAGTTAAGTGTCCTTTTTGTAAATTTTACGCAAAATGTTATTAAGGAAAGTTGTTCAGAATTAAAAACTGAGTAGGTGTTCCAAATTTCAAAAGTGCCCAAATAAATACTGTGATTTTCTTCTGCAAAAAAAATTAAAACGCACAATAATGAACCTTCCTTTAGGAGAAATTAAAAGAGAACTTGAAAAAAAATTGAATTTTGACGCCCTGTATAACGAAAACCGTTCGTATTTCGATACATGTTTATATGATTATTTCCCTCATACTGCTTGCATCCAATAAGGTAGCTCCTTCCATAAAAATCTAACCAATCATATATAGCGATAATTGCACTTGTGCAAATTACCGCGGTAATACCACTTGTGCAATTATCACTTCGTTGCTTAGCAACCAGGAATTTGTTGGATACAAACACGTACCTACTTCTTCAAGTTTGTGTGTTTCACACTGTTCTAAATTATGCAGCTTATAAATTATGTTGCGGTACTATTAAGCATTGTATCAATGAATTTGTATAACTTTTACATTGTTAAATTTTTGTTATTGGACCTCCGTCTCCATTAAAATTTATGACACATTCAGAAAATAAACCAACGCTGACAGGGTGTAGGTATAATCGCATTTGCCTTGGATATCCAAGCGTCATGTTTGTTTACTCGAACGCTACAGTCGAAGCTGTCAATAAACTCGTTCAAAATTAATCGCTTCGCTCTCGGGATTTTATTAGAAAATAAAAGACCAATTTATACTCGTGATCTTTCTAGACAAAATAGCGCTTTCGAAAAAATTATCGATAAAATTTCCGGCACTTGTAATATTACATATTCGACTATTTCCCTCGTCTTAATTTCCACCAATCACAAACGCCCAATTTTGAATTACAAGTGGTTTCTAGATGGAAAAACTGTATGACAGCACCTGTCAGCAGTTTTTCGAGTTTACCCGCGGCAAATAGGTGGTATGTTTTGTAAGCTATGTGTATGCAGAATAATCTGTTACTCATGAAATAGTCTTGTCAAATACCATTCGGGCATCTAATTTGTCCCGTGAAAAAATAAAAATAAACACAATGCTAAGTAATATTTTTTTAACAAAGCATTCGTGCAGGTGCAAAAATCCTCGTCTTCGACTCGGATTTTTGTTGCCACCAGCACTCATGACTCTTGTAAAAATATTACTTAGCAACGTGTTTTTTCGATTTTTTTTAGATGCCCTTATGATATTACTTAAGAAAAAAATCAGCTTATTTTGACGTTTTCTATAGATTCTTGAAGTTTTATCCATAACAATTGGACTACCCTGTAGATGTAGAGTCCCAGAGTTGTCGGTTCTTATTATGAAGACGTGCAACATCGGCATACAAAAATAACATCAATTTTTATTACCTAGATTGTACTTTGGCTTGCCGTAAATATGGAAATTACTGTCCTCGAAGATTCCGTCATTTTGGTGGTAATACAACTTTTTTTCCTAATACGGTCCTGTGCATACGGCTCGCGCGCACGTTCTTTTCGACCCACGCGGCATCCCAGTAGGCGTGGCGCGATTGACAGCGCGATTGTGGCTCCGCGGGTGGGCGCCGAGCCAACTAAGACGGCCGATCTTCTTCCTCTAGATTTCAATTATTATTATAATCGAGCTGCGAGATTTGGAAATTAAATTGAAATTAATAAAGCCCCGTTGGACGGCTTTCGAACGGTGCATTCTGTTTCGTAGCTCCTTTTTGTACAGTTTATATACAAACACGAATTTAATGAATTTTCATTTCAAACAAATGTATCTAAACATTTTTGTCCTGATCATGACAGTTCCTTGGACTGCCCTATTTATTTTGTGAAATTTGACAGTTTAAATGTAAAGGTTATGTGGGAGCATCTATCAAATTATCTCTTTACAACCATAGGTAGGTATGCATTAATTTTTTATTTTTTAATTTTTTTAAATCCTTGTTTTCTCTTTCTTTTTCCCTTGTCAGTTTAGGAAATATTCAAAAATATCTTTCTTTTTTAAAATTTTGACAGTCTTTATCTTCGAGACGAAGGTTTCTAGAGAAAAAGTTGTTTAAACAGAGTCTCTATTTTTAAACATATACAAATCCATAAAATCTTTATTTTTGGACATATTATACAGGGAGTTACTTTATCTAAGTAAAAAAAATTAATGGTAAAAACATATTTATAAAAACAAGCTTTTATTTAAATGCTCTGAAAAGAAGAAAATAAACTTTATAATAAATCAAACCAAGGCAAACCCATAATTTTGTTACATTATACAACTGTATATGATATATAAAAGCTTGTCGCGAGATTTTCGTGTGTAAATTTCTTTTATAGAAAAATACATTTTCTATTTAAAATTACTTTCATGATATATAATATATTCTCGCGACAAGCTTTTATATCATATAGAGTTCTATATTGTAACAAAATTATGGGTTTGCCTTGGTTTGATTTATTATAAAGTTTATTTTCTTCTTATCAGAGTATTTAAATAAAAGCTCTTCAAGCCCTTTCTATTGATACCCATATTGAGGGGGTTGACAAAAAATACATCATCCGCCATCTTGTGGCGACGGCCATTTTGAAAGCATTACAATATTGAGTATTGTATATTGTATTGTCACCGGAACTAAAGGTGTATGCAAAATTTCAGCTCAATCGGATGTCAGGAAGTGGTTCTAATTCAGTTTGCAAGATTTGACCTAAACATACATACATACATTAGTTAAATAAAAGCTTGTAACTTGTAATAACTTGTAAAAAAAGCTTGTAAAAAATACCTTTTCTACTTTGAATTATTTAGTTAATTTTTCAGAAATACCCTAAAATAGTACAAAAAAAAATCAAACTTGCCATGAAACCATGATATACAGGGTGTCTACTTTTAATTATACTTAGAGGGTACGTTTTTTTTTTATGATCAGTATGGGGATCTCGGAAACTAGCGGAGATAGAAGGAAGGTTAAATGGGGAAAGAATTGCAGTTTTGAGGGCCCAATTTATCGTGCCTTGTGGATTTTTGCAAAAAGGCATGAGTTACTAGATATTTAGAAAAAAAACGAAATTTTTGCGATTTATTCTAATCCATCTAGTTTGGTTGTTTCTGATTTTAGATAAAAAGTGTAAATAACAAAGTTGGTGGGAATTGTGTCACCAATGCGGTTATCATGTCCTAATTTCCGTGACAGCTGCCATTTTCGACAAATGACCCAAACTTGTGTTTTTTAAATGAAAATCATAGTTATTCCTTTATTTTTCTGAATAACCATATCGAGTATTATATCGTTGGAAAGCTCTACAAATGCCTGCTTTTTGAGACCATGGCCAGCTATGGTTTCCATTCAACCGTGTTGAGGGGATTCCATGGCACACTCGACTCGCCGTATGCTTTTAAAATTCCTATTTTACTGAACTTTGACAACCTGCAGAATAGAACTCTCCGTTTGTTTCTTGTTCAAATTTGGTATATGGGGGTTTTTGGGTGTCCTGATTAACGCTGTGGTGTCACATTTTAAATAAAAAGAATCGTAGCCGGCTTCGAAAGTGGACACCCGGTATGAAAAACTAGCATTAGATGTTTTTTTTGAACCTATAGCGATCCTCCAAGTTTGCAAAACTCGATTTTCTCAACATCCTACTTAAAATCCTAATCCTAAAAGTCGAGATAACAGGAGCACTTAAAAGATTTAAAAGTTCAAATATTTGTGAATGGATTAAAACGTTTCAAAATCACCTCGCTGCTCGGTTACGCGTTCTGTGTGCTGTATAAACAATGTTGGGAAAAAATACAGCGATTGCAAGAGAAAACCACATAAAAATAATAAAAGCAACAATTGTGCCACCTCAATAAAAAAATTAAAGAAATCTTAAGTAAATAATTAATTAACTGTCTATATCACTAGATACACAATTTATTACCTTCATTGCAAACATGTTTTTATTAATATAGGATGAATGGTGTGGTAGATTTAATAATAAAATGCAGGGTGTTCTGCTAAAAAACCTAAGTTTGGTTTGTCCAGCTTTTACTGAACACCCTGTATCAATTTCAAGAAGATTAAAGCCATGGAATCCCCTCAAAACGGTTGAATGGTCAACAGGACTACTCAGAGTGTTGGTGTGCAAAGATTCAATACAAAAATGTAAAATATATTTTTCTTTGGGTCATTTCAAAATGCTAAATTTTTATGAAAGTTTATTCTTATGGGTCACGAGTGAATTACAAAAGTAGGTAATTTATTTATTTATTAAAAATAGTAATTTAAAAAAATTGACAAAAAACAATGTTGTAAATTCATGAAAATTAGTATAAAGATAAATATTATTTTCGATATTTTGACAAATAAGTTTTTACCTTTATTTGTTAAATGTCAAATATGACATTTACCGTAAGTCACGTGACCACTTTTGCATAAGTGCGTCATTATTATTTATTCCTGTAGAAGCACCAACTGATGACAAAGTCAACTTTGCAATACATTTAGTTCCATTTTAAGTGTGAATACTCTGGTAAAATTTTTGTTTTGAGATATTCGAATGCTCCTTTTTCCACCAAGATGGGAGGTGAGATGTTCTCTGAGAGCATTATTTGACATCCCACAAGTCTCTCAAACAGAAGCTACTACGATCATGTTTATACTTGTAAAATTGCAACGATTTTTGCCGGTCACTTATTTTAGTGAAAAATCGGATAATATGTATACAATGTGTCCCGGATAAGAATGAACAGCATGGGAATCTTGCAAACGGTGAGAGATAGAACAACGGTTAAATGGGGAAAAAGTTGCGCAATTTTAAGGTCAATAAGATGGTGCAATCATATTTCTAATATCTTTTTTCGTTTTTTAGTTATTTAAAAAAAATAAAATTTTGAATTTTCCATTTTATTTTTTGTGAAGTTGTTGTCACAGATAGAAAAAAGAAAAACACTTTCTTATGGCACTTTTTAACGGGCTTTAAGATAAACCTTTTTTAGCTTTGTTCTACAATATTTCGTTTTTGAGAAACCATCTTCAACTTTATTTTTTGAAATACGGACCTGGATTTTTTTGCAGATTTTGGAAGCAATTTTCATTGCAAATATCATGATGTATGACACGAAATATTTTTAAAATGTTTTGAGACAATTATACTGAAAATTCCTTTTTTCACTCATTTTTTTCTATTGCAGCCCTGTATTTAATAATATTAATCAGTATTGTCAACAATTTAACTTACAGTTTATTTTTACTTCGAAAACTTAATATTTTTAAATACGGCCCTGTCTGGTAAGTGATTTCCTCTGTTGTTGTACAGCAAACAGTGTCGCATTGTGTTTTGGAGTCAATTCCTCACTTTTCCTAATTGTGAGAAAAAAGCTTTAAGCCAACGAAACCAATAACTTTTGCCATTTATTAATTGCAACAATACATTCGTTCGGCCTCTACACTATTTCTGTGACGCAAGACGCAAGATATAACATGCTAACATGTTAAATTTGTCGTCATTTGAAAGAGCACCCTCCCTCCATTTCTAATAATACAAATTATTAACTAAATGATACAGTGGGAGTTATGACAAATGACAAGGGGTTGGTTTCGTTGTTTCAAAGCCTTCTAGGTGGAGAATTTTTATTTATTTTTTATTATCGTATCATCGTATGTGACTGTTAGTCTTTGTCATCCTTTTTTGGTTCTCCAATTGAAAGTTAAGTTGTAAGTTAAATTGTTGGCAATACTGATTAATATTTAGACTGCTTATTATTAAATGCAGGGCCGCATTAGAAAAAAATGAATGGGAAAAAAAGGAATTTTCAGTATAATAATTGTCTCAAAACATTTTAAACATATGTCGTGTCTTACATCATGGTATTTGCAATGGAAAGTGCTTTCAAAATCTGCAAAAAAATCCAGGTCCGTAATTTAAAAAAAATAAGTTGAAGATGGTTTCTCAAAAACGAAATGTTGTAAAACAAATCTAAAAACGCCATCTTAAAGCCCGTTAAAAAGTGCCATAAGAAAGTTCTTTTCTTTTTTTTCTATCTGTTACAACAACTTCAGAAAAAAATAAAATCGAAAACGCAAAATTTTACTTTTTTCAAAATAACTCAAAAGCGAAAAAAGATATATTGGTTTGTACCATTTTATTGACCTTAAAATTGCGCAACTTTTCCCCCATTCAACCGTTGTTCTATCTCTCACCGTTTGCAAGATCCCCATGCTGTTCATTCTTATCCGGGACACATTTTATACAGTGCCCGCCAAAAAGTCTGCACCATATGGGAAAAATTTTTAGTAAATAACTTACGGAAAATTTGTTTGCGGCATCAGGTTTTGCTTGCTCTAGAACCAAAATTGACATAATCAAATGTTGTGACGTAGTCTCTTTTATATATGTCAAATTTGACATTAATGAAAAAAATGTCCGAAAATGGGCTTATTTAACCGAATTTCGAAAAAAGTCATAAGAAAAATATGTTTCTTTCGCAATTTTATATTCCTATGCAAAATTTCAAGAGCCTACTACGATTTTCATATTTTGCCCTTTGTTGGATATTATTGGACATAATATTTAAAATTTTCCAAATATTTCTGATCAGATCAGCATGACAGAAATATTTGTGTGTTTTTACAACCATTTACTATAAAAAGAGTTTGTAAATCGAATTTATGTGTTTATCTGTAAAAATGAGATCAGTTTTGCACCAAGCGTGCTTCTTCAACAAGCCCTCATTTTAATATTTTTGCAAAAAAAGGAAAAGAAGGATATTTAGACCGTAAACTAAGTATTGTGCAGTATGTATTCAGTCAATGAGTGTTTTAAATTACATAGAATCGACTTTTATGGATTAACAAATACGGAAAAGGGCAACAAATGGCAAAATATGAAAATCGTAGAGGGCTCTTGAAATTTTGCACAGGGGTATAAAATTGAGAAAGAAACATATTTTTCTTATGACTTTTTTCGAAATTCGATTAAATAAGCCCATTTTCGGACATTTTTTCATTAATGTCAAATTTGACATATAAAAAAGACTACGTCACAACATTTGATTATGTCAATTTTGGTTCTAGAGCAAGCAAAACCTGATGCCGCAAACAAATTTTCCGTAAGTTATTTACTAAAAATTTTTCCCATATGGTGCAGACTTTTTGGAGGGCACTGTATAATAAAAGTGTCTTAATAATATCAGAGGCCTGTCTTTGCATAACCATCGGTTTTTAAGGTATTTAACAAAAACGAAAATGGGACAATTAAGTTGTTTGGAAATAACTCGAAAACGATCGCAGTTAGTCTTGATTTCTCGGCGGCATCAGATCGGCCATTTGTCTAAAACTTTCCCCATTTAACCGACGAAAGATCACAATGGCGAAGGGGTCGCATTCGAACATTTCAAAAAAAATATCGGAAAACCTTGGGCAGGCCCGTCCCTGGCGAAATATGAATTATTAATCGGCGCACGTCGATCCCAGCGGGCCTTGACTCCGACCGCCGCCGCCGCCGCGACACTCCGCCGACGTTCGATTGTTTCCAGTCCTCGACCGACAAACGTCAAAAGTTTTGACGTTTCGCGGCCCGACAGGGCGTGATGCCTACTGCGATTTGTCCGCGTATTTTTCGTCATTGTTTATTCTTGAAGGGTAACGGATCTGTTTTGAATTATTGTTGTTATCGTATTGGGGAACCGTCGGGGAATAAGCTACTGGTCGTATTGACGGGCGTCCGCCACGTCTAACAAAGCACACGCAAATAATAAAGGTACTAACATGGAATAAATTCATGTCCATGTCGAATCGACGCGTTAATATTATTTATTCGGGCTGTGCCTCCCGAAAAAGAAAAACAAGACCGACGGGAAGAGGTTGGTCAAAATATTACCGGAGAGAAAATAAGAGAAAACACCTACACAATACCCGCAAAAAGTGGGAGTGGCGAAAAGAAATCGATTGTTGGGTGAGCCAATTTTCAGTGGCAAGATTGAACGGTGACGATATTTTTATGCAGTTTAAACATCATATGGGATTTTTTTAATAGCTTTGGTTAATACTTCTTTTGCACGCACCAAAACCAGAGAACAAGGAAGGGCAAAACTTTGTTTTTTGCACTCGACGGGCGTTCCGCTAACCATGTTAGCATCATCAGGAAATGATTAAGACTAATCTACTTATTTATTTATTTTGATTAAGTCTAATCTACTTATTCCTAACCTATTATACTGTGAACTACCTGCTATATTATTCTTAATTTTCTACCTGTCAGTTTATTAACATGTATAAGGGGCTGTAAGGCATTGGTCCCTTATCTTTTTTTAAACTAAATTTACATTTTGAAATTTCCAGTCTTTCATAAGGGTCTAATAATCTCCTAAGCAAAAGAAGTATGGTGGGAAAGGTTCCTGATTCCCAATTTAGCTTTGGTCAGGGGCAATTTTTGCTTCAAATTAGAGCAAAAATGACATTAAGAGGTGTTGCCGACAGCGAAAGTGACGTTAGATTTCGTATTTTTTAAGTTGTATATATAGCATAAAATCTAATAACATTTTACCTGGCAAAAATTTATGGACCGGGAGATAGTGACAGATTTTTGGACGTGATTTTACTCAGTATGCCTTGCAAAGGGCATTATGTGGCACATATTCTCACAATAATAAGGTATGAATCAGAGAGTCATCCTGGGTTCTTCATGTGAAAAACTGAGTTTTCAATTATTCGAAAAATATGTATGCGTTTTGATATGATTTTATACAGGCTGCCATGTTTTTTATAATGAAGTTCAAATAGAAAATTCCTCGGGAAACCATAGGCATACCGTTAGGATGGGTCCAAAGGGCTATTATTGCCACGTGATCTTGTATTTTAATAATTCATTTTTCCACGTTTCTGAACAGGCTGCCAATGAGAAGTATGCAAGTTCTTAAAAATGCTGAAAAAGGGATGGCATACCTTTCACGCATGTCCAAGTACACTTTACATCGAATAACTCGTTTAAATGATTAAATAACATTCAATTTAAACAGTACTTGGACATGCGCGAAAGGTATGCCATCCTTTTTTCAGCATTTTCATAATAAGAACTTGCATACTTCTCATTGGCAGCCTGTTCAGAAACGAGGAAAAATTAATTATTAAAATACAAGATCACGTGGCAATAATAGCCCTTTGGACCCATCCTAACGGTATGCCTATGGTTTCCCGGGGAATTTTCTATTTGAACTTCATTATAAAAAACATGGCAGCCTGTATAAAAACATATCAAAACCCATATTTTTCGAATAATGGAAAACTCAGTTTTTCACATGAAGAACCCAGGATGACTCTCTGATTCATACCTTATTATTGTGAGAATATGTGCCACATAATGCCCTTTGAAAGGCAAACTGAGTAAAATCACGTCCAAAAATCTGTCACTATCTCCCGGTCTATTAGCATTAACAGTTATGGCCATGCGAATTTGACATTTTTGTTGCGGAAACTGGAATTTTAAATCGAATGTGAAAAAAAAATCGAAAAAGATGTTTGTACTGCGATTTTATGTAAAAACTCAACTCGCCCTGAGTATTGGCGTCATCATCCAATCATTTTTCGACCTCAACTGGTGGAAGCACGCGTGTGCCTCAGCATAACATGTATAACTGGTTGAATATTGCAAATATTATGAAAGCTTTTCTAAATGACAGATTAACTAGAATAATCCAGGGACTCTTTAAAGTAAGGGGACCCAGCATTATACTTTCCAAAGTGAGGCCTATTCTTTCCTCATTCTAATGGTCTCAGTGATGCCAAGTATGCCATTTTATTGGAGAATCTATGAATTTAACATCAGGTACTTTCATTGTTAGTAAAAATTAATAATGGTTTCCATGATTTCTAAAAATTAGACTTGACAATTTTGTGTATACAAGTGCATAATATGTGGCAACTGTCAAATGAAAGAAATTTATTTTATAGTTGAAATTGGTTTCCAGCAATTATTTCCACGAATTTAAGTAATAAGTGTGGTAAGTCAGTAGTGCCGATTTTGCTTATTTAAGAATTTGTCGCTATTGCATCTTGCTACCAGGTTCCTCAATCCATTTGCTATATATGTAGATATACTTGAACTTTCTTCCCTTGTTGAATGTATCTACCCAAAGAACTTTCACAGATTTTGGGATGGACTAATAAGATTAGGTCTAGTAGTTCTAATGATATAGTTTTTCTCAGTGTTCATTATAAAATTTGTGTAATTTTATTTCTCTCTCAAGGTACCTGCCTCACAAACTTAAAATAAACTTGTAGTCGTAGATAAAAACTTTTTTAAAAAAGACCTGACTGAAGCTACCTGCTTAATAATTTAAAATTTTCGAAATACGGTTTGTTTTGAACTACCTACTTTACGTAATGCCCACTTAATGGGAATTATAGGGTTACTAATGGTAAAATTTGGTTGCAATTATTGGGACTACTACAGGCGGCCGCATTTCCTTTAATTTAATCAATGCTTTAATTGACACATCTGAGTATCTATGGAAGTTAGAAAACTTAAAAATTGTGAATTATGATGGGAAATATTTTGCCTCCTTTAGAATCTATGGCACTGGCATGTCACATAAAACCTGATGGCAGTTGGACACTGACATATAGATAACATAACCTTGTATCAGCCCCCGTGTGGTCTCCTTGTAGTGAACAGAAAACAAACTTCCCCTCAAGGCTTCACTTCTCCTATGCGATAGACCGTGACATGCTGGGTCCCTTTATTTTAAAGAGTCCCTGGAATAATCATTTGATTCTCCCGTCATTCGTCAGATGTACCTATTTTTTTGGTTGGGACACATGAAAACGCCGGTACGACATTAAGGTCAGGGTGTGCGTTGAAGACTTACGGCCATAAATCACCTTCGGCTGCCACAAAGAATCTTCTACCACATCTCGACCGCGACCAACTTCCACCAGGGACGTACCGGATTACTTTCTCTAAAATCGCATTAAAATTTCTCGGAGCATTTTTCATCCGCAACGTATAAAGGGTTTTCCGATGAATTATTGCGGATTGTTTTTTAATTTTTGTTTTATTTTGTTATATTTTGTTACCAGCTAAAAACAAAATATTAGAAAGTTTGAAGTATGTCTAATTATAAAATAAAACCTAATTATGAAAATATTCCACGGCCGACTATGTGAAAATTAAAAAAAAAATCAGAAAATTAGCCATAGCTCTTTTATTTTTTATAATAACTATGCCGAGTATTATATCTTTGGAAAGCCCAAAAAACTGCCGATTTGATAAGGCCACAGCCAACTATGATTTACATCTAAAAAACACAAGTTTATGTCATCTCAAAAATCACAAACAACATAAAAAATTGGATTAGATTATCTTATTGAGCCCAAAATTATCTACAATTTTTGTCTCTACAGTTTTTTGTATAATCAGAAATAAGGGAGCTACAGAGATCTGATGGAATAGCAAAAAATCACTCTTTGCAAAATATCTAGTGAGTCATGAACTTTTTTAAAAATCCAAAAGGGGCATTAGATTGAGCATTCAAAACTGCAATTCTTTCCCCATTTAACCTTTGTTCCAGCTCTGCTAGTTTCCGAGATCCCCATAGTGGTCATCGAAAAAAACTCACCCTGTATACAGGGTGTTCCATTTAGAAAAATAAGTTTGGTCTACTAATATCTTCGAAAGGCGGCATTTTATACAATTTCATATTTAAAAAGTTAAGGTGGTAGAATGTTTGTGAATAACCCTGTATGTATTTAATTTTTAATTGGGTTTTTCGCCACCAAACTGATCGAAAGACAACTTTTTCAAGTTGCCTGAAAAATTCATAAATTCTTAACAGTGAATGAACGAAACTTTAAACGTGTAACTCAAAAAATAACTTTAACAATTTTGTTTTCTGAGCTTTCGGAGAATAAATCTTTTTCCTTTCTCAAAGATCATGCCACGTCAAAGTGAAATGACAGATTAATACATTTCAGGTTAAAATGGCATGACAACAGAAACAATAGCCTAGCCACCTGCCTGATATTGTACCCTGTGTTCTATCTAATTATCTATACTAACTTCTCTTTGAATAAGTGGTAATAATATTTTGCTGAATTCCACTGAACATTCAGCAACACAGTTGTCTGTATTTCCTAGAATAAATGCAGATTCTTTAATTTTTCGTCTATTTCCTACTTCTTCTTTGAGAATTGGTTTGGACCTATCCCACAATATCCTATGATTGTTATTAAAAGAATGTTCACATATTTTTGACTTAAAAATTTGATTTTGCCTGATATAATTTTTATGTTCTTTTAAACGAACGTTAAATGGCCTACAAGTCTCCCCAACATAGAACTTTCCACATTCGCAAGGAATTTTATAAATGCAATTTTTTGAACTTTGTACCTCATTAAATGGTTTCGTTTTAACTAGCATCGATCTTAATGTATTTTTGGTTTTAAATACTGTTCTGACATTAAAACGATTGCCTATGCGTTTTAGCTTATCTGATAGTCCAGGAATATAAGGAATAATTAAATTTACTGGTCGGTCCACCAGATTTATTTCTCTAATTCTATTAGCATTGTTATTTTGTTGGCAATCCCTAAAAACTTGCTCCACAAATTCAATAGGATAACTATTCTTCTCAAGAACATATTTTATATGTTTAATTTCCTCCTCAAATTTTGTGTTATATAAAAAGTGTGGTTGTATCTAAAATATTTTTTTTATTTAACTATATCTGTCGGGAACTATCTATACAAAATATCGTTTTCGAGCCGAACAAACGAATATGCCGTTTGTTTCTTCTTGCCTCTTTGTCGAACCGAATCGCGTCGGCGTCGTGGCCCGTGCGAGCGCGGACCGTCGAAGTGTGCCGTGCCCGGACCGTGACGTCATCGGATGAGAGCGGCGCGTGTCGCCGCGCAGGTCGCCGCGCCCGCGCGGACGCCGGTCAATTGTACCAGTTCCCATATCGAAGTCCGTCTTTCCGGTAGTCCCGGGGCGAAAAAATAAAATAGCCTCGGCATTGAAATAGAAATGCTAAAGTCGGCTCACCTCTTTGTTCTCTCGGAAAAGCCGACAATTTTTTGCGACCGGTCGTAAATCAACGTCACCTCGCACGCTTCGCATTTACGAGGGCGACTAAACGAAATCGCCGTCAAGCAAGTCATACGGGGGCAGGTTCATATTGACTTTCCATTATTTACCAAAGTCTACAAATATTAGTATACCTATTTGTAGATTTTGGTACAACATTATTTGTGTAGGTAAGTGTACCGTTAGTTTTTGAAAGGTACAGTTAAATTAAAATATAAGGTAGCTATTACCAGAATCTATATAATTAGTAGGTAGGTATATCTGTAGACTTTGGTTGGAACATGAATAAAAATGCAATTTTTTAGGTTTTACTTTCATTTTTAATAAAGCCTAACAAAACATAGAGCAGACAAAAATATAAATAACAAATAAATATTTAACGACACAGAGTTAAACTAATCATATCTACTTTTTCATCCTGTAGTAAACATATATTGATGAGTTTCCGGGTTGTTATGCCGTGGTCTGTGCAGAAATAGTTCAGACGTTTCGCCGGTCGTAGCATATATATATTTTTTATATATATATTTTATTTAACTATATATCTGTAGGGAACTATCTATACGGTTGAGAGAAGAACTACGCAACTCCTGAAATCAAGTAAATGGGATAAAACCACGATCAATAAGCTTAAACCTTCAGAATGCTGTTCCCCCCGCCTTTACGGATTACCAAAGATTCACAAAGCCAACGTTCCACTCAGACCTATTGTTAGTGCAATTGGTTCTCCAACTTACGACCTCAGCAAGCATCTCACAGGCCTCCTGCAGACACACATCGGACAAAGCCTGCACCACATACGGAATTCTTGTCATTTCGTCTCAATAACCGACAACATCGAGGTCAAGGAGTCAGACTTATTGGTAAGTTTCGATGTAGAATCCCTATTTACAAACGTGCCAGTCAACGATACCTTGGAACTGATAAGATCTCTGTTTCCGGAGGAAGTACTGGTTTTATTCAAGCATTGCTTTACTACCTGCTACTTTCGATGGGACAACACATTCTATGAACAGATAGAGGGTGTAGCCATGGGCAGCCCACTGAGCCCGGTCGTTGCCAATTTCTTCATGGAACATTTTGAGCAAGAAGCTCTACGGTCAGCCCCCCATAAGCCTTCTCATTGGTATAGATATGTGGATGACACCTTTGTTATTTGGCCTCAAGGTAAAAATAAGCTCGACGAATTTCTAGAACACATCAACAGCCGACACCTCAACATCAGTTTCACGATGGAAATAGAAAAAGAAAGGAAACTGCCGTTCTTGGATGTAGAAGTCACCAGAACACCAGAAGGACGGTTGGCACATGGAGTTTACCGTAAACCAACCAACACGGACAGATACCTCCATGCCTCCTCCAACCATCATCCGGCACAAAAAAGGGGAATAATCAACACCTTGGTCAGCAGAGCGAAGACTATTTGCGACACACAACATTTAGATAAAGAATTGAAGCATCTTCAATGGGCACTAGAGGCTAATGGATATCACAAAAAAGACATTAAAAGTATCATCAATCCACCAAGGACACCTAGGGCACCAAATATGACTGATGAAACATCTCCAAGAACCTTTTTACCATATATCCAAGGTGTATATTGGTATGACCACACGTTCCATAATTACAAGGAGAAAAGAACATCAAAGGGCTCTTCGTCTACAGCATTCTGACAAATCAGCCATAGCTATGCACGCCATGGAGGAAATCCACTCTATTAACTTTGAACAGACGACGGCATTGGTTAAAGGAACAGGTTTTCACAACTTGGCTAGACGTGAGGCATTGGAAATAGAACAACACCCTTGGAATTTCAATAAGAAGACGGATTCCGAGTCAGCAGGGCGTGGAAACCAGTCCTCAGAAACAAACAAGAACGGAGAACAGAGACCGACGCTGCCACTTGCAACACCCCCACTGTTACGCTGCCCATTTCAGCCGTGGATCCCACTACCTCCACTTCGCTAAATGACCTCGGCTCTGCCCCCCTCTATATCGCCCCCACCAATACGTTCCCTCCAACAATTCAATCTCAGTCTACACGAACAAGTCCTGGTATAAGAAGAGTGACCAGATCGCAGTTGGCATTAGTCACCTCTCGACAACCAGATAAGAATCACCAAATAACGTCAGTCACCTCTCCACAACCGGAGTAGAACTACTGAAGATGCCGGCAGCTACGACCGGCGAAACGTCTGAACTATTTCTGCACAGACCACGGCATAACAATCCGGAAACTCATCAATATATTAATAACGGCCGTGAAAGCTTAAAAACAACTGTAGTAAACATTTTCATATTTAAATTGACATAAACAATACAGAACAAAATATTACGCATACGTACATACCTACACAAGCATGCGCTTTACCATAAGCTTCTGGCAATAATCTTAATGCGACAGCCGAGGGGGCAGCAGTTTTTACTAAACGTTTTCTGGACGAAGTGAATGATTGATGATCATCACAATGTGCCTTGCAAATTCTATTATAGGTTTATATGCCTCTTCAGGAGGAATATTCGCAATTTTTTGTTCTCCGATGAACCCTAAGGCATTCTTCCATTGCTGGCACCTTCAAATTTCCAATATTTTAATATTATACCTATATTATTCTTCAATTAATATTCTTATATTAATAATAATATAAGTATTCAAATGTCACATAAAAATGTCTTACTTTTTGTAGCTCAAACTCAATCTTACCTTTCAGGGTCTTTAGGAAATGAAAAAAAAGATAATATAGTCTTTTGAACTGGTTTTACAGCCATCCGCACTACAGTTAAAAGCGTTACCAGTCATCACTACAACACAGTCACGGTCGGTCGGTAATATTTTGCGCGCCACCGGTAGAATGCGAACGAACCGCTCTCAGCTACACTGTGTACAGCTTATTTTCTTATATTATAAGATATCGATCGGCTCGATGAGGAGGGGAGCGGGAGAGGGCAAAAGGGAAACGTTTGTTTACACAACGCCGAGTGCCCGGACTTATTAGTATATCTTTGGACGCTGCTAATAAGTCCGGGCAGCGTGTCGGCCTTGTGTAAACCAACGTTTCTCTCTTGCCCTCTCCCGCTCCCCTCCTCATCGAGCCGATCGATATCTTATAATATATGAAAATAAGCTGTACCATAGAAGAATCTAGTCGTAGCAGATTCTTCTATGGCTGTACACAGTGACAGTGTAGCTGAGAGCGGTTCGTTCGCATTCTACCGGGGGCGCGCAAAATATTACCGCAAAATATTACCGACCGACTGTGACTGTGTTGTACCGTTGACTGAAATATTTCAGTCAACGATTGTACTGATGCCTAGTAACGCTTTCTACTGCAAGTGTGGATGGCTGTAAAACCAGTTCAAAGGAGTATTTTACCTTTTTTCATTTCCTAAAGACCCTGAAAGGTAAGATTGAGTTTGAGGCACCTACCTACAAAAATTAAGACATTTTTATGTGACATTTGAATACTTAGGTATTAATTGAAGAATAATATAGATATAATATTAAAATATTGAAAATTTGAAGGTGCTAGCAATGGAAGAATGCCTTAGGGTTCATCGGAGAACATAAATTTGCGAATATTCCACCTGAAGAGGCATATAAACCTATAAGAACTTGCAAGGCACATTTTGATGATCAGTCATTCACTTCGTCCGGAAAACGTTCAGTAAAAACTGCTGTCCCCTCGGCTGTCCCATTAAGATTATTGCCAGAAGCTTATGGTAAGACGCATGCTTGTGTAGGTACCTACGTATGCGTAATATTTTGTTCTGTATTGTTTATGGCAATTTAAATATCAAAATATTTACTACAGGATGAAAAAGTAGATATGATTAGTTTAAATCTTTGTCGTTAAATATTTATTTGTTATTGATGTTTTTGTCTGCTCTATGTTTTGTTAGGCTTTATTAAAAATGAACGTAAAACATGTTCCAACCAAAGTCTACAGATATACCTACCTACTAATTATGTAGATTCTGGAAATAGCAACCTTGTATTTTAATTTAACTGCACCTACCAAAAACTAACGGTACACTTACCTACACAAATAATGTTGTACCAAAGTCTACAAATAGGTATACTAATATTTGTAGACTTTGGTAAATAATGGAAAGTCAACATGAACCTGCCCCCGAATAACTAGCTTGACGGCGAATTTCATTTAGTCGCCCTCGTAAATGCGAAGCGTGCGAGGTGACGCTGATTTACGACCGGTCGCAAAAAATGGTCGGCTTTTCCCGGAGATCAATGAAGTGAGCCGACTTTAGTATTTCTATAGACTTTGGTACTAGTTCCCATATCGAAGAGCCCGACGTTTCGGTTGTCCTGGGGCAAACGACGGAAACGGGGCTCCCTTCAGCGATTCGTGGGCGGTTGCCGGCATTAGCATTTACACGGGGGGCCCATTTGAATTTTTGATTGGCGCCGTGACTGGCCGAAGTGCCGGACGGTGTTCGGGGTGTAGCCCCGTCGAAATTGGGAACGGATCTTTCGGTTGTTACAATGTTACATTGTCCGGAAGCAGGGGGGGGGGGTCGAGGTTGTAGGATTTAGTCCGCGGTTTTGCCGTAAAGTGGACTTACGAGGTGTTCCCGCGTGTGTTTTTGGTAGTTGGCCATGAATCCGTCACGTTTACTTGCACAATATTTTTAATTGCTCTAAAATCGTACTGGATCGGGAGATAGTGACAGATTTTTGGACGTGATTTTACTCAGTATGCCTTGCAAAGGGCATTATGTGGCACATATTCCCACAATAATAAGGTATGAATCAGAGAGTTATCCTGGGTTCTTCATGTGAAAAACTGAGTTTTCAATTATTCGGAAAATATGCGTTTTGATATGATTTTATACAGGCTGCCATGTGTTTTATAATGAAGTTCAAAATAGAAAATTCCTCGGAAAACCATAGGCATACCGCTAGGGTGGGTCCAAAGGGCTATTATTGCCACGTGATCTTGTATTTTAATAATTAATTTTTCCACGTTTCTGAACAGGCTGCCAATGAGAAGTATGCAAGTTCTTGTTATTAAACTGCTGAAGAAAATATGGCATACCGTTTGCGCATGTCCAAGTACACTTTACATCGAATAACTCGTTTAAATGATTAAATAACATTCGATTTAAACAGTACTTGGACATGCGCGAAAGGTATGCCACCTTTTTTTCAGCATTTTCATAATAAGAACTTGCATACTTATCATTGGCAGCCTGTTCAGAAACGTGAAAAAAATAATTATTAAAATACAAGATCGCGTTTCAATAATAGCCCTTTGGACCCAACCTAACGGTATGCCTATGGTTTTCCGAGGAATTTTCTATTTTGAACTTCATTATAAAACACATGGCAGCCTGTATAAAATCATATCAAAACGCATATTTTCCGAATAATTGAAAACTCAGTTTTTCACATGAAGAACCCAGGATGACTCTCTGATTCATACCTTATTATTGTGAGAATATGTGCCACATAATGCCCTTTGCAAGGCATACTGAGTAAAATCACGTCCAAAAATCTGTCACTATCTCCCGGTTTATACTCGGTTTACAGTAGATGCGCCAACATAACACGTAATAATCGAAACAACGGCTTTTAACCCTTACTTATTTATGATAATTAAAGACCAAGTTGCACAATTTTCTTCAGGCTGAAGTCTACAGTTTCGTCGTTCTATTGTCTAGAACGTCAAACGTGGCAACTCTGTGCCTCTCAGGAGAGACGGCATTGCAACGTTGCCGATGCTCGTTTGCAATAATTCGTAAAGGCAAATTTTACTTTTCTTGCTTACGAATATCTATTATGTAATGTATTGATTGCATCCAGGGACTCTTTAAAATAAGGGGACACAGCATTTCACAGTCTATCACATAGGAAAAGTGAAGCCTTGAGGGGAAATTTGTTTTCTGTAGACTCCAAGGAGACTACATAAGCGGGCCGGTACAAGGTTATGTTATATGTCAGTGTCCAACTGCCATCAGGTTTTATGTGATAGATAGTGCCATAGATTCTAATGAAGACAAAAAAATTCCCATCATAATTCACAATTTTTAAGTTTACTAACTTCCAGATGCTCAGATGTGACAATTAAAGAATTTAAACTATACAATAAATTTATTTCATTTGACAGTTGCCATATTCTGTAATTGTAGACATAACATTGTCAAGTCTAATTTTTAGAAATCATGGAAACCATTATTAATTTTTACTAACAATCAAAGTACCTGTAATATTCATAGACTCCCCAATTAAATGGCATACTTGGCATCACTGATACTATTAGAATGAGGAAAGAATATGCCTCACTTTGGAAAGTATAAAGCTGGGTCCCCATATTCTAAAGAGTCCCTGATTGCAATCTTAATAATTGTTCCACGTCTACCGAAATTCGTGGGATAAAACTGCAAAGATTTGTTTGTATGTTGTAGAGAGTATATATGGTGTATCTCCACCATATACAGTGTGTCCCACTTAAGGACTGACCACCAATGTAAAATTTTTATTTATAGCTCGATTTTCATAAACTTTTTTTTGTTGGATAGAGCTTCAAAAATGGCATCAAACACATAAGTCAGGTGCCTCGTGCGTTAAAGTCATGGCCCACTGAGACGGTGTTTTAGTGCTGAAATTTCGAGAAGTACTATTAGCGATTTTTTTAGAGGAAAATTAATGCCAGATTCTTATTCAGCATTGTTCGAAACCCAAACGTACCAATTTGCATTGCCGTAGCTCTACAGGGGGTTTCAAAATTTTTATTGCAACACTTAAGGGCTGACCACCCCGTAAAATTTTTATTTATAGATCGATTATCATAAACTTTTTTTTGTTGGGTAGAGCTTTAAAAATGGCATTAAATGCATAATTCAGGTGCCTCGTAGGTTAAATTCATGGCCCACTGAGACGGTGTTTTAGTGCTGAAATTTCGAGAAGTACTATTAGGGATTTTTTAGAGGAAAATTAATGCCGGTTTCTTGTTCAGCGTTGTTGGAAACCCAAACGTACCAATTTGCATTACCGTAGCTCTACAGGGTGTTCCAAAAAAATTAAAAGGAAAAGTAAGGCCGGATTCTTATATGCAGTGAGAGGTTCCAAAAAAACGTGTTAATTTGTAATTAATTTTCTTAATTTCTGGTAAGTTGGTCACTAAAATATTCGTGAGGAACTCATATTCTTTCAAAAATTTATTAGCGAACAAAATTTTTATTTAATTTAATATCATCAAATACATGAATAAACAACACAACATAACATAAACTCAAATTTCAGTCATTTCAGTTAGTCCTCCATTTTCTAATGCAAATTGGTACGTTTGGGTTTCCAACAACGTTGAATAAAAATCTATCATAAATTTTTCTCTAAAAATACCCCTAATAATCGAAATTTCAGCACTAAAACTTCGTCTCAGTGGGCCATGAATGTAACGCACGAGGCACCTGAATTATGCATTTAATGCCATTATTGAAGCTCTATCCAACAAAAAAAAAGTTTATGAAATCGAGCTAAAAATAAAAATTTTACAGGGGTACACTAATTAAGTGGGGCACTAAAAATTTTGAAACACCCTGTAGAGCTATGATAATGCAGATTGGTACATTTGGGTTTCGAACAACGCTAAATAAGAATCCGGCATTGATTTTCCTCTAAAAAAAATCCCTAATAGTACTTTTCGAAATTTCAGCAATAAAACATCGTCTCAGTGGGCCATGAATTTAAAGCACGAGGCACCTGAATTATGCATTTAATGCCATTATTGAAGCTCTATCCAACAAAAAAAAGTTTATGGTCGAGCTAAAAATAAAAATTTTATAGGGGTACACTAATTAAGTGGGGCACTAAAAATTTTGAAACACCCTGTAGAGCTATGGTAATGCAAATTGGTACATTTGGGTTTCGAACAACGCTGAATAAGAATCTGGCATTAATTTTCCTCTAAAAAAATCCCTAATAGTACTTCTCCAAATTTCAGTGCTAAAACACCGTCTCAGTGGGCCATGACTTTAACGCACGAGGCACCTGAATCATGTGTTTGATGCCATTTTTGAAGCTCTATCCAACAAAAAAAAGTTTATGAAAATCGAGCTATAAATAAAAATTTTACAGGGGTGGTCAGTCCTTAAGTGGGACACACTATATATATAATATTTACATGTAATAATGGTAGATACCTTTATTTATTAAAAATGTAAAAGTAGGCATATAAAAAATAATCAATAAATAACAACGAATGTCAGACATTTAAAGAACATCATAAAAAGTCTTTTATTCTATAATAGGCCACTAACGACCACACCACAATTAATAGTAAAGTATTATGAATTACTAATAAACAGAGAACTTGGGACTAGGGACCATTTTGAAGGCATCATAGGTGCTTAGAAATACTGAGTCCGAATTCCGTACCTAGGCACTACCTTGCCAACAAAATTTGGAGAAAAACGCGACTAAATACTTACGAAAAAACACTTCTTGGTCTCACGGGGCATCCTAAGTATAAGGTTAGAATTTCGAAATTTCAACTTTTCTTGCAACTTTTACAGCGGAATAAGGTTAGGTCTCAGAACACTTCAGTGGTATCGCCATGTTGCCAAATTGCCGTTTTAAAACACTTGTGACGTCATAAGTACTTTACCGCCAAATTCCAAAGAAAGTCTACAAACTTGCAATAGATTACGTAAATATTATTTTTGGAAATAATCGTAGGGTCTTATGCAAGTGTGCAGGAATTGTTTTATCAAGTTTGTAAAATTTTGTTAAGTAGGTATGGTATAAATGAAGTCACTTGGAACCAGGGTTGCTGATTTTTTTATTTTTTATAGAAAAAAACAAATTAATCAGATTTCTTTGATTTAAATCGGATTTAAATAAAAAAAAATCTGATTTTTTTGATTTATATATAGAATTTTTTGTTTAAAGTGGTTTTCTTTTTATTATCTTATTAGGAAATTATATTTGATTTTTTAAACGTATAAATAGATAATGAAAACGTTTTACTTATGTTTTCTATTTAACGATTTCAGCAGAAAGACAAGTTTTGCAGACTTCTCGGTGCCTAGCTTATTTCCTAATTTCCTATGAACCAAATTAAAAGATGAAATGATACGCTCTACTCGTGCTGAAGATGCTACTGCAGTATGCAGTTGTTTATGTATGCTCATTTCCTCTTCAGTTACACAGCCAGTGGCGTGTTTTTTTTACATATAGGTAATGTAACTACATTTAAATTTTGATTTAAATCAAATGATTTTTTTTTATTTTAATCAAACGATTAAAGTCGCGATTTAAACCATTGATTTTAATCAAAGCAACCCTGCTTGGAACATCATAAAAACGCTTGGGCGGCGTTTGCTTTCTAAAACAAGACCGAGTCTTAGGCGGAGCACGGCCCTTAATAATATTATAAAAATTTTATTTAAATGCCCTAAAAAAAAAGAATAAAATAAACTTTGAAATAATTCAAACCAAAGCAAACCAATCATTTTGTTTCGCACAAAACAACACCACACAAAAATCTATACACAGAACCAAAATTCATAAAATAACGCGCAATCCTTATTTCCGCGCACGACACTGGTTACACTGGCCTAAATGGCTTACGTCGACACCTGCTCCGTGGATCTCCGAAACGCCGACCAATCAAATCGCTGGCCACTTGTGCAGCGAAATGCGGTGGATAGGCGTGCCATAATTTCACAGATCTTAGGACATACTTGCCTAAATAGTTGTAATCAGTATGGCTTTTTAGAGACCTTTTGAAAATATTATATGGTTCATCAACCTTTACGTTGTTTGACGACAACCTTAAAAAACCTCAAAAGTGAAATATTATGTTGCTTGTAGGATATATATATTTTTGAAAACTGCATGACGCTTATGTCCTATAAGTATTCTTTTTGTGACGCCAATTAGAGTTAAAAAATAGCGTCTTCTACATTCTACAAAATGTGTACACAGTTGAAAATAATATGTTAAATTTAACATTTTTTTGATGTTCCATCTGGTCCACACACAAAAATATGTCAAATAGCTGATGTACGTGTCTGTCAAATTTTACGTTATGCGTTGTGTAGAAAATGATTAACTGAAAGTGTTATATAATTTTGAAGTATTATTGTATGTCAACTTATACATACAGATTTGTGAAAATAAAAGTTAAATTGACATTAAAGTTTTGTTGTATTTACGATGATAGTGTGTCATATTGAAACTTTCCATATTCAAATTAACAAGTCGGGTAATGTTAATTAGACATTTGTCATTATGTATATTAACAAAAGCGTGAGTTGAAGTAACATCTAGGCATATGTTAAATAGAGGAAAAACGACAGTGGTTCTTAACATTTGATCTACGTAGTTGTAACATATAGCTATAGTGAAATTAACATTTGATCTAAAGTTAAAAATACACATATAAATAGTACTTTTAACATAAGATTAATAGTAAATAAATATATTACGTAATAATTACATTATTATATACAGTGTCCACATTAAGGACTTACCACCCTTGTAAAATTTTTATTTATTGATCGATTTTGGTAAAAGTTTTTTTATAGGTATAGGTATTCAAAATGCGCATTCAATGAGTATAGGTAACTTTATTGTTGGGTTGTAATCATATAAGAAAAAAAGTATTATTTTTTTATTTCTAGATATTACCTGTTGTTTTTAACATTAGAACAAATGTTTAATATGCGCATTTTTAATATATACCTAACAAAAAAAAGTTTATGAAAATCGGTCAACAAATAAAGATTTTACAGGGGTGGTAAGTAGGTACCTACTTAATGTGGAGACACTATATATATATGTCTATATAATAATATAATAAGTGTCTCGTAATAATACCTTTCTCGATACTTACCTTTTAATAACCTTTATACTTTTACTGTTTCTTACACTGCAAAGGACTGGAACAACACTGCATGACTATAACTTGTTTTATAAATCTCGGGCAATAACACTTAGCAACTAGCAACTATGTGAAGTAAATGGGTGATACTTGCAAAATGAATACAACAATTTTGATTTGTGATTTTTTTATTTCAAAACAAAAGGGTTACATATTAGGATTAGGCAGATTAATAATAATAATAGAAGATACATCTATACTATATAAAATTAATATCAAATTTCTTCTAATAACTATGATCACTATAGCTATACCAATATACAAAAGGCAACTTTTTAAATGTATTTAAAACAATTTAATAACAGGTAAAATTAAGAATTATTCAAATAATGTAGGTATAAAATCTAAAGATCTAGGCGGAACAGCATAAAAATGATAAATAAGGGCATTTGTTAGGTGCGGCAAATTCATAATTAAAGAGCCACCCCTGGTTAACATAATACCTAACATATAAAAACCCTGGAAGTAGGTACTTATATATAATAATATGTGTACGAATTTGAAATATCACTTACCCGGATTTTTTGTACAGACACTATTACCGTACTATTACTATACAGCAACACACGCTAATCGATAGGAATTGGCACCTGGCACGCGAGAGCAATTCTGGACTGACTAAGATGAAAACGACTTGACCAAGTGTGATAGCCGGGAAGCGAAAACAACAGTCCAATCATTCGATTTTAACAAATACTGCGTAGAGACTTACATTTTTATGAGTCGAAATGACACTGATGTTTATGTTGCGTTGCAAAATGAATAACTTAATATGTTAACTCTACATGCATGAAAGTATTAAATGCACGTATTCTGTTATTCAAAACATATCGAAATAAGTTAAATAATAAATGTTAAACTTAACACAGAAGATAGTGACATCAACACATTGTACATATTCAGTAATATTTTTAACATTTGTGCGAGTTAAAATGTTACAGTTTTACACATTGACGTATCTAGATGATTCGACATATTGCTCGTACGTTAATTTAAGTAACAATGTATGTCACTTTTTGACACAAATATATTAACATCCAAAAAAAGTAACATACTTCAATCCGATTTTTAACTGTGTACTTATGTTTCAAAATTGCTATCGAATTTGGCCAGAGGATTATTCTAGACGCGTACCACGCATTAATATTCACCAGTCGTGACTGAATGCAGTTATTTCTGAAAAAAAAAATCGACGGGCAGTCGTCGGCTTACGTTTATGTTCGTTTATACTGCCGACGATTTTTGCATTTCGCCCATGGCGATAATCCTATTCGAAATAAAACGAGCATTATTTGTACGTCGTAAAACTGAAAACGCAACCTGAATTGATTAGGTGAAGTTTCTGCATTCAAACATCATAAAAACTAACCAAAGGAAGCCTTTTAGATTGTGTGTTGTGATTGCGGTGTATCAATATCATTCCAAATTTCAAAATTTTAACATTAGTTTCCTGCATATTTAGATCGTATATTTTTTATACTTCTATTTTGTATAATCATATTAATATCCTGTATCAGTTGCATGCATTTTAACTAAATAAAATGAGGACTGTAGGTCTAGTTGGTTGTTTTCTTTATATTTGGAAAAAGCACGTTTTTCTGATAAACTTTCGTAAATAATTTTTTGATACCTTGTTTAATTAAAAAGTTATATGCGTATTATTTGTAAAAATATAAAAAAGATGCCATGGTATTTTTTTACTGAAAATCGAGTTAGCGATGACTTATGAAGGTATATGTTTGACAGAAACAATTGACAGACGCTCGGACAGATGTATGGAAAAAGTATTGACATTTTATTATAAGTTATAAAAATATAACTGTATCAACACCTTTTTAAGAAAAACTGTTATTGGTGATATTTTTTCTATTAAATCATTATTTCGGGATGGAATTTTATAAACAAAGTTTTTCAGAAATTTTCATAAATAGAAACCTGATAGAGTTAGGTCTGGCGACTTTTCTGGCCATTTTATGAGGCCATTTATCCCAATCCATTTGTTTCCAAACAAATTATTTAGAAATTCTTTTACAATATTGACTTTGTGTGGTGGAGCTCCGTCGTGTTGAAACCACATGGTTCTTCTTAAATACAATGGCATATTTTCCATGCACGGAAAAAAATAGATTTATTAGAATTTGTTTTAAAAAATAAGTAATATCACATATTATAAATTTTATTAATTTTATTAACACAACCTTGTAACAATTATTATTTTTTTATACTAAAAGAAATATATTGGCAATACTTTAACCCGTAAAGAAAATTCTAATAAACAAAAATGCAGTATAAAAAAGTAATATTTAATAACATAAAATAGTGTACGGGCACTAAATAATATAATTTTATTGTCCGTTTTAAAATATGTTTGCTTTTAAACACAATTTTAAAATACGCACTTCATATGTGCTATTATGCCTGGTTAATAAAATATGCACTTTTACTAAGTCTGGTGTTTAACTTAATTATCTTTGGTGTTACTTCTTACAACCAGAAATAATATCAAATACGGCCCTGCCTTGACCCCTCCGCGAAGACTGAATACAATACAGTTTATCGGTGGATTTCATAGCGACAGTTTCGCGAGGTGACGCGCATCATTTTGGTGTATCTATCTGCAATTTTTTTATTAGTTGCATTTATCGTTATAAGAAAAACTTATGGCATTGGGCTTTACCACAGGAAGTTTTGTATTTCTATGTATGGCGTGCAATTGTGTTTTAAATGTAAGTTTTAATAGAGGGCGTATGTAATCAATATTGTGTTTTGTTTCTTGTTCCCTGCATACGAAATAATGCAAAAATTCGACACAAAATTCAGAAAAAAATGTGCAATCCACGTAAATGAAGTAAGAAAAGAATAAGCAAGATACTTTTGCAAGATATATTTACCTTCTTACTTAAAATGTTCAAGCACTTAAGTTTTTGTGATGCTCAATAGGTCTAATATAGGCCTAAGTTTGGTTTCCTTTGGTAACTAACACGAAAAATCTGGGAAATCACTCGCCTGAAAATAAATTAGTTGCCACATTCTGAATTAAAATTAAAGGTACTTATATTGAAGGAGTTCAAAAATAGTTTTTTTTATGTAGCAATATGACCCAGAATAATTCATTTCAGATAATGAACCTTTGAACACATATTTATATGAACCATTTTTTTTTCTTAAAAATGACCCACGTTAATCACCTTGTAATATCACATCGTCCTATCAGTAACACCAACGATTTAAAAAAAAAATTTGACAAAATTATAACATGAATATTAATTTTTATTATCATGTAATACGCCGTATAAAATATATACATATATTTTAACAACATTTTTAATTAAACCTTGTAGACTGTATTATAATGAATTATATTTCTTATTATACTGGCTAATAGAGACTACACGAAAATGTAATAAAAGTTACTGGAGATTATAATAAAGTATATTAAAAGAAATAATATCTATATCCCTCTTTTATTATTATTTATTTTAATCCTTAATGGTATTGTTTAATGTATTTTAACATAAAAAAATTATATACCTTATTAAATAGGATAGTAAAATACATGAGAAACGTATAATATCAAATATATAAGAATTCTTTAATATATAAAATAAAAGATAATATATTTTATTAAAAATGGTAAAGGAAAATTATTGTAACTACTATTATACCAGATGTTGGTCCTATAGAGTATTAAAATTTACATTAATTAATATTATTTTTTTAATAACTTTTATTATCAATTTTTTTCCGTGTGAGAATTGGCAACTGCGGTATTGCAAAAATTAGAGATTATATTCGTGTAATACAAAGTATACCTATATCCTGAATCAAATTAGCCTTGGCTTGATCGGGTATGCATGGAAAAACACTTGACAGTAGATAATTTATTATTTTCATTGAACGTATCATAAAACTTCAATAATGGTAACACTGGTAACACACAATGAAAAAGTTGATATGTTATTAGTCTATGGAGAAGTTGAAAAAAAATGCTAGAAGAGCCGTTAGAATTTATAGGGAGAAATATCCTGAACGTCAAGTTCCTCTGATCACAATGTTTATTTGATTAGAAAAAAACTTAAGGGGGAACCAAAATGCATTTTCTACCCGCAAAGGCAAATCAATTAGAAGAATAGTTCGCAACAATGATGCAACAGTCCAAGTGAAGATTAATTAAATTTGAAGAAGTCGCCCAACGAAGACAAAATAATAGTAATTGCCCCCCTCCCCCGCACAAGCATGTGGTTGCTTCTGGGGTATTCCTAGTTTGGAGTATTGTGAGGGTGAGAATTATTAATATTATTATATTATAAAACGAATTATGAAAGAAAACAAATATAATGACTTTAAATTACATAACCTAGAAAATTTGGATTTGGGAGAGGCAAATAAAGAAAAAATGAACATTATTGGTCTACTGAAAATCCTCATATTGTCAATCCAATTCGGAATCAGGGACACTTCGGTATTAATGTATGGTGTGGCATAATTGGTCATCATTTAGTTGGGCCATATTTTTACGAAGGAGTTTTAACTGGAATAACATACCTCCAATTTTTGCAAGAACAGCTGCCATTTCTCATGGAAAATGTGCCATTGCATTTAACAATAACCATGTGGTTTCAACACGTCGGAGCTCGAGCACACAAGGCAACATTGTAAAATAATTTCTAAATCAAGAGTTTGGAAACAAATGGATTTGAATAAATGGTCCCATAAAATGGCCAGGAAAGTAGCCAGATTTAACACCATTAGATTTCCATTTATGGGGATTTCTGAAAAACATTGTTTAGAAAACTCCATCTCGGAATATTGATCATTTAATAGAAAAAATACTAAGAGAGAAGTTAGACTCCGTCTAGACTTACCTATGTTTATCTATTAAAAGAAGGTTACCTATGTTTATCTATTAAAAGAAGGTTGTCAAAATGAAAATTATTTATAAGTAAGAATCTACCTAGCATTTATTTTTATATTGTTGTTTTTTTTTTCGCTAAAATTGTTAGGTTTTGGTTTTTAAATATAATACATAATAACATTTTTACTGTCTGTTTTTGTTTGTCTATGATAACCCTGGGGCGTCTAGTTTGGGACACCCTGTACATTAAAAAACAATAAACGCCTGATACTTTTAAAATATTAATATTAATTTGTACAGAAAGAAAGTTAGCGGCTTTATGGTATGGGACTATAAATTTTGGCAACTAGTAATATCAATCGTTCGAGAAGGTAGACTACAACAGCTGTTTCCCCTTATTAGGCTCATCAAGGCAGCCATAACCTTCCCGAACGACTCAAACCGAAACGGTAGCACTTATAATAGTGTAACTTGCACTTGGAGGTGAGAAACCAACCAGTGGCGCCATCTAGTATCAAGCTGATAGTACCAGAGCCGAAATTTCACAAAACATAGTAAACACCAACAAGAAAAAGTTAGGTTGGTGTTGAATCCAGAAAACTACAAAATAATGTGAAGAAGAAGCGGCACAGGAAACAGGCTCATTGACCATTCACCACTGTATCTTCCAAATTTTTTGGAAATCAACAAGGATCTGACCGGGAGCCCTATCCTTGTGAAACTTGCATCTTATAGGCGTAGAAATATTAAGAAGATGATAAAATTTTCACGTCCCCAATAGATTTTTACAAAAAGAAAGTTAGCGGCTTTATGGGACTATAAATATTGGCAACTGGTAATATCATACCAACATCCAAGTTCTAATGGATGTGCCGGTGCTTTCATATTTGAATCGTTCGGGAAGGCAGACTACGACAGCTGTTTCCCCTTATTAGGTTCATCAAGGCAGCCATAACCTTCCCGAACGACTCAAACCGAAACGGTAGCACTTATAATAGTGTAGCTTGCACTTGGAGGTGAGAAACCAACCAGTGGCGCCATCTAGTATCAAGCTGATAGTACCAGAGCCGAAATTTCACAAAACATAGTAAACACCAACAAGAAAAAGTTAGGTTGGTGTTGAATCCAGAAAACTACAAAATAATGTGAAGAAGAAGCGGCACAGGAAACAGGCTCATTGGCCATTCACCACTGTATCTTCCAAATTTTTTGGAAATCAACAAGGATCTGACCGGGAGCCCTATCCTTGTGAAACTTGCATCTTATAGCCATAGAAATATTAAAAAGATGATAAAATTTTCACGTCTCCAATAGATTTTTACAAAAAGAAAGTTAGCGGCTTTATGGGACTATAAATTTTGGCAACTGGTAATATCATACCAACATCCAAGTTCTAATGGATGTGCCGGTGCTTTCATATTTGAATCGTTCGGGAAGGCAGACTACGACAGCTGTTTCCCCTTATTAGGTTCATCAAGGCAGCCATAACCTTCCCGAACGACTCAAACCGAAACGGTAGCACTTATAATAGTGTAGCTTGCACTTGGAGGTGAGAAACCAACCAGTGGCGCCATCTAGTATCAAGCTGATAGTACCAGAGCCGAAATTTCACAAAACATAGTAAACACCAGCAAGAAAAAGTTAGGTTGGTGTTGAATCCAGAAAACTACAAAATAATGTATAGAAGAAGCGACACAGGAAACAGGCTCATTGGCCATTCACCCACCACTGTGGAAATCAACAAGGATCTGACCTTCTACCTTCTAGAACGATTCAAATATGAAAACACCGGCACATCCATTAGAACTTGGATGTTGGTATGATATTACCAGTTGCCAAAATTTATAGTCCCATAAAGCCGCTAACTTTCTCTCTGTAAAAATCTATTGGGGACGTGAAATTGTATCATCTTTTTAATATTAATTTGTGTAGTAAATATGTATTTTCTGGCGCTTCTGCCAAAAAAATTTTGAACTGCGAGTGCGTTTCTTCCCGAGTTTTCCCGACGGCAGCCGCCCACCGCGATTGACACATTTCGGGCGACCTGCGCGGGCGCGAGCGCGCGCGCGCTCGCCGCCTACTCTGTTATTACGGCACCGCCTGCCCTGTGATTAGAGCCGGGGCCGCTCGGGCCTTCGCCGTATATCACCCGGGGTGGAAACGGTTGTCATTCCGACGGCCCCTCTCGGTTCTCTTCTTCTTCTTTCCGCCGGTAATTTTTTTTTGGTCGGTCCGGGTCGCGCATGGGACGCAGGATGCGTGTGAAGTTGGTCGTATAGTGGGCCTGGGTGAGACGTACGTTGTACCTGGACCAACACTATATTAAAGACCCGAGCATGCCGTCATATTTCATTGTTGTTCACGGATCGGGGTGGCGCTACACGACGAAAAAAATGGCGACTTATTATAGGTTATAGGGGGGTATTCTGTGGCTATTGGGATGCCAGTTTCTGACGTTTATAAAATCCAAAATTTTAAATATCCAGTTTTATTACGATTTACCTTCTTTTTACGGTAACGAATTGTCTTTGCGTCCGGTATTTGGCAGTTTTATCCTATTAATACGGTTTTTCGAGGTAGATTTGTTTGTGATAACATGAAATTTTCGCGCACATGAAGAAAATGATATAGACAGACCATTAGGTGAATTGCAGAAGAATAAACACTATTTTGGAATTATGGTATGATCTGATCAAACAGCTGAAGAAGCGAAAATTAAAGATATTATTTTGGAAGAGTATTTTTTAACGTATGCAGGAACGAAAATAGAAAATTTTGTTTATAGCTTCAAAGCGAACCAATAGTCCTCCATATAAAGAAGAAACTGAAAAATCCAATGAGTTTTATGCTTTCACATACTACAACTAGCCATGGACTGCGTTTCAAACCAAAAGGTACCATGCAAATACTCTTGCTTGCTTTTTAGACTCGCTTTTCTTAAGAAAATGTATGGAAATATGCCATGTGGACTTGTCAAATTAGAGGGACATAACAAACAAATATTTTATTTTATTTTGAATATTAACTTCGTTGTAACAACATATTTGCAAGTTTTTATTTTATAAAAGATTCTGCAACAATGGTGTTTTAACTAAAACCACCGTGTAAATTTGTTTCGTCGTGTGGCGCCAGTGGCGATCGCTTGAACCAGCGCTATGCACGCACAGGTCTTTAATATAGTAACCAAAAATCAATTTAGGTATTTTAATTGTTTTATTTTTATTTATTTTTTCGTGCATTTTTTTTACAAATATTGCATATTATTGAAAAAGTTCGTCTAAATTAATAACAGAACTATAAATCAGATGCCTTTACTCCTTTTTTTACTTGAACTATCATTTTTCGCTGTTCGGCAACCGATACATTATTTCGCGAGGGTTAGTTGTTACTTTTGAGTTTCACATAAAATCTAAGCATTTTACGACAATTTGTCAAGAGTCATTTTTTGTCTGAGACTAAATGCCCGTTTCGGAAAAAATATCTGTTTTAATTTTGTACAGGGTGGTAACACTTTCCTTAGCAAATTAATCTAACTAATTACCCGTATCTCCGCCACTGCATAATTTAGGAGCTTAATATTTTTTTACTCTTATAGCTCTCCGTCAATGTGACATTTCTGTCGAATTTCGTTTAGTTACCTTTAAAACGTGGGAAATAAGAAAATAAAAACTATATTTTTTTATAAAATTTTAACGCCCTGTAACTTTTTTAATATGCATTTGAGGGCATATGTACATATAAACTTTTATGCTTAAAATTAGTTTTTGTACCATTGCTTTCATTTATGACATTTACAACCGGGACACCCTGTATATTTATTATTATGTATTTTCTGAAATAAATCTGGGTGAAAACTTTTCCCTGTGCCACCCTATATCTCCGCTAGTTTCCGAGATCCCCATACCGATCGGCATTTCGTTCCGCGACACAAACAAATCGATCGACAACAAACGAAAATGGGCAGCGGACGACCCACCGGACCCGACCGAGCTGCGCCTATAAAAAAAATTCCCGCGCTCAAAACAGACTAAAGGACGGCGGGCCCATCCCAGGCGGCCACGGGCGCGCCGCTTCCTCTGACGTCACCGCACTTCCGGCCTCGCACGCCAGACGCCCCGAAGAAGAACAAAGCGAGAGTCGGAGGTCAAGCGGTGCCGGTGCCGGTGCCGATGCATCGTTTCGAAAAATACAGAAATAAAGATGTTTAAATTTTTTTTATATTAATGGGTAGAATACCAAAAAACAGTATTCGAATACGAATACAGAATACTCACGTTGAACTGGATTCGAATTCTAGAGATTTGAATACTATTCTAACAAAAGTATTCAATTACCGAATAGTATTCGAATCCATGTATTCATATAATGAATATTGTGTTCATTTAATTACCTTATATGAAACACCCTGTATAAGCTAGGCTGGTTATACTAAGTAAAATAATATCTCGGGAAAGGCTTAATCGATTCGCGAAGAAGGATCACCAATATATGACCTGTGGTTTATTATACAAGGTACTCCGGAAAACTCTTTTTTTTTTAATTTTCCCCCATTTAGTGGATAACCAAAGGTTTCGAACTAGGGCCAATTCGATGACACTATGCATTTTATTCTTATAAACATGCCTAATATGGTTTGTAATTTTTGGGGGTTTTCTTTTATTAACAGTCGACCACATAATATAGTACTATTTCAAAAAAGTATAATCCAAATGTAGAGTTCTCGAGAACTGCAGGTTGAAAAGTTGAAAAGTTTTTTGAAATGCGGCCCATCTTCCAAACACACTGTATATTTGACTATTTTCATCTACACATACAATAAAAATCAAAACTTTATATAGGTAAAAACAACAAATTTAAATATACCTAAGAAATACCGATCATTGTCCACGTTTTTTTTTTTTTTGTAATCTTATTAGTATTCAACATTTGAATACAGGATTCAAATTTTGAATCCTGTATTCTGGTTCTGAATACTGAGATTTGAATATTGGTATTCTTTCCAAGAGAATCCTCAAAAAGTCAGTATTTAAATTACCGAATACAGAATACCTGCTTTAAAAAGTAGCTATAAGAATAAGAATACCTGCTTCTCGGGAGTATTTGAATATGAATACGATTACTGGCAAAGTAGCTTGAATAGGATTCCGAATACTGAGGATTCGAATACTACCCAAGTCTGTCATAATGTCAGATTATATTAGTTCTTTGAACTGAAGGGGAAAATTCCATAGATTAATATCTTCGACAAGGAAAGAGAGAGGGCACCGCGCTGTTACATCGTTTTGAACTAGGGTTGCCACCTTTTTGCACAGTGAAAAAAGGACATTGCAAAAAATTCTTCGAAAAATTTTCTTACAAATTAAATTATAACAAAACATTAAAAAGTTTAAATTTTGTCGAAATTCGAAGTAGTTTCACCAGAAGATATACCCAAAACGGCATTTTCTACAGACATAGGTCACTATCAATTTTAAAGCATGCCATTTGGTCTCAAAAATGCACCCGGCACCTTCCGAAGAGTAATGAATAATGTTCCCCGAAGCCTTCAAAATTAATGTCTTGTATATCTCGATGATATTATCATTTTTTAATTGTAAAACAGGTGAAAATGAAAAAATTGACTTCTTTTAGTCCATAATAATTATCCACTTTCCAATTGTAAACGTATCGTGTCTCGATAAAACTTCGTGTAACAACATTGTAAATGCCATTGCCTTTAAAAAACTTGTGATTCTTCCAGGCAAAAATATTGGAAGTAGCGCTACAATGTTTTAACAGGTTTAACAGTTCTAGAAATTTTCTTCCAAATTAAATTATAACAAAACATTAAAAAGTTTAAATTTTATCAAAGTAATTAAATCACTAAAGTGGGCGAAAATTGGGTTACATTTTCATTTCTCTTGTCAAACACATTCTCTGAATATCTAGGTTGCATAGATCTTTGATAATGTCAATATCGTAAAATGGACTTGGGCACCACTAATCCAGTAAAGTCGACAACGATGATACAAACGATAATCGAGGAGTCAGGTCACCAGGAGCTAGTAGAGCATATGCCGCTTTCCGAACTCGAACTATACCGACCCTGTCACCCCTAAGGATATTAAAAAGGACATTTTACGGCTAAAAAAGTCGCAAGGACAATTTGTTTGAAAAAAGGACTGTCCTTTTCGAAAAAGGACAGGTGACAACCCTATTTTGAACGGAGGCCATTTTATATGTGGCAGACAAAGCGAGTACGTTGCGAGTTAATTTCGCGAATTTGTGAATTAAAAGTAACAGCACAGACTGACGAGTAATACAGACAATTCCTTAACGACATGTGTCAAAAGGAGACTCGCTTTTTAGCGAAATATCTTCTAAAGACATTAATTTTTAACATTTTTGGTGATATTGGCTAAGAACGCGTTTCATGCTACGCCACTGGCCTGTCGTGCGATGTGGCAGTGGGTAACACGGCCGCGAGCGCTGTTAGGCGTCCTCCCTCTTTTCTTGTCTAAGGTTAATGAACCATTCACCTTGTATAGTAATAAAATGTATTGATTTTTTAAGTAGATTTTAATTGTAAACAAAAATGCACGACGGACTCAAAGTAAAAAAATGTGTTTCTTACTTTAAATAAAGTATCTTTTAATTTTTTCCAATAAACTTGTACATCAAATACAGAGCGTGACTAATAATTTTATCTTCCATAAATGATTTAGGCCCTGTATCTTGAAAAGTATAGCCTTAAATACCTAGGTAAGTTTAGTGGGAAAAGTTACTTTACTTGAAGTAAAAAACACATTTTTCTCCACTTTTGAGTCTTACTTGTGGAGCAATTTTTTTAGTTAATTTCTCAGAAATACCCCGAAATACAAAAAATCAAATTTGCCATTAAACCATAACACATACGAAAGAATACCCAGAGGATATTTTTGTTTACAATTAAAATCTACATAAAAAAATGAACACATTTCATTACTATACGGGGTGTTTCAGAAAAACCTGGCCTAACTTCTGAAGCAAACAGAACTTCAAAAAAATATAAATAAAATTCTTATTGACCATGTGTATATCGACTTTAGTTTCTTAGATACAGGGCGTCCAAATTTACTTTTTAAAATTGAATATTGCCCGTATCTTCTACTGTATACTAGGTACCTATATTATTGAAATTTGGCACTACCATGTTTTTGGGGATGGGAAATAAGCTGAAAATGTCAATTTTTACGTATCTCACACAGGGCGCCACTTACGCTGTTTTTTGGGCGGTGTTTTTACTCTTAACTTTTTTGAGGTTATGTTTTTGGTCTTGTAGGTCCAACATTTTAGTGCACATACTCGTTTTTCCAAATTGGTGGAAATTTTGAAGATACAATGGCGAATGGTCAATGAACCTGTTTCCTGTGTCACTTCTTCTGCACGTTTATTTTGTTGTTTTCTGGATTCAACACCAACCTAACTTATTCTTGTTGGTGTTTCTTACTATGTTTGTGAAATTTGGGCTCTGGTACTATCGGCTTGATACTAGTACAACTGCAAGTTACACTATTATAACTGCTACCATTTCGGTTTGAGTCGTTCGGAAAGATTATGGCTGCCTTGATGAACCTAATAAGGGGAAAGTGCTGTCGTAGTCTACCTTCTCGTACGATTCAAATATGAAAACACTGGCACATCCATTAGAACTTGGATGTTGGTATGATATTACCAGCTGCCGAATTTTATAATCTTTTCAAATAACTTTCTGTGATACCTTTTGTCGTTTAATCTCACTTCGTAACTTAATGGTATTTTTTTAATTGCCGCCCGCCATATTTTTATTTATGTCAAAATCGATTTTTAGGTTGTTGGACCTGCAGAGAAAATTAACCAAAACACTTTTTTTAATATCTCAACGATAAATTTTTTTTCCCATTTCTTACAAACTGGATCACACTGTACATGTATAACGTATATGTATATTTTATTGAACACATATTGATATCAAACAAGTTCCTAGACAACAACAAACACTCGCCGTGTTCGATATCGTGACGGTTTTTAAGTGGTTTATTTGTTTATGCCCTATGCGCACCATGGCAAGATATTAGGTCAGCAGTGTAACAGTTTCATAACCACTGATAAAACTGGCAAGTACCACTATCTCAGACACCACTATAAACTTCGAAAGGTACTTGTTCTTTTTCACAAAACTGTCCCTATTACTATTATTAGAAAGATGATAAAATTTTCACGTCCCCAATAGATTTTTACAAAAAGAAAGTTAGCGGCTTTACGGGACTATAAATTTTGGCAACTGGTAATATCATGCCAACATCCAAGTTCTAATGGATGTGCCGGTGCTTTCATATTTGAATCGTTCGGGAAGGTAGACTACGACAGCTGTTTCCCCTTATTAGGTTCATCAAGGCAGCCATAACCTTCCCGAACGACTCAAACCGAAACGGTAGCACTTATAATAGTGTAACTTGCACTTGGAGGTGAGAAACCAACCAGTGGCGCCATCTAGTATCAAGCTGATAGTACCAGAGCCGAAATTTCACAAAACGTAGTAAACACCAGCAAGAAAAAGTTAGGTTGGTGTTGAATCCAGAAAACTACAAAATAATGTGAAGAAGAAGCGACACAGGAAACAGGCTCATTGGCCATTCCCCACTGTATCTTCCAAATTTTTTGGAAATCAACAAGGATCTGACCGGGAGCCCTATCCTTGTGAAACTTGCATCTTATAGCCGTAGAAATATTAAAAAGATGATAAAATTTTCACGTCCCCAATAGATTTTTACAAAAAGAAAGTTAGCGGCTTTATGGGACTATAAATTGTGGCAACTGGTAATATCATACCAACATCCAAGTTCTAATGGATGTGCCGGTGCTTTCATATTTGAATCGTTCGGGAAGGTAGACTACGACAGCTGTTTCCCCTTATTAGGCTCATCAAGGCAGCCATAACCTTCCCGAACGACTCAAACCGAAACGGTAGCACTTATAATAGTGTAACTTGCACTTGGAGGTGAGAAACCAACCATTTGCGCCATCTAGTATCAAGCTGATAGTACCAGAGCCGAAATTTCACAAAACATAGTAAACACCAGCAAGAAAAAGTTAGGTTGGTGTTGAATTCAGAAAACTACAAAATAATGTGAAGAAGAAGCGACACAGGAAACAGGCTCATTGGCCATTCACCACTCTATCTTCCAAATTTTTTGAAAATCAACAAGGATCTGACCGGGAGCCCTATCCTTGTGAAACTTGCATCTTATAGCCGTAGAAATATTAAAAAGATGATAAAATTTTCACGTCCCCAATAGATTTTTACAAAAAGAAAGTTAGCGGCTTTATGGGACTATAAATTTTGGCAACTGGTAATATCATACCAACATCCAAGTTCTAATGGATGTGCCGGTGCTTTCATATTTGAATCGTTCGGGAAGGTAGACTACGACAGCTGTTTCCCCTTATTAGGCTCATCAAGGCAGCCATAACCTTCCCGAACGACTCAAACCGAAACGGTAGCACTTATAATAGTGTAACTTGCACTTGGAGGTGAGAAACCAACCATTTGCGCCATCTAGTATCAAGCTGATAGTACCAGAGCCGAAATTTCACAAAACATAGTAAACACCAGCAAGAAAAAGTTAGGTTGGTGTTGAATTCAGAAAACTACAAAATAATGTGAAGAAGAAGCGACACAGGAAACAGGCTCATTGGCCATTCACCACTCTATCTTCCAAATTTTTTGAAAATCAACAAGGATCTGACCGGGAGCCCTATCCTTGTGAAACTTGCATCTTATAGCCGTAGAAATATTAAAAAGATGATAAAATTTTCACGTCCCCAATAGATTTTTACAAAAAGAAAGTTAGCGGCTTTATGGGACTATAAATTTTGGCAACTGGTAATATCATACCAACATCCAAGTTCTAATGGATGTGCCGGTGCTTTCATATTTGAATCGTTCGGGAAGGTAGACTACGACAGCTGTTTCCCCTTATTAGGCTCATCAAGGCAGCCATAACCTTCCCGAACGACTCAAACCGAAACGGTAGCACTTATAATAGTGTAACTTGCACTTGGAGGTGAGAAACCAACCATTTGCGCCATCTAGTATCAAGCTGATAGTACCAGAGCCGAAATTTCACAAAACATAGTAAACACCAGCAAGAAAAAGTTAGGTTGGTGTTGAATTCAGAAAACTACAAAATAATGTGAAGAAGAAGCGACACAGGAAACAGGCTCATTGGCCATTCACCACTCTATCTTCCAAATTTTTTGGAAATCAACAAGGATCTGACCGGGAGCCCTATCCTTGTGAAACTTGCATCTTATAGCCGTAGAAATATTAAAAAGATGATAAAATTTTCACGTCCCCAATAGATTTTTACAAAAAGAAAGTTAGCGGCTTTATGGGACTATAAATATTGGCAACTGGTAATATCATACCAACATCCAAGTTCTAATGGATGTGCCGGTGCTTTCATATTTGAATCGTTCGGGAAGGTAGACTACGACAGCTGTTTCCCCTTATTAGGCTCATCAAGGCAGCCATAACCTTCCCGAACGACTCAAACCGAAACGGTAGCACTTATAATAGTGTAACTTGCACTTGGAGGTGAGAAACCAACCATTTGCGCCATCTAGTATCAAGCTGATAGTACCAGAGCCGAAATTTCACAAAACATAGTAAACACCAGCAAGAAAAAGTTAGGTTGGTGTTGAATTCAGAAAACTACAAAATAATGTGAAGAAGAAGCGACACAGGAAACAGGCTCATTGGCCATTCACCACTCTATCTTCCAAATTTTTTGGAAATCAACAAGGATCTGACCGGGAGCCCTATCCTTGTGAAACTTGCATCTTATAGCCGTAGAAATATTAAAAAGATGATAAAATTTTCACGTCCCCAATAGATTTTTACAAAAAGAAAGTTAGCGGCTTTATGGGACTATAAATTTTGGCAACTGGTAATATCATACCAACATCCAAGTTCTAATGGATGTGCCGGTGCTTTCATATTTGAATCGTTCGGGAAGGCAGACTACGACAGCTGTTTCCCCTTATTAGGCTGATCAAGGCAGCCATAACCTTCCCGAACGACTCAAACCGAAACGGTAGCACTTATAATAGTGTAACTTGCACTTGGAGGTGAGAAACCAACCATTTGCGCCATCTAGTATCAAGCTGATAGTACCAGAGCCGAAATTTCACAAAACATAGTAAACACCAGCAAGAAAAAGTTAGGTTGGTGTTGAATTCAGAAAACTACAAAATAATGTGAAGAAGAAGCGACACAGGAAACAGGCTCATTGGCCATTCACCACTCTATCTTCCAAATTTTTTGAAAATCAACAAGGATCTGACCGGGAGCCCTATCCTTGTGAAACTTGCATCTTATAGCCGTAGAAATATTAAAAAGATGATAAAATTTTCACGTCCCCAATAGATTTTTACAAAAAGAAAGTTAGCGGCTTTATGGGACTATAAATTTTGGCAACTGGTAATATCATACCAACATCCAAGTTCTAATGGATGTGCCGGTGCTTTCATATTTGAATCGTTCGGGAAGGTAGACTACGACAGCTGTTTCCCCTTATTAGGCTCATCAAGGCAGCCATAACCTTCCCGAACGACTCAAACCGAAACGGTAGCACTTATAATAGTGTAACTTGCACTTGGAGGTGAGAAACCAACCATTTGCGCCATCTAGTATCAAGCTGATAGTACCAGAGCCGAAATTTCACAAAACGTAGTAAACACCAGCAAGAAAAAGTTAGGTTGGTGTTGAATCCAGAAAACTACAAAATAATGTGAAGAAGAAGCGACACAGGAAACAGGCTCATTGGCCATTCCCCACTGTATCTTCCAAATTTTTTGGAAATCAACAAGGATCTGACCGGGAGCCCTATCCTTGTGAAACTTGCATCTTATAGCCGTAGAAATATTAAAAAGATGATAAAATTTTCACGTCCCCAATAGATTTTTACAAAAAGAAAGTTAGCGGCTTTATGGGACTATAAATTGTGGCAACTGGTAATATCATACCAACATCCAAGTTCTAATGGATGTGCCGGTGCTTTCATATTTGAATCGTTCGGGAAGGTAGACTACGACAGCTGTTTCCCCTTATTAGGCTCATCAAGGCAGCCATAACCTTCCCGAACGACTCAAACCGAAACGGTAGCACTTATAATAGTGTAACTTGCACTTGGAGGTGAGAAACCAACCATTTGCGCCATCTAGTATCAAGCTGATAGTACCAGAGCCGAAATTTCACAAAACATAGTAAACACCAGCAAGAAAAAGTTAGGTTGGTGTTGAATTCAGAAAACTACAAAATAATGTGAAGAAGAAGCGACACAGGAAACAGGCTCATTGGCCATTCACCACTCTATCTTCCAAATTTTTTGAAAATCAACAAGGATCTGACCGGGAGCCCTATCCTTGTGAAACTTGCATCTTATAGCCGTAGAAATATTAAAAAGATGATAAAATTTTCACGTCCCCAATAGATTTTTACAAAAAGAAAGTTAGCGGCTTTATGGGACTATAAATTTTGGCAACTGGTAATATCATACCAACATCCAAGTTCTAATGGATGTGCCGGTGCTTTCATATTTGAATCGTTCGGGAAGGTAGACTACGACAGCTGTTTCCCCTTATTAGGCTCATCAAGGCAGCCATAACCTTCCCGAACGACTCAAACCGAAACGGTAGCACTTATAATAGTGTAACTTGCACTTGGAGGTGAGAAACCAACCATTTGCGCCATCTAGTATCAAGCTGATAGTACCAGAGCCGAAATTTCACAAAACATAGTAAACACCAGCAAGAAAAAGTTAGGTTGGTGTTGAATTCAGAAAACTACAAAATAATGTGAAGAAGAAGCGACACAGGAAACAGGCTCATTGGCCATTCACCACTCTATCTTCCAAATTTTTTGAAAATCAACAAGGATCTGACCGGGAGCCCTATCCTTGTGAAACTTGCATCTTATAGCCGTAGAAATATTAAAAAGATGATAAAATTTTCACGTCCCCAATAGATTTTTACAAAAAGAAAGTTAGCGGCTTTATGGGACTATAAATTTTGGCAACTGGTAATATCATACCAACATCCAAGTTCTAATGGATGTGCCGGTGCTTTCATATTTGAATCGTTCGGGAAGGTAGACTACGACAGCTGTTTCCCCTTATTAGGCTCATCAAGGCAGCCATAACCTTCCCGAACGACTCAAACCGAAACGGTAGCACTTATAATAGTGTAACTTGCACTTGGAGGTGAGAAACCAACCATTTGCGCCATCTAGTATCAAGCTGATAGTACCAGAGCCGAAATTTCACAAAACATAGTAAACACCAGCAAGAAAAAGTTAGGTTGGTGTTGAATTCAGAAAACTACAAAATAATGTGAAGAAGAAGCGACACAGGAAACAGGCTCATTGGCCATTCACCACTCTATCTTCCAAATTTTTTGGAAATCAACAAGGATCTGACCGGGAGCCCTATCCTTGTGAAACTTGCATCTTATAGCCGTAGAAATATTAAAAAGATGATAAAATTTTCACGTCCCCAATAGATTTTTACAAAAAGAAAGTTAGCGGCTTTATGGGACTATAAATATTGGCAACTGGTAATATCATACCAACATCCAAGTTCTAATGGATGTGCCGGTGCTTTCATATTTGAATCGTTCGGGAAGGTAGACTACGACAGCTGTTTCCCCTTATTAGGCTCATCAAGGCAGCCATAACCTTCCCGAACGACTCAAACCGAAACGGTAGCACTTATAATAGTGTAACTTGCACTTGGAGGTGAGAAACCAACCATTTGCGCCATCTAGTATCAAGCTGATAGTACCAGAGCCGAAATTTCACAAAACATAGTAAACACCAGCAAGAAAAAGTTAGGTTGGTGTTGAATTCAGAAAACTACAAAATAATGTGAAGAAGAAGCGACACAGGAAACAGGCTCATTGGCCATTCACCACTCTATCTTCCAAATTTTTTGGAAATCAACAAGGATCTGACCGGGAGCCCTATCCTTGTGAAACTTGCATCTTATAGCCGTAGAAATATTAAAAAGATGATAAAATTTTCACGTCCCCAATAGATTTTTACAAAAAGAAAGTTAGCGGCTTTATGGGACTATAAATATTGGCAACTGGTAATATCATACCAACATCCAAGTTCTAATGGATGTGCCGGTGCTTTCATATTTGAATCGTTCGGGAAGGTAGACTACGACAGCTGTTTCCCCTTATTAGGCTCATCAAGGCAGCCATAACCTTCCCGAACGACTCAAACCGAAACGGTAGCACTTATAATAGTGTAACTTGCACTTGGAGGTGAGAAACCAACCATTTGCGCCATCTAGTATCAAGCTGATAGTACCAGAGCCGAAATTTCACAAAACATAGTAAACACCAGCAAGAAAAAGTTAGGTTGGTGTTGAATTCAGAAAACTACAAAATAATGTGAAGAAGAAGCGACACAGGAAACAGGCTCATTGGCCATTCACCACTCTATCTTCCAAATTTTTTGAAAATCAACAAGGATCTGACCGGGAGCCCTATCCTTGTGAAACTTGCATCTTATAGCCGTAGAAATATTAAAAAGATGATAAAATTTTCACGTCCCCAATAGATTTTTACAAAAAGAAAGTTAGCGGCTTTATGGGACTATAAATTTTGGCAACTGGTAATATCATACCAACATCCAAGTTCTAATGGATGTGCCGGTGCTTTCATATTTGAATCGTTCGGGAAGGTAGACTACGACAGCTGTTTCCCCTTATTAGGCTCATCAAGGCAGCCATAACCTTCCCGAACGACTCAAACCGAAACGGTAGCACTTATAATAGTGTAACTTGCACTTGGAGGTGAGAAACCAACCATTTGCGCCATCTAGTATCAAGCTGATAGTACCAGAGCCGAAATTTCACAAAACATAGTAAACACCAGCAAGAAAAAGTTAGGTTGGTGTTGAATCCAGAAAACTACAAAATAATGTGAAGAAGAAGCGACACAGGAAACAGGCTCATTGGCCATTCACCACTCTATCTTCCAAATTTTTTGGAAATCAACAAGGATCTGACCGGGAGCCCTATCCTTGTGAAACTTGCATCTTATAGCCGTAGAAATATTAAAAAGATGATAAAATTTTCACGTCCCCAATAGATTTTTACAAAAAGAAAGTTAGCGGCTTTATGGGACTATAAATTTTGGCAACTGGTAATATCATACAAACATCCAAGTTCTAATGGATGTGCCGCTGCTTTCATATTTGAATCGTTCGGGAAGGTAGACTACGACAGCTGTTTCCCCTTATTAGGTTCATCAAGGCAGCCATAACCTTCCCGAACGACTCAAACCGAAACGGTAGCACTTATAATAGTGTAACTTGCACTTGGAGGTGAGAAACCAACCAGTGGCGCCATCTAGTATCAAGCTGATAGTACCAGAGCCGAAATTTCACAAAACATAGTAAACACCAGCAAGAAAAAGTTAGGTTGGTGTTGAATCCAGAAAACTACAAAATAATGTGAAGAAGAAGCGACACAGGAAACAGGCTCATTGGCCATTCACCACTGTATCTTCCAAATTTTTTGGAAATCAACAAGGATCTGACCGGGAGCCCTATCCTTGTGAAACTTGCATCTTATAGCCGTAGAAATATTAAAAAGATGATAAAATTTTCACGTCCCCAATAGATTTTTACAAAAAGAAAGTTAGCGGCTTTATGGGACTATAAATTGTGGCAACTGGTAATATCATACCAACATCCAAGTTCTAATGGATGTGCCGGTGCTTTCATATTTGAATCGTTCGGGAAGGTAGACTACGACAGCTGTTTCCCCTTATTAGGCTCATCAAGGCAGCCATAACCTTCCCGAACGACTCAAACCGAAACGGTAGCACTTATAATAGTGTAACTTGCACTTGGAGGTGAGAAACCAACCATTTGCGCCATCTAGTATCAAGCTGATAGTACCAGAGCCGAAATTTCACAAAACATAGTAAACACCAGCAAGAAAAAGTTAGGTTGGTGTTGAATTCAGAAAACTACAAAATAATGTGAAGAAGAAGCGACACAGGAAACAGGCTCATTGGCCATTCACCACTCTATCTTCCAAATTTTTTGGAAATCAACAAGGATCTGACCGGGAGCCCTATCCTTGTGAAACTTGCATCTTATAGCCGTAGAAATATTAAAAAGATGATAAAATTTTCACGTCCCCAATAGATTTTTACAAAAAGAAAGTTAGCGGCTTTATGGGACTATAAATTTTGGCAACTGGTAATATCATACCAACATCCAAGTTCTAATGGATGTGCCGGTGCTTTCATATTTGAATCGTTCGGGAAGGTAGACTACGACAGCTGTTTCCCCTTATTAGGCTCATCAAGGCAGCCATAACCTTCCCGAACGACTCAAACCGAAACGGTAGCACTTATAATAGTGTAACTTGCACTTGGAGGTGAGAAACCAACCATTTGCGCCATCTAGTATCAAGCTGATAGTACCAGAGCCGAAATTTCACAGAACATAGTAAACATACCAGCAAGAAAGCAATGAAAGCACCGGCACATCCTTTAGAACTTGGATGTTGGTATGATATTACCACTTGCCAAAATTTATAGTCCCATAAAGCCGCTAACTTTATTTTTGTAAAAAACTATTATTCGAATATCACATTTTTAAAATGGTAAAAATTTACAAACGTATAATATTAGTCGCCCACCTTATAACTGTATAGGAACTCGTCAAATGTCAAAGCCGTCCGTTTCCGACAAGTTTAAGTCGAGGGCGCCCGTGAAAAATCGCCTTCCTCCGTAAATTAATAATGATATCTAGTGGGCCCAGCCCGATTGATCGATGAGTACGCGTTGTTCGGCCGACAGTCGAGCATCGGTCAAACGTCATGGCGACCTGTCACGAGGCCAACGATAAAGACAGGCCACGGCGCTAACGCATAATCGCGTAGTCACGTGACCAACTTAGTTCTATATAATGAAAGGCATTTTTGGAGACAAGTAGAAAAACAAATTTCGTAACAATTTGGCAAGTTTTATTTCATCTATTACATTATTGGATTTGTGCCTCCAAGCTTTCTCTAATTGTTTTTTCAACATTTTCAACCTGCCTCAGCTGTTTTAGGCTGAGAGTTAAACGGCACTGCACTCACAATATTTTGGCACATTCTCAAAAATTGTTTGGACAGCACCTTCCTTTAGCTTAGGTGATATTCTCTATAGGTATTTTCCTCCCACAACACATTTGTCCACTTTAATTATTGTTTCACTTTCTTGAAAATGTTAGCCACACATACTTAAGGGTTTTTTAGAAATTAAATCTCAGTTGGGATTTTACGAATCCATTTTTGGCGGAAATTTTCATTCCGAGGCAAAACAAATGTTTGTTATGGCGACACTTTCTTCCTGGCTTTTGTAATATGTATAAATATAACATAAACAGACCCAATATTTGGTATTTAGGTTCTTTTTTACGAAATAAAAATGAAAACTAACCTCATAGGTATACTGTAAATATTGACGAGGTCTCAGTTGATCGGCAGCGTGAAAAACCATATCAGGGCGTAGGTCGACAACGAAAAATCGTCGAGTACGTTACAACACTGATTTATTTCGCACAAGGTGAATGGTGAATACAATAAATACACAAACCCGAACGTGGTCAACGGGAACGGCTTCCAGCCACCCGGACCGTCTGAACTCGCTTATCTCCCGTAAGCAGTTCACCCCTCTGTGTCTCAGGCTCCACGCTCCACGCTCCACTGTCCAATACTGTCCCATGTCCATAATAGTCCATTCCGGGTTCCCTACTCTGTGGTTCGGGGGAGAATTCCCCTTACACGCGTCGGTGCGAGCGGCACCAATACTCTTGGACGGCACGACTCCCACCCAGAGGCCATAATAACACCTGGGCGGTTCCCCTCCGCCAGGACACACGAGCAATAGACACAAACTTGTTTCTAAAATATAAACTAAGACGTTTAAAAACACTTTAAACATTGAACACTTCTCAAAACCCAAGCTGCCGCTTTCAGTTATGTGACAAATGACATGTAACGTCTGACTAAGGTGGTCACGTGATTTTTGTGCGCCAGGGCCTGTCTTTATAGTAGGCCTTGGACCTGTCACTTGCAGTGACTATAGAAAGATATAGTCACTGATAGTCACTATAGAAGCGTGCATCGATCATAGAACCATATTAGGCCTACGGCTTTTGGCCCAAAATAGATGGAATTCGCGGTCATTTTTAACTTGCTATACGAAGGACTGTGCACTGATTTTATTTCGATAAAGAGATAACCACATTGAATAACATTTTAACCGAATTGAAGTAAGATGACAGCATACCACCAATTAGTAGAGATCCCAAGTAACATTTCAAGTTTTATTATGGCGCGCAAGATAACTATAAAACCATTTTTCAAAGATGCGGATTAAAACTATTTTGCCTGCGGGATATCCTGATAAAACATCTTTAAGTCGAAAGTGGAGAATCTTATAAAAGCTCTAAGAGTAAAATTATAAAACTTCTTTTTCTACTCCTATGCTAGTAACGTGACGGTTTAGGTTATAAGTAAGTTCATTGTTACGAATACTGACACGTAATGACTGACATGTAATGACTGACACGTAATAAAAAAAATTACGTATCTGTTCTTAATTAAAACGCAATTATCACGGGTGCCTTGTTAGCTCGGCATCCGCGTCACCATAGCAACTAACCAACATACTAATGGTTGCCTGTCAGATAATCAGAAGTATAGTTTATCTATTATAATAGTTTTTCTTTCGTCGAAGAAAAATTATAATACAAAACTCGAGTTGTAAGCTTATTACATACTCGTGGAATTACAGCACTCGCCGCTGCGCGGCTCGTGCGCATCTTTTCCACTCATACGTGATAAGCTGTTTACAACACTCGCTATGTAATATACTATTAAGACATACTTGCCTTGGACCGAAATATTTTAACAACGACTACAAGTTCACTATAAAAACTGCCTTAAAACATCCATAAGGACAACTACGCTTTTCAGTTTTATTGCAAATTTAAGAAGCCTCATTGAAAGTATATTTTATTTTTAATATTCCATAAACAAGACTAAATTGAGCTAGACATTCCTATTATATGTCTATAGCATATCGAAGTCTATAGCAAACGAAGCTTAGTTTTCTGATAGTTGCTTTTTTTGAAGATAAACATAAAACCTTCAATTATTAGCTTTTTTATGTTCTATAAGGGCGTTATAAAACCAGTTATTGATGCTACCATAAAATCATATTGCACGTACCTATTTCAGACATAATAAAGCTACTTTGAATTGAAAGCCACTTTAAGGTATAAGAGAGTTTTATAAGGACTTTCTAAACCACATTAACAAAGCATTTACAAGGGAACATTCACTATAAGAGTATTATCTCTTATAAACTCTATCTGGAGGACTGCTATAAAACTTAATTATAAAACCGTCATGTTTGCATTTATCCCGGCCTTGTTAAATATCTTTGACTCATTTAAGTCACATTAAAACTGTTATAAAACTGTTCATGAGCGTTTGGAATTTAAAGTGTTAGGTATTTGGGATAGGTTATGGAAAATATTGAAGGAAATGCACTTTGCCTAGGATAAACACCACCGAAAATTACTTCTTAATTGAAGCTGATACAATTGTGTGCTGGAGGAGGAAATATTTAATAAAATTAGAACATTTCGCATGGAACAAAGAAATATTTACTACTTACATGGATAAATTACTTCTTGTGGGGATATTTGAAATCTAAGGTATACAGTGCCCGCCAAAAAGTCTGCACCATATGGGAAAAATTTTTAATAAATAACTTACGGAAAATTTGTTTGCGGTATCAGGTTTTGCTTGCTCTAGAACAAAAATTTACATAATCAAATGTTGTGACGTAGTTTCTTTTATACGTCAAATTTGACATTAATGAAAAAAATGTCCGAAAAATGGACTTATTTAACCGAATTTCGAAAAAAGTCATAAGAAAAATATGTTTCTTTCGCAATTTTATACCCCTGTGCAAAATTTCAAGGGCCTACTGCGATTTTCATATTTTGCCCTTTGTTGGATATTATTGGACATAATATTTTAAATTTTCTAGATATTTCTGATAAGATCAGCATGACAGAAATATTTGTGTGTTTTTACAACCATTTACGATAGAAAGAAGTTTGTAAATCGAATGTATGTGTTTATCTGTAAAAATGAGGTCAGTTTTGCACCAAGCGTGCTTCTTCACAAGCCCTCATTTTTTTTTGGCAAAAAAAGGAAAAGAAGGATATTTAGACCATAAACTAAGTATTGTGCAGTATGTATTCAGTCAATGAGTGTTTTAAATTACATAGGATCGACTTGTATGAATTAACAAATACGGAAAAGGGCAACAAAGGGCAAAATATGAAAATCGTAGTAGGCTCTTGAAATTTTGCACAGGGGTATAAAATTGCGAAAGAAACATATTTTTCTCATGGCTTTTTTCGAAATTCGGTTAAATAAGCCTATTTTTTGGACATTTTTTTCATTAATGTCAAATTTGACATATAAAAAAGACTACGTCACAACATTTGATTATGTCAATTTTGGTTCTAGAGTAAGCAAAACCTAATGCCGCAAACAAATTTTCTGTAAGTTATTTATTAAAATTTTTTCCCATAATATGGTGCAGACTTTTTGGCGGGCATTGTATATACAAAAAGACCACAAACACTGATTGAACGCTGCATTCATCAGATCACGATTTATTTCACAAAGTCATCGAAAATTGTCCAGGTGGACATTTAAACGGTGTATTATCCAAAACATAAATGTTATTGTCTACTGTACGTTACGATAATATACAGGGTGAGTCACATCTAAAGTCAGAGCCGAAAACACAAGGTAGAACTCGCTAAAATAAGCACATATGCTTAATAAACATTAGCCCAAAAAAGCTTGGTTCTCCATATACAGCGTGTTGAAAATTTTCCAAAAATAACAAATTTTTTTAATTTCTTTCGATCCCATTTAGGAATTCCAACCAAATTTGGTACACATTATACACTGGACGGTTGCCATTTTGTGGAATAATTTGACCCCGTTCCGATCACCAGCGGCGTAGGTACAAATAGTTACTGTAAATAATTGTAGAAAAAAAGTAGTACGGCCCTGTGCAAAACCAAAAATTTTGCCTTTTTTGGATAGCCCATTTAATTTGGAACAAAAAGTGCCTCTCGGTATTTTTTTTATTTCTGGTACAGTTTCTTCGTAATTTCGGATTTTTTAAACTAGTGTTAAGGTGATTATGCTGGCATTTTAAATAAAATTATTTGTATCTACGCCGCTGCTCATCTGAACAGGGCCAAATTATTGCACAAAATGACAACCCATAATATGTATAAAATAATTCCTAAACGGGCTAGAAAAAAATTAAAAAATATTTGGAAAAGTTTCAACACTCTGTATATGGAGAACCAAGCGTTTTTGAGCTAATGTTTATTAAGCATATGTGCTTATTTTAGCGAATTCTACCTTGTGTTTTCGGCTCTGCCTTTAGATGTGACTCACCCTGTATAAAGTTTGGTTGTATCTAAAATATGTTTTTAAATTTCATTTAAAAATCATATCAACCCTATTGGAAGACCCTAAAAGTACCTACTGTACCTACTTCTATAACGGGCAACACCAACGTACGGCACACGTCTATATAATGGCCGTACCATTATTAATCTTTCCGCGGCCGGTCGCATGCCTTTTGTATTCGTAATACCACGAGAAAGTCAATTTATCAAACGCTAATTGACTTAATAGACCACCTTGACAATTAAACCATATAACCGAATAGAACCTTACGATTAGTATATTGCTGCTGAAGGTTCAAAAACTGATACTTTCTACCGTGAGATCTGCGGGTGGTATTATATTATGGTAGCGCAGATGTGAGCTGGTAAGGAATGCTCATAAAAACACGTATGAAGGTCGAATTGGTAGTACTTAACGTTTGATAAAAACGACGACGAAAAGGCACCTGGGGTGATGAACGCACTGTATAGTGTTGGTCCAGGTTCGTACGCACACGCACGCACTGAGATCTTCATTCTTCGTTTTTTCATAGTCTTCTTCGATTTATCCTTGTCCATGTTATGTAAAGATGCGCTGCTTCGCGTTCGAAAGTTAAGATGTCTCGTCTTGGCTCGTTTATTATTTTCTAGCAATCACTGACAGGCACGGGCGTAGCCAAGGGGGGGGTTTCCGGGGTTCAACCCCCCCCCCCCCCCCCGAAATAAGCAAAATATTACCTAATATTATACCGAAAAAATACGAGGAGTGAACAGTTAAATTATTATTACGTCTGAATATATGTAGTAATAGTAGCGCCTAGCGCCATCTTTTGACGAGAGGCAGACGCAGTTGCAGCCGAACTATTTCGTATTGTAGGGACACTTTGCGTTGTTTCTCGATTATTCGCCACGCCCCTCGGTCGAAATGAGCGGAACTTTGTGGAAGTTCGTGGAAGTTTCTGGACGGCTACTGGGCTGCTATATAAGCGGCACCGCGGCGCGTGACCGCGCTTACGGCAGTATTGTTCCATGCGAACTCGAAGCGAATAAAAGTGAAAAGTGGTGAACGAATAGTGAAGAGAATTAAGTGTACCGTGTAAGTGAGTAATTTTAGTGCGCTGTTATTCGATGACCTTGTTAAGGATAGATACGTGAATCATTATTACTGTTGAAAAATGGAGGGGAAAAAAAGGAAGGGTGATAAACTTAAAGGTATGGACTACTGGAAAAAGTGGTGTAGTCTAGGTCAAGGGGTTTCTAATAAAGAAACAAATTTGGATTTAGCTATCAAAGCTTCAGCTACCTTGCATGCTGATAAGAAGACTGCCTACCCCGAAATCTAGTTTGGAATGCCTAGATATGTGCGATAAAAACCTTTATCCTAATATTTACACATTACTACAAATGAGCCTAAGCCTAAGGAGACTGACAAACTATTTACGAAACACTACAAGTGAAAACAGACTTAATGGTTTGGCTCTAATGAACATTCACTATGGAACAGAAATTCATGCAGATGAAGTAGTGGATATATTTAAAAGAAAAAGCCGAAGATTTCTTCTTTAATGGTTTTAGATTTAGCGCAGAGGAACGAAATTAATTTATCCATTTCATTTAAAGTTGAGAACTTTATAAATATGTCGTAGTTTTTCGGATGAATATATAGATATTAAATTTCATGTAAGTATATTTTTGTTGTTTTATTTACTTCTCAAACTAAACCCCCCCCAAAACTAAATCCTGGCTACGCCCGTGCTGACAGGCCGAAGCCACGAATTCTTATTAATTGTCCACGGCGTTTAGGGATGCCGTGAAAAAATGACGTGTTAACTAGGCAGCATTAAAATTACGCTACATCGTCTCGTGGCCTGTTGTCTTTGTTCAAAGAGAAATAGCGCAGCGCGAAGTGGATAAACTCGTGGCGGGGGGGTGGGGGTTACGGAATGCTACATGAAAAAATAGTGTGCAGGGCATTTTGAGGTAACTTTTTAAGTCTTTCATTGACCGAAAAAGTTGAAATGACTCTTGGGAGACCAACTCTAGACTTAGAATTATCTCAAGTAGGTACATCATGTTTGGAATGCACACAGGCGTAGCCAGGATTTAGTTTTGGGGGGGGGGGGTAGTTTGAGAAGTAAATAAAACAACAAAAATATACTTACATGAAATTTAATATCTATATATTCATCCGAAAAACTACGACATATTTATAAAGTTCTTAACTTTAAATGAAATGGATAAATTAATTTCGTTCCTCTGCGCTAAATCTAAAACCATTAAAGAAGAAATCTTCGGCTTTTTCTTTTAAATATATCCACTACTTCATCTGCATGAATTTCTGTTCCATAGTGAATGTTCATTAGAGCCAAACCATTAAGTCTGTTTTCACTTGTAGTGTTTCGTAAATAGTTTTTCAGTCTCCTTAGGCTCGGGAAAGACCTTTCTGGGGTAGCAGTGGATACAGGAATGGTAGCCAAGATTTGTAGTAATGTGTACATATTAGGATAAAGGTTTTTATCGGACATATCTAGGCATTCCAAACTAGATTTCGGGGTAGGCAGTCTTCTTATCAGCATGCAAGGTAGCTGAAGCTTTGATAGCTAAATCCAAATTTGTTTCTTTATTAGAAACCCCTTGACCTTGACTACACCACTTTTTCCAGTAGTCCATACCTTTAAGTTTATCACCCTTCCTTTTTTTCCCCTCCATTTTTCGACAGTAATAATGATTCACGTATCTATCCTTAACAAGGTCATCGAATAACAGCGCACTAAAATTACTCACTTACACGGTACACTTAATTCTCTTCACTATTCGTTCACCACTTTTCACTTTTATTCGCTTCGAGTTCGCATGGAACAATACTGCCGTAAGCGCGGTCACGCGCCGCGGCGCCGCTTATATAGCAGCCCAGTAGCCGTCCAGAAACTTCCACGAACTTCCACAAAGTTCCGCTCATTTCGACCGAGGGGCGTGGCGAATAATCGAGAAACAACGCAAAGTGTCCCTACAATACAAAATAGTTCGGCTGCAACTGCGTCTGCCTCTCGTCAAAAGATGGCGCTAGGCGCTACTATTACTACATAATATATTCAAACGTAATAATAATTTAACTCTTCACTCCTCGTATTTTTTCGGTATAATATTAGGTAATATTTTGCTTATTTCGGGGGGGGGGGTTTGAACCCCCGAAACCCCCCCCTTGGCTACGCCCGTGGGAATGCATCTTCGTGGGGAATTCGCTGCCTGCTGCCTTCTATCTGTCCCTACTTCGATTGCTCATTGACCCTACTTCGATTGACATTGACGCCTCAAAATTTTGACTTTTTTCTCAGAATTTTAAAATCCAGACTTTTTTCTCAAAATTTTGACTTTATCCTCAAAATTTTGAGATTTTTCTCAAAATTGTGACTTTTTTCTCCAAATTTTAAAATTCAGAGTTTTTTCTCTACATTTTAAAATTCAAATTTTTTCTCAAAATTTGGAGAATAAAGTCAAAATGTTGAGAAAAAAGTCTGAATTTAAAAAAAAATACTACGTGGCCCTTCTACGCTTCCGTATGTTCCCGCGCGGTTCGTTGTCTGGTCCTGAACGTTGCCTCGCGTCGCGCATTGTTCTACTCGTAATAAATAAACAAAACGAAAAATAGTGTGCGAAAGGTAACATTTCAATTCTTTCATTGGCCGAAAAAGTTGAAATGAAAACTCTCGGGAGACCAACTCCAGATTTACAATTATTATCTCAACCAGATAAAAATGCTAGTGGCCATTTTACGAGACACTTTTCTGGAAATATACAGTGTGGATAGAAATTGTGGAATATTGCTTATATTTCTCAAAATATTCCTCATATGAAAAACTTGTTTTAATAAAAGTGTTAGGGGAAATTATTTCCCGTTTAGTGATATCAAGCAATCTTTCGTAGCACAAAAAATGTGGTTGCCATGGTAACCGATTTAATTTTTTTAAATGGCACCATATACGTTTTTTGGTGAAAATTGATACATTGGAACTTTCTGAATACGATACAATACAATTTTAATGGGGTCGCATGAGAAAAAAATACAAAAAAAATACGTTTTCTATTATGCTATTGACATATGTTTATCAAAATAATTATTAACATCAAGTTAGCCATGCCAAAATCAGAACAATGGGAAACTGTCACTAGCTGTCAGTTGCTTGTTACAGTAAACGTACTTTTTTACTCAGTTTTCTGTGTACAAGTACTTAGTAAGTTATAATGGCGTTTGAATTAAGTGAAACGGAAAGAATACAGGTTAACATACTAAGTACTTCATTACACAGAAAATTTAGTAAAAAAGTACGTTTAGTGTAACAATGTACATAGTTACACAGCTAGTGACAGTTTCGCATTGTTCTGATTTTGGCATAGATAACTTGATGTTAATAATTATTTTGATAAACATTGTCAATAGCATAATAGAAAACTTAATTTTTTTTGTATTTTTTCCTTATGCGACCCCATTAAAATTATATTGTATCGTATTGAGAAAGTTCCAATGTATCAATTTTCACCAAAAAAAGTAGATGGTGCCATTTAAAAAAATTAAATCGGTTACCATGACAACCACATTTTTTGTGCTACGAAAGATTGCTTGATATCACTAAACGGGAAATAATTTCCCCTAACACTTTTATTAAAACATGTTTTTGATATGAGGAATATTTTAAGAAATATAAGCAATATTCCACAATTTCTATCCACACTGTATACAGGATGATTTTTTTAGGTCTACCACCGCCATTTTCTCGCTTATTTTACGCCCTACAAAAAAAGCGTAAGAAACAAAAATGTTGCAATTTTGGACAGCTAAGTGGTGCTGTAAAAGAAATCGTCATCCATGGCAAACTTGTCGCGCAATATTAAAAAAACCTCAAATTAACCAAAACTATTAATAGCCGTGGAATGTGTATTTTAAGAGACAGAGGAAATGAAAATTGATGGCAGTGAGAAGCTTTCTCCATCCACGTAGTCAGATAGTTTCAGCAAATTACACAGGGTCTTCGGCTCTCTTGAGGCTGTGAAATTTTTTTTGTTTATTTCTTATTAAGCGATTTTCTCGCTTATTTTAGGCCGCACAGAAAATACGTAAGAAAACAAAATATGGCAATTTTGGTCAGCGAGGCGACATTAAAAAAGGAATGGGCCTCCATGCCCAACTTTTCGCGGTGTACTAAAAAAACTTTAAATCGATAAAAATTTTCATGGTCTCAAGAGAGCCGAAGACCCTGTGTAATTTGCTGAAACTATCTGACTACGTGGATGGACACAGCTTCACAGTGCCATCAATTTTCAATATAAAAGTTTTCCTCTGTCTCTTAAAATAAACATTCCACGGCTATTAATAGTTTTGCTCAATTTGAGGTTTTTTTAATATTGCGCGACAAGTTGGCCATGGATGCCGATTTCTTTTGCAGCACCCCTTAGCTGTCCAAAATTGCGACATTTTTGTTTCTTACGTTTTTTTGTGTGGAGCGCAAAATAAGCGAGAAAATCGCGGCGGAAGACCTAAAAAAATCATCCTGTATAAATAAAAATATAGGTAAATCGCTATGGGTGTTAAAACCAATAGCTCTGCGTAGAAATTTCCGAAAACAAACGTGCCATAAGCGCTCTCGAAAAAAAGGACGAAGCAAATCACCGGGGTGTGGTCATGAAGATCGCGTGCGGATATCGCTTAGCTGCGAGATGGGCGGTGTCGCAGGGCGCCTTATCGCTGCCCCATCGCCTTAATGAATCAATTTGCCGCAATAAAACAAATCGTAAATAACGCGTGTGCCCACACCGAAAGGCGCGGACCCAACGGCCCGATATTGCAATTAATGTTTTTATTTTTACTTTTTATTATTATTTTCGACGCTGTTGTAGCGGTCCCGTTTCATATAGCAGGGTGACTCAGTCATCATGTAAAAAATGTTAACCGCAGGTGAAAAAAATAGCTTAATACGAATATGAAATTAAAAAACTCTAAAAAGTCAACAGTTACTGAGTTACTGGGATAATAAGGTTGATTTGCCCCATTTGCGAGTAAATCAAGTAAGGAAAATGAACCGCCAAAGAAATTTGTCAATTGAAGGATATTCAATGCAATATGTTGCTGGTTTGTTAGGAAGACATCATTCCAGCATGCATCTGCCGCACGGTGAGACGATACAATGAGACTGGCTCGTATAGTATTTTTAAAGTCACTTGAAACATCATAAAAAAACTCTAATTGCATAAAAAAACTCAATATAGGACATTAAGTATGAGGCGCCATTTTGGACTAAATTATTATTTTTGAATATGTAAATTTCTCGGGCTATATTTACCACTGGTCGTCACCAGAGGTCGCGCCGCGCATTCCTAAAGTGCACCGGCAACGCTGCAGCAGAAAGGGCAGAAGCCCGAAGTCGAAATATTTTTTTACATTTGCGTGAATAATATTTTTTTAGTCAAATATATATATTACGCATCGCCGAAAAGTATATATTACAGTAAACGCAAAAAAATATATCAAAACACGATATATTAATTTGGTGCACCAATATATAATAATTTAGGGTACCACTGGTCGTCACCAGAGGTCGCGCCGCGCATTCCTAAAGTGCACCGGCAACGCTGCAGCAGAAAGTGCAGAAGCCCGAAGTCGAAATATATTTTTTTATATGATATTTATAGAAATTTGCGTGAATAATCTTTTTTTAGTTAAATTTATATATTACGCATCGCCCAAAAGTATATATTACAGTAAACGCAAAAAATATATCAAAACACGATATATTAATTTGGTGCGCCAATATATAATAATTTAGGGTACCACCGGTCGTCACCAGAGGTCGCGCCGCGCATCCCTAAAGTGCACCGGTAACGCTGCAGCAGAAAGCGCAGAATTGTGTAAAACCAGGGACTCTTTAAAATAAAAAGGGTCCCCGTGTAAAACCCACCCCCGATTTTCTTGAAATTTTGGCTATTCAGCCCTATTTTCGCCCGACGTTACACCATTGGAAAAGATTACCACTTCTTTTTTATCGCTGCCGACTGCCACAATATGATGCGAATGTCCCCTTCTTTTGATTGTGGGGTTATACACCACAAAACATCAAATCCCAAACCTGACACAGAAAAAGAACATCCAGTACGTCGGTAATCATAATCACTTCGACTTCCGGCTTCTGCGCCTTCTGCTGCAGCGTTGCCGGTGCACTTTAGGGATGCGCGGCGCGACCTCTGGTGACGACCGGTGGTACCCTAAATTATTATATATTGGCGCACCAAATTAATATATCGTGTTTTGATATATTTTTTGCGTTTACTGTAATATACAGGGTGTAACTTTGATAAGTACAGAAATTTTAAGGGCAGGTCGGGAAAATGCACTTGTTACGCCTATGCAATTAAAATTTTTCTAAAGTGCATATTAACGTCAGAAATATATTTTTTTAAACGCTATTAAAACCCCTTTTTCCGACGCTACGGCCATGGGTGCTTGACCTTGCCGGGACCAGCTGGAACTGAGGCCGGTTCCGGCGGATCCCCCCCAATTCCGCCGTGCGGCGTTGTCAGACGTATAGCTCTTTCACAGTATTTCAGGAATAGTCTTTCAACTAATTTTTGAACAAATCTTTAATGGTTCTTTTAGCGAATAGCATGCAAAAAACTACCTTTCGGATGCCTGGATGATTTTCCTTGCGGGTGTCGTACTCCTTTCTTATGTTATCCAAAAATCCTCTCGAAAATCACAAGAAGCACTAGGTAACTGGTTGCCAGTCGAATCGCTTTTTCCGAGGCTTTTTCGCAATATTTGAAGAATATTGACGCAACCATGTATCATTTGGTGTATGTGGAGATTAAATAAATAAATAAATAATTTTTGGACAACTCCTTAAAGGTTCTTTTAGCGAATATCTCGACGAATAGCATGAAAAAGCCTACCTTTGAGATGCATCGATTATTTTTACTATTTTCTTGTGTTTAGATACTATCCAAAAATCTTCACAAAATCACATAAAGCACTAAGTACCTACCTAACTAGTGGCACTGTTTTTATACGATGGTCGCGAAGGTATAACACTGCGTAGTCTCTTTTTACGGAAATACGAAAAAAACACTTGTTTTTTTTTCACTCCACACTTAAAGCGGCGCGATTCCAAATATTAGGGACGTCTCGGTTTCCCTCAGCTGATTTATTCCAACGGGGACTCGACTAGGTGGATTGTACAATTAGATCCATACCGTATGCGTCTAATAAAACCCGAATTTTCGCGAACCCTTGAAACTGCTTCTTTTATCCTCGCGCGTAATTGGGGTACCTAGTAGGAACCTATCTAGCACTGTTTTCATACGAATGCCGCGAACGTTTAATACTGCATTTCTTAACGGAAATATGAAAAAATCACTTGTTATTTCACTGAAAATTCGTAGCGGCAATTGCAACAGGTTTGGACATCACTGCTGGTCCAAAAAATGGAGAACGGATCTGGAAAAATGTACAGAAGCAGGTTCACTTCCGACGACAGTTCGTAAAACAAAGCAAAGCAACGGAACAATATCGGTTAGCAAGACGCGACGTTTGCATACGCGTCCACGTTTTGGAAACAGAATTGTTATACCACAACCACAGAATAGCCACACGTAAGGCATTCTGTATAATAATAAATTGCTTGTTGAAGCTGGCGCTCCCAAAAATTACAGGCGGACGCGGATCGATATCAATCAGCTGTTAAATCTCATAATCGGACGGACGACTATTCGGTGTTGCCGTTTATGCCGACATGTCCCCAAACTGACTTAAAGTCCCTTAAATCCGATTTTTTATTTTCGCGGATTTATACGGGGTTTCATTCGTTATAAGTTAATCTACTATCTCGTATAATTATTATGCACAAAAACGGGTGAATCAGTGCCAGTGAATTCATTCGTAATTGTAATTATTGCGCGATTCGGCGCGGCGTCGTTTTTGTGTGAAGTTGGCGTCGGACGCCAGCGCCCGACGCCAACGTCATATGCCCGCGCCTGGCGAATCTCGGCGAAGGAATGTCGGGCAGTAGTCAAGGGCACGCAGAAGCTTAAATTCACCAGGAGGAGTCGCTGTTTTTCGGTTTTTGGGGACATTACGCGACATTTCGCCACCAAGTTTTTACGAAAAGTAAGAGGAATGGTAAGGAATTAACTTGAGAGAGTTCCGAAACGGCAAAGGGTTAAAAAATGCGGAAATGATAAGCACGCCAATTTGACAGTCTTCCCCAACTATTTTCGGAACCGAATAATTTTTTATTTACAACCATGTATGTAATATCGACATTTCTGACTTTTTAGAAGTTTGAAAGTGTCAATTTTTTGACTTTTAAAACAAATACTTTATTCAGTTGATTGCCGATCAGAAATTTATTATCCCAAGGTGTCCCAAGAGATGGCTAATTATTAGTATAAAAAAATTGCGGCCTGAAAATCAGTTGTAAAATAGGTAGGTAGGTAGATACCTACTCCACAAAAGACTTGTCAAAAAATTATGAGTGTGAAATCAGCAATGAGTTTTCTAGCAATGACTTCTCCGAGCGGCGCTCGGATACATTTCTGCTGCCTAGGGACTTAAAATAACAGTAAAGTGATAAAAACTGACGTGTTTGTTAAATTATTGTGTGCGCCTGTGAAGAAAGCAATAAACAGTTCGTCACAGCAACCGACATCATAAAAAAAAACGTGGATACCTACCAGCAGTAATTTTCAAAGGTACCTAGGTACCTAATTCTGCAAGCAGATTTATTCCACTCTGACATGCGGCAACGTCGCGGTATTCCCCTTCCTAATCTAACGTTATTCCCCTCCATCTCCTAGAGAGAGGTTAGACCTCCCCTCTCAGCGCTTCTAGTGACGATCCAGCGGCGTGCATTGAGCACGGATAAAGATTGATTTGCCCCATTTTCTAAACATCGATTAAAAAATTTTTTTTTTCATTTTTCGGTTTTATGAACGTCCTCGATTACGTGGTTAAAATTTCTGTACCTATCAAAGATACACCCTGTATACTTTTGGGCGATGCGTAATATATAAATTTGACTAAAAAAAGATTATTCACGCAAATTTCTATAAATATCATATTTAAAAAATATATTAGCGCGAGAAATTTATATATTCAAAAATAATAATTTAGTCCGAAATGGCGCCTCATACATAAGCGTCAAGCAGTTTTCTAAAGATATACATATTCTAAAAGCAACATAATATTTCACTTTTAAGGGTTTTTTAAGGTTGTCGTCAAACACAACGTAAAGGTTAATGCACCATACAATATTGTCAAAAGGTCTCTAAAAAGCCATATCGATTACCACTATTTACGCAAGTATATCCTAAAATCTGTGAAATTATCGCACGCCTATCCACCGCATTTCGTTGTACAAGTGGCCGGCCGTCGAACAGTGTAGCCCATGCAAGTCTTGGTGATATATTATATTAGGCGAGCATGCAGTCAATTGTTTTTACTACAATATCTATCGTCTCTGTCTCCTTCATCTCCTTTTACTTATAATACCAGGTGCGGTTTAATATGGCTAAAAAAGTGTTTTGACTCGTATTTTATTGCCGGAAGAGCCTGTTCTCGAGCTACCCTGGTAAAATATAAATGAACTCACTTGGAACACAGTGATATACGAGGCGCGATCTATTTCATAGCTTTTACCATGCTCTGCTACTGGTAAAAATACCAGACTTATCAGCCGAAATCACCCGTAGAAAATAGGGTAGTTTCCTCTAATCAAATTTTCAAATAAATTGCACATAACTTGATTCATCAAGTCCTAAGATAGCTTTAGCCATTTTTTATTTCCCGAATAAGTATCCACGAAGTTAGAATTTTCAAAATAAAATTTGAATTTATTTGAATTTGCGTTCGGGACCCGACCGCGTGTTGACGTCATAATAACGAGCCGAACATTTTCATTCGTTTTTTTATCATGTGGTACGGACTTGGACTGGAGACCTAATCTTATTATTTTGTGATTTGATGTCACTAGTCAAATAATATCAGCTGGAGTTTTGTTTACATTTCAAAATTTGTAATTTTATCAAAGTTATTGAGGGGTTCCAAACGATTTTGAATTTTATATTTTATTAAAACCATTGTTTATCGCGTCGTCATAATAGTAAAGGACTAAATGAGGTATTAATTCATTTTTATACCTGACCTAATTGTTCACAAATCAACGATTAAAATAAGATAAGCAAGTAGGCAATGTAAATTTTTATCATTGCTCCTTTCTTATAATATAATTAAAAATTGTGCTTGTGTTTGAAATTGAGAGAGATAGTGTAATAAAATCTAATTAATTACAAATGCAAATCTTAACTTATGTACATGGTACAATCCTAAACCCTATAGTTTCAATTACAAAGAAAAATGAATAGGTACCATAAAACTGATATTGGTAGTAGGTAGTTCAATCCCCAGATAAAAGTGTTTGAGAGCAAATTATAATTTAGTAAGCACTCTTTCTCAATTTGATTGTAGCTAGGTACCTAAAGAATATAAATAGGTAATCATTTAAATTCCAAGAAATATCTACCTACCTGATGCATTTTTATATAGGTATGAGAGTAGATAGAGTGTTTAATTTGCTTTCTGTTTCAGTGCGAAGAAGTTGACAAAGAGTAAAGTAATGGCTCCTCCTGTAGTGAATGTGGCTTTTGTTAAAGCAAGTTCAGACAATCTTCCGGAAATTGACATACCTATTTATGCTCTCACAATTTTTAAAGCGAGATGCCAAAGCGAAACAATCTCGCGAAACGCGAAAACCGCAAAGCTAGAAAGCTAGGTTATGTTTCGATACCCACAAAACATCAAGATTAGGTTAGGACGGCACCGTTATCGTTACTAGTTTGCTGCACCGTTGCCAGATCCCCTTTCGGACTTATATTCAGAAGTAAATCCTGTACTCCAAAGACCGACTATTCTTCAACAAACATTGAGAAAGTATATTATATCTTTACGGAATATAGTGTTTTTTTATAAAGTTAACTGCTGTTATTATTTATTGCAATTAATAGGTTTGTTCTAGGAAGCAATCTCAAACTAGTCCGAACCAATAACCAGAGTTAAAAACAGTCAGAGAATTTGAACTGTATAATCAACTTTATGCTGACAATTTGAGTTTCCATACTAGAACACAGCTATTCTAATAACAAAATATTCGACCAGCAAGGAAAAATCACACGAGTTGGCAACGTACAATAAACGAATAAAGATTCAAGGCTTCGCGGTCCTATTCACATAGCTCAAAATTATTATGACGTCCAAATTAAGAAAACCGTTAAAAACGGAAATAATTTTAAACTCAATTTTCTCCCGTAGGAGGTAAAATTTTTAGTTTAGAATTTTACTAGTGTAGTCTGCATCAATACAGGCTTTCAACAAAATAAAATTTGAAAAACGGTTAAATACCCTATTTCTTAACATCTGTCAGTATCTTTCACCATTCACTATAACCGCATCTCCTGCCTCATTTAAAAAAAAATGATGCCACCATGCCATAAATCACACCATACAGTTACCTTTAGCGGATACAAAGGCTTCTCCTGAACCTGTTGTGGATTATTTTCACACCAAAAACGGCAATTTTGTTTGTTAACATATTATTGAACATAAATAACAATTAGTGACAGATATAACTTTGTTACCCATGGTTACCGTACCGTTTCAAAATTTTCCCTTTATAAGTGTCCAATTTGGCCCACCCCGTACAACGTGGGTACCTGAGGCGCCCTACCTCACTCAGTTCTACTTGAAGAGAAAAAAAAACCGCCTTCGTCTCGATTTTGTCGTACAAAATACCCGAGACGAGCCATCATTAATCACCATCCAGGATGAAAATGTTTATTAATGGGCACGGGCCAGGCCCATCTATTACCGTAGATACGAGGTCCATCAGAGTGGAGACGGTTGTATCGATAAGCCCGGATCCATGTTTATTTTTCATTTTCGGACAAGATCTACCGAACTTCTTAATGTGATAGTTTCGGGAGATATCGGGACAGATAAGGGGACATAATTTTCTAATTTTTAACGGTTAAAACCTCGGAGAAACAACCAAGGATAGAGGGAGCAACAGCATCAAAATACACACGTTTGTAGTCCAACATCTTATGCAAATTTACCGAAGTAAACAACAATGACGTCGGAACCTATACAGGGTGTTCGAAAAATAGACGGAGATATTTTAGAGGGTGATTCCCTGTTAAGAAATATGAAAAAAAGTTTCTATAAACATGGGTCCGGAAATGCAGAGTTTTCAAGATACAGGATGTTAAATAAAAAAAAATAAAACATGAAATTATTAATGTCTTAAAAATTATTTACTCGATTCTGTTGAAATTTGGCAATGTTATTTGTTGTATTAAGAGGCTAATTTCGCCCTAACTAGATTAAATTTATTAAGTCCAGTGGCGTCCCGGGGGGCACCTTAGCGAATATTATTATCAAAAAAATGTACGCCACTACCTTTTTTGTAACTTTAATATTTTTTGTTTGATTAAGCATCTAAAAATACAACTTCTTTCCCTCTTGTATTGTTTTCCTATCTCACTTCGTTTTCGAGAAAAAAAAAATAAAAACCGTTTTATTGCATGTCACTGGACAAAATTGGTTGTAGTGTACTTTATGTTATGATATTGGAAAAGTTGCAATAACACTCTTTCCTAGAAATGCTTTTGATTATTTGTTTTCCAAGGCACTTGTGATTTTTTTTGCAAAAATTGATAAACCAATTTTGTCCAGTGACATGCAATATATTTAACATCCTGTATCTTGAAAACTCTGCATTTCCAGACCCATGTTTATAGAAACTTTTTTTCATATTTCTTAACAGGGAATCACCCTCTAAAATATCTCCGTCTATTTTCCGAACACCCTGTAGACAGGTTTGTTTTGATAAACGCTTGACACCCAGAACTAATCACAATCTAAGCGCTCTATTAAATTTTTCCGAAAATGTCGCGAGATTGTCAGAAATTGCCTCTTTTTGTCGAGCCGTAGCGAACTTATTTCGACTCTGGGCTCGGAGGCTGGCGTCGTTAGACCATCCCCCGAGTCTTCAGGTGAGGTTCCGATGCTTCCGGCGCCCCCAAACAAGAAAAAACATGCGATAACTATCTAAGTCTGATTCTGGAGGAACTATAACCGGGAATCACCGGGTGTATAGTTGGTTGATGGTTGACTTTCTGTCTTTGTTTGTAGCATGTTTTTAGAGTAGTATGGATATATTTAACCTTGGGTCAAAATAAAGGGCATTTTAATAAAGGGGCACCACGTCTATAGGCTTTGACGTCATTGGGCCCGTGTGTACAACGTTTACCTGAGATCGGTTATATCCTGAGAAATATCAATTTTGCCACACACCACACACTTTCTGCGTCCCATTGTATACAAAATCAGTCACTATATCCTAAATACTAATAAATAGCCTATAAATTAACAGAAAAACAATTGAAAACACAAAAAATGCATAAGTAAACAATCGGAAAACTTGACTTGCTAGGCAAACACAAAACAAATACCGCCGAGTTAACGAACGCGGCGCCCGCGGCAGCAACGGCGGCGTTGCCATGTTGGGCGGTTTGAAGTATCTATGACAATTTTATTAAAGTGATTATTTCCCTCATACTGCTCGCATCCAATAAGACAGCTCCTTCCATAAAAATCCAACCAATGATATGCCTCTGCTAGCGATAATTTGCACTTAGTGCAATTACCGGTAATTGCACTTGTGCAAATTATCACTTCGTTGCTTAGCAACCGCGAATCTGTTGGATACAAACATGTACCTACTTCTTAAAGTTTGTGTGTTTCACACTGTTCTAAATTATGCAGCTTATAAATTATGTTGCGGTATTATTAAGCATTGTATCAATGAATTTATATAACTTTTACATTGCTAAATTTTTGTTATTGGACCTCCCGTCTCCGTTTAAATTTATGACACATTCAGAAAATAAACCAACGCTGACAGGGTGTAGGTATAATCGCATTTGCCTTGGATATCCAAGCGTCATGTTTGTTTACTCGAACGCTACAGTCGAAGCTGTCAATAAACTCGTTCAAAATTAATCGTTTTGGAAATGTAAACATAGAAAAAATTAATACAGAAATCATTAAATCGTATTCGAGAAATAATTTCGACAAATACCACTCGTGCCGGAAAATTTTCTAGATGATTTTATTCTCAAGCCCTATTTTGCCCATTAGCAAAACCACTCGTACAAATTGGGCTTTTATTTTCAGAGATAAAAGACCAATTTATACTCGTGATCTTTCTAGGCAAAATAGCGCTTTCGAAAAAATTATCGATAAAATTTCCGGCACTTGTGATATTACATACGATAATTAACTACTATAATTACAGCCCAATTTAGTTTAAAATTGATACATACAATAAATTAATGACTACAATGTTAATTTAGCGTTATGGGGGGTGTGCCTTCATTTAATCCCATTATTAAATCCTTCTATTTTGAAACGAAATGCTGTAACAATGGAGTACGTGGCATCAATCAAAAATATTCTCTGTTTGCTTTTTGTTCTTACTCCCTCTATCCTTGGTTATTTCTCTGAGGTTCAAACATAGAGGAGTACAGTTTTTACTTCGACACAAATATACAGGATAGCTACCGGCAGACATATCCAGACAATGACGAAGATTCCGAAAAATCTTCCATAAAAGATTTCTACTTCTTCACCAACGGTAGCCGACGCAATCAGTCGGTCATTGTTGTAATTAAAAGGCATCGCTTGTGGGCCTTTTACCACCGTTTTACGATTTAAGTGACTAAAGATTGTGTGCTGGCACGCATCAAGTCAGTGGCGTGCGAAAAAAACGCGGAAAAAGTATTTTAAAATTAAATTTTAATTTTTCAGATATGAAGTTGAGATCTGGTACATGTTATTATTTACCAGGGACAGTCCTGCCTCATAACACGTATTTCAAATATGTTTATAACAAATTGAGAATTACTGGAAGTTTAAAAAATAAAGAAAAGAGAGATAAAGAAGAAGTACGAATATGCAGGAAGCGGTCTTATTATACTTTGTGGAAAATCCGAGACATTCTATTAAAGATGCATCTCGATATATGCAAATATCATGGAGCTCAGTCCAGAGAGTTTTGAAAATGCATAAATTGCCGTTTAGTGTTAGAGTGGCAAGCGGAAAATGATCTTGCAAACGGTGAGAGATAGAACAACGGTTAAATAGGGAAAAAGTTGTGCAATTTTAAGTTCAACAAAGTGGTACAAACAGATTTCTAATATCTTTATTAGTTTTTTAGTTATTTTAAAATAAAGTAAAATTTTGCGTTTTCGATTTTATTTTTCTGTGAAGTTGTTATGACAGGTAGAAAAAAGAGAAAAACACTTTCTTATATCACTTTTTAACGGGCTTTAAGATGGCGTTTTTAGATTTATTCTACAACATTCCGTTTTTGAGAAATAATTTTCAACTTTATTTTTTTAAATATACGGACCTGGATTTTTTTTTCAGATTTTGAAAGCACTTTTCATTGCAAATAGCACGAGATATTTTTAAAATGTTTGGAGACAATTATACTGAAAAATCCCTTTTTTTCATTAATTTTTTTCTATTGCGGCGCTGTATTTAATAATAAGTCTAAATATTAATCAGTATTGTCAACAATTTAACAACTTACAGTTTATTTTTACTTCGAAAACTTAATATTTTTAAATATGGCCCTGTCTGATAAGTGTTTTCCTCTGTTGTTTTACAGTAAACAGTCTCGCATTGTGTTTTGGAGTAAATTCTTCGCTTTTTCTAATTGTAAGAAGAAAGCTTTAAGCCAATGAAACCAATAACTTTTACCATTTATTAATTGCAACAATACATTCGTTCGGCTTCTTCACTATTTCTGTGACACAAGATATAACATGCTAACATCTTAAATTTGTCTCCATTTGAAAAAGCACCCTCCATTTCTTATAATACAAATTATTAACTAAATGATATACAGTGGGAGTTAGGAAAAATGACAAGGGGTTGGTTTCGTTGTTTCAAAGCCTTCTAGGTGGTGGATTTTTATTTATTTTTTATTATCGTATAATAATATGACTGTTATTAGTCTTTTTTCGTCATTTTTTTGGTTCTCCCATTGAAAGATAGGTTGTAAGTAAAATTGTTGACAATACTGATTAATATTTAGACTTCTTATTATTAAATACAGGGCCGCATTAGAAAAAAATGAATTTTCAGTATAATTGTCTCAAAACATTTAAAAAATATTTCGTGTCATACATCATGGTATTTGCAATGAAGTGCTTTCAAAATCTGCAAAAAAACCAGGACCGTATTTAAAAAAATAAAGTTGAAGATGGCTTCTCAAAAACGAAATGTTGTAGAACAAATCTAAAAACGCCATCTTAAAGCCCGTTAAAAAGTGCCACAAGAAAGTGTTTTTCTTTTTTCTCTCTGTGATAACAACTTCAGAAAAAATAATATCGAAAACGCAAAATTTTACTTTTTTCAAAATAACTCAAAAACGAAAAAAGCTATTAGAAATCTGTTTGTACCATTTTATTGACCTTAAAATTGCGCAACTTTTTCCCCATTTAACCGTTATGTTCTATCTCTCACCGTTTGCAAGATCTCCATGCTGTTCATTCTTATCCGGGACACATTGTATAGGGTGTTCCAGATAAAAAAAAACATAAATTTGGTCTATATCTCCAAAACGTGACATTCATTTTGTTGTTCTGAATACAACATTGAAATCGCAAGAAAATTTTCGTCAATTTGCATATTTACATTTTTTCCAAAATTAAAAACAGAAAAGTTAAGGGGGGATAGAATGTTATTTGAATAACCATGTACAATTCAACCCTTCGGTTCTCACTGTTATAATTCAAAAACAAATGAAAATCTATAATAGTGATCTTTTTATGATGCATAGAATTTCATTAAAAAATAGGAAACATAACTATGGAAATCATTCTTCAATTTATTTAAAATACTTATTCTTATTATGCTTATAAATGTATTTATATTTTTTCCGCGTTTTCTCAAAAAAAGTGCCGTCTACGCCCATGGTCAGAGTTGTAGTAAATTTCCGAGAAACGCGCGAGTGAAAATCGAGTGTGCCACGGAACAAAAGCGACCGTCACTTGTTTCCGCGTAACGCGTTAATCGAATGTCACTTGTCTTTTTTCATGGCACGCCGAGATTTCAGAGAGAGAATGCTCCGGCCAGGGACGGCCTAGGCACATTTAAAAAACACGCCGTTTTCAGCGCGGGTTTTAGCTTGACTACCGCCGGGTGCTAAGTTTAAAAAACGCGTTATCTCTCCTCTCTATTTTTTACTTTTTACAAGCTTTTATTTAACTTGCAATGTATATGTAGGTCTGTTTAGGTCAAATCTTGCAAGCTGAATTAGAACCACTTCCCGACATCCGATTGAGCTGAAATTTTGCACCTTTAGTTCCGGTGACAATACAATATGCAATACTCAATATTGTAATACTTTCAAAATCGCCGTCGCCACGGATGATGTATTTTTTGCCAACCTCCTTAATATGGGTATCAAATATAATAATAATATACAGGGTGTAACTAAACCGATGGTCAAAAATGAAACCACGTATTCTTGGAGTCAAGATAAGGGCACTTCTTCATATATTTTTTTCTCCTACGGGCCATAGTTTTTTTATACAGAGCGTAGAAGTTTGGAGAAAAATACACATATTTCTTAGTATTTCTAGAAGTAGACGAGATATTTTCTTCAAACTTGGCGTGTCACATGAGCAGATGAGCCGTCAAACTTAAGATTGACATGAAGCTTCTGAGGCTCCTAGTTGCGGAGATACAGGGTGTTAGTAAAATTAATTAGTTCAGAAAAATATGAATACCCTGTATAATCGCATTTTTTAAATTTGTTTTGAGTGGTGAATAGAATGGTTAACAAAAACTATCTCTTAGTATTTTTTAATATTCGCAGCCGTTTCTTTATTATTTTTAAAGAACGGCAACGCTGCAATGAACAATAGTCACTTTAAGAATAAATCTAGCAATCTGTGGATGACAATTAAACTTTATTTAACAAAATACAAACGCAAAAACAATAATAAAGGAAACGTATTGCTATTAGAAAATTAAATTATTAAATGTTCGAAATGACCGCCGTCTCTTTCAATACACGCAACTATGCGTTTCATCATGTTTATTATTGCCATTCGCAAGTCCATAGCAAAAGTGCATATCAGTCAGTTCTTCAAATGAAAATATAATTTTTCAAAATATTGATACTAAGGTGCAAAGTTGGCAGCCAAATGATTCAAATAAAGCCAAGTTTAATTGACATCCACAGATTGTTAGATTTATTCTTAAAGTGACTTTTTTATTGCAGCATTGCCGTTCTTTGAAAATAATTAAAAAACGGCTGAGAATATGAAAAAATACTAAGAGATACTTTTTGTTAACCATTGAATTTACCATTCAAAACAAATTTAAAAAATGCGATTATACAGGGTATTCATATTTTTCTGAACTAATTAATTGTAATACCACCCTGTATCTCCGCAACTGGGGGCCTCACAAGCTTCATATTAACCTTAAATTTGACAACTCATCCGCTCACGTGACACGTCAAGTTTGAAGAAAATATCTCGTGTACTTCTAGAGATACTAAGAAATATGTGTATTTTTCTCTAAATTTCTACGCTCTGTATAAAAAAAACTATGGCCCGTAGGAGAAAAAAATATATGAAGAAGTGCCATTATCTTGACTCCAAGAATACGTGGTTTCATTTTTGACCATCTGTTTAGTTACACCCTGTATAATAATAATTCTCACCGTCACACAATACTCCAAACTAGGAGTAGGTACCCCAGAAGCAACCACATGCTTGTGCGGGGGAGGGGGGCAATTACTATTATTTTGTCTTCCTGAAAGGACTTGAAGAGTAGAAAACGATAGAGTTAGTGACATCACACTAAATTCAATATGGCCGTCGCTCCAAGATGGCGCCTAATGTATTTTTTGTCAACCCCCTCAATATGGGTATCAATAGAAAGGGCTTGAAGAGTAGAACTAAAAGGTTAAAAATAAAATTAATAGTAAAAAAATATTTTTAAAACAAGCATCCATAATTTTGTTACATTATAAAATCGTATATGATAAAATTGTATGATCATTGAGTAAATTCCTTTACTCAATGATATGATATAAAAGCTTGTCGCGAGAATATTATATAGGTATATCTTGAAAGTAATTCTAACTAGAAAATATATTTTTCTATAACACGAAAATCTCGCGACAAGCTTTTATATCATATACAATTTTATAATGTAACAAAATTATGGGTTTGCCTTGGTGTGATTTATTATAAAGTTTATTTTCTTCTTTTCAGAGCATTTAAATAAAAGCTTGTTTTTAAAAATATTTTTTTACAATTAATTTTTTTAGTTATTAGACCAGCTTATACCGCCTCCTAAAATTATCCGCCTGGTGCTATTATCCCTAGCACCCCCGTAAACTGGCGCTGGCTGTTTGGATGCTTCCTTTTTGATCACCTTACATAAAGTAGACAATACTTACAGTACGATAGTTTGTCAACATAGTCATGGCTTACCTGAAAAAAAAAAGAAACAAAATCAATATTTAAATTGTTTAAATTTCAACTAGGTAAATTTTTTAATAATTATTACACCTCTCGGAAACGTTGCATTGGGCATCCTTGATTTAAACTCGAGTCAATTATTACCGAGCAAAAATTCTACATAACCTAACCTTGAATTTTTCACTCAGTCGAACGGGAAGATAGAAAAAAGTTAATTAGCGATTTCTTCGTCTTCTTACATGGCGTACATCCTGGATTTCACCGAAAAACAGAGAAAAAATTTAGACAGGATCCACGAGTTTTAATTTTCAAGGTTCCGATACCATCGAAAATGATCGAGCTACACGATCTTGCCGTCAACGACATTAAAAATTGGACACGTAAAAAAATGATCGTCGTCACTAATGAAATACAGGGTGGTTCAGTTTGATTCTAGAGCATTATAGGCTGTGCCAAATTTAATTGACAAAAAATAAACAATGCAGTGTTTATGATGTATAATGCGTTTCCATGGTTACTCTCAAATTATTTCAAAGGTGCTTTGTTGTAAATTAGTTATTGTCAGATAAGGTGAATAAAACGTCAAAAATATTACAGAAATGTATCTAAATATTGAAACACGAATTAAAATACAAAATAGGTACATGTTAAATATCAGAGAGCATATAGAGTTTCTTAAATTTAGTTTACTTTGCTGTATATTTCTATTTTAAAGCCATATATTCGGTATTTTTATTCAGCGCACAGAAAGTTTTTCCATGCGCTGTTTCCGTGCGCTAGCCCGAAAAACCCCATCTTTCATTATTGCTAAAACAGATGAAAATAGGGTGTTTTCAAAGAAGTATAATAAAAAATGTTTTTTTTTATTTTCAACAAAAAATCAGGAATGCTTTATTGGAAATATTTCAAAATCGGTTAGGTATTCTTATTCTACAGATCCCAAAAATGCTCAATTAATAAAGAACACAGAAAACACTATCGTACCGTTTTAAAATAATACCTAAGTATGGCATATTTATGTGATCTGTGAAGAATTTGCCATATATTTAAGTATTATTTTAAAACGGTAGGATCACCCTGTATATTTAAATATTATTTTATTTCCCGGTGAAATTATGTTTAAATTTGAATCGAAGCAAAATCCAATATTTTTGTCTTTGGCAGTTATTATGTCTTTGGACCTTATAATCGATTCAGATCGTGACACGGTAATTTTCCAAGTCTGAACGCCCCTAAACTGTCGGCATCGCAAAAGAACGCAACTCCCACATCGGAAAATAACTATGTAGAGGTGAGGAAGGGTCAGTCTTTCGCCTATTATGTATACGACATATACCTGCGTCTACACTGGGCATTGAAAATTTCATATAAATCGCAAGCCTAGTTTTTGAGGTTAGAAAAAGGTTTTTTTTTACAAAAGTTTTTGACACTAATACAGAGTTCTTTGTGACGCTATCGGACCTTATACAGTGTGTTATGTGTTCTAGAAAGCCGTGGCAGACATAACTTATGTTTTTTTTTTAAATGGAACACCTTGTATATTTTTGGATTATTGAATTCTACGCATTTTTCCGATTCCAATGAAATATACAGGGTGAGTCACATCTAACGGCAGAGCCGAAAACACAAGGTAGAATTCGAATTCAGGGTGTTGAAACTTTTCCAAATATTTTTTAATTTTTTTCTAGCCCGTTTAGGAATCATTTTATACATATTATGGGTTGTCATTTTGTGCAATAATTTGGCCCTGTTCAGATGAGCAGCGGCGTAGATACAAATAATTTTATTTTAAATGCCAGCATAATCACCTTGACACTAGTTTAAAAAATCCGAAATTACGAAGAAACTGTACCAGAAATAAAAAAAATACCAAGAGGCACTTTTTGTTCCAAATGAAATGGGCTATCCAAAAAAGGCAAAATTTTTGGTTTTGCACAGGGCCGTACTACTTTTTTAAAAGCTTTTATTTAACTTGCAATGTATGTATGTATGTATGTATGTATGTATGTATGTAATTTGTTCGGGTGGAATCTTGCAACTCAATTTTGAAGCAGATATCTTCAACCGATCGAGCTGAAATTTTGTACACACGTTTAATTTGGATGACAATGCATGATTATATGTGTGACGTCATTCTAAATCCAACATGGCGGATCACCCAAGATGGCGGACTAGTTAAATTTCAACCGATCGAGCTGAAATTTTGTACACACGTTTAATTTGGATGACAATGCATGATTATATGTGTGACGTCATTCTAAATCCAACATGGCGGAACACTCAAGATGGCGGACTAGTTAAATTTCAACCGATCGAGCTGAAATTTTGTACACACGTTTAATTTGGATGACAATGCATGATTATATGTGTGACGTCATTCTAAATCCAACATGGCGGAACACTCAAGATGGCGGACTAGTTAAATTTCAACCGATCGAGCTGAAATTTTGTACACACGTTTAATTTGGATGACAATGCATGATTATATGTGTGACGTCATTCTAAATCCAACATGGCGGAACACCCAAGATGGTCATTAGAAGGTCTCCTCATTGAAGAGCTAGACTGTTCTAAACTAACCGGCAAACGACCTTGCAACAATGATGCGTTAACTGAGATGAATAGACTTAGACACCTGGCCAAACTAAAAATTACAAAATAAATTAAAAGTAAAAAAATATTTTTAAAAAAAGCTTTTATTTAAATGCGCTAAAAAGAATAAAATAATCTTTTCTTCTAAAACTTTTACTATCAACTTATAACGTCATTCCACAATTTATATGATATAAAAGCTTGTCGCGAGATTTAAGTTTTCAAACTAAGTAAATACCACTACTTAAATCTCGCGACAAGCTTTTATATCATATAAATTGTGGAATGACGTTATAAGTTGATAGTAAAAGTTTGAAAAGAAAAGATTATTTTATTCTTTTTAGCGCATTTAAATAAAAGTTTTTTTTTTTAATATTTTTTTACTTTTAATTTATTTACAAAAGTTTTTGATACTAATACAGAGTTCTTTGTGACGCTATCGGACCTTATACAGTGTGTTATGTGTTCTAGAAAGCCGTGGCAGACATAACTTATGTTTTTTTTTTTAAATGGAACACCTTGTATATTTTTGGATTATTGAATTCTACGCATTTTTCCGATTCCAATGAAATATACAGGGTGAGTCACATCTAACGGCAGAGCCGAAAACACAAGGTAGAATTCGAATTCAGGGTGTTGAAACTTTTCCAAATATTTTTTAATTTTTTGCACAGGGCCGTACTACTTTTTTTCTACAATTATTTACAGTAACTATTTGTACCTACGCCGCTGGTGATCGGAACGGGGTCAAATTATTCCACAAAATGGCAACCGTCCAGTGTATAATGTGTACCAAATTTGGTTGGAATTCCTAAATGGGATCGAAAGAAATTAAAAAAATATGTTATTTTTGGAAAATTTTCAACACGCTGTATATGGAGAACCAAGCTTTTTTGGGCTAATGTTTATTAAGCATATGTGCTTATTTTACCTTGTGTTTTCGGCTCTGCCTTTAGATGTGACTCACCCTGTATATGTTATATGTTCTGGCCATTCGGTCATTGGGTTATAATAGGTTGCCATGGAAAAGAAATGCCAAATTATAGTAATAATTATTGACAGTTTGCAAGTATATTCACGCTTTGGAAAACAAAATGGGCTATTTTAAAATTTCAGGGGAAATGAAGGAGGGGAATTGAGAGGCATGAGAAATTTTAAATAAATAGTAACATAGTTAATATACCTACTTCGTCAGACTTATTGTTTGAAATTAAATTTTTATTGAAAACGACAATAACATTTAGAAAAAGGATATATGTATTTTTATATATTTTTGTGGAGTTATTTAAAAAACAAAATTTATTATGACAGACCGGGAAATGTAGAAACACTGAAAGGTAGAATTCGGGAAGAAATCCACATATTAAATACTGAACGCAACAATTTTATCGTTGACTCGATAAACCGAAAGTTAGTAGCAAATATCAATAAATTTATCGAGCAAGATGGAGACCATGTGGAGCAATTGTAATACGTATATCTTTTTCTAAATGTTATTGTCATTTTTAATAAAAATTTAATTTCAAACAATAAATCTGGCGAAGTTTAACTATTGTTACTACTTAAAATACACACTGTATAGGGTCCAATAGCGTCACAAAAAACTTTTTATTAGTATCTAGAACTTTTGTAAAAAAATCTTTTTTCCAACCGCAAGCGCTTTGAGTTGTGTATTCAGAAAAATAAGTGAATATGGCGTTTTGGAGATATAGGTACCTAGACCAAACTTATGCTTTTTTTAGATGGAACACCCTGTATATTTACCGATTTTGTCTGCGAAAATGTTTTTGTGTGCTGAAAATGATTAGACCATATTGTAATTGCCCAGTTCAAAAACTACCTATATGAAAATGATAATTAATTATGTAAGGCCACAATATTGCTGTTTAGTGTTTGAGAGGCAAGCGGAAAATAATTAGTGTAATCACTATAAACATAACACTTGTACTACTATTAACTAACTACTACTATAGACACTACTATTCTATTAGTACTACTACGGTTATTACTTTATTACTATTACAAATTCTGTATTGTGAACTGATGAATCGAACTTCGATAAATGTTTGATGTACCTAGTATTTTTCGGAAACACGCATAATGGGCCTTGTTCACTCAATCGAATTTCGATATTTCTTACTACTAGAATGAAATTAATCACATAACTATTTAATAAAATCACCCTCAGCATCTTTCTCGTCAATACCTAACTTTGTTATTAACTAAAAAAATATATAAAAATTTTAAACTGCGCGCCTTAATTTAGAGCAATGGAATTGCGTTTGCGACGTTGCCGGTTATACTAGTAATCGAAGCCCCAAAAATTCGATGCTTGCACGACTTCCCGTGTGAGGCGCAGCCGAACAGAAGAAACACTCACTATACTGGTCATCAGAAAGTACACGACAGTTTATTTCAATTCAACGACAAGTTCGAACTTCGATAAATGTTTGATGTACCTAGTATTTTTCGGAAACACGCATAATGGGCCTTGTTCACTCAATCGAATTTCGATATTTCTTACTACTAGAATAAAATTAATCACATAACTATTTAATAAAATCACCCTCAGCATCTTTCTCGTCAATACCTAACTTTGTTATTAACTAAAAAAATATATAAAAATTTTAAACTGCGCGCCTTAATTTAGAGCAATGGAATTGCGTTTGCGACGTTGCCGGTTATACTAGTAATCGAAGCCCCAAAAATTCGATGCTTGCACGACTTCCCGTGTGAGGCGCAGCCGAACAGAAGAAACACTCACTATACTGGTCATCAGAAAGTACACGACAGTTTATTTCAATTCAACGACAAGTTCGAACTTCGATAAATGTTTGATGTACCTAGTATTTTTCGGAAACACGCATAATGGGCCTTGTTCACTCAATCGAATTTCGATATTTCTTACTACTAGAATAAAATTAATCACATAACTATTTAATAAAATCACCCTCAGCATCTTTCTCGTCAATACCTAACTTTGTTATTAACTAAAAAAATATATAAAAATTTTAAACTGCGCGCCTTAATTTAGAGCAATGGAATTGCGTTTGCGACGTTGCCGGTTATACTAGTAATCGAAGCCCCAAAAATTCGATGCTTGCACGACTTCCCGTGTGAGGCGCAGCCGAACAGAAGAAACACTCACTATACTGGTCATCAGAAAGTACACGACAGTTTATTTCAATTCAACGACAAGTTCGAACTTCGATAAATGTTTGATGTACCTAGTATTTTTCGGAAACACGCATAATGGGCCTTGTTCACTCAATCGAATTTCGATATTTCTTACTACTAGAATAAAATTAATCACATAACTATTTAATAAAATCACCCTCAGCATCTTTCTCGTCAATACCTAACTTTGTTATTAACTAAAAAAATATATAAAAATTTTAAACTGCGCGCCTTAATTTAGAGCAATGGAATTGCGTTTGCGACGTTGCCGGTTATACTAGTAATCGAAGCCCCAAAAATTCGATGCTTGCACGACTTCCCGTGTGAGGCGCAGCCGAACAGAAGAAACACTCACTATACTGGTCATCAGAAAGTACACGACAGTTTATTTCAATTCAACGACAAGTTCGAACTTCGATAAATGTTTGATGTACCTAGTATTTTTCGGAAACACGCATAATGGGCCTTGTTCACTCAATCGAATTTCGATATTTCTTACTACTAGAATAAAATTAATCACATAACTATTTAATAAAATCACCCTCAGCATCTTTCTCGTCAATACCTAACTTTGTTATTAACTAAAAAAATATATAAAAATTTTAAACTGCGCGCCTTAATTTAGAGCAATGGAATTGCGTTTGCGACGTTGCCGGTTATACTAGTAATCGAAGCCCCAAAAATTCGATGCTTGCACGACTTCCCGTGTGAGGCGCAGCCGAACAGAAGAAACACTCACTATACTGGTCATCAGAAAGTACACGACAGTTTATTTCAATTCAACGACAAGTTCGAACTTCGATAAATGTTTGATGTACCTAGTATTTTTCGGAAACACGCATAATGGGCCTTGTTCACTCAATCGAATTTCGATATTTCTTACTACTAGAATAAAATTAATCACATAACTATTTAATAAAATCACCCTCAGCATCTTTCTCGTCAATACCTAACTTTGTTATTAACTAAAAAAATATATAAAAATTTTAAACTGCGCGCCTTAATTTAGAGCAATGGAATTGCGTTTGCGACGTTGCCGGTTATACTAGTAATCGAAGCCCCAAAAATTCGATGCTTGCACGACTTCCCGTGTGAGGCGCAGCCGAACAGAAGAAACACTCACTATACTGGTCATCAGAAAGTACACGACAGTTTATTTCAATTCAACGACAAGTTCGAACTTCGATAAATGTTTGATGTACCTAGTATTTTTCGGAAACACGCATAATGGGCCTTGTTCACTCAATCGAATTTCGATATTTCTTACTACTAGAATAAAATTAATCACATAACTATTTAATAAAATCACCCTCAGCATCTTTCTCGTCAATACCTAACTTTGTTATTAACTAAAAAAATATATAAAAATTTTAAACTGCGCGCCTTAATTTAGAGCAATGGAATTGCGTTTGCGACGTTGCCGGTTATACTAGTAATCGAAGCCCCAAAAATTCGATGCTTGCACGACTTCCCGTGTGAGGCGCAGCCGAACAGAAGAAACACTCACTATACTGGTCATCAGAAAGTACACGACAGTTTATTTCAATTCAACGACAAGTTCGAACTTCGATAAATGTTTGATGTACCTAGTATTTTTCGGAAACACGCATAATGGGCCTTGTTCACTCAATCGAATTTCGATATTTCTTACTACTAGAATAAAATTAATCACATAACTATTTAATAAAATCACCCTCAGCATCTTTCTCGTCAATACCTAACTTTGTTATTAACTAAAAAAATATATAAAAATTTTAAACTGCGCGCCTTAATTTAGAGCAATGAAACTGGGTTTGCGACGTTGCCGGTTATACTAGTAATCGAAGCCCCAAAAATTCGATGCTTGCATGACTTCCCGTGTTCGGCTGCGCCTCACACGGGAATTTGTCACGCGCGCACGGAAAAATCTTTATTTCTAGACTCGTAATGAAATATACTATTTCGTGTTTTATTTACTATTAAGGTTCATAATCAAAATTAAAAAAAAAGTGTGAGGCAGGCCCATTGGTCCAGTATTTTCTGAAGGTGGTTTAACTAGACTAGAATATTTACAGCTCTTAAGGGAATCCATTGAATCAAGATGAGCCGAATATCGTTTGACAACAAAACGGTGCTCCAGCACATAAATCAAATTCTGTCAAGAGAAAATTAGACACTTTTGTAGAGTGGATTGGTTCAAATGGAACTATTTTACGGCCTGCCATAGAAGCCCAGACTTGACCCCACTCGATTTCTACAAGAGAAGTTTATTAAGAAGGTATGCCCTCTGAGCTGCACAAAATTGAAGCTTATAGAACACCTTCTACAATTCAATTTAATTTATAATAAAGTATCACGTTCCATCATATTGATATTTTCCCCAAGATTAAGAACAAAGAGTTAAGGGGGTAGATAATTATGTGAATAACCCTGTAGATACATATTTCAAATCAACCAGTACCTATGTCCACTCGAACGAAAAAAGAGGATAAACAAATAATAAATATCAACGTTGGCCGACGTCCGTTGTGAATCCCCTAACTAGCCGTGGTGGCGCTTTTCCACGGCACTGCCTACTACGATTTCGCGGCACCTAAATCATTTCGACCAGTGGGCGACAGATGGCGACGGCGCAGAGCTGTTAAAGAAATATTTTTTCACCGAATCACAGTTGTAACTTTTCGAGGAACTATACACGGTAACTTTTTTATATCGAGGCTTTTGTGATGGAAGTGACTGATGGCCGCGTCCGTTCGTAATTCCTTTTTAAAATTATTATTCAAAGGTACCGTACAAGACGACGGTTTTTTAACATCCCCGGCTTTAAGATATGCTAATATCTTTCGTAATATTCGACATTAAGATGACGAAAAAATTATTCAGCGTTCTAGGCGGTACCCGAGGTACCATCTGCACTGTGGGTACGAGGTACCCGAAGAGGTTGGTGCCACTCCCACCTCGGACAGGATCGTTTAATAACAGCGAAGAGATTTAAAAAATAATTATTAAAAGTTAACTTTTCGAGAAGTCCATAACAAAAATCCATTGAATTTTAATTGAGTTTTTCGCCACCAAACTGGTTAGAAGACAACTTTTTCAAGTTGCCTGGAAAATTAACAAATTCTTAACAGTAAATGAACTAAACTTTGAACTTGTAACTCAAAAAATATCTTCAACGAATTTGTTTCCTGAGCTTTCGGAGAATAAATCTTCCTCCTTTCTCAAAAATCTTGTCATGTCAAAGTGAAATGACAGATTAATAAATTTCAGGTTAAAATGTCATGACCACAGAAACAATAGCCTAGCCACCTGTCTGATATTGTACCCTGTGTTCTACCTAATTATTTATACAAATTTCTCTTTGAATAAGTGGCAATAATATTTTACTGAATTCCACTGAACATTCAGCAACACAGTTGTCTGTATTTCCTAGAATAAATGCTGATTCTTTAATTTTTCGTCTATTTCCTACTTCTTCTTTGAGAATTGGTTTGGAACTATCCCACAAAATCCTATGATTGTTATTAAAAGAGTGTTCACATATTTTCGACTTCGAAATTTGATTTTGCCTGATATAATTTTTATGTTCTTTTAAACGAACGTTAAATGGCCTACAAGTCTCCCCAACATAGAACTTTCCACATTCGCAAGGAATTTTATAAATGCAATTTTTTGAACTTTGTACCTCATTAAATGGTTTCGTTTTAACTAGCATCGATCTTAATGTATTTTTGGTTTTAAATACTGTTCTGATATTAAAACGATTGCCTATGCGTTTTAGCTTATCTGATAGTCCAGGAATATAAGGAATAATTAAATTTACTGGTCGGTCCACCAGATTTATTTCTCTAATTCTATTAGCATTGTTATTTTGTTGGCAATCCTGAAAAACTTGCTCAATAAATTCAGTAGGATAACTATTCTTCTCAAGAACATGTTTTATATGTTTAATTTCCTCCTCAAATTTTGTGTTATTAGAACAAATCGTTCTAGCCCTGTCATACAAACTTTTAATTACTCCTTTTTTAACACTAATACGATGATTGGAGTTGAAATGGAGATATCTATTAGTATGTGTTGGTTTTCTATAGACACTAGTTTCTATACTATCTGATTTCATTATAGAAACATCTAAGAAAGGTAACTGATTATTATTTTCAATTTCTAAGGTAAACTTAATAGAAGGTTCTTGCGAGTTTATAAAATTTAATAATGAATTTAAATCATCTACTCCATGTTCCCATATAACAAATATGTCATCTACATATTCTCCACCAAACATTAGGCTGGTGAACATATCTAGTCAACTCATTTTGTTCAAAATCTTCCACAAATAAATTGCTTAGCCATTCCAAATTCCTGCTGGTAAAATTCATTTCCTAGTTGAAAATAGGTGGTTTTAACACAGAGTGTTAGTTCTAGTATTGCATCTATATTCATGCAAATTTGTCCTTTCCACTAAAGTCTGATCATTTTCTAACTTTCTGCGTAAAATATTCAATGATTTGTCAACAGGGACATTAGTAAAAAGATTAACCACATCAAAGTTAGGAAATTGATGTTCCCTAATTTTTTCCAAAAAATGATTACTGTTTCTGATAAATGAATTTGAGTTTCCTACTAACGGATTAACAATTTTAAGTAAATATTTTGCCAACGAATGACATGGTGAATTTATTGAACTTACAATGGGGCGAAGAGGAATGTTAGTTTTGTGTATTTTTGGTAAACCATACAAGTGTGGAGGTTTTGAATGATGCAGAGTTAAGAGTGTCCTTTGTCTCTGTGTGATTTGTTCATTAAAACCAAAAATACATTAAGATCGATGCTAGTTAAAACGAAACCATTTAATGAGGTACAAAGTTCAAAAAATTGCATTTATAAAATTCCTTGCCAATGTGGAAAGTTCTATGTTGGGGAGACTTGTAGGCCATTTAACTTTCGTTTAAAAGAACATAAAAATTATATCAGGCAAAATCAAATTTCGAAGTCGAAAATATGTGAACACTCTTTTAATAACAATCATAGGATTTTGTGGGATAGTTCCAAACCAATTCTCAAAGAAGAAGTAGGAAATAGACGAAAAATTAAAGAATCAGCATTTATTCTAGGAAATACAGACAACTGTGTTGCTGAATGTTCAGTGGAATTCAGTAAAATATTATTGTCACTTATTCAAAGAGAAGTTAGTATAAATAATTAGGTAGAACACAGGGTACAATATCAGACAGGTGGCTAGGCTATTGTTTCTGTTGTCATGACATTTTAACCTGAAATTTATTAATCTGTCATTTTACTTTGGCGTGACATGATCTTTGAGAAAGGAGGAAGATTTATTCTCCGGAAGCTCAGGAAACAAATTTGTTGAAGATCTTTTTTGAGTTACAAGTTCAAAGTTTAGTTCATTTACTGTTAAGAATTTATTAATTTTCCAGGCAACTTGAAAAAGTTGTCTTCTAACTAGTTTGGTGGCGAAAAACCCAATTAAAATTCAATGGATCTGTTTACGCCACAAATAAATTTTAGAGAATATTTAATCAATAACACAAACTTATACAATAATTATTTCTCTCTTGAAGGTACAGGACACCCTGTATGCTCGTTTCTTAACGTTCCAATTCATCACTCTCCCGGCCACTAATAGATATCTTAACGAAGTAGATTTTGGTCTGGTCCACTTTGAAATTTCGATGGTATCTAATGCCCCATAATGCTCTTAAATGTTCGACCGTGGGACAGGCCGATAAAATCAACCAAATATTCCTCCGACTCGTTATGTGATATTATTAATATACAGTTATGTCAAATTCGGTTCGGCGAAAATATCAAACGCGGTTGGTTACACAACAAAAAAATGCGTCTCCTGTTCAAACTTCCAGATGGCGCCAGAGAAAGACGCCCTGTATATTTCGTATTGGACCTTTGCGCGTCAAAACAACGTCCTGTTGACCCTTCAAGGGCAGTCCGTGGCATACTTGACTCGCCAGATGCCTTTAAAATTCCTATTTTGCTCAACTTGGACACCCTGCAGAATTGAACTCCCTGTATATTTTGTGTCCAAAGTTGGTATCTGGGGGTTCTCAGGTGTCAGGTTTTAAAGTAAGTAAAGTAAAAAATCGCCAAATGGTTTTTGTGAAAATCGGGGTTATAAAAAAATCGTAGCCGGCCCTGTATTTGCATTTTGAAAATGGTAGGAGGATCGAAAGAAGCGGCTTTGGTGGCCAAAAAAGTTTAGGCGATTATCTCCAAAAATAAACATTTTATGGATTTGTATAAGTTTAAAAATAGACACCTTATACAGTGTGGTCATTTAAGTGTGCAACATATAGATTCAGGGTAACCGTACTTCGAGTCTATGCATGGGGATCTCGGTTATCTTAAGAAATACGTACGAGGTCGGTTAAATTAGGTTAAGTTGCGGAATTCGATGCCGAGTAACATGGTAAAAAGAATTTTGGCTGGCCCTTTTCGTTTTGAAAATAATGCGAAAAAACTGAAAATTCTCGTTTTCATTTTTATTTTTTTAAACGAAAACTAATGGCGCTGGACATTTTTAAGTTAAACATTATTAAGGCACTTTTTTACAGGGAATCTAAATATGACCTCGCATTTTTTTCTCGCCTCCCTGGACAAAGATATGACGATCAACTTTTGTTTTTCTTATGGGCGCCATATTGGATTTTTGCATTTCTAAAAAGAGGATTTTTTTCTGGTTAAAACGATATGTCACACATTATGCTTTACTTTGTTTTTCTTGTCGTAATCGTAATATCAAATTAATCGTTTTTGCATAGAGTGCGCCTTGGTAACGTAAGACCCATAATGTTTGACGTTTTTGCATGGAGTGCCTTGGAAACATAAGCCCCATGTAACGTTTGATATTTTAGTACAATTTAAAGTGTCACGGATACTTTATTTTACTGAAAAAATTTAATTTTCACATGAAGAAAAGCGCGACATGATTCAAATTTATTATTCCTCAAATATAAATGACATCGAATGGATATTGGACGAGCCATAAACAATTTAAGGAAACGTGCTGCATTGTGCCTTGAGGAACAAGGAGGACAAATTGAACATTTATTGTAAAATAGGATTGTCTACTATAGTCTAGGTTTTTGTTGTTCTTGTGTTTTCAGTTTGACTCTTTTAGTGTTAATGTGTTATATATGGCAAATGACGAATAAATAACAAGGTCTCAGATCATACTCTCGTGGTACGTTTATGATTTATTTAATCAATAAATTTAACATGAACTGAATTTTTACTGAACCGTTAAACAATATTCCAAAGCACACTTCGCAGCAATGGGTAACTAGGCTTATGTTTCCAAGGCACTCTATGCAAAAACGTCAAACATTATGGGGCTTACGTTTACAAGGCACTCTATATGCAAAAACGGTTAATTTGAAATTACGGCAAGAAAAACAAAGTAAAGCATAATGTGTGACATATCGTTTTAATCAGAAAAAATCCTCTTTTCAAAAATTGAAAAATCCCATATGGCGCCCATAAGAAAAATAAAAGTTTATCGTCATATCTTTGTCCAGGGAGGCGAGAAAAAAAATGCGAGGTCATATTTAGATTCCCTGTAAAAAATTGCCTTAATAATGTTTAACTTAGAAATGTCCAGCGTCATTCGTTTTCGTTTAAAAAAATAAAAACGAAAACGACAATTTATAGTTTTTTCGCATTATTTGCAAAACGAAAAGGGCCAGCCAAAATTTCTTTTTACCATGTTACTCGGCATCGAATTCCGCAACTTTGCCCTAATTTAAGAGGGGGTTGCCGACAGCGAAAGTGACGTTATAGATTTCGTATTTTTTTAAGTTGTATAGCATAAAATCTAATTACATTTTACCTGGCAAAAATTTAGTACAAACATCTTAAAAGTATATGCAATGGAATTATTATTTTTCCCAAGGTTTTCATAACCTATAAAACAAAACGCTGCTTGTAAGATCTTATGATTAAAATGAAGACAGAGATGTTTGTACAAAATTTTTGCCAGGTAAAATGTTATTAGATTTTATGCTATAATGCTATACAACTTAAAAAAATACGAAATCTAACGTCACTTTCGCTGTCGGCAACCCCCTCTTAACCGACCTCGTATCTCTTAAGATAACCGAGATCTCCGTGCATAGACTCGAAATACGGTCACCCTGAGAATTTCCAATTTCTTAATAAACATTTAAATTAAAAATTTTGCACCTTAAATGAGAGTTTTTTAATATACACATTATCATTGTTCAGAAGAATTTTTGCGTAATTTTAAATTTTGTTTAATATCTTTGCAACCAACTGAAGTATGTGATTCCCTAAAAAATTAAAAATCTAAGATAATTTTATAAATATGCTTGAATTCGAACCAAGTTATGAAAAATTGATTTAATTTTGATTGATTTATGAATTTGTTTAGGGTGAATATTAAAACAATTTTTTTTAGAAGATTATTAATGTTTTTAAAAAATATTTTTTTTCTTAGGAAGCCATGCCTTGGTATTTAGGCATAACTTTTAATTATAGACAACGTTTCTTAATAACATTTTGCTGAATTTTTTGAAATAAAGGTACTTTACTCTTGTACAATTTTTATATTTTTTACCTACCCTGTATGCTGTTTGACTTGCAACCATTCTATGTGGGCCTAATAATATGAGTATCGAACATGCACCAACTTTCGGGAATATTTGTATTTTCCTTGTGCAATTAATAAAAAAAAATCCATATGTTGCACACTTAAATGACCACACTTGACTGTATAAACTTTTTTGAATATTATTAAAAATTGCCGAAAATGGCGTTAAATCACAAAATGTTGTAAAGAAAAGTTGTTTTCCTTTCAATGTTATATCGCTATACCAGACTTCAGACCTCTAGAAAATAGTTTATTTCTTTTAATTTTTTTGTTTTCGGATCACTCTGTAAATACTTTATTAATTGTTATTGTAATTGTAATCCAATGCCGACTACGTCAGTTTCTAGGAGTAACATCTTAATAAATCTCATTAACGTTTTTTTAGAAAAATTTAGTCTAAGAATTCATTTGGGGCCCAATTTTCCGAACACAGAGACACTTTCCTACGGAATATTTATTTTTATGTCTTTGTTTTTTTATTAATAACGACTTTTTCACACTACCTACGAAGCTACGGCTTCCATAAAACAGAAATTCAATTTTGAAATCGATAAATCACCAAGGAGCCTATAACTAAAATTACTTCGAGCAGTAAAAATGACAAAAAATGTAATTGCCTGGCATGGGTGCACTCTGGGCCTTCCGTTGACATTTACAACGGAATAAATCTACTGGATATCTCCGAGTTTAAAATTGGAAAATTGCCGATATTCTTATTATGGAAAAGGAAATACTTTGTATGATGCTAAATGTCAATTTCTTCTATGGGAATTTTGACCCTCGGCCAACACAATAACGTTCTCAGTTTTCAAATATTCAGATGTGTATATTTTAACAATTTTTCTATTATTTGGAAAACTTTCTAGAACGTATATGGGATTGCAATAATTTTATTATATTCTTCAAGCATTGCGTGGGATAAAATTAATTAGGATGCCCCTATAAAAATTGATAGAACTACTTTTTTTACTGCTTTTTTATATGGGTTTTATATGGTATCAATTTTATTGGGAAATAAAACAAATAAATAAAAGTATGAAATTGAAAACTGTTCTGTCCAATAATTCGATTAGAGACAAAATTTTTTAAATTATATTCCATCGCCACCTGCTTGTAGTTACCATATTCAGTAAACCTCATTGAAATCTGAGACCATACAACCCTGTTAGAAAAAAACCATGCAAGGCGTATTGAATTCGAATCGTAATTTTATTGCTACTACCGGCTTTCTATTTTTCTTTTCAATTCCAATCAAAGTACCTTTGCCACGATCGCAGTGCTATAACAACAACAACAAAACGTGCTTCTAGACCCAACAGGAAAATACAGGCTGCATAGGTTTTCTAACTATTCATTACTATTTCTATTCCAACTGGTATATTTATGAACAATAGAAAGTGATAATGGGCATAAGCACTCAAAATTAACAAAAAGAAAAACTTCATGTTATTTGCCAATCATCAGTACGGTGTAACATTATTAAAAAGCTGCAAATGTGCTGTTGGCTCCTGCCTGGACTTCATTTGTTGCTTCCCAAATCATGCCTATCTTTTGATTTGGTTAGGTAACGTTACACCGTACTGATGATTGCCCAATAGCATGAAACACGTGTATGCGGTTACTAGTTTCTTCTTTTTGTTAATTTTGAGTGCTTATGCCCATTATCACTTTCTCTTGTAATAGTTATTTATGTACCAAGGCACTGAAGTTCAACTTTTTATGACTCATGTGGAGTTTAGTTGCTGAGGCCTCTGGCCGAGGCAAATAAACCACATGAGTCATAAAAAGAACTTCAGTGCCGAGGTACATATTATATTTTTTTTGAAATCGGGAAAAAATGTTTTATTAGGCAAGAAAATAATAATAAGGGATCACCCGTCCACGAACCGACTACGCGCGGCGTTGCTTGACTTTACCGATCGCTCTACCTTGGACAAGTATAATGATGTACGGCACCTTCTGACAGAAAAACCAAACTGCTGCTTCTTGTGCAGCCTACACAACAAATCTATTGATTTTCAAATTTACTAAAATATGTATACTGAAGGATTGCGCTTCTGTAGGAAACAATTTCGCAATGTGTACGAAAAGTTAAATGAGCCTTTATCGGCCGGGTTTTGAATATTTGGTCACTTTTGACGGGCAATTTCTCCGCGTCTGACGTTTGATGTTTACATCTCGCCAAGGCCTACTTATTGAAAAAATCGTACAATAATGGGCTACATTATTGTACGATTTCTGTGCTTTTAATGACGATTTTGGGACATTTTAATGCCGATTTCAAGAAAATACATTTACACTCACTAATCTTACATCCTTTATGAACAATAGTAGTAGGAATGGACCTAATAGGTCTTTACTCATTTTGGGTGTTTTTGGGTGTTTTTCTCAAAAATCTCGGTTATTATTAAAGCTAGAGGGTTGCGGTTTTCACGTCACTGTACTACTTTTTTGAGGGCAATTTGGTGGACCAATCAGCTTTTAGATAAGTTTTATAGTTTCCGCGCATTGGCGCAACTGAAATTTTCGATATTTTGGAAACCTCTCTCCTGGCTACAACTTATAAACCTATATCGACAAATTTAATCAACTATTTTTATAGATTTTTTGGCGTAGAATCGAATGGAATAATTAGTTTTTTGGTAGCGTTAATAGTTTTTTAAATATGAACTATGGTTTCCATTTAAAAAAATATATAACTAAAAGTCAATACAATAAATTTGACAGTTCTGTTAATCTTAATTTTTGGCCAACTTGACCAGCATAAAATTCGAAAAAAATCGGAAATTTGAGACGCTGTGGAGAAAAACATCCTGTATATTTCTTCTTGCAATTTCTTCCATCAACACTTTGGGTCGTTCAGTTAATTCTTCCACTGTTTTGAAATCATTCCATGGCATGCTTGACTCGCCAGGTGCCTTTGAAGTCCCTATTTTGCTCAACTTTAACACGGTGTAGAACCGAACACCCTCTACATTTTTTGTTCAAATTTAGTATATGGGGGTTTTGGGGTGTCCTGATTAACGCTGTTGTGTCAGATTTTAAATAAAAAAATCGCTAAATGGTTTCTTTGAAAATCGGTTAATTAAAAAAATCGTAGCCGTCCCTGGATTTGCATTTTGACAAAAGTAAAAACGTCAAAAGAAGCGTTTTTTGAAGACCTTTCGAACAAAAAAAGGTTTTTGAAAATATCTCACAAAATACATTTTTTATCGATTTGTATACACTTAAAAGTAGACACCCTGTATGAAGTGAAACAGGTATGGTCCTGGGAAAAATATATTTGATGACGTCATAACCTATATAAAAGCAAGCCCGAGTGGTCCTACAAGAAACCCACCTGCCAAATTTTTACTGGCTGTTTTTGTTTGCCCTAAATAACCCTGGGGCGTCGAGTTTGGGACACCCTGTACATTCCCAACAGGAGAATTAAATACCGAGCATCGTTTGTCGAAAATTTTAAATTTAGTTGCGATCTCGTCTTTACTATGAAAGCGAGTCCCTGTTTATTAAATTTATCATTCTGTTGCATTCCTAGAAAATACTCGCGCGGCATAAAAACAACAATTATCGCTAAACGAATTAACAACATCCTTTCTAAATACTTAAAGGAAGGCGGACAGTGCGGTACTAGTTATTCTGACGTAACAACTATTAATAGCTGCAGGTAACAGGAAAATATTTAGCAACCTATCGTTTCCCATGGTTGTTATAATCTCCTTATCTGATAAACAGATGAGGCTGGTATCCTTATCCAAGCCAGATTGTTTTAGCGATAATATATGGTTAAGAAACGCTCAATACGCTTAATATTTTTCTTTTATTTTTGTTTGACTTTTGAATAGTTTGAATTTTTTGAATCACCCTGTATTCCAAACTATCACAGATATTGAAAAATACCAAGAGGCAAAAATGACATAAAACATAAAGGAGCATCTCTCGGCGTATAATACACCTCCTCTCCAGTTTCAACCTTTTATACGACAAAACTCTTTAAATTCTCGATAATTTTCGAACATTTTTTTCCGTTGCGTTTTTGTTAGCCAACGAATTAATACTAAAAAAAAAACAAGTCTGGAGGGTCAAAATTCGCGGTAGCCGGGCACCGGAAAACCCAAAGTCAGTGTGTCAGTGGCACGTGACTTGAAAGCCACCGCGCCTCCTTGATGTTGTGACCGGATTAATAACGAATGAACGTAGAGTGGCGCTTGCATCGGAAACAAAAGAAATACGAAGGTGGAATAACGACGAAAATAGTGACACCAAACGCTACGTATATAGGTACAGTATTTCTAAAGTCATAAAAATAAAATAAATAATAAAAATTTCTAATTGGCGTCCCAAAAAGAATAAAGGACATAAGCGTCACGCAGTTTTCAAAAATATGCATATTCTACGAGCAACATAATATTTCACTTTTAAGGTTTTTTTTAAGGTTGTCGTCAAACACAACGTAAAGGTTGATGCACCATAATAATATACAGGGTGTTCGAAAAATAGACGGATATATTTTAGAGGGTGATTCCCTGTTAAGAAATATGAAAAAAAGTTTCTATAAACATGGGTCCGGAAATGCAGAGTTTTCAAGATAGAGGATGTTAAATAAAAAAAAATAAAACATGAAATTATTAATGTCTTAAAAATTATTTACTCGATTCTGTTGAAATTTGGCAATGTTATTTGTTGTATTAAGAGGCTAATTTCGCCCTAACTAGATTAAATTTATTAAGTCCAGTGGCGTCCCGGGGGGCACCTTAGCGAATATTATTATCAAAAAAATGTACGCCACTACCTTTTTTGTAACTTTAATATTTTTTGTTTGATTAAGCATCTAAAAATACAACTTCTTTCCCTCTTGTATTGTTTTCCTATCTCACTTCGTTTTCGAGAAAAAAAAAATAAAAACCGTTTTATTGCATGTCACTGGACAAAATTGGTTGTAGTGTACTTTATGTTATGATATTGGAAAAGTTGCAATAACACTCTTTCCTAGAAATGCTTTTGATTATTTGTTTTCCAAGGCACTTGTGATTTTTTTTGCAAAAATTGATAAACCAATTTTGTCCAGTGACATGCAATATATTTAACATCCTGTATCTTGAAAACTCTGCATTTCCGGACCCATGTTTATAGAAACTTTTTTTCATATTTTTTAACAGGGAATCACCCTCTAAAATATCTCCGTCTATTTTTCGAACACCCTGTATAATATTGTCAAAAGGTCTCTAAAAAGACATATCTATCGATTAAAACTATTTACGCAATATATCATAAGATATGTAAAATTATGGGACGCCTATCCACCGCACTTCGCTGCACAAGTGGCCAGCCGTCAAACAGTGTAACCCATGCAAGTGTTGGTGATATTATATAAAGGCGAGCATGCAGTCACTTATTGTTTCTACTACAATATCTATCTTCTCTGTCTCCTTCATCTCTTTTTACTATTAATACCAGGTTAAAAAAGTGTTTTGTCTCGTATTTTATTGCCGAGGCGCCTGTTCTCGACCTACCTATATACCCTGGTAAAATATAAATGAACTCACTTGGAACACAGTGCATTTACCACGCTCTGCTCTGCTACTGGTAAAAATACCAGACTTATCAAAGCACCCGTATAAAATTCAAAGGTTTTTATGCTGTTCCAAGTGACTTCGTTTATACCATACTAACATTTTTGTTCGAAACAGTTTAAATGCACAGTGGGAAAAGATTACCTATCCAAGTTTTTTTAGAACACCATGTATTATGTATATACAGTGTGTCCCAATTTGATACTGGACACCTCAGAAATATATGAAGGGCAAGGAAAAATGGTCTCTATTTTTTTATTGGTAGTCCCAAGGGAGAGTATCTCATAGGCGGTGGTATTTGGATGGGGTAATTATTTCATGGCCTGCTATGATTTTTTAAAATAGCAAATTTTCAAGAAACCCCATTAGGGATTTTTTTTACGACAAAATGTTATTAAGAAAACTTGTTCAGAATGAAAAACTGAGTAGATACGCCTACTTTGATTTTTAGATTTATCTCCCACTTTTTTCTTAGAAAAGTGTCATTTTTGGAGCTCTCACGTCAAAATTTTATTTTTTCACGATAACCAAGTTTCTTTCATAATATTTTGACGTGAAATAGCTCCAGAAAGGACACATTTCTAAGAAAAAAGTGGGAGAAAAAGGCGAAAAAGCTAAAAATCAAAGTAGGCCTAGATTTTTGAAATTTTGCAGTTCTAATCAGATTTTCATTCTGAACAAATTTTCTTAATAACATTTTGTCGTAAAAAAATCCCTAATGGGGTTTCTTGAAAATTTGCTATTTTAAAAAATCATAGCAGGCCATGAAATAATTACCCCACTCAAATACCACCGCCTACGAGATATTCTCCCTTGGAACTACCAATAAAAAAATAGAGGCCATTTGTTTTCCTTCTCCTTCATATAATAGTTCTGAGGTGTCCAGTATCAAAATGGGACACACTGTATGTACCATAATTACATTTTTAAAGTCCACGATAAATTTTAAATAATTTTATGAATGATGATCTATATCTATAAATTTAACTGTTTTCGAAATATTGAAGTTTTTAATTAAGGTTTTAATTGTTAAATTAAATAGGATAATATGAATGTGTTCAATCAAGCGTTTTCATGTTTAATGATTATTAAAATACCTTTTGTTAAAAAGATATATCATGCTAAACAAAATATATGTATCTGTTTTATGAATGAATAAAATTGAAAATACAAAAACCTTTTTAAAAATAAGTTTTTTATTTAAGCCATGTAAACGAATGAAATAAAAAATAAAATAAATCTAGGTTTTCTTTAAGATAATTCAATGCCAAATTGGGACAAGTTTTTGTAAATCAAAAACCTTGTGGTGTGAAATGTTCATAAAAGTAGGTTTACAAAAACTTGTCGCAATTTGGCATTGAATTATCTTATTTTTTTATTTTATTCGTTTTAGTACATGGCTTAAATAAAAGCTTGTTTTTAAAAAGGCTTTTTATTTTCAATTTTATTTTGTGCTTTTTAGTACCTCTTTGATTCCCATGACAGGAGGGTGGTAAAGAAATTTAGTCAGTCATCTTGGGGCGGCCGCCATATTGGATTTCGTATGAAGTCATTCACCTTATTGTTTTCTACCCGTCGAGCCCTTTTATTCGATACACATGTTGGGTATCAAATAGGTAATCTGCCATCTTGGAGCGGCGGCCATTTTGAAAGTATCACAATATTAAGTATTGCATATTGCATTGTAACCGGAACTAAAGGTGTATGCAAAATTTCAGCTCAATCGGATGTCAGGAAGTGGTTCTAATTCAGCTTGCAAGATTCGATCCACACTAACAGATGAAGTTAAATAAAAGCTTGTAAAAATGAGTTTTATTGGTATGATATTTTTATAAAATTTAAAAAATTTACGTATCTTTCTAGTTGAAAATTTATTATTTACTGTTACAATGTAAATTATTTCAATACCCTTATAAACTTATAAGGTACCTACCTACTTGTGTAAGATGCGAGGTCTGTTAATTTTTTCCCATGAAATTTGGTAGGTATACAAAGGTTAGAAGCAATGCCAAATGACGCCATGCCAGATTTTTAATAAAAAAACCTAATAGGTATGGTATATTCTGAAAATTGACCATTTTAAAAAATAGATTTCTGGAGCGAGCAAACGCGATCACACCACGGGCGTAGCCAAGGAGGGGGGGGGGTTTCGGGGGTTCAAACCCCCCCCCCCCCCGATATAAGCAAAATATTACCTAATATTATACCGAAAAAATACGAGGAGTGAAGAGTTAAATTATTATTACGTTTGAATATATTATGTAGTAATAGTAGCGCCTAGCGCCATCTTTTGACGAGAGGCAGACGCAGTTGCAGCCGAACTATTTTGTATTGTAGGGACACTTTGCGTTGTTTCTCGATTATTCGCCACGCCCCTCGGTCGAAATGAGCGGAACTTTGTGGAAGTTCGTGGAAGTTTCTGGACGGCGCGTGACCGCGCTTACGGCAGTATTGTTCCATGCGAACTCGAAGCGAATAAAAGTGAAAAGTGGTGAACGAATAGTGAAGAGAATTAAGTGTACCGTGTAAGTGAGTAATTTTAGTGCACTGTTATTCGATGACCTTGTTAAGGATAGATACGTGAATCATTATTACTGTCGAAAAATGGAGGGGAAAAAAAGGAAGGGTGATAAACCTAAAGGTATGGACTACTGGAAAAGTGGTGTAGTCAAGGTCAAGGGGTTTCTAATAAAGAAACAAATTTGGATTTAGCTATCAAAGCTTCAGCTACCTTGCATGCTGATAAGAAGACTGCCTACCCCGAAATCTAGTTTGGAATGCCTAGATATGTGCGATAAAAACCTTTATCCTAATATTTACACATTACTACAAATCGTGGCTACCATTCCTGTATCCACTGCTACCCCAGAAAGGTCTTTCTCGAGCCTAAGGAGACTGAAAAACTATTTACGAAACACTACAAGTGAAACAGAACATTCACTATGGAACAGAAATTCATGCAGATGAAGTAGTGGATATATTTAAAAGAAAAAGCCGAAGATTTCTTCTTCAATGGTTTTAGATTTAGCGCAGAGGAACGAAATTAATTTATCCATTTCATTTAAAGTTAAGAACTTTATAAATATGTCGTAGTTTTTCGGATGAATATATAGATATTAAATTTCATGTAAGTATATTTTTGTTGTTTTATTTACTTCTCAAACTAAACCCCCCCCAAAACTAAATCCTGGCTACGCCCGTGGATCACACTGTAGATAAAATTAAAGTATTTCTTACGGGCACGTGGGCTCTTGCCTCGTTCTTAATACCCGACGGCTTAGCATTGCAACGCACGCACCACACGCCCACGCGCTAGCGGAAATAAACTCTCCTATTGAAGATAATGGAATTAAAACAAAACCAGACACCGAAATTATATGCAGATCCCCGTAGCCCTGTAATCAGAATTTCGGCCGCCCTCATGCCGCTCGCTTCGATTTGCATAATTCGGGACGTGTTAATTCGTGTTCTGTGTCAACACTAAACAGGGAAACCCACGCGACCACGCGAATACTCCGAGAGAGATCATAATAGAGACTGGGGTCGCTAATTACGAAATAGTGAATGGGATCGGGTGAGGACAGTTTCTGGAATACGCTGCTACGGAAGCTTCTTAAGAGTCGCGTAAAAAAAACAACCGCGAATCGCCATGAAAGTGTGCCAAACGTTGTTTCCATCGGTCGAGAAATAAAAAAGTTAAAATGTAACATACAAATAATTTGTAACAAATTATTTGTTAAAAATTATTTGTTACAAATTATTTGTTACAAATTATTTGTATGTTACATTTTAACTTTTTTATTTCTCGACCGATTGAAACAACGTTTGGCACACTTTCATGGCGATTCGCGCTTGTTTTTTTACGCGACTCTTAAGAAGCTTCCGGAGCAGCGGAATTATTATACAGGGTGAGTTTTTTTCGATGCCCACTTTGGGGATCTCGGAAACTAGCAGAGCTAGAGCAAAGGTTAAAGGGGGAAAGAATTGCAGTTCTGAATGCTCGATCTAATGCCCCTTTTGGATTTTTAAAAAAGTTCATGGCTCACTAGATATTTTGAAAAGAGTGATTTTTTGCTATTTCATCAGATCTCTGTAGCTCCGTTATTTCTGATTATACAGAAAATCTGTAGAGACAAAAATTGTAGATAATTTTGTGCTTAATAAGATAATCTTATCCACTTTATTATGTTGTTTGTGATTTTTGAGATATGACATAAACTTGTGTTTTTTTAAATGTAAATCATAGTTGGCTGTGGCCTTATAAAATCGGCCATTTTTTCAGCTTTCTAAAGATATAACACTCGGCATAGTTATTATACAAAATAAAAGAGCTATGGCTAATTTTCTGATTTTTTTAAATTTTCACATAGTCAGCCATGAAATATTTTCATAATAATTACATTCTATTTTATAATTAGACATACTTCAAACTTTCTAATATTTTGTTTTTAGCTGGTAACAAAATGTAACAAAATGAAACAAAAATTAAAAAACTCAAATTCAAATTATCATTATTTTAAAAGGTCACCTTTTAAAATAAAAACGGAGTTCAAACAATCCACCATTGTTATTTATGCAAATATTGCATCTTTTTAAAACTGAATTTTTGTCGCCTTCCTTAGAGAGCGCCTGTCAATACTGGCAATTGCTTCTAAAACAGCTGCTCTTAATTCAACAATTGTCTCATACTTTATTTTGTACTGTTCCCCACAAAAAGAAATCCAAAACAGACAAATCGGGGGATCGGGGCTGCCAGGAAATAGGTGTATTTCTCCCTTTCCAACTATTTGGATAGAGCTGATCTACGTAATTTCTTACGGGTGGAGCTCCATCATGATAATTTTTGTTTTATTTTGTTGCATTTTGTTACCAGCTAAAAATAAAATATTTGAAAGTTTGAAGTATGTCTTATTATAAAATAGAACGTAATTATGAAATATTCCATGGCTGACTATGTGAAAATTTAAAAAAATCAGAAAATTAGCCATAGCAATTTTATTTAATATAATAACTATGCCGAGCATTATATCTTTTGGAAAGCTCAAAAAATGGCCGATTTGATAAGGCCACAGCCAACTATGATTTACATTTAAAAAAAGACAAGTTTATGTCATGTCTTAAAAATCACAAACAACATAAAAAATCGGATTAGATTATCTTATGTAAAATTATGTACAATTTTTGTCTCTCCAGTTTTTCTGTATAATCAGAAATAACGGAGCTACATCTGAGATCTGATGAAATAGCAAAAATCACTCTCTTCGAAATATCTAGTGAGCCATGAACTTTTTTAAAAATCCAAAAGGGCATTAGATTGAGCATTAAAAACTGCAATTCTCTCCCCATTTAACCTTTGTTCTAGGTCTGCTAGTTTCCGAGATCCCCATAGTGGGCATCGAAAAAAACTCACTCTGTATACAGCAGGCGCGGTTTCTCCATAAGGTCAATTTGGTCAATGACACGCACCTAATTTATTTCAATGTTTAATAATAAACCATATTTAGAAAATTTCAAGAATAATTCATTCCTATCCGCAAATTTTATTAAATGGTCAAACTTTATTAAATGGTCTGTATGCCATTTCAAAATATTGTACAGGGTGTTCGGGAAAAAATTCCCAATATCAACATCGAAAAATTGAAAAATCTCATTTTTTTCAAATGGAACCCATATTTTTTTATTGCACCATTGAAATGCTTGTGAAAAGACAGTTCAAAAAGATATAACACACTATATGTCTAAATCAAGCGGTTGCTTCGTTATTACGCAAAATAGTCCCAAGTTCACCGTTTATAAATAACTCATAATATACTTTATATAATTTATTCTACAACATATACAAATAAATTTCGGTAGACGTGCGAACATCGGATTATTAGATCCATGAATGCATCCAATTTTGGCAAATTTTCGGATTTATTACGTGTTATGTTTGTGCATCTACTATCTACTGTAAACTGAGTAGTAGCAATTACAAATATTATCAAGTACCCTATTATTATAGGTGCCTAATATATTCGTATAGATATTCAGCAATCAAAACTACTGTAATTTTTTTATTTTTCATCCGATTTTAGCCGGTTTTTTTCTGAAGATAGGTCACAAAAAAACAACCATTTTTTTTACTTTGGTGCAAAATTTCAGGTCTTAATCTCAAGTTTCAAGGCCTACTATACGAATTTTTTTCTAGTAAAAAATGGCGAAAACCATTTAGCGATTTTTTTATTTAAAATCTGACACAGCTTTAATCGGGACACCCTAAAACCGCCACATACCAAATTTGAACAAAAAATATGCAGGGTGTTCCATTCTGCAGGGTGTCAAAGTTGAGCAAAATAGGAATTTTAAAGGCATCTGGAATGTCAGATGGATTATCAACAGGACTACTCAAAGTGTTGGTTTGCAAAGATTCAATACAAAAATGTACGGGGTCTTTTTCTCAGGGCCATCTTAAAATGCTGAATTTTTATTAAACTTTACACCGGCCAGGACTGCTCTGGAATCGTTCAAAAATATTAATAAACACAAAAGTAATTTATTTCTTTACAAAATGCCAACTAACAATTAAAAACAATTTAAATTGTTGGACCTTTATCAATAAAGTCACTGTCTGACGATACATTTTCTGTGCGTTTCCTGTTGTGGCACATCAGCCACCTTAACTTACATGGACTTACCGACTCTCAGGCTTCTGTATTTTAGACATAGTTAGTTTATAGTGTCTGGGGCTGGTTTTCGTATTTTTTACTAGAAAAAAATTCGTAGTAGGCCTTGAAAATCGAAATTAAGATCTGAAAATTTGCACCAAAGTACCTAGAGTTTTTTTCGACCTACCTTCAGGAAAAATACCGGCTAAAGCCGGATGAAAAATAAAAAAAATACGGGGGGTGCTTCCATTTCAAATGGGCCACCCTGTAGAATAGTTTTTCTGCAGTAACAAGTTTTTAAAATTTTTAGGAAGTTCAAAATTATTAAAAAATTGCAAAAAACAAAATCAACAAAACACATGGGATTTTTGTTTATTAATTGCACAACCAAAATACAGATATTGCCGAAAGTTGATGCATGTTCGATAATCATATTAGGTGCAGTTAGAATAGTTGCAAATTAAACAGCATATTATAGGGTAGGTCAAAAATATAAAAATTTTACAAGAGTAAAGTACCCTTGTTTCAGAAAATGCGACGAAATTTTATTAAGAAAAGTTGCGTTAAGAATTAAAAGCTATGCCTAAAAACAGCAAATGTACCCCCCTAAGAAAAAAATTTTTCGTCATTTAATTTTCAGTTTATTAATAAACATTTAAAATATAAATGTTTCACCTTAAATAAGAGTTTTTAATATACATATTATCATTACTAATGTTTAACCTTGTTCAAAAGAATTTTTGCGAAATTTTAAAGTTTTGTTTAATATCGTTGCAACAAACATGAAGCTTGTGATTCCCTAAAAGATTAAAAATCTAAGGTAGGTAATTTTACAAATATGCTGGAATTTTAAAACAAAGTTATGCGAAATTGATTTAATTTTGATTAATTTATCAAAGTGTTTAGGGTGAATATTAAAAACTTTTTTTTTGGGAAAATATCATTGTTTTAAAAAAAAATCTAAGGGGGGCATGTTTTGGTAGGTAATTTAGGCATAACTTTTAATTCTAGATAACTTTTCTTAATATCATTTTGCTGAATTTTTTGAAATAAGGGTAGATAGATACTTTACTTTTTTACTTTTTTATTTTTTTACCTACCCTGTATGCTGTTTGACTTGCAACCATTCTAAGTGCGCCTAATGTGATTATTGAACATGAATCAACTTTCGGAAATATCTGTATTTTGGTTGTGCAATTAATAGAAAAAATCCCATAATATATGTTGCACATACTTAAATGACCACACTGTATATAAAATCGAAAAAGAAGCAACTTTTTCGAGTAAAGCTTTTTGAAATTTTAACAAATAAACCCATTTCTAACGATATTTATTTTTTAAGTGTCGCATTTAAATTAAAAAAAAATTCCACATGGTGCGAAATTTTCGGAGGACACTGTATAGAGACCACCCATCTGTATAATCTCCATGATAATATTCTTCCTAGGACACATTCTAAAAACCCAACCAAGCAAAAATACCACTTTACTTTTCTCTCGGCGCCGTTATACTTTTTTAATTCGTATGAAACGCCAAGAAATCTAGTGCATCCGGAATTCGGAAGGCCTCGTAGCAATCAAGCAGGCGGCGGCTACCGCTAGATCTTCCATTGTTTTCGGTGGGAGACTCCTGTGGGAATCTCGGTGTGCCGTGACCTGTGGCGGGGGCGCGGGGGGGCAATTATCGGCTTCCGCTTGCGAAATGTCGCTGTTATTTAGCGAAATCAGTATCTATATAATATGGGTTTCATAAAAGGCCAGAATCTTTAATGCGAGATTCTTTTCATTTTACATTTATCAGAACATTTTGAATGACTTTTCTAGTCCGTTTTTATATTATTATACAGGGTGAGTTTTTTTCGATGCCCACTATGGGGATCTCGGAAACTAGCAGAGCTAGAACAAAGGTTAAATGGGGAAAGAATTGCAATTTTGAATGCTCATTCTAATGTCCCTTTTGGATTTTTAAAAAAGTTCACGGCTCACTAGATATTTTGAAAAAAAAGTGATTTTTTGCTATTTCTTCAGATCTCTGTAGCTCCGTTATTTATCATTATACAGAAAAACTGTAGAGACACAAATTGTAGATAATTTTGGGCTTAATAAGATAATCTGATCCAATTTTTTATGTATGTATGTGATTTTTGAGATATGACATAAACTTGTGTTTTTTTTTTAAATGTAAATCATAGTTGGCTGTGGCCTTCTAAAATCACCCATTTTTTGAGCTTTCCAAAGATATGATACCCGACATAGTTATTACAAAAAAATAAAAGAGCTATGGCTAATTTTCTGTTTTTTTTTTAAATTTTCACATAGTCAGCCAATGGAATATTTTCATAATTACGTTCTATTTTATAATTAGACAAACTTAAAACTTTCTAATATTTTGTTTTTAGCTTGTAAGAAAATGTAAGAAAATAAAACAAAAATTAAAAAACTCAAAATTCAAATTATTATTATTTTGAAAGGTCACCTTTTAAAATAAAAAAGGTGTTAAAACAATCCACCTTTATTATTTATGCAAATATTGCATCTTTTTAAAGCTGAATTTGTCGCCTTTCTTAGAGAGCGCCTGTCAATACTGGCAATTGGTTCTAAAACAGCTGCTCTTAATTTAACAATTGTCTCATACTTTATTTTGTACTGTTCCCCACAAAAAGAAATCCAAAACAGACAAATCGGAGGATCGGGACTGCCAGGAAATAGGTCTATTTCTCCCTATCCAACTATTTGGATAGAGCTGATCTATAGGTAATTTCTTACGGGCAAGTAATTATGTGGTGGAGCTCCATCATGATAATTTTTGTTTTATTTTGTTACATTTTGTCACCAGCTAAAAATAAAATATTTGAAAGTTTGAAGTATGTCTTATTCTACAATAGAACGTAATTATGAAAATATTCCATGGTTGACTATGTAAAAATAAAAAAAAACAGACAATTAGCCATAGCTCTTTTATTTTTTGTAATAACTATGCCGAGTGTTATATCTTTGGAAAGCTCAAAAAATGGCCGATTTTATAAGGCCACAGCCAACTATGATTTACATTTAAAAAAACAAAAGTTTATGTCATATCTCAAAAATCACAAACAAAAAATTATCTACAATTTTTGTCTCTACAGTTTTTCTGTATAATCAGAAATAACGGAGCTACGGAGATCTGATGAAACAGCAAAAAATCACTCTGTTCAAAATATCTAGTGAGCCATGAACTTTTTTAAAAATTCAATCGGGGCATTAGATTGAGCATTCAAAACTGCAATTCTTTCCCCATTTAACCTTTGTTCTAGTTCTGCTAGTTTCTGAGATCCCCATAGTGGGCATCGAAAAAAACTCACCCTGTATAATTTTATTATTTTATGTCTTTTAGCATTGTATTTGAAATTTTTTAACTTTATTATTATTATTCACAGTTTCTTCCTAATGTTTTTCTCTCTCTTTACACACCTAATTCTTTATGTTGCAGACTGTCTAGCTTTCTGTATAATTATATTTTTATTTATTGCCAGCTTATGGTATGTGTTTATCTGTTCATAAATTTCCACTAGTCAAATAATTTTATTTAATATTCATAATATTTGTATAATAACAAATAAAATAAAATAGTTATTTATGTACCAAGGCACTGAAGTTCAACTTTTTATGACTCATGTGGAGTTTAGTTGCTGAGGCCTCTGGCCGAGGCAAATAAACCACATGAGTCATAAAAAGAACTTCAGTGCCGAGGTACATATTATATTTTTTTTGAAATCGGAAAAAAATGTTTTATTAGGCAAGAAAATAATAATAAGGGATCACCCGTCCACGAACCGACTACGCGCGGCGTTGCTTGACTTTACCGATCGCTCTACCTTGGACAAGTATAATGATGTACGGCACCTTCTGACAGAAAAACCAAACTGCTGCTTCTTGTGCAGCCTACACAACAAATCTATTGATTTTCAAATTTACTAAAATATGTATACTGAAGGATTGCGCTTCTATAGGAAACAATTTCGCAATGTGTACGAAAAGTTAAATGGGCCTTTATCGGCCGGGTTTTGAATATTTGGTCACTTTTGACGGGCGATTTCTCCGCGTCTGACGTTTGATGTTTACATCTCGCCAAGGCCTACTTATTGAAAAAATCGTACAATAATGGGCTACATTATTGTACGATTTCTGTGCTTTTAATGACGATTTTGGGACATTATAATGCCGATTTCAAGAAAAATATGATACACAAAGCCACAGAGATTGAAAACAATAACAAACGATTTGTATTTGAATACAATGTGTCCCCGGATAAGTAGTGTCGGAATAGCTGTAGGTACCTAAATGACATAAAATTGTAGATAACCATCTAAAAAATAGGAAAAATTATTATTAACCTAACCTACCCGCATAAGTTAAGTCAGCTATAAATAGATTTTTTTGCCTTACACACTATAATATCTGGTAATAGAGTTTTGTAGGTATAAATAGGTATACATTTTAAAGGACACTCGCACAAAGTTCCTTGAAGGGCGACCAAAAATATACAAAAAGAAGATGAAACTTAAAGAATTTGCGACTGTATTGGCGAATATTTTTTACACCCAGAGGAAGTACGGCCGATAAATAGTGTGAGTCAGGCGGCTTTTCCGTTCTAAAACCCATAATAATTCGCATAAATCAAGTTGATATCTTAGCGAAATCGAATCTAGCATGGAATCACAATTAGGAGACAACGATTTCTAATTTTGATCACGCGCGAAGCATATACATATACGCCTAGAAACTACAGCTTGAAAATAATTGCAAAAAAAGTTTATAGAAATAATGGGCTATAACACATCATTTTTTAGGAGAAGACTCCATGGTAGGTATTTAAACTATACCTATGTGTGGTTTTCAAAAGAAAATGATATTAACGCTCACGGGCGTAGCCAGGATTTAGTTTTTGGGGGGGGGGGGTTTAGTTTGAGAAGTAAATAAAACAACAAAAATATACTTACATGAAATTTAATATCTATATATTCATCCGAAAAACTACGACATATTTATAAAGTTCTTAACTTTAAATGAAATGGATAAATTAATTTCGTTCCTCTGCGCTAAATCTAAAACCATTAAAGAAGAAATCTTCGGCTTTTTCTTTTAAATATATCCACTACTTCATCTGCATGAATTTCTGTTCCATAGTGAATGTTCATTAACCATTAAGTCTGTTTTCACTTGTAGTGTTTCGTAAATAGTTTTTCAGTCTCCTTAGGCTCGAGAAAGACCTTTCTGGGGTAGCAGTGGATACAGGAATGGTAGCCAAGATTTGTAGTAATGTGTAAATATTAGGATAAAGGTTTTTATCGCACATATCTAGGCATTCCAAACTAGATTTCGGGGTAGGCAGTCTTCTTATCAGCATGCAAGGTAGCTGAAGCTTTAATAGCTAAATCCAAATTTGTTTCTTTATTAGAAACCCCTTGACCTTGACTACACCACTTTTTCCAGTAGTCCATACCTTTAGGTTTATCACCCTTCCTTTTTTTCCCCTCCATTTTTCGACAGTAATAATGATTCACGTATCTATCCTTAACAAGGTCATCGAATAACAGTGCACTAAAATTACTCACTTACACGGTACACTTAATTCTCGTCACTATTCGTTCACCACTTTTCACTTTTATTCGCTTCGAGTTCGCATGGAACAATACTGCCGTAAGCGCGGTCACGCGCCGCGGCGCCGCTTATATAGCAGCCCAGTAGCCGTCCAGAAACTTCCACGAACTTCCACAAAGTTCCGCTCATTTCGACCGAGGGGCGTGGCGAATAATCGAGAAACAACGCAAAGTGTCCCTACAATACAAAATAGTTCGGCTGCAACTGCGTCTGCCTCTCGTCAAAAGATGGCGCTAGGCGCTACTATTACTACATATATTCAAACGTAATAATAATTTAACTCTTCACTCCTCGTATTTTTTCGGTATAATATTAGGTAATATTTTGCTTATTTCGGGAGGGGGTTTGAACCCCCGAAACCCACCCCTTGGCTACGCCCGTGTTAACGCTTTCAAATTCTGTTACGTTTGTTGCTTGGTTGATGTAGGTACACCATCAAGCATAGGATATCAATTTATTTAAATTAAATTTTCCAGTACCTACTAAATCACATACTGTATATGATCGATCTTTGAAAAACAATCCATTTTCGATCGACAGGGACAATTAGGTATTAATTTTTAAAACGGCGATATAAATACCTACCTATGCAGATACCGTGTGTATATGCAAGAATAACGTCTGACAGTTCATAGAACGCATTCATGCATTTTCAGACCAGATGCAACCTTGATACCTAAACAATTAATTATTATTATTGCGTCGAAAGGACAAGAATTAACGCTAATGCCTTCTGATAAGCGTATGCAGACGTCGTAGTAGGCATGGGTAGAAGTACAACGTGTCCACTTGGTCGTAGAACGGAAATAAGGTAGACACTGTGGAGTGCCTGTGGTATGTCTGATGTCTACAGGGTGAGCCGACTATTTGTGGCAAAACTTGAGGAATAAACAGAAAACGTTAAAATAAGCAGATTTTTCCGTATAAACATGTATCGAAATCCTAACCTTTTTCGTTATACAGGATGTTACAGTTCTTTTTTCTTTCAAAGTTTTATTTTATTTTTCCTAAAGGGAGACAGTTAAGGCAAAGATATTTGGTACAGTTTAGACGCACTCATTAAATAATATAAATTGAAAATAATGCAGCCCATCTACTTCCACAAGTCCCCAAGAGACGGGGATTAACAACAATATTTTTATTTTTTAATAAAAAAAAATGGTGCGAAAGTGGAAAAGTAATCTTACTAAATGTATCAATCAATTCTAAGAAAAAAACTATCCTCGACTTTTTTTCGAAAAAAGTGCCGTTTTTGAAAAATTACCTTTTGTACGTTTTAATTCTTTTTCTTCTTTAATATTTTGCACACCTACTGAGTTGTTAATTCTGAACAACTTTCCTTAATAACATATTGGCCGTAAAACCTACATAAAGGCCACTTGACTGGTACAAAAAATATTTTTTTAATTCCCAGGACACATGGTTTTTCAAATATAGAAACCTCTTTGTAGGTCTTAAGAAAAAACGTTAATAAGAAAATTGTTCGAAATTAAAAACTCAGTATATATAGGTGTGCAAAAATGTCGAAAGCCTAAACCTAATTTGATTTTCGTCTGCTAAAAAAATTAAAACGCACAAAAGTGTTTTTTTTTAAAACGGCACATTTTTCGAGAAAAGGTAGTTTTCTTAGAATTTATTGGGAAATTTAGTGAAGGTATCTGTTTTTGTGCTAAAGGTATCGATAAATCGATAAGACATCGAAACGACATCGAAACGACTTACAGAAAAACTCATAGCACTCCAAATAAAAGAATTTAGCAATAAAAGGTGACCAGAATGATAAATGATATGAAATATTTGTATATAAATATGTAATTTTTACTAAGGCATTTGTCGTTTCCTTGAGATTCTACAATATAAATCCAATATCAGTTCCAGTTAACAAAACGGATATAATTTCATATCGATCCTAGGTAGGATATGATATTATCTAAATCAACCAATGACAAATAACATTTCTCTGGCGGGTGTCGACCTGTTCGAAAATTAAACAACCCTTGAATTTATTTTATGCCAAAACGATAGTGTGATCTGTTAAATTATTTTGACCGCCTATCCAAGTATCGGTTTAGCAGCCATTGTTAAACGTAGAAAAGATACACTGTACAACCCGAATGGAGTGTCCATATATATTGTCTAATCGCCCTCGAATAATTCAACACACAACCCTGCTCAACCCTCGTCCTCGTCCAAAGGGCAAAAAAGATTACTTTTCTACTGGGGTACCATTTATTTTATTAAAAAATATGATGATTGACCCGCGTTTCTCCGGCACTGGTGGAAGTAGATGGGCTGAATTATTTTTGATTTATTTAATGAGTGTCTAAAATGTACCAAATATATTTGCCTTAACTCTCTTTCGAAAAATAAAAGAAAACTTGAAAAAAAAATTGAACATCGATACATAATTTATAAGAAAAAATCTACTTGTTTTCTATAGATTTTTGTCCCTAAAAGTTAGACCATCCAGTATACATAATATATCTGAAGCATGGAAACATTATTTTCATTGTACTTACTTCTTTGAGAAATAGTTATTTATGTACCAAGGCACTGAAGTTCAACTTTTTATGACTCATGTGGAGTTTAGTTGCTGAGGCCTCTGGCCGAGGCAAATAAACCACATGAGTCATAAAAAGAACTTCAGTGCCGAGGTACATATTATATTTTTCTTGAAATCGGAAAAAAAAGTTTTATTAGGCAAGAAAATAATAATAATAAGGGATCACCCGTCCACGAACCGACTACGCGCGGCGTTGCTTGACTTTACCGATCGCTCTACCTAGGACAAGTATAATGATGTACGGCACCTTCTGACAGAAAAACCAAACTGCTGCTTCTTGTGCAGCCTACACAACAAATCTATTGATTTTCAAATTTACTAAAATATGTATACTGAAGGATTGCGCTTCTATAGGAAACAATTTCGCAATGTGTACGAAAAGTTAAATGAGCCTTTATCGGCCGGGTTTTGAATATTTGGTCACTTTTGACGGGCGATTTCTCGGCGTCTGACGTTTGATGTTTACATCTCGCCAAGGCCTACTTATTGAAAAAATCGTACAATAATGGGCTACATTATTGTACGATTTCTGTGCTTTTAATGACGATTTTGGGACATTTTAATGCCGATTTCAAGAAAACATTATTACTAATACTATTTTAGGAATTTTACACTTTTATTTTATAATATATTTAGCCACCAGATTTAGAATAAAATTGAAATAAAAAACCTTTTCAAAAACAAGCTAGATAATTCAATTAAAAATTGCGACAAGTTTTTGCAAGTTGAAAAGCTTGTCGCGCGAAATGTTGATGAAAGTAGGTACCAATTAATTTTATTGGACAGTGTCAAGCTTTTCAATTTGCAAAAACTTGTCGTAATTTGGAATTGAATTATCTTAACGAAAACCTAAACTTATTTTATTCGTTTTAGTAAGTACCTACATGGCTTAAATAAAAGCTTGTTTTTAGAAAGGTTTTTTTTATTTTCAATTTTATTTTGTGCTTTTTAGTACCTATTTGATTCCCATGTCAGGAGGTGGTAAAGAAATTTAGTCCGCCATCTTGGGGCCGCCATATTAGATGTCGTATGAAGTCATTCACCTTATTGTTTTCTACCCGTCGAGCCCTTTCATTTGATACCCATGTTGGGTATCAAATAGGTAATCCGCCATCTTGGAGCGGCGGCCATATTGAATTTATTGTGATGTCACTAACTTTATTTTCTCTACTCTTCAAGCCCTTTCATTTGATACCCATGTTAAGGGGGTTGACAAAAAAAAATGCATCATCCGCCATCTTGGAGCGGCGGCCATTTTGAAAGTATTACAGTATTGAGTATTGCATATTGTATTGTCACCGGAACTAAAGGTGTAGGTATGCAAAATCTCAGCTCAATCGGATGTCAGGAAGTGCGGTTCTAATTCAGCTTGCAAGATTCATACATAAATAGGTACATGCTAACAAGTTAAAGCTTGTAATATTTATGTGTGTCCACGAACTAAAAGTTCTAACCAAAATCGGTAGATCTATAATAAGTCTCTAGAAACACACTTTAATACATAGAAAAACGAACGTTGCCGTACAGTTAGGTATATAGGAGCTCAGACTAGACTCTCGCACACAAATGATTTGAATGACAATGCAACTTGTTAGTCGCTTAAATATTTATGGTTTATGGACGGACGTAATTAGGAAGATTTATCGAACTGTGGCCGTACTTTTGTCCACAAGTAATTAGGTGTGAAATATGGTTTGTCAGCTTCGCATATATAGGGTCGTTCAAGCTAATAAAAAATGTTAACCACACGGTGGGGGAGAGCTATACTAAAAAGGAAAATGCGCGAAAGATTTTTTTTCTCGAAGTTTAAAACGTGGGGCAAATGAACCTTAGTACCCGAGTAACTTGACGCTTCTGCTTCAATGTCAACCGTCAAGGTTGGCACTGAAGAGCTATATGTTGCCACATTTCAATCATTTTTTGTGGAAGGTGAAACTAACTTTCATCTGCATTTCTGGCGTACCTGTTCAGTCTTGATTCTACAAAGGGCAAGCGTTATAACACTTCAAACACCTTAAGAAAATGTTGTATTCACATCGTAGGCACCACAAACATTTTTGTCCTACTTATTACAATTTTTAAAACCATTTAATGAGGTACAAAGTTCAAAAAATTGCATTTATAAAATTCCTTGCGAATGTGGAAAGTTCTATGTTGGGGAGACTTGTAGGCCATTTAACGTTCGTTTAAAAGAACATAAAAATTATATCAGGCAAAATCAAATTTCGAAGTCGAAAATATGTGAACACTCTTTTAATAACAATCATAGGATTTTGTGCGATATAGGTCCAAACCAATTCTCAAAGAGGAAGTAGGATATATAGACGAAAAATTTAAGAATCGGCATTTATTCTAGGAAATACAGACAACTGTGTTGCCGAATGTTCAATGGAATTCAGTAAAATATTATTTAGTAGATAAAATAACGAGTTTTGCAGCCAGAAAGGTATATATTAACTTCTTTTTATAATACCAAGCTTTCGGTCTACTTCGTGACCTTTATCAGGGAATTATGTTGAAGTTTTTTACCAATATTAAAACCAGATAGATTTTAGGTTTAAAAGGGCCAGAAAAAGGTTTTTACATAATTTCGTGTGAAAATTTATACCGTCAATTTTGTTTGTAATTGTTTTTTGTTTTTGGCTGCAAAACTCGTTATTTTATCTACTAAGTAAAACTACACAGCCGTAAACTAGCTATTTATAAAATATTATTGCCACTTATTCAAAGAGAAGTTAGTATAAATAATTAGATAGAACACAGGGTACAATATCAGACAGGTGGCTAGGCTATTGTTTCTGTTGTCATGACATTTTAACCTGAAATTTATTAATCTGCGTCATTTCACTTTGACGTGACATGATCTTTGAGAAAGGAGGAAGATTTATTCTCCGAAAGCTCAGAAAACAAATTTGTTGATGACATTTTTTGAGTTACAAGTTCAAAGTTTAGTTCATTTACCTACTATTAAGAATTTATGAATTTTCCAGGCAACTTGAAAAAGTTGTCTTTTAACCAGTTTGGTGGCGAGAAGCCCAATTAAAATTCAATGGATAAGGTGTATATACAGGGTGTAACTAAACTGATGGTCAAAAATGAAACCACGTATTCTTGGAGTCAAAATAAGGGCACTTCTTCATATTTTTATTTTTTTCTTCTACGGGCCATAGTTCTGTATAATCGCATTTTTTAAATTTGTTTTGAATGATAAATTCAATGGTGAACAAAAAGTATCTCTTAGTATTTTTTCATATTCGCAGCCGTTTCTTAATTATTTTTAAAGAACGGCAACGCTGCAATGAACAATAGTCACTTTAAGAATAAATCTAGCAATCTGTGGATGTCAATTAAACTTTATTTAACAAAATACAAAAGCAAAAACAATAATAAAAGAAACGTATTGCTATTAGAAAATTAAATTATTAAATGTTCGAAATGACCGCCGTCTCTTTCAATACACGCAACTATGCGTTTCCGCATGTTTTTTATTGCCATTGGCAAGTCCATAGCAAAAGTGCATATCAGTCAATTCTCCAAATGAAAATATAATTTTTCAAAATATTGATACTAAGGTGCAAAGTTGGCAGCCAAATGATTCAAATAATGCCAAGTTTAATTGACATCCACAGATTGTTAGAAGTGACTTTTTTATTGCAGCATTGCCGTTCTTTGAAAATAATTAAAAAACGGCTGAGAATATAAAAAAAATACTAAGAGATGCTTTTTGTTAACCATTGAATTTACCATTCAAAACAAATTTAAAAAATGCGATTATACAGGGTATTCATATTTTTCTGAATTAATTAATTTTAATAACACCCTGTATCTCCGCAACTGGGGGCCTCATGCACAAGCTTCATATCAACCTTAAATTTGACAACTCATCCGCTCATGTGACACGCCGAGTTTGAAGAAAATATCTCGTATACTTCTAGAGATACTAAGAAATATGTGTATTTTTCTCTAAATTTCTACGCTCTGTATAAAAAAAACTATGGCCCGTAGGAGAAAAAAATATATGAAGAAGTGCCCTTATTTTGACTCCAAGAATACGTGGTTGCATTTTTGACCATCAGTTTAGTTACAACCTGTATACCTCCAATTCTCTACATAGGTACCAAGAATCCTCTCTAACCTCAAGACCACCGTTAAAAAAAACTAACGTTAATTTCAATATTATTTAATATTTATAAGGAGAAGATCGCATAGTATGCGGCTGTCGCCACCTGACACTTGAATGGTCCCGCATTTGCATGAGTTACGGACATTATAAAAGGCGCGTTATGATTGGTCGATCGCTCGGCTAAGGTACATACCGACCAGATAGAAAGATGTTCGTCTGTCTAGTCGTTGGACTTCATGTTCGTATTTATTGCTCTGCCCACGCGTGGGTAAGTATACGCATAGGTCCTTACGTAAGCTTTTGCTGTCGATGGTGACGTTACTTTTTTGTACGACGTTAATGGAAACATGACGCGAACGAAGTTTTTTTTTGTAGACTTATCTCGATATATTTGTTCACGTCTACAGGGTGTCCGGTAAGTACCTCCTAATCTCTCGGAAGCATACAGGGGAGGTCAAAATAACCCTAGTTTGTCAAAGGAAAAAAATTCCTACAGTGCCCCTTAACGGAGATACAGGGCCCCAAAAGAGTACTTAGCGATTTACTTTTTTGGCTCTAACTTTTGAACCGACTTGTATAATTTAATGAAATTTTAATAGTTTATGTTGGCCATAAAGACTGATAAAACCATACTACCGTAGATGTTTCACATCGTCAGGGAAGTCAGGAACGGACTTGCCACCACACTCGTTGGGCCAAATTTTTGACAGGTGTCATTTTACAGAGCTGAAAACTGTTTTTTTTTAAATACTTTGGTCATTGCTCTTTAAAAAAGGTACTCTTCATTTCTTTCGACCAAATGAGCCGTTTTCGAAAAAATTAAGTTTTTTAACACGTTTACACAATTATTAACGAGTGCTTGTCCATAAAGGTACGGAACCCTAAAAATGACATAATACAGACTAGGCTGATATGCATTTAATTTATGGTGAAGCGCTGTCCAACTCTTCGAAGGCAAGAAGACTTTATGCTGAAAGATTTCCAGCTCGAAAACCTTTCAAAAGGTTGATCGGAGCTTAATTAATTTACAATGTTATTAAAACACAAAAATAATGAAAACGTTTAAATGTTATTTTGGCAAATGTTCAATATGAGCTCCACGTACTTCAATACATTTTCTTAGTCTTCGAATATTTTCCCGCTGCACTGCAAATAATATTCCGGCATTATTACGAACTTCGTTAGAATGCTGTGTTATTCTCGCTAGTAGTTCTTCTCTAGTATTTACTGGTGTTGAATAAACTAGTTGTTTTAGATGTCCCCAAAAGTAAAAGTCTAAAGGATTTAGATCAGGCGACCTTGGTGGCCATAAAACAGGGCCACCTGATTTTTACCTAATTGTGTTTAGCATTAGTAACTTTTGAGTGTTATACAAAAACTTAATTTTTTCGAAAACGGCTCATTTGGTCGAAAGAAATGAAGAGTACCTTTTTTAAAGAGCAATGACCAAAGTATTTAAAAAAACAGTTTTCAGCTCTGTAAAATGACACCTGTCAAAAATTTGGCCCAACGAGTGTGGTGGCAAGTCCGTTCCTGACTTCCCTGACGATGTGAAACATCTACGGTAGTATGGTTTTATGAGTCTTTATGGCCAACATAAACTATTAAAATTTCATTAAATTATACAAGTCGGTTCAAAAGTTAGAGCCAAAAAAGTAAATCGCTAAGTACTCTTTTGGGGCCCTGTATCTCCGTTAAGGGGCACTGTAGGAATTTTTTTCCTTTGACAAACTAGGGTTATTTTGACCTCCCCTGTATGCTTCCGAGAGATTAGGAAGGAACCATAGCCGGCTCTAGGAAAGCCCTGAAGTTGAGAAAGCTGGTATAACGTGACTTGCGGGTCTGCGCGGCGTGGCCTGTCACTCCCTGTTAGTTGATTTTACAAGAAATTTACCAGAATTAATTTATGTAGTGCGGGTAGTGCTATCATCGCCAAATTGCTACGACGAGGCAGTGTGTCTCTGGGTGGAAACAGACAGCCCGAAGTGCTGGCGACAGCTTTTTTATAAATTTGTTTTGTTTGTGAAAAAATGAAACATTTCTCCAAAAGTTCGAAGTGAAGAATCGTTCCTTTATAATTTCAAGCCTCAAGATGCCTAGAACCGTCGAGGGAAGCTAGAACTTAGGTAGGTAGTTATATACCTACCTGGCTGTAAGTCAAATCGTAATAATAACTTGAAGTAGCTAGGTTTTCTTTGCTTGACGGTAAGCGGTCAACTTGTAGGTATTCGTTTTGGGCTTTCCAAAGGACGAAAATTTAAGAATAAAATGGTTAAGGGCCTATATTGCATAGACAAACTAAAGTATACCCTTTAAAATTAAAGGAGTTTTCGATTTACCAAACTCTATCCCAATTGGCAAGGTTACAATGTTTGCTGATGACACGACGATCACTATTTCCGGAGTGACCCACGATGCAGTCCTTAGAAGCGTCAAGATCGTAAACGATTGCATGCACGGGCGTAGCCAAGGGGGGGTTTCGGGGGTTCAAACCCCCCCCCCCCCCGAAATAAGCAAAATATTACCTAATATTATACCGAAAAAATACGAGGAGTGAAGAGTTAAATTATTATTACGTTTGAATATATTATGTAGTAATAGTAGCGCCTAGCGCCATCTTTTGACGAGAGGCAGACGCAGTTGCAGCCGAACTATTTTGTATTGTAGGGACACTTTGCGTTGTTTCTCGATTATTCGCCACGCCCCTAGGTCGAAATGAGCGGAAGGAACTTTGTGGAAGTTCGTGGAAGTTTCTGGACGGCTACTGGGCTGCTATATAAGCGGCGCCGCGGCGCGTGACCGCGCTTACGGCAGTATTGTTCCATGCGAACTCGAAGCGAATAAAAGTGAAAAGTGGTGAACGAATAGTGAAGAGAATTAAGTGTACCGTGTAAGTGAGTAATTTTAGTGCGCTGTTATTCGATGACCTTGTTAAGGATAGATACGTGAATCATTATTACTGTCGAAAAATGGAGGGGAAAAAAATGAAGGGTGATAAACCTAAAGGTATGGACTACTGGAAAAAGTGGTGTAGTCAAGGTCAAGGGGTTTCTAATAAAGAAACAAATTTGGATTTAGCTATCAAAGCTTCAGCTACCTTGCATGCTGATAAGAAGACTGCCTACCCCGAAATCTAGTTTGGAATGCCTAGATATGTGCGATAAAAACCTTTATCCTAATATTTACACATTACTACAAATCTTGGCTACCATTCCTGTATCCACTGCTACCCCAGAAAGGTCTTTCTCGAGCCTAAGGAGACTGAAAAACTATTTACGAAACACTACAATTGAAAACAGACTTAATGGTTTGGCTCTAATGAACATTCACTATGGAACAGAAATTCATGCAGATGAAGTAGTGAATATATTTAAAAGAAAAGGCCGAAGATTTCTTCTTTAATGGTTTTAGATTTAGCGCAGAGGAACGAAATTAATTTATCAATTTCATTTAAAGTTAAGAACTTTATAAATATGTCGTAGTTTTTCGGATGAATATATAGATATTAAATTTCATGTAAGTATATTTTTGTTGTTTTATTTACTTCTCAAACTAAACCCCCCCCCCTAAAACTAAATCCTGGCTACGCCCGTGATTGCATGGATGCATGGTGTCAAAGAAATCGTTTGATCCTAAACCGTAACAAAACTGAAATAATAAATTTTTCTGTTAGAAAAGAACCGCCGATGGAAGTGAAGACTTCATTGAGTACTGCCCTTGGCTTGGCTTTCGTTCATGTGGTCAAGCTATTGGGATCTCACCTTGACTCTCACCTTTCATTTTTGGATCAGATAAACCACGTTTGTAATAAATTAAATAGGTAGTACATTCTATGCAATCCTTCAAATGAAAAGCTACCTTGATGAGTCTGGTGTGACAAATCTATACTATGCTTTCGCTTTTTGACATTTATTCTATAATATCCTAGCCTGGGGCAGGTCTGTGCACTTGGAAAGAGTTTTTGTGGCTCAAAAAAGAATCATTAGACTGATTTTTGGTCTGAAATGGCGGGAATCATGTAAGGGGATCTTCAGAGCGAGGAGAATACTTACTGTCCCATGCCTCTACATCTATAAATGTGTAACTTATGTTAAAGTAAATATTAAAGACTTCTCGTACCAACATAAGTATTTGACTAGATCTGAACTTCTCTCAATGCCAAAATTCGCTCTGTCTTCCTTCAAGAGATCCCCTCACTACAATTGTGTCAAGCTCTATAACACCTTGCCCTCTGACTTAAAGAACATTACAATTTATGCAAAGTTCAAAAGTAGTGTTCACGAATACCTAATACAAAATCGTTTTTATAGTGTTAATGATTTTTTACCTTAATTTTTATTCTTGTGATGTATTTTAAAACAGTTTTTGTGTATACTATTAGTGTTACAAAATCTTTTAAATATATTTTTTATGTGACTTGCCATGTGGACTGAATGTCTGTATTTTGGTTAATAAAGCTCTACTCTACTCTACTCTATTGTTGCAAATGTTTCTTTACCTAATGTTAAAGTCAAAAGATAATTTAGTTGAATGTATTATGAAATTGACCCTAACTGCCATATTTGAATCAGAAGAGATTACTCTCCTTCACAACATGCTGTTCTCTGTTCGCTTATTTGTATTTTTATGAAAATTTAACCAATATAAGGGAAGATACGTGATCACATAGTATATACAATAACTAGGTATATGGTGCTCAATCAAGCAGCCTTCTGATGTTACCTCCGAAACAATCGAATGACGCGTCGGGCGACGTCACGTCAAAACAAACTCAGGGTGAAGAAGAAGAAGAAGAAGAAGAAAAGCAGTTTCGAATGAATGAAGAAAACCGAAGAAGAAGAAGGGTCCGCGCACTCTGATGAATGAAGAGAGTATATACGCGTGCTCATATTATGATGGGAGAGGAGAGAACAATGGACCATTGTCTGATGTGTTTGTTGTATATATACATTATACCTATATGTAGTATACCTAGTAGGTTATAAGAGATAATGAATGTACCTATTCAAAATACCTTCCTGCCTGCCTGTCTAATATACAGGGTGTTCCTTAATGACATGCTAATACTTAAGGGGGTTATTCTTGGGCCCATTTTAAGAAAAAACTTTATATGAACGTATGTCGTAAACGTCCTAACTTTTGAGATACAGGGTGTTTAAGTTCATTTTTTTAAATTGAATTTTGGCTACATCTCCCGAAATAATCAAGCTGCTGAACTGAAATTTGGCACTGCTATGTTTTTGGGGATGGAGAATAAGCTGAAAATGTCAATTTCACCGTATCTCACAGAGGGCGCCACTTGCGCTGTTTTTTGATCACGCTTTTACGCGTAACTTTTTTGAGGTTATCTTTTTGGTCCTGCAGGTTCATCATTTTAGTGCATCTTTTCATTCTGTAAGAAAAAGGTACTCTTGCTTCATAACGATTAAATCAACCGTTTGCTTTGAAATTACCAAAACGTGCCCCAAAACACCTGTTGATTCCAATATTCGAAACATAAAATTTTCACCTATTGTTTTCAAATGTTACAGATCAACTGTACATTCAAAACACCATTGGTTTTCTTAAAATAGAGTGTCAAAATTTTGTCAAATTCAATCCTTTCCATTTTGAAAGCGAATAATTTTTGGTACATTGTTCATAGGGATTTTTTTCTCAGTTTAAATGGTACAGTTGATCTGTAACACTTGAAGGTGGTAGGTGAAAATTGTATGTTTCGAATATTGAAGTCAACAGGTGTTTTGGAGAACGTTTTGGCAATTTCAAAGCAAACGGTTAATTTAATCGTTATTAAACAAGAGTACCTTTTTCTTGCAGAATGAAAAGATGCACTAAAATGATGGACCTGCAGGACCAAAAAGATAACCTCAAAAAAGTTACGCGTAAAAGAGTGATAAAAAAACAGCGCAAGTGGCGCCCTCTATGAGATACGGTGAAATTGACATTTTCAGCTTATTTTCCATCCCCAAAAACATAGCAGTGCCAAATTTCAGTTCAGCAGCTTGATTATTTAGGGAGATGTAGCCAAAATTCAATTTAAAAAAATGAACTTTAACGCCCTGTGTCTCAAAAGTTAGGACGTTTACGACATACGTTCATATGAAGTTTTTTTCTTAGATTGGGCCCAAGAATAACCCCCTTAAGTATTAGCATGTCATTAAGGAACACCCTGTATATAGGCCCAAAAGGGTTTTGTTCTACAAAATAAAGAGCATACGATCTGCGGAACGCGCACAATATGATTATTCTCTATATATAATAATCTATACCTAACTGATTAAGCTTTAATTAAGAATTTGGTATACACTTTATATAAAATTGAAAAATAGAAACAATAACTTTTTTCAGTGAAACTTTTTGAAATGTTAACAAAGCGGTCACGACGTGACAATGTTTCGCTGGCTCATTTTTTGTAATTTTTAAAGCTAAAGTTGCAAAAGTTTAATCTTAAAACAAATTATTAATAGGTAGGTATGTATACAGGGTGGCTCACTATAAATTGACACCCCCTTAATTTCTTAGTTTTTAAGGTTAGAAAAGGTTTTTTTACAAAAGTTTTAGATACTAATACAAAGTTTTTTGTGAGGTTATTGGACCTTATACAGTGTGTTCTAGAAAGCTGTTTCAGACATAACTTATATGTTTTTTTTTAATGGAACACCCTATATTTTTGGACTATTGAATTCTACGCATTTTTCCGATTCCAACGAAGTATAGGTGTACCTACCTATATGCTTATGTTATGTTCACTATCCAACCGTTTGTTCAGAACTGAGCCTTTTTGTGAGGGATTACTCCTTATGGGTCGTAGGGGTTGCCATGGAAGACAAATGCCAAATTATAGTAATAGTTATTGACAGTTTGCGAGTACATTCATCATCAGGCTTTGGAAAACGAATAGGTAATGGACTATTTTAAGATATCAGGGAAAATCCAAGAAGGGAAATTTAGAGAAATAAGAAAGTTTAAATAAATACACTCACCGGCACGAAAAACGGAGCACTTACAATTTTTATTTAAAAAATGTGAAATTTTAATACTTTGCGATGGTTTATTATTATAATAAGTTAAACGCAAACAACAACATGTTTTAAGTAATTTCTAATAACAATTGGGCGCTTTTTTTTTTAAATAAAAACTTTTGTTACAATTTAAAAAATTAGAACGATAAACCCACATTGGTGTTGTGGCAAAATGTCCTTAAATGAATCAAAACTTAAACGATTTTTGAGCAAAAACTAATGAGGAGCATTTTTAATAACGGGTATTACCCCCGCGAGCTCGAATGATTGCATGCATTCTCCGTGGCATGCCTAAAATCAAATGGCGAATGTCCTCTTGAGGAATAAGGTCCCATTCCTCTAAAAGAGCTTGTTTCAACTGATTTATGGTTAAAGGAGCAGGAACACGACTTCGCATTCTTCGCCCAAGCATGTCCCAAACATGTTCAATCGGGTTCGCATCTGGACTTAACGCTGGCCACTCCAAAACAGGAATGTTTACATCATTTAAATACTGTTGAGTGATTCTTGCGGTATGAGGTCTGGCATTATCATGCATCAGAAGAAAGTTATTTCCAATAAAATCAACATACGGGACAACAAAATCTTGGAGAATTTCATCAATGTACCTGGCAGCAGTTAAGGAGCCTCTTGGAACGATGTACAACTCAGTGTGTGCCTCCAGAGAAATTCCAGCCCACACCATTACTGAACCTCCTTGGTATCCTACTCTAGGACTGAAGGTACATTCTGCAAAACGCTCTTGTGGTCTTCGCCATACTCTCTCGCGACCATCTGGAGATCGCAGGCTAAACCTGGACTCATCAGTAAATAAAATTCGCCCCCAATCATTTTCACCCCAGTGCTCATGATTTCTGGCAAACCGAAGTCGCGCAACACGATGACGCCTAAGGAGCTCTGGACCTGTTGCAGGTCTACGACTGGTAAGATTGGCTTCTCCAAGTCTTCGTCTAACTGTACGTTCGCTTACATTGGTATTCCGAACATGATGAAGTCTATTTCTGATTTCTACAGCTGTAGCACGACGATCTCGTAGACTTTGCAAGAGGATGAAGCGATCATCATGAGCGTTAGTTTTTCGTTGGGGACCAGTTCCAGGTCGTCTGGTGTAATCTCTAGTTTCCAAAAAACGTGTATAAATACGGTGCACAGTGCTATTGGATACGGCATATTGTTGGGCAACATATCGCTCAGTTCTTCCGTCTCGAAGCAACGCAACAATAGCAGCCGCTGTTTCAGGATTAACAGCCATATTTTTACCTTAAATAAACGCAGTACAGCTTTGAACTGTTTCACTTCTTTAAACTCAGACTTGTCAAAACAATAAAAACAAAAGAAAAGTCATGGCCAACTACGACTTGTGTACTTTTTAATTTTTGGAAATTTTTATTCAAAACAGTCTAGTCTTGCTTTTCAAATAAACGTTTAATTGTTGTTAGATATTACTTAAAACATGTTGTTGTTTGCTTTTAACTTATTATAATAATAAACCATTGCAAAGTATTAAAATTTTACATTTTTTAAATAAAAATTATAAGTGCTCCGTTTTTCGTGCCGGTGAGTGTAGTAACATAGTTGATATAAACTTAACAATAAAAATTAAATTTCAAACAATAAATCTGACGAAGTTTATTAGGTACCTACATATAACTATATTACTATAGGAATATTTAAAATTTCTCTCAATTTCCCTTCTTCATTTTCTCTGAAATCTTAAAATAGCCCAATTTGTTTTCCATAACGCGTAAATATATACTTGCAAACTGTCAATAATTATTACCTACTATAATTTGGAATTTGTTTTCCATAGCAACCTACAGTGTGACCCATTTGTTTTGGGGTCAGTCTGTAAAAAGTGTATCAATCGTGCGATTTGGCTGATTTTTTTTTTAAATTGTAGAGCTCGATGAACTGCACATTTTGAACAAAAATTGCCTGGTTCGCATAAAATCCAAAGCCTACTATGACCGTTTTTATGAGCAAAATTTTAAGAAACCATATTAGCGTTTTTTTTTGAAAAAATCTGTGTGCGCCAATGGATTGAGCACCCCTCGAAATGGGTATGTACAAAATTTCATCAAAATATTTCAAGTAATAACGATTTTGTAGAAAAATTAAAAATGCAGCCAAGGTACGTCTTTATTTTCAAAAATTCAAAGTTGGCCATGGAAAATAATTGAATTGTAATAATACAACCTTATGCTTATAAACACAAAACATAAAAACAATTAAAATTATAAAATTTTTGTAACTTCTACCAAGCCTCCATTTTCTACAATGCATTTGTCGTTCCTCTTGCGTACATTCAAAATTACATTTCGTATTTGCTGTGGAGTAATTTCCTCACAACTACGGTTTATCCTAGCTTGCAGTTCTTGTAAATTATGGGGTCTTGACTTATAAACATTTTGCTTAAGTGTACCCCAAAGAAAAAAATCTAAAGGAGTTAAGTCCGGAGATCTCGGTGGCCACTCACAGAAAGGACTATTTCGCCCTATCCAACAGTTTTCAAAATTATTATCTAGCCAGTTTCTGATTAAACGAGCATTATGAATAGGACTGCCATCTAACTGTAACTTTAAATTTAAACGGTATCTTAATGGTAACTCATCTAAAGCATTTCTAAATTCAATTTCTAGAAAATTCAAGAAGCCAGCCGCATTCAAATTCCCTTCAAAGAAAAATGGGCCAATTATTCTGTCGCGTAGTATTCCACACCAAACGTTAATTTTTTGTAAATATTGTCTCCTTGCATTTATTATAAACTTTGGATTTTCAGCTGACCAGTGACGGCAGTTTTGACTTGATACTACACCATTTGTAGTAAACGTGGCTTCGTCGGTGAATAAAATTTCATTTAAAAAGTTGCCATTATGGAGATATTCACCTTGCAGCCAATAGCAAAATTCTAATCTTCTCTCCTCATCTCCTGGTTCCAGGGTGTGCAAAAATTTTGGCTTAAACGGTTTTATTTTGTTTTGTCTCAAACATCTCCTTATACTCTCTCTGGGTATATGAAGGTCTAAACTAGCCGTTCGAACACTATTTCGAGGATTGTCACTAAAGTATTGCAGAATTTGATTGTTATTTTCAACAAGTCCACGGCGTCCATTTTGCCTAGTTTTTAATAAATTTTTAGAAATCGATCCAGTTTCATCAAAAATATTGTTTATACGTTGTACAGTACTTCGACTCACTGATCTACCTGGGTGTCTATTGTTAAATTCGGCCGCAGCTTCTGCTGCCGAGCGCTCGTTGTCGCCCACGAGTCGAACAATTTCTATTTTGTCTCTTATGCTTAAATATTCCATAATTATGATAATTAATTGTATTGAGCACAAACAATTTCTGAACTCAATTTAGACAGTTTGACACTTAATAAAAGTAAACAATTCAATTATTTTCCATGGCCAACTTTGAATTTTTGAAAATAAAGACGTACCTTGGCTGCATTTTTAATTTTTCTACAAAATCGTTATTACTTGAAATATTTTGATGAAATTTTGTACATACCCATTTCGAGGGGTGCTCAATCCATTGGCGCACACAGATTTTTTCAAAAAAAAACGCTAATATGGTTTCTTAAAATTTTGCTCATAAAAACGGTCATAGTAGGCTTTGGATTTTATGCGAACCAGGCAATTTTTGTTCAAAATGTGCAGTTCATCGAGCTCTACAATTTAAAAAAAAAATCAGCCAAATCGCACGATTGATACACTTTTTACAGACTGACCCCAAAACAAATGGGTCACACTGTATATTATGACCCAAGGAGTAGGTAATCCCTAACAAAAAAAGCTCAGTTGGAGCGAACATATCTATATAACATGTATATTTTGTTGAAATCGGAAAAATGCACAGACTTCAATAATATATAAGTTAGGTATACAGGGTGATTCACGTAAGTGGTTCATTAGAAGTTTACGGGGAAGGAGTGCGAATTTTGATTTGAAATTTCGGTTACTTATATATAACAGGTTGTAAAATTTCTTTCTAAAGTATTTTCAACTTCCGGTCACTTCCGGTTATACCGGAAGTCGATAGCAACTTTGTTATTTCAAATAGAACACCCTATATATTATTGCACCATTTGGTTCCCTATTAAATTCCAAATATTTTTTCTGGATATAATTTGTACCCTATTCCTAACCCTTTTCGAGATATTCGCAAATTTTTGATTTTTTTGAGTGTTGGAGCCATCGACCATAGTGATGATAACTTTGAAATTTATGAATCTGGAAAACTGAAATTTTGGACTGTCGTAGGCGAAAGTCAACTTTATTAATTGATCTGTATGTCATTTCAAAATATTGTACAGGGTGTTAGGGAAAAAATTCCCAATATCAACATCGAAAAATTGAAAAACTTGCGAAAAGGCAGTTAAAAAAGATATAACACACTATAGTTATATGTCTAAATGAAACGGTTGCTTCGTTATTACGCAAAATACGTATTTTTGCATCACTAAGTATTATGGTCGATGGCTGCATCAAAAAATCAAAAATTTGCGAATATCTCGGATTAGGAATAGGGTATACCTACCTACACATTATAGTCAAAAAAAATATTTGGAATTTCATAGGGAAACAAATGGTGCAATAATATATAGGGTGTTATATTTGAAATTTAAATTCAAAAAATACCAAAAATCTACAGGTTGGCTTACAAATCTGACAAAGTGATGCTCACTTCCGCTAAAACCGGAAGTCAGTAATGAAAACCGACATTTTTTCGTTACTCCCCGTATACTCATTAGGTACTAACATTTCGTGTTAAAATCCAACTTCAATATTTTATGGAAAACGGTATTTTTTTAAATAACTTTTTAACAACACCCGGTATATTCAGTTTGACTTCACATTCGGATTCCTCGGAAAATTCTACACAAGTTTGGTTTTCGAACAAAGAATTTATCTTTAAAATTACGGAGAAAATCAGGTTTATCACGTTAACTGGGACACCCTGTACACAATTAGCGAAAGCAGAGGATGAAATTTCTGTTTTAAGCAAAAGTCTCTTGTAGGCGTCCTCGAACTGCTTAGCTGTTGGGATATTGTTATTATAACCTCCTCGAGATCTCATAGCTGAGAAAAACAGTATGATCTTGACTTACTTTGTATGTCAAGAAATAATCCAAAATTTTTGTGTTTATCAGATCGTTTACCATATTCTGAACACTTATCATAGATATAATGAGACCTTTGAAACCCCTCTTTCTACGTGTCGTTAAAATATTTTGTGCATTAAGAGTATGTATGAATATAATATTATATAATGAATGGAACTTTTAAAAAACGTTGTAAAGGAAGTAATATTTTCTAGAGTTAACGGTTTTCCGAAACTACTCTTTGACAACAAATTTCTGGAATTTAAAGTGTCAAATATATCATTAATTTTTCGGCAAAAATTTGAAGTTCCCTCAGAATCTGTAAAGGTCTTTGTTGCAGAAATACAGAGAATCTGCTACACTTATGCTAAAAATCTGGGCCGCTAATCTCACTTTCATAATTACTTCTTGTCTGAAATTAATATGTATTGTTCGACCTTCAGTTTGTTGTAAAGATACCAACGTTTTAAAAAGTTCCCATTTAATTGGTCGTCCGTGTTCATCTTTTTTAGGACCTAACGAAGTAATAACTCGCGGACGCCGGACACGATTTATTGCCCCGCGGGGTTTTGTGGGTTGCATAGTGTGTCGACAACACATTAGATGCGTTACGCGCAGTCTATTGATGGCAAGTCTCTGCCGTGTACACAAATGCGAAAAACGCCACCCTCCCGCCCGTGCGCTCCGTCCCCGACCTCACTCGGCCATTCCTCCCGCGCGGGCCACGCCCACCGACCGCCGGCCGGCCGGGCGGCCGGCCAATAGCGGCGCGCGCTCCTCCGTCTCGCTCCGGCCCGACGGCGGCGGTCGCGCGCGATTGGCGACCGCCGGCCAATGCGAGCCGATCGAGGGGTAAGAAGAGAGAAGGGACGGAGAGGGAGCGGGCGGGCAGGGCGGAGGGGAGAAGCGGAGGCGATCGCGGAGGCCTTGCGGGGATTTAGGGACAGGGACGTACCAGGCGATTTTTATAAGTATCTATTGGAACGAATTTTAAGTAATGCTAGGTATGGAAAAGTTTGCGTATTTAAATAAGTATTTGTTTTAGGTACCTAAAGTTTGTTCAGCGAATGTTCGGCCCTACGTCACAACTCCCGTCCTTGTCTGACTCGTGAATATACGACCGATATCCATTCATGAGTAAGACAAAGATGGGAGTTGTGACGTAGGTCCGAACATTCGCTGAACAAACTTTAGGTATATTCGTTTTAAGTTTTAAGAGTACCCACCTATATACAAGAAAAATACAATAAGTAAATGTAAGATATGGCACACCTATAGAAGACTAATATCAGAAATCGCGTGCCATTACTTGGTATCCATATTGTACCTATTCTCGGAAATTTTTTAGTGGCACAATTATTTCCATTTAATTTTTAATTGGGTTTTTCGCCCAGAAGCCTGAATCGGTGCCACTGTAGTATGCGCTCTACCTTCGTTATTCTACTGTAGTGTGCGCTCTACCCCCATATTTTAGTGTAATGTGCGCTCTACCTGCAATATTTTAGCATATGTTTTAAAAAAGCAATAAAAGACAATGCAAGTTTGAATGATTTATTACATACACTTACATTACATTACAATTATTGCTGCAAAAAACCTATCTATATACATTTCGAATATCGTTTAAGAAACTTAGGAATATGTCAGGTTCGTTTTTCCGCAATTTCTTCCAAGAAAATAGTCTAAATGAGTCTGTAAATGATGCGATGGTACGCCTCTCATCTTTTTTAAAATATGAGTTTTTATATCAAGCCATAATCTCTCTATACGTTGAGTGTTGGCTAGAGTGTGTGCGGGTCCACATAATTCAAGTATAAACGTTAATAAATAAAATTATTACCTAATTTAATATCATACTATAGGTATACAGGGTGCGTTTTTTTCGATGCCCACTATATGGGGATCTCGGAAACTAGCAGAGCTATTAGAACAAAGGTTAAACGGGGAAAGAACTGCAGTTTTGAACGCTCAATCTAATGCAACTTTTGGATTTTTAAAAAAGTTCATGGCTCACTAGATGCTTTGAAAAGAGTGATTTTTTGCTATTTCATCAGATCTCCGTAGCTCCGTTATTTCTGATTATACAGAAAAACTGTAGAGACAAAAATTGTAGATAATTTTGGGCTTAATAAGATGATCTAGTCCAATTTTTTATGTTGTTTGTGCTTTTTGAGATATGATATACCTAAACTTGTGTTTTTTTAGATGTACCTACCTAACTCATAGTTGGATGTGGCCTTATCAAATCGGCCATATTTTAGCTTTCCAAAAATATAATAATCTGCATAGTTATTATAAAAAATAAAATAGCTACCTATATGGCTAATTTTCTGATTTTTTAAATTTTCACATAATCGGCCATGCATGGAATATTTTCATAATTATACGTTCTATTTTATAATAAGACAAATTTCAAATTTTCAAATATTTTATATTAAGCTGGTAACAGAATGTAACAAAATAAAACAAAATTATCATGATGAAGCTCCACCACAACATAATTATTTGCCCGTAAGAAATTACCTATAGATCAGCTCTATCCATTAGTTGAATAGGGAGAAATAGACCTATTTCCTGGCAGCCCCGAACCTTGATTTGTCTGTTTTGGATTTCTTTTTGTGGGGTGACCTTTTAAAATAATAATAATTTATTTTTGTTTCATTTTATTACATTATGTTACCAGCAAGAACAAAATAGTAGAAAGTTTGAAGTATATGTCTAATTATAAAATAGAACGTAATTATGAAAATATTCCATGGCTAACTATGTGAAAATTTAAAAAAAAATCAGAAAATTAGCTATATACCTAGTTCTTTTATTTTTTATAATAACTATGCCGAGTATTATATATCTTTGGAAAGCTCGACAAATGGCAGATTTTATAAGGCCACAGCCAACTATGATTTAGGTACGTTTAAAAAAATACAAGTTTATGTCATAGATATCTCAAAAATCACAAACAACATAAAATATTGTGTAGATTATCTTATTAAGCCCAAAATTATCTACAATTTTTGTCTCTACAGTTTTTCTGTATAATCAGAAATAACGGAGCTACAGAGATCTGATGAAATAGCAAAAAATCACTCTTTTCAAAATACCTAGTGAGCCATGAACTTTTTTAAAAATCCAAAAGGGGCATTAGACTGAGCATTCAAAACTGCAATTCCTTCCCCATTTAACCTTTGTTCTAGCTCTGCTAGTTTCCGAGATCCCCATAGTGGGCATCGAAAAAAACTCACCTTGAATATGTAGGTACCTTCTACATACTATGTACCTATCTATATACCTCCTAATTAGGTAGATACCTTACATATTTCAGAGTTTAATTCAAAATGTAGATATTTTATTGGCAAAGCTGGATACCTATACCTATAGGTAGATACACCTATATAATTTTCCATTGTAAAATAATTTTAAAAATCAATTGGGTTTTTTCCATGTCATCATTTAATGGCATAGCTAAGTAGTTCACAATGATATAAAAAATTCCTTAGAAAATCTTTTATTTATTTACTATAATCTTATAACACTCGATGATATAATAAATAAGTAGATATACCTACACCCGCAAGCAAACAATAGGTAGATACATTCCTGTACCTGTAATCTACAGGTAATACGAGATATTAAGATACCAGCTAGTTATACGAACCTACAGGGTGTTTCTTTGATCAGTACTTATAGAGAAATTTTAAGGTATACCTACATTTGAACCTTATTGGAACACCAATGTAAAATTGTGATGCTATTAGGGTTTTTTATCGGAAATCTGGCAACATAGGTTTATTCGGTACCCCTTGAAACCCCAATGTCCCAAGTTTTATTAATTTACTTTTCCGACTAACATTTCTAAAAGGACTTAAAGTTGGGATTTTTTTTATTTTCAATTAAAAATCAGGCATGCGTTGGAAATATTTAAAAATTTGGTAAACTTAATCTAAACATCCCAAAAAATGTCTCACTAATAAAGAAGACGGGAGAAAAACACCATCCTATACCGTTTAAAAAAAGAGAATAATGGTAGCAGATAATTATGTTTCTCGGAAAATAATTTCGATGACGTCACAGCGGCTATTTTCCCAAACATAAAAAAAAAACTCATTTTCAGTCACAATTGGACCTTAGTGTATGTCCCATTTAAGAACCCCTTTTCTAAATTTTGTTTTGAGTCTTCGTGTTCCCGCTGTACCTATAGGTACTTAATACCTATAGGAATGGGACGTCGTGCTTCTCTCACCTTGTACATTATTTTTCCATATCTAAGTAGGTACATTGTACATCAGTAATTCGAGACATATAATACTTAATTAAAAAAACATTCTGCACATAAGTACCATAATATAATTATTATGTATTGGGGATTTTTTAAGTCGACCCAAACCACATGAAACAAATAAAAATGAGTGGACAAGAAAGTTCCGAAATACGTACAAACGTTGGTGTCACCAGAAATCATCAATAATTCATTGTAATTAATGGAATCGTGGTCGTCGTTGGGAATTTTCGAAGACCATACGCCGTGTCATGGTCTCAAGTCCGATGACACGCACACCCGATTTCAACTTTGTATAAACTTTTAAAAACAACACGCACAGCGCCTATAGAAACCCTCGGAAAATCACAATCGGTTTTTCTGTATACAGGGTGAGCTTTTTTCGATGCCAACTATGGGGATCTCGGAAACTAGCAGAGCTAGAACAAAGGTTAAATGGGGATAGAATTGCGGTTTTGAATGCTCAATCTAATGCCCCGATTGAATTTTTAAAAAAGTTCATGGCTCACTACATATTTTGAACAGAGTGATTTTTTGCTGTTTTATCAGATCTCCGTAGCTCCGTTATTTCTGATTATACAGAAAAACTGTAGAGACAAAAATTTTAGATAATTTTGGACTTAATAAGATAATCTAATGCAATTTTTATGTTGTTTGTGATTTTTGAGATAATATGACAAACTTGTGTTTTTTTTTAAATGTAAATCATAGTTGGCTGTGGTCTTATTAAATCGGCCATTTTTTGAGCTTTCCAAAGATATATTTTCACATATTATTCAGCCATGGAATATTTTCTTCAAACTTCAAACTTTCAAATATTTTATTTTTAGCTGGTAACAAAATGTAACAAAATAAAACAAAAATTATCGTGATGGAGCTCCACCACATAATTACTTGCCCGTAAGAAATTACCTAGATCAGCTCTATCCAAATAGTTGGATAGGGAGAAATAGACCTATTTCCTGGCAGTCCCGATCCCCTGATTTGTCTGTTTTGGATTTATTTTTGTGAGGAAAAGTACAAAATAAAGTATAAAAAATTGCTGAATTAAGAGCAGCTGTTTTAGAAGCAATTGCCAGTATTGACAGGCGCTCTCTAAGAAAGGCGACAAATTCAGTTTTAAAAAGATGCAATATTTGCATAAATAATAATGGTGGATTTGTTTGAACACCTTTTTTATTTTAAAATGTGACCTTTCAAAATAATAATTTAGTTAAGTTAATTTGAATTTGAGTTTTTTAATTTTTGTTTTATTTTGTTACATTTTGTTACCCATAGCTAAAAACAAAATATTAGAAAGTTTGAAGTAGGTATGTATAAAATTATAAAATAGAACGTACACTGAAAAAAATCCTATGATTACATTGTGATTTAACAGTGATATTTGCAGTAATAAATACAGTATATTTGCAGTAAAGTATGGTTTACCGCATATTTGCTGAAAATGCACAATGAACTTGTAAAATAGTTGTACAATATCGTAAAAATTACGTACTAAATGTAAAATTAACAACTATTCTTGTACTATTTCAATATTAGGGAATAAAACATATCTAAAATTACGTTAAGTTTGTAAATTCACGCTGTGTTGGTATTTTCACCGTTATTTTTTGTCAGTTTCACAAGTTATTTGTGATTTCACGTAAAGTTTTTGCAATGGTATTGTAAAATTAAATTTTGTATAGAAAAAATACATGAAAACTTGTAATTATTACGAGTAATTACATATTGTTGGTATTTTCACAGTTGCTTTGCTGTTTTTACAAGTTGTTTGTAATTTGACGTAATGGTTTTACAAAGATACTGTAGAACTAAATTTCGTATTGAAAAAATATATGGATATTTTGTAATCCTATTTAATAACGTTGTGTTGGTATTTTCACAGCTATCGTGCCATTGTTACCAAATATTTGTGATTTCACGTAATTTTTTTACAATGAGTTGTAAAATTAAATTTTATATTGAAAAAATACAAAAAACTTGTAATTATGATTAGCAAATACATATGTTTTGTATTTTCACAGTAGATTTCACAAGACATTTGTGATTTTTCGTAGAGCTTTTACAGCGAGACTGTGAAACTAAATTATATATTGAAAAAATACAAGAAAACTTTGTAATACTATGAAATAATTATATTGTCTTGGTATTTTTACAGGTGTTGCTACATTTTCACAAGATATTTGTGATTTCACGTGAAACGATTACAACGATACTGTGAAACTAAATTTCATATTGAAAACTACAAAAACATTTTGTAATTATGTTAAATAGTTATTACATTGCGTTGGTATTTACACAGTTATTTTGCCATTTTAACAAGATATTTGTGATTTTACGTGAAGCGTTTACAACGATACTGTGAAACTAAATTTAATACTGAAAAATACAAGAATATTTAGTAATCTTGTTAGATACCTACCTAATTATTTCATTGTATTGGTATATATTTTTTTGGTATATTCACAACATTGCTGTGAATTTACAAAACTTACCGAATTTGCTTCAATAATGACCCAATCCCATGCAAGCATGCTCGGTTTGACCTACATTTTTTATTACTAACGTAGGTACCTAATTCAGTATTGTTTTGGACGGCCACCGTCGCGCGCTGGCTGGATTCTACATTTCCGTGTTCCGAGTGCATACTCTGCGTGTTATAGTTGTACCCTTTTGATAATAGCACTTTGTCTGGAAAATAAGGTAAGTAAAAAATAATAAATACTTACCTATCGAAATGATTTCTTGCGACATTTGTGGGATCCAAATAGGTACGATTAGAAAATATGAACTCCACAGTTATTATCATAGAAATATTCCAAAAATAACTGTACAAATGTATACGAGAAAATTGCCGTGCAATCTTAAATAATTATGTATCTTTTAGAAATCACATCGTTAGACGTCATGTGAATTTGAACATCAAAAAAATAATACCGTCAAATACACGTGCCCCATCGAAAATTGTAAATTTGAAACACAAATAAAAAAAATTTTTTACAAGCATCTTTATGGCCATATAAGAAATGGTCTTTATATAAATTGTCCCTTTAATTGTAAGTCTAAAACACTTTTTAAAAATGCTTGGGAAAATGACTTTATTGCAGGGTGGGGGAGAAGGAGACACCGAGGGAAACACGCCGAATTTTGACAATTTGAGTAAAAGACTTTTTAGTTCCATGTATTTAACATTGGAAGCCAGTTTTATGGTTTCAAATAGAGCTATCAACTTTTATATAACTGGAATGTCCGACGTGCAGGAATTAAATAAGAAATACTTATTAACAAAACATTATTATATACAGAAAATTATAAATGTTTGTTTTCTTTTTTACTTCATTTTAAATAACATTGTACTTATTATGTTTGGTATTTAAAAGGCAGGTACAGGCGAAGTTCTGGAAGAGACAAAAAACACAGTCTAAACTATACGTATCTATAGGTATGGTAGGGAGTTAAGATATTATGTATAATCAGGTGCGACTTAAACATGATTATTTTATATAAAAACAATCTATAACTTTGAATTTTGGGCCCAAATTTTGAGTTATAGATTGAAATTGTATAACATATTGAAAATACACAAGAAAAATCATTTTGCATAGAATTCTTCCAAGCTTAGGTAACTTTGTTCCTATAATTATTGTTTTTTTTTTGTTTTTTAGTTTTGTTTAGTACGATATCTACTTACTTTTAATACATGTATTACTTGCACTTTATACTTTGTTGTTTTATTTTAGTCATTGTAGACAACCTAATTCAGTAGATATACATAAAGGGTACGTGTTGAAATTGAAGCTTCTGGGAATCAGCCCTGCTTGGTTAGAAACTAAAAGACGGCTCGTATACCAGCACTATACGCGACTGCTACGATACTGCGACTCGTCGTCACTTAGAGGTCGCGGTATACATTATTTTAAAGATTTACCTTTACGACCAGTACAAAAAAATATTTCTGCTCAAAGTATTTTAAATAGAAGCGCGCCCACCAAAGATACGGCGACGCGATCACTACGCTAGTTATAAGATACTGGTCTAATTTGCCATAGTTTTAGTTTCAAAAAATTAAGTATAGATGTATGCCTTGGACATTTTGAAAAAACTTTTTTCGCACCATCAAAGTGCCATTTCTGTAGCTTTTCCGACAAAATGTTATTAAGAAAAGTTGTTCAGGATAAAAAAAACTGAGTCCATAATTGTGTCAAATTTCAAAATCCTAGGCCTACTTTGATTTCTTACTCTTTTTTTCTTGGAGAAGTTCCTTTTTGGTAGAAGATACATACAACAAAACAGATAACAACTGAAAAGATCCTACTTCATCCAAAAATATACTGTCCGCGGCAAATCTGTAGACCGGGCCTTGTAAAATCTACAGCATGGCACCAAAGAAAATGAAATTCGGTATGGGAATATCGGACATATTTGCGCATTATATTGTGATGTCAAAGAGCGTTTTTTTCCGTTTCATTGTTGACAATTATATTGGAATTGCATAACAAAGAACTGAGGAAGAAAATAAAATGTGAATCCGTTTCTTTCAATCGCTTAAGCGTTGGGTGAAGATTTAAAAAGAGAATCTACGCCCATGGAACAGCGTGCCGATTTAAAAACATCTCCGGAGCCCGCTGGCACCCTCTACATTCCGGACCAGAAATTAAAGCGGATCGATATCGAAAATCTTCTGGCATCTTCGCCGGAGCCATCTTGGGGCTAGCGGAAGTAACAATTATTCACAGTCGGTGTCGCTGACTCGAAAGCAAAGTCTAGAAAACAGCACGCTGTTTTCTGGGGTATACTGGGATAGCTCGGTGGGAATTACAGATGGGACATTTCGAGTCTGGCAATATCTTGATTTTGACTTTTGACAGGGTTTTACTTGACATTAAGCCCTGGGAATTGGGCCTGGAGAAAGTGAAAGGTTAGAAAGCGATTTTGTGCGAATTTTGGAGCTGAAAGAATATTCTTGGGCAGTGACAGTAATCTGACAAGTTTATTTGTGATTTTTGAAGGCTAAACAATAAAGGTGGTAACCAAGGTAACGAGTTTGGACTGTGATTTTTGAGATTCATTACAATATTATTTGCCCCTTTCACTGCTCCCTTTCGCGACCAGAAATTTACTTGGGGAAAGGACCCGCCCAAATACACTTATTAAACAGGGGTATCATTCCATCCTTTTCCCTTTAATAGAAATCGTATATTACATCAACCACACACGAGCAGAAAATACAGACACAAAATTTTATATTTCCAGCTCCATAGATGGTGTTTATTTTCAACGGGTACGTTGGGATCTATAGTAAACCCTAGAGCTGCGGGCGAGACTTCGAATTTTTTTTTAGCCTTGAAACTCTTTTTACACATTGTGAAACTATTGACTAGTGGGGGACTATTATTATTGCCAAAACAAATAACATACAGTGTGTCCAACTTTAAAACTGTACAAATCCGTAAAATCTTCATTTTTGGAGACAATCGCCCAAACTTTTTTTTGTTTGAAAGGCCTTCAAAAAGCGCTTCTTTTGACCGTCCCGTCATTTTCAAAATGCAAATCCAGGGCCGGCTGCGATTTTTTTATACCCTCGATTTTCACGAAAACCATTTAGCGATTTTTTTATTTAAAATCTGACCGCACTGCATTAATCAGAACACCCAAAAACCCCTTTACACCAAATTTGAATAAAAAATATACAGGGAGTTCCAATCTGCAGGGTGTCAAAGTTGAGCAAAATAGGACTTTTAAAGGTATCTGCCAAGTCAAGATTGCCATGGAATCCCCTCAAAACAGTTCAATGGTCTATAGGACCACTCAAGGTATTGGTGTGCAAAGGTCCAATACAAAATATACAGAGTATTCTTATCTGTGCCATCTCAAAATGCTGAATTTTTATGAAACTTTATATGGGTCATGAGTGCTGTAGAATCATTGAAAAAATATTGATAAACACAAAAGTAATGTATTTCTTTAAAATTCCTATTTTGCTCAAATTTGACACCCTGCAGAATAGAACTCCCTGTATATTTTTTATTCAAATTTGGTATATAGGGGTTTTGGGGTGTTCTGATTAATGCTGTGCGGACAGATTTTAAATAAAAAAATCGCTAAATGGTTTTCGAGAAAATTGGGGGTATAAAAAAATGGTAGCCGGCCCTGGATTTGCATTTTGAAAATAGCAGGAAGGTCAAAAGAAGCGGTTTTTGAAGGCCTTTCAAACAAAAAAAGTTTAGGCGATTATCTCTAAAAATGAAGATTTTACGGATTTCTACAGTTTTAAAGTTGGACACCCTGTATAATAATTGTATATGCGTTAAAATGTTCTTACTTATATAATTTATTTATGTTGACAATATTTCTGGATTTGGTATTTAGGTATTTTTTTAATAAATGTGTTTTCTCATTCTCATTTAACTATTTTATTTTATGTCAAAAAATGTTCAAAGGTAATTCTGAATGAAAATGGGTAATTACTTTCTGGCGTGTTCAGTCAATACCTACTTAAAAAATCTCAATTCCTACATGTAGGTACATACATAGTCAACAGTTTAAAAAATCCTTATTTACCTACTTTTACTATTTTTGTTTATATCACTAATAAAAGTAGCATTTCATAAAACAGTGTTAGTTTTTTTTATTAAGAAATTCATTTTCGTCAATGTAATTTGAGCAAAAACTGCAAATTAAACAGTTATAGAGGGCAGGCCGTTACCTTGATTTAACTATAGAGAAAAATCAAACGGCAGAACATAAAAAACGCGATCACGTAAATTCAACAAAAGTGTCTACTTAAAACTGAACTTAGCACTTAGCAGCCAATTTTCTAGGAGCCAAAAATTTCAACGTTTATTTTTTGATGAATATTTTTCTTCATTCTCCGGTTTAATCTGCTTAGAAGGTTTAATAATAGTTACCCTTTCTACTTTATTTTTATCAAAATAAATTTGTGGAAATAAGGGCGAGGAAAATTTTTTGCTGCCAGAAAATCGGCTACTAACTTTACACCGGTTTAGTTAGGCACATTGATTTTTAAATGTCTTCCGATATTTGGCCCCGCCTGTTTAAGTTTAAATAGTTACGAGCCGCCACTGATTAAGTGGTGTGGTATCATAGTTTGGCAGATATAAGCAATAATATCGTTTTAACAATGGCAGGCATTGTCCTAGCTAGCTAGCTTTTAAAATTGAGGGTACAGTTTACTCCGGCCTTGTTTTTTTCGACAAAAATACACCCTGTATACACTGTGTACTGATAGCAAAGTCTAGTATTCTCTAGACTTTGCTGATAGGTTCGGCCAATTATTGGGGCAACACCAAACAGAATGTCAACTTACAATTAGAATTTTTTTATCGTTTACACCCCTTGGGCACTGAATCGCCGGACACACAGTATATATATTTTTATTAGTTACTTAAGCTAAAAAAATAAAAATAAATAACAACCTCTTTCTGTATTCAACATTTTTCCAGAAAAACGCCTAGGTACATTAAAAAATACTCCCTAATAGAGGGAAGGCAATCAGTTTTTTCACTTTTCTCAAAGTTTTCATTTTGGACATATGTTTTGTTTTTCAAATCAACGTAAGAAATTGAAGCAACATAATGTAGATCACTATATCCTAAAAAAGAGAATTTTAAAAATCTGCCAATCCGTTAAAATCGTCCAATATAAAACTGAAATACGCCCAACCCTGAATCTATTCCTAATTTTATAAAAGCCAAATCGTAGAATTGTTTCACTGGCCCCTTCTCCCTTCTCCCCCCATGTCTATTTTTAGACTTGTTTGCCCCGCCCCGAACACAAACGAGCCTTTTGGAATACGAAATTGTCGAGTACGAAATCTACCACTAATTATCGATTTTGTTAGAGTCATTGTAATTATCGAAAATAGATGGTGCTAAACAGTAGTACTGGACGAGAGCTAAATAGAAATAATAATACCGCTATACACCAGTAGATGGAGATGGTGCGCGGAGGCGAATGACTACGATCATTGGAAAAAGTTCGAATATCCATAGTCCTTCGCCTCCAAAAGCGCTCGGCATTTTATCTGGATCCGTGAGAGGTCTTTTTAAACCTTCAGTCAACGGCTTAAGGGTTGCCGACAGCGAAAGTGACGTTAGATTTCGTATTTTTTTAAGTTGTATAGCATAAAATCTAATAACATTTTACCTGGCAAAAATTTAGTACAAACATCTCTGTCTTCATTTTAATCATAAGATCTTACAAGCAGAGTTTTGTTTTATAGGTTACGAAAACCTTGGGAAAAATAATAATTCCAGTGCATATGCTTTTGTGATCTTATGATTAAAATGAAGACAGAGATGTTTGTACTAAATTTTTGCCAGGTAAAATGTTATTAGATTTTATGCTATACAACTTAAAAAAATACGAAATCTAACGTCACTTTCGCTGTCGGCAACCCCCTCTTAATGATTTTGTCGTTTTACCCACAATTTTTCTAGTAATGGGGAGTCTTTTGGGGTTTAATTCATTAAATAAATGCCCAAGCCCTCTAGAAAGCTGTCTGTCTACATAACTTTGTATAAAATTAAAATTTGTATTCGCATGTTTTCTGCTTTTCAGTTAATTGTGTTACTTTACACTTTTTTTGTTTTTTTTTTCTTATGTAATTTCAAGAAAATTTTACATTGTTAGGTGCAGAAAAAAACGCTCTTTCAGAAAATGTCAAAAATTACCCGTTGCAATTTAAAAAATATGACCTTGACTTTGTATCTTCCATAATAAACGAGATAAAAACTTCAAAAAACATCACAATATGCAACAATATGTCCCATATTCACATACAAAATTTCATTTTTTTGGCATGCTGTAGATTTTACAAGGCCGAGTCCATACATTTGCCACAGGTCATGTGTGCGGGAATAAGTAGAAAGTTAAACCATAGAAGAATCTGACTACGAAGCATGGTTCGACAGCAAGTAAGTATCAAATACATTAATTTTTGGAATAAATCCTTTACAAAAAATACAAAAATGAGATGTAATTTTAGCAAAAGTAAACTTATAAAATAGCTTCTTATTGTGGGTGGGGACATTTGGAAAAGAAAATAATCTCCTGTGCCATACTCAACGGATTTCTACCTCTGAAATGCTTATTCTACCTCAGAATGTGCGATAACGTTTTGAATAACATATTATATTGTAATAGTTCTTAGTTATACATATGTATATTGTTGCTTGCGGGAATAAAAATGTATTTTCACAGCTATTATAGCTATTGTAAAATGCTATTTGTGATTTTACCTATACCTGAACTTCTTTTGACCAATTGGACTTAAAAACGTATTTTCACCGATAATTATGTATCCCAAGCTAATCGGTGAAACTACGTTTTGTTATGTAAAATCCCAAATTAATAGCAATTCACATGATTAACGTTTCTGTATGTAAAATCACAAATGGTATTTCACAATGTATAGCGGTGAAAATACGTTTCTACATATGTAAAATTACAAATGATATTTCACAATCATAAGCAATGAAAATACGCTTCTGTATGTAAAATCACGAATGGCATTTCACAACAATTATCGGCGAAAATACGTTTCTGTACGTAAAATCGCAAATGGAATTTCACAATGATTAGTGGTGAAAATACGTTTCTGTATGTAAAATCACAAATGGCATTTCACAGTGATTAGCGGTGAAAAGACGTTTCTGTACGTAATATCGCAAATGGAATTTCACAATGATAAGTGGCGAAAATACGTTTCTGTATGTAAAATTACAAATGGAATTTCACAATGACTAGCCGTGAAAATACGTTTCTGTATGTAAAATTACAAATGACATTTTACAATAATGATAAGTGAAAATAAAAAATTTATATGTAAAATACAAATGGGATTTCACCATAATTAGAAGTGAAAATACTCCTTTACATGTAAAATTACAAATGGCATTTCACCCTAGCCATTGTGTCACAAATAACCAGTAATTTCACAGTTACTGTACGTCGTACAGTAACGTTTGTAATTTCACTTTAGGTTTGTATTATCTCAAATGAGACTTAAAGGCTTTTACAATGTTGTTGTGAAATTACGGCAAATATCATAGGACACAAATAACCAGTGATATTTGCCGTAATTTCACAATTTCCTTTTTTCAGTGTACCTAATTATGAAAATATTCCATGGCTGACTATGTGAAAATTAAAAAAAAGAACAGAAAATTAGCCATAGCTCTTTTATTTTTCATAATAACTATGCCGAGTATTATATCTATCTATATTTGATAAGGCCACAGCCAACTATGATTTATATTTAAAAAAAACACAAATTTATGTCATATCTCAAAAATCACAGACAACATAAAAAATTGGATTAGATTATCTTATTAAGCCCAAAATTATCTACAATTTTTGTCTCTACAGTTTTTCTGTATAATCAGAAATAACGGAGCTACAGAGAGATCTGATGAAATAGCAAAAATCGCTCTTTTCAAAATATCTAGTGAGCCGTGAACTTTTTTAAAAATCCAAAGGGGGCATTAGATTGAGCATTCAAAACTGCAATTCTTTCCCGATTTAACCTTTGTTCTAGCTCTGCTAGTTTCCGAGATCCCCATAGTGGGCATCGAAAAAACTCACCCTGTATAATCTACATATTATTTCTAAAATATATGTATTACGAATTCAGTTACAACGTTACTAACGAGCGTTCATTTAAAGCAGTTTACCTCAGTTTACCAAGTGCAACTTGTCAGAATTCGCGAAAAATGACAAATAATATAAACAAACTGACGTACCTACATTTTACCTACAACTACAAGAACCTATTTTGAGGTCAAATTTAAATGAATGCTTTATGTTAATTTGTATTTTATTTTCAATTATCTATAGGGTATTTCTCGAAATCCCGAATTTTATAACTTAAGGACGGAAATAAAACGTCATCACCTCGCGACGACCTTCATTTGACCGTGTTCCTAACTAGGATAAATGTTGCTAAAACAGAAATTGGATACTGGAGTGCAAAAATTGCGCTAGTGTCTGTAAGATGGCGCTGGAGTTGGAGAGCGGCCATTGGTACAGAGCGAGAATGAAAAGTAATGTTTCGCCTTGCTAAAATAAGTTTCCGTTCCTTATGAGTTGTTTTGTTGCCCGGCAAGGTCGTTGGTCGGAACCAGGGGTCTAGGGGGAGGCAGGCGGACCGACCCCCTTTTTTATACAAATAACAGCACACCGCTTCCATCCTGGCGTATTTTGGGATTGAAACTGTGAATTGTTAAACACAAAATAATAATATGAATATTTACACTCCTTTATTTTTCTATATTTTTTCATAGTTATTAAGAATATCGTTGAGTAAAATATTAAGTAAGAGGACTACCTACCGGCTGTCAAATCTACTGTCATGACATAATAATTCTCCCTCAAAACCGCATGAATGATCACAATACTTACCCTAACTGACATTTAGAATTTATGTCACTATAGTTTTATCTTTTATCATTCTATTAACTTTTCATTAAGTACTTAATATTGATAAACCGAAAGAAATTAAAATTCTGTTGTATTTGATCCAAAGTTGACGCAAAGTTGTGAATTTTGTTAGATACGTGAAATACATACTATTTGCTGATATCTTAATATATGTATTATTTTGGCATACATTTAGAGTAATGGAAAATGTAATGTAAATAAATTTATAGGTACTACCATAGAAGAATTTACGTAGTAGATTCTTCTATGGTACTACCTAAATGCTTGCCGGTACATCAACTTTGTGTTAAACATAATAGAATTTTAAAGCGTTAATATAATTTTCTTTTGAAAAAGACATATTATTATCGATATTTTTTAGTAATAATAAAAAGTTAATAAAATTATAGAATGATACTCGTATATTATGTTGTATAGCTAGTGATATAAAATAGTTTTTACGAAGTAATGACTTTTTAAAATTTTAAGAAATTTTATAAATAGGAAATAGGCGCTTATGTAACATTAAAATAGAAACGACTTTTTCAAGTTAAACGTTTTGAAATTGTAACAAATAAGCCAATTTTTAGGGATTTTATTTTTTAAATATAATTTTTGACAGATAGCGAAAGTCACGTGACCAAGTTTGAGTCGGTTATTTTTCCTCGTTTTTAATCGAAAGGTAACCCCAAAGTTAACTGCATATGTGTTCTATTATTATCCGTTAATAAAAAAAAATATGTTTAAATTAGTAAAAAGATACATTTTGCACCATCTTTTTTTCCAAGAAGGTTTTTTGGTTATAACTTTTGTTTGACGTTCGATTGTTTTTTTCCAAACGACATTACATTGTTTGGAACAAACTGCAACAAACTGGTTTTTAAATCATTAATTTGTCTCAAAAAATACGGAATGGTTAAAGTGAATGTTCCTATCACCTTCAGGCGGACACCCTCTATCTAATAAAAATATTATTAAACAAATAATAGTACTTTTTGAAATTGAGCCCATGTGTTGACAGGTGGCCGTGATTACAGCCCAAAAGTAAAGTTACACACATTGTTTAATGTGCTTTTTGAACCTAACAAAAAAAAGTTTATCAAAATCGGTAAACAAATAAAGATATTTTACCAGGGTGGTAACTCTTTAAAGGAGGTCACACTGTAGATGTTTAACATATAGGTACAGAAGATGTTCTTTCGCATCAATAGGTATATCGTTTTCTTTTTTCATTTTTTATTTTCGAGATATGTATTTATCTTAATTATTGCGTTACTTAAAATGTGTGTTTGAATATAGTGTTAATGCAAACGAAGAAACACCTTATGTACACATAAAAGACCATGTTTCATTTCATTGAAAAAACTAAACATAATTTTGTAGAACTTTTAAGCCAGCAATACTATACCTACAGAAAACGTGCCGAATAACATTCTTTAACTAAAGATATGCCTTTAACAGTAAAAAAACACAGTTGACATTCAAGTGACCTTGAAAACGTCGTCTGCCTACAAGTGAAAACGTGCGTCTTATATTGCACCTCATATGCTTCAACTTTTATGTGATTTTTTGCGATTTTCGTTTTTGAGATATTTATAATAGCTGCATTTATTAAAATGGAACACCCGGTATAGATAATTTTCGACATACCTATACATATAGAGACATAGAAATATGAATTCTCCCCTAATGTCAGTTTATATGCTAACGATTGTGTTTTCCTCACAAAAAATACATAACGGCGACATACGTATAAATAATGCAAAGTCAACTAAAGCAGTTTTTAGTGCCGCCGTGTACCCTTCAAGCTAAAAATCAATGAACCATTGCTAAAAAGAGAGGGGTTAAAATCACAAATATGAGTCTTTGAGCTACGGGGGTCTCCCGAATATATATCTTTTGAAGTTTTATATTATTTTAATATTAAAAATTCGCAATTCATAGTATATAATAATATGGAAGTAATACAAAAACATAAAAAAGTAATCAGACAGCTTAATTGCTTAAATATTATATCGCCAAAACGCAAAATTGATCATATGAACATAATATATGTAATTATTAAACTGGACCTGTAACAACAGCGTCAACCGTTCATCGATCGTCTGTTTTTCGCGCCATCTGATAAACAATAGCTACACTTTTGGTATTCCCGCTGCATAATTTAAGGGTATTTTGCCTATGTTTTTTATTTACAACAAGACTGGATAATTACAATGTTTATTACCGGGTTTTCGTTCCGAGCATATTCGGAAACCTCTCGAAGGTAAAACTCCGGCTCAAGAGACAAAATAGACGAATTTATGCCGGCATAAAGTTTGAAATTCAAACAAAAATGTCGCCCATAACTTTTACACTAGTGCCATTAGTATCTATGGATATTTTAAAGATACCCGTGTTTTTTGTAATCCTTTGAAGTTCGCTACTTTTTCCAGCTAGTTGGAAATAAAAATACATTGATACAGGCAACCAAACATACAATGGCGAGGCCCCCCTTAAGTTATACCGCCCCCGGTTTTCCAGAGGGTGCGGTCCGAATCGAGGCGAAGTCCTGACTCACCTAACATCTTGCTGAGGTCCGCGTTGTGCAGGTCCGGGTTCTCGTCGGCCAGCTTCTTCCGCTCCACCTTCGCCCACACCATAAACGCGTTCATCGGCCTCCGAATCCTGGCCTCCTTGGCCACCTTCTGGCCCTGCTGGCTCATCTTCGACGGGAAGGCGGCCCGCTGGGCGAAGGCCGCCTGCAGCTGGGAGTCCTGGTAGGACGTCCTGCCGTACTCGTACCTGTGGTGGAAGAGAGGATCGTGAAGAAATCGTTGGCGGTCACGGGCGTAGCCAAGGGGGGGTTTCGGGGGTAATAAAGGGTTTTCCAATAAGAGGTGTTATTTTGATATTCAAAGGAAAATGCCATTTTTTGAGATAAATGATCGGATGTTTATTTCATTATAAAGAGGAAGGTATGCCGTTAATAATGGAAAATAACATCAGCCAAATGAGCACCACGACCACGCCTACAGGACCATATCCTTTTCATGAAATTTTCCATAACCAAATCGCAAAGTGGCTGCCCTATGTCCTCGATAGCCTCACGGATTCCACCTTTGAGGTCTTGAATCGACGCTGGGCTGTTGGCGTAGACCTTCTCTTTCACGTGGCCCCAAAGGAAGAAGTCGCAAGGTGTTAAATCACAAGATCTCGGTGGCCAATTGTGATCACCTCTTCGAGAGATAACACGGTCCGGAAACTTTTCCCGTAAAAGATCAATGGTTTCGTTGCTTGTGTGGCACGTAGCGCCATCTTGTTGAAAGTAAACGTTTTCCAGATCAATACCATCCAATTCCGGCCATAAAAAATCATTAATCATCTCTCGATAGCGCAATCCATTCACCGTAACTGGCGCTCCAGCCTCATTTTCGAAAAAGTAAGGTCCAATGACCCTGCCGGACCATAAACCGCACCAAACAGTCACACGTTGAGGATAGAGAGGCTTTTCAACAATAACTCTTGGGTTTTCCGAGCCCCAGATGCGACAATTTTGTTTGTTGACGAAGCCACCGAGGTGGAAATGGGCCTCATCACTCAACATGATTTTTCGATGGAATTCCGGATCATTTTCATGCATTTCAAGGACCCAATCGGCAAAGACACGACGTTGTTGATGATCGGCCGGCTTGAGTTCTTGTGTTAACTGAACTTTATAAGCCTTAAGACCCAAATCTTTATGCAAAATACGGTGTAAAGACGTTTTTCGAATGCCTAATTCCAAAGAACGACGAGGAATGGACAAACCTGGGTTTTCTTCAACACTTTCGGCTACAGCAGCAATATTCTCGGCTGTTCTTGAGCGACGTGCACGGGTTTTATTCTTCACATCACTAACTTGTCCCAACAGCTCGAATTTTTCCACCAATTTCTGTATTGCGGTCCGATAAGGTGCTTCACGACGACCCAAAAATGTTCGAGTTTTACGAACCGTCTCTGCCAAATTTTCACCATTTTTATAGTGAATTTTAATAATTTCAATGCGTTGTTGAAGCGTGTATCGTTCCATTTTTATTAATGGCGTAGTTTCTACTTGTCAAATGTCAAAAAATGACAGCTCCAAAAGTAACATTACCGAAATAGCGGGCTATTCAAAATAACACCTCTTATTGGAAAACCCTTTAGTAATAGTAGCGCCTAGCGCCATCTTTTGACGAGAGGCAGACGCAGTTGCAGCCGAACTATTTTGTATTGTAGGGACACTTTGCGTTGTTTCTCGATTATTCGCCACGCCCCTCGGTCGAAATGAGCGGAACTTTGTGGAAGTTCGTGGAAGTTTCTGGACGGCTACTGGGCTGCTATATAAGCGGCGCCGCGGCGCGTGACCGCGCTTACGGCAGTATTGTTCCATCCGAACTCGAAGCGAATAAAAGTGAAAAGTGGTGAACGAATAGTGAAGAGAATTAAGTGTACCGTGTAAGTGACTAATTTTAGTGCGCTGTTATTCGATGACCTTGTTAAGGATAGATACGTGAATCATTATTACTGTCGAAAAATGGAGGGGAAAAAAAGGAAGGGTGATAAACTTAAAGGTATGGACTACTGGAAAAAGTGGTGTAGTCACGGTCAACGGGTTTCTAATAAAGAAACAAATTTGGATTTAGCTATCAAAGCTTCAGCTACCTTGCATGCTGATAAGAAGACTGCCTACCCCGAAATCTAGTTTGGAATGCCTAGATATGTGCGATAAAAACCTTTATCCTAATATTTACACATTACTACAAATCTTGGCTACCATTCCTGTATCCACTGCTACCCCAGAAAGGTCTTTCTCGAGCCTAAGGAGACTGAAAAACTATTTACGAAACACTACAAGTGAAAACAGACTTAATGGTTTGGCTCTAATGAACATTCACTATGGAACAGAAATTCATGCAGATGAAGTAGTGGATATATTTAAAAGAAAAAGCCGAAGCTTTCTTCTTTAATGGTTTTAGATTTAGCGCAGAGGAACGAAATTAATTTATCCATTTCTTTTAAAGTTAAGAACTTTATAAATATGTCGTAGTTTTTCGGATGAATATATAGATATTAAATTTCATGTAAGTATATTTTTGTTGTTTTATTTACTTCTCAAACTAAACCCCCCCCCCAAAACTAAATCCTGGCTACGCCCGTGGTGGAATTTGCACGCCATACCTATCTAATAATTTTTTTAACGGTAACGTTGAGCTTCTGCAAGAAATGTGAGAAAAGTGCTATGGGCTAAGGGCGTAGATAGCTTTTTCTTCCGGGGGGTAATGGTAATACCTACTATTTATAGTTCGTCTGTTCCCCAATTATTAGGTTTTATTGCGATTTTATAGGTGAGTAGGTATGCATAAGTAAAGACTATTATAAAGCCAAATAAAACCAACACTAATAATATATTGAATAACAATATAGATACTACTAAACAAGGAACAATGAAACAAACTCAAAATAGGAAATGATAAAAAATATAAAAATTAAATATATACTTTTTCTTTGATGAAAACAGAAACAAAACAAAAAAAAACAAGAAAAAAATCAGTCTTTAAAAAAACCTAATCTTAAAAAAGACATTTATAAACGAAAAAAAAAACAGTCAAAATATAAAAAATATATCCACACATAAACCAGTTTTTATAGAACTAAATCTAAAATCCTTTTGTTACTATTATTGGCAAATCTGTTTAGCACCGCTTCAGGGCAAGGTTTTATATCCCTGTGAATATGTAAAAGCGCCATCCCTACAAGCCTCTCCTGTCCCATAGTGGACCTCAACCAAGATTTGAGTCTTTTTAAGGATGAAAAACTTCTTTCGGCCGAAGCTACACTTACAGGCAGTGTACACAGAATTTTCAAAAGTTCATATATTTTTGGATATATATTAGGATCACACAAAGGAAACGTTTCAGAAGCCGAATTTAGCAGACTTTCTTTGCTAAATTTTTTTGCGTTTTTTACAGAGTTCATTATAAAAATTAATAATACATAGAATAATATTTTTATTTTCTATTATAGACGTGTCGTGGTAAGAGCCCAGGGGTTAAGGTTCTGGTTTATGGTTTTCTTTGGGGGGGGGGGTAATTACCCCCTCTACCCCCCCCCCGTATCTACGCCCTTGTACCAGGGGCCCCTGGGCCCACAGCAAAAAGTCATCGAGAAATCTCAGACACAAGCGGCACCGCTCCACCTATCAGTAGTATACACTCATATAGTCCAAAGCACGAAAGAAAACGTTTCTAAAGAATGCGGGCAGCGTTGCGAGATTTCCTATATACGAGTAGTCGTTATTTATTGGCGAATACAAGTTTTACCATATTGAAGCCGAATTTCTGAACTCTGTTATACCGAAAAAATAAAGCTCGCATCACGGGACCACTTACCCATTTTTGTTTATCATTTATTTTTAACGCGGTGAGATCAAAACACCTATTATATTTTTTTCAACGTCGTCGCGTCTACCATCGCCTTTGAAATACGGCAACACCTCACTTCTGCGAAGGAGTCGGCTGACAAAACCAGTTAGCCAACGCGTTTTGTGCCCGTTTCTATAGTACGTAAAGTTAACTGCGTATTTGGGCTACCACACAGCGCTCACTTTTTCGGCCGCCGGCAAGCTCAGTGGCGTTTCGTGTGTTCGGGAGTTAACGTGTGCAAAATGAGTAAACAAGGAAGAACGTTGCATTCTCAAGCACGAGAAATAATTGCCAATGTTACAAGGGTTTGCCTTCCTCCATAATCTAAGGCATCACCGTTAAAAATAATATTAACAATAAATTAAATAACATTTATATGAAAATTAAGTCAGTGAGTTACACAAAATTGAGCTACGCCCCTGAACTGTGACTAATTCTACAGTGCTATTCATAAAGTTTGCACCAAATGGGAAAAATTTGTATTATTATATTTTTTGAAAATCTTATTTTGGGATATGTTAATGCATGTTTTGTTTACACTGTTGCGCCTAAAGAGGGTCATGACGTCACAGCCCATGCCTGTCAAATTTGACATTTAAAATTCAAAATTGGGAAAAATCAGGTTTGCCTTGAAAATATCGGAAAAAGTTATTAAGAAATTGTGTTTGTATTGTATTATTGTGCCCCTATGCAAATTTTCAGAAGGATATCAGAATATTCGTCTTTCTTACTTGATATTCCTGGAATTGAAACTGAATCCATAAAATTCGATACAAAACTGTAGGTACCTTATAATTTTGTTTCACTGAATTTCAAAATATGGATGTATTTTATGTAAAAATATTACAACACTGGCCCAGGGAATAAATTTATCTTAAAATGAAAGAGTCTTTGCACCAAGATTGCCTTCTTACACAATAGCTATTTTAAAAAATCTCATGTTTCTCCTTAACTTTGCATTGAAATTTATTTGTATTGTTATGATTTAGTAAGAGAGCAACCACTAAATAAGTTTCTTCGGTTATTTGCGGGAAAAAAATATCAAGAACCGATTTGAAGAGAAATAATTAAGAAAAAACGAACATCGTGATATCCTTCTGAAAATTTGCATAGAGGCACAATAATGGAATACAAACACATTTTTTAAATAACTTTTTATGCGACCCCATTAAAATTGTATTGTATCGCGGCGTATTCAGAAAGTTCCAATGTATCAATTTTCCCCAAAAAACGTACATGGTGCCATTTAAAAAAATCAAGTCGGTTATCATGGCAACCACATTTTTTTTGCTACGAAAGATTGCTTGATATCAATAAACGGGAAATAATTTCCCCTAACACTTTTATTAAAACAAGTTTTTCATATGAGGAATATTTTAAGAAATATAAGCAATGTTCCACAATTTCTATCCACACCAAGGGCGTAGCCAGGATTTAGTTTTGGGGGGGGTTTAGTTTGAGAAGTAAATAAAACAACAAAAATATACTTACATGAAATTTAATATCTATATATTCATCCGAAAAACTACGACATATTTATAAAGTTCTTAACTTTAAATGAAATGGATAAATTAATTTCGTTCCTCTGCGCTAAATCTAAAGCCATTAAAGAAGAAATCTTCGGATTTTTCTTTTAAATATATCCACTACTTCATCTGCATGAATTTCTGTTCCATAGTGAATGTTCATTAGAGCCAAACCATTAAGTCTGTTTTCACTTGTAGTGTTTCGTAAATAGTTTTTCAGTCTCCTTAGGCTCGAGAAAGACCTCTCTGGGGTAGCAGTGGATACAGGAATGGTAGCCAAGATTTGTAGTAATGTGTAAATATTAGGATAAAGGTTTTTATCGCACATATCTAGGCATTCCAAACTAGATTTCGGGGTAGGCAGTCTTCTTATCAGCATGCAAGGTAGCTGAAGCTTTGGTAGCTAAATCCAAATTTGTTTCTTTATTAGAAACCCCTTGACCTTGACTACACCACTTTTTCCAGTAGTCCATACCTTTAGGTTTAGCACCCTTCCTTTTTTTCCCTCCATTTTTCGACAGTAATAATGATTCACGTATCTATCCTTAACAAGGTCATCGAATAACAGTGCACTAAAATTACTCACTTACACGGTACACTTAATTCTCGTCACTATTCGTTCACCACTTTTCACTTTTATTCGCTTCGAGTTCGCATGGAACAATACTGCCGTAAGCGCGGTCACGCGCCGCGGCGCCGCTTATATAGCAGCCCAGTAGCCGTCCAGAAACTTCCACGAACTTCCACAAAGTTCCGCTCATTTCGACCGAGGGGCGTGGCGAATAATCGAGAAACAACGCAAAGTGTCCCTACAATACAAAATAGTTCGGCTGCAACTGCGTCTGCCTCTCGTCAAAAGATGGCGCTAGGCGCTACTATTACTACATAATATATTCACACGTAATAATAATTTAACTCTTCACTCCTAGTATTTTTTCGGTATAATATTAGGTAATATTTTGCTTATTTCGGGGGGGGGGGGGTTTAACCCCCGAAACCCCCCCTTGGCTACGCCCGTGGTCCACACTGTATGTCCCATAATTATTGCTCATGTTTTCACATCCTGTATCTCGAGAACGAAGCTTTCGCGGATAAATTGAGCATAGGAAAAAATGATGGAAACAGTCTGAACTGCTACGCACCTCTCGTAGCTCCTGTAGTCGCCGTAGCCGACCGCCACGCCGGCCGCCTCCACCGCCCACCCCTGCTGCTCCTTGTGCAGGTGCGCGTGCGCGTCGTCGTGCGCGTGCGCGAAGTCGTAGCGCGCCTGCGCGTGCTGGTACGGCTGGAGCAGGGGGGAGGGGGAGCCCGAGCCGGCGGGCGACAGGCACGCCGAGTAGGGGTGGGGGGCGGGGGAGCCGCCGCCCCCGCCGCCGCCGCCGCTGCCGCTGCCGCCGTCGTCCATCAACCTGGAAAGCAGAAGGGGGAAGTTGTTAAAAATCCGTGCTGTTATTTAAATTCGGTTAGGGGTATTTAACCGTTTTTCAAATTTTATTTTGTTGAAAGCCTGTATTGATGCAGACTACACTAGTAAAATTCTAAACTAAAAATTTTACCTTCTTTGGAAGAAAATTGAGTTTAAAATTATTTCCGTTTTTAACGGTTTTCTTAATTTTGACGTCATAATAATTTTGAGCTATGTGAATAGGACCGCGAAGCCTTGAATCTTTATTCGTTTATTGTACGTTGCCAACTCGTGTGATTTTTCCTTGCTGGTCGAATATTTTGTTATTAGAATAGCTGTGTTCTAGTATGGAAACTCAAATTGTCAACATAAAGTTGATTATACAGTTCAAATTCTCTGACTGTTTTTAACTCTGGTTATTGGTTCGGACTAGTTTGAGATTGCTTCCTAGAACAAACCTATTAATTGCAATAAATAATAACAGCAGTTAACTTTATAAAAAAAAACACTATATTCCGCAAAGATATAATATACTTTCTCAATGTTTGTTGAAGAATAGTCGGTCTTTGGAGTATAGGATTTACTTCTGAATACAAGTCCGAAAGGGGATCTGGCAACGGTGCAGCAAACTAGTAAGGATAACGGTGCCGTCCTAACCTAATCTTGATGTTTTGTGGGTATCGAAACATAACCTAGCTTTCTAGCTTTGCGGTTTTCGAGTTTCGCGAGATTGTTTCGCTTTGGCATCTCGCTTTAAAAATTGTGAGAGCATAAATAGGTATGTCAATTTCCGGAAGATTGTCTGAACTTGCTTTAACAAAACCCACATTCACTACAGGAGGAGCCATTACTTTACTCTTTGTCAACTTCTTCGCACTGAAACAGAAAGCAAATTAAACACTCTATCTACTCTCATACCTATATAAATGCATCAGGTAGGTAGGTATTTCTTGGAATTTAAATGATTACCTATTTATATTCTTTAGGAACCTACCTATACAATCAAATTGAGAAAGAGTGCTTACTAAATTATACTTTGCTCTCAAAAATTTTTGTCTGGGGATTGAACTAAGTATACCTACTACCAATATCAATTTTATGGTACCTATTCATTTTTCTTTGTAATTGAAACTATAGGGTTTAGGATTGTACCATGTACGTAAGGAGCAATGATAAAAATTTACATTGCCTACTTGCTTACCTTATTTTAATCGTTGATTTGTTAACACTTAGGTCAGGTATAAAAATGAATTAATACCTCATTTAGTCCTTTACTATATGACGACGCCATAAACAATGGTTTTATTATAAAATATAAAATTCAAAATCGTTGGAACCCCTCAATAACTTTGATAAAATTACAAATTTTGAAATGTAAACAAAACTCCAGCCGATATTATTTGACTAGTGACATACCAAATCACAAAATAATAAGATTAGGTCTCCAGTCCAAGTCCGTACCACATGATAAAAAAACGAATGAAAATGTTCGGCTCGTTATTATGACGTCAACACGCGGTCGGGTCCCGACCGCAAATTCAAATAAATTCAAATTTTATTTTGAAAATTCTAACTTCGTGGATACTTATTCGGGAAATAAAAAATGGCTAAAGCTATCTTAGGACTTGATGAATCAAGTTCTGTGTAATTTATTTGAAAATTTGATTAGAGGAAACTGCTGGATTTCAGCGGATTGCAAAATTAGCGAGCGTAAAAATTTTGCGCTTGGTCGCTCGCGATTGCTGTAAGCGGTTTATTCTAACCTTACTTTGTTCTGTCAGTTCCCTTCAGGTATTTGCTTTATTTGATTTATTTTGGTGTGTTGAAAGCCATTGTAAAATTTCGATTTCGTGGCTTTTACTTTTTTGAGGCTCTGTTTGAGCTTATTTTATTTTTATATCTCGACATTTCGGGCGCTAGCTTTACTGTCAAAACAGCCGTTTAATGAAATGCTAGCGCTAGCAAACGAAATTGGAAAGCGCTGCAATCAAAGCGCTTGGTATGATTGGGAGTCTTAAACGCAACCATTAAAAGGCCTCGAACCAGTCAAAAGATGTAAACAAATAAATTACAAAGTATCATTTACAGGGTGTCCAACTTTAAAATTGTACAAATCCGTAAAATTTTTGCAGATAATCGCATAAACTTTTTTTGTTTGAAACGCCTTCAAAAACCGGATTCCATGGCACACTTGACTTGGCAGATGCCTTTAAAATTCCTAATTTTCTCCACTTTGACACCTTGCAGAATGGAACTCCCTGCATATTTTTTATTCAAATTTGGTATATAGGGGTTTTGGGGTGTTCTGATTAACGCTGTGGGGTCAGATTTTAAATAAAAGAATCGCTAAATGGTTTTCGTAAAAAACGGGGATATAAAAAAATCACAGCCGGCCCTGTATTTGCATTTTGAAAATGGCTGAAAGGTAAAAAAAGCGGTTTTTGAAGGCCTTTCAAACAAAAAAAAAAGATTAGCCAATTATGTCCAAAAATGAAGATTTTACGGATTTGTACAGTTTTAAAGTTGGACACCCTGTATAAACGTTTCATTCTCATTGCACCCCTGTAATTTTTTCATTTCTCATCCGATTTGGGCCGTTTTTTTTTTTCTGAAGAGGGATCGCAGAAAACATTTACTTTGGTGCAAAATTTCAGGTCTTAATCTCAATTTTCCAGGCCTACTACAATTCTACACACATGTAACAGCGGCCATTTTCCCAAACATCAAAAAAGCAAATTTTCAATCAAATAATAATTATTGGACCTTAGCATTTAGCATGTCCCATTCAAGAACCCCTGTTCGAAAGCCTCCAGCACAGCTTACCCTAACAGGTAAGCTGTGCCTCCAGTTTCGCTCACCCTGTATACATTGAATGGTAAAAAAAAGTAGTGGCATTTGACTTCAGACGCTAAGCTTTCTAAAAGCCTTTAGGACTAACACAATGCTCTTTTTTTCCTGTTCAACATTAAGTCTGGTATTTTTAACAGTAGCAGAGCATGGTAAATGCTATGAAATAGATCGCGCTCGTATATCATTGTGTTCCAAGTGAGTTCATTTATATTTTATCAGGGTAGCTCGAGAACAGGCGCTTCCGCCAATAAAATACAAGACAAAACACTTTTTTAACTATATTAAACCGCACCTGGTATTAATAGTAAAAAGAGATGAAGGAGACAGAGACAATAGTTATTGTAGTAAAAAAAAGTGACTGCATGCTCGCCTAATATAATATCACCAACACTTGCATGGTGTTCGACGGCTGGCCACTTGTACAGCGAAATGCGGTGGATAGGCATGCGATAATTTCACAGATTTTAGGATATACTTGCGGAAATAGTTGTAATCGATATGGCTTTTTAGAGACCTGTTTTGACAATATTGTATGTTGCATTAACCTTTACGTTATGTTTGACGACAACCTTAAAAACCCTTGAAAGTGAAAAAAATATTATGTTGCTTGTAGAATATGTAGGTATATCTTTAAAAAACTGCGTGACGCTTATGTCCTATTATATTAGAGTTTTTTCATGCAATTAGTGTTTTCTATGCTGTTTCAAGTGACTTTAGAAATACTATACCTATACTATTTCCAAAGCGCTTTTAGATTATTTGTGGCTACATTGAACACACATAATTTCGGAACCTGCCCCGTTTTCAGTTCAGGTCGAAATACCAAAATAATAAAAAAGAACAACCGGCAACCCTGGAATATTTCCACGTGAAAACCAGGGCCCCGGGGAGCTGCTTTTTTCGTCGCTCTCACATCTCGGTGTGCCGTGGAATTTTTCAAGGCCACCCGAAGTACGGGCCTGGCATTTTTCGCATGGCCAGAAGAAGAAAAAGAACAACGGGGAATGAAGCTATACCGAATAGGCAATAGATTTTTTTACAATAATTATTTTCCAATAGTAGCAATAAGAAAAAGATTCACATTCGCTATTTATTTATTTATTTAAATTTACATTCCCAACAGTCAGTAGACTATTACACGGAATTATATAAACTAATTAGGTATTAGGTATACCTATACTATTTAAAAAATATTCAATTTAAATCCAGTGGTATTTCTAATGCGCTTTATATCTTTTGGATTTTTTTTTCTCGAAGTTACTTTTAAATTTTTGAATCTAAAATCACTATTTTGTCGTGTAATTTTGGTGTAGACTCTTTGAAAAGCAATGTTCTATATTTAAATATCCTTTTGGTTTATACAAATTTATTGTTGGTTCTAAAAAAGTTTATGGATGCATTTAATGATTTTATTTTGCAACTTCTTCAAAGGTTTACTTGCATCCAAACTTTCTGATTCCCAAATTGAAATTAAATATTGAAATTTTGAGTAAATTAATGAAAAGTAAATATTTTTCAAGTATTGCAATGAAATATAATTCCTTGTAGGTACTATAGAGTTTCCCAACGAAAACTTGACCCACCCAAAAATTAGAAAACCGAAAAATATTTGAAAATTCGCCGAGACCCGTCGATTTTTGTTCTTGGGGGGAGTTTTTTTACAGTCAAGCCAACTCGATATGATCATCCCCCTAATCCCTAGCAACCCCAACTTTAAAATTTCAAATGGAACTACCCCCCTTGTGGCATCATTTGCGAGTACAGTAATGTATAGTTTTTAGAATTCTGTTGAGATTTGACAGAATTATTGGCTAAAAACAGAAAATTGACAATCCACTGTATACGCCTAGTAATTTCTTACACAAATGCCCGCCACTAATAAGTTTTTTATCTACTACACACGACCGAATTACCTAGTTTTTATTGACGTGTCGATCAGTTTACAAAAAAGTCACAAATGAAAAAGCTGAAGCAAAACAAAAAAAGTTCATGAATACGAATTCAAACCTTAAATCTAAGATACGCCACTGGAAAAGTAATATTTTTCTGCCTTAACTATAGATTATCCAAACAATTCTAAGAAAAAAGTAGGTATGTATTCTTGACTTTTTCGAAAAATGTCCTTTTTTGCAAAATTAATTTTTCTGTTTATTAATTTTTTTATCAGAAGAAAATCAAAGTAAGTGTAGGCTTTTGAAATTTTGCGCACCTACTCAGTTTTTAATTCTGAATATTCCTTAATAACATTTTGTCATAAAACCTACATAAAGATCTCTTTACTGCAATAATTGTTGTCCTTTAGGAAAAATAAAAGAAAACGTTAAAAAAATCGAACTTTGACGCCCTGTATAACGAAAACCGCTAGGATTTTGATACATGTTTTTATGAAACCTAATGTTGATTCTTGGAAACCCACAATTTATGTCAAATTTTGATTTCTTCAATTTACACAAATTGATTATATTTAGATAAATAATTTTGAAACCATGAATTAAGTATGATGCCTCTTTTACCCATATTATACAAACACTTTAGAAATATTTTATTGTTAACTGTATCGAATGCTTTGTATAAATTTGGTGACAATAAACAACATACATATTTTATTGTAATCACATTATGCTGTACTTATATGCTTGGATTCAATACTCTGGTGTTTATTACTTTTTCCAAAATTTTATGATAAAATAGAAATTAGTCGATAATTATTAAAATTTTAACGTTCAACACTTTTAAAAATTGGCTAAACCTTAGCTTTCTGGAACTGTCCATTTTTTAAAGAAATTTTTCTAAGTCTATCTATAATTTCTTCAATTTTTGCAGCTATTATTCAGCTGTTGTTAGAATTTACTGTTACATAATGGATTTAAAAAATTAAGTATAAAATAATTATGGAAACATGACTGTATTTAATATGTAGTTAGAATCAGCGTACTGTTGTTAACAACATTATAAAGTCCTCATTTTAATTAAAATTTTTATTGTATAGTTAGGTAATCTCGAATAGTAAGAAACTGTCATGTGCCTCAAGAAAACTATAAATAAAATATATCTCATAGGATGGCTGTTTGTACTTGCAAATATACCTAAATCAAGAGGGTAGTTACATTGGAGTCTACATCTCACCACTACTGACTATAGGCAAGTATAATAAGTTGGATCAACTGACTATACTTTACCTGCTATGTCATAAAAAAACGTGCCTGTTGATATAAATATCTATAATTTTGTGAGTACTTTCAAGATTGATAATGAATCATCCTATAAGTAGTGTAAACTTTTTATCGTTGTAAGTAGCTACATACGCCTAATAACATTTTGTTTACTATTTCATTATCTTAAAAGCAAAGTTTCCTAGAATAGTCGATAAACAACTTTTTATCTAGTTTATCGATGCTAGCTGATAATGTTTGTCTGATGAATGATATTTCCTTCATTATGAATTTAAGTTCATTCAATAAAGAATAGGTTTTTCATTCAAGACATTAGGTAGGTTGGTATACAGTAATTGATAAAAATTGTTTTATAAAAACTCATGTTCGAAGTTTGACAGATAAACCCCTGTACAAAACTGGAAGCCCCAGGGATATAGGCAAACAACAACAGACAGTAAAGATTTGACTTGTGGGTTTCTTGTAGGACCACTCGTAAGCTTGCTTTTGGGCCATTAAAAAGTTATATGCGTATTATTTATAAAAATATGAAAAAGATGCCATGGTATTTTTTAAAGAAAATCGAGTTAGCCATGACTTATGAAGGTATATTTTTGACAGAAACAATTGACAGATGCTCGGACAGATGTATTGTGGCAAAAAGTAATTAAATTATATTATTAGTTATAAAAATATAACTATAAACGCCTTTTTAAGAAAACCTGTCATTGGTGTCATTTTTTCCATTAAATCATCAATATTCCGGGATGGAATTTTGTAAACAAGGCTGTGCGGAAATATTCATAAACCTAATAGAGATAGGTCTAGCGACTTTTCTGGCCATTTGATGAGGCCATTTTTTATCCCAATCCATTTGTTTCCAAACTCATATTTAGAATTTTTGTTCACAATGTTTGCTTTGTGTGGTGGAGCTCCGTCGTGTTGAAACCATATGGTATATGGTTCTTCTTAATTGAAATGGCACATTTTCCATGAGAACTGGCAGCTGTTGTTGCAAAAATTGGAGGTATGTTATTCCAGTTAAAACTCCTTCGTGAAAATATGGCCCAACTAAATGATGACCAATTATGCCACACCATACAGTGTGACCCATTTGTTTTGGGGTCAGTCTGTAAAAAGTGTATCAATCGTGCGATTTGGCTGATTTTTTTTTTAAATTGTAGAGCTCGATGAACTGCACATTTTGAACAAAAATTGCCTGGTTCGCATAAAATCCAAAGCCTATTATGACCGTTTTTATGAGCAAAATTTTAAGAAACCATATTAGCGTTTTTTTTTGAAAAAATCTGTGTGCGCCAATGGATTGAGCACCCCTCGAAATGGGTATGTACAAAATTTCATCAAAATATTTCAAGTAATAACGATTTTGTAGAAAAATTAAAAATGCAGCCAAGGTACGTCTTTATTTTCAAAAATTCAAAGTTGGCCATGGAAAATAATTGAATTGTTTACTTTTATTAAGTGTCAAACTGTCTAAATTGAGTTCAGAAATTGTTTGTGCTCAATACAATTAATTATCATAATTATGGAATATTTAAGCATAAGAGACAAAATAGAAATTGTTCGACTCGTGGGCGACAACGAGCGCTCGGCAGCAGAAGCTGCGGCCGAATTTAACAATAGACACCCAGGTAGATCAGTGAGTCGAAGTACTGTACAACGTAAAAACAATATTTTTGATGAAACTGGATCGATTTCTAAAAATTTATTAAAAACTAGGCAAAATGGACGCCGTGGACTTGTTGAAAATAACAATCAAATTCTGCAATACTTTAGTGACAATCCTCGAAATAGTGTTCGAACGGCTAGTTTAGACCTTCATATACCCAGAGAGAGTATAAGGAGATGTTTGAGACAAAACAAAATAAAACCGTTTAAGCCAAAATTTTTGCACACCCTGGAACCAGGAGATGAGAAGAGAAGATTAGAATTTTGCTATTGGCTGCAAGGTGAATATCTCCATAATGGCAACTTTTTAAATGAAATTTTATTCACCGACGAAGCCACGTTTACTACAAATGGTGTAGTATCAAGTCAAAACTGCCGTCACTGGTCAGCTGAAAATCCAGAGTTTATAATAAATGCAAGGAGACAATATTCACAAAAAATTAACGTTTGGTGTGGAATACTACGCGACAGAATAATTGGCCCATTTTTCTTTGAAGGGAATTTGAATGCGGCTGGCTTCTTGAATTTTCTAGAAATTGAATTTAGAAATGCTTTAGATGAGTTACCATTAAGATACCGTTTAAATTTAAAGTTACAGTTAGATGGCAGTCCTATTCATAATGCTCGTTTAATCAGAAACTGGCTAGATAATAATTTTGAAAACTGTTGGATAGGGCGAAATAGTAATTTCTGTGAGTGGCCACCGAGATCTCCGGACTTAACTCCTTTAGATTTTTTTCTTTGGGGTACACTTAAGCAAAATGTTTATAAGTCAAGACCCCATAATTTACAAGAACTGCAAGCTAGGATAAACCGTAGTTGTGAGGAAATTACTCCACAGCAAATACGAAATGTAATTTTGAATGTACGCAAGAGGAACGACAAATGCATTGTAGAAAATGGAGGTTTGGTAGAAGTTACAAAAATTTTATAATTTTAATTGTTTTTATGTTTTGTGTTTATAAGCATAAGGTTGTATTATTACAATTCAATTATTTTCCATGGCCAACTTTGAATTTTTGAAAATAAAGACGTACCTTGGCTGCATTTTTAATTTTTCTACAAAATCGTTATTACTTGAAATATTTTGATGAAATTTTGTACATACCCATTTCGAGGGGTGCTCAATCCATTGGCGCACACAGATTTTTTCAAAAAAAAAACGCTAATATGGTTTCTTAAAATTTTGCTCATAAAAACGGTCATAGTAGGCTTTGGATTTTATGCGAACCAGGCAATTTTTGTTCAAAATGTGCAGTTCATCGAGCTCTACAATTTAAAAAAAAAATCAGCCAAATCGCACGATTGATACACTTTTTACAGACTGACCCCAAAACAAATGGGTCACACTGTATATTAATGCCGAAGTGTCCCTGATTCCGAACTGGATTGACAATATGAGAATTTTCAGTGAACCAAAAATGTTCGTTTTTTACGGTCGTCCAAAGTATAAAGTACCTATATGTCTGAAAATAAGCTTGTCAACAATCTCGGTAACCAACATGATTTCAGCAATATAATCAAGCCTTTTTTCTTTATTTGCCTCTCCCAAACCTTCTAGATAATGTAATTTAGAGTCATGATATTTGTTTTTTATTATACTTCTTTGAAAACACCTTATTTTCACCTGTTTTAGCAATAATGAAAGATGGGGTTTTTCGGGCTAGCGCACGGAAACAGCGCATGGAAAAACTTTCCGTGTGCCGAATAAAAATACAGAATATATGGCTTTGAAATAGAAATATACAGCAAAGTAAACTAAATTTAAGAAACTCTATATGCTCTGATATTTAACATATACCTATTTTGTATTTTAATTCGTAAGTGTTTCAATATTTAGAAACAATTCTGTAATATTTTTGACAATAACTAATTTACAACAAAGCACCTTTGAAATAATTTGAGAGTAACCATGGAAACGCATCATACATACCAAACACTATATTGTCTGCGTTGTTTATTTTTTGTCAATTAAATTTATTATAATATGCCGATAAAATGTTTTAAGTTTCGTTTTCAAAGAAGTATAATAAAAAATATCATTCATTACACGTCCAGAAATAGATTTTTCCGTGCTTGCATGACTTCCCGTGTTCGGCTGCGCCTCACACGGGAATTTGTCAGGCGCGCACGGAAAAATCTTTATTTCCAGACTCGTAATGAAATATACTATTTGGTTCTCCCTTAAGTTTTTTTCTAATCGAATACTTAAACATTTTGTTATCAGGAACGTGACGTTCAGGATATTTCTCCCTATAAATTCTAACGGCACTTCTAGCATTTTTTTCAGCTTCTCCATAGACTAATAACATATCAACATTTTCATTGTGTGTTACCATTATTATTGAAGTTTTATTATACGTTCAATGACTGGATACAATTTTTAAATGTCAAGAGAAGGAATTTCAATTATGACAGGTACGAATAATAAAATATCAACTGTCAATTGTTTTACATGGATACCCGATCAAGTCAAGGCTAATTTGATTCAGGATATATATACTTTGTATTACACGAATATAATCTCTAATTTTTGCAATACCAGTTGCTAGTTCTCAGGGAAAATGTGCCATTGCATTTGAGAAGAACTATGTGGTTTCAACACGACGGAGCTCTACCACACAAAGCCAACATTGTAAAAGAATTTCTAAATAATGAGTTTGGAAACAAATGGATTGGGATAAATGATGATTTAGTAAAAAAAATAACACCAATAACATCTTTTCTTAAAAAGGCGTTCGTACAGTTATATTTTTAGAATATAAAATGTTTAATACTTTTTCCATAATATGTCTGTTCGAGCATCTGTCAAAAATAGACCTTCATAAGTCATAACTCGATTTTCAGTAAAAACAATACCATGGCATCTTTTTCATATTTTTACAAATAATACGTACACTTATAACTTTTTAATGAAAAAAATTTGTTTACGAAATTTTATCAGAAAAACTTGCTCTTTATATTTCCTAAATTCCTAAAAACTACCTTTTGGCCCAAAAGCAAGCTCGAGTGGTAGTACAAGAAACCCACAAGTCAAATTTTTCCTGGCTGTTTTTGTTTGCCTATTAATAACCCTGGGACGTCGAGTTTGGGACACCCTGTACATTCGAGAGTTTCGCGACCGCATCGATAAATCTAAAATCTAAAGTTCTTTGAATCCACCGAGTTCTAAAAATACAAAAATTCGTCTTATTAACATAAAATGCGCATGGTCAGAAGGGAAGTCTGCGAATGCCAATCATGACCGGCATGTGGCATCGTATTTGGCCGGCAAAAAAATCGTTTTCAATAAATAGTTTAGTAGGGACAGCCTTCTGCCTAACCCAACCGTGGCATTTACATTTTGCAAGGCCAGCGCGGGTTGTAGTAGAGCTAAAGAACTGCCTGTCTATGATGTTTTAAGAGGAGGCGATAGGCGATACGAGATCATTTTAGGAATGATCGTTAAAATTTTAACTACCACTTATCTAGGACATTTAAGCAAATGAGCACAAAGTGGAAGCATCTAAAGCTATACTCACAGGTGGTCCAACTTTTATGAAAATTCATTTTTGTGCTTTTTATTTTTTTTTAGCAAAAGAAAATCAAAGTTGGTCTAGGCTTTTGAAATTTTGCACACCTACTCAGTTTTTAATTCTGAACAACTTTCTTTTATAACATTTTCCCATAAAACATTTTACTGGTGGTTTTCGTTAAGATAATTCAATTCAAAATTGCGGCAAGTTTTTGCAAATTGAAAAGCTTGTCGCGCGAAATGTTGATGAAACTAGGTGCCAATTAATTTTATTGGACAGTGATTGGTCGATAAGCTTTTCAATTTGCAAAAACTTGTCGCAATTTGGAATTGAATTATCTTAACGAAAACCTAAACTTATTTTATTCGTTTCAGTACATGGCTTAAATAAAAGCTTATTTTTAAAAAGGTTTTTTTTTACTTTCAATTTTATTTTGTGCTTTTTAGTACCTATTTGTTTCCCATGTCAGGATTTCGTATGAAGTCATTCACCTTTATCGTTTTCTACCCGTCGAGCCCTTTCATTTGATACCCATGTTGGGTATCAAATAAGCAATCCACCATCTTGGAGCGGCGGCCATATTGAAAGTATTATAATATCGAGTATTGCATATTGTATTGTCACCGGAACTAAAGGTGTATGTAAAATTTAAGCTCGAACGGATGAAAGGAAGTGGTTTTAATTCAGCTTGCAAAATACCTTTGCACGAATTACGGCAGACTTGAATCGGATTATTAGATCTATGAAAGCATCAAATTTCGGCAAATTACCGGATTGCCCTTTCACGTAATCATTGTCCATTACTTACACTACTCAACTAACTACACATTACTGCACAAACAATGTAATAATAATTAAGAATAACACTATAATAAATCGCACAGATATCTACTAATGTTTTGATTCAGCGATTGAGCGGCATACGGAATGACGCGGGTGGCGTTGCCACATACTCAAATATTTCAGCATTATTGAAGTCTGAATATGTATCGAATATGTTCCATATATAGGTACACCTACTTTAACCCAAGTGTCACATGGCAGAAGTGAAGGATATAGTTTCCAGCGTGTGCTATAGAGGAGCCAATCAATACACGGAACACATTCGTAATAAAAAAAAGTATTTAGGTAGCAACACTTTTGTGTGCACTTGCATTAGTCAAAGCTCAAAGGTTGCAATACATTAAATAATAGATATTCATAGGTAAGTTGGACACATTTGAATAGAAAAGTAAAATTTGCCTTTGTTCCACGAATTATGTCAAGCGGGCACCGGCAACGTTGCAATGCCGTCTCTCCTGACCCTGACAGGCATCACAGAGGTTGCCGCGTTTGACGTTCGAGACAACGTCCCTGTTTTATTTATTACGTGTCATGTTGGTGCATCTACTGTAAACCGAGTACTATTTTATAAGCCAGGGAAAATAGAATTTGACCTAGAAAAAAATATTAACTGCAATTTTGTTTAACCATATCAAAGTTATAAGTAAATACGTTGGTAGAAACCAAAAATTAAACATTTTGAAAAAACGGAATCTTGAGTTACCTCAAAAAACACCTATTTTTCGTTAGAAATTTCGACCAAAAATGTTAACTGGATTTTTTTAGACTCTTTAGGTAAAAAAAACTTCCCTTGCTAACATATATTAAGAAATTAAACATTTTAAGAATATGGAAGTAACTTAGATTGACAAGGAGAGATAAGAATCGGATAATTTTCAGATGATCATTCCCTTTTTACAAATATAATGCAACTTATACAAAATTAAATATTTATCTGAGCCGCATGTACGTCAGCTGTCACTTCTCATTGGTATAGACTAGGCAAAAATATTAACTGTTTTTTTTGTTTAACTTTTTATAATATAACTATATTGAATCATATATAGCGAAATTAAACATTTATTTACGGCGCATATAGGTCAACTGTCACTTGTCATTTCTTTAGGAAAGCAAAAATATTAACTGTTTTTTTATTTAACTTTTTACAATATAACTATATTAAGTCACATATTGCGAAATTAAACATTTATTTACGGCGCATGTAGGTCAACTGTTATTTGTCATTTCAAAATACTTCCGTTACCAATTTTTGTTTAATTTCAAAAAATTTAATAAGAGTTAGTATCCACTTACAAAGTTTAACAAAAATCAGCCAGTTAATAATTTTGCTCTCAAAGACAGCTTCAAATTTCTTTAAAATGTGATTTCCGGCGAAACAATATGTTTAATTTCTGAACAAATTGTTAATACTTGATTTTTAAGGTAATTATAAATAATAAAAACGCAGTTAATATTTTTGCCCAACAAAATATTACGCAAAATGTCATTTTTACATCTTGCGCAAACGTAGTCTGCTTAATTTATCAATCTCAACTTTATATAGGTACCTTACTTCCTAATAAATGCAGCTTAAAATTCGCAGTTAATATTTATGCCGTCTTTATTACAACAAGAAAATGTATTTTTCTAAAAAACGCCCACACGCGTATGTTTATTTTGTATAAAAAAAAAACAATTCTGGCGTTCATTTATTACCAATATTTTGCGATGGCATTATAAAAATGCGGTTATGAATTTTGTCTAGGTTTCGTTATTTTTTACCGTAATTTCCCTGGCCTATTAGAGTAATTGAAAATATTGTCAAGTACCCTATTAATAAAAGACAAACTCTGGACTTTACTTTGTCTGGTTTATACACAAATTTGCTATAAGTAAATGGAATAATCTAAAAGGCATAGTTAGTTATGGTTGTAATAAGATGTTCGCGACGAATCGCGGCGGTTCGATTCCGAACCTTCGATACTTTTTTTCAACCACCCGCAGGAGGTTTTCCGTCCTACCGTCCGGCGGTCTCCCACCTATAAATTTCACGAGTCGCGGACTTCTCTTCTTCTTTTTGGGGCCGGCATCCGATGGACACGTACACGGCCGCCGCGGCATTTCTCGGCCTCTTCTTCTTCTTCTCCTGCGTCAGCGGCCGCCGCCGCTTCTTCTTCTTCTTCTTCTCCGGGAGATGCCGACGCGGGAGCCGCGGATGTCCGTATTCGAGATCGGGAAAATAAATTCGAAATTCGGATTTCTAGAAGACAGAGGCCCGGTACTGATGCGAAAGGGCGAAAGTTAAAAACGATTTGCAAAGGCTTTTCTAATAGGAATGATATGTTTGAAACACAGCCGGCTCTAGGAAAGCCCTGAAGTCGAGAGAGCCGGCAACGTGGCTTGCGGGTCTGCGCGGCGTGGCCTGTCACTCCCTGTCAGTTGATTTTACAAGAAATTTACCGGAATTAATTTGTGTAGTGCGGGTGGTGCTATCGTCGCCAGATTGCTACGACGAGGCAGTGTGTCTCTGGGTGGAAACAGACAGCCCGAAGTGCTGGCGACAGCCTTTTTATAAACTTTGTGAAAAAATGAATAATTTCTCTAAAAGTTCGAAGTGGAGAATCGTTCCTTTACAATTTCAAGCCTGAAGATGCCTAGACCCGTCGAGGGAAGTGTCCCGGATAAGAATGAACAGCATGCGGGGATATTGCAAACGGTGAGAGATAGGGCAACGGTTAAATGGGGAAAAAGTTGCGCAATTTTGAGGTCAATCAAATGGCACAAACAGATTTTTAATATCTTTTTTCGTTTTTGAATTATTTTGAAAAATGTAAAATTTTGCGTTTTTTATTTTATTTTTTTCTGAAGTTGTTATCACAGACAGAGAAAAAAGAAAAACACTTTCTTATGGCACTTTTTAACGGGCCTTAAGATGGCGTTTTTAGATTTGTTCTACAACGTTTCGTTTTTGAGAAACTATCTTCGTAATTATCTGGCGTCCTTGAAGGAAAATTACTTTCTTTGATTTCTATTTTGGTAATGTTTTTTGGAGAACAACAGTGACGGCAAAAAAAATCCGAATTGAAACTTTCATTGAAGCCTAATATTGAATTAAGTCCTAAGTTATCTCCCAATATTAAAAACAGTGTAAAGTAAATATGGAATTTCTTATTATCGACCGTTACAGTAATACCTTCTTTTTCCAAAAATAAAAGATCAGAAATTAAATCAGAAAACACTTTTTCGTTACCAAAGGCTTGCCTATCATTGGAGAAAAATAATTGTGTTAAGAAAATATTATCCAACGAGGAGGCAAATTCTATAGGTACACAAGCTAACGAAATATATACGACCCCAATTTTGTATAATCCTGCTCTAGAGCCCAAGGCGTTGCATGGTTCAAAATCGTCAAAGAAAAGCAGCAATGGAAACACTGTTTTTCCAACATAAAATGGTGCTATACTCTTCCACAATTTGCCTTGATAAATACTTGATATAACCTCTTTTGAGCTTAGTTCATTTTCAATATATTTCGTTATATCATTCAACACCCCAGGAATTTCTAAAAATCCCTTTAATTTCGATTTAATACATAGTTTTTGTCCATGACTACGTTTAATATGGACATCAGGAGGTTTTGTCGAATCTGTTCTTGATAAGGTAGTATAATTTCCAAAAAATATTTCTCTGGGGGAGATATATGTTCCGTTATTTTTAAAAAATTTCAATCTTAAATACTCTGACCTAAAACCTTGGAATTCATTATCTACTTCCTTAAACAGTCTTTCCAGAATATTACTTAATTCAGGCTTATTTTGCAAATTCAGTGTTTGAGCTATTAAAGGAAATATATTATCTAACATCAGTTCTTGGGTATAGTCAATGACCATCTGCACAAGGGATCTAGAAAGGGCAGGATTACTATAAAGTTTCGATATGTACTTTACAATAGCCGAATCTGATGATAAATGAGAATTCGTCGTATTTTGCTCCTCCGCATCACGTTTTGGAATTAAATTGTTGGCACAATTTTTATTAAATTCAAAATAATTTAAGTCATGTGTTCTGACTTCTAAGTTTGGAGGAGTTGTATTTTGAGTTTGAGAATGATGTGCAGAAGCATAATGTTTTCGTAAGCCACAAAGATTACTAAACGAACGCCCACAATTATTTTGATTGCAATCATATCTCTTTAGATAGGGATAAGCTATTTTAATATGTCGTATTAAGTTTTTGTAAGAAAAAAAAAAAATTGTTACATTTAAAACAAGAAACGCCACTTCTCTCCATTTGCCGTTTCGATGCGATGGAAAACTTACTCAATAAATGTCACAGCAAGAACTGCAGGTACACGTTATGTGTTAAGTATTATGTATTACGGTTACAACAGTTCATTTAGGAACGGAAATTTACGATCATTCTTTGTCTTATACCCATACATTAGCCATTGTATGAGATACCATAGATGTTCGGCAGCAAAAGGATACTTCGCATCTAGTACTTGATAACATTTGAAACAAAAATCTAATGAGTCAATAACAGACGTACATTTATATTGTATGTCGTTGATAATAACTAAGGCTGATACAATATTTCCTAAACTTGGACCTATTAGCAATACATACGGTTGGACCGTAAGACCCTTTTGGAACATAGCATCGACTCTGTCCTTCTGAGCCTGTTCCACATCTCCTGGTGTCTTAACATGAACAAATATTCCCTCTCTTGACTCCAATATAGATGGCTTCCAGCACTGTTTTTTGTTTATAAATTTACGACCTTTTGGGGGCACCAACGCGGGAAGTAAATATAACTTGATTGCGTTCTTTGAATCTAAAACATCAGTATTTTTTATATTATAGATTAAACAAAAAATATAATATTTATTTACCGATAGTTATTTCGCTGTCCAGTAAATCAAAAATAGTACTGTCAGTAGCACTAAGGCAATTTTTCTTGGTACTGTATACTTTATCGAACAGTTCGTCAAATTTATCTTGCTTGTTTAAACCGCTACACTCGTGCATCTGTTCAAAATCGAAGGATATCTGTAAAGAAAGAAATTACGTTCAAAGCGTCTGATTTGTTAATTTGTATAGGTAATAGAAATTCAAACAGACAATATTTTAGTAACTTAAACCTTCTCTGTCTCGAAGCCAAGTCTAAACATATGGTGATATAATAATAATAATTATTATTATTATAATTTATAATAATAATATTAATTACCTATAATAATAATTTAAATTATTATTATTATTATTATTATTATTACCTATTATATTATTGCTTACCAAATCAGGGGCCAATTGGGTTTTAAGAACAGGCCAGTCTGCCATATATTTTTCTATTGCAATTTCCATTCTTATTTTTCTTAAAGGATGTGCTTGACGCCAGTGTATCAAAACTTCCTCCATAGTTTCATTACAGTTGTTTTTTAACCAAATTTTACTGTCCTTTGCTTCAGTTGGCATTTCTGAAAGATTAAAGTATCTTGTCCTATAAATGTAACTAATTTATTTGTATTACCTTGTTCCTCTTCACTGTCCTTTTCTTCACTTACATTTTTTTCTCCAGTCAAAGATCTTAATAAATGTAATTTGTTTCGATATTTTTCGACCAACTTTCCTCTGGCTCTTTAAATAATTAAATTAAATAAATTAAAAATTAAATAATTTAATAAGGTCGTTAGTCATTATGGTAAATTGGTCTTGGTCAAGTTTTTTATATTTATTTAAACTATGCGTAATAATAAGGTCGCAAATTCTATCTCTTTCAGTATTCGTTAAAGAAGTTGTTCTACTTTTGTGTACAAGAGCTTGCCCAATTAAATCTTCCGAAAAAAGTTTTTGTATATTTAATGTCCTAGCACTTTCAGCTATAACACTGTCAGGCGCAAAAGTCATATCTGAATCAAATGTGATAGTCGACTGAGTAGACGTAGATGGAGACGGTTGGCCGCTTGGGGAAGTCAAAATAGAAAAAATTGTGTTGGTGTCTATGGTTTGGAATGCAGCCGGTGGAGCAGCCGAGTGCAGAGAAGGGTTAAGTATCACAATTTCTGGGTTTTGAACATTTAGGTCTGGATTTTCAAAGTTTAGATTCGGATTTTTATTTTCTGTATCATCAGGAACGACAAATTCTTTTGTATGTTCGCTTGGTAGCGATTCCACTATTTGTTGTTCTTGTACCCTAATTTTTGAGGGGGGGGCTTCGTCTTCTTTCTACAAGACATAAGAATAAAAATTCAATAAAAAATTGATCCTAAACATATTTTATAGTACCTATCACGTACTGTAATACCTACTATACAGATTGTCCGGAAATAAAAAACAACAAAATTTCACCTCAGAATCCTAGGCGACCCATATTTTTTGTTTTTGCGGGGTGTTGCCCCCCTAAATATACAGTGTGAGTCAGTCTTAATGTTGTGTATGAAAGTACCATGTGACAATGCTTTTCTTGGAAGATACAGGGTGTTGAAGTTTTTTAAAAAATTATTATTATTTTTTACACTCATCTTTAATATCTATATCTTTAAAATTTGGCACATCATAATATGCACCGATAAGTTTCTCCTTAACACCTTCGTATCTCTTAAGAAAATCATTTATTATTGCAGATTAGGAAAAAACTCGGGAAAAGAGAATATCAGTTTCTTTCAACGGGCTTTAAGATGAAGTTATCAGATTTGTTGTACAATTTTCCGTTTTCGAAAAACCACAATTAACTTTATTTTTTTTAAATATATAGGCACTTGTTTTTTTACAGATTTTGAAAGCAGTTATTAATTTTAATCAACATTTAAACTTCTGAGTAAACTTCTTATTATTAAATACAGGGCCGTAACAGAACAATAAATGCATGAAAAAAAGGATTTTTCACTAAAATAGTCTCAAAACATTTCAAAAACATTTCATGCCAAACAAAAAATTGTAAAACAAATCTTAAAGCCCGTTAAAAAGTGCCGTAAGAAAGTTTTTTTTTCCTACAAGTCTGATTGCACCATTGTATTTTTCTCAAAATTGCGCATTCTCCCCCATATAACTGATGTCCTATCTCTCATCTTTTCCAAGAACCCCAAAGAACTGCAAGAAAGGGGGCGCCACATTTGAAAAAAAAATACGGATCGCGTAATTTTGTTTAAGGAATCTGTAGTCAAATTTTCTTGCATTTATTTCTGAACACCCTGTATTTAAATTTTAAAAATTATAAATACTAAATTAACTTTCAAAAAATTTTACCTCACTCTTCAATGTTTCTATGAGCCGCCGCAATCTAATTTTATCACCCAGTACATTGTCTGTAATTGGTATTAATTCCGTTTCGGTCATATTTTTTAAAATATTAATTTCGTCGATTTTGTTTTCTACAAAAGAAAAAAATGATCCATCAATTTTAAGGTGTATTGTGGTCTTCAATATTTTTTTATTTCAAGTAAATAACCCGTACTTTTTATTAAATTGTTTTTTTAGTTACCTACTTCTAAATCACTTAAACAAACGGTTGCATAAATCAAAGACAATTTATTTTAGGTTACTTTTTTCAAACATTTTTTATGTATTTAAACAAACGGGTACATAATTCAAACAAAAATTTATTTCACAGAAATAAATTTTTATTTTGAAGTAATTAAGTTATCCAACAAGAAGGTATACTTTCTGAAGTGGCTAAAATGGCTGCATGAATCATTTAAATATAGATATATCTAGATATACAGATATTAAACAGATAGACTCATAGGTATACCTAGAAGTGGAGAAGTAGGTACACCTATATTGTATTTATAATGAAAATGAAAATACCTTCAAATTTGGGGAAAGCTGGATACGTTATATATTTAGGCCATTTAGGGAAGCATTTCCTTCTTAAACCCTATGTCGATTACTATTCAAGCCACTTACCTTCAAATTTAGGCCAAAGATGACCTAATTTATATTTCTCGAGTAATGATTGCACTTCCATTGCACTATATTCATATACACGTAGGTACTCGTATTATAGGTACGTGCGCCTTTACGACCCAAGCCAAACTGCGGGTCTGGACGTGTCGATCCGGCTGGCGGCGAAACCGGTTTGCCAAATTTCGCATCTTTTCTTCCAAAACATATGTATTTGAATTAAAGCACTTCTTGTTTGGTACTATTCCATAGTAATTCTTTATTTAAATGAAATACTATTTGTTCTATTCAACTAATTTATAGAACAAATAAATACGCGAAAAAAACTAAACACTCGAATGTATTTAAAACAAATAATTATTATTTAATCTAAACGAAATTTATTGAAGAGCAATAAAAAACATACAAATAAATTATTTGTTTGATTTTTACATAAAATTTTTATCTGTGCATAGGGCAATATAGGTAATCATCATTTGCCTGATGGCGCACTTTGCGAAAAATTCTCGCAAAAAATCGACTTACAACAAAATGTAGTCCCCTCTATTTGCCTAAATTCCACACCAGGAATCGTACTTAATATACTTATATACTTCTGTGTATATTTTGTTACTTTTTACTGCTTTTATTGTCTGTTAAACAAACGCAGGTACCTACTTACTTAGGTACCCAATTATTATTAATTATTATTGCGAATATTCCACTAAAGAGGCATATAAACCTATAAGAATTTGCAAGGCAAAGGCACATTTTGATGATCAGTCATTCACATCATCCGGAACACGTTTAGTAAAAACTGCTGTCCCCTCGGCTGTCCCATTGTAAGATTATTGCCAGAAGCTTATCTATGGTAAGACGCATGCTTATGTGAAGGTACGTAGATATGCGTAATATTTTGTTCTGTATTGTTTATCTCAATTTAAATATCAAAATATTTACTACAGGATGAAAAAGTATATATGATTAGTTTAACTCTTTGTCGTTAAATATTTATTTGTTATTTCTGTTTTTGTCTGCTCTATGTTTTGTTAGGCTTTATTAAAAATGAACATAAAACATAAAAAAATGAATTTTTATTCATGTTCCAACCAAAGTCTACAGATATGCCTACTAATTATATAGATTCTGGTAGTATCTACCTTGTATTTTAATTTAACTGCACCTACCAAAAACTAACGGTACACTTACCTACACAAATAATGTTGTACCAAAGTCTACAGATAGGTATACTAATATTTGTAGACTTTGGTAAAAAATGGAAAGTCAACATGAACCTGCCCCCGTATAACTAGCTTGACGGCGATTTCGTTTAGTCGCCCTCGTAAATGCGAAGCGTGCGAGGTGACGCTGATTTACGACCGGCTTTTCCGAGAGATCAAAGAAGTGAGCCGACTTTCACGGGCGTAGCCAGGATTTAGTTTTGGGGGGGGGGGTTTAGTTTGAGAAGTAAATAAAACAACAAAAATATACTTACATGAAATTTAATATCTATATATTCATCCGAAAAACTACGACATATTTATAAAGTTGTTAACTTTAAATGAAATGGATAAATTAATTTCGTTCCTCTGCGCTAAATCTAAAACCATTAAAGAAGAAATCTTCGTCTTTTTCTTTTAAATATATCCACTACTTCATCTGCATGAATTTCTGTTCCATAGTGAATGTTCATTAGAGCCAAACCATTAAGTCTGTTTTCACTTGTAGTGTTTCGTAAATAGTTTTTCAGTCTCCTTAGGCTCGAGAAAGACCTCTCTGGGGTAGCAGTGGATACAGGAATGGTAGCCAAGATTTGTAGTAATGTGTAAATATTAGGATAAAGGTTTTTATCGCACATATCTAGGCATTCCAAACTAGATTTCGGGGTAGGCAGTCTTCTTATCAGCATGCAAGGTAGCTGAAGCTTTGATAGCTAAATCCAAATTTGTTTCTTTATTAGAAACCCCTTGACCTTGACTACACCACTTTTTCCAGTAGTCCATACCTTTAGGTTTATCACCCTTCCTTTTTTTCCCCTCCATTTTTCGACAGTAATAGTGATTCACGTATCTATCCTTAACAAGGTCATCGAATAACAGCGCACTAAAATTACTCACTTACACGGTACACTTAATTCTCTTCACTATTCGTTCACCACTTTTCACTTGTATTCGCTTCGAGTTCGCATGGAACAATACTGCCGTAAGCGCGGTCACGCGCCGCGGCGCCGCTTATATAGCAGCCCAGTAGCCGTCCAGAAACTTCCACGAACTTCCACAAAGTTCCGCTCATTTCGACCTAGGGGCGTGGCGAATAATCGAGAAACAACGCAAAGTGTCCCTACAATACAAAATAGTTCGGCTGCAACTGCGTCTGCCTCTCGTCAAAAGATGGCGCTAGGCGCTACTATTACTACATATATTCAAACGTAATAATAATTTAACTCTTCACTCCTCGTATTTTTTCGGTATAATATTAGGTAATATTTTGCTTATTTCGGGGGGGGGGTTTGAACCCCCGAAACCCCCCCCTTGGCTACGCCCGTGCGACTTTAGTATTTCTAGACTTTGGTAGCACTCCAAAAAATTGCGGACCGGACTATCCACCCCGATTTGACCACCTCTACAACAACTGACGAGCCGCCCCTGATAAGTAACCAAACAGTTTTCCTCGTCGGCTTTGCACCGGGAAATCCAAGTTGCCACGATGTCTCTCCATAGCGGAACCTGGTGACGTCGCTTATTAGATTTATCGAAGTGTGCTTCGAATATAAATATAATTCTGTCTATCCCTTTGCGTGCCTATATAAAAAAAATGCAAATGATACGTGGAAAACCTGCCGGACATTTGGTACACTAAAAGGAAAACGCCGCCGTTCGTTCGTAGAATTTTTTGCCGATGCAAAAGTCATAGAAAGATCTAAAGAGCCTCCAAATAAAATTTGTGAAATAAAAAAAATCAAACAATATTTGGTGTCAACTTTCAAACATATACAAATCCATTACAAAATCTTTATTTTTGGAGATAATCGCCTGAACTTTTCTTGTTTGAAAGGCCTTCAAAAGCCGCTTCTTGTGATCTTCCTACCATTTTCAAAATGCAAATCCAGGGCCGGCTGCGATTTTTTTATACCCCCGATTTTCACGAAAACCATTTAGCGATTTTTTTATTTGGAACCACAGCGTTAATCAGGACACCCCAAAACTCACACATACCAAATTTGAACAAAAAATCTACAGGAAGTTCCATTCTGCAAGGTGTCAAAGTTGGGATAGGAATCTTAAAGGCATCTGGCAATCAAGGTGTGCCATAGAATGAAATCAAGACAGTTGAGTGATCAACAGGATCACTCAAAGTTTTGGTGTCTGAAGATCCAATAGAAAATATAAAGGGTGTCTTTCTGTGTGCAATCTCAAAATAATGAATTTTTGGGGGTCAAAAATCAAGTAGGAACTAAAAACGAACTAAGTCTATAGAAACCTGAGAGCCAGTTAAGGTGGCTGGTGTGCCACAACAGGAAACGCACAGAAAATGTACCATCTTAAAGACAGTGACTTTATTGATAAAGGTCCAACAATTTAAATTGTTTTTATTGTTGTTGGTTGGCGTTTTGTAAAGAAATAAATTACTTTTGTGTTTATTAATATTTTTTCAATGATTCCAGAGCACTCCTGACCAGAATAAAGTTTATCTAATAAAAATTCAGCATTTTGAGATGGCCCATAGAAAAATACAGTATATTTTTGTATTGAATCTTTGCACACCAACCCTTTGAGTAGTCCTTTGACTCTTTGACACCCAGCAGAATGGAACTCCCTTTTGTAAGATTTTTATGGATTTGTAGATATATGTTTGAAGGTAGACAAACTGTATTGTGTGTGTTCTATATTTTCTATGTGTTCTGCGAGTGAACATGCCTAGGTATTCCCAGAATATTTCCACTCCGGATTCCTTTCTTCAACAATCTGAACAAACCGAGACACTACGGTTTATGTATAGAAAGAGGGAGTGGAGGAACCTAACGGGCTCGTACCATGGCAGTGGGTGTAACCATTTTTTTGTGACCGTCGACAACTTAAGTGGAATTGCTTGAATAATCTCCTAGTCGTTTTAATAACATCAAGTTATGAATAATTCGAAACAAGATATAACATAAACACTCTGAGTGTTTCTATTAAAGATGCTGTCCTGTTGTTATTGTATAAAATTTGGTGGGGCATAGCCTGTGTGGCTACGATCTTTTTTTATAGGATTAGAATTTTTTTTTGTTTTTAGTCATTTTGGTAAATTGCTGACATAGTGATTTTTGACTAGACCCTTAGCCTGAGTCTGATAAGCTCAAACCCTGACACCTTATAAAAATTGTCACAGCAATTATTAAAACGGAAAACACAAGTGATTGTGATTATAGAAATGTTTATTTATTCGTACATTCTGGATTTTTGGGACATAGGGGTGTCCAACTTTAAAACTGTATACAAATCCGTAAAATCTTCATTTTTGAAGATAATCACCTAAACCTTTTTTTGTTTGAAAGGCCTTCAAAAACCGCTTCTTTTGACCTTCCTGCCATTTTCAAAATGCAAATCCAGGGCCGGCTGCGATTTTTTTATACCCCTGATTTTCACGAAAACCATTTAGCGATTTTTTTATTTAAAATCTGACCACACAGCGTTAATCAGAACAGCCCAAAACCCCCATATACCAAATTAGGAATTTTAAAGAAAGCTGGCGAGTCTGAATCCCTTCAAAACAGTTGCATGGTCAACAGGACCACTCAAAATGTTGGTGTGAAAAGATTTACTACAAAAATATACAGGGTATTTTTCTCTGAGCCATCTCAAAATTCTGAATTTTTATTAAACTTTTTACTGGTCAGGACTGCTCTGAAATCATTGAAAAAATATTAATAAACAGAAAAGTAATTCATTTATTTACAAAATGCCAACCAACAAATAAAAACAATTTAAATTTTGGACCTTTCTCAACAAATCAGTGTCTAAGATGATACATGTTTTCTGTGCGTTTTCTGTTGTGGCACATCAGCCACATCAACTGATATGGACTTACTGACTGGCAGGCTTCTGTATTTTTTAGATTTAGTTCGTTTATAGTATGTAGAGCGGTTTTGATATATTCGATTTTTGATCCGTATAAAGTTCCAAAAATTCAGTAATTTGAGATGGCACAGATAAGAATACTCTGTATATTTTGTATTGGACCTTTTCACACCAATACCTTGAGTGGCCCTGTTGACCATTCAACTGTTTTGAGGGGATTCCATGGCACACTTTACTTGGCAGATGCCTTTAAAATTCCTATTTTGCTCAACTTTGACACCCTGCAGAATGTAACTCCCTGCATATTTTTTATTCAAATTTGGTATATAAGGGTTCTGGTATGTTCTGATTAACGCCGTGAGGTCAGATTTGAAATAAAAAAATCGCTAAATGGTTTTCGTGAAAATCGGGGGTATAAAAAAAATCGCAGCCGGCCCTGGATTTGCGTTTTGAAAATGGCAGGAAGTTCAAAAGAAGCGGTTTGTGAAGGCCTTTCAAACAAAAAAAGTTTAGGCGATTATCTCCGAAAATGAAGATTTTACGGGTTTGTACAGTTTTAATGTTGGACACCCTGTATAGTAACCTATTCTTGAGTAGAAAACTTTGGATTTCCAATTTTCGAAATTGGTATTTGTTCATATTATTATGTCACAGTTGTTAGTAAAAATAATGTCCGCTTTTATTTACCTATTTCTTTTATTTTTCTATAATAATATTAATTCGCGTAAATGAATTCCCATTTTATTTAGCTCCAACTGTTTTTTTATCATTTAATATTTTCTATCTGTTTTTTCCCTCTTTTCTTCTCCCTATCTTTCTGTTTTTTTTTCTAGAAATACTGTTTCTTCTCTTCCCCTGAAATGACAGACGGCATAAATTCTCTATAGAGTCGTTTCTTAAGTATATACATCTTAAACATCTCTGTCTTCATTTTAATCATAAGATGTTAAAAGCATATGCACTGGAATTATTATTTTTCCCAAGGTTTTCATAACCTATAAAATAAAACACTGCTTGTAATATCTTTTGATTAAAATGAAGACAGAGATGTTTGTACTAAATTTTTGCCAGGTAAAATGTTATTCTATTTTATGCTATACAACTTAAAAAAATACGAAATCTAACGTCACTTTCGCTGTCGGCAACCCCCTCTTAAGTACACCTATTGGCATTACTATTATTCCCAATAAAGTAAGTTACAGTTTTAATTGTTTTTAAGCGGGTCATACTGTATCTAAGAATCGTATCTAAGAATCTATAAAGACGCGTCGCACTGTCTACCACAGCCACCTACCACAGGAGACGAATCTCTAAACAACAAAAGGGTCTGAAAACAAAGCTAGGTCAAGGTGGCTATTGTGTTTTAAACAATTGCAACGCGGAAACAATAGAGGGTCTATTCTCTGAATCACGGTACACATAGAAATCGGCGCGACAGATATTTACACGAAAGATATTACGACGAGATATTCTGAGAGAGTGTTTGGTATTTTTTGGGAAAATAACAACTGTTTGTGCCTTCTCAAAGCTGGCAACCCGCCATTGACGACGTCGTTTAGCTCCTTCAGAAAAACCCTGACGTACGCTACAAGACTTACAAGAGAAACTAATGTATAGAGGCATCGCGAAGAGAGGAAAAAACGTAACGAGACGTCCGTGAGACTAATAACTGGCGGCGTCATACATCAGGGAAAGTGGTGGAGAAGAAGTAGAGATGTGTCCGTCGCAACTTGGCAAATAATCAGGTTGCTGTGGATCACTGATTTTATTCACATACTGTGTATTAATTGATTCATTTTTAAATGCCGAAAATTTAAGAGTCGAGAGAACATGAAAAAATATTGTGAGTTTCCTATATAAACTTAGTTCGTATGGGCCTTAGATTTCAAAATACAGGGTGGTCAAGTTTTGAAAATAAAAGATGGTTTTAATTTTTTTCTACGTAAATATTAGAGATATCAAAACTAAATTTTGTACACGAGATATGCGAATATGGGACTATATAAAAGCACAAAATATCACGTTTAAGAATTTACCAGTGGCGGAGATATGGGTAATTGGTAAGAAACATATTTTTTAATAGGTCATGCAATTCTAAGCAAAAAATGTCTCGTAAATGTAATGTTTGTGATTTATTACACTATTGGGGCAAACTGGCAAAAATAATGAATTCAAATCAAACATTTTTAAAGCAAAACTACATCAATATCTGCCGCTCTTGGTTATTTTCTTTGAGGATATTTAAAAGAAAAAAATTAATTATAACACGGTATCCGACACCAGGGATGAACTAAGGCTCAAAATTGAACAAAATGTGGAAACTCTCAAAACAAACCGAGCTACCATACGTTCTGAGGTGGCTAATCTGTTATATCGGTGCCAAAAATGTTTAGAAATGAGGGGAAGGCACTTCGAACATGTATTATAATGTTAAAGATTGTTGAATTAATATGTATAGTTTTATATTAATTTGCAACTGATTTAAATTACTTTTACCAGTTTGCCACTATGTGTAATAAATCACAAACATTACAATTTCGCCTAAACGACCAAGAGAGATTTTTTGCTTAGAATTGAATGGTCTATTCAAAAATACGTTTATTTTTTATTTTGTGCAGGGCCGTACTATTTTTTGTCGAATTATTTATACCAATTACCCACATCTCCGCCACTGGTAAATTTTAATAGTGATATTTTGTACTTTTATAGTCCTATATTCATGTATCTTGTGTACTAAATTTAGTTTTGATATCTCTCATATTTACGAAGAAAAAAATTAAAACCTTTTTTTTCAAAACTTGATCGCACCCTGTATCTTGAAAACGAAGGCCCAAATGAACTAAGTTTATATAGGAAACTAGCATTATGTGTTACCGATTCTTAAATTTTCGGTATTTAAAAGTGAATCACCCCGTATATCGCTTTTGGTGCTATTGTCATGTAATGCCCTGTATATAGAGACGCAAAATTTTTTGTTTAGGACCACTTAAAACATAACTCTACAAAGTTTCATCTTGTTCCCATACATGGATGTCCAAAGAGTAATTTTGCAATATATTTTTTAATGGATAAGGTTATTTTGGTCTTCCTTGGCAAAATGGCATTTTTAGTTAGGAAACAAAATGTTTTTAAGATAATTCATGCGTAATTATTACGTAATATTGACAAAAAGAATAGGAATGTTACATAAAATCTACATTTATTCTGTTTTTAATTTGAAAAAATCTAAGGTCATGAAAATCTGGAAATAAAATTTGTTGATTGTCAATCACTTGTCAATGTTTGTTATGTGTCGAGGCCACAAACGCTAGACGGTCTCCGTAATCGTATTACTGAAGCTTTTACCTATTATTAAATTTGCAAAAAGCCATTTTGCCAAGGAAGGTCAAAATAACCTTGTCTATTAAAAAATTATATTGCAAATTTTAAAAATTATTTTTTGGACGTCCTGTATGGGAACAGGATGAAACTATGTAGAGTTATGTTTTAAGTGGACCTAAACAAGAATCCGTCGTCAGTTTAGTACTAAAAAAATCGTCAAAAAAATTGAAAAGTGCGTCGAATGGAGTGGCTTACCCTTAAGTGGGACACACTGTATATGTAAGAAAACTATAGTTTGCTTTTTGTTATGAAATTTGCATTTAAATAGCAATTAAAAAAGCAGTTAGCAGTTATAGTCACTGAGAGTAGTGGTGTTTCTAAATAGATGATTAGAACTTCTTTTTTAACCGACTTCAAAAAGGAGGAGGTTATCAATTCGCTTGTATGTTTTTTTTATGTTTGTTACCTCAGAACTCCGTTATTTATAAACCGATTTGGACAATTATTTTTTTATTTGAAAGGGTATACCTACAGAATGGTCCCGATTTTGATGATTATCTTTTTATTAGAAAGGGGTCACTTTAGGAGTGGCCTCATTTAAATTTGAAGAAAAAATTCCACCCCTAAGGGTGGACAAATAGGGGATGAAATTTCATATTGAACCAATTTCGATGATTCTCTTTTTATTATTATTATTACAAAGGGATTACTTTAGGAATGGCCCCATAATAATAATAATAATATCCTGGTATCCTGGATAGAGGGAGTGCGAATGCCTTTTGACTAAGTCTATAATAATAATAAAATAATAATAATAATAATATGTAATATAAATTTATTTGCAGTTACAACATTATAATGAAATGTGTGTAACGTTACACCACGAGGCGTTAGCCGAGTGGTTTAGTTACACAAGTTTCATTATAAGGTTCGTATCGAACTAGTATCATTCAAAATTTACTCTACGATGGTCCAAATAGATTTTATTCGCATATTTTTGATTTTTCTTAAATACCATTTCTACGACGGTGCCATTATGACACATTTCATTTGGATGTCCCTATGGCCTTCATAATAACAGTGAGTGTTATTATGAACGCCATAATGATATCCAAATGGCAATGTTAATGTGTCATAATGACACCGTCGTAGATTAAAAAAATAATAATTCACTAAAAAATAAGAAATAAAAAAATATATATATTTTTTAATTTTTAGTGGAGTGTGCACACAGGCAAATGTTTGAGGTCGGTTTTAATTTTTTTGTTAAAAATTTAAATGGTTATTAAATATATTTCCAAGATTAAGAATATGGTGTGAAATAATAGTTATTTATGTACCAAGGCACTGAAGTTCAACTTTTTATGACTCATGTGGAGTTTAGTTGCTGAGGCCTCTGGCCGAGGCAAATAAACCACATGAGTCATAAAAAGAACTTCAGTGCCGAGGTACATATTATATTTTTTTTGAAATCGGAAAAAAAATGTTTTATTAGGCAAGAAAATAATAATAAGGGATCACCCGTCCACGAACCGACTACGCGCGGCGTTGCTTGACTTTACCGATCGCTCGACCTAGGACAAGTATAGGGACGTACGGCACCTTCTGACAGAAAAACCAAACTGCTGCTTCTTGTGCAGCCTACACAACAAATCTATTGATTTTCAAATTTACTAAAATATGTATACTGAAGGATTGCGCTTCTATAGGAAACAATTTCGCAATGTGTACGAAAAGTTAAATGAGCCTTTATCGGCCGGGTTTTGAATATTTGGTCACTTTTGACGGGCGATTTCTCCGCGTCTGACGTTTGATGTTTACATCTCGCCAAGGCCTACTTATTGAAAAAATCGTACAATAATGGGCTACATTATTGTACGATTTCTGTGCTTTTAATGACGATTTTGGGACATTTTAATGCCGATTTCAAGAAAAAATCTTTATTTCCAGACTCGTAATGAAATATACTATTTAATGAAATATCTTACGTGAAGGTTCTACTCGTAGATCAAAACAAATGTGTTTTGATCTCCACAATCAAATCACACTTTCCATTCGATATTTTGTGTCGTAAACGTTGCTAAGGCGATAAATTCCGATTCCTAATCGGTTGAGGTGTCGAAAGACCGTGTGTGCATTGCTTTTTATCACACTCGATAATTTGTTAAATATCGTGGCATTGTTCTCAATTACGCATTGTTTTTCCAATGGTAATGATTGTTCGGAATCAACCATTGTGGGAAGTGTTTTGAATGGAACTTTATATATATACAGACGTACTTTTATTATACTTAACTCCTTCAAACAGTATGATTGCGAATAAAGAATATACAGTGTGTCCACGGAAAAAAGCCATTCTTCATAAAAAAAAAGTCTGCTTGTTCTTAAAATAAAATTGGCATGGAAAAAGTTGACATTACTTATACTGGGTGACCAGAAAATTAAAGAAACGTTAATTAGCATAAGAGTAAACTACCTCTATTTGTAGAGATAATGAAGAAAATTTGCTCAGCGTGGTAAGCTACTTAAGTGTACGAAATTTCAAAGCGTTAGGCCTACTTTGATTTTTTGATTGTATTCTCTTTTTTTGTCAAATAAATGGTTTTCTGTAAATAGTGCGACAAAACTGTATTAAGAAAACTTCTCCAGAATGGAAAACTGCGCATGATGACAAAATTTTACGATTCTAGGCCTACTTTGTATTATGGAAAATATTGGAGGAAACGCAAAGGATTGTCAAAAATTTTTCCATCATACACGGTTTCCTATTCTGAGTAACTTTTATTTACAAGTTTTGTCTTACTACCTACAGAAAATTATTTAATCGAAGAAAAACAAGAAAAAAATCAAAAAATCGAAGTAGGCCTAACGCTTTGAAATTTTGTACACTTAAGTAGCTTACCACGCTCAGCAAATTTTCTTTATAACTTTTTTCATTATCTCTACAATTAGAGGTAGTTGACTCTTATGCTAATTAACGTTTCTTTTTTATTTAAAAAAGAATAAAATCAACTTTGAAATAATTCAAACCCAAGCAAACCAACAATTTTGTTACACACAAAATAACACCACACAAAAATCCATGCAAAAAAACAAAATTCGTTCAAATCGCTACGCTCGCTTTCTTATTGGCTGCCTCCTTGACTAGGTCGACGTCGACCGCATAAAAAAACTTCGAATTTAGATGCTGAAATAGATCGAGCCCCGTATATCACTGTGTTCCAAGTGAGTTCATTTATAATATGGGTACCACTTGATTTTCTTTCTTGCCATGATTATTTATTATTATTTTATTTTATTTAATCTCATTCCCGAAGCAACATTGTATTAGCATTTCAAAGCTTTTAGATTAAGAAGAAAGGGTCATTACAGTGTGGCCAAATGTCTTAATTAAAGATCGGAATGCATCGTAACAACCTGAGACGAGATATATACGAAAAAGCGACCATACGTGACGAGAATGCTAACCTATATTTCGAATTCGTGTGCCCAGTTTGGTCAAACCAACATAAATAAGCAGAGTACATATATTATCTATTTTTTATCTTTCTATAAACATCAAATATTTAGTATAGTTTTCGAGCTTCGAAATTTGAGGACAGGCTGTTATTTTTAAAACCCATCTTTCGTAATCAAACATCAAATAAATAGTGTTACAAAAACGTCAGCTCGCCCACTCATAAGCCCCATAATCCTCAACTCATAGTTGTTATCATTGCGACTAGATTTTTATCATGTGCGGGCTGGTACTTTTTTTTTTACACAACGCAGACATAAAAAATCTTACTATTTATTTAGCAGAAAATTCGATGCGATTTTTTAGAAAATGCTATTAGGGATTTTGTTTATCGGAAATCTGGCAACATAGCTTTAATCAGCACCTCCTGAAACCCCAATGTTCCAAGTTTTATTAATTTACTTCTCAGACTACCATTCCTACAGGGCCTTAAAATTGGGAAAATTGTTTTTTTATTTTCGATTAAAAATCAGGTATGCTTTGGATATATTTGAAAATCGGGTAAACTGTCTCACTAATAAAGAAAACAAAAAAATAACGCCATTAAAATAATACCTAAATAAGTATAGCATATTTTCTGTGAAGAATATGTCATATTTGAATTTTAGATATTCAGATATTTCCAAAGCATTATTTCTGAATATAAAACCTCTTTAAATAAAATTATTAGCATATATTATTATTTAATTTGGAGGTTATTTAAGGCCCTTTTGTGACTCTATTGCATTGTTTTCGAGAATCAGAAGTGAAAAAGAAAAACTAGTTATTTTAACTAATAATTTCTTGCTGTTATTTTTTAGAAAATATTAAATTTATTTCCAGTAGCTTTCTACAAAGAGAAATCAATTCTAAATTTCTCATCGTATTGAGCTCTGTACTCAATTTAATATTTCAATTTCTGAGCTAATTTTTTTATTCTATTCATAATGACACTGCTTGTACAGGGTGAGTTTTTCGATGACTACTATGGGGATCTCGGAAACTAGCAGAGTTAGAACAAAGGTTAAATGGGGAAAGAATTGCCGTTTTGAATGCTCAATGTAATGCCCCTTTTGGATTTTTAAAAAAGTTCATGGCTCACTAGATATTTTGAAAATAGTGATTTTTTGCTATTTCATCAGATCTCTGTAGCTCCGTTATTTCTGATTATACAGAAAAACTGTAGAGACAAAAATTGTAGATAATTTTGGGCTCAATAGGATAATCTGATAATCTAATCCATTTTTTTATGTTGTTTGTGATTTTTGTATGACATAAACTCGTGATTTTTTTAATGTAAATCATAGTTGGCTGTGGCCTTATCAATTCGGCCATTTTTTGAGCCTTGCAAAGATATAATACTCGGCATACTTATTACAAAAAATAAAAGAGCTATGGCTAATTCTCTGATTTTTCTTAAATTTTCACATATTTATAGGTAGGCAGCCATGGAATATTTTCATAATTACGTTCTATTTAATAATTAAACATACTTCAAACTTTATAATATTTTGTTTTTAGCTGGTAACAACATGTAACGAAATAAAACAAAAATTAAGAAACTCAAATTCAAATTATTATTATTTTAAAAGGTCACCTTTTAAAATAAAAAAAGGTGTTCAAACAATCCAGCATTATTATTTATGCAAATATTGCATCTTTTTAAAACTGCTGCCTTTCTTAGAGAGCACCTGTCAATACTGGCAATTGCTTCTAAAAGAGCTGCTCTTAATTCAACAATTAATTATTGTCTCATACCTTATTTTGTACTGTTCCCCATAAAAAGAAATCCAAAACAGACAAATCGGGGGATCGGGGCCGCCGGGAAATAGGTCTATTTCTCCCTACCCAACTATTTGGATAGAGCTGATCTAAGGTAATTTCTTACGGGAAAAATAAATTTATGTGGTGGAGCTCCATCATGATAATTTTTGTTTTATGTTCTTACATTTTGTTACCAGCAAAAAATAAAATATTTGAAAGTTTGAAGTATGTCTTATTATAAAATAGAACGTAATTATGAAAATATTCCATGGCTGACTATGTGAAAATTAAAAAAAAAACAGAAAATTAGCCATAGCTCTTTTATTTTTTATAATAACTATGCCGAGTATTATATCTTTGGAAAGCTCAAAAAATGACCTTTAAAATCACAAACAACATAAAAAAATTGGATTAGATTATCTTATTAAGCCCAAAAGTATCTACAATTTTTGTCTCTGCAGTTTTTCTGTATAATCAGAAATAACGGAGCTACAGAGATCTAATAAAATTGCAAAAAAATCACTCTTTTCAAAATATCTAGTGAGCCATGAACTTTTTTAAAAATCCAAAAGGGGCATTAGATTGAGCATTCAAAACTGCAATTCTTTCCCCATTTAACCTTTGTTCTAGCTCTGCTAGTTTCCGAGATCCCCATAGTGGTCATCGAAAAAAACTCACCCTGTATAATAAAAGTATTTATATACCTACATTTTCTTCATAATCACCTGAAACTGGAATTATACAAACGCCACTGGGCGCTAGCACGACTGTTGATTGTATCACGGTTCGCCTCTTTTGGTAAAGATCAGAAACTTAATCGGTTTAGAATATACTGAAGGTTATTCGAAGAATATGGATATGTGTGGCTCCAATAAATAGCACATCCAGCTGCCATGTGGGCACATTTCGACTTGCCATTTCAAGCATTTCGGCACATAACACATTGTATAATGTATATACCGGATTTTAAAATTATATTAGGGATTCTTTTATTATACAGGGATTTATAAAGTTATGCTTTCATTCACTCTTTTTATTTTAAATTTCCAAAAAACAAATAAATCCCAGAATTTTTACCTTGCTGCTTGAATTTCATATTTTCCAATACATCGCGTTCTCTTTAAGACGGGGGGAGTTACGAAAAGGCAATTAAAAAATATTCAGTGAAAGTGAAAGACACACGAAAAAAACGTTCTAATTTAACGACGGCATTGTTCGTAGGCGACACACGGGATTGTTATAGAAATTCTGGTTTAATTAAGCGAAGAATCATTAAAAAAACACAGAAAAAATGATACGGTCGCGTTACAAAACGCGTCGGTGGAATGTTGAAACTGAAAGCACAAGGTTGTCAATTATACGGCACCTCTCATTACATTTAAACTGTGAATGAAGACGATTCTGATACATTTGGCAACGGTGCCCGGCTTCTTGGAAGAGCAACTCCAGATTTACAATTATCTCAACCAGATAAAAATGCTAGTGGCAATTAAAATAAAAAAAAACATAACATTCTCTCAAAATCAGATAATTTCAAAGAGCAATAACTTATTTTTTTGAAATGGAATGACCCATATTTCTATAGTTTGTTGGATGCCGGCGTCCAAGCCCCACATTTTATGTAAATAACATTCTATACCAAAAACTACCCGTTTTCGATATATTTAGTATTTAAGAAAATTTCTTTGCATTTTTCATTCAGGTGAGGTTTTATCAAGCAAGCCGTAACTATTTTTCCAGACAGTGGCAGAAATAATTGTCGTTTTAGATAAATACGGGAAATAAAATTCCTATACCCGTCGTAAAATAAATAAATGAATATAAAAAATACTAAATATCTCGAAAACGGGTAGTTTTTGGTATAGAATGTTATTTACATAAGATGTGGGGCTTGGACGCCGGCATCCAACAAACTATAGAAATATGGGTCATTCCATTTGAAAAAATAAGTTATTGCTGTTTGAAATTATCTGATTTTGAGAGCCTGTTATGAACACACTGTATAAGCAAAAACCAATTTCGACATACCACACCACACACGGTTGTGCTGTCATACTTCGGCTAAAATATATCTTTGATATCTATTAAAATAAAGATACAGCATTCAGTTTCCATAACCTCCACGAAGTCGCTAAATTCCAAGAAAAATTCGATATCTTGGCAACGCTGCATCCAAAATACAAAACAAAAAACGGTTCTGTAGTAAATTGCATGGAGAATGCAAATATTCCAAAGGAACTTTTGTATTCAAGTTTTTTCGTATTTCTCACGGTTCCTGAGATTCAGGGGATATAGGACAAACTATTTGGGACACGCTGTACCTACTTCTTAGGTACCCAATTATTGAAACAAATTTCACAAACGTATCTGATTATAATTAAAAAGAGGGTTGAACATATATCAGAAAAGATAAACTAAGCCAAACTGCGGACTGCTCTATACCGCATGGACCCGTTGGACCGTCCCGCCGCTGCGTTGCCACATAGACCTGGAGATAGTGACAGATTTTTGGACGTGATTTTACTCAGTATGCCTTGCAAAGGGCATTAGGCATTATGTGGCACATATTCTCACAATAATAAGGTATGAATCAGAGAGTCGTCCTGGGTTCTTCATGTGAAAAACTGAGTTTTCAATTATTCGGAAAATATGCGTTTTGATATGATTTTATACAGGCTGCCATGTGTTTTATAATGAAGTTCAAAATAGAAAATTCCTCGGAAAACCATAGGCATACCGTTAGGGTGGGTCCAAAGGGCTGTTATTGCCACGTGATCTTGTATTTTAATAATTAATTTTTCCACGTTTCTGAACAGGCTGCCAATGAGAAGTATGCAAGTTCTTGTTATGAAACTGCTGAAGAAAAGATGGCATACCGTTTGCGCATGTCCAAGTACACTTTACATCGAATAACTCGTTTAAATGATTAAATAACATTCAAAAATTAATAAAGCCAACCTTACAGTCGAAACTCCACAAACAGTTTATATTCTCAAAAAGAAACTGTACATGTTTCAAACCACCAAGGGTTCATCTTCGGCAGCGAAATAATTCATTGTGAGTTATACAAAGCTAATAAATTAAAAGTAAAAAAATATTTTTAAAAAAAGCTTTTATTTAAATGCGCTAAAAAGAATAAAATAATCTTTTCTTTTAAAACTTTTACTATCAACTTATAACGTCATTCCACAATTTATATGATATAAAAGCTTGTCGCGAGATTTAAGTAGTGGTATTTACTTAGTTTGAAAACTTAAATCTCGCGACAAGCTTTTATATCATATAAATTGTGGAATGACGTTATAAGTTGATAGTAAAAGTTTTAAAAGAAAAGATTATTTTATTCTTTTTAGCGCATTTAAATAAAAGCTTTTTTTAAAAATATTTTTTTACTTTTAATTTATTTTGTAATTTTTAGTTTGGCCAGGTGTCTGAGTCTATTCATCTCAGTTAACGCATCATTGTTGCAAGGTCGTTTGCCGGTTAGTTTAGAACAGTCTAGCTCTTCAATGAGGAGACCTTCTAATGACCATCTTGGGTGTTCCGCCATGTTGGATTTAGAATGACGTCACACATATAATCATGCATTGTCATCCAAATTAAACGTGTGTACAAAATTTCAGCTCGATCGGTTGAAATTTAACTAGTCCGCCATCTTGAGTGTTCCGCCATGTTGGATTTAGAATGACGTCACACATATAATCATGCATTGTCATCCAAATTAAACGTGTGTACAAAATTTCAGCTCGATCGGTTGAAATTTAACTAGTCCGCCATCTTGGGTGATCCGCCATGTTGGATTTAGAATGACGTCACACATATAATCATGCATTGTCATCCAAATTAAACGTGTGTACAAAATTTCAGCTCGATCGGTTGAAGATATCTGCTTCAAAATTGAGTTGCAAGATTCCACCCGAACAAATTACATACATACATACATACATACATACATACATTGCAAGTTAAATGAAAGCTTTTAAAAATAGGTATAAATATGAAAAGTCAACATATATATAAAAAAAAGTTTTCCAAGCACATTTAAAAAAAATTATATTATCAAAAATTCATAAGAAAACTTCAAAAGTGAAATGGAGTCGAGTTGTAAACATAAAATACCCAAAATTAAATATTAAAGCCACCAAAAGGCTTTAGAAAAAGTTCATAAAAATCTGGAAAGAAAAGAAAACGTGGTAATCCAAGTAGCACTGTTAGAATGTAAAACATACCTTCAAAAAAAACTTCACTCTAAGAAACCATTAAACCAACAAATCACCGTCGTCAAATTAACATTTTAGTTTGTAACGTGAACGTTTTGGGGTTCCAAGGAACCAACAAAGCATAGTTTAAATAAAAATTACAACGATCAGGTCACCATGACAGAAAATGGAATGTGGAAATTACGTTCTGTCATGGTGACCTGATCGTTGTAATTTTTATTTAAACTATGCTTTGTTGGTTCCTTGGAACCCCAAAACGTTCACGTTACAAACTAAAATGTTAATTTGACGACGGTGATTTGTTGGTTTAATGGTTTCTTAGAGTGAAGTTTTTTTTGAAGGTATGTTTTACATTCTAACAGTGCTACTTGGATTACCACGTTTTCTTTTCTTTCCAGATTTTTATGAACTTTTTCTAAAGCCTTTTGGTGGCTTTAATATTTAATTTTGGGTATTTTATGTTTACAACTCGACTCCATTTAACTTTTGAAGTTTTCTTATGAATTTTTCATATTTATACCTATTTTTAGCTTTGTATAACTCACAATGAATTATTTCGCTGCTGAAGATGAACCCTTGGTGGTTTGAAACATGTACAGTTTCTTTTTGAGAATATAAACTGTTTGTGGAGTTTCGACTGTAAGGTTGGCTTTATTAATTTTTGAATGTTATTTAATCATTTAAACGAGTTATTCGATATAAAGTGTACTTGGACATGCGCAAACGGTATGCCATCTTTTCTTCAGCAGTTTCATAACAAGAACTTGCATACTTCTCATTGGCAGCCTGTTCAGAAACGTGGAAAAATTAATTATTAAAATACAAGATCACGTGGCAATAATAGCCCTTTGGACCCACCCTAACGGTATGCCTATGGTTTTCCGAGGAATTTTCTATTTTGAACTTCATTATAAAACACATGGCAGCCTGTATAAAATCATATCAAAACGCATATTTTCCGAATAATTGAAAACTCAGTTTTTCACATGAAGAACCCAGGACGACTCTCTGATTCATACCTTATTATTGTGAGAATATGTGCCACAGAATGCCCTTTGCAAGGCATACTGAGTAAAATCACGTCCAAAAATCTGTTACTATCTCCCGGTCTAACATGTTTGCGCAGGGCTTTTGAGCCTGAGAAGGTTGTGTCCCAGGGCGGCCGGCCGAACAGCCGCTCTCCGGCCCCTCGTCGAAAATTCTCGTTATTTTCGCGATTCGAGCCTATAAATCGGCCGCGGTGACTGCCGATCTTGCGGTACGCTTTTGCTTAATTTCCAGACGGCGGCCTTCGCTCTTTCAGAATAAATTAGCGCCGATACGATCTGAGGCACCGGCCGGCGAGGTACGTGCCGTATCCTTTTCTCTTTTCCTTCGTGTGCGCGCGCAGTTCTCGCCTTCGGCGGCGTTGCGCAACGTGGCTAGTGCCGATGCATTTTTGGAAAAATAGAATTGCGAACGGGCAAGGACCCGCAGGAAAATTCGGTTAGGTTGGTAACAAAGAATTTCAATTTTTTCGGTCAGTGAAAGACTTAAAGAGTTACCTTTCAAAATGTCCTGCCCGCTATTTTTCGTTTTATTTATTTGTTACGAGTATAGAAACACTATTATGATGCGAAGCACCGTTCAGGACCAGAAGACAAACCGTAGCTGCCGTTCGACAACAAAGGGCAATTTCTGATAAATCTGAGAAGAATTTTTAGTTAGATAACGACACCTAAAAAGGATCCGATTTCTCCCGGGAAAAAAGCTTAATATCTGTATAAAAATTCGAACATATACTTATAGGAACATATAATTATATATACAGTGTGTTTCACTTCAAGTAGAGACAATTCATTATTTTTTTACGGGTTGACCGTAAAGATCTACATTTTGACACTAATTTTTTCAGATTCGTCTTTTCCATGACCTACTACGATCAAAATTATACCCCCAAAAAGTGCAGAAGTACATTAGGCATTTTTTTAGGAGAACCACACATACCTTGTTTCACGGTCATAGCTTGTACAGGGCATTCAGAAAATAGCTTCAAACATGGCAAAAATACGATTTTTCGAAGTACCCTGTAGAAACACCGAAAGATATTTTAAAATTATTTCTTTGCAGTTTGATTAGGGCTCACATAAGTCTTAAATTCCCACGATTTCATGTCCCTGCCTTATACAGGGCGTTCGCAATAAAAATACAAAAATCGAAAATAATCGTTTTTCTCTTGGTGGTTTTTTTTACATTTTTTTCTACAATTTTTACTTATAACTGTTAAAAAACATAAACAATATTAAATTTTAGAAAGTATTTTCAATAAAGATGAGTAGGTACCCTGGATACGTGGATACCAGTCAATTTTTAAATTTTTTCAAATAAAAAAGGGTGCTTTTTATTGAAAATACTTTCTAAAATTTAACATTGTTTATGTTTTTTAACAGGCATAAGTTAAAATTGTACAAAAAAAATGTAAAAAAACACCAAGAGAAAAACCGTTATTTTCGATTTTTGTATTTTTATTGCGAACGCCCTGTATAAGGCAGGGCCATGAAATCGTGGGAATTGATGGCTTATGTGAGCCCTAATCAAACTGCAAAGAAATAATTTTAAAATATCTCTCGGTATTTGTACAGGGTACTTCGAAAAACCGTGTTTTTGCCATGTTTGAAGCTATTTTCTGAACAAGCTATGACCGTGAAACATGGTATGTGTTGTTTTCGAGTATGGCCAATACGACTGTGCTATTAATTTTTTTCCTAAAAAAATGCCTAATGCACTTTTGCAGTTTTTGGGGGTATAATTTTGATCGTAGTAGGTCATGGAAAAGACGAATATAAAAAAAATAGTGTCAAAATGTAGATCTTTCGGAGCACTATATTAAAAAAAAAAGTTTTTGAAAATCGGTCAACCCGTAAAAAAATAATGAATTGTCCCGACTTGAAGTGAAACACACTGTATATACGCAGTGCCTGCCAAAAAGTTGGAACTATATGGTTCTTTTTATTATTTTTGGGCTAAGATGAAGCTACCCTGGGGCGATCATCTCTGCTTCCAAAATGATTCGAAATGAGATCATTAAAAATGACATTTAATTGAATAAATGGCCAAAATACGCGTTATTTGTGATTTTATCGAAAAAAGTTATTTGAAAAAGTTGCTTGGAATTTTGTTTTACCCTTATGTGCAAATTTTCGGACAACAATGATAAATTTTTGACTTTTTGAAAAAATATAAAAACTAATAAATTTCATTTTTGCCTATCATCCTAACGTGGTATTTTTTAGTTATGGACCCTTTTAGGGTCGTAATCGGATAGTTTCAAGAAAAACTCAACTAACAAGGTGCAATTTTTATATTTTTCAAAAAATCAAAAATTTATCTTCGTCATAATTTTTGTCCGAAGATTGGCACATAGAGGTAAAAAAATTCCAAGCAACTTTTTCAAATAACTTTTTTCGATAAAATCACAAATAAAGCGTATTTTGGCTATTTATTTAATCAAATGTCATTTTTGACAGGTATGTCAAATAACATCACAACGTTTAATGATCTCATTTCGAGTCTTTTTGGAAGCAGAGATGCATGATCGCCCCAGGAAAGAAATTCCCATAATATGGTTCCAATTTTTTGGCAGGCACTGTATATACCATTTCAAAGTAGATATTTTAATGGTTAAATTAAGCCCAGACAAGATATTTAAATCGAAAAAAAAAACACAATAAAGTTGAAGATTTGGTTGTTTTTTTTTTTCTAAAAACGTGAATATCTAGGAAACTACCAATAACGTCAAAACCTATAGACGTGGTCCCCCATTGTTAAAATGCCCTTTATTTTGACTCCAAGATTAAATATATCCATACTACTCTAAAAACATGCTATAAACATAGACAGAAAGTCAACCATCAACCAACTATACACCCGCTGATTCCCGGTTATAGTTCCTCCAGAATCACACTTAGATATCGCATGTTTTTTCTTGTTTGGGGGCGCCGGAAGCATCGGAACCTCACCCGAAGACTCGGGGGATGGTCTAATACCAGCCACCGAGCCCAGAGTCGAAATAACTTCGCTACGGCTCGACAAAAAGGGGCAACTTCTGACAATCTTGCGACATTTTCGGAATAATTTAATGGAGCGCTTAGATTGTGATTAGTTCTGGGCGTCAAGCTTTTATCAAGACAAACCTGTCTATGGGTTCTGACGTCACTGGCCATAGTCTATTATTATTTGTGTAATGTTAGAGCCCGTAGATTCACTACAAGCCCAACGAGTAACGCATAGCGAAAATCTTATCTCTTGATCTTTTTCGACTTAAAAAATACTCGGTCATTTGTAAGAGAACCGGCTCAGAAAAATATTCCCGTGCCCTGATTGAAATGCCGCACGGAGTCGAATTAAGAAATGTCGTTATTAGCCATATAAGAGCCGCGTGCCGCGCGGCAGCCCGGCCTCTTCTTCTTCTTCTGCCCCATTCCCTCCCTCCCCCTCCTCCTCTTCTTCTTCTTGCGTCGCGGTCGTCTTCTTCTTCTGCGGCATGCGCGCCGCCTCTTCTTCTTCTTCTTCTTCTTTCCAGGGGTATTTTTATGGAGGAGATAAGAGCCGGCGGTTCGAAGAATGAAGATATAAAGCGGGAATTATTAGCAGTTTCTTACTTGCGGCTGTTTGCATCGATGATGGGATGTCTGTAGACCACGGAAAAAGACTTGATTTGGTAGAAGGTACAGGGTATACATGTATTTCTAAAAAATTTTAATTCGATTTTACAACTATAGTCTCTAGCGGTAAGATGTAACTAAATAATGTTCATTGTATTTTCTAAAATTTATTTGTGGCGTATACAGATCCACTGAATTTTAATTGGGTTTTTCAAACTGGTCGAAAGGCAACTTTTTCAAGTTGCCAGGAAAATTAATAAATTCTTAACAGTAAATGAACTAAACTTTGAACTTGTAACTCAAAAAATATCTTCAACAAATTTGTTTTCTGAGCTTTCGGCGAATAAATCTTCCTCCTTTCTCAAAGATCATGTCACGTCAAAGTTAAATGACAGATTAATAAATTTCAGGTTAAAATGCCATGACAACAGAAACAATAGCCTAGCCACCTGTCTGATATTGTACCCTGTGTTCTACCTAATTATTTAAACTAACTTCTCTTTGAATAAGTGGTAATAATATTTAACTGAATTCCACTGAACATTCAGCGACACAGTTGTCCGTATTTCATAGAATGAATGCTGATTCTTAATTTTTTGGTCCATTTCCTACTTCTTCTTTGAGAATTGGTTTGGACCTATCCCACAAAATTCTATGATTGTTATTAAAAGAGTGTTCACATATTTTTCACAAGGAATTTTATAAATGCAATTTTTTGAACTTTCTACCTCATTAAATGTTTTCGTTTTAACTATTTAAATACTGTTCTGACATTAAAACGATTGCCTATGCGTTTTAGCTTATCTGATGGTCCAGGAATATAAGGAATAATTAAATTTACCTACTGGTCGGTCCATCAGATTTATTTCTCTGATTCTATTAGCATTGTTATTTTGTTTTGTTTTCAGGATTGCCAACAAACCCTTTGTTTTAATATAAAATGTTTACTAACTTACGACATTTAGGAGCTTCAACTGCCAAATTAATTCTTTTTATAGTCCTCCTTACGGCACAATACGTGCGATGTAAGGGGGAAGAACTCGCAAATATTATAGAATTAGTCACAGATCAGGGGCGTAGCTCAATTTTGTGTAACTCACTGACTTAATTTTCATATAATTGTTATTTAATTTATTGTTAATATTATCCTTAACGGTGATGCCTTAGACGATGGAGGAAGGCAAACCCTTATAACATTGGCAATTATTTCTCGTGCTTGAGAATGCAACGTTCTTCCCTGTTTACTCATTTTGCACACGTTAACTCCCGAACATACGAAACGCCACTGAGCTCTCTGAGCCGGCGGAAAAAACTTGCCAGCGGCCTAAAAAATGAGGTCTGTATGGTAGCCCAAATACGCAGTTAACTTTACGTACTATAGAAACAGGCACAAAACGCGTTGGCTAACTGATTTTGTTAGCCGACTCCTTCGCAGAAGTGCTGTGTTGCCGTATTTCAAAGGCGATGGTAGACGCGACGATGTTGAAAAAAATATAATAGGTGTTTTATCACACCGCGTTAAAAATAAATGATAAACAAAAATGGGTAAGTGGTCCCGTGATGCGAGCTTTATTTTTTCGGTATAACAGAGTTCAGAAATTCGGCTTCAATATGATAAAACTTGTATTCGCCAATAAATAACGACTACTCGTATAGGAAATCTCGCAACGCTGCCCGCATTCTTTAGAAACGTTTTCTTTCGTGCTTTGGACTATACAACATAAATGAGATGTAGAAATAATGTAGTCTGTTTTCTTGTTGCTCAAAACAACTGTTGCAAGGTTCACCTATGTATAAGGTAAAAAATCTTGATTTCATCATTTTTGACCTTTACCAAGCGTAAGTAGGTATATCCGCGAACGGTAGTAGCATCTGCTAGATAAGAAAGCAAAGCGCTTGTTCAAACATTCCATATGATAAAACATTAGAATTATTTACTCTCGGTTATACCTACCTGTCACAATTTTAGCACATATAGGCATATCTGCCGTCAACCTTACTTAATTATTGTTGCCACCTAACATTTCTGACGAAAATTCCAAGTCGTAGGTACATTTGGTTTTACGTGATAATGTCTAAATATTATTTGTTTGGCTATTCAAATATGAGAGGCAAAAAAATTCACACATATTATCAATTCATACTGCTGTAGAAATGTTTTCCGTTGGTTATACTTAATCAGATGTCGCGATCTGATCTACGAAAAATAAAGTGCTAGTCATTAAGTAAGTATACCAACAAAAATATACAAGGTGGTTCACTTTTAAGTTTTAGTTCTTCAAAAAATATGCGCAATTTCTGTTATAAACTGAATCTTTTTAGGGCCTTCTAAAAATGTTACAGGGCGTTAAAGTTTTAAGAAATATGTGGACTTTATTGAATATTTACCAAACTAGTTGAAATATTCACGTCAAATTTAGTACACGGTATACGGCATGGGTTAGCATAAAACCTGTTATTACTTCGAACAACGAGTGGTGTAGAAATGAGTAGGTATTGTTTTTAGAAAAAAATTAATCACCTTGTATTATTATTTAAAGTGAAAAAAAATCCCTATGAACAATGTACCAAAAATTATTCGCTTTCAAAATGGAAAGGATTAAATTTGACAAAATTTGTACACTCTGTTTCAAGAAAACCAATGGTGTTTTGACCAATTTCCATTTGGCATTTTTTTCATCATTTCGAATATACAGTTGATCTGTAACATTTGAAAGAGGTAGGTGAAAATTTTATGTTTCGAATGTTGAAGTCGACAGGTGGTTTGGGTCACATTTTGCCGATTTCAACGCAAACTGTTGATTTGATCGTTATGAAACAATGCAGAATGAAAAGATGCACTAAAATGATGGACCTGCAGGACCAAAAAAATAATTCAATTTGAAAAAAAGAGTTACAACGCCCTGTATATCTGCGCTTGGCATTTTATAATTTAAGCCAAGCTTAAAAAATATCTTAAGCAGAAAAAAACTGCTGTAACACCTTTTTAAGATAAGAACATTTGCTTGTTCAGAGAATACACGTGTCACGGACGTAGCCAGGATTTAGTTTTGGGGGGGTTTTAGTTTGAGAAGTAAATAAAACAACAAAAATATACTTATATGAAATTTAATATCTATATATCCATCCGAAAAACTACGACATATATTTATAAAGTTCTTAACTTTAAATGAAATGGATAAATTAATTTCGTTCCTCTGCGCTAAATCTAAAACCATTAAAGAAGAAATCTTCGGCTTTTTCTTTTAAATATATCCACTACTTCATCTGCATGAATTTCTGTTCCATAGTGAATGTTCATTAGAGCCAAACCATTAAGTCTGTTTTCACTTGTAGTGTTTCGTAAATAGTTTTTCAGTCTCCTTAGGCTCGAGAAAGACCTCTCTGGGGTAGCAGTGGATACAGGAATGGTAGCCAAGATTTGTAGTAATGTGTAAATATTAGGATAAAGGTTTTTATCGCACATATCTAGGCATTCCAAACTAGATTTCGGGGGCAGTCTTCTTATCAGCATGCAAGGTAGCTGAAGCTTTGATAGCTAAATCCAAATTTGTTTATTTATTAGAAACCCCTTGACCTTGACTACACCATTTTTTCCAGTAGTCCATACCTTTAGGTTTACCGCCCTTCCTTTTTTTCCCCTACATTTTTCGACAGTAATAATGATTCACGTCTCTATCCTTAACAAGGATAGATAATATTAGGTAATATTATCTATCCTTAACAAGGATAGATAATATTAGGTAATATTTTGCTTATTTCGGGGGGGGGGGGGTTGAACCCCCGAAACCCCCCCCTTGGCTACGCCCGTGACACGTGTATTTTACAATTTTCCTTGATATTTTCTGTCAAGTAATAACTTGAAAGATAAAGCTCTAAGCATCATATCAAAAAGTAAGTAACTAGGTAGGTATGACAATGTTATTGATTATAGGTATACTAAAGTTCGGTTGTGTCTAAATATTCTTTAAACAATTTTGAAAACCTGTAGGTTCAATAATTGAGGCCATTCTGTAATACCTATACGACAACAGATTTATTTTGAATTTAAAATCAATATTATTGATTTCGCTTCCTTATCAGAATCGCTAGATCCTTCTCTTGATTGACACAAGTGACATTTGAAGTGGGCACTATTTAGAAAGTAGACTCCGACCGAAAACACATACCTACCTACCTGGTCTTAAAAATTAGAAACTGCCATTTGTAAAGATATTTATTTCAAGTGGGAAGGTGGGTATATTAATAATCATCATTACTCTAGAGATATTTTTTAATAATATTTTGTCATGTCATCATTTTTTTATAGTTCCCTACACTTTAGCTCTAAACACTATGTATACATATTGGTTTGAAAGTTAGTAGTAACTCCTTCGCGAACAAGGTATACCTACTTACTCTTGTCAAAATTAGATAACTCAACAAACAAAAAACAGTTTTTGGATTTAAACTGGGCTTTCAAAATATAATTGATAATAATAATATCTGATGGCAAATTCACCCATCGTATAATTCAAAATAGCTGTTTTGTCGAAATGTTTTAAAAGGTTATCTCTATATAAAATGACAAAGCCACAGCCGACTCTAGGAAAGCCCTAAAGTTGAGAATGCTGGCAACATGGCTTCCGGGTCCGCGCGGCGTGGCCTGTCACTCCCTGTCAGTTGATTTTACGAGAAATTTACAGGAATTAATTTGTGTAGTGCGGGTTGTGCTATCGTCGCCAGATTGCTACGACGAGGCAGTGTGTCTCTGGGTGGAAACAGACAGCCCGAAGTGCTGGCGACAGCTTTTTTATAATTTTTTTTTGTTTGTGAAAAAATGGAACATTTCTCTAAAAGTTCGAAGTGAAGAATCGTTCCTTTACAATTTAAAGCCTCAAGATGCCTAGAACCGTCGAGGGAAGCTAGAACTTAGTTATATACCTGGTTGTAAGTCAAATCATAATAAGAACTTGAAGTAGCTAGGTTTTCTTTGCTTGACGGCAAGCGGTCAATTTGTATTCGTTTTGGGCTTTCCAAAGGACGAAAATTTAAGAATAAAATGATCAAGGGCCAATTGCATAGCCAAACTAAAGTACCTACCCTTTAAAATTAAGGGAGATTTATAACAATCCAATCATTGTTTAAAAGTTTATTTACCTCATGTTAAAGTCAAAAGGTAATTTAGTTGAATGTATTATGAAATTGACCCTAACTGCCATCTCAATCAGAACAGATTACTCTCCTTCATAACATGCTGTTCTCTGTTCGCTTGTTGTTTGTATTTTTATGAAAATTTAACCATAAGAGAAGATAGGTATCATCATTTACCTGATGGGGCACTTTGCGAAAAATCCTCACAAAAATTCGACTTACAACAAAATGTAGCCCCCTCTATTAAATTTGCCCAAATTTACCATATTATTTGTCGAAAATGTACTGATCTACACCAGGAATCGTACTTATTATAAATACTTATATTAATATTTATGTGTATATTTTGTTACTTGTTACTGCTTTTATTGTCTGTTAAACAAACGTACCACGTACCTACTTACTTAGGTACCCCAATTATTGAAACAAAGTTCACAAATGTTTTAAAAGGTTATCTCTAAAATATATAGTTTTGGATTTCTGCTCTTAGACCGGGAGATAGTGACAGATTTTTGGACGTGATTTTACTCAGTTTGCCTTTCAAAGGGCATTATGTGGCACATATTCTCACAATAATAAGGTATGAATCAGAGAGTCATCCTGGGTTCTTCATGTGAAAAACTGAGTTTTCAATTATTCGAAAAATATGCGTTTTGATATGATTTTATACTGGCTGCCATGTGTTTTATAATGAAGTTCAAAATAGAAAATTCCTCGGAAAACCATAGGCATACCGTTAGGGTGGGTCCAAAGGGCCATTATTGCCACGTGATCTTGTATTTCAATAATTAACTTTTCCACGTTTCTGAACAGGCAGTATGCAAGTTCTTATTATGAAAATGCTGAAAAAAGGATGGCATACCTTTCGCGCATGTCCAAGTACTGTTTAAATTGAATGTTATTTAATCATTTAAACGAGTTATTCGATGTAAAGTGTACTTGGACATGCGCAAACGGTATGCCATCTTTTCTTCAGCAGTTTCATAACAAGAACTTGCATACTTCTCATTGGCAGCCTATTCAGAATCGTGGAAAAATTAATTATTAAAATACAAAATGACGTGGCAATAATAGCCCTTTGGGCCCACCCTAACGGTATGCCTATGGTTTCCGAGGAATTTTCTATTTTGAACTTCATTCTAAAACACATGGCAGCCTGTATAAAATCATATCAAAACGCATATTTTTCGAATAATTGAAAACTCAGTTTTTCACATGAAGAACCCAGGATGACTCTCTGATTCATACCTTATTATTGTGAGAATATGTGCCACATAATGCCCTTTGCAAGGCATACTGAGTAAAATCACGTCCAAAAATCTGATACCGTCAGATGTCCGGATTGGGTTGAAAGTTGTCCATCAAAGTTTCCTAATATATTAATTATTGTAAATCAACGATACTACTGCCAAATTTTAAAATGCCGGACTTAAAAAATTTCATGTTTTTAATGCTTCTTTCAAGTTATCGACGGAACGCACATTCGCAGACACGAATTTTCATTGTTGCTTTATTATTTTCATTTTTCCTTGACAAACTCCGCAATGTAACCCATGTTTCGAATCGTTTCAGCGTATAAAAATCGTCTGAAATCGCGTTGGGACGACATAACAATACTCTCCGTCTTCTACACTTACTGGTGGTACGACAGCATGCTGGCGCACTCCTCTTCGGTCGCCATAACTTGGAAAATCTGCGAACTCTCCGCCGCACACTACTTACAAGTCACCGCTAGCAACTATTCAACGCCACATAACCGGCGGGGAGGACGCGGGCGAGGGGTCGTGAGACAAAGACAAGAGACGGTCGCGACGGGTCGTCGCCAGGGCAACGGGCGGCGGCGGACTGACGCGTCGGCGCGTCTCGGCGCGGCTCGAGGGGAAGCGCGGTGGGGGCGGCCGTGACGTCACGGCGGTGGGGGGGGGACATATGGGCGGACTGAGCGAGGAGGAGAGGCGCCAGCTATGGAACGGGGAACGGGCACAGTGCGGCATGGGGAGAGGATGGGACCGTGCGGTAGGTACGATCGGGATAAATAGAAAATAGAAGCAAAGTCTAGAAATACTAAAGTCCGCTCACTTCTTTGATCTCTCGGAAAAGACCACGGGCGTAGCCAAGGGGGGGGTTTCCGGGGTTCAAACCCCCCCCCCCCCCCCCCCGAAATAAGCAAAATATTACCTAATATTATACCGAAAAAATACGAGGAGTGAAGAGTTAAATTATTATTACGTTTGAATATATTATGTAGCAATAGTAGCGCCTAGCGCCATCTTTTGACGAGAGGCAGACGCAGTTGCAGCCGAACTATTTTGTATTGTAGGGACACTTTGCGTTGTTTCTCGATTATTCGCCACGCCCCTCGGTCTAAATGAGCGGAACTTTGTGGAAGTTCGTGGAAGTTCGTGGAAGTTTCTGGACGGCTACTGGGCTGCTATATAAGCGGCGCGTGACCGCGCTTACGGCAGTATTGTTCCATGCGAACTCGAAGCGAATAAAAGTGAAAAGTGGTGAACGAATAGTGAAAAAAATTAAGTGTACCGTGTAAGTGAGTAATTATTTTAGTGCACTGTTATTCGATGACCTTGTTAAGGATAGATACGTGAATCATTATTACTGTCGAAAAATGGAGGGGAAAAAAAGGAAGGGTGATAAACCTAAAGGTATGGACTACTGGAAAAAGTGGTGTAGTCAAGGTCAAGGGGTTTCTAATAAAGAAACTAATTTGGATTTAGCTATCAAAGCTTCAGCTACCTTGCATGCTGATAAGAAGACTGCCTACCCCGAAATCTAGTTTGGAATGCCTATAGATATGTGCGATAAAAACCTTTATCCTAATATTTACACATTACTACAAATCTTCGCTACCATTCCTGTATCCAATGCTACCCCAGAAAGGTCTTTCTCGAGCCTAAGGAGACTGAAAAACTATTTACGAAACACTACAAGTGAAAACAGACTTAATGGTTAATGAACATTCACTATGGAACAGAAATTCATGCAGATGAAGTAGTGGATATATTTAAAAGAAAAAGCCGAAGATTTCTTCTTTAATGGTTTTAGATTTAGCGCAGAGGAACGAAATTAATTTATCCATTTCATTTAAAGTTAAGAACTTTATAAATATGTCGTAGTTTTTCGGATGAATATATAGATATTAAATTTCATGTAAGTATATTTTTGTTGTTTTATTTACTTCTCAAACTAAACCCCCCCCCCAAAACTAAATCCTGGCTACGCCCGTGGAAAAGCTGACAATTTTTTGCGACCGGTCGTAAATCAGCGTCACCTCGCACGCTTCGCATTTACGCCGTCAAGCTAGTTATACGGAGGCAGGTTTATATTGACTTTGTAGACTTTGGTACAACATTATTTGTGTAGATAAGTACCTAAGTGTACAGTGAATTTTTGTTACAGTTAAATTAAAATACAAGGTAGCTATTACCAGAATCTACATAATTAGTAGGTACATCTGTAGACTTTGGTTGGAACATAAATAAAAATGCATTTTTTATGTTTTTCGTTCATTTTTAATAAAGCCTAACAAACCATAGAGCAGACAAAAACATAAAATAACAAATAAATATTTAACGACAAAGAGTTAAACTAATCATATCTACTTTTTCATCCTGTAGTAAGTATTTTGATATTTAAATTTACATAAACAATACAGAACAAAATATTACGCATACGTACCTACACAAACATGCGTCTTACTATAATGCAAATTCTTATAGGTTTATATGCCTCTTCAGTAGGTGGAATATTCGCAAATTTCTGTTCTCAGATGAACCCTAAGGCATTCTTCCATTGCTGGCACCACGGGCGTAGCCAAGGGGGGGGGTTTCGGCGGTTCAACCCCCCCCCCCCCCCCCCCGAAATAAGCAAAATATTACCTAATATTATCTATCCTTGTTAAGGATAAATATTAATTACGATTAATATTACCTAATATTATCTATCCTTGTTAAGGATAGAGACGTGAATCATTATTACTGTCGAAAAATGGAGGGGAAAAAAAGGAAGGGTGGTAAAACTGAAGGTATGGACTACTGGAAAAAATGATGTAGTCAAGGTCAAGGGGTTTCTAATAAAGAAACAAATTTGGATTTAGCTATCAAAGCTTCAGCTACGTTGCATGCTGATAAGAAGACTGCCTACCCCGAAATCTAGTTTGGAATGCCTAGATATGTGCGATAAAAACCTTTATCCTAATATTTACACATTACTACAAATCTTGGCTACCTTTCCTGTATCCACTGCTACCCCAGAGAGGTCTTTCTCGAGCCTAAGGAGACTGAAAAACTATTTACGAAACACTACAAGTGAAAACAGACTTAATGGTTTGGCTCTAATGAACATTCACTATGGAACAGAAATTCATGCAGATGAAGTAGTAGATATATTTAAAAGAAAAAGCCGAAGATTTCTTCTTTAATGGTTTTAGATTTAGCGCAGAGGAACGAAATTAATTTATCCATTTCATTTAAAGTTAAGAACTTTATAAATATGTCGTAGTTTTTCGGATGAATATATAGATATTAAATTTCATGTAAGTATATTTTTGTTGTTTTATTTACTTCTCAAACTAAACCCCCCCCCCCAAAACTAAATCCTGGCTACGCCCGTGGCTGGCACCTTCGAATTTTCAATATTTTAATATTATATAATATATTATATATGATATCTATATTATTCTTCAATTAATACCTAAGTATTGAAATGTCACATAAGAATGTCTTAATTTTTGTAGGTAGGTACCTCAAATTCAATCTTACCTTTCATGGTCTTTAGGAAATGAAAAAAAGTAATAAACTCTTTTGAACTGGTTTTACAGCCATCCGCACTGCAGTAAAAAGCGTTACTAGGCATCACTACAACCAGTGACTATAGAATCTATAGTCACTGCTACAACACAGTCACGGTCGGTCGGTAATATTTTGCGCGCCACCGGTAGAATGCGAACGAACCGCTCTCAGCTACACTGTGTACAGCTTATTTTCTTATAGGTATTATAAGATATCGATCGGCTCGATGGGGAGGGGAGCGGAAGAGGGCAAGAGGGAAACGTTTGTTTACACAAGGAGGTGTGCCCGGACTTATTAGTACCTATATCTCTGGAAATACTAAACATTTCAGATTCAGATACCTACAGTTTGTTCAGCGAATGTTCGGCCCTACGCCACAACTGCCGTCCTTGTCTGACTCGTGAATATACGACCGATATCCATTTTATATTCATGAGTAAGACAAGCACGGGAGTTGTGACGTAGGGCCGAACATTCGCTGAACAAACTGTATGCAGGTTGCTTCACTTTTAAGGTATAAACTGTATATTTTTAAGGCCTCATAAAAAAGTTACAGGTTGTTAAAGCTTTAAAAAGATGTTGACTTTATTGAATATTTACCAAACTAGTGGAGATATTTAAGTCTAATTTGGTACACGTTATAACGGCAATCAAGGCAAGTCTCTGTGTCTGGCAAAGGCGAGGAGAAAGGTTTGCCAGCTGCAATATCTCTCCTAAAGTACCTTTTGGTTGTGGCCTTCTTTCAACCTAAAATAAAATAGCAGCCGGCCCTGAATGTGCATTTTGAAAATGGCATAGGAAGGTCAGAAGAAGCGGCTTTTGAAGGCTTTTCAAGCAAAAAAAGTTTAGGCGATTATCTCCAAAAATGAAGATTTTAGGGATTTGTACAGGGTGGGCCAAATTGGACACTTTCAAAGGGAAACTCCTATTTTTGACGGAGATAGACGAAAACTGATAGCGATGTCTGAGGCTCATTTGTTATGATAAACTTAATGGCGAAAACCGCAAATCTATATCTGTCACTGTTCTTGAGTTACAGGGCTTTTTTCGAAAATGTGCGTTTTCGAAAAGTGGCCGTAACTTTTTTCGGGTTGAAAATTTTGTGTTTCTGTAAGCACTTTTTTACGTAGAATCCAATGCTGCTACTACATTTTTTCTAGTCAATGGTTTAAGAGTTACGGATAAAAAAATATTATTTTTTAAATGGAACACCCTGTATATTTTCGCATTTTTTAATAGAGCAAAAAATTACCATTCCAAAATATATAACACTTAGTGATTTACTTAAGTAGTTATCAATTACTAATAGCTTTTATGATTTCATGTGTAGGTATAATTGGAAGCACGCCCTTTCAACAAGTAGGCTTTGGACGGTGAGACAATGAAAGAACCGTGGAAAAATGTTTACTGTTACCTACCTGTCAAATTTTCAGTTAGGCTGTTTAGGCAGGGTAAAGATTTTTCTATTTTTGTGTAATTTATAAACTTTATAACATACCTACAATGAAATTTGAAAGTTATGAAAAATGGGATAATATTATGATAGTCTGTTTTATACAATCCGGGGAAAAATCAGATGCAATGAACAATTTATACTACGGGCGGTATCCGCAGAGAGGAGACATCCTTTCAAGCACATTTTTGCAAGATTACGACGCAATTTGATTAATAGTGTTAGAGTAATAGTTAATAGATTTGATTAATAGTATATTAGGCCGAAAAGGTAGGTATACGAGTTAAGCAGAGATAGGCATTTTCTCCGGGTTATGTAAAACAGACTATCATATCCCGTTTTTCATAACTTTCAAATTTCATTGTAGGCTTGCAGGTATGTTATAAAGTTTATAAATTACACAAAAATAGACAAATCTGTACCCTGCCTAAACAGCCTAACTGAAAATTTGACAGGTAGGTAACAGTAAACATTTTTCCACGGTTGTTTCATTGTCTCACCGTCCAAAGCCTACTTGTTGAAAGGGCGTGCTTCCAATTATACACATGAAATCATAAAAGCTATTAGTAATTGATAACTACTTAAGTAAATCATTAAGTGTTATATATTTTTGGAATGGCAATTTTTTGATCTATTAGATAAAAAAATGCAAAAATATACAGGGTGTTCCATTTAAAAAATAATATTTTTTATCCGTAACTCTTAAACCATTGACTAGAAAAAAAATGTAGCAGCAGCATTGGATTCTACGTAAAAAAGTGCTTTAAGAATGTTTTTACAGAAACACAAAATTTGCAACCCGAAAAAAGTTACGGCCACTTTTCGAAAACGCACATTTTCGAAAAACGCCCTGTAACTCAAGAACGGTGACAGATATCGATTTGCGGTTTTCGCCATTGAGTTTATCATAAGAAACGAGCCTCAGACACCGCTATCAGTTTTCGTCTATCTCCGTCAAAAATAGGAGTTTCCCTTTAAAAGTGTCCAATTTGGCCCGCCCTGTACAGTTTTAAAGTTGGACACCACGGGCGTAGCCAAGGGGGGGTTTCGGGGGTTCAAACCCCCCCCCCCCCCGAAATAAGCAAAATATTACCTAATATTATACCGAAAAAATACGAGGAGTGAAGAGTTAAATTATTATTACGTTTGAATATATGTAGTAATAGTAGCGCCTAGCGCCATCTTTTGACGAGAGGCAGACGCAGTTGCAGCCGAACTATTTTGTATTGTAGGGACACTTTGCGTTGTTTCTCGATTATTCGCCACGCCCCTCGGTCGAAATGAGCGGAACTTTGTGGAAGTTCGTGGAAGTTTCTGGACGGCTACTGGGCTGCTATATAAGCGGCGCCGCGGCGCGTGACCGCGCTTACGGCAGTATTGTTCCATGCGAACTCGAAGCGAATAAAAGTGAAAAGTGGTGAACGAGAGTTAAGTGTACCGTGTAAGTGAGTAATTTTAGTGCGCTGTTATTCGATGACCTTGTTAAGGATAGATACGTGAATCATTATTACTGTCGAAAAATGGAGGGGAAAAAAAGGAAGGGTGATAAACTTAAAGGTATGGACTACTGGAAAAAGTGGTGTAGTCAAGGTCAAGGGGTTTCTAATAAAGAAACAAATTTGGATTTAGCTATCAAAGCTTCAGCTACCTTGCATGCTGATAAGAAGACTGCCTACCCCGAAATCTAGTTTGGAATGCCTAGATATGTGCGATAAAAACCTTTATCCTAATATTTACACATTACTACAAATCTTGGCTACCATTCCTGTATCCACTGCTACCCCAGAAAGGTCTTTCTCGAGCCTAAGGAGACTGAAAAACTATTTACGAAACACTACAAGTGAAAACAGACTTAATGGTTTGGCTCTAATGAACATTCACTATGGAACAGAAATTCATGCAGATAAAGTAGTGGATATATTTAAAAGAAAAAGCCGAAGATTTCTTCTTTAATGGTTTTAGATTTAGCGCAGAGGAACGAAGTTAATTTATCCATTTCATTTAAAGTTAAGAACTTTACAAATATGTCGTAGTTTTTCGGATGAATATATAGATATTAAATTTCATGTAAGTATATTTTTGTTGTTTTATTTACTTCTCAAACTAAACCCCCCCCCCCCCAAACTAAATCCTGGCTACGCCCGTGTTGGACACCCCGTACGTTTCCCGAAGCGGCGCGCCCGCCGCGACTTTCCCGCGAATAAACCCGCTGCCGGCGCGGCGTCCGCCATCTTGTCCATCGAAACGAAAGGCAGAGAGATGAGCCAATTATCGGGTAATCACCGGCTACCGTCCGCTGGGGCCGTAGGATGGACCGGGGCCTCCCGTCATCGCGGTCGGCCGGGCGAACGGCCGATTGGTCGACAGGGAGATGTCAAAACGCCGCCCGGGACGTAGACAGAATCTTATTTGGGGGGGGGGGGGCAGTTGGGGCACATCTAAATTTAGGGCCCTTCATATAATAGAATTTTACACTAAAAAAATAATTGGGAAAAACTCAACACTACCTAAAAATATATTTTCTTGAAATCGGCAGTGAAGTGTCCCAAAATCGTCATTAAAAGCTCAGAAATCGGCACTGAAGTAGCCCATTATTGTACGATTTTTTTCAATAAGTAGGCCTTGGCGAGATGTAAACATCAAACGTCAGACGCGGAGCCATCGCCCGTCAATACTTGCATCGGTTACACTGTTCGACGGCTGGCCACTTGTGCAGCGAAATGCGGTAATTAGTTATAATCGATATGGCTTTTTAGAGACCTTTTGGCAATATTATATGGTGCATTGATCCTTTACGTTGTGTTTGACGACAACCTTAAAAAAAACCTTAAGGTGGCATAACCACAAAATGCCATTAAACTGCAAACCCAAGTCTTTCGTGTTTATTTTGAAAATCGTTATGTTTTTTAAAAAACCAATGCTCTACCCAAATACTACATTATATTGCGCATGGTTTGCTAAACAATCAGCCAATTTTGATGTAGATACCGTTTGGAAAAGCAATATACCTAAAGTTTCTGGTAATTTTATATTAGAGGAGAAGAAGAAATACGTTTCAGGTATATTGTTTTTGCAAACGAGACATCAGATTTGGCTGATTTGGGGTTGGCACTGTGTGTGTCCCAAAATCGTCATTAAAAGCTCAGAAATCGGCACTGAAGTAGCCCATTATTGTACGATTTTTTCAATAAGCATATTGTTGCCTGTAAATTGTAAGCAACAAAAACAAAACGTTCAAGACAGAAGCTACTTAGAAAGAACCGGGCTACCTAAATATCTAAAAAAAGGTATGTTCGTTACAAAAAAAATACCTGGTCATAATCGGCAGAGTTCGGATGACCCTGTACACCTCCGCTTCAGTCCCTTCAAATTAATTATTGCAATCTAAAGTCCAGAACCGAACCAATTAAAACATGCGGAGATGCAGCCCAAGATTCCTGTTGTATACCTATACAGTCCTGCTAATTCTGCCAATAAAAATCCACTGTCGCCCGCAGTACCACCATCGGAGATACCATCTCAGGCCTGGCGGCCACAAAAGGTATACCGCCACCAACGGCGACTCGTCAGACATTTGTTATTTGTTATAATAAAAAAATATATTAATATTAAATAAAAATATTTGACTACTGGAAATTTATGAACAGACAAGCACACGTGCTGGTAATGAATAAAAAATTAATAGTATAAAATATTTTTAAAAACAAGGTTTTATTTAAATGCTCTGAAAAGAAGAAAATAAACTTTATAATAAATCACACCAAGGCACGGGCGTAGCCAGGACTTAGTTTGGGGGGGGGGGGGGGTTTAGTTTGAGAAGTAAATAAAACAACAAAAATATACTTACATGAAATTTAATATCTATATATTCATCCGAAAAACTACGACATATTTATAAAGTTCTTAACTTTAAATGAAATGGATAAATTAATTTCGTTCCTCTGCGCTAAATCTAAAACCATTAAAGAAGAAATCTTCGGCTTTTTCTTTTAAATATATCCACTACTTCATCTGCATGAATTTCTGTTCCATAGTGAATGTTCATTAACCATTAAGTCTGTTTTCACTTGTAGTGTTTCGTAAATAGTTTTTCAGTCTCCTTAGGCTCGAGAAAGACCTTTCTGGGGTAGCAGTGGATACAGGAATGGTAGCCAAGATTTGTAGTAATGTGTAAATATTAGGATAAAGGTTTTTATCGCACATATCTAGGCATTTCAAACTAGATTTCGGGGTAGGCAGTCTTCTTATCAGCATGCATGGTAGCTGAAGCTTTGATAGCTAAATCCAAATTTGTTTCTTTATTAGAAACCCCTTGACCTTGACTACACCACTTTTTCCAGTAGTCCATACCTTTAGGTTTATCACCCTTCCTTTTTTTCCCCTCCATTTTCGACAGTAATAATGATTCACGTATCTATCCTTAACAAGGTCATCGAATAACAGTGCACTAAAATTACTCACTTACACGGTACACTTAATTCTCTTCACTATTCGTTCACCACTTTTCACTTTTATTCGCTTCGAGTTCGCATGGAACAATACTGCCGTAAGCGCGGTCACGCGCCGCGGCGCCGCTTATATAGCAGCCCAGTAGCCGTCCAGAAACTTCCACGAACTTCCACAAAGTTCCGCTCATTTCGACCGAGGGGCGTGGCGAATAATCGAGAAACAACGCAAAGTGTCCCTACAATACAAAATAGTTCGGCTGCAACTGCGTCTGCCTCTCGTCAAAAGATGGCGCTAGGCGCTACTATTACTACATATATTCAAACGTAATAATAATTTAACTCTTCACTCCTCGTATTTTTTCGGTATAATATTAGGTAATATTTTGCTTATTTCGGGGGGGGGGGGTTGAACCTCCGAAACCCCCCCTTGGCTACGCCCGTGCACAAGGCAAACCCATAACTTTGTTACATTATACTACTGTATTGTATAATATAAAAGCTTGTCGCGAGAATATATATATCTTGAAAGTAATTTTAAGTAGAAAATGTATTTTTCTATAAAAGAAATTTACACACGAAAATCCTGCGACAAGCTTTTATATTATATACAGTTGTATAATTTAACAAAATTATGGGTTTGCCTTGGTTTGATTTATTATAAAGTTTATTTTCTTCTTTTCAGAGCATTTAAATAAAAGCTTATTTTTAAAAATATTTTTTACTATTAATTTTATTTTTAACTTTTTAGTTCTACTATTCAAGCCCTTTCTATTGATACCCATATTGAGGGGGTTGACAAAAATACATCATCCGCCATCTTGGAGCGACGGCCATTTTAAAAGTATTACAATATTGAGTATTGTATATTCTATTGTCGCCGGAACTAAAGGTGTATGCAAAATTTCATCTCAATCGGATGTCAGGAAGTGGTTCTAATTCAGCTTGAAAGATTCGACCAACACATACATACTAACAGGTGAAGTTAAATAAAAACTTGGGATATTTTTGTGTTTTAGGGACTGCTGATTAAATCTATGTTGCCAGATTTTTTTTATAAAAAATAGCATTTTTTAACATATCGTATAGAAAAAATGGCATATTTAAGCATTATTTTAAAAAGATAAAACGATGTTGTTTGCCGTTTTCTTTATTAATACGACATCTTTGGTCAGTTTTCTACAAGTTTGGTCGATTTTCAGATATTTCCAGAGCATTCCTGATTTTTAATTGAAAATAAAAAATTCAATTTTCCCAATTTTAGGGCCCTGTAGAAATGTTAGTCGGCGAAGTAAATCAATAAAACTTGGGACATTGGGGTTTCACGGGGTGCTGAATTAAGCTAAGTTGCCATATTTCCGATAAAAAAATCCCTAATACCATTTTCCAAAAAAATCAAACACACACATTCGAAAATTTGTTCTATAGCCAACGATGTGTAGTGGCAGGCACGATACACTTACCCACGATATGTCATTGCGCATCTTGTGACGTCAGTTGCGAATCAGAATTTAAATTGCTCCATATGTTTTACACAGCAATAGATAATTTTTGATGGGTTTTTGCTTATTTTAAACGTTTTCTTTTAAATAAATGTTGTTAAAAATATGTAGATTATATTACTAGATTAATGAATATTCTGTTGATAAAAAACACATTTAATTTGATAATTATAATTTTACAAATAATTTGTTTTCTTTGCGTATTAGTTAATCGTATGCATGCAAATAAAATTGATGTATATTTTGTTAAATTAACAGGATTTTTCTTTTAAAAGACCGTTTATTGGTAGACAATAAAAAAATATCATATAGGTATCTAAAAAATACATTTATTGTAAGTAAGGTAATCCTGAACTAAGTTTTGGCTTCTATCGACACAAACTCTCCAGCGAAAAAAAGTATTTTACAGATGACTTGTTATAGGCAAAGATATTGATAAATAAAATTCAAAGCCTTACCAAAAGTATAACTTTTTCCTTCCAGTATTTATGTCGGTTTATGTCAATTAAAGCCTTATTTAATGCACACAAGCCTCGACACAAGCACAACCTGTACAACTAATGCTTAGTTTATAGTTAAACAACAAACAAAACGACATAATAAATAGTGAGTAAAATAGGGATCAAATAATGATTCCCTTTAACCATAACAAGGCTAATTTTTTATTGCACATTATATTTTATTTGCTGTATAAACCAGGCATAAACTCTGTTGAGTCCCCTATTTTTAATGCTCTGTTCTATAAATAATCTGTTTCCTTACCAGATTATTGTCCTTGGGAAATCTATAATACTTAATTTCCGTTCCCTTACTGTTTCTATTATTATTTGGACATACGCTGACTGCACATCCCGGCATTTTTGGCCTATTTCAAAGCACTGTCGAGCTGGACTGACGATCAATCAGTTGTTTACACTTTTTTCTTGACACATTAAACTGTAAACTATAAAAAATCGTAAAACACAACCGCATACCATGCATTATTTAGAATTCGTGATTCGCAACTGACGTAGATGCGCAGAGTTGCCTGGTTTTCGGATTCGTTAGTGACATACCGTGGGTAAGTGTATCGTGGTGGCAGGCACACGAAAAATTCACTGCGAACATAGCCACTGTAAGTCTTTAATTTTATTGGAACAGTAAAAGGCTTACGTAATTCTTTAAAAACCCTTTTCTTGTCAATAAAAAAACATAAGCTAACAATGCAATCTGTGAAGAAACAGACATAAGAAAACATCGCTTTATTGTCACATTACAAAAATACTTGATATAGACTCGTTAGCAACCGAGCGGTTTGAAGATAATAAATTATAATTTTTTCTGTTTGTTTTCACCAATATCAGTCGTCGAGTAATCCAAGATTTAGTTAATTAAATATTTTAATGTTTAACACGTTCTATAAACATTATTTGCTCGTTCTCAGGCTTCTTTTTTTGTTTGTACGGCATTACTAGTATATTAACATTAAAAATAAAAATTTTACAGTGTGTTTATAAAGTCGGATAATACCTACATGGCAATAAATACATAAAATTTTATGGCGAGTAGCTATATTTGACATAATAATTATTCAGTTCAAAAGATTTACCTAATTTATTTATCTGATGGTTTGCTATACGCCAAATCTCCTTAGAAAAAAAATATGACAAATATTTTAATTATTATTTTTATTTTTTCTCAATATAAATTCTTCAAATTCATTCTATCTTTTAGTATGATAAAGTGCATTGTTTTGTTTGTAAATAGGACCAATATAATCATTTTTTAACAACGTTTGTATTGAAAATTTCTTAATTGATTATGATAGTTTCATAAAATATGGGCTGGTTTCCATAGGCGTGCATTATTTATTTTATTTTGATTGATTCGAAATCGCCACAAATAAATATATTTCATCGCTTGACACTACCTATACATTTGGGAAATTATGAGCAAATAAATACCATTATTTCAAATAATTACATGTGAGTCAAAATTAACTAACTTTTCATTTTTAACATTTTTGTGATATTGGCTAAGAACGTGTTTCATGCTACGCCACTGGCATGTCGTACGACGTGGCAGTCCTCTCTCTTTCCTTGTCTAAGATTTGAAGTATATCAAGGATATGTAGTTAGTTTATATTTTTTGTAAAAATCGACAATTCACAAATAATAACTAGGAAGATCGTGTGAACTTAGCTACAGACGGTTTTCAGCACATCAATTGTATCTAGCGCCATCTTTTGAGAGCAAAGTAAGCAATACTGTAAAATTTTGGATTATTTTTTATTTATCTACGACTACAAGTTTATTTTAAGTTTGTGAGGTACCTTGGAAGAGAAATAAAATTACAAAAATTTTATAATGCACACCGGGAAAAACTACATCTAAGAACTACTAGACCTAATCTTATTAGTCCATCCCGAAATCTGTGAAAGTTCTTTGGGTAGATACATTCAACAAGGGAAGAAAGTTCAAGTATACATATTACAAATGGATTGAGGAACCTGATAACAAGGTGCAATAGCGACAAATTCTTAAATAAGCAAAATCGTCACTTCTGACTTACCATACTTATTACTTAAATTCGTGGAAATAATTGCTGGAAATCAATTTCAACTATAAAATAAATTTCTTTCATTTGACAGTTGCCATATTCTGCACTTGTATACACAACATTGTCAAGTTTAATTTTTAGAAATCATGGAAATCATTATTAATTTTTACTAACAATCAAAGTACCTGTTATATTTATAGATTCTCCAGTAAAATGGCACTGATACTGATACCATTAGAATGAGGAAAGAATAGGCCTCACTTTGACGTTTTAAGTCATTTTAATACGTATAGATAGCGATGTGGTAGTAAGCCTGATGGTGGATCGTCTCCTTACGTAAATGCGACATTGAATCTTGCCACCAACCTTCCCATTTTGGACGATCATTGTTCCTGTGTCCTTGCCCAGGATTTCGCCGGTGGATCTACGTGATTCGCCGCCCAAAAAACTGTTTTGACTGTCGCTGATGAGTAAGGCCGAAATCCGCGAAGAGGATATGCCGACAAAGCGTTATTACCCTCGATCAATATGCGGTACGTAGTTAATAAGATTACCCGGTCAGTACTGGATTTGTGTTCGGTATTTCCCATTGTCCTTTTTGGCTGTTTTCGGAAGCAGCGAAAACGTTGGGAGCGGCAGCGGCAGAATGTGTCATTTGGATGATGTACCGAGTGTGTCGGAAATAGTATGAGTAGCGGGACCCAGCAATATAATTTCCAAAGTGAGGCCTATTCTTTCCCCAGTCTAATGGTCTCAGAAATTCCAAGTATGCCATTTTATTGGAGAATCTATGAATATAACAGGTACTTTGATTGTTAGTAAAAATTAATAATGGTTTTCATGATTTCCAAAAATTAGACTTGACAATTTTGTGTATACAAGTGCATAATATGTGGCAACTGTCAAATGAAAGAAATTTATTTTATAGTTGAAATTGGTTTCCAGCAATTATTTCCACGAATTTAGGTAAGTAATAAGTATGGTAAGTCAGTAGTGCCGATTTTGCTTATTTAAGAATTTGTCGCTAATGCACCTTGTTACCAGGTTCCTCAATCCATTTTTTGTAATGTGTGTACTTGAACTTTCTTCCCTTGTTGAATGTATCTACCCAAACAACTTTCACAGATTTCGGGATGGACTAGATTAGGTCTAGTAGTTCGTAGTTCTAATGATGTAGGTAGTTTTTCTCGGTGTTCATTACAAAATTTTGTAATTTTATTTCTCTTCCAAGGTACCTCACAAACTTAAAATAAACTTGTAGTCGTAGATAAAAACTCTTTAAAAAAAGACCTGACTGAAGGTACCTGCTTAATAATTTAAAATTTTCGAAATACGATTTGTTTTGAACTACCTACTTATACGTAATGCCCAAATGGGAATTGTGGAATTACTAGAGGTGTTGCAGGAAAAATCTGGTTGCAATTATTGGGACTATACCACAGCTTAATATTAAGCTGTGACTATACTACAGGCGGCCGCATTACCTTTAATTGATACTTCTATGAGTATCTGGAAGTTACAAAAGTTAAAAATTGTGAATTATGATGGGATGGCACTGGCATGTCACATAAAACCTGATTTTTTATGTTTATTAATATTTTTTTAAGTTTAATAAAAATTCGGCAAAGAGACCCTGGAGTAACTGTAGTAACTCTATACCACGTTTTTAAAAAGGTCTAAAAGTATACCTATAATAAAATAATGTAATACTATAGAAAATGGACTAAGAAGTATAAAATAATTTTTCCTAGCCCCATAAAGATCTGTTTTTTTATATTACTATATTTTTTATTATACTTTTAGTCCTTTTTAAAAACATTCTAGGTATAGGTATTAAAAAAATGTATTTAAATGTTATTTTTTAATATTTCTAAAAAATATATTTTATCCTATAACTATTTTATCTTTCTACTAACTTATACAGGATGTGTAAAAAGTATGGAAATATGCTTAATTTCCTGAAATATTCGTTACTTTAAAAACATGTTTTAATACAAATTTTTAGGCCTGTATACAATACAATTTATTTTAATTAGATTTTATTACATATAACAAAAAGGCATTTATACATACTAAATATACAGTGTCTGCCAGAAAGTTGGATACAAAGGGAAGTTTTCTTTATTTGAAGTTTCTCAAAAAAAATATTCTTGATGGTGCTTGTGCTTAAACTCAAAATCCACCCGCAAAAATTTTGAAATTTCAATTCGTATACAGGGTAGGTTGAGAAATATGAAAATTCCTCAAGAGTAAAGTACCCTTATTTTTGGAACTACATCAGAGTGGCACTAAGAAAAGTTGTTTGTAATCTCAAGGCAATGAATTCACAGCCACCTACTCAAAATAAAAAAAAATCACACTTGCGCTTTTTTTACTCATCACGCTGTATAATACATAATGTTAGATATGCATTTTGAGGCACATATTCGAGCATGACAGTACGATACCAATGATTTTTGTTTACATTTAACTAGCATCTTAAAAACACTTAATAAGTGAAAGTTCTGCAAAGTTTGTCGATTTTTTGTATCCAGGTAAAATACTCCTACAATTTCAAACATAACATAGCATCTAATCTGTGGAACATAAAAATATTTTAATAGAGCAACAATTTAAGAGTTATTTAATAAATGAGAATTCAACAATAAAAATTATACAGCGGGATGAATAAAAAATGCAAAAAGTGTGAATTTTTTTTATTTTGAGTAGGTGGCTGTGAATTTAAATTTGACATTGCCTTGAGATTCCAAACAACTTTTCTTAGTGCCACTCTGATGTAGTTCTAAAAATAGGGGTACTTTACTCTTGAGGAATTTTCATATTTTTCAACCTACCCTGTATACGAATCGAAATTTCAAAATTTTTGATGGTGGATTTTGAGTTTAAGCACAAGCACCAACTTTTATCAAGAATAATTTTTTTTTGAGAAACTTCAAATAAAGAAAATTTCCCTTTGTATCCAACTTTCTGGCAGACACTGTATCTATAAGCTTGGATATTTTTTGTCTATGGTTATATTGCTCCCGCAGTACTTTGAAAAAAAAGTCATATTTAGGAAACCACCCTATAACGCAATTCGCACCAGGACTTCGAGTGTGACCTTTTGGTTGAACATCTTCATCGGACTAAAATAATTCAAGTTCGGACCTGACTATGTCCACCCGTATTTATGGCCGCACCTCGTTACCCCGAGTAAAGTCACTTTCGCCTATCTGTAAATGGACTATATTCTGCCGTAAATACGTTTATTATTACGAATACACCGGACCAACCTAGGTGTAAGCGCTCAAAAATGTAGGTCGCCCCGACAAAATTACAATAATAAAATGTGTGCATTCGAGAACAATCGAGTGATATAACTGGTGGCACGGTTTCTCGTTTCCCAGACGAGGACCACAAACCCCGATGAAGCGATTTAATCCGAGCCGACCTGGAAAAGGATTCATTATCGAATTAGCAAGACGCAGATAATAATGTGGATGGAAAAAGCCGCAAGAAATCAGAGTTAATAAAGTGTGGGAAGGTGGCATCCTTCAATTCTTCTTGAAGATTTTGAAAGAAGAAGAAGAAATAGTTAGGTTAAAGGTCATATTTCGTGCGATGTACGGATAGAGAATATACAGGGTGAGCTTTTTTAGATGACCACTATGGGGATCTCGGAAACTAGCAGCGCTAGAACAAGGGTTAAATGTGGAAAGAATTGCAATTCTGAATGCGCAATCTAATGCCCTTTTGGATTTTTAAAAAAGTTCATGGCTCACTAGATATTTTGAAAAGAGTGATTTTTTGCTATTTCATCAGATCTCTGTAGCTCCGTTATTTCTGATTATACAGAATAACTGGAGAGATAAAAATTGTAGATAATTTTGGGCTTAATAAGATAATCTTATCCAATTTTTTATGTTGTTTGTGATTTTAAGATATGACACAAACTTGTGTTTTTTTAAATGTAAATCATAGTTATCAAATCGGCCATTTTTGAGCTTTCCAAAAATATAATATTCGGCATAGTTGCTATAAAAAATAAAAGAGCTATGGCTAATTTTATGATTTTTTTTAAATTTTCACATAGTCAGAAATGGAATATTTTCATAATTACGTTCTATTTTATAATAAGACATAGTTCAAACTCTCAAATATTTTATTTTTAGCTGGTAACGAAATGTAACAAAATAAAACAAAAATTATCATGATGGAGCTCCACCACATAATTATTTGCCCGTAAGAAATTACCTAGATCAGCTCTATCCAAATATGTAGTTGGATAGGGAGAAATAGACCTATTTGCTGGCAGTCCCGATCCCCCGATTTGTCTGTTTTGGATTTATTTTTGTGGGGAACAGTACAAAATAAAGTATGAGACAATTGTTGAATTAAGAGCAAATGTTTTAGAAGCAATTGTCAGTATTGACAGGCGCTCTCTAAGAAAGGCGACCAATTCAGTTTTATAAAGATGCAATTTTTGCATAAATAATAATGGTGGATTGTTTGAACACCTTTTTTATTTTAAAAGGCTGCCTTTCAAAGTAATAGTAATTTGAATTTAGTTTTTCAATATTTGTTTTATTTTGTTACATTTTGTTACCAGCTAAAAACAAAATATTAGAAAGTTTGAAGTATGTTTAATTATAAAATAGAACGTAATTATGAAAATATTCTATGGCTGACTAAGTATATGTGAAAATTTAAAAAAAAAACAGAAAATAAGCCATAACTCTTTTATTTTTTATAATAACTATGCCGAGTATTACATCTTTGGATTTAATAAGGCCACAGCCAACTATGATTTAGGTACGTTTAAAAAAATACAAGTTTATGTCATAGATATCTCAAAAATCACAAACAACATAAAATATTGTGTAGATTATCTTATTAAGCCCAAAATTATCTACAATTTTTGTCTCTACAGTTTTTCTGTATAATCAGAAATAACGGAGCTACAGAGATCTGATGAAATAGCAAAAAATCACTCTTTCCAAAACATCTAGTGAGCCATGAACTTTTTTAAAAATCCAAAAGGGGAATTAGATTGAGCATTCAAAACCGCAATTCTTTCCCCGTTTAACCCTTGTTCTAGCTCTGCTAGTTTCCGAGATCCCCATAGTGGTCATCGAAAAAAACTCACCCATTTATTTTGAACATTTATTAGTTACCTTAACTAATGAAACGCAAGATGGTCGTCATGCGCTGTGGATTTGTTATGGTTTATAACGTCAGCTGCGACGCTCTTGCATTTATGTGCAGTTTTAGGCCTTTTGGTGCTATACCGCACAAATGAAATATCTAGTAACTAGAAAGTATCTAGTTCAAGTTCACAGTTGCAATCATATCATATATACAAAAATTATCAGTTATCTCGATTAAAAAAGACTTCTGTAACATATTTCGAATACAGTAGCGTTGTAGCGCCATGCTTATTGCTTTCTTCAACCTATTTCGTGTCTGTTTAAGAAATAGCGGCGTATTTCACACCGTTGGATACCTATACAACGTCGAATATTAGTTATTTAATTAAGTGTAGAGACAGAGATGGCTATCAGTTGTGAGAACAATGCCGGTATTTCACTGTTGCTTAGTTATGGAAATAAGGACGGAATGCCTCACTCTATCGGCCGCATACAGTTTGACGCACAAATGATTCTTCTAGGTACGATACCGTTAGGATTCTTATTTTGCAAAAACACACACAGAGTGCCATTACGCAATTTTAAAGTCGTCAATGCCATGCCATAAACACTGTTGCAAATGTACCCAAAATACACAAAACTAACATTTTACTTCGCCCTATTGCAAGTTCAGTAAATTCACCATGCCATTCGTTATAGCAAAATATTTACTTATAATAATTAATCTGTTAGTATGAAAATCAAATTCATTTATCCTAAACAGTAATCATTTAAAATTAGGGAGCTTGTGAACATCATGGGGATCTTGCAAACGGTGAGAGATAGAACAACGGTTAAATAGGGAAAAAGTTGCACAATTTTAGGGTCAATAAAATGGTGCAAACAAATTTCTAATATCTTTTCTCGTTTTTGAGTTATTTTGAAAAAAAGTAAAATTTTGAGTTTTCGACTTTATTTTTTTCTGAAGTTGTTATCACAGATAGGAAAAAAATAAAAACACTTTCTGGTGGCACTTTTTAACGGGCTTTAAGATGGCATTTTTAGATTTTTTGTACAATATTTAGTTTTTGAGAAACCACCTTCAACTTTATTTTTTTAAATACGGACCTAGATTTTTTTGCAGATTTTGAAAGCACTTTTCATTGCAAATACCACTAAATATTTTTAAAATGTTTTGAGACAATTATACTGAAAATTCCTTTTTTTTCATTTATTTTTTTCTATTGCGGCCCTGTATTTAATAATAAGAAGTCTAAATTTTAATCAGTATTGTCAACAATTTAATTTAAACTTATCTTTCAATCGGAGAACCAAAAAAAGGACGGCGAAGACTAATAAGAATAAGAGAATAAGTCACATAGATATCTCCGTTTTAACTCCAAATATCATAATATTAGTGTTAAAAAATGAGTAATTAAAAGTTTGTATGACAGGGCTAAAACATGTTCTTAAGAATAGTTATCCTATTGAATTTGTTGAGCAAGTTTTTCAGCATTGCCAACAAAATAACAATGCTAATAGATCTAGAGAAAGAAATCTAATAGACCGACCAATAAGAGTTATTTATGTACCACATGAGGTGGCCTTGTCTAAGGGAGTATAATATATGTCATCTGTCATCGGTTCTGAAAATGTCCATACATTTTTTTGTAGAATTTATAAGTATCTCGTTGGTTTGAGTAACTTCATATGTGTGCTCAATTTTTACGCACTATTTGACCCTGACGGAGTCTTAAAATCCTGACAAATAAATACCAAAATTAATGATTCCTTTTGATTGGCTCAGCTTTTATAATAACCCACGGGCGTAGCCAGGATTTAGTTTTGGGGGGGGTTTAGTTTGAGAAGTAAATAAAACAAAATATACTTACATGAAATTTAATATCTATATATTCATCCGAAAAACTACGACATATTTATAAAGTTCTTAACTTTAAATGAAATGGATAAATTAATTTCGTTCCTCTGCGCTAAATCTAAAACCATTAAAGAAGAAATCTTCGGCTTTTTCTTTTAAATATATCCACTACTTCATCTGCATGAATTTCTGTTCCATAGTGAATGTTCATTAGAGCCAAACCATTAAGTCTGTTTTCACTTGTAGTATTTCGTAAATAGTTTTTCAGTCTCCTTAGGCTCGAGAAAGACCTTTCTGGGGTAGCAGTGGATACAGGAATGGTAGCCAAGATTTGTAGTAATGTGTAAATATTAGGATAAAGGTTTTTATCGCACATATCTAGGCATTCCAAACTAGATTTCGGGGTAGGCAGTCTTCTTATCAGCATGCAAGGTAGCTGAAGCTTTGATAGCTAAATCCAAATTTGTTTTTTTATTAGAAACCCCTTGACCTTGACTACACCACTTTTTCCAGTAGTCCATACCTTTAAGTTTATCACCCTTCCTTTTTTTCCCCTCCATTTTTCGACAGTAATAATGATTCACGTATCTATCCTTAACAAGGTCATCGAATAACAGCGCACTAAAATTACTCACTTACACGGTACACTTAATTCTCTTCACTATTCGTTTACCACTTTTCACTTTTATTCGCTTCGAGTTCGCATGGAACAATACTGCCGTAAGCGCGGTCACGCGCCGCGGCGCCGCTTATATAGCAGCCCAGTAGCCGTCCAGAAACTTCCACGAACTTCCACGAACTTCCACAAAGTTCCGCTCATTTCGACCGAGGGGCGTGGCGAATAATCGAGAAACAACGCAAAGTGTCCCTACAATACAAAATAGTTCGGCTGCAACTGCGTCTGCCTCTCGTCAAAAGATGGCGCTAGGCGCTACTATTACTACATATATTCAAACGTAATAATAATTTAACTCTTCACTCCTCGTATTTTTTCGGTATAATATTAGGTAATATTTTGCTTATTTCGGGGGGGGGGGGGGGTTTGAACCCCCGAAACCCCCCCCTTGGCTACGCCCGTGTAACCGTTGGTCGTATCGTGGCCTCCTACATTTTTTTCGGGCGTGTGCCCATCCCACACCTACATCATGAATATTTGGTACCATCGCTCGGACCAACCCATAAGCTGGTTCGATCATTCGAACCGCTCTCTAGATCGATATATTATTTCTTTACTCCTCAAAATTTTCTAACGCCTATCTAATACACAAAAGGGCTTAAGCTCAGACTTTTTATCTTGCGGCGAGCGATCGACCGTTTAAAATAGTAAAAAAAGGGCGTTAATAGTTTTCTTACAGATTTATTAAGTCGTACAAGCCGATAATTGTTCTACGTGGTGTTTCACCATCGAACGATCTTCCTCGACCACCTAGCGATGACTGTCGACTTTTCGATTTCGATTTGGTCGATGTCCGCCCAACCCGACATTCATGAATATGAAAATTTGGATTGGCCTCGTAAGGAGTGTTGTAGGTACCTATAGGGTTGAAGTGGACCTACAGTCTAGCCCGTAGGTGGAAAGAACAACAGCGACAAGAAAAGAGCAGTGTTACATTTAATATTTAGATCAGCTTAGGTTTGAGCAGGGTGTAGCTGCGTAGTAAGGGAAAGTTGCCGAATTTCGGATACTACTTTAAATTTACTAAGTATTTATTATACAGAAGTGTTTTTTATTTATTTTCCATATAAGCATATACAACGTGTTATAATGAAACAAAATTTATTGTCAAAAGAATTTTACTACATTTGTTTTTTCCAAGAAAACGAATGTATATGAATTCGATCCATTTTGGTGCGACTGAAAAAAGGTTCCTAATTTCGGACACTGTATCCGAAATTAAGAGACTACTTTCTATAAGTGTAAAAACTATATATTTAAACAAAATTCGCACACATACGTTTTTTCTACTTTCTTTATTAGCTTGTTTGATGTAATTTCCAATGTTTCGGGACCGAAACAAAATTGGAGACATTAGGATAGGTAGGTATCCCATTTGTTTTCCTCTGACCTCATTATAATAGCCAGTTTCAATGGATCTGTCACTTTTTCTAAAAATAAACAATTTACTCGCAACCAGCATATTTTAATTTTGGGTTTCTGGTATCCGAAATTAGGAACTTCAGACGATCCGAAATTAGGCACCTTTTCACTTTTTAGGTTAGAGTAATGCAGTACTGTTATTTTTGAAATTTGTTTAATTGTGACTAGAATACCGGCTTAATTAATATATTAACTTACCTAGGACGCAAACACAAAATTCTGGAACGATTATTTCAAAGATAGAAACAGCTCAAAACGCGACTGAACATAAAACTCCGCCATGCAATTTAGACGTTTGGAGCTGCCATCTAATGGAGAGAGATTGTACCACCACAATATTTCATAGTGGGCTTAATTTGACTTTTTGCATTGTATAGGGTGAGGTTTCAATTTAAAACAACAGATGGCTTCTTAGATAAACCACTATCCGAAATTAGGAAACCATCCGAAATTAGGCGACTTTCCTCTACTAGTACCACCCTGGTAGTAGTAACCACCACAAGGAATTGGTACCTACCTACTTCGATTTTGAATAACTTTTCGGTATGCCCCTGCGATAACTTCGGTATAAATTATTGGCATTTGTTTCTAAGCATAAAGTTTATCATAACCATTTCTATTTTAACGTTCCACTAGTTTTTTCCATATATAGATTCTAGGTAGGTAGGTACAGCGTGTCCCAAATAGTTTGTCAGGATCTCAGGAACCGTAAGAGATACGAAAAAACTTGAATACAAAAGTTGTAATGTTGGCAGTGGACGTAACCTCTCTTTTATTTTCACATATACAGGGCGATTCGTATTTGCAGGACAAAAATAAAATATTTAGATTTTGACAATTGCATTAATCCTTTGGAATATTTGCATTCTCCATGAAATTGGCTACAGAACCATTTTTTTGTTTTGTATTTTGGATGCAGAGTTGCCAAGATATCGAATTTTTCTTGGAATTTAGGGACTTCGTAGAGGTTATGGAAACTGAATGCTGTATCTTTATTTTAATAGATATCAAGTATGACAGCACAACCGAGTGTGGTGTGGTATGTCGAAATTGGTTTTTGCATATACAGTGTGTTCATAACAGGCTCTCAAAATCAGATAATTTTAAACAGCAATAACCTTTTTTTTTCAAATGGAATGACATATATTTCTATAGTTTGTTGGATCCCGGCGTCCAAGCACCACATTCTATACCAAAAACTACCCGTTTTCGAGATATTTAGTATTTAAGAAAATTTCTTTGCATTTTTCATGCAGGTGAGAAAGTCTTATCAAGCAAGCCATAAAACTATTTTTCCAGACAGTGGCAGGAATAATTATTGTCATTTTAGATAACACGGGAAATAAAATTCCTATACCCGTATACAGCTTGTCACACTATAAACGTCGCTTTCTTTACATTAGTGATTAGGATATGAAATAAAAAGAAGGCTTTCACGGCAACATGAATTAATATATAGTTATATTTTCTTAATCGATAAAACAGAAACAAAAAATTATTATTTGCTATATTTTTGAGGTCGGGAAAACAAGTTTCAGATAAAAGTTGTAGAAGATAAATCAAGATTTTTTTATGAAATATACAAGAACCTTAGGAATAGTTATTTACATATGTACCAAGGCACTGAAGTTCAACTGTTTATTAGCGGTTTATTTGCCTCGGCCAGAGGCCTCGGCAACTAAATTCCACATGATCATAAAAAGAACTTCAGTGCCGGGGTACATATTATTTTATATCAGTGTTGAAAATGTGTTAATAAAACTTTTCCCGATGAAATTATTTTTAACCGTATTTAAAAAATCGACAACGTCACCCCGATGTCTTCGAGCACGCGCCGCCGCGACAGGCGCAGCCCACTACGACCTGGAGCGCATGCTAATCGAGTCTTCATAGGACGAACGAACAAAGACCGATCGCCACGGCCTTCTTTGATACCCACTGCGATGCCGATATACCATAGCCGACTCCGTCGACATAAGACGCATATTATGTTCACCTAATCTTTGGCAAAATTCGAAATGATAGTGGTAATTTTCATCGTCACAATCAATGACGTCAAAACCTATAGACGTGGTGCCCATTGTTAAAATGCCCTCTATTTTGACTCCAAGATTAAATATATCCATACCACTCTAAAAACATGCCACAAACAAAGACAGAAAGTCAACCATCAACCAACTATACACCCGGTGATTCCCGGTTATAGTTCCTTCAGAATCACACTTAGATATCGCATGTTTTTTCTTGTTTGGGGGCGCCGGAAGCATCGGAACCTCACCTGAAGACTCGGGGGATGGTCTAACGACGCCAGCCTCCGAGCCCAGAGTCGAAATAAGTTCGCTACGGCTCGACAAAAAGGGGCAATTTCTGACAATCTCGCGACATTTTCGGAATAATTTAATGGAGCGCTTAGATTGTGATTACTTCTGGGCATCAAGCGTTTATCAAAACAAACCTGTCTATAGGTTCTGACGTCATTGGTCACAATACTCTAAACAGTTTGTTTACACACGGTATTGTAACGAACGAAAAATGCCTCTAAAGTTGTTATATCAGCTTTCAATGAACATGTCTGCACTGTTTTCTATAACCTACTCAAAGATTTAGCCGATAAATTTTAAGTTTGGGTATTCCACATACAGTTTTATAATTTTTATAATTATTAACTTAGAGATATTTTCCGTCTCTGTTGGCCTGAGGCCCCCAGGCCCCAGGGCCCCATTTTCTTTTAGTTTTCATTGTTTTCTCTGTAGAGCATCCATCTGTTTCTAGAAATTTGCTAGAACTTTGATTTGTGCATCTGTCTTGGCCGGGAATATTCTAGAGTCGTCTCCAGTCTTCCATTTGAACTGGGCCTGAGGAAAGTTGAAGGTTATAACGAAATTTTAGTTGCTATTTTTGGAGCTGATAGAATATTCTTGGTCAGCGACAGTACCTGACAAGTTTATTTGTGATCTGTGAAGGCTAAACAATTAAGGTGGCAACCAAGGCAACGAGTTATACTCAAATTATTTTAAGAAGTCCTTACTGGGACTGTCAATTGGTAATTTCGATATCCTAAGTTGGCATCGATGCAGCAAAAAATGCAACCGGGTCATAAGTTCAGGTCAGCAACGAGCCCATTTGCACTAATAACACGAAAAGTAACACGAACAAGAACAACACAGATGACGGTAAAACTCACGAAACGTAGAAAACCCGCTAATATTTTCATTACCGAATGTTTGAACCAGTTTGAACGAGCTGGAAAACCTTCACTGTCACTTTGACACACCGAAGCTAAATTTGCCTGAGTCCGCCCCTAGACGCTGCCAAAAGCAGCTGATTATTACAAAATACCAAAACGAAAGTGTTTCCATGACGTTTAAAATTATTATTAAAATGAGTTGTAGTCATAGTTATTTTTATTTGTAGGGGCATAATCGTGATTGCAATAGGGTTTTTATTTTATTATGCTTTTTTTTTTCGTATCACTTGGGTAACTTTTCACATCATAAATCAATGAGTGACGTCATTAACTGGTAGAGACACATATACCAATGTTATACCCAGGGTTAACAAAAAATTCCTAGGGATTTTGTGGAGAATGTCATCTGACAAAATCGGGACTTCTTACAGTGATCGGGGTATAGGACTCTGATTGTTGAAATACAGTACCACAGCCGGCTCTAGGAAAGCCCTGAAGTTTGAAATTATTGAAACAAAGTTCACAAATGTATCTGATTATAATTAAAAAGAGGGTTGAACATTCATTATAAAAGAAAAGCTAAGCCAAAGTGCAGACTGCTCTATACTGCATAGACCCGTTGAACCGTCCCGCTGCGGCGTTGCCACATGTTTGCACAGGGCTTGTAAGCTTGAGAAGGTTGTGACAGTACAGTATCATAATAATAGGGATAGGTATCCATTTAAATTAAATAATAATACATAATATGTTTTGGTTGAAACCACGCGACTTCTTACAAAATCTAGTATAGATAGGTACGTACTAATGTCTTATTCTATGACTGCCGGATGCGCATGCGCATTGTGGACGCTAATAAATGCCCATTCTAGAAGGCATCGTCCTTATCGAAGAGTTCTCATTTGTATGTGGCGTGCGTCGATGGCATCAACCCGTCGTCGTATAATAATGAACATGGGATGACTCGGAGTCGAAAGGGCACTTTGGCACTCGCCGTGGACGTGTGCCAGACACCGCCGATGTTTACCCCGGAGTAATCCGAATCCGGGGTAAACGGCCACTGCCAGAAAACGCAGGTGGACATCTCCCCCAACCAATGGGGAAATTGAACTTTTTTTTATTCCACATACCAAGTATCAGCCCTCAAATCGCAATATTTAATTTGCAATAAATAATTAAAGTTGTGACCGCAACCTATTCGTTTGAAACGACACGAAAAGCGCGGGAATGGTTGTGACGTCACACCGCTCGATCGATCGGAAGGCAGTGACAGGAGTGAGCTACACAGAATTAGAGAAGGAAGAATGAATGAAAATTGAACGTTAAAATAAACAGTTCGGCGACGGATCTGATGTAGGTCACAAATTTAAAGTTTAAATTTAACAAGCACTTCTTTAACTGAATGGTGAGGCTACGGGACTAGTAATTCGTAGGTCCCGGGTTCAATCGCACAAATTTTTTTTCAATTGTCACTGCATTCTAACTCTTACATTTATCACTGATTATCATTTTTAGTAGGTAATAATTCGACAATGGTTAACTCCTGGACAAAATTAACGCAACATCATAAATTTGCCACTTATTTGATGCTATTTTTTTCTGAATTTATGATCCGATTTGAATTATTTTTTTGTATTGTAGGTTGGTTCCTTGACAATGTCATAGTTTTCGCTGTTTATGATAAAAAGTTCATTTTCGATTTATACCGGGTGTAACAAAAATGTTATGTTTTTTCCGAAAATTCGTATCACCCTGTGGAGTATACTAGCAACCGAAACATATAGCAGTTGACATTAGACGGTAGGTCCATCTTTCTTCAACATTTTCTTTCTTCGTTTACTTCATTATCTCTGTTATTAAAGGAGATACACTGTTTTATAGCGTATAACATGTTTTTATAGACTTTATTATTCAACACATTCATTGTTAAATGTTTTCAAATAGACATTTCAAGCGATGTGTCAACAGATGTTGTGTTTTAAAGTTACAAAGGTCAAATAAAATTCGCCATACCGATAAAAACTGTTCGGAAACTGCTTATTAGACGTTCGTTTCATATGCCCGACGAGTATTTTAAACTTGAAAAATGAGTCGACCAAAAAATTTATCTGCAGAAGAAGCAGTAAGAGCTTTAACTTTGGTGGATGAAGGCTATTCGATGTGTCATGTTGCTAATGTGATAGGAAGACATCGTTCGACTATAAGTCGTATGGTTGAACGATTTAACGAGACAGGATCTTACTCTCGAAGGTCAGGCCAAGGGCGAAACCGATGTACCGATCCAAGGGATGAGCGTTTTATTAGGCAAACTGCTATAAGAAACAGGAATATCACTAGTACTAGGCTAAAAAGTGAGCTTAGGACTGCTCGCCATCATACAATATCGTCTCGAACAATCAGAAGACGTTTTATTGAGGCTGGTTAAAAAAACGATAGAATACTTAGCGAAGCTATATAGGTCTGTGCTACCACCTAAAAACTACTTAGAGTAATCGAATTACTTTTTATTATTCTAACTACTTTTCAGTAATATCAAGCCCTCTCATTTTGATACATTGACTCTTTAAAATAAGGGGACCCATGGCATGTCACAGTCGACTCCAAGGAGACCACAAGGGGGCTGATACAAGGTTATGTTCACGGGCGTAGCCAGGATTTAGTTTTGGGGGAGGTTTTAGTTTGAGAAGTAAATAAAACAACAAAAATATACTTATATGAAATTTAATATCTATATATCCATCCGAAAAACTACGACATATATTTATAAAGTTCTTAACTTTAAATGAAATGGATAAATTAATTTCGTTCCTCTGCGCTAAATCTAAAACCATTAAAGAAGAAATCTTCGGCTTTTTCTTTTAAATATATCTACTACTTCATCTGCATGAATTTCTGTTCCATAGTGAATGTTCATTAGAGCCAAACTATTAAGTCTGTTTTCACTTGTAGTGTTTCGTAAATAGTTTTTCCAGTCTCCTTAGGCTCGAGAAAGACCTCTCTGGGGCAGCAGTGGATACAGGAATGGTAGCCAAGATTTGTAGTAATGTGTAAATATTAGGATAAAGGTTTTTATCGCACATATCTAGGCATTCCAAACTAGATTTCGGGGTAGGCAGTCTTCTTATCAGCATGCAAGGTAGCTGAAGCTTTGATAGCTAAATCCAAATTTGTTTCTTTATTAGAAACCCCTTGACCTTGAATACACCATTTTTTCCAGTAGTCCATACCTTTAGGTTTACCACCCTTCCTTTTTTTCCCCTCCATTTTTCGACAGTAATAATGATTCACGTCTCTATCCTTAACAAGGATAGATAATATTAGGTAATATTTTGCTTATTTCGGGGGGGGGTTGAATCCCCGAAACCCCCCCCTTGGCTACGCCCGTGCCTGCCCCGCATTCGTCCGAAAAATTCAACTTTTCGGCCTACTACTATTGTAGTAGCTGTATCTAAAAGTGGGTACCTACCTATGTAGCAAATTTGCAAGTCATTTATCGTATATCATCCAACTATATTTAGCCACTATGCATCCATAAAAAGTATATAGGTAAAGATCAGATCACGATTCTTTTATCGAGGATGTTTAGTTAGTGTATATCGGTAAGCAGCGAAAAGATCGTACGCTGTATGTTTTTTTTAATCGCTGATTCACTTGGATGATACAAGTTATTTATTGAGGATATGCTCGCCAAGTCGTGAACCAAGAAGACTTTTTTATTTACGAGTAGGTAGGTATTTATGTTGCTATTAAGTATCTTCCTTCATAAGATAGTGATTTCCTATATAAAAATATCTATCCATGATAAAATCCTCTAAGTAGCCTCCGTTCTGGTTTTTTCACCATTGAAGACTGGTCTGCGTAAATTGCTGCAACGGGATTTTTTGCTTTTTATAATATATTTTTTAGTTTAAACAATAATATTATCTTATATCTTATTAAGCGTACAGAGTGTCTCACTTAATAGTGAGACAACCTTATAACTTCTTTAATTTTCAACCGACCAAAGGTAGAATAGATGGCATTGTTGCCTACTTATTTCCAAAAAATTAGTTGCCTATTCCAAAGTCAGGGCCAAAATCCGAAAACTGTCAGGAATTGCCCTCTTTTCGCCGAGCTACAGCTAAGTTATTTCGGCTCGGGGCTCTGGTGTCCGAATTTTTAAAGCTTCCCTCAATTCTTCAGGTGTTTCCGGTGCCCCCGAAAAATCAGAAAATGAGAAAAAACGTGTCGATCAGTTTACAAAAAAGTCACAAATGAAAAAGCTGAAGCAAAACAAAAAAGTTCATACGAATTCAAACCTTATATCTTTTGAAAATATGTAACAAAAAGTCACTCTCACAAATAGTTCCCGGTTTTTTTGCTTGTGACCACGAAATCGTTAGTTTCAGACAGGGACCCTTTAAAGTAAGGGGAACCAGCATTATACTTTCCAAAGTGAGGCCGTTTCTTTCCCCATTCTAATGGTCTCAATAATGCCAACTATGCCATTTTATTGGAGAATCTATGGATATAACAGGTACTTTGATTGTTAGTAAAAATTAATATGATTTATAAAAATTAGACTTGACATTGTTCTGTCAACAAACACAGAATATGGCAAGTGCTAAATGAATCAAATTTATATTATATTTGAATTTGGCTTCCTGCAATTATTTTCAGGAATTTAAGTAATATAAGTAAGGTAAGTCAGTGCCGATTTTGCTTATTTGAGAATTTGTCGCTATTGCACCTTGTTACCAGGTTCCTCAATCCATTTGTAATATGTATACTTGAACTTTCTTCCCTTGTTGAATGTATCTACCCAAAGAACTTTCACAGATTTCGGGATGGACTAATAAGATTAGGTCTTGTACTTAGTTCTAATCATGTAGTTTTTCTCGGTGCTCATTTTTGTAATTTTATTTCTCTCCCAAGGTACCTCACAAACGTAAAATAAACTTATAGTTGTAGATAAAAACTGTTTAAAGAAAGACCTGACTGAAGCTACCTGCTTAATAATATAATATTTAGGAAATACCATTTTTGTTTTGAACTACTTACTTATACGTAATGCCTACGTAATGGGAATTGCAGGATTACTAAAGGTGAGACAAGAAAAATCTGGTTGCAATTATTGGGACTACTACAGGCGGCCGCATTACCTTTAACTGACTATCTGGAAGTTTGAAAACTTAAAAATTGACAAAATTGTGAATTATGATGGGAAATATTTTGCCTCCTTTGGAATCTATGGCACTGGCATGTCACATAAAACTTGATGGCAGTTGGACACTGACATATATAACATAACCTTGTACCAGCCCACTTATGTGGTCTCCTTGGAGATATACAGAAAACAAGGCTTCACTTTTCCTATGTGATAGACTGTGACATGCTGGGTCCCCTTATTTTAAAGAGTCCCTGGTTTCAGACTACTATTGAAAGTGGAAACGTATTTTCGAAATGGTTTTTTCTATCGCGGAAGGGTAGAAATTGTTGCAATTTGTTATCGAAATCATGATTGCGCTACAGCACGAATTGCAACAGTTTCTAACCTTTCCGCGATAAAATAAACCATTTCAAAAACACTTTTACACTTTTACTAACGATTTTGTAGTTACAAGCAAAAAAATGGGGACTTTTTTGTGAAAGTATTTTTTTTTAGTAGATAAAAAACTTATTAGTAGAAATTACTACGCGTACAGGGTGTTCCCGTATATACAGGGTGTCCGGAAATAAATGCACCAACTTGAAAAATTAAAAAGAAAAATGGAAAATATGACGAAAAGTTCATATGAACATGGGTCCGCAGATGTTTGGTTTTCGAGATGCAGGGTGTTGAAATTTAAATTTTATTTTCGATTTTTTTAAATAACTTTTTGAGACGACAAAATTTTCGTGCAAAATTTGGTAGTCGGGGTTTTTTTGGGATGAGAAATCATAATTTGGTATTATTTTTGGTGCAATACGTAGAGGGCGCTGCGTACGCTATCATTATTTAATTTAATTTGCCCTAACTTTTTTGACAGTAAACTTTTACGACATTTTGTGAAAGTATCCTCTTCCCACACGTTTTCTAAGCAAAAAAGGTATACTTGGTGCATAACGCCAAAGGTGACCGTTTTCGAGAAATTTTCAAATTTCTGCATCGATGCAGGTGCATATCGACACTCGTATGCAATTAAATTCTAGGCGTTAATCATAGGTGCCTGGCGTTCGCAATAAACAAACACATTTATTTTTTGACAGTTTAATTAATTTGTTGTTGTTAGATTATCTTTTCTACGTTTGTCTCGAAAAATGGTGATATTATCCATGCAAGAAAAGGTTCAAATGCACCTGATGTATGGAGAGGCCCGTGGAAATTCACGTCTCGCGCGGAGACTGTACTCTGACCGATTTCCCCAACGAATACTTCCATATCATTCAATGTTTTCACGTGTGCACCGGCAACTTATGGAAACGGGTTCTGTAAATGTAACAAAATCTAATGCAGGAAGACGTCGTTTGTTAACAGTGCAACAAGAAGAAAATATTTTGGATTTATTTGACGAAAACCCCGAAATAAGCATAAGACGGGCATCACTGCAACTTGGAATTCCTAAAATGCAAGTCCACAGTTTTATTAAACTGCAATTACTGCATCCTTTTAGTGTTCAAAAAGTACAGGAACTTAAACCAGAGGATTTACCACGAAGAAGAAATTTCTGCTTATGGACTCTTCAACGTTATAACCAAAATCCGGATTTTGTAAACCGATTGCTCTTTACTGATGAGGCCTGTTTTACAAAAGATGGTGTACTGAATCTACACAACCTTCATTACTGGGCCATGGTAAATCCACACGTCGTAAGGCAGACTCGTTCGCAAGATAGATGTTCAGTCAATTGCTGGGCTGGAATCGTCGGAGATTACATCATTGGTCCACATTTCTTGCCCCCTCGGTTAAATGCTGAAACTTACCGGTATCTTTTGGAACATGAACTACCAATTCTTATGGAAGATATTCCCCTCGATATTAGACAGAGTTTATGGTTTATGCATGATGGTGCCCCACCACACCGAGGGCGGATCGTAACCGAATGGCTGAATGAAAATTATCCAAGACGTTGGATTGGTAACAATTCCCCCAACGCAGCATGGCCTCCCCGTTCTCCGGACTTAAACGCTATGGACTTTTCTTTCTGGGGGGCCATGAAGGATCGCGTCTATGCCGTGCCAATTAGAAATCGCGATCACTTACAACAACGAATCCTTGCCGCGGCTGAAGATATTAAACAGATACCCAACATTCATTGGAAAATACGTCAAAATTTTGTAAAACGTCTGCGGGTTTGTGTTCAACAAAACGGTTCCCACTTTGAACACGTTTTACGAAATTGGTGAATTTCACTTACCTAATAAAATTCAATTGTAAGAATCGAACTCTTAATAAAAGTTTCATGAAAATAATTTGTAACATTCATGGTTTCTTGTTTGCAATTTTCTATGAAATGCAGGTAAGTTTCCGAGTTTAGACTGGGGACATGAAACATGGTATGATAATGCCATCTTCCGATGATTCTAACCGAATTAATGTAGCAATTTTGTTTGTTCACCTTTTGGCGTAAATTTAAATGTGTTTGTTTATTGTGAACGCCAGGCACCTATGATTAACGCCTAGAATTTAATTGCATACGAGTGTCGATATGGCACCTGCATCGATGCAGAAATTTGAAAATTTCTCGAAAACGGTCCCCTTTGGCGTTATGCACCAAGTATACCTTTTTTGCTTAGAAAACGTGTAAGAAGAGGATACATTCACAAAATGTCGTAAAAGTTTACTGTCAAAAAAGTTAGGGCAAATTAAATTAAATAATGATAGCGTACGCAGCGCCCTCTACGTATTGCACCAAAAATAATACCAAATTATGATTTCTTATCCCAAAAAAACCCCGACTACCAAATTTTGCACGAAAATTTTGTCGTCTCAAAAAGTTATTTAAAAAAATCGAAAATAAAATTTAAATTTCAACACCCTGCATCTCGAAAACCAAACATCTGCGGACCCATATTCATATGAACTTTTCGTCATATTTTCCATTTTTCTCTTTAATTTTTCGAGTTGGTGCATTTATTTCCGGACACCCTGTATTGACCCATCCCTTAGAGCCTTTATTTTTCGAGTTAGAAAAAAATTACTTAAATGAAAGTTGTAGGGTGCCAAGGTATATTGTCCCAAAAATAATGGATTGATAGGAATGTTCTTGCCTAAGTTGAAATGTTTTTTCATGGCAACCTTGATTAAATATACATATCGTATTTATCTGCAATTTGGAATATCATGCGAATGCTTAGAGCAAACATAAAACATATTTATATTGTTGGAATCGGAAAAATGCGTGCAATTCAAAAATCCACAAATATACAAGGTGTTCATTTAAAAAAAGTAAGTTTATATTTTTTCATAAGTTTGCGACGCTCATTTGTTTTATCTAGTAACAGATCCTAGCGGTTCAGAAAAAATCCTACAACTTGCATTTAAGTAATTTTTTCTAACTCAAAAGTAAAGGCTCTAGGGGTAGGTCAAAATATACGGGAACACCCTGTACAGTGGATTGTCAACTTTGCGTTTTTAGCCAATAATTCTGTCAAATCTCAACAGAATTCCAAACACGACACATCACTGTATTCGCAATAAAAAGGGCTTTAAAATGATGCTTCACAAGGGGGCAGTTCCATTTTAAATTTTAAAGTTGGGGTTGCTAGGGATTAGGGGGATGAACATATCGGGTTGGCTTGACTGTCAAGAATGCTCCCCCAAAAAACAAAAATCGACGGCGAATTTTCAAATATTTTTCGGTTTTTCTAATTTTTGGGAGGGGTCAAGTTTTCGTTGGGAAACCCTGTATAGTCTTATGAGAATTGAAATCATGCGGCCGGCTCTTGCACAAAATGTAGAGTTGTGCCGTTTGAAAGTTTCATTTGAAATTTTCACATTTGAAACTTTCAAAAGTGAAATATTTCGCTTATCCCATGAAGTGAAATTTCAGTGAAATTTTTTGAAAGTTTCAAGGGAAAGTTTCACTTCATAAATTTCGCGAAACTTTCTCAGAAATTTCCTTAAAAACGCGAAACTTTCTCATATATTTCATTAAAGTTTCGCGAAAACATATGCGGCAGGCGACCATCCCTTCATTTAATTTGGACGCATCCGCGCCGGCTGTTGAACGGGAAGTGATATAACAAAAAAACATATAATTTTTGTTCCAGTAATGATTTATAACAAAAACCGCTGTAATCCGCCATTTTGATTTTTTCAAAAAAAAATAGTTTTTTGGTCATAACTTATACATATTTGTTGCTCAATTGTTTTTATTACTGCATTCGGTTTCTTGGAAAACTACACAAGTTTAGTTTTTGAACCATCAACTTAGCCTAAAACTTGCTGAGATAATCGAGCGTAAAGTAACGTCTTATCTCTATCTGGGACACCCTATACCTATGCCACTTCATACACATACATAATTTTTGGGCTTGGGTGGGGACTGTTTATAGGAAATGATTGCGAAATTTTCACATGAAACATTCTTTAAATTTCATAAATTTCAACATCACATTGAAAGTTTCAATTTCGCGAAAATTTCTTTAAATTTCATAAATTTCGAAAGTTTCGCGAAAATTTCTATAGGAAATTATTGCGAAATTTTCACTTGAAACTTTCTTTAAAGTTCATAAATTTCAACATCACATTGAAAGTTTCAAATATTTCGCGAAAATTTCTTTAAATTTCATAAATTTCGAATGTTTCGCGAAAATTTCTATAGGAAATTATTGCGAAATTTTCACTTGAAACTTTCTTTAAATTTCATAAATTTCAACATCACATTGAAAGTTTCAAATATTTCGCGAAAATTTCTTTAAATTTCATAAATTTCGAAAGTTTCGCGAAAATTTCTATAGGAAATTATTGCGAAATTTTCACTTGAAACTTTCTTTAAATTTCATAAATTTCAACATCACATTGAAAGTTTCAAATATTTCGCGAAAATTTCTTTAAATTTCATAAATTTCGAAAGTTTCGCGAAAATTTCTATAGGAAATTATTGCGAAATTTTCATGTGAAACTTTCTTTAAATTTCATAAATTTCAACATCACATTGAAAGTTTCAAATATTTCGCGAAAATTTCTTTAAATTTCATAAATTTCGAAAGTTTCGCGAAAATTTCTATAGGAAATTATTGCGAAATTTTCATGTGAAACTTTCTTTAAATTTCATAAATTTCAACATCACATTGAAAGTTTCAAATATTTCGCGAAAATTTCTTTAAATTTCATAAATTTCGAATGTTTCGCGAAAATTTCTATAGGAAATTATTGCGAAATTTTCACGTGAAACTTTCTTTAAATTTCATAAATTTCAACATCACATTGAAAGTTTCAAATATTTCGCGAAAATTTCTTTAAATTTCATAAATTTCGAAAGTTTCGCGAAAATTTCTATAGGAAATTATTGCGAAATTTTCATGTGAAACTTTCTTTAAATTTCATAAATTTCAACATCACATTGAAAGTTTCAAATATTTCGCGAAAATTTCTTTAAATTTCATAAATTTCGAATGTTTCGCGAAAATTTCTATAGGAAATTATTGCGAAATTTTCACTTGAAACTTTCTTTAAATTTCATAAATTTCAACATCACATTGAAAGTTTCAAATATTTCGCGAAAATTTCTTTAAATTTCATAAATTTCGAATGTTTCGCGAAAATTTCTATAGGAAATTATTGCGAAATTTTCACTTGAAACTTTCTTTAAATTTCATAAATTTCAACATCACATTGAAAGTTTCAAATATTTCGCGAAAATTTTTTTAAATTTCATAAATTTCGAATGTTTCGCGAAAATTTCTATAGGAAATTATTGCGAAATTTTCACGTGAAACTTTCTTTAAATTTCATAAATTTCAACATCACATTGAAAGTTTCAAATATTTCGCGAAAATTTCTTTAAATTTCATAAATTTCAAAAGTTTCGCGAAAATTTCATAAATTTCGAAAGTTTCGCGAAAATTTCAAAGTGAAATTTCACTTTCGATGGAAAAGTGAAATTTGCCCATCCCTAACTACATGTCTGTTTTGCACGGTACAGGTTGCTATAGTTATACGGGGGTAGCGGAACGAGTTTCATGCTCAAACTTTTAAAACGAAAATTTCGAAAAACTTCCCGCACCGGCGGCCCTTGGAAGGCGGCAGCGTCCCCCTCTTCGGAAGCTCGTCGTAAACCGTCGTCTGGCAGCGCCCGTTCTTTATGTCGCTCCACCGACCGCCGCCGGTGTCGCCGTTTCTTCTTCTTCTCCTCCCGCGTCTCCTCTTCTTCTTTTTTTGTCCGATCGCCGGCGCTGGCCGCCGCCGCCGCGATTTATTCCCCGCCCGGACGTATTTTATCGAGTCCAGTTTTGCATGCGCTTTTAGAGGGTTAAAGAATACAAAAAAAAAGATCTGACGGAGTACGGCCCTGTAGCGCGCGCGGCTACCGCCGATAGACGCTTTGTTATCGGTGACGCTGTCCCGGAAAATAATAATAAGGATAGAGGGATCAAAAGCATCAAAATGCACACGTTTGTAGTCGAAACGTATAGCGGAATACCCGTGATAGGTAGTTTATTAGGGTTTCATCAAGTCGAGAAATCTTGCATGAACGTAATTAATAATAATAATTCTCACCCTCACAATAATCCAAACTAGGAGTACCCCAGAAGCAACCACATGCTTGTGCGGGGGAGGGGGGCATTTACTATTGTTTTGTCTTCGTTGCCATTTGCGGCTAGGGCCACGGGCGTAGCCAGGATTTAGTTTTGGGGGGGGGGGTTTAGTTTGAGAAGTAAATAAAACAACAAAAATATACTTACATGAAATTTAATATCTATATATTCATCCGAAAAACTACGACATATTTATAAAGTTCTTAACTTTAAATGAAATGGATAAATTAATTTCGTTCCTCTGCGCTAAATCTAAAACCATTAAAGAAGAAATCTTCGGCTTTTTCTTTTAAATATATCCACTACTTCATCTGCATGAATTTCTGTTCCATAGTGAATGTTCATTAGAGCCAAACCATTAAGTCTGTTTTCACTTGTAGTGTTTCGTAAATAGTTTGTCAGTCTCCTTAGGCTCGAGAAAGACCTTTCTGGGGTAGCAGTGGATACAGGAATGGTAGCCAAGATTTGTAGTAATGTGTAAATATTAGGATAAAGGTTTTTATCGCACATATCTAGGCATTCCAAACTAGATTTCGGGGTAGGCAGTCTTCTTATCAGCATGCAAGGTAGCTGAAGCTTTGATAGCTAAATCCAAATTTGTTTCTTTATTAGAAACCCCTTGACCTTGACTACACCACTTTTTCCAGTAGTCCATACCTTTAAGTTTATCACCCTTCCTTTTTTTCCCCTCCATTTTTCGACAGTAATAATGATTCACGTATCTATCCTTAACAAGGTCATCGAATAACAGCGCACTAAAATTACTCACTTACACGGTACACTTAATTCTCTTCACTATTCGTTCACCACTTTTCACTTTTATTCGCTTCGAATTCGCATGGAACGATACTGCCGTAAGCGCGGTCACACGCCGCGGCGCCGCTTATATAGCAGCCCAGTAGCCGTCCAGAAACTTCCACGAACTTCCACGAACTTCCACAAAGTTCCGCTCATTTCGACCGAGGGGCGTGGCGAATAATCGAGAAACAACGCAAAGTGTCCCTACAATACAAAATAGTTCGGCTGCAACTGCGTCTGCCTCTCGTCAAAAGATGGCGCTAGGCGCTACTATTACTACATATATTCAAACGTAATAATAATTTAACTCTTCACTCCTCGTATTTTTTCGGTATAATATTAGGTAATATTTTGCTTATTCCGGGGGGGGGGGGGGTTTGAACCCCCGAAACCCCCCCCCCTTGGCTACGCCCGTGGCTAGGGCCGACTTTTTTCGCTCAAGTATTACGGAAACCCCTAGAAAACCGTAGTAATCCCAGTGAGTGTAGGACAATTATTAGTAAATCACACGGATAAAGCTATTTAGGAGCAATACCGTGAACCCACATTTGTCCAGCGCTGTTGGCCATGGCGGTGTTTTTCTTTAAAGACATGTGCATGCGCCCGCCTCGAACAAAGGTCGATCGAAGGCAGAAAAACATGCAGTCTAAAAAGTCAGCGCCGGTACGAGCGACGCCACCGCGGCCCATGACTTGACTTGAAATTCCAAGATCAAGAAATTAAATTAAATATGTCTTGACCGTTTCTTGGAAGCAAAAGTCTTGATTTGAATTCAAGATTTCTTGAAATTTCTTGGAAATTGCTTGAAAAGGAGTGGCGCGCGGAGTTTGTGTTTAAATTCATAATGTAATGTTTTTAAATTCATGGCTTTCAAATCGCGACGTATCCAATGACGTCTTAGGTTTTGACGTCATTGGACGTATCCAACTTGGATACGTCCAAGCAGTAAGTATTATTATTATTATTTTTTTGTTATATTTTGTAAGTTAATTTTTTTTTGTGTTATAAAAAGAATATTGTTTTGCTTGTTGTATTTTTAAGTTCATTTTTATTTTTTTGTTTTGGGTTATAACATCAATATGTTTTGTTTGTTGTGTTTGTAAATTAATTTTTATTTTTTTGTTTTGTGTTATAAAGATAATATTGTTTTCTTGAAATCGGCAGTGAAATGTCTCAAAATTGTCATTAAATGCTCAGAAATCGGCACTGAAGAAGCCCATTATTGTACGATTTTTTTCAATAGGTAGGCCTTGGCGAGATGTAAACATCAAACGTCAGACGCGGAGAAATCGCCCGTCAAAAGTGACCAAATATTCAAAACCCGGCCAATAAAGGCCTTTTCGTACACATTGAGAAATTGTTACCTATAGCAGCGCAATCTTTCAGTATAAATTTTTAGTAGGTTTGAATATTAATCTATTTTACATGGAGGCTGCACAACAGGCAGCAGTTTGGATTTTCTGTCAGAAAGTGCCGTGTCTCGTCATACTTAACCTAGGTAGAACAATCTTCAAAGTCAAGCAACGCCGCGCATAGTCGGTTCATGGACGGGTGATCCCTTATGATTATTTTTTCGCCTTATAAAACTTTTTTTCCGATTTAAAAAAAATTTAATATACACTGTGTCCCGGATAAGAATGAACAGCATGGGGATATTGCAAACGGTGAGAGATAGGGCAACGGTTAAATAGGGAAAAAGTTGCGCAATTTCGAGGTCAATAAAATGGCACAAACAGATTTCTAATATCTTTTTTCGTTTTTGAGTTATTTTAAAAAAAGTAAAATTTTGCGTTTTTTGAAGTTGTTATCACAGATAGAGAAAAAAGAAAAACACTTTCTTGTGGCACTTTTTAACGGGCCTTCAGATGGCGTTTTTAGATTTGTTCTACAACGTTTCGTTTTTGAGAAACCATCTTCAACTTTATTTTTTTAAATACGGACCTGGATTTTTTTTTGTAGATTTTGAAAGCACTTTTCATTGCAAATACTATGATGTATGACACGAAATATTTTTAAAATGTTTTGAGACAATTATACTAAAAATTCCTTTTTTCCATCCATTTTTGTCTAATGCGGCCCTGTATTTAATAATAAGGAGTCTAAATATTAATCAGTATTGACAACAATTTAACTTACAGTTTATTTTTACTTCGAAAACTTAATATTTTTAAATTGTACGGCCCTGCGTCTAGTAAAGTGTTTTCCTCTGTTGTACAGCAAACAGTGTCGCATTGTGTTTTGGAGTAAATTCTTCGATTTTCCTAATTTCGAGAAGAAAGCTTTAAGCCAACGTAATCAATAACTTTTGCCATTTAATAATTGCAAAAATACATTCGTTCGGCCTCTACACTATTTCTGTGACACCGGATATTTATAACATGCTGACATGTTAAATTTGTCGTCATTTGAAAAAGCACCCTCCATTTGTAATGAAATAAATTGTTAACTAAATGATACAGTGGGAGTTATGACAAATGACAAGGGATTGGTTTCGTTGTTTCAAAGCCTTCTAGGTGGAGGATTTTTATTTATTTTTTATTATCGTATGTGCTGTCCTTTTTTAGTTCTTCAATAGAAAGATAAGTTGTAAGTTAAATTGTTGACAATACTGATTAATATTTAGACTTCTTATTATTAAATACAGAGCCGCATTAGAAAAAAATAACGGAAAAAAGGAATTTTCAGTATAATTGCCTCAAAACATTTTAAAAATATTTCTTGTCATACATCATGGTATTTGCAATGAAAAGTGCTTTCAAAATCTGCAAAACAAAATCCAGGTCCGTATTTAAAAAAATTAAGTTGAAGATGGTTTCTTAAAAACGGAACGTTGTAGAACAAATCTAAAAACGCCATCTTAAGGCCCGTTAAAAAGTGCCATAAGAAAGTGCTTTTCTTCTTTCTCTATCTGTGATAGCAACTTCAGAAAAAAATAAAATAGAAAACGCAAAACTTTACTTTTTTCAAAATAACTCAAAAACGAAAAAAGATATTAGAAATCTGTTTGTGCCATTCTATTGACCTCGAAATTGCGCAACTTTTTCCCTATTTAACCGTTGCCCTATCTCTCACCGTTTGCAATATCCCCATGCTGTTCATTCTTATCCGGGACACAGTGTATACCTCGGCACTGAAGTTCTTTTTGGTTTATTTAAAATTATTATAAATTCCACATGAGTCATAAAAAGTTGAACTTTAGTGCCTTGGTATACATAAATAACTATTTGTTTATCATAATCATAGATTTTTATTTATGAATAATAAATTTTGCATTATTTATAGACGTGTTTTTTAATCATATTAAAATCTAAAGTATACACCTTATCATATGAATTTACCTATAGCAATTATTATGTTATAATCACTAATATATAGAGAAGGGATTTTAAGCATTATGCTTGTTGCTGAATTTTATTAGCAACCATGATATATTTAATTTCTACACGAATTATACAAAACTATAAGTATATTGCGACAGTTTTTTGTGTTTTTTTTAATTCTTTGCGTTTTTTTCTCCAGTCTCTATAGTAAAGACAGGACTTTAAGCATCACGAATTACCCAAAACTAGGTATATTGCGACAGCTGTTTTTGTGTTTTTTTTTACTTTTTTTCTCTTTGTACTTATTTGAACTTTTTCACTTATGTTTACATAATTTTTAAACATTTATTTTTGCTTGGGGCCGCGGTGGCGCCGCGCCGCTCGTACCGGCGCTGACTTTTTAGACTGCATGTTTTTCTGCCTTCGATCGACCTTGGTTCGAGGCAGGCACATGCACATGTCTTTAAAAAAGAAAAACACCGCTATGGCCAAGAGCGCTGGACAAATGTGGGTTCACGGTATTGCTCCTAAATAGCTTTATCCGTGTGATTCACTAATTGTCCTACACTCACTGGGATTACTACGGTTTTCTAGGGTGTTCCGTAGTACTTGAGCGAATGCTATCCTAGTTCTATCGGGAAAAAAGTCGGCCCTAGCCGCAAATGGCAACGAACACAAAATAATAGTAATTGCCCCCCTCCCCCGCACAAGCATGTGGTTGCTTCTGGGGTACTCCAAGTTTGGAGTATTGTGAGGGTCAAGATCAAGAAATTTCTTGAAAATTGTGAAACCCTATAGTTTATGTCCTGAGAAATATCAATTTGCCTTTGTTCCACGAATTATTGCAAACGGGCACCGGCAACGTTGCAATGCCGTCTCTCCTCACAGGCACAGAGGTTGCCGCGTCTGGCGTTCTAGATAATATAATGACGAAACTGTAGATTTCAGTCTGAAGAAAATTGTGCAACTTCGTCTTTAATTATCATAAATCAGGGTTAAGGGCCGCCGTTTCATTGATTACGTGTTATGTTGGTGCATCTACTGTAAGCCGAGTACGATTTTAGAGAAATTAAAAATATTGTCAAGTACCCTATTATTATTGTGTTTACGAGGGGGCTTTTTCTTTACACTTGCGAGACAACGAAATGCCACGATGTGCCTGCACGGTCCGCGACTCCGAAAAACACCTGTTCGCCGTGTTTTTTCGTGACGTCACGCGCATCCTGTTCTCACGCGATGGCATCGCCACATTATTTAATTGTATCCGAGTAGGCCGACACACCTATCTTCTTCTTCCCCCCGAGCGCGGTCGCTTCTTCTTCTTTCACACGTGGACGCGCCAGTAGAGGGACAACCGAAATTTCGTAGAGGCACTAGTTGCTCGTCGTTATACGGTGAAAGAAGAGATAAGAGAGGATTCGGGGCAGATTACAGTTTTATAACTTTTCGGAAGTAAACATGTAGAGTGTGTGGTGAGGGTATGATTTTTACTACCAAAATATCGGTAAAGCTGACTGTTCTACACAAACCCAATCTAATACACAAAGACAAATAATATAATAATACTAGATCTAGGAGGTTATTCACCGAGAATTAGCCCCCCCACCTAACTTTTTTGTTTTTTAAGATAAAAGGGTGATTCAAAAAACAAAATCAATGGTTGGGCGAATACTTTTGTTATGCCAGGACCGTTTAGTGTACAGGGTGTTCCAAAAAAGTAGGACGAAAGGCAACTTAATTTTTTTAAATGGAACACCCTGTATATTATTTTATTTTTGAAATCTGCTCATGAAGGCAATCAAAATGATATTAAACTTTCTGGAATTATCTTTTTCCGTTTTTGAAAAATTCCGTATTCAAATTTTATACTAAATTTATTTAACTCGAATTTGTGGATCTCGTGATAAAGATAGACGATCAATGTAATAACGAAAAATATTTGTTTTAAACAAGAGAGTAATATAGTGGAACCCCAAAATATTTAGGAGCTTTTACGATTTTCCTGAAATTCTTTATTTCCAGAATATAATCAGTAAAATTTGAAAAGGCTCCTAAACATTTTCGAGTTTCACTATATTACTCTATTGTTTAAAACAAATATTTTTCGTTATTACATTGATCGTCTATCTTTATCACGAGATCCACAAATTCGAGTTAAATAAATTTAGTATAAAATTTGAATACGGATTTTTTCAAAAACGGAAAAAGATAATGCCAGAAAGTTTAATACCATTTTGATTGCCTTGATGAGCAGATTTCAAAAATCCAATAATATACAGGGTGTTCCATTTAAAAAAATTAAGTTGCAATTGGTCCTACTTTTTTGGAACACCCTGTACACTAAACGGCCATGACATAAAAAAGTATTCGCCCAACCATTGATTTTGTTTTTTGAATCACCCTTTTATCTTAAAAAACAAAAAAGTTAGGTGGGGGGCTAATTCTCAGTGAATAACCCTGTACAGGGTGTCTATTATTCTGGAAATACCTATTCCAAAATTTAAAATTTCATTTCAAAAAATACAAAACCATGAAATACCATCAAGAATAAACTACCTACATATATTTTTAAAAATATCAAAAACTTTTACTTAGAAAAGTTGTTTAGAATTAAAAGACGTGTGAGATTGTAAATTTTCAAGCAATTCGGATGACTTTGATTTTTTTGTTTTTTTTTTACCTATTCAAATCAAAGTCGGCCGATTTGCTTGAAAAGTTACAATCGGACACGTCTTTTAATTCTAAACAACTTTCCTAAATAATTTTTTTTTATATTTTTAAAAACAAAGGAGTTCCACACGCAATCAAAAAAATCGAAATTGGCTGATTTGTTTGAAAAGTGACAATCGCACATATCTTTTAATTCTAAACAACTTTTCTAAGTAAAAGTTTTTGATATTTTTAAAAATAAAGGTAGTTTATTCTTGATGGTATTTCATGTTTTTGTATTTCGGTGTTATTTTTTTTAATTTTTAGTGGAGTGTGCATACGGGCAAATTTTTGAAGTCGGTTTTAATTTTTTTGTTAAAATTTGTTAGTGAATTATTAAGAATTATCGAAATCGGTCCAATATTAAATTCCATCCCCTATTTGTCCACCCTTAGGATTGAAATTTTTCTCTTCAAATTTAATTTCTCTTCAAATTTAAATGTGACCATCCCTAAGGTAACCCCTTTCTAATAAAATGAGAATCATCCAAATTGGTCCAATATGAACTTTCATCCCCTATTTATCTGTCCTTAGGAGTGGAATTTTTTCTATAAATTTAAATGGGACCACACCTAAGCTACCCCCTTTCCAATAAAGAAAGAATCATCGAAATGGCTCTAATATGAAATTTCATCCCCTATTTTCCATCCTTAGGGGTGGATTTTTTCTTCAAATTTAAATGGGGCCACTCCTAAAGTAATCCCTTTCTAATAAAAAGAGAATCATCGAAATCGGTCCAATATGAAATTTCATCCCCTATTGTTCCACCCTTTGGGGTGGAATTTTTTCTTCAAATTTTAATGGGAAGAATCATCGAAATCGGTTCAATATGAAATTTCATCCCCTATTTGTCCACCCTTAGGGGTGGAATTTTTCTTCAAATTTAAATGGGACCATTCTGTAGCTATACCCTTTCCGATAAAAAAAGAATTGTCAAAATCGGTTTATAAATGACGGAGTTCTGAAGTAACAAACATAAAAAAATAAAAATACAACCGAATTGATAACCTCCTCCTTTTTTGAAGTCGGTTAAAAAAGCAAAAAATCCCGTTGCAGCAATTTACGCAGATCTCATTGGTGAAAAAAATTTGAACTGGACAGATATAAATTAAAACCAGAGCGAACGCTACATTATAGAACACTGTATTTGCCATTGATTGGATATAATTTTTCTAAATTAAAGAAGAGCTCTTGTAAATTATTGAAATTCTCCTGGAAGAAAAACACTTACCGAATTTTGAAAGAAAACTCGTGATTACGTAGTTTATTTTAGCATTTATTTTATTTGTTACCGGCACAGGCAAATAAATCATGGTTTAAAATAATAAGTGGTTAGTGTTTGTATAATTTGAAATGTTAATGTTAATCGATATTTTTTACACTTTTGGTGAAGGCGCCAGTATTGATTTTATTCTGTAAAACTCGAATACCCGCCATTCTCCTCCCACACTGCCAGCCATGTTCATTTTTTTGAAATATCCTGACGCTAGCTGATTAGTTTGACTATCTGCATAACCTAAAATATGCTCTCGATGCATATATTGCCACAGAAATGTTCCAAATGACCACATATTAGTTTTGCAATACGCTGCAACGAATGCTTGCAAGTTTATCCGCATATTTTATAATCTCTTGAATTATTTTCAAGTTAAAATGAGCGAAAATTTACTTGCAAGCCTATGAGGCAATATCCCACATGTTTTTTCTTTACCTCCGAGTCATTATTGATTTTGGTTGCAACTGAAAATTAGTGAGATCTTACCTACTCTGCCAGTGCAGAGGAACAGGAAATAAACAAACAATTATTATGTCTTTGACTTGACTGGATTTAACGTACACTTATCGAGTGCAGTGTAACCAGCGATCCGCAACCCTCGCCGACGAAGGAAGAAGAAGAAGCGAAGAACCGTCCCCGCTTATCGACTTCGAGATCTAAGGAGGCTCAGACGGGAACCGGAAACCTGTAGATAGGTACGGCGGTGAGGCAAGTGCGAGAGAGAATAAACGGACTTTCGGGCGTCCAATTTTGGTCGACTGTATTAAATTACTGAAAGAAGCAAGGTGCGAATAGCACCACTGGTAGGTTTTATCTCTAGTTATTTCTTGAGTGACGTGCTGTAAAACCAGCGTCCATAGATATACTAATAAGTCCGGGCACTCTGCCTTGTGTAAACAAACGTTTCCCTCTTGCCCTCTCCCGCTCCCCTTCTCATCGAGCCGATCGATATCTTATAATATAAGAAAATAAGCTGTACCGTTGATTGATTCCTTCATCGACGGCTGTACACAATGTAGCTGAGAGCGGTTCGTTAGCATTCTACCGGGCGCGCGCAAAATATTACCGCAAAATATTACCGACCGACCGTAGCTGTGTTGTAGTGATGCCTAGTAACGCTTTTTACTGCAGTGCGGACGGCTGTAAAACCAGTTCAAAAGACTATATTACCTTTTTTTTCATTTCCTAAAGACCCTGAAAGATAAGATTGAGTATGAGGTACCTACCTACAAAAATTAAGACATTTTTATGTGACATTTGAATACTTAGGTCTTAATTGAAGAATAATATAGATATAATATTAAAATATTGAAAATTTGAAGGTGCCAGCAATAGAAGAATGCCTTAGGGTTCATCGGAGAACATAAATTTGCGAATATTCCACCTGAAGAGGCATATAAACCAAGAATTTGCAAGGCACATTTTGATAATCAGTCATTCACTTTGTCCGGAAAACGTTTAGTAAAAAGTGCTGTCCCCTCGACCGTCCCATTAAAATTATTGCCAGAAGCTTATGGCGTTGATTCCATCAACGCTTATGGTGATATTTTGTTCTGTATTGTTGATGTCAATTTAAATATCAAGGATGAAAAAGTAGATATGATATGATTAGTTTAACTCTTTGTCGTTAAATATTTATTTGCTATTTATGTTTTTGTCTGCCCTATGTTTTGTTAGGCTTTATTAAAAATGAACGTAAAACATAAAAAATTGCATTTTTATTCATGTTCCAACCAAAGTCTACAGATATGCCTACTAATTATGTAGATTCTGGTAGCTACCTTGTATTTTAATTTAATTGTACCTACCAAAAACTGACGGTACACTTACCTACACAAATAATGTTGTACCAAAATGTACAAATATAGGTATACTAATATTTGTAGGTAAATAGGTATACTAATATTTGTAGACTTTGGTAAATAATGGAAAGTCAATATGAACCTGCCCCCGTATAACTAGCTTGACGGCGATTTCGTTTAGTCGCCCTCGTAAATGCGAAGCGTGTGAGGTGCCGCTGATTTACGACCGGTCGCAAAAAATTGTCGGCTTTTCCGAGAGATCAAAGAAGTGAGCCGACTTTAGTATTTCTAGACTTTGATAAAACACCCTGCTGAGGTTTTCTTTATCATTATCTTCATGGCATATTAAATGAAATTGTGGCTTATGGAGCGTGGGCACCTGCGAGCCGCGCTCGCCCACTTCGATCGGCGTTTGTCTTTTCTTTTGTTTTTTTTTTTTCCAAGGCACACTCCGCGACGTCTTCTAATTGTTCCCGCGAAGGATCACGATAAGCCAAGACAGTGACGCGGCGCGAAAATCACATGGCAATGATCCCCAACCTTTTTCCAGCCGAGCTGTTGCACAAGCTGGACCGACACTATTATTAAAGACCCTAACATGACGTCATATTTCATTGTTGTCTATGAACTGGGGTGGCGCCACTCGACGAAAAAAAATGGCGACTTATTATAGGTTATAGAAAGGGAAGTATTCTGTGGTTATTGGTATGTCAGTTACCGACGTTTAAAATGTCCTAAATTTTAAATATCCAGCTTTATTACGATTTGCCTTCTTTTTACGGTAACGAATTGTCTTTGCGTCCAGTATTTAGCAGTTTTATCCTATTAACACAGCTTTTATAGGTAGATTTGTTTTTGATAACATGAAATTTCCATGCACCTGAAGAAAATGGTTTGCACACTGCACAGACCATTAGGTGAATTGCAGAAGAATAAACACTATTTTTGAATTATGGGTTGATCTGACCAACCAGCTGAAGAAGCGAAAATTCTAGATATTATTTTGGAAGAGTATTTTGTAACGTATGCAAGAATGAAAATAGAAAATTTTGTTTATAGCTCCAAAGCGAACCAATATAGTCCTCCATATAAAGAAGAAACTGAAAAATCTAATGCATTTTATGCTTACACTACAACTAGCCATGGACTTCATTTCAAACCAAAAGGTACCAAATACTCTTGCTTGCTTTTTAGACTAGCTTTTCTTAAGAAATATGCCATGTGAAACAAATATTTGATTTTATTTTGGATATTAAATTCGTTGTAAAGGACACATTTGCATGTTCTTATTTTATAAAAGATTCTGCAACAATGGTGTTTTAACATTAAACCACCGTGTAAATGTGTGTCGTTGTGTGGCGCCAGTGGCGTTCGCTTGAAACAGCGCTATGCACAGGTCTTTAATATAGTGTTGGTCCAGGTACAAGGTTGTCTTGCAAAGTACAGGGTATCCCATTTTCGGCACTTTTGCGGAGTAAGTATTTCCCTTATTTTCAAAGATAAGTTTGCTACTTTTTGTGAGTTTAAAGATGGCGTCAGCAGAATTTGCATAGCCCTTTTGATTTTTGAGATACAGGGTGAAATTTTCTAGCACCTTCCTTTTTTTTAGTTAGTTTTTAGCTCAGAATTTAAGATTTCTACAATTTTCTTTTGTGCGCAATCAGTGGGTAGTATAGCAGTGACTATTCTGTAGTCACTGGTAGTAAGCTATGGATAATTTGTTCGGAACAAAAAGCAACATGTCAAAAACTTTTGATTGTTAATAAGATATTTTTGTTGTTTTGGTTAATTTATTTCTTTACAATAATGGCTGTTTACGGAAATAATGAGAAATATGATATTATGTTGGTTTATTTTATACAATCTAATGAAAATCCCCAAGAAGCTACGGAATTATATTTACACAAAGGTACCTAACGTATTTTGGGCGCTATAGTTAGGATAATAACTTAGGGGTTCTTTCTTCTTGGGGATTTTTGTTAGATTGTATAAAACAAACCAACATTATCATATTTATCATTATTTCCGTAAACCGCCACTATTGTAAAGAAATAAATTAAATATATAGTAAATATAACACCAAAACAACAAAAATATCTTATTAACAATCAAAAACTGACAAACCCGCAAAGTTTTTGACATGTTGCTTTTTGTTCCGAACAAATTAGCGATAGCCTACTATACCCACTAATCGCACCCAAAAGAAAATTATAGAAAATCTTAAATTCTGAGCTTGTTTTTGAAAATAATTGTATACAGGGTGGTCTAAACTTTATCAGCAATACTTTAAAAACTGCTATAAAATTTCAAAAAAGTAGATTTTTCCGTATAAACATGTATCGAAATCCTAGCGGTTTTTTATATACAGGGCGTCAAAGTTCTTTTTTTTTTCAAGTTTTCCTTTATTTTTCCTAAAAGAAGACAGTTAAGGCAAACATATTTGGTACACTTTAGACACTCATTAAATACTATAAATTAAAAATAATTCAGCCCATCTACTTCCACCAGTGCCGGAGAGATGGGGGTTAACCATCATATTTTTTAATTAAAAAAATGGTACACTACTGGAAAAGTTTTTTTTTTGCCTTCACTAAGTTTTCCAATCAATTATAAGAAAAAAATTATTCTTGACTTTTTTTCTAAAAATGTACCGTTTTTGAAAAAATCACTTTTGTGCTTTTAATTTTTTTAGCAGAAGAAAATCAAAGTAGGTCTAAGCTTTCGAAATTTTGCAATCCTACTGAGTTTTTAACTCCGAACAATTTTCCTTAATGACATTTTGTCGTAAGCACTTTACTGGTGCGAAATATTAGATTTTTTTAAAATTTCCAGGACACATGATTTTTCGAATCTAGAAATCTTTTTGTAGACTTTAGGACCAAATGTTATTAAGAAAAGTTGTTCGGAATTGAAAACTCAGTATGTGTGCAAAATTTCGAGAGCCTACAACTACTTTGATTTTCTTCTGCTAAAAAAATTAAAACGCACAAAAATAAATTTTTCAAAAAGGGTAGGTACATATTTTTCGAAAAAGTCAAGAATAGTTTTTTTCTTAGAATTTATTGGAAAATTTAGTGGAGGCAAAAAATATTACTTTTCCAGTGGCGTACCATTTTTTTATTAAAAAATATGATGATTGTCCCCCGTCTCTCCTACACTGGTGGAAGTAGATGGGCTGAATTATTTTTATATAATATTTAATGAGTGTCTAAACTGTACCAAATATGTTTGCCTTAGCTGTCTTCCTTTAAGAGAAAAAAATAACTTTAACGTCCTGTATATCAAAAACCGTTAGGATTTCGATACATGTTTATATGAAAAAATCTCCTTTCTTTGAAATTTTCTAACAGTTTTTAAAGTACTGCTGATAAAGTTCGGACCTCCCTGTATAAATATATATTTTGGAAAGCCCACATTATGCCTAATAAATATATAAAAAAAACATATGTTTGCTTCATAACTAAAAAACGGAAGGTGCTAGAAAAAAACTGACTACGCCACTGGATTCTGCGGAAAAAAATCTATAAGAGTACGTTTTCACTTCTTCGATAAGCTTAAAGGTAACTGAGATATGGGAGGTACCTCAATTTCACCCTGTACCTCAAAAATCAAAAGGGCTATGCAAATTCTGCTGACGCCATCTTTAATTTTACAAGAAAGTAGCACAATTGTTGCGAAAACCGCAACCCTCTATCTTTAAGAATAACGGAAATACTTCGCAAATCATCCGCAAATTCAATGACCTTGACGCCATATTGGGGGAATAGAAGTCAGAGGTGTAGTCGGGAAAATCAATTCAGAAATACAGAGTAGTATTAGTAAAGTGTGTGGTAAGCACAAGCAGCTTTGACTCCTTCCTGGGATTCTTTATTTAAAGATACTAGCACAAAGCACAATTTACAAAAAAAGCACACTCCACGGCACTGTAATATCTCTCATACAGCCAAAAAAGAACTGCCCAATCGCCCCGATACTGAATCTATTCCCAAATGGCGGCTGCGCGAACAGGTGCGCAGAATTTTCCCGCAATGGGGAGTAATACTGCTGGTTGTTTTATATGCTCCGATATAATAGTAGGGCGAATTTAGGCACGCCACTGGTGATCTGATAAGGCCGCGCCGCAGTAATTGATCGGTGCACATCGTGGGCAGAGCGCTGCGCGCTCGGATCACTATGATTAGCCCGGATTATTGTTTTTGAGGGCCCCGGCTCGCCCATAAAATTAAGTCGCTAAACGCCCGGACTGCTTTCCCTTTCTCGGCGGAAAAAAACGGCGGGAGACGAGCCGATGCGGTCTGTCTATAACGGAGTGTCCGGAAATTTGAACAAAGAAAAGTAATTTTACCTACGACAAAATTTGCCATTAATACTTAATATTATAAAAAATTTTATTCAAATGCTCTAAAAAAGAATAAAATAAGCTTTGAAAAAATTCAAACCAAAGCAAACTAATAACTTTGTTTCACACAAAACAACACCACACAAAAATCTATACACGAAACCAAAATCCGTCAAATAAAGCGCAATCCTTATTATTATTCTTTCTCGTACTATACTAAAATCGAGCAATCCGTACGCCTGGCGTAAATAAAACCACGTGTTCAATGACGATTCGCGATTGGTCGGTAGGCTATAAAATTTCACCCGACTCGGCAACAGGGACGTACTCGATCGCAAAAGTGTAGTTATTCGGTTTTATCTTGTTGTTTTCAGCTATTTAGACACTGCCACAAATAATTTTATCGACGGTTTGAACCATTTTAATTAAGCCAATAATTCTTTTCCGAAATATTTTGATGTAAACTATTGTAAAACTAAAATTAAATAAAGGGCGTGCCTCAGTGAGGCCCTGGCGAATATTTCAACGCACGTGCTCTTGTTTACGCCAGGCTTAAGAGTTGCTCGATTTTAGTATAATTCTAACACATTTTTTCTCTTCCTAATCACACTTCCTGTCACAGCTTACATATAAATGAAGCACTCGGAACATTTGCGAGAATACTCCCTCAAAGTTTCTACGTGTCATTTATCATTTTTGGTAAAGACCTTTAAAATATCACAGCATTCTTCTTTCAAAAACATTTTTTTAAACTGTAACTATAGTAAGTATCAGCTTCAGTAACAAAATTTTAAGACTAATCTGACAGGTAAATAGTAATATTGAACTTATAGCCTCCTTGATCGTCAGTTTTATTATCATGGGCGACTTGATTGTCATAAATTTGGTTTTGTTGTTTGGCCTACTCGGATAGAACATCAGACACTGACCATGAGAGTATGTAGGTATCTAGTTTAATATGGAGCTTCTCTGATAAATATCTCGGAAACCGTTGGAGATAAATAGGTCAAATTATACAGGGTGTTTCAGACCTAAATAAAATAATTTTAACCATATACTCAGAAAGGTGGAAATGCGGAAAACCGAAAAAAAAATTTTTTGCGGAAATATTTTAGAAATAATTAAATAATTTTAATATTTCCCCTAACGAGCCGCTCAGTTTTATTACCGGCTAGACGCGTACCCAAGGCTCGAGGGAAAGGCAAATTCGTTTCAGGTCTTCCTTACGACGTTGCCAGATCGCGGCGCCAGGCAACGAAAACACTCAATATTTTTTTATCTTTTCAAGGTATCCACTGATTTATCTAAATGTGCCTACCTTTTATCATCCTTTAGGATAATAATCGCTGATAGCAAATGAAAGGTGGTTTAAAAACTATCCTCCTCTGGTAAGTTGAATGGTAACACCTCGGTAAGACATGCACTCACATTCGCACTTGCCATGTTATCACACAAAACTCCCGGTTTCGAAAAGACAGTTCGGCGGCACGGCAGCGCCCGAACGATATGGCACTGCGGTTTTCCACGGCGTCCATCGACGGAATTTAGACCTCAACTCGCCCTGCGTCCGAGGGAAATTGTAGTATCTACCTTCTCCGCGCATCTTTTCGCGTTGTTGGTTTTTTGGTTTCTAATGGCCGACCAGGCCGACTCTCCTGCGCGGTCGCGCTCTGCGCTCCCTCTCGATGTGGCGACTGTCGTTTTGCTCGCGGTGCGACGTTGCCGATACAGTTCATTGTCTGATTTTTTACTACTAACTAGATTTATTATTTATGTATTTATTACTATGTACAAGTGACAACAGGGATAATCTTTAGCAAACAAAGAAATAAAAGCACAAAACACGGTGCTTAGTTAAGGTTTTATGTTTTAAAAGGCGACACGATAACAACTAAAAACTAAGCTGGCATACGGCATGATCGCCCCCTCAACTACCGCGCGGAAGTGCCGCCTCCACCGCCGGATTTCATTAGTCTGTTGCTGGACGGCCATAATGGAAGGAACATAATTTTAATTGAATTGGCCTTTCATAAATGCATAAATGGTAAAATTACTTAAAAGTATTTAAAATTGGGGAATACCAGCTAAAACCGGCAACATTGCACGTCGCCCAATAATGTAGCTTCTGGCCGGCCCACTTTGCAGTCGTTTCCTCGCCAGTGGCGTCGTTATTGTCTGTAAAAAATAGCTTCCTTAAAAAAAAATCTGGCTTTATTATTAACTTTTATTTTTTTTAATTGCGGATTCGTATTAAGCTCAATTTTCTCCACATGTGGTTAAAATTATTGTATTTAGGTCTGAAACACCCTGTATATCGTTGGAATCAGAATAAAAAAAGGAATCCTATAATGGTTAAACGGAATGTGTAAGTTGTAAAATAGAGAAAATCACTTTTATTTCCGCTATAACCAGAAATCAAGGGCGTAGCCAGGATTTAGTTTTGGGGGGGGTTTAGTTTGAGAAGTAAATAAAACAACAAAAATATACTTACATGAAATTTAATATCTATATATTCATCCGAAAAACTACGACATATTTATAAAGTTCTTAATTTAAATGAAATGGATAAATTAATTTCGTTCCTCTGCGCTAAATCTAAAACCATTAAAGAATAAATCTTCGGCTTTTTCTTTTAAATATATCCACTACTTCATCTGCATCAATTTCTGTTCCATAGTGAATGTTCATTAACCATTAAGTCTGTTTTCACTTGTAGTGTTTCGTAAATAGTTTTTCAGTCTCCTTAGGCTCCAGAAAGACCTTTCTGGGGTAGCAGTGGATACAGGAATGGTAGCCAAGATTTGTAGTAATGTGTAAATATTAGGATAAAGGTTTTTATCGCACATATCTAGGCATTCCATACTAGATTTCGGGGAGGCAGTCTTCTTATCAGCATGCAAGGTAGCTGAAGCTTTGATAGCTAAATCCAAATTTGTTTCTTTATTAGAAACCCCTTGACCTTGACTACACCACTTTTTCCAGTAGTCCATATCTTTAGGTTTATCACCCTTCCTTTTTTTCCCCTCCATTTTTCGACAGTAATAATGATTCACGTATCTATCCTTAACAAGGTCATCGAATAACAGTGCACTAAAATTACTCACTTACACGGTACACTTAATTCTCTTCACTATTCGTTCACCACTTTTCACTTTTATTCGCTTCGAGTTCGCATGGAACAATACTGCCGTAAGCGCGGTCACGCGCCGCGGCGCCGCTTATATAGCAGCCCAGTAGCCGTCCAGAAACTTCCACGAACTTCCACAAAGTTCCTTCCGCTCATTTCGACCTAGGGGCGTGGCGAATAATCGAGAAACAACGCAAAGTGTCCCTACAATACAAAATAGTTCGGCTGCAACTGCGTCTGCCTCTCGTCAAAAGATGGCGCTAGGCGCTACTATTACTACATAATATATTCAAACGTAATAATAATTTAACTCTTCACTCCTCGTATTTTTTCGGTATAATATTAGGTAATATTTTGCTTATTTCGGGGGGGGGGGGGGGTTTGAACCCCCGAAACCCCCCCCCCCTTGGCTACGCCCGTGCCAGAAATTATTTAAAAAAACTAAATACTCAGGAATACTGCTGGAAGGTTCTCTAATAATGGTTGTATATAGGTAAAAAAAATATTTTTTTATTATGTAAAAAATACCTGTAGCAGTCTATTAACCTATTATTAAGCCTTCTTAATTCTGCCACTTCGCTTCGTCTTCGTCCCAAACTGTCAAAAGGCGACACCGCAACGAAAAATTACGAATGACTGATGACTCGGTGCGGCGAGCGGCACAGGAAGTGGGACCAAAAGGGCACGTCCCGCCTTCCTTATATAAATGGTCTGGGAAATGGAAATACAAAAAAAACGGCCGCATTCGTTAAATATTAAAAGAGATGTCGGCTCATCAATATTCCCTGGTATATAAGTGTATAAGCGCAGGCCTTCGCTGGTATATGCTAATCGAGGTAGAGGACCACACCGACGACCAGGCAGGGCGTTCGGTGTTTTATGGATTTTCCTGTCGAATTATGAAAATTTTTTAAAGTCGGAAGTAGACTGGCTTCCGTCAGAATCTCTTTCATCAAACCGATGACTTTTTGAAAGTGTTTTTTTATGGGGAGGTTCTTAAAGTTGTTCTTGTCGCTGCGCTATACTTTTGATCTTCCCGCCATTTTCAAAATGCAAATCCAGGGCCGGCTGCGATTTTTTTATACCCCCGATTTTCACGAAAACCACTTTTTTTTATTTATAATCTGACACCACAGCGTTAATCAGGACGCCCCGAAACCCACACATAACAAATTTGAACAAAAACCATTCAGGGAGATCTATTCTACGAGGAGACAAAGTTGAGAAAAATAGGAATTTTAAAGGAATCTGGCGAGTAAAGTGTGCCATGGAATCCCCTTAAAACAGTTGAATGGTCAACAGGACCACTCAAATTGTTGGTGTGTAAAGATCCAATAGAAAATATAAAGGGTGTCTTTCTCTGTGCCATCTCAAAATAATGAACTTGTTGTAAAGAAACATTACTTTTGTGTTTATTAATATTTTTTCAATGATTCCAGAGCATTCCCGACCAGTATAAAGTTTAATAAAAATTCAGCATTTTGGGTATTTTTCTCAAAAATCTCGGTTATTATTAAAGCTAGAGGGTTGCGGTTTTCACGTCACTGCACTACTTTTTTGAGAGGAATTTGGTGGACCAATCAGATTTTAGATAAGTTTTATAGTTTCCGCGCATTTGCGCAGGACTGAAATTTTCGATTTTTTGGAAACCTCTCTCCTGGCTACAACTTATATATCAACAAATTTAATCAACTATTTTTATAGATTTTTTGGCGTAGAATCGAATGGAATAATTAGTTTTTTGGTAGCGTTAATAGTTTTTGAGATATGAACTATGGTTTCCATTTAAAAAATATCAGTGTGACCCATTTGTTTTGGGGTCAGTCTGTAAAAAGTGTATCAATCGTGCGATTTGGCTGATTTTTTTTTTAAATTGTAGAGCTCGATGAACTGCACATTTTGAACAAAAATTGCCTGGTTCGCATAAAATCCAAAGCCTACTATGACCGTTTTTATGAGCAAAATTTTAAGAAACCATATTAGCGTTTTTTTTTTTGAAAAAATCTGTGTGCGCCAATGGATTGAGCACCCCTCGAAATGGGTATGTACAAAATTTCATCAAAATATTTCAAGTAATAACGATTTTGTAGAAAAATTAAAAATGCAGCCAAGGTACGTCTTTATTTTCAAAAATTCAAAGTTGGCCATGGAAAATAATTGAATTGTAATAATACAACCTTATGCTTATAAACACAAAACATAAAAACAATTAAAATTATAAAATTTTTGTAACTTCTACCAAGCCTCCATTTTCTACAATGCATTTGTCGTTCCTCTTGCGTACATTCAAAATTACATTTCGTATTTGCTGTGGAGTAATTTCCTCACAACTACGGTTTATCCTAGCTTGCAGTTCTTGTAAATTATGGGGTCTTGACTTATAAACATTTTGCTTAAGTGTACCCCAAAGAAAAAAATCTAAAGGAGTTAAGTCCGGAGATCTCGGTGGCCACTCACAGAAAGGACTATTTCGCCCTATCCAACAGTTTTCAAAATTATTATCTAGCCAGTTTCTGATTAAACGAGCATTATGAATAGGACTGCCATCTAACTGTAACTTTAAATTTAAACGGTATCTTAATGGTAACTCATCTAAAGCATTTCTAAATTCAATTTCTAGAAAATTCAAGAAGCCAGCCGCATTCAAATTCCCTTCAAAGAAAAATGGGCCAATTATTCTGTCGCGTAGTATTCCACACCAAACGTTAATTTTTTGTGAATATTGTCTCCTTGCATTTATTATAAACTCTGGATTTTCAGCTGACCAGTGACGGCAGTTTTGACTTGATACTACACCATTTGTAGTAAACGTGGCTTCGTCGGTGAATAAAATTTCATTTAAAAAGTTGCCATTATGGAGATATTCACCTTGCAGCCAATAGCAAAATTCTAATCTTCTCTCCTCATCTCCTGGTTCCAGGGTGTGCAAAAATTTTGGCTTAAACGGTTTTATTTTGTTTTGTCTCAAACATCTCCTTATACTCTCTCTGGGTATATGAAGGTCTAAACTAGCCGTTCGAACACTATTTCGAGGATTGTCACTAAAGTATTGCAGAATTTGATTGTTATTTTCAACAAGTCCACGGCGTCCATTTTGCCTAGTTTTTAATAAATTTTTAGAAATCGATCCAGTTTCATCAAAAATATTGTTTATACGTTGTACAGTACTTCGACTCACTGATCTACCTGGGTGTCTATTGTTAAATTCGGCCGCAGCTTCTGCTGCCGAGCGCTCGTTGTCGCCCACGAGTCGAACAATTTCTATTTTGTCTCTTATGCTTAAATATTCCATAATTATGATAATTAATTGTATTGAGCACAAACAATTTCTGAACTCAATTTAGACAGTTTGACACTTAATAAAAGTAAACAATTCAATTATTTTCCATGGCCAACTTTGAATTTTTGAAAATAAAGACGTACCTTGGCTGCATTTTTAATTTTTCTACAAAATCGTTATTACTTGAAATATTTTGATGAAATTTTGTACATACCCATTTCGAGGGGTGCTCAATCCATTGGCGCACACAGATTTTTTCAAAAAAAAACGCTAATATGGTTTCTTAAAATTTTGCTCATAAAAACGGTCATAGTAGGCTTTGGATTTTATGCGAACCAGGCAATTTTTGTTCAAAATGTGCAGTTCATCGAGCTCTACAATTTAAAAAAAAAATCAGCCAAATCGCACGATTGATACACTTTTTACAGACTGACCCCAAAACAAATGGGTCACACTGTATAACTTTGGTTCATATCTCAAAAACTATTAACGCTACCAAAAAACTAATTATTCCATTCGATTCTAGGCCAAAAAATCTATAAAAATAGTTGATTAAATTTGTCGATATATATATATATATATATACATATATATATATATATATATATATATATATATATATATATATATATATATATATATATATATATATATATATATATATATATAAGTTGTAGCCAGGAGAGAGGTTTTGAAAAAATCGAAAATTTCAGTCCTGCGCCAATCTATAAAACTTATCTAAAATCTGATTGGTCCACCAAATTCCTCTCAAAAAAGTAGTACAGTGACGTGAAAACCGCAACCCTCTAGCTTTAATAATAACCGAGATTTTTGAAAAAAACACCCAAAATGGGACACCCTGTACATTTTTCTATTGAATCTCTGCACGCCAACATTTTGAGTAGTCCTGTTGATCATTCATTTGTTTTGACCGGATTCCATGGCACACTTGACTTGCCAGATGTCTTCAAAATTCCTATTTTGCTCAACTTTGACACCCTGCAGAATGGAACTCCCTGTATATTTTTTGTTCAAATTTGACATACGGGGGTTTAGGGTATCCTGATTAACGCTGTGGTATCAGATTTTAAATAAAAAAATCGCTAAATGGTTTTGTAATTTTTTACTAGAAAAAAAATCGTAGTAGGCCCTGAAAATTGAGGTTAAAACCTGAAATTTTGCACCAAAGTAGAATTTTTTGCGACCTATCTTCAGAAAAAAAACCGGCTAAAATAGGATGAAAAATAAAAAAATTACGTGGGTGCTTCCATTTCAAATGGGTCACCCTGTATGTTCAAAAAGTAGACACCCTGTATATATTTTTGACATAAACCATTTGAATATTTACCTATAGTGTTATAATTTATCAATAAATAAATTTTATTTTTAATTTTATTTTATTCAAAAACGCGTCTGGGTATGTACCTACGTACAAAAAAAATTACAATAAGTTACTGTATCGCTAATATTGCCCCTAAAGACATTCCCGTTGAATATTCATCACATTCTTCATTCAGAACGTAATGTAAATTGGTTTTTCTAACAGAAACCCGACAAACTAGCCGTAGTTGTTTATTAGATTATAATCTAATACGGCATTATGCAAAAATATGTAAACTTCGAAAATTTGTATGGAAATCCACGTCGTCTACAAATCGACGTTAAAATATTGCTTGCAAATATGCAAACCTCGACCGTAACGAATTTTAAAAAAATCATATAGGCCACCATTGTACACTTCACTAGACTGTACCAAAGTTTGTTAAAATATCTGCTCATAATATTATAGTGATTTGTGACTTATTTTTAAATTTTATTAAATTTCTGCAGGTCATTGTATAACACTTTGAAATAAAATAGTTATAGGTATGTACATTGCCAGATGCGTAAGTGCACTTTTTTGGCCGAGGAGGTTGTTTAAAGACGCGAGCGTTGCCTCGGTCATTAAAAGTACCTCCTAAGCCAAAAAAGAGCTTACGCATCGTGCAATGTATTACATTTTTCCTGCTACCAACAGTTTCAGGTTATAGGTACTTTGATGAAGCTCTAAATACATATGGAGTAGATTGCGAGTAATAATGATCTTCAAAATAACCTTTGTTCAATTACTAAAAATGTTAATCAGTGATAAATATAAGAGGCAGAATGCAGCGATAATAAAAAAATAAATAAAAAAAATGTTGAGCTTTGTGCGGGATTTGAACCCTGGATCTACGAATTACTAATCGCGTACTCTCACCCTACCGGTAGCGAGGTGCCTGTCAAATTGTTTCTGTTATGCGGCTCTTATTTGACGCCAGAGAAACATTGAAATTATTAATTTTTCTTTGGTATAATTCGTGTTCTTTATGATCAAAACCAGTTTGTAAAACGATTGTTGTGAAACCTATTAAAATTGACGCCAGATTCACGTTGCTACATACATTTTATTAATAGTTTTAAGGTCCTTGCTGCGTAAGGATTCCTAAGCAAGACTTTTTGTACCTAGCAACCACTTTCGCAGCTAGCAACCAAAATAACAGGGCACCTCGAACATTTGACTTTCGCTTTCGGGCCTGTTGGCGAGTATGTAAAGTGTACTTACGGGGGAGGGAGTAGGAAAAAATATAAATATACCTATATAGTGCCTTGGTAGATAGATAACCATATTTTTTTGCTAAAAAATTTTCCAAACAGCGTCAGTTAAACGAAGGACTTTTATTTATGCAGGTACCTACCAGCTAATGAATAAGTTCAATCTGAGACTCGACCGGTAACGAGGCAACAACAATAATTAGGAGACGAGATACAGTTTTGCGCGTGTCGGACTATGTTTCCGCTCCCACGCGCTGATTCGGCCATTTTCTCGCAACAATGGCGGATTTGCGTAATAGACCAGAGACTGGGATAGCCGCCTAGTCCAGTGGCGCACCGATTTTAGTATAAAATATACTGGCCGACACAGAAAATGCAACACCCAGTAATAATTTATATATTGCGGTAATTTCAATAATAGTCTCAAGCAACGATATACAGGGTGTCCGGTAAGTATGGGGCAATCTCACAGAAGCAGGTAGAGGACGTCAAAATATTACGATTGAGTTTGGCAACTACGGGTCAGATCTCAATAGTTACTGAGATACAGCGTTATGTTATGTTATGTAACTCTTTTTTTAATTTAATTATGGCAATATCTCCCAAACTAATAAGCTGAAAATGTCATTTTCGCCGTGTCTTACGGAGGGCGCCACTTGCGCTGTTTTTGGATCGTGCTTTTACTCGTAACTTTTTTGAGGTTATCTTTTTGGTCCTGCAGTTCCATCGTTTTAGCGCATCTTTTCATTGTGCAAGAAAAAGGTACTCTTGTTTCATAACGATCAAATCAACCGTTTGCGTTGAAATCGGCAAAATGTGCCCCAAAACACATGTTGACTCCAATATTCGAAACATAAAATTTTCATCTACCGCTTTCAAATGTTACAGATCAATTGTACATTAAAAATGATAGAAAAAATGCGAAATGATCATTGGTTAAAACACCATTGGTTTTCTTGAAATAGAGTGTCCAAATTTTGTCAAATTCAATCCTTTCCATTTTGAAAGCGAATAATTTTTGGTACATTGTTCATAGGGATTTTTTTTCACTTTAATGAAACATGAAAATATACAAAAACGAAAAGTTATTTTCAGAATTGAGATTTCTAACCAAAATAAAATAAGATAGATTTTTTTTAACCCAACTAGATATATGTATTTACATACTTGTCGTTTACAGTGTGTCCCAATTTGATATTGGACACCTCAGAAATATATGAAGGGCAAGGAAAACAAATGGCCTCTATTTTTTTATTGGTAGTCCCAAGGGAGAATATCTCATAGGCGGTGGTATTTGGATAGGGTAATTATTTCATGGCCTGCTATGATTTTTAAAAATAGCAAATTTTCAAGAAACCCAATAAGGAATTTTTTATGACAAAATGTTATTAAGAAAACTTGTTAAAATAAAAAACTGAGTAGATCTACAAAATTTCAAAAGTGTAGGCCTTCTTTGATTTTTAGCTTTTTCGCCTTTTCTCCCATTTTTTTCTTAGAAATGTGTCCTTTCTGGAGCTTTCACGTCAAAATATTATTAAGGAAACTTGATTATCGTGAATAAATAAAATTTTGACGTGAAAGCTCCAGAAAGGACACTTTTTTAAGAAAAAAATGGGAGATAAATCTAAAAATCAAAGTAGGCCTAGACTTTTGAAATTTTGAGAATAGTTTTTCATTCTGAACAAGTTTTCTTAATAACATTTTATCGTGAAAAAATCCCTAATGGGGTTTCTTGAAAATTTGCTATTTTAAAAAATCATAGCAGGCCCTGAAATAATTACCCCATCCAAATACCACCGCCTATGAGATACCTACTCTCCCTTGGGACTACCAACAAAAAAATAGAGACCATTTTTCCTTGCCCTTCATATATTTCTGAGGTGTCCAGTATCAAATTGGGACACACTGTATAAACAAACAACAACGTTTATTTTTATATAAATCAATTTTCTTGACCGTAGAGTGTATTTTGTTATTAAAATTCGTGAGTATCGGTCATAATATTTATTCTTTAAAATTTTATTTTACGACGTTTCGACAACTCAGTTGTCATCATCAGGTATTTTTTTAATAATAAAAACAAATCTTTTCCACATACAGACACATTAAAAATAGATTTTTAAAAGCTAAAATGAAAAATTGAATTTTAGTAGGTACATATCAATGCTAAAAATTATTATACAAGTTGAAAAAAGTAATAATACAATAAGGATATAAAAAGATTCTCTATATAACGGAACTTACCAAGAAAAGGCAGCTAAGTTTTTGTTTTAAAAATCATCGGGGTAGTAAAACATAAATTATTTTTTTGTGTAGATTACTTATTTGTTTCTAGAACATTTTTGTTTAATTATATTCATTTCAAGAGGCAGGACGAGAGACCAAAGAATAGTTGGAAATATTTAAAATTTGAAGCAGGCCAGTCTGTTTTTTTAGGTTTCAAAGGTAAAAAATATTGTGTATACAGTATGGTGCTTTATGGGTTTGGATAAGAAAATAGATGGTTATTTGTTTGTAGTTGTAAATTACACATATTATTTAAGAATTCATAATTAAATTATTTATTTATTAATCCAATTTCTTCTACCATTGCCAACCTAGTCATGGAAGAGTTAGAAAATAGCGTTTTAGAGAAATTAAAATGTAAACCTTTCTTTTATAAACGATATGTTGACGATTGCCTACTTTGTATTGAAGAGAAACATATTAACGAAACACTTAACACTTTTAATTCATTTCATGAAAGATTAAATTTTACTTACGAAAAAGAATCAAATCACTCTATAAATTTCTTAAACATTACTATTAACTACAATACTTCGGGTACTGTTGAGACAAATTGGTTTACAAAAAATGTTTGGTCAGGTAGATACCTAAATTTTGATTCCATAGTGCCTAATAATTATAAAATTAGCGTCATATACGCCTTAACTGATATGGCTATTAAACTTTCACACCCTAAATTTCATAAACAAAATTTAAATAAAGTCCGAAATATCCTACACAATAATAATTATCCTTTTTCTTTTTATAATAAATTTATTAACAAACGGTATCATATAATTAAATCCCAATCACAACTACCTCATAACAATTTACCAATGCAAAACAATAAATATGTTTCCATACCTTATATTAATGGCGTCTCAGAAAAATTAACAAAGATTTTTCACAACAATGGTATTACACTTGCACACAAACCTAATAACTTCTCAAAAAATTTTTTTACTAAACTAAAACCCCCTATTGAAACAAATAAATGTTCTAATTTAATTTATAAGATTGACTGTACTGATTGCAATGCATCATATGTCGGCCAAACTAAACAATACCTTGAAAAAAGAATTTATGAACATAAACTAAATATCAGAAACAACAATGAACACTCAACTGCCCTTAGTAAACATGCACTCGACAATTTACATACCTTTAATTTCAACAATCCCAAAATTTTAGATTTTGAGAATGATTTTTATAAAAGAAATGTTTTGGAAATGATAAATATCAAAAAACATCCTAATACAATAAACCTCCGTTCTGATACTAATCAGTTTTCTCACATTTACAATAATTTAATTATGAATTCTTAAATAATATGTGTAATTTACAACTACAAACAAATAACCATCTATTTTCTTATCCAAACCCATAAAGCACCATACTGTATACACAATATTTTTTACCTTTGAAACCTAAAAAAACAGACTGGCCTGCTTCAAATTTTAAATATTTCCAACTATTCTTTGGTCTCTCGTCCTGCCTCTTGAAATGAATATAATTAAACAAAAATGTTCTAGAAACAAATAAGTAATCTACACAAAAAAATAATTTATGTTTTACTACCCCGATGATTTTTAAAACAAAAACTTAGCTGCCTTTTCTTGGTAAGTTCCGTTATATAGAGAATCTTTTTATATCCTTATTGTATTATTACTTTTTTCAACTTGTATAATAATTTTTAGCATTGATATGTACCTACTAAAATTCAATTTTTCATTTTAGCTTTTAAAAATCTATTTTTAATGTGTCTGTATGTGGAAAAGATTTGTTTTTATTATTAAAAAAATACCTGATGATGACAACTGAGTTGTCGAAACGTCGTAAAATAAAATTTTAAAGAATAAATATTATGACCGATACTCACGAATTTTAATAACAAAACAACGTTTATAGCAAGTAAATTTATAAAAATATTCCTTTTAAATCTTAACAAAAATAATAGAATAGGCATTGTGTAGTCTATTTCAACTCAATAAATAACATAACCTTTCAATGTCAACAAAAATACTGGATTTGTTTTTAAATCTAAATATTTACAAAATAACCAAAATATGTACAAAATAGCAATAATAACGATAAAGTAATAAGGTAAGATAAAGCCAAATTTACAGGTAGCGATAAACTTAAAAAGCAACAAAATAAATGCAGTCAACATCATACCCATGTTGGGTATCAAATAGGTAATCCGCCATCTTGGAGCGGCGGCCATATTGAATTTAGTGTGAGGTCACTGACTTTATCGTTTTCTACTCTTCAGGCCCTCTCATTTGGTACCCATATTAAGGGGGTCGACGAAAAAAACATCATCCGCCATCTTGAGTATTGCATGTTGTATTGTCACCGTAACTAAACGCGTATGCAAAATTTCAGCTCAATTGGATGTCAGGAAGTGGTTCTAATTCAGCTTGCAAGATTAAAAGCAAGAATAAAAGCTTGTAAAATATGAATTATTACTAATTCTTTTGGTAAGTCGTTGTAAAATTCATCATCTATCGATTATGATTGCAATTACACGAAATTTATTATCGTACCATTAATTTTGAGAGCCTGCTTTCCGCGGTACGCCACTGGCGAAGCCCAGAAGTCCATTATTGCGTGGCATGCACGAGATTGCCGTACGAAAATCCATGCTAATTTGCTGCGAAGTGTGTTTATTAGTACGGCGTGCGTTGCTCAATTTTTGATTTATGGTTCGCTACTTAGATCCAGCTTGCGCCTTGCACTCCGGATTTTCCCAGGTAAGTTTCGACATTCGGACAGGTTGCAGGTTGCCCCACGTTGACCGCAACCGACAGAAATGATTGATGCCGAACTAAAAATGGGCCAGTAGGAGTAGGAAACCTAACTATTTTATACTTTGTGATTCGATATCAAAACTTCAATTTGCAGGTATTATTTTCATAATTAGTAGATATAAATCCATTCTTTTGAAATATGTATGTTGTAAAAACTACACTCTATTCAAACTAAATGCAAGTGGCGTGTAAACATTTACACGATGGAAGCACGTGAACAATTCTGAGGGCTAATACGAGGCAGGGCCGCCTTAAGGGCGATCTCTATGAATTTTATAATATAAAATATTAAAATGATATGCCACAGTATTAAGAACTTTAAAAGCACACTTATATGGCACACCTAGTCATTCACTTACCTGCAAATTTCTACCATTAACACAAATCGTAGCTCCAACAATTAATAAACAACGAAAGAATTATATCGGAAAAAAAATAAAGGTCCACTCGCAACTCAATACACCTCTGTAAGAAACACCGACTCGCTGCACTCGCCCGCCGGGTCAGACTTTATTGCCGGCTGGCCAATAGCAAGCCGATCACGTGCGTATCACGCTCTAGCCATGCAACAACTTGTGTTTATGTTTCACTTGCGTTTAGTTTGAATAGAGTTTAGGAGAAATTATACTTTTTAGTCCTATTTTATAAGGCCCTTGGGCCTTGCTTTATTAGTGAAAAGAAATTGGTTTATTATAATTGACCTAGAAAAAAAATATTAACTGCAATTTTGTTTTACCATATCAAAGTTATAAGTAAATACGTTGGTAGAAACCAAAAATTAAACATTTTGAAAAAACGGAAACTTGAGTTATCTCAAAAAACACCTATTTTTCGTTAGAAATTTCGAGCAAAAATGTAAACTGGATTTTTTTAGAGTCTTTAGGTAAAAAAACGAAATTAAACATTTTAAGAATATGGAAGTAACTTAGATCGACAAAGAGGGATAAAAATCGGATAATTTTCTATTTCGGCAAAAGCAAAAATATTAACTAAGTCTTTATTGCAGATGATCATTCCCTTTTACAAATAGAATGTAACTTATACAAAATTAAACATTTATCTGAGCCGCATGTACGTCAGCTGTCACTTCTCATTGGTATATAGACTAGGCAAAAATATTAACTGTTTTTTTTTTTGTTTAACTTTTTACAATATGTATAACTATATTGAATCATACATAGCGAAATTAAACATTTATTTACGGCGCATATAGGTCAACTGTCACTTGTCATTTCTTTAGGAAAACAAAAATATTAACTGTTTTTTTTTGTTTAACTTTTTACAATATAACTATATTAAATCACATATAGCGAAATTAAACATTTATTTACGGCGCGTGTAGGTCAACTGTCATTTGTCATTTCAAAATACTTCCGTTACCAATTTTTGTTTAATTTCAAAAAATTTAGCAAGACTTAGTATCCACTTACAAAGTTTAACAAAAATCAGCCAGTTAATAATTTTGCTCTAAAAGACAGCTTCAAATTTCTTTAAAATGCGATTTCCGGCGAAACAATATGTTTAATATCAGAACAAATTGTTAATACTTGATTTTTAAGGTAATTATAAATAATAAAACCGCAGTTAATATTTTTGCCCAACAAAATATTACGCAAAATGTCATTTTTACATCATTCGGATACTTGCGCAAACGTAATCTGTTTAATTTATCAATCTCAACTTTATACATATACCTTAGTTACTAATAAATGCAGCTTAAAATTCGCAGTTAATATTTATGCCGTCTTTATTACAACAAGAAAATGTATTTTTATAAAAAACGCCCATACGCGTATATTTATTTTGTATAAAAAAACAATTCTGACCTTCATTTATTACTAATATTTTGTGATGGCATGGCATTATAAAAATGCGGTTATGAATTTTGTCTATTCGGCGAAAAAGGGCAATTTCTGACAGTTTTCGGACTTTGACTTTGACTTTGGAGTAGGCTACTAATTTTTTGGAAATAAGTAGGCAACAATGCCATCTACCTTTGGTCGGTTGAAAATTAAAGAAGTTACCTATAGGGTTGTTTCACTAGTGAGACACTGTTTGCTTAATACGATATAAGAGAATATTATTGTTTAAACTAAAAAATATTTTAAACTAAAAAATGTAAAAAGCAAAAAAATATAAAAAGCAAAAAAATTTGTTACAAAAAGCAAAAAATCCCGTTGCAGCAATTTACGCAGACCAGTCTTCAATGGTGAAAAAACCAGAACGGAGGCTACTTTGAGGATTTTATCATGGATATAGGTATATTTTTATATAGGAAATCACTATCTTATGAAGGAAGATACTTAATAGCAACATAAATACCTACCTACTCGTAAATAAAAAAGTCTTCTTCACGACTTGGCGAGCATATCCTCAATAAATAACTTGTATCATCCAAGTGAATCAGCGATTAAAAAAAACATACAGCGTACGATCTTTTTGCTGCTTACCGATCTCAGAAAAATAAAAAACATATAGAAATGGCATCTGTAGATTGAAATGTTTGTAAGGGGTAGCACTTTTTATACTCTATTATTTATTTACTAGTTAAAGTTTAACAGCGTTGCCAATATATATAATATATATATAATGAAAAACTTATTTCGATAATCTTCAAGATCAAATTGCAAATAATAGTTTTGCAACAGTGGTTTCCGTTGTATGTAGGGACTAGGGACATACCTAATCAGTTGCAAATACGTTTGCTTTGAAGTAAATAATGGTAGAAGTAGAAAATGTATTGTGTATTGATGAGATAAGGTCTGCCTGACTAATAGGTGAATCTAGTATTTATAATTATCTAGACACTTATTAGGCAGTATTTATATACTACGTGTAGTACTTTAATCTGTGATACAACTAAGGAAACAATAATATACCTACAATTACCAATATCAATCGCGCAATCTGACAAACCTGCAAATCGGTCAAGAGTGTGCCTCACCTTGTGTTTGACGTAACTGGTGCTGTGTCTTTTAGAAGCAATTTTTCGCTGTTTTAAGTGTTTCTTAAGTATTCGTCGGTTTAAAATGCTTATATAGACAATTAAGTTATACGTTATGGGCAAAAAAGTTTATTGTTTGCAAATCAAGCAACTCACCAAAGGAGGTTACATATCATGCGTAAGTACATAGGCGTACCTAGTTCGGGGCACGGTAAAAGATACCAGAGGGAAAATAATTCTTAACATGGGTATCAAACGAAAGAGCTCGACGGGTAGAAAACAATAAGGCGAATGACGTCATAATAAATCTAATATGGCGGCCTTCACAAGACGGCGGATTGCCTAATTCTTCACAACATCCTCGACATGGGTATCAAATGAAAGGATTTGAAGAGTAGAAAACGACAAGGTGACTGACGTCATACTAAATCCAATAGGGCGGATGCCCGATGCCCCAAGATGGCGGACTAAATTTCTTTACCACCCTTCTGAGATGGGAATCAAATAGGTACTAAAAAAGCACAAAATAAAATAAATAATAAAAAAACCTTTTTAAAAACAAGTTTTTATTTAAGTAAGCCGTGTACTAAAACGGTTTTGGTTAACATAATTCAATGCCAAACTGCGACAAGCTTATCAATCAATCACTGTCCGATAAACTTAATTGGTACTTACTTTTACAGACATTTCGCGCGATGAGCTTTTTGATTTAAAAAGCTTGCCGCAGTGTGGCATTGAATTATCTTAACGAAAGCCTAAACTTATTTTATCCGTTTTAGTTCATTCATTTCATTAAATAGCTTGTTTTTAAAGTTTTTATTTTTTATTTTTTTTTATTGTGTTCGCCGAACAATCCCCAACTAGTAACTGTTAATAACATTGATAAGTTTGAATTTTAGAATTGACGCGTACTAGTTGTACCTGGGGTTACACTTCAATTTTTATAAAAAAAATTGAGATATAAAGGCAAATAGGTATATTTTTTCCTATTTTAAAAAATAAGAGGTGCGCCACTGCTTTGTAATCGTTAGCACCAGATCTGTCACCCGAACTGTAAACATTATTTTTTTTATTATGGGAACAAACTTGCCGAAACAAAGCCAGTTCTACGTTTTTTATTTTTCTGAGTTACCGATATACACTAAACATCCTCGATAAAAGAATCGTGATCTGATCTTTACCTATATACTTTTTATGGATGCATAGAGGCTGAATATAGTTGGATGATATACGATAAATGACTTGCAAATTTGCCAGATAGGTAGGTACCTACTTTTAGATACAGCTACTACAATGGTAGCAATAGTTATATACCTTACTTACTAATAAATGCAGCTTTAATATTTATGCCGTCTTTATTACAACAAGAAAATGTATTTTTCCAAAAAACGCCCACACGCGTATATTTATTTTGTATAAAAAACAATTCTGGCGTTCATTTATTACCAATATTTTGTGATGGCATTATAAAAATGCGGTTATGAATTTTGTCTAGGTTTCGTTATTTTTTACCGTAATTTCCCTGGCCTAATAATGGTAAAATTGTTACTTTGTCGAAAAAATTAAAAAATAATAAAAAATTAAAAAAAATATATTTTTCCGAAAACCAATCAGAAATATTGACATTTTTGATAACATTTTTGAAAGAAAAAGTCAATATTTCCTTGCACTTAGTCGTTGCCAGGCAACGGAAAGTAACTGTTAGGAAATATTTATTTTTGTACTGTAAGGAAATATTATTTCCTTACAGTTATTTATAAACTAAAAAAATGATTGAAAACAAGTTTTTCGAAAACAATTTTTACTACAAATGATCTTGATGTATTCGTTTTAGAGTCTGGTATGCCAACTAAAAGCTTAGATTGTAGGTCTTCTACATCTTGTAAGGTCATTTTAACTAACTCGTCCATTCTACAAGCTCCAGAAATACCAAATATTACAGCAACCTACAACAATAAATAAATATGTAAATAATCCGAATAAAAATTGAAGTTTTGTGACCTACCTTAATCATTAAATATTCTTTATCTGAAGTTTCTTGGATAAATTTGTTGATTTGTTCTTTAGTTAAAATCTTGGATTTTTTTGGCCTATAGCCTTCTGCCTGCCGTTTCAATAATGAACGAAGTTTTGGATATTTAGATATATCCACATCATGTCTAATTGCAAGGGTTGCCTTCAACATTGAACAGTTCGCCCACAAAGTAGAAGATTTCATCTTGGAACCTAGCTCCAAGAAGTATGCCATTACAACATTTTCTGAGAATGAACTTGCATTTTTATTCTTACGATATTCCATAAAACGATTGTATGCATAGTTATATTTTTCTCTGGATTTTGTTGGCAACAAATCCAAGGAGGCAGTATTTACTGCTTCCGTGAGTTCTGGGGGGGTTCCAGAAATGGAACAGTCATCATCACTCATCACTTTATACTTTTACTTTTGCTTTTTAGAACGTTCGAAAACGCGGAAAACACTATGGGAAAACGCCAAAAATAAACTTTTCATGCGTCAAGTTTGACAATTCAATATTACTTTGTTTCCATAGTTACAAAACAAATATTTCATGGCATCCTTTATTTGTGAATAAAATTAATAATGCTTATTTCAAAATTTTAACAAGTTGATTGTAATAATTTATGTTCTTTGAGTAATTTTCGATTTTCGGAAAAGTAGTATGTATACCTCGTAGGAAAAGCCACATTCCCCGACTCCGTATTGCCAGTCTCGGCTTACGCCTCGACAGGCAATCTTTACGGTCGTCCGGGAATGTTCAGCTTTTCCTACTAGGTACACAATGTACTATTTTTTTAACTCAAAAAATACAAAGATTATTGTGATATTATTGTGACGTCCGGATTTTGTCCGGATTTTCTCACAGGCTTGTCCTGGGTTGACAGGTTTTCATCTGGCAACCCTAATTACGGGCCATGCATCTGAGTACGTATGTACCTACGCCAAATGGAATTTTTGAGCACGCCCGACGTCTACAAATGTCCTACGATTACGTGGGCGTCGTCTGCCGATTTTGAATGATGCCACGCGGGCGGAGATCGAGGGATAAGCGCAGACCGTCTGCGGGCGCCCCACGGCTTGACTGATGTTGGCCAAGGACATGCCAACGTCATGGGAAAAGTCGAAGGAACTGCCTGGAACCCTTGGGCGTCGGAGGTTCGCCAAGGTACCTCGATAACTTTTAAAAAGTCGAATTCATAAATGTATCGCCTGATTTTCGACAAGATATGAAGCTAACTTCAGAAACCAGCTTCCTTTTGTGGTGTCGATTTGACCATCAAATTACCTCGCAGTTCAAAATATACAGGGTGTTCCTTAATGACATGCTAATACTTAAGGGGGTTATTCTTGGGCCCATTTTAAGAAAAAAACTTCATATGAACGTATGTCGTAAACGTCCTAACTTTTGAGATACAGGGCGTTAAAGTCAATTTTTTAAAATTGAATTTTGGCTATATCTCCTGAAATAATCAAGCTGCTGAACTGAAATTTGGCGCTGCTATGTTTTTGGGGATGGAGAATAAGCTGAAAATGTCAATTTCACCGTATCTCACAGAGGGCGCCACTTGCGCTGTTTTTTGATCACGCTTTTACGCGTAACTTTTTTGAGGTTATCTTTTTGGTCCTGCAGGTCCATCATTTTAGTGCATCTTTTCATTCTGCAAGAAAAAGGTACTCTTGTTTCATAACGATTAAATCAACTGTTTGCTTTGAAATTCCCAAAACGTTCTCCAAAACATCTGTTGACTTCAAAATTCGAAACATAAAATTTTCACCTACCACCTTCAAGTGTTACAGATCAACTGTACCATTTAAACTGAGAAAAAAATCCCTATTAACAATGTACCAAAAATTATTCGCTTTCAAAATGGAAAGGATTGAATTTGACAAAATTTGGACACTCTATTTCAAGAAAACCAATGGTGTTTTGACCAATGCCCATTTGGCATTTTTTTCAACATTTTGAATGTACAGTTGATCTGTAACATTTGAAAGCAGTAGATGAAAATTTTATGTTTCGAATATTGGAATCAACAGGTGTTGAGGGGCACGTTTTGGTAATTTCAACGCAAACGGTTGATTTAATCGTTATGAAACAAGAGTACCTTTTTCTTACAAAATGAAAAGATGCACTAAAATGAGGGACCTGCAGGACCAAAAAGATAACCTCAAAAAAGTTACGCGTAAAAGCGTGATCAAAAAACAGCGCAAGTGGCGCCCTCTGTGAGATACGGTGAAATTGACATTTTCAGCTTATTCTCCATCCCCAAAAACATAGCAGCGCCAAATTTCAGTTCAGCAGCTTGATTATTTCGGGAGATGTAGCCAAAATTCAATTTAAAAAAATGAATTTTAACGCCCTGTATCTCAAAAGTTAGGATGTTTACGACATACGTTCATATGAAGTTTTTTTCTTAAAATGGGCCCAAGAATAACCCCCTTAAGTATTAGCATGTCATTAAGGAACACCCTGTATATTGTAAAAGATAACATAAAAGAGGACATGAGACTAGTTATATTAATTAAATACTTACGTAAAAACAATATTTGTCTTCGCTTTAGAATAATTTTCATTAGAACTGCGTCAACATATACAGGGTGTCCCGTTAATAATGGTACACATTAAAAAAAATTAAATAAACTAAATTTAACTAAACTAAAATTTAACCTAACTACCGATCTACATCTCCCAAAATCATCGAGCTGCTGAAGTGAAATTTGGCACAATTCTGCTTTTGGGGATGGAGAATAGCAACTCTATATACAGGAGTATGCGCCCTTATAAAAAAAATGTTAACAAAAAAATTAAAACCGACTTCCAAAATTTGCCCGTATGCACACTCCACTAAAAATTAAAAAAAAATAACAAAAAATAACACCGACTTCACAAATTTGCCCGTATGCACATTTCAACTAAAATTTTAGAAATATTTTTCTCTTTCTAAATTGAGTTATCTTTGGAGTCGGTGACAGTAAGTTATGATGTATGTAGGATATGCTGTATTCATATCTAAATAGATTTAAATTCCTTGCCTTGACTGTCACCGACTCCAAAGATAACTCAATTTAGAAAGAGAAAAATATTTCTAAAATTTTAGTTGAAATGTGCATATACGGACAAATTTGTCAAGTCGGTGTTATTTTTTGTTTTTTTTTTTAATTTTTTGTGGAGTGTGCATACGGGCAAATTTTTGAAGTCGGTTTTAATTCTTTTGTTAATTTTTTTTTATTTCTTATTTTTTAGTGAATTATTATTTTTTTTTAATCTACGACGGTGTCATTATAACACATTTAGCATTGCCATTTGGATATCATTATAGCGTTCATAATAACACTCACTGTTATTATGAAGGCCATAGGGACATCCAAATGAAATGTGTCATAATGACACCGTCGTAGAAATGGTATTTAAGAAAAATCAAAAATATGCGAATAAAATCTATTTGGACCATCGTAGAGTAAATTTTGAATGATATTAGTTCGATACGAACATTATAATGAAACTTGTGTAACTAAACCACCCGACTAACGCCTCGTGGTGTAACGTTACACACATTTCATTGCAATGTTGTAACTGCAAATAAATTTATATTATTATTATTATTTTATTATTATTATCGACTTAGTCAAAAGGCATTCGCACTCCCTCTACGGGGAAAAGAGAATCATCGAAATCGGTTCAATATGAAATTTCATCCCCTATTTGTCCACCCTTAGGGGTGGAATTTTTTCTTCCAATTTAAATGAGACCATTCTGTAGGTATACTCTTTCAAATAAAAAAAGAATTGTCCAAATCGGTTTATAAATAAAACGGAGTTCTGAGGTAACAAACATAAAAAAAAAACATACAACCGAATTGATAACCTCCTTCTTTTTGAAGTCGGTTAAAAATATGGTTGCATTTCGCGCCCCCCCCCCCCTCCCGCCCATAAATACTGGCTAAGCCACTGGTGTACTCCTGTTGACCATTCAACTGTTTGAGGGAATTCCATGGCATACTTGACTGTTGACTCGCCAGATGCCTTTAAAATTCCTATTTTGATAAATTTTGGCATATTGCATGTAGAATAGAATTCCCTCTAGGTGTATTTTTTGATCAAATTTGTTATGTAGGTGTGAGGGTTCTGTTGTGTCCTGTTAACGCTGTGCTGCCAGATTTTAAACAGAAAAATCGCTACATGCATTTAGTGAAAATTGGGGGTATAAAAAGAACGTAGCCGGTCCTGGATTTGCATGTTGAATACGGTAAGAAGGTCAAAAGACGCGGTTTGAAAATGTTTCAAACAAATAAAAGGCCAGGGGAATATCTCCAAAAATAAAAAAATCATTGAAAAAATATTTTAACGGGTTCTTGAAGGGTAGGTACTACCTAACTTTTCGTGAATTTACTTTTTAAAAGCTTTTATTTAACTTGCAATGTATGTATGTATGTATGTATGTATGTAATTTGTTCGGGTGGAATCTTGCAACTCAATTTTGAAGCAGATATCTTCAACCGATCGAGCTGAAATTTTGTACACACGTTTAATTTGGATGACAATGCATGATTATATGTGTGACGTCATTCTAAATCCAACATGGCGGATCACCCAAGATGGCGGACTAGTTAAATTTCAACCGATCGAGCTGAAATTTTGTACACACGTTTAATTTGGATGACAATGCATGATTATATGTGTGACGTCATTCTAAATCCAACATGGCGGAACACCCAAGATGGCGGACTAGTTAAATTTCAACCGATCGAGCTGAAATTTTGTACACACGTTTAATTTGGATGACAATGCATGATTATATGTGTGACGTCATTCTAAATCCAACATGGCGGAACACTCAAGATGGCGGACTAGTTAAATTTCAACCGATCGAGCTGAAATTTTGTACACACGTTTAATTTGGATGACAATGCATGATTATATGTGTGACGTCATTCTAAATCCAACATGGCGGAACACCCAAGATGGTCATTAGAAGGTCTCCTCATTGAAGAGCTAGACTGTTCTAAACTAACCGGCAAACGACCTTGCAACAATGATGCGTTAACTGAGATGAATAGACTCAGACACCTGGCCAAACTAAAAATTACAAAATAAATTAAAAGTAAAAAAATATTTTTAAAAAAAGCTTTTATTTAAATGCGCTAAAAAGAATAAAATAATCTTTTCTTTTAAAACTTTTACTATCAACTTATAACGTCATTCCACAATTTATATGATATAAAAGCTTGTCGCGAGATTTAAGTTTTCAAACTAAGTAAATACCACTACTTAAATCTCGCGACAAGCTTTTATATCATATAAATTGTGGAATGACGTTATAAGTTGATAGTAAAAGTTTTAAAAGAAAAGATTATTTTATTCTTTTTAGCGCATTTAAATAAAAGCTTTTTTTAAAAATATTTTTTTACTTTTAATTTTTTGTACCTTTTCTTAGATATTTCAAAAAATGTAGGTATGCACAGTTTAAGTGAATTTAAAACATTTTTGATTTTTCGATGTCAATCAACAGTAATTAGTTGTTTGCAGAGACTGCAATAGCAGACAAAAAACGAAACTAAGCACAAAATGTGCAAATATGCATCAAAATTAAAACACTCTATCACTGTTTACTTTCAACTTCAATAAGTATAAGTTCATGGCCTTGCGAATCGCGGAACTCTACACGCCACGATCCACACACCTGTACTCAAGATATTGACAAAAGTGAGTCGCCTAGTCGCCACAGTCGCTAGAGCGCTGCGGTCGGTACTGTTCCTTCCTACCGCATACTTCCGCCACCACCCGACCATTGCTTTTATTCTGGGAATAGTTTAAGAATACCTTGAAGTAATTTTACTGATATGAGTTAGTTGCGGCCAAATAACTATTCACAAAAACAATCCTCCTAATCTCAGAACTCGCCCTCCCGTATAAGTAATCTGTAATTGAATTACCGGCGCATCTGATCGGCACCAATCTCAGACTAATGAATAAAGGGGACGAATTTGTTTTCAAATTTAAGTGAATTGTTGACAGGCATAGTTGTTTACTATCATCCCCATGTTTACAAATATTGGTCTTACTGACCTGCCCCAAACATGTTGTCACATTTAAGAGTAACAATAACTAGGAATATCATAAATAAAACCGTCAATTTCTTTAGTAGATGCATTGAACGTAAAATTGCCCCTACTTATAAAATTCAGGCGGAACAGTAAAGTAAAACAACCTTTTCGTGTTCAAGAAAGATTATGTAGGTGTTTTATTATTGACAAAATGGTTATAGTAGAGAACACCCATTACTCTTCGCACTAATCGGCAACGTTGCGGCAGTTTGACAGGGACCAAAGTTAGCGCTTGCTCAAATTGTTTGTTTTCCATTTTGTTTGTTTTGGTTTGTGCTTCGGTATTTGCTTAGTTTTACCAGCGAACAAACGCTAAATTCGAGTTTTTCGTGCGGTTCCAAGTTTAAAATATTAAAAAATAGTAAAAAGGTGCATACAGTGCAAGTGCCTTTCCTCTAAAGTGAAAAAAGAGAATATTTCGTTGTAAATACATTTATCTCTTTCATAAAGTGAGAGGGTTCAGCTTACTGTTTACATCTGTATAAAGAGGCTATAATGCGGTGTCCCCTTTATTCTTTAGTCTGAGGTCCCAATGATAAAGGCCTGCCAGATGGCGACGCGAAACGTCACTATACACGTCATCACAGGGAGGTCGGGAGGTGTTTTTTTTGTAGTTGTTTACGTTTACTTGTCTGGCGATTTTTTTGTTTTAAAGAACGTTTGTTGTGTGTTGGACTGTGTTTTTTTAGTGATATAGGACCTGGAGTTTTATTAATAAGGTTTTAGGTTGTGTCTATAGTTTCGGACTAATTTAAATCATGCCGTGGACGTGTTCCGTTCCCAATTGCAAGAGAAACTACAAAAGCGGCCCTAATGTGATCGCTTTTTCCTCCATAAAGACCCCATTTTAAGGAAAAAGTGGGTTAAGGCCATCAAAAGAGATTTTGTTCCCACACAGTTTTCCAGGGTTTTGGTTTGGACTGTTGTTGTTATACCTAACAATTTTACGTGATTAAACGTAACCACCTTGAAATGAGTAAGTTTTATGGTTTCATTTATTCGAATTTAGTTGTATGTAGGCAGGCAAATAAGAAATAATTGGCATTTCCGAAAATTTTACCGGTATATATCTAAATGCACCAAAAGCCCTTGAAAATGTGACTTTCACTCTCGTAGATTATTATCCGTGTTGTAAAACCATGAGCTATATATGTAAACAATCATTTTAAAGTGTTTTTGTTTACCAAATTTACCAAGTTGACACCTTGAAATTTGAATTTGGCGCCTTAGGCTCACCCCCCTTGGATGATTCATCGCTTTCAGCTGGCGGGTCTTGTTATTGCGACGGTGCCTAGTCACTGACAGCGTCTAGTGGCCGGCCAGTAAGTAAACTTAACAATCATGTCATACTGACCACTGCCAGGCTGTTTTGTTACTTAGAAAAAACAATAAAAAAATGAAAACGTGCAAAATATGGATCATACTGTGTGCTGGGCGTCTACAAATCACCCTGTACGTTTTACGACGCACGGTGCTGGGAAGACAAGACATAACCATTTTTTTTGTGTCGTCAACCAGCAATTGAACGTAATAACAACGTAGGCGCGCGCACCACCTCTAATGTTTCAATTTTTGCTGAAAGCCGAAACCCATAGGCCTCGTTGTTAATCTCCGTAATGGTCGGGCTAATAGCGGAAAATGATAGCCCTCCCAAAACACATAAACGCCGGGTCTTAATAGTTTTATAAAGCCGATCGGACGGGACAGATACCGCCGAGTATAATAACAGGCCTCGTCCTCCCTTGGTCGAGATGCGCGGCAATAAATGTCATAAAACTCTTCTTCTTCTCCTTCTTCGAAAGGAGAGGAGCGCGCGCGGCAGATATGATATCGGGGTCGCGACCCACGAGTTGGATTGTCGATTTTTGTATATCGGAGAAGACCCACAAGTAAATAAGGAGTGAAGAGATTCCGATTAATGAAAAACTGGTGGGTCATGTTTCTACAGAAGAGAAAAATATGGGGCTACAGCCCCCACCTTAGAAAATACGCCCGCAAACAAACGATAACGTATGTACAGTTCGAGCCTGTTCCCCGCGGTTTGTCCTATTATATAATTGTGCAGGACATTTTGAAAGGCGACATTTCGAGCCTTTCATCGGCCGAAAAAGTTGAAATGAAAACCTTTCGGAGACCAACTCCGGATTTACAATTATCTCAACCCGATAAAAATGCTAGCTATACAACGAGAACAAGCACAGACCTCGGAGCGCCACCAACTTGAGGAGTGCCCAGTTGTGGCCGTGCTGAAACCACGGCAGGCTTACAAGCGCCTATACACAATACTCCATTTATTAAAGCCTGTTTTACAAATAACATTTGAGATCCATGGCTTACTTTCAGAGATATTTTTGAAAAACCCGAAAACTGCCGAAATTTCTTCGGTTGGTAACTTTTTTGTATCATAGAAGATAGAATCCATGTCGTTAATATCATTTAATGGTAATTTCTGTAACTCGTCTCTAAGGCATGCTCCTGCAATGCCAAATACTGCAACTATCTATAACAATACACAAGTAAGTAGGTATATAAAGTTAAAACTCGGCCAAGTGCGAGTCGTATTATTTGCTGTTATAGCGGCCATACACCCTCTGTGAAAATTTCAAGTTTCTATCTATTACGATTCAAAATATACAGCCGTATAAGGCATAGTTGGTGTCCCGCGGGCTTTTCTAAATATTCTACGAGATTTTACATAAAAATACAGCGCGCCCGTACCTGAAAAAGTCACTCATGGAATAACAGATGGGCCTCTGAGCTCCCAAAGTCCAAAATCGGTAGGAAATTTGGAAATTCTCCACACCAAAACAATACCAAATAATGTCAGTCGATGTTTACAATAATCGGGCGTGCGCTTCGGCCACGACGTATAGCGTACGATCCCGGGGACCTCTCCAAATCGCGAAAAAAAGGCGGCCCAGACGGCCGAACGGCTTTTTCGATCGGGGTGCCCTCTGGCAGGTGGGAGGCCCGTATCCGTCGGCGGCCCCACGCGAAAATTGAACTCGACGGGCGCTCCCCCATTCAATCCCTAGCCATTTTTCCCGAAAAAAACGGGGGAAAAATGCCGGGGGCCGAACGGCTCTTCCGATTCGGACGCCCTTCAATAGGGTTGTTGCCCTTGACCTCGGACGGCCGTACGCCAAATTTGGGCTCGAAACATCGAAAACTGCGTCCTGTATACGAGAGCATAGGTGCACGTATTACTACACAGGAGCGGGGCCCATAACAAGGCCTATGGTCCGGCAGGGAGTGGATATGGGAGTGCGACAAATTAAATGCACTGTTTTGTTTTCCCTGTTTACTGCATTATCGAACTCGTCTATTTTGTAAATGAAATGCTGTAAACAATGGAGTACGTGGCCATGGGCGCCCATAGGGGGGGGGGGGCAAGGGGGGGCACGTGCCCCCCCCCCCCCTGGAGATTCTCAAAATCCCTTCACGTTATATTTTATATTATTATAGTTGAGGAAAAGATTATTTTCATATCCTTCCAGGTATACAGGGTGTCCCGAAATTAGCCTGCCATAATTTACCAGCGTGTTCTACGACCTAAAAAAATGAAAAAAGTTCCTATAAACATGGCCTTAAAAATTCCCCCTAATGGGGCTATACCCCCTAAAAGGGGCAGTTTCACAAACGGTTTTTTCCAAATTTTTCCAGAACGAACAAAGATAACATTCTGAAATGTACCTGTGTGATTTGACATTTGACGGGGTAGCGATAGTTAGACATTCTCAATCATAGGCGTCCTAAATGGGGGGTTAAGGGGTTAAAAATACCCTATATATTTTGTGTGTGCTTTTTCCCAAAATTTATTGCGAAATTATAAAATTTCAGGGTATTCTGCGAAAAAATGGTGCTCTTGTTGAACATTGATAGCGTGCACCGTTTTCGAGTAAAATCGTATTGGATTTTTTTTCTGAGGGCCATGAAAATGCGTATTAGAAATTAGCCTGCCATATTTTACCAGCGTGTTCTGCGACCCAAAAAAATGAAAAAGTTCCTATAAACATGGCCTCAAAAGTGCCACCTAAGAGGGCTATAGCTCCCGAAATGGACACTTTGGCAAACGGTTTTTCTAAATATTTCCAGAACGAGCAAAGATAAAATTCTGAAATTTGCTATGTGACATACCTGGGAGAATAAACCATGAAAAAAGCGCAGAAAAAATTTTGGGATATTTTTAACCCCTTGACCCACCTCATTTGGGACGCTTATGATGAAGAATGTCAAACTCTCTCTACCTGGGTAAACGTCAATTCTCACAGATATATCACACACCAAATTTCATAATTTTATCTTTGTTCGTTCTGGAAATATTTAGAAAAAACCGTTTGCCAAAGTGTCCATTTCAGGGGCTATAGCCCTCTTAGGGGACTTTTTTGAGGCCATGTTTATAGGAACTTTTTTAATTTTTTTGTATCAAAAGACATGGTGGTAAATTATGGCAGGCTAATTTCTAATAGGCATTTTCATGGAACTCTGCAAAAAATTTTCAAAACGAGTTTACTCGAAAACGATGCATGCTATCGAAGTTCAACAAGAGCACCTTTTCTTCGTAGAATACCTTCAACTTTCATAATTTTGCAAGAAATCTGGAAAAAAGTTTACAAAAAAAAAATTGGGATAATTTTAACTCCTGACGCCTATGATTAAGAATGTCTAACTATCGCTACCTCGGTAAGTGTCAAATCTCACAGGAACATCACATACCAAATTTCATAATTTTATCTTTGTTCGGTCTGGAAATATATTTCTAGAAACCCGTTTGTAAAATTGCCCCTTTCGGGGGCTATAGCCCCATTAGGGGGCATTTTTGAGGCCATGTTTATAGGAACTTTTTTCATTTTTAGGTCGTAGAACACGCTGGTAAATTATGGCAGGCTAATTTCGGGACACCCTGTATAAAACAAGCCCCTGAAATATTTTATACAAAATTTAACTGGGCCACAATCACATAAACCAATTATCGATTCAGAGCTAGGCAGTTCTAAAAAGAACAAGGTTAGATGAGATAATTTTGCCCCCCCCCCCCCCTAAAATATTTTCTATGGGCGCCCTTGTACGTGGCATCACTCACACAATAACCAAGGTTATTTCTCTGAGCATCACTCAAAAGGTGTTGGCTCTGTTTACTTTTGTGTTCTTACTTCTATCCTCGGTTGTTTCTGCGAGGGGCCGGCGTACGATCGCCGCAAAAAATCGCGGGCGGCGGCGGGCCGCCGAAAGAAAGGCGCGTCGGTCGCAGTCGCCGGTGGAAATAAACAAACGGCGGCGGCCGGACCGCCGCCGTCCCCGGCCCCCTTTGATCGCATTTGCATGGGTCGCGGGCGGCCGCGTATATGGAAATCGCCGCCGCCGCCGCTTCTCGGAAGCCCGATGCGCTCCGATAAGGGCCGTCCGGGATATCGATGGGTTCGGGTTGTGGGCCCGGGGCGCTCCTTCGATTGTCGCAAGGCTCGAGCCGCTTCGGCTTCGACCGACTCGTTTGTAGGTGCCTACCCAAGCAGCATTAAAGTTGCGGTAACTGAGATGGGAACTTTGAATAAGTAGTTATTACGTAATTATTACTTAAAAATCGACTTATTAGTTTTTATTACTTACATTGAGAAAGTATGAGTAATTAGGTACGTGGTAATTATTACTACAAGTTGGAAATTTATGGTTTCAGTACCTCTAAGTAGTTTTTGAAGTATCTGGAATGGAATTGTTACTATGCAAAATTACGTTAAAGTCACGTTAACTCTAAAGTTATATTCAATGGTCACAATTACTTTGTTGTGTTACTTGTTTACCACTTTAAAGTTTTCATTACTTTATGGTAACGGTGAAAGTAACTTCTACATCTTAGCGACTTTAGAAATACCTCCAAAGTTAAGGAACTATGTAGTCATATTTAAAGTGAAATTAATTTTCCCGCTACTCGAGAAAACTACTGTATGGTAAGTTTTACTTCTCACTCCATTTTAAAATTACTAGAAAGTTCCAATTACTACAAAAAAATACTTTAAAGTAATTGTTACTTCTATAGGGACCAAAATGGAAACTACATTTAGTTTCTTACAATCGTTTAAAGGATTGGGTCGTTTTTGCGAAGTGATGAAAATGTCAGCCATTAGAAAGAAGAAAAATTATAGACACACATTCACATTTTATAGAAAATTAAAGCAGCAGTTGGATGAAACGAATCGAAACACGAGCACCTGTCTTCAATACAAAATTACAAAACGCTTCTCTTGAGTGGCTACAATTTTAAATATCGACATTTCGAAATATAGCACAAAACATACCGGCTGAAAATAACACTCTCATATAAAAATTATAGGTTAAAGTTCCAAATGAGACCTAGTAGTAGCATTCGGAACTTAAACGAGACTTCTGGAACTTTGAAGTTCTCTTGTAGTAATCGGGACTTTAGAGTTTAAAATATCTAAAACAAATTTTCGTCTTAAAGGTAGGAATTACCTTAAAGTGAAAAAAGTCTAGTTGCCGTTACTACCAGTTAAGTGGCAAAGCCTTCAAACACCCATTTTAAGGTAAATAATACTTACAAGTAATTACTGAAAATTACGCCATACTTTCTCCATTATTATCAAATGTCAATTTCCTTGATACTGAAATAGTTATTTCTTCAAAATTGAGAAAATTGAGCAAAAATGAACTCCTATAACTTATAGAAATATTAAAAAAGCATTTTTCAGCATTTTTAGGTAATTTCGCACATTTTCGTAATTTATCCTCCCGATAAAAAAGTGTTAAAACATGCATTTTGAAAGGGCGCGTTGTTACTTTTCAATCTATCAACGTCATATTTGACAGAAAATTTTCAATCGTTTTTTCTTGAATCTAGCAACGAGAAATAAATCAGCAAATTAATACCTTTCTTATACCTACCATTATTCATAGATATAAATATTACGTACTTCCATTTTCCACGGTTATTGAAAAATGACGGAAGATGCTGGGCTAGAATACTTTTTAGTTATTTAGACAAAGACAAAGCAAGGACGCGAATGTAAAGAAGCAAACAAATCCAACAAAGTAGCGGTGACCACGCTGCTACGTCTCCACCACGTTGCCGGAACGTAAGCGCGTCGTAGCGGTGTAAGTTGCTAAGTGGTCGCCGTTACGTATCTATCACCCTCAAAATGTTCCCCATTTTGGTCGCAGGGACGTAATAGGAACGTAGTAATTACGTTCCTATCAGTAGTAATCACAACTTTAAAGTTGCAAACAAAAGTCGCCGGAACGTAACGGCGACTAAAAATGCTGCTTGGGATACCAATGACGTCAAAACCTATGGACAGGTTTGTTTTGATAAACGCTTGACGCCCGGAACTAATCACAATCTAAGCGCTCCATTAAATTATTCCGAAAATGTCGCGAGATTGTCAGAAATTGCCCCTTTTTGTCGAGCCGTAGCGAACTTATTTCGACTCTGGGCTGGCGTCGTTAGACCATCCCCGAGTCTTCAGGTGAGGTTCCGATGCTTCCGGCGCCCCCAAACAAGAAAAAACATGCGATATCTAAGTGTGATTCTGGAGGAACTAAACCGGGAATCACCGGGTGTATTGTTGGTTGATGTCTTTGTTTGTAGCATGTTTTTAGAGTAGTATGGATATATTTAATCTTGGAGTTATAATAAAGGGCATTTTAACAATGGGGCACCACGTCTATAGGTATTGACGTCATTGTTGCCTGTAGAGTGTAGGTACATACAACCTACTAGCGTTGGGTGAAGACTAGGGTTCCTTGACACAACCTTCTCAAACTTACAAGCCCCGTGCAAACATCTGGCAACGCCGCAGCGGGACGGTTCAACCGATCTATGCAGTACCTGTGGCAGTACAGAGCAGTCTGCACTTTGGCTTAGTTTATCTTTTGTAATAAACGTTCAACCCTCTTTTTAATTATAATTAGATACATTTGTGAACTTTGTTTCAATAATTGGGTACCTAAGTAAGTAGGTAAGTTTGTTTAACAGACAATAAAAGCACCAACAAGTGACAAAATATACACAGAAGTATAAGTATTTATAATAAGTACGATTCCTGGTGTGTATAGGTACATTTTCGACAAATAATATGGTAAATTTGGGCAAATAGAGGGGACTACATTTTATTGTAAGTCGAATTTTTATGAGAATTTTTCGCAAAGTACAGCGTACTTAGTACGCCATGATGATTACCTATCTTTCCTTATGGTTAAATTTCATAAAAATACAAACAAGCGAACAGAGAACAGCTTGTTGTGAAGAAGAGTAATCTCTTCTGATTGAAATGGCAGTTTTTTAGGGTCAATTTCATAATACATCCAACTAAATTATCTTTTGACTTTAGCATTAGGTAAAGAAACTATACTAAACATTGGTTGGATTGTTAAAAAGTTCCTTTAGTTTTAAAGGGTACTTTAGTTTGTCTATGCACTTCGCCCTTAATCATTTTATTCTTAAATTTTCGTCATTTGGAAAGCCCAAAACGAATACAAGTTGACCGCTTGCCGTCAATCAAAGAAAACCTTGCTACTTAAAGTTATTATTACGATTTGACTTACAGCCAGGTATATAACTAAGTTCTAGCTTCCCTCTTCCCTCGACTGTTCTAGGCATCTTGAGGCTTGAAATTGTAAAGAAACGATTCTTCACATCGAACTTTTAGAGAAACGTTTCATTTTTTCACAAACATAACGAATTTATAAAAAAGCTGTCGCCAGCACTTCGGGTTGACTGTTTCCACCCAGAGACACACTGCCTCGACGTAGCAATCTGACGACGATAGCACTGCCCGCTCTACACAAATTAATTCTGGTAAATTTCTTGTAAAATCAACTGACAGGGAGTGACAGGCCACGTCGCGCAGACCCGCAAGCCATGTTGTCAGCTTTCTCAACTTCAGGGCTTTCCTAGAGTGGCTCTGAGGTAAAGAAAAAGATGTGGGATATTGCCTCATAGGCTTTAAAATAAATTTTTGAGAGAGTAATCAAAGCAGTATGAAAATTTGACACTAAAGGATGACACTGTCATTTTAACTTTAAAATAATTCATGAAGATTATAAAATATGCGCTTAAACCAGGGATTCTTTAAAATAAGGGGACCCAGCAAGTCACAGTCTATCGCATAGGAAAAGTGAAGCCTTGAGGGGAAGTTTGTTTTCAGTCGACACAAGGGGGCTTGCACAAAGTTATGTCATATGTCAGTGTCCAGTGTCGAATATTCACCTATGGTTATCTCGTTATGAAATAATGAATTCAGTTATAAATATTATCTTAAAATCGCAGAAAGTTAAGTACCCTAATAACAAGAAATATTAATAATCTTTGAACTGATTTACCTTTTCTATGCAGTATAGAGCAGACCACATTTTGGCTTAGTTTATCTTTTCTAATAAATGTTCAACCGTCTGTTTAATTATAATTAGATACATTTGTGAACTTTGTTTCAATAATTATTAGGTACCTAAATAAGTAGGTGCGTTTGTTTAGCAGACAATAAAAACAGTATACTAACAAAGTATAGACAGAAGTAAATATTTATAATAAGTACGATTCCTGGTGTGGATATGTAGGTACATTTTCGACAAATAATATGGTAAATTTGGTACATTTTGTTGTACGTCGAATTTTTGTGAGAATTTTTCGCAAAATGTGCCATCAGGCAAATGATGATTACCTATCTTCCCTTATGGTTAAATTTTCATAAAATACAAACAACAAGCGAACAGAGAACAGCATGTTGCGAAGGAGAGTAATCTCTTCTGATTGAAATGGCAGTTTAGGGTCAATTTCATAATACATAACATTAGGTAAAGAAACTTTTGCAACAATACTAAACATATGGTTGGATTGTTCGAAAACTCCTTTAATTTTAAAGGATACTTTAGTTTGTCTATGCAATTGGTCCTTAATATTTTTATTCTTAAATTTTCGTTCTTTGGAAAGCCCAAAACAATTACAAGTTGACTTCTTGCCGTCAAGCAAAGAAAACCTAGCTACTATTATTAAGATTTGACTTGACTAGCTTCTCCCGACGGTTCTAGGCATCTTGAGGCTTGAAATTGTAAAGGAACGATTCTTTACATCGAACTTTTAGAGAAACGTTTCATTTTTTCACAAACAAAACGAATTTATAAAAAAGCTGTCACCAGCACTTCGGGCTGTCTGTTTCCACCCAGAGACACACTGCCCCGTCGTAGCAATCTGGCGACGATAGCACTACCAGCACTACACAAATTAATTCCTGTAAATTTCTTGCAAAATCAACTGACAGGGAGTGACAGGCCATGTCGCGCAGACCCGCAAGCCATGTTGCCAGCTCTGTGGCTCTGAGGTACAGAAAAAACATGTGGGATATTCTCAGAGGCTTGGGTATAGGAAAATTTTGACACTGTCATTTTAACTTTAAAATAATTCATGAAGATTATAAAATACGCGCTTAAACCAGGGACTCTTTAAAATAAGGGGACCCAGCAAGTCACAGTCTATCGCATAAGAAAAGTGAAGCCTTGCGGGGAAGTTTGTTTTCTGTCGACTCCAAGGAGACCACAAGGGGGCTTGTACAAGGTTATGTTAAACGTAACGAAGAAATTAAAACGTATTCTTATAGAATTTTTCCCGAAGAATCCAAACATGGCTGGAGGTGTGGGAAGGGAATGGCGGATATTCGAGTTTTACAGATTAAAATTAATATCAGCGCCTTCACCAAAAGTCTAAAATATCGATTAAAACATTTAAATTCAACCTTGTTATTTTAAACCCTGATTTATTTGTTTGTGCCGGTAACAAATAAATTAAATAAAACTACTTAGGTAATCACAAGTTTTATCTTTGGCAAATTCTTTCAGGAGAATTTCAATAATTTATAAGAGCTCTCTCTTCTTTAGAAAATATGAATATAATATATACAATGTATATAAAAAATGCTGTTTTATTTTTGTTCGTGAGCATTATTATGGTTATTAGAAACAAATTACAGTCGACCCGAGATGATATCTTTGTTGAACTGTTTCCATTTTTTCTTAGTTCCGTATAAAACTAAACAAGACCGGAGGAACAGTTAAGTTTTAAGTAATGTGTGAACTTCGAGTTAATTGCGAATTAAAATGGAGTTCCTGCAGAAAATTAACAGTATCTCCTGTGCGGGCTTAGATTAGATTGCGGATAAAATCGCCAGCACCAAAGCTTGTTTCGAAATAATTTTTAAAAAGTCGATTTTGATTTTGTTACTATGCCGTAATTACGTTGAATTCTTCTACAAAATGTCACTTTTCATACATAAGTCGAATCGTTATACAGGGTGTTTCAGACCTAAATACAATAATTTTAACCACATACTGAGAAAGATGTCTAAATGCGGAAAATCGAAAAAAAAATTTGTTTGGAAATATTTTAGAAATAATTAAATAATTTTAATATTTCCCCTAACGAGCCGCTCAGTTTTATTACCGGCTAGACGCTTACCCAAGACGCGAGGGAGAGGCAAATTCGTTTCAGGTCTTCCTTACGACGTTGCCAGCTCAATATTTTTTATCTTTTCAAGGTATCTACTGATTTATCTAAATGTGCCTACCTTTTATTATCTCTTAGGATAATAATCGCTGATAGCAAATGAAAGGTGGTTTAAAAACTATCCTCCTCTGGTAAGTTGAATGGTAACACCTCGGTAAGACACGCACTCACATTCGCACTTGCCATGTTATCACAAAACTCCCGGTTTCGAAAAGAAAGTTCGGCGGCACGGCCGCGCCCGGACGATATGGTACTGCGGTTTTCCACGGCGACCACCGACGGAATTTAGACCTCAACTCGCCCTGCGTCCGAGGGGAATTGTAGTACCTTCTCCGCGTACCTTTTCGCGTTGTTGGTTTCTTGGTTTCTAATGGCCGACTCTCCTGCGCGGTCGCGCTCTGCGCTCCCTCTCGATGTGGCGACTGTCGTTTTGCTCGCGGTGCGACGTTGCCGATACAGTTCATTCATTGTCTGATTTTTTACTACTAGCTATTTATGTATTTATTACTATGTACAGTGAGTGTCCTCCGGCAACAGGGATAATCTTTAGCAAACAAAAAAATAAAGGCACAAAACTCGGCGCTTAGTTAAGGTTTTATCGTTGACTGAAGGTTTAAATCTTCACCCAACGGTTTTATGTTTTAAGAGGCGACACGATAACAACTAAAAACTAAACTGGCATACGGCAGATGGATACATGATCGCCCCCTCTCCTGCCGCACGGAAGGGCCGCCTCCACCGCCTGATTTCATTAGTTTAATTGAATTGGCCCTTCATAAATGCATAAATGGTAAAATTACTTAAAAGTAATTAAAATCGGGGAATACCAGCTAAAACCGGCAACACTGCACGTCGCCCCATAATGTAGCTTCTGGCCGGCCCACTTCGCGGTCGTTACCTCGCCAGTGGCGTCGTTATTGTTTGTAAAAAATAGCTTCCTGAAAAAAAATTCTGGCTTTATTATTGACTTTTATTTTTTTTAATTGCGGATTCGTAATAAGTTCAATTTTCTCCGCATGTGGTTAAAATTATTGTATTTAGGCCTGAAACACCCTGTATTATGTCTCCAAAGCCACATATCCCACCATTTATAAACGATCATATTCTTTATCTAAATTTTCAAACTGATGTAAATTTCTAAAATTCGAAAAATCCCATTGGCGCAAACCGCGCACGTCCCATCGCAGCAACCTTGCCCAGAAACAATGAAGGGGGGTTCCCACAGGTAGACGCAAGAACGGAAGCGGCTTAGGCCTCCCCATGCCCCCCCCCCCTGAGGGGAGCACTTCTAATTGGGATCCCGCGAGGGGTCATTAAGAACTCTTCTTCTTCGGTGATTGCTCGGCAATTTTCTAGGTCATGGCGCGAACCCTAACCTCAACTGCATTTGTAATGATATTGTTATAATATTATGTTGACTATTTACAAAGATATTTTAAATAATCACCTGATTTGCACACGAAGAAATAGTACACAACCAATGACGTCAGAACCTATAGACAGGTTTGTTGTGATAAACGCTTGACGCCCAGAACTAATCACAATCTAAGCGCTCCATTAAATTATTCCGGAAATGTGGCGAGATTGTCAGAAATTGCCCCTTTTTGTCGAGCCGTAGCGCACTTATTTCGACTCTGGGCTCGGAGGCTGGCGTCGTTAGACCATCCCCCGAGTCTTCAGGTGAGGTTCCGATGCTTCCGGCGCCCCCAAACAAGAAAAAACATGCGATATCTAAGTGCGATTCTGGAGGAACTATAACCGGGAATCACCGGGTGTATAGTTGGTTGATGGTTAACTTTCTGTCTTTGTTTGTAGCATGTTTTTAGAGTAGTATGGATATATTTAATCTTGGAGTCAAAATAAAGGCAATTTTAACAATGAGGCACCACATCTATAGGTTTTGACGTCATTGTACACAACTGATAATCAATCTATAAGGCTTATTTGCACTATTTCTTAAAATTGTATTCCATTTTACAGTGTCATATGACTTTAGTCAGGCTGCCATGTGTTTTGGAATCATTGAAAAAATATTAATAAACACAAAAGTAATTTATATTTTTACAAAATGCCAACCAACAAATAAAAACAATTTAAATTGTTGGACCTTTATCAATAAAGTCACTGTCTGAGATGATACATTTTCTGTGCGTTTCTTGTTGTGGCACACCAGCCACCTTAACTCATATTTATGGACTTACTGACTCTCAGGCTTCTGTATTTTTAGACTTAGTTCGTTTAGTATAGTGTCTGGGACAGTTTTGATATACTCGATTTTTGACCCCAAAAAAATTCATTTATTTGAGATGGCACAGAGAAAGACACTCTTTATATTTTCTATTGGATCTTTACACATCAACACTTTGAGTGGTCCTGTTGACCATTCAACTATTTTCAGGGGAATCCATGGCACCCTGACTTGCGAGATGCCTTTAAAATTCCTATTTTGCTCAACTTTGACACCCTGCAGAATCGAACTCCCTCTATATTTTTTGTTCACATTTGGTACGTGGGGGTTTTAGGATGTCCTGATAAACACTGAAGTGTCACATTTTAAATATCGTCATTTTTTACTGGAAAAAAATTCGTAGTAGGCCTTTAAAATTGAGATTAAGACCTGAAATCTTGCACCAAACTAAAAAAAGAGTTTTTTGTGACCTACCTTTAGAAAAACACACGGTTCAAATCGGATGAAAAATAAAAATTTTACGTGGGTACTTCCATCTGAAATGGGTCAGCCTGTATATTGGAAAAATGTAGAATCTAAATTTGTGGTTTTCAAAATTTAGTGTAAAAGCCCCGTTTGTTATACCTTTAGCCATAAAACTGAAACTACTATTAAAAACTCATATGAAATAAATTTTAAAAAACGCCTGGGGCAGCTATAAAGTAATGAGTTGAATTAATCGCATTTTTTTCTGCGCTATTATTGCATGATTGCGTATTTTCCATTGAGGAAAACGCTGTAACAACCGATGAATATTCATATTAGTAATGGCTTGTGACGATGCTGTAACGGAACTTTTATTTTTTCTCAGGATAGTTTCTAGAACAAAGGATCTCAGCTGTGCAGCGTATATTTTTGTAGTAGACTGTTGCTTTTACTGTATGTTTTGCTTTCACGAGTTTTATTATGAACCAATACTAATCACAAAACACTAAAGGTAAGTATACAGAACACTAGGGTTCCTTTAATAAGAGTTGGTTGTTGCATACAATTAATTGTCATCAACAAATTTAAGTTATTGGTTTTGCATATTTCAGCATTTATTTTATATTTAGGATTTATTTTACTTACCTGTTAAGGGCACGGGCAAATAAATCATGGTTTAAAATAATAGGTAAATGGTTGTTTAATTTAAAACGTTTGTAACGCCTATTTTAGACTTTTGGTGAAGGCGCTGGCATTAACTTTACTCTGTAAAACTTGAATTCCCGCCATTTCCTTACCACACCTCCATCCATGTTCAGTTTTTAAAATATCGTGATGCCAGCTGATGAGTTTTTAGACAGACGGTTTGACAGTTCATTAAAAATGTCCAGTTCGTCGAAATTCATTTGTTTCATGGCCACCTTTAGTTTACTATTACAAATCCAAACAACTTAAGGAAAACGCGACTGAATTTAAGATGCCAACGCCCCGACGGGCACTATGCGAACTAACTATATGGGCCATTGTCACCTCTAGCTTTGGGCACACTTTGGGTTGTTCTTTGTTCTTGTCGTCTTCTATATATTTTGTGGTCGTCTTCATAAAGTTATTTGGTTATTAGGTGAAAGTTCCCCCCGACAATCGGCGCCCGCCGATTGTGGGGCAAAAACAGCGGCCGGGCCGGACGTAAACCGACACAAGTCTTTCCAAATTTCGGATTTTCCGCGGGTTTCCGCGAAGTTTCGATGTTGCAAAAGGTGCAAAATAGTGTGGTGATCAGTTTGAGCTGCATATAGTAAAAATTCATCCGGATTATAACCACAAATATCGCCATGAAAAGTGAGGTGTCAAAGGAAATTTGAAAATTCATTTTCTCGGAAACTACGCCCGAGCACCAAAAACTAAGGTCAGATTCGTGTTCAGGGACCCCGAAAATAGGGGGGTAGCCAAAATTTAAAAAAAATCGGGGCAGACATACACCGCGGGAAACTGTAAGTACTTACCGGTTATTATAAAGTTTAAACATTGTTGTTTATGATTTATGTAATTGCAAAGGCAACAGGCAACTAAAAATGAACTAAAAGCAGAATTCGAAATAGAGAACTTTGTTGGTTACTTAAATTAAATTGATTCGAAACTTGTTCCATCTCGAAAATGTTTTCAGGAACAAACGAACAAAAAATGTTTAGGTTAGGACCTCGGCGATCGAATCAAGACGGTTTTTCGTCCGAATCTCGCACTAAAACTTCGTAATTACACTGCATAACACTTTAGCATGTTCAAATTCCACTTCTGATAACTGTGGTAGGCCTTTTGGGCGTGGTAATCATAATAAAAATCACATTTTACTTGCTTTATTTCATTTTCTAACAACTCTTCTTTAACTCTTCTCTCTTTTTTGGCACAAGCGTGGCGGGAATATTTAAACATTTGAATTCAACTGTTGTTATTTACCACATTATTATAATAGTCAACTTTAGAAAATAAAGCTTTTTTGACTGATTTTGAACAAAACAGAAAACATATAATATACGGATCAACAAAATGGTATGGCTCATAGACTTAGTTTAGCATTGAGCCTACAGGGGGCGTATTTCTTATATTCAATGGCGTAAACCCACCTTCTGTCAGTCAAAATGTCACTTGTGGGGCATCGTTGGTTTCAGTGATTCGAGAAGAATCCGAAACTTGCATAATATACAAAGGGTTCCATTTAGAAACAAAAATAAATGTCACTTCCGGTATAACCGGAAGCGGAAAAATGCATTTTTTATACGTTAATAAGTGACATTTATAAAGTAACATGAACGTGCCAAATTTCAAAATTGTATCTCAAAAAACAGGGGAAAAAAGTGGGGTGTACCATGGTTCAGTACCACCCTGTATATCTTTTATTCGTATAATAAATTACATTTATGTAAGTTAGGAATAAGACATTTAGGGAATGTGAGGCATGCTCGTAGAAAAAATAGGCACCTAATGTATAAAAAAAATATTTTTTGTCGAAACAATTCTTACTGAACGAAACTTGCGATGTGGAAGCAATAAAACCAAGGCACGCTTGACTCGGCTCGACCCTACTTCCGGCGCGACCTCTGCACTTCCGGTCACCACACGGCGTTCCCATGGCCTGCTTGATTCTTGCACACACGCCATCGCAGCTTATAATAAGTTTGCTGTAAGTAGGAGAGCGCTATTATAAGTAGACTAAATTAAGTAATATCTGGTTAGGTACAGCTACTTTACATTTACTTGCTTCAAATGGAAATTTGAAGAGAAGTTGTAGATAACAGGCGATTTCTTTAGGAAAAGAAAAGCAAGTAGTGGGACGAAATAAAACGTGAATATGAGAATAAAAAATAGAGTGTACACAGAATGTTTTTGTCACACGTTTCGTTGTTAAACCGACCATATAGAGACTAGTAACAACAACACTATTATGGCGACATGTAGAGCGCAGAATTTAATGTTTTTTGTCGCGTGTTTGAGTTGTTAGTTTATAGTTTACTTTCCCTATGAACTCGCTGGCTCCTCTCCGTGGATGGTTTGCCTCCGATTGCTCGGAAAAAACAGGCTAAGCACGAAAAACGACATCAGTTGTCGGTATTTTAAGAGATTAGGACTTGGAAAGAAATTTAACAGTTTTTTATGATAGGTATACCTATTTAGTATAAGACGAGAAAAATATACCTAATGAGTTAGGGTAAATGTGTACAAGAGTACGCACTTAGTGAATAAGATACAATAACTTTTACATTTTATACCTGAAGGCATGTTTTTACGTTTTGTTTAGGTAAGTGATTGTTTTGTAACACGTTTTCAACCATTTTTCTTGTATATTGTTATATAAACCTGAGATTTAAAACTTTATTGCCACTTCTGCAAGTGCGTACTCTTATACACACATTTGTATAAGAGTCCGCAGATGAATGTCTATGAGTACGCATGTTATAGTTAGCCAGTTGTTAGAGATTATATAATTAAGCAAAACTAAAACATAGGCAAGTACATTTTATTTACTGAATGTATATGTGCATTGGGCATATATAAAAATAAAGGGTGTTATTTAAGTAGGTACGTAGCCAAACTTCAAGGGGTGATTCTTTGAGTGATTTTAAGACAAAAAGTTTATATAAACATAGGTCCGGTATCGCTTAGTGTTCAAAATGCAGGGTGTCAAACAAAAATCTTTTTTCAACAACATCTTAATAATCCTGTAGCCGATTTTGTTTAAATCTGGCAGCCTTATTTACGGTAGAGAGGGGTTAATTTAGCCCTAAGTAGATTCAAATTATTAAGTCCAGTGGCGTCCCGGGGGGCACCGTGACAAATATTTATGAAAAAAAATGTGCGTCACTGACTTTTTTAAAACTTTTATATTTTTCAAGCATTAAGGAACTAAGAATAAAACTTTTTGGGCTCTCGAATTTTTTTTGTGTCGTGCTTCGTTTTCAAGAGAAAAAATATAAACCAATTTATTGCATGTCACTATTTTGCTGTTGCATTGCTGCTTTCTCGAAAACGAAGCAAGATACCTACAACTTTTTGGTCTCTTGAATCTTGTTCGTATCTTGCTTCGTTTTCGAGAAAACAGTAACGCAACAGCAAAGCAATGACATGCAATACAGTGGTTTTTATTTTTTCTCTCGAAAACGAAGCACGACACGAACAAATTCAAGAGACCAAAAAGTTGTATTCTTAGTTCCTTAATGCGAGAAAAATATAAAAGTTTTAAAAAAGTCAGAGGCCCACATTTTTTTTTTTTTTTTCAAAAATATTTATCATGGTGCCCCCGGGACGCCACTGGACTTAATAATTTGAATCTACTCAGGGCTAAATTAGCCCCTCTCTAATGTAAATAGTAAATAACACTGTGAGATTTAAACAAAATCGGCTAAAGGATTATTAAGATGTTGTTGAAAAAGATTTTTTTAAAAAAAGGTTGACAACCTTTATCTTGAAAACTAAGCGATAATGGACTTCTGTTTATATAAACTTTTCGTCTTAAAATCACTCAAAGAATCTCCACTTGAAGTTTGGCTAAGTACTTAAATAACACCCTGTATGGTAATGTTAGAAACTAACATCTTAGATATTTGGTACGTTATTAATTAAAGGTTAAATAATTGCAGTAAAAAATGTCAAAAGTAAATTGTCACTCTTCACAATGAAAACAAGTGAATTGTCCAGTTACATACGTTGTGCAGGATTCATGCCACCAATATTATTGCACTGAGAACACATAATCTAGTCTTCATCGGATTTCGAATATAAATCTCCACATCCCGGGAAAGTCGCATCTTCGTGGGATTCTTTGACTTTCTTAGTTTTTTGCTTCTGCAATGATTTAGATTTTGTGCAACTAGGTACTAATTTTCTCTTTGCTATTTTTTCTACTTTTGAATACTGCCACAATTATAAAATATTATGTATAAGAGTACGCACTGCGTACTCTTAAGACAACGACCGTTGCGTACTCTTATACATGCACGAGAAATTTCATGTTTTAGCATATTTCTTTTGCAGAAAATATGTTTTCTATATTTTTTAACTACAAAAGTGATATCCATAACATACAAAAGCTCAACAAAACATTTAATATATAGTAGCGTCAATATTTACCTTTAAAAAGTTTAATATCTCGACTGCCTACAATTACAGTGCGACACTATGAAATTTTGGAACGGCCATACTGTAAAAACACTGTCGGTAACGCAGATTTTCGCTGGTGATACTTCCATAAATTGGCGCTAGAATTATAATGCACCTTTTAAAAGAACCAGTAGATGGCGGTATATATTAAATAGTGCTGGTGCGTACTCTTATGCCTGTGCGTACTCTTATACACATTTACCCTATGTATGTTCCTAAGCGTTGAGTGATATTCCTCATTCGTCATATTCATTGTGGTTTCTTTGAGAAATTGGCTAGTTCAACGTTGTGAAAAATCTTATGTAATTACGTGTTTTTAGTGTAGATTTTTCAACTGTCTTAATTTGTGTCTTAGCGAACAAGATAAGGTAAGATATTAACACAGTCGGCTCTAGGAAAGCCCTGTAGTTGAGAAAGCTGACAACATGGCTTGCGGGTCTGCGCGACGTGGCCTGTCACTCCCTGTCAGTTGATTTTACAAGAAATTTACCAGAATTAATTTGTGTAGTGCTGGTAGTGCTATCGTCGCCAGATTGCTACGACGGGGCAGTGTGTCTCTGGGTGGAAACAGACAGCCCGAAGTGCTGGTGACAGTTTTTTTATAAATTCGTCTTGTTTGTGAAAAAATGAAACGTTTCTCTAAATGTTCGATGTAAAGAATCGTTCCTTTACAATTTCAACTCTCAAGATGCCTAGAAGAGTCGAGGGAAGCTAGAACTTAGTTATATACCTCTGGCTGTCAGTCAAATCGTAATAATAACTTGAAGTAGCTAGGTTTTCTTTGCTTGACGGCAAGCGGTCAACTTGTATTCGTTTTGGGCTTCCCAAAGGACGAAAATTTAAGAATAAAATGATTAAGGGCCTATTGCATAGACGAACTAAAGTACCCTTTAAAATTAAAGGAGTTTTCTAACAATCCAACCATTGTTTGGTATTGTTGCAAAAGTTTCTTTACCTAATGTTAAAGTCAAAAGATAATTTAGTTGAATGTATTATGAAATCGACCCTAAACTGCCATTTCAATCAGAAGAGATTGCTATGCTTCACAACATGCTGTTCTCTGTTCGCTTGTTTGTATTTTTATGAAAATTTAACCATAAGGGAAGATAGGTAATCATTATTTGCCTGATGGCGCACTTTGCGAAAAAATTCTCACAAAAATTCGACTTACAACAAGATGTAGTCCCCTCTATTTGCCCAAAATTACCATATTTGTCGAAAATGTACCAATGTATACCAATGTACCAATCCAGCAGGAATCGTACTTATTATAAATACCTACTTATAGTTCTGATATGTGTATTTTGTTCCTTGTCTGGGAACAAAATAGAGAACAAACGTACATACCTATTACTTACTTAGGTACCTACCCAATTATTGAAACAAAGTTCACAAATGTATATAATTATAATAATTAAAAATAGGGTTGAACATTTATTAGAAAAGATAAACTAAGCCAAATTGCAGACTGCTCTATACTGTATAGACCCGTTGAACCGTCCCGCTGCGGCGTTGCCACATGTTTGCACAGGGCTTGTAAGCTTGAGAAGGTTGTGATAATAATAATTTGAAACTATTTCAAGTTTTTGAAGATTTTGGTTGGGGTGTCAGCAATTGGCTTATGTTATGTTTATGCTAAGCCAATGCCTGACATAGGTGTCAGTCACTCTGACAATAACCCTTATAATGGTATACAAATTTCACGTCGATGGGTTAAATATTTCCAATGCCTGACACCTCTGTCAGCCATTGGCTATGCAATGTGTCAGATATTGGTCAAATTTGGCAGTGACTATGGTATACCTCGGATTAGTGTCTCCAAAAGCATCAAAACATGTATAAATTTGTCACTCAACGATTCTGAACCTTTTCTTCTTCTTGTCGAAAGTGCTGAACACGACTAATCAGATTCAGGCTAAGGGTCTAGTCAAAAATCTTATTGTTTATTAGAAAATATACAGTGAAGTGTCTCCTAATTTAATAAACGCACCAAATTGATATTTATTTATAAAAATTTTGATTGGCCGAAACTCTAGACCACTCCGAAATAAACAAACGATCATTGTTTTCAAAACAAATGGAATAATGTTGGGAAATACTTTTGGTATTATCAGAGCATATAAAACAACCAGCAGTATAACTTTTGAGAAATCATCCGCAAATTCAATGACCTTGAGCCATATTGGGGGAATAGAAGTCAGAGGTGTATTCGGGAAAATCAATTCAGAAATACAGAGTGGTATTAGTAAAGTATATATGCAGTGTGTGGTAAGCACAATCATGGGATTCTTTATTTAAAAATACTCGCACAAAGCACAATTTACAAAAAAGCACACTCCACGGCACTGTAATATCTCTCATACAGCCAAAAAATAGGGTTGCCACCTGTCTTTTTTTGAAAAGGACAGTCCTTTTTTCAAACAAATTGTCTTTGCGACTTTTTTAGCCCTTAAATGTCCTTTTTAATATCCTTAGGGGTGACAGGGTCGGTATAGTTCGAGTTCGGAAAGCGGCATATGCTCTACTAGCTCCTGGTGACCTGACTCCTCGATTATCGTTTTTATCATCGTTGTCGACTTTACTGGATTACTGGTGCCCAACTCCATTTTACTATATTGACATCATCAAAGATCTATCCAACCTAGATATTCAGAGAATCTGTTTGACAAGGGAAATGGAAATGTAACCCAATTTCCCCCACTTTAGTGATTTAATTACTTCGAATTTTGACAAAATTTAAACTTTTTAATGTTTTGTAATAATTTAATTTGTAAGAAAATTTCTAGAACTGTTAAACTGTTAAAACATTGTAACGCTCGCTACTTCTAATATTTTTGCCTGAAATAATCACAAGTTTTTTAAAGGCAATGGCATTTACAATGTTGTTACACGAAGTTTTATTGAGACACGATACGTTTACAATTAGAAAGTGAACATTTATTATGGACTAAAGGAGGTCTATTTTTTCATTTTCACCTGTTTTACAATTAAAAAATGATAATATCATCGAGGTATACAAGACATTAATTTTGAAGGCCTCGGAGAACATTATTCGTTACTCTTCGGAAGGTGCTTGGTGCATTTTTGAGACCAAATGGCATGCTTTTAAATTGATAGTGACCTATGTTTGTAGAAAATGCCGTTTCGGGTATATCTTCTGGTGACATTACTTCGAATTTTGACAAAATGTAAACTTTTTAATGTTTTGTTATAATTTAATTTGTAAGAAAATTTCTAGAAGAATTTTTGACAATGTCCTTTTTTCACTTTGCAAAAAGGTGGCAACCCTACCAAAAAAGAACTGCCCAATCGCCCCGACACTGCATCCATTTGAAATAATCACAAGTTTTTTAAAGGCAATGGCATTTACAATGTTGTTACACGAAGTTTTATTGAGACACGATACGTTTACAATTAGAAAGTGAAAATTTATTATGGACTAAAAGAAGTCTATTTTTTCATTTTCACCTGTTTTACAATTAAAAAACGAGAATATCATCGAGGTATACAAAGACATTAATTTTGAAGGCCTCGGAGAACATTATTCATTACTCTTCGGAAGGTGCTTGGTGCATTTTTGAGACCAAATGGCATGCTTTTAAATTGATAGTGACCTATGTCTGTAGAAAATGTCGTTTCGGGTATATCTTCTGGTGACATTACTTCGAATTTTGACAAAATGTAAACTTTTTAATGTTTTGTTATAATTTAATTTGTAAGAAAATTTCTAGAAGAATTTTTGGCAATGTCCTTTTTTCACTTTGCAAAAAGGTGGCAACCCTACCAAAAAAGAACTGCCCAATCGCCCCGACACTGCATCCATTTGAAATAATCACAAGTTTTTTAAAGGCAATGGCATTTACAATGTTGTTACACGAAGTTTTATTGAGACACGATACGTTTACAATAATTGGAAAGTGAATAATTATTATGGACTAAAGGAGGTCTATTTTTTCATTTTCACCTGTTTTACAATTAAAAAATGAGAATATCATCGAGGTATACAAGACATTAATTTTGAAGGCCTCGGAGAACATTATTCGTTACTCTTCGGAAGGTGCTTGGTGCATTTTTGAGACCAAATGGCATGCTTTTAAATTGATAGTGACCTATGTCTGTAGAAAATGCCGTTTCGGGTATATCTTCTGTTGACACTTCGAATTTTGACAAAATTTAAACTTTTTAATGTTTTGTTATAATTTAATTTGTAAGAAAATTTCTAGAAGAATTTTTGGCAATGTCCTTTTTTCACTTTGCAAAAAGGTGGCAACCCTATCAAAAAAGAACTGCCCAATCGCCCCGACACTGCATCCATTTGAAATAATCACAAGTTTTTTAAAGGCAATGGCATTTACAATGTTGTTACACGAAGTTTTATTGAGACACGATACGTTTACAATAATTGGAAAGTGAATAATTATTATGGACTAAAGGAGGTCTATTTTTTCATTTTCACCTGTTTTACAATTAAAAAATGAGAATATCATCGAGGTATACAAGACATTAATTTTGAAGGCCTCGGAGAACATTATTCATTACTCTTCGGAAGGTGCTTGGTGCATTTTTGAGACCAAATGGCATGCTTTTAAATTGATAGTGACCTATGTCTGTAGAAAATGCCGTTTCGGGTATATCTTCTGGTGACATTACTTCGAATTTTGACAAAATTTAAACTTTTTAATGTTTTGTTATAATTTAATTTGTAAGAAAATTTCTAGAATAATTTTTGGCAATGTCCTTTTTTCACTTTGCAAAAAGGTGGCAACCCTATCAAAAAAGAACTGCCCAATCGCCCCGACACTGCATCCATTTGAAATAATCACAAGTTTTTTAAAGGCAATGGCATTTACAATGTTGTTACACGAAGTTTTATTGAGACACGATACGTTTACAATAATTGGAAAGTGAATAATTATTATGGACTAAAGGAGGTCTATTTTTTCATTTTCACCTGTTTTACAATTAAAAAATGAGAATATCATCGAGGTATACAAGACATTAATTTTGAAGGCCTCGGAGAACATTATTCATTACTCTTCGGAAGGTGCTTGGTGCATTTTTGAGACCAAATGGCATGCTTTTAAATTGATAGTGACCTATGTCTGTAGAAAATGCCGTTTCGGGTATATCTTCTGGTGACATTACTTCGAATTTTGACAAAATTTAAACTTTTTAATGTTTTGTTATAATTTAATTTGTAAGAAAATTTCTAGAAGAATTTTTGGCAATGTCCTTTTTTCACTTTGCAAAAAGGTGGCAACCCTACCAAAAAAAGAACTGCCCAATCGCCCCGACACTGCATCCATTTGACAGAATCTATTCCCAAATGGCGGCTGCGCGAACACGTGCGCAGAATTTTCCCGCCACAGGGAGTATTTCTGCTGGCTGTTTTATATGCTCTGGTATTATTTATCGGAGATCCGTACAGTGCTTTCTCAGACAGACACATATTGTCTCGTCGTAATATTCGCACAACGACGTCCTGTTAGAGCAGGTTAACGTGCTACCGCCTCGCAACGCTAATAGCAGGTGTCCGCCCGGCGTACATATCTCGTGCGTATTTTTCGCGGAACGCCCTGTACGTCGGCGCCAAAGAAGGGCATCGGCAGATAGCGGCGGGCGGCCAAAGCCAAAGGCCGCGGCCAAAGACCGTGGCTGCCCGCTACCGCGCCCGCCGCCGATCGTAGCTCTTCTTATCTCTCGGCCAGAGGCGCACGGGAGGAAATTTCGCCTTCGAAAGTCATCCTAGAAGTTTCAGCACAGTAAACAATATCCAGTAGGAAAAGTCGACGCCATTACTGGTAGAATGCTTTTATCGCGCAGGCCAGAATCACTAAAGAATGGAATGCGAAGAATGCATCAGGGATGTACTCAAATATATTGGGAATTCCACCAGATTTGGGATTTCCCAGAATTCTTTACCTGTACTCTGCCATCAGTACACCCACAGGTATAAACAATTATTCCTTCAACTGTGCACAGACCTTATAACAATCTCCAAACCATTTAATGTAAGAAAATAATTTAATCCCGGTCCTGTGTCCCATCGATTTTTAGAGGGCGTGGTCTAAAATAAAGAAGTAACGTGACTTCAAAGTGGGGTTCTATTGGAGAATGAGTCACTACTGCCGAGATCAAAGGGGCCGACAGGAAGATTTACAACTGGGTATTCCCTCAACTGTGGTTGCAGCTATAACTCACGCTTATACGGTTTCTGCTCGGCGGTAATGTTCAAAATCTGGGATTGCGCAAGTCAAGCAAGTCAAAATATGAGTATCTATCTACTTATTTATTGCACATCGAAGTGTTCTCCTTCACCAACGCAACGACAAAGATATTGCAATCCTTTGATATATATTTATCGTCAGCGATTTCGTAAAAGTGGCCAATATCAGTCCTACTTTTTCCCTGTCAACGATTTATTATGATTACTTCCCTCATACTGCTTGCATCCAATAAGGTAGCTCCTTCTATAAAAATCCAACCGATCATATGCCTCTGCTAGCGATAATTGCACGTGTGCAAATTATCGTATGTAATATCACTAGTGCCAGAAATTTTATCGATAATTTTTTCGAAAGCGCTATTTTGCCTAGAAAGATCACGAGTATAAAATAAAAGCCCAATTTGTACGAGTGGTTTTGCTAATGGGCAAAATAGGGCTTGAGAATAAAATTATCTAGAAAAATTTCCGGCACGAGTGGTATTTGTCGAGATTATTTCACTAATACGATTTAATAATTTCTGTATTGATTTTTCTATGTTTACATTTCCAAAACGACATTTTGAACGAGTTTATTGACAGATTCGACTGTAGCGTTCGAGTAAACAAACATGACGCTTGGGTATCCAAGGCAAATGCGATTATACCTACACCCTGTCGGCGTTGGTTTATTTTCTGAATGTGTCATAAATTTAACCGGAGGCGGAGGTCTAAATAACAAGAATTTAGCAATGTAAAAGTTATATAAATTCATTGATATAATGCTTAATAATACCGCAACATAATTTATAAGCTGCATAATTTAGAACAGTGTGAAACACACAAACTTTAAGAAGTAGGTACGTGTTTGTATCCAACAGATTCGCGGTTGCTAAGCAACGAAGTGATAATTTGCACAAGTGCAATTACCGGTAATTGCACTAGTGCAAATTATCGCTAGCAGAGGCATATCATTGGTTGGATTTTTATCGATTATTTCCCTCATACTGCTTGCATCCAATAAGGTAGCTCCTTCCATAAAAATCCAACCAATGATATGCCTCTGCTAGCGATAATTTGCACTAGTGCAATTACCGGTAATTGCACTTGTGCAAATTATCACTTCGTTGCTTAGCAACCGCGAATCTGTTGGATACTAACACGTACCTACTTCTTAAAGTTTGTGTGTTTCACACTGTTCTAAATTATGCAGCTTATAAATTATGTTGCGGTACTATTAAGCATTGTATCAATGAATTTATATAACTTTTACATTGCTAAATTTCTCTGTCTCCTTTTAAATTTATGACACATTCAGAAAATAAACCAACGCTGACAGGGTGTAGGTATAATCGCATTTGGATATCCAAGCGTCATGTCAATAAACTCGTTCAAAATGAATCGTTTTTGGATATGTAAACATAGAAAAATTAAAATACGGAAATTATTAAATCGTATTCGAGAAATAATCTCGACAAATACCACTCGTGCCGGAAATTTTTCTAGATAATTTTATTCTCGAGCCCTATTTTGCCCATTAGCAAAACCACTCGTACAAATTGGGCTTTTATTTTCAGAGATAAAATCCAGAGAGCGAAGCTCAGAAACGTCAAACATTATGGGGCTTATGTTTCCAAGGCACTCTATGCAAAAACGATTAATTTGATATTAAGGCAAGAACAACAAAGTAAAGCATAATGTGTGACATATTATTTTAACCAGAAAAAAATCCTCTTTTCAAAAATGCGAAAATCCAATATGGCGCCCATAAGAAAAATAAAAATCGATCGTCATATCTTTGTCCAGGGAGGCGACAAAAAAAATGCGAGGTCATATTTGGATTCCTGGTAAAAAAGTGCCTTAATAATGTTATTAATTTAGAAATATCCAGCGTCATTCGTTTTCGTTTAAAAAAAATAAAAACGAAAACGACGATTGTCAGTTTTTTCCCATTATTTTCATAACGAGAAGAGCCAGCCAAAAATTTTTTTTAACATGTTACTCGGCATCAAATTGCGCAACTTTGCCCCAATTTAACCGACCTCGTATCTCTTAAGATAACCAAGATCCCCATGCATAGACTCGAAATACGGTCATCCTGTATATGTTTTGATCTGGGAACATTGCAATGATTGCACCATTGCCAAACTACTTCATAATTTTTTCTTGTACTTACGAAATAAATGTATAACCAACGTTAAAAAACATCAATTTGGAACAACTAAGTAGTTGATATCTACAATCTACATATATAGCAAAAATTTCAACAGTTCTCATTTAACAATAAATTTTACTGATTTTGCTAATTTACTGATCCTACTTGGTATATAAATAATATCCTTAATAAATTGCTTATTCTGGCTAACGTGGCAACGTTGCACGAGCTCTTTGTGATCGATGCGCATTTGCTTTATTATGCCCCAACAGCTGATGCAGACTTCGTTGAGATTTCGCCGGTTTGTGTTGATGTGTTTCGAGCGTTTATTTTTGCGTTATTCTTGTTTTTTTTTTATGAGATTTTGGGGTTATTGGACAAAATACGTAAGTTAGTAATTAGTGAATTAGTGTAGTTTTAAGAACGATGGGACGAGTAAAGTGTTTGGATTTATGGCATAGGAAACGTAACCTCTGGTTATCATATTATGATGCAGGCTTAAGTGTCAAATTTGTTTTTTTTTTGTTTTGTGTAGGCATTCTTATGTTGGCCGATTACAATGCAGCCTTCAGGTTGTCTATGTTTATTATTTGTCTGAGGGTCCTCCGCTTCTGCGCCACTGCCGTCGTAAACCGCGCCGCATCCACCGAAGCTCGTAAACAGAAAGTCCCTCGGCCACCGCTTTTCGAAATTAACGCGGCTGCCATTCATCTAGAAGGCACTGCCGCCTCTTCGGCATTGCTCGGCTTTTCAGCGCGTCTCTTACTCTTATCGCACTCGGGGATCCCGGCTCTTTGGCTCCTCCTATACACCAAATAAAACCGTAGTATAAACAGGCGGGGTAAAGAACTCGGAGAAATAACCAAGGATAGAGCGAGCAAAAGCATCAAGTAACCAACATGTAACGGAAAATTACCAAAGTAAACAAACATTGCGCCCGTGTGTACAACGTTTACCTGTGATAGGTTACACGGGCGTAGCCAAGGGGGGGGTTTCGGGGGTTCAACCCCCCCCCCCCCCGAAATAAGCAAAATATTACCTAATATTATACCGAAAAAATACGAGGAGTGAAGAGTTAAATTATTATTACGTTTGAATATATGTAGTAATAGTAGCGCCTAGCGCCATCTTTTGACGAGAGGCAGACGCAGTTGCAGCCGAACTATTTTGTATTGTAGGGACACTTTGCGTTGTTTCTCGATTATTCGCCACGCCCCTCGGTCGAAATGAGCGGAACTTTGTGGAAGTTCGTGGAAGTTTCTGGACGGCTACTGGGCTGCTATATAAGCGGCGCCGCGGCGCGTGACCGCGCTTACGGCAGTATTGTTCCATGCGAACTCGAAACGAATAAAAGTGAAGAGTGGTGAACGAATAGTGAAGAGAATTAAGTGTACCGTGTAAGTGAGTAATTTTAGTGCGCTGTTATTCGATGACCTTGTTAAGGATAGATACGTGAATCATTGTTACTGTCGAAAAATGGAGGGGAAAAAAAGGAAGGGTGATAAACTTAAAGGTATGGACTACTGGAAAAAGTGGTGTAGTCAAGGTCAAGGGGTTTCTAATAAAGAAACAAATTTGGATTTAGCTATCAAAGCTTCAGCTACCTTGCATGCTGATAAGAAGACTGCCTACCCCGAAATCTAGTTTGGAATGCCTAGATATGTGCGATAAAAACCTTTATCCTAATATTTACACATTACTACAAATCTTGGCTACCATTCCTGTATCCACTGCTACCCCAGAAAGGTCTTTCTCGAGCCTAAGGAGACTGAAAAACTATTTACGAAACACTACAAGTGAAAACAGACTTAATGGTTTGGCTCTAATGAACATTCACTATGGAACAAAAATTCATGCAGATGAAGTAGTGGATATATTTAAAAGAAAAAGCCGAAGATTTCTTCTTTAATGGTTTTAGATTTAGCGCAGAGGAACGAAATTAATTTATCCATTTCATTTAAAGTTAAGAACTTTATAAATATGCCGTAGTTTTTCGGATGAATATATAGATATTAAATTTCATGTAAGTATATTTTTGTTGTTTTATTTACTTCTCGAACTAAACCCCCCCCCCCCAAAACTAAATCCTGGCTACGCCCGTGGCACGTTGTCCACAAAATATCCACAATCTTAGAAACCTAGACAAAATTCATAACCGCATTTTTATAATGCCATCACAAAATATTGGTAATAAATGAACGCCAGAATTGTTTTTTATACAAAATAAATATACGCGTGTGGGCGTTTTTTAGAAAAATACATTTTCTTGTTGTAATAAAGTCGGCATAAATATTAACTGCGAATTTTAAGCTGCATTTATTAGTAAGTAAGTAGAGGAAAGTCGCCTAATTTCGGATGGTTTCCTAATTTCGGATAGTGGTTTATCTAAGAAGCCATCTGTTGTTTTAAATTGAAACCTCACCCTATACAATGCAAAAAGTCAAATTAAGCCCACTATGAAATATTGTGGTGGTACAATCTCTCTCCATTAGATGGCAGCTCCAAACGTCTAAATTGCATGGCGGAGTTTTATGTTCAGTCGCGTTTTGAGCTGTTTCTATCTTTGAAATAATCGTTCCAGAATTTTGTGTTTGCGTCCTAGGTAAGTTAATATATTAATTAAGCCGGTATTCTAGTCACAATTAAACAGATTTCAAAATTAACAGTACTGCATTACTCTAACCTAAAAAGTGAAAAGGTGCCTAATTTCGGATAGTCTGAAGTTCCTAATTTCGGATACCAGAAACCCAAAATTCTGGCTTAATATAATATGCTGGTTGCGAGTAAATTGTTTTTTTTTTTTTTAGAAAAAGTGACAGATCCATTGAAACTGGCTATTATAATGAGGTCAGAGGAAAACAAATGGGATACCTATTTATCCTAATGTCTCCAATTTTGTTTCGGTCCCGAAACATTGGAAATTACATCAAACAAGCTAATAAAGAAGCTAGAAAAAACGTATGTGTGCGCCTTTTGTTTCAATATATAGTTTTTACACTTGTAGAAAGTAGGCTCTTAATTTTGGACACAGTGTCCGAAATTAGGAACCTTTTTTCAGTCGCACCAAAATGTACCGAATTCATATACCGTCGTTTTCTTGGAAAAAACAAATGTAATAAAATTCTTTTGACAATAAATTTTGTTTCATTATAACACGTTGCATATGCTTATATGAAAAAATATATAAAAAACACTTCTGTATAATAAATACTTAGTAAATTTAAAGCAGTATCCGAAATTTGGCGACTTTCCCTTAATATAAAGTTTAGATTGATAAATTAAACAGATTACGTTTGCGCAAGTATCCGAATGAGGTAAAAATGACATTTTGCGTAATATTTTGTTGGGCAAAAATATTACTGCGTTTTTATTATTTATAATTACCTGAAAAATCAAGTAGGTATTAACAGTTTGTTCTGAAATTAAACACATTGTTTCGCCGGAAATCGCATTTTAAAGAAATTTGAAGCTGTCTTTGAGAGCAAAATTATTAACTGGCTGATTTTTGTCAAACTTTGTAAGTGGATACTAAGTCTTGTTAAATTTTTTGAAATTAACAAAAATTGGTAACGGAAGTATTTTGAAATGACAAATGACAGTTGACCTACATGCGCCGTAAATAAATGTTTAATTTCGCTATATGTGATTTAATATAGTTAGGTATATTGTAAAAAGTTAAACAAAAAAAACAGTTAATATTTTTGCTTTCCTAAAGAAATGACAAGTGACAGTTGTCCTATATGCGCCGTAAATAAATGTTTAATTTCGCCATATATGATTCAATATAGTTATATTGTAAAAAGTTAAACAAAAAAACAGTTAATATTTTTGCCTATAGTCTAGTCTATACCAATGATCATCGTACCTAGTTAATATTTTTGCTTTTGCCGAAATAGAAAATTATCCGATTTTTATCCCCCTTTGTCGATCTAAGTTACTTCCATATTCTCAAAATGTTTAATTTCTTAATATATGTTAGCAAGGGAAGTTTTTTTACCTAAAGAGTCTAAAAAATCTAGTTAACATTTTTGCTCGAAATTTCTAACAAAAAATAGGTGTTTTTTAAGGTAACTCAAGGTTCCGTTTTTTCAAAATGTTTAATTTTTGGTTTATACCAACGTATTTACTTATAACTTTGATAAAACAAAATTGCAGTTAATATTTTTTCCTAGGTCAAATTCTATTTTCCCTGGCCTAATAGAGCAGTCAGCACTTTGGCTTAGTTTATCTTTTGTAATAAACGTTCAACCCTCTTTTTAATTATAATTAGATACATTTGTGAACTTTGTTTCAATAATTGGGTACCTAAGTAAGTAGGTACCTACGTTTGTTTAACAGACAATAAAAGCAGTAACAAGTAAAAAATATACACAGAAGTATAAGTATTTGAAATAAATACGATTCCTGGTGTGCACGGGCGTAGCCAGGATTTAGTTTTGGGGGGGGGGGTTAGTTTGAGGAGTAAATAAAACAACAAAAATATACTTACATGAAATTTAATATCTATATATTCATCCGAAAAACTACGACATATTTATAAAGTTCTTAACTTTAAATGAAATGGATAAATTAATTTCGTTCCTCTGCGCTAAATCTAAAACCATTAAAGAAGAAATCTTCGGCTTTTTCTTTTAAATATATCCACTACTTCATCTGCATGAATTTCTGTTCCATAGTGAATGTTCATTAGAGCCAAACCATTAAGTCTGTTTTCACTTGTAGTGTTTCGTAAATAGTTTTTCAGTCTCCTTAGGCTCGAGAAAGACCTTTCTGGGGTAGCAGTGGATACAGGAATGGTAGCCAAGATTTGTAGTAATGTGTAAATATTAGGATAAAGGTTTTTATCGCACATATCTAGGCATTCCAAACTAGATTTCGGGGTAGGCAGTCTTCTTATCAGCATGCGAGGTAGCTGAAGCTTTGATAGCTAAATCCAAATTTGTTTCTTTATTAGAAACCCCTTGACCTTGACTACACCACTTTTTCCAGTAGTCCATACCTTTAGGTTTATCACCCTTCCTTTTTTCCCCTCCATTTTTCGACAGTAATAATGATTCACGTATCTATCCTTAACAAGGTCATCGAATAACAGCGCACTAAAATTACTCACTTACACGGTACACTTAATTCTTCACTATTCGTTCACCACTTTTCACTTTTATTCGCTTCGAGTTCGCATGGAACAATACTGCCGTAAGCGCGGTCACGCGCCGCTTCGCCGCTTATATAGCAGCCCAGTAGCCGTCCAGAAACTTCCACGAACTTCCACAAAGTTCCGCTCATTTCGACCGAGGGGCGTGGCGAATAATCGAGAAACAACGCAAAGTGTCCCTACAATACAAAATAGTTCGGCTGCAACTGCGTCTGCCTCTCGTCAAAAGATGGCGCTAGGCGCTACTATTACTACATAATATATTCAAACGTAATAATAATTTAACTCTTCACTCCTCGTATTTTTTCGGTATAATATTAGGTAATATTTTGCTTATTTCGGGGGGGGGGGGGGGGTTTGAACCCCTGAAACCCCCCTTGGCTACGCCCGTGCAGGTAGGTATATAACTAAGTTCTAGCTTCCCTCTTCCCTCGACTGTTCTAGGCATCTTGAGGCTTGAAATTGTAAAAGAACGATTCTTCACTCAGACTTTTTTCACAAACAAAACAAATTTATAAAAAAGCTGTCGCCAGCACTTCGGGCTGTCTGTTTCCACCCAGAGACACACTGCCCCGTCGTAGCAATCTGGCGACGATAGCACCACCCGCACTACACAAATTAATTCCGGTAAATTTCTTGTAAAATCAACTGACAGGGAGTGACAGGCCACGCCGCGCAGGGCTTCAGGGCTTTCCTAGAGACGGCTGTGACAGTGCCAAATCTATATATTTTGTGTGACGAATCACAAGTGTTAGATGTTTTGTGGTGACAGGTAAATTAGAATTTGTTGATTTTATAGACCTGTATATTAACATATTATATACCCCTTTTGGCCCTACTGCGCACGGCAAGGGTCAAGGAACGGAAAGAAATGGAATTCGCCGCCATTTTTAACCCTGTACCTATTGGCAGTTTGAATGTTGTTTATACCTTATTCCTTGTTTAATTTTTTTTATGCAGTATGAATAAAATTGCATTACTTATACATTTTGAAGACGCCGGTAAAACCATAAGATGCGTCTTTAGTTTTTAATCCTAGGTAATTTAAAAATATTTTCATGTTTTCTTTATAAGTAATTATTTATAATGTAAACAAACAAGTTAGTAACAAGCACAATTCAAAAATTTAAAAAATATTCCAGTTGAATAAATTTAAGGGTGCGCAAGGCACCCTAACATACTCTTAAATAGTTTCTGACTATCAATTGTTTCCATGGCTAGCTAGATTTCGGAAAATGATTAGACAAATTCCATGTTTTTTTACATATTTGACCCTGTAGATTTTGAACAATAAAAGATACAGAAAATCTTCTCCTACAAAAGTTGTTGAGAATGATAAGGACTTTCAATATATAGAGAAAAACTGGTATGTTTCTGGGAAAATAATATCGATGACGTCACAGCGGCCATTTTCCCAAACAACAAAAAAACTAGTTTTCGGTCATAATTGGACCTTAGCAGTATGTCCCATTTACAAACCCCTTTTCCAAATTTTATTTTGAATTTTCGTGTTCCCGCTGTAGGCCTTGGACATCGAGTTTCGCTCACCCTGTACAATAATAATTATTACGCCCTAGTCAAACTAAATGCAAGTGGCGCGTAAACATTTACACGATGGAAGCACGTGAACAATTCTGTGGGCTAATACGAGGCAGGGCCGCATTAAGGACGATCTCTATGAATTTTATACTGTAAAATATTAAAATAATATGCCCCAGTATTAAGAACTTTAAAAACAAACTTTTATGGCACACCTAGTCATTCACTTACCTGCAAATTTCTACTATTAACACAAATCGTAGCTCCAACAATTAATAAACAGCGAAAGAATTAAGTATATAGGAAAAAATAAAGGTCCACTTGCAGCTCAATACACCTCTGTAAGAAACACCGACTCGCTGCACTCGCCCGCCGGGTCAGACTTTATTGCCGGCTGGCCAATAGCAAGCCGATCACGTGCGTATCACGCTCTAGCCATGCAACAACTTGTGTTTATGTTTCACTTGCGTTTAGTTTCGATAGATGACTAAAATGTGTTGTTTTGATTAAGCCGTACAATTTATCAACCCTTTTAAAAGCGTCACTTATTACGAGTGGGTTTGGCAACTCTGCAGTGTAATTGCAAAACACAGGTACCTACTTATTTGAATAATCATTGTGATAATATACTTCGTTTTGTTTTTTCCTAGTACAATCCTATTTCAGAGAACCCGAAGCATTCAACCCGGATGGTGTGGTTTATAGATGTATCATTTAAATCTAATTTTGTAAATTCAACTCGTCATCAAATTGACATCAAGCAGAAAATACAACGCAGGAGTATATATACCTTAATATGTGATTTCATGATATATCTCAAAAATATTCATTAATTACATGTAATTCCTTTAACGAAAATTATACATTATAAAGTTTATTTGTGCTAATGTAAGTTACAATTAGCCATTTATGGAGGAGATATCCAACTTAAACTTTATGACGTTTTTGACCAGAACACAGATCACGGATGTGAACCAATAATGTTGTAAAGTGGTAACATGTTATTGCGAGGCCAACGATAAAGACAGGCCATGGCGCTAACGCATAATCGCGTAGTCACGTGACCAACTTAGTCCTATATAATAAAAGGCATTTTGGAGATAAGTAGAAAAAACAAATTTCGTAACAATTTGGCGAGTTTTCTTTCGTCTATTACATTATTGGTTTTGTGCATCCAGGCTTTCTCTAATTGTTTTTTCAAAATTTTCAACCTGCCTCAGCTTTTTTGGGCTGAGAGTTAAACGGCACTGCACTCAAATATTTCGGCACGTTCTCAAAAATTGTTGGGACACCACCTTCCTTTAGCTTAGGTGATATTCTCTATAGGTATTTTCCTCCCACAACACATTTGTCCACTTTAATTGTTTCACTTTCTTGAAAATGTGTTAGCCACACATACTTAAGGGTTTATAGAAATTAAATCTCAGTTGGATTTTGACGAATCCATTTTTGGCGCAAATTTTCATCCCGAGGCAAAGCAAATGTTGTTATGGTGACATTTCCTTCCTGGCTTTTGTAATATGTATAAATATAATATAAACAGACCCAATATTTGGTATTTAGGTTATTTTTTACGAAATAAAAATGAAAACTCATCTCAGTATACTGTAAATATTGACGAGGTCCCAGTTGATCGGCAGCGTGAAAGGCCGAATAGGAACCGTATCAGGGCGTGGGTCGACAACGAAAATCCTCGAGTACGATTTATTTCGCACAAGGTGAATGGTGAATACAAAATACACAAACCCGAACGTGGTCAACGGGAACGGCTTCCGGGCACCCGGACCGTCTGAACTCACGGATCTCCGGTAAGCAGTTCACCCGTCTGTCTCAGTCTCCACTGTCCATGTCCATTCCGGGGGGAGAATTCCCCTTACGCCGCTCACGCGTCGGCGCGAGCGGCACCAATACTCGTGGACGGCACGGCTCCCACCCAGAGGCCATAATAACACCTGGCCGGTTCCCCTCCGCCAGGACACACGAGCACTAGACACGAACTTGTTTCTAAAATACAAACTAAGACGTTTAAAAACACTTTAAACATTTAAAACTTCTCAAAACCCAAGCTGCCGCTTTCGGTTATGTGACAAATGACATGTAACGTCGGACTAAGATGGACTCGTATGCCTTTTTTCTCTACCCTACGAGTTTCTGATCTCTGATACCTGTAAATTAATATTATACAGGTGCATGAAGCCACAGATTATTTTGTCCTTATCTGTGATGAAGCCTGCCCTCAACGTCCAAAGTCCGACACAAAAAAATCCTACAAATTGACTTAAAGATGCAGCACGTGCCTTTAAACACTTATTTGTTCTTTCCAATGATTTCACGTCACATACCCCACCGATTAGTGCCTTTTTGTCCGACGGCACGTTCCGCTTTTGTATTTATTTTGTCCTGGGACACACGTGGTGCCCCCAGAACAATGTCTTGTTCTTCATAAGATATGCGCGGGTTGTACTTTTTTTTTGTTTTTTTCTCGAATCTCTCTTGTCTTTGTTATGGACTTGGTATGCGTCGCGCATCGAAGTCTAATGCGCTTGTTATTATCCGCGAATGATACCAGACTAAACTATTTAATTAGTTTCTGTGTGCCCCAGCATATTTTTATTCAAATCAACCAATGGGTCGTAGCTTTATTTTTGTGATGAGTCACGGAGCGACCATTAATAAGTTATTAACGTCTATAACACGATGAAGATGGGGAATGCCACACAACGTCTTTCCTGTGGAGAACAACGATCTGTTATTTGTATTTTGCGTTTTTAAAATTTTGTTCAAGATTTTCACATACAGGGTGACCCATTTGAAATGGAAGCAGCCCCGTAAATTTTTTATTCTAGTCAAACAGGACCTACTACAATCATGTTTATTACCGGTAAAATTAATTGCAAAAATCTACAAAAACTGATTTTTTATGGACACATCCGCCGACCTTACAGCCAGTTCCGTTGGAAATTAAAAGAAAGGCAAGCGGAAATCATAAAGCTGTGTGTGTGGCACCGAACCCTTGAAATTTACATTATATATTGCCCCAAAGGCAGGTAGGCAAGTCCAAATTCGACTGTAAACTATTTAAACAAACTCTGGCTGGCTACCGTTTGTAGTTTGTACGGAAAGCTGATATGAAAGTGTGAAGAAAGGGTGCTGTACAATTTTTTCCCAGCAAATATGAACCGGAATTTAATCATAAAGTTTTACACAATTAAGCCATAAGTAGGTTTTCACATTCACATTTTTTTTTCACATTTTTTATAAGAGGAGAAAGTATTATTATCGTGTACCTACTTGACAAATTTATTTTATTTAAGAGGATTTTTGTGAATATTTCATTATTTGTCATACAAAAATAATATGTAGGTAATTTACGGTAATAATTTTCCAAATGCGAAACAATTGGCAATCCTTCAAAATTAATACCTATGTACATAAAATTTTATCTAATCAATAAAATTTAGCACATTGTGTTTTTGTGTGATCCTCAAACAAAACGTGTAGCAGAGATATCACCGCATTTTCCAAATAATTCCTTCCAATCTTCGTCTCCGGCAAGCGTTGAAAAGTAAGAACCCAACGTGGGGCTCTAGCGAATTACTGGGGCGAGAAAAACCCGTGCCCCCCCCCCCTTCCCCGCGCCGTACCTACTGTCGCGCCAAATTTAACACGACTCGTGTCGCGCTCGGCCTGTCAAAAAGTGAAAACAAATCGGGACTGGCGCTTTTTAAAAGGCCTAATTGGGACATTTTCCTTTTTAATTATCATTATTATTGTCGTTAAAATGAAAGCGATGGCAAAAAAACAACATAACGACTATATATATACACAGTGCGGGTTACTGTAAAACATATATTTTTTAAATTCTAATTTAATACTAATAAAAAACTATAAAATTGAAAACCTTAGAAAAGTAGGTAACTTTCAATTCCTGGTAGTCAAATATGAATATATCTCGACTCAAGGTTTCTTTTAGTAAAAAAGATACGCTCGGTACAAAGAACAAACAAAAACAAGTAGAAAAAGCAAAAAACTCTATGTTTACGTAGGTACTTACACCAGGCGTCAAATACCGTGAAGTACGAATCGTAATAAGAAATTTTAATTAGGCAAAGTCGAAGGTTATGAGGTGCAAGCTCATTTGAAATGCTAAAATCAGGCAAGGAATCGTTTTATAAGTATCGTCAGACTCGGCTTCCTTTGGTAGAAAAACACAGTTTTATTCCTTTTATACACGCACAACAAATGAAATAAATTTAAAATTGGATAGTCTTTATATTTACTTACCTATTTGGCTTTACTAAAAATATACAACCCAACAAACATTATAATGTAGTCATGATGAATTCTTATTGGCCGAACGCAGCCTTGCTGTTTCTGTCATTGGTTGATAGTTTGCAACGGCATGTAGGACTAACATTACCAGAGGCAACTTGTTTTGTTTCAAAGATGTTATTGTTGGCACAATATCAAGGTGTCCAGTTTTTTAATACGATTTTGGTTATTTTGTAAATGTACCTAAGTATCTCAAAGCAATATACGATATAACTACAAGACTATCAAAAAACTAATTTATTATGCATTACAAAATAGGATAGAATGAATTTAAGAAATGCCATTGCAAACAAATGACCTCGTCTTCTTTCCCCCGAGCCGCAAATGTAGAAGCAAAATGAAACCGTGTTATTTTACATTATCTAGAGTCATCTATTCCTATACCTATATCATTGGCCAACATATTTTTTTATGTATTGTTTTTTTCCTAGAAAAAGCCAAGAACGTCAGTCGCCCGAACTGATTCCGTTAATGAGCGTTTCAAGCGCTTCGATTTGCATACATTTCATCCGTTTGGCCTCAATTTGAATAAAAAAAAACCTACAAAAAACAGTCCGACCGCGAAACATGCATATTCAAACATTTTGAACTTTTAAACCGTAGCTTCATTTGAATTTCTTCGCAGAGCCATCTAGCGGAACTCACGTAAACTATTATTGTTTTTCTCGACCCTAGTGCTTATGCAACCGTCAATACATATTCGGGGTTACGTCGCAAAACCGCTTTTCGTCTAAAGAGAAGAAGAAGCAGAATTGCTAAACATTACGACATTGTTTACAGGCCTAACTTCATTGTGTTGTAATTTATCATGGCTCTCGCAATAGGTTCGTTGTAAAAATCGAGTAAAATAACAAATAGGACAAATTTCCGGGTGCCAATTTCGAACTTGTCACCTCAAAATCTCCAGTGAATTTTCATTCCGCTATAAGGTGGGGTGCGAGAATGGGTGAAAAGTAAGTTTTGTCGATTATGGAAAAACGCGTCCCATATGCAAGGCCATTGTTTTGGTTGCTCAACGTTGAAATGTTTTGTTGATTTTTTTAGGAATGACAATAATTGGTTTGGTTCGTGGTTGAGCACGGTGAAGAATAAGGTGAGATTCGCATTTTTATTTGGTGGTTTTTGAGGGTGGAAATGTTTTTTTTTTTAGAGCACCGAAGTTTTGGAGTTCGTTAAAAAGGATTTCGAAGAATTCGGGGCTGTCGTAAAGAATGAGGCTAGCAGCGTGGTCTCCGCTGCAGGTTCCGTTGTCGATAAAACACTTAACGTAAGTTTTTTTCGCGATTTGTCATTCAATAGCATAAAACTAATATTTACGACTGATAAGGTTGTATTGTGTGCTGATAAGCGCTTAATGTTTATTTGTAAACATTTTTTTTTAGCTCGATTCGCCAGACTCTACGGCGAATACGGTTAAAAGGAGTTTCAGCTCATTTTTAGGTCAAATGAACACGGTATTGAATCCAAGTCCCGACGATAGTGACACCGAAGCTATTCTTATTATAGAAAATTCAGAAACTGTTAAATTAACAAAGCTTCAGGTAAGTTTTTACCACCCTAACCTCACATTTTTGATAGTTTTCATTTGTCTCGCTCACGGCTTACTAGGATCGTGTTTTCAAGGGCGGTTGTGTCATTTTGTTACCATTTCAGAAAGCGATTTACGATCTGCAAAAAAATTCTGACACTTTCCTTTCTGACCCGGATCAATCTCTATCTAAACAGTATCAGTGTTGGTTAGAAATTATCGACGATCAACTTTCCGACGACAAAATAGCGAGGCATGTGAACGGATCTGAGGTTTTGAAGAAGCAGTATTCGAATTTAGTGCCCGAAGTTGTCGAACATCACTTGTTTTGGAAGAGGTTAGAATTTGTTGTTGTCAAAATGTTTTTTATACGGTCTTTTCAGGTATTTGTTTAAGAAAGCTTTGATAGAAGACGAAATAGCTCGACAGGAAGATTTAGAGAAGCACGACGAGAAAAAAAAGGAAGCAAACGAAGAACATGTCAAATGGGAACAAGGTAAGTCGTGTGACAGCTGTCATAAGTGACAGATAACTGTCAAATGCCATTTTTTGTGGTTGTAGAAGAGTTTGCGGCGGACATAGAACTTACAGAAGAGGAGCAAATAAAGTTGTTGGAAGAATACGAGCAAGAAACGAAGCAGAGTCAAAGTCAGAATTCTAGAAAATCCAGAACTCCGGAAAACGAAAAAAATTCGAAAAAAGAATTGAATAAAACCGATTCGGCCGTAAGTCTTGACTGTCCGAGCAGCAACTCAAGCATCGACGAAGAATGGGAAAAAATAGAGGACATTACGAAGTAAGAAAAGATTATAAATATTGTGGGTTAGAATTTTTTTCGTATTTGAAATATTTCCAACATAAATAACGTGTTGTCACACATAAATAGGATTTCGATAAATTTATGCTTTTAACTACCCGAGAAAAGGAAACCGCTAGAATTGTTATTATGGGTTTTTAATTTTATTTATTTTACTGTTTTTAACTGGTATGAAATTAAACGTTTTTGTACCTAGTCTTATCATTGTATTTTATAAGAACTGTTTATCCTAAAAATATAATTATAAGAGATATCTTAAACAATCTGTCTTATTTTTAATCTTATAAAGAAAACAAACTTTATCCAAGATTCTACATTTTAATACTTTAAATTTAAAGGCACGCAATATACAATATGAGCTTTGTTCCAACACATAGTTCTGAACCAGTTATAGCGAATCAGAATACAGATAAGTAATTCTAGAACTGTTTTCGACCAATTAGATCGCTGAGAACCGATTCGGAACTGTTGTTGGAACAAACCCATGATCTTTGGTGTTAATGATATATAAGCAACATCAAGACAGCCATTGCATACATACCTCAGAGATACAAACAAAAGATTGATCTAAATATTTTCTAAAATTTATTTGTGGCGCAAACAGATCCATTTAATTTTTTAATTGGGTTCTTTAAAAGACAACTTTTTGAAGTTGCCTGGAAAATTCATAAATTCTCAACAGTAAATAAACGAAACTTTGAATGTGTAACTCAAAAAATTGCTTCAACAAATTTGTTTTCTGAGCTTTCGGAGAATAAATCTTCCTCCTTTCTCAAAGATCATGTCACGTCAAAGTGAAATGACAGATTAATAAATTTCAGGTTAAAATGTCATGACAACAGAAACAATAGCCTAGCCACCTGTGATATTGTACCCTGTGTTCTTTCTAATTATCTTTACTAACTTCTCTTTGAATAAGTGGCAATAATATTTTACTGAATTCCACTTAATATTCAGTTGTCCGTATTTCCTAGAATAAATGCTGATTCTTTAATTTTTCTTCTATTTCCTACTTCCTCTTTGAGAATTGGTTTGTACCTATCCCACAAAATCCTATGATTCTTATTAAAAGAGTGTTCCACATATTTTTAACTTCAAAATTGGATTTTGGCTGATGTAATGCTTATGTTCTCTTACTCTTAAACGACTACATAAGTCTCCCCAACATAGAATTTTCCACATTCACAAGGAATTTCAGAAATGCAACTTTTTGAACTTTGTACCTCATTAAATGGTTTCATTTTAACTAGCATCGATCTTAATGTATTTTTTGTTTTAAATACGTTGTTCTGACATTAAAACGATTGCCTATGCATTTTAGCTTATCTGATAGTCAAGGAATATAAGGAATAATTAAATTTACTGGTCGGTCCACCAGATTTATTTCTCTAATTAGCATTGTTATTTTGTTGGCGATCCTGAAAAACTTGCTCAACAAATTCAATAGGATAGGTAACTATTCTTCTCAAGAACATGTTTTATATGCTTAATTTCCTTCTCAAATTTTGTGTTAATACAACAATTCGTTTTAGCCCTGTCATACAAATTTTTAATTACTCCTTTTTTAACACTAATATATGATGATTAGAGTTTAAAATAGGAATTTTAAAGGCATCTGGCAAGTCAAGTGTGCCAAACCATGGATATGAAACAGAAAATATTCGCTCTACATTTTCGGCGCAGTTAGCAGGGGGAGAACATTTTTTATTATTGATTTTACGATGATGTCATTCTTTATATAAAAAAAGAAGCCTGATTCGTGGAAAAATTGTTAATATATTACAAAAATATGAAATGCTTTGAGAGAGATATTCATTTTCTCATTATTTTAGACAAAATGTTTATAAAATAAAGTGGTTTATAATTCTAAATAATGTTCCAATACAAATTATAAACATTTTGTCTAAAATAACATTATTCCCTCTTAAAGCATTTTCATGTTTTCTTGATTTATGATCCTCTTGTATATCTGATCTAAGATTTTTTATAATGTAATAATAATTAATCCAAGGCTAGAGCTACCCTTAGAGTAATCTCATTTTTCAAGAAGCAGGATTTTTTTTATAAAGATGAATGAATTTTCATTGTATAATCAATAATAACTCAAAACAATCTCAACTACCTACTTCAAGGACACTGAGGTACTCAAGATAAGCAACATAATTATTAATAAAAAAAAAAGTAAACCCAACTCGCCCGCCATATTCTTTTGAATCTACTGGAACAAAATTTTTGCTTCAGTTACTTTAAAAGTAACTATTCCCGAAACGGCTCAATCTACGACCGTTGACTGACGTATTATTAAAGACTGCTCACGGCTGTCATGTTTGACCCATATATATATATATATATATGGTTTGACCTCAGACTAATGAATATTCATTAGTCTGAGGGTTTGACCGTTCTCTGGCTCACCATGCGCTTCCCAGAGACAAAATACAATGCAAAACACATTGTTGACCATAGGCGCCATCTACTTTCCAGGACATGAAACTATAGCCGTGAGAAGTCTTATTAATACGTCAGTCAACGCTACGACCCTCTTATTTTAGAGGGTATTACGCGGCCAACGAAAAATACGTTGGCCGTGGGGTATTACAAACCCTAGAGAGAAATCCTCTACTTCCAAATCGGTAAACTGAACGTACCCTTTGGGGACCAGGTCGCTTAAACTGTTAATGACGGACGATTTTAGTGAATTGTGGGAATTCGGAGTTATGCCTTTTTTTAATTTTAATATTCTGACTTTTGACATTACTGTTTTTTTAAATTTTGACAACTGCTGCAGTTTTTTTTATCAAATAAATAAACAAACGATAATTTTTCTATTTTTTTTTTGCAAAAAAAATGGAAGATTTCGAGTGGAATGTGGTGAACGAGGGCCAACTTCTGGACGCCATGGTGGGCCACAAACCCGTCGGTAAGAATGGTAATTTTAATTTAACAAAGAAATGTTAGAAATTATGGTATATCCTAGGTGTGAATAAATACTTCCAAATGGCTTTTATCTGCGACAAATTCTGCGAGAGCATGCACAAAGATATCGACCCGGACAAAGTTTGGGCCCACTTGGAGACCATGTACAATTTGGAAGCGTTGGACGAGAGCGAGTCGATCCCGTTCCCGAACAACGAGAAAGAATTCGCGCTGCCCGAATCCGAGTTCGGCAGCCTGCTGAAGAACAAAGGAGAAGAGGAAGATAAGGACGCTAAAAAAGATCAGAAGGTGCCGGAACCGCCTAAGGCCGAGAAAAAGGAAATAAAACGAGAGGAAAAGACGCCGGCGAAATCGGCGAAGGAACCGCCGCAACAACGTAGGGACAGCAAGGACGTTAAAGACAACAACAAAACGCCGGTGGCGGCCAAAAAAGAAGTCAAGAAGGAACCGGAGAAAGCCGCGAAAACACCGGCGAAAAATAGGAACGTTAATAACGCGCCGAAAGAGGAGAAGACGAAAAATAAAAATGACGATACTCCGAAGCCCGCGAAAAGGCCGACGAGGGGCAGTTTAAAACCGAACGATGACTCTGGATCTAGCGGTAAATCGAGTCCGATAACCGTAACGCCGAACACTGCGAAGAGGAGGCGAATTTAAGGTTATGTTTTTATTACGCTTAGGGTATATTTAAGAGGGGGTTGCCGATAGTGAAAGTGACGTTAGATTTCGTATTTTTTTAAGTTGTATAACATAAGATCTAATAACATTTTACCTTGCAAAAATTTAGTACAAACATTTCTGTCTTCATTTTAATCATAAGCTTTTACCAGCAGAGTTTTGTTTTATAGGTTATGAAAACCTTGGGGAAAATAATAATTCCAGTGCATATGCTTTTATGATCTTATGATTAAAATGAAGACAGAGATGTTTGTACTAAATTTTTGCCAGGTAAAATGTTGTTAGATTTTATGCTATACAACTTAAAAAAATACGAAATCTAACGTCACTTTCGCTGTCGGAAACCCCCTCTTAAGTTGGGAAATTTAAGGAGCACGGTGATTATTTGTTTGTCAAGTTCACGGAACGTCCACTGCCGCCACCTATTAGACCGGGAGATAGTGACAGATTTTTGGACGTGATTTTACTCAGTATGCCTTTCAAAGGGCATTATGTGGCACATATTCTCACAATAATAAGGTATGAATCAGAGAGTCATCCTGGGTTCTTCATGTGAAAAACTGAATTTTCAATTATTCGGAAAATATGCGTTTTGATATGATTTTATAATGAAGTTCAAAATAGAAAATTCCTCGGAAAGCCATAAGCATACCGTTAGGGTGGGTCCAAAAAGCTATTATTGCCACGTGATCTTGTATTTTAATAATTAATTTTTCCACGTTTCTGAACAGGCTGCCAATGAGAAGTATGCAAGTTCTTATTATGAAAGTGCTGAAAAAAAGATGGCATACCTTTCGCGCATGTCCAAGTACTGTTTAAATAGAATGTTATTTAATCATTTAAACGAGTTATTCGATGTAAAGTGTACTTGGACATGCGCAAACGGTATGCCATCTTTTCTTCAGCAGTTTCATAACAAGAACTTGCATACTTCTCATTGGCAGCCTGTTCAGAAACGTGGAAAAATTAATTATTAAAATACAAGATCACGTGGCAATAATAGCCCTTTGGACCCACCCTAACGGTATGCCTATGGTTTTCCGAGGAATTTTCTGTTTGAACTTCATTATAAAACACATGGCAGCCTGTATAAAATCATATCAAAACGCATATTTTTCGAATAATTGAAAACTCAGTTTTTCACATGAAGAACCCAGGATGACTCTCCGATTCATACCTTATTATTGTGAGAATATGTGCCACATAATGCCCTTCGCAAGGCATACTGAGTAAAATCACGTCCAAAAATCTGTCACTATCTCCCGGTCCATATGATCATATGGACTGAAGTCATTTTCCAAAAAAATTGCAAGGCTACTTTTTTTTGTGGTTTTGCAGTATTGTTGACATAACTGTCAATTTTGTCATTGTAGTTGTTTTGAATTACGCATATTTAGTTCTTATCAAGGATGATAGGAGGCGCGGCAAATTTTGGAGATGATTTGCATGTCAGTTTGACAGTTGCGATCTCTCTCTGTACATCGTACAAGCAATGTTTAGATCAATTTAATTTTGGGGTACAGAGAAAATTGTCGTCAGATCGCCTTGGATCATTCCAATGTGTCCGAGAACGCTACACAAAGTACGAGGAAATTTTTTTTATTTGTGGTGCCATCTGGCCATTATTTCTGTCAATTTTGTGATGTTTCCCATTTTTTACAAACGAGGCGTTAATATTATTGTTAAGTTGACCCAAAGAATTTTTGTATAGTTTTTTATTAGTTAAGTTACAAACCATCTTAGAAATAAGGAGAAAACCGCAGATAACAGGGTAATACGAACTACTCTTGTAGTTACATTATTCATAGAAATTGGTGTGTAATAAAAGAATATTATTTGCAAAAACTCGAATGTATCTTTCATGCCAATTAATCCCAATAGGTTGTGAACCTAACCATTGTGTAAAAGTATTCTTTTACTCAATGACCAAACACAACATTTTTGTGTTGTTAGGTTAAGTCAACTTTTTTTCCGTGAATTTTCTAGTCACTTTTGATTTAACTCTAGCTGCGAAGTACCTGGTGCCATTGCTCAAAAAGTGCCTTGAGAATTACTTTGGCAAATTGTAAGGCACTTTTATGAAAAAAAAAAAACAACAGTTCATTTGAACTACTTTTCAAAAAATGTATTAGAAACTTTTCATTTAACAGCAAGCTGTTCAGTTTCATGACCACAAAGTTAGTACTAAATAAAATTCACTGGACACTTTAATAATTTATTTACAATAATTAATATAAAAATCACCTTTCTAACCTACAGAAAAACGCGTGTTTCGAATCTGAAACATCGTTTCTATAAAACTTGTCGTAAAAGTCCAAAACCACATTTTCGACTTTAAAACCAAACTTCTGATATAAAAACAAAGCTGGATTGTTTATCGATACGTGTAGTGTCAAATCGTTACCCAAACTGGTCTAAAACAAACAAAAAAGTATAAGTTACAATTTCCTTACGAATTGAATTTTTGAATTTGCTAGTATAAAATTTTTAACACTACCTGTATTAAATGATACATCATGAAGCTCCCTATACCGGAATTCCTCCAACCAGGCCTTGTAAACATAAAAGAAACATAATTTTCCGTATGTTTCACATCTGGCACCACAAACGCAAAACCTATTATTAAATTTTTATATAGAGCTACGCAGCTAAAATCCGGGTACTGCAGTGTATCCGTCACTAAAATCAAATCACCATTGCACAAAAACAAAAAGCACAGAATTTGACAGCAATACTCTTTTGTTTTTTAACTTTCAACTGTCAAATTCGGTATACCGTCACTTACGATCGATTCCTGGCCAAAAAAACTGATTGCAAAGGCTGTTGATGGCGGGAACGTGTTCGGGTTGAACGTAGGAATAGTCCACCGGGGCTCTCGGCCCTAAAGCGAAATTCGGGTCGTTTTTATTAGCGACAGTCCGAAGTTCGGCCATCAGGCGTAGCCACGTTGGAAAAGTTTCGGTGTCCCGCCAAATGTACGGTTTTAAATATGTCCCGCTATACGGGGACAGGATCATTTCTTTCCTGATGCCGCCCATGATTTTTATTTGGAGTTTTAGCGCTTTCATTCTTGCTATATCTGAAAAATAACCTCAATTCACTAAGGTTTGACAGTTGTCTTGTCATATTTGTCAAAATTTTGAGGTTATACGGTCAGAAACAAAAAGCCTACAGCCTACTTGTACTTACTGTTGAGGGATGTGTTGTAGTGGCACATGGGATCCAATAATCGAACTTTTGATTTGTTTGAATCATTTTTGATATTTTGAACAATTGGAAGTTCAAAAGGAAGTTCGTCTGAACTCGGGTAAGTGCCGCTTTTATCTTCAAATAGATCTAAAGATCTTATTATTCTAAAAAACGAAATGTTGGGGAAGACGGAAAAATTAAAGAATTTTGAAGCTTACTTTTTAGGACAAGTTCCTTCGCTAAAGCTAGGTAAAATAGTAGAGTTTTTTCTTTTATTTGTGCCGAGACTACTGCTACTGGCATTTGTAAGGTTTAAAACCTAAAAATATATTAAAAGCATGTGGTAGTAGGACAAATTTAACCATCAGAAGATAATTACTGCTAGTAGTTCAAACTTCCCGCCCATATCAATATTAACTTTTCTCAGAAACTGGTCGACAGATTTTCTTCAAATTTTAATAGCTTAGTAGTTTAAACGTACCATTTAAAAAATGTATGAAATGAAAAATATAGCAGGTCAAGAGAAATCAGTGCAAAGTAACCTTTAAAAACAGTTTCAAATATACCAATCTCCCATAAATATACCTACCCTCATTCATTTTTAATAATCCAATTAGAAAAAAAATCTTACCTTTTCTGTATCTCCTCCTGTATCAAGAGTCTGCTCTTTTGCTATAGAATTCGTAAACGTTTGAATCAAATCTTCATCTTTAATAACACTAGTAAGAATAGTGCTGAAATGTTCGGCATCCGACATAACTTTTTTCTCGTTTTTTAGTTTGGCCCTTTGTTTATCGGCTAGCATAATAGTGTCTAAAAGGTACTACAACTTATTAATTGAGAAATTTTACTAAATAAACTTACATATCTGCGACACCGTAAATGGCGTCAAATTTGGGTACAATAATGTCCACCATGCGGGTTTGTTAAACCCGTGTCGAGCACCCGACAAGAATACATAGGTACTATAATACGATAACCTGCCTGCGACGGTACCCATCCATTTTTTCTTTCTTTTGACGTCAGTAGGAAAAAACGAGTCCCAATTTTTATCTACGAAAGTCACTATATGGTTGCGCCAATGAAAAAAACCATTTCGTGCTAGTCCGGGGCTCCGTTTCGACAAGTGATACAACGTTACGTGTAATACTTGCAACCTAAGGAATTATATCGTATAGAACTGTTCGAAAGAACTAAAATATAAACCTACCATGACAATTTTAGTCTTTCGAATTGTTCAGACTCAGTCGTTGAACATTCCTGACAAACGAACTTAAAAAATAAGTCTCCGCAGAAGCCTCCAGGTACGGAGCCCCTTTTTAAACATTTAACATGTACAAATTGTTCGCAAACTGAACATTGCATTCCTTCGTCGGTGCACAATTCCAGCTTATCTTTGCAATATTTACAAACTTTAATAGACAATAGGTCTTCCATTTTACATTTAGAACGATTTTCTCTTAACTAATCGATGTAAACATTTTCTTTTGAAATTTACATTTGTGTTGAAATTTGATTTGAAAAAATTTTCTAAACTATAAATAATTAGGGGGTAAACAGTTTCGGAGTTGCGTTATATACGGCTGATAGGTTTGTTCCAAGTTCCAACATTGCACTAAATTAGTGTGCGATCAATCGAACACGTCTTATTATAGCAGCTAACTTCACGTTGTTACTTCTAGTATTTTGTTTTTTCAGTCATTATGTTGGCTGCATTTGTATTTTCTCATCATAACTCGTAATGTCAAATAAACTTTAACCTTAACCTCAGAAATAGAAAATAGTTTAGTAACAGTAAGTATATTTTATTATCTTTATATTAAATTATGAGATTTTTAAAAAAATAAAAAACATGGACGTGGATTTGCTTCGGCCGGGAACCGTCCCAATATCCCCAGATACAGTTTTCTGGTTCGAATTTTTATTGGATAATAATTTATTATTGAAACATTTGCAAAAACCCTACTCAGGTAAAGGAATTTAAAATTTATTTATTATATTTCTCTAATAATTCTTTTGTTAGATCCTTCTCCGTTAGACCTTATAACAAAATTCCACGATGTGATCTCGGAAACGATGAGAAATCGTACCGAACCGCCCGATGTTATCGAAATACCGCCGATGGAGACAAATACTTTGAATGTTAAACAACCTGCCAAGAATATAGCGTTAAAAATATTGTCTCTTAAGGTTGCCGCTTTCCTGAAGTGGAACATAAGTAAGGATTTTATTTTACGATAAACGAAAACGATGATTTATTTTTTTTTTAGCTCAATTGCGAAGTTTGCCGTTTAAAACGCAAGTAAATTTGCTCCAAGATCTGTTGTATTTTGCCAGTGAACATAAAGCCATATTGGAAATACCGAATATCGAAGAAGTCGATATAAAAACTGCGTCGTCGCCGTATATTTTCGCTTTGTTATTTTTTCATAGATGGCTGTTAAATACGTCGATGCATCGGATAACCTCAAATTGGCAACTCGGGTACGGGTAGGTAGTATATTAGATAAATTTGGGAAATGTTCTGTGCAATTGTTGAAGGATTGAATGTTAGTTTTTACGGAAAAATTGATATGACAACTTAGTAGTTCTAGAGTACCGTTTACATTTGTTTTATTTCCTAATTTACAGCATAAACGACATGACTCCCGCCGATGAGAACAATTATTGCAGTCCGCAAAACATCCAAGCGACTGTCAAATTTTTGACAGACGCCCTCGATTGGGATCATATCCCGCCAATGCTGACGTTCGATTGTTTTCGAATGCCGACCGAGAAGAACGACATTGAATTCGAGTGGGAGCACAGCAGGGAAATGTCAAAAGAGGAGTTGTTTTCCCAGATAAATTACGACTTGGGGACGTTTTTCTTCTACAGGGAGGATTATGATTTGGCTAATAAGCATTTTTCGAAGTGTTTCGAATTTTTTAAGGACATAAAGGAACGAATCGGTTTTACGGATATAGATAGCGATATTTTGAATGTGTATGTCAGAGCCTGTAACGTCAATGCCGATATGAATAAGAGGAGCCTTTTGGAGCAGTTGAATCATTCTATAGTTAATCAGTTTGTGGTAAGTTTATGTAATATGTTTATTTTCGATGTTAAAATTGTAAATTTTAGGGTATCACGAATATTTTACAACAAGACAACGTAATTCGAGATATACCGTTACCGCACAGAATAAATGTAGAATTAGATGTACAGGGCGCTCTATCCAGCGGGGCTTTTACGGTGGCCAGAGATTTGTTACAAAAAATAAAATCGTTGAATTTGGTTCGTTGCGTGCTGGATAGGAAACCTCTCTACCAGTATTTGGTGACCGGATCGAAAGCTATCGAGACTTTAATCTGGGTAAGATTATTGTTCAGGGTGTCTGAATTTATTTTTTAAAACGACAAAGGTGAATTGGAAGCCGAGTATCGGTACTATCCTGCGAGCAGTAATAAAATAATAATTGAAAGTAGTTCAAACGCACCATTTTACCAAATGTAGTTAATAGTAGTTAAAACATATAATTTTCCAAAATCAGCAAACTTGTAATTTAAAGTCTGCTATTTTTGTCAACAATAACAATGGAATATAACCAGTTTTAGGAAATAAATGTCGACACTGCAACACTTTTAGTATTTAGCAAAGTGAAATATTGGCGCTTTTCAGGCTATCCAAGCCACCTGGAAACAGTTCAAAAATGAAGACAAAAAAGTATTAAAAAATTATTTATTCACGGTTATAATAAAAGAAGATTCGACGGAAATGTTGAATAAAATACAGGCAAACGAGGAACTCAAAGATTTGTTTGATAAATCCGATTTAAGCTACATAAATAAGACCGAAGAAACTCTAGCTATACCCGATTCGCTTTTGAACCCTGTCGAGCTGGATTTGTGCAATTTCGCGAAAAAACGTAAGTGAGCAATTAAGACGTAAGCCCCGAAATTCGCCATTTTTTACTTACAGGTAAACCACAAATCGAACTGAAACAACTCGAAAGGCAGCTAATAGCCAGTTACAATTTCAAGGACATAAAAGATATCTTAGTAAAAATTGCCATGACCAACTTGGGTACCTCCGTTTGGAACATAAACCCATTATGGGAACTCCCTATACCCATTCAAAACGTGATAAAATCGTTGCCGAGGGGTGAGTATAACTTTTGACGGTTATTATTTGACAGATGTTGTGCCAAAGGAGGCTTTGACACTCTTTTGTTCTCAACTGTCAAAGAATTTGTTTGCTTATTGTCAAGGCCCACTACATTTGGCATTTGTTTCAAGGCCTCCTGCAAGATTATTCGTACGTTTTGCTGGCCAAGTCCAGAGAGCAGCTTTTGAACAAGAATTGGGACCTAGCAACCGAACTTTTGATTGTTCTGGATAAGGAGCTTCAAAATTCGACGGGGAACTTTCAGAAATTGTACAAAATGTCGAACTGGGAGAAGCTGTTGATACAAATTATGCAGTTGCTGGACGAATGGCCGAAAACGGCCGTAGGTGAGAAAGAAATGACGACGAAGTGGGGGGGAAAAATCGAACATGTACGTTTCAGAGAAAACCAGTTTGGCGAACGCCTGCGAGGCGTGCCTCCAAACAAACGATTCGGTGTTGCCGCGTTCGGAAATAATGGAGGCGTGCGCCATATGCCTGTTGAATTTGGGACGGTGGGAGTTTTTGATAAGTTTCGACAAGAGGTGGGCGACCTTCGAGATAACCGCGGCGGTAGCGGCGGCGTGTCACGACATCGTCAAACATAAGGGTGGGAAGAAGTTTCCGAAAAGTTTGTGGGAAATCGGTAAGTTTTTACTACACCTTCTCCAATTGTAATTCAGAAAAACACAAATGTATTTCAGAAAATCTCAATTGTAATTCAGATTTTCCATAAGTAATTAAAAAAATCTCATTTGCAATTCAGATTTTTCAAATGTAATTCAGAAAGCCCCATTTGTAGTTCAGATTTTTCAAATGTAATTCAGAAAGCCCCATTTGTAGTTCAGATTTTTCAAATGTAATTCAGAAAACCTCACTTGTATTCAGATTTTCCATATGTAATTCAGAAAATTTCATTTGTAATTAAGAAAATCCCACTTGTAAATCAGATAACATCAAATGTAATCCAGATAACAGTTGTAAACCTGATTTTTTGATAATAGGTTTAAATAACAATAACCCCACACATTATAATAATTTTTATAGCAACTAAGAAATTTTAAAGTGTTTTTCAATTTTAAATCTCAAATAATTGAAATAAACCCCAGCAAACTTATGTACAGATACTTTCTGAATTACAATTGGAAGAGGTGTAATACACCTATGTACAGGGTTTCCGCATCGTCTGTGAACATAAGGATGTTTATTTATATTGTTTTATGCATTTTAAACCAAATTTTCTGAATTTCAATTGAGGTTTTCTGAATTACATTTGAAAAATCTGAATTTCAATTGAGGTTTTCTGAATTACATTTGAAAAATCTGAATTTCAATTGGAATTTTCTGAATTAGATTTGAAAAATCTGAATTTCAATTGGGATTTTCTGAATTACATATGGAAAATCTGAATTTCAATTGAGGTTTTCTGAATTACATTTGAAAAATCTGAATTAGAACTGATACTTTCTGAATTACAATTGGAAAAGGTGTAGAGATGGGCAACGGAAACTTTCCAAGTCGGGAAAGTTTCCATTTTCGGAAACTTTCCGTTAAGAAACTTTGAAGGTTTAGGAAACTTTCCCTCAAAGTTTCTGAAACAGTCCTGGGAAAGTTTCCCGGAAAGCTTTCCGGGAATTTATGCAGAAATTTTAAATTTGCCGCCATAAAAAGATCAAAGAAGAATCATGAACTGTGTGCTATAGACCACAGATAAAATATATTTTATTATATTCTGAAAGTTTAAATTAAACTAGGTAAATAATAATCATAATATGAATATGGTAATTTATTATTTTCTTTCATATTTGGTTTTATCTTTTTTTATTTGTCTATGTTTTATCAGTTTTCTATTTATGTTTACATTTGTACAGGGTAACGCAATTAAGATGTTACTAGCGATTATCTCGGTAATTTTTAAGATGCATTGGTGGTTCAAACACAAAACTTGTGTTGTTTTTTCCCCACGAAATTGAATGCCGCCAATAAAAAAAAAACAGTTTAATTTCAAACAAAAAAGTTATCGCCAAATTACCTTTTTTTAAATTAAGATGGCGATTTGGTTGCAATTTTTCATTAGACTAGAAAAATGAATAAAAAATCTGCACAACACAGTTGCATATCACTTTCAGTTTAGCAGAAGTAATGTTTTTTTTTTGCCCCAGCTAAATCTGCAAAAAAATAATAGAGTATTTCTTAACAAAAAAAACTAGAGATGGGTTTCGGGTTTACACCCATCGATGGGTTTAAACCCTTTATGGGTGCCAACCTATGGGTGCCAAACCTTTGCCATAGGGTGTTTTCATTTTTTTCATTTTTAAAATAAAGGGTGGATTCAAAGGGTGGAAACGTTTGGCACCCAAAAATGGGTGGTTTCAAAGGGTGTAAACTAATGACACCCAAAAATGGGTTTTTTCAATGTCACCAAAAGCCACTGGATTTGGAGCAAAGAAGAAGAAGAAGAAACGCGATTTTTGTTTGTTTTTTTGTCAATGAAACCTAACTATTATATTTTGTAAATATGTCAAATATCAGCTCCTTTGATGCTGTCGAGTTATGTAATCGAGTATCGAGTCGAACTTTTTAGAACGGAATCGCTCCGATCGAGTTAAAATGGCGGATTCGACTCTAATCGAGTAAAGGAATCAGCCTGCAGAAATATAAATGGAATAAACCCTATATGGCTTTTAGATGAGAAAGTGGAGAAAATGAATTGAAATAAGGGGTTTTTTCATTTATTTAATATTTAGTCATCGTTATTTTAATTTAGGATAATGTAATAGATAAACGACTAAATTTCTAATTCGCCTGCAACATATTTTTTACTTTTTATATCTTCTTGCAATGTTTTTGTTGTTTATAGCTTTTAGATATGAGTATTTGGTATTAAATTAAACGTCTAGATGTCACCAATCAAAGTATGCCAAAAACTAGTGTCATAATTTGACACCCGGTGCCAAAAAGGGTGGAAACCTTGACACCCTTTCCAAATATGAAAAAACCCGGTGTAAACCCATCTCTAAAAAAACTGTCACTTCCTACGGTTTTTTACTGTAGGTAGTAATTAAATAATAATACTAATAATTTAAAATCTGAAAGTGGAATTTTGAATTATGATTATGAAATACCAATAATTACAAAGCAAACCTTTTACATTTTGTGATATTATATCACCTTTTGTGCAATATCTTTAACAAATTTCAGTCAAAATATGACATTTTTGAAAGCTCTAAGTGTAACTAATTAAACTAAACACTAAAAAAAGAAAACTGGAAACTTTCCGAAAGTGAAAACTTTCCCATCTCTAGTTTTTACTTTTCCGGGGGGGAGGGAGTTTACGTTTACTTAGCGAATTTTCTGTAGTGTTGCCCGTGTTCTCTTCGTCTTCGACCCAATCGAAACGGGGCGCCCCGGGGTACCACGACGTGGGCAACCTGCGTAGCAACATAGTCGCCGTTTTCGCCAAACTGAAGGAATCGTGGTGTTTGACGGTCGTCATCTCCATGCTCGCCAAACTTTTCAACATCTTTAAAGACGAAAACAACGTCGAGATCCAGGCGGAATACACGAATTTGTGGCCGAACGTCGTTAGCAAGTATGTTTCTTCTGTACTGCCGTGCTAAGCTGAAGCGTCCTAACTGACAAAATTTGATATTTTGTCCTAAATGCATTTTTGTATACCTACCAAAATCGTCCTATCTCATTTTATTAACCGCCAATTATGTGTATTTGTTTTGTCCTATCTACAAAATCATACTAAATACTAAGATATGTTGTCCTAACTAATATTCCATACCTACTTTTGTCCTAACCGCACACATAGGACATTTATTTGTGTACACATAAGTATTCTTAAATGCGTTTACAAAGCAAAAAGGTCCTATCTGGCAGATTGGACTAATCAGTTTAGGAATACTTATTTGGTGTGTGAACAGTTCGCGACATAGGACAAAATAGCTTATGTTGATACTAAACGTCCATAAAAAATCACCAGAAATGCGCTAGGAAATGCACGTAAATTATTAGAACAAGTTCTAAATGCATGCATTTTGTTGCAGCAACTCAGTTGCATGCATGGAAATGCACAAGTGAGAACCCTACTTTTATGGGAGAAAATATTATTTTTTTTATAAAGTGTCAGAAATTACACCGACAACACTTAACAGATGATAGGAAATGTGATGTTAAGAACTTTTTTTAAATAAACATTTGTCCGCTGACGCTTTGTTTTTAACATACAGCGTGTTAAAATTAACTTATTAAAATGATTTTTTTTAAATTATACGTGGAATTACTAAAGATATCGACTTCAAATTTGGTAGGGATCATAATGTCGTAAAGTGCTATTAAAACAAAGTAATGCAGGAATTTTTAAAGCGCCAGTGGCTTGCGTAAGGGTAATGAGAGTTTCCGTTTTTCAAAATAACGTTTACGCCTATGGATTTTTTAAGTAAACGGAAATAGTTCTGCAATCCACAATCAATTGTTCTAAACAGATAATGTCTCAAATTTACTGAAAAGGGACTCCCTCTAAAATTGAAATTTTAACTGAAAACAATAATAAGTATATAATTATTTTAAGAAGTCCTTACTGGAACTGTCAATTGGTAATTTCGATATCCTAAGTTGGCATCAATGCAGCAAAAAATGCAACTGGGTCATAAGTTCAGGTCAGTAATGAGCCCATTTGCACTAATAACACGAAAAGTAACACGAACAAGAACAACACAGATGTCGGTAAAACTCACGAAACGTAGAAAACCCGCGAATATTTTCATTATCGAATGTTTGAATCAGTTTGAACGATCTGGAAAACCTTCACTGTCACTTTGACACACCGAAGCTAAATTTGCGTGAGTCCGCCCCTAGACGCTGCCAAGAGCAGCTGATTATTACAAAATACCAAAACGAAAGTGTTTCCATGATGTTTGAAATTATTATTAAAATGAGTTGTAGTCATAGTTATTTTTATTTGTAGCGGCATAATCGTGATTCATAAATCAATGAGTGACGTCATTAACTGGTTGAGCCACATATACCAATGTTATACCCATGGTTAACAAAAAATTCCTAGGGATTTTTTTGGAGAATGTCATCTGACAAAATCGGGACTTCTTACAGTAATCGGGGTATATCTACATTATTTCTTAAAAACACAAAAAATCCATAGAAGGCTTTGGAACTATGATCAATTAGTGGCCATGAACAAATGACTTTTTCAGCTGTCATACAAAGATGTTAGGTGTATAATCATTTTGTATGATATAATTTATAAAAATCGTTTCAATAAGTTGATTTTAACATGCTATACCTATATTAAAAACAAAGCATCAGCAGATAAATGTTTACATTTAAAAAAAGTTCTTAAAATCACGCGTTCACGGTGTAGTTTGCGGACACCCTGCATACAAAAAAAATCAGTTTTATCTGATATTTTGTGTGTATATGTAGATTTTGAATTTTATTTGAATTACAAAAAATTAATTGAAGGCCTTGTTTCAGAATAATGATGGCCGCGGGTAGTTTTTCATCTGAATTTATATACATACTTATTTATATTTGAATAAATACCTAATAATTATTATATAAACATGTAAAGCGTCCTATCTGTACCTGATACGAATTCATTTAAAGTTTACTAAAGAAAATTGTCCTATCTTTCAAAAGTCTAATATCTGCTTAAGTTAATTAGATAACTAAAATGATGATAGAATTGTTTGCCGATTAACATACTCTACCTAAAGTTTTGGATCATTTAAACAAAATCTAAGAGGTGGCATATAAAAAAAAAGTTAAACGTAAATATCTCGAAACTAACTTTTATTCAGTTAGGACGCTTCAGCTTAGCACGGCAGTATAGTGTTCGCATATCGTCTGAATTTTGTTCTCTTTCAGCGCGAGTTCGTACAATTCCGTCGCCGCCTGCGAAATGCTGTCGGACGTGGTAACGCAGGCCCTAAAAGATTACCCCACAAACGTCTCTTGGTTACGATTGATGGGAGACATAAACTACGGTAAACCGCTCCACCGTCGCTTTCTTCCCGTACTTATCCGCGTTTCTTTGCAGCAAACGGCCACTACCAAACGTCGATGTCGTACTATCTGAAGTCGTTGCTCATCTGCAACGACTACTTCAACATCCCGATAAGGAACGACGACCACGTCTTCCTCCGGATGATAAAGTGTTGCGCCGCGCTTGGCTGCTACATGCAGGCGGCGGTTCTGTGCCAGTTTCTGGAGAAGCCAGACTATCCGTTTGCCTTCCGGATACTCGGCGAGCAGAAATACTGGAACGACGCGGTCGACGCGTACTACCACTGCCTGTGGGACCCGAACATCCTGGAATTCCTGATCCACGTGCACAACAGGCGGGGCGAGTTCCAGAGGCGGAAGAGCGCGATCCAGGTCGTCGGTATGTTGGAATTGAATTCGAATAACAACGACGAGATTCAGAGGGAGGCGAGCAACCTGAGGAAGAGCGTGTTTCTGAGGGCGTTGTGTAAGCAGTATGTTTTTTAAATAAACTCCTGGACAAAATTAACGCAACATCATAAATTTGCCGCTTATTTGAGGCTATTTGTTTTCTGAATTTATGATCCGATTTGAATGATTTTTTTTTTGCATTGTAGGTTGGTTCCTTGACAATGTCATAGTTTTCGCTGTTTATGATAAAAAGTTCATTTTCGATTTACGAGCCCTAACAACTATACTGCCGTGCTTATTAGAAACGCAGTATCTACGTACTGCGCTAAAATGAGAAATCGGACGTTAAAGTTTTTGGTTAATATCTTGGAAACTAATACTTTTTCGCTAACAAAAACTGTGTTTGTGTGAACTAACTAATATCAGAATTATACTATAGACGTCGTAAAAAACGTATATTTAATTTTTTTACTAAAAAGTCAGATACCGCGGATTTACTTCGTAAACATACCAATTGAGTTGCGACCTTTTTTAAGCAAAATGCAGTATCTACATACCTACTCATAACAATATATAATAATGGAAACGTTCATGGCATTTCAGGCACAAGGAAGGTGTAATACGAGTAGGTAATACCATAGAAGAATTTACTATGACGTAATACTTAGGCCTACTTGTCACGAACGTTTCCATTATTACAAGTAATAGAGGCATGATTTATCCTCTATATTTATAACAATAATATATCTTATATTAAATCAATTTTTTCAAGAATGGCATCTAGGCAAATAATAGGAACAAGGTATTCTTTGCAATCTTTATTTATACATCAAAAGTACGGGGCAGGTTTTCCCAAAATATTTGCTGATTTTGTGGTAGCACACCATTTTATTCTTTCTATCGAGGCACGGAACATTCTTAAGTAGGTCACTTTTCTTCATTGCTTTTTTCATAAGAAAATCCAATGTTTTTGTTTTATCTTCGAGAAAAGAAGTTCTGTACTCATTCTTTTTACTATCGCTGAACATAACCAGATGCGTTACATTTTCGATAATTACTATTGTTCTTAGTAGGATACATTTATATCATTGAATATGTACAGGGTGTGGTTGTAAATGCGGGGTATCTCGGTTATTTTTAGAGCCTAATATAGATAATAACTACATAGTGTTATTATTTTTGTAAAGCTTTCGACAATCTGAATATAACTAGTAGAAAATATACAGGGTGTTATATGTAAAAAATCTAAGTTTGATCCATATATCGAACACTATCAATTTTAGTAAAAAACTGAATACGGCACTGAATTCTACATGAAAATGTCTATAAGATACAGTTTTTTCCATTTCAATATCATTAACCGTTTCCAAGATACGAAGTATGCCCCAAAAGCGCAAATTTTCAATTTCGCCCTGTATCTTAAAAACGGAGGTGCCTATGAAAAATCTGTTAACGGTATCTTTGGTTTCACAAAAAAGTAGCAACAATTCGCGAAAACCGCAACTCCCTATCTCTACAAATAACCGAGATACCCAGCATTTACAACCAAATCTGGACACCCTGAGCAAAAAATCAAGAATTTCGAGTAAGTGCGGCAACGTTGCGCCAAATTTTACTCTGTGGTACGGCTTCTCAAATCAACAGCTTCCTCTACATACCCTCGCACCACCCCGCTCTTCCCGTACCGTTTAGTTGAACTCCTTTTCTACCTCGCCCAACGAATCATTTACGACTAATGAGTGTACAATATAGGACGGGAATTAACAGGCAAAGCTAAGACAAAAAGCGGCACGTGCAGTATGCTTAGACAAAATGCGGTAATTGCAAGTGTCTCATATGCAGGTACCGCTTTTTTGCTAAGCAAAATGAATATACGGCATTTTCATTAAGTAAACCTTTGCATTTAGCACATACGGCATATAAAACATTTATTATTTCACTGTTAATATTGCAGATACCGCTTTTATAAGTAGCATGGAAAGAGATAAGTCCAATGTGAACCCAATGATACAGAAAAGACGATTTCAGATATTTTTGCAGATACCGCGTTTCTATGGGACAAAATAATGTTCATGCATAATTCCGGTATTTTGGCCATTTATTTTTTTCTAATTATTTTTTTAAATGAAATATTGTATACTTAATTAGTTATTCAATGATAAATGAGGCCAAGCATAAACACAAAACAAAATATTTATTCTATAATAATCAATTAACAAAATAAATGTTCATTTTTTGTGACAACTAAATATTGAGACATAGTGCGAATATTCATTTTTAAAATGGGGTAACATCACCTTTGGATTTTATGACCGCACGAACTCGATTAGGCATTGATTCTACTAAGGATCTGCACTGTGCAGGGGTAAATTCATCCCAAATTTGCTCTATTTTGGCCTTGAGTTCCGGCAGTGTCCGTTGGGGGTCGTTTCTTAATGCCTGTTTCATTTTATGCCATACCGTTTCAATGACATTAAGGTCAGGACTGTTTGAAGGCCAAGAAAGAATATTTAGATTATGTTCTCCAAACCACTTTTTTGTGGTTTTGGCCGTATGACAGGCTGCCCCATCCTGCTGAAAAATGTAATTGTCGCCAATGTTTAGCTTCTCAATACTCGGTAAAAGGCTATTTTGAAGTATTCGCTGATATTTTGCAGCATTTACGGTACCGTCGATAAATTCAAAATATCCTAATCCTGAAGCTGCCATACAACCTAAAAATCATCACTCCTTTTGGAAATTTCACTGTGCGTTTTAGGCAATCTTTGTGGAATGCTTCTTCTTTAGTGCGAATTTCGCGTTTTCGGTAATCACCAACACATACGTCAAACTTTGATTCGTCGCTAAAAATTACTCGCGACCAATCTTCTATAGACCAAGATAGTTTAGATTTTGCCCAAGTTAGTCTGGCTTGTTTTTGTTTTGCCGTTAATAATGGCTTTTCTTTAGCCTATAAGAAAATATAAATTTTTAAAATGTACGTATTGTAAGTTACCCGTATTTCAACCTTATAAAACTTTAATCAACATTTATGTATCCACTTGCGACAGCATTCCCTTGACAAATGGAGTCCAGTTTCTTGATTCCATTCAGCCGTCACTTGCCTTAAAGTATTTCTTCGGCCTTTTTTACATAATTTTACTATTATTCTTTTATTCCTATCAGAAACCGATTTCAGACGACCCGGACTTTTTCCCCTTTTTATCTAGAATTCTACCGGTTTCTCCATAATGCTTAATTATATTCCACACTGTAGTTTTAGGAATATCAAGTTCATCTGCCACTTCACGTATTGTTTTATTCCGACAATAATTTTTAATCACCAACTCACGAATTTTTGTACTTGTAGAGATACCACGGACCATTTTGTTCAATAACTGCAGTGATTCACTCAATATGATAATAAAATAAACTTCAAAACAATCTGACGTTTCTTCTAGTTCCAGCCTGCGTTGTTTTCACAGCCTACTTGTCTTGTTTTGTTTCAATTTTGACTTACTTTATTTTGTCCCAATATTTAGTTGCCACTAGTTATCGCACATTTTGAATATTTTTACACTTTATAAGGTTTGTTAATGAAGAAAATAATTATATTTTGTAATTAATTGTCCCTTAAACCATTGCCAAATCAGCATTATTATTAAAATTATTTAAAAAAATAAAAATAACATCACATTTCCGAATTAATCAAGTATTTATTTTGTCCCAATATATAGTTGTTAGGGCTCGTATACCGGGTGTAACAAAAATGTTATGTGTTTTTCCGAAAATTCGTATCACCCTGTGGAGTATACTAGCAACCGAAACATATAGCAGTTGACATTAGACGGTAGGTCCATCTTTCTTCAACATTTTCTTTTTTGGTTTACTTCATTATCTCTGTTATTAAAGGAGACACTGTTTTATAGCGTAACATGTTTTTATAGACTTTATTATTCAACACAGTCATTGTTGAATGTTTTCAAGTAGGATATGGAACTTTTCTGACATTTCAAGCGATGTGTCAACAGATGTTGTGTTTTAAAGTTACAAAGGTCAAATAAAATTCGCCATACCGATAAAAACTGTTCGGAAACTGCTTATTAAACGTTCGTTTCATATGCCCAGTTGCCCGACGAGTATTTTAAAATTGAAAAATGAATCGACCAAAAAATTTTTCGGCAGAAGAAGCAGTAAGAGCTTTAACTTTGGTGGATGAAGGCTATTCGATGTGTCATGTTGCCAATGTGATAGGAAGACATCGTTCGACTATAAGTCGTATGGTTGAACGATTTAACGAGACAGGATCTTACTCTCGAAGGTCAGGCCAAGGGCGAAAACGATGTACCGATCCAAGGGATGATCGTTTTATTAGGCAAACTGCTCTAAGAAACAGGAATATCCCTAGTACTAGGCTAAAAAGTGAGCTTAGAACTGCTCGCCATCATACAATATCGTCTCGAACAATCAGAAGACGTTTAAATGAGGCTGGTTTAAACGACAGAATAGTCGGGCAACTGGGCATATGAAACGAGCGTTTAATAAGCAGTTTCCGAACAGTTTTTATCGGTATGGCGAATTTTATTTGACCTTTGTAACTTTAAAACACAACATCTGTGGTTGACACGTCACTTGAAATGTCAGAAAAGTTCTATAGCCTACTTGAAAACATTTAACTATGAATGTGTTGAATAATAAAGTCAATATAAACATGTTACGCTATAAAACAGTGTATCTCCTTTAATAACAGAGATAATAAAGTAAACCAAAAAAGAAAATTTTGAAACAAGATGGACCTACCGTCTAATGTCAACTGCTATATGTTTCGGTTGCTAGTATACTCCACAGGGTGATACGAATTTTCGGAAAAAAACATAACATTTTTGTTACACCCGGTATAAATCGAAAATGAACTTTTTATCATAAACAGCGAAAACTATGACATTGTCAAGGAACCAACCTACAATGTAAAAAAAAATCATTCAAATCGGATCATAAATTCAGAAAAAAACTAGCATCAAATAAGTGGCACATTTATGATGTTGCGTTAATTTTGTCCAGGAGTTTATGTGCGATAAGTGTAATATGTTTTGAAATATCCCTACAAATTTTGATGTAGAAAATATGCCGCAAATACTTTCCACAATGGAAGCTTTATCGTAAGTAGTTCAAAAGTACCGCATTGATTTAAATCAGGTTTACCCACAAATTGTTCAATCTTGTTGTTGGCAACTTAAGTATTATATTTTTTCATTTCAATCTTTCCTTGAGACGTTAAATTGCCGTAAAAATTGATGATTAGTAGTTCAAATGTACCATGCAAAAAAATGTATATGGCAGTCTAATTTATGATTGATTTACGTGTAAAAAAATGTAAAATGTAATCTCCAATAAATACACCTTGTTTCTTTTTTATTGCAATTATCAAAAAAAAAAATCTTTGGAGATTTCTAGATTTGCAAAGCAACTTTACGATAAGTATTTAGATCATATTTTCAGAAAATGACAGAATTACAACAACATTGCAACATGTTTTTGAGCCAGCAGTTTAAATGTCCCATTTGAATTTCGCGTGGTCAGATTGAAATAAAACACATTTTTCTGATTCGACATTTATAATTAATTGATACACCTTCATCGACTTAACTATATAAAAAAATCTTAAAAACATCTAAACATCCAGGTATTTCTCAACCAAAAAAATTTGTACAACTCCACAAAAACGTGAGTATTGAGCGGTGTCGCAACATCAATAAAAAAATATTCCCAACTTTAATAGATACTTCTCTGAAAATGTTATCTTTGCAGATACAAAATATAGCTGCCAAAAATGTAACTTGCCTTATACGGAAAGTAGTTCAAATGCTAATCTTTGGAAAATAAGAATGTCGCAAAACAAGTGAGTTGTGAGCATCGAGCCAACACGATTTTGCTCGGACCTTAAAAAAATACGCAATTTTTTGACGATTCATCTCGAAACCCGATCCGTCACAAAATATATCCTATATATTCAGTCATATTTACAGGGACGTAAATGTTATTATTCGAGGGCAAGAAGTTAGTTTGTAAATGGCACGATTCACAGCGAGTTAGGGGGGGGACATCCGGGAAAATTTCATTTTTTTTCTCAACTTCAACTCGGCTAGAAACTAAGATATGTGTTTACGGTTCCTCGACGGGGGCAGTCGGGACTTCATCGTTTATGTTTTCGAGTAGAATGGCCTTTTCTTCACCTCTACTCGTTCCGCCGCTGGTATATACTGATTCGTATACGGGGTTGGCAAAATTACCAGACTGAAAATAAAAATATATATATAATTGAAAAATATAAAAAAAAGAGAGGGAAAATCTTGTAAATAGAGCTTTAAAACATGCTTCAAGGCAAGTACTAAATGAGGTTGCTATCTATCGAAATGGATTAAAATCTCAGTAGTTCAAATGTACCATATATAAAAAGGTTATAATACGGAGGTGTAACTTGCGTAACTTCAACTTCCCCTCGAATCAGACACCAAACCTCGGACGACATAACCCCACTTTCGACCTACCTTATCGGCATTCAACGTAAAAGGCTCGGCGTCCCTCTCCTGGTACATCGGATTGTTGAAGTCGTTCTCGTCGAGCCTCTCGTGCGCGAACGCCGGCCGCCTCCTGAAGAAGTAGTCGAACGCGAAGCCGCCCAACACCAGGACGATTATTATGACGGCGACGGCCGCCAAGATCGGCACCAGCACGCCGCGGCCGCCCTCCGTTTCCGACGAGTGTTGACGGGAGAGGTCGTCGGAGCCCGAGTTCTCGTCGGTCTTCAGTTCGCAGTATTTGCCTGGAAAACGAAACGTCGTCGGTGAAAATCTTCGAAACTAAACGCCGCTCTCGAGGCGTACCCTTGTAACCGGCTGGACAGTAGCAGACGGCGAACTTGCCGGGCTGGCAGACGGCCCCGTTTCGGCACTTCATGACGTCGCAACTCTTCTCGATTTCGCACCGGCGTCCCGTCCAGCCGTCCGGGCAGAAGCATCTGGAAGCCGAAGTGCGCGGGTCTATGTAGCAGCGGCCGCCGTTGGCGCAGCCATTGTGGTCGCACCAACGCGCCTGGACCTGTCGGAAGAGAAAATTTGTCGTTATAGAATAGAACTTTATTAAATAGAAAACAATTCTAATCTACAAACATACATAGACTTGTTGGCCAAAAGTCATCAAGACATTTATGGACATGACATGACACATTCAAAAATGCTCGAATGTGTCCAATAAATTTCAAAATATTTTAAATAGAAGAAGCGAAACTTAACCTCAAATTTTTTAAATTTTTTGTAACAACACGTTTTGGAAGGGTTTTCCTCCATAAGATATCTGCTGTGTGTGTGTTTTTTTCTTCTTATTTCCTTTTATTAATATTAATGGGTAAAAGAAGTGGTATAATATGGAATTACTTCCAAAAAGTCCAAAAAAACAATATATATATATATATATATCGTTTTAAAGCTCTTCTTAAATCCAATAGGATGGTGATGTTTTTAGCTTATTTTATAAATGTCTGATAAATGTCCGGAGATATTACGAACACATTGGCTGGACATTTCTCTGAAAATAAATGTCTGGGCATTTGGCAACTCTACATTACACAGTGTCAATATTTTGCATATACAAAAAAGAGAAAAAAGAAAAAAAAAGCAATCATAAAACAAAAGAAAACCAAAAAACAAAGTAAAGTTTAACAAATGCTTTAGAGACTCGCATACCCAGCCTTAATCGATTTTTTTAGCTTGAGTTTAAACATGCTAATAGTGGTACAATTTTTAATCTCATTGGGCAACTCATTGTACTGCAGTAAACCTCTATGCATAACAGAATTCTGTGTTCGAGTATAGTTTGTTAAAGACAGAAAAATGATTTGACGTTCTCGTGTTGTAGCTATGGATATCATTATGGAAAAACAATGAATTCTTGGAAATATCTTTGTGCTCTGCCAATAACAATTTTAAATATAAAGACCATACTAAAGTAATAAAGTCTATCCTCGACTCTCAACCAATCTAGGGATTCGATCATGAGATTTATCGGTGTAAGTCTATTGCATCTCAGTCTCAGTATGGTTCGCATACCTCTATTTTGCAATTTTTGCAGTTCCGAGAGGCAATAAGTATTCATTGAGGTCAATAACGAAGCACAATAGTCAAAATGAGGCTGTATTATAGTTTTATAAACTATTATTGATGTTTCCAGTATCAATTGACTTCGAATTCTAGGGATGAAGTAGAGTTTCTTGGCAACCTTTTTAGAAACATAGTTAAAATGGGCTTTTAGAGACAGCACACTATATCAATGATCAGGCCAAGATATCTAACTTCAATAACAATTTCAATATGCTGATCATATATTTTGATGTCAATATTATTAAAATTGATGTTCCTCAATTTATATTCAGTAGCCAAGATCATACGTTTAGTCTTTTGTATATTCAATTTCAATTTGTTTATGTTTAGGAAATCTGTCACATCTTGCAACAATAAGTTCATTTTGTTAACAGCTCCAATATAATTTTCATCACTAACCGCCAAGAGAGTGTCATTGGCAAACAAGTTAATAAATTCACAACCCCTGAGATGTTGAATATCATTTTTTTTTGGGCTCGGTTTTGCCTTTCGGCCATATCCATTTACCCAGTGTCGGGGACCATGCCAGCGTTACGTGGTTACACGTCCCCCTTTCAATTGTCTGCTTCCTTAATAATATATATATATATATAGTCTGGTTTTTATAACTTATCCTAATCTTAACCTAAAGACGTACACAAACATAAATACAAACATAACACCCATGGCACATACCGTGGTGGGACTCGAACCCACAATGTACGGTGCCAAAGCGTGGGTCAAATCGAAAGACCCACTCGGACACCGCCGCCCCATTGAATATCATTAAGATATAAAATAAATAAAATAGAACCCAACACACTCCCCTGCGGAACCCCAGTTACAACATGTATACAGTCAGACAGCTGTTCATTAACCTTAGTTCTTTGTTTACACTCTGAGAGATAACTTTTGAACCACCGCAATACAATTCCATCTAATCCACAATATTCAAGTTTCTTTAACAAAATTTTGATGTCAATAGTCTCGAAAGCTCTTTCAAACTCCAAGAAAGTTGCAACAATGTTACAACAACAACAATTATAATTTTCGTCGCGTAGAACACCGTGCTCACCTCGCACCCGTCCCCGTCCCAGTTCCCCCTGCAGCTGCACTCCTGCGTGCCGTTGCTGTACAGCAGGCACTCCCCGCCGTTCGCGCACCGCTTCTTCCCGTCCGGGCAGACGTGCACGTCGCACAGCTTCCCCGCGTAGTCCGCCAGGCAGAAGCACTCCATCTTGCCGTTCGGGGTCGTCCTGCAGGTGCCGCCGTTGGCGCACGGGCACCTCGCGTCGGTGCAGTCGTCGCCGTACCTGCCCGGCAGGCACTCGCACACCGTCTTGCCGGTGAGCGGCTCGTAGACGGGCCGCCTGTAGGCGCCGCACGCCGACGACACCTCGCAGCGCCGCCCGCCGTAGCCCCGCGGGCAGTCGCACTGGTCGCCGTTGCGGCAGACGCCGCCGTTCTCGCACGCGACCAGCGCGCACTGCTGGCAGCGGGCGCCCGCGTAGCCGGACGGGCAGCTGCACGTGGGCGAGCCGGCCGGGTCGACGAGGCACGTCGCGCCGTTGTGGCAGAACTTCTCGCACTTCGGGGCCGGCTTCTCGCACCTGCGAGACATTGTTACAATTTGTCGCGATTCTTAAACCTCTTCGGAGAAGAAGTAGGTCAAACGTATAAAGTTCGCAATTTTTTTATAGAACCATGGTGAAGCTGATTTAAGAAACAAAACTTGGTTGTGGTGCATTTCGGGCCACACTTAACTTTTCTTTCGACTGGAACCAAATGTATGGTGTAAATAAATGTCTAGAAAATATCAACTTTAACGTTTTTTTTTTAAGATTGTTTACAACAAATTTTCTCATTTAATTATATTTTCTTTCTAAACAATTTTTTGAAAAACAATTGTTCCCTATGGTAAGTAAATATCTTTCATCTAAAATTCCAAGATTTAACATTTTTTGCGATTTCAAACCACTTGAGGAAAAAGTAGGTCAAACGTACAAAGTTCACAATTCACAAACAGAACTTGGCTGTGGTGCATTTCAAGTCATACTTAACTCTAAAAATACCACATTTTAGAACATTTTTAATATTATTTTCGAAAAAAAAAAAACTATTTACCATTTTTTTTCTAAACTGAAATACAATTGTTCCCTATTGTAAGTAAATATCTTTCGTCTAAAATTACAAGATTTAACATTTATTGCGATTTGAAACCACTTGAGGAAAAAGTAGGTCAAACGTACAAAGTTCAATTTTTTTTTTTATCGAGTCATGATGAAGTTAATTTAAGAAACAGAACTTGGCTGTGGTACATTTGGGCCATACTTAACTTTTTCTTTCGATCAGAACCAAGAACCAAATGTATAGTGTAAATTTTTAGAAAATACCAGACTTTAGAACATTTTTAAGATTATTTTCAAAAAACTTTTCATTTACTATTATTTTTTCTAAACTGAAAAACAATTGTTCCCTGTTGTAAGTAAACGTCTTTCGTCCAAAATTACAAGATTTAACATTTTTTGTGATTCTAAACTACTTGGAGAAAAAGTAGGTCAAACGTACAAAGTCCACAATTTTTTTATCGAGCCATGATGAAGGTAATTTAAGGAACAGAACTTGGCTGTGGTGCATTTTGGGCCATACTTAACTTTTTCTTTCGATTAGAACTAAATATATTGTGTAAATTTTTTAGAAAATACCAGATTTTAGGATATTTTTAAGATTATTTTCATTTAAAAAAAATCATTTATTTTTTTTTTCTAAACTGAAAAACAATTGTTCCCTGTTGCAAGTAAACGTCTCTCGTCCAAAATTACAAGATTTAACATTTTTTGTGATTCTAAACTACTTGGAGAAAAAGTAGGTCAAATGTACAAAGTTCACAATTTTTTTGTCGAACCATGATGAAGGTAATTTAAGAAACAGAACTTGGCTGCGGTGCACTTTAAGCCATACTTAACTTTTTCTTTCGATTAGAACCAAATGTTTTGTGTAAATTTTTAGAAAATACCAGATTTTAGAACATTTTTAAGTTTATTTTCAAAAAAATCATTTTTTTTTTCCTAAACTGAAAAACAATTGCTCCCTGTTTTAAGTAAATGTCTTTCATTTACAAGATCTAACATTTCTTGTGATTCCAAACTACTTAGAGCAAATATAGGTCAACCGTACAAAGTTCACAATTTTTTTTATCGAGCCATGATAGGTAAGGTAATTTAAGAACTTGGCTGTGGTGCATTTTGGGCCATACTCGACTTTTTCTTTCGATTACAACCAAATGAATTGTGTAAATTTTTAGAAAATACCAAATTTTATTTTTTCCACTATATTTATGTAATAAAATATCGCCGATCGATTGGTGCAAGAATCAGCCAAGTCCAAAGCAGAATAATAATAATAAGCAGAATGCTCGCATTCTTGTGTGCAAGAACCAGACAAGTCCGGGAGTTTTGTTTTCATTTTCCCAAAACTTATAAACTATGGACTTGTCCGGTTTTTGCACCGAGGTCTTCAATTGTTTTCTTCTCATTTACTATTATATTTTTTCTAAAATGAAAAACAACTATTGTTCCCTGTTGCTTGCTTACATAGGGACAAAAAACTCTTCTCACTCTCTAGCGGTAAAACCAAAACAATTCGCATATTCAAAATTTTTCCCTCAAAAATCGAAATGTACACATTTTCAACTTGATCGTTTCGACATCTCCCAAACCGTTAAACGTTTGCGAGGATACATTTATGAAAAATATCCTCTCAAAAAGAATCTTATCCCCCTAAAAATAACCTCAAAAGAATTACTCACCTCTTCCCGGCCCACCCGGGCGCGCACTGACACCTCAACGGCACCATCCCGTTCTCGTCCGTCTGCCCGCCGATATCCACCGAGCACACGCCCCGGTTCCTGCAGTGCTGCGAACACCTGTTCACCTCGCAGCCCTTGCCGGCGTACTGCGGCGGACAGACGCAGCGCTGCGCCCCGCCCGCGTCCACGTCGCACCTGCCCGTGTTGCAGTCCAGGTTGCACCGGCTCGCCTTCGTCTTGCCCGACTTCGACGGGGCGGCCGCCGCCGCCCTGCACGTGTAGTTGTCCTTGACGTAGCCGTCGGCGCAGACGCACGTCGCCACGTTCGACAGCAGGCAGAACTCGCTCGGGTGGCAGTAGTTCGAGCAGCGGTCCGTCACGTTCGCCTGCTTGTTCTCCTGCAACACCATGATGTCGGAGATGCGCGACAGCCCCCTCGCCAGGTAGAACGGCTCGCCGCGCCCGAACTTGTCCATGCGGACGACGTTGTGCGAGCGGTACGTCGAGAGGTACGCGTAGCCCTCGAACACCTCGATCTTGTACGGGCGCACCTCGTTCTCGAAATACTTCACCAGCTGCCTGCCCGTGCCGTCGTAATTCACGCTCTCGACCGTCGACGTCTTCGGGTCGCACCAGTACAGCCTGCCTTTGGGGTGGTCGAGGGCGAGGCCAGTCGGCCACAGGACGCCGTGCCTGACCAACACGCGCCGCTTGTAGCCGTCCATGGAGGCGGCCTCGATGCGGGCGGGCGGCCCCCAGTCGGCCCAGAACATGAGCCCCCTGGCCGGGTCGACGACGATGTCGCGCGGCTGCTGCATGCCGCCGTTCAGCAGGGTGCTGTTGAGGCGGCCGTCCAGGTCGGAGACGATGAGGCGACCGCCGTCGGTGACGTAGACGCGGCCGGCGACCCAGTCGACGGCGATGCCGCGCGGGTCCTGGAGGTTCTCCAGGAGGGTGCTGGCGACGCGGCCAGAGCCGGGGTCCTCCACGTTGATCGGCATGTGCTGGACCTGAAACAAGCGTGTGAAGGCCACTCGGCTGAACATAAAAGTTTGCGAGCTGCGGCGAAGCGAACTTAAGCAACCGAGTTCGGTTGCGCAGCATTTCAGGGCCGCACCAGACTCCACTTTCGTCCGGAAAATACAAATATCGAGATTTTTTTACGATTCCAAACGATTTGGAGAAAAGTAGGTCAAACGATGTGTACAATTTTCTTTATCAAGCCGTGTTAAACATAATTTAAGCGACCAATTTTGGTAGCGGTATTACCTGAAGGAATTGGGACGCAATTCAAAATAAATCTCAGGGAAATCTCAAGGAATCCAAGAAATCTTAAGAAATCTCATGGAATTATCAAAAAACATCTTAGGAAATCTCATAGAATTCTCGACAAATCTTAGCAAATATCAGGGTGTTTATCATCAAATTCTGAAGAATTATGGAAATGTCAAAAAATGAAATCAAATCCAATAATTTATTAATCGTATAAATCTCAGGGAATTCCTAAAAAAATGGCATTCTCAAGAAATTTTAGGAAATTTCAAGGAATTCAACAAACCTTAGGAAGTTATCAAGAAATCCTAACAAATCTCATGAAATTCACAAAAAAATCTTCAAATCAAAATCAAATTCTCAATCTAAAGAATTATGGAAATCTCAAGAAATGTTATGAAATCGAATCAAATAGTTTACTAATCATGTAAATCTCAGGGAATCCTGGAGAAATCTTAGTAAATCTCATGGAATTCAACAAATCTTAGAAGATTATCAAGAAATGAGAACCGAGAAATCCCTAAGAAATGTATATAAATGTATATAAATCTCGAGAAATTCTGTGGGATTCTCTAAAATGTCGAATTCTTAGTAAATCTCATGGAATCATGATGAAATTCTCAAGAAATTCCCAAGAAATGTTATGGAATTTTCAAAGAATCTTAGGATCAATCATATATGTTTCTTATAAAATCCTAGGAAGTCTCAAAGAATTCTCAAAATACAGTGTGTCCGCGGATGGAGTCCCCAAGAGAACAAATGGACCAAAAATTTCATTTTTCGACAAATAGTCATTCTTGATAAAAGTTTCTGCTTCTCGAAGAAATGTGGTCTACGGAGAGAATTTCTGATTTTTTTTATACAGGATGCCCAAAAAATTCAAAAACATGAAATACCATTAAGAATAAACTACCTTTATTTTTAAAAATATCAAAAACTTGTACTTAGAAAAGTTGTTTAGAATTAAAATATGTGTCTGATTGTCACTTTACAAACAAATCAGCCAACTCCGATTTTTTTTATTTCCAAGTGTGAAACTCCTTTGTTTTTAAAAATACCAAAAACATTTATTTAGAAAAGTTGTTTAGAATTAAGACGTGTCCGATTGTAACTTTTGAAGCAAATCGGCCGAATTTGTTTTTTTTTATTTTTTGCCTATTTAAATCAAAGTCGGCCGATTTGCTTAAAAAGTTACAATCAGATAAGTCTTTTAATTCTAAAAAAATTTCTAAAGAAATGTTTTGATATTTTTAAAAACAAAAAAGTTCCACACTTGGCAATCAAAAAAATCAAAGTTGGCTGATTTGTTTGAAAAGTGACAATCAGACACTTCTTTTAATTCTAAACAACTTTACTAAGTAAAAGTTTTTGATATTTTTAAAAATAAAGGTAGTTTATTTTTGATGGTGTTAATGTTTTTGTATTTTTTGGGCACCCTGTATAAGAAAATCAAAAATTCTCTTTGTAGACCATATTTTTTCGAGAAGCAGAAACTATCAAAAATGACTTTTTGTTGAAAAATTAAATTTTTGGTCTATTTGTCCTCTTAGGGACTCCATCCGCGGACACACTGTATCTTCAGAAAACCTCATAAAATTCTCATGGAATTCCCAAGAAATCCCGTGAAATCAGAAATCTGGATTTTAATTTAGTTGCAGTATTTTTGTTTACTATCATTTTTAATCTAAACTTTGACTGAACGTTGTTCCTTACCCTTTTGTTTTGGTGGTCCGTCCAAAAAGCCAAGAACTCCTTCTGTTTCTCACGGTACAATATGTCGACCGCGTCGACTTTGTAACCGGGCGCCGTGGCCAGCGTCTTGCGATTCTTGATGATGTTGCCGGACTTGTACGGCGACATGAGGCGCAGTTCCGCCTCGGCGGCGAGCACCAACTTGGCGACGGAACCCTCGGCGAAACAGGTGTCGTCGTTCGAGTGGCGGTAGCCGCTGACGCACTTGCAGGCGGTCCGATTGTGGTGGACCTCTTCGCAGAGCTGCGGGCAGGTGTCCCAACGGCAGGCACCTAGGGAATCACAAAAAGTCTCGAGACATCTCGTGGAATTATAAAGGAATGTTCGGAAGAATCTCAGGAAACTTGGAAATATTGTGGAATTCACAAGAAATTGAAGAAACCTTATGGAAAGCTTATGGGATTACCAAGAAATCTTAGAAAATCTCTTAGAATTTCCAAGAAATCTTAGGAAGACTCATGGTATTCATAAGAAAAAATCTTATGGAATTGTCAACAATGCTTAGGATGTCTAATGAAATTCCTAAAAATTTAAAAATATGTTATAGAATTCAATCATTTATTTATTATTCTCAACCAACTTGACAGTTCATTATAGAGAATATGACAAAACAATTTAAAATAAAAAAAAAACTAAATGTAATTAAATCAATCAAAAATCACTTTATCAATGAGATATTTCTTAAGTTCTTTTTTAAATTTGGTAATGTTTGATGTCATTTTTAACAATTTTGGTAAGTTATTATATATTTGGATTCCATTATGGAATTCTCATGAAATTAGACAAAATCTCAGAATCCGCAAGAAATCTTAGAAAAAATTAAAGAAATCATCAAGAAATTTTGGAAATCTCTCGAAATCTGAAGAAATCTTAGGGAATTCTTAAGAAATTGTAGTAAATATCATAGTTTCCAAGAAATCTTATGGAATTATCGAGAAATCCTTGGAAATCTCATGGTGTTCTCAAGAAATATTTGGAAAACTTGTGGAATTTCCAATAAATCTTATGGAATTTCTAAGAAATTGAAGAAACCTTATAGAATTCTCAAGAAATGTTTGGAAAGCATATGGAATTCCCAAGAAATGTCATGGGATTAGTAAGACAAAATCTTATGGAATTCTCAACAAGCTTGGGATGTCTACGGAATTCCCAAAAATTTGAAATCTTATACAATTGTCAAATTTGACGAAACTCATAGAATTCTTAAGAAATCATGAAATTGGCAAGAAATCTTAGAAAAAATCTTTGGAAACCTTATAGTTCTCAAAAAACTTGATATGTCATGAAATTCTCACGAAATCTGAAGAAATCTTATTTAATTCTTAAGAAATCGTAGTAAATGTCATAGTTTCCAAGGAATCTTTGAAAAATTGTGTAATTCTCGATAATTCTTATGGAATTCAAGAAATCTTAGGAAACAAAAAAATATGAATAAATCTTAATCTGTCGGAATCTCATAGAATTCTCAAGGAATCTTAGAAATTTAGGACATTCACAAAAATCTTAGGAAATCTCATGGAATTCATAAAAAAAAAAAAAAATCTTGTGGCATTCTCAACAACTCTTACGATGTCTAATGGAATTCCCAAAAATTTGAAGAAGTTTATAGAATTCTCAAGAAATTTGAGGAAATCGCATAGAATTCTCAGGAAATCATGAAATCCATAAGAAATCTTAAAAGAAAACAAAAAACTGAAGGAATCTTATAGGGATTTCTTAGCAGATCTTCGTAGTAGAATTCGTAAGAAAAAAAAGAAAAGTCTTATAGAATTCTCAAGAAATCATGGAATTCTCAAGAAATCTCATGAAATTCATAAGAAAAAAATCTGATGGAAAAATTTTAAGAATTTTTATAGAATTCTCAAGAAATTTGACGAAATCTCCTAGAAATCTCAGGACATATGAAATTCGCAAGAAATCTTAAAAGAAAACAAAAAAACTGAAGGAATCTTATAGGGATTTCAAAAAACTTTGAAATCTCATGAAATTTTCACGGAATCTGAAGAAAGCTTACAGAATACTCAAGAAATTTTTGGGAATTTCATGGAGTTATCAAGAAATGCTTAGAAAACTTGTGGAATTCGCAACAAATTTTATAGAACTAAAAAGAAATCTTAGGAAACAAAAAATAAGAATAAATCTTAAAGAATCTCCAGAAATATTAGATCTTCATAGTAAAATTCGTAAGAAAAAAAAAGAAAAATCTTATAGAATTCTCAAGAAATTTGACGAACTTTCATAGGATTCGCAAGAAATCTTAGTAAAAACTCATGGAATTGTCAACAATTCTTAGGAAGTATAATGGAATTCCCAAAAATTTGAAATCTTATAGAATTCTCAAGAAATTTGACGAAATCTCATAGAATTCTCAAGAAATCATGGAGTTAGCAAGAAATATTGTAGATCTCACGAAATCTTAGGGAATTTTTAAGAAAACATAGTAAATATTATAGAGTTTCTATCTTTTGAAAACTTGGAATTCTCAATAAATTTTATTGAACTCCCAAAAAACTCATAGAATTCTCAAGAAATATGACGAAATCTCATAAAATTCACAAGCAATCTGATGAAATCTCGTAGAATTTTCAAGGAAGTCTTAGCAAATATCAGGAAATTTTAGGAACCCCATTCTCAAAGACCTAAAAACACACAAAATAAAGAAGGCATTCGCCCGGCTCTCACCTTCGGGACAGTCCTTCTCGTCGGCCTCGTCGTCGCAGTCGTACTGCCCGTCGCACCTCAACGACTTGTGCACGCACCGGCCGTCGCAGGCGATCGTGTCGGCGGCGCACACGCCGCGCCGCCAGCACGCGCGCCTGTCCTCGTCGCTGCCGTCGCCGCACTGGTCCCTGCCGTCGCACAGCGACCGCGCCGCCACGCACCGGTGGTTCTTGCAGCGGAACCGGTCCGGCGGGCACACGTTCGAGAAGCAGTCGGCCTCGTCGAGGCCGTCCTCGCAGTCCTTCTGGCCGTCGCATCTAGAGGGACAACCGGGGGAAAGTAACATCGGCGTCCAGAGATATACTAATAAGTCCGGGCACTCGGCCTTGTGTAAACAAATGTTTCCCTCTTGCCCTCTCCCGCTCCCCTCCTCATCGAGCCGATCGATATCTTATAATATAAGAAAATAAGCTGTACGCAGTGTGGCTGAGAGCGGTTCGTTCGCATTCTACCGGGTGCGCGCAAAATATTACCGACCGACCGTGACTGTGTTGTAGTGATGCCTAGTAACGCTTTTAACTGCAGTGCGGATGGCTGTAAAACCAGTTCAAAAGACTATATTACCTTTTTTTCATTTCCTAAAGACCCTGAAAGGTAAGATTGAGTTTGAGGTACCTACCTACAAAAATTAAGACATTTTTATGTGACATTTGAATACTTAGGTATTAATTGAAGAATAATATAGATATAATATTAAAATATTGAAAATTTGAAGGTGCCAGCAATGGAAGAATGCCTTAGGGTTCATCGGAGAACATAAATTTGCGAATATTCCACCTAAAGAGGCACATTTTGATGATCAGTCATTCACTTCGTCCGGAAAACATTTAATAAAAACTGCTGCCCCCTCGGCTGTCCCATTATGATTATTGCCAGGAGCTTATGGTAAGACGCATGCTTGTGTAGGTACGTATGCTTAATATTTTGTTCTGTATTGTTTATGTCAATTTAAATATCAAAATATTTACTACAGGACGAAAAAGTACCTAGATATGATTAGTTTAACTCTTTGTCGTTAAATATTTATTTGTTATTTATGTTTTTGTCTGCTCTATGTTTTGTTAGGCTTTATTAAAAATGAACTTAAAACATAAAAAATTGCATTTTTATTCATGTTCCAACCAAAGTCTACAGATATACCTACTAATTATGTAGATTCTGGTAATAGGCCAGGGAAAATAGAATTTGACCTAGAAAAAAATATTAACTGCAATTTTGTTTTACCATATCAAAGTTATAAGTAAATACGTTGGTAGAAACCAAAAATTAAACATTTTGAAAAAACGGAACCTTGAGTTACCTCAAAAAACACCTATTTAACGTTAGAAATTTCGAGCAAAATTGTTAACTGGATTTTTTTAGACTCTTTAAGTAAAAAACTTTCCTTGTATTAAGAAATTAAACATTTTAAGAATATGGAAGTAACTTACATCTACAAAGAGGTATAAAAATCGGATAATTTTCTATTTCGGCAAAAGCAAAAATATTAACTACGTTTTTATTAACTTATACAAAATTAAACATTTATCTGAGCCGCATGTATATCAGCTGTCACTTCTCATTGGTATAGACTAGGCAAAAATATTAACTGTTTTTTTTTTGTTTAACTTTTTACAATATAACTATATTGAATCATATATAGCGAAATTAAACATTTATTTACGGCGCATATAGGTCAACTGTCACTTGTCATTTCTTTAGGAAAGCAAAAATATTAACTGTTTTTTTGTTTAACTTTTTACAATATAGCTATATTGAATCATGTATAGCAAAATTAAACATTTATTTACGGCGCATGTAGGTCAACTGTCATTTGTCATTTCAAAATACTTCCGTTACCAATTTTTGTTTAATTTCAAAAAATTTAACAAGACTTAGCATCCACTTACAAAGTTTAACAAAAATCAGCCAGTTAATAATTTTGCTCTCAAAAACAGTTCAAATTTCTTTAAAATGCGATTTCCGACAAAACAATATGTTTCATTTCAGAACAAACTGTTAATACTTGATTTTTAAGGTAATTATAAATAATAAAAACGCAGTTAATATTTTTGCCCAAAAAAATATTACGCAAAATGTCATTTATACATACTTACTAACAAATGCAGCTTAAAATTCGCAGTTAATATTTATGCAGTCTTTATTACAACAAGAAAATGTATCTTTCTAAAAAACGCCCACAGGCGTATGTTTATTTTGTATAAAAAAAAACAATTCTGGCGTTCATTTATTACCAATATTTTGTGATGGCATTATAAAAATGCGGTTATGAATTTTAACCGTACCTACGAAAAACTAACGGTACACTTACCTACACAAATAATGTTGTACCAAAGTCTACAAATAGGTATATAATTGTAGACTTTAGTAAATAATGGACAGTCAATATGAACCTGCCCCCATATAACTAGCTTGACGGCGATCTTGTTTAGTCGACCTCGTAAATGCGAAGCGTGCGACCGGTCGCAAAAAATTGTCGGCTTTTCCGAGAGAACAGAGGAGTTACATTTATTCATGATAAATCAAATCACAAAACACAATACAAAGAGTGGGTCATACTTATCTACTACTATGACTGCACCTAGGTTTGCAAAACCTGTATGTGCAGTGGGAAGATCATATATAATTTTCTAATTCTAAAAACCAATCTTCACAGATAGTTACAACAACACACACAAGCGAGCAGAACACGGCACTAAATTAAATTAATCTTTGGAAGGTGTGAGAGTTTTCATGAATATATCTTCGACATTTCTTTGTAAATGTTTTTATTCTTTGCTCAATGGCAGCTCATTATATAGTTTGGGTGCCAGATAATTGACAAATCTTTGAGATGATTCCTTTTTAAAGAAAGGGAGCAATAGTCTGCCACCTAATCTGGATCTTGTTCCATAACAATGTTCGCGATATTTGTGACCGTCTTTTTTCTTATGAAAAAAGACACATACTGTTGAAAAATACATAAAACGGATATTTGGTACATCTTCATTATACAGGAATTGCGTGGAGCTTGTTTTATTCTTGAAATATATTATACGCATTATGTAATTTTGAATCACATTCAAATCTCTGAGAGCGCTGTCATGCAATCCACCCCACATCACTATTCCATATCTTATAAGAGACTGAGTGAGCCGAGACCTTAGTTATTTCTAGACTTTGGTAACATCACGTCTAAACGAAGAGAAAGTGACGACGAACCGCGACCGTACCTGAACTCGTTCCTGACGCAGAGGCCGTTGGCGCACCGGAACGCGTTGGCCGGGCAGCTCTTGGTGCAGTTGGCCTCGTCGCTGCCGTCGGCGCAGTCGGCCTCGCCGTCGCACCGCCACGCCACGTAGATGCACATGCGCGGGTTCCGGCACTCGAACTCGTTGGCCTTGCACTGGACGGCCGCGCCGCACTCGGCCTCGTCGCTCTGGTCCTCGCACTGGAACTCGCCGTCGCACCGCATCGTGCCGCGCAGGCACTTGCCGTTGCCGCACCTGGCGAACGGGAGGACGGGGGATTGACGAGGGGTCTCGCGGGATCGTCGAGAGATCTTACGAAATCTCGTGGAACCACGAAGAAATCTTATCAACTTCTCGAGAAATCTTAGGAAACATCATGGAACTCCCAAGGAAATTTAAGTAATCTTATGGAATACTCGAGAAATATTATAGTAATATATAGTAACTCTCATAAGATTATAGAATAAGATGTTATGTAAAATGTGGCCAGTATATTTCTTTACTTGAAGCAAGCAGGTTGCCTCAATTAATATGGGCCCGACCATTGTTATTTCCATATTTCCATCAACATATTCCAGTTTCTCGAAACTTGAAAATCGGGAGTCGAGAAATTTGGTTAAATATCGGATTTTCAAGGTTTTTTTCGGTACTGGAGGAATGTACAAGACCGAATAAAGAAATTTACCTCCTTCGATTTTTAGAACGGCATTATTTGAATTTATCAAAAGACTTTTGCGAAAAAGTAGTAAATATGTCGTGGAATGGGTTGTACCTATTAAAAAATTAAAAATTAACCACAACTTCTTTAAATAACAATGATCGGGCCTATAATATCTGAGGCAACCTACTCGCTTCAAGTAAAGAAATATACTCTCTATTCACTTTACATAACATCTTATTATATAATCTTATGAGAGTTGAAATCATGCGGCCAGCTCTTGAACTATTAGGAATTACAAGAAATCTTGGAATCTCATGGAATTCCAAATAAATCTCAACAAAAAAACATATATAAAACTCAAAAAATCTTAGGAATTCCCAAAAAATCTTAGGAAATATCATGTAATTCCCAAGAAATATTAAGAAATACATTTTTCAATTTAAGTAGGTAATCGAAAGTAGGAATTTCGAAGAAATGTTAAGTAATCTTAAGGAATTCTCAACAACTCTTAGGATGTCTAATGGAAATCCCCAAAATTTTAGGAAAATTTAATAGAATTCCCAAGAAATTCGACAGAATCTCATAGAATTCTCAAGGAATCATGGAATTCGTAAGAAATCTTGGAAATCACACAAAGTCTCAAGAAATCTTATAGGGAATTCTTAAGAAATCATAGTAAATATCAGGGTCTCCAAGAAATCTTATGGAATTCACAATCAATTCCAAATAAATCTTAACAGATTTCACGGATCTCAGAAAATCTCTTGGAATTTCCAAGAAATATCAAGAAATCATATGGAGTTCTCAAAAAAATCTTGGGAATTCCCAAGAAATCTTAAGAGAAATCGTAGGATATCTAATGGAATCTGAAATCTTATGAAATTATCAAAAATCTCAGGAATCTCATAGAATTCGAAATAAGTGAAATTTCATGGATTTTTCAAAAATATGAAAAAAACTTAAAAGAACCTTGAATCTCTTGGAATTGCCAACAAATCTCAAAAAATCATATAGAATTCTCAAAAAAATCTTTGGAATTCCCAAGAAATCTGAGGAAATATCATGGAATTCCCACGAAATCTTAGGAAATATCATAGAATTACAAGAAAAATTTTGATAATCTCAGGAATTTCGAAGAAATGAAGTAATCTTATGGATTACTCAAGAAATATTAGGAAATATCATGGAAATACAAGAAATCAAAAAGAATCTCATGGAATCCCAAATAAATCTTAACAAAGTTCGTGGATTTTTCAAAAATATCTGAAAAACGTCGAAAAACCTTTATGAAGAAATTTCAGGAAATTTCTTGGAATTTCAAATAAATCTCAAGAAATATGGAATTCTCAACCAAATCTTAGGAATTTCCAAGAACTCTTAGTAAATATCTCATGAAATTTCCACAATATCTGATAAAATTTTATAGAACTCTTAAGAAATCGTAGGAAACCTTACGGAATTCGCAAGGAATTTTAGGAAATATCATGGAATTAACAAGATATCTGAAGAATTCTTATGGGATTCTCTTAGAAAAGCCTACAAAAACGGGCTAGTTTTGACCATTAAGCTGCAGTCTCACAATACGTACTTCTCTCAAAGCTTTACACTTTTTTGCAGACAAAAAACACACCGATTTGGCTGCCGAAAATGTAACTCAAGTAGTAGTTCAAACGTACACATTGCAAATCGTCTTTGCCGCGTCGTCGGTAGTTCAAAGGTATCGATTTCTCAACGTCGCTCACCTGAACTCGCTCTCCGAACAGTTCCTGGGCACGCAGTCCTCCTCGTCGGAGGTGTCGCCGCAGTCGTCCTCGAAGTCGCACATCCACCTGCCCGGTATGCACCGGTTGTTCTTGCACCTAAAGTAGGTCGGCTGGCACGTGTGGAACTCCGGCTCCGAGCACTTGGCCGGCTCGTCCTCGCTGTCCGCCTCGCCGCCGTCGCCGCAGTCGTTCTGGCCGTCGCACACCCACGAGACCGGTATGCACCTGCCCGACTTGCACCTGTCGAGAAGAAAAATGAGGTGCCGGGATAAATATAACCTTTAATTCAGAGACATTCCTAGACAATGTCCCACATGTCTCCGAACAAATAATAAATCGACGTCAATCGAACTCAAGTTTGGACCAGTTAAATAATGCCTACATTTAAATCTTTAACTTTGTTGTCGAGCAGAAAAATCTAAATCCTATGTTTAACATTTTTTCGAACTATTTCTGTCATTCAGTTTTCAGATTTCCTCAAACAATAATCCGTTAGGTAATTTCCAAGAAATCTGAAGATGTTATGGAATTGTCAAGAGATGTTAGGATATCTAATAAATAAGAAATCTTAGTATATTAGTGAATTTTAAGAAATTGTAGTAAATACCAAAAAATTTTAAGAAATCTTATGGAATTCTCAAGAAATCCGAAGAAATTTTTGGAAAACTTGTGAAATTCTCAATAAATCTTATGGAATTGATAAGGAATTGAAACAACCTTATGGAATTCTCAAGAATTGTTTGGAAAGACTATGGAATTTCAAAGAAATCTTACAAAATTTCATGGAATTCCCAAGAAAATCTCATGGAATTCGTAAGAAAGAAAATGAGAAAAAATCTTATGGGATTCTCAACAACGCTGAGGATGTCTAATGGAATTCCCAAAAATTTGAAGAAATATTATAGAATTCTTAAGAAATTTTACGAAATCTAATAGAAATTCTCAAGAAATCATGGAATTCGCAAGAAATTTAAAAAAAATCTGAAGAATTCCTGTAGTAAATATTATGGTTTCAAGAAATCTGAAGAAATCTTATGGAATTCTAAAAAATCCTTGGAAATCTCATATAGTTCTCCATAAATATTTGGAAAACTTGTGAAATTCTTAGTAAATCTTATGGATTTCCCATAAAATTAAAGAAACCTTATAAAAGCCTCAAGAAATGTTTGGAAAGATTATGGAATTCCCAAGACATCTTAAGAAAATCGAATATAATTTCCAAGAAATCTTAGTCAATCTCGCAGAATTCTCAAGAAATCATATAATTCCCAAGAAATCTTAAAAAAAATCTATGTAGGGTTCTTAAAAAATATTATAAATCTCACTAAATCTGAAGAAATCTTAGGGAATTCTTAATAAATCATAGTAAATATCATAGTTTCCAAGAAATCTGAAGAAATCTTATGGAATTCTAAAAAAAATTCTTGGAAGTCTTATGGAGTTCTCAATAAATATTTGAAAAACTTGTGGAATTCACAATAAATATTATGGAATTTCCAAGAAATTGAAGAAACCTTATGAAAGCCTAAAGAAATGTTTGTAAAGCTTATGGAATTCCCAGGAAATCTTAAGAAAATCGCATAGAATTTCTAAGAAATCTTGGGAAATCCCGTAGAATTTTCAATAAATCAGGGAATTCGCAAGAAATCTTTAAAAAAATCTGTAGGGTTCTCCAAGAAATCTTGGAAATCTCACGAAATCTGAAGAAATCTTAGGGACTTCTTAATAAATAGTAGTAAATATCATGGTTTCGAAGAAATCTGAAGAAATCTTATGGAATTCTAAAAAATCCTCGGAAATCTCATGGAGTTCTCAATAAATATTTGGAAACCTTGTGGAATTCACAATAAATATTATGAAATTCTCAAGAAATTGAAGAAACCTTATGAAAGCTTCAAGAAATGTTTGAAAAGTTTATCTAAGAAATCTTAAGAAAATCGAATGGAATTTCCAAGAAAGCGTAGAAAATCTGGTAGAATTCTTAATAAATCGTAGTAAATATTATGGTTTCCATGAAACCTGAAGAAATCCTATGGAATTCTAAAAAATCCTTGGAAATCTCATGGAGTTCTCAATAAATATTTGGAAAACTTGTGGAATTCATAGTAAGTATTATGGAATTCCCAAGAAATAGAAACCTTATGAAATCCTCAAAAAAATGTTTGGAAAGCTTATGGAATTCCCAAGAAATCTTAGCAAGATCTTATGGAATTCCTGAGAAATCTTAGGAAACCTCATAGAATTCTCAACAAATCATAGGAAATCTCAAGAACTCTTAAGGAATTCCCAAGGGATCTGAATCAATCATCCGGAATTCTCGACTCTCTCGCTTCGTTACGTCCCCAGCGTCCCGCGTCTACCCCACGCTACCTGAAGTGTTGGGTGTCGCAGGTCCTCGCCGAGCAGTTCTGCCGCTCGTCGCTGCCGTCGCCGCAGTCGTTGTCGCCGTCGCAGACCCAGACGGACGGCACGCACCGTCCCGAGTCGCAGCGGAACTGGGCGGGCGGGCAGGTGGCCGGCGGGCAGTCGGCCTCGTCCTCGCCGCCGGGACAGTCGGCCACGCGGTTGCACCGCCTGTCGATCGGCAGGCAGTGCGGCGCGGCTGGAATTTGGAAAGTTCTCGTCGGGTATCGATCGACGCCGATGTATCGGTGGGAAATCGTTGAAGAAATCTCATGGAATTCCCACATAACACCTCAACAAATGTTAGGAAATCTCATGAAATTTCCCAGAAATCTAAAATACTCTTTGGGAATTTCTAAGAATTCTTCTGAAATCTCATACAATTCCCAAAATATTATAAGGCAAATATTGGGAAATTCTTTCGGAAAATATCTGAAGAAATTGTATGGAATTCTCAAAAAAAAACTTATGTAATTCTCAAAAAAAAATCTTATGTAATTATCAAAATATGAACAAATCTTATGAAATTTTCGCAAAATCTTAAGAAACCACGTAGAATTCCCAAAAAACTTTATGGAATTCAACAAATCTTTGGAAGTTTCATGGACATGCAATTCTCAAAATACTTATGAAATCTCATGGAATTCCCAAGAAATATTTTAGATATTTTATATTTAGATTTAGTGAAATTTCCAAAATATCTGAAGAAATTTTATGGAAAGTCTAAAAAATCTGATAGAATTCCCATATCTCATGAAATTCCTAAAATTTGAGGAAGTGACACGAGGTTCCCAAAAAATGTTAGGAAATAAGAAATCTGAAGAAATCTTAGGTAATTCTAAAAAAATAGAATGTCTCCTGAAATTCCCGAGGAATTGAAAAAACCGTAGAAAATTCTTCAAAAATCTTAGAAAATCGCATTAACCTCCCAATAAATTGAACACATTATATGGAATTTCAAAAATTCTAAGAAATCATACGAAATTCTCAACTAATCTCATTGAATTTCCATAAAATCTTAGGATATTTCATAGAATTTCCAAGAAATATTAAGAAACCTTATGGAATTTACAAAAATCTAAATACATTTTATGGAATACTGCAAAAAAATTCAGGATCTCGTGGAATGCCTAAGAAATGTGAATGAATCTTATGCAATTCCCAAAATATTTATAAAATCTCATGGAATTCCCAAGAAATCTTAGATTTCGTGAAATTCCCAAAATATATGGAAATTCAAAAAATTGAAGTCATACGAAAATCTCAAAAAATGTTAGGAAATCTCTTGGAATTATAAAATCTTATAGAATTAACAAGAAATCTAAAGAAATATTGGGGAATTCTAAAAAAAAATATCTCATAGAATTCCCAAGAAATTGAAGAAATCTTAGAAAATTCTCAAAAAATTGTACGAAAATATATGAAGACCAAAAATTCTAAGAAATCATACGAAATTGTCAAAAAATGTTAGGAAATCTCATGGAATTATAAAATCTTATAGTATAATTAACAAAAAATCTTGTGGAATTATAAAAAAACAATATCTCATAAAATTCCCAATAAATTGAAGAAATGTTGTGTATATCTCAAAAATCTTGGAAAATGTCATTGAATTCCCAATAAATTAAAGAAATCTTACAGGAAAATAGATGATGAAATTTTATGGAATTCCAACTATTCTTAATCATACGAAATTCTCAACAAATCTCGTCAAATCTTAGGAAGTTTCAGGAGTTTTTAAAAAATCTTATAATCTCTAAAAAAAAATAATTTTATGGAATTCTCTAAAAAAAGGATATCTCATAGAATTCCAAAGAAATTAAAGAAATCTTATGAAATTCTCAAGAAACGTAAAGAAATTCCATGGAATTCTCAAAAAAATCTGAACGAATCTTATGTAGTTTACAAAAAAACTGATGAAATCTCATAGAATTCCCAAAAAATCTACTAATAATTTCGTGAAGAAAAAAATCTGAAGAAATTTTATATTTCCAAAAAATCTTATGGAATTCCCATATCTTCTTATTTTTTATTAATTCTCAAAAATTACATGAAATTTAAAAAAATCATACGATATTCGAAAAACATTAAGAAATCACGGAATATCAAGAAAGCATGAAATTTCTAAAAATCGCACAAACAATTATAAAACGATTTGAACAATATATCTTAGATTCCTTTTTTAGATTAACAATGACTACGTTTATCTCGTGACAACTCGATCGGATTGAAATGGATCCGATTGAGTTATGTCAAATCTTTTACAAGATTACACTTATTCCACAGTAGGTTGGTGCACATTCTGGTCAACTTCTGTTTGGAAATAGCGGCTCGCGTTGAAATTTTAAATGATTGAATTTCAATCTGTAGGGTTTACGCCGTCTATTTGAGTCCGCTCCAGTGAATTCAAACCTCTCACAATCGGATCGAACGCGTCGAGACAAACGTAGTCGATATGATATAATAAATTACCAAATTAACACGCGAAACAACCACTTACCGGTCCCATTCCTCGGACACCTGAACTGCGTGTTCATGCAGGTGTAGTGCTCGCAATCCTTCTCGTCCGTCCCGTCGCCGCAGTCATCTTTACCGTCACACAAGAACGACGGGTGTACGCACTGCCCGTTCTTGCACATGAACTGCCCGGGGAAGCACCTGAACGGCGGGCAGTCGTCCGGCTCGTCGCTGCCGTCCTCGCAGTCCGTCTCGTTGTCGCACCGCCACCAGAACGGCACGCACCTGTACCCCGACGCGCACTCGAAGTGCGCCGTCGTGCAGTTCGACACGCACGCCTTACCGTCCGGACCCAAGACGAAGTTCTCCGGACACGCGCAGGTGTAATTCCTCCCGCCGGGACTCAGCAGGCACAACGACGAACAGCCCGCCGTCACGCACGGGTTGTCCTCCACCCGCGGCTGTTTGAACCCGTGCACGACCTTCAGGTCCATCGGCCGGTGCACGGTCTTCAGTATCGACTTGCAGTTCTGCGCCGTGTATTTATCGCAACGTTCCACCGATTTCGTCTCCCAGTCCGTCCAGAAGACGCCGTCCTCCCACGTGTCTATCGAGAAGACGTGGTGCAGTTGGAGCTTCGGGTTCTGCTCGCGGCTGGCGATCACCCGCACGCGGTTCCCGTCGAAATCCGACACCGCGATGTAGTCGCCGCGGGCGTCCGCCCAAAAAATCTCGGACGTCTCGAACGATATCGTCAGCGCGTTCGGCCAACCAAGATCCTTAGTGACGATCCTCCGCGGATCGGAACCGTCCATCCCTGCCTTGCCGATGTGAGATTCCGCGCCCCAGTCGGTCCAATACATGTGCCCGTCCAGTGGGTTCAGCGCGATCGCCCGGGGCTCCTCCAGGGTCTTGTGTATGAGCACCTTGCGGTATTTTCCGTCGAGCGTCGACACCTCGATGGTATCCAGGCCCTTGTCGCACCAGTACAGGTTGCCGCCGACCCAGTCGACGGCCAGTCCGTCGGGGTTCTGCAGGGTGGGCCCGTGCAGGTCCTCGACGTCGCTCGCGTTGTTGTTGTAGTCGCACAAGCGTTTGATCGAGCTGCCCAGCTGGGTGACGTCCGACCAGTATATGCAGTTCCTGGCGTAGTGATAGTCGAGGGCGACGGCGTTCGACAGGTTGTGCACGACGATGTTGGAAGTGCCGACCAGGTCGAACTCGCGTATGTAATATCGGTTGGCGAGGAGGAAGTTCACCTTGACGGTGGAGTTCGCTCGGCACGTTTTCTTGTCGTAGGAAAGGACGTAGTTGTCCTGGCAGTAGCAGTGGTAGGAGCCGGGCGTGTTGTAGCAGAGTTGCGAGCAGGGATTCGAGTCGCACTCGTCGACGTCGACGCACTTGCTGGTGTCGTTTTTGTCGACTTGGTAGCCGTGCTTGCAGCGGCACTCGTACCTTGAGAGATTGAGGAAGAAACAATGTTGAAAAAGACAGAAGACGCACGGCAGATTGCTGACGCGGTGGTTGCCGTCTGGACCAACACTATAGCGTGCAGGGAAGTAGGTGAAACGCGTCATAAAACCCCATGAAATGTCATTAAATACCATGAAACGTCACGAAACTCCATGAAATGTCATGAAACCCCATGAAACATCATGAAACCCCTTAAAACGTCATAAAACCCCCACGAATCGTAAACGTGTGAAAAAACATCACCAAATGTGAAAAAAGCGTTAATGGAACGTCAACGAAACGTCGACGAAATAACATGGGTAAAGTGCGCTTCATTCCCAAAATACAGCGAACTCGAGCAGAAAAAATCAAAGTACGCCTAGGCTTTTGAAATTATTTTACACACGTACTTAGTATTTCATCCTGTAATAAATATTTTGGCGTAAAAGTGACAAAGCGAGCACTTTACTGGTGTCAAAAATTATTTTTTTTAATTTCCAAGGCTATTTTTCGAAACTAAAATTATATCACAAATTAGTTTTAAATCAAGCAAGGCTGAACCCAGAAGCACATATTTTTTACAAGCCTTTCAACCTATGCGGAGACACCGTGTATGAAAAAGATTGTGAAAAGGTCATTTACTTGAAAAATTTCTCCCTGAAAACACATCTCGTAGAGTCCGTTAGAATTATTACGTCGAAAAGTGAGACACCCTGTATAGTGTTGGTTCAGTTACGACATAAAATCATTCATAAAACCTTTTATCGTTGAGCGAAAGATATAAAGGTAATAGTAAAAAATTTCCTCAAAATAACATTTTTTTGAGAAACATGTCGTTTATTTTATTTTTAATTTATTTACTTTTTTATGTATATGTCAATTTATTCAATTCTAACAAGAGCAGTTAAAGTAAATACTCGCCAAATGTTAATTAATGTAATAAGAGAATTTGAATAGCGCCTTGCGATTAAATAATAGGCACTTCGAACATCTACTTTGATTACTTTTTCTTATTTGCTCACTGTATAATAATTGAAGACAAGCGGATAAAGGTGTCATGCCAAATTTTTTAATTATTACTTAATTTTATTTAGTAATATCGCAAAATTTAGTTAAAATATGTTAATTTCTTTGATGAATTCTAATTTAAAAAATATATTTTTTAACACCTTCATCCACGAAACATGTAACTTGACACCTTTATCCACTATGACATGATACATGTATGTGTGAATTAACACCTTTATCCATTTTAAAAAATCTTTAAATATACAGATAGAAGTATCTAGGCTTTGTTAGAAGAGAAGTTCAAAGAGTTGAAAATGTCGATTTTAGGAAAAATGTGACATGACACCTTTATCCACTTATTATGTCTTCAATTATGTATTCTCGGAAATGCCCTTGTATGGGAAGGATTTAGCCCAATTCTCCCAAAATGCACGGGCGATAAAGAATACCAATAACAGGAAGACTATATTCATCAACTCCGCAGAATCCCAAAAACTGGAAGACTATATCCACGAACTCCGCAGAATACCAAAAACTGGAGGACTATATCCACGAACTCGCATTTATCTACGTGCGCGATTGGAACGGACATCGCAAATTTTTATGTACGGGTATTCCCGTATATTTTGACCCACCCCTAGAGACTTTATTTTTCGAGTTAGAAAAAATTACTTAAATGAAAGTTGTAGGGTGCCAAGGTTTATTATCCCAAAAATAATGGATTGACAGGAATGCTCTTGCCTGAGTGGAAATGTTTTTCCATGGCAACCTTGATTAAATATAAAGATCGTATTTATCTGCAATTTGGAAATATCATGCGAATGCTTAGAGCAAATATATAACATACTTTATATTGTTGGAATCGGAAAAATCCACAAATATACAGGGTGTTCCATTAAAAAAAGTAATTTTATATTTTTTCATAAATTTGCGACGCTCATTTGTTTTATCTAGTAACAGATCCTAGCGGTTTAGAAAAAACCCTACAACTTTTATTTAAGTAATTTTTTTCTAACTCGAAAAATGAAGGCTCTAGGGGTGGGTCAAAATATACGGGAACACCCTGTACAATGTCCGTTGCGTCTCCGATCACGCGCGGCGGGACTCACAGCCTTCTCGATCGACGGATAGGGCGATCGATTCGTTTTTTCAAACGCCGACCGCACGGTACTCACCCCAACGGCTGGTCGACGCACTCGTGCTCGCACAGCGCCCGCCCGGCCGCCTCGCACTCGTCGACCCTGCACTGCGGCGCCTCGTCGCTGAAGTCGCCGCAGTTGTTCTCGCCGTCGCACAGCAGCGTCGCGTTCACGCACACGCCGTTCCTGCACCGGAACCAGCCGTCGCCCGAGCAGTACGGCGCCGCCGCGCACCCCGCCTCGTCCTCGCCTTGCGGGCAGTCGCTGCGGCCGTCGCAGCGGGCCGTCGCGGGCGCGCACGGCCCCGCCGCGCCGCACCTGAACTCGCACGGGTCGGCGGCGGCCGCGCAGTCGTCCGGCTCGTCGCTGCCGTCCGGGCAGTCGGCGCGCCCGTCGCAGTAGCGTTCGGGCGGCACGCAGCCGCCCGGCGGCGTCGCGCACGAGAACTCGGCCGGCAGGCAGGCGGCGGGGGGCGGGGCGGCTGGGGGGCAGCCGCGCTCGGCCGACTCGTCGGCGCCGTCCTGGCAGTCCTGCTCGCCGTCGCAGATCCAGTGCTGGGGGATGCAGCGGCCGGTGCTGCGGGAGGGAAGGCGGTCGAGTGAGTCGCGTTGGGGTTGCTTTAGAAGGAGAATTGTCGCGATCACTGTCACTTTGCGGGAAAGTAGTGAGATATTGCCCCATATGCTTGCAAGTAAATATTTAGTAGGTATTATAGAAAATGGCATTGAAGAGGCCCTATAGAATAAATACTATAAAAATAGTATGATTGTATAACAAAATTGTATCGACGACTGTCGAATGAGTCGCGTTGAGGTTGTTTTATAAGGAGAACGGTCGCGATCATTGTCATTTTGCAGGAAAGTAATGAGATATTGCCCCATATGCTTGCAAGTAAATATTTAGTAGGTATTATAGAAAATGGCATTGAAGAGGCCCTATAGAATAAATACTATAAAAATAGTATGATTGTATAACAAAATTGTATCGACGACTGTCGAATGAGTCGCGTTGAGGTTGTTTTATAAGGAGAACGGTCGCGATCATTGTCATTTTGCAGGAAAGTAATGAGATATTGCCCCATATGCTTGCAAGTAAATATTTAGTAGGTATTATAGAAAATGGCATTGAAGAGGCCCTATAGAATAAATACTATAAAAATAGTATGATTGTATAACAAAATTGTATCGACAACGGTCGAATGAGTCGCGTTGAGGTTGTTTTATAAGGAGAACGGTCGCGATCATTGTCATTTTGCAGGAAAGTAATGAGATATTGCCCCATATGCTTGCAAGTAAATATTTAGTAGGTATTATAGAAAATGGCATTGAAGAGGCCCTATAGAATAAATACTATAAAAATAGTATGATTGTATAACAAAATTGTATCGACAACGGTCGAATGAGTCGCGTTGAGGTTGTTTTATAAGGAGAACGGTCGCGATCATTGTCATTTTGCAGGAAAGTAATGAGATATTGCCCCATATGCTTGCAAGTAAATATTTAGTAGGTATTATAGAAAATGGCATTGAAGAGGCCCTATAGAATAAATACTATAAAAATAGTATGATTGTATAACAAAATTGTATCGACAACGGTCGAATGAGTCGCGTTGAGGTTGTTTTATAAGGAGAACGGTCGCGATCATTGTCATTTTGCAGGAAAGTAATGAGATATTGCCCCATATGCTTGCAAGTAAATATTTAGTAGGTATTATAGAAAATGGCATTGAAGAGGCCCTATAGAATAAATACTATAAAAATAGTATGATTGTATAACAAAATTGTATCGACGACTGTCGAATGAGTCGCGTTGAGGTTGTTTTATAAGGAGAATGGTCGCGATCATTGTCATTTTGCAGGAAAGTAATGAGATATTGCCCCATATGCTTGCAAGTAAATATTTAGTAGGTATTATAGAAAATGGCATTGAAGAGGCCCTATAGAATAAATACTATAAAAATAGTATGATTGTATAACAAAATTGTATCGACAACGGTCGAATGAGTCGCGTTGAGGTTGTTTTATAAGGAGAACGGTCGCGATCATTGTCATTTTGCAGGAAAGTAATGAGATATTGCCCCATATGCTTGCAAGTAAATATTTAGTAGGTATTATAGAAAATGGCATTGAAGAGGCCCTATAGAATAAATACTATAAAAATAGTATGATTGTATAACAAAATTGTATCGACAACGGTCGAATGAGTCGCGTTGAGGTTGTTTTATAAGGAGAACGGTCGCGATCATTGTCATTTTGCAGGAAAGTAATGAGATATTGCCCCATATGCTTGCAAGTAAATATTTAGTAGGTATTATAGAAAATGGCATTGAAGAGGCCCTATAGAATAAATACTATAAAAATAGTATGATTGTATAACAAAATTGTATCGACGACGGTCGAATGAGTCGCGTTGAGGTTGTTTTATAAGGAGAACGGTCGCGATCATTGTCATTTTGCAGGAAAGTAATGAGATATTGCCCCATATGCTTGCAAGTAAATATTTAGTAGGTATTATAGAAAATGGCATTGAAGAGGCCCTATAGAATAAATACTATAAAAATAGTATGATTGTATAACAAAATTGTATCGACGACTGTCGAATGAGTCGCGTTGAGGTTGTTTTATAAGGAGAACGGTCGCGATCATTGTCATTTTGCAGGAAAGTAATGAGATATTGCCCCATATGCTTGCAAGTAAATATTTAGTAGGTATTATAGAAAATGACAAGGAAGAGGCCCTATAGAATAAATAATATAAAAATAGTATGATTGTATAAAAAATTGTATCGACGATATAGCGTCAAATTTTCATACTGCTTTGATTACTGTCTCAAAAATTTACTTGCAAGTCTTTGAGGCAATATCCCACATGGTTTTTTTATTTACTCCAGCGTCATTACTTTTATTCAAAACCAATTTGATGATGACATTGGATTGCAACAACTCTCCAAATGAAGGAACAAATCCTATTAGCGATTTTGAACCCGTCAAAATTTCCGCGCCGATCGATGTGCCCAAATCGAAACCGTTTCCCATTGCGACGGCCCCCCCACCGGCACTCACCTGTCACACCTGAACTCCCCGTCCTTGCACGGCCTCGCCCTGCACTGCGCGCCCTCGTCGCTGCCGTCGGGGCAGTCCTGCGCGCCGTCGCACTCCCACGAGCGCGGCAGGCACGTCGCGTTGTCCGCGCACCGGAACTGGTCGCGGCGGCACCGCGCCGTCGGGTCGCAGTCCTCCTCGTCGCGGCCGGCCGGGCAGTCGGCGACGCCGTCGCAGAGGCGCGCCGCCGGCACGCAGACGCGCGGCGTCGCGCCCGGGCACGGCGCCGTCCCCGCCGGGCAGCCGGGGGCGGCGGCGGATGCGGGCGGCGGCGGGTCGCAGCCGGCCTCGTCGCCGCCGTCCCAGCAGTCGTCCTCGCCGTCGCAGATCCAGCTCTTGTGGATGCAGGCGGTCGTGTTGGCGCAGTTGACGAAGTCCCTGCCGTGGACGAGGCAGTCGACCGTCGGGCAGCGAATCTGCGGCAGGGGAGGGGGGAAAGCTTTAATAGCAGAGAACAAGGAAGGGGGGAATTTAAACTCAAGGGGGCGGAGCTAGCCTGCGCATGTGGGCGGCGCAGCCTAGATCAGCCATGTTTTCAGTTTAGACAGAGGCGTCACTTTCAGTTTAGCGTTTCGAGCGAACAGATCTTCATTGGCGGCGTTAATTTCAATTTTTCTTTATTGCGAGTGTGTTATTTTGTTCAGTGTTTTGTCTTATGATTATGAGTAAGACAGAAGCGGGCGTTGTGTGCGGAGCGAAAGGCTGCGTGAATAAAGGTTACAACTGCAAGGTAAGTTAATTTTGGTAGATAATTAATTGTGAAATCTCGGGGGATTAGTTGCTGCAATTTGCTGTATTATCAATTGCAATAATCAAGTGCAATTTACTGTATTATCATAACCTTCCACCTAAGTATCTAAAGGCAGAATTAATTTAAGGATTTAATTTAAAAATATTAAGTTAAAACACTGAAAATGCATGGTGTAGTTCACGCGATTTCACTTAATATCTTAAGTCATTCGTAAATAAAATTATCGAACTTACATGCAATTTAAGAAGGCACAAAAACGACAAAAAAACCTTTAAAAACAAAAATGTTTTTTGAGCTAAATATCATGAAGCAAATGTGGATAAATAGAATAACTAATTTTATTTAAAGGGTTAAATCATAAATCCTGTCCTTAAATTAAGTCTGTATAAACAGGTCATAAGTTATTGTTACCTTTGTAGGTTTACTCCGTTTACCTGTAGTCATTTGTATGTACCTATTATGGATACTAATTGCTTAGTTTTTTATCAAGAAGTTAGGCACCCTTCTGAAGTAATAGCGACAAACACGCGTAATGTAGTGCGTAATAGCACCTTTTAATGTTTTTATGATAATCAAAAGAACGAAACAAACAAATACATTACCAAAGGCAACTTGTCTTATTTCATGATTTAAAAAAATGTTATTGTTTCCAGTTTTTTGATACGATTTATATTAGGTTATTTTGTAAATATACAAATGTGCAACTATGGGACTTTTTTTTATTAATTGCACAACTAAAATACAGACATTGCCGAAAGTTGATGCATGTTCAATAATCATATTAGGTGCACTTAGAATGGTTGCAAGTTAAACAGCATACAGGGTAGGTGAAAAAATATAAAAATTGTACAAGAGTAAAGTACCCTTATTTCGGAAAATTCAGCAAAAGGTTATTAAGAAAAGTTGTTTAGAATTAAAAGCTATGCCTAAATACCAAAACATATGAGCGTGAAAGCAGCAACGAATTTTCTAGCAACGGATTTGTTGCGCGTCGCGCGGTGGTCCCCGCGGGCGGGACAATACCGCCTGCATGGATAGTCTAGGCCGCCAGTTCTTTCAAAAAACAAAAAACGTACGTATTTTAATTTGCATGGAAAATTGTCCTGCGGGAAATGGATGATATGTTCTGAGAATCTCAGAATTTGCTTCCCTCGACTTACCCCATTTTCACCCCTCTATCCGAAAACATAAAAAAACCGTGCAAATGCGCATTTTAACTTGTATGAAAATTTTTTTTGCGGAAAATGGATGCTAATAGGTCCCTTTGAATGTTCTGAGAATATCAGAATTTGCTTCCCTCAACTTACCCCCTGTTCACCCCCCAATCCGAAAACATAAAAAAAAACGTGCAAATGCGCATTTTAAATTGCAGGACAAGTTTTCCTGCATGAAATGGATGCTAATAGGTTCCTTCGAATGTTCTGAGAATCTCAGAATTTGCTTCCCTCAACTTATCCCATTTTTACCCCTCAATCCGAAAAATTAAAAAACCGTGCAAATGCGCATTTTCAATTGCAGGAAAAATTTTCCTGCGGGAAATGGATGCTAATAGGCCCCCTCGTATATTCTGAGAATCTCAGAATTTGCTTCCCTCGACTTACCCCCTTTTCATCCCTGAATCCGAAAACATAAAAAAACCGTGCAAATGCGCATTTTAACTTGTTTGAAAAAATTTTTGGCGGAAAATGGATGCTAATAGGTCCCTTTGAATGTTCTGAGAATATCAGAATTTGCTTCCCTCAACTTACCCCCTGTTCACCCCCCAATCCGAAAACATAAAAAAAAACGTGCAAATGCGCATTTTAAATTGCAGGACAAGTTTTCCTGCATGAAATGGATGCTAATAGGTTCCTTCGAATGTTCTGAGAATCTCAGAATTTGCTTCCCTCAACTTATCCCATTTTTACCCCTCAATCCGAAAAATTAAAAAACCGTGCAAATGCGCATTTTCAATTGCAGGAAAAATTTTCCTGCGGGAAATGGATGCTAATAGGCCCCCTCGTATATTCTGAGAATCTCAGAATTTGCTTCCCTCGACTTACCCCCTTTTCATCCCTGAATCCGAAAACATAAAAAAACCGTGCAAATGCGCATTTTAACTTGTTTGAAAAAATTTTTGGCGGAAAATGGATGCTAATAGGTCCCTTTGAATGTTCTGAGAATATCAGAATTTGCTTCCCTCAACTTACCCCCTGTTCACCCCCCAATCCGAAAACATAAAAAAAAACGTGCAAATGCGCATTTTAAATTGCAGGACAAGTTTTCCTGCATGAAATGGATGCTAATAGGTTCCTTCGAATGTTCTGAGAATCTCAGAATTTGCTTCCCTCAACTTATCCCATTTTTACCCCTCAATCCGAAAAATTAAAAAACCGTGCAAATGCGCATTTTCAATTGCAGGAAAAATTTTCCTGCGGGAAATGGATGCTAATAGGCCCCCTCGTATATTCTGAGAATCTCAGAATTTGCTTCCCTCGACTTACCCCCTTTTCATCCCTGAATCCGAAAACATAAAAAAACCGTGCAAATGCGCATTTTAACTTGTTTGAAAAAATTTTTGGCGGAAAATGGATGCTAATAGGTCCCTTTGAATGTTCTGAGAATATCAGAATTTGCTTCCCTCAACTTACCCCCTGTTCACCCCCCAATCCGAAAACATAAAAAAAAACGTGCAAATGCGCATTTTAAATTGCAGGACAAGTTTTCCTGCATGAAATGGATGCTAATAGGTTCCTTCGAATGTTCTGAGAATCTCAGAATTTGCTTCCCTCAACTTACCCCATTTTCACCCCTCAATCCGAAAAATTAAAAAACCGTGCAAATGCGCATTTTCAATTGCAGGAAAAATTTTCCTGCGGGAAATGGATGCTAATAGGCCCCCTCGTATATTCTGAGAATCTCAGAATTTGCTTCCCTCGACTTACCCCCTTTTCATCCCTGAATCCGAAAACATAAAAAAACCGTGCAAATGCGCATTTTAACTTGTTTGAAAAATTTTTTTGCGGAAAATGGATGCTAATAGGTCCCTTTGAATGTTCTGAGAATATCAGAATTTGCTTCCCTCAACTTACCCCCTGTTCACCCCCCAATCCGAAAACATAAAAAAAACCGTGCAAATGCGCATTTTAAATTGCTTGAAAAATTTTCCTGCGGGAAATGGATGCTAATAGGCCCCCTCGTATATTCTGAGAATCTCAGAATTTGCTTCCCTCGACTTACCCCCTTTTCATCCCTGAATCCGAAAACATAAAAAAACCGTGCAAATGCGCATTTTAACTTGTTTGAAAAAATTTTTGGCGGAAAATGGATGCTAATAGGTCCCTTTGAATGTTCTGAGAATATCAGAATTTGCTTCCCTCAACTTACCCCCTGTTCACCCCCCAATCCGAAAACATAAAAAAAACGTGCAAATGCGCATTTTAAATTGCATGAAAAATTTTCCTGCGGGAAATGGATGCTAATAGGCCCCCACAGAATCTCAGAATTTGCTTCCCTCAATTTACCCCATTTTCACCCCTCAATCCGAAAACATAAAAAAAAACGTGCAAATGCGCATTTTAACTTGTATGAAAAATTTTCCTGCGGGAAATGGATGCTAATAGGTTCCTTCGAATGTTCTGAGAATATCAGAATTTGCTTCCCTCAACTTACCCCATTTTCATCCCTGAATCCGAAATCATAAAAAAACGTGCAAATGCGCATTTTAACTTGCTTGCAAAATTTTCCTGCGGGAAATGGACGCTAATAGGCCCCCATGTATGTTCTGAGAATCTCAGAATTTGCTTCCCCCCAACTTACCCCATTTTCACCCCTTCATCCGAAAACGTAAAAAAACGTGCAAATGCGCATTTTAACTTGCATGAAAAATTTTCCTGCGGGAAATAGATGCTAATAAGCCCCCTCGTATGTTCTGACAATATCAGAATTTGCTTCCCTCAACTTACCCCCTTTTCATCCCTGAATCCGAAGACATAAAAAAAAACGTGCAAATGCGCATTTTAACTTGCATGCAAAATTTTCCTGCGGGAAATGGACGCTAATAGGCCCCCTTGTATGTTCTGAGAATCTCAGAATTTGCTTCCCCCAACTTACCCCGTTTTCACCCCTCCATCCGAAAACGTAAAAAAAACGTGCAAATGCGCATTTTAACTTGGAGGAAAAATTTTCCTGCGGGAAATGGATGCTAGTAGGCCACCTCGTATGTTCTGAGAATCTCAGAATTTGCTTCCCTCAACTTACACCCTTTTCATCCCTGAATCCGAAAACATAAAAAAACCGTGCAAATGCGCATTTTAGCTTGTATGAAAAATTTTTTTGCGGAAAATGGATGCTAATAGGTCCCTTTGAATGTTCTGAGAATATCAGAATTTGCTTCCCTCAACTTACCCCCTGTTCACCCCCCAATCCGAAAACATAAAAAAAAACGTGCAAATGCGCATTTTAAATTGCTTGAAAAATTTTCCTGCGGGAAATGGATGCTAATAGGCCCCCTCGTATATTCTGAGAATCTCAGAATTTGCTTCCCTCGACTTACCCCCTTTTCATCCCTGAATCCGAAAACATAAAAAAACCGTGCAAATGCGCATTTTAACTTGTTTGAAAAAATTTTTGGCGGAAAATGGATGCTAATAGGTCCCTTTGAATGTTCTGAGAATATCAGAATTTGCTTCCCTCAACTTACCCCCTGTTCACCCCCCAATCCGAAAACATAAAAAAAACGTGCAAATGCGCATTTTAAATTGCATGAAAAATTTTCCTGCGGGAAATGGATGCTAATAGGCCCCCACGTATGTTCTTGAGAATCTCAGAATTTGCTTCCCTCAACTTACCCCATTTTCACCCCTCTATCCGAAAACATAAAAAAAACCGTGCAAATGCGCATTTTAACTTGTTTGAAAAAAATTTTTGCGGAAAATGGATGCTAATAGGTCCCTTTGAATGTTCTGAGAATATCAGAATTTGCTTCCCTCAACTTACCAACTGTTCACCCCCCAATCCGAAAACATAAAAAAAACGTGCAAATGCGCATTTTAAATTGTTTGAAAAATTTTCCTGCGGGAAATGGATGCTAATAGGCCCCCACGTATGTTCTGAGAATCTCAGAATTTGCTTCCCTCTACTTACCCCATTTTCACCCCTCAATCCGAAAACTTAAAAAACCGTGCAAATGCGCATTTTAACTTGCATTAACAATTTTCCAGCGGGAAATAGATGCTTATAGGCCCCCTCGTATGTTTTGAGAATATCAGAATTTGCTTCCCTCTACTTACCCCATTTTCACCCCTCAATCCGAAAACATAAAAAAACCATGCAAATGCGCATTTTAAATTGCAGGAAAAATTTTCCTGCGGGAAATGGATGCTAGTAGGCCACCTCGTATGTTCTGAGAATCTCAGAATTTGCTTCCCTCAACTTACACCCTTTTCATCCCTGAATCCGAAAACATAAAAAAACCGTGCAAATGCGCATTTTAGCTTGTATGAAAAATTTTTTTGCGGAAAATGGATGCTAATAGGTCCCTTTAAATGTTCTGAGAATATCAGAATTTGCTTCCCTCAACTTACCCCCTGTTCACCCCCCAATCCGAAAACATAAAAAAAAAACGTGCAAATGCGCATTTTAAATTGCTTGAAAAATTTTCCTGCGGGAAATGGATGCTAATAGGCCCCCTCGTATATTCTGAGAATCTCAGAATTTGCTTCCCTCGACTTACCCCCTTTTCATCCCTGAATCCGAAAACATAAAAAAACCGTGCAAATGCGCATTTTAACTTGTTTGAAAAAATTTTTGGCGGAAAATGGATGCTAATAGGTCCCTTTGAATGTTCTGAGAATATCAGAATTTGCTTCCCTCAACTTACCCCCTGTTCACCCCCCAATCCGAAAACATAAAAAAAACCGTGCAAATGCGCATTTTAAATTGCTTGAAAAATTTTCCTGCGGGAAATGGATGCTAATAGGCCCCCTCGTATATTCTGAGAATCTCAGAATTTGCTTCCCTCGACTTACCCCCTTTTCATCCCTGAATCCGAAAACATAAAAAAACCGTGCAAATGCGCATTTTAACTTGTTTGAAAAAATTTTTGGCGGAAAATGGATGCTAATAGGTCCCTTTGAATGTTCTGAGAATATCAGAATTTGCTTCCCTCAACTTACCCCCTGTTCACCCCCCAATCCGAAAACATAAAAAAAACGTGCAAATGCGCATTTTAAATTGCATGAAAAATTTTCCTGCGGGAAATGGATGCTAATAGGCCCCCACGTATGTTCTGAGAATCTCAGAATTTGCTTCCCTCAACTTACCCCATTTTCACCCCTCTATCCGAAAACATAAAAAACCGTGCAAATGCGCATTTTAACTTGCATTAACAATTTTCCAGCGGGAAATAGATGCTTATAGGCCCCCTCGTATGTTTTGAGAATATCAGAATTTGCTTCCCTCTACTTACCCCATTTTCACCCCTCAATCCGAAAACATAAAAAAACCATGCAAATGCGCATTTTAAATTGCAGGAAAAATTTTCCTGCGGGAAATGGATGCTAATAGGCCCCCACGTATGTTCTGAGAATCTCAGAATTTGCTTCCCTCGACTTACCCCATTTTCACCCCTCAATCCGAAAACATAAAAAAACCGTGCAAATGCGCATTTTAAATTGCAGGAAAAATTTTCCTGAGGGAAATGGATGCTAATAGGTTCCTTCGAATGTTCTAAGAATATCAGAATTTGCTTCCCTCAACTTAACCCATTTTCACCCCTCAATCCAAAAAATTAAAAAACCGTGCCAATGGGCATTTTAACTTGCATGAAAAAATTTCCTGCGGAAAATGGATGCTAGTAGGCCCCCTCGTATGTTCTGAGAATCTCAGAATTTGCTTCCCTCAACTTACCCCATTTTCACCCCTCAATCCGAAAACGTAAAAAAACGTGCAAATGCGCATTTTAACTTGCATGAAAAATTTTCCTGCGGGAAATAGTTGCTAATAAGCCCCCTCGTATGTTCTGAGAATATCAGAATTTGCTTCCCTCAACTTACCCCCTTTTCATCCCTGAATCCGAAAACATAAAAAAACCGTGCAAATGCGCATTTTAACTTGTATGAAAAATTTTTTTGCGGAAAATGGATGCTAATAGGTCCCTTTGAATGTTCTGAGAATATCAGAATTTGCTTCACTCAACTTACCCCCTGTTCACCCCCCAATCCGAAAACAAAAAAAAAACGTGCAAATGCGCATTTTAAATTGCATGAAAAATTTTCCTGCGGGAAATGGATGCTAATAGGCCCCCACGTATGTTCTGAGAATCTCAGAATTTGCTTCCCTCAACTTACCTCATTTTCACCCCTCAATCCGAAAACATAAAAAAAACGTGCAAATGCGCATTTTAACTTGTATGAAAAATTTTCCTGCGGGAAATAGTTGCTAATAAGCCCCCTCGTATGTTCTGAGAATATCAGAATTTGCTGCCCTCAACTTACCCCATTTTCACCCCTCAATCCGAAAAATTAAAAAACCGTGCAAATGCGCATTTTAACTCCTTAATCTAAGCACGAATCCAAAGTTTCGGCGCGAAAATCGAATTCTGCGTTTCCACTCAACGAAACGGCTAAGTCCACACAAGAGGCGAACAGGGAATCAAAGTTGATTTCTGCAAAAATTGTTATAGAGAAAAGACGTTTAGATCCTTAATCTAAGCACGAATCCAAAGTTTCGGCGCGAAAATCCGAAATAGGCTTCTCCACGCAACGAAACGTCCAAGTCCACACAAGGGGCGAACAGGGAATCAAAGTTGATTTCTGCAAAATATGTTGTAGAGAAAAGACGTTTAGATCCTCAATCTAAGCACGAATCCAAAGTTTCGGCGCGAAAATCGAAATCTGCGTTTCCACTCAACGAAACGGCTAAGTCCACACAAGAGGCGAACAGGGAATCAAAGTTGATTTCTGCAAAAATTGTTATAGAGAAAAGACGTTTAGATCCTTAATCTAAGCACGAATCCAAAGTTTCGGCGCGAAAATCCGAAATAGGCTTCTCCACGCAACGAAACGTCCAAGTCCACACAAGGGGCGAACAGGGAATCAAAGTTGATTTCTGCAAAATATGTTGTAGAGAAAAGACGTTTAGATCCTCAATCTAAGCACGAATCCAAAGTTTCGGCGCGAAAATCGAAATCTGCGTTTCCACTCAACGAAACGGCTAAGTCCACACAAGAGGCGAACAGGGAATCAAAGCTGATTTCTGCAAAAAATGTTATAGAGAAAAGACGTTTAGATCCTCAATCTAAGCACGAATCCAAAGTTTCGGCGCGAAAATCGAAATCTGCGTTTCCACTCAACGAAACGGCTAAGTCCACACAAGAGGCGAACAGGGAATCAAAGCTGATTTCTGCAAAAAATGTTATAGAGAAAAGACGTTTAGATCCTCAATCTAAGCACGAATCCAAAGTTTCGGCGCGAAAATCGAAATCTGCGTTTCCACTCAACGAAACGGCTAAGTCCACACAAGAGGCGAACAGGGAATCAAAGCTGATTTCTGCAAAAAATGTTATAGAGAAAAGACGTTTAGATCCTCAATCTAAGCACGAATCCAAAGTTTCGGCGCGAAAATCGAAATCTGCGTTTCCACTCAACGAAACGGCTAAGTCCACACAAGAGGCGAACAGGGAATCAAAGCTGATTTCTGCAAAAAATGTTATAGAGAAAAGACGTTTAGATCCTCAATCTAAGCACGAATCCAAAGTTTCGGCGCGAAAATCGAAATCTGCGTTTCCACTCAACGAAACAGCTAAGTCCACACCAGAGGCGAACAGTGAATCAAATTGATTTCTGCAAAAAATGTTATAGAGAAAAGACGTTTAGATCCTCAATCTAAGCACGAATCCAAAGTTTCGGGGCGAAAATCGAAATCTGCGTTTCGATTCACTGTTCGCCTCTTGTCTGGACTTAGCCGTTTCGTTGAGTGGAAACGCAGATTTCGATTTTCGCGCCGAAACTTTGGATTCGTGCTTAGATTGAGGATCTAAACGTCTTTTCTCTATAACATTTTTTGCAGAAATCAGCTTTGATTCCCTGTTCGCCTCTTGTGTGGACTTAGCCGTTTCGTTGAGTGGAAACGCAGATTTCGATTTTCGCGCCGAAACTTTGGATTCGTGCTTAGATTGAGGATCTAAACGTCTTTTCTCTATAACATTTTTTGCAGAAATCAGCTTTGATTCCCTGTTCGCCTCTTGTGTGGACTTAGCCGTTTCGTTGAGTGGAAACGCAGATTTCGATTTTCGCGCCGAAACTTTGGATTCGTGCTTAGATTGAGGATCTAAACGTCTTTTCTCTATAACATTTTTTGCAGAAATCAACTTTGATTCACTGTTCGCCTCTGGTGTGGACTTAGCCGTTTCGTTGAGTGGAAACGCAGATTTCGATTTTCGCGCCGAAACTTTGGATTCGTGCTTAGATTAAGGATCTAAACGTCTTTCTCTATAAAATTTTTTGCAGAAATCAATTTTGATTCACTGTTCGCCTCTGGTGTGGACTTAGCCGTTTCGTTGAGTGGAAACGCAGATTTCGATTTTCGCGCCGAAACTTTGGATTCGTGCTTAGATTGAGGATCTAAACGTCTTTTCTCTATAACATTTTTTGCAGAAATCAACTTTGATTCCCTGTTCGCCTCTGGTGTGGACTTGGACGTTTCGTTGCGTGGAGAAGCCTATTTCGGATTTTCGCGCCGAAACTTTGGATTCTTGCTTAGATTGAGAATCTAAACGTATTTTCTCTATGATTTTTTCTCCCGTATTTGTATAGCTAAGATTTTTACGTAAAGCTGCCTTACCATTTCAACTAGTTATGTTTGAACTAGCTGAATAACCTTACATTTACCCAGGTGATCTTTAATTATTTGCATTAGGTGTTAAGGATAGCATTTCGTGCGAAACATGGCTGGTAGACCCTCCAAGATCAGTGTTGCCAAATTTGCACTATTTTTTAACCGCGAATATCCCCATCTTAAATTCGAAGACCTAGCCGTTTTAACGGCGACTCGAAAAGAGATTTGCGAGGCTGCAAAGTTCATATTCGGAGAGGCAAGTAAAGCTGCTTGCGTGTCGATATTGACTTGCATCAAGAGAAATACCGGGGGATTTAAAAATTTTCTGCGCGATGGGAGTGCGAAGATAGTTGTGTTGCAAGACATTATATTAAATAAAGGAACCTCCCAGGCTCCGTCCTTCGATTCGATTCAACGGGCAAGTGAAGGTCAGGATAGTACAGTGACCATAAAAGGTTTCGTTGAAAACAAAACTGCTGCGAGTGAATTGTTTGTCTTACAGGCAGTGGATCAATATGGGTCTTCTGTCAGTCCGATGGATGAAGAAAAAGAGATTGATCGCGAGCAAGCAATGGCAATGGATGAATCCGTGACAATTTCTCCGAGTGAACGTCCGTCGACAAGTGATGAGTCTTTTCCGGTTGCTTCTGTCGTAGTTAGCCAGTGCGAATCGTTAGACCACGAAATTCTTCCTAAAAACAGTATAAATATGAAGTCCAGTGAGTGGTCGATTCCTTATTACAGGGACTGCACTACCTTCGAAGGGCAATTTTCTCTTCTAGCCGAAGAGTTTGACTCTATATGCGAAAAGAAAAAATTAGTACAAAAAAAATGGGTGTACTTGATGGTAAGGAAGATAGCACAATACGTTAACAACGTGTGTGTTCTTAATTTTAAGTCGCACCGTTACATTAAAAAAACAGATACAATTACGATATACGCATATTGTGCTCATAGATGCAAAAAGTTTGTTATCAATATTAACAAAGTGTCGCAAAGTTATGAACCACATAGCGTGAAAGTCTTTAGTTCTTCGATAAACTTCAATCATGTCAAACCTCTTACTAGGTATTTGAAAGGCATAGAGAGAGAGCTCTTGAAGAAATCGTTGAAGCATGTCAAACCATCCGTAGTAAGGCAAAACCTTGTTAATAAATCGGTAAGTAATCTTATCGATAAAGGTAACTTGCAAATAATTAAATCTGACCCAGTTGTCCGCAAGGCTCGCTCAGAAAAATTGGCCCAATTCGATCGTCATCAGGATGATATAATAGACATGATATTTATGCAGAGGCTCAATTCCGCTTATATCAAACGAATAGCTCAGCCATTCGAAGTGTATATTTATAGTAGAGAACAAATTGAAATTTGTGAAATGTGCAGATCATCGAATAGTTTACCTGTTTTGCATTTGGATGCAACCGGCTCCGTAGTAAGAAAACCACTTACGGTAACGACACGCGTGTTTTATTATGCCGGAGTTATAAATACTGACAGTAGAATTGTGCCGATTGTTGAAATGATAAATTGTCAACATGACGCAGTCACCATCGCAAACTGGTTACGGAAATTCAAAGGGTTTTGTATTCAAGAGAGAAAAAGTTGGCCTTTGTTTTCGAGGGTTGTAAGTGATTTTAGTTACGCCCTTATAAATGCAACGTTGGAAGCATTTAACCAAATGACTTTGCTAGAGTACTTGGAAAAGACTTATAGATGGGCTAATGGCGCAGATACTTTAGACGGTTTAACGTTAATATCTGTCTGTTGCGGTCATTTTTTCAAAATAATGACAAATGACATTAAAAAATGCGAGAAAGACCCAAAAAAAAGTAGGATTTATAGGGAATTACTAGCGAGCAGTTTCAACTTCAAAAACATCGGAGAATTCTCGACTTGGTTTAGGCAACTTGTTATTTTATTAAATAGCACTAAGAATAATCCACGAACAACTGGGGCTTTTTCTAACCTCTTGAGACTCAGTTGCAAGGAAGGCAGCATACCGGAAAAAAACGATATCGGGGTTTTTTCCCTCGAGCAAGATACGGATACTTCAAGTTCAGATAGTACCTATTCGCGCAGTCCTTATTATCAACTCTTCTCTCGCATCGCCCGAGAAGAGTTGGATGTAATTGAGGCTTTTGGAGATTTTGGAGAAATCACCAATGAATATTATAACGTCGAGCTATTTGAACTTATTTTAAGAAAGTATATACCGTTTATTCCTTTATGGAGTGGAGTTTTATTTGCCGAGTCGCCAGTGGAAAATTTCAAAAGATTCAGCAACAGTAATGTTGAGGCTTGGTTTAAACTAACCAAGTATTTTATCCTAAACGGACAACCAAATCAAAAGTGTAGCAGGGTAGTGAGGGCTCTCAGAAAGCGGACCTTGTCAATACATAAAGAGACGATCTTGAATATCCCGAAAAATGCAGCAACGTCCAGAAAAAATCGTCTACCAAGGAAAAAAAACTCATCCGCCGAAGACACCTCTATAAATACAATGAGTGTTTCTGAGCAATGGCGCCGTAAAATGCCTTCAAAAACGAGCAACTTTGAAGGGCAGGCGTTAAAAAAAGCATTACAAACTATCGATAACAAAAATAAGATGTCATTAAGTTTGAGGAAGGAGGTTGCGGATATGCACGAACAAGGCGACATCGTTTTACTATCAGGAATATCGGCAAGTATTGATTGCGCCACATTAGGGAAGAAATGTCTAAATTATATAAAATCTTTGGATATGTCAGAAAAGAGTCGAGAAAAATTGTTTCAGGACACCGTAGATCAAAGAGAGAGCATTTTATGGAGAACTGAAAGAGCCAAGCGTATTACCGCTTCCAATTTTGGACTGGTATGCAAAGCTCAATCTGACACCGCGTTAGCAAATATCGTCAAACGATTATTAAGTCAGAAGAATTTACAAACAAAAGCCACGCAACATGGAATTGTTTACGAAAAGACCGCATTGGCCGATTACGAAGACAGAGCGAACGTGACGGTTTCCAGCGCTGGTCTTGTATTAGATGGTGAACACCCATACTTTGGATGTTCTCCAGATGGCCTTGTGGGAGCTTCTGGAGTGATAGAGATAAAGTGTCCATACAAGGCAAGATTCATGCATCCGGAAAAGGCTGTCCGTAGAGGTTTAATAAATTGGCTAGATGATAAAGGAAAATTGCGTACTAATTCTAATTACTATTACCAAGTGCAGGGGACCCTGCGCGTAACCAACAGAGAATGGTGCGATTTTATCGTGTGGACTTGGGGCGGCATGGTAGTAGAAAGGATAAGAAAGGACGATATTTTTTGGGACACTAAGATGTTTCAACATCTGGAATCTTTCTACCGTTTGTACTTGTTACCCCAAATCATAGATCCAAAGTCAGAAATACAAAAGAGAACGTGGGGAGGTGAATGCGTTACATCAATTACTGACAGTTATATACTAGATAACTCCCTGCTTTCTTTTTACCCCAACGGTTTAGTGCGTAACGATAATTATTACGAAAAAAATTACGAATGCGGCAATTACGTTGTAGCGAAATTAACCGCGAATTTCTCGGAGATAATAATGTGGGAACATTTTGAATCCTTATCGCCTAAAAAGTGGTTGACAGATGTGGCAATTGACTACAGCCTCCACTGTACAGTTAATAATTATTCTGATGCCATACTTTTACCTACGGCGAAGTGCCTGGCCATTTTTGAATACGGCGACAAGTTGGATCCCGGATTTTTCGAAGATCTTCCCCAAACGTCAAACGCAACAACCTTGATCATGCCAGTGATTGTCGCCACAATCAGAGAAAGAGATCACTGGACATTGGTTACGGCAAGTTTTGCCGATTCAACTTTTACATTTGTAAACCCCATCAAAACAGACACAGGACGAGCTTCGGCTCTCATCCAAAAGTGGCAAGAATTTACTGCAAAATGGGCGGTACATAAGGGAAAACCGATGCCAAGTCGGTGGACCTTACAAACTCCTCCACACATATTTCAAAAGGATGGTTACAATTGCGGAGTGTATGTAGCATATTTCGCCGACCAAATTCTCGCCAAACGGTCATTGACAGAATCTAGTAATATGGATCGCTATAGACAAGTCTTAAAAGAAATGATTTTAGAGTCAGCCGACAAATTTCAATGCGATAATTGTTTAATATGCGGTTTCGAAAAAACTACAACAGAGTCAATGTTGACATGCATGCAATGCGAAAGGACGATTCACCAGAAGTGTGGTTCGCTGATTAATGAAAAGTGCGCATTATGCCAGAAATACTTAAAAACATAAACTTAACACAAAAATGTATAAATGTATACTTAGAGTATTATTTAAATTTGTTTCTTCAAAACTAAACGAAATAAAATAATTTGCTGCCCAATTTAATAATTTCTAAGAATAAAACAAAATCCTGAAATGGGATTCACTTTAACAATAAATCCAGCAATTTTAAATACAAGTAAAAATGCGTATCTGCGCACGGCTTTTTTAGGTTTTAGTATAGAAGGGTAAAAAGGGGGGTAAGTTAACGGATGATAATTCTGAGATTCTGCCGAAATAATATGAGGGGGCCTATTAGCATCAATTTCAAGCAGGAAATTTTTTCATTTTTTTTTTCATTCGGATTGGGGGGTGAACAGGGGGTAAGTTGAGGGAAGCAAATTCTGATATTCTCAGAACATTCAAAGGGACCTATTAGCATCCATTTTCCGCAAAAAAATTTTTCATACAAGTTAAAATGCACATTTGCACGGTTTTTTTATGTTTTCGGATTCAGGGATGAAAATGGGGTAAGTTGAGGGAAGCAAATTCTGAGATTCTCAGAACATACGTGGGGGCCTATTAGCATCCATTTCCCGCAGGAAAATTTTTCAAGCAATTTAAAATGCGCATTTGCACGGTTTTTTTTATGTTTTCGGATTGGGGGGTGAACAGGGGGTAAGTTGAGGGAAGCAAATTCTGATATTCTCAGAACATTCAAAGGGACCTATTAGCATCCATTTTCCGCAAAAAAATTTTTCATACAAGCTAAAATGCGCATTTGCACGGTTTTTTTATGTTTTCGGATTCAGGGATGAAAAGGGTGTAAGTTGAGGGAAGCAAATTCTGAGATTCTCAGAACATACGAGGTGGCCTACTAGCATCCATTTCCCGCAGGAAAATTTTTCCTCCAAGTTAAAATGCGCATTTGCACGTTTTTTTTACGTTTTCGGATGGAGGGGTGAAAACGGGGTAAGTTGGGGGAAGCAAATTCTGAGATTCTCAGAACATACAAGGGGGCCTATTAGCGTCCATTTCCCGCAGGAAAATTTTGCATGCAAGTTAAAATGCGCATTTGCACGTTTTTTTTTATGTCTTCGGATTCAGGGATGAAAAGGGGGTAAGTTGAGGGAAGCAAATTCTGATATTGTCAGAACATACGAGGGGGCTTATTAGCATCTATTTCCCGCAGGAAAATTTTTCATGCAAGTTAAAATGCGCATTTGCACGTTTTTTTACGTTTTCGGATGAAGGGGTGAAAATGGGGTAAGTTGGGGGGAAGCAAATTCTGAGATTCTCACAACATACATAGGGGCCTATTAGCGTCCATTTCCCGCAGGAAAATTTTGCAAGCAAGTTAAAATGCGCATTTGCACGTTTTTTTTATGATTTCGGATTCAGGGATGAAAATGGGGTAAGTTGAGGGAAGCAAATTCTGATATTCTCAGAACATTCGAAGGAACCTATTAGCATCCATTTCCCGCAGGAAAATTTTTCATACAAGTTAAAATGCGCATTTGCACGTTTTTTTTTATGTTTTCGGATTGAGGGGTGAAAATGGGGTAAATTGAGGGAAGCAAATTCTGAGATTCTCAGAACATACGTGGGGGCCTATTAGCATCCATTTCCCGCAGGAAAATTTTTCATGCAATTTAAAATGCGCATTTGCACGTTTTTTTTTATGTTTTCGGATTGGGGGGTGAACAGGGGGTAAGTTGAGGGAAGCAAATTCTGATATTCTCAGAACATTCAAAGGGACCTATTAGCATCCATTTTCCGCCAAAAATTTTTTCAAACAAGTTAAAATGCGCATTTGCACGGTTTTTTTATGTTTTCGGATTCAGGGATGAAAAGGGGGTAAGTCGAGGGAAGCAAATTCTGAGATTCTCAGAATATACGAGGGGGCCTATTAGCATCCATTTCCCGCAGGAAAATTTTTCCTGCAATTGAAAATGCGCATTTGCACGGTTTTTTAATTTTTCGGATTGAGGGGTAAAAATGGGATAAGTTGAGGGAAGCAAATTCTGAGATTCTCAGAACATTCGAAGGAACCTATTAGCATCCATTTCATGCAGGAAAACTTGTCCTGCAATTTAAAATGCGCATTTGCACGTTTTTTTTTATGTTTTCGGATTGGGGGGTGAACAGGGGGTAAGTTGAGGGAAGCAAATTCTGATATTCTCAGAACATTCAAAGGGACCTATTAGCATCCATTTTCCGCAAAAAAAATTTTCATACAAGTTAAAATGCGCATTTGCACGGTTTTTTTATGTTTTCGGATAGAGGGGTGAAAATGGGGTAAGTCGAGGGAAGCAAATTCTGAGATTCTCAGAACATATCATCCATTTCCCGCAGGACAATTTTCCATGCAAATTAAAATACGTACGTTTTTTGTTTTTTGAAAGAACTGGCGGCCTAGACTATCCATGCAGGCGGTATTGTCCCGCCCGCGGGGACCACCGCGCGACGCGCAACAAATCCGTTGCTAGAAAATTCGTTGCTGCTTTCACGCTCATCCAAAACATAGCCTCCTAAGAAAAAAATTTAAAATAAAAACGGTGCACCTTAAATGAAAGTTTTTTTGATATACACATTATCGTTACTAATGTTTTACCTTGTTCGGAAAAATTTTTGCGACATTCTAAAGTTTTGTTTAATATCGTTGCAACAAACATGAAGTTTGTGATTCCCTAAAAAAATTAAATCTAAGTTAATTTTACAAATATGCTTGAATTTGAACAAAGTTAGGCGAAATTGATATAATTTTGATTAATTTATGAAATTGTTTAGGGTGAATATTAAAATATATTTTTTTTAAGAAAATTAATGTTTTTCAAAAAAATACCTATATTTCTTTTCTTAGGAGGCCATGTTTTGGTATTTAGGCATAACTTTTAATTCTAGACAACTTTTCTTAACATTGTGCTAAATTTTCTGAAATAAGGGTACATTACTGCACAGGGTGGGCCAAATGGGACATTTTTAAAGGGAAACTCCTATTTTTGACGGAGATAGACGAAAACTGATATCGGTGTCTGAGGCTCATTTTTTATGATAAACTTAATGGCGAAAACCGCAAATCGATATCTGTCACCGTTCTTGAGTTACAGGGCGTTTTTAGAAAATGTGCGTTTTCGAAAAGTGGCCGTAACAATTTTCGGGTTGAAAATTTTGTGTTTCTGTAAAAACATTCTTAAAGCACTATCATAATATACCATTTTTCATAACTTTCAAATTTCATGGTAGGTATGTTATAAGGTTTATAAATTACACAAAAATAGAAAAATCTTTACCCTGCCTAAACAGCCTAACTGAAAATTTTACAGGTAGGTAACAGTAAACATTTTTTCACGATTGCTTCATTGTCTCACCGTCCAAAGCCTACTTGTTGAAAGGGCGTGCTTCCAATTATACACAAGAAATCATAAAAGCTATTAGTAATTGATAACTACTTAAGTAAATCAATCATTAAGTATTATATATTTTTTGAATGGTAATTTTTTGCTCTATTAAAAAATGCAAAATATACAGGGTGTTCCATTTAAAAAATAATATTTTTATCCGTAACTCTTAAACCATTGACTAGAAAAAAAAATGTAGTAGCAGCATTGGATTCTACGTAAAAAAGTGCTTTAAGAATGTTTTTACAGAAACACAAAATTTTCAACCCGAAAAAGTTACGGCCACTTTTCGAAAACGCACATTTTCGAAGAACGCCCTGTAACTCATGAACGGTGACATATCGATTTGCGGTTTTCGCCATTAAGTTTATCATAAGAAACGAGCCTCAGACACCGCCATCAGTTTTCGTCTCTCTCCGTCAAAAATAGGAGTTTCCAATTTGGCCCACTGTACACGCACGGCCTCATAAATCGTTCAACTAGGCATGAGAAATAAGCAAGAAATCAAGAATTTCGGGTAAGTGCGGCAACGTTGCGCCAATTCCAGGGCTACTCAAATCAACAACTTCCCCTACATTCCCTCGTACCGACCCGCTCCTCCCCGTAGAAAATAAAAATTGCGATACGTCAGTCAACGAAAATAGGTTAATAAATCGCTGCATTATCATTATAATAAAGTGGATTTAAACTTTTACACAGTTTCTTGGTGTTTTGAGATTCACGTAACGTGAAATTACGCGGATTTCTTTGATTGTCAAAGTGGTATTAGTTAAATAAGGTATAATATTTAAGTATAATTGTGTTATTATAGAAGAATCTCGTAGTGGTTTTTACATTGGTTTATTACACTTCTTTATCTTAACCGCGAACCAAATCTTTGGTTTATTTCAATTTTTAAAGCTTCCCTGGAGTCCTCGGGTGAGGTTCTGATGCTTCCCGGGCCCCTGAAAAATCGAGAAATGAGAAAAAACAAGCAATTTCCAATAGTGGTTTCAGAGGATTTTCCGTCGGTTTCGTTGATTCTACAGCCGTCCCGTTTCTCGAAAGTGGTTAATCGTGAATCGGGAATTTCTCTTAGATATCGGATTTTCGAGGTTCTTTTTGGTACCGGAGGAAAGTACGACACCCAATTAAGAGATTTACCACCTTCTTCGATTTTTAGAACGGCTCTATTCGAGGTTGTCGAATAACTTGCGAAAAAAGCCACCAATGTCCGTGGGCAGGGTTATAAGATTTTCCACTATTATTCAGGCAATCTAAGGCCAACCTAACAGCGCCGAATTTACTGTTTTTTGCACTGTAACTGGCAATGTCACGTAAGGTAATGTCGCGTAATAAGATGTTAGATTTGCCGTCACTTACGCTTTTAAGGTTATCGCCGGCTTTCAAACCGCGAGAGAGGGGGGGGGGTAATTGCAACGTTGCCAGTTGAACGCCTTTGCGTCCGCACGTATTGGAAAGATTTCGAGGGCCGCGCGTGTACGGGGTGTACAAGGTAAGCGTCCTCACCTCGTCCGACAGGTCCTCGCAGTCCGGATCGGCGTCGCACACGTGTACCGCGGCCACGCACTCCCCGCTGGTGGCGCACTTGAACTCCCCCGCGGCGCACACGTCGGGCGCGCACCCCGCCTCGTCGCTGCCGTCCGCGCAGTCCGGCCGGCGGTCGCAGCGCGCCGCCCGCGGCACGCACGCCCCGTTCGCGCAGTTGAACCAGCCGAGCGGGCAGGTGCGCGCGCCGCAGTAGCCCGGCTCCTCGTCGGACGCGTCGGCGCAGTTCGCGGCGCCGTCGCAGGTCGCCCTGAACGGGACGCAGCCGCCGTCGGAGCACCTGGAAACCGCGCGAGAGAGACGTCAACACGGTAGGGACCGGCATCGCGGCTCGGCCATACCTGAAGTAGTCCTGGCCCTTGCAGTCGACGGTGGGCGGCGCGAGGCAGCGCCCGTTCTCGGTCACCAGCCGGCCGTCGGAACAGGTGCACTCGACGAGGCCCTCGGCGGTCAGCGTGCACAGGTCCTCGCAGCCGCCGTTCAGTATTCTGCGGAAGGGGGAGTTAAAGGTCGCGCGGACGTTCTCGTTATTATTGGTGGAAAATGATTCCCCGTCGCCGAAAATGAAATGTTTTTATTGACCACACTATTGATAATAACTCTCATTGGAATTTTCTCACTTTATGAAAAATGTTACGATTATCAAAAATGAAAATTTTTAACAAACTCTAAAATATTGTAAAGAAGATTTCATGCAGTGGGAGCCATGTTTCCCTTCTAATTCGGTGATAATACAACTTTCATTGAAACTTTCTCACTTTATGAAAAATGTTCCGATCACAAAAATGAAACCTTTTGACAAACTCGTGAAACTAAAATATTGTAAAGATTTCATGGAGTGGGAACCATGTTTCCCTTCTAATTCGGTGATAATAAAACTTTCATTGAAACTTTCTCACTTTATGAAAAATCTTCCGATTACCAAAAATGAAACCTTTTAACAAACTCGTGAATCTAAATCATTGTAAAGATTTCATGGAGTAGGAGCCATGTTTCCCTTCTAATTCGATGATAATACAACTTTCATTGGAACTTCCTCACTTTATGGAAAATGTTCCGATTATCAAAAATGAAACCTTTTAACAAACTCGTGAATCTAAAACATTGTAAAGATTTCATGGAGGGGGGGCCGTGTTTCCCTTCTAATTCGGTGATAATACAACTTTCATTGAAACTTTCTCACTTTATGAAAACTCTTCCGATTACCAAAAATGAAACCTTTTAACAAGCTCGTGAAATTAAAATATTGTAAAGAAGGTGGCATGGAGTGGGAGCCATGTTTCCCTTCTAATTCGGTGATTATACAACTTTCATTGGGACTTTCTCACTTTATGAAATCTGTTTCGATTGCGAAAAATCAAACTTTTTAACAAACTCGTAAAACTGAAATATTCTAAAGATTTCATGGAGAGGGAACCATGTTTCCCTTTTAATTCGGTGATAATACAACTTTCATTAGAACTTTCTCATTATATGATTAATGTTCCGATTATAAAAATGAAATCTTTTGCAAACTCGTGAAACTAAAACATTATAAAGATTTCATGGAGTGAAAGCCATATTTCCCTTCTAATTCAGTGACATAATACAACTTTTATTAAAACTTTCTCACTTTATGAAAAATGTTCCGATTACCAAAAAATAAAATCTTTTAACAAACTCGTGAAACTAAAATAAAATACTGTAAAGGTTTCATAGAGTGGGAGCCATGTTTCCCTTCTAATTCAGTGATAAAACAACTTTCATTGGTACTTCCTCACTTTACGAAGAATGTTCCCATTTATCAAAAATGGAACCTTTTGAAACTAAAACATTGTAGAGAATATTTCATGGAGTGAAGGCCATGTTCCCCTTCTAATTTAGTGATAATATAACTTTCATTTGAACTTTCTCCGTTTATAAAGAATGTTAAGATAACCAAAAATGAAACCTTTTAATAAACTCATGAAACTAAAATATTGTAAAGAAGATTTCAAGGAGCCATGTTTCTCTTCTAATTTAGTGATAATACAACTTTCATTGGAAGTTTCTTCCTTTATGAAGAATGTTCTGATAACCAAAAATGAAACCTTTAAACTGAAATATTCTCAATAGAATTTCATGGAGTGGGAATCATGTTTCCCTTCCAATTTAGTGATAAAACAACTTTCATTGGTACTTTCTCACTGTATGAAGAATGTTTCGATTATCAAAAATGAAACCTTTTAACAAAGTCGTCAAACTAAAATATTCTAAAACATTTCAGGGAGAGGAACAGTTTCTCAAGTAAAGTGTTAATACGACTTTCGGGGAACATTCTCGTTTAAATATACATTTGTCAAAAATGAAACGCTGTAACGATGTTTTCAATGCTTACAAAGATTTCACGACATGAAACATGTTCAGTGATAACACAGAACTTTCATAAGGACATTACAATTTTATAAAAAATGTTATCTCAGTCAGCTTTAATAAATGACTGTTCTGATATTAGGTAGATGTAATATGAATTAATGAAGAATATTTTCTGATTTCATGGGAACATATTTCCTAAGATGAAAATGCCCCATTTAAGACATGAGCATGCTCCCTTTCCCCAAATATCCGGTTCGCTACCTGCAAGGGTTGGACCAGCAATCGTCCGTGTCGTTGGCGACGGCCACGATCCCCATCGGCCTCCCCACGTCCCGTCTCAGCATCACCACGTACTGTCCGGTGTACTTGTCCGCCCGTATGACCGCGTGCATCATCCAGTCCGTCCAATAGACGAAATCGCCGTACACGGCCATCGCGAACGGGTGTTGCGGCGACGATTTGGCCAGCACGATGCGCCGGGAACCGTCGTACCCGCACCTGGGAGGTTATACGAACGCGTGAAGAGCGCCACGGCAAAGTTTACAGAACAAAATAGAAGTTGAGTCACTAGAGCCGGCGGCCGACTCAACGGCAGCGTCGCACACGTGTTTCGCAGCGGATTACTGGCGGGTTACTGCATGGAGATCGCCCCGGTATATGCCGGGTATACAGGGTGAGTCTGAAATAACTGGCATCCTTTTTTTGGGTAATAGAGATGGTCATTCTGAACCACTTCTTAATAATTTTTTAACCTAGCGCCGAGATTTTTCTATAATTCATCCCCTCAAAATCCCCCTCTATGAAAACACGGCACTGGCGCCCTGCCAACAACCGAGTAGAAAATGGTAAATCATCAACTAGTATAGTATTTTGAGACCGAGCTTACGCTATTCTATCCCGTGTATGAAATAAATTTAGGTAAATTTTAAAAACAATCGTAAAATAAACCCTTTTTAACAACAATACAGTACTATTGCAGTCGCAAGAAAGGAAAATCTCATAGCATCAGCAACGGAAAAAATTGAAATGTCGCATAACCTTCAAAAATTCGAACAATAACAAGAATGACCATAATTTATTGTTATTAGCTATTAACTACAGTTTACTTACATTATTTATTCCAATACCGTAGAACAAGAACATAACAGAGAACGCCGATCGGGCGTATTTCCAACACACAACACCTCGCACAAAACTAGCAAATCACAATCACATAAAAGTGAATTCCGAACAATCCGAAGGCACGACCCGACGGCACGATTTGTTAACGCGTTTATTTCGTTTTATTTTCTTAAAATTGAAATAATAAATCACAGATATGATCAACAACTGTCAAATACTCGGGCAACCGGGACAACCGGGCACTTCTTCTTCCAATCAAAATGAAAACGATTGTCCGTTTGGCGTCAGTGCCGTGTCTTCATAGAGAGGGCATTTTAGGTGGGTAAATTAGAGAAAAATTTCGGCGATAGGAAAAAATGTATTAAGAAAAGTTGTTCAGAATGACCATCTCTTACCCAAAAAAAGGATGCCAGTTATTTCAGACTCACCCTGTATACGAAGCGAAACGTCGACGTCGGCGACTCTTTGATGTCCGATTTATAAAGGTGCCGCGCCGAGTGCGGCAACTCATATTTTTATTTAGACCGGGAGATAGTGACAGATTTTTGGACGTGATTTTACTCAGTATGCCCTTCAAAGGGCATTATGTGGCACATATTCTCACAATAATAAGGTATGAATCAGAGAGTCATCCTGGGTTCTTCGTATGAAAAACTGAGTTTTCAATTATTCGAAAAATATGCGTTTTGATATGATTTAAGTCAGGTTGCCATGTGTTTTATAATGAAGTTCAAAATAGAAAATTCCTCGGAAAACAATAGGCATACCGTTAGTGTGAGTTCAAAGGGCTATTATTGCCTCGTGACCTTGTATTTTAATAATTAATTTTTCCACGTTTCTGAACAGGCTACCAATGAGAAGTATGCAAGTTCTTGTTACGAAAATGTCGAAAAAAGGATGGCATACCTTTTGCGCATGTCCAAGTACTGTTTAAATTTAATCATTTAAACGATTTACTCGATGTAAGTGTACTTGGACATGCGCAAACGGTATGCCATCTTTTCTTCAGCAGTTTCATAACAAGAACTTGCATACTTCTTATTGGCAACCTGTTCAGAAACGTGGAAAAATTAATTAATAAAATACAAGTTCACGTGGCAATAATAGCCCTTTGGGCCCACGATAAAGGTATGCCTATGGTTTTCCGAGGAATTTTCTATTTTGAACTTCATTATAAAACACATGGCAGCCTGACTAAAACCATATCAAAACGCGTATTTTTCGAATAAATGAAAACTCATTTTTCCAAATGAAGAACCCAGGATGACTCTCTGATTCATACCTTATTATTGTGAGAATATACGCAACATAACGCCCTATGAAAGGCATGCTGAGTAAAATCGCGTCACTATCTCCCGGTCCAATTCTGTAAACTTTGGCCACGGTACGCGTCGTTTACCACCTACCTTTCGATCTTGTCCAACCTCGCGTCGCCCCAGTACAATTTCTGGGCCTTGTGGTCCAACGTCACCGCGTTCGGCATCCTGATGTCGCTGGTGACGATCGCCTCCCTCCCGAATCCCGTCAGGAACGCCCTCTCGACGCACGGCCTGTGCGCGTTCCAATTCGTCCAGTAGACCCTACCGCCGCAGCTGTCGACGGCGATCCCGCGCGGCTTGTCCGCGCTCCGCAACCGGACGACGACCTCGGTCGCGGCCACCTCTCGAAAGTCCTCCGTCAGGTTCGCCCGCGATATGCTGCCTTGACTGTTGCACGTCCAATACAACGCGTTCCGTATCGCCTCGTATCCCAGACCCTCCACCGATCCCAACTTCGACACGATCTCCCTGTGGTCGCTGCCGTTGAACAGCACGGTGCTTATCGACCCCCTCTGTATGTCCGAGTAGAACAGCCTCTGGTGGCGGTAGCTGAACGTCAGTCCTATCGCGTTTCGCAGGAGCGTCTCGTTCTTGATGCTCGGCACCGGCTTCTTGTACGTGTTCTTGTCGCCCTTCAGGTGGATCGACTCGATGCTCGACACCCTCGAGTACATCACGAACGTCTCGATCGGCTCGCACCTGCGACCGTCCGCCGCGATCTTGCCGTGCGAGCAGACGCACACGGGGTGCGTGCCGTTGAACAGGCACAGCTGGTCGCAACCGCCGTTGTTCAGCGCGCACGGGTTCTTCGCCCGCTGCCGCTTGCCGGAGAACACCTGTACGTCTTTCAGCGAGTCGCCCATCTTGCCGTGCAGCACCTTGAAGTCGCTCAGGTTCGACGTCGGCGCCGCCTTAACGCTGCCGTCCTCGTGGACGGTGTCGATCCAATAGACCTTGCCGTCGTGGTAGGTTATGCCGTCGGGAAGTCCGGTCGAGTGGTTCAGCAACACCTCGTGCCCCGTGCCGTCGTACCTGACGCGTTCGACGGTGCCCTTCGGCCCGTCGACGAAATAGACGTGCTTGTTGTCGTGGTCGAGCGTCAAGTCAAGTATCCCCTTGGACGAATTGACCAGGAGCAGCCTGTTGCTGCCGTCGAGGCGGGCGCCCTCCAACCTGTTGCCGCCCGCCCAGAACATGCGGCCCCTGCCCGGATCGACGGCGACGGCGTGCGGTTTTTCGACGTCGTTCGCCAGCAGGACGTGCTCGTTCGAACCGTCCAACCTGGCGACGCTTATTATTCCGCGCTTCAAGTCGCACCAGTATATGTTGCCGGCGCTCCAGTCTACGGCCAGGCCGCTCAGCCAGTACGTCGCCACGCCGTCGATGGTCTCGAGCTGTTCGACGACCACCTTTCGATCGGTGCCGTCCCGCTTTATCCTCGTGATCGTGCCGTGGTCGCTGTCCGCCCAGAATATCAGATCGTCCGCCGCCAGGAAGTCTATCGACGTCGCGCTGGATATGCGCGAGATGGGGCCGAGCACCTCCGCGTCGTCCCGACGGTCGTCGTCCAACGGTATGCCCTGCAGCTCCCAGTTGAGCGAGTAGAAGAGAAAGTCTTCGACGAAGGTACAATTGCGTTTATCGACGCTGTCGGTTCGGTATCCGATGGCGCAACCGCACGTGTAGTTCGTGGACGACACGGGCAGGCACAGATGCTGGCAATTGCCGTTGTTCTTGCTACACCGGTGCTCCCCCACCTGGACCGAGGCGTCGTAAATGCTCAAATACAACACCGATTCCTTGTTGCTGCGCAACTCTTCCAGATGCTCGCCGGTCGTCTTGTCGGCTTTGTGTATGACGTTGTCCTCGTCGTTGGAATAGAAGACGCACCCCTTGTAAACCGCCGCCGCCATAACGCTGCGGGTGTTCAGCGGGATTTTCGCCAGGTTCGTCCCGTCGAAGTTCGCCCTGTACAACTCGAAGTCGTCGATCCAGTAGAGCCTGTCGTCGTCCAGGTCCGTCAGGAGGTTCCTCGCGTTGACCCTCAAATCCGGCACGATCAGTTTGCGACCGCTACCGTCCATCGAGCCGGTTTCGATTAGCGCGGTCTCGTTTCTATGCACGATCCAGAAGAGTTGTCCGTGCCTAGGGTTCACGGCTATGGACAGCACGGGTTCGTCTCTTATCACGTGCTGCGCGTATTCGCCGTCTAAATTGTACACCATTATGCCGGTGGCGGAAGAAATGAACATCAATCTCGACATCCAGTCGAGCGCGACGCCCGTGGGTTTGTCCAGGCCGGTGTCTATGAGGGTCTCGGCGGGGCCCTGCACCAACCCGGCCCGTTTCACCTCTTTGATTTGCGAGTCGACCCAATACAGGGTCTTGTCTTTCGCGACGTAGTCCAGTTGCACGGGCGTAAGCACCTGGGGGACGCTTATGGTGGGAATCGTGTGGTAGTACGGCTGCGCGATGTCGACCCCCCGTATCTCGTTGTTGCGCGCTATCAAGAGAACCTTGTCGTTTATGACGCACGTGCGATTGTCGGCGCCCAGACGCATCATGTGCGGGCAGTCGCAACGGTAGGTGCGATTGGTGTGGAGCAGGCACAGGTGCGAGCAGCCGCCGTTGTCGTCGGCGCAGGGACTCGGCGCCAGCCGCGGTTGCCGACTGGCGTGCACCACCTTGATGTCGAACGGCTGCGTCGGCGTCTTCTGCACCACCTTCAGATCGCCGCCCTTCCACTTGTCGGCCCTGGCGACGCTGTTGCTCCTCCAGTCCGTCCAGTAGACGTGATTCTCGAACAGCGTTATCGCGAACGGGTGCGACAACAGCTCGTGCTCCTTCAGCACGTAGTGGTGGTCGCCGCCGCGATAATTCACGGTGTGTATCGAATCGGAACGGGCGTCCACCCAGTATATCCGCTTCGCCGCGTAGTCCAGCGTGATGCCGTTCGGCCAGCCGGCCTGCGGGATGCGGTCGGCGCGCACGACGATCTGCCTGTCGAGGCCGGCGAGGCTCGTCCGCTCGATCCTCGGCAGCTCGCTGTCCCAGTCCGTCCAGAACAGCAGCCCGTCGTTCGGGTCGACGACGATGGCGCGCGGGCTCTCCATCTCGCCGGCGACCAGCGTCCGCCTGAAGCTGCCGTTCAGCTTGGCCACCTCGATCTGGTCGAGCTTGCTCTCGACCCAGTACAGGTTCTCGCCCAGCCAGTCGACGGCCAGGCCCTCGGCGGTGGACAGCCCCGTCTGGACGACCACCTCCACGTTGCCCAGGCCGCCGCCGGCCATCAGGCCGCGGTATATCTTGTCGTCGATCACGTCCGTCCAGAAGATGATGTCCTGCCCGTCCGTCTGGTGGTAGAAGTCCAGCGCGATGGTGTTCTTCAGGTTGGCCATGAGGCTCCTGACGCCGCCGCTGTTGAGGTCGACGCCGCGTATCTCGTGGCGGTTGCTGAAGATCAGGTAGGGCTTCTCGGAGCCGGCGCTCTTGCACGTGAAGCCGTCCTCCTGTATTATGTACCCGTCGAAGCAGCTGCACTTGAAGCGGGAGCCGCGCTTGATGCACGTCTGCGAGCAGGTGCCCCACGCGTCGCACGGGTGCGTCTCCAGGCAGCGCTCGCCGTCGGTCTGCAGGTGCAGGTGCGGCGGGCAGGTGCAGACGTAGCCGTGCGGCGAGTTGTGGCAGTCGTGCGAGCACGACATCGTGTGCTCGCACTTGCGCTCGTCGCACTGCCCGCCCTCGTCGGAGAGGTCGGCGCAGTCGGCCTTGCGGTCGCACAGTTGGTCGACCGTCACGCACTTGGTGCTGTTGTCGCACAGCCACGACGGGTGCTCGCAATTGGCCGCTATCCTGTAGTGCGTGAAGTTGTCCTTGCAGTCGTAGCCCTCGTCCGTGCCGTCCGAGCAGTCGTGGCGGTTGTCGCAGAGCTGCTCGACGAGGATGCACTTGGTTCCGTTGTCGCAGCGCACGTTGGGCAGTTCGCAATTCAGCGCGGCCCTCGCCTGCGTCACGTTCCTGATCCGGTCCTGGTCGCAGTCGATCTCGTCGCTGCCGTCCGAGCAGTCCAGCTGGGCGTCGCACACGAACAGCTTCGGTATGCACTCGGCCTCGTGCCTGCAGGCGAACTCGTGCTCCTCGCAGACGGCCCTGCCGCAGTCCTGCTCGTCCGCGCCGTCCGGGCAGTCCTTCTTGCCGTCGCAGCGCACCGAGCGCGGCAGGCAGCGGTTCAGCGGGAAGCACGCCACCTCGGCGTCGAGGTCGCAGCGCATGCTGCAGTTCCTCTCGTCGCTGTTGTCGACGCAGTCGTCGATCGCGTCGCACACGAAGCTGACCGAGATGCACTCGCCGTTCTGGCACTTGAACTCGTCGGCGGCGCACGAGCCGCAGTTCTCCTCGTCGGTGTTGTCGAACGGGCCGCAGTCGGGCGTGCCGTCGCACCGCCACCCCTCGGGCACGCACCGCCGCGAGTTGGCGCACTTGAACTCGTTCGCCTTGCATATGTTGCACTTGTCGGGGTCCTCGTCCGAGCCGTCGAGGCAGTCCCTGTCGCCGTCGCACTCCCACAGCTGCGCTATGCACGTCGTGTTGTCGCACTTGATCTGGTTCTTGCCGCACTGCTTGCTGTGGCACGGCCCGCCCGGCAGCTCCGACTCGTCGCTGTTGTCGCCGCAGTTGTCGGCGCCGTCGCACACGTACTCCTTCGGTATGCAGCGCGACCTGCGCAGGCACCGGAAGGTGTCGGCCGGACAGGGCGACGCGGGCGCGTAGTTTACGTCGACGACGCACGCGCCGTCGCGCATGGCGTAACCGTTGGCGCACCGACACACGCTCGCGCGCGCGCCCGAGCCGAGGCACAAGTACTCGCAGGTATCGCACGTGGTCCGCTCGCTCCGCTGCGACGCCGGATCGAACACCTTCAGGTTCCTCGCGTTGTCGCGCGTGCCGTCGTAATACAGCGTCAGCGCCTCCTCATCCTTCGAGTGGAAGTACACTCGGCCGTCCAGGCCGAAACCGAAACCGGTCGCGCCAGCGCCCCTCTCGACTTCGATCTTTTTGCCGGCCTCGGCGACGTCGTAGCCGCTGCTCGCGATCGCCGACGTCGACCTGTCCGCGTAGTATATCCTCTTGCGCGCGGCATCGATCGCCAGGTCTCCAGCGTGCGCCCTCTTCGACAGCAGCAGGGTGCCGTCCATCGTGGCCTTGACGATGTTCGTCGGGTACGATCCATCGTCGCTCCCCGACGTCAACCAGAACATGACGCCCTCGTGCGGGTCGACCACGATCGCGCTCGGGTTCTCGCCGACGGTCAGCACCAACGTGCGCGCCACCGACACGTTCGATAACCTGGCCACGTTCACGGTCGTCACGTTGAAACTGGTCCAGTATATGTTGTTCCTGACGTAGTCGATGGCCAGGCCGTTGCAGTTGACCTGCCTCAGTAACGTCTCCGACTTGCCGATGTCGTCCACCGACGTTCTCGTGATCGTGCCGTCGGACGTGGCGTAGAAAACGCTCCTGTCGGACGCGAGGAAGTCGATCGCGTACGGTTCGCCGCTGGTTAGTATCGGTAGCATCGTCTCGTTGCCGGTTTTTATGTCGACGCCGCGGATCGAGTTCGGGTTTTCTTTGGACATCAAAATGAACCTCTCCGGGGGTACGTTCTTTACGCATTTACCCCCGTGCACGGTGTACCCGGTCGCGCAGATGCAATTTTCGGACGCTATCTTGCGGTTCCACGTGGTGACGCAGATGTGGTCGCACTTCGACGTTTGGCAGGGGTGCGGCACGTCCGGCTGCCGCCGCCTATGAAAGATGTGGACGTTAAAAGGGCGACTAATGTTCGTTACGATGGTTTCCTGCCGGTGGTCGTACTTGTCGATCTCGATTATTTCGTTTTTGAGCCAGGACGACACGAACAGTTTGTTCTCGAACACCGTGATGCCGTACAGGTTCTGCGCACCGCGCACGACTGTCTTCCTGTTGCCGCCGTCGTAGTCGGCGCGATCCACGTAATCGAGGTACGTGTCGATCCAGTACAGGTGCCTCGTGGGGAAGTCGACCGCCACGCCGTACGGGTACACGATCGTCTTGTTGACGATCGTCGTTACCTTGGTCCCGTCCAGGCTCGACCGTTCGAGCATCGGCGGCGAGTGGCCCCACTTGGTGAAGAACATGTGGCCGGTGGTGGGGTCGAGAGCGAACGAGCGCGGCTTGTCGAAGTCCGATTCGACGATGATGTTGCACCAGCGCAGCCCCCTGTCGCAGACGTAGATTATTTCGCGGTCGTCGTCGAGGAAGTACCAGTTGTCGGAGACCCAGTCGAGCGCCATTTGCTGAACGGACGATATCTGAAAGGAAACGCGCGCGCTTGCGGGTTGGATATTTCCGGGGACTCTTTAAAATACGGGGACCCGGCATGTCGCAGTCTATCGCATGGGAAAAGTGAAGCCTTGAGGGGAAGTTTGTTTTCTAGCGACTCCAAGGAGACCACAAGGGGGCTGATACAAGGTCATGTTATATGTCAGTGTCTAACTGCCATCAGGTTTTAAGTGAAATGCCAGTGCCATAGATTCTAAAGGAGGCAAAATATTTCCCATCATAATTCACAAATTTTAAGTTTTCTAACTTCCAGATACTCAAATGTATGAATTAAAGGGAATGCGGCCGCCTGTAGTAGTCCCAATAATTGCAACCAGATTTTTCCTGTATCACCTTTGGTAATCCTACAATTCCCATTACGTGGGCATTACGTATAAGTAGGTAGTTCGAAACAAAAATCGTATTTTTATTTTAAGTTTGTGAGGTACCTTGGAAGAGAATAGTATATTTCATTACGAGTCTGGAAATAAAGATTTTTCCGTGCGCGCGTGACAAATTCCCGTGTGAGGCGCAGCCGAAAACGGAAACTTAAAACATTTTATTGGCATATTATAATAAATTTAATTGACAAAAAATAAACAATGCAGGCAACATAGTGTTTGGTATGTATGATGCGTTTCCATGGTTACTCTCAAATTATTTCAAAGGTGCTTTGTTGTAAATTAGTTATTGTCAGATAAGGTGAATAAAACGTCAAAAATATTACAGAAATGTATCTAAATATTAAAACACTTACGAATTAAAATACAAAATAGGTACATGTTAAATATCAGAGAGCATACAGAGTCTCTTAAATTTAGTTTACTTTGCAGTATATTTATATTTTAAAGCCATATATATTCGGTATTTTTATTCGGCGCACGGAAAGTTTTTCCATGCGCTGTTTCCGTGCGCTAGCCCGAAAAACCCCATCTTTCATTATTGCTAAAACAGGTGACAATAAGGTGCTTTCAAAGAAGTATAATAAAAATAAAATTACAAACATTTTATAATTAATACCGAAAAAACTACATATATAGAACTACTAGACCCAATCTTATTAGTCCATCCTGAAATCTGTGAAAGTTCTTTGGGTAGATACATTCAACATGGGAAGAACATTCAAGTACATATTACAAATGGATTGAGGAACCTGGTAACAAGGTGCAATAGCGACAAATTCTCAAATAAGCAAAATCGGCACTGACTTACCATACTCTTATTACTTAAATTCGTGGAAATAATAATTGCTGGAAATCAATTTCAACTATAAAATAAATTTCTTTCATTTGACAGTTGCCACATTCTGCACTTGTAAACACTAAATTGTCAAGTCTAATTTTCAGAAATCATGGAAACAATTATTAATTTTTACTAACAATCAAAGTACCTGTTATATTCATAGATTCTCCAATAAAATGGCATACTTGGCATCACTGATACCATTAGAATGAGGAAAGAATAGGCCTCACTTTGGAAAGTATAATCCCAGAAAAGGACGAATCAGAAGTGGCACTTGCTTTCGGCGCCTTTGATGTCGCGGTTCCAATTTCCCCTCTCGCGCATAGGAAATGAACTCTCCGCCGTTGACATCTGCGCATTGGCCACGCCCACCGTAGTTTGGACAGAGTAGAACTTGCCCATTGCACGGCCAGGTCCGGGCTATAGAAAATTTTGTGTTTTATATAGCAAAATTAATTTTTAGAATAGTAAAGTTTTTTTCTGGGATTAGATCTAGTTAAATTTGAATCTCCAGAAGTGATTTTAAGTAGGTATTTTACTGACGAAAAAAATATAAATATTAATATTTTACTAAAGAGAAAAATACATTTTTTTATTGTACATGGAAATTTCACAATATTTCCTCTTTATTATTTTATACTTACCTATATTAATTAGAAACAACTATGATTTAGGTTCAAGTGAACTATTCTACTTGGGTGGTTGAAATATTACAATATTTCAATCGACTTGCGTCCAAACTCATAGCTTGGCAATTAATTTGTTTTTTTATATAGATCCATAACAATTATTATTTGCAAAATTGGTTGACCTTCGTATCACTGGTAGTAAAAAAAGGTTATTTATCAAAAATGTTTATTACTAAAATCTATAAAAAAAAATTCAAAAACAATATCACATATAAAATATAATACCTATAAATACAAAAGATATTATAAACTACTTACGTACATATTATGCACATGCACACTATACATTATCAACTTAGCCTAATAATGACCCCTGGCAGCACTTATAAATGTAAATTTCGAAGTTTATAATTTTTATTAGTTTTATTAGAAACAATATCACGATTTAAAAATTTTAAAGAAGAATAGATTCTAAATCTCACATAAAGGGATAATAAATAGGCATGATTAAAACTAGGGCATGGATGTTGATATGAAATGTTTTGCAGCTTACTTTTTAATTTCACACCAACATTTTCTTCTAAAGCAAACTTTGGAAAGAGGGTACAAAAATTAACTTCGAGAGTTTTAATATAATTTAGGAAATTATCAGGAGGTAAAAATAAATGTCCACTTGATTTGTATGCTTTAAAATAAGTAAACAAATCAGTATCCCCTAATGTATGACGTTTACAATATTTAATACAAACTTCACATGAATGTTGTTCCAAGCACTTTCTTAATAAATATCCACAAACATATGATATACTATTTGATTCATGTAGTTCGAAATCAATATAATCTGGTGCCACCGAACTTAAATCAGAAAAAATAGATCTTGCATTTCCCACAACAACTTTGTTGTAAATTTGCGTATGTTCGGTGGTTACGTATGACAATAATGAATCAAAATCCTCAATACAATTAGCCCCATCCGCGTGTTGGAAATAATTTAAACAAAATGATTTTTTGAAAGCCCTTTCGAATTGGATGGGGGTTGGATTCAAGCAATTTCCCCCTTGCTGCCTAATAGTGCCGAAAAAATTTTCGAGACAATCTTGATTTAAACGTCGAGTGTATAAGGAACTAAATTCTAAACAATGAAATTTTTCCCAAAGACCTAAAAATGAATTTATTGTGATTTGCCACCCTTTCAAAAATTTAACTTTATTGGTAACCTCTATATTTTGTTTTAAAATTTTAATATTCTCAAAATATGTAAACATTTCCTTTAAAAAATCGACTTGGTAATCTGCTCCTTTGAAAGGTCTATTGTACTTGTATTACTGCCTGATATTTTTGAGGAATTTAAGATATCAAATAACTTATCAATTTTTTCTACAAATGACACTGTAGCGTTTGCCGAAGGGGGGAATTGTCCGAATTCAATAAAGGAATTAAGTGCCGCAGCTACCATTGCGCTGAAAACTTGGACGGCTAAACTAACCTTCAGTTTTTTAAAAGGATTCGAATTAATGTGTTCATCTGTAAATTTTGGACACAGCCGAAGAGCCAAAGGCTTATGTTTTTGTTTATTATAAATTTGGTCAATACCTATACGTTTTATTTGTACATCCTTCAGAGGTTTCGAATGTGTAATTGAAAAAATTATTTCGTGTTGATTTTAAGAGATGCGGCACATCAAAAATATAAAATATTTTTTTGGCTATCGACATAAAAATGTGAAGAGTTTGGAGAGATACCAACTGATTTTGAAAATTGTACAAAATTTGATCCTTGATCAGACACTAACGCACTTACTAGTAATCCTACAGATTTAAGTTTCCTTATTGCTTCAAAAATAATAAATTTTAATTCCTCCCCTGAACAAGTATCAATAAAGAAATAAGCAACTGGTTGCTTCCACTTAGCAAATATTGCTCTAGCCATAATAGCTAAAACATATTTAGCAGGAGCATATCTTTTTTCCTTCAATGTATTATGAAAGCCAACAATGGTATCGGAAGATCTATTGTAAAATAAAAACATTTTTAATGACATTTCGTCAATACAAAGAATGCACTGTTTTGAAGAACCCTCTAAATTTGTAGCTTTTGATTTAATAACCTCAAAAATGAAACTGTTAAGACCTGCAGTTATACGCCATTTGCTAGTTATTCTTTGAAGAGTGCTTTTAGATGGCAAATAAAGTGGTTTCATTAAAAATCTATAAGCATTTGGGCTTAGAAAATAAATTGTTAAGGAAAATTGTTTCATATCTGAAGAGTAACGATATCCCTGTGGATCTTTTTTGGGATTTTCTAAATAATGCCTTACAAATAGTAGCATTGAAGCAGACAGTTTTTTTCTCACAAATGACAAGAAATTGTTCGTCATTTATTTCAGTGTCGGCACTGTCGACAGCTTGCTCCAACTTCGGATGCAACTTTCTTTGGAGTTTTTTTATTTGTAACTTTAATGAATGCTTTCTCGGACTATGTGCACTCAAACTAAGAGAAGTTTGTTGACTAGCATCTAAAAATAGAATTATTCAATAACAAAATAAGTAATACAAAAAATTACAATATATGTACACACACCCAAACTTATAATATGGAATCACTTAATATTTTCATTATATATTTATATTGTCGGGTTTTTCACATTTAACTGTTTTTGTTAGTAAACACTTTTGACTTTCCATGACATATATTTTTTTTGACAAAAAAAATTATCGCAAATAATGCGTGATGTCATATAAGTTTGGGTGTGTATACTATAATAACAATTTGTGAATATATATCATTACCTTTTGATGCAACTGAAAATTCGGTAATGCTGTGGAGATCGCCTATAGGTGACTGTGACAGATGGGGTGTACTTGGTTGATCCAAAGGCTGAGCGATCGAGACTGGTTGATCAAGTTCTCGTTGAGGTTCTAACAAAGTCAAATTGCTGCATACAGACACAGAAGGACTCTGTGAAGAAGCCTCATCGATATAACCTTGTAAAAAAAATTAAATGCAGCAAAATTACAAGTATCAGCAAAAAATACATATTATTATCTAATAATGAAGGGGTAATTATGGGGTCAAAATGTCAAGAAAATCGGGCGGTGCATACACTAATTTCCATAATTACCAATGAAGGTACTTACATGATGAGAACACAGTTGGTATTGCTGTTTTCTTTAGCCCAGACTTCGACTGGTTTGCAAACATACTATTTTCAAAGTGCATTGAACAAACTTTATAATTAATAAAAAGCTGTGTGGGTGTTTTTTCTAACAAATCCTGCCTTCCACACTTTCTCGTCCATGCATAACACCTTGAAAAAAAATTAAAAACCATAGTTAGGTAGGTATTATCAGTAGGAAACCATTTGTGGGTTTTCTGGGGTAGGTAATACTCCAGTAAAAGGGGTAGTACCTACGTAGGACATAAAATTTATAATACCTAAGGATATAATAATGTGGTAACAAGGTAGGGACAAACGACACATAGGTACCTACCTGTTTTCATCAGCAGGTATTTTGAAAAAACTTATCCCAACATTCCTCGTGTTGTTAGAACATCCACGAACACAGCAATAATTGCTGGGCCATTTCGTCACAAAACCTAAGCACAAAGTGGGTTTTCTGGGGCACAATGCACTAGTGTAAATACAGCAACGAAGTATTCGAAGTAACAACACAAGCAGTCAAGTTGAGCTGAATACATATTGTACACCTTATCTGGTCCCTGTTTTGGATACTTTTATCACAGTCATGATAATAATACTGGGCTTTTTTACTTAGAAATTGGTAATCGTTTTTCGTTTTATTGTTTACGTTTTATAAGGAGTTTAACCTCAATTGAACATACTGACGCTGTCTGGCGTCTGGCGTTAGGTGGCGCGTCAGTCGTAGGCCACGAACGACGTTGCCGGACTTTTAGCTTTTATGCCTGACAATTTCCTTAAATTCATTTAGCTATTTTTATCGCCTTCAATTTAATATCAACCAAAATACTATCAAGGACTAACATTTTTATAAGTAAATTATCATCGATTTCATTTTATACTAAATTAATTTGCATTATATTTTTGTGGGTTGCCTTGGTTACCGGCTCCCGACTGGACGATCTGGCAGTACCGCAAGAACGGAATCTGTGGCGCCGCGCCGCGCTGTTGTCAAGCATTCCGCTTTCATAATCAAGTCCCAGAAAACAGGGGTCAGGTTGTGGGTTTTCTGGGCTCAGATAAATAGAATAAATGGTTCGTAAAACATTATAATTTTACTACCGGCACACATTAGATAATATTAATTGCTTTCATATTAATTTTATTGGTATACCTACCCAAAATGAATAGATGATAGTGAAAAATATGTTGACATGTTTTAACCTTTCTAAGGATCTGGCGGCCTAGCAATACTCTCCGTCCCCACCACCTCATAAAAATACCCCTCTGCCCTCTTAAATTAGCCAAGTGCCACTTCTGATTCGTCCTTTTCTGGGGTGTAATGCTGGGTCCCCTTACTTTAAAGAGTCCCTGGATATTTCAAAGTTACTTAGCCGTTATGGCAGATACAGTACGGGGGTTCTAGCCCACTTTCCCTATGTAAATCACCATAAGGCTGAAACCTGGTGACGTTTCATGGCGTTTCATGGGGTTTCATGATATTCCATGGCGTTTCATGGGCTTTCACGACATTTCCTATCGTTTCATGGGGAAGCGGGCTAGAAACCCCATTCTATATCCATTCGTTACCTTCAAAATCGTAGTGTCTACCTCGTCGAGCGTCCTCTTCTTAGACATGTCGTCCACGTCCACGCAAACCAAGTTCGCTTTTGTGAGGTTATGGTGCACGTAGCACACCTCCCGCCTCCTGTGGTCGACCTCCATCGCGTTCGTGTTTATGGCCGACAGCGAGGCGTTGCCGTCCCACGCGGTGCCGTCCAATCTGACGCGCCTGACGTCCTGTTGCGTCGCGAACAGAAGGGACGGCTGTTCGCCGGGCGGCACTAAAAATAATAAATATGAGGACGGTTTAACCCGGGCCCGGGAAAAAACCCACCGTTCACCGCGACGCACTTTCGCCGCGAGGTTAACGTATAACCGGACGCGCAAGCGCATTCGTACGACCCCGGCGTGTTGTAGCAGATCTGGTCGCAGGAACCGTCGATCTGGCACTCATCGGCGTCGACGCACTGCGTGCCGTTCGCCGTCTTGCCGTCGGGGCAGTAGCATTTGGGGCCTGTAAATGGAACGTGGGCGAAACGCGAGTCGACAGGTCGGGTGCAGAGACATGGAGTTGAGAACGCGTTTAGACGAGTGCGCAGACTAATTTTGCTCGACTCTGTGGGTCCGCCATTTTCGAGTACTCACGTCAAAAGATTCCCCCCATTCTCCTTGTCTACCACTGGGTGAATTAGTTGGTTGCGGCATTTTTGTGTAACTTTTTAAAGATTTGAGTGTTAAGTGATATGATAGTATAGATTATCAATGATTAGTGATATTAAGTGATAGTTTAGGTATAGTTTACTAGTTATGGCAAAATAATAATAGAAAATTTCCATTCATAACTACAGGTAAGAAAACCACAGAAAGGACTTCAGATTTAAGAAGTTGAAAGCTATTATAAATAGACAAGGCAATTAATATCAACATATTGGGTATGCTATATGCTATATCGTAACATTTTCGTAAGCAGTTCGTTAATTTTTAACTTGTTACGTTCGACCAATGAAAACATTGAATTATTAGAGTTGAACTGCAGCCAGATAATGTAAACGTGAACTTCTGTCGTACACATTCATGAATCCACTTAGGGTTGTGTGTTTTTAACAGACTTCAAAAAAGGAGGAGGTTATCAATTCGGTTGTATTTTTCTATGTTTGTTACCTCAGAACTCCGTCATTTATAAACCGATTTGGACAATTCTTTTTTATTTGAAAGGGTATACCTACAGAACGGTCCCATTTAAATTTGAAGAAAAAATTCCACACGTAACCGTGGGAAATAGGGGATGAAATTTCACATTGGACCGATTCCGAACGTTATTTCTTTATTGGAACACACCTTAGGTGTGGTCCATTTAAATTTAAAGAAAAATTCCACCCCTATGGGTAGATAAATAGGGGATGAAAGTTCATATTGGACCGATTTGGATGATTCTTATTTTATTAGAAAGGGGTTACCTTAGGGGTGGTCACATTTAAATTTGAAGAGAAAAATTTCAATCCTAAGGGTGGACAAATAGGGGATGGAATTTAATGTTGGACCGATTTCGATAATTCTTAATTTTAACAAAACCGACTTCAAAAAGTTGCCCGTATGCACACTTCACTAAAAATTAAAAATATATATATATATCACCGATTTCACAAATTTGCCCGTATGCACATGTGAATTAAAATTTTAGAAATATTTTTCTCTTTCTAAATTGAGTTATCTTTGGAGTCGGTGACAGTAAGTTATGATGTATGTAGGATATAATGTATTCATATCTAAATAGATTTAAATTCCTTGCCTTGACTGTCACCAAATCCAAAGATAACTGAATTTAGAAAGAGAAAAATATTCCTAGAATTTTAGTTGAAATGTGTATACGGGCAAATTTGTGAAGTCGGTGTTATTTTTTGTTGATTTTTTTTTTTAATTTTTAGTGGAGTGTGCATACGGGCAAATTTTTGAAGTAGGTTTTAATTTTTTTGTTAAATTTTTTTACATATACGCTTTAACGTTAAATAACCGAAATGTTTTGAGGTTTAACAGAACATTCCAAACTCTCACAAAGACACAACAAAATATACATATATTTTGTAACTTTTAGGATTTATATTAGTATATTATTTGTATTGTTCTTGCGGTGTTTTGAAGGATTGAAACTGTTTGACGTCAGACGTGAACATTTCACACTTCAACTCGATTTTGCAGTGCTCCATTAATTGTATCTAAAAGTTTATTTTATTTATATTCATTTTATAAGCAACCCTGGTAATATACTAAAGAAATGTTAACTGTCCCCTGTAAGCTTAACTTCGAAAATGGCGGCCCAGGTGATTGCGAAGTTCGCGCAGCTTGATGCCCATTCTCCCCACCTCCACATCTCTGGTCGGAGATAATAGAGGGGGAGAATGCTTGTCAACGTGCGCAAGACAGCTAATTTTTTGCCGCCATTTTAACCCACCAAAGTGCGACAAATTCAAAATAATTTGCTTTTTCAAATTCTTGTTGCAACTTTAGTCAAAAAAAGTTTATTTTTACCTGGGCCGTTTTCGGCGAATCTGCCTTGGTGCCTCATTAGGAGAAATCATTGAATCTGTTGAAGTTGAAGCTTGTGGTAGGCTCGGACCACTTTGTTGTTGGTCAGATTCATTTTCCGACGGTATAGAAGTTGATTGGAGGCATTGTTTCTTATTGCCCACCAATTTGTGCATGTTCTTACAGAGCAAGGCTTAACATGCGATTACGAAAACACGCCAGCAAAAACGCTAAACACGCGAAAAAGACCTTAAAAAAGCAATTAAGAAGTAAGCATGTCAAAACGTAAACAAACTACAAGACAAGACTGGGTTAAAATGGCGGCGATCTAAGCGCCCTCTGTGTAGCCGAAAAATCGGATGCGCAGTAGGTCAAAGCCAGAGACTTGCCATCAATAGACTGCGCGTAGCGTACGGTTAGCTATAAGCCCCTGTTGTCAAGATAGGATAGGCAACCAACTATTCATTGCGGGTCAGAAGTACGCTCTCGCCGCTTGCTTTAACGCATTCATTCAATAGATTTTAGCGACAAAAAAACAATATAAAACTATTTTAAATGGGTTGTAACTGTTTAATGATCTTTCTAAGACCGCTGATAATCATTTTGTTTGCAACGGGATGGGGTGAGGATTGGATGAAAAACTTGAAAACATTTTCGGCAATTTGGCAATTTTTTATGACATCACTTGAGGCGTGCAACAATCCTCCACGATTTTTTCTAGTTAAAAGCTTTGAATGACTCTCTGATGCGAATACAGCATCTGCACATATGGAACATTTAACAGACTTAGCTAATTTTCTTGCAACAAAACCTGAAATGTACGTAGTTATGTCTAGTAGGTAAATATGGAGGCCAATTTGGAAAAACTAGTATGCCTTCATTTTCCGCATAATGTTCTTCATTACCTATCAAATCAAGTAGATCATGAACATGCTGTTCTTTCCTACATCCACTACTTATTGTTAGAATAGACGTATTATCTATTTGTACAGGGTGTCCCAGTCAAGGTGATACACCCGATTTTCTCCGTATTTTAAAGATAAGTTCATGGTTCGAAAACCAGACTTGTGTAGAATTTTCCGAGGAATTCGAATGTGACGTCAAACTTAATATACCGGGTGTTGTTAAAAAGTTATATAAAAAAATACCGTTTTCCAAAAAATTGTGAAGTTGGATTTTAACACGAAATGTTAATAATGAGAATACGGGGGGTAGCGAAAAAGTGTCGGTTTTCATTTCTGATTTCCGGTCTTACCGGAAGTAAGCATCACTTTGTCAGATTTTTGAGACAACCTGTATATTTTGGGTTTTTTTAGTTCCTTTTGTTCTCCCAATTCCAACCATATATATTTTTATATAGTTATCTCTAAAAATAACCAAGCAGTAAATTTTTATTTTTTGATAAATTTCGTTGAATATGACAAGTTCACATCCTTGTATGGAATGCTAAAAATATATAGTTAGAGATAACTATATAAAAATATATATGGTTGGAATTGGGAGAACAAAAGGAACTTAAAAGACCCAAAATCTACAGGTTGTCTCAAAAATCTGACAAAGTGATGCTCACTTCCGGTAAAACCGAAAGTCAGTAATGAAAACCGACATTTTTTCGTTACTCCCCGTATACTCATTACTAACATTTCGTGTTAAAATCCAACTTCAAAATTTTATGGAAAATGGTATTTTTTGAAATAACTTTTTAACAACACCCGGTATATTCAGTTTGACTTCACATTCGAATTCCTCGGAAAATTCTACACAAGTTTGGTTTTCGAACAAAGAACTTATCTTTAAAATTACGGAGAAAATCAGGTTTATCACGTTAACTGGGACACCCTGTACACAATTAGCGAAAGCAGAGAAAAACAGTATGATCTTGACTTACTTTGTATGTCAAGAAATAATCCAAAATTTGTGTGTTTATCAGATCGTTTACCATATTCTGAACACTTATCATAGATATAATGAGACCTTTGAAACCCGTCTTTCTAAGTGTCGTTAAAATATGTTGTGCGTCAAGAGTATGAATATAATATGATATATTGAATGGAACTTTTAAAAAACGTGGTAAAGGAAGTAATATTTTCTAGGGTTAACGGTTTTCCGAAACTACTCTTTGACAACAAATTTCTGAAATTTAAAGTGTCAAATATATCATTAATTTTTCGGCAAAAATTTGAAGTTCCCTCAGAATCTGTAAAGGTCTTTGTTGCAGAAATACAGAGAATCTGCTACACTTATGCTAAAAATCTGGGCCGCTAATCTCACTTTCATAATTACTTCTTGTCTGAAATTAATATGTATTGTTCGACCTTCAGTTTGTTGTAAAGAGACCAACGTTTTAAAAAGTTCCCATTTAATTGGTCGTCCGTGTTCATCTTTTTTAGGACCTAACGAAGTAATAACTCGCGGACGCCGGACACGATTTATTGCCCCGCAGGGTTTTGTGGGTTGCATAGTGTGTCGACAACACCTTAGATGCGTTACGCGCAAGAACGGTAGACGCACAGGATTGCTCGATCGGGCAAATCTCTCCGCCGGCGTGACGTCACCGCTAGACTGCTATCTGCTAAGCGCGCCGGGAGCTACCGTTTAAAATATAGAAAGGGTGGGTTTTCTGTGGATGTTCTGTGTTTTTGAGCTACTTTTGCCAATCCTTTGATTTTTATACACTATTAAGAGTACAGAGAACTTTTATTTTTTACTTAGAATGTATCAAGACTAAGGGATTAATTTATAAAATTGCCAATATATGGAATAATTGCATACTGAAGAAAATTTCGAAAATAGTTATTTATGTACCAAGGCACTGAAGTTCAACTTTTTATGACTCATGTGGAATTTAGTTGCCGAGGCCTCTGGCTGAGGCAAATATAAAATATTATTATTATACAAAGTATTTTGAACGTTTGAAAGACGGTAAGTATGATACTAATCTTTTGCGATATTATTTTATAAATTAATATTAAAAATAATGTATGCCAAATTTTAGTTTCAATTTATTACGAGTATAATACTCTTAATAAACACTATGAAAATTATGTTTCACAAAAAGTTCGATAAAAGGCGCTTATAGGACTTGACATTTGGTTTTATTGCACCTGTACTGGTACACACTCTGTGATGCCTGTTTTACATTGACAATTTCTTCATGAATTAATTCATGAAGTCACTTCAAGGGCAAATTATTATAAAAAGTCGTGTATTACACTAGTAATTTCTTCATGAATTAATTCATGAATTTCTTCATGAAGTTACTTCACGAATTAGAGCATGTCCTATTTTCCGTCAAGTTTTGCGTGAACTTCAGGAGTACTAACATTGAAAATTTGAACACAAGAAAGGTTATATTTTGATACTAGTTTTGTTTGAGGCATTAGACGAGAAAGAGGAGAGAGTACATAGTTTTAAAGATAATATACTTAGATAAAAAGTGTGTGAAATGTTACAATATGTTTTATTTATGTATTCCGCTGCCAAGGCACAGCTCCCTCATTCACGAAATAATCACAAAACTCCTCTTGGGCAGCAACGCAAGCATGTCTTGGTGAGCATGTTTGGTAAGAAAGTCCAAATTGAAATATATAGGTAGTCTTTATCAAGCTCTTCTAGGATGGAAGTAGGGTCTCAAAAATTATGTAATGTGCAACATGCCAATGTTATGGTTTGCACTTTTTCCACATTCAAATTAATTTTAGTCGAAAAACTCTAAATCGTTTGGCTAAAATGCCAAATGCATTTTCAACTACTCTTCTTGCCAGATTTAATCTGTAGTTAAAGAAGCTTTGGATGAAGATGGAAAGGTTAAACTCTTTTACCTAGCAGTTCACTCTGTAAATCTCTTTCATAGTCATTTTCCGTAAAATGACGAGAACAAATATGACTGTTATTAGGGTTGAAACTGACCATTCTTTTACATCTTGCCACCCATGCTCTCCTAATCGTTTGTGAAACCATATCTTTTGACTTGGGGAAGGTATGGAACATAATATTTTCGCCTGCTTTTTTTAAAGCGTATGTTGTATTACAACCATAAACAGCACACCTCGTTCCTGTCATAATGTATTCTAAATAAATAATAAAAATAAAGTATAGGGTAAAGTGTATTAAATAACCCAGTACCTACAAAAAAATCGAAGACAATGACGAGGAGATCTCAAATCTAACTTCTAACCTATAATGGCACAAAACATTCGATATTAGAGAGATAATTTGACAAAATATATTATTTCTTACGTTTTTAATACTAAGCAAGATGGTACTAATTTAGTATAAATATTCAATAATAGATTGAAAACTAAAAACAGGTTACATAAAATAAAGAAAACACAGTCTAGCGCTGACGTCACACCCATCTGCCGACTGGCGAACATTACGCTTACGAGATCGAGCAGTCCTGTGCGCCTACCGTTCTTGCGTTACGCGCAGTCTATTGATGGCAAGTCTCTGGTCAAAGCGCATGCCCTTCCCCCACATCTCCGGTCTGGCGGCGTCCGCTCACCGTCCCTGGTGCGCGCGCACGCGTACTGACACCTGGCGGCCTCGCAGCCTTGCGCGCCGCCGTCGCAGAACGATCCCTCGTCGCCGGCGGCGGAGGGGCAGTCGGTGGAGTTGTCGCAGAACTTCGACAGGTGGACGCAGGGCCCCTCCGGTCCGCACGGCGCCTCGTTCTGGGGGCAGGTCGACGGGGAGACGCCGCAGATGGCGGGGTCCTCGTCCGACGTGTCCGCCCCCGCGCCTTGGGCCACCTACGGCCGGTATAAAACGTCGTATTGGACGGAAACTGCGACCTGGACCGACACTACAAGACTACGAAGACCCGAGCACGACGTCACATTTCGTTGTTGTCTACGGACTGGGGTGGCGCCACTCGACGAACAAGTGGCGACTTATTATAGGTTATAGGGGGGTGTTCTGTGGTTATTGGTACCTATGTCAGTTACTGACGTTTGAAATGTTCCAAATTTTAAATATAGGTACAGCTTTATTACGATTTGCCTTCTTTTTACGGTAACGAATTGTCTTTGCGTACAGTATTTGGCAGTTTCATCCTATTAACACAGCTTTTATAGGTATTTGTTTGTGATAACATGAAATTTCCATGCACATGAAGAAAATGGTGTGCACACTGCACTCGTATATTATATATTTCTTATCTATGCACTGCACAGACCATTAGGTGAATTGCAGAAGAATAAACACTATTTTGGAATAATTATGGGATGATATGATCTCTGATCAACCCATCGAATTGATAAGTACAATGGAAGTCGCGCACGTATCAGTTTCATTGTTGTTTGGGGCAGCCAACTCTAGAGAGAGAGATAGGTTTCAAATGGCAATAAGTAAGACAAGGACGCCTAATGAACGTGTCAGCTGATTCAGGCAAAGGAGGTATATAGTAGAGGCCCTGTATGACAAGAAAAGTGACAGTTATTGTTAAAACGAATAACTGTCACTTTTCGTATCATACAGGGCCTCTAGTATATAGGGATCTTGCATATTAATGGGCGAATTTAATAGCATGTTCCGTAATTCTCTTTATTGTAATTCTCTGTATTCCGAAATTCGGGGCTTGTTTGTAGGAATGAGAATTTTTCTATATAACCACAATTATGTAAATATTGCACAAAAAAAAGTAGTGAATTGATTTAAAAAATTACATGGCAATTTTATGTACCTGGAAGTAAATTGAGACAAATAAAATACAAATTCCAAAATAAAAGTTTATTTTAAAATAAAGACGACAAAATATCTAAGATAAGGTATACTTACATTTTCAACTTTAATTAACTGATTTATTAATTTTAAAATTCAATTTAATAGGAAAAGCATGTAATTTTACATATTTTTATATAATTTTTAATGTTTAGGCATCTAACAAAAAGAATTACAAATAATTACCTTATTAAAGGGACCAGAACCTCAAGATTAATTCCATCTTTGACTACGAAGAGCTAGGTTCATTAGCACAATATTTTGCCAGTTTTTCCCTTGATAGTTTCTATCATGACTTGGAAAATAAAAAACCGTAGTAATTACATACTTTTTAAGTTTGCGCTGACCAAAATTCTCTATGAAATTGCTCTCAATAAATTGTTGACTATACAAATGCAAGTAAATACTTGTAGACAGTACAAAATTTTTCCTTTTTATTGCTGCAATCCACTTGTCTCTAATATCACCATATCTCTTGGAAAACTGCAAAGTTATTAGCAAAGATTTTTAAGACTTACGAATGAAAAGAAACCCCACTATTCTTATTATTCTTTCCGCCCCGTTTGGTACATCCAAATACACAACAGGAGTTGATCATCTTTTTTGTAATTTACAACTTAAACAGAGATAATATAGCCACATAGCTAAATTAAATTTTCTCTCCGATCTAAAAATAATATTAAACCAAACACCAACTAAGAAAACTCAACGCCGTTTTATACGAAACTGCCACCACGACACGAACTCAAATCAAATATAAATAATACAATAATAATTACTCCTATTGAGCCTATTCGTATTGGGACTTGGGACAGAAGGAAAATTAAAATGACGTTTGACAACGGAACTCGTTTGAAGCACAGTACACAAAAATAGAAAGTTAGGACAAACACCTCTTTTGTGTTATGTGGTTTTTGCCGGAATCAGCTGATTTATTTACTATTTCACTTACTCAAGTTTGGCTGCCAGTTTCTCTCTCTACACTCCTTCCATCTACTTGTCAATTCAATGGGTCAACCAGATGAAGAAACGAAAATTCTAGATATTATTTTGGAAGAGTATTTTGTAACGTGTATGCATGAATGAAAATAGAAAATTTTATTTATAGCTCCAAAGCGAACCAATAGTCCTCCATATAAAGATACTGAAAAATCTAATGCGTTTTATGCTTACTTACACTACAACTAGCCATGGACTTCATTTCAAACCAAAAGGTACCAAGTACTCTTTCTTGCTTTTTAGACTCGTTTTTCTTAAGAAAATGTATGAAAATATGCCATGTGAACTTGTCAAATTAGAGGGACATAACAAACAAATATTTTATTTTATTTTGGATATCGAATTCGTTGTAACAGACCCATTTGCATGTTTTTATTTTATAGAAGATTCCGCAACAATGGTGTTTTAACATTAAACCTCCGTGTAAATTTGTTTCGTCGTGTGGCGCCAGTGGCGATCGCTTGAAACAGCGCTATGCACAGGTCTTTAATATAGTGTGGGTCCAGCTACGACAATTGATAGTTAAATAATAACAATGTTGATATTGTACCTAAGTCAACAGTGTGGCAGTTTGAATAATTTTGTTTATCCTTTCTTATTATACTTAGTTTATCGCAGCTATTATTCAGTACCTATTTTGAAATAGGTAAAAATATTACGAAGGTTATTACTTTGCCAACCAATACGAGTTTCTACTTTTGATCCAGTGGCGGGTAACAAAAACACTTTAAAATTTTTAATTTTTTATCTAAAATTATACTACAGTCTGTTTGGAAATGAAAGGCCATAAATTACGAATGACAAGGCAAATATTATGACCATTTCAGTGGCGTGCCCTTTTGCTACAAATCTAATGTGGATAAATGGAAGCACTCCGTAAAATTTTTATTTTTCATCCGATTTTAGCCGTTTTCTTCTTCTAAAGATAGGTCACAAAAAACTTTTTTTTACTTTGGTGCAAAATTTCAGATCTTAATCTCAATTTTCAAGGCCTACTACATTTTTGTTTTCCCAGTAAAAAGACGAAAACCATTTAGCGATTTTTTTTATTTAAAATCTGACACCTCAGTGTTAATCAGGACACCCTAAAACCCCTATATATACCAAATTTGAACAATGTACAGGAAGATCCATCCATTCTACAGGGTGTCAAAGCTGAGCAAAATAGGAATTTTAAAGACATCTGACAAGTCAAGTGTGCCATGAAATCCCCTTAAAACAGTTGAATGGTCAACAGGACCACTCAAAGTGTTGGTGTGTAAGATCCAACAGAAAATATAAAGTGTCTTTCCCTGTGCCATCTCAAAATAATGATTTTTTTGGGGACAAAAATCGAGTATATCAAAACCGCTCCAGACACTATAGATGAACCAAGTCTAAAAATACAGCCTGAGGGTCAGTAAGTATATAGTTAAGGCTGCTAGTGTACCCAATATGAAACGCACAGAAAATGTATTATCTTAGTGGCTTTATTGATAAAGGTCCCATAATTTAAATTGTTTATATTTGTTGGTTGGCAATTTATAAAGAAATAAATAACTTTGTGTTTATTAATATCTTTTTCAATGATTCCAGAGCACTCCTGACCAGTATAAAGTTGAATAAAAGTTCAGCATTTTGAGATGGCCCAAAGAAAATGACCCTGTACATTTTTGAATTGAATCTTTGCACACCAACACTTTGAGTAATTCTGTCGATCATTCATCTGTTTTGACGGGATTCCATGATACACTCAACTTGCCAGATGTCTTTGAAATTCCTATTTTGCTCAACTTTGACAGCCTGCAGAATGGAATTCCCTGTATAGTTTTTATTCAAATTTGGTATACTGGTGTTTTAGGGTGTCTTGATTAACGCTCTAGTGTGTAAATAAAAAAATCGCTAAATGGTTTTCGTCATTTTTTTAATAGAAAAAAATTCGTAATACACTTTTCGTACACGCCTCGAGTTAATTTCCAATAGTCGCAATAGGGGGCAAATGCCAGCGACACCTCGCGTCGTGAATTATTTATCAGTCGTATGGGTGTTTCAGACCTAAATACGATAATTTTAATCACATGCTCAGAAAGGTGTCTAAATGCGGAAAATCGACAAAAAAAATTTTCCGAAATATTTTAGAAATAATAAATAATTTTAATATTTCCCCTAACGAGCCGCTCAGTTTTATTATCGGGTAGACGCGTACCCAAGGCTCGAGGGAAAGGCAAATTCGTTTCAGGTCTTCCTTACGACGTTGCCAGCTCAATATTTTTTATCTTTTCAAGGTATCTACTGATTTATCTAAATGTGCCTACCTTTTATTATCCTTTAGGATAATAATCGCTGATAGCAAATGAAAGGTGGTTTAAAAACTATCCTCCTCTGGTAACATCTCGGTAAGACACGCACTCACATTCGCACTTGCCATATTATCACAAAAAACTCCCGGTTTCGAAAAGAACGTTCGGCGCCACGGCAGCGCCCGGACGATATGGTACTGCGGTTTTCCACGGCGTCCACCGACGGAGTTTAGACCTCAACTCGCCCTGCGTCCGAGGGAAATTGTAGTACCTTCTCCGCGTGGCGCGTACCTTTCCGCGTTGTTGGTTTCTGATGGCCGACTGTCCTGTGTCCTGCGCGGTCGCGCTCTGCGCTCCCTCTCGATGTGGCGACTGTCGTTTTGCTCGCGGTGCGACGTTGCCGATACAGTTCATTCATTGTCTGATTTTTTACTACTAACTAGATTTATTATTTATGTATTTATTACTATGTATGTACAGCGAGTGTTCTCCGACAACGGGGATAATCTTTAGCAAACAAAAAAATAAAGGCACAAAACGCGGCGCTTAGTTAAGGTTTTATGTTTTAAAAAGCGACACGATAACAATTAAAAACTAAACTGGCATACGGCAGATGGATACATGATCGCCCCCTCTCCTGCCGCGCGGAAGGGCCGCCTCCACCGCCTGATTTCATTAGTTTAACTGAATTGGCCCTTCATAAATGCTTATTACTTAAAAGTATTTAAAATCGGGGAATACCAGCTAAGACTGGCAACATTGCACGTCGCCGAATAATGTAGCTTCTAGCCGGCCCACTTCGCGGACGTTACCTCGCCAGTGGCGTCGTTATGGTTTGTAAAAAATAGCTTCCTTAAAAAAAAACCTGGCTTTATTATTGACTTTTAATTTTTTTTAATTGCGAATTCATATTAAGCTCAATTTTCTCCGCGTGTGGTTAAAATTATTGTATTTAGGTCTGAAACACCCTGTATGGTAAGGCATCTTATACAATACTATAATCACTGGTCTAGCATATGGTTCTGCCCGATTAAAGCACCGACGACGATTTTAATAATAATAATAATGATTGCTCACCCCGCAGTCAGGTTCCCCGTCGCACATCCAACCGCTCGATATGCACCTCTCAGTCAGGGCGCACCGGAATTGGGAGGTGCCGCAGGGGGCGGGGCCCCACGCCCCCACGTACTTGGCGCGAGAGGGCGCCGACCACGGCCACGCCCCCCCACCTGCAAAAAAAAAAGGGCGGTAGCGCGCTATACTTTTCCCACGACCACCTTCGGACCGCATTGTAAAAGAAGCATTGCTACAAGATTTCGAAAGTCACTTGAAACAGCGTAAAAACTCTCAAAAAGAATAAAGGTCATAAAGGTCACGTAGTGTTCAAAAATATACAATATATTCCACGAGCAACATAATATTTCACTTTTAAGGGTTTTTTAAGGTTGTCGTCGAACACAACGTAAAGACAGAGCGTATATAAAACAACCAGCAGTAGCAGTGTAACTTACTCTTGAGAAATCATCCGCAAATTCAATGACCTTGATGCCATATTGGGGGAATAGAAGTCAGAGGTGTAGTCGGGAAAATCAATTCAGAGATACAGAGTAGTATTAGTAAAGTATACAGGGTGTCCCGGTTGTAAATGTCATAAATGAAAACAATGGTACAAAAACTAATTTTAAGCATAAAAGTTTATATGTACATATGCCCTAAAATGCATATTAAAAAAGTTACAGGGCGTTAAAGTTTTATAAAAAAATATAGTTTTTATTTTCTTATTTCCCACGTTTTAATGATAACTAAACGAAATTCGGCAGACATAATACATTGACGGAGAGCCATAAGAGTAAAAAATATTAAGCTCCTAAATTAGCCAGTGGCGGAGATACGGGTAATTAGTTAGATTAATTTGCTAAGAAAAGTATTACCACCCTGTACAAAATTAAAACCGATATTTTTTCTGAAACGGACATTTAGTTTCAGACAAAAAATGACTCTTGACAAATTATTGTAAAATGCTTAGATTTTGTGTAAAACGGCTTACTCTCCCGAAAAGATCTATCGGTTAGGTAGGGCAGAAAAATGACATTTCAACCAAAAATCAATTTAGGTATTTTAATTGTTTTATTTTTATTTATTTTTTTCGTGCATTTTTTTTACAAATATTGCATATTATTGAAAAAGTTCGTCTAAATTAATAACAGAACTATAAATCAGATGCCTTTACTCCTTTTTTTACTTGAACTATCATTTTTCGCTGTTCAGCAACCGATACATTATTTCGGGAGGGTTAGTTGTTACTTTTGAGTTTCACATAAAATCGAAGCATTTTACGACAATTTGTCAAGAGTCATTTTTTGTCTGAGACTAAATGCCCGTTTCGGAAAAAATATCTGTTTTAATTTTGTACAGGGTGGTAATTCTTTCCTTAGCAAATTAATCTAACTAATTACCCGTATCTCCGCCACTGCATAATTTAGGAGCTTAATGTTTTTTTACTCTTATGGCTCTCCGTCAATGTGACATTTCTGTCGAATTTCGTTTAGTTACCTTTAAAACGTGGGAAATAAGAAAATAAAAACTATATTTTTCTATAAAATTTGAACGCCCTGCAACTTTTTTAATATGCATTTTAGGGCATATGTACATAATATAAACTTTTATGCTTAAAATTAGTTTTTCTACCATCGTTTTCATTTATGACATTTACAACCGGGACACCCTGTATAGTGTGTGATAAGCACAAGCAGCTTTGACTCATTCCTGCGATTCTTTATTTAAAGATACTAGCACAAAGCACAATTTACAAAAAAACACACTCCACGGCACTGTAATATCTCTCATACAGCCAAAAAGAACTGCCCAATCGCCCCGACACTGCATCCATTTGACAGAATCTATTCCCAAATGGCGGCTACGCGAACAGGTGCGCAGAATTTTTCCCGCCATGTGGAGTAATACTGCTGGTTGTTTTATATGCTCTGGTAAAGATTAATGCATCATATTTATATTATAATATTGTCAAAAGTTCTCTAAAAAGCCATATCGATTATTATAACTATTTACCCAAGTATATCCTAAGATCTGTGAAATTATGGCACGGCTATCCACCGCATTTCGCTGCACAAGTGGCCAGCCGTCGAACAGTGTAGCCCATGCAAGTATTGGTGATATTATATTAGGCGAGCATGCAGTCACTTGTTTCTACTACAATATCTATCTTCTCTGTCTCCTTCATCTCTTTTTACTACTAATACCAGGTTCGGTTTGATATGGTTAAAAAAGGGTTTTGTCTCACATTCTATTGCCGAGGCGCCTGTTCTGCTACTCTGGTAAAGTATAAATGAACTCACTTGTGATATAGGGGGCGCGATCTATTTCATAGCATTTACCACGCTCTACTGGTATAAACACCAGACTTATCAGCAGAAATCGGCCGTGTAAAATTCAAAGGTTTTTGCGCGGTCGACGTCGACCTAGTCAAGGAGGCAGCCGATAAGAAAGCGAGCGTAGCGATTTGATTGGTCGGCGTGTCGGAGATCCACAGAGCAGGCGTCGACGTGGGCCAGTTAGGCCAGTATAACCAGTGCCGTGCACGGATATGAGGATTGCCCTTTATTTTACGGATTTCGGTTTTGTGTATAGACTTTTGTGTGGTGTTGTTTTGTGTGAAACAAAATTATTGGTTTGCTTTGGTTTCAATTATTTCAAAGTTTGTTTTTTATTCTTTTATGCTGTTCCAAGTGACTTCATTTGTACCACACTATTTTCTTTTGAAAAATCATAGTAATCTTTATCGGCATTGAGTGGAATAATAAAGCTGGTGATATAACTTTTTTTTTAATCGGCATGAAGAAACCTGAAACCAGCCGTTAAAAGCTCAAAATACGGCACTAAAGTAAGTCATTATGGTACTCAGTTGGCCTTGGCGAGATTTAAACAAACCAAACGTCAGACGCGTTCATCGCCCGTGTTCAAAACCCGACCAATAAAGTATCATTTAACAACAACTTTTTCAAATATAACTTCTTGAAGTTCTAACAAACGAGCCCGTTTTAAAAGTTATAGCAAAAGTTGGATTTCAAAATAGAACAAGTAAGTGACCACTCAATAATACTGTTTTTATTGGACTGAAATGTGCCTAATTTAACCAAACGGGAGTCTTTAATTAAATTTGACAAGACAATTATTAACACCATTAGAAAATATTTAGTTCCAAGGCCAGCTCAAGTCCAAAATAACCAAACGTTTCGCACATAATGCAACAATAAATGCTACTGTTTGCCCGCGAATTGGAAATTTGCATGAAATAATGGGTCTGTTTTTGTTTTCGGTATGAGCGTTATTCATTATGCATTCGAAATTTGAAAGTCTTCTTTATTATGTTTGTATGACGAGCGCTTATTAAAGGAATTTAAACGGCGTCTACAAGGCAAGAAAAACTATGTGTTTTCTTCATAAATTTAGGAAAATTATAATATCTTATCTAGAAAACTCGTGCCTCTCCTATTTGCCTAAATTATTTAAATTGTTGCTGTCGACAAACAAATTAGAAATTAATAAAACAATCTACGAGCAAAATTTGATTAAGATTATTATGTTGTTAAATATTTGCATTTATATGATAACATACAAATAAAATCCCAGAAAAACCTAACGATAACATTATTTTTGTATCACCCCGTATTATCTAAACATTCATAAATTAATACTATCCTTTTTCCCACACTTTGAAAGCATGGACATTTGGCAAAGGTTTACAAATTCGAATAAAATGTAAATATAGTTCAAATATTTATTTTTGCCAACCTGTTAACGGCGAACGTCCTATAAATAAACAAGACCGGTAAACCCTTGTTTACACATCAAAATGTAAACAAGTTTTGCCCGTTAAAAGATCGTTCTATAAACATCACACAAAAATTGGATTGCAAAAAAAAACAATTTAGGTCCTTACCATTGGATATAAGCAAAAATATAAGATTAACGAGTGTAGAAGCGATAATGGGCAGTCAACAAACAAAAAAGTAGTGACCGCATATATACATTTTTTAAATATAATATTTTCATTATTAAGTACAGTGTATTATTAAGTATAGTGTACTTGCTGCACAATAGCTACTATAATATATTGTATTGTTGATTTGGTCACAGAATAATTACTTCTTACTTAGTTGTAGAAAGATCATAAATTGTTTAGTATTTCCCCTGAAATGTTTTGAAAAATATATTTAAGTACATACCTACCTACAATAATTTATTATCGGCAGAGAAAAGTAAATATTTGTTCCATATCCAGTGACTTATTTTTATTGCAGTGACATTGATTGTCAGGTTCATTGTAACTGCATGTGTATATTTAGTAATTTTTTACGACCTCCAACTAATGAAATATATTTAAAGATAGGTGAATTTTACATTTACCAGAAAGTTCGTTACCAAAAATTCAATTATTTTTAACTGTTCGTTTCGTGAAAAACATATTATTAGTAAGTAATTAGTAAAAAGTTGTATAAAGCTCTCACAGAGCAATTCCAGACAACCAGGGTTTTAATTTATTTCGAAAAAATTAAGTTAATTTACAGAAAACCATATACTATTTATATTTGTTCTCTGATTTTAAGGTATAAAGATAGTCAAACTCATCAGCTGGCATCACGATAACTACAAAAACTGGACATGGCTGAAGGTGTGGTGAGGGAATGACGGGTATTCAAGTTTTACAGAGTAAAGTCAATACCAGCGCCTTCACCAAAAGTCTAAAATAGCGGTTAAAAACATACCTATCAAATTAAACAACTATTTAGTTAATATTATGTAGGTATTTATATCATTCCCGCAGTTGCTACTTTATCGATTTAGCCTCTATTTATTCTATAAGACCTCTTCATTACCATCTGTTATTATATAATTCTAACTTTGCGGAACATTTTGTGCTAGGTACATTTTAAATAATAATTCCGAGTTATTTTGCGCCCAAATGCGCACTGAACCACATATTAGTTTTTCAATAGGCTTTCTCGAGGGCACTCTTGATTTGAACTGACCAATGACATTTAATATTTCTTAAAGATAAAGCAAAATTAAAAGATAAAGAAGCTGCATGGACCAGGCTTTATTTTAAAGTTAAAATGACAGTGTCATTCTTAGTAGGTATTAAATTTTCATACTGCTTTGATTACTCTCTCAAAAATTTATTTGCAAGCTTGAGGCCATAACTATTCCACATGGTTTTTTTCTTTACCTCAGAGTATACTTTTGTGCAAAACCAATTTAAATCTGAAGATAAAATTGATTGCAAAGGAACCCTAAGAACTAGATAATAAAATTGGATCTTCATTCTTTCTAGTGTTATTTGACATTTTTTTTGTTTGCTAAAGAAAAGCATTAAAATGCCTGGTTCATTTCCATCTGGTCAATGAATCTCTGTTTAAATTGAATCAACAAGTCTGCTCTCAGAGTACACATCCTCATTTATCTTGCTACCTTCTATTATAAGTACCTATGTAGGGTGCATGCCATTAATAAATACATATTTACTGGCCTCTTGCAAATGTTTGATGTTTGTATGGAAACATATACTTAATATAATAAGGAAATGATTAAATCTTGAGATAAATGAATATGTGCTTAAACTATTCTCAGATCAAAATAGTATATTTCATTACGAGTTTGGAAATAAAGATTTTTCCGTGCGCGCGTGACAAATTCCCGTGTGAGGCGCAGCCGAACACGGGAAGTCATGCTAGCACGGAAAAATCTATTTCTGGACGTGTAATAAACGATATTTTTTATTATACTTCTTTGAAAACGGAAACTTAAAACATTTTATCGGCATATTACAATAAATTTAATTGACAAAAAATAAACAATGCAGACAATATAGTGTTTGGTATGTATGATGCGTTTCCATGGTTACGCTCAAATTATTTCAAAGGTGCTTTGTTGTAAATTAGTTATTGTCAACGTCAAAAATATTACAGAAATGTATCTAAATATTGAAACACTTACGAATTAAAATACAAAATAGGTACATGTTAAATATCAGAGAGCATATAGAGTTTCTTAAATTTAGTTTACTTTGCTGTACCTATATTTCTATTTTAAAGCCATATATCCTACCTATTCGGTATTTTTATTCAGCGCACGGAAAGTTTTTCCATGCGCTGTTTCCGTGCGCTAGCCCGAAAAACCCCATCTTTCATTATTGCTAAAACAGATGAAAATAAGATGTTTTCAAAGAAGTATAATAAAAATAATATTTTGGTCTAAGTGAATATTAATAGGTATACCTAATAGGAGTGTCTCTTATAAGCATAGGTACCTATATACCTATACTCACACTGCCAAATAAAAAAAAAGATTTTCTTTGCAAACGAATAGCGGGATCATTTAATTTTCATGCGATAACCACATGGTGAGTTATGACTTAGAAAACAATAACAAATTTATTTTTGTAAATGACCTATCAATGCGGCGTCTTTGCATACTCTGTTTTATCCGCAAACAAAATATTAATTAAGCCTGTGTTTGGGTCATTAAATGTTATTTATCGCATAAACAAGAACCCGACACACCATCGTTGAAAACGAGGTTGAAAAAGTAGAATGGCCCGTTTTCTGTATTTTTTTTACGAATTCGCCAAATCTTTGTTTTCGAAATATTTCTCCCCACCCCGAAAAAATCTCAGAGGCCCTCTATACACGATGGTATAGGTATATTTCCGTAACCGAAATAGGTAACATATTTTCTATTCATAATTCCTCTAATTTAAGAAACGACTATTGTTTTTGAGAAAGGGAACAATTATTTACATCAATTTTTTTATTAAGTGACCTTTTTGGATTCATTCGATCCTAGGAACGTTGGAACGTAGCGGGACTAGGTAATGTGGAGAAACTTTTGTTCTATGCACGATTTTCTTATTGTTACTAGTTTCTGAGATAACCGCTCTACAATGCCATTGTCAAAAATGAGCTAACTCGCTTAAAATTAACTTTAGATCAAAAAGTTATTAAAAATATCTTTGTAGTGCACTAGGACGAAGAAAATAGCTGCACGTGTCAAATTGTTACACATCCGGTTTGACCGGAAGTGACCCATTTTTCAGTTCAAAATGAACATACTGTACAGGGTGTCCCATTTTGGGTGTTTTTGGGTGTTTTTCTCAAAAATCTCGGTTATTATTAAAGCTAGAGGGTTGCGGTTTTCACGTCACTGTACTACTTTTTTGAGAGGAATTTGGTGGACCAATCAGATTTTAGATAAGTTTTATAGTTTCCGCGCATTGGCGCAGAACTGAAATTTTCGATTTTTTGGAAACCTCTCTCCTGGCTACAACTTATAATATATCGACAAATTTAATCAACTATTTTTATAGATTTTTTGGCGTAGAATCGAATGGAATAATTAGTTTTTTGGTAGCGTTAATAGTTTTTGAGATATGAACCAAAGTTATACATTTTTTAAATGGAAACCATAGTTCATGACTCAAAAACTATTAACGCTACCAAAAAACTAATTATTCCATTCGATTCTACGCCAAAAAATCTATAAAAATAGTTGATTAAATTTGTCGATATACAATATAAGTTGTTGAGGGTTAATAAAAATAAATTCAGCCAAATTGTCGTTGTCTAGGTTGTTATTATATGACACTGGAAATTACCTTTTTCCACTTTTGACTTTTGAGGGATAAATTATACAGTATGTTCATTTTGAACTGAAAAATGGGTCACTTCCGGTACTTCCGGTCATGCCGGATGTGTAACAATTTGACAAGTATCGCTATTTTTCTCGTCCTAGTGAACTACAAAGATTTTTTTAATAGCTTTTTCCTCTAAAATTAATTTTAAGCCAGTTAGCTCATTTTTTGTAAATGACATTGTAGAGCGCTTACCTCAGAAACAGTAACAGCAGGAAAATAGTCCATAGAACAAAAGCTTCTCTAAATTACCCAGTCTTTCAAATGCGCTACGCTCCAACGTTCCTAGGATCGAAAAGTTTCTCTGCATCGCAGAGCCATCTATACGCCAATATCACAATGAACGCTGAGCAGTTGCGACGGGAGTCCTTACTGAGACACCCTGTATATTTAAAACTAAATGGTGTTTACCACAGAAAATATACGCTACGGGGATTCTGTGGTTTTTACTCAATTTCCTATTTTTACTTTTTATAATACTTAGTTTTAATCTTTATTTCCTCAACATATTTAGCTACCTACAAATTCTTCCTTATTCAATATACCTATTTATAATCTCTTTATCAAACATCCTAATCTGTATACAAATGGAACTTTTCTGTTTTGTTATCTATAGGTACTAATGCCTCTTTCTCTGGCTAATGTCCTTGTATTGTTAATTATACTAGGTATTTATCAAACATCCAATTGGGAACAAATGGAACTTTTCTGTTTTGTTATCTATAGGTACTAATACCTCTTTCTCTGTCTAATGTCATTGCACTATTATGCAGGGTGTCCCTGCAAAAGGTCTAAAAGGGTAAAAGTTGAGTTTTCCAAGATTTTCTCGTTATTCTAAGTAGGTACCTAGGTTAGAAACTTTTTCTTTGTCTATGCCTTGTAACATTTTTATATTTCGCTTTAATTTGCGTAGGTACAAAAAATTAATATGTCGCAACAGGGTCTAAGCAACAATGAGCAAAGTAAACTTAGGCTTATGTCAGTTATTATTTTTTATCGCAGTAGGCTTATGCCAGTTTGTCAGTTATTTAGGAAAACTTGATTTTTACCCACATTGCGCAGTTTCATTTTTTATGCCTATTTCCGGAACACACTCTAGATTGCATAGTGTATAATATACCCCGATTACTGTAAGAAGTCCCGATTTTGTCAGATGACATTCTCCACAAAATCCCTAGGAATTTGTTGTTAACCATGGGTATAACATTGGTATATGTGTCTCAACCAGTTAATTACGTCACTCATTGATTTATGATGTGAAAAGTTACCCAAGTGATACGAAAAAAGTGCATAATAAAATAAAAACCCTATTGCAATCACGATTATGCCGCTACAAATAAAATAACTACAGCCTAGGTACTAGAGGTCAACTTTGGGACCTCGGAAATGGAACTAAAAGTCATTTCTCCAAACACCCCCGTACACAAAAGATTTACGGCCGCCCAGAGACGCAGGTAGACGAAGATCGTGGACCTTTTAATTCGCAAGGTCCGCGACGTCGACGCTCCTTTTATCGCCCGACAAATCCAGTTTCGCCGGCCGTCCACTTTTTTCCCCCATCGATTTTTCAGACTCACCTTCGCCCGGCGGCGGCGTCTTTCCCTCGCCCAGGCACGAGAACAGCGCGAAAACAACCAACAGGTTCGGTCTCCTCGCCCACCCCATCTCGGTTCACTCCGCCATCGTTTTTCTAAATGAAAACGCACGACATTTCCGATTAAACCGCCGCGAAAAATATTTATAGAGCGGTCCGAAACAGAACGCGGTCGCCTCGTTTCCAAGACGACGGCACGGAATCGCGGTCGCCGAGACAGTGATTTTTTCGGCGTTGCGTTGCCCCCGACGAGTTCTCGTCGTTTCCGAGTAACGACACACGTTTCGGCGTTTCGACCGCTCCGCGACGGCGGCGGGAACCTTAAAAACGACGCGCGTACGTCGTTGATAATGCGCGGGGCGCAACTACTTTGTTCGTAAACCCGAAAGGCTCCCGGTTTTCTGTCTTTATTCGACGCGCGCGGCCTTAAAATGGGAGAGCGCGACGTGCGTCTTTGATTAAAGATAATAGACAAGATGCGACGCGATCGGGATGTTGATTGCCATGGGGATGAACGGGCGGCGTTGCCAGGTCTAACGAAAAGCAGGGGATTTTATGAAGAGAAAATGAAAATAGAAATTAAAAGTCCGGTAAAAGTTTCCCGTGATGTATGTCTGCCCCGATTTTTTTGAAATTTTGACTACCCCCCTATTTTCGAGGTCCCGGAACACGAATCTGGCCTTAGTTTTTGGTGCTCGGACGTAGTTTCCGAGAAAATGAATTTTTATTATACCTACTTCTTTGAAAACACCTTATTTTCATCTGTTTTGGCAATAATGAAAGATGGTGTTTTTCGGGCTAGCGCACGGAAACAGCGCATGAAAAACTTTCCGTGCGCTGAATAAAAATACCGAATATATGGCTTTAAAATAGAAATATACAGCAAAGTAAACTAAATTTAAGAAACTCTATATGCCTATTTTGTATTTTAATTCGTTAGTGTTTCAATATTTAGATACATTTCTGTAATATTTTTGACGTTTTATTCACCTTATCTGACAATAACTAATTTACAACAAAGCACCTTTGAAATAATTTGAGAGTAATCATGGAAACGCATCATACATACCAAACACTATAATATTGTCTGCATTGTTTATTTTTTGTCAATTAAATTTTTTATTATAATATAAGATGTTTTAAGTTTCCGTTTTCAAAGAAGTATAATAAAAAAATATCGTTCATTACACTTCCAGAAATAGATTTTTCCGTGCTTGCATGACTTCCCGTGTTCGGCTGCGCCTCACACGGGAATTGTCACGCGCGATAAATCTTTATTTCCTCGTAATGAAATATACTATTTCAAATTTCCTTTTGACATCTCACTTTTCACGGCGATATTTGTGTTTGTGGTTATTCGGCGCGCGCCGAATGTCGGACGAAAACACGGCATAAATCTTTCAAAATTCCGGTTTTACCCTGGGTTTTCGCGAAGTTTCGATGTTGCAAAAGGTGCAAAATAGTGTGGTGATTAATTTGAGCTGCATATAGTAAAAATTCATCCGGATTATAACCACAAATATCGCCGTGTAAAGTGAGGTGTCAAAATGAAATATGAAAATCAGATCAGATTCATCAGATTCTGTTCAGATTCGTGTTCACTGTTCACTGTTCAGGGACCTCGAAAATAGGGGGGTTGCCAAAATTTCAAAAAAATCGGGGCAGACACATACACCACGGGAAAGTTTTACCAAAATTCCTGCTATTAATCATAAATAAGGTAATCTTCATTTAAATTTTCCACTTTGTAGGCAACCCTAATACCTCGTCTTTGTCAGTCGCCGGACGTCTGGCAACACCGCTTTATCGATCGTTTTGTTTTCTCCCGTTGCGTCGCACTTGACCACAGCAGCAGCAGCTGACATAAATATGGAACTAGATGAACAAAAAACGACAAAATATTTCATGCCCTAAATTATATGTTTTGTCGTCAAGTTACGGGATGGCTTTTTGCAAAAATAGAAGAAAGATTTGTTAAGCCATGTTCGCATAATAATTTATATTATGTCCACTTCGATACGATATGTGTCTTTGTTTGTCAACAAAAATAGTAATCACATGAATGTGGAAGTTATAACGTGAAAAAAAAAATAAAAACTAAAGTTGAGCTTTAGAATAGAATTGATTATTTCCCTCATACTGCTTGCATCCATAATAAGGTAGCTCCTTCCATAAAAATCCAACCAATCATATGCCTCTGCTAGCGATAATTGCACTTGTGCAAATTATCGTATGTAATATCACAAGTGCCGAAAATTTTATCGATAATTTTTTTGAAAGTGCTATTTTGCCTAGAAAGATCACGAGTATAAATTGGCCTTTTATTTTCTGATAAAATCCCGAGAGCGAAGCTGAATTTATATAACTTTTACGTTGCTAAATGTTTGTTATTCGACCTCAGTCTCCGTTTAAATTTATGACACATTCAGAAAATAAACCAACGCTGACAGGATGTAGGTATAATCGCATTTGCCTTGGATATCCAAGCGTCATGTTTGTTTACTCGAACGCTACAGTCGAAGCTGCCAATAAACTCGTTCAAAATGAATCGTTTTGGAAACGTAAACATAGAAAAAATTAATAAAGAAATTATGAAATCATATTCGACAAATAATCTCGACAAATACCACTCGTGCCGGAAATTTTTCTAGATAATTTTATTCTCAAGCCCTATTTTGCCCATTAGCAAAACCACTCGTACAAATTGGGCTTTTATTTTCAGAGATAAAATCCAGAGAGCGAAGCTCGAGAAAATAAAAGACCAAGAAATGTTTGTTACATCAAAATTATCCTCACAATAATAGAAAAGATTTTATTTTATTTGTTTGTAGGTTACTGCTGTCAGACATTGATTTCGCTGAAACACATACAGAAAGAAACTAAAAAAGGTGTATTAACCTATTGGCGAAAATGCTTTTAAAAAAAGAGAAAAAGTGTTTTTTATATTTATTTTAAATAAAAGGTTTACAGATTGTTACGCAGTGGTCGATGCCGCATGAAATATCTTCCACGTACCCGCCTAAACACACCTGAAAACAAAAAATGTAAAATGTATCGTTTCGGCAGAATTGAACTTACCTTCAGAGGAAAATACTGGTCTTTCTCGCTCCCCAATCCCAGACAACAACTTTTATTTCGCCCCCAAGTATACACGTCTCCCGTATTCGTGACTGCCGCCGCGTGGTTCAAGCCGCACCTAACTTTCCTCACGATACTGTTCGGTTGAAATTCGTTTCTTCCGAAGAGCGTCTCCGGGATTCTTATCGGCGTTTTCGACATCTGTACTTTAGGCCCCACGCCTAGAAGCCCGTAGCCCCACGTGAACACTTCACCTTTGTCTGCAATAATGAAAAAAGACCAATATTTTTTTATTGAAAAAAAAAAACAGTAATTAAAAAAAATATATTAATGTCCTTTATTGAAAAAAAAAACAGTAATTTCAATGAAATTGGCAACATTGCAACTGCTTACCATTGGCAACAAGGCAGAAACATCCCGCACTGGCAACACTGGTGACAGTTCCACAATTTGACAACATTTTTATGTGAATCGGGTGACATATTTGCTGTTCCTCGTTTGATGTCGAAATTTGCCCATATTCTGTATTACCCCAACCAAAGACTTCTCCTTTGTCTACAATTTATTAATAAAAATTGAAGAAATAATAACAGTAAATATAAGGCGTATATTATACAAGATCATACCGTTTATAGCTAGAACAAAGTCGGATCTACAGGCGACTTGGACTATTTTCTCGTTTTCAATGTCGCCTCTTATTTTTGTAAATTCTGAAATTGAGTTGAAATGACCCAAACCAGTTTGACCATCGGCACCCCACCCACAAGAATAGACATTGCCGTCTTCTGTTATTGCCAGACTATAATAATAAAAATACTTTTAAAAAATAATGAAAATATTTATCGTCAGCAAAATCCTGTGTCACCTGTGATCTTGTCCACATTCAATGTCGATTATCTTCTTTCCCTCAATATTTTCTATGCGATTTATATAATTATTTATACTGTAGTTCTCGTCTTCTATTATTCTTCTACCGCACTGTCCATACGAATTATTTCCCAATAAAAACATCCCTTCATCCGTCAAAACAATCAAGTGAGCTCTGCCCGCTGCTAATTTTCTTATTTTCGAACTTGCCGCATTTTTGAATGGTAAAGAAATCGGTTGTGGGAAAAAAATAACACCCAATGGATGGTCTTTCCTTACTTCATGATAACCTAAGAAATTTCGAGCAAAAATGTTAACTGGATTTTTTTAGACTCCTTAGGTAAAAAAACTTCCCTTGCTAACATATATTAAGAAATTAAACATTGTAAGAATATGGAAGTAACTTAGATCAACAAAGAGGGATAAAAATCGGATAATTTTCTATTTCGGCAAAAGCAAAAATATTAACTACGTTTTTATTGCAGATGATCATTCCCTTTTACAAATATAATGTAACTTATACAAAACTAAACATTTATCTGAGCCGCATGTACGTCAGCTGTCACTTCTCATTGGTATAGACTAGGCAAATATATTAACTGTTTTTTTTGTGTAACTTTTTACAATATAACTATATTGAATCATATATAGCGAAATTAAACATTTATTTACGGCGCATATAGGTCAAAAAAATTACGCGAAATGCGCAAACGTAATCTGTTTAATTTATCAATCTCAACTTTATACACCTTACTTACTAATAAATGCAGCTTAAAATTCCCAGTTAATATTTATGCCGTCTTTAGTACAACAAGAAAATGTATTTTTCTAAAAAACGTTTATTTTGTATAAAAAACAATTCTGGCGTTCGTTTATTGCCAATATTTTGTGATGGCATTATAAAAATGCGGTTATGAATTTTGTCTAGGTTTCGTTATTTTTTACCGTAATTTCCCTGGCCTAAAGCAACTAACCACTTTCTCTTTGTTTTTCCTCCAGGGTAAATCTGCGATAGAGGTTATGCCAATATAACTTTTGTTCGACAAATAATAAAACCTGACAGCCTGTAGTAATGGGGATGTTCCAATACCTATTTGTGAATCCGTATTGATCCCAGTACCGTATAACTTGACGTCCGTGTCACTATTTACGGAAAACGCAGTGAAACCGAAACCAGCCGCCAACGAGGTAACCTCGAATTTCTCTCCGAATTTTACTCTTTTCGGGTATCGGTACGATGTGACGCTATCCACGGCGTCTTTACTTTTTAGGTAGGGTACACCGAGGGAGCCAGTGGTGCAGTTGCCCCACGAGAATATCCGCCGATAATTCTTCTTGCTTTTTGGATATTCGGCGACTGCAAAAATGGTAAATTTAAAGGAAACCAAAACATTCATTCGTAAACTTGCTTGGCACTTTATTCACATGTTCCGGATCTAGCGGATATTTTCTTTTTGGTCCGCTAATGTATCTAGCACAATTTTTCGCGAAATCATTTCCTATCTTCCGGAAAAAACCCAATTTTCCGACTTCCATTTCAAATAAAAGTGAGGTTATTTTCTATTTTTTTTTCTTTTTATGGTCTCTGCCTTTCAGCAACTTAGCCAATATGGGGCATACGCCTCTTTAACATTTTGGGAAGGCACATTAAAGTGCGTCTGAGATTATACATTATACCATATACATAAGTATCTTTATGTATATGGATTATACTCATCTTCCCTTTCCGGAGCCCTCCTACGCCCGCCGACTCACGTGGTACTACTCCCAGGATGTGTAAAATGTGCAGAAGATTGACGCAACACTCGACACTGGGTTAATAGCCTCGTAGCTGAGCCCATTAATGAAAGGAAGAAGAAGAAGAAGAAGATGTCAAACCTAACCCTTATGTTTTGTGGTGAATAACCAAGATATTTATATTTTGTTTCCGGAAGAACAAAGGAAGGTCCTGATTTTTTACGGGACGAGCATGGATAACGATCTTAGTTAGCGAATCGCCGCCCGCCGAAGAGGCCAGGGTTGCTAGATTGGGCTATTTATAGCTAATTGGGCTATATAAAAATGTGCTCTGGCTACAAAAAAAAGGGTTGGCTACAGGCTCCTACTTTGGGCTACCTTGGTATCTAACCCCTTGTTTATAAGTCGAATTTGGGTTGGAAGCCCAGGAAAGACGTATAAAAGAAGAAGAAGCAATTGTATACTTGACATTTACCTACCCCTCTTCTCTAGAGACGACATTTAAAACTTTGACATTTTTGTGCAACCATAAATCTAATCTTTATATTTTGTCAAAATATCAATCTGTTTATATTTTGAGAAAACATCACTTAGTTTAAGACCTAACCTCTCTTCTGGTTTCAGGAACCCAATGATCATTGGAGGAACGTTTCTGTTCCTCTAGTTGTTTATCCAGGGGTTCTGATTTCTGCAGGGGATCTGCTTTCTGCAGGGACTGTCAAACCGATTTGGGGTTTTTCGATTTGTAATTTGGCAGCTTTGTAGATGAATGCGTTGGCGACGCTGTGACCTAAAATGTCATCGTCAAGGCCGCGGTAGACAGGTTGGATTTGTTGTCATTTCGTCAATAATGATGTCGTTTTTCAGGATTGTTTAGATGTTTTTTTTTTACGGTTTTTCCGAATTTTTCCCAAATGTGAGTGAAAAAATCGTCTAAATTGCAAGTGGGGACCCCCTCGAATAATATTATACTCGTTTATGTGGTAAGTGGAACCGTTAATCGATGGCGAATTTTTGGGTAAATATAACGGTATATTTTTGGGTGAATTATTTTCGCATATTGCGCTCTTGTGAGCCGTTTATTTTTATTTGCCGACGCCGAAGGTTTGTTTTGTTTGAAAACACGCCGATATTGCCAGTAGATTACTATTTACACTGATTGCGGGGCTTAGACGTGATAAGGGTTATTACGACCGGTTTTGTCTAGGATAATCACAGTTTGTGGTTTATCGGGTGGTAATTAGGGATTTGTAATATACTTTCGATGGTAGTTGACACCAGGATACTTAATCTTATATAGGGGAGGTTAATTTCATATTAACGTATCATGCTTAGTTGCAACGAGAGCTTTAAAGTTAAGTTAAACACAATAAGGTTGATAATTATATTTTTATATTTTAGATTTCGTAGCATATAAGCTCAAAAATGGATGACCGCGGCCCAGAAGTCACCTTTATGTTCCAATTCGGACTTATAAGGGATGCCGTTACCGTGCCGCAGGCTACACTGAATCTCAAATCTATAAAGAATCTCGCCTGCGACTTTCTGAACTCTAAAGTTAGTCGAAAGTCCTCCATGTTTTACTTTGAATTTTTGTCATTACGGTCATATTTTTTAGGTACCCGATCACGGCATAAACAGAATAGAAGACAGACTGCTCCTGTTCAGACACGAATACAATTCGAGTAACATTTTGCAGTTTATAAATTCGGCATCGGAAATTGTCGACGAAACTCTCATAGAGATAGTACTGACTGGTAAAGGTGAGTTTTTGTTTAAGAGTTTGAATATAAATAAGATGTTCCGAAATGATTTTTAGTTATGAATTCTTCTATAGCTCCGGAGATACACGTAGTGCGACCTCATGCTTTGTCTGTTCATTCCTACAAAACTCCGACGTTTTGCGATTTTTGCGGCGAAATGCTTTTCGGATTGGTCAGGCAGGGATTGAAATGCGACGGTAAGATAGATGAATTTTTCCCGAAAAAACAGTACTTACTCTAACCTGGCCCCTTCTTTGCAGGCTGCGGCCAAAACTACCATAAGCGCTGCGTAGTCAAGGTTCCGAACAATTGTTCTCAGGCCTTGTGCGAGGAACGGCAACAGCGGAGACGTTCGGCGAATTTGTTGGTGCCGAGGAGTCCCTCGGCGGGTTCCAGCGCCTCGCTGGTTTCCGGGGGATCCGGGGGCAACCCGTCGAACGAAGACAGTGGATTGGTAAGGTTCACGAATTTTTTTACGGGCGTGAAACTTGACGATTGACGCATCGTTTTTTTTATATTATTTTTTTTTACTTTGTTTTCTATTGACTCGTAAACGTTCTGTATTTGCAAGATTATTTTACACATTTTCCTAATATGTCGAGACATTTGAAAGGGATCTATTTAATGAATTTTTTAAAAGTAGTTCAAATGAACTACTTTTATTTTTCCCGCAGAAGTGCCTTAAAATTTTTTGGCGTATTAAATATAATAATACAAGCTACAGTATTCTGTTTAGATGTACTTAAGACATTCCAATAAGAATATTTTGTGATATTTAACAATTTAATAATATCCGTCCATTTTTTTGTAATACAAAATAATAATTTTTGTTATTTAATTAATTTTATTTGTTCTCTAAATGTTTTTGGTGGAGGTTATGTTTTCGATATTGTTTATTAGTTAATTTTTAGTTTTGTCTATTTTGTCTAGTAACTTTTATTTATTTGTGTTTATATCTCCTTTTTTAATATACTTTTTTTATTTTATCTTGATTTTTTTTGTTTTATTTTGTTCGAAAACCTTGCCTCAACCTTAAATCCATTTCTTTGTGTTTGTTGTGGATACCTAAAACTAGTAATGGGAAAAAAACGAGTTATATTTTTTGAGGGAAAAATAATCCGTTTTTTTCCGGGTTTTTTCCGGGTAGGGTTTTTATATGTCAAATTTCTGGTTTATTTTGTTTTAAAATTACTTGTTAAAAGACGATTATTAATTTGGATACAAAATAACCCTACATTTATAATTTATTATTTTCAAATGTTTATTTTTTTGGGTTCTTTTCAAGGGTTTTCCCTTGTAAAAAGCCACTTATGGGGAATTGGTACCTACTTGTTTTATATATGTTCTTAATTTGACCACATTGGGAAAATATTGTTTACTGCAATATTTAATATTTTATTTAGTATAACTTTAGTTTAACTTTGGTAATGCAACTGAGAAATAATTTGTGAAAAGTGAAAATGTTTCCTACGAACTGAAACCTGAAACATTACTATGTATTGTATTGTCATCATGTCATGAGTCAAATCTGTCAAAAGTAAAGAAATAATATATTGAAAAAACCATGTGTGGTTTAAACCCTACTTTTGAGAAAAAAAACCTCTAAGGGAATAAACCCCCTATGCACGTCTCTAGATATTTTAGATTGCCTAATATAGAGGGTGTCTGGAAATTATGAATCATTTCAAACCTAAACTAGAACAATCAAGCTTCTTTGCCGAAATGTGTCAAAACGAAAAAAAAAAAGACCAGTTTTTTTTTGTACAAACGCCAAACTCTACCCCAGGGCCACAACAACCGGTCGCCATCCCTCGGAAATGGCAGGGCGTGCGGGCCATGGGTTGAACGAGACCCTTTCGGCAGGGTCCGCATACCGCACACGATGGTCCTCCATACGTACACGAGACCCACCGTATGCCAATACTGCAAGAAACTGCTGAAGGGCCTCTTCAAACAGGTAAGTACCACGGCACGACAGAAATCGATTGGTATTTTGGAAAGTAGCCATATTTTTTGCCTTAAATGACGGAGCCATAATCTCTCGGGACAACAGTTTCCCTGCGAGCACCCTCGATTGTACCAAATGCAAAGAAAATCGGGAAAATTTATTAGATTCCCGAGTAGTTCAAATGTACTATAACAAAACAGGAATGTTCCTCAAGTTCGATACAGGAACTTGAAGAAAATTTGATTCAAGTGCAACACAGGAACTTAAAGAAAACTCCTGTTTCGTAATAGTACATTTGACCTACTCCAGAATTTTTGAAGTGAATGTAAAACCTTGAAGAAAACTTTTGTTCCGTTATAGTACATTTAAACTACTCCAGAAATATCTCAGATTGCAAGGTGTGTACCATAAAAAAAACTGTCCAAAGAAAGTACCTCAGATTGATCAAAATATTTGAAAAAAAACGTGGTAAATATTTATTTTTAAATTTGAATTCGAGAAAATGTCTTAGACTTTACATTTGTTTTAAAAAATCCCTGAGTAGTTCAAATGTACTATACTGCAACAGGCATATTCTTGAAATTCAGTACAGGAACTTGAAGGAAATTTGCTTTAAGTTCAACACAGGAACTTGAAGAAAACTCTTATTTTGTTATAGTACATTTGAACTACTCCAAGATTTTGATCAATATGTCAAATATTTCAGATTACAATAAAAACAACTGTCCAAAGAAATTAGGTACCTTAAGACTGATCAAAATATCCGAAAAAGAAAAACGTGGATAATATTCATTTTTAATTTTGAAGTTTGATGATTAAAAATGCCTGGACCTGGACAAAATACCAAAGGACTGTACCGGAGAACTACTCATTGCAATTTGTCCAATTCCTGAAGTGTCACATAAAGCAAATAAAGCAAAAATAACCATAAAGTCATTTAATTAGCTTCTTCAGCTATACCATTTTCTCAGCAGTATGTGATACTTCAGTAATGTCAAAGATCTCGATTATTAATTGCCAGTTATGCAAGGATACATTTGAACTACTCCCAGTTTTTGAGGTATTGTGCAATCTTGAACGTAACATATATAAAACCAAGAGTTGTTCAAATGTCCCACAACAAACCTAGCAATTTTTTATCCAGATCTAACTAATTCCCAAAGTATCACATATTGCAATGAAAACAATTTAGCCGTAGTAGCTAATAAAGCAAAAATAACATTAAAGTAATTTAATTAGATTCTTCGACTATATTGTTTTCTTAGTAGTGTGTGATACTTTGGTAACTTCGAAGATTTGTTTCAAAAATCCTGGAGTAGTTCAAATGTACTGTAACGAAACAGGAATTTTTTTCAAGTTTTATGAATATGTCTAATATCTCAGATTAGATAGATAGATAGATAGATAGTTTATTGGTGCTAAATACAAAAAATGCTTGCACAAGTCTAATAATGTTGATTAAAACGTAGTAAGATTTTAGTTACAATTTACTATGTTACTAAAATACTAAAAAAATATATAAATAATATAAAAATGTATAAATGTGTAAAAATGTATAAACATTTATAAGTTGGACATATCACAATTTAAAAATTCCTCTAGCGTGTAGAAAGCTTTTCCCAGTAAAAATTCCTTCACTCTTCTTTCAAGTTGGTTTGCCGGAAGGCTTCCCACATGTATAGGGAGTTTGCTTAGCATCTTGCAACGTGTGTACCATAAAATCAATTGTCCAAAGAAAGTACCTAAAATTGATCAAAATATTTGAAAAAACTTGTATAACATTCGTTGTTCGATTTAAAAGGGGACGCCCTGTAGATATTGCCGCTTTTCAGGGGCTCCAATGCAAGGACTGCAACTACAATGCACACAAAAAATGCCTGGACAAAGTGCCGAAGGACTGCACCGGAGAACTACCTAGAGATTACTTGGGTACTAAAAAAATCTCATTCCCACCATTCGTGTGTACGCGCGTGTACAATTGTTATCCTTCCAGCGAATTTCGAGTACGCCGACACCTCGAGCATCGAAAGTACCTACAACCTGGGCCTGGCCGAGGACGAACAGGAGACGGAATCGGAGAGGAACAACTATTCGCACGACAGCAAATTCATCGAAGTCGTGCCGGTCCGCGACGACGACAACGACACCATCCCCTCGACGTAAGTACGATGGTAACGCCTTCGGCGCCATCTATGATTTAATGTCGTAGGTCTTCGTCGTCGCCGAGCGCCAACATACCGCTGCAGAGGATCGTCCAATCGGTGAAGCACACGAAACGGCGCGGGTCGAAAGTTATCAAGGAGGGCTGGCTGGTGCATTTCACCAACAAAAACAAAACGGTGGGTGGACGGGACGAACCGACTGACGTTAAATTCTCGTCATTTTCGTAGGTTAGGAGGCACTTCTGGAGGTTGGACACCAAGTCGATCGTGCTGTTCCAAGACGAGACGAGCGCCAAGTATTACAAGGAGATACCGCTGTGCGAGATGTTGGCGATAGATTCGGCGAGGGTTAAACAGGGCGGTGAGTAGAGATGGGCAACGGAAACTTTCCAAGTCGGGAAAGTTTCCATTTTTGGAAACTTTCCGGGAAGAAACTTTGAAGGTTTAGGAAACTTTCCCTGAAAGTTTCGGAAACATTCCTGGGAGACTTTCCCGGAAAGTTTTCCGGGAATTTATGTAGAAATTTTAAATTTGCCGCCATAAATGCCTGGCCAACATTCATGAGGTAACGTAAAAAATACAAAAAACATCAAAGAAGAATCATGAACTGTGTGCTATAGACCACAGATAAAATATATTTTATTACATTCTATATACTTTTTGACTTCTGAAATTTAATAAGTTTAAATTAAATTAAACTAGGTAAATCATAATATGAATATGTGAATTTATTATATTCTTTCATATTTTGTTTTATCTTTTTTTATTTATCTATGTTTTATCAGTTTTCTATTTTATTATGTTTACTTTTGTACAGGGTGACGCAATTAAGATGTTACTAGCGATTATCTTGGTAATTTTTAAGATACGCATTGGTGGTTCAAACACTAAATTTGTGTTGTTTTTCCCAAGAAATTGAATGCCGCCAATAAAAAAAAAACAGTTTAATTTCAAACAAAAAAGTTATCGCCAAATTACCAATTTTTTTTAAATTAAAGTCCCCATCTTTAATTTAAAATTTGGTATTTTGGGAAAGCTCTAAGTGTGACTAATTAAACTAAACACTAAAAAAAAAGAAAACTGGAAACTTTCCGAAAGTTTTGGAATTTTTTGTTGGAAACTTTCCGAAAGTTTCGGAAATTTTGGTGGGAAACTTTCCTGGAATTTTCGTAAAGTGGGAACTTTAGAGATGGGAAAGTTCCCTCTTTACGAAAATTCCCGGAAAGTTTCCCACCAAAATTTCCGATACTTTCGGAAAGTTTCCAATTTTCTTTTTTTAATGTTTACTTTAATTAGTCATACTTGGAGCTTTCCAAAAATACCAAATATGTCATATTTTAAGTGAAATTTGCTATAGAAATTGTAGAAAAGGTATAATATCACAAAATGTAAAAGTTTTGCTTTGTAATTCGTATTTCATAATCATAATTCAAATTTTCACTTTCAGATTTTAAATTATTAGTATTATTAATTAATTACTACCTACAGTAAAAAACGTAGGAAGTGACGTTTTTTTTTTGTTAAAAAAAATATTATTTTTTTTGCAGATTTAGCTGGGACAAAAAAAAAATATTACTTCCGCTAACCCAAAAGTGATATGCAACTGTGTTGTGCAGATTTTTTTATTCACTTTACTAGTCTAATGAAAAATTGCAACAAATTCGCCATCTTAATTTTAAAAAAATGGTGATTTGGCGATAACTCTTTTGTTTGAAATTAAACTGTTTTTTTTTTCTTGGCGGCATTCAATTTCTTGGGAATAAACAACACAAGTTTAGTGTTTGAACCACTAATGTATCTTAAAAATTTCCGAGATAATCGCTCGTAACATCTTAATTGCGACACCCTGTACAAAAAAAAAAGAAAACTTGAAATATTACAAAAGTTAATTTTAAAAATTTTATATAGTAAAGAATATAGATATACAACCGAGTTATTATACAAAGAAGTTAAAAAACTAAACATTAGACGGTTATATTGTTATAATACATTAATGTTTATTTATCAAAATAAACATACAATAAATTATAATGCACATCAACATGGCACTAGATTTAAATCCATAACTAGTGTAAAAGGAAAAGTTAAAAAATCAATTGGTCAAAAAAATTATAAGTATCTCATACCCTATTTATGACATATTACCAAAGGAAATTAAACAAATTAAATCTTTTAGGACATATAAAAAATTAATTAAATATTGGTTAATAGAAACACAATTTTCATTTCTATCTCTACCTTTTCATCTTCATTATCATTTTCATTGATTAGATTATTTGTTATTAATTTTTAATTACTTTAATAAAATTAATTTTATTAAATAGATAATAATAATTAAATAAATAATATGTACATAATGTATATTTACACTTTCCTCAGACAAGCAATGCTTCAGAGGATTTGAAGTTTATTCTACAAAGATTTATTTCTTTAATATGTAATTTTGTTCTAATGAGTGAATAATAAAAGTAAAAAATAAAACATAAGGATAAAAGATAAAACCAAATATGAAAGAATAATAAATTTACATATTGACCATATTATCATTATTTATCTAGTTTAATTAATTTAAACTTTAAACTTATTAAACTTCAGAAGTCAAAAAGTCTACTAAAAAAATATACCTAATAAAATATATTTGATCTGTGGTCTATAGCACAGTTCATAATTGAAGACACAAGTGGATAAAGGTGTCATGTCACATTTTTAAACTTCCAAGATATTTAATAAAGCGCGTTTTGAACTAGAACTTTTTAAATTATTATTAAATTTTATTTTGTAATATCGGAAAATTTAGTTAAAAATAAGTTAATTTCTTTGACGAATTCTAATTAAAAAAAAATTTTTCTACATGTGAGTAAATGTATGTGTACATAACACCTTCATCCACGAAACATGTAACTTGACACCTTTATCCACTAGGACATGATACATACAGTGTGACTTAACACCTTTATCCATTAGAAAAAAACTTTAAATATATAGATTTAGGATTTTTAAAAGCTTTTATTTAACTTGCAATGTATGTATGTATGTATGTATGTATGTAATTTGTTCGGGTGGAATCTTGCAACTCAATTTTGAAGCAGATATCTTCAACCGATCGAGCTGAAATTTTGTACACACGTTTAATTTGGATGACAATGCATGATTATATGTGTGACGTCATTCTAAATCCAACATGGCGGAACACTCAAGATGGCGGACTAGTTAAATTTCAACCGATCGAGCTGAAATTTTGTACACACGTTTAATTTGGATGACAATGCATGATTATATGTGTGACGTCATTCTAAATCCAACATGGCGGAACACTCAAGATGGCGGACTAGTTAAATTTCAACCGATCGAGCTGAAATTTTGTACACACGTTTAATTTGGATGACAATGCATGATTATATGTGTGACGTCATTCTAAATCCAACATGGCGGAACACTCAAGATGGCGGACTAGTTAAATTTCAACCGATTGAGCTGAAATTTTGTACACACGTTTAATTTGGATGACAATGCATGATTATATGTGTGACGTCATTCTAAATCCAACATGGCGGAACACCCAAGATGGTCATTAGAAGGTCTCCTCATTGAAGAGCTAGACTGGTGTAAACTAACCGGCAAACGACCTTGCAACAATGATGCGTTAACTGAGATGAATAGACTCAGACACCTGGCCAAACTAAAAATTACAAAATAAATTAAAAGTAAAAAAATATTTTTAAAAAAAGCTTTTATTTAAATGCGCTAAAAAGAATAAAATAATCTTTTCTTTTAAAACTTTTACTATCAACTTATAACGTCATTCCACAATTTATATGATATAAAAGCTTGTCGCGAGATTTAAGTTTTCAAACTAAGTAAATACCACTACTTAAATCTCGCGACAAGCTTTTATATCATATAAATTGTGGAATGACGTTATAAGTTGATAGTAAAAGTTTTAAAAGAAAAGATTATTTTATTCTTTTTAGCGCATTTAAATAAAAGGTTTTTTTAAAAATATTTTTTTACTTTTTTAGAAGATAGATCTATATCAGAGAAGTTGAAAAAGTCGATTTTAGAAAAAATGTGACATGACACCTTTATCCACTTGTGTCCTCAATTCTTCTTTGTTCTTTTTTGTATTTTTTAGGTTGTCATGAATCTTGGCCGGGCATTTATGTTCCACATAAATTCCCGGGAATGTTCCGGAAAGTTTCCTAAACCTTCAAAGTTTCTTCCCGGAAAGTTTCCAAAAACGGAAACTTTCCCGACTCGGAAAGTTTCCGTTGCCCGTCTCTAGGGAACTTTCAAATCCCTAGCGGTAAGTGACGGTTTCGTGAGACGTCCACATCGCAATGTCATTTTCTAGAGGTGATGCACTGTTTCGAGGTACGGACGGCCAACGTGGATTACTTCGTCGGTCAAGATCCGTTGCACGAACTCCAGGACGGGAGTTCGGTGAATTTACCTCCGCCGGACAGCGGGATCGGGGCTTACCTGGCGAAAAGTTGGGAAACCTCGATTCGGCAGGCGCTGCTGCCCGTCACGGGGTCAAACTCGCCGAGTAAGTGCATAAGTTTTCAGTTTTTTGTAGCACGACTTTAACAGGTGATAGATCTTCAAAAAATAACGGCACCTTTTCGTATAAACTATATCTTTTTAAGGCCTTGGAAAAAAGTTACAGGGTGTTAAAGTTGGAAAAAAGATGCGGACTTTATTGAATATTTACCAAACTAGTTGAGATATTTAAGTCATATTTGGTACACGTTATAACGGCATGGGTTAACATAAAGCCTGTTAATATCAAACACCTTGAACAACCAGTGGCGGAGAAGTGGGTAATTGGTAAAATTATTTTTAGAAAAAAAATGAATCGCCTTGTATTTTAACAAAAGGTATTGAATTTTTTATGTAGATTTTAATTGCATACAAAAATGTCCTCTTGGTATTTGTTCGCATGTGTTATAGTTTAATGGCGAGTTTCATTTTTTTGTATTATTTCGGGGTATTTCTGAAAAATTATCTAAAAAATTTGCTCCATAAGCCGCACTTAAAGTAGAAAAAACGTGTTTCTTACTTTAAATAAAGTAACTTTTTTCGATAAACTAACCCATTCAAGGTTTTACTTTTCAAGATACAGAGCGTAACCTTAATAATTGTATCTTCCTTAAATGTTTTAGACCCTGTAACTTCAAAAGTATAGCCTTAAATAGGTAAGTTTATGGGAAACAGTTACTTTATTTAAAGTAGCAAACACATTATTTCTACTTTAAGTGTTACTTATGGAGCAATTTTTTTAGATAATTTTCAGAAATACCCCGAAATAATACAAAAAATTAAATTTGCCGTTAAACTAGAACACATGAGAACAAATACCAAGAGGACATTTTTGTATGCAATTAAAATCTACATAAAAAATTCAATACCTTTTATTACAATACAAGGTGATTTTTTTTCTAAAAATAATTTTACCAATTACCCACTTCTCCGCCACTGGTGGTGCAAGATGTTCGATATTAACAGGTTTTATGCTAACCCGTGCCATTATAGCGACATAGCGTATACCAAATATGACTTAAATATCTCAACTAGTTTGGTAAATATTCAATAAAGTCCACATATTTCTTACAATTTTAACAGGCCTTAAAATGATATAGTTTATAGAAGAAAGTGCGTATTTTGTGTGTGTATTTTTTGAAGATCTATGACCTGTTAAAGTCCTGCTACAAAAAACTGATCCCCCCTGTATATAAAGAAATACTTTAATGGGGAACTGGTGCGATTTCAGAAGCCGAAGAGCCGATGGTGAGCGAAGAACAAGTGACGGACATGAGTCAAATTTTCCAGATATATCCGGACGAAGTGTTGGGTTCCGGGCAATTCGGAATAGTCTATGGCGGCGTGCACAGAAGGACGGCAAGAGCTGTGGCGATAAAAGTGAGTCGCGTTTATTTCTTCTATAAATGGGTACATTTGAACTACTCCTGATTTCTGAGGCGGGTGCCAATGAAATTCTATTTTGGAACCCAGAGTGTTTAAGGAAACAGGAGTAGTTCAAATGTAGCATGACGAAGCTTTAATTTTTTTCTTCGAGATCTTGATTTTTTTTTAATGTCAAGGGTATCAAAGATCTCAATTTATGTGATTTCTAGGGGGGGGGGCTCGATTGTACCAGACGTAGAGATAATGCAAAAAGGTTTATGTTTTTAAATTCATTTTAACAATCTTGCAGTAGTTCCAAGGACTCTTTAAAGTAAGGGGACCCAGCATTATACTTTCCAAAGTGAGGCCTATTCTGTCCTCATTCTAATGGTCTTAGTGATGCTAAGTGTGCAATTTTATTGGAGAATCTTTGAATATAACAGATACTTTGATTGTTAGTAAAAATTAATAATTGTTTCCATGATATCTAAAAATTAGACTTGACAGTGTTGTGTCTACAAGTGCAGAATATGGCAACTGTCAAATGAAACAAATTTATTTTATAGTTGAAATTGATTTCCAGCAATTATTTTCACGAATTTAAGTAATAAGTATGCTAAGTCAGTGCCGAATGTGCCGAATGTGCCGAATTTGCTTATTTAAGAATTTGTCGCTATTGCACCTTGTTACCAAGTTCCTCAATCCATTTGTAATATGTATACTTGAACTTTCTTCCCTTGTTGAATATATCTATACCCAAAGACTAATAAGATTAGGTCTAGTAGTTCTAATCATGTAGTTTTCTCGGTGTTCATTATAAAATTGTTGTAATTTTATTTCTCTCCCAAGGGACCTCACAAACTTAAAATAAACTTGTAGTCGTAGATAAAAACGACCTGACTGAAGCTACATGCTTAATAATTTAAAATTTACGAAATACGATTTTTGTTTTGAACTACCTACTTATACGTAATGCCCACGTAATGGAAATTGTAGGATTACTAAAGGTGATACAAGGAAAATCTGGTTGCAATTATTGTGACTGCTACAGGCGGCCACATTACCTTTAATTGACACATCTGAGTATCTGGAAGTTAGAAAACTTAAAAATTGTGAATTATGATGGGAAATCTTTTTCCTCCTTTAGAATTTATGGCACTGCCATGCCACATAAAACCTGACGGCAGTTGGACACTGACATATAACATAAACTTGTACCAGCCCCCTTGTGGTCTCCTTGGAGTCGACAGAAAACAAACTTCCCCTCAAGGCTTCACTTTTTCTATGTGATAGACTGTGACATGCTGGGTCCCCTTATTTTAAAGAGTCCCTGAGTAGTTCAAATGTACCGTAATATTCATTTACAAAATGCTCAATTTTTTTTTTGACAGAGGACAACCCCACTAATGTGGCCTCCGATTGTATCAAACGCAATCGAAATCCGAAAAGCGGTCTTAGGTATCTGGTGTAGTAGTTCAAATATACCGTAACATTCTTTTTAGAAAGTATCTGTATTTTTTTGCCTTAAGACTGAATGTACACCACGTGCGTGGTGATTCAACATTTTGACCCATAAAATGGCTTTTTTCGATCTGTAGCGAGCAACACGCATAATTTTAAACTTTTGGTCAATACAAATTTTAATCTAAGTAATTACTCACATTTTGAGACGAAAATTATTTAAAAATATTTATCACAATGGCCGTTATTAGCATTTAAGCAAAAAGCCTAATAACGGCCACTGTGATAAATATTTTTAATTAATTTTCGTCTCAAAATGTGAGCAATTACTTAGATTAAAATTTGTATTGACCAAAAGTTTAAAATTATGCGTGTTGCTCGCTACAGATCGAAAAAAGCCATTTTATGGGTCAAAATGTTGAATCACCACATACGTGCTGTACATTGAGCCTTAAATGATAGAGCAATGATCTCTCGGCACAGTAATCCCCCTAGAATTTGTAGAAATTGTACCAAATGCAAAGAAAGTCCTAGAGTAGTTCAAATGTACCTACATAACATCGCAGATCACAAAGTGTGTAGAGAATATTCGAAAATACTTTCGTAAATATGTTATTAATGAATATGGTATTTTCACAAGTCAGATTCATAAAATAATGAGAATAAAATAAGATAAAAGCAGTAAATGACACATACACACTAAAACCTAGTTAATTATATAAATATGATCCAACAAAAAAAAAATGAATAGGATATAAACTAGTGGAGATTACACATTAAAAGGAGACCAACATACAGATGCCTCATACATCACATTTTAGCCTGCCATGACTGACAACGACAAATCACTGAAGTCTGCAACAAGGAATTCATCCATGCTAAAGAAAGCTTTAGACTTTAAGTAACTTTTCAGTTTAGATTTAAATAATTTTGTGGGTAGCTCTTTGACAACTTCGGGGAGCACATTATAGAATTTAATGGCATGATAATTATGACCACTTCTAGCTTTATTGACCCTGTGGTATTGAATGCACAGGTGTTCACCTCCTCTAGTGTTATAATGATGAAAATGTGAGTTTGTTTTGAAGTCATCAATGTTGCTTTTTAGGTAGAGAAGGCATTCGAGTATGAACACACTAGGTAGAGTAAGAATACCAAAAGAGATAAACTTGTCTCTACAAGGTTCACGAAATGCAATACCCGCCATCAATCTGATACATCTTCTTTGCACACCAAACGCTCTTGTGGCATGTGGGCAATGGCCCCACAGCAGTATGCCATACATTATGTGAGAATGAAAATGTCCATAGTAGGTGTCCATAAGTACTTTGGTTGAGACATTGTTTAGGAGATTACGAATCAGGTACATGTTTCTATTCAGCCTCTTAATAAGTTGATTAACTTGCTCTTCCCACGACAATCTGCTGTCCAGATACAATCCAAGAAAGCTAACAGGGCTGAAGTTAGTGATTGCAGGTTTCAAGGAAAAATCTAGAATTTGTGTTTTACCAGCATTCATGCAGAGGCGATTTGAAAGAAACCACTGCTCAATACGAAAGCCAGAATCATCAACGTTTTGGTTGACAGTATATATATATATAAATGTGATATCATTTATGTAAATTAAAAACAGTGTTGGGCCCAGGATAGAGCCCTGGGGAACTCCATATTTTAAACCTACCAATTCAGACTTACTACCATTGGCCGAGACATATTGCTTTCTACCCCCAAGATAGGATCCAATCAAGTGAGAACTGTCTCTGCTAAAGCTATACCTGGTCAGTTTTTCAATCAAGAGTTGATGGTCAATACAATCAAAGGCCTTAGTCAGGTCGTAAAAGCATACCCGTACAAACTTATTGTCATCATACGATCGCTGAACCTGCTGTACCAAACTTAGAACAGCCCTCGAAGTCGACTTTCCTGTTCGGAAACCAAACTGGTTTGGAGCAAAGAGGTTGTTATTCTCAAAATACTTTACCAGTTGTGTGTTCAATAGATGCTCAAAGATTTTACCAAAAATGGGCACAATCGAGATTGGGCGATAATTGTTAACTTCGCAGACATTCCCCTTTTTGAAGATGGGCACAACCCTAGCAATCTTAAGACAGTCAGGGAAAACATTTCCAGCAATGCATTGATTAATCAATCTGCACAGAGGAGAGACAATTAAGTTTTTTAACGCTTTCACAATTTTAATGTTGAAATTATACACATCCCTGCTAGGGCTATTACTGAGCCCAGCCATAGCATTTCTTACATCGTTAATACTAACAGAATCAAAAGAAAAGGTCAAGCCCGCACCTGAAACGGCTCCATCAATTCCATGGAGGTAGGTGAGTGGATCTCTGACATTATTAGGTAGAGTCTGTCTAACAGTATCAGCAATAGTAGCAAAGTGTGTATTAAAATCTTGGGCAGAAAGAGATGGCGACGATTGTTCCTTTGACCTAGGATTGTTATTCCTGATAACATCCCACACTGCCTTATTTTTGTTTCTAGAATTGGATATATGCATGTCATTTGCGTTTTTCTTAGCTTTATGTACTTGAGACCTATAAAAACGCCTATATTTCCTCAATGCACCACTACTCACTATTTCAGAATTACGATGGTGAATAGTTGTTAAGAGCTTAAGACTCTCCCTGTTTTGTCGTATTTCATCAGTGAACCAATGTATCTTAAATGAGTTGTCAGAATTAATATTGACAGTTTTGCTCTTTTCGGGAAATGCTATATCACAAGCGTTCTGTAGAATGCTTATAAACTTATCAAACTGCGTAATAGGACTAACTGTTATATCATTCAAGAACTCCCAATCGTAGCCATCAAATAAATCATACAAAGCCATTAAACCCTGATCGGTTATAGGCCGATAAATTATGTTTGTCTTCTCAACAGGCACAGACTCAGACTGGAGCTCGAAAGACAGAGGTTTGTGGTCAGAGATGGAAAAATCTATTACTTCTGCTTTATAGTTATTGGTATCAATATTAGAGAAAATATTATCCAGACAGGAAGCAATTGAAAAATGGTTTGTGCATGTCTATCGCGCCAAATTTCCAGGTGATAGACAAGCTCAGGTTCCCGACAAGGCAGGAGGCGCAGCTCAAGAACGAGGTGGCGATCCTCCAGAATCTGTCGCACCGCGGCGTCGTCAACCTCGAGCGCACGTTCGAAACTCCCGAACGGATCTTCGTCGTCATGGAGAAGCTGAGGGGCGACATGCTGGAGATGATCCTGTCGCACGAGAGGGGCCGGCTGACGGAGCGCGTCACCAAGTTCCTCATCGCGCAGATACTGGTCGCCCTGAAGCACCTGCACAGCAAGAACATCGTGCACTGCGACCTGAAGCCCGAGAACGTGCTGCTCAGTTCCGACGCGGAATACCCGCAGGTCAAGCTGTGCGACTTCGGCTTCGCGAGGATCATCGGCGAGAAGTCGTTCAGGAGGTCGGTGGTCGGCACGCCGGCGTACCTAGGTAGGTGCATTTGTTTTCCATTCGTTCATTTATTTATTTATCATTAGTGATGGGCAACGGAGACTTTCCAAGTCGGGAAAGTTTCCATTTTTTGGAAACTTTCCTGAAAATTTCGGAAACATTCCTGGGAAATTTTCCCGGAATAGTACATTGTGTACCTAGTAGGAACAGCTGAACATTCCCGGACGACCGTAAAGATTGCCTGTCGAGGCGTAAGCCGAGACTGGCAATACGGAGTCGGGGAATGTGGCTTTTCCTACGAGGTATACATACTATTTTTCCGAAAATCGAAAATTACTCAAAGAACATAAATTATTACAATCAACTTGTTAAAATTTTGAAATAAGCATTATTAATTTTATTCACAAATAAAGGATGCCAAGAAATCTTTGTTTTGTAACTATGGAAACAAAGTAATATTGAATTGTCAAACTTGACGCATGAAAAGTTTATTTTTGGCGTTTTCCCATAGTGTTTTCCGCGTTTTCGAACGTTCTAAAAAGCAAAAGTAAAAGTATAAAGTGATGAGTGATGATGACTGTTCCATTTCTGGAACCCCCCCAGAACTCACGGAAGCAGTAAATACTGCCTCCTTGGATTTGTTGCCAACAAAATCCAGAGAAAAATATAACTATGCATACAATCGTTTTATGGAATATCGTAAGAATAAAAATGCAAGTTCATTCTCAGAAAATGTTGTAATGGCATACTTCTTGGAGCTTGGTTCCAAGATGAAATCTTCTACTTTGTGGGCGAACTATTCAATGTTGAAGGCAACCCTTGCAATTAGACATGATGTGGATATATCTAAATATCCAAAACTTCGTTCATTATTGAAACGGCAGGCAGAAGGCTATAGGCCAAAAAAATCCAAGATTTTAACTAAAAAACAAATCAACAAATTTATCCAGGAAGCTTCAGATAAAGAATATTTAATGATTAAGGTAGGTCACAAAACTTCAATTTTTATTTGGATTATTTACATATTTATTTATTGTTGTAGGTTGCTGTAATATTTGGTATTTCTGGAGCTTGTAGAATGGACGAGTTAGTTGGCATACCAGACTCTAAAACGAATACATCAAGATCATTTGTAGTAAAAATTGTTTTCGAAAAACTTGTTCTCAATCATTTTTTTAGTTTATAAATAACTGTAAGGAAATAATATTTCCTTACAGTACAAAAATAAATATTTCCTAACAGTTACTTTCCGTTGCCTGGCAACGACTAAGTGCAAGGAAATATTGACTTTTTCTTTCAAAAATGTTATCAAAAATGTCAATATTTCTGATTGATTTTCGGAAAAGAATTTTTCCGGGAATTTATGTAGACATTTTAAATTTGCCGCCATAAGTCATGATCATGATCTGTGTGCTATAGACCACAGATAAAATATATTCTATACGCGATTGAATATAAGAAATACGCCCCCTGTAGGCTCAATGCTAAACTAAGTCTATGGACCATGCCATTTTGTTGATCCGTATATTATGTTTTCTGTTTTGTTCAAAATCAGTCAAAAAAGCTTTATTTTCTAAAGTTGACTATTATAATAATGTGGTAAATAACAACAGTTGAATTCAAATGTTTAAACATTCCCGCCACGCTTGTGCCAAAAAAGAGAGAAGAGTTAAAGAAGAGTTGTTAGAAAATGAAATAAAGCAAGTAAAATGTGATTTTTATTATGATTACCACACCCCAAAGGCCTCCCACAGTTATCAGAAGTGGAATTTGAACATGCTAAAGTGTTATGCAGTGTAATTACGAAGTTTTAGTGCGAGATTCAGACGAAAAACAGTCTTGATTTGATCGCCGAGGTCCTAACCTAAACATTTTTTGTTCCTGAAAACCTTTTCGAGATGGAACAAGTTTCGAATCAATTTAATTTAACCAACAAAGTTCTCTATTTCGAATTCTGCTTTTAGTTCATTTTTAGTTGCCTGTTGCCTTTGCAATTACATAAATCATAAACAATAATGTTTAAACTTTATAATAACCGGTAAGTACAGTTTCCCGCGGTGTATGTCTGCCCCGATTTTTTAAAAATTTTGGCAACCCCCCTATTTTCGGGGTCCCTGAACACGAATCTGACCTTAGTTTTTGGTGCTCGGGCGTAGTTTCCGAGAAAATGAATTTTCAAATTTCCTTTGACACCTCACTTTTCATGGCGATATTTGTGGTTATAATCCGGATGAATTTTTACTATATGCAGCTCAAACTGATCACCACACTATTTTGCACCTTTTGCAACATCGGAACTTCGCGGAAACCGGCGGAAAATCCGAAATTTGGAAAGATTTGTGCCGTGTTTACGTCCGGCCCGGGCGCTGTTTTCGCCCCACAATCGGCGGGCGCCGATTGTCGGGGGCAACTTTTACCTAATAACCAAATAACTTTATGAAGACAACCACAAAATATATAGAAGACAAGAACAAAGAACAACGCAATGTAAACCCAAAGTGTGCCCAAAGCTAGAGGTGACAATGGCCCATATAGTTAGTTCGCATAGTGCCCGTTGGGGCGCTGGCATCTTAAATTCAGTCGCGTATCATATTCTATATACTTTTTGACTTCTGAAATTTAATAAGTTTAAATTAAATTAAACTAGATAAATAACGATCATAATATGAATATCTGAATTTATTATATTCTTTCATATTTGGTTTTTTTATCATTTTTTACTTATCTGTTTTATCAGTTTTCTATTTCATTATGTTTACTTTTGTACAGGATGACGCAATTAAGATGTTACTAGCGATTATCTCGGTAATTTTTAAGATACATTGGTGGTTCAAACACTAAACTTGAGTTGTTTTTTCCAAGGGAATTGAATGCCGCCAAGAAAAAAACAGTTTAATTTCAAACAAAAAAGTTATCGCCAAGTTACCATTTTTTTTAATTAAAGATGAGGATTTCATTGCAATTTTTCATTAGACTAGTAAAGTGAATAAAAAATCTGCACAACACGGTTGCATATCACTTTCGGTTTAGCGGAAGTAATGTTTTTTTATTTATTTATTATTAGAGATGGGCAACGGAAACTTTCCAAGCCGGGAAAGTTTCCATTTTTGGAAACTACCAAGGTTTAGGAAAGTTTCGGAAACATTCCCGGGAAACTTTCCAGGAAAGTTTTCCGGGAATTTATGTAGACATTTTAAATTTGCCTCCACAAGTGCCTGGCCAAGTTTCATGACATAACCTAAAAAATACAAAAAGATCAAAGAAGAATCATGATCTGTGTGCTATAGACCACAGATAAAATATATTCTATCATATTAGACCGGGAGATAGTGACAGATTTTTGGACGTGATTTTACTCAGTATGCCTTTCAAAGGGCATTATGTGGCACATATTCTCACAATAATAAAGTATGAATCAGAGAGTCATCCTGGGTTCTTCATGTGAAAAAACGAGTTTTCAATTATTCGAAAAATATGCGTTTTGATATGATTTTATACAGGCTGCCATGTTTTTTATAATGAAGTTCAAATAGAAAATTCCTCGGAAAACCATAGGCATACCGTTAGGGTGGGCCAAAGGGCTATTATTGCCACGTGATCTTGTATTTTAATAATTAATTTTTCTACGTTTCTGAACAGGCTGCCAATGAGAAGTATGCAAGTTCTTATTATGAAAATGCTGAAAAAAGGATGGCATACCTTTCGCGCATGTCCAAGTACTGTTTAAATTGAATGTTATTTAATCATTTAAACGAGTTATTCGATGTAAAGTGTACTTGGACATGCGCAAACGGTATGCCATCTTTTCTTCAGCAGTTTCATAACAAGAACTTGCATACTTCTCATTGGCAGCCTGTTCAGAAACGTGGAAAAATTAATTATTCAAATACAAGATCACATGGCAATAATAGCCCTTTGGACCCACCCTAACGGTATGCCTATGGTTTTCCAAGGAATTTTCTATTTGAACTTCATTATAAAACACATGGCAGCCTGTATAAAATCATATCAAAACGCATATTTTTCGAATAATTGAAAACTCAGTTTTTCACATGAAGAACCCAGGATGACTCTCCGATTCATACCTTATTATTGTGAGAATATGTGCCACATAATGCCCTTCGCAAGGCATACTGAGTAAAATCACGTCCAAAAAATCTGTCACTATCTCCCGGTCTATATTCTATATATACTTTTTGACTTCTGAAATTTAATAAGTTTAAATTAAACTAGATAAATAACGATCATAATATGAATATCTGAATTTATTATATTCTTTCATATTTGTTTTTTTTATCTTTTTTTATTTATCTATGTTTTATCAGTTTTCTATTTCATTATGTTTACTTTTGTACAGGGTGACGCAATTAAGATGTTACTAGCGATTATCTCAGTAATTTTTAAGATACATTGGTGGTTCAAACACTAAACTTGTGTTGTTTTTTCCTAAGAAATTGAATGCCGCCAATAAAAAAACAGTAAAATGAATAAAAAATCTGCACAACATGGTTGCATATCACTTTCGGGTTAGCCGTTTTTTTGTCCCAGCTAAATCTGCAAAAAAATAATAGTATTTTTTTAACAAAAAAAACTGTCACTTCCTACGTTTTTACTGTAGGTAGTAATTAGATAATAATACTAATAATTTAAAATCTGAAAGTGGAGTTTTGAATTATGATCATAAAATGCCAATTACAAAGCAAACCTTTTACATTTTGTGATATCATACCTTTTCTGCAATATCTTTAACAAATTTCACTCAAAATATGACATATTTGGTATTTTTGAAAAGCTCTAAGTGTAACTAATTAAACTAAACACTAAAAAAAGAAAACTGTAAACTTTCAGAAAGTTTCGGAAATTTTTGTCGGAAACTTTCCGGGAATTTTCGTAAAGTGGGAACTTTCCCATCTCTCTTTATTATTCTCAACCAACTTGACAGTTCATTATAGTTTTTTCAATGAGATATTTCTTAAGTTCTTTTTTAAATTTGTTAATATTTGATGTCACTTTTAACAGTTATTATGCCGAGCTAGCATCATTTTTATTTTATTACACTATATTCTAGTTCTGTGTTTTTAATTTGAAAAAATTGATGTAATCTCCAAAACAAAAAAATATTGTATTACATTTTTTTTTTCGATAATTTTCCATTATTTGTCCTCTGCTATAATTTCCCAAGTTTATGCGTATAGGTTGAGGAACACCCTGTATATTTGGATTCCATTATGTAATATTGACTTTTTTCCAAAATTACTTTTTATGCTGTCTTCATTAAATTTGTTTGTCTTGTACCATGTTCATGTATTGCACCATTTTTATTAAAGTTTAGGTTTGAGTGTTTCTTATTTTTTATATCAGAGTGTATAAATATGCAAAGTATTAATTTATAAATACAACACAGATTTTAAATATCCAAAAGGTTTATATATGTTTACTGTAGGTTCTAAAAATGGTAGTCTATGCATACATTTTATAATTTTGCTTTAGAATTTGCAGAACCCCAAACTGAAGTTAAATATTGTAACTTTGAATGAATTAAAGCGAAATATATATTTCTTAAATGCTTCAGTGGTATATAATTGCGAATTTTGTAAAAAATGCCTATATAAATTTAGAAGTAGATTCGATATGTTTTATCCAACCTAAATTTTCATCAATTTGTAACCCTAAAAATTTTATACATTTACTATAATTTATTGTTTTATTGCATAAACTTATAGGTTCTATTTTGTTCTTTATTGGGCGTTTGGAAATGAACATAAATGATGATTTGTTAAAATTTAGGGTCAGTTTACTTGATTGAAGCCAAATAATTAAAATTTTTAAATCTTCCAAAATATTTGACCGAGCTTCCGAAAAGCTATGCCCAAAATAAATAAGAGTCGTAAATAAATAAGAGTCGTAGACTTTCTGAAACCAAATTGACTATTAAACAGTAAATCTTTGAATCTTTTCGTTCCCCTCCGTAACGCTCACCATTTTGTTGTTGTTTATTTTTCAGCTCCCGAAGTGTTGCGGAACAAAGGTTACAACAGGTCGCTGGACATGTGGAGTGTCGGCGTTATAGTCTACGTCAGTCTTAGCGGGACGTTCCCGTTCAACGAGGACGAGGACATCAACGAGCAGATACAGAACGCGGCGTTCATGTACCCGCCGAATCCTTGGAAGGAGATTTCTTCAGATGGTATGAAAAAAAATTGAAATTTTTTTGTGTTTTTTTAATAATATTGTGTTTCAGCCATTGATTTGATCAATAATTTGCTGCAAGTGAAGCAGAGGAAGAGGTACACTGTCGACAAGTCGTTACAGCACATTTGGTTGCAGGTAGGCACAGAAAACAACCACAATTCCATTATGATACATTTGAACTACTCCTGGTTTTTAGGTGCACCGCAACGAAATTTGATTTTGGACACGTTGTGTCTCAAAAGCCGCGAGTAGTTCAAATGTACCACAAGAAAACCGGCAATTTTTCACCCGAATCTAACTAATTCCCAAAGTATCACATATTGCAAAGAAAACAATTTAGCCGTAGTAGCTAATAAAGCAAAAATAACTTTAGAGTCATTTAATTCGGCTATACTGTTTTCTTAGCAGTTAGTATGTAATACTTTAGTAATTTTATAGATCTCAATAATTAAAAATTGCCAGTTTTGCAAGGGTACATTTGAACTACTCCCAGTTTTCGATGTATGGTGCAAGAAATTCAATCTTGAACACATTGTATAGTGAATAGTTCAAATGTACCACAAGAAAACTGGCAATTTTTCATCCAAATCTAACCAATTCCCAAAATATCACATATTGCAAAGAAAACAATTTAGCCATATAATAGCTAATAAAGCAAAAATAACTTTAGAGTAATTTAATTAGCTTCTTCAGCTATAGTGTTTTTTAAGCAGTATGTGATACTTCAATAATTAAAATAATAGATCTCAATTAAAAGTTGCCAGTTCTGCAAGGGTACAAGGGTACAAGTTTTCAAGGTATAATGCAAGAAATTTTATCTGGGACATATTGTATATAAAACCAAGAGTAGTTCAAATATACCACAGCAAAACCGGTAATTTTCCATCCAAATAGGATTAATTTCCAAATTATATACAGTGAAACCTCCCACAGGCGGACACCAATGGTTCCAACTTTATTGTCCGTTTGTGGGAGGTGTCCGCTTATGGGAAAAGCTGACTGAAACAATTCACCGAAATAATGACAAAGTATGTTTTTATATGAATAGTCCAAGAAAATTATACATGGACAAAAAGAAATCTTAACAGGTAGATATTTTCAGGGTTGGTTGTGGGTAGCGTCCTGAGTATAACCCCGAAAAATCACCATCGAAGTCGTGTTACGAACCCTGCAATAAGGGTGGTTTTGCAAAAAAAAAATGCAATTTTTTTTCTTATGTGTACATTATTACATTCTCTACAACTTTCCCTTATGAAGTTTTTTTTAACTTCAATACTTCATGAGATATAGGTAAAAGATCACCACTAGCTAAATTGCTTTATAAGGGTGAAACAAATTTCTTTAAAACAAAAAATCAGCTTGTTTTAAAGAAAATTTTTTTTTCACCCTTATAAAGCACTTTAGCTAGTGGTGATCTTTTACCTATATCTCGTGAAGTATTGAAGTTAAAAAAAACTTCATAAGGGAAAGTTGTAGAGAATGTAATAATGTACACATAAGAAAAAAAATTGCATTTTTTTTTTGCAAAACCACCCTTATTGCAGGGTTCGTAACACGACTTCGATGGTGATTTTTCGGGGTTATACTCAGGACGCTACCCACAACCAACCCTGAAAATATCTACCTGTTAAGATTTTTTTTTCTCCATGTATAATTTTCTTGCACTATATTGAGTAGGGGTATCATTCCATCTTTATCCTTTAATATGAATTGTATATTACACCAACTTTATTCCACACACAGGCTGAAAATACAGGTCTGAATATGTTCCCAAATTAAATAAGTCCGTTCATTAGAGTTTCGCGTCCGCATATGAGAGTCTTTAATCTATTTCTGGGCAAATTACACTGTCCGCGTCCGTCCAATAGAGAGTCCGCTCGTGGGAGAACTCTTTACGTGCTAAAACGTATGCCTGTGTTTGGTTCTAGAAAAAATGTCTGCTCAAGAGAGATGTCCGTTCAAGAGAGGTGTCCGCTAGGGGAGGTTTCACTGTATTGCAAAGAGCACAATTTAGCCGTAGTAGCTAATAAAGCAAAAATAACCTTACAATAATTTAATTAGCTTCTTTGACTATATTGTTTTGTTAGCAGTAGGTATGTAATACTTTAGTAATTTCATATAAGTCAATTAAAAATTGCCAGTTCTGCAAGGATACATTTGAACTACTCGCAGTTTTTTTAATCTTGAACATATTGTATACGTATAAAACCGAGATAGTTCAAATGTACCACAACAAAACTGGCAATTTTTCATCCAAATCTAACTTATTTCCAAAGTATCACATTTTGCAAAGAACACAATTTAGCTGCAGTAGCTAATAAAACAAAAAAACTTTAGAGTAATTTAATTAGCTTTGATTATACTGTTTTCTTAGCAGTTAGCAGTATGTGATACTTAATAATTTTATAGATCTCAATAATTATTAAAAATTGTCACTTCTGTACTCCCAGTTTTCGAGGTATGGTGCAAGAAATTTTATCTGGGACGTATTGTATATAAAACCAAGAGTAGTTCAAATAGACCACAGCAAAACCGGTAATTTTCCATCCAAATAGAACTAATTCCCAAAGTATCACATATTGCAAAGAACACAATTTAATTAGCTTCTTTGACTATATTGTTTTGTTAGCGGTATTAATACTTTAATATAGTAGTATTAATACTTTAATAATTTCATATAAGTCAATTAAAAATTGCCAGTTCTGCAAGGATACATTTGCACTACTCCCAGTTTTTTAGGTACGGTGCAAGAAATTTAATCTTGAACGTATTGTATATAAAACCGAGAGTAGTTCAAATGTACCACAACAAAACTGGCAATTTTTCATCCAAATCTTAACTAATTCCCAAAGTATCACATATTGCAAAGAACACAATTTCGCCCTAGTAGCTAATAAAGCCAAAAAAACTTTAATTTAATTAGCTTCTTTGCCTATACTATTTTCTTAGCAGTTAGCGGTATGTGATACTTTAGTAATTTCATAGATCTCAATAATTAAAAATTGCTAGTTCTGCAAGGGTACATTTGAACTACTCCCAGTTTTCGATGTATGGTGCAAGAAATTCAATCTTGAACACATTGTATATAAAACCAAGAGTAGTTCAAATGTACCATTCCAAAACCGGCCAATTTTTCATTGCAATTTTTCCAATTCCTGAAGCAAAAAGAAAACGTATTTTATACTGAAAATAACGGCTTTTTGTATTGTAATTATTATCTTTAGGACTACCAAACTTGGTGCGATCTGAGAGTCCTAGAAAATCAGATCGGAGCGAGGTATTTGACGCACGAATCGGACGACGCCAGGTGGGAACGGTGAGTAATAATTCGGTATTGAACAATTTTCGGGGAATTTCCACTTAGTCGCTGAAGAATCCACAATTTCACGCCGATAGTGACATAACCTAACTTCCCCAGATACCGCCCCGACCTATGACCGGACAAAACGTGGCTCCATACCGTGAAGCAGTGCCTGCGCGGCATAAAGTCATGATCGGCGGTTTTCTGTCGTCATCTGACGTGTGCGGTTGACGGTAAAATGACGGTCGTTTGACGGAAAACGCACAATTTCGAATTTCGTCTTCCATTTGTTTTTCACGAACTGTGCGTTTTCTCCATCATTATTTAAGTTGAACAAGGTGTATATAATCATTATTTAACTGTACTTAACTTACTTGTACCTTAGATTTTTTTACATTATATATTTATTACAGATTTTTATATATATATTTTTGAAATTCTCGTTTCTCAATAATACTCATTTGTGGTGTGACGTAGGAAGTTACTGAATTGTGGAATTGACTTTTTTATATCATAGTAGGCTTCTGTCGACGTAATTTTGACAGTAACGGCAGCTCATGTCAAATTCGGTAATGTATCGCAATAAACGTGTCATTTTTAAACAATCTCAATATAACGGTTGTGCAAAAAAACAACATTTTGCTTTTAATGCTTGATCTCAACACTGATGACAGTAGACAGCCATAAAAACAACACTTAGTTTATTCGTTGATCTAAGTAGGCTTCTGTCGGTATCGATTGTTTCCAGCAGACAGTTGATTTATTCAAAAAAAAAAGAAAAGAAAATGTGATGACACTAAGCATTGTCAGAATAAAGTAAAATAGCTTTAATTTTTTACATTTTGTGGTGTAACTTTTTGAGATTGAATGTTTTTTTAGGTAATGCGGTTGGGTAAAGAATTATATATTGTGTGTAATTAGGTAATTCTTGACCCAACATTGGTTTCGTGAGATTATTAATATAATGCTTAAGAATTTAAAAGAGGTGCACAAGGAATAAAGTGTTAAAATAATAATGGACATTCCTCCAAACATAAAAGTTCAACGCAGTTTTGGCAATAGTGTAGACTTGAATATTGAATATTTTTTATTTAATAAAAAAATTCAATACTTGCTGTTTACAAGAACGGAAACTCACAAATCCAATTTAATTAGAAAGACATAAGTATCCCAACATTATTTAAGCATAGCTTGAAGGTACATTTACTTTGTGTCGGATGCTTTGAATTTTTTTAAATTTTGGTTTAAGATATTTTTAAAAGTGAACAAATTTGAAGATAGGCATCAGTGATGACAACTTTATACAACCTATTGTATGTACATTAGTTCATTTGTCCCCAATTTAAATCAAAAGTATCAACGATGTATAATTGACAGAAAAAGTATCAACGACGTATAATTGACAGAAAAAGGTGTCAATTATGTATAATTAACAGAAAAAATTTCAATTATGTATCATTGACAGAAAAAAGTGTGAACGATGTATAATTGACAGAAGAAAGTGTCAACGATGTATAATTGACAGAAAAAAGTGTCAAGTTATGTATAATTGACAAAAAAAAGTCAATTATGTATAATTGACAGAAAAAAGTATCAATTATGTATAATTGACAGAAAAAAGTGTCAATGATGTATAATTGATAGAAGAAAGTGTCAACGATGTATAATTGACAGAAAAAAGTGTCAACGATGTATAATAGACATATAAAGGATAAAAAAATCTCGTGTAGCCGCTCTATGCTTTCGTGGATATCAAATTGGGTCTGTGAGGTTATTTTCTAATTCTGCATGAACTACTTTCTCGAATTTATTTTTTGGTTTGAATTTATAATAATATTCAGTAGTATGTCAAAAAAAGTTGCGAATAAACTGCTTTGTCCAAATTATATAATATAGATTTACAGCCAAATTGTATATTAGAAGAATCTTCCAGTAATATGTTAAGACAATAGTCGTTAAATATGAGACGAGCGATCATCGTTTTTTCGAAAATCTATAGAATTTTAGGAGTTAATTAATTTAGGGGTAATTTTTTAAAATGCTCATTTTTTTGGAAAATAAATTAAATGTTGGAGGCAACTTTAAATACTTTAGTTTTATAGAATTTCAAGAAAACGTTATCTTTCTGATAAAATAAACAAATCTAGACCAATATAGCAGTGCACTCTAAATCTTGGCCTAATACTTGTGCTAAAAGTGGTTCACGGACTTTCCAAAACTGAAAAAAATACGAATGTTAAATTTTTGTCTGGATTTTTTAAAAATCAGAACAACGAATTCTTAAGGTAAACATTATTTTTGTGAAACGCTTCAATTTTAGAAAGTCGGTAGGAAATATTCTTGTCAATTTTTCCAATTATCAATTTTGAATTTTTTAAAATGTACTGGCTTCCATTATAAAATCATTTTTACAGGATATATATTTTTAACCTAAAATATCAAAATGGAAATAAAATGACAGGAAATATTTCCAAAAAGAAACCTTGTTATGTAGTGTACGTGTATTATACAAAAATCCAACGTTCCCAAGCGTATGGAACCGAGTTTATTGTATTTATATGGTACAGGGAAATATATTTTATAATATTAATGTAAATAAAAACAAACGTATACAACACAAAGGCGATTTTCATTTAAAAGCAAAAAATAAACAATTTTACACAAATCTTCCATTAATTGTTTTACATCCTGTGTATCTTGAAAGCTGATAAAGTTGGTAAAATCAAGTTTGCTGTTTCCATGACAACAACTCTGTAACCATGGAAACGATTGTCTTTTGTTTGTTTCCATAGCAACTGTCGCCTACACAGTACAAACAAACATTCATTGTGTCAAATAAAAATTAATACAATTGAAAATAGTTCATTGGTAGGTATTTTGAAATTTTAGACGGTGTTTTTTATAAAATAAATCACGTTTTTAAGGAAGAATTGATCGAATTACCCGAACTTTGAATCTCTCATCTTGAAAATTAATAAACTTCACAAAATCAAGTTTGCTGTTTCCATGACAACAACTCTGTAACCATGGAAACGATTGCCTTTTTGTTTGTTTCCATAGCAACTGTCACCTACACACTACAAACAAACATTCATTCTGTCCAATAAAAATGAATACAATAATTGAAAATAGTTCACTGGTAGGTATTTTGAAATTTTAGACGGTGTTTTTTTATAAAATAAATCACGTTTTTAAGGAAGAATTGATCGAATTACCCGAACTTTGAATCTCTCATCTTGAAAATTAATAAACTTCACAAAATCAAGTTTGCTGTTTCCATGACAACAACTCTGTAACCATGGAAACAATTGTCTTTTTGTTTGTTTCCATAGCAACTGTCACCTACACAGTACAAACAAACATTCATTCTGTCCAATAAAAATGAATACAATAATTGAAAATAGTTCACTGGTAGGTATTTTGAAATTTTAGACGGTGTTTTTTTTTATAAAATAAATCACGTTTTTAAGGAAGAATTGATCGAATTACCCGAACTTTGAATCTCTCATCTTGAAAATTAATAAACTTCATAAAATCAAGTTTGCTGTTTCCATGACAACAACTCTGTAACCATGGAAACAATTGTCTTTTTGTTTGTTTCCATAGCAACTGTCACCTACACAGTACAAACAAACATTCATTCTGTCCAATAACAATGAATACAATAATTGAAAATAGTTCACTGGCAGGTATTTTGAAATTTTAAACGGTGTTTTTTTATAAAATAAATCACGTTTTTAAGGAAGAATTGATCGAATTACCCGAACTTTGAATCTCTCATCTTGAAAATTAATAAACTTCATAAAATCAAGTTTGCTGTTTCCATGACAACAACTCTGTAACCATGGAAACAATTGTCTTTTTGTTTGTTTCCATAGCAACTGTCACCTACACAGTACAAACAAACATTCATTCTGTCCAATAAAAATGAATACAATAATTGAAAATAGTTCACTGGTAGGTATTTTGAAATTTTAAACGGTGTTTTTTTATAAAATAAATCACGTTTTTAAGGAAGAATTGATCGAATTACCCGAACTTTGAATCTCTCATCTTGAAAATTAATAAACTTCACAAAATCAAGTTTGCTGTTTCCATGACAACAACTCTGTAACCATGGAAACGATTGCCTTTTTGTTTGTTTCCATAGCAACTGTCACCTACACACTACAAACAAACATTCATTCTGTCCAATAAAAATGAATACAATAATTGAAAATAGTTCACTGGTAGGTATTTTGAAATTTTAGACGGTGTTTTTTTATAAAATAAATCACGTTTTTAAGGAAGAATTGATCGAATTACCCGAACTTTGAATCTCTCATCTTGAAAATTAATAAACTTCATAAAATCAAGTTTGCTGTTTCCATGACAACAACTCTGTAACCATGGAAACAATTGTCTTTTTGTTTGTTTCCATAGCAACTGTCACCTACACAGTACAAACAAACATTCATTCTGTCCAATAAAAATGAATACAATAATTGAAAATAGTTCACTGGTAGGTATTTTGAAATTTTAGACGGTGTTTTTTTTTATAAAATAAATCACGTTTTTAAGGAAGAATTGATCGAATTACCTGAACTTTGAATCTTTCATCTTTAAAATTAATAAAGTTCGCAAAATCAAGTTTGGAAATGATTGTCTTTTGTTTGTTTCCGTAGCAATTGTCGCCTACACAGTACAAACAAACATTCATCCTGTAGAATAAACATGAATACAGTTGAAAATAGTTCACTGGTAAGTATTTGAAATTTTAGACGGTGCTTTTTTTACAAAAAAAAAACACGTTTTTAAGGAAGAATTGATCGAATTACCCGAACTCCCCAAGCCCGACATTCACAACATAATAAAACGTCAAAATAAGGTGCACTCCCCGCAAAGTCGGTCGCCCGCGACAACTCCCAAACCTAAATCGGACGTTGTCAGTTTATTTTCCGTGAAGAACGCAAAGGGAAATGTCGGAAAACGGTCTATCGTCTCTGGCGATAGCCAGTCGATATCCGAGCTGTCGGACGATGTTTTCGATAAGGAAAAAACGGAAAGCGTCTTTAGCAGATCGGAGAAATCGTCGAAGTCGTACAAGGAAAAGATGAGGGACAGATTTAGGAATATCAAAGAACAGGCTGGGGTATCGTCGCAAAAGGCCAAGTCGAAATTTACGTTGCCGGTCGACAGGATCAGAAAAGAAAGTGACAATATAGATACCGAGGTAGAGTCGGCTAGGGGTAGGTTTAATTTGAATAGAGATAATGTGAAACATAAGGAAAAATACGATTTTTTTACTAAGGAAAACAAAGAGGTAAGTAAAAAAGAAATCCGTGGTAAATTCCAACCAGAGCTGGGCAGATCTATTTAAAAAAGATCGTTTTAAAGATCTAAGATCTTTTCCTCATTTGTTTTCGTTCGTTTTTGAAACGTTTCTGTAATTTTTTTATATAAAATAATGTTTTATTTTTGAAGAATAAAAAATAATGCTCTAGGTTGTTGTAGGAATAAGAGTTATTGTTTTTATATCTACATATTTGTAAAATATTTTCAAATTTTGACCTCAATTGTTGTAAGTAGTTCATTTTTGAAACGTTTCTGTGTTTTTTATACAAAATAATGTAGGTAGAAAGGTAGGTATATATTTTTAGAAGAATGAATAGTTTTGTACGAACAAGGATTTTTCTCTTTATGCCAGCCATACACGTAACGATATACTTGCACAAGTTTAGACTTGCACAAATATACAGTAACGTGTGTTGGAAGATTTTTGCGCAAATTCTAGACTTGTACAAGTCTTCAGAAAGTTTCAATTTTCGATTCCAGACTTGGGCAAGTTTACTTGAACGTGTGTGGCACCATTGCGCAGATGAACTCATTGACGTTCGTATGCACGTCTATTTGTTTTTTTTTTTGCGCCAAAATGAGTGACGAGACATGTGGAGTGCGAGAAAATTTGGAAGATTTTATAAATATCTAGAAATGAACTATGCTTCTGGCAAGTAAAGAACAAAGATTACCACAATAGAGATAAAAAAACAACCGCTTATAACAAATTAGTTGAAGTGTAATCATCGACAGAACCTTCAAATAAGTGTCTTCGTCCATACGCAGATAGTTGTTATGCCAGTCTTTGGGTGCAAATTTCAGTTCAGTCAATAAATTGATGTGTGAATAATGTTCTCTTTTCATTAACCAGTCTTTACACCATATAGTTCGGTGTCTTTTAAAGTCTTTTCAGATTTTTTGTAACACAAAACACAACTGCCTGCTCCACTGACTTTCTCATCAAAAATGATGTTGTTCAAGTATACTTGTGCCGTCTGTGCTCTCTACCGAATGATGTGTGTTTGCGCAAGTCTAAACTTGCGCAAGTATATCGTTACGTGTATGGCCGCCATTATACATAATAATATATAGGCCAGGGAAAATAGAATTTGACCTAGAAAAAATATTAACTGCAATTTTGTTTTACCATATCAAAGTTATAAGTAAATACGTTGGTAGAAACCAAAAACCTTGAGTTACCTCAAAAAACACCTATTTTTCGTTAGAAATTTCGAGCAAAAATGTTAACTGGATTTTTTTAGACTCTTTAGGTAAAAAAACTTCCCTTGCTAACATATATTAAGATATTAAACATTTTAAGAATATGGAAGTAACTTAGATCAACAAAGAGGGATAAAAATCGGATAATTTTCTATTTCGGCAAAAGCAAAAATAATAACTACGTTTTTATTGCAGATGATCATTCCCTTTTACAAATAGAATGTAACTTATACAAAATTAAACATTTATCTGAGCCGCATGTACGTCAGCTGTCACTTCTCATTGGTATAGACTAGGCAAAAATATTAACTGTTTTTTTTTGTTTAACTTTTTACAATATAACTATATTATTGAATCATATTTATACCGAAATTAAACATTTATTTACGGCGCATATAGGTCAACTGTCACTTGTCATTTCTTTAGGAAAGCAAAAATATTAACTGTTTTTTTTGTTTAACTTTTTACAATACATATAACTATATTAAATCACATAATATAGTGAAATTAAACATTTATTTACGGCACATGTAGGTCAACTGTCATTTTTTGTCATTTCAAAATATTTCCGTTACCAATTGTTGTTTAATTTCAAAAAATTTAACAAGACTTAGTATCCACTTACAAAGTTTAACAAAAATCAGCCAGTTAATAATTTTGCTCTCAAAGACAGCTTCAAATTTCTTTAAAATGCGATTTCCGGCGAAACAATATGTTTAATTTCAGAACTACTTGATTTTTAAGGTAATTATAAATAATAAAAATACAGTTAATATTTTTGCCCAACCAAATATTACGCAAAATGTCATTTTTACATCATTGGGATGCTTGCGCAAACCTAATCTGTTTAATTTATCAATCTCAACTTTATATACCTTACTTACTAATAAATGCAGCTTAAAATTCGCAGTTAATATTTATGCTTTATTACAAGAAAATGTATTTTTCTAAAAAACGCTCACACGCGTATATACAGTGTGTTTCACTTCAAGTGGAGACAATTCATTATTTTTTTACGGGTTGACCGATTTTCAAAAACTTTTTTTTAAAAATATAGTGCTCCGAAAGATCTACATTTTGACACTAATTTTTTTCAGATTCGTCTTTTCCATGACCTACTACGATCAAAATTATACCCCCAAAAACTGCAAAAATACATTAGGCATTTTTCTAGGAAAAAAATTAATAGCACAGTCAGATTGGCCATACCCAAAAACCCTATATACCAAGTTTCACGGTTATAACTTATACAGGGTGTTCACAAAATAGCTTCAAACATAGCAAAAATTCGTTTTTTCGGAGTACTTTGTACAAACACCGAGAGATATTTTAAAATTATTTCTTTGCAGTTTGATTAGGGCTCACATAAACTATCAATTCCCACGATTTCATGGCCCTGTCTTACACAGGGCGTTCGCATTAAAAATACAAAAATTTAAAAAAAAACGATTTTTCTCTTGGTGTTTTTTTTTTTTTAATTTTTTTTTACATTTTTTTCTACAATTTTAACTTATGCCTATTAAAAAACATAAACAATATTAAATTTTAGAAAGTATTTTCAATAAAAAGCACCCCATTTTTTATTTGAAAAAAATTAAAAATTGATTGGTATCCACGTATCCAGGGTGCCCTTTATTGAAAATACTTTCTAAAATTTAATATTGTTTATGTTTTTTAATAGGCATAAGTTAAAATTGTAGAAAAAAAATGTAAAAAAAAACACCAAGAGAAAAATCGATTTTTTCGATTTTTGTATTTTTAATGCAGGGCCATGAAATCGGGGGAATTGATAGCTTATGTGAGCCCTAATCGAACTGCAAAGAAATAATTTTAAAATATCTCTCGGTGTTTGTACAGATGAGTACTCCGAAAAACCGTATTTTTGCTATGTTTGAAGCTATTTTGTGAACGCCCTGTATAAGTTATGACCGTGAAACTTGGTATGTGGGGTTTTCGGGTATGGCCAATACGACTGTGCTATTCATTTTTTTTCCTAAAAAAATGCGTAATGTACTTTTGCAGTTTTTGGGGGTATAATTTTAATCGTAGTAGGTCATGGAAAAGACGAATCTGAAAAAAAATAGTGTCAAAATATAGATCTTTCGGAGCACTATATTTAAAAAAAAAGTTTTTGAAAATCGGTCAACTCTTAAAAAAATAATGAATTGTCTTGACTTGAAGTGAAACACACTGTATATTTTGTATAAAAAACAATTCTGGCGTTCATTTATTACCAATATTTTGTGATGGCATTATAAAAATTCGGTTATGAATTTTGTCTAGGTTTCGTTATTTTTTACCGTAATTTCCCTGGCCTAATAATCTACATATTATTTCTAAAATAGAAGTATTACGAATTCAGTTACTTACGTTACTAATAAGCTTTCATTTAAAGCAGTTTACCTCAGGAGATCTATAGGTCTCAGCTAAAGTGCAAATTGTCAGAATTCGCAAAAAATGACAAATAATATAAACATACTGATGTACATTTTACCTACAACTACAATAACCTATTTTGAGGTCAAATTTAAATGAATGCTTTATGTTAATTTGTATTTTATTTTCAATTATCTATTTCTCCAATTTCCGAATTTTATAACTTAAGTTATAAAATTATAAATTGCATAAATAATTGGTGAACACGATTTTACAAGAAAACTCTAATTCTCCATCAAAAAATCAAATTCAATATCAACTGATTGATTCGAGTAGTAACTTTACGTAACTAGTTACGTAAAATTTTACTTTACACAACTAGTTACGTAAAACTGGACGTATCATCATTTGCTCGGGTTTTGAAAGATGTCACTTTATACTATGTCAAAATTAGAAAAAGTATTTATAGACATCTATATCTATTAACTATATAATATCATGAATTTTTTCAAAGATCTTAGATCATTTAGAGGATCTTAGATTGTTTAGAAGATCTTAGATCGTTGAAAAGATTTTAGATTGATTGACCTTTTTTAAATAGATCATTTTTAGACGATCTTTGATCTAAGATCGTTTTTGCATGAAGAGATCTATTTTTAAACGATCTTAGATCTTTTTTTGACAAACGATCTGATCTATGATCTAGATCTTTTTTGGCGCGATCTTTCCCAGCTCTGATTTCAACTAAGCTAAATGAAAATAATCGCCATTCCATATCCCATAATATTCTTTTATAGTTAAGTATAGAAGAAAAAGAACAAAGTGAAGATCGTTTGTTTTATTTTACAAAAGCTGAAAGGCATCAACATGACGTAGAAATACAGGAAAAAGAAATAACGTATATACCGAACAAGTATAAAAACTAAATTATCATTTTGATATTTTCTTATACTTTTTTTTTTCAGTAAAAATATTGAAGTTTCGGATAAAATAGAAACTGACGAACCTAGATATCTTGAGATGGAAGGCATTTTTGTTGATTCCGAACTTAGAATTCCAAAGAGTCTATTAAATTTAGTCGAGCATAGAATATTGAATTGCGAAAACAAATCGTAAGTATTTTCTGGTAAAAATTTTTTCACAGCCACTTCGTTTTTGAGACAAATTGAATGACTTTTGACAAAGAAAACTTTTTGCCAATATTGAAAACAAATATTTTTTGGTTTAGTTTAGTTGGGAAAAGGGTCAAAACGTTATTAAAAACACTATTTCTTCGCCAACGTTTCGATTAATGTATAATCTTCATCAGGGCTCTAAAATACAATACAATCTGGTATATAAAATGAATATAAACTAAAAATAAGAATTTAAGAAGAAAGGTTTTCTGGCACATAAATAAATTTATAAATAAAAAGAAGACTTACCAGAAATAATATTGATGATTTTAAATTGTAAGTATATTAACGTTTTAACTGTCTAGTTTTTACTGCCTAGTTTGTTTCTGTTATGTAAATATTTAATAAAAAAATTATAATATAATATTTGTATATTCAAAGTCAGTGTCAAAAATATTAGGTATAGGTAAAGGTATAATTAATAACATGATGTTAAATGAGAAATGGGTATTTATTTGTTCAGAATGTTGAAATAAGTTGCATTAAGATTTTTAAACCTTTCTTCTTAAATTCTTATTTTTAGTTTATATTCATTTTATATACCAGATTGTATTGTATTTTAGAGCCCTGATGAAGATTATACATTAATCGAAACGTTGGCGAAGAAATAGTGTTTTCAATAACGTTTTGACCCTTTTCCCAACTAAACTAAACCAAAAAAAATATTTAATATTTGGGTCACCAACCTTTACTAATTATATTGAAAACAAACCTTCTCCGTAGGAAATGGTTTAAATGTGATGGCACTTTAGACAACACATCAAATCCAATCAAAAATCGTTCGATAAGACCGGACATCAACATCGACAAAAATGGTTCTATCCGATATTCCCGCCCGATTTTCGAAGAAGAATGTTCGGAAATTATCGTTACGCGAGAAAACACACTTAACCTCACGTTTTCCACGCTAAAATTCAAGCACCATCCCCTGTTTAGCACGGAACATGTTTTAGTTCAAAAACTCAAAGATCTCTACGATGATTACGTAGATTTTAACGAAAATAATAAATTGCAAAGGATAAAAAACCAGTTGGAGGCGCTTAGACTTGTTAAAAGTAACATTGAGAAGTTTAACGAGGATAGTAAGAAAAACAAAGACAATTATTTGAAAGAAATAAAACACTTGCGCGAATTATATTTTAAAGAAAGTAAAATTGAGCGGGAAAACTTGAAAAGCATTTTAAACGCTTGGAAAGTTATTAAAAAGTTGCGTAGCGACAAAAAATATTCAAATACCGCAACAAAATTGATAATAAACAAAGAAAAAGTTGATTTTGCAAGTGAAAAAGAGGGGTACGACAAATTTTTCGAAGAAACTTTAAAGGAAATAATAAACGAGAAGAAAAAACACTACAGATTAAAAATGAAAGCTTATAACAAAAAAATCGAGGCGGTAAAAGAAGAAACTAAGTCGGACAGTGACGATACATCGGAAAATGTTCCGAAGAAACCTAGCTACGACATAGACGAAGAAAAGATTACAAACGAACTGAAGAAAAAGTTTGAAGATTGTGTTAAGCCTCCCGGTGAGCCTATCATACATTTTTTATTAAGCGAAAATAATGAAGTTAGTAAAGAAAGTAATAGTCAAGAAATATCACGTCAAAATGCTGTATCGTCTACAAATATTGCACTAAAAGTTTATTGCAACAAAATGTTTATATGCAAATCGAAACAAGTAAGTTTAAAAGACACCTTCGAAATTGATTTTAAGGAGACTCTGTCGATCCAACTTACAGAAATTCCAAAATGTTTGACAGTAGATATAATCGAGTACCCTAAAGGTTTGCTAAAGAAAAAAATTGGCACGTTGGAGATAAATTTACCATCGGAAAGCATTTCAAACAAATCATACAATTTATATTTCGAAAATAAAGACATCGTGCACTATAAACACGAAGGAGTTGGTAGTGGAACAAATTTAGACGATATCGAAGATAAGAAATACACGTGTGGTATTTTAACCTACGAAATAGGTTGGAAAAAAGTCATAAATAAAGAAAAATCGAACGGTGTCGATTTCGAACTATTAGACGACATAATTGACAGATGCGGTGCAATAAATACAGAAAAACTCAAGGAATGGATGGAACAAGATGCACCAGACCCGCAAGATCCGAAAAATTCAGTTTTGTACGAATATTTTGCGGAAAATTATTTAAAACCGAAAGAAAATAAGAACGTGTTTAGATTGAGTCCATACATGAGTAGTTTGAATTTTTGCGATATCAAGGAAATTGAAGAGAATGTTAGAATTCAAATGTTGAGGTTGAGAGATCAAAATGAGGTAGAATTTGATGGTAAGTAAAAAAAATAAATACATATTGAAAATGATAGATAAAAGACGGAAAGTAGGTCATTTGTAAGGAGTACAATAAATTTACATTAATTCATTTTTAGTCGATAAATATTCAATTTTTTCATATTAATATCGCGATAAAATCAAAACAAATATCGACACATCAAATAAACGTGTACGATTGTGAATAAAATAGTGTACACACATCGGCGGAACTTTAATTGCAACCTCTGGTTATAGCTCACCTCATTGCTATAATATGCCTGAGTAGTTCTAACGTACCCCTCGGCTGTAATGAAAACATCGGTAGTGATCTATTATTTTTAGGTGTGGTTATACCAAATCGTATAAAAGAAATACCAGTTTCTTTGCTAAATGCTTACAAACGAAGAAAATCAACCGAAGAAAAAGGCGTATCTCTCGAAATTGAAGATTCTTCAGATAGGAGAAGTTTTGGCAAAAAATATTTAACAGAAGTTTATACAAAGATTTATCAGAAATGTAAAAATACCGACAATCATCTTACGTACGAAAGTGTGATAGACGAGAGGTATTTGATATATTTCGAGTAAGTAAAAAAATCTCGAAAACCGTCAGATATCATTGTATTTTTGTAACTTTGTCTTCCCGAAGATGTATGGTTAAAACGGCTGTTAAAAACTTGGTGAACTGGTTCAGATGGCAGCCACAAATGGCACAGCCTTTGCCAAAAATTGCACAATCCAACAAAGAGACGGAAATTGTGAATAACACCAGAATTGAACAGCCTCAAGTTATCATAAAAATATTGTCGGGGAAAAATATGCCGCATAGAAAAATTGGTACTTTTAATAGTGGGGAAAGTTCTGAAAATTTGGTGCAACCTTTTTTGGAAATTTCTTATGAAAATGTGTCTGTTAGGACTGGGAGTGCGGTTGGAACTAGTCCCATTTGGAACGAAACTGTTATATTGCCATTAGAGTAAGTAAAAAAATAATAAGATTTTTTCAATTCTTAGGATTTTTTTAGCAGTTTTTGTAGATTTTTTTTATATAAAATGTAAAAGAATCATTTTATGATCGTTATTTAATGAAAGTTTTTACACCTGTTGACATTAATTAATTAATTAACATTATTTAAATAATATATTTCATTGTTTTCACTTCCGGCCATATTAGGTGGCAGTAGCAAGAACTTTACATACAGAAAAGTGTAAGTGTACATTTGAACTACTCTAGGATTTGTCATTGTAAAGTCATACCTTAATAATTTTAGTTCACCTTAATAACTTTAGTTCACAATGCCACCAATAGGTGGCATTGTGAGGTTCAATTGTGTCAACTTGACACAACCGCCGCTCCTTTGTATATTTGTTTTTTTTTTAAACTTCAGCTGTCAACATACAGACTACTTGAATCCCAGTTCGTTAACCGGGACAATCCACGTGGATATATTCGACGAAAGCGATTTTGAGGTTAGAAAATTCGACAACCGCAAACAGTGCAACTGGCTGGGCGAACTCGACATACCGCTTTCCGCCATTACGTCCTCGAACAATTTGGTAAGAATTGCCGAGGTAGATTTTTCGAACGTACGAGTAATTTTGGCCATTTTCCAGTTGAACGCATCGTTCAAAGTGAAATCGCCGCCGCTGTTGTTGGGCTACGAAACCGAAATTCAAAGACACTTGACAAAATCGCAGAAAACATCGAACAATTTGCATTGTTTCCGTACTTACGTCGATTTGGAAATTTCCTTGAAGCCGAACGTGTCGAAGTTGTGGCCTAACATGGGGCAACTGCCGACAAACGAAATACCCTACATTTACGATCATATATTAAGATGGAACGAGCTTTACAACGCAAATTTTCCAAGTAGAAAATTTAGTGCATTGGTTCTCGATACAAACGGAAAATCTAATTGTGTTACTAAATATATAAGGCCGTTAGAACCACCTCAGTTAGCAAACGAAGATTTCGTAATAACGCCCGAAATGTGCAGTAGATATATTTCCATGATACCAATTTATGAAAGTAGCGAGTTCCATAGTAATATTTGGTTGACCTCTGACGTAAGTACCAAGCAATGTATCTAAAGAAGAAATTAATGGTTTTTTTTTTCAGCAATTGGTAAACTTGACGATCGGTACTCATATCGACCACGCGGTAGCTCTAACATGCTATTTTTTAGCGCTAAAAATAGACGCCTGGTTACTATTGGGTTACGGGTCAAATGTGGGATCTACTGCATATGTTTTGATACGGGAATATGTACAGGATTCAGAAATTCCACTGTATTATATCTGCGATGTGGTTGCGGCGGAAAAATATAATATTCTGGACACTTTTTGCCCTTTACGAAGGGTCTACTGCCTTATTTCGGGGGAAAATGTAAGAACCTACATGTTTCTACACGTACAGACATGAACACCATATCATTTTTTCAGAAATCTCAGTTTTACATTTGGTACATTTGAACTACTACTAATTTGATCTTGTGAATTCATCACTAGAGTAGTTCAAATGTACCGATAAGAAAACCGACAATTTTAACAAGCTTCTTATACAGGTGTGGGCAAATACACAACGAACCGACAACATGACATTAACTCGATTCGACTTGAGCAGAAAATCAGATTGGACGCCACTTTTCGACGACAATATCGGCGCTCCGACAAATTTTGCAAACACAAAGATCAGCTATAAACTTAGGCAAGATACCGAGGCACTAGAGCTGTACTTGGAGCAAAAAATTAGGAAGAAGTTTTCGAAATTGAGGCGACTGGACAGGACCACGTGGAATTACGAAATATCCAACTTGTTTAAGACTTATTTGAGAGCGTTCGAGGTGGACGCCACCCATAATAAGAGCAACGTCGAGTTTATAAACGATGTAAATAAGTCGCTGGAGAATTATAATGTAAGTTTAAGGTATTTTGAAAAATCGACATTTTGAGTTTTTTTTTTTGTGCAATTGTCAGGAAACCATCTCTGAAACTCAAAGGTGTCACCTCTCATTAGAGATATGAACTGAAGTTATTGAAGCCAACCGAAAATATGCATGCAAATACTAGAATAGTTCAAATGTCCATTCTTGGAGAAAAGTTTAATTTGTGAAGCAAACTTTAGAGGTAGTTTTCTGTCAGTAAACGGCTATATTTCGACAATAGGTCGTAGCTAATATTCTATTCTTTGCAGGCGAATGGTACTATATTTAATACTTGCTACATAAGCATATCTTACCTCATGAAAAAAATAAAGTCCCTAAATCTGCACATTCAACAAGAAGGCTTTGATGAATTCGCATTGTCTGTTTTTATACAGTCGTATCCAGGACAAATTTATTCAGTTTGGGTATTTATAGGATCTGTTGGAAGTTAATTTATTTTATTATTAAAAAAATATACAAGAAGTCTTAAAAACAATATTGGTACGTTTGAACTACCTCAACTATCCTTCATTATTTATCGACAGCCAAGTGTCAAATGGTAAAATAAAACGAAGTGTTTAATAAAGACTTTTATTCAAGTGACAATTTCATGTGTACACAGCGCTCGCCAAGTTCATGCGGTGCGAAGCCGTTGATTGAAATTTACTTTTTGTTTCGATGCCTCCGAATGCCCCTATATATAAAAAAAAAACCTCCGTCCCACATAAACCTGGCATCGGTCTCCGAAAACGTAATATCAAAGAAAAATGGGGACGATACGGTCAACTGTCAACACACACGGGAGGGGGGCGGGGGCGGGGGGTACGTAGGAAGGTAAGCAACACTTAGTATAAAACCTTACGATAAACTTAACCGAATCAATAATAAAAAAATTAAAAAATGTTGCCAACGATATTTCTTTTTCTTTTATATAATTTAACTTAAGGCGATATTGGTTGTTTTTTACAAGACGGGGCCCCGGTTAGTACTCGTCCTCGTCGCCGGCGCCTCCTTCGATCTCGTCTGGCGGCGCGAAGCCCTCCTATAACAGGATTACTTGATTAGTTCAAATGTCACAAACTCGGCACGTTTCAACTACCCGGTTAGTTTGAAAGACACGAATTCGGTACGCTTGAACTACCCGGTTAGTTCAAATGACGAAAATTTTGCATGTTTGAACTACCTTCTTAGTTCAAACGCAACACCAACCGCAAATCCGACAAACAGACTACTAACCTCTGTAGCATATAATACGTCTAGGATTTTCTGTATGATGGGGTTGCCGTCCTCGCTCCCTTGGCACATAACCTCGATTTCTCTCAGCTTGCCGAAGTAAAAGTCCCGCTCCTTTTCCAAGCCTTCTATGGTGATCTAGTCGAGAGAAAGAGAGAAAAAAAATGTTATACGATATTTTTTTGCGCCGAAATCTGTGCGGTACCTTGCACTCCGAAACTTGATTGAGCAGATCCTCAATCTTTCCCGTCAGGTCGCCGGCATTTCTGCTGGGCGCCGGCCTTGAGGCCGTAGGTTTCACCGTGTTTACTTTGGGCACTAGACGGCGGGGGAAAAACGAAAATATAAATAGGGGCAAACTCGGAAGTCCGGCCCAGAATACGAGACAAAAAAAGTGCAGCACGATGCGGAAAAGCTTTCAAGCGTTAGGGGCATGCGATACATGCGAAATTAAATAAAAGAAAGTGGGGTTATGTCGGGGGCGGGGGATATAGACCATTTAAATCAACCGTCACTTGGACCAGGTGGTATAACCTCAAAATCTGCTGAGGGACAAACCTGGACCGACACTATATTCTTAAAGTGTTTAAAAGGGGCCTAAAGAAAATGTTAATCGAGCAGGTCTATTATTCTGTCAATGAGTTTTTATTGTAATGTGTGTCTTGTAGGTATACTTGTCTTTGTCTTGACCTTTTCTTGGTTACTGTACTGTATTTGCATTTTAACTTAAGAAATAAAGTAAAGTATTATTATTATTAAAGACCCGAGCATGACGTCATATTTCTTTGTTGTTTGCGGACTGGGGTGGCGCCACTCGACGAAAAAAAAAAAGGCGACTTATTGGTATTCTGTGGTTATTGGTGTGTCAGTTTGTGACGTTTAAAATGTCCCAAATTTTAAATATCCAGCTTTATTACGATTTACCTTCTTTTTACGGTAACGAATTGTCTTTGCGTCCAGTATTTGGCAGTTTTATCCTATTAACACACCTTTTTCGGTAGATTTGTTTGTGATAACATGAAATTTCCATGCACGTGAAGAAAATGGTATGCACAGACCATTAGGTGAATTGCAGAAGAATAAACACTATTTTGGAATTATGGGATGATCTGATCAACCAACTGAAGAAGCAAAAATTCTAGATATTATTTTCGAAGAGTATATTTTGCAACCTATGCATGAATAAAAATAGAAAAAATTGTTTATAGCTCCAAAGCGAATCAATGGTCCACTATACAGGATGATTTTTTAGGTCTACCACCGCGATTTTCTCGCTCATTTTGTGGCCTACAAAAAAAAACGTAAGAAACAAAAATGTGGCAATTTTGGACAGCTAAGAGGTGCTGCAAAAGAAATCGGCATCCATGGCCAACTTGTCGCGCAATATTAAAAAAACTAAAACTATTAATGGCCGTGGAATGTTTATTTTAAGAGTTTATTTTAAGAGATAGAGAAAAACTTTTATATCGAAAATTGATGGCACTAAAAAGCTTTATGGAAAAGGGTACTCAGATAGTTTCAGAAAATTACACAGAGTCTTCGGCTCTCTTGAGGCTATTATTATTAATTTTTTTTTGTTTATTTCTTATTAAGCGATTTTCTCGCTTATTTTGGGCCGCACAGAAAATATGTAAGAAATTAAATATGGCAATTTTGGTCAGCGAGGCGACATTAAAAAAGGAATGGGCCTCCATACCCAACTTTTCGCGGTGTACTAAAAAAACCTAAAATCGACAAAAATTTTCATGCTCTCAAGAGAGCCGAAGACCCTGTGTAATTTGCTGAAACTATCTGAGCACTTGGGTGGATAAAGCTTCTCAGTGCCATCAATTTTCAATATAAAAGTTTTCCTCTGTCTCTTAAAATAAACATTCCATGGCCATTAATACTTTTGCTCAATTTGAGCTTTTTTTAATATTGCGCGACAAGTTGGCCATGGATGCCGATTTCTTTTGCAGCACCACTTAGCTGTCCAAAATTGCCACATTTTTGTTTCTTACGTTTTTTTTTGTAGGCCGCAATATGAGCGAGAAAATCGCGGTTGTCAAATTAGAGAGACTTAACAAACAGATATTTTATTTCATTTTGGATATTAAATTCGTTGTGATAGACACATTTGCATGTTTTTATTTTATAAACGATTCTGCAACAATGGTGTTTTAACATTAAACCATCATGTAAATTTGTTTCGTCATGTGGCGCCAGTGGCGATCGCTTGAAACAGCGCTATGCACAGGTCTTTAATATAGTGTTGGTCCAGTTCAGAGTTATAATAACAAATAACATAAATGCCTAGAATACCTAAAAAATTGCTTCAATGGATTTGTTATAAAGTGTTTTCGAAAAAAAAAAAAAAAAAACAAGTCAAATTAGCACAATGCTATTATCCCCTCAAACTACAGATCAGAGATCCGATTTTTAGCACAAATTCATCGCATTTCCTATTCCCCCTTTATGGACCGGGAGATTTTTGGACGTGATTTTACTCAGTATGCCTTGCAAAGGGCATTATGTGGCACATATTCTCACAATAATAAGGTATGAATCAGAGAGTCATCCTGGGTTCTTCATGTGAAAAACTGAGTTTTCAATTATTCGGAAAATATGCATTTTGATATGATTTTATACAGGCTGCCATGTGTTTTATAATGTACTTCAAATTAGAAAATTCCTCGGAAATCCATAGGCATACCGTTAGGGTGGGTCCAAAGGGCTATTATTGCCACGTGATCTTGTATTTTAATAATTCATTTTTCCACGTTTCTGAACAGGCTGCCAATGAGAAGTATGCAAGTTCTTATTATGAAAATGCTGAAAAAAGGATGGCATACCTTTCGCGCATGTCCAAGTACACTTTACATTGAATAATTCGTTTAAATGATTAAATAACATTCAATTTAAACAGTACTTGGACATGCCATCCTTTTTTCAGCATTTTCATAATAAGAACTTGCATACTTCTCATTGGCAGCCTGTTCAGAAACGTGGAAAAATTAATTATTAAAATACAAGATCACGTGGCAATAATAGCCCTTTGGACCCACCCTAACGGTATGCCTATGGATTTCCGAGGAATTTTCTAATTTGAAGTACATTATAAAACACATGGCAGCCTGTATAAAATCATATCAAAACGCATATTTTTCGAATAATTGAAAACTCAGTTTTTCACATGAAGAACCCAGGATGACTCTCTGATTCATACCTTACTATTGTGAGAATATGTGCCACAGAATGCCCTTCGCAAGGCATACTGAGTAAAATCGGCAGAACGACGACTGTCAAGTGACGTCACACTTAAATGGTCTACAGAGAGGGAGCGTTATGTACATTCGTGATGGACTTTTTCTGTTAGTATTCGGCGAACGTTTGCAGACTTGGTTAGTGGTTGGCGGGGCAGGGCGGCCTTCCGTATTTCGATCGCCGAATCGCCGCGGAAACGCGGAAGGCCGCCCGCCCCCGCCTGTCTGAAACGAAAAGCGCCACCCGCAGACGAGTCGGTGCACGTACTGGCTCGGCCGATCGGCCTGGCCTTGGCCGGCGACGGCGGCTGCTGCTGCTGGGCGACGGCCGGCGCCCTCCTGACCATGCCGGAGCCGCGCGGCGCGCTCGCGCCCCCGTTGCCGAGCTGCAGCCCGTCGCGCATCGACAGCGCGTCGTACTCCTGCCCCTTGTAGTTGGCGTCGAAGAACTTCTTGAACCACTGCAGGAACTCAAAGTTGTCCTGGAACTTGCCCTTGACCAGGCGGTCGATCGGCACGATCTGCGGGGTAACGGGGGACATTGGGTGGGGGCCGACTGACGACGAGACCGATGCTAGGGTGGGGTGGGGGGGGGGGGAAAGATATATGCGAGAGGGTGTGCGTGAGAAAAAAAAGGTGGTGAATAAAGAGGTGAGAAAGTGTCGAATTTTACTCGAGGGTTAATGCAATGTTGGAAACGTCGCCTACGCCTGCCTTTTAGAAAGCATTTATATACAGGGTGATTCAGTTTTAACCTGCAACACTTCAACAGGTGATAGAAAACCAAAAAATAACCGCACTTTCTTCTATAAACTATATCATTTTGAGGCCTTATAAAAAAGTTACAGGGTGTTAAAGTTGCAAGAAATATGTGGAATTTATTGAATATTTTACAAACTAGTTGAGATATTTAAGTCATATTTTGTACACGTTATAACGGCATGGGTTAGCATAAAACTTGTTAATATCAACCATCTTGAACAACCAGTGGCGTAGAAATTGGTAATTGGTATAATTTATTTTAGAAAAAAATAGAACCAGCTTATATAGCAATAAAATGTATTCAAATTCTTATGTCAATTTTTATTGTAAACAAAAACGTTCTCTTAGCATTTTTTCATGTGTCATGGTTTCATAGCAAATTTGATTTTTTCGTATTATTTCGGGGTACTTCTGAAAAATTAACTTATAACTTTTCTCCATAAGTAACACTCAAAGTAGAAAAAATGTGTTTTTTACTTTAAATACAGTAACTTTTCCCAATAAACTTACCCATTCAAGGTTTTACTTTTCAAGATACAGAGCGTAACATTAATTGTATCTTCCTTAAATGTTTTAGACCCTGTATCTTCAAAAGTATAGCCTTAAATAGGTGAGTTTATTGGAAAAAGTTACTTTATTTCAGGTAGCAAACACATTATTTCTACTTTAAGGCCAATGTACAGCACGTGCGTGGTGATTCAATATTTTGACCCATAAAATGGCTTCTTTCGATCTGTAGCGAGCAACACGCATAATTTTAAATTTTTGCCAATACAAATTTTAATCTAAGTAATTACTCACATTTTGAGACAAAAATTATTTAGAAATATTTATCACAATGGCAGTTATTAGCATTTCCGCAATAAGCCTAATAACTGCCATTGTGATAAATATTTCTAAATAATTTTTGTCTCAAAATGTGAGTAATTACTTCGATTAAAATTTGTATTGACAAAAATTTAAAATTATGCGTGTTGCTCGCTACAGATCGAAAAAAGCCATTTTATGGGTCAAAATGCTGAATCACCGTGGTGTACATTCAGTCTTAAGTGTTACTTATGGAGCAAATTTTTTAGATAATTTTTCAGAAGTACCCCGAAATATTACGAAAAAATCAAATTTGCTATGAAACCATGACACATATGAAAAAATGCTAAGAGAACGTTTTGGTTTACAATAATGCTATACAGGGTGGTTCTATTATTTTTTCTAAAATAAATTATACTAATTACCCATTTCTACGCCACTGGTTGTTCAAGATGTTTGATATTAACAGGTTCTATGCTAACCCATGCCGTTATAACGTGTACCAAATATGACTTAAATATCTCAACTAGTTTGTAAAATATTCAATAAATTCCACATATTTCTTGCAACTTTAACACTGTAACTTTTTTATAAGGCCTTAAAATGATATAGTTTATAGAAGTGCGGTTATTTTTTGGTTTTCTACCACCTGTTGAAGTGTTGCAGATTAAAACTGAATCACCCTGTATTTTTTATTTCTTTAATATACAGCGACCCGCAGAAAGTTGGACGCAAAAATTTAATATTTTTAAACACTGATTTCGATTAATTTAAATTCCTAGCTGCTAATCGAACAAAGTTAAAGTTTAGTAGCAAATTTATGTGTGTGTTATCCGATGATAAGTTGCGCTTGCGGTATTTTGTTTTTTTGTAATACACAGGGTGGTCGAAAAATAGGTAAATTTCTTCTTCTAAGTGGCTGCGACTTTAAATCTGACATCCACCTTTGATTCCAAACAACTTTTTTAAGTAACTTTTTACCGTATTTTAAAAAATAAGGGTACCTACTTTAATAGAGTTATTTTGACATTTGACAACTTTTATCAAGAATAAAATTTTCTGAGAAATTAATAATAAAAAAGTTTTCCATTTGTGTCCAACTTTCTGCCAGTCACTGTATTTGCCTATCTATAGATAGGCAAAACCAAAGCTTCTAAGATTTCATTCGAACATAGACTTCATTGCATTAACTCTCCTAAATGATTTTACAATCTTGAAATCGCACACACTCATATTGACTTTCGGAACTGTACAGTATAAAGTTCATAACAATGTCTGGTCACCATAAAAATAAAAATAAAAAAATGGGAAGGAAGTAATCTGTACTGCCATGCCATGAATTGAATACATTCCCCATTCCGCTATGTCCTATGGCCTATACGCAACCTAACCTAGAAAATGTAAGGGTGCTACCGCATTCCCAAGCCGCAGACCGCTTGCAAGAACTCCGAGATATTACTAGAGACAGACGGGACCGTACTGAGGTGTTAGTTAATAATAATAAAAAAAATCTACAACCTTAGGTCACACCAAGTTTGATAGATATTAAAATGTAAAAACCAGCTAGTTTTGGTTTAAAAGACATTCTAGCTTTATTGATAAAACCTGAGATAATTTGGATAGATTCGATAAAAAAAAAATCGCTAGTTCTGTTGTGGTACATTTGAACTACTCTTGGTTTTCGAGATGTAAAAGGCCATTTTTCTACAACCTGGCTTTGAAAATAACGTCTTCAAACTTCTCCATCATATCTGAAACTATACAGGGTGTAACGGAATTGAGGCCAATTCTGATACAGCATGTTCTAGAGTTAAGAATAATTCCACTTTTTCGTAATATTTTTTCTATGTTTGATGATATTATAGGGCAGTGATATTTCCCAAACAGTCAACTCCTCCATCTACGCCAGTGGAGAGAGCAGGATTTTCAAACTTTAATGTAAAATCCCCTTCAAAGATTTTGCTACTGTCATAAAAAAAAACACTTTTTTTGGATATATCAATACCCTGTATCATGGAAAGCACAGTCCACAGGGGAAAAAGTATATGAAGAAGTGCAATTATTTTTAACTCTGGAAAACACTGTATCAATATTCTGTTACATCCTGTTACGTATCGACACTATATTAAAGACACGTGCATGACCTCATATTTAGGGTGGCATTTAGGTAGTTATAGGTATGTCAGTTTAGAATGTCGTATATTTTAAATTTAAATATCCAGCTTTATTACCATTTACGAATTCTTTTTGTCATATTAGCAGAGTTTTTTAGGTAGATTTGTTTGTGAAAACAATAAATTTTCATGCACATGACAAAAATCATATACACAGACAATCACGTGAATTGCAGAAGAATAAACACTATTTTGGGATTATGGGATAATCTGTTCAACCATTCAACCAGTTGAAGAAGCGAGAATAATTCTAGATATTATATTTTGGAAGAGTAATTTGTAACATATGCAAGAATGAAAATAGAAAAATTTGTTTAAAGCCCCAAAATGAACCGATGGTCCACTTTATTAAGAAGAAACTGAAAAATCGAATGCGTTCTATAGTTACAACTAGCCATGAAGTTCATTTCAAACCAAAAGGTACCAAGTACTCTTTCTTGCTTTTTAGACTCGTTTTTCTTAAGAAAATGTATGAAAATATGCCATGTGAACTTGTCAAATTAAAGGGACATAACAAACAAGCATTTTATTTTATTCTGGATATTAAATGGGTTGTAACAGACGCATTTGCATGTTTTTATTTCATAAAAGATTCTGCAACAATGGTGTTTTTAACCACCCTGTCGATTGCACAGGTTTTTAATATAATGTCGGTCCAGGTATAAGCTATTCGGAAACAATTTTTTTACATTTTCGACTTGGCGACAAAATAATTATTTTGGAACAAAATTAATTATTTTAGAATTTTTTTGCATTCTGTTTTTTTTGCAATTAAAGCTTAGTATCGGTCCCAACTGTCCTAATCAAAACTATTTACAAAGATAATCTATCCGCTGATAAGATTCCAGCCAGATTTTTTTTAAACAAAACTACTTCCCATGAAAGTAGGTAAGATAATATATGTTAAAATATGAGCAATAAACAATAATTCATATTATACATCAAATGATAAACTATTTTAATTTTGTTAGCTTATGCTCTTGCGAAATAAATAATTTCCATCGATTCCGACAAAACGATTTTTCTCAAAAGTAATATGAACCTTTCTTCCGCCGATTAGGTCGTGTGTACCAAATTTGAAGCAATAACATCGAACCGTTAAAAATTTATCGCAAAAAATGGGGGACCATCGTTAAAATTTTATCAGCGGTTAGATTACCCCTGCCGTCTAAGGATCGGTGGGTACCCTGCCTGGCGGGCTGTTTCGCCGCCGCCGCCTGGGCGGGGGGCGCCTCGCCGTGCTGCCCCGAACCCAGCGCCGCGCCCCCCCTCGCCTCGAGCCCGTCGTACGCCCGGCCGTCGTAGTTGGCGTCGAAGAACTTTTTGAACCACTGCAGGAACTCAAAGTTGTCCTGGAACCGGCCCTTGATGAGCTTGTCGACGGGTATTATCTGGGCACACACGCGCGCGGTGACTGTCGGGAACGTGCCGCGGTTCATTAGAGAGCTCACCTTGTCCACCGACATCTTCTTGAAGCTGGCCTGCAAGATCTTGAAGTTCTGTATGTACTCGTGCTCCAGGTTCGTCCGGAACTTGACGCGCTTCAGCTGGACGCTGCCGGGGAACAGCATGTCCATGAACTGGCAGTAGGCCGCGCCCGAGCAGAGCTCCTCGATCTTGGCCAGGCCGCTCTGGAGACACTCGTTGACCCAGGCGAGCATGTCGTGCCGAGAGAGGTTCTCCGACGTCACGTTGGTGGAGTACACGTTGACGGCCATCTTGAGCGCGCTTCCTTTTTTTCAGTTGCTATTTACTACTGGCGCTGGAAGAGAGGGACGGAACGTTTGAACTACTCTTGCCGGACCCGGACCGTTAACTTTGGTCTCGCTATCAGAATTTCCCCTTCATAGCAGTAGGACACCTTGTATTTTTAACTGACTTCAAAAAAGGAGGAGGTTATTAACTCGGTTGTATTTTTTTTTGTTTGTTACCTCATAACTCAATCATTTATAAACCGATTTGGACAATTCTTTTTCATTTGAAAGGGTACACCTACAGAATGGTCCCGTTTAAATTTGAAGAAAAAACTCTACCCCTAAGGGTGGACAAATAGGGGATGAAATTTTATATTCAACCGATTTCGATGATTCTTTTTTTTTTATTAGAAAGGGAGTATCTTAGAGGTGGCCCCATTTAAATTTGAAGAAAAAATTCCACCACTAAGCAATGGCAATGCTAAATGTGTCATAATGACACCGTCGTAGATTAAAAAATTACTAATTCACTAAAAAATAAGAAATAAAAAATTTTACAAAAAATTTAAAACCGACTTCAAAAATTTGCCCATATGCACACTCCACTAAAAACAAAAAATAACAACGACTTCACAAATTGGCCCGTATGCACATTTCAACTAAAATTTTAGAAATATTTTTCTCTTTCTAAATTAAGTTATCTTTGGAGTCGGTGACAGTAAGTTATGATGTATGTAGGATATGATGTATTCATATCTAAATAGATTTAAATTCCTTGCCTTGACTGTCACCAAATCCAAAGATAACTCGATTTAGAAAGAGAAAAATATTTCTAAAATTTTAGTTGAAATGTGCATACGAGCAAATTTGTGAAGTCGGTGATATTTTTCGTTAATTTTTTTTTAAATTTTTAGTGGAGTGTGCATATGGGTAAATTTTTGAAGTCGCTTTTAATTTTAATCAACATAGGTACTTAATCCCGTATGTCCCGAAATAATTTAGACATTAGTCACAGATGTTCATGGTAATATCTTGGCTTTCGAATTTTAGATGAAGCGTTACAATGTTAATGATTATAATAATGCAAACGTTACCAAAGTACTTTAGCTGTTTTAGGAAATGTCAATGTAAACTGGACGTTGAATAAAAATTCACTCCTTACTTGGCATACAGAGTGTAGGTGTACAATTAACAATTATTACTGTTTATTGGAGATTCTGGAGAAATAAAAGTTTATTATAAAAAAGCGAGAATTAAGAACTTCCAATTTTACAACCCCAAAGTTTAATACTTAGGTATTTAAAATGTCGACTTGACTGAATTGAATCTTAGGACATGACAAATGTATAGGTACTGTCATTATTGATCATAAGCAATAAACATGAACTACCAATCAGATTTGGAATTGTCAGATTGATTTTCAGCCTTGTTCACCATGTAACACAATTAATTTTCTTAACAGTTTATGATTCAGAAACAACATAAATAAAAGAAACCAAACTGAATAATTCACAATATCCCGAGACAATCACGATGTAGTATGTTTGTTCAACTGGTTGGCATCAATCATTAATAAATAATGATAGGTAAGTAGTGCAATTTATTTATAAGTACATATTTCCTCTAGTAGTCATAATTATCAGATTCATACACTGGAAAATTTATCATTATTTTATTAAATAACACAACTTATAACTGTGCTCAAAACTTGTCAAGACACTCCTATACGTACAGGGTGATTCGAGAATTAAGGAATGCCAGTAGAGCCTAAATTTTAGGCACATGTGATATTTGAAACTGATAAAATTGACAATCATGTGTTAGGTATTTGTCACGTGAAGAAAAAAATACCAAATGGACCGTTGTCAAAAAATTCGTTTTCTTGAAATAGGGTTTTGACCAAATGTCCATTTGGTATTGATGTGTAACATTTGAAAGTGGTAGGTGAAAATTGTTGGAAAACAGGTATTTTGGGGCACATTTTGCCAATTTCAACGAAACCGATTGATTTTATCTATATGAAATAAAAGTACACTTTTGGTGCAAAATGAAAAGATCCATTAAAATGATGGACCTGCAAGACCAAAAAGATGCCGAATTTCAGATCGGCAGCTCGATTATTTTGGGAGATTTAGCCATAATTCAATTTCAAAAAATTAACTTCAACGCCTATCTTAGTAACCACCGAGATCTGACCGGTAGTTGTTTAGCTCAATCGTAATATTTTGGCACAAAATATATGAAGTTGCTCTACGTACCATTATTAACAGGACACCCTGTATAGGCAGTTTATATAAAATCAGATAATTTTAGCTTTAGCTTATTAAACACAAAATACCGACTTTAAATACCCAAAAAATAAAACTAAACTTATTTAACTAAAGAACTAAAGTAGATGTTCACAGAAGCTTGTGGTGACAAAATTTTCTCTTCTTGAGACTTAAAAAAATAAACTGAAATATACTCGATATGGGAGATTGTAGTTTTTGACAAAAATAATAAAAAAGTATAGAAAAAATTATGTACAAAACGCACAAAAAGCTCTGATATCTACCTATAGGATATGTAGGGTAGGTATAGGTATAGGTACTATAATAACTATTAATAAAGTAGTACCTAAACAAACTTCAAATTAATGAAGACAACCTATAAAAATAAAAAATTCCAGAAATATTTCAAACATCTCCACTCGGTAATAAGGTCAATCTCCTCGATTTCCAAGAGTATGTAACGTCTAATATCTATAAATCACGTCGTAAAAACAGGAAAAGCACCGAATTCCGGTTCTCAAAGAACGATGTGCCGTTAAAAAGTTTCTCCCGTACAACCTACCGCCGAGTTTCTAAAAATAAAACCCAATCCAAGCGGCAAATGTTCACTTACGTTCCACAATTTATCCGAAAACACTTGAAATTTTGCTGCAGAACTTTCAAAAAAAATCCATTTCTGGTACGAATTTCGTTTGGAGAAAAAAAACCGTGTCAGCCAGCCATAGCCATGACGTTTGTCGAATGTCATCGGGGAGGGTGCCATACCGGATGTGGTTCGTTTTTTCTCGCGAAAATTCCCCAAAAAACTCGTACATTTTCGTAACCCCGATATTTACCTGTTAATAATTAAGCATCTGGGCCGCCGGAACCGAGTTTTTTCCTCAATTTAACGACAAATTCACCGGCCAACCGGCCATCTAAAATACCGCCGTTCCGCCTTAACAATTTACAACTGACAGAAAACAAACTTCCCTAAGTAGGACCACGTTAAATTATTCACCGTCGAATTCGCTAAATCACATCATATTACTCGCCTATTAAACAAAATTTTGCAATTTCCACATCAAAAATCCTGATAAGATAACAAATTTTGAACAATTCACGATTTTCTTATGCAATTTTAAAAATCTAGTAACTTACGTTGCGCTGGATTGTTACCTTGCATTTCGGAGTTAAGTCGGCCGTAATCTGTCACAACCTAACAATTTATGTTTTGTGATTTGTCACAAAACAACAAATCAGAAACTTAACTAGATTTTGAACGATTTAACAATTTGACCTAAAGAGGATAGATGAACGGCTCAGAAAAATATGATATGAACGCTAAAAAAACTGTCACCACAGTAAAAGCGACATATCCGTCCTAACGAAGAGGTGGCGTAGTCCCCATAGTGGCTAAATTGCTCTCAGAGCAGAGACCATAAAAAGAAGTGAAGAAGAAGAAGCGAACGTAAATATAACCTCAACTCTAATGGAATTTTATTAAATTATTTTTTTTTGCAAAATGAGCCGGATGGAACCGCCTCCGATCCTGCCAGACCTCGAAGAAGAACTAAAAAAATACTTACTATGCCCCGAAAGTTTGCCGATACACCAATACGAAAGAAATCAGGAATTTTGGCCCCGCAAACCGAACCCCTTAGAATTATTAGATTTCGACGGTTGCCCCCTAGCCACAACGCTAAAAGTAGCTAACTACTAGTAAAAGTCTGTTTTTTAAATGATTTTTGTCGTAGGTTCAACGAGACCCCGATACGGGACAGATAATAGGTTTCCGAGAAGTTCCCGTCGATGCGGCAGGAGCGACTGGTAAAAACTCGATGTCCCTAAACAGGGCCCCGGCACCACCGACTGAATCGGTCAAGGGCAGCGCCTCGTATATACCTTTTTGGCCCGGCGGGTTTCCCGAACCAAGGGCAGAATCTAAAAATATCGAGATTGAAAATTCAGGTAACTAAAAATTAAGGAAAAAGTATGTTTGGTATTTATTATTTATTTATTATTATATATTATTTTTCATTATTTTTCCTTATTAGAACTGTTAACGATACCGCCAGGATTCGATAGAGGCCTAGTTTTTGCCGACGATGGTCAAACCTTGCTAAAAGACGGCGAAAAAGCCAACAATCAATTTAACATTTCGAAAAACGTCATTAACTTATTAGACGTTATCAGACAAGAACAAGACTTGCTTGGCGTCTTTGATAATAAAGAAGAACAACATAAAAACGATAGTGAAAACCCCGTAAAATTTACGACTTCGCCCGAAGAAGACGAGGTTATTCCTAAAGATGTTCCAGTGTTGAATTTGAGTTCGTTGCCACCACCGACAGCTTTAAAGGGAACAGAGTGGGCTATTTTATTGGATACGACCAAACCGACGAGAGATTTTCGAGAATTAGTCCCCGAGATGGCTTTGGAATTTGAATTTGAACTGGACGCGTTTCAGAAACTTGCGATTCTACAGTTGGAGAAACATAACCACGTTTTTGTTGCTGCGCACACCTCGGCGGGTATGTCAAATGCTATAAAATTGTCAAAGTTGTTATTGACATCAAAATTTGTTTTTTTCGTCTATGACTGTCGACTTTTAGGCAAAACCGTCGTAGCTGAATATGCTATAGCCCTTTCTCAAAAACATATGACCAGAACGATTTATACGTCCCCGATCAAAGCATTGTCCAATCAAAAATACAGGGACTTCAAAAAAAAGTTCAACGATGTAGGTTTGATCACCGGCGATTTTCAAATTAATCAAACGGCCTCGTGCCTTATCATGACCACAGAAATATTAAGGACGATGCTTTATTGCGGTAGCGACATTGCCAGGGACCTGGAATACGTGATTTTTGACGAGGTAAGCCAGCGAAAAATAGTCAGCGTTGCGAGTAGTTCAAATGCACTTCTTTCGCGGGACATTTTCCGAGGTTATCTTCGCATTCAAGGTACACTACATCAACGACCGCGAGCGGGGCCACGTGTGGGAACAAGTTTTGATCCTGCTGCCGGCCCACGTGTGTATAGTACTGTTAAGTGCGACCGTGCCGAACACGATAGAGTTTGCCGATTGGCTGGCGCGGACCAGACAACGAAAAGTATATATCGTGAGCACCCAGAAACGTCCCGTACCGCTGCAGCATTTCCTATATACCGGCAGAGGTGGGAGTACCAGGGACAACAGATTTTTGATCCTCGACGCCGACGAATTCAAAATGGCGGGGTAAATTGACATAACCTAAGACTTTTGACGGTTGTCAAGATATTTACAATCGTTTGACAGCTGTCGCATTTGCAAACTGGTAGTAGCTCAAATGTCGAAAATTTTGTTCTAACCTAACCTAACCGTACCACATTCTGTACGTTTGAACTACATAGACCATTTAAGTGTGACGTCACTTGACAGTCGTCATTCTGCTGAGGGGCAAACAAACCAGCGGGACTTATCTTTGCCTACACGGTTTTTATTGTGAAAGTCTGTTCAGAAATCCGGTGAATTTGTGCTAAAAGTCGGGTCTCTGATTTGATATGTTTGGCAACATAAACTTCGCCTGCAGTTAGGGATGGGCAAATTTCACTTTTCCAGGAATTTCCAGGAAAAGTGAAATTTCACTTTGAAATTTTCGCGAAACTTTCGAAATTTCTGTGAAAGTTTCGCGAAATTTATGAAGTGAAACTTTCGCTTGAAACTTTCGAAAATTTCACTGAAATTTCACTTAATGGGATACGCGAAATATTTCACATTTGAAAGTTTCAAATGTGAAAATTTCAAATGAAACTTTCAAACGGCACAACTCTACCTGCAGTATACAGTATGTCCACGGATAGACATCCCAAGAGGACAAATGGACCAAAAATTTCATTTTTCGACAAAAAGTCATTCTTGATAAGTTTCTGCTTTTCGAAAAAATATGGTCCACTAAGAGAATTTTCGATTTTTTTTATACAGGGTGCCCAAAAATACAAAAACGTAACACCATCAAGAATAAACTACCTTTATTTTTAAAAATTTCAAAAACTTTTACTTAGAAAAGTTGTTTAGAATTAAAAGATGTGTACGATTGTCACTTTTCAAACAAATCAGCCAACCTTGATTTTTTAATAATTGCCAAGTGTGAAACTCCTTTGTTTTTAAAAATATCAAAAATATTTATTTAGAAAAAAATTTTAGAATTAAAAGACGTATCTGATTGTAACTTTTCAAGCAAATCGGAAGACTTTGATTTAAATAGGTAAAAAATTAAAAACCAAAGTCGGGCGATTTGCTTCAAAAGTTACAATCGGACACGTCTTTTAAGTCTAAACAACTTTTCTAAATAAATGTTTTTGATATTTTTAAAAACAAAGGAATTTCCCACTTGGCAATTAAAAAAATCGAAGTTGGCTGATTTGTTTGAAAAGTGACAATCGGACACATCTTTTAATTCTAAACAACTTGTCTAAGTAAAAGTTTTTGAAATTTTTAAAAATAAAGGTAGTTTATTCTTGATGGTGTTACATGTTTTTGTATTTTTTAGGCATCCTGTATAAAAAAATCGAAAATTCTCTTCGTGGACCATCTTTTTTCGAGAAGCAAAAACTTTTATCAAGAATGACTTTTTGTCGAAAAATGAAATTTTTGGACCATTTGTCCTCTTGGGATGTCTATCCGTGGACATACTGTATACGGATCTCGACCAATAATCTTGGTTTCTGGATCATATCACCTCTTCACGCCACTTTCAAGATCACCACAGATTTCGCGACCAGTTCATTTGTTTGTTTGCCCCTCGGCAGATTTCGAGGTTATGTCGCCTGCTCCGAACGACAGTTCACCTGAACGGCCCGTCGACTGTCGCATTTCCAGTTACATAAAGGCGAGGGAGTCTCTCGACCCGGACCAGAAGAAGGCGGCCGTCAGGCCCAAGGACGCCGCCAGGCCGGACCCCAAACGGACGTCGAACTTCAAGGGTTTCGGCCAGTACGCCGGCCTGAACCCGTCCCAAGAGAAGACGCTGTGGTCGGGCCTCGTGGCCCACCTGAAGAAGCACGACCTGCTGCCCGTCGTGGCGTTCACATTTTCGCGGAGGAAATGCGACGAGAACGCCGCGAACCTGACCAACCTGGACCTGACGTCGCAGGAGGAGAAGCACCACGTCGAGCGGTTCTTCAGGACGTGCATAAAGTGCCTGAAGGAGCCCGACAGGAACATACCGCAGGTGGTCAACATGAGGGACATACTCGCGAGGGGCATCGGTGTACACCACAGCGGCATCTTGCCCATCATCAAGGAGATAGTCGAGATGCTCTTCCAGCAGGGGCTGATAAAGGCGAGAGTAGTTCAAATATACCCAGTCAGAGCTGGGAAAGATCGCGCCAGAAAAGATCTAGATCATAGATCAGATCGTTTTTCAAAGAAAGATCTAACATCGTTTCAAAATACGAGCCCCGTCCCATATTAGTTGGCCCAGTCAATCTAAATGTGGCAATTCTTGAATATACTTGAATAAAAATAAAATATAAGGAAATAATGGTTTCTTTTAGTCAAATCGGTAACAAATAAACATCGAAATATACAAAACAGTATTATTTTACTAGATAAAGTAACAAAAAATAAGAACAGTAGTATCCAATGCAAAGTTTTGGCCCTAGATAATAAGGCACTCTACTACTTAACTAATGCTACCACTGAGTTACGTCACCTTTTCTACTTATAACAGCTTGAACACGTCTAGACATGGTATTGGCTAACTCCTGGCAATCATTTGGGGCAAAACTATCCCATATATTTTGTAGTCTCGCTCTTAATTCTGGTATGGTCCTCGCAGGTGATAATCGTAATTTTTTCTTCATGATATGCCATAAAGTTTCAATTGGGGACAAATCTGGGCTACTGGATACCCATGGTAAAAGCAGAATATTGTTTCCAATAGCCAGTTTCTAACCAGTTTTGCTGTATGGCACGCAGCGCCATCTTGTTGAAAAATAAATTCAAGTCCAGTTCTTCGGCATTCCTCTAAAGTAGGTTTTAGGTATGTTTCCAGAATATAAATGTATCTTTCGGCATTCACGATACCTTCTACAAAGTGCAGGCTGCATACTCCTTTAGCAGACATGGATCCCCAAACCATTACCGAATGCAGGAAATTTTATTTTTCTTTTCACACAGCCTGAATGATACGCCTCCTCTTTCTTTCTTATTACTCTACTCCGGCTATCACCTACACACACTTCAAATCTGGATTCGTCACTCCAGTGAACTGAATCCCATTGTTCCTGAGACCAGTGTCTGTATTGTTTTACCAATAACAACCTAGTTTTTTTCTGTGCGCCAGTGAGTAATGGTTTTTCTTTTGCCTAAAAGAGTACTCATAAAAATGATTTAAAACTGCAGATACAAATAAACTTTAAACCTACCTTGTAAACTTTAAAACCCAATTCCATAGCAACCCTGTGGCATGTTGTTCTAGAAAACTTCTTCCCAGTTGCAGTATTCCATAATATACTTATTTCTCCATAATTGGATCGGTGGTTTTTAACAAGTATTCTTCTTAAAGCTCTTTTATTGATATCAGCAACTCTACGCTTTCTTCCAGTTTTTTGCTTTTGGGCGATAGAGGTTGTTATTTTATATAACTGTATGATCTTTCGAACGGTATATCGAGATAAATTGACAATATTACCAATTTCTGATGCCGATTTTCCCGATTGTGACAAAGAAATGATTATCTTCTGTACATCCTCACTAACCGCCTTTCCTCGCGTCATTTTAATATTTTTTAAGAGTAATATATTAACTTGACACTGGGTGTATGTGACTACTGAATGACTTACAAATGTTAAATGAAATTAGTTGTCACAATGAGTTTGTTTATTTCAAAGCCATATCGATATTAAATTTTTAATACATTGGCTCTGCATATACTCTAAAATACATTCTAAATAATGTTTCTTTGCTTACAATGGAATTATTTAGAAAATGTGTAAAATAATATAAAACTCGCCAAATGTAAGTAATAAATAATGTTTTAGTAAATTTACGAATCCTGGTTTAGGATTAAAATAGCGAATTATAGTTTTTAGCGAGCTGGGCCAACTAATATGGGACGGGGCTCGTAGATCTTTTCATGCAAAAACGATCTTAGATCAAAGATCGTCTAAAAACGATCTATTTAAAAAAGATCAATCGATCTAAGATCTTTTGAATGATCTAAGATCTTCTAAACAATCTAAGATCTTCTAAACAACCTAAGATCTTCTAAACGATCTAAGATCCTCTAAATGATCTAATATCTTTGAACAAAATTCATATTATGTAGTTAATAGATATTAGATGTCTATAAATACTTTTCCTAATTTTGACATAGTATAAAGTGACATCTTTCAAAATCTGAGCAAGTGATGATACGTCCAGTTTTACGTAACTAGTTGTGTAAAGTAAAATTTTACGTAACTAGTTACGTAAAGTTACTACTCTAACTGAACTGGTTACGTAATCAATCAGTTGATATACCTATAGAGAATTAGACTTTTCTTGTAAAAACGTGTTCACCGATTATTTACGGAATTTATAATTTTATAACTTAAGTTATAAAATTCGGAATTTTGAGAAATAGATAATTGAAAATAAAATACAAATTAACATAAAGCATTCATTTAAATTTGACCTCAAAATAGGTTCTTGTAGTTGTAGGTAAAATGTACGTCAGTTTGTTTATATTATTTGTCCTTTTTCGCGAATTCTGACAATTTGCACTTTAGCTGAGACTTAGAGATCTCCTGAGGTAAACTGCTTTAAATGAATGCTCGTTAGTAATGTAAGTAATTGAATTCGTAATACATATATTTTAGAAATAATATGTAGATCATATGTATAAAAAGAAAAATCCTTGTTCATACAAAACTATTCATTCTCCTAAAAAATATATACCTACCTTTCTACCTACATTATTTTGTATAAAAAAAATCACAGAAACGTTTCAAAAACGAACTACTTAGAACCAGAACTGGGCAGATCTATTTAAAAAAGATCACGATCTAAGATCGCGATCTTGATCTTAGATCTAGATCTTTTTTGTTTCACTAAAGAACGATCTTTTTTAAAAAGATCGTTTCAAAAAGATCTGATCTTTGATTTTAATTTGACGATCTGAGATCGTTTAAAAGAGCCAAGATCGTTTAAAAGAGCTAAGATCGTCTTAGAGATCTAAGATCGTTTTAGAGATCTAAAATCTTTTTTCTGTGATTTTGCATACAAAATAATGTAGGTAGAAAGGTAGGTATATATTTTTTAGAAGAATGAATAGTTTTGTATGAACAAGGATTTTTTAAAAATTTAGAGGGGGGCAATTACTATTATTTTGTCTTCGTTAAAATTATAAATTGCATAAATAATCGGTGAACACGTTTTTACAAGAAAAGTCTAATTCTCCATAGGTATATCAACTCATTGATTACGTAATCAGTTCAGTTAGGGTAGTAACTTTTACTTTACACAACTAGTTCTAGTTACGTTATCATCACTTGCTCAAGTTTTGAAAGATGTCACTATATACTATGTCAAAATTAGGACAAGTATTTATAGACATCTAGACAAGTATTTATAGACATCTAGATCTATTAACTAATCTATTAACTAATCTATTAACTATATAATATCATGAATTTTGTTCAAAGATCTTAGATCGATTGATCTTTTTTAAATAGATCATTTTAGAAGATCTTTGATCTAAGATCGTTTTTGCATGAAAAGATCTATTTTTAAACGATCTTAGATCTTTTTTTGACAAACGATCCGATCTATGATCTAGATGTTTTTTGGCGCGATCTTTCGAAGCTCTGCTTACAACCATTGAGGTCAAAATGAGAACATATTTTACAAATATGTAAAAAACAAAAATTCTTATTCCTACAACAACCTAGAGCACTATTTTTTATTCTTCAAAAATAAAGCATTATTTTATATAAAAAAATCACAGAAACGTTTCAAAAATGAACGAAAACAAATGAGGAAAAGATCTTAAATCGTTATAACGATCTTAGATCGTTTTAAAGACCTTAGATCTTTAAAACGATCTTAGATCTCTAAAACGAACTTAGATCTTTAAAACGATCTTAGATCTTTGAAACGATCTTAGATCTTTCAAACGATCTTAGATCTTTAAAATGATCTAAGATCGTCAAATTAAGATCAAAGATCGGATCTTTTCGAAACGATCTTTTCAAAAAAGATCGTTCTTTAGTGAAACAAAAAAGATCTAAGATCAAGACCGCGATCTTAGATCTTTAAAACGATCTTTTTTAAATAGGTCTGCCCAGCTCTGCCGATCTGTACTAAATAGTAGTTCCAATGTCCTCGGACCTGCTAAATTAGTTCAAACGAACCGAACTGGATTCCTTTGAACTAACGCCCGTTTTCCAGCTTCTCTTCGCGACGGAAACCTTCGCGATGGGCGTGAACATGCCCGCCCGTACGGTCGTGTTCGATTCGGTGAGGAAACACGATGGGGTGGAAAACAGGGAGCTGCAGCCCGCCGAGTATATCCAGATGGCGGGGAGAGCCGGGAGGAGGGGCCTAGACAAGCAGGGCACCGTCATTATTTTGTGCAAGCAGACTGTGCCGGCAGTAGAAAAGTTTAGGCAAATGATGACCGGACGGCCCAGCAAGCTGGAGAGCCAGTTCCGGCTGACGTACGGGATGGTGGGTAGTTCGAATGCGACGTATTTGGTGCGTTCGAACTAATTGAGTAGTTCGAATGCATCAAAGAACCCCGCACCAAATACAGGGGAAAATGGCTCTCTGTCAATTTTGATAATTTTTTGGGATATTGTAGTACAAGTCGCTATAAGTTACATGTGCAAGTTTAAATTAGTTTCTATGTCTAGTTTCGGAGATGTGAATTTTTGAAAATCATAAAAATGGCTGTTTTGCTAAAACATAGTAAGGTTCACTTATCAAAAAGTATTACTTTTTAGATGATTAGTAACAAAAGAATAGCATTGCTGGTTTAAGGGAAGTCAAGTGACATGTCAGTCAGTCGGTCGTTAAGACAAAAGAAGCCGCCTATTGTACAGAGTGGGTCAAAAATAGCGACAATTTAGCATATTTCGCCAATTTTTGTCATTGGTCCCAATTAGTGGGTCTGAGCATTTTTCATTAAAAATATCTCTATTGAGAATATTTTCTTATAACAAGAATAATTTTCTTTAAAAGTTTAGACTTTCTTCCAAAACACTAATTTTTTTAAAAAGTTTGTTTTTTTATACTTCATGTTTTTAATATTAGTCACTTAAAACGGCCTTTTTGATACAATAAATCAGCTTTGAAGCCAAAACTACTTAAGGAAGGCTTATAGTAATTGCTTAATATGATTATCTACAAAAAGTTACAATCGTATTTTAGACGGGGGTGTTTACAAATATTAGTTGAAATAGGTTTTACCCCTAATATATATATGTTTGTTAATTATTCTTGAATGGATCTGCCAATTTGAATCATATATTTCAGTTATACTTTAAAGTAAATTACCCTACACTCGTGTAAGTTTCATTGATTTTCTATGTCTGGTTTTTGAAATATAAATATTGAAAATTGACATTCTATAGAAAATATTATCCAATCTTATTTCTAATAATATGATCTTGCAGCGCAAAACAATTGCGCCGTTAAAAACCACTTGACCATAAACCGTGCGTGACTATTGTAGATATGCTGTTTTCCACCTATACTTTACGAAAATTCAGTGTCCAGATCCATATAAGTCTTACCTACTCTAAGCTTCGTGACGATTTCACGAATGTCTATAAATAGTAATAATTAAAGGGCGGAATATATGCATTTAATTTCAATCGAAATATGCGCATATATATGCATCATTTTTATTTAAAATATGCAATAATATGCATTTATTTTACATGTAAAAATACCTTAAAAAAACACCAAAACTGATTTTAGAGAAAAGGTTTATTTTAAGAAAAATTAATTATTTTATTTTTACCAGTAGTAAAGTATAAGGCCAAGGTGCAACTTCGTTAGATGATTTACCATCAAAAATACCTACTCTTTACTGCCATTAAAGATTTCAACCCTTCATTCTTTTCTACAATAGCATCTAATTTGGGCTCCCATAATTTTGGTTATATCTTATATCTATAAATAAATATAGGAAAAACATGCAAATATGCACAAAAATATAGTTTTTCCATAAATATGCAATGTTTTGCGAAATTGAATAAAATATGCAAAAATGCATATTTATGCAATTTGCATATATTCCGCCCTTTAGTAATAATTATCAACCCTTCCCGCTACTACTACGAAATAATAATAATACCTAACTGGATGCCCAATGATATCTTATATAAGCTGACTAAAGCTTCTGCGGGGAGGGTTGATAATTACTATTTATAGATATTCGTGGACTCGTCACGAAGCGTATGAGTAGGTAAGACTTATATGGATCTCGACACCGAATTTTCGTAAAGTAGGTGGAAAACCGCATATCTATAATAGTCACGCACGGTTCATGGTCAAGTGGTTTTTAACGGCGCAATTGTTTTGCGCTGAAAGATCATATTATTAGAAACAAGATTGGATAATATTTTCTATAGAATGTCAATTTTCAATATTTACATTTCAAAAACCAGACATAGAAAATCAATGAAACTTACATGAGTGTAGGGTAATTTACTTTAAAGTTAAACTGAAATATATGATTCAAATTGGCAGATCCATTCAAGAATAATTAACAAACATATATATTAGGGGTAAAACCTATTTCAACTAATATTTGTAAACACCCTCTGTGTAAAATGCGATTGTAACTTTTTGTAGATAATCATATTAAGCAATTACTATAAGTCTTCCTTAAGTAGTTTTGACTTCAAAGCTGATTTATAGTATCAAAAAGGCCGTTTTAAGTGACTAATGTTAAAAACATGAAGTATAAAAAACAAACTTTTTAAAAAATTAGTGTTTTGGAAGAACGTCAAAACTTTTACAGAATATTATTTTTGTCATAAGAAAAGATTCTCAATAGAGATATTTTTAATGAAAAATGCTCAGACCCACTAATTGGGACCAATGACAAAAATTGGGGAAATATGCTAAATTATCGCTATTTTTGACCCACTCTGTACAATAGGCGGCTTCTCTTGTCTTAATGACCGACTGACTGACATGTCACTTGACTTCCCTTAAACCAGCAATGCTATTATTTTGTTACTAATCATCTAAAAAGTAATACTTTTGGATAAGTGAACCATACTATGTTTTAGCAAAACAGCCATTTTTATGATTTTCAAAAATTCATATCTCCGAAACTAGACATAGAAACTAATTTAAACTTGCACGTGTAACTTATAGTGACTTGTACTACAATATCCCAAAAACTTATCAAAATTGGCAGAGAGCCATTTTCCCCTGTATTTGGTGCGGGGTTCTTTGATGCATTCGAACTAAATCATCTTTAACTACCAGGTGTTGAGCCTGCTGAGGGTGGAAAGCTTGAGCGTGGAGGGTATGATGTTGCGCAGCTTCCGAGAGGCGGACCACCAGAAAAGTTTGGAAACCCTCAAGGAGAATCGAGAAGAAATAAGAAAGAAACTGGAAGATTTGTCTCAGCAGCAACTTAGCAGCTACCTGCAGCCGTTGGTCAAGTTTTACGACTGTGCCTCGTCGTATCTGGGGGTTTGCGAGAATGTCATGGTTTGTGCAATTTTCTTTTCATTTCCTTTAATTATTTGCCGTGTTCTTGTAGCCTTTCGTACTATCCTCGGCGAAACTTCAGAAAGTGTTGACGCCAGGTCGGCTAATCGTGGTAACCTTAAAAAATCACGTCAATAAGCTGGCGCTGTTGCTAAACCAGGTGCGGGCTAAAAATTTATCGTACAAAGTATTGATTTTGACAAACGCGCAAGAGAAAAGCGAAGAAAAGGACGATTTGTGGTATAAAATGTTGGGATTGGCGCGGGACAAACTATTTCTGCCGCCTGGGGCGCCGGGGCACGACGTAATAACCGTTACGGCTCTGGACATTTTCGAAATATCGGCAAAGACCATTAAAGTCGGCACGGACTTGGTCATTAAGGACTGGGAAAAACGGCAGATGGAGAGATTCAGATACGACCCACCCGGTAAGTTTGACAGACGGCATTTGACGTCAGAGCTTATATATACCTTTATATATACCTTTTCAACCTCAAATTGGGAATAATCAATTTCAAATTGGGAATAAACAACTTCAAGTTGAGAATAGTCAACTTCAAATTGGTATTAATCAATTTCAAATTGGGAATAGACAACTTGAAATTGGGACTAGTCAATATCAAATTGAGAATAAACAAGTTCAAATTGGGAAAATTCAATATTAAATTGAAAATCAACAACTTCATATTAAGCAAAATTTTAATTACTTATATCTAAGTAAATACACAATATCTACTTATTGAATTTAAAATATCATATTTTTTCCATATATTTAATACATGTATCTCTGTATATTTCCTAAAAATCTGGTGCAACTTTCTACAGTTAATTTATTATTTATGTTATTTTGCACTACTTATACTTTTATTTCTATAAATAAAATTTAGCTTGCGATAAATGACTTGGTCGTTGCCTTCCTTCTAAGATTTCTGGTATTTAATTGGCCAAGTCTTTTTAAACTTTTTTGACATTTTGCCTAGTATTATAAACTTTAAAATAACAAATTGTTTATTCTCAATTTGAAGTTGTCTATTCCCAATTTGAAATTGATTAATCCCAATTTGAAGTTGACCATTCTAAATTTGAAGTTGTTTATTCCCAAACTGAAATTGATTATTCCCAATTTGAGGTTGAAAAGGTATAGATCATAGATCAGATCGTTTTTCCAAAAAAGATCTAAGATCGTTTAAAAATGATCTGTTTAAAAAAGATCAATCGATCTAAGATCTTTTGAACGATCTGAGATCTTCTAAACGATCTAAACAATCTAAGATTTTCTAAACGATCTAAGATCTAAATGATCTAAGATCTTCTAAACGATCTAAGATCCTCTAAATGATCTAAGATCTTTGAACAAAATTCATGATATTATATAGTTAATAGATATCTATAAATACTTTTCCTAATTTTAAGTAAAGTATAAAGTGATATCTTTCAAAACCTGATCAATTGACGATACGTCCAGTTTTACATAACTAGTTCTGTAAAGTAAAATTTTATGTAACTAGGTACGTAAAGTTACTACTCTAACTGAACTGGTTTACTTAATCAATCAGTTGATATACTTATGGAGAATTAGACTTTTCTTGTAAAAACATGTACATTTATGCAATTTATAATTTTATAACTTAAGTTATAAAATTCAGAATTTTGAGAAATAGATAATTGAAAATAAAATACTAATTAACATAAAGCATTCATTTAAATTTGACCTCAAAATAGGTTCATATAGTTGTAGGTAAAATGTATGTTAGTTTGTTTATATTATTTGTCACTTTTCGCCAATTCCGACAATTTGCACTTTAGCTGAGACCTAGAGATCTCCTGAGGTAAACTGCTTTGGCTCGTTAGTAACGTAAGTAACTGAATTCGTAATACATATATTTTAGAAATAATACGTACATTATGTATAAAAAGAAAAATCCTTGATCGTACAAAACTATTCATTCTTCTAAAAAATATATACCTACCTACATTAGTTTGTATAAAAAAAATCACAGAAGCGTTTCAGAAACGAACTACTACAACAATTGAGGTCAAAATGAGAATATAAACTCCTGGACAAAATTAACGCAACATCATAAATGTGCCACTTATTTGATGCTATTTTTGTTCTGAATTTATGATCCGATTTGAATGATTTTTTTTTTGCATTGTAGGTTGGTTCCTTGACAATGTCATAGTTTTCGCTGTTTATGATAAAAAGTTCATTTTCGATTTATACCGGGTGTAACAAAAATGTTATGTTTTTTTTTTTTTCAGAAAATTCGTATCACCCTGTGGAGTATACTAGCAACCGAAACATATAGCAGTTGACATTAGACGGTAGGTCCATCTTTCTTCAACATTTTCTTTTTTGGTTTACTTCATTATCTCTGTTATTAAAGGAGATACACTGTTTTATATCGTAACATGTTTTTATAGACTTTATTATTCAACACAGTCATTGTTGAATGTTTTCAAGTAGGATATGGAACTTTTCTGACATTTCAAGCGATGTGTCAACAGATGTTGTGTTTTAAAGTTACAAAGGTCAAATAAAATTCGCCATACCGATAAAAACTGTTCGGAAACTGCTTATTAAACGTTCGTTTCATATGCCCAGTTGCCCGACGAGTATTTTAAAATTGAAAAATGAATCGACCAAAAAATTTATCGGCAGAAGAAGCAGTAAGAGCTTTAACTTTGGTGGATGAAGGCTATTCGATGTGTCATGTTGCTAATGTGATAGGAAGACATCGTTCGACTATAAGTCGTATGGTTGAACGATTTAACGAGACAGGATCTTACTCTCGAAGGTCAGGCCAAGGGCGAAACCGATGTACCGATCCAAGGGATGAGCGTTTTATTAGGCAACCTGCTCTAAGAAACAGGAATATCACTAGTACTAGGCTAAAAAGTGAGCTTAGAACTGCTCGCCATCATACAATATCGTCTCGAACAATCAGAAGACGTTTAAATGAGGCTGGTTTAAACGACAGAATAGTCGGGCAACTGGGCATATGAAACGAGCGTTTAATAAACAGTTTCTGAACCGTTTTTATCGGTATGGCGAATTTTATTTGACCTTTGTGACTTTAAAACGCAACATCTGTTGACACATCGCTTGAAATGTCAGAAAAGTTCCATAGCTTACTTGAAAACATTCAACAATGACTGTGTTGAATAATAAAGTCTATAAAAACCTGTTACGATATAAAACAGTGTATCTCCTTTAATAACAGAGATAATGAAGTAAACCAAAAAGAAAATGTTGAAGAAAGATGGACCTACCGTCTAATGTCAACTGCTATATGTTTCGGTTGCTAGTATACTCCACAGGGTGATACGAATTTTCGGGAAAAAACATAACATTTTTGTTACACCCGGTAACAATCGAAAATGAACTTTTTTATCATAAACAGCGAAAACTATGACATTGTCAAGGAACGAACCTACAATGCAAAAAAAAATCATTCAAATCGGATCATAAATTCAGAAAAAAACTAGCATCAAATAAGTGGCACATTTATGATGTTGCGTTAATTTTGTCCAGGAGTTTATTTTACAAATATGTAGATATAAAAACAAAAACTCTTATTTCTACAACAACCTAGAGCACTATTTATTCTTCAAAAATAAAACATTATTTTATATAAAAAAAAATCACAGAAACGTTTCAAAAATGAACGAAAACAAATGAGGAAAAGACCTTAGATCGTTATAATGACCTTAGATCCTTTCAAAGAAGTTAGATCTTTTAAACGATCAAAGATCAGATCTTTGAAACGATCTTTTTAAAAAAGATCGTTCTTTAATGAGACAAAAAAGATCTGGATCTAAGATCGCGATCTTAGATCTTTAAAATGATCTTTTTTAAATAGATCTGCCCAGCTCTGTTTGACGTTAATGTCGAAATCGACGCTCTTTAGGTCAAACGTGCGTGCAGGCCGTGCAGGAACTGCAAAAGTTGACGATGCTGGCAAACGATAATAGCAGGAAGGCGAACAAACTCGAATATTATCATTTTATAAGAGATCTAAAGGTAAACGAGAGAGAATCGTACGAGAGTCTGAAGCAGATGTACACTTTGAAAGATAAACTTATCGACCACTTGCCGAGCACCCAAATACCGAACTTCGAGGATCAGTTCCACAGGGTTTTCGACAGGAAGTTCTTGGAGGAAAAATTAAGGGCCCTGGACTTTAAGCTGTCGAACGCGAGCCTCTCGTTGTATCCCGATTACGAGAATAGGATCGAACTGTTGAGAATCCTAAAATACGTGGACTTGCAGAATAGAGGTCGGTATACAGGGTGACCGTATTTCGAGTCTGTGCATGGGGATCTTGGTTATCTTAAGAGATACGAGGTCGGTTAAATTGGGGCAAAGTTGCGGAATTTGATGCCGAGTAACATGGCAAAAAGAAATTTTGGATGGCCCTTTTCATTTTAAACGAAAACGAATGGCGCTGGACATTTCTAAGTTAAACATTATGAGGCATTTTTTGTCTCACCTCCCTGGACAAAGATATGACGATCAACTTTTATTTTTCTTATGGGCGGCATATTGGATTTTTGAATTTTTAAAAAGAGGATTTTTTTCTGGTTAAAATGATATGGCACACATTATGCTTTACTTTGTTTTTCTTGCGGTAATATCAAATTAATCGTTTTTGCATAGAGTGCCTTGGAAACGTAACCTCCATAATGTTTGACATTTTTGCATAGAGTGCCTTGGAAACATAAGCCTAGTTACCCATTGTTGCGAAGTGTGCTTTGGAATATTGGTTAATGGTCCAGTAAAAATTCACTTAATGTTAAGTTTATTGATTAAATAAATCATAAACGTAGCACGAGAGTATGATCTGAGATCTTGTTATTTATTTATTCTTCATTTGCCATATAACACATTAACACTAAAATAGTCAAACTGGAAACACAAGAACGACAAAAAGCTAGACGAGTAGACATTCCTATTTTACAATAAATGTTCAATATTTGTCCTCCTTGTTCCTCAAAGCACAATGCAGCACGTTTCCTTAAATTGTTTATGGCTCATCCAATATCCCTTCGACATCATTTATATTTGAGGAATAATAAATTTGAATCATGTCACGCTTTTCTTTATGTGAAAATGAAAAGTTTTCAGTAAAATAAAGTATCAGTGACACTTAAAATTGTACTAAACTATCAAACGTTATATGGGGCTTATGTTTCCAAGGCATTCTATGTAGAAATGTCAAACATTATGGTGCTTATGTTTCCAAGGCCCTCTATGCAAAAGCGTCAAACATTATGGGGCTTACGTTTCCAAGGCGCTCTATGCAAAAACAATTAATTTGATATTACGGCAAGAAAAACAAAGTAAAGCATAATGTGTGACATATCATTTTAACCAGAAAAAAATCCTCTTTTCAAAAATGTAAAAATCCAATATGGCGAACATAAGAAAAATAACAGTTGATCGTCATATCTTTGTCCAGGGAGGCAAGAAAAAAAATGAGAGGCCATATTTAGATTCCATGTAAAAAAATGCCTTAATAATGTTTAACTTAGAAACTTTCAGTTTTTTCGCATTATTTTCAAAACGTAAAGGGCCAGCCAAAATTTCTTTTTACCATGTTACGCGGCATCAAATTCCGCAACTGTGCCCCAATTTAACCGACCTCGTATCTCTTAAGATAACCAAGATCCCCATAGACTCGAAATACGGTCAAACTGTATATTTTTTTGGTAGTAATTTTTACGGTGACGTTTCCCTTTTTAGTTCAACTGAAGGGCAGGGTGGCCTGCGAGATGGGCATGAACGAACTGCTGATCACCGAACTGGTGTTGAGGGGCACCTTGACCAGACTGAAACCGGAAGAAGTCGCCGCACTTTTGTCCGCGCTAGTTTTCAGGGTCAGGACCAGAGGTGAAGAAGGATACGACGAAGAAGAATTAAGCACGGAACTGAAAAATGTAAGTGACGGACAGTTCGGTGTGTTTTGTCATCATTTGACAGCTGACAGACGTGAATTTGACGGCTGTCAAAACAATTGTCACCGTCAAGGCCAACTATAACATTTGTACAAATGTGAGAAGAAATGTCGAAATGTGTTACTATGGAACGCCGTTTTAACATTTATTATACTCGGGAGCCATGTATCATAAAAATTGAATTTTCATTATCAAAATGACATGGCTTTTGAACGACATCCAAATTCGAACAATTTCCATTATCAAACTAGGTAGGTACCATATAAATTCCTTTGCTCAAGGTCGAGAATTTTTTTTGGTACAATTTCTATTATCTGATAAATAAAATTGTCAAAGTCGTTATTTTTACCGTATAATTTCTATTATGTCATTTGATAATAAAAATTATATTATAAAAATTCGATTCTCGGTCTCGTTCTTTCAACAGTCTTCCATATAGGCACTCGTCCAAGGTCAATAATTTTTATGGTATAATTTCTATTATCAAATTCGGTAATAGAAATTGTATCACAAAAATTATATTTAATATTTAATTTATATGTAACAATTTTTATTATCACATAATGAAAATACATTGAATAAAAATTCAAGTCTATTTTTATTATCGGAAAAACCAATCTTGTAACTACCATAAAAATTGGTCGAATTTATATTATGGAAATGTATGGCAATTTTTATGAAAGAAATTAGACGTGTACAAAATAAAATTATACTTGAAAGTGAAACCGTAATTTTCCGATAATAAAAATAGACAATTTTTATTCAATGTATTTTCATTATGTGATGATAAAAATTGTTACATATAAATTAAATATAATTTTTATGATACAATTTCTATTATCAAATTTGATAATAGAAATTATACCATAAAAATTATTGACCTTGGACGAGTGCCTATGGAAGACTGTTGAAAGAGCGAGACCGAGAATCGAATTTTTATGATATAATTTTTATTATCAAATGACATAATAGAAATTATTATACAGTAAAAATATTGACTTTGACAATTTTATTTATCAGATAATGGAAATTGTACCATAAAAATTCTCGACCTTGAGGAAATGAATTTATATTGTACTTTGATAATGAAAATTGTTATCAGATAATGGAAATTGTACAGGGTGGTTCATTATAAATTGACACCCCCCTTAACTTGCTAGTTTTTGAGGTTAGAAAAGAAAGTTTTTTACAAAAGTTTTAGATACTAATACAAAGTTTTTTGTGACGCTATTGGACCATGTACAGTGTGTTCTAGAAAGCCGTGGCAGACATAACTTATGTTTTTTAAAATGGAACACCCTATATATTTTTGCATTTTTGAAATCTCCTCATCAAGGCAATTAAAATGATATTAAACTTTGTGGCAATATCTTTTTCCGATTTTGAAAAATTTCATACTAAATTTATTGTGGATCTCATGATAAAGATAGATGATCGATGTAATAATGAAAAATATTTGTTTTAAACAAGAGAGTAATATAGTGAAACTCCAAAATGTATAGGAGCCTTTCCAAATTTTACTGATTATATTCTCGAAATAAAGAATTTCAGGAAAATCGTAAAAGCTCCTAAATATTTTTGAGTTTCACTATGTTACTCTCTTGTTTAAAACAAATATTTTTCATTATTACATTGATCGTCTATCTTTATCACGAGATCCACAAATTCGAGTTAAATAAATTTAGTATAAAATTTGAATACGGAATTTTTCAAAAACGGAAATTGATAATGCCACAAAGTTCGATATTATTTTGATTGCCTTGATGAGCAAATTTCAAAAATGCAGAAATATATAGGGTGATCCATTTAAAAAAACATAAGTTATGTATGCCACGGCTTTCTAAAACACACTGTACACGGTCCAATAGCGTCACAAAAAACTTTGTATTAGTATCTAAAACTTTTGTCAAAAACTTTTTTTTCTAACCTCAAAAACTAACCAGTTAAGGGGGGTGTCAATGTATAATGAACCACCCTGTACCATAAAAATTCTCGACCGTGAGCAAATGAATTTACATGGTACTTTGATAATGAAAATTCAATTTTTATGATACATGGCTTCGGAGTATAATAAATGTTAAAACGGCGTTCCATATGTTACGGTTGTATTTTCAGGGTATCAAGGAAATCCAAGAGATCCACAAGGACATTGGCTCTCTAGAATTATCTCTGAGGATACAGACTGAAGAATTCCAGGAAGACTTGAATTTCGGACTGGTGAATGTCGTTTTTAAATGGGCCCAAAAGGAGGTAAGTAGTTCAAATGTTTGATCCCTATATTCATTTCAATTATGTATGTACAGAGGTACTTTCACAAGTCGCAATAACATGGTAAAAACATTAAAATATAACGAACTGCAACTAATTAAAACGACATTTTTTTAGCCGTTTGCGAAAATAATGGAACTGACGACGGTACAAGAAGGAATAATCGTCAGGTGCATACAACAACTGAACGAGACCATTTGCGACGTAAGGGATGCCGCCCGAATTATCGGAGATCCTGAATTGCAAAACAAAATGGAAGAAGCTTCGGCGGCGATAAAAAGGGACATCGTTTTCGCCGCCAGTTTGTATACGTTGAAGTTAGGTGGCGAAGAATAATAATCAAATTAAGTAATTTTTATCAAAAAACGTTTATTTCGAAAAAGATTTTTTTATATAATTGTGCTTAAGCCTAATACAATAAAATCAGTCAAAAAAAACCTTTATCTAACCTTACTTATCTCGTCCGATCACCCACAAAATATTAATACCGGCCCTTCCTAAATTCACCCTACCGATCATCCCATGTTTACTAGTGTCCGCCTGATAAATAAAGAACAGTATGCTGTGGAACATGTTGTTATAACCCTAAAACAAAAGACAATCGATAATGTCGCCTGTCGAACCACGGCCAACTGACATTTATGTCAGTTGTCAAACATAACCTATAGCTTTGTTCCAACAACAGTTCTGAACCAGTTCCAGCCAATCGGAATGCAGAAAAGCAACCCGAGAACAATTTTCGGCCAATTAGGTCGCTTAACAAACAACTGTTGTCGGAACAAACCCGATAGTATTACTTTGGCCAACTCGTAGGTCGTCGTCCCCACGACCACGCCGTAGTGCGGCGGTTTCTCCGCAATTTCCTTTATGAAAAAATTGCCGGTCGACGCGTCTGGCACCCTGTCGCAGGCCCCGATGTAATACCGGCCGCTGAAAGGCTTCGAATCGGGCTTATCAGGACTCGGCATCAACTGCGTGTCCATGTACGACGCAAACAGGTGCATCACGATCTGAAAAAAAAATGACGTAAAAAAAATCCTGACCGCGCTTTCTTTTCCCACCCCGCAATCCGTCGGCAGCGAATCGTCCCACTCCTTCCCGTTGTAACCGCCGCCGCCGTTCCACTTGAATTCGCTCATGCAGCCCCCCCTCGTCAATTCCTTTATTCTCTTCACCACGTACTCTTGATTCGCGTGCACCTCCAAGAACGGTATCAGGGTCGGCAGCGACGGCAAAAAATGAACCACCTGACTCATGTTGGCCGTTTTCCTCAACCTATCTAACCCTATACTGCCTGGGAAAACGTCAAGACGCTTTTAGTTCAAACGTATCGAATCCTGTTCGTTCGAACTACTCGAGTAGTTCAAACGCTACAGAACCCCGTTTGTTAGAACTACCCGAGTAGTTCGAACGCAACAAATTGCACATCTGAACTAACTACCTACCAATTTTTATGTCGTTCATCCCGTGCTTCTCGAACGTCTCGTTTACAACGTCAAACTCCTTGACCAGCCTTTCGAGTATCGTCATCGATATCCACATGCGTAGATTTTCGTTCCACTGCGTCAGGGCGACGACATTGATGTTTAAGCTCGTCCAGATTTCCATGCCGGATATTTCCGAAGATTTTGACGTGCTGTCTTCGGGTTTTCCCGGACTGCCCGCCGACGGTTTACCTAGAATAACTGATAAATGTAGAATTCTCGGAATTTTAAAAATTCTCACTTGGCGACTGCGACGACAGCTGGTACTGGCACTTCTTGAGGAACATCGACACGTCCTTGGCAGTCTTGGTGACGGGGTGACTCCAAAACGAGCTCAAGATATTCGTAGATTGTTCAGATTTGTTTGCCCGCTTATCGATCTTCTCGCTCTCCTCCTGTTCGCGCAGATATTGATCCAGGGAGGCTTCGTCCGTTATGAATTCGACGGAAGACGTGTCCCTGTAGGACGAGGCGGCTGCGGGGGAAGTTTGTCCCGAATACGGCTTCTAAAGAACGAATATTTCGGTAGTTCCAAACTAGTTCAAATTTACCGTGGTAATTTTAACGTACCGGCGACGATTTTCCAGAGAATCTACCGTCGGGCGTCGACGAACTGCCCTTATGGTAGCTCCAAGAAGGCGATGATAACGAATAGTTTAAACTTTCGCCTTGCGACATATTTGACATCCAACTCAAGGCCGACAAGTTTATGGGAGTTACATCGTTGCTAACAACAGGCGTGCTGGTCGATTTAAGGGGAGTAGTTACGATTTTATAATTTGGGTCTTAAATTAAAACAAAAAATGTTAAAATGAATAGGAAGGAGTAACAATCTCACCTGTATCTTTGATTCCGAGCAATTTTTTCTGTTCCAAATTAATTGATATCTGTTCGGGTTTGGTAAAGTACAATTTAACAATAACGGCGGCATAATATAAAACGTTAACGGTTAAAATAAGAATCAATACATATTCGATATAGTGGTAGTAACTTAAATAAAAGGGGCACGTTTCTGACCTAAAAATGATATTTTTTAAAGGTAAATTAGTAATAAGTTATTATTTTTCTTACAAATCATATACAAGAGCTGCTAACACCACCGAATTTATACCGCCCCAAAGTAACGAACTTTTAAAATCCCTGTTATATTTGTTCAACACCAAGCTTTTTTCTAGCACCGGCGTGGAGCTATCTTGGAGAATACATCTACTAGGGCTGCAAAAAAAATGAGGAACAATTTTAAATACCTACTATTTTAATAAAAGATAACAATAGATTCTTAATATACTCACGTTAGCGACTGCATTTTGATTCGTTCTTATAATTTAGACGATATTTAACCGCAGAACTTAAGCAGTTTCATACAAAATTTGCATTTTATTGTTGAAAAATAAAGAAAAACTGTTACTTGCGCTTGGCCTTCCCGCTTTAAGACATAACTCACATAACCCCCAAAGCAAAACAAAAAAACACGAGTTATGTCGTATAAATTTCTTTGAACTGTTGCAATTTCGACTTTATGGGACTAATGTCAAGTCTCTGTGGTCAAGTTGTGACAACCGTGCTGACAAGACAAACTGACAACCCAACTGGAGAAGTTTGGCATCGCTGTATGTATTGAATGATTTATGGCGGATGATGTTTTCCAAATATTCCCGAATTTCGGCTAAAATTTCCAGGTCGCATCCACTGATTCAACATTCCGCTACCAAAATTCAACAATAGGGCACAAACCAACACCAACAATGTAAGTTGTCTTCGTACTTTTACACTCGCAAAATTCGAAATGTTCCAATTTTTGTTGGACCTACTGAACTACATTTTTTTGTTCTTGTATTACGATTTTTTCTATGTACGATTATTTTGCGATTGCTATTTTCCCGGCAAAACCAAACAGATGAGCAGCAGCCACCAGTACATGCAGAATCCATCGACCAGCAATAGCGTGTCGAACGTGAACACCCGACTGGGGGATATCGAACATTTGGTTCAACTTTCCGAGAATTTCGCACAACTCTGCCTGAATTCGGAGTATTCCGATGTGACTCTGGTGGTGGAGGGACAAAAATTACATGCGCACAAGGTGAAAACCTGCAAAATTTTCGAAGAGCCCTCGACGAATAAATGTGAAACGTTTTTAGGTCATATTAGCATCGAGGAGTGAATATTTTAGGGCACTGCTTTATGGCGGGCTGAAGGAATCTAGTCAGGTAATTAGTAAAATTTATCTTATTTTAGCATGCTTTGAAATGGATAAAAGTGGAATTTTTGTGTTATAAATAAGTAAATAATACGGACTATTTCCCTCATACTGCTTGCATCCAATAAGGTAGCTCCTTCCATAAAAATCCAACCAATCATATGCCTCTGCTAGCGATAATTGCACTTGTGCAAATTATCACTTCGTTGCTTAGCAACTGCGAATCTGTTGGATACAAACACGTACCTACTTCTTAAAGTTTGTGTGTTTCACACTGTTCTAAATTATGCAGCTTATATTATTAAACATTGTATCAATGAATTTATATAACTTTTACGTTGCTAAATGTTTGTTATTCGACCTTCGTCTCCGTTTAAATTTATGACACATTCAGAAAATAAACCAACGCTGACACGGTGTAGGTATAATCGCATTTGCCTTGGATATCCAAGCGTCATGTTTGTTTACTCGAACGCTACAGTCGAAGCTGTCAATAAACTCGTTCAAAATTAAGCGTTTTGGAAATGTAAACATAGAAAAAATTAATACAGAAATTATTAAATCGTATTCGAGAAATAATCTCGACAAATACCACTCGTGCCGGAAATTTTTCTAGATAATTTTATTCTCAAGCCCTATTTTGCCCATTAGCAAATTTATCACTCTTTATAATCCCAATGCTAAGAAAATACCACTCCTGCTGCGCAGTCGTGGTATTTTCAGCTTTGGGATTATAATTCGTAAAATTAACGAAAGGTATTATTGATAATAGGCACACCACTTGCTATATTACCCTAGATAATCGAATGGCAGTGTTAAATGTATATCGTGATGTATAATATTGTTACGAAAAGTAGGTCAATCGCACTAAAACAACGTGTATCTTCCAGTCCGAAATTTCGTTGCCCGATGCCCCTCTGCAAGCCTTCAAGGTACTCCTGAAGTACATATACGCCGGGCACATGTTTTTGATGCCGCTAAAAGAAGAAATTATACTCGACACTTTGGGCCTGGCGCATCAGTACGGCTTCCTCGAACTAGAGACGGCCATATCCGACATTTTGAAGCAGTTGCTCGCGTCCAGGAACGTCTGCGCGATCTTGGACACGGCGCATTTGTACGGACTCGACAAGCTGGTCAAGGTGTGCCACTCGTTTTTGGATCGGCACGCCTCGGAAATTTTGGCCAACGAATCGTTTTTGCAACTGTCGCAGGTGAGTAACGCAATTCGAAACGGCACGCAATGTAAGAATACGAAGGAACACGCCCATTTTTCAGTCTTCTCTAGTCGAACTCTTGCAACGGGATTCTTTTTTCGCCCCGGAAGTCGAATTGTTCAGGGGCGTGGCGCGGTGGTGTAAGGCGAACGACGACGCCGACGACAAGGCCATGAAGTGCGTCAGATTGCCGCTGATGACGGTCGCCGATTTGTTGTCGGTCGTCAGGCCGGCCGGCCTCGTAAAACCCGACGCCCTCTTGGACGCCATAGCCGAGAGGACGTACTGCCGTTTGAGCGGCTTGCCACATCGGGGACAGCTGAGTAGGCGAGCAACGGCTTTTTCCGCGTTCGCGTATTTCACGTTGTTTCCGTAGTTATCGACGAGAACGTGGCGACGCCCCGCATGGGCGCCAAAGTCATCGCCGGCGAACTCATGGAATACCTCCTCGACGGCGACTATTACTCTTACGACATGGAGAAGGGTTACACGAGGCACGCGATAAACGGTCCCGGAGACCATGGAATAGTCGTAAAATTGGGGCAGCCGTCTATAATCAACCACATCAGGATGTTGCTGTGGGACAGGGACATCAGGTGTGCCACTCGAACTACTTTTAGGTCAAGCGTACCGCGTTCGGGTCGTCTGGACTAAAAAGTAGTTTGTATGTACCGGACTTGGGGCATTCTAACTAAAAAATAGTTCAAACGTACCGATTTTGAGATCAAGTAGTTCAAATGTGAAACACGTTTTAGGTCATATTCGTACTATATCGAAGTGTCGATGGAGCAAAAAGACTGGGTCAGGGTGGTGGACTACAGCCACTACTGCTGCAGATCGTGGCAATTTTTGTATTTCGAAAACAGGGTGATACAGTACATACGGATAGTCGGCACAAACAACACGGTTAATAAGGTAACCTGAGATATTAAAGGGAATTCAACGCCTGCCAATTTGAACCAATAAAAATTCATTTCGGCAATAATACTACTAGGTAGTGGCATCATTGCTGAAATACTACTCTTAATTACATTAAACCAGTGGTAGCTAGAACCGATTTTTTTCCGTAGGTATTCCATTTGGTGTCTTTCGAGGCAATGCACAAGCAAAAAATCCCTAGAATGGTAAACGACATTATCGCGCCTAAATTTAATGTGGCCAGCCTGGATAAAAGCGCTTTCGTCATAGAAGGCGTCAGGTGACAATTTCCCAACTTCATATAAATATAACGTCACATTTACTCTTTTCATTGTAGCCGAGTGAGAAACGCCCTGTTGAATGGCGACACGAAACACTACGACTGGGATTCCGGCTACACCTGCCACCAGCTGGGCTCCGGCGCCATCCTCATCCAGTTAGGTACGTCCGAACTAATTTGTAGGTCAAATGCACCCTCGAACCAAAAAGTAGTTCCAACGTACCATTGTCGGGAACCAATTTTTTAGGTCAACCGTACATAATATCGAGCTTGAGGCTGTTGCTGTGGGACTGCGACGACAGGAGTTACAGCTACTACATAGAATCGTCGATAAACATATGGGAGTGGGAGATGGTGGTGGACAACACGAGGGAGAGCTGCAAGTCGTGGCAGGTGATAAAGTTCCCGCCCAGGCCGGTGGTTTTCATCAGGATCGTGGGGACGCACAATACGGCGAACGAGGTCTTTCACTGCGTCCACTTCGAATGTCCGTCGAGCGAGGAGACCGACCAGGCGCAGTCGAAAAATCGACAGGTCGACGATCAGGCGTCGCAGCCGCCCGAGACGGCGACGGAGGCCGAGGAAATTCCGACGGCGGCGGTCGCCGGCGAACATCTCGAGGAATAAGGGGAATTTTTAACGTCGGTCGTCTGCGACACTGGAACCGGGGAAATAGTTGTACGGATGTTCCAGTGTCGTAAACGATAATGTTTTAGGCAGCTAACAAGTTTTTAAATAGTCTAATTAATTGTTGACGATTCCAGAAAATAGGAAAAGTAGAAAAAAGTCGTGAAATTGCGTTACTGTAGTGGATAATTTTCAACGCTCAGTCAAAAAGCTTCAAAACCGGCAAGTTGGATATTATAGACTATCACTTGTATAAATTGAGATTAGTGAATCGGATATAGAAAGTTGTACCTACTTCTTTTCAAACAATTATTTGTATATGAGCCGTGATGTACTGTTTTATTAATTAAATAATCTGTTTATGTAACTTATTTGCCGTTTTATTATTACTTTTACAGAGTTGAAAAATACAAACAAAACTTAGCAAAAATCTGCAAAACTATTATAGAACGTTATCTCATCATAGAGATTACATTATATATAGGTAGAGTGCTGGACGATGTTTTTTTATACATAGGCGTGGAAAATCTTTGACGAATTTAAAATCATAAAATAGAATAAATGGGCCCAGTGGACATGCGCATTTGCAATTTGAGGTAGTGTTTTGTGAAACTTGACACTCTTTTGACAGCGACAAACTAAGTATAACCTACCATTGTTTGCATCATAGACGCTTTGTGGCATAATTTTTTCGATTTTCAGCTAATTAATAGTTTCTTCGCGTTTTAGTTGTTTGAGTGTTTTATCTAATTAAGTGATCATCTCGAATATGTTCTGCCCATTTTACACCAGTGTTTAAAAACGAAACGAGTCAAAACGCAGCTAATTCAAAATGTGGTACCAACACTTCTATTAAAACCACCTAAACCATCATTTAAGTAAGTATATTAACATGATTGTGGTGTAAGAAACTATTAGTAGCTTATTTGTTTTAGTACTAAAGTTATAAAGGTAGATGAAAACAAATCAAGTTCTAGCATCAGTGAAACAAATTCTAGTAGTTTGGACGAAACTAGTTTTACAAGTATAAAAATGAATCTAGTTGTAGTTATCGAAATCTTGACCAGTCCACTTTGAGGTGAGCTTAATTTATTATCAATATACAAGTTTGTAGGGAGATAGTAAACACTCAGAAAAACAACCACTATTAAATTGCTCGGTCTGAAGGTCTAATGCGCATGTTCCATAGGCCCATGCGCAAATCCATAATTTGCCATAAAAGCGACTTGTTGAGTACTCAGTACTCTACCTGTATATACATGATCTCTATGGTTGAAAAGTACAAACAAAATTTAGCAAGAAATCTGCAAAACTACTCATTTCGAGTAACGCTATCTACCAGTTATGCAACATTCACCGATTCGGAGTTACGCTGATCTATTCACTGATTCGGTATTAAGCTAAACTAACTTGAAGTTGGCAATTTAATGGGAACAAGTTCGAGCTAACAGGAATTCGAACTAATGGCAGAGCATAATATGCATAATATGCTCTGCCATTAGTTCGAATTTGGGTACAAATTAGTGACATTTTTTTTTATTAATATTGGTTTCGTAGCATTTCTTGCCAACACATTCCTGGTGAAAAACGAAAAGCACTAGATTCTTTCTCCTGCGCTATAGCGACGGGCAAACATTTCAAAGGTAAATATCCCGTCTATTTCCGCGTTTTTCTTCGCGGAGGAAAACCATCGGCGCATTCCATCCCCGCGAAATGTCGAAACGAAGCCCCCTTTCGCTAACGCCGCCCGTATTTTCGTCTGTTTCAGGAAAACAACAGAAATGTCGGACGTCGAAGTGTGAGTACCTAACCTACTTGTTTACCTGCGTCTTTTCGCCTCATAAAATGATGATTTACCTGGCTAGGCTCCCTCTGCTGAGGTTGTTACCCAAAAATAATGAAAGCCGTGCTGAGAAAAGCCATTTGATTGCTTCAAGAGTGTTAAAAAGAAGATTGTCGTTAGTGTGAAAAAATGCGTGAAATGTTGGTGTGTGTTGTAGCGAGGATGTCCAGCAGCCGGTGCCGGTCTCGGGGGGCCCCATGGACGTCCACCAGGCGCTCCAGGCGGTGCTGAAAACCGCCCTGATCCACGACGGCGTCGTCCACGGTTTACACGAAGCGACGAAAGCGTTGGACAAACGGCAGGCGATGCTGTGCGTTCTGGCCGAGAACTGCGACGAACCCAGGTATTTAGGGAAATTTTACGATAATTTAAGTTTTGGTAATTTTCTACTTTATCCACTTTTGGAATTTTTGTGATTTTTTTGGGAAAACATTGAAAATACACGTTTTTAAGTCATTTGTAACCAACAAAACCTTGCGCAAATGGATATTAACTGTCCTGTGGGAGTTAAACAAGTTTCTTTTTAGGGCAAGGAAAATATTCAAATATGATGTCAATTTCATTTCGAAAATATTCTCTACACTTTTGTAATTAAATAAGGAAATCGCTACACTCAGGGCAAGGAAAATATTTAAATATTATAATAGCAAATTCTTCAGAAAACTAAAATTAAAGTATTGTACTTACCCTAGTAACCAAGTCAGCGCACCCGCAATAGCCGCCGAAAAACATCATGGCACTGGTTTTGTACGTATTACTGTCCCCAGATTTCAATAATCTTTTGGAATTTTTGCAATTTTTTTGGGAAAACATTGAAAATACACGTTTTTAAGTCATTTGTAACCAACAAAATTTTGCGCAAATGGATATTAACTGTCCTGCAGGAGTTAAACAAGTTTCTTATTAGGGCAAGGAAAATATTCAAATATGATGTCAATTTCATTTCGAAAATATTCTCTACACTTTTGTAATTAAATAAGGAAATCGCTACACTCAGGGCAAGGAAAATATTTAAATATTATAATAGCAAATTCTTCAGAAAACTAAAATTAAAGTATTGTACTTACCCTAGTAACCAAGTCAGCGCACCCGCAATAGCCGTCGAAAAACATCATGGCGCTGGTTTTGTACGTATTACTGTCCCCAGATTTCAATAATCTTTTGGAATTTTTGCAATTTTTTTGGGAAAACATTGAAAATACACGTTTTTAAGTCATTTGTAACCAACAAAATTTTGCGCACATGGATATTAACGGTCCTGCGGGAGTTAAACAAGTTTCTTATTAGGGCAAGGAAAATATTCAAATATGATGTCAATTTCGTTTCGAAAATACCTATTCTCTAGACTTTTGTAATTAAATAAGGAAATCGCTACACTCAGGACAAGGAAAATATTTAAATATTGCCTAGTAACCAAGTCAGCGCACCCGCAATAACCGCTGAAAAACATCATGGCGCTGTTTTGTACGTATTTTGTACTTTAGATTTCAATAATTTTTTCGGGACACTTCCGGTCCTTAGCGCAACATATGAAAGTGGTTTCCGTGTTTTGGGATTATGTACAACACAAAGGTAATTTTAGTTTTTCTCTAACCCAAAAGTGGATAAACTAGAAAATGACCAAGTTTTTTTGTTAAACACGAAAACTTTCAGGGTGAAACAGCTGGTGACGGCACTGTGCGCAGAACACAACATACCTTTGATCAAGGTAGACAACAACAAAAAGTTGGGAGAGTGGTCCGGACTTTGCAAAATCGACAATACTGGGAAGGCGCGTAAAGTTGTCGGGTGCTCCGTCGTAGTGATTAAGGTTGGTATTTTAGACCTTTGGTTTTCTGTAAAAGTGAGGTTACTTTATAGGGTGAGTCTAAAGTGAAAGCTGTGCAAACTACCAAATTAGTTCCTGTTGTATCAAATTCAAGTGTTGTTTGTCCTAAAAGTTAATTGTAATGTTGGTACTATAAGACACTGATTTACTACTACTGTTGAGCAAGTTCCTTCAGATGTTTTTGGGGGACATAACCGCCAGCTGTTTTCCAGCATCTATTTCCATTTTCCTCCACATTTGTTTAGCAATATTCTAGTACAGGGTGGCCTATTTGAAATGGAAGTACCCCGTATTTTTTTTATTTTTCATCCGATTTTAGCAGCTTTTTTTTTTGAAGATAGGTCACAAAAAACTACTTTGGTTCAAAATTTCAGGTCCTATTCTCAATTGTCAAGGCCTAGGTACTATGAATTTTTTTTCTTGTAAAAAAAGGACGAAAACTATTAATATTAATAAACACAAAAGTATTTTATTTCTTTATAAAATGTCAACCAACAAAATAAAAATAATTTAAATTGTTGGACCTTTATCAATAAAGTCACTGTCTAAGATGATACATTTTCTGTGCGTTTCCTGTTGTGGCACACCAGCCACCTTGACTCATATGGACTTACTGACTCTCTACTTTTAGACTTAGTTCGTTTATAGGGTATGGGGCGATTTTGATATACTCGGTTTTTGACCCCAAAAAATTCATTACTTTGAGATGGCACAGATAAAGACACCTTTTATATTTTCTATTGGATCTTTACACACCAACAATTTGAGTGGTCCTGTTGACCATTCAACTGTTTTAAGGGAATTCCATGGCACACTACTCGCCAGATACCTTTAAAATTACCATTTTGCTCAACTTTGGCACTCTGCAGAATGGAACTCCCTGTATATTTTTTGTTCTAATTTTGTATGCGGGGGCTGATTAACACTGAGGTGTCAGATTTTAAATAAAAAAATCGCTAAATGGTTTTCGTCTTTTTACTGGGAAAAAAAAAATTGTAGTAGGCCTTGAAAATTGAGATGAAGACCCGAAATGTTGCATCAAAGTAGTCTTTTGAGACCTATCTTTAGAAAAAAAAAACGGCTAAAATCTGATGAAAAAAAATTTACCAGGGTTCTTCCATTTCAAATGGGTCACCCAGTATGTAGAGTCTAAAATGTAAGGGGCGTAAACTACAAAGAAATACAGGAAAATTTGTTGGTTAAGTTAAGTTTAACAATCCACATCTCTTGAGAATCAGGAATCAGAATAGGAAAAATGACACTTGCGGTACATTTGAACTACTTTTGTTTTTTTGTCAATTTCAATTTTTTTTTGTCTTATAAATATTAGCAAATTCTCATGACCTATATTGAAATCATCACAGTTTATATGTGATTTTCAGCAAAATGTGACCTAAAATGTCCTGCACAAAAGTTGTAGATAATAAAGAAATCTAAAACTTTCATATTAGGCATTTTTCAACATAACCTCAAATCTGCCAAGAAAATAGCGGTAAATGGATTTTTGGTTTTTTTCTCGTTTCCCCATTATCTACCGACGTCTTGTTTAATTTTTGTTTTACTCTTTTGTTATGGCCTTAACTAAAATTTGAGGCTGACCTTTGCCTGTTAATAATTTTATTTTTTCAAAAATGTATTGGCATTTTTTTTTGTAAATTTCAGTTATTTCAGAGACTCACTCTATATATTTTAACATGATGAGTTACCTGGCGGGCTCCCTCTTCTGAGATGTTACCCAAATACTTTAAACCATGCTGTTAAATCGCCATCTGATATTTTAATTCTAATCTAACCCAAAATCTCTAATTTTTTCGAAATATATGCGATTTTTTTCTCGCTTTTCTTTTAGGACTATGGGGAGGAATCGCCAGCGCTCGACGTCCTCAAAGATTACCTTAGGAACGCGAAATAAAATGTTAGTTTTATAATAATAAACGATAAAATCTTAACGCCTTCGTTTTATTTCACGAAAATCACAAAATACAGCGTTAACCGAAGTGTTTACGAGCAGCCCTCCTTGTGTTGGGGCCAGTGCGTCACCTGGCAGGCCCTCGAACAGTACCACGCCTTCTTGCAACGCGAGCACCTCTGGATCGCCCCCTTTCCGCACTGTTCGCACACGTTCTCGTCTTTTATCTCCATCTTCTCCAACAGTTCCAAGTTGAAGGCGTCGCTCAACCTTCGGGACGAAAAGACAGTTCGATCTGTCGGTTTGTGCATTTGAACCACAAAGGGGTTTCAAACTTAAGTCTGCACTATTGCTAACCTCATTAATTAGAGCTACAAAGTCTGTTATACCCCGATTACTGTAAGAAGTCCCGATTTTGTCAGATGACATTCTCCACAAAATCCCGAGGAATTTTTTGTTAACCATGGGTATAACATTGGTATATGTGTCTCAACTAGTTAATGACGTCACTCATTGATTTATGATGTGAAAAGATACCCAAGTGATACGAAAAAATAACACAATAAAAGAAAAACCCTATTGCAATCACGATTATACCGCTACAAATAAAAATAACTATGACTACAACTCTTTTTAATAATAATTTCAAACGTCATGAAAACACTTTCATTTTGGTATTTGGGTATAATCGCCTACTTGCGACAGCGTCTATGGTGCGTACTCAGGCAAATTTTATTTCGGTGTTGTGAAAGTGACAGTGAAGGTTTTTCGGATCGTTCAAAAGGGTTCAAACATTGGGCAGTGAAAATATTCGCGCGTTTTGTACGTTTTGTGAGTTACCGTTATCTGTGTTGTTCTTGCTCGTGTTATTAGTAGTAATTCATTGTGCAAATGGGCTCGTTACTGATCTGCGCTTAGGATCCGGTTGCATTTGTTGCTGCATTGATGCCAACTTAGGATGGCGAAATTACCAATTGACAATCCCAGTAAGGACTTCTTAAAATAATTTTACTATAAACAGGCAAACTAGTAGTAATTTTTCCGATGATTACGATGGTGAAAATGGGATAGAAATCGACTTAAGTTTGAAAATTATACAGCTTAATGAAAACTACCTACATATTTTAATCATAAAGGGAAGTAATGTAATTATTATTTTTAGTTCTGATAAATATTTCATCGAATACTTTTAATAATAATAACTTATGGAAATATCTCATCGTGGAGTCGCAGTTTTATTGTACACCACTCGCCTTCGGGCTTATTACCATATCAACAGATTTCTTATACGAGGTGCTAAGTTTTGACGCTCACAAACAGAATAAACTTGTGTATGTAAAGTTGCTGGTGGCATTTTTAAAGAACTCTTCTAAGAAATTAACTTAGACCACAATGATTTTATCGTCACAGCAGGTTTTAATGCACTTCGGAAAATATATGTTGTTTTTTTATGGTTGACTAATTTCATATTCGTTTTTTTACATAATGTCTGAATATAATATATCATTTGAACTACCACATATAGTTACTTTGACCTAACGAGTAGTTCAAATGCTCTATAACGCCGACTTACTGCTGGGCGAGTTCCTTGAGCTTTTCCGTGTTCCTGGGGAACATAACCTCCACTTGTTTCTCGGCAATTTTCTTCAGTTTCCCTCCGCATTCTTTAAGAATGCGATCCTTGATTTCGAGCATTGCCTCCATTAGAATCGGGCGGCAGACGTCTGCGGTGCCTTCCATGCACGAAAGTTTGCATAACCAGTGCTAAATAACAAATAAATGAAGATTTAAGTGACGTTTAAAAACGTAATCACCTTGAAATCCACGAGAGGCGACAGTTGATCTAACAAGGTGGCGCTCATTTTCGGCAACAGCTTCAGTATAGTATTTTTCCTGTTTTTCGTCATATCGTAATATTTCGAACATTCGGGGTCGAGCAGAAGTTGCCTAAGTGTCAGCCAAACCTACGAAGAAAATTATGAATCTGTTACTTAAATACACGGGGTGACATTTTTTAGTTCATAAATCCATAGAAACCCACCTGAGCCTCGGGTTGACTCAATTTCTCTCCGTCCCAATCTCTCCATTTCCCTCCGGTATATTGTTTACCTTTTTTTGCCCAAGGACGAACCAAAAGTACCTCCGTCAACAGTACGGGTATGTCGTGGTGGGTGTACATCCTCGTGTATGCACTTAACGGTAACCTTAAACATACAGGGTGCTTATTAAGTACTCGTACAAACTTTAAAGGATGAATCTTTTGACTAATTTTAAAATAAAAAAGTTCATATGAACACGGGTTGAGATACAGAGCATAAAAAAATGTATTTGTTTTTTTTTATTATACAGGGTGTAACTAAACTGATGGTCAAAAATGAAACCACGTATTCTTGGAGTCAAAAAAAGGGCACTTCTTCATATATTTTTTTCTCCTACGGGCCATAGTTTTTTTTATACCGAGGGTAGAAGTTTGGAGAAAAATACACATATTTCTTAGTATTTCTAGAAGTATACGAGATATTTTCTTCAAACTTGGCGTGTCACATGAGCAGATGAGCCGTCAAACTTAAGGTTGACATGAAGCTTCTGAGGCTCCCAGTTGCGGAGATACAGGGTGTTAGTAAAATTAATTAGTTCAGAAGAATATGAATACCCTGTATAATCGCATTTTTCAAATTTGTTTTAAGTGGTGAATAGAATGATTAAAAAAAAGTATCTCTTAGTATTTTTTCATATTCGCAGCCGTTTCTTAATTATTTTTAAAGAACGGTAATGCTGCAATGAACAATAGTCACTTTAAGAATAAATCTAGCAATCTGTGGATGTCAATTAAACTTTATTTAACAAAATACAAAAGCAAAAACAATAATAAAAGAAACGTATTGCTATTAGAAAATTAAATTATTAAATGTTCGAAATGACCGCCGTCTCTTTCAATACACGCAACTGTGTTTCCGTATGTTTATTATTGCCATTCGCAAGTCCATAGCAAAAGTGCATATCAGTCAATTCTTCAAATGAAAATATAATTTTTCAAAATATTGATACTAATGTGCAAAGTTGGCAGCCAAATGATTCAAATAATGCCAAGTTTAATTGACATCCACAGATTGTTAGATTTATTCTTAAAATGACTTTTTTATTGCAGCATTGCCGTTCTTTGAAAATAATTAGAAAACGGCTGAGAATATGAAAAAATACTAAGAGATACTTTTTGTTAACCATTGAATTTACCATTCAAAACAAATTTAAAAAATGCGATTATACAGGGTATTCATATTTTTCTGAACTAATTAATTTTAATAACACCCTGTATCTCCGCAACTGGGGGCCTCACAAGCTTCATATTAACCTTAAATTTGACAAGAAATATGTGTATTTTTATCTAAATTTCTACGCTCTGTATAAAAAAAACAATGGCCCGTAGGAGAAAAAAATATATGAAGAAGTGTCCTTATTTTGACTCCAAGAATACGTGGTTTCATTTTTGACCATCAGTTCAGTTACACCCTGTATTTTGGCTTAACAACATAGCAGTTTGACGAAATTCGAAATACTGGGAGTATTGATGATGAAAAACTCAAGTTTTTACTTAGTTTCTTGTTTAATGTTAGGCCTGTCTAGTAAAAAATGACATATAGTTTGGACACAAAAAAGTTATATTCTTTTACTCAATGCTTGTAGCTAAAATTACCTACCTCTCGATATTTTCGGCTAGATATCTGATGATTGAAAGCGATCTAATGCCGATATCGAAAGACAAATCGTTTCTTTGCCTTAAAAGTTCCTTGTCAGTGGTCTCATTGTTTTCGGGATCTTTTTGTTTGACAGTTAGCAAACGAGTTATAGCTCCATGTAAGTAATCTAGAAGATCTGCTGAAAAATCTTCCAACGCTGAAAACAGAAAACTTTTTTTATTATATACACCGCCAATTTGCTGAAAAAGTGAATTGAATGTAATTGGCACCATCTATTGGTGATTATAACTGTTAAAAGCAGATAAGAAAATATGTTTCTGGCTAGTTGAGTCAATGCCATCAATACGGTTGTGAATAGGTAGGTAGGTTTTAAACTGTCATTTTTTGAATTGAGACATTATTAATTGTTCTGTGTAAAGTAGTAAAAAAAGTTACCTTCGCAGCAGTCTGTGTGGTACATCACCAACTCCAAAAGAGCTACGCACACAGCTTCATGATACAAAACGGAATAGGCCACAAACGTACTTTGTGGTTTCGGCTCCAATTTCAAAAGTATCGGCAGGATTTTTTGCTTCCATATACTGACTAAAATGGCTTCGTGTACGAGAACGTTCACCTGAAAAAATCTTGCCGTTTGTTGGCAGAAGGTGTATAGAGTTTACGACAATGAACTTGTCAGCAAACCATTTCTATACTAATCCAACACCCTACCACCTCCGTCGATTTGATAACTGTTTCTTCGACGATCCTACCTTTTTAAAGCAAACCAAAGTTTCCTTTACGTATTCTTCTTTTACTGAAGCGGCCTCGATCAAAGCTTCTTGATTGAGTTTTTGTAACCTTTGATGCCACTCTAACCATCTTAAAAGTATTAGGGAATTAGTTGAAAAAAAAAACACCGAAAATATCTAACAAAATAAGTAGTGTGAAGAAAATTAGTTGTTTTTGTGATAATTTACGCAGTGCAATAATTTGCACAAATTGTCGTTTCTTACTGTCGAGTCCCGATATTTGCCATAGTTTGGGGCTCCATGGAGTCGACATACATTTCAATCTCGGTAGACAGCAAAATTGAGTCCATTTTTGCACCGCTCTTATTTTCCAAGATTAGAATAATTTGACTTGTCCGACATTGATTAAACAGGAATTTTATAGACAGGGCGGTTGCTACAACAACTAAAAACTTGTGCAATTGTTTCCAAGGCAACATATACAAAGTGCCTTGGAAATATTTATGGTACATTTGAACTACTCCTAGTTTTTGAGGTGCCCTCGTTTTTTTTAATTCTGATTTTTTTTGAAAGTTGGACTAGAGACGGAATTATTCATTTTGTTGTTATAATTCTGAGATTTTAATAATGCGGTAAGGTTAATTTTGGCATCAAGGATATTTTGCAATAAAACACTTTAGCATAATTTTTCCTTTCGAAACTTTATTTACACAATATACATAATATGTTGTTTTCCAACATATGGAGTGCTTTGGAAATAGTTATGGTACATTGGAACTACTCCTAATTTGCGAGGTGAACTCGTTTTTTCTTTAATGCTGAATTTTTGTAAAGTTAAACTAGAGATGTAATTATTCATTTTGTTATTAAAATTCTGTTGTACTTTAATAATAATTTGGTAAAGTTAATTGTGGCATCAAAGATATTTTGCAATAAAGCACTAGCTTATTTTTTTCTTTCGAAACTTTATTTATAGGATGTACATATATGTTGTTTCCCAACATATACAGAGTGCCTTGAAAATAGTTATGGTATATTTGAACTACTCCTAATTTTTGAGGTGAACGCTTGTTTTTTTCTTTTTCTGAATGTTTGTAAAGTTAAACTGAAGATGTAATTATTCATTTTGCTATTAAAATTCTGGTAGACTTTAATAATAATGTGGTAAAGTTAATTTTGGGATCAAGGATATTTTGGAATAAAACACTAGCGTACTTTTTCCTTTCGAAACTTTATTTACACGATATACATATACGTTAATCAGTCTGTGTTTTTCCGTTACTGTTTTTTTTTTATTAAAAAATATTTTCCAATAGTTTAGTAATTAAAATACATGTCGCAAAGAAATATCGCCCTACGCTATCGAACAAGAACAACACTTTATTTACAGCACGTTTTAACCTTAAGATGGCTCTACACTGACCTTAACCTCAAAAAAAAATTATCGCAAACGTAAAGAAAAATTAACTGTCACTTCTTGCAATTTCTTCGCCATCGCTATTAAACTGCGACGCCACCCAGGCGAGGCCCCATTTCAGGTTCGTCAGCATGTATTTGAGGGCCTTGGTCCATTGCTCTTCGGAATTTAACTGAATCCTAAGAAAATAAAAAAAAATGTATAAATTGTAATGATACGTTTGAACTACTACCAGTTTTTTTATATAAACTCTTTGCCCCTTTTATATTCAATGCTGACTTTTTGCAAAGTTAGACTAGAGATGGCGTTATTCAGTTCGTCGTATTAAAATTGCGATAGGTTACTGGCATTTTCGGTACTTTTCAGGTATCCACTACTTACTTTATGGAGTAGCTCATGTGGTCCGAATCCTCGATCTTGCCCCTGCCGATGCGGTAAGGAAACCTGAACACCTTGTTGTTTTTTTCTAGTTTTTCCACGTTCTCCTGAAACTGCTGCAGGCAATCCAGGAACGCAACCATCGCGTTGTCGAATTTCGTGTCCCACAAAAATTTAAAACCACCCGCGCAGTATAGGGGTAATTCTTTTTGGTCTGCAAGCACCTAAAAACAGCATCAACAAAAATTAGACAACAAAATCATGAGCGATCGGTCACATGGCAATTAAAAATCGATTAGACGACTGCTGCAAAAATCACGATTATCCATACTGTATTATCGTAGAAACCAAACAAAATGATTCCTAAATTTTCCAACAGAGAGGTAATAACAGACAAATATAGACAAAATAAGAAACAAATATGCCTAATTTAAAAATGGCCATAAACTGGTGAGATAAACATTGTATTTACCTCCACATAAGAGTTGTTACCATATGGCACGATTTTGTACTTTTCAAAAGTCAAATTTATTTTCCTGGCCAATGCGCAAAGTAGTAAGGCCGTCTGGCCCCACGCCGAGTTTATCTCAGCCCACGCCACAGGCACGGAGGGCAAACGTCCCAGGCTAAAGTTGTTGATTGTCCCGAAATGTCCCTAGAAAATATTCAAGTCATCTTTTTTACCGAAACCGTTAAACGAAGACATAAACTATTTAAAATTAACTTTTGCAATATGCACGATGAGTTTTTTTTATTGTTATAGTAACAAATAATAATAACGTGAAAGTGGATTTTGTTGGCAAGTCATTTTTACTTACCTTATGCCAAATGTGGAAGGTGGCGTTAAATACGTTTGTGCCTTTCAATTTTTCTAGTTGTGTGGTCGCATATGACAGCTGACATTCGAGGCTATGGATTAAAGAAAGCTATTTATGTAATCAGTTAGGAAAAATTTGATTTAAGTCACTTTCGTGCAGTAGTTCATTTGAACTACTTTTAAAATACAGTATCAACTTCTTACTATATTATACAATATTTAAATTGGAAACAAACATACCTTCGTCCCTCATCGTCGGCCATTATCCAGTCCCTTTTATGCCTGATGTATTCCTTCCAATATGTATCTTCTTCTTGCGTTATTCTCTTGCTGATCCCTTCTTGTTCTTCAATCACTTTCAAAGTTTCATCTTCCTCTTTTTGCAACGCTTCCAATTCTTCTAAAAGCCTAGTTTCTTCCGAATTCAAATCGCTCAATTCTTTTTCCAATTCTGTTAACTTTGGTTCATCACGGTTTCCTTGTAGTCTGAAAAAATGCTGAAACAAACTAAGGGGAAAAAATTAAAAACGAAACTTACTGCTTGTAGTATTTGCAATAATCGTCGTAGTCGTTTTGTGTGTTGGCAAATTGTTGTTCCAGTAGTTCTATCAAGTAATCCGTGCATTCTTCGCATAGTGGATGGTCGATGTCCGAATTTGACGACAGTGTATCGAATAATGTTGCCTTAACCTAAAAAAGGTCGTTTTTTTATGTTTTCACCCCTTTCTCAAATAATCTCACCTTAAACTGCTGACTTAAGAGATCGACTTCGTTCTCGTCGGAGATAAGCATAAACCCGTTGGTGCCGTTCCCAGACGAATCCGACAACCTGCAAGGCGGCACGTAGTGATCAAAACTGGCCGACTGCAAGTCCAGATCGACGTCGGGATTGGAATGTATTGGCACTGAAACGCGAAATTCGACAAAAGTGAAAGTGTTCGAACAAAGGAAATTTCGCACTCACGGTTCAACTCGGCCGAAATGTGTTCGCTGAAGGAGTTCAGCGATTCGTCGAGCCTCAGCGATTGCGAGCATCTTTGGCACGTGAAAGACACGAAAACCTTGTCCTCCGCCATGGTTTTTCCCAATTTTCTTATTACATGTTTTCGTTTACGATGATCATTTTCAAGTTTTGACGCACAGATGATCGGTGTGTGGCGTAGGTGGCGCTACGAGCGAAATATCTAGGGATATTTGTATTACCAATCCCCAGAACTATTAATTCGGAGTTACGTTGATTTGAGCTGACGGGAACGGCAACGTTTTATTATATGACAGAGTAATGTCGAATTTTTTTGTATTGTGGGATTGGAATTCGGAAATCTTTTCCTTGGAGTGGCCAAGTTATTACCCCACGTTTTTACAAGGATTAATCAAACAAAAACGAAAATTTCGATCCAAACTGAATATTATCGATTTTTCAGACACAAACATTTATTTCAAAAACATTTCTCTTCTTCCGTGTGACGTCACAGCTGTCAGTTTTGACATTAGCATTTGCCCGTGAAGTGGTTTTTAAAATACTTTCTAAATTGCGTATTGAAATGCAGGAAAAAACGAAAAAAATATATTCCGAATGTCGAAAGTGAGGTGAATTTATTTCAGAAATGGAAAAGTTGGATCTGTGAACGTTTTTAATGAAAAACGGAAGCGCAAAAGCATCATAAAAATGAAAGGAGGTTAGGAATGCAGGCAGTGGCCCAGACAAGTAATGAACAACAAGTAAGGAATTTGGGATTATTACTGAATGAAAGGAATGTTATCTTTTATGTATTCAGTTAGAATATTAAAATAATTTTGCTTTTGTTTTCCATTAAAGCCTTTCAATCATTGAGGTAGTATCAATGCGACAATAATGAAAAAACAGAGGAACAAAAATAAAGTATACAATCTATGATTTTGTTTTTGATATTAAAAAGTGTATCAGGAATCAGGGACCCTTTATTAGAATTATATTATTTATTAAAGATGTAACAACAAATTCCTACATTAAATATTTTTTTAATGTAGGAATTTGTTGTAATTACATCTTTAATAAATAGTTGTTGTTGTTACATCTTTAATAAATAATATAATTCTAATAAAGGGTCCCTGATTCCTGATACACTTTTTAATATCAAAAACAAAATCATTGATTTCAACAGGTTATATAAATCTCTGAAATAAGACTATTTTGTGGCATAATTTTTATCCATGATAATACAAAGAAAAATTAAATTAAATTCTTTTTTATCGCAGCCAACTTGTTTTCGAGATACACGGTGTTTAAATTATTATTCTAAAAGTTGTTAAAAAAAATTAAGTTTTTTAACTTTTAATTCTAAACAACTTTTCATAATACATGTTTTCTCTAAAATTTGAAATCAGGGTGCTTTACTTCTGAACAGCAATGGACAAACATTTATCAAGAATAAAATTTTCTGATAAATAGTAAAATAAAAAAAAACTCATATGGTAGGACTGTACATCCTACCAATTTTTGAAAATTTAGGGACTATGTATCTCGAAAACATTGCCACTGGGTGAAAAGTTATACCGCAAAATAGCCTTAGTATAATGAAGTAATTTTTTTTTGCTTTTCAACATATTGCGACCCAAAATTAACGTTACAACCGTCTTTTCCAGCATGAAATGACCGCGCGAAGCAATGGCAGAGTTGTTGCCTCTCTGCGATCTGCTGTTCAACGTGGTCTCACTCGCCGCTTATTTTTGCGACTTAGTTTTCGATCTGCTAGTTGTTTACGCGCTGTACGGCAAGGGATTCGTCCTGCACTTCGGTTTGTGTTTGGTCGCCATAGTGTTGTCGACGGTCGTCTCGCAGATACTGTCGATAAACTGGTATCTACAGAGGAAATCGACTATCGGCTGTTCGAAAGTTTTCGTGGTTTTCTTGCACGTTTTGCAAATGGGGGTTCTGTGGAGATACGCCAGATTGTTGGTACCTGTGCAGTTGGCGAGCGTGAAGGGGGAAGTGCGGGATCTATGCATTTTGAGGTTAGTTAAAGGCATGTTATGAACTGGTTCTGAACTAGTAATTGTCTGTATGATTTGCTCTAAGAAATTCTAAAATTCAAACTAGTGAAATTTTCTATGTGATGTGCCTATTATCGATGCCATTCGTTAATTTCGCAAATTATAATTCGTAAGCTGAAAATACCACAACTGCACAGCAAGAGTGGTATTATCTGATTATCAGGCATACTACGAGTTGTATTTAGGAAGAGAATTTAACAAACTGCAAATAATTCAATTATTCAGTGTTTAGGTGTAATTCGACAACCAAACTTTAACTGCAAAAATTATAAATATTTTGCCTTTTCAAAAATGTGATTTAAAAAAATAAAAAAAGTAGCCACAACCAGGATTTGAACCCGAGACCTGTCGCACCCAAAGCGAGAATCATGCCACTAGACCATTGTGTTTCCATATAAAATTTACTTAACTAACCGCATTTAAATTTAATTCAATTTAGTTCAAGTATATTTGATAGCTGCCATTTAGGATGAGCCTTTAGTTTTGAATATATTTATTGTGTTAATAGATATTTAACTATAAATGTGTTAAACTGAAATTGTATTTATATTAAATTTGGTACTGTGAAGTTATCAAATCACAGATCAGTTTTAGCTACCACAATATTGGTTTAGTGTAACTAAGATAGTAATATTTCAGCGAGAATTCAAAGCTTGCCAATATCAACCAATGAAATGACATGATTTAAGCGATTATTTCCCTCATACTGCTTGCATCCATAAAAATTCAACCAATGATATGCCTCTGCTAGTGATAATTTGCACTAGTGCAATTACCGGTAATTGCACTTGTGCAAATTATCACTTCGTTGCTTAGCAACCGCGAATCTGTTGGATACAAACACGTACCTACTTCTTAAAGTTTGTGTGTTTCACACTGTTCTAAATTATGCAGCTTATAAATTATGTTGCGGTATTATTAAGCATTATATCAATGAATTTATATAACTTTTACATTGCTAAATTCTTGTTATTTAGACCTCCACTTCCGTTTAAATTTATGACACATTCAGAAAATAAACCAACCGGACAGGGTGTAGGTATAATCGCATTTGCCTTGGATACCCAAGCGTCATGTTTGTTTACTCGAACGCTACAGTCGAAGCTGTCAATAAACTCGTTCAAAATGAGTCGTTTTGGAAATGTAAACATAGAAAAAATTAATACAGAAATTATTAAATCGTATTCGTGAAATAATCTCGACAAATACCACTTGTGCCGGAAATTTTTCTAGATAATTTTATTCTCAAGCCCTATTTTGCCCATTAGCAAACCACTCGTACAAATTGGGCTTTTATTTTCAGAGATAAAATCCCTCGAGCTTCGCTTTCGGGATTTTATCAGAAAATAAAAGCCCAATTTATACTCGTGATCTTTCAAGGAAAATAGCGCTTTCGAAAAAATTATCGATAAAACTTCTGGCACTAGTGATATTACATACGATAATACCACTAATGGTATTTTCGCTGAAATCCTACTCTTTTAGTTACGTCCTAGTTACGCTAAACCAATATTGTGGCAGCTGAAACTCATAACCTGGTAACTTCTTCACATTACCAAATTTAATATAGGACTATAAAGAAGATATGTTTTCAGTTAACACATTGATCGTTAAATATCTATTAGCACAAAAAACATATTCGGAACTGAAAGCTCAACCTAAATGACAGCTGTCAAAAGGACTTTAACTTTTAAGCATGGTAATTAAATTTATGTACGGCTAGCTGACCTCAATGGACTAGGGGAATGATCTTCGCTTTGCATGCGAGAGGTGCTGGGTTCAAATCCTGATTGTGGCTGCTTTTTTATTTTTATGTTTTAAATTATGTTTTCGAAGAGGGAAAATATTTACAATTCTTGTAATTAACTTATTCCTAAGAAGTTGGGTTGATAAATTATGGCTACATACACAATGAATAATTATTAAACTATTTGCAGTTGTTTAATTCTCTTTTTAAATACTGCCTAATAATAGATATTACCTTTCGATAATTTATCACTCATTATAATCTCAATGCTAAGAAAATACCACTCCTGCTGCGCAGTCGTGGTATTTTCAGCTTTGGGATTATAATTCATAAAATTAACGAAAGGTATTATCGATAATAGGCACACCACTTGTTATATTACCCCTGAAAATACCACTAGTGGTATTATCGCTGAAATCATCACCTGATTGGTTAATATTTCAAAAATCATATCATTTCATTGGTTCATATTGGCGGGCGTTGAATTCTCGCTGAAATCCTACTCTCTTAGTTACGTCCTAGTTACGCTAAACCAATATTGTGGCAGCTAAAACTGATAACCCGTTAACTTCTTCACATTACCAAATTTAATAAAGGACTAGAAGATATGTTTTCAGTTAATACATCGATTGTTAAATATCTATTAGCACAAAAAACATATTCAGAACCGAAAGCTCAACCTAAATGACAGCTGTCAAAAGGACTTTAACTTTTAAGCATGGTAATTAAATTTATGTACGGCTAGCTGACCTCAATGGACTAGGGGAATGATCTTCGCTTTGCATGCGAGAGGTGCTGGGTTCAAATCCTGATTGTGGCTGCTTTTTTATTTTTATGTTTTAAATTACGTTTTCGAAGAGGGAAAATATTTACAATTCTTGTAATTAACTTATTCCTAAGAAGTTGGGTTGATAAATTATGGCTACATACACAATGAATAATTATTAAACTATTTGCAGTTGTTTAATTCTCTTTTTAAATACTGCCTAATAATAGATATTACCTTTCGATAATTTATCACTCATTATAATCTCAATGCTAAGAAAATACCACTCCTGCTGCGCAGTCGTGGTATTTTCAGCTTTGGGATTATAATTCATAAAATTAACGAAAGGTATTATAGATAATAGGCACACCACTTGTTATATTACCCCTGAAAATACCACTAGTGGTATTATCGCTGAAATCATCACCTGATTGGTTAATATTTCAAAAATCATATCATTTCATTGGTTCATATTGGCGGGCGTTGAATTCTCGCTGAAATCCTACTCTCTTAGTTACGTCCTAGTTACGCTAAACCAATATTGTGGCAGCTAAAACTGATAACCCGTTAACTTCTTCACATTACCAAATTTAATAAAGGACTAGAAGATATGTTTTCAGTTAATACATCGATTGTTAAATATCTATTAGCACAAAAAACATATTCAGAACCGAAAGCTCAACCTAAATGACAGCTGTCAAATGGACTTTAACTTTTAAGCATGGTAATTAACTTTATGAATGGCTAGTTAAGTAAAATATTCATCTGACCTCAATGGGCTAAGGGCATGATCCTCGCTTTGCGTGTGAGAGGTCCTGGGTTCAAATATTTATAATTATTGTAGTCAATTTATTCCTAAGAAGTTGGGTTGATAAATTATGGCTACATACACACTAAATAATTATTAAACTATTTGCAGTTGTTAAATTATCTTTTTAAATGCAACTCGTGGTATGCCTAATAATATATAATAATACCTTTCGTTAATTTATAACTCTTTATAATCCCAATGCTAAGAAAAACCACTCCTGCTGCGCAGTCGTGGTATTTTCAGCTTTGGGATTATAATTCATAAAATTAACGAAAGGTATTATAGATAATAGGCACACCACTTGTTATATTACCCCTGAAAATACCACTAGTGGTATTATCGCTGAAATCATCACCTGATTGGTTAATATTTCAAAAATCATATCATTTCATTGGTTCATATTGGCGGGCGTTGAATTCTCGCTGAAATCCTACTCTCTTAGTTACGTCCTAGTTACGCTAAACCAATATTGTGGCAGCTAAAACTGATAACCCGTTAACTTCTTCACATTACCAAATTTAATAAAGGACTAGAAGATATGTTTTCAGTTAATACATCGATTGTTAAATATCTATTAGCACAAAAAACATATTCAGAACCGAAAGCTCAACCTAAATGACAGCTGTCAAATGGACTTTAACTTTTAAGCATGGTAATTAACTTTATGAATGGCTAGTTAAGTAAAATATTCATCTGACCTCAATGGGCTAAGGGCATGATCCTCGCTTTGCGTGTGAGAGGTCCTGGGTTCAAATATTTATAATTATTGTAGTCAATTTATTCCTAAGAAGTTGGGTTGATAAATTATGGCTACATACACACTAAATAATTATTAAACTATTTGCAGTTGTTAAATTATCTTTTTAAATGCAACTCGTGGTATGCCTAATAATATATAATAATACCTTTCGTTAATTTATAACTCTTTATAATCCCAATGCTAAGAAAAACCACTCCTGCTGCGCAGTCGTGGTATTTTCAGCTTTGGGATTATAATTCATAAAATTAACGAAAGGTATTATAGATAATAGGCACACCACTTGTTATATTACCCCTGAAAATACCACTAGTGGTATTATCGCTGAAATCATCACCTGATTGGTTAATATTTCACAAATTCTGTCATTTCATTGGTTCATATTGGCAGGCGTTGAATACTCAATGTTAAATTTAATTTGTAGACTAGTCCATGGGTTCTTGCAAGCGGCACCGATGTTGCTGCTGCAGTTGAGCCTCCTGCCGAATATAGAGGGAGTCCCCTCCGATTTGGTGACAGTTTCCGCTTGTCTGTCGCTGTTTTCAGTGTGTTGGGGCCTGGCCTCGTTCAGCAAGCACGTACAGAGTGTCGATAGGTAAGTTGACGAAAATTAACGAAATTGCAATTCTGCCCTCGTAAGGAAAATTGCAGTACCTATGTTCAAAAATTAAAAATTTTGACATGCGGCCTGTAAATACACTAACTTAGATGTCTTCTTTGTGAAATTACCGTATGTTACAAATTTGGCGTGAAAATGTATAACCAAAAACGACGAGAAGGACACAGTGAAAATATGCAAGATACGGCGTTTTTCTTTATGAAACCCTTAATACGGCGTTTCTCTTTAGTGTGTTTTTAGAAAGTGCGAGATTATACTGTTTTTGTTTCCATTTACTTATTACAGTTCTATTACCGAATATATTATATAGCAGGGACATAGTAGACATTTACAACCTTCTAATTATAACCACTAGATATTACCTAATATTAAAAAAAAAGTTGTAGATATCTAGTAATCTACTATAATTTATTGTTGGTATTTAGGAAAAGAATATTGAAAGAATATAATTGGATAAACGATAAATTGCATTGTAAAAAACATGTTAAAAAAAGTCAAATGAAATCTCTTGTAAAAATTTTTGTTTTTACTGTTTCGACAAAAAGTCATTCTGGATGAAAAAATTTTCAAGTGTTGAAACTTTGAATAACGCTGTTAGAATTCCGGGGTGTTCAAAAAGTAAAAAAAACTAAAATTCTAAAATTACCTCAAGATGAGTAATCTTATTTTAAGAGTTACTACACAATGTTATTATGTTATTTATTTATAACTGGGCATCAGGGACTCTTTAAAATAAGGGGACCCAGCATGTCACAGTCTATCACATAGGAAAAGTGATGCCTTGAGGGGAAGTTTGTTTTCTGTTTCCAGTGCCATAGATTGTAAAGGAGGCAAAATATTTCCCATCATAATTCACAATTTTTAACTTTTCTAACTTCCAGATACTCAGATGTGTCAATTAAAGATAATATCATCTTTAGTAATCCTACAATTCCCATTACGTGGGCATTACATATAAGTAGGTAGTTCAAAACAAAAGTAGTATTTCGAAAATTTTAAATTATTAAGCAGGTAGCTTCAGTCAGGTCTTTTTTTAAAGAGTTTTTATCTATGACTACAAGTTTATTTTAAGTTTGTGAGGTACCTTGGGAGAGAGAGATTAGAACTACTAGACCTAATCTTATTAGTCCTTCCCGAAATCTGAGAAAGTTCTTTGGATAGATACATTCAACAGGGGAAGAAAGTTCAAGTATACATATTACAAATGGATTGAGGAACCTGGTAACAAGGTGCAATAGCGACAAATTCTTAAATAAGCAAAATCGGCACTACTGACTTACCATACTTATTACTTAAATTCGTGGAAATAATTGCTGGAAATCAATTTCAACTATAAAATAAATTTCTTTCATTTGACAGTTGCCACATTCTACACTTGTAGACACAAAATTGTGAAGGCTAATTTTTAAAAACCATGGAAATCATTATTAATTTTTACTAATAATCAAAGTACCTGTTACATTCATAGATCCTCCAATAAAATGGCATACTTGGTATCACTGATACCATTAGAATGAGGAAAGAGTAGGCCTCACTTTAAAGAGTGCCTGCTGGGGATGATGGATGATAAAATATTACGTCCAAAGAATTTGGAAAATTTTTCCCTATATTCGGGGCATTTTATAAAATTCATCCGAATATTGATTCAATGTTCGATAGGCAGATTTTCGAACGTAATTTATGTTATCATACCTCTAAATTAATATTGTTATTGCTATAATTTGTATTGTTCTCTCAAACCCATAAGAAAACTAATAAAATGTAAAATGAAGATTTTGTGATTAGTTTATTTTGTGTGTTTGCCCCATTGAAATGGCAAGTAGATGGAAGGAGTGTAGAGAGAGAAACTGGCAGCCAAACTTGAGTAAGTGAAATAGAAAATAAATCAGCTGATTCCGGCAAAAACCACATAACACAAAAGAGGTGTTTGTCCTAACTTTTCAATTTTTGTGTCCTGTGCTTCAAACTAACCTATATATTTTGTGCTTCAAACGAGATCCGTTGTCAAACGTCATTTTAATTTTCCTTTTGTCCCAAGTCCCAATACGAATAGGAGTAATTATTGTATTATTTATATTTGATTTGAGTTCGTGTCGTGGTGGCAGTTTCGTAGAAAACTGCGTTGAGTTTTCTTAGTTGGTATTTGGTTTAATATTATATTTTTAGATCGGAGAGAAAATTTAATTTAGCTATGCGGCTATATTCTTTCTGTTTAAGTTGTAAATTACAAAAAAGAGGGTCAACTCCTGTTGTGTATTTGGATGTACCAAACGGGACGGAAAGAATAAGAATAGTGGGGTTTCTTTCATTCGTAAGTCTTAAAAATCTTTGCTAATAACTTTGCAGTTTTCCAAGAGATAAGGTGATATTAGAGACAAATGGATTGCAGCAATAAAAAGGAAAAATTTTGTACTGTCTACAAGTATTTACTTGCATTTGTAGTCAACAATTTATTCAGAGCAATTTCATAGAGAATTTTGGGCAGCGCAAACTTTAAAAGTATGTAATTACTACAGTTTTTTATTTTCCAAGTCATGATAGAAACTATCAAGGGAAAAACTGGCAAAATATTGTGCTTATGAACCTAGCTCTTCGTAGTCAAAGATGGAATTAATCTTGAGGTTCTGGTCCCTTTAATAAGGTAATTATTTGTAATTCTTTTTGTTAGATGCCTAAACAATATAAAATATATATAAAAATATGTAAAAGCTACCTGTCTTACATGCTTTTCCTATTAAATTGAATTTAAAAATTAATAAACAAATATTATAAGTAATTAAAGTTGAAAATGTATACCTTATCCTAGATATTTTGTCGTTTTGTTATTTTAAAATAAACTTTTATTTTTTGATTTGTATTTTATTTGTCTCAATTTACTTCCAGGTACATAAAATTGCCATGTAGGTAATTTTTAATCAATTCACTACTTTTTTCTGTGCAATATTTACATAATTGTGGTTATATAGAAAAATTCTCATTCCTACAAACAAGCCCCGAATTTCGGAGTACAGATCATACAATAAAGAGAATTACGGAACATGCCCATTAAATTTGCCCATTAATATGCAACATCCCTATATACCTCCTTTGCCTGAATCAGCTGACACGTTCATTAGGCGTCCTTGTCTTACTTATTGCCATTTGAAACCTATCTCTCTCTAGAGTTGGCTGCCCCAAACAACAATGAAAGTGGTACCTGTGCAACTTCCATTGTACTTATTAATTCGATGGTTTGCCCCTATGACCGTATGACCCGTCATGCGTCTTGTAGGTTAGTTCTGACTTGGTTGGGCGTGGTGTCCCAACTCTTCTGGAGGGTGGGCACCGTCAGCGCGCGGGCGCTAGCGCTGTCGGCCTACGCGGCGCGGTACCACTCTTGGGTGTGCCTCGTGCTGGCTCTGCACTGGGCCTGCATGTTCCTCTGGCTGCTGTCGCCCAGGAGCCCGTTCCACGGGCAACGGGGCAAGAAACTGGGTGAGTAGTTCAAACGTCCCGAAATCACCGTCCAATGGACGACGTAAAGAATCTGTGAGACCAGAGCTGGACAGATCTATTCAAAAAAGATCGTTTTAAAGATATAAGATCGCGATCTCGATCTTAGATCTAGACCTTTTTTGTTTCACTAAAGAATTATCTCTTTTAAAAAGATCGTTTCAAAACGATTTGATTTTTTATCTTAATTCGAGGCTCTTAGATCATTTTAAAGATCTAAGATCGTTTAAAACATCTAAGATCGTTTAAAACATCTAAGATCGTTTTAAAGATCTAAGATCGTTTTAAAGATCTAAGATCGCGATCTTGATCTTAGATCTAGATCTTTTTTGTTTCACTAAAGAATGATCTTTTTTAAAAAGATCGTTTCAAAACGATTTGATTTTTTATCTTAATTTGAGGCTCTTAGATCATTTTAAAGATCTAAGTTCGTTTAAAACATCTAAGATCGTTTTAAAGATCTAAGATCGTTTTAAAGATCTAAGATCGCGATCTTGATCTTAGATCTAGATCTTTTTTGTTTCACTAAAGAATGATCTTTTTTAAAAAGATCGTTTCAAAACGATTTGATTTTTTATCTTAATTTGAGGCTCTTAGATCATTTTAAAGATCTAAGTTCGTTTAAAACATCTAAGATCGTTTTAAAGATCTAAGATCGCGATCTTGATCTTAGATCTAGATCTTTTTTGTTTCACTAAAGAATGATCTTTTTTAAAAAGATCGTTTCAAAACGATTTGATTTTTTATCTTAATTTGAGGCTCTTAGATCATTTTAAAGATCTAAGTTCGTTTAAAACATCTAAGATCGTTTTAAAGATCTAAGATCGTTTTAAACATCTAAGATCGCGATCTTGATCTTAGATCTAGATCTTTTTTGTTTCACTAAAGAATGATCTCTTTTAAAAAGATCGTTTCAAAACTATTTGATTTTTTATCTTAATTTGAGGCTCTTAGATCATTTTAAAGATCTAAGATCGTTTAAAACATCTAAGATCGTTTTAAAGATCTAAGATCGTTTTAAAGTTCTAAGATCGTTTTAAAGATCTAAGATCGCGATCTTGATCTTAGATCTAGATCTTTTTTGTTTCACTAAAGAATGATCTTTTTTAAAAAGATCGTTTCAAAACGATTTAATTTTTTATCTTATTTTGAGGCTCTTAGATCATTTTAAAGATCTAAGTTCGTTTCAAACATCTAAGATCGTTTTAAAGATCTAAGATCATTTTAAAGATCTAAGATCGCGATCTTGATCTTAGATCTAGATCTTTTTTGTTTCACTAAAGAATGATCTTTTTTAAAAAGATCGTTTCAAAACGATTTGATTTTTTATCTTAATTTGATGCTCTTAGATCATTTTAAAGATCTAAGATCGTTTAAAACATCTAAGATTGTTTTAAAGATCTAAGATCTTTAAAAGGATCTAAGATCGTTATAACGCATTTAAAGCAATTTACCTCAGGACATCTCTAAGTCTCAACTAAAGTGCAAATTGTCAGAATTCGCGAAAAATGACAAATAATATAAACAAACTGACGTACATTTTACCTACAACTACAAGAACCTATTTTGAGATCAAATTAAAATGAATGCTTTATGTTAATTTGTGTTTTATTTTCAATTATCTATTTCTCAAAATTCTGAACTTTATAACTTAAGTTATAAAATTATAAATTGCATAAATAAATAATCGGTGAGCACGTTTTTGCAAAAAAAGTCTAGTTCTCCATAGGTATATCAACTGATTGATTACGTAACCAGTTCAGTTAGAGTAGTAACTTTACGTAACTAGTTACCTAAAATTTTACTTTACGCAACTAGTTACGTAAAACTGGACGTATCATCACTTGCTCAGGTTTTGAAAGATGTCACTTTATACTATGTCAAAATTAGGAAAAGTATTTATAGACATCTTAACTATATAATATCATGAATTTTGTTCAAAGATCTTAGATCAATTAGAAGATCTTAGATCATTTAGAAGATCTTAGATTGTTTAGAAGATCTTAGATCGGTTAGAAGATCTTAGATTGTTTAGAAGATCTTAGATCGTTTAGAAGATCTTAGACCGTTCAAAAGATCTTAGATCGATTGATCTTTTTTAAATAGATCATTTTTAGATGATCTTTGATCCAAGATCGTTTTTGCATGAAAAGATCTATTTTCAAACGATCTTAGGTCTTTTTTTGAAAAACGATCTAGACCGTTCAAAAGATCTTAGATCGATTGATCTTTTTTAAATAGATCATTTTTAGATGATCTTTGATCCAAGATCGTTTTTGCATGAAAAGATCTATTTTCAAACGATCTTAGGTCTTTTTTTGAAAAACGATCTGATCTATGATCTAGATCTTTTTTGGCGCGATCTTTCCCAGCTCTGCCCACGACATATCGTTATGCTCACAAAGGCGAAAATTTGTCGTCGGCCTCGTATCGACGATCCGCGACCTCAATTTTCGATCCGTTCCTTAGGTACCTGCGCGCTCATAGCGGCGGTCTACATCCTCGCCTACATAAACTTGCAAGGGAAATCGCACGGCCGCACCATGGCGATATTTTACGTCGTGATGCTGCTCGAGAACTTGCTGCTGGTGTCCGCCTGGCTGGCGGCGGTGTGGCACCAGCGTCCCGTCCATTGGGAACTCGTCCCCGCCCTCGCCGTGGCCAGTTTCGCTGCCGGCATTGCTTTCATGCTGGCCTACTACCGGTTTTTCCACGTGCGACGGTTGACGGGGAAATCGACGCAGCCGCCGGGCGTGTTCAACTGTCGGTTCACCAGTCCCGCCGCCGCCGCGGCCCTGTACAGGTTAGAAACGATGGTTTTTACTAGTGACGGGAAAGTTCCCGCTTTACGAAAATTCCCGGAAAGTTTCCGAAACTTTCGGAAAATTTCCAGTTAGTCGCACTTAGAGCTTTCCAAAAATACCAAATATGTCATATTTTGAGTGAAATTTGTTAAAGATATTGCAGAAATGGTATAATATCACAAAATGTAAAAGGTTTGCTTTGTAATTGGTATTTCATGATCATAACTCAAAATTCCACTTTCAGATTTTAAATTATTAGTTTTATTATTTAATTACTACCTACGGTAACAAACGTAGAAAGTGAAAGTTTTTTTTTTGTTAAAAAATACTCTATTTTTTTGCAGATTTAGCTGGGACAAAAAAAAACATTACTTCCGCTAAACCGAAAGTGATATGCAACCGTGTTGTGCAGATTTTTTATTCACGTTACTAGTCTAATGAAAAATTACAACAAAATCGCAATCTTAATTTCAAAAAAATGGTAATTCGGTGATAACTTTTTTGTTTGAAATTAAACTGTTTTTTTCTTGGCGGCATTCAATTCCCTTGGAAAAAACAACACAAGTTTAGTGTTTGAACCACCAATGTATCTTAAAAATTACCGAGATAATCGCTAGTGACATCTTAATTGCGCCACCCTGTACAAAAGTAAACATAATAAAAGAGAAAACTGATAAAACATAGATAAATAAAAAAATATAAAACCAAATATGAAAGAATATAATAAATTCACATATTCACATTATGATTATTATTTACCTAGTTTAATTTCATTTAAACTTATTAAATTTCAGAAGTCAAAAAGTATATACCTAGAATATAATAAAATATATTTTTCTTGAAATCGGCATTAAAATGTCCCAAAATCGTCATTAAAAGCACAGAAATCGTACAATAATGTAGCCCATTATTGTACGATTTTTTCAATAAGTAGGCCTTGGCGAGATGTAAACATCAAACGTCAGACGCGGAGAAATCGCCCGTCAAAAGTGACCAAATATTCAAAACCCGGCCGATAAAGGCTCATTTAACTTTTCGTACACATTGCGAAATTGTTTCCTATAGAAGCGCAATCCTTCAGTATACATATTTTAGTAAATTTGAAAATCAATAGATTTGTTGTGTAGGCTGCACAAGAAGCAGCAGTTTGGTTTTTCTGTCAGAAGGTGCCGTACATCATTATGCTTGTCCTAGGTAGAGCGATCGGTAAAGTCAAGCAACGCCGCGCGTAGTCGGTTCGTGGACGGGTGATCCCTTATTATTATTTTCTTGCCTAATAAAACTTTTTTTTTCGATTTCAAAAAAAATATAATATGTACCTCGGCACTGAAGTTCTTTTTATGACTCATGTGGTTTATTTGCCTCGGCCAGAGGCCTCAGCAACTAAACTCCACATGAGTCATAAAAAGTTGAACTTCAGTGCCTTGGTACATAAATAACTATTATCTGTGGTCTATAGCACACAGTTCATGATTCTTCTTTTGTTCTTTTTTCTATTTTTTAGGTTATGTCATGAATCTTGGCCAGTTATTTATGGCGGCAAATTGAAAACTTCCACATAAATTCCCGGAAAACTTTCCAGGAAAGTTTCCCAGGAATGTTTCCGAAACTTTCAGGGAAAGTTTCCTAATCCTTCAAAGTTTCTTCCTGGAAAATTTCCAAAAATGGAAACTTTGCCGACTTGGAAAGTTTCCATTGCCCATCTCTAGTTTTTACTACCAGGGTTGTTAATTTAACTACCGATTAAAATGATTTATCTGAATGGGACGTTTGACCTAAAATTCCGTTGTCACTTTGTTACAGTCCAAATAGTTCAAGAAATCATTCTATTATCCTGTTAAAAACGCGGTCAACTGGAGCAACTCTTATTTTATCGCAATAAGACCTAATAAACCTGAGAAACAGCGGTAGTTCATACGTCCCATATCCGGTAAAAACTAGTTCGAAACAATACGTGGTTCGAGAAAAGTTTCCTACGATTTTTTCTTCTTTTCTTTAGGAAAAAAAAGAAGCCGACGAGTTTCGTGCCCCCTCCCGGGCTGGGCCCCGTGGCGGTGCCGTTCTGGCGCAGGCCGTTGCCGTCGTCCAGCGAGAACGAGGGCAGCAGCGTCGGGTCGAGGGTCAACATCCACCAGAAGTTGCAGGAGAAGAAGCAGAAGCAGCTGGCCGAATTGAAGATTATCGAGGAAGAAATCAAGCAAGGTGAGCGATGAAGAACTGTAGAAACGTGCCAATTTGTTGTATCCGGTTAACGTTTTTTTTTTAATTTGTTTTTGTCGAATCTGGACCAACACTATATTAAAGACCTGTGCATAGCGCTGTTTCAAGCGAACGCCACTGGCGCCACACATTTACACGGTGGTTTAATGTTAAAACACCATTTATAAAATAAAAACATGCAAGTGTGTCTGTTACAACGAATTTAATATCCAAAATAAAATAAAATATTCGTTTGTTATGTCCCTCTAATTTGACTAGTTCACTTGGCATATTTCCATACATTTTCTTAAGAAAAGAGAGTCTAAAAAGCAAGCAAGAGTATTTGGTACCTTTTGGTTTGAAATGAAGTCCATGGCTAGTTGTAGTGTAATAAGTAAGCATAAATCGCATTAGATTTTTCAGTTTCTTCTTTATATGGAGGACTATTGGTTCGTTTTGGAGCTATAAACAAAATTTTCTATTTTCATTCTTGCATATGTTATAAAATACTCTTAATAATATCTAGAATTGTCGCTTCTTCAGCTGGTTGATCAGATCATCCCATAATTCCAAAATAGTATTTATTCTTCTGCAATTCACCTAATGGTCTGTGCAGTGTGCATACCATTTTCTTCATGTGCATGGAAATTTCATATTATCACAAACAAATCTACCTATAAAAGCTGTGTTAATAGGATAAATACTGGACGCAAAGGCAATTCGTTACTGTAAAAAGAAGGCAAATGGTAATAAAGCTGGATATTTAAAATTTGGGACATTTTAAACGTCAGTAACTGATATAGACCGGGAGATAGTGACAGATTTTTGGACGTGATTTTACTCACTATGCCTTTCATAGGGCATTAAATGGCACATATTCTCACAATAATAAGGTTCATATGGAAAACTGAGTTTTCAATTATTCGAAAAATATGCGTTTTGATATGATTTTATACAGGCTGCCATGTGTTTTATAACGAAGTTCAAAATAGAAAATTCCTCGGAAAACCATAGGCATACCGTTAGGGTGGGTCCAAAGGGCTATTATTATTGCCACGTGATCTTGAATTTTAATAATTAATTTTTACACGTTTCTGAACAAGCTGCCAATGAGAACTATGCAAGTTCTTGTTAAGAAACTGCTGAAAAAAAGGATGGCATACCTTTTGCGCATGTCCAAGTACTGTTTAAATTGAATGTTATTTGATAGAGACGGGCAACAGAAACTTTCCAAGTTGGGAAAGTTTCCATTTTTGGAAACTTTCCGGGAAGACACTTTGAAGGTTTAGGAAACTTTCCCTAAAAGTTTCGGAAACATTCCTGGGAAACTTTCCCGGAAAGTTTTCTGGGAATTTATGTAGAAATTTTAAATTTGCCGCCATAAATGTCTGGCCAACATTCATGACATAACCTACAAAATACAAAAAAGAACAAAGAAGAATCATGAACTTTGTGCTTGTGCTATTATAGACCACAGATAAAATATATTTTATTATATTCTATATACTTTTTGACTAAAATTTAATAAGTTTAAATTAAATTAAACCGGGTAAATAATAATCATACTATGAATATGTGAATTTATTATATTCTTTCATATTTGGTTTTATCTTTTATTTATTTATCTATGTTTTATCAGTTATCTATTTTATTATGTTTACTTTTGTACAGGGTGATGCAATTAAGTTGTTACCAGCGATTATCTCGGTAATTTTTAAGATACATTGGTGGTTCAAACACTAAACTTCTGTTTTTTTTTCCCAAGAAATTGAATGCCAAGAAAAAAAACCAGTTTAATTTATAACAAAAAAGTTATCGCCAAATTACCTTTTTTTTTTAATTAAGATGGCGATTTTGTTGCAATTTTTCATTAGATTAGTAAAGTGATTAAAAAAATCTGCACAACGCGGTTGCATATCACTTTCGGCTTAGCGAAAGTAATGTTTTTGTCCCAGCTAAATCTACAAAAAGAGTATTTTTTAACAAAAAAAAACCCTCACTTCTTACGTTTTTTACTGTAGGTGTAGTAATTAAATAATAATAATTTAAAATCTGAAAGTGGAATTTTGAATTATGATCATGAAATACCAATTACAAAGCAAAACTTTTACATTTTGTGATATTACCTTTTCTGCAATATCTTTAACAAATTTCACTCAAAATATGACATATTTGGTATTTTTGGAAAGCTCTAAGTGTGACTAATTAAACTAAACAGTAAAAAAATAAAACTGGAAACTTTCCGAAAGTTTTGGAAATTTTTGTCGGAAACTTTCCGGGAATTTTCGTAAAGTGGAAACTTTCCCATCTCTATTATTTAATAATTTAGACGATTTATTCGATTTAAGTGTACTTGGACGTACGCAAACAGTATGCCATCTTTTCTTCAGCAGTTTCATAACAAGGACTTGCATACTTCTCATTGGCAGCCTGTTCAGAAACGTGGAAAAAATAATTATTAAAATACAAGTTCACATGTCAATAATAGTCCTTTGGACCCACGCTAACGGTATGCCTATGGTTTTCCGAGGAATTTTCTATTTTGAACTTCATTACAAAACACATGGCAGCCTGACTAAAATCATATCAAAATCCATGTTTTTCGAATAAATGAAAACTCATTTTTCTATATGAAGAACCCAGGATAACTCTCTGATTCATACCTTATTATTGTGAGAATATACGCAACATAATGCCCTATGAAAGGCATACTGAGTAAAATCACGTCCAAAAATCACTATCTCCCGGTCTAATATACCAATAACCACAGCCTACTCCCCTATAACCTATAATAAGCTGCCATTTCTTTCGTCGAGTGGCGCCACCTCAGTCCGTAAACAACAATGAAATATGATGTCATGCTCGGGTCTTTAATATAGTGTCGGTTCAGATCGAATACGGCTTGGGCATTTGCAGTAATGTCCGTTCCTTTTTGCTTAAATAGAATTCAGGAAACTTCTATAGGCGTTTGTGTCACTTCGTTAAGTTTTGAATTACCGTACACGTCACAATTTTGAAGGTTTCGACTTGAAATTTGGCACAGTGGTGGCAATAGCGGTACTGTTAATGCCTATCGACAGTCGTCAAAATCGGAATTCCCGCTTCCGTTCCGTCGGCAGTCGAGAAATCGCGTAGAAAATCCTACACGCACCCCCCCCCCATTTCTTCTTCCCCCCCCCCCAGGCAAGCTGGTGGGGCCCAACGGCCTGCTGCCAGACAGCGGCGCCCCGTCCGGCCCGCCGGGCGGCCCCGACCCGGCGTCGACCCTCCGCCAGCCAATACCGCGCGCGAAACGCCACGCCGCCTCGCCGCAACTGTTGAGCCTCGCGTCGCTCAACAACCTCGCCAGCTACGGGGTCAACCTGAACCGCCGGCCGCCGCCGCCGCGCGCCCCGCAGCCCCGCAGCAGGACGCCGGAGCTGCTGCTGGCGCCCAGGTGGGTGGACGTAGCTTCTTTTAGTACAGTAAAATTGGGCCAAAACCCAAACATCCAAGAAAAAAGTCCTTTCTAGCGCGAAATAGTTCCATACCCTCCTAAGAGTTGGTACTGAAAAGTTACACCACCACCAGCGTCGGGTTTCGGGGGGAGCGGGTGAAAAGGGCAGGAAATTCTTATTTTTCACAGTTTTGCGTAAACTATGAGGTTTAGCGCAAACGTCATCCTATACGCAAATGATATACATTAAATTCCGAACAAGAATTGTTATATACAGAATTATGGTAAAGTGAACGGTTTCCATGATATGGAGGGGTAAAGATTTCTTTGCTTTTATTTCACCTAGTTTTTGTTGAAAAAACTTAAAATGACTACAGTATAAATTAGTAACTAAATAATGTATGTAGAATATATATAGATATATCTATGCATATATAGATACATATTATTACACCCATACATTGTTATTTTTTGTCACAACATAACCTCACAAGTATATGACTGTAAATATGTCCAATACAAGTTAGTAGCCTTAGTTAATTTGTACTCGGTTTTTGCCCTCATTCATTATAGCGTTCTGATTTCCATTCGTTCTTTTATGTCAAATCATTCCCATATTTTGTAAAAATGAGAAAGTCATGAATAGGAAGCTCATGTGAAAAACAAGAAAATATATTAAACAATCTATACCTATTGAAAAAATGGGAGGGAAATCAAAATGATACAAAAGGTTATAAGTTTTAGGTGAATCATTAATTGCGTTATCAGTCGGCACCAAATAGTTCACTCGGGCTGGTGAGAGGAAACAACATTTAAATCGTCGTCGATGATTACAGTATCTCTATTGAGACATGCAAGTCCTAAGCAATTGCTGCACATACTTGAACAATTGGGACCACTTCTTCGACACTCGCAGTTTTGGACGCATCCATCTCTGCAGAAGCATACGATGGGGATTGTTTAATATATATTTTCTTGTTTTTCACATGAGCTTCCTATTCATGACTTTATCATTGTTACAAGCTAAGGACAAATTTTAGATATGGGAATGATTTGACATAAAAGAACGAATGGAAATCAGAACGCTATAATGAATGAGGGCAAAAAGTGAGTACAAATTAACTAAGGCTACTAACTTGTATTTGACATATTTACTTATGAGGTTATGTTGTGACAAAAAATAACAAAAACTACGTGAAATAAAAACAAATAAATCTTTACCCCTCCATATCATGGAAACCGTTCACTTTACCATAATTCTGTATATAACAATTCTTGTTCGGAATTTAATGTATATCATTTGCGTATAGGATGACGTTTGTGCTAAACCTTATAGTTTACTAGATATTCACGCAAAATAAGAATTTCCTGCCCTTTTCACCCCCTCCCCCCGAAACCCGACGCTGGTGGTGGTGTAACTTTTTAGTACTAACTCTTAGGAGGGTATGGAACTATTTCGCGCTAGAAAGGACTTTTTTTTCGGATGTTTGGGTTTGGCCTAATTTTGTGTTAGTTTTACTGTTCTTCTTCTCTGCGTGCGGCGAACGACAAACGTTTGACATTAACGGCAGCTTCCCCAGGTACCTGTACTGCGACTGCGTGACGGCGGAGCCGGAGATCGCCGAGATGCCCGGTGCCCGCCCCCCGTCCGACCTGGAGAGTCAGGTGTCGCTGCCGAGGTCGTACACGTTGCCGAGGGAGTTCAAGTACTATCGGCGGCAGCGGGCCGGCCGGCACATACCCACGGTGAGTCTCGAACGTCTGCCGCGTTTTCTTAAGGTGTCGAAAGAGTATCTAGATTTGACGGGTGATGAGTCGAAACCAGGGACTCTTTAAAGTAAGGAGACTCAGCATTATACTTTCCAAAGTGAGGCCTATGCCTCACGGGCGTAGCCAAGGGGGGGGTTTCGGGGGTTCAAACCCCCCCCCCCGAAATAAGCAAAATATTACCTAAAAATACGAGGAGTGAAGAGTTAAATTATTATTACGTTTGAATATATGTAGTAATAGTAGCGCCTAGCGCCATCTTTTGACGAGAGGCAGACGCAGTTGCAGCCGAACTATTTTGTATTGTAGGGACACTTTGCGTTGTTTCTCGATTATTCGCCACGCCCCTCGGTCGAAATGAGCGGAACTTTGTGGAAGTTTCTGGACGGCTACTGGGCTGCTATATAAGCGGCGCCGCGGCGCGTGACCGCGCTTACGGCAGTATTGTTCCATGCGAACTCGAAGCGAATACAAGTGAAAAGTGGTGAACGAATAGTGAAGAGAATTAAGTGTACCGTGTAAGTGAGTAATTTTAGTGCGCTGTTATTCGATGACCTTGTTAAGGATAGATACGTGAATCATTATTACTGTCGAAAAATGGAGGGGAAAAAAAGGAAGGGTGATAAACTTAAAGGTATGGACTACTGGAAAAAGTGGTGTAGTCAAGGTCAAGGGGTTTCTAATAAAGAAACAAATTTGGATTTAGCTATCAAAGCTTCAGCTACCTTGCATGCTGATAAGAAGACTGCCTACCCCGAAATCTAGTTTGGAATGCCTAGATATGTGCGATAAAAACCTTTATCCTAATATTTACACATTACTACAAATCTTGGCTACCATTCCTGTATCCACTGCTACCCCAGAAAGGTCTTTCTCGAGCCTAAGGAGACTGAAAAACTATTTACGAAACACTACAAGTGAAAACAGACTTAATGGTTAATGAACATTCACTATGGAACAGAAATTCATGCAGATGAAGTAGTGGATATATTTAAAAGAAAAAGCCGAAGATTTCTTCTTTAATGGTTTTAGATTTAGCGCAGAGGAACGAAATTAATTTATCCATTTCATTTAAAGTTAACAACTTTATAAATATGTCGTAGTTTTTCGGATGAATATATAGATATTAAATTTCATGTAAGTATATTTTTGTTGTTTTATTTACTTCTCAAACTAAACCCCCCCCCAAAACTAAATCCTGGCTACGCCCGTGCTATGCCTATTATTTCCACATTCTAATGGTCTCAGTGATGCCAAGTATGCCATTTTATTGGAGAATCTATGAATATAACAGGTACCAGGTACTTTGATTGTTAGTAAAAATTATAATGGTTTCCATGATTTCTTAAAATTAGACTTGACAATGTTGTGTATACAAGTGCAGAATGTGGCAACTGTCAAATGAAAGAAATTTATTTTATAGTTGAAATCGATTTCCAGCAATTATTTCCACGAATTTAAGTAATAAGTATGGTAAGTCAGTAGTGCCGATTTTGCTTATTTAAGAATTTGTCGCTATTGCACCTTGTTACCAGGTTCCTCAATCCATTTGTAATATGTATACTTGAACTTTCTTCCCTTGTTGAATGTATCTACCCAAAGAACTTTCACAGATTTCGGGATGGACTAATAAGATTAGGTCTAGTAGTTCTAATCATGGTAGTTTTTCTCGGTGTTAATTATAAAACGTTTGTAATTTTATTTCTCTCCCAAGGTAGGTACCTCACAAACTTAAAATAAACTTGTAGTCGTAGATAAAAACTCTTTAAAAAAAGACCTGACTGAAGCTACCTGCTTAGTAATTTAAAATGTTCGAAATACGATTTGTTTTGAACTACCTACTTATATGTTATGCCCAATAGGATTGCTAAAGGTGATACAGGAAAAATCTGGTTGCAATTATTGGGACTACTACTACAGGCGGCCGCATTACCTTTAATTGACACATCCGAGTATCTGGGAGTTAAAGTTAAAAATTGTTAAAAATTGTGAATTATGATGGGAAATATTTTGCCTCCTTTAAGGCCGCTTTACAGCTGGCAATTTTTGTTGCCGGCAATAAAAATTGCCGCAATCTTTGTTGCATGAATTTTTTTTTGCCAAAACGAAATTGTTTTACAGCCAGCAATTTATGAGTGCAACTTGTCTTGCAAGGAAGTGTTGCCAACATGTCTAATTTTAGGAGTTAAATTTATTCTGACAGCAGTGCAGATTGTGTGAGTTTAATACAACAAAGAAAAAAGTTTATTAATCAAATCAAAACACACACGCTGGCACACAAGTTCATATAAAGTTCCCCGCCATTTGCCAATTCCACACTCTTAGGGATTTTATGAAATTATTGGTAATTGATTTATACCCAAAAAATCCCTAGAATTGCCTCGCAATTGCAATAAAAATAGCGCACGCGGCATTTTTGTTGCCGCAAGAAAAATTGCAAACAGCTGATCAAGAATGGCATTGTGCGCATGCGCGCAATAAAAATTGCGGCAATTTTCATTGCCGGCAATAAAAATTGCCAGCTGTAAAGTGGCCTTTAGAATCTATGGCACTGGCATGTCACATAAAACCTGATGGCAGTTGCACACTGACATAAACCATAACCTTGTATCAGTCCGCTTGTGGTGTCCTTGGAGTCGACAGAAAACAAACTTCCCCTCAAGGCTTCACTTTTCCTATGCGATAGACTGTGACATGCTGGGTTCCCTTATTTTAAAAACTGATAAAATGGTGTGTTCACATTTGACAACTAAAGTATCAACTGTTAAAACTGTCAAAATAGAGGGGGTAGTTAAAAAGCGTGCATAAAAAAAGGTCGACCGTCACATTTGTCAATTTTTCCTTCAGGTGGCGTCGACAAACAGCAGCGACGGCGACGTGGATAGCGCCGACGACGAATCCGACAATCCGCCGCCCCCCGCCATAGTGAGGCCCCTCCGGAGGCCGTTCAGGCACGAAACGAAGTTGTGATGTCGAAAAATTGTACAATTAATTATATTAAAAAAATGGGCGTTTGTTCGTTCCTATTATTTTTGGGTGCCAAATCGTATGTACTTAACCTGTATTTAATATATTTCTACGATATTTATAAGGTTGAGAAAGTGCCTCGAGGATTTTTTCGTAACCAGTGAGTGGGTGTCGAATTTTTACACGTTTTTTTTTATATTGTATGTATTTTATGTAATATTTTCCGCTTATAGTGTATTATTTATTTTTGTACATCTTTTTTACCCTTTTATAATATAATAGATTAATTTAAATCAATGGTGTTTTGGTGTTGAATCCTCTTGGGTCATGGGACATTTGAACTAATTTCTATTTTAATTCATAACAAAAAAATAAACTTTTTTTCCATGTGATTTTATGTTAATCTCCTTCTACTAATATACAGGATGTCCCAAAAAATCTTTTTACCCTTTTATAATACAATAGATTAATTTAAAGCAATGGGGTTTTGGGGTTCAATTATCTTTGGGTCATGGGACATTTGAACTACTTGTTTTAATTCCTAACAAAAAATGACATGTTTTTCATGTTATTTTATGTTTATCTTCTACTACTGTACTACAGGGTGTCCCAAAATATAATTTTTGTACATATTTTTTACCTTTTTGTAATATAATGGAATAATTTAAATCAATGGTGCGTTGGGTGACCTTCAGTCAACGAATGGTGTTTTGGTGTCGAATCCTCTTTGGGTCATGGGACATTTGAACAACTTTCTATTTTAATTTGTAACAAAAAAGTACACTTTTTCCATGTTATTTTATGTTAAGCTTCTACTACTGTCCCAACAAAAATGTTTTTTGTACATATTTTTTTTACCCCTTTATAATATAATAGATTAATATAAAATCAATGGGGTTTTGTTGTTCAGTCCTCTTTGGCTCATGGGACATTTGAACTACCTTTTATTTTAATTCTGTTATAATTATGTCAGTCTCCTTCTACTACTATACAGACTGTCCCAGAAAATCATTTTGTACATATTTTTTATCCTTTTATAATATAATGGAATAATTTAAATCCATGGGGTTTTGTTGTTCAGTCCTCTTTGGCTCATGGGACATTTGAACTACTTTTTTATTTTAATTCGTAACAAATTCTACTACTATGCAAGATGACCCAGAAAATAATTTTTGAGACTTTTTACCACTATTATGGGTACTATAATCAATAACTACAACCAGTGTAACAAATCTAGGTATATCACATTGTAAATAATGCACACAATTGCGTTTTATTTAGAATATTTGGTGATTGTTTCTTTTTCCTCTTAAAAATCTAGCTCTATCGTTTGGCTCCAAAATTATCCACTTATCACTTAGCTTGAAGTAGCTCCTTTATCCTGTGCTCGTTTTTGAGTATGTTACACCGTGCCGTTAGAATTTCCCTTTCGATTTTCTTTATTTCCTGCTTCAAGTGCTCTAGTTGCGTCAATAGTGGCTTGGTTGTCTCCGCGTTAATTCTAAAAAGACATTTTCCGTTTCTTAAACCGTTCGCCCCGTATCATCTTTCGCCGATTTAATACTTACTTTTTTTGTTTCTCAATCTCCGAAAACAGTTCTCTCCTGGTGGCCGTCCACATTTGTAGTTCGTTGTGCATCGCGTCCAAGTCTTCGTGCAGGTAGTTCATTAGTTTTCCTAACGGATTTGCCGTTTTCGTTAAGTTTTGTATTAAATTACGAAGTTGTTTGACTTCCTTTGTTGTTGCATCTTTCCCGCGTAGACCTACAAGATATTTCCTCAGTTAACAAACATTTTAATTGCTCGGAATAGTTTAATTAATTTGGAAAATCATGAAAACACACAAAAATGAAAGTTGTTCATTTGAACTACTTTTAAAAAATTCATTGCCGAGATACATGTTTTTGAGAAAATGAGAAAGTTTACTTACTATCTTGTTCCCAATCGACCTCAGCTCTTTTCTTATTAATCAAATCTCCTTCAGTTTCTTGCATTTGCTCTAGAATTTGTTCAACTAATTGGCCCTTATTTCCTCTTTCATCTTCTGTACTTTTTATTTGAATCACATCTTCTTCTTCTGTGATTGTTTCTGACGTATTTTGAATCACCACCTACAAAAAAAGAAGAACAATTATACAATCTAATAATTAAAAATCAAACTATTTTTTTTTACTTGCCGTATCTTCGTCGTCGTTCATATTGTCGAAGTTCTCAACGATAACGTTGATGCCGGCCATCGGCGTGGGTTCGTTAATTCTCAACGCGGAATCGGGCCTGAGACGAGGGGCCCCCGGCCTAGCGCTAGACGGCCTGACGCTCGGTGGCCGTAGGGAACTTTTCGGTCGATTCGCCGTGGTCTTGCCGCCACCTGTCATCGGAAATATGAACTACAGCCATTTTCCAAATAATAGAGCATTCAAAAGGCATAAAATACGAAAGCGTAGAGCGGCCACATGAGATTTTTCCTTGGCACTTTTTTCTGTCAATTATACATAATTGACACTTTTTTCTGTCAATTATGTATAATTGACACTTTTTTCTGTCAATTATGTATAATTGACACTTTTTTCTGTCAATTATACATAATTGACACTTTTTTCTGTCAATTATACATAATGGACACTTTTTTCTGTCGATTATGTATAATTGACACTTTTTCTGTCAATTATATATAATTGACACTTTTTTTTCTGTCAATTATACATAATTGACACTTTTTTCTGTCAATTATACATAATTGACACTTTTTTCTGTCAATTATACATAATTGACACTTTTTTCTGTCAATTATAAAACTGTCCATTATGTATAATTGACAGAAAAGTGTCAATTATACATAATTGACAGAAAAAAGTGTCAATTATACATAATTGACAAAAAAAGTGTCAAGGATAAAAATAATCTCATGTGGCCACTCTACGCTTTCGTAATAAAAAGTTGAAATAACATTTTTTTTTAATAGCTTAGATATATCGTATAACGGCCTTACCTGTTGGAGCAAGTTCAACTGGTCCCTCATTTTTAACGGCATTTTCTACACGATTCGATTTCAAAATATTCCTATCGCCACTTTTTGGTCTAGCCGATTTAGGTCTGATTAAGCCGGCACTATTTTGTCGTTGCCTGATTGGTTCTACTGCGATTTCTTCATTTTTTGGTATATCGATTGAAGAATTTTCATTTTGTTCGCTCGTTTCTACTTTAGAGGCATTTTCAATGATTTGGGGAACTACCGAAGTGGGTTTGACGTCTGTTACGATTTCGGTTTCAATTTTTGGTTCGGCACGAATGTGAGGCGAAATTTCAGGTTCACGGCTAGACGAGGGTTTTTCCTGGTTTTCTTTCAATTTTTGTTTAGTTTTAGTATCTCTCTGTTTAGTTTTCTCTTTCGATTTAGCGTCTTTTTTATTTTTTTCGGCAATTCTGTCTCTAGACGATTCCCTTCTGTCTGTAGATTTTGGCGTTTCTGTACTACTCCCCCTCCTTACTTTATTTTCTTTGGGTTTTTCCACAGTTTTTGGAGCCCTTTTTGAATTTTTTTCGTCTTTTTTCCTATTTTTATCATTTTTCGACACATCGCCTTTCTTTAAACTCGAAACGTATTCCGCAGTATCAACTTTCTTATCGATTGCTTTTCCAATAGTTTGCAGTAAAATATTTGTTTGTTCTGGTTCTAATCCCGCTACAACTTTACTAGGCCGTACAGTTAAATTGGTTTTCGTCACAGTTTCTAAAAAACACAATTTAAATACCTCCCTGAAAATAACAACATAAAAACTTACTAACTGCGTCAATAAGCTTGCTAAGGAACGCTATTTTATCATCTTTCTCTTTAACTTTATCGGAATTTAGCTCGTCTTCGGAAAACAACCCTTTTAAAAACCCAGTCTCTTTAATGACACACTTAACGATATCGTGTAAAAACCTAAACGGGGGCTTTTTCAGCAATTTTTCCGTCAACGGCGGCTTTTTCACGTACTTTCCCAAATAATTCTGCGTTTTTTTGATCACCGTGGGGCTCAATTCACTCATTTTTTTGAAATATTTTTTAAAAAACTCCTACACCCTGTCTGTCCGCTGTCAAGTTTTGTTGATTGCATCGTTTCCATGGCAACCGGCACATTGACATACGCTTTGACACTATGGGTTTGTTCCAACAGCAGTTCTGAACCGATTCTCGGCGATCTCTCAGACTTAAAAACAGTTCTGGAATTAGTTATCTCTTTTCTGTATCATGATTCAGAACTATGTGCTGGAACAAAGCCTATATATTTGCTCTAATATCTTTTAGCTGTTTTTTCATTCGGAACTATGTTGAATCTATTATATAATACGCCGTCTGTTTAATATCTATGGTTGTTTGTAGGTAGTCGGAGTTATGTTGGTTTTTTTGCGGTCATCGACCTTGACACGTCAAAAGAAACCTAACCTAACCCAACTTTATAAAAAAAATATTATTTGTGAACATATGACCATATATTTTTCTTTGAAACATGATAGAAGTAACTGCAAAACTGCACGGAGGCCACGTATTCTTATCAGGAGACGTTGTAGAATGCTCAATTTCTTTCGGCCATCCAGTTTCGCCCTCTCACAAGGTATCGCAGAGCCACACCGACGTTTTCGAGAGTTTGGCCTGGGCCTCGGCCCAGATACACTGCCAGAGGTTCACCGATTCCAAAATTTCGAAGGAAGGCGAACAGGCGGGTCAGTTGAGTTTTCCCGAAACGGCGCTAGGTACTTCGGCCAACGGCAACGAAAAGTACGAGTGTTCGACTAAGCCGAAGATTTTGTTCTGCGATTTGAGGCTGTCGCCTGGACAGACGAAGACTTGTGAGTTGGTAGAAATAATAATAATAACTAGTAAGTGATGTGTTAGTAACGATATTTTTTAGACATTTATAGAGAAAAGATTCCAAACGACTGTCCGCCTTCCTATCGTGGTCAGTTGGTTAAATATTCGTATAAAATCACGATCGGTACCCAAAGAGTAAACAACCCAGTGAAACTCTTAAGGGTACCGATAAGAGTCCTACCCTTATGCGAGACAATATTACAAGAAGCTGGAGCTTTATGTAATGAAACTACGGAAGAATTGACACCTGCCAACCCATTTTTAGAAATCAGACAACGCGAGAAACCTCTAGATATAGCCCTACAATGCCTACAGGTGAATAATGTCACTTTTAATGCATTTTTGAAAAGCAGTTCAAACGAACAATTTTTTTTATTTTACGTACTTTTTAGAATATAACAGCAAGAAGAAACCCGAATTTCTACATGATTTCGAATACTTGGGGCAAGGTCGCCAGATTTTGCCTGTTTAAGCCTGCTTACAAACTAGGAGAAGATATTATAGGTACGTATAACAAAAAATTATATTAAAATTCTTCAAACGTTACTTTCTTAGGGACTTTTGATTTTACCGTGGCAACAGTCAACTGTATGCAAGTTTCCGTATCGTTGCAATGCGAAGAAGAAACTATTTTAGATCCCAGTAAAGAAGACTCGAAGCAAGTTCGAATAATAACCTTCAATAAATTTCACGAAGTTTGTTTAGGTTTTAAATATACTCAACTTATTCTACCCATTCCGCTACATGTTACACCAGCATTTAGCACACCTTTAGGTAAGTAATAGTTGACAGTTTACATTGTTTTGTGTCAAATGTCAAAAATTGACATTTTAGTGTCATTGAAGTGGCGACTGCATTTTGAGTTTGTAACGAGTACTCACAAAGCATTGGAAGCGCCAAGTTTAGGTGAAAATGAGTGGAGGGCCCCCTCGGAAGTACCGATAGAAACAATGGTGTGGAGCTTACCAATTCGGTTATATTCGACAACTCCGGCACATGTGGCGCAAGGAGTCCAAGCTAATACCGTGCATCGGTTGACAATAAGATAGGTTATGTTTTGTTTTTATTAATAAAAAAATATGTACGTTCAGGAACTTTTTATTTCGCCCATTTATATGATGAAAAACTTAAATTAATTACAATTATTCTTATTTAGTAACGTCTTTTTTGGGTGCTGATATACAGAACGTTGTTGCCGCGAATAAAAGCATCACCGAACTTATTTTTAAGTTGTCCATTTACGTATTCTTCGGTTTGTTCTAAAGCGATGTTCATGTAGCCATCTAAACACGCTAGAACGCCTTAAAACACACTTTTTTTATTGGGAAACAAATTAAAATTGGAAAAAAATTATACCTCTGTAATCGACGCCACTGTTTAGTTTTACCACGACGGGTCTGGCGTGGATTTGTTGGATAAATGTTGATAGCGCTTCCTTTCGGCTCATTGCTACTTTGTTTGGTAATGGATTTTATTTAAATTCCAATTTCATCAAAATCGCCGATAAACGAAAAATATGAGGTTAAATTTGACAACCAGAGAGCGACCGAAAAATAAAATGTCGGAGTTATGTCGGGAAGCAAATTTAGTCAATCTCGGGTTTATTGATCTAATAAGACCTTTTGATGCAAGACCACAATTTTGTTGTTGAAATAAATGGTTATTTATTTTATAGTTTGTATCACACTTTACGAGTATGTTGAGCAAATTCTTTGAGTATCATCCATGCTCGAAGGCAATAAATAATTTTATGGAGCGCCCTTTTACTATTTAATAAAAAGTCGTCGACTTTTCATTAAATATTAAAACGGCGCGCATTTTTTGTTACTTTCAGTCTCGATTTTTTTAGCAAAAAATTAATAGATATCACAAACCAATTACATTGAACATTGAACAATTGAGATTTTTATAATAAAAATGAAATATATTATAGTAAATTGAAGATTTGCAATTAAAAATTGTTTTTTTTTATGACAAATCGACGATTTGCCATTAAGTAGAACATGTTTAAACTGAAATTAAACAAAAAATGAAATAGTAAAAGGGCGCTCTATATTATTAGTACTCATACAAATAATTTGGTTGCTTCTTTTCTTTATATGAAAATATAGAGTAAATTATTGCATATCAATGATTTGCGATTAAGTAGTAAAAAGGCGCTCCATATAATCTCTTTTCCTATAAACAAGGCTCAAATTAGAAAAGTTCCCATTTCCCATTAGCTCAAAAATCATTACCAATCCATTATATTTGTATTAGGCAGGTCCGTGAGTCAAACAGATGCTTTTGACACTTGACATTCGTTAACCTCGAAATAGTAGTAATTGTCAATGTCACTATGCAGTTCCTGCAATTTTTGTTTTTTTATTTTACCTTTTCTGGTTATTTCAGGTAATTCACCTGTTATTATTATATTAGAAATATGGAAACGACCCCGTGCAAACCTAAATCTAAACAATCTTTGGCCATTAAGCGCGCGAAAAGCGACGCTACAGGTACGTTTTTAGTGTTTTTCTCTACAAATTTGGCGGTATTTCGATTTTTCTTCTTTTACCAGAGATCTCAAACGAACCCAGCTACTCGAATGCCATCGGCGGTCCCTCGAATACCCCTACATTCAAAAAAATCCCAAACGAAGATGAAGAAAGTCCGACTGTCTACACGCAAGAACTGTCGAACGGAATCGATGTTGTTTGGGACTGGAATTCACCGCAAGATAAGAGGCGCTTCAAGAAAAAGAAACGACTGAATTTAGAATCCCCTAAAGTGCCGCTCAGGCGATACCCCTCGAATACCCAGGTACAAACTTTTGAAAAATTGCGGGAGGAATTGCAGGCGTTGCGGGAAGAAATAGCCCTGCCCGAAAATGAGGAATGCTTAGTGCTTTCTCCCATGGATGAAACCGAATATAAAAGTGAAAGTAACATAGAAGGTGAGTTAGTCATAGCGCAGAGAAGACTGTCGTCTCTGTGGTTGTAGTCATCTTTTTTTTTCGTTAACAGGCTTTTCTTGTTTTAAGAATCGGTGGTAGATGATCCTATGGAACACGAACCCGAAGCATTGACAGACGATTTATTTTTCGACGATTCGTTGGATGAACAACTCGTTTTATTTAGCCAGAGAGTCGAGACTGAAATTTTAGAAAGTAAACCGGCAAATGAACCTCTCCAGTCCAAACAAATTAGTAAATTAGCCCGAAACGTTCCGAGAATGATCGAGGAAAGTGACGCCTTGGACGATTCCCTGAATAACGTCCTTTCGCAGATGAACGACAATTTAGAGCTAACGCAAGTGTTTGATTTAAAATCGGCGGTGATCGCTAAAAGTACACAAACATATAATCAGACAAATAAAAAAGAGACTATAATAAGAACCAAATCAAATAATGATATACAGACTAGTACTGGAAAATTTGAATTCTGTAGGACGCATAGCTTCGAACTGGCCAATCAGAGGGCAGAAGGTAAGTCAACTTTGACATTTGAGGTGTCAATATTTGACAGTTTTCTTATGTCGTATGTCAATCTCAATACGTTGTGATCAGTGCATTTTGTTTATGAATACCATTTGTTTCGATCAACTGTTGTTGGAACAAACCCATTTTTTGACAGTTTTCTTATGTCATCAGTTGTCACTTTTGCTTTGTCGTTTTAGAAGTGTCATTATTTGAAAGTTTATTTGTCAAAGTAGGCAGGTTTCTTATGTCGTTAGATTATGTTATTTTTTTCAGTTGTTTTGTCGAAAAGGACACAAGAAGAAATAGAAAGAAAGAGACTGGAGGCATTGGCGAAAAGAGAACAAAAAAGAAAGCAACAAACGCAAACTTATTGTAAGCATTAAAATAAAATGAAAAAAATATTTGTAAATTTTTATTATTTTAGCTCCATCACCATCAAAATGTTCACCGGAGGAAATCGAAAAGAAGAGGTTACAAGCGTTGGCGAAATTAGAGGCGAAGAAACAAAACGAAATAATAGAAAGAAATAGACAAGAAGCTCTGGTACGGTTACAAATGAATCGAATGAAAAATGCAAACAATGTTAAAAGCACACTAGCAAAAAGGTTATAGCAGGTATTTAAGAGAAAAAGCGCCAATGTGATTATTTTTTTGGTAATTTTTTTGTATATTTTTAAAAATATAACGGTTTAATGTTGAAAATAGTAAATAACGAAAACTTTCAAAATAAATAAAAGCAATCTATTCAAGGTTAGGTAATAATAACAAAATATAACAAGATTTCGAGAACAGAATGTTATGTAGATTGTGCTAAAGTTCAGTGTTAGGTACATGATTTTTGCATATTTTAGTTTTGGGAAAATATAGAGAAATTTCTTTCACCATATACCTTTTCAAGTTCAAATTGGCGCAAATCAAAATGACATTAGTCAAAATCAAATTAGCAACACCAATTTCAAACTGGCGTTAATCAAAAATCAAATTGGCATTAATCGATTTCAAATTGACAATAAACAAAATCAAATTGGTGGTCAAACTTGAAACAACAAGCATGGTCTGTATTAAGGGCAGGAATAAAAGCAAACATGCAAAAATATATTTTTGTTGAGAATTAAAAATAAAGTAAACGACGCTCTTACTTATTTTCAATAAAAAAAAAATCTCTCCCTCGCAATACTCAAAACTAAGACTAGTAGAATTATGATCTTCGAAACTAATGAAAAAAATGTTAAAGGCACACATGCGAAAAGGTTTTTCAAGAAAAATAAAAGGAAAAATAGGCCAATGTATTTACAAATATATTTTGTATATTTTTAAAAATATAACAAATAATGTTTATAAGTATATTTTTTATAACCTAAAAGATCCTACACTTGCCAAATCTGTGGAAACCTGACAACAGCAGTATATTGCGAAAAAAACTGAAAAAATACTCGCGAAATCACCTAAAAAAAATTCAAGATTTCTTTCACTTTTATAATTTTTAGAAACTTACCTTTAAAGATTCTTGATGCAAAAATATTTCCGATTTCCACATTTGAAAAGAAATAAAAATTAGAAATTGCCGACATACACAATAAAGGTGTTGCCAAAACACATTTCATCCTTCTCATCCAGTCTTTATCCATATTCTTTATATACGATTTATTTATTAAATACTTCTCATAATACAACTTGGCCGAATACTCCGCAGACACCCCTGCATAATTTAAAATCGACCATACCAAAATATAGTCTTCGACTCCGTGCCAGATGTAAACAAACAGAAAACAAAGTAGGCTGGGCACCAGTTTGTTTGGGTATTGTTTTATCACAGGTAAATAGATGTACCTGCAAAAGTAATAAACGAAACTCGAAAAACAAAACGTCAAAGCCTACCTTGTTAAAAACGCGTAAAGTCCACAATCGAAATATCTCCACATGTCAGAATATAAGTGGATTCTACCAATGCATCTAGGAATGTTAGGAACATTTATGTTTTCAAATTTGGCAACACTGGTGGATAAACCATAGATAACTACGTATTTCAAATGGAAAATTTGACCCATACTATAGCCATATCCACAAAGTGTCCAGGTATCCATATTTTGTACAAACTGAAGGGAAAATATTGTACAAATATTTTTCAACAAAATTAATGAAACTTTACCTTACTTTGAAATGAGGTAGCATTCACGTACACAAAATGTAAAATAAATTCAGTAAATACGAGCCAAAATAAAAACCGTAGAAAGTTTAATAGCAAAGTCTTAATTCTTATTTTAAAGGGTAAATATTTGTTGAAATTATATGCTCTTCTGAATTCCCAATAAGGCAAAAATGGCCCACTGAAAATTGTTGGAAAATATAAACAAAAAGCAAGGCATTCCCTTAAATTGCCATTGTGTAACATTTCCAGATAATAACTGGTCGTTTTTAAGTTAATCCAACATACAATTAATATGAAAACAGTTGTTTCTTTCTCGTTTAACACAAAATATTCTTCAGGTTCAAAAACTCTTTTAAAAAACAATATAAGAAGCAAAGAAATAAGATTTGCTACCCAAATGACAAGTTTTTTTTTAAATTGTGCAAAAATCATAAAAAATATTGGCTGAAAAAGAATAATAAGGCAAAAAATGTGTCCATATTTGCGTAAAATAAAGAACAACGTAAACCCAACTTGGAAATATTGAAAGAGCTGAAAAAATGTATTTTTTACTATCGATCTTTAAATTAGTTCTAAACAATACCTTTACGCTTAAGTTTTTGTACCGAATAACTTCGGAAAATACCAAATACACAAAAATCCAGGGGTATATCGACTTTAACGTATATAATATGGTTTCCCATTCGGAATCAGCCTTATCTTTTTTAGAATTTAAAATACTCCAACCAGGTTTGAAGTCCTCATAAATGTCATCATAAGAACTGAAATCTTGGGCCAAATCTATTTAAAAAAACCTTTAAAAATTAGCGAAAACTTACAATTTCTAGCCACAAGTGCAAACATGAATACTGAATAAAAAACGACTGAAATCCATGTCGAAATGTAAAAAGCAGTCTCGAAAATTGGCAAGTTTACGGTCATAGCTCATTGTGAAAAAAAAAATTATTACGAAAACGAATGCCAAATCTTCAAAATAAACAAAATTGATATAGAGGTTATGTCATGTCTTAATCACAAAAAACATAAAAGGTAGGTACTAGTTCTTTCAAATTCGGAGTTATGTTGATTATAGTCTGCTTTAGTGTTTTGTGGTACTATCACGGACTATAATAATTATGATGGATGCATAGTAGCTCCCGTAAGCACGAACGATTTGAATTAACGGGACGTACTTCAAGGTTTATAGCACATCGTTTACTTTTCTCGAGTTTCTTAAAATTTGAATTTTGTGTTTCCTATAAGTATTTTTTTTGGAAATAACGCAGAAAAGCATAGCATATCTTCGCAACTAACAAGCTAAAGCGAAATAAATGTTAAAATCCGCAAAAATTAGTACCGCTATAAAAATAAAGCCCAAACCACCAGAATCATGCAAGAGAATTTCTTGAAAACCAATAGTTAGAGATTCACGTTTATTTACAATAATTGTCGAGCTTAACTATTAGAACTGTTTGTTTACATATCTACATTGTGGGCAAGACATTACGGGGGATTTCTAGAATCTCCCGTACTTAATTTCAAAATTTCTCCTATGCATTCGAAGCGATTTCCAAATGACAGTCGGAAAATTTGTTTTCGAAGGCCACCGATAGAAACCTAGATGGCTATGCTTTTCTCCGATATTTCCATCGCTTCCCTGTGAACATACAAGGTGTATTAAAAAATATGTACAACATTTTTTTTCTTATAAATGTCTTTTTTAATAACGACAAAGAAAACATTCACACCGATGTAAATATATTACTTTTTGATCTTGTTGCAACGTTTCAGATGAAAACAGTTATTTGACCTAAAATTTCCATTACATTTCAACTAATTTTTAATGCAAACGGACTAGGTTTATCACTGTTTAGTTCCGGCCCTTACGTTTTCATCTGAAGCTTGATAACTAAATAAATACAAATAAGCAACGAATTGTGTAAAAAAATATTTCACTCGGAGAGACACACACATAAAGTAAATAATATACACTAGTTAGTTATAGATTCTCTTTTTCTATGTACAATATAATTTACACGGTTGTGCAAAATACTATTATGTACAAGACAACTTTGTCGAATAAATAATGAAAAACGAAAATATTCTTATATTTCCAAAATAAATAACATCGATACTTTGCATTTTTTTTTTACATAACTCACACTGACTATATAAATATGCGTTATTTTATTTTTACAATAATTTATTATCGTTTAGTGTTTGTTTTTAAGTAGTTATAGAAAAAATAAAAAAAACTGACTGATATTGCTATAGAACTTAAATTATACTTGGTAGCTGAAAATAAATAAACATTAGGCTATTTATGCCCCCTTGTGCAATCTTTCCACGACAAGATCATAATTGTATGCCCTGGAATCTCAAAATTAGGAACCATGCCGTCACCCGTCAAATTTTCTATTATTTTTTTTATAGCTGTCAAACAAAACAATAGAATCTGACAGGAGTAAGGTCAAGTGTCAAAACTGGCAAAATGTGACAGATGAAACGCCACAACTGTCAAAAAGTGACAGATGAAATGTCACAACTGTCAAAAAGTGACAGATGAAACGTCACAACTGTCAAAATGCGACAGGAGAAACGTCAAAACTGTCAGTTCCGAGTCGAGGGGGACGACCCGAGGCAAGGACGGGCCGCTACAATTCGAACAGCTCGTCCTGCCGCCGTTCGTGGCGCGCTATCGACGTCCTAACCTTGCGGCCGCGCTGGACGACGACGGCGTGGGCCCCGTCGAGGCCGCCGTTCGCGGGCGGCGGCGCCGCCTGCTGGCGGAGACGGGCGGTGGGCCTGCGACGGCCGTCCGTCAAGGTCGGATCCAGCTCGGTGGCGAACCTGAAACGGCCGCATTCCAGATGAGGCGGATACGCAGGTAGATTTTTGGAAAAAATTCAATTAGTTTCTGTGGACAGAGCTGGGAAAGATTGCGCCAAAAAAGATCTAGATCATAGATCAGATCGTTTTTCAAAAAAAGATCTAAGATCGTTTAAAAATAGATCTTTTCATGCAAAAACGATCTTAGATCAAAGATCGTCTAAAAATGATCTATTTTAAAAAAGATTGTTGTGGGCGACGGTTATGTGCCGTTTCAGCGCCTGCAAAGTGACGGGAGCGTGTAAACAGAGCTGGGAAAGATCGCACCAAAAAAGATCTAGATCATAGATCAGATCGTTCCTAAAAAAAAGATCTAAGATCGTTTAAAAATAGATCTTTTCATGCAAAAACGATCTTAGATCAAAGATCGTCTAAAAATGATCTATTTTAAAAAAGATCGTTGTGGGCGACGGTTATGTGCCGTTTCAGCGCCTGCAAAGTGACGGGGGCGTGTAAACAGAGCTGGGAAAGATCGCACCAAAAAAGATCTAGATCATAGATCAGATCGTTCCTAAAAAAAGATCTAAGATCGTTTAAAAATAGATCTTTTCATGCAAAAACGATCTTAGATCAAAGATCGTCTAAAAATGATCTATTTTAAAAAAGATCGTTGTGGGCGACGGTTATGTGCCGTTTCAGCGCCTGCAAAGTGACGGGGGCGTGTAAACAGAGCTGGGAAAGATCGCACCAAAAAAGATCTAGATCATAGATCAGATCGTTCCTAAAAAAAAGATCTAAGATCGTTTAAAAATAGATCTTTTCATGCAAAAACGATCTTAGATCAAAGATCGTCTAAAAATGATCTATTTTAAAAAAGATCGTTGTGGGCGACGGTTATGTGCCGTTTCAGCGCCTGCAAAGTGACGGGGGCGTGTAAACAGAGCTGGGAAAGATCGCACCAAAAAAGATCTAGATCATAGATCAGATCGTTCCTAAAAAAAGATCTAAGATCGTTTAAAAATAGATCTTTTCATGCAAAAACGATCTTAGATCAAAGATCGTCTAAAAATGATCTATTTTAAAAAAGATTGTTGTGGGCGACGGTTATGTGCCGTTTCAGCGCCTGCAAAGTGACGGGGGCGTGTAAACAGAGCTGGGAAAGATCGCACCAAAAAAGATCTAGATCATAGATCAGATCGTTCCTAAAAAAAAGATCTAAGATCGTTTAAAAATAGATCTTTTCATGCAAAAACGATCTTAGATCAAAGATCGTCTAAAAATGATCTATTTTAAAAAAGATCGTTGTGGGCGATGGTTATGTGCCATTTCAGCGCCTGCAAAGTGACGGGGGCGTGTAAACAGAGCTGGGAAAGATCGCACCAAAAAAGATCTAGATCATAGATCAGATCGTTCCTAAAAAAAAGATCTAAGATCGTTTAAAAATAGATCTTTTCATGCAAAAACGATCTTAGATCAAAGATCGTCTAAAAATGATCTATTTTAAAAAAGATTGTTGTGGGCGACGGTTATGTGCCGTTTCAGCGCCTGCAAAGTGACGGGGGCGTGTAAACAGAGCTGGGAAAGATCGCACCAAAAAAGATCTAGATCATAGATCAGATCGTTCCTAAAAAAAAGATCTAAGATCGTTTAAAAATAGATCTTTTCATGCAAAAACGATCTTAGATCAAAGATCGTCTAAAAATGATCTATTTTAAAAAAGATCGTTGTGGGCGACGGTTATGTGCCGTTTCAGCGCCTGCAAAGTGACGGAGGGGTGTAAACAGAGCTGGGAAAGATCGCACCAAAAAAGATCTAGATCATAGATCAGATCGTTCCTAAAAAAAGATCTAAGATCGTTTAAAAATAGATCTTTTCATGCAAAAACGATCTTAGATCAAAGATCGTCTAAAAATGATCTATTTTAAAAAAGATCGTTGTGGGCGACGGTTATGTGCCGTTTCAGCGCCTGCAAAGTGACGGGGGCGTGTAAACAGAGCTGGGAAAGATCGCACCAAAAAAGATCTAGATCATAGATCAGATCGTTCCTAAAAAAAAGATCTAAGATCGTTTAAAAATAGATCTTTTCATGCAAAAACGATCTTAGATCAAAGATCGTCTAAAAATGATCTATTTTAAAAAAGATCGTTGTGGGCGACGGTTATGTGCCGTTTCAGCGCCTGCAAAGTGACGGGGGCGTGTAAACAGAGCTGGGAAAGATCGCACCAAAAAAGATCTAGATCATAGATCAGATCGTTCCTAAAAAAAGATCTAAGATCGTTTAAAAATAGATCTTTTCATGCAAAAACGATCTTAGATCAAAGATCGTCTAAAAATGATCTATTTCAAAAAAGATCGTTGTGGGCGACGGTTATGTGCCGTTTCAGCGCCTGCAAAGTGACGGGGGCGTGTAAACAGAGCTGGGAAAGATCGCACCAAAAAAGATCTAGATCATAGATCAGATCGTTCCTAAAAAAAAGATCTAAGATCGTTTAAAAATAGATCTTTTCATGCAAAAACGATCTTAGATCAAAGATCGTCTAAAAATGATCTATTTTAAAAAAGATCGTTGTGGGCGACGGTTATGTGCCGTTTCAGCGCCTGCAAAGTGACGGGGGCGTGTAAACAGAGCTGGGAAAGATCGCACCAAAAAAGATCTAGATCATAGATCAGATCGTTCCTAAAAAAAGATCTAAGATCGTTTAAAAATAGATCTTTTCATGCAAAAACGATCTTAGATCAAAGATCGTCTAAAAATGATCTATTTTAAAAAAGATCGTTGTGGGCGACGGTTATGTGCCGTTTCAGCGCCTGCAAAGTGACGGGGGCGTGTAAACAGAGCTGGGAAAGATCGCACCAAAAAAGATCTAGATCATAGATCAGATCGTTCCTAAAAAAAAGATCTAAGATCGTTTAAAAATAGATCTTTTCATGCAAAAACGATCTTAGATCAAAGATCGTCTAAAAATGATCTATTTTAAAAAAGATCGTTGTGGGCGACGGTTATGTGCCGTTTCAGCGCCTGCAAAGTGACGGGGGCGTGTAAACAGAGCTGGGAAAGATCGCACCAAAAAAGATCTAGATCATAGATCAGATCGTTCCTAAAAAAAGATCTAAGATCGTTTAAAAATAGATCTTTTCATGCAAAAACGATCTTAGATCAAAGATCGTCTAAAAATGATCTATTTTAAAAAAGATCGTTGTGGGCGACGGTTATGTGCCGTTTCAGCGCCTGCAAAGTGACGGGGGCGTGTAAACAGAGCTGGGAAAGATCGCACCAAAAAAGATCTAGATCATAGATCAGATCGTTCCTAAAAAAAGATCTAAGATCGTTTAAAAATAGATCTTTTCATGCAAAAACGATCTTAGATCAAAGATCGTCTAAAAATGATCTATTTTAAAAAAGATCGTTGTGGGCGACGGTTATGTGCCGTTTCAGCGCCTGCAAAGTGACGGGGGCGTGTAAACAGAGCTGGGAAAGATCGCACCAAAAAAGATCTAGATCATAGATCAGATCGTTCCTAAAAAAAGATCTAAGATCGTTTAAAAATAGATCTTTTCATGCAAAAACGATCTTAGATCAAGGATCGTCTAAAAATGATCTATTTTAAAAAAGATTGTTGTGGGCGACGGTTATGTGCCGTTTCAGCGCCTGCAAAGTGACGGGGGCGTGTAAACAGAGCTGGGAAAGATCGCACCAAAAAAGATCTAGATCATAGATCAGATCGTTCCTAAAAAAAAGATCTAAGATCGTTTAAAAATAGATCTTTTCATGCACCAACGATCTTAGATCAAAGATCGTCTAAAAATGATCTGTTTGAAAAAGATCAATCGATCTAAAATGTTTTGAACGATCTAAGATCTTCTAAACGATCTAAGATCCTCTAAATGATCTAAGTCTTTAAATAAAATTCATGATATTATATAGTTAATAAATATAGATGTCTATAAATACTTTTCCTAATTTTGACATAGTATAAAGGGACATTTTTCAAAACCTGAGCAAGTGATGATACGTCCAGTTTTGCGTAAATAGTTGTGTAAAGTAAAATTTTACGTAACTAGTTACGTAAAGTTACTATAACTGAACTGGTTACGTAATCAAGTTGATATACCTATGGAGAATTAGACTTTTCTTGTAAAAACGTTCGGAATTTTGAGAAATAGATAATTGAAAATATAATACAAATTAACATAAAGCATTCATTTAAAGTTGACCTCAAAATAGGTGTAGTTTGTATGTATGTCAGTTTGTTTATATTATTTGTCATTTTCCGCGAATTCTGACAATTTGCACTTTAGCTGAGACCTAGAGATCTCCTGAGGTAAACTGCTTTAAATGAACGCTCATTAGTAACTGAATTCGTAATACATATATTTTAGAAATAATATGTAGAATATATGTATAAAAAGAAAAATCCTTGTTCGAACAAAACTATTCATTCTTCTAAAAAATATATACCTACCTTTCTACTTACATTATTTTGTATAAAAAAATCACAGAAACGTTTCAAAAACGAACTACATACTTACAACAATTGAGGTCAAAATGAGAACATATTTTACAAATATGTAGATATAAAAACAAAAACTCTTATTCCTACAACAACCTAGAGCACTATTTATTCTTCAAAAATAAAACATTATTTTATATAAAAAAATCAAAAATCACAGAAATGTTTCAAAAATGAACGAAAACAAATGAGGAAAATATCTTAGATCGTTATAACGATCTTAGATCCTTTTAAAGATCTTATATCTTTAAAACGATCTTAGATCTCTAAAACGATTTTAGATCTTTAAAACGATCTTAGATATTTAAAACGATCTTAGATCTTTAAAACGATTTTAGATCTTTTAAACGATCTTAGATCTTTAAAATGATCTAAGATCGTCAAATTAAGATCAAAGATCAGATCTTTTTGAAACGATCTTTTCAAAAAAAAGATCTTTCTTTAGTGAAACAAAAAAGATCTAGATCTAAGATCACGATCTTAGATCTTTAAAACGATCTTTTTTAAATAGATCTGCCCAGCTCTGATCCTAGATTTCCAAAAAGTCGAAAGACCTCACCTAATCATTGCTGTAAGTGATCTAAAGGGAGAACTTTACTTATATTGCAAAATTTTAGCGTCAAAATTGGAAAAATTTCATAATTAAAATTTTAGGAATTTTCACATCTTTAATTATTGCAAAAAATAAAATATACAATATAAAGTATCTAAAGAAAATGGTGAAGAAAATGGCTGATTCTTGGCCTGCCTTAAAACAAAAGAAACTAGGCAATAAACCTGTCTATAATTATTTATTATTGTAATAATAATCTTTGTCTTTTATAGTGATGTGTGGGTTTAGTATATAATATAAATTTGAGGGTTTAACTGAATATTGGGCCGAATAGTTAGCCGAATATTCGGCTGACTAGTTTGCGGAACATTCGGTATTCGACCAATGCCACATTTCACTATTCGGTACACCCCTATTTTAAATAATGCAATGGTCCTTCTATTCCAGATAAAAAAATAAGTATTGTAGCTTTTTTCTAGATCTAGCTCAAAATATTCAAAAATTTCAAAATTTCAACGAGTACAAATTGGATAAGATTTTACCTTCTGTTAAAAACTTAGTGACCCTGCCTTGGATCTCAGATTATTCTATTGTAATATTAATAAGGATGCTTATCGAAGCAAAATATTTTCAATGATAAAAAAAATTAACTAAACGATTCCAAAACTATCGCAGTATTGCAGTGGTATTTTATAAACAGCATCGACCTTGATAGTGTTTGTTACACATGAATTGCTACATTCATAACATTTTTTTAAGTTTATCCTGCAATTGCTGTAAATAATTAAATTCAACCTTCTCAATGGGAGCAGAAACATCATTTTTCTGCTCATCTGTTGGAGATATATTAAAATTTTAGATAGGTTAAAATCGGCTGCCAACTATTTGCGATAGATGCGACACTATTGGCGATGCAACTGATGACTATTTGCGATAAATCCACGACTATTCGCGATACAATTTCGACCATTTTCGATACTCACTCGCTGTTCCCCGCAGTCTTCTTAACTTCCTCCTTGGTGCTGGCGATGGCGGCATCGATTTTACTCAAAAAATCGCCGATGTCTTCGTCGTCTGCGTCACAACTGCTGTTACCGGTCGGCGAATGCAACAACGAACGGGGGGCGCTTCCCGGAGTTGTGGCGGGCGTGTCCTGTGTGCTTTCCACTCCGCTGTCAGATTTCGCCCCCTCCGGCACCGGGATCAGCAAGAATTCCCGGAGGAACAAACTGTCGGAGGCCCACAATTTGTTGGCGCGGCGGATTTGTTCTATCTGAAAAATTTTAACGAATAATCATAATTAGGGTGCCTTATCTCTCTTAATACCACTTGCTAGTTGAGGGTGGGACTAAATATACTTACAGTAACGTTATACTTCAAGGCAATGCCTTGAAGTGTATCGGCATTCGAGACGAAATGTTTCGCAAAATTCTCGTTCTTAGGTACACATTTACTCGTACTGCCGTACATTTTTAGAGATCTGGCCCCATCTCTTATGGACAACTTCTCGTACGAACCCCTATCCATTACAACTGCAAAAAAAAACGCAAAATACGCAAACTAGGTTATGATTCGTGGTTCCCACGCCTACCGTAAGCTAAGCGCTACCAGGCAATAAATATAACTAAAAAGACACTATTGTTTATCACATTCCGAATACAAGATCACATTTCTCTTCCAGAGATAAGAGGTTTTTATTTTCCTAAACAACTATCGATGTGGGGCGACATAACAGATAACGGAAACGTCAAAGTCATGCATGTGATCGAAACGGAGATTGACAGATGACACCCACGATGACAATTTACTGTTATTTGCGGCGTTGCCGGATCTAGAGATAGTGGGATAAGTGCGAGGGACGTCACTAGACGCAAATGGCCCAAAGCAAATAATACAATTTCTATCAGATTTCTCTCGGATTTTTTATTTTTAGACAGATTTTTCGTTCTAGTTTTATTCGAATGCCATAGATAGAATCAAATTATGTTTTAGAGAATTTTGCCAAAAGGTGCACGAGGGGTTAAAAGTTTCAGAGATTTTCAAATTTTCAACAAATTCGACAGCCTCCGCCATATGACGACTTAATTCGTACCTACTTGAATGGTGTCTATATATATTTCGAAAAAAAAAACACGTCTACATCTACATCTGCATAAAAATATATTTTTATAGTTAACTTTGAAATTAAAAATAGCACAAATTTAAAAGGGACATAATGGTTATAATATTCATTTGAGATTGAAAAAATGTTAAATTCCAAGGACTCTAGGGGAAAGATAGACCTTTAAATTCAAAATTTATGCCGAATAAGTTGTATTTATTTATTATTAGCTATATTATTATGTGTAAAATATTTTTGAAAACAAATATCATGAAGTAGGCAGGTTGCAGCCCTACAACTTTCGTATTTGATATTTTTTTCTAAGTTGAAAAATAAAAAGGTTATGGGGGTGGCCTTATTTCGCGTGATCACCCTGTACCCATAATATTAAAATCATAAAAATACATGGTAAATTTTCAAAAATTGAAAAACTTGTTGCACGTTAACAAATACAGGGTTTAACTAAACTGATGGTCAAAAATGAAACCACGTATTCTTGGAGTCAAAATAAGGGCACTTCTTCATATATTTTTTTCTCCTACGGGCCATAGTTTTTTTTATACAGAGCCTAGAAATTTAGAGAAAAATACACATATTTCTTAGTATCTCCAGAAGTATAAGAGATATTTTCTTCAAACTTGGCCTGTCACATGAGCGGATGAGTTGTCAAATTTAAGGTTAATATGAAGCTGGTGAGGCCCCCAGTTGCGGAGATACAGGGTGTTATTAAAATTAATTAGTTCAGAAAAATATGAATACCCTGTATAATCGCATTTTCTAAATTTGTTTTGAGTGGTAAATTCAATGGTTAACAAAAAGTATCTCTTAGTATTTTTTCATATTCTCAGCCGTTTTTTAATTATTTTCAAAGAACGGCAATGCTGCAATAAACAAGTCATTTTAAGAATGAATCTAACAATCTGTGGATGTCAATTAAACTTGGCATTATTTGAATCATTTGGCTGCCAACTTTGCACTTTAGTATCAATATTCACTTTTGCTATGGACTTGCCAATGGCAATAATAAACATACGGAAACGCCTAGTTGCGTGTATTGAAAGAGAGGGCGGTCATTTCGAACATTTAATAATTTAATTTTCTAATAGCAATACGTTTCTTTTATTATCGTTTTTGCTTTTGTATTTTGTTAAATAAAGTTTAATTGACAACCACAGATTGCTAGATTTATTCTTAAAATGACTATTTTTCATTGCAGTGTTGCGATTCTTTAAAAATAATTAAGAAACGGCTGCGAATATGAAAAAATACTAAGAGACACTTTTTGTTAACCATTCTATTCACCACTCAAAACAAATTAAAAAAATGAGATTATACAGGGTATTCATATTTTTCTGAACTAATTAATTTTACTAACACCCTGTATCTCCGCAACTGGGAGCCTCAGAAGCTTCATGTCAACATTAAGTTTGACGGCTCATCTGCTCATGTGACACGCCAAGTTTGAAGAAAATATCTCGTATACTTTTAGAAATACTAAGAAATGTGTGAAATGTGTGTATTTTTCTCCAAACTTCTACGCTCTGTATAAAAAAAAACTATGACACGTAGGAGAAAAAAAATATATGAAGAAGTGACTCCAAGAATACGTGGTCTCATTTTTGACCATCAGTTTAGTTACACCCTGTATAGCAGGCGTAACAGGGTTATCGCAAAAAAATCTTTACCACTTGAAATAGAGGTCTAATACTCACATTTTGCAAACTTGAACCCCTTCATCTTGATGGATATTATTTTTCGTCTGGAAATTCTCGGAATAGAAAAGTCAAGCCCAAAACTAGAACTGCATAATAAAACCACCACGAGGCGTATATCAACCCAAAATTAATACAGTTATTTCATTTCATAAGTGTGCCTCCAATTTGCGTCTCTCCCAATTTACACACCCTCGCAAATTGCTAACGTAAATATCGCACATTCGGCAACGCCGCATTTAGTTCAACCTAGGGAATTCAGCGGCGTTGGGTTCTCACTGGAATATTTATTCGCGCACGCGCCGCTGGCGTGCGTATTTCTTCAGATTTCTGTTTTGGGTTACTCACCACCGATTGTTTGATGTGAAAATCGCAAGGAAAACGTTAAAAGCCAGCGTTTCTTCTGTGATATTCCAAATAAATATAGTGCAAAATGTCGTATCAGTTATATAGGAACACCACGTTAGGCCACACGCTGCAGGAAAGCTTGGACGAGCTAATACAGGTTAGTGTTATTCGGGGTGTTTGAAAATCGTCGTTCAAATGAAAATTTCGTTTTAGTATGGACAAATAACGCCGCAGTTGGCCTGCAAGGTGTTGCTGCAATTCGACAAGTCCATCAATACGATGCTGGCGACCAAAGTGAAGTCGAGGCTGACATTCAAGGCGGGAAAATTGAATACGTACCGTTTCTGCGACAACGTTTGGACGTTCATGTTGAACGACGTCGAATTTCGGGAGGTCCACGAAATAACCAAGATCGACAAAGTGAAAATCGTGGCGTGCGACGGAAAAAGTATTGAATAACGTTTCGTTTTTTTTTAGCCGATTTAAGAATATTTTAATGTAGTTTTTTCAATTCGCCTGGAGTGTTCATGGTGTGTGTGTCGTAATATATTTCAGTTTTAATTTGAGGGTTTCATTTTTTGACGAAAATATTCTTGAATCTAATTTTTTATTAATGAAACGATTGTTTATCGATAAAACATTTTTTTTAGATTTGAGTGAAGAAGGACCATCGAAAAAATCTTAACCACAAAAATAAGCGATGGTGCGACTGTATATAATGTTTTAAGTGAGATTTAATGATAAGGCAATGAGGAATAAGAATTAAAAAAATATGGTTAAGTTTAAAGTATAAGTTTAGTACCTATTTTCGGAAACAAAATTACGTTATTTGTATTTTATAATATAAGCGTAGTACAATAAAAGCATACTACACTTAAAGTATTTTTAAAATCTCAGGTGGCCATGGGATTGGGCATATGAAAACATTTATTTTCTAAAATTTATTTGTGGCGTAAACAGATCCATTGAATTTTAATTGGGTTTTTTCGCCACCAAACTGGTTAAAAGACAACTTTTTCAAGTTGCCTGGAAAATTAATAAATTCTTAACAGTAAATGAACTAAACTTGAACTTGTAACTCAAAAAATATCTTCAATAAATTTGTTTCCTGAGCTTTCGGAGAATAAATCTTCCTCCTTTCTCAAAGATCATGTCACGTCAAAGTAAAATGACAGATTAATAAATTTCAGGTTAAAATGTCATGACAACAGAAACAATAGCCTAGCCACCTGTCTGATATTGTACCTTGTGTTCTACCTAATTATTTATACTAACTTCTCTTTGAATAAGTGGCAATAATTTTTTTTACTACTAACCTGAGAAATCACCATTATTTACCTCATTCCTCTAATGAGAAGTAATATTTCTCACCCTAGGTAAATAATGATAATAAAAATACCTAGGTAAATAATGAAAAATTTTCTATATGAGATTTAAAGATTAGTGTCATTTTATCAGCTTGACAACTGAACTCGCTGGCTACTTGATATTTCGAAGTATTTGAAAAAGCGAGAAATGACTAAAATAAACTAAAATATGGCAATATTTCAATGCTAGTAGGTAGTAAAAAAAATTCTATATACACTTTGGTTGAGAAGGCCATTATTTACCTCGCATATTATATCCTTCGGCGCTACGCGCCTCAGGATATAAAAAAGCTCAGTATATAATGGCTCACTTCTCAACCTAAGTGTATAATATACTATTTTTTACTACTAACCTGAGAAATCACCATTATTTACCTCATTCCTCTAATGAGAAGTAATATTTCTCTACCTAGGTAAATAATGATAATAAAAAAATACCTAGGTAAATAATGAAAAATTTTCTATGTGACATTTAAAAATTAGTGTCATTTTATCAGCTTGACAACTGAACTCCCAGGCTACTTGATATTTTGAAGTATTTGAAAAAAGCGAGAAATGGCTTAAATATGGCAATATTTCAATGTTAGTAGTAAAAAAAATTCTATATACACTTCGGTTGAGAAGGCCATTATTTACCTCGCATATTATATCCTTCGGCGCTGTGCGCCTCAAGATATAAAAGTGCTCGGTAAATAATGGCTCACTTCTCAACCTAGATGTATAATATACCTACTATTACTGAATTCCACTGAACATTCAGCAACACAGTTGTCTGTATTTCCTACTTCTTCTTTGAGAATTGGTTTGGACCTATCCCACAAAATCCTATGATTGTTATTAAAAGAGTGTTCACATATTTTTGACTTCGAAATTTGATTTTGCCTGATATATTTTTTTATGTTCTTTTAAACGAACGTTAAATGGCCTACAAGTCTCCCCAACATAGAACTTTCCACATTCGCAAGGAATTTTATAAATGCAATTTTTTGAACTTTGTACCTCATTAAATGGTTTCGAACATAAAAATTATATCAGGCAAAATCAAATTTCGAAGTCGAAAATATGTGAATCCTCTTTTAATAACAATCATAGGATTTTGTTATTCTGGGAAATACAGACAACTGTGTTGCTGAATGTTCAGTGGAATTCAGTAAAATATTATTGCCACTTATTCAAAGAGAAGTTAGTATAAATAATTAGGTAGAAGACAGGGTACAATATCAGACAGGTGGCTGGGGCTATTGTTTCTGTTGTCATGACATTTTAACCTGAAATTTATTAATCTTGTCATTTCACTTTGACGACATGATCTTTGAGAAAGGAGGAAGATTTATTCTCCGAAAGCTCAGGAAACAGATTTGTTGAAGATGTTTTTTGAGTTACAAGTCCAAAGTTTAGTTTATTTAAACTGTTAAGAATTTATTAATTTTCCAGGCAACTTGAAAAAGTTGTCTTTTAACCAGTTTGGTGGCGAAAAAACCCAATTAAAATTCAATGGATATGAAAACATTTGTTTCGTTACCATCACGACAGTGCGTGTTTTTTATTGATAGTCTATTAAAGTCGTTATTTAGATAAAATAGCACAAATAATGTAAACTGTGCACCTTAAATGGGAAATACGTGAAACCAAGTAAAACAACACACAACCAACGCAAATTAAACAATTTATTTACGAAACTCGATTAATTATCACAAACTACGCTGTCGAATCTTCCTCCGTTCACTCCTTGCCGGTGGTCCACCTTTTTGGCGGGTCGTGGAGGATCGACCAGTCCCGGTGGACGGTCCAGTGGTTGTTGCGGTTGGTCTTGACCTCTTTGATCACCACCTCCCCGAAGGTGTCGTGCATGTCCTTGCGGAACATCATCGCCAGGCCCAGCGCCATGCCGCAATTGAAGCCGAGGAACGGGCGGCGGAGCAGCGCCCCGAACAGGGCTCCGCCGGCGAAGCCTGGGCGGCACGGGATCATCGATTAGGTCGGGCCCCTTTGTAAGGCGCGGGTCGGGTAATACAACGTCAAGAAAGGTTCGAAAAATGGCGGGCGGTGTTACGTTTTTTTTTTTGGCCATGAAAACAAGAATTTGCAGCTAATTTTTAATGCGGCTCATGGAGGGCGCTGGTTACAGGCCACTGTTTCACAGAGCTTGGAGGATAAACCTCAGACTAATGAATAGAGGGGACGAATTTGTTTACAAATTTAAGTGAATTGTTGACAGGAGTTATTTTTATTACTATCCCCATGTTTACAAATATTGGTCCTTTACTGACCTGCCCCAAACAGGTTGTCACATTTAAGAGTAGCAATAACTAGGAATATCATAAATAAAACCGGCAATTTCTTTAGTAGATGCATTGAACGTAAAATTGCCCCCACTTATAAAATTCAGGCGGAACAGTAAAGTAAAACAACCTTTTCGTGTTCAAGAAAGATTATGTAGGTGTTTTATTATTGACAAAATGGTTATAGTAGGGAACACCCATTACTCTTTGCACTAATCGGCAACGTTGCGGCAGTTTGACAGGGACCAAAGTTAGCGCTTGCTCAACTTGCTTGTTTTCCATTTTGTTTGTTTTGGTGTGTGCTTTGGTATTTGCTTAGTTTTACCAGAGAACAAACGCTAAAATCGAGTTTTTCGTGCGGTTCCAAGTTTAAAATATTAAAAAATGGTAAAAAAGGTGCATAAAGTGCAAGTGTCATTCCTCTAAAGTGAATAAAGAGAATATTTCGTTCCATAGGTAGTGTTTGTAAATACATTTTCTTGAAATCGGCATTAAAATGTCCCAAAATCGTCATTAAAAGCACATAAATCGTACAATAATGTAGCCCATTATTGTACGATTTTTTCAATAAGTAGGCCTTGGCGAGATGTAAACATCAAACGTCAGACGCGGAGAAATCGCCAGTCAAAAGTGACCAAATATTCAAAACCCGGCCGATAAAGGCTCATTTAACTTTTCGTACACATTGCGAAATTGTTTCCTATAGAAGCGCAATCCTTCAGTATACATATTTTAGTAAATTTGAAAATCAATAGATTTGTTGTGTAGGCTGCACAAGAAGCAGCAGTTTGGTTTTTCTGTCAGAAGGTGCCGTACATCATTATACTTGTCCTAGGTAGAGCGATCGGTAAAGTCAAGCAACGCCGCGCGTAGTCGGTTCGTGGACGGGTGATCCCTTATTATTATTTTCTTGCCTAATAAAACATTTTTTTTTCCGATTTAAAAAAAAATATAATATGTACCTCGGCACTGAAGTTCTTTTTATGACTCATGTGGTTTATTTGCCTCGGCCAGAGGCCTCAGCAACTAAACTCCACATGAGTCATAAAAAGTTGAACTTCAGTGCCTTGGTACATAAATAACTATTATCTCTTTCATAAAGTGAGAGGGTTCAACTTACTGTTTACATCTGTATAACGACGCTATAATGCGGTGTCCCCTTTATTCATTAGTCTGAGGGATAAACCACAGAGATCATATACAGGGTGTTCACTTTTAAGTGGACACAAATCAATAAAAAATTTATTTGTTGGGATATTTTCAAAAAAAAAATTTTTGATACAAAGGTCTTCAAAATGCGCAACTTTCTACGTGAACACTTTTGTCAAATTGCAATTCCAGGGCCGGCTAAGATTTTTTTTAAACCCCAATTTTCACAAAATCTATTTAGGAATTTTTGTATTTAAAATCTGACCATACAGCGTTAATTAGGACCCTCTAAAACCCTTAAGTTCAAAATTTGAACTAAAAATATACAGGGAGTTCGGTTTTACAGCGCCTTAAAGTTGCGCAAAGTAGTGATTTCGAGGGCCCCTGGAGAGTCGAGCGTGCCATGGAATGATTTTAAAACAATTGAAGAATTAACAGGACCACCCAAAGTATTGATGGACGAGACTGCAAGAAAAAATAATACAGGATGTTTTTCTCTACCGCTGCTGAAAGTTCAGACTTTTTTCGAATTTTATTCTGATCAAGTTTGCCGTGCTTTTTGAAGCAAAGTATATAAAAATCGTCCTAGGAACATAAACGAGCTACAACAAAAAATAATTGAAGCTTGCGATTCCGTAACAATAGATGAGTTAAGACGAGTTGTTTCTAATAACAAAAAACGCCTTGAAAAATGTATTACGTTATAGAAGGCGGTTATGTTGAAAAAACCCCGATAGTTTAAGATCTAAATATTTTGTTTATTTTATTGTTAAGATTAAATAAATTTTGTTATTAGTAACTTTGTTTCAAAAAGCACGGCAAACTTGATCAGAATAAAATTCGAAAAAAGTCTGAACTTTCAGCAGCGGTAGAGAAAAACATCCTGTATTATTTTTCCTTGCAGTATCGACCATCAATACTTTGGGTAGTCCTGTTAATTCTTCAATTGTTTTAAAATCATTCCATGGCACGCTTGACTCTCCAGGGGCCCTCGAAATCACTACTTTGCGCAACTTCAAGGCGCTGTAAAACCGAACTCCCTGTATATTTTTAGTTCAAATTTTGAACTTAAGGGTTTTAGAGGGTCCTAATTAACGCTGTATGGTCAGATTTTAAATAAAAAATGCCTAAATAGATTTTGTGAAAATCGGGGTATAAAAAAAATCTTAGCCGGCCCTGGAATTGCAATTTGACAAATGTGTTCACGTAGGAAGTTGCGCATTTTGAAGACCTTTGTATCAAAAAAAATTTTGAAAATATCCCAACAAATCAATTTTTTATTGATTTGTGTCTACTTAAAAGTGAACACCCTGTATATAGGTAGAGTGCTGAACAAGTCCCTTTTTATGGCAAATTGTGGATTTGCGCATGGGCCTATGGAACATGCACATTAGACCTTCAGACCGCGCAATTCAAAACAGTGGTTGTTTTTCTGAATTACTATCTCCCTACAAACTTGTATATCGATAATAAATTAAGCTCACCTCAACGTGGACTGGTCAAGACTTTGATAACTACAACTAGGTTCATTTATACTTGTAAAACTAGTTTCGTCCAAACTACTAGAATTTGCTTTACCTTACTTTACTTGTTTTCATCTACCTTTATAACTTTAACACTAAAACAAATAAGCTACTAATAGTTTCTTACACCACAATCATGTTAATATACTTACTTAAATGATGGTTTCCATGAGGTTTTAATAGAAGAGTTGGTACCGCATTTTCAATTAGCTGCGTTTTGACTCGTTTCATTTTTAAACACTGGTGTAAAATGAGCACTTAATTAGATAAAACACTCGAACAACTAAAACGTGAAGAAACTATTAATAATTAGCTGAAAATCAAAAAAAGTATGCCCCAAAGTGTCTATGATGCAAACAACAGTAGGTTATACTTAGTTTGTCGCTGTCAAATGGCTGTTAAAGAGTGTTAAGTTTCACAAAACACTACCACAAATTGCAAGTGCACATCTCCACTGGGCCTATTTATTAATATTTTTTACTGTTTTATGATTTTAAATTCGTCAAAAGATTTTCCGCGCATCCTATGTATAAAAAACATCGTCCAGCACTCTACCTATATATATGATCTCTGTGGGATAAACGAAACCTTTATTGCCAGGTTAAGTGGTTATTATTTAATTCCTCAGGTTTTGTAATTGTACCAATATTTTGTCATGTGTCATTACTTCTAATAGTTTGGAATCGAAAATCGTTATTCATCGTTATTATACGCGACTGAATTTAAGATGCCAGCGCCCCGACGGGACTATGCGAACTAATATATGGGCCATCGTCACCATGTGAACGGTGCTAGCCACCGGGTCTACAATGCGTTGTACTTTGTTGTTGTTCATTGTTGGCATGGCCCATAGACTGGTTTAGCATTGAGCCTATAGGGGGCGTATTTCTTATATTCAATGGCGCATACCTACCTCCGATAAACCAGTTTCCGGCTCCGTCCTTCCTCCTAATACTACCCGAAATGTTCGTCACAAGCACAGTGGTAGCCGAGACGGCGATTATAGGGAAAGCCACCGTCGCCATCCTCCCTATAGTCCTCAAATATCCCTTCGGGTGAGAATAAAGCATAACATCGGCAATAGCGATGAGCCCAGCGGCTTGGGACATGGGGCTCACGACATACCACAGCTTTTTGTCGACTTCCTCGCCGTCGGGGACTTCGAAGTAGTTGTAGGTGTTCGGTTTGGTCTTGCCGTACATTACTGGGCCCCGAATTCACCTAAAAATATTAAATTATGTAAGATTTGACGGATGGGAGCGAATGTGAGGTTAGGGTGACCGGAATGTCATCACAACCACCGAACACTAAAGGTCAGGTTAGGATCAGTCTGGTAGATGCTGAGGTAAAGTTCATAAAATCAATTATTTTACTCGGAACAACAATTGCCCCAGAGAATTATTGATAGCACATACCTATTTTATATAGGTATGTGATTGATAGGTATTCAAATTAAGCAAATCATTCACTACTCACAACCCATTAAAACGGCTCTTACTGATATGGACAGAGCATATAAAACAACATGGAGGAAGAGACCTGCGCTTTGACCTACTGCGCATCCGATTTTTCGGCTACACAGAGGGCGCTTAGATCGCCGCCATTTTAACCCCAGCCCCAGCCTTGTCTTGTAGTTTGTTTACGTTTTGACGTGCTTACTTCTTAATTGCTTTTTAAGGTATTTTTCGTGTGTTTAGCGTTTTTGCTGGCGTGTTTTTGTAATCGTGTTGTGTTCATTAACATGTCTTGCTCTGTAACAACATGCACATGCACAAGTTGGTGGGCAATAAGAAATGCTTCCAATCAACTTCTATACCGTCGGAAAATGAATCTGACCAACAACAAAGTGGTCCGAGCCTACCACAAGCTTCAACTTCAACAGAAAAAATAAACTTTTTTGACTAAAGTTAAACGTAAATAAATGCAACAAAAATTTGAAAAAGCAAATTATTTTGAAGTTTTCGCACTTTCGTGGGTTAAAATGGCGGTAGAAAAATTAGCAGCCTTGCGCACGTTGAAATGCATTCTCCCCCCTCTATATCTCTGTACTGAACAAGGGAAATAAGCAAAATGGTACGTTAGTGCATAGCATCTCCATTCAGAGTAACTTTTCTGAATGCATTCCGTTTTTTTTTTCGCAGTTTGGCGTTTGGCGCACCTGTCGACCTTCCAACGTAACTCCGATCGCGTGCGGAGTTGCCAGTTCGGCCTCAATCGATCCGACGTGCTGGTTCGTGCGTGCGGTGTCCGGTGCCGTCCTCTTTTTTTGTAAACATGGGGGGACTCCAGAAACTTTGCGGCGCCCTGCTGCTGTTCTTCGCGGTTTTCGCCTACGCCGAGCTGGTCCACAAGCGTTTCGAATACAAATACTCGTTCAAGCCGCCGTATTTGGCACAAAAAGACGGATCGGTGCCGTTCTGGGAGTACGGAGGCAGTAAGTATTTGGGAAAATTCTCTTACACGTATGTTGGGAAATGTGTCAAGTGCGGAGGTGCGTGACGTGTGTCCGTTTCTTTCTATTCGATGGTTTCATGGAGAGAGAACGGATGACGACGTATGTTTCGAAATTGAAATTAGGGACACGTATTATAACCAAAAAGCAGCTGTTTGGGGGATTTTTTGAGTTTTTTGTATGAAAATTTGTTTTTTAAGAGGGATAGCCTCCTTTTTAACGAATATTTTTGTAGGAATTCATAAAATGTTGATTGTAAAATAATATTGTACTTCAAATTTTGCATTTAAATCATTATTGTTGACCTAAGGACCTAGATATTAAAATTTAGGTAAAACTTTCCTTTGGTGTATGTCTGCCCCGATTTTGTTGAAATTTTGGCTACCCCCCTATTTTCAAGGTCCCTGAACACGAATCTGACCTCAGTTTTCGGCGCTCGGCCGAAGTTTCCGAGAAAATGAATTTTCAAATTTCCTTTTGACACCCCACTTTTAACAGGGTTATTTGTGTTATAATTGAGATGAATTTAGCTCAAACTGATCACCACCCTATATTGCACCCTTTGCCACCTCGAAACTTCGCGAAAACCCGCGGAAAAACCGAAATTTTGAAAGATTTTTGCCGTGTTGACGCCCGGCCCGGCCGCTGTTTTCGCCCGACAGGCAAAAATCTTTCAAAATTTCGGTTTTTCCGCGGGTTTTCGCGAAGTTTCGAGGTGGCAAAGGGTGCAATATAGGGTGGTGATCAGTTTGAGCTGCATACAGTAAAAATTCATCCGGAGTATAACTACAAATATCGCCGTGAAAAGCGAGGTGTCAAAGGAAATTTGAAAATTCATTTTCTCGGAAACTACGTCCGAGCGCCGAAAACTGAGGTCAGATTCGTGTTCAGGGACCTCGAAAATAGGGGGGTAGCCAAAATTTCAACAAAATCGGGGCAGACATACACCAAAGGAAAGTTTTACCAAAATTTATATTAGAAGAAATAATCAGCTATGATTTGTGGAACAATATTAAAATTTAACGAGTTTGTTTTATAGGCATTTGATAGACATTTTTGTGTAGGTATTTGCGACAGTTTCGTAGGAAATTTGATTTTTCTTTTATTGCTGTTCCACAAAGATAAAATATACAGTGTGGCCCAAAGAGTTTTTTTTTATTAAAAAAAGAATAATTGGACGTCAGTAATTAAAAAATCTATTTTCTCATCTGTCGACGTTTTGACCACTTTATTTCTTTATTCCTCAGGACACTACAATTGAACACGAGAACAATTAAAATCATGTCATCTGTTATATGTTAAAAAATTAAAAACACAAAATATAATACATATAAAAGAAAGTAATAGGTGGTAATAGACGGAAGGTAGATGGCATTTTTGCCTACTTAAATTTTTAAAAAATTAGTTGCCTACTCCAAAGTCAAAAACCCACCTGAGATGCCACAATCGAGGCTAAAAATCCGAAAGTCATATTAGGCAATTTTTCTTTAAATTTTCCAAAATTTTGTCAAAATCAAAATATATTAGCTAGTCCAAAAATAGAAATTTAATGATTTCTTGTGTTTAGAAAAGTGTGCCATGGAAGTTTTGAAGGCAATGAATGACAATAGACATGGCAGCGAACAACTTGTCTTCAAAACTTCCATGGCACACTTTTCTAAATGCAGGAAATTATTAAATTGCTATTTTTGGACTTCAATTTTTTTTATTTAGTATTTTTTGATTTTGACATTTTGGATTTAGGGTTCTGGATCACTTTTGTAAAAGTTTTGTTCGGGTCGGTTAAAAATTAAAGAAGTTAAAAGATTGTTTGATTAAGTGAGACACTCTGTATATATGTTTGTTTCCATCTATTACCGCAGAATAAATAGCTTTGCAACAGAAGCCTCCTTACGGACATGTGTCAAAAATAAGCGAACCTCCATTTCAATTGACGGAAAAACAGACAGTATTTTAAGCATAAATTTTGTTCTAATATAATCTCTTTGTTATGTAGATTAACGTAAAATCCAATAAAATGCATATTATTCATGCCTTTAGAAGATATTTCGCTAAAAAGCAAGCCTCCTTTTGACACATTGTCGCTAAGGATTTGTCTTTATTACTTGTTAGTCTGTGCTATTACCACATATTGCTTGTGTACGATTTGAAAAAAAAACACTTACATTTCTATTTGGTCGGAGGATATAAAAAAAGTGTAATGTCTGGGAAAATTTAAAGTAAAATTAGAAAATATTCCATGTTTTTTTTACATATTTGACCCTGTAGACTTTGAACAATAAAAATAAAAGATACAGAAAATCTTTCCCTAAAAAAATTGTTGAGAATATATATTATAAAAAACATTGAGATCCAACACATTTAATTTACAAAACAAAAATTTTAGATGCAATAGCGAGTTCGGAAAACGTAAGGATAGCACCTTCTCTAAGAAGTCAAAAAGGGGCGATTTGGACGAAACAACCCGTCAATTTTGAATGGTGGGAAGTGGACATTGCTTTCCGAGTAACGGGTAGGGGTAGGATTGGTGCTGACGGGTTGGTAAGTTAAAAAATAAATAAAAAACCGTTTATTCTTAATATTTTTAAAATTTTTTAGGCTTTCTGGTATACTCAAAGCAAAGGCGCTTACGATGGGGAAGTGTTTGGGTCTTCTGACAAATGGGTCGGCCTCGGGTTGTTATTCGATTCATTTGATAATGATAATAAACATAACAACCCGTACATTATGGCCGTATTGAATGACGGGACCAAGCAGTTTGATCACCAGCAGTAAGTTATTTTGACAATTTATTTAAACACCAGCTCATGTTCATTTCTCATAAATATGAAAAAAAAAATTGTTTCAAAACTCCAGCAAAATACAGTGTGATTATTTAAGTGTGCAACATATGGGACTTTTTATTAATTGCACAACAAAAATACAAATACTCCCGAAAGTTGGTGCATGTTCGATAATCATATTAGGCGCACTTAGAATGGTTGCAAGTCAAACAGCATTCAGGGTAGGTAAAAAAATATAAAAATTATACAAGGCTAAAGTACCCTTATTTCAGAAAATTCAGCAAAATGTTATTAGGAATAGTTGTCTAGAATTAAAAGGTATGCCTAAATACCAAAACATGGCCTCCTGTTATATTTATTTGAAAAACATTAATAATTTCCTAAAAAAAAATGTTTTAATATTCACCCTAAACAATTTCATAAATCAATCAAAATTAAATCAATTTCGCATAACTTTGTTCAAATTCAAGCATATTTGTAAAATTAACTTAGATTTTTAATTTTTTGGGGAATCGCAAACTTCATGTTTGTTGCAACGATATTAAACAAAACTTTAAAATTTCGCAAAAATTCTTCTGAACAATGTAAAACATTAGCAATGATAATGTGTATATTAAAAAATCTCATTTAAGGTGCAAAATTTTTATTTTAAATGTTTATTAAGAAACTGGAAATAAATTGACGAAAATTTTTTTTTCTTGGGAGGCTATGTTTTGGTATTTAGGCATAGCTTTTAATTCTAAAGAACTTTTTTTAATCAACTTTTGCTGAATTTTCTGAAATAAGGGTACTTTACTCTTGTACAATTTTTATATTTTTTGACCTACCCTGTATGCTGTTTAATTTGCAACCATTCTAAGTGCACCTAATATGATTATTGAACATGCATCAACTATCGGCAATATCTGTATTTTGGTTGTGCAATTAATAAAAAAAAGTCGCATATGTTGCACACTTAAATGACCACACCGTATAATGGTATTTAACAAAATTTTCTAGAGACGGCACAACCCAACAACTGGCCGGCTGCCTGCGCGACTTCCGCAACAAACCGTTCCCGACAAGGGCGAGAATCGAATACTACAAGAACATTCTGACCGTGCTCATCCACAACGGCATGACGAACAACGACCAAGATTACGAGGTTTGCCTGCGGGCCGAAAACGTCGTCTTACCACCAAATGGCCACTTCGGCATTTCCGCCGCCACCGGGGGCCTGGCGGACGACCACGACGTCATCCACTTCCTCACCAACAGTTTGCACGCTACCGGTCAAGTCGAGAATCAACAGGGTACGGGGGTTTCAATTCGCCACCGGAAATGGTAACGCTGGTTTTCTTTTAGGCGGGGTACAAGGCGACCAGCAGAAATTGCAACAGGAGTACGACGATTACCAGAAGAAGCTCGAAAGGCAGAAGGAGCTGTATAGGAAAGAACACCCAGCCGAGGTAAATTTCTGCGCAGAAATGACCTAAAGTTTTCGCGCAGAAATGGCCTAATTTCCTTTTCGCGCAACATTGACCTACAGATTCTGCGCAAAAATGACCTAATTTTTTGCCGCGCAGAAAAGGTCCAAATGTGCCCTTTTTTTAGCAAAAAGAACAAGATATGGAGGACTGGTTCGAATCCGACAATCAGAGGGAGATGAGACAAATTTTCCAGGGCCAAAATCAAATCTACGAGGTGATAAAAGAACTTAACCGCAAACTCGACGAAGTTGTGGGGCGCCAGGAGAGGACGATGAGTCTGATAACGCAGGCGCAAGGAGCGATGGTGCACGGGGCGCCCCAGGGGGCCCCACCGCCGCCTGCCGGACAGGTCAGTATTGGGGAAAATTGCGGAATTGAGATTTCCGTAATTTTTATTTCTTTTAAAGGCTCCTGCAGGTTATGCCGACTCCATAAGACGACACGAAGTCGACGCAATATTCAGCAATCAGAATCAAATGCTCACCACCATAAGAGAATTAAAGTAAGAAAAAAATAACAATTTTGGAACAGTAACAATGATTATTAAATTTTTTTCATTTGCAGGACATTCATTTTAGAACTAAAACAACGAGCGGACACAATTATAAATAATCAAGCGAAGCAACCAACGGCCCAAGTACAATCTGTTGGTTATGATCAACAAGCGTTGATGCAAGAAATGCGCGATGGCCTAAACCACGTGAAAACGAATTTCGCGCAGGTAAGTTTTAGTTTCTGTCAAAAATGACCTGATTTTGTTTTTGCGCAAGGATGAACTAAAGTTTTTGCGCAACAATGACCTAACTTTTGATTTTGCGCAACTACGACCTAATTTTCACTTTTGCGCAGGTTTCGCAGAAAATGGGACAAGTTTCATGCCCGGCAGTGAGTTGTGTTTCCGTCACGGCCATACTGGCAATAGCGGCAGTCCAGCTTTTGATAATAGTAGGTTATAACATTTACCGAGACAGCAAAGACAACCATTCAAAGAAATTCTACTAAAAGACATTGCGGAGGTTGTGAGTACCAAAATTTGGCAATTTTCCGTCGAGCTTTGAACAAAATTAGGGGAGTCGACGGAAAATTGTCAAGGCACGTTTGGGACCGAAAGGTGGGAAATACAGGCCGTGTCGGCTTTTATACAAAAGAAGATGCGGCCTGTATAATTTGTGATGTAAGTCGGAAGCTCTCGTTCAAATAAAGTCGCATTTACACATAAATAAAAATTTGTGAGATTCGCTTGGCGTTTCATAGAATTTTTGTACAGTCTTCCATTTTTTTTTCTTTTATTTTGTACAGATTATTTATTCTCATGTTTAGAGCGTCTATTTTCTATTTAAGAATCGAAACCATGTCGATCTGTGGGTCTCTTCTTTTTTTGTTGATTTTTCTCTATTTTTTTTCTATTTGTTTGTATGAAAACAAGGTGACAATATAAAATAAAATTGTAGATTTTTAATGGTTGTTTTATTTCTAAAAAAGGAAAAAACATATTTTATATATTTTATTGTCCAAAAGAAGTGTTAACATATTCCATATAAATTTCTATTAAAAAAATATATACCAAAAATCACATCTAAAACAGTTTTTTTCCCGAATTTCCCAAGTTCAACTGTAGGCAGGAAAACGTATTTTTGTAAAAGCGATTTTAATAAATCTCAACTTAAAAAAATCAAAATGCAAAAATGTATCAAAATTACTTTCACAACGCTTTTCCTGCTCTTCTCTAGGGATGCACCGAATAGTGAAACATGCCATTGACCGAATACCGAATATTCGGTCACTTTAAAATTGGCCGAATACCGGATATTCGGCCGAATATTCGGCAAATTTATTTTTTCTAATTCGCAATTTATTTATTTAAAACATGTAGCAGTAAGTTCAAGCTATAACCACAGTTTAAGGAATACCCAGTTAGCTATCTTCCTGTCGGCATCTTTGATCTCGGCGGTAGTGACTTTCGTTTTTTATACAAACATATGGAACGCCGTTTTAACATTTATTATACTGGGAGACATGTTTCATAAAAATTGAATTTTCATTATCAAAATGACATGGCTTTTGAACGACATCCAAATTCGAACAATTTCCGTTATCAAAGTACCATATAAATTCATTTGCTCAAGGTTGAGAATTTTATGGTACAATTTCTATTATCTGATAAATAAAATTTTCAAGGTCATTATTTTTACGGTGTAATTTCTATTATGTCATTTGATAATAAAAATTATATCATAAAAATTCGATTCTCGGTCTCGCTCTTTCAACAGTCTTCCATAGGCACTCGTCCAAGGTCAATAATTTTTATGGTATAATTTCCATTATCAAATTCGATAATACAAATTGTATCATAAAAATTGTATTTAATTTATATGTAACAGTTTTTATTATCACATAATGAAAATACATTGAATAAAAATTCAAGTATTATTATCGGAAAGACCACTCTTTTAACTACCATAAAAATTGGTCGAATTTTTATTATCGAAAAGCAACGGAATTTTTATGAAAGAAAATTACGGTTTCACTTTCAAGTATCATTTTAATTTGTACACGTCTAATTTTGTGATAATAAAAATTGTTACATATAAATTAAATACAATTTTTATGATACAATTTCTATTATCGAATTTGATAATGGAAATTATACCATAAAAATTATTGACCTTGGACGAGTGCCTATGGAAGACTGTTGAAAGAGCGAGACCGAGAATCGAATTTTTATGATATAATTTTTATTATTATCAAACAACATAATAGAAATTACACCGTAAAAATAATGACCTTGACAATTTTATTTATCAGATAATAGAAATTGTACCATAAAATTCTCGACCTTGAGCAAATGAATTTATATGGTGTTTGATAATGAAAATTGTTCGAATTTGGATGTCGTTCAAAAGCCATGTCATTTTGATAATGAAAATTCAATTTTTATGAAACATTGCTCCCGAGTATAATAAATGTTAAAACGGCGTTCCATACATACGCAATATCCAATAGAATATAGAATTTCACTTTGAAGTCACGTCGTTCGCCCAGTTTAGACCACGCCCTTATAAAAATCGATGCGTACAGGACCGGACAAAATTATTTTCTTACATTAATGGTTTGGATGTTGAATTATTTGCATGTTATTATTGTTATAAGGGACTGGGTAATTTGCTACTAATCCTCTTTTCTCTCTATATAATGCAAAACGGGTAGACTGGCAACATTAGCCAAGATGGCAAGAAGATATCTTTGTGCACCTGGACACGAGTTATATTTTATTTTTTATTTTATTATTTTTAACTGATTTTAGGTTAAAAAGTTAATATCTAATGTTATTGGTGACGTTCTCGCAATAAAGTTTATTTTTTTGAGATTTATTATGGACCGAATATTCGGTTTTCTTCCAATACTATTCGGCGGAAACGAATATTCGGTTTTTTAAAAAAACCTGGCCGAATATTCGGCCAACCGAATATTCGGTGCATCCCTACTCTCCTCGCCTCCAAAATTTCAACAAAACGTCGCCGACCTTCCCCTTAAAACCAGTCTCAAATCCTCAACGTCGGCCGTATGCCTCACGCCAGGGACCGCTGTTTCCTCGCGAGCCTCAACACGTGAAGGATCACCTCGTCGACCGTCTGGTTGTTCAGCAGTTCCTTCACCGCCTCATCGTCGATGACGACGGTAAACAACAGCTTGGCGTTCTCCCGCAGCCTCGTGATGTAATCGAAGTCCCGCTCGGAGGCGGGGCTGTGGCCGCACCGCCTGATCACCGAGTCGAGTACCTTGTCCACCGGGGCTTCCGGGTGGCCGAACTCGGCGAGGCACTCCTCGTCGACGAGCAGCGAGAGCAGTTCCTTCACCGATTCTGCGGGAGGGGAAGAAGTCTGAGAACGGTAGTTCGATTTCGATGGCCGTTGATAGACACTCTCGGGCACTGACTTTGTGCCAAATTGCAAGTCAGGACCTTCAAAATTGCAACCCGTATCATGTTTTATAGTAACCGAGGTGTACATCAGTGGAGTTGCATGTAAACGCCTAAAAATAATTTTTAATTGTAGAACCGGTAGTTAGACTTTGATGCCTGTTAATAGGTATTGATACACTCCCAGACTCTAAGTTTGTACTGAATTTCAAGGAGAAACCTTCAAAATTGCTACTTTTACACAGTTTCATAGCAGCCTAGGTGTGTACAAGAGTGAAGTTGCAAATGAACGCCTAAATACATTTTTTAACTTTAGAACCGGTAGTTCGATTTTGATGCCTGTTAATAGGCACAAAGTCACCCACAGGCACTAACTTTGTGGCACATTTCAAAATTACGATCTTTATCCTGTTTCATAACAACCTAGGTGTGTACACCAGTGGAGTTGCAAATAAACGCCTACAAACAGTTTTTAACTCTAAGAACCGTTAGTTCGATTTTGATGCCTGTTAATAGGCACAGGGTCACCCACAGGCACTAGCTTTGTGGCACATTTCAAGTTTAAACCTTCAAAATTGAGACCTTTATCCTGTTTCGTAACAACCTAGGTGTGTACACCAGTGGAGTTGCAAATAAACGCCTACAAACAGTTTTTAACTCTAGAACCGTTAGTTCGATTTTGATGCCTGTTAATAGGCACCGAGTAAACCACAGGCACTAACTGTGTGCCAAATTTTAAGACGAAACCTTCAAAATTGCGGCTTTTATCTTGTTTCAAAGCAGCCTAGGTGTGTACATGGGTGGAGTTGCAAATAAACGCCTAAATACAATTTTTAACTTTAGAACCGGTAGTTCGATTTTGATGCCTGTTGATAGGCATAGTCATCCACAGGCATTAACTTTGTGGTACATTTCAAGTTGAAACCTTCAAAATTGCGACCTTTATCCTGTTTCATAACAACCTAGGTGTGTACACCAGTGGAGTTGCAAATAAACGCCTACAAACAGTTTTTAACTCTAGAACCGTTAGTTCGATTTAATAGGCACCGAGTAACCCACAGGCACTATCTTTGTGCCAAATTTTAAGAAGAAACCTTCAAAATTGCGGCTTGAATCGTGTTTCAAAGCAGCCTAGGTGTGTACATGGGTGGAGTTGCAAATAAACGCCTAAATGCAATTTTTAACTTTAGAACCGGTAGTTCGATTTTGATGCCTGTTGATAGGCATAGAGTCACCCACAGGCATTAACTTTGTGGTACATTTCAAGTTGAAACCTTCAAAATTGCGACCTTTATCCTATTTCCTGTACAACAGTGGATTTGCAAATAAATGCCTACAAACAGTTTTTAACTCTAGAACCGTTAGTTCAATTTTGATGCCTGTTAATAGGCACCGAGTAAACCACAGGCACTAACTGTGTGCCAAATTTTAAGACGAAACCTTCAAAATTGCGGCTTTTATCTTGTTTCAAAGCAGCCTAGGTGTGTACATGGGTGGAGTTGCAAATAAACGCCTAAATACAATTTTTAACTTTAGAACCGGTAGTTCGATTTTGATGCCTGTTGATAGGCATAGTCATCCACAGGCATTAACTTTGTGGTACATTTCAAGTTGAAACCTTCAAAATTGCGACCTTTATCCTGTTTCATAACAACCTAGGTGTGTACACCAGTGGAGTTGCAAATAAACGCCTACAAACAGTTTTTAACTCTAGAACTGTTAGTTCGATTTAATAGGCACCGAGTAACCCACAGGCACTATCTTTGTGCCAAATTTTAAGAAGAAACCTTCAAAATTGCGGCTTGAATCGTGTTTCAAAGCAGCCTAGGTGTGTACATGGGTGGAGTTGCAAATAAACGCCTAAATGCAATTTTTAACTTTAGAACCGGTAGTTCGATTTTGATGCCTGTTGATAGGCATAGAGTCACCCACAGGCATTAACTTTGTGGTACATTTCAAGTTGAAACCTTCAAAATTGCGACCTTTATCCTGTTTCCTGTACAACAGTGGATTTGCAAATAAACGCCTACAAACAGTTTTTAACTCTAGAACCGTTAGTTCAATTTTGATGCCTGTTAATAGGCACCGAGTAACCCACAGGCACTAACTATGTGGCTCACTTCAAGTCGAAACCATCAAAATTGCAACCTTTATCCTGTTTCATAACAATCTAGGTGTGTACACCAGTGGAGTTGCAAATAAAAGCCTGTAAAGAGTTTTTAAGTCTAGAACCGTTAGTTCGATTTTGATGCCTGTTAATAGGCACCGAATAACCCACAGGCACTAACTTTGTGCCAAATTTTAATCCGAAACCTTCAAAATTGCGGCTTGTATCGTGTTTCATACCAACCTAGATGCGTTTGGAGGAGTCACGTATAAACGCCTAAATGATCATAAACTTTCGTAACTGCGAGTAAAACACCACTGATTAGTCGCAAAAAATTTCGCTGTCAACTCACCTGTCAACGTCAGTTCGTTCCACACCGTGTTCTCCCCGAGGCTACCCCTGACGGTCGGGTCGTTTGCGGCGCTCAACAACTGCTGCTGGAGTCTCTTCTTCTCGACGCTAACCATGATGTCTTCGAGGACGTCCCGATGCCTGGCCCGCACGTGCCGCACCAAACAGTCCTGACGGATGAAGGCCCTGCCGCACGTCTCGCACGACACCGGCGGCTCCTTCTTGTGCGTGAACGAGTGCGTTTTCAGCGACGACTTCACCGTGAAACGTTTGTGACACGTTTCGCACTCGAACGCTGGAAAAAAATCCGAATCAACGCGTGTGCCGCGACTCGTCGTCCGCCAAACCGCACGTTTCTCTCCACTGTGGATGGCCATGTGCCTCCTCATGTCCTCGACGCGGAAGAACGTCTTGGTGCAGCCCGGATGGGCGCAGTTCAGCGGTTGCCCGCCCTCGTGCATGAACTTTATGTGCGTCGTTAGCCTACAAAGTAAAACGTGAAAATGTCGATATTCGCGCGCTCGGAAAAATAAAAAACATAGAAATGGCATCTGCAGAGGGAAATGTTTGTAAGCGGTAGCACTTTTCATACTCTATTATTTATTTACTATTTAAAGTTTAACAGCGTTGCCAATAATTCATAATGAAAAACTTATTTCTCTGGTAAATTAAAATAATCTTCAAGATCAAATTGCAAATAATAGTTTTTCAACAGTGGTTCCCGTTGCATGTAGGGATTAGGGACATACCCAGTCTGTTGCAAATACGTTTGCTTTGAAGTAAATAATGGTAGATAATACCTATATGATATTTATGTATTGATGAGATAAGGCCTGCCTGACTAATAGGTGAATCTAGTATTTATAATTATCTAGACACTTATTAAGCAGTATTTCTATACTACGTGTAGTACTTTAATCTGTGATACAACTAAGGAAACAATAATATACCTATAATTACCAATACCAATCGCACAATCTGACAAACACGCAAATCGGTCAAGAATGTGCCTCACCTTGTGTTTGACGTAACTGGTGCTGTGTCTTTTAGAAGAAATTTTTCGCTGTTTTTAAGTGTTTCTTAAGTATTCGTCGGTTTAAAATGCTTATATAGACAATTAAGTTATAAGTTATGGGCAAAAAAAGTGTATTGTTTGCAAATCAAGCAACTCGCCAAAGGAGGTTACATACCATGCGTAAGTACATAGGCGTACCTAGTTCGGGGCACGGTAAAAGATACCTTTACCACCAGAGGGATAATAATTCTCAACATGGGTATAAAACGAAAGGGCTCGACGGGTAGAAAACAATAAGGTGCGAATGACGTCATAATAAATCTAATATGGCGGCCTCCAGAAAGACGGCGGATTGCCTAATTCTTTACAACATCCTCGACGTGGGTATCAAACGAAAGGATTTGAAAAGTAGAAAACGATAAGGTGACTGACGTCATACTAAATCCAATAGGGCGGATGCCCGATGCCCCAAGATGGCGGACTAAATTTCTTTACCACCCTTCTGACATGGGAATCAAATAGGTACTAAAAAAGCACAAAATAAAATAAATAACAAAAAACCTTTTTAAAAACAAGCTTTTGTTTAAGTAAGCCATTTATTAAAACGGATAAAATAAGTTTAGGTTTTCGTTAAGATAATTCAATGCCAAACTGCGACAAGCTTTTTTAAATCAAGAAGCTTGTCGCGCAACCTTTACAGAAAATATATTCTTTGGCATGTACTTGCTTATCAACCAATCACTGTCAAATAAAATTAATTGGCACCTACTTTTATGAATATTTCGCGCGACGAGCTTTTTGATTTCAAAAAGCTTGCCGCAGTGTGGCATTGAATTATCTTAACGAAAACCTAAACTCGTTGACGGAAGGTTTAAATCTTCACCCAACGCTAAATTTATTGTATCCGTTTTAGTTCATGGCTTAAATAAAAGATTGTTTTTAAAAAGTTTTTATTTTTTATTTTTTTATATTGCGTTCGCCGAACAATCCCCAACTAGTAACTGTCAATAATATTGATAAGTTTGAATTTTAGAATTGACGCGTACTAGTTGTACCTGGGGTTATACTTAAATTTTTATAAAAAAAAATTGAGACATAGAGGCAAATATATTTTTTCCTATTTTTATAACTACTTTAAAAAAATGAGAGGTACGCCACTGCCTTGTAATCGTTAGCACCAGATCTGTCACCCGAACTGTAAACGTTATTTTTTTATTATGGGAACAAACTTGCCAATACAAAGCCAGTTCTACGTTTTTCATTTTTCTGAGTTCGCGCGGGACACGTCCTAACCTCAATCTCCTGTTGAACGCCCTGCCGCAAATCGGACACGAGTAGGCGTTCTCGCCGGTATGGTGAAAGATGTGGGCCCTCAATTGCGCCGCCTGTATAAAAGTCTTGCCGCAGAACTTGCAGCCGTGCGGCCTGACGCCAGTGTGGGTTTTCACGTGGCGGTTCAGGGTTTCTTTGGCCGCGAAACGCTTGTCGCACTACAAGATATATTTTTTTTAAATGTCGAAAATAAGACGGAAAATTACTAACGTCTGTACATCCGTACGGTTTCTCCCCCGTATGCATCCTACGGTGCTTCTTCATGGCGCCACTAGACGGGAACTTTTTCGGGCACAAATCGCACAGGTAAGGTCTTTCTCCTAAAAATCACACAGTCGTCATATTATTACTATTTTGTAAAAAAATGTTACCGGTATGTGTTCGAACGTGTATGTGCAACAAGGCGGCACCTTGGAATTCTTTTTTGCAAAACTCGCAAGCGAAGCCCTTTTTCTTTTTGGTGATGCCGGCATGGGTCCTTAAGTGTTCCGCGAGGTTGTCCCTTCTCGTGAAGAACTTCTGACAGACCTGGGAAACAAAAGCTTTCTTGTAAGACTGGAGATAGGCGTCACTGGGGTTCACAGTCTTCGTCGGCTAACCCAACCGTTCTCGTTTGTATTTTTCAAGAATGTGCTTTAATAATGATTCCAAAATGAAATATTTCTCACACAAGAATATTAAATAGAAAAATTTATATAAATGATGTCATTTGGAGTCTAAATGATTTCAAATTTATGTAAAATGAGAGAAAAAAAATTGTTTACAAGATGATATCTGAAGATGGTAATTTTGTTTACCGTACGTAATTAAATAAAGACAATTTCGAAGAAAGCTATTTATTGGTCTAATACCCAGTTAAAAATCAATTATTTATTAGGAGAGTTGTTGTAATCACTCATCATAAGATTTCAATTGGTTTGTCATAAAAGTAATTCTGAGGAAAAGAAAAAAAACAAGTACAATATTGAACATTTTATACTAAGAATTAAAGTTTCATTTTAACTTTAAAACAATTCATGAAGATTATAAAATATTATGCGCAACTATAAATCCAGAAAGAGATGATTATTCTAAATATGCAAAGAAAATCACATCATGCCATTTTCTAATACACAAAGTTGGTTGCCGTAGCATCGAAATTGTTTACGTCAAGAAAAATTTGATGTCGCCAGTTTACTGCAAAAAATATGCCTAAAAACTTTTATTAAAATATATTTTTTAAATAACAATAACGCAGGAAATATATGCGCCTTTCCATACTTTTACTCACCCAACACATTTGAAAACTTTTAAATTACTGATCTGATCTCAATGTCCTCGAATAGGCATCGACACACCCCCACGTCTTAACCCTGTACCAAATTTCAAGTTGATATGTTCAAAATTGCAACCCGTACCCTGTTCCATACCAGTGAAAGTATGCATATATGAGTGGAGTTGCATATAAACGCCTACAAACAGTTTTTAACTTTGGACCCGGTAGTTCGATTTTGATGCCTGTTAATAGGCACTGACATACCACCAGGCACTAACTTTGTGGCATATTTCAAGACGAAACCTTCAAAATTGCGACCCGTACCCTGTTTCATAGCAGAGAAGGTTTTCACATGAGCGAAGTTGCATACAAACACCTAAACATAGTTTTTAACTCTGGATCTGGCAGTTCTATTTTTATGTCCGATAATAGGCACTGACACACCCCCATGTCTTAACACTGTACCAAATTTCAAGCCGAAATATACAAAATTGCGACCCCTACCCTGTTTCATAGCAGCGATGGTGTGCACATGAGTGGAGTTGCATACGAACGCCTAAAAACAGTTTTTAACTCTGGAACCGGTAGTCCGATTTTGATGCCTGTTAATAGGCACTGACATACCACCAGGCACTAACTTTGTGGCATATTTCAAGTCGAAACCTTGAAAATTGCGACCCGTACCCTGTTTCATCGCAGAGAAGGTTTTCACATGAGCGAAGTTGCATACAAACGCCTAAACATAGTTTTTATCTCTGGAACTGGCAGTTTGATTTTTATGTCCGATAATAGGCACCGACACACCCCCATGTCCTAACACTGTACCAAATTTCAAGCCGAAATATTCAAAATTGCGACCCCTACCCGGTTTCATAGCAGCAAAGGTGTGCACATGAGTGGAGTTGCATATGAATGCCTACAAACAGTTTTTAACTTTGGAACCGGTCGTTCGATTTTGATGCCTGTTAATAGGCACTGACATACCACCAGGCACTAACTTTGTGGCATATTTCGTCGAAACCTTGAAAATTGCGACCCGTACCCTGTTTCATCGCAGAGAAGATTTTCACATGAGCGAAGTTGCATACAAACGCCTAAACATAGTTTTTATCTCTGGAACTGGTAGTTCGATTTTTATGTCCGATAATAGGCGCCGACACACCCCCATATCCTAACACTGTACCAAATTTCAAGCCGAAATATTCAAAATTGCGACCCCTACCCGGTTTCATAGCAGCGATGGTGTGCACATGAGTGGAGTTGCATATAAACGCCTACAAACAGTTTTTAACTCTGGAACCGGCAGTTCGATCTTGATGCCTGTTAATAGGCACTGACATACCACCAGGCACTAACTTTGTGGCATATTTCAAGTCGAAACCTTGAAAATTGCGACCCGTACCCTGTTTCATCGCAGAGGTTTTCACATGAGCGAAGTTGCATACAAACGCCTAAACATAGTTTTTAACTCTGGAACTGGCAGTTCGATTTTTATGTCCGATAATAGGCACCGACACACCCCCATGTCCTAACACTGTACCAAATTTCAAGCCGAAATATTCAAAATTGCGACCCCTACCCTGTTTCATAGCAGCAAAGGTGTGCACATGAGTGGAGTTGCATATGAACGCCTAAAAACAGTTTTTAACTCTGGAACCGGTAGTTCGATTTTGATGCCTGTTAATAGGCACTGACATACCACCAGGCACTAACTATGTGGCGTATTTCAAGTCGAAACGTTAAAAATTGCGACACATACCCTGTTCCATAGCATAGAAGGTTTTCACATGAGCGAAGTTGCATACAAACGCCTAAAAATAGTTTTTAACTCTGGATCTGGCAGTTCGATTTTTATGTCCGATAATAGGCACCGACACACCCCCATGTCCTAACACTGTACCAAATTTCAAGCCGAAATATTCAAAATTGCGACCCCTACCCGGTTTCATAGCAGCGATGGTGTGCACACGAGTGGAGTTGCATATAAACGCCTACAAACAGTTTTTAACTCTGGAACCGGCAGTTCGATCTTGATGCCTGTTAATAGGCACCGACACACCGCCAGGCCCTAAGCGTGCGACAAGTTCGAAGCGGAAATCTTCACAGCCGCGACTCGTACAAGACAAAAACTCACCCGACACTCGAACGCCGGCTGCGGCTGCCCGGTACACCCGGTCTGGGCCAGGTGCCTGTCCAGGTGGTACTTGCGGCTGAACTCCCGGCAGCACCCCTCGCACTTGACGCTCTTGAGCGGGTGCACCCGCATGTGGTCGAGCAGCGACGGCCGCCCGTCGAACAGCCTGCCGCACTCGATGCACGCGTAGCTCCCCGTCGAGTTGTGCTCGATGCTGACGTGCCGATCGAGGCTGTGCTGGCCGGTGAACAGGCCGCTGCAGCCGGGGCACTGCAGGTCGCCGATCTGCGGGGAGAAATCGTCGGTTAGGCGACGGGAAATCGTCAGCGGAGAGTACGGATAGTTACGGTGTGAGCGGAATCGCTCGGTTCGCCGCAACACGCGCATATCTGGAAGGTGAGCGGGTCCTCCGCGTCCCAGTTTTCGTTGTGGGCGACGGTTATGTGCCGTTTCAGCGCCTGCAAAGTGACGGGGGCGTGTAAACGATACTCACATCATTTATACAGGGTGTTCGAAAAATAGACGGAGATATTTTAGAGGGTGATTCCCTGTTAAGAAATATGAAAAAAAGTTTCTATAGACATGGGTCCGGAAATGCAGAGTTTTCAAGATACAGGATGTTAAATATATTGCATGTCACTGTACAAAATTGGTTTATCAATTTTTGCAAAAAAAATCACAAGTGCCTTGGAAAACAAATAATCAAAAGCATTTCTAGGAAAGAGTGTTATTGCAACTTTTCCAATATCATAACATAAAGTACACTACAACCAATTTTGTCCAGTGACATGCAATAAAACGGTTTTTATTTTTTTTTCTCGAAAACGAAGTGAGATAGGAAAACAATACAAGAGGGAAAGAAGTTGTATTTTTAGATGCTTAATCAAACAAAAAATATTAAAGTTACAAAAAAGGTAGTGGCGTACATTTTTTTGATAATAATATTCGCTAAGGTGCCCCCCGGGACGCCACTGGACTTAATAAATTTAATCTAGTTAGGGCGAAATTAGCCTCTTAATACAACAAATAACATTGCCAAATTTCAACAGAATCGAGTAAATAATTTTTAAGACATTAATAATTTCATGTTTTATTTTTTTTTATTTAACATCCTGTATCTTGAAAACTCTGCATTTCCGGACCCATGTTTATAGAAACTTTTTTTCATATTTCTTAACAGGGAATCACCCTCTAAAATATCCCCGTCTATTTTTCGAACACCCTGTACAGTGCGACCGTATTTCGAGTCTTTGCATGGGATCTTGGTTATTTTAAGAGATACGAGGTCGGTTAAATTGGGGCAAAGTTGCGGAATTTTATGCCGAGTGACATGGTAAAAAAAAATTGTGGCTGGCCCTTCTCGTTTTGAAAATAATGCGAAAAAAAAAAAGCAAGGAATCTAAATATTATCGCATTTTTTTCTCGCCTCCCTGGACAAAAATATTACTATAAACTTTTATTTTTCTTATGGGCGCCATATTGGATTTTTGCATTTTTGAAAAGAGGATTTTTTTCTGGTTAAAATGATATGTCACACATTATGCTTTGCTTTGTTTTTCTTGCCGTAATATCAAATTAATCATTTTTGCATAGAGTGCCTTGGAAACATAAGCCTAGTTACCCATTGTTGAGAAGTATACTTAAATTATTTTAAGAAGTCCTTACTGGGACTGTCAATTGGTAATTTCGATATCCTAAGTTGGCACCAATGCAGCAAAAAATGCAACCGGGTCATAAGTTCAGGTCAGTAACGAGCCCATTTGCACTAATAACACGAAAAGTAACACGAACAAGAACAACACAGATGACGGTAAAACTCACGAAACGTAGAAAACCCGCGAATATTTTCATTACCGAATGTTTGAACCAGTTTGAACGATCTGGAAAACCTTCACTGTCACTTTGACACACCGAGCTAAATTTGCCTGAGTCCGCCCATAGACGCTGCCAAAAGCAGCTGATTATTACAAAATACCAAAATGAAAAGTGTTTCCATGAAGTTTGAAATTATTAGTAAAATGAGTTGTAGTCATAGTTATTTTTATTTATAGCGGTATAATCGTGATTGCAATAGGGTTTTTATTTTATTATGCTCTTTTTTTCGTATCACTTGGGTAACTTTTCACATCATAAATCAATGGGTGACGTCATTAACTGGTTGAGACACATATAGGTACCAATGTTATACCCATGGTTAACAGAAAATTCCTAGGGATTTTGTGGAGAATGTCATCTGACAAAATCAGGACCTCTTACAGTAATCGGGGTATATGTGCATAAAATGGCTTTTTTCGATCTGTAGCGAGCAACACGCATAATTTTAAACTTTGGGTCAATACAAATTTTAATCTAAGTAATTACTCACATTTTGAGACAAAAATTATTTAAAAATATTTATCACAATGGGCGTTATTAGCATTTGCGCAAAAAGCCTAATAACGGCCACTGTGATAAATATTTTTAATTAATTGTTGTTTCAAAATGTGAGTAATTACTTAGATTAAAATTTGTATTGACCCAAAGTTTAAAATTATGCGTGTTACTCGCTACAGATCGAAAAAAGCCATTTTATGGGTCAAAATGTTGAATCACCACATACGTGCTGTACATTGAGCCTTAATAGTTCGGTAAAATTTCGGTTAATGTTAAATTTATTAATTAAATAAATCATAAATGTACCACGAGGAAAAGAGCATGATCTGAGACCTTGCTATTTATTCGCCATTTGCACACATTAACACTAAAAAAGTCAAACTGGAAATACAAAGAACAACAAAAATTTAGACGAGTAGACAATCCTATTTTACAATAAATGTTCAATTTGTCCTCCTTGTTCCTCAAGGCACACTGCAGCACGTTTCTTTAAATTGTTTATGGCTCGTCCAATATCCCTTCGACATCATTTATATTTGAGGAATAAGACACTGGAATCAAGTCACGCTTTTCTTCATGTGAAAACGACATTTTTTCAGTAAAATAAAGTATCCGTGGCATTTAAAATTGTACTAAACTATCAAACGTTATGGAACTTATGTTTCCAAGGCATTCCATGCAGAAATGTCAAACATTATGGGGCTTATGTTTCCAAGGCACTCTATGCAAAAACATCAAACATTATGGGGCTTACGTTTCCAAGGCACTCTATGCAAAAACGATTAATTTGATATTACAGCAAGAAAAACAAAGTAAAGCATAATGTGTGACATATCATTTTAACCAGAAAAAATCCTCTTTTCAAGAATGCATAAATCCAATATGGCGCCCATAAGAAAAATAAAAGTTGATCGCCATATCTTTGTCATCATATTTAGATTTCTTGTAAAAAAGTGCCTTAATAATGTTTAACTTAGAAATGTCCAGCACCCTTTGTTTTCGTTTAAAAAAAATAAAAACAAAAACGACAATTTTCAGTTTTTTCGCATTATTTTCAAAACGAGAAGGGCCAGCCAAAATTTTTTTTACCCCTGTTACTCGGCATCAAATTCCGCAACTTTGCCCCAATTTAACCGACCTCGTATCTCTTAAGATAACCAAGATCCCCATGCAAAGACTCGAAATATGGTCACCCTGTATATTAAAATTTCCCCACCTTACTCGTCTTGAACTTCTTGTTGCACTTGTCGCACTCGATGCTCTCGTCCTCGCTGTCGGCCGCCTCGACCTTCACCCTTATAACCGGCTTTTCTTCCTCTTCCTTTTCCGCACTCTCTCTCGGCGGGCTTTCTTCCTCCTCTCCTTCTTCGTCCCTCTCTTCTCGTTCCTCGCGCCTGTCGTCTCCTTCGACCGGAACCCCCCTGAACGTCTGTTCGGGCTCGTGTTGGACAATATCGTTGATGTACACCCTTTCCGGTTGGGCGTATCCCGGATCGTCTACGAATTCGTCGTCCTGGTCCGATTCCGGGATTCGCGCCGCTCGTCCTTCGCGATCTTCAACTTTGAATAAGGATATTGGTGCCGTAACTCACGGCGGCAAACTGCCTTTGAAATTACCTGCCGCCGCCTATTATTCAATATGAGAACTAATTTATTTTGCATAAAACGTGTTTACTGCAGAAATAGCTCTATTTACCCGTTTAATGTACCATACTCTTTTAACAGAATATACAGGTCGAGTTTTTTTTGATGCCCACTATGTTGATCTCGGAATCTAGCAGAGCTAGAACAAAGGTTACATGGGGAAAGAATTGCGATTTTGAATGCTCACTCTAATGCCAAATCAAATCTCTGTAGCTTCGTTATTTCTGATTATACCGAAAAACTGTAGAGACAAAAATTGTAGATAATTTTGGGTTTATAAGATAATCTTATCCAATTTTTTATGTTGTTTGTGATTTTTGAGATATGACATAAATTTGTGTTTTTTTTTTTAATGTAAATTATAGTTGGCTGTGGCCTTATCAAATCGGCCATTTTTTGAGCTTTCCAAAGATATAATACTCAGCACAGTTATTATAAAAAATATGAGAGCTATGGCTAATTTTCTGATTTTTTTTTTAATTTTCACATAGTCAGCTATGGAATATTTTCATAATTACGTTCTATTTTATAATTAGACATACTTCAAACTTTATAATATTTTGTTTTAAGCTGATAACAAAATAAAACAAAAATTAAAAAAATCAAATTCAAATTATTATTTTAATAGGTCACCTTTTAAAATAAAAAAGGTGTTCAAACAATTCACCATTATTATTTATGCAAATATTGCATCTTTTTAAAACTGAATTTGTCGCCTTTCTTAGAGAGCACCTGTCAATACTGGCAATTGCTTCTAAAACAGCTGCTCTTAATTCAACGATTTGTCTCATACTTTATTTTGTACTGTTCCCCACAAAAAGAAATCCAAAACAGACAAATGGGGGGATCGGGGCTGCCAGGAAATAGGTCTATTTCTCCCTATCCAACTATTTGGATAGAGCTGATCTAGGTAATTTCTTACGGGCAAATAATTATGTGGTGGAGCTCCATCATGATAATTTTAGTTTTATTTTGTTACATAATTTTGTTACCAGCTAAAAATAAAATATTTGAAAGTTTGAAGTATGTCTTATTATTCAATAGAACATAATTATGAAAACATTCCATGGCTGAGTATGTGAAAATTAAAAAAAAAATCAGAAAATTAGCCATAGCTATTTTATTTTTTATAATAACTATGCGTAGTATTATATTTTTGGAAAGCTCAAAAAATGGCCGATTTGATAAGGCCACAGCCAACTATGATTTACATTTAAAAAAAAAAGTCATCTCAAACATCACAAACAACATAAAAAATTGGATTAGATTATCTTATTAAGCCCAAAATAATCTACAATTTTTGTCTCTACAGTTTTTCTGTATAATCAGAAATAACGGCGCTACAGAGATCTGATGAAATAGTAAAAAAATCACTCTTTTCAAAATATGTAGTGAGCCATGAACTTTTTTAAAAATCCAAAAGGGGCATTAGATTGAGCATTCAAAACTGCAATTCTTTTCCCATTTAACCTTTGTTCTAGCTCTGCTAGTTTCCGAGATCCCCATAGTGGTCATCGAAAAAAACTCACCCTGTATAAATTTAAAAAATGCCATTTCTAGTGACTAAATAAAACAAGACTAGTTGAGTATATTAAAAAGTAATAAATGGACAAGATGGCCTTGGAAAACAACTTTAGTTCATATTTCTATTGACAGGTGGCAACAGTAGTGCATCGATTAACTGCTTACCTGGTAGAACTTCTTCGATTTCCTGCTCTTCTTCCTGTACTTCCTCGATAATGTGATGCTCCACTGCCTCTCCTTCTTCTTCTGTATCTTCTTCTATGGTCAAAGTGGCCCCATCTTCGATTTCATACGCTTCATATTGGGCATCTTGCGATTCTTCATATTCTTGATATTCCTCGATAATGTAATGTTCTCCATCAGTTTCCGATTGTATAACGTACGTTTGACATTGGTCTGCAAAATTCGAATCCCTACAAAAAGATTTTTTTAGTCAAAATTGTCGAAAAATTCAATTTACATTCCTGCTTTTTGAAAGTATGTAGCAAAAATAAAGAAAAAATACCAAAATGGTTGGAACTATTTTTATAATCTATCTACGCCATGACAGTATGCACAGAGCAATAATTTATTATACCACATCTCAGTCTCAAAACCCATTGAAACGTCTTTTAAATAATTTCTTTTGAAAGAAGCTACTACTTATAATTTCGGGGATCGTTTGCTGGCAACTGATAGTCCAAAAGTTCCTCACCCTTGTATTATGTAAGTGTACCCATCCTCGTCTTCTGCGACTTGTGCCATCTGAATGTTTCCATCGGAATCGGTGAACTGATTTAACACAATCGGAATGCCGTTTTCTTCGCATTGGTAATCGTCGAGATTGTGCAGAACGACAGTTCGAACTTCTTGCCCCTCAATTTTGATAGTTCGAAGTTGCTCCTGTTCCATTTCTTCAACGTCTTCGATTTCTTGTTCATTTTTGATATGGGTCACATCCATTTTTTATTTTTAACTCTGGAAAGTATAGAGACCTCAGTAAAATTACAGCCATTTTCAAGGATTCTTTTAGGTAAATAAACACAGCTCATGATTACACAAGACACTGCTTAGTTTGCTTATTATTCCCAACAAATTATGAGAAATGTGTAATGTTATTGAAATTCTGTTTTGGTTTTCAAATAGTACGGCTACCCGCATTACATTTTTGTAAAGGTGAAAGTCTAAAAACGCAACATAAAGTATTATTATAAAATTATTGATAATTATTCTCCTTACATAAACTTAAAAGCGCCCTATCAACAATGGCTTATTTTTTAGAATAAAAAATGCAATTTTATGTGTCTATACAATTTTCTGCAAACTTTTTATACAAACCCTCAAAAACCCTTCACTCACGCCCCTTTAGTTGGACAACCGTTTTTTCACCCGTGTACAACAACCAGGAATCAAAATGGCGACCGATCAGCAGGGGCGAAGTTTGACAACAACGTCAAAAATGTCAAATTCAGTTTTGTTTTATTTTACTCTATGGTTGAAAATCCACAACATATTTCGGAGTTACGTGGCAAATTATCATCAGTTGACAGTTGAAGGTACCTATTTTTGTTGTTTTGTGGTCTGTGATTATCAATTTTTTTGTTAACGTCTTGTCGGTGATTGACGTTCTCCGGTTGTGTTTTTGGAAGTTATTATAGCGAATTTTTTAGAAGGAAATTGCTAAAACTAAACAAATATTGCACTCGGATAGTTGCCGCGTCAAATATGACGGCCTTTGAAGGTAAAAACAATGATTTTCGCTTGGAAGCGTTTGTAGGTTAGCTTTCATTATTTTTTTCAGAATTTGGTGTTCTCGCCGAGCTGGGTAAAGCCGTGGACGAGCTGGAATGGACGTAAGACTAAAACACAAGACTGGATGCGCTCTGTTGTAGTCCCTATAATATTTGTTTATTTTTCGTAGGTTACCCACGGACATTCAGGCGGAAAGTATCCCGTTAATTTTGGGCGGGGGCGATGTATTGATGGCCGCCGAAACGGGAAGTGGTAAAACTGCGGCGTTTTGCTTGCCGATCATCCAAATTGTTTGGGAAACTTTGAAAGATATACAATCGGGCAAAGCGACGAAGTCCACAGTCAATGCGTGTAAGTACGACTTTGGGTTCCTTCCGACGATAAATATCGGGGCCCGTTCTCCTTAGCGCCGCCGTGGACGATGTCGACGATGGACCGAGGGGCGGCCCTGGCGGTGGCCCCGGACGGGCTCAGGGTCCAGTCGCGCGAGCAACGCGAGTGGCACGGCGGCAGGGGCACGCGCGGCGTACAAAACGGCAGGTGGGGCTTCGAGGCGATCGTCACCGACGAGGGATTGTGCAGGGTCGGCTGGTCGACTTTGGGGGCCAGCCTGGACCTCGGCACCGATAAGTAGGCAGACAAAATTTAGTAAACATTTTTAACGATAAAAGAAACAATACGTACAAGGTGGCCCATCCAGCGAAAAAAGTGTATTACGAGGAGACAGGTTAACATAAAATCGTCATTAAAAAAAATGATATTGTAGTAAAAATTGAGGGGAAATAAAAAAAGGAAGTGATAAAGGTCCGCGAGTCGCGGATCTTTAGTGTATTTTTTAAAGGTCCGCGAGTCGTCGGACTTCTTCATGTACAACAGGAGATTCGTCAAAGAATAGTTAGAGCAGTGGTAGAGCGTTGGAAAACTAGTCGGAAGGTCCGGGTTCGAATCCCACGTCAAGAGTTTTTTTAGGCAGTGGTTATTTAAACGTGGCAGTCGGCAACGATGGGCGCTGCCTTGTAAAAAAAGAAGGGGTAATTATTTCCAATGGTGTAACCCACCCCCGATTTTCTTGAAATTTAGGCTAACCCCCTATTTTCGCCCGACATTCGGAAATAATTACCCCTTCTTTTTTCATATAGGCAGCGCCCATCGCCGAGAATGGAGGGAATACGCCATTTATTGCAACGATGCTTGAGAAAATTCACTTCAGACGTGTATGATGGAGTTAAATGTACGTCCAAAGAAGTCACGTGACTTTACTCGCCAATGAGAGCGCAAGACGTATACACCGACTTTTATATACGTCGGACATATAAATAGCCACTTTCTTTTTTTACGTTTTATTTCCACGTTTGGGGTGTCCGCGTCTTATCTAGGATGTTCCTTCTTTTACTATTGGTATCAAGGACCAGTATTTTCAAGAAGGAACAAGTCTACTGCTTTACGGATCGAGATTCGCGACTCGCGGACCTTTAAAAAATACACTAAAGATCCGCGACTCGCGGACCTTTATCCACTCCCATAAAAAAAAAATTTTTTACCTACACAGTACCCAACCAATAGAGTATTTCTGAAATTTAGTTTTTTAAAATAATTTCTGGCTAAAGCAGAAATGAAAGTGATTTTCTCTATTTTACAACTTACATATTCCATTTAACCATTATAGGATTCCTTTTTTAATTCTGATTATAACGATATATAATTTGACCAATTTATCTCCAACCGTTTCCAAGGTATTTATCAGAGAAGCTCTATTAAACTAGATACATGGTCTCATGGTCAGTGTCTGATGTTCGATCCGAGTAGGCCAAACAATAACACCAAATTTATTACAAATCAAGTCAGCCATGATAATAAAACTGACACTCTTATAAACCTTATAACGGTGATGTGTAAGTTGTAACCAGAAGTTTATTTAAAAAAACTAAATATTTATGAATACTACTTGAAGGTTTTCTAATAGTTGTGTAGGTAAAAAAAATATTTTTTATTTTGCAAAAAATGTTTTTTCGCGATAACTTTTTTACCTACCCCGTTATACAAAATCCGAGTCAAATCATCGATTTCGCCTTAATTTTTGTACAGGGTGTCCCTTGTTGGGTGTTTTTCTCAAAAATCTCTGTTATTATTAAAGCTAGAGGGTTGCGGTTTTCACGTCACTGCACTACTTTTTTGAGAGGAATTTGGTGGACCAATCAGATTTTAGATAAGTTTTATAGTTTCCGCGCGCATTGGCGCAGGACTGAAATTTTCGATTTTTTGGAAACCTCTCTCCTGGCTACAACTTATATATTTGTATCGACAAATTTAATCAACTATTTTTATAGATTTTTTGGCGTAGAATCGAATGGAATAATTAGTTTTTTGGTAGCGTTAATAGTTTTTGAGATATGAACTATGGTTTCCATTAAAAAAAAAATATAACTTTGGTTCATATCTCAAAAACTATTGACGCTACCAAAAAACTAATTATTCCATTCGATTCTACGCCAAAAAATCTATAAAAATGTATAAGTTGTAGCCAGGAGAGAGGTTTCCAAAAAATCGAAAATTTCAGTCCTGCGCCAATGCGCGGAAACTATAAAACTTATCTAAAATCTGATTGGTCCACCAAACTCCTCTCAAAAAAGTAGTACAGTGACGTGAAAACCGCAACCCTCTAGCTTTAATATTAACCGAGATTTTTGAGAAAAACACCCAAAATGGGACACCCTGTACAATATCAATTTTTGAATGATGATTTTATGTTAAGAGGGGGTTGCCGACAGCGAAAGTGACGTTAGATTTCGTATTTTTTTAAGTTGTATAGCATAAAATCCCATAACATTTTACCTGGCAAAAATTTAGTACAAACATCTCTGTCTTCATTTTAATCATAAGATCTTACAAGCAGTGTTTTATTTATAGGTTGTGAAAACCTTGGGAAAAATAATAATTCCAGTGCATATGCTTTTAAGATCTTATGATTAAAATGAAGACAGAGATGTTTGTACTAAATTTTTGCCAGGTAAAATGTTATTAGATTTTATGCTATACAACTTAAAAAAAATGCGAAATCTAACGTCACTTTCGCTGTCGGCAACCCCCTCTTAAGCTGCCTCCTCGTAACACATTTTTTTCACTTGGATGGGGCACCCTGTACAATAGCATAAATAGTTGACAAGTACACCATGGGACAAATGAACTACTGATCATAGCAATCTTGTCATCACTGATGGACTGTCAAATTTGTTTACTTTTAGGTTAAATAACTATCATCCTTGCTATTGTAACATAACCTTAAAGAGGTTGGAGATCATAGACATAAAAAATAGGCTAACAATCTTGTTGCCAAATGTAACCTATTTCTAAATCAATGGCTTCACAGCAAAAAAAATTCGAAGCGATGTTGATACTCTTCCGATAAAAAAAAACCTCAAGCTACTTTAAAAAAAATGCCAAGTTCAATCACTTATTTTTGTTTTGTTGCTAGTATTTTAGATGACATTTGATGTAGAAATCTAGATTGCGAACAGTCTGTCAAATCAAGTCATTTTCTCGTGATGTTAAATATTTTTGTATAGACTGGAAATTTGGCCTTGAAAAAAAGAGACGAAAGTTCTGCTCCATTACTATCCTTCTTTATCAGTGTAGCCAAAATAATATTTAGGTTTGCATTGAATAACTATTTACCGTCACCAATTTCCTACTTTTTCCCTGTCAACGATTTATTATAACAATTTTATAAAAATGTGTGCCTGGTCGTTGTGCGGCTATATTCACAACAAAATATCGATGATGTTTTGTGGTAACAATTATTGGCTTTAGAACATCGAAACTACTTTCAAAAACTGAGGACACCCAATTAGATCTCGATCAGACAACGGATCTGCTGCTGATCGCAGAAAATTCCACAGTTAGGTTATGCGGTAATATATCTTCTTCACATTTCTATCGTACCACAAAGCAAATACAGTGACACTAAATAGCGAATTATTCAACGTCGACATGAATATTACTTTGGCGGCGCTGACAAACAAGGATAGATCTAGGGTGGAACTTTCGTTTCTTTTTTTTTACTAACCATTTTTTACAACATATTTAGGTTTGGGTATGGTTTTGGCGGCACCGGCAAGAAATCCAACAACCGCCAATTCGATAATTACGGAGAACCGTTCGGTAAAAGCGACGTCATTACTTGCCTGATTGATTTTGATGCCGCCGAAATAAAATTCTTGAAGAACGGCGTAGACCTCGGCGTCGCGTTTAAAAACGTGCCGAAAAACCAAGCGCTGTTCCCCGCCGTAGTTCTCAAGGTGAATGTCATAGCTAGAGTAACCCAAATATGCAAGTCGAAACCCTAAAAATATGCGCATAAATATGCAAATAATTTAGTCAAAATATGCAGGAAAATGTTGAAAATATGCAAATTAAGAAATACTTTAAAAATATAAATTTATTGTTTCATTTACAAATAAACATATACAGGGTGTAACTAAACTGATGGTCAAAAATGAAACCACGTATTCTTGGAGACAAAATAAGGGCACTTCTTCATATATTTTTTTCCCCTACGGGCCATAGTTTTTTTATACAGAGCGTAGAAATTTAGAGAAAAATACACATATTTCTTAGTATCTCTAGAAGTATACGAGATATTTTCTTCAAACTTGGCGTGTCACATGAGCGGATGAGTTGTCAAATTTAAGGTTAATATGAAGCTTGTGAGGCCCCCAGTTGCGGAGATACAGGGTGTTATTAAAATTAATTAGTTCAGAAAAATATGAATAACCTGTATAATCGCATTTTTTAAATTTGTTTTGAATGGTAAATTCAATGGTTAACAAAAAGTATATCTTAGTATTTTTTCATATTCTCAGCCGTTTTCTAATTATTTTCAAAGAACGGCAATGCTGCAATAAAAAAGTCATTTTAAGAATAAATCTAACAATCTGTGGATGTCAATTAAACTTGGCATTATTTGAATCATTTGGCTGCCAACTTTGCACATTAGTATCAATATTTTGAAAAATTATATTTTCATTTGAAGAATTGACTGATATGCACTTTTGCTATGGACTTGCGAATGGCAATAATAAACATACGGAAACACATAGTTGCGTGTATTGAAAGAGACGGCGGTCATTTCGAACATTTAATAATTTAATTTTCTAATAGCAATACGTTTCTTTTATTATTGTTTTTGCTTTTGTATTTGGTTAAATAAAGTTTAATTGACATCCACAGATTGCTAGATTTATTCTTAAAGTGACGATTGTTCATTGCAGCATTACCGTTCTTTAAAAATAATTAAGAAACGGCTGCGAATATGAAAAAATACTATGAGATACTTTTTGTTAACCATTCTATTCACCACTTAAAACAAATTTGAAAAATGCGATTATACAGGGTATTCATATTCTTCTGAACTAATTAATTTTACTAACACCCTGTATCTCCGCAACTGGGAGGCTCAGAAGCTTCATGTCAACCTTAAGTTTGACGGCTCATCTGCTCATGTGACACGCCAAGTTTGAAGAAAATATCTCCTATACTTCTAGAAATACTAAGAAATATGTGTATTTTTCTCCAAACTTCTACGCTCTGTATAAAAAAACCATGGCCCGTAGGAGAAAAAAATATATGAAGAAGTGCCCTTATCTTGACTCCAAGAATACGTGGTTTCATTTTTGACCATCAGTTTAGTTACACCCTGTATTTAAAAAAATGCATATAATATGCTAAATACGCAAAATATGCGTGTTGCATATTTGGGTTACTCTAGTTATATCTTTTAATGTTTTTATTTTCTAACGAGAGTTATTTAAGAACGCCGAGATGGCCTTCAATTTCGGCGACAAGCCGTTCAGGCACACGTTGCCTGCCGGCTACCAACCGATCATTTCCTGTCCCAAAGACAGAGCGGTCACAAACACAAACGGCCAAAGTTCCTCGTCGGGCGACAACACCATCAAAACCCAAAATAACGCGCCGCAAGCGGTCATTATCGAGCCGTCACGAGAGCTGGCCGAGCAGACCAGCAACCAAATCAAGAAGTTTAAGAAGTACATCGAAAATCCGCCGATTCGGGAACTGTTGGTTATCGGCGGCGTAAACGTGAAGGAACAGATTTCCTACCTGCAGAACACCGGGGCCGACATAATAGTCGGCACGCCGGGTAGACTAGAGGACCTGATTCAAGGCGGCTACCTCTCGTTGGCGAACTGCAGGTTCTTCGTGTTGGACGAGGCGGACGCGCTGCTAAAACAAGGTAAAGGTTTGACGTGGTAGTTCGCTCGTACTATAGTAAAATTATTATAAGAAGTCCTTACTGGGACTGTCAGTTGGTAATTTCGAGATCCTAAGTTGGCATCGATGGAGCAAAAAATGCAACCGGGTCAAAAGTTCAGGTCAGTAACGAGCCCATTTGCACAATGAATAACTACTAATAACACGAACAAGAACAACACAGATAACGGTAAAAGTCACGAAACGTACAAAACTCGCGAATATTTCCACTGCCCAAAGTTTGAACCCTTTTGAACCACAAAATATACAGGGTGAATCGGTTTTTTGTAGCAGGACTTTAACAGACCATAGATCTTCAAAAAATAACCGCACTTTCTTCTATAAACTATATCATTTTAAGGCCTTATAAAAAAGTTACAGGGTGTTAAAATTGTAAGAAATATGCGGACTTGATTGAATATTTACAAAACTAGTCGAGATATTTAAGTCATATTTGGTATTAGTTAAAACGGCATGGGTTAACATAAAATCTGTTAATATCGAACATCTTGCACAACCAGTGGCGGAGAAGTGGGTAATTGGTAAAATTATTTTTAGAAAAAAAAATGAATCACCTTGTATTGTAATAAAAGGTATTGAATTTTTTATGTAGATTTTAATTGCATACAAAAATGTCCTCTTGGTATTTGTTCGCATGTGTTCTAGTTTAATGGCAAATTTCATTTTTTTGTATTATTTCGGGGTATTTCTGAAAATTGCCTAAAAAAATTGCTCCATAAGTAACACTTAAAGTAGAAATAATGTGTTTGCTACTTTAAATAAAGTAACTTTTTCCAATAAACTTACCTATTTAAGGCTATACTTTTGAAGTTACAGGGTCTAAAACATTTAAGGAAGATACAATTAAGGTTACGCTCTGTATCTTGAAAAGTAAAACCTTGAATGGGTTAGTTTATTGGAAAAAGTTACTTTATTTAAAGTAAGAAACACGTTTTTCTACTTTAAGTGTTACTTATGGAGCAAATTTTTTAGATAATTTTTCAGAAATACCCCGAAATAACACAAAAAAATTAAATTTACCATTAAACTATAACGCATGCGAACAAATACCAAGAGGACATTTTTGTCTGCAATTAAAATCTACATAAAAAATTCAATACCTTTTGTTAAAATGCAAGGTGATTCGTTTTTTTTTTCTAAAAATAATTTTACCAATTACCCACTTCTCCGCCACTGGTTGTGCAAGATGTTCGATATTAACAGGTTTTATGCTAACCCGTACCGTTATAGCGTATACCAAATATGACTTAAATATCTCAACTAGTTTGGTAAATAATTAATAAAGTCCACATATTTTTTCCAACTTTAACACCCTGTAACTTTTTTCTAAGGCCTTAAAAAGATATAGTTTATACGAAAAAGTGCCGTTCTTTTTTGAAGATCTATCACCTGTTAAAGTCGTGCTACAAAAAACTGATTCACCCTGTATATAGGTTTTTACTTTCACAACACGGAAAATGGAAATAAAATTTGCCTGAGTACGCACCATAGATGCTGCCGCAAGTAGGCGATTTTACCAAAATACCAAAATGAAAGTGTTTCCATGACGTTTGAAATTATTATTAAAATGCGAGTTCTAGTCATAGTTATTTTTATTTGTAGCAGTATAATCGTGATTGCAATAGGGTTTTTATTTTATTATGTTCTTTTTTCGTATCACGGGTAACTTTTCACATCATATACATATATGAGTGACGTCATTAACTGGTTGCGACGCATATACCAATGTTATACCCATGGTTAACAGAAAATTCCTAGGGATTTTGTGGAGAATGTCATCTGACAAAATCGGGACTTCTTACAGTAATCGGGGTATACTTCAGTCAAACGGTAGTGTAAAGTGGAGATGGGAAAGTTTCCACTTTACGAAAATTCCCGGAAAGTTTCCAACAAAAATTTCCGAAACTTTCGGAAAGTTTCCAGTTTTCTTTTTTTTAGTGTTTAGTTTAATTAGTCACACTTAGAGCTTTCCAAAAATACCAAATATTTGACTGAAATTTGTTAAAGATATTGCACAAAAGGTATAATATCACAAAATGTAAAAGGTTTGCTTTGTAATTGGTATTTCATAATCATAATTCAAAATTCCACTTTCAGATTTTAAATTATTAGTATTATTATTTAATCACTACCTACAGTAAAAAAACGTAGGAAGTGACAGTTTTTTTTGTTAAGAAATACTCTATTATTTTTTTGCAGATTTAGCTGGGACAAAAAAAACATTACTTCCGCTAAACTGAAAGTGATATGCAACTGTGTTGTGCAGATTTTTTATTCACTTTACTAGTCTAATGAAAAATTGCAACCAAATCGCCATCTTAATTTAAAAAAAAGGTAATTTGGTGATAAATTTTTTGTTTGAAATTAAACTGTTTTTTTTTTATTGGCAGCATTCAATTTCGTGGGGAAAAAACAACACAAGTTTTGTGTTTGAACCACCAATGTATCTTAAAAATTACAGAGATAATCGCTAGTAAAATCTTAATTGCGTCACCCTGTACAAATGTAAACATAATAAAATAGAAAACTGATAAAACATGATAAATAAAAAAAGATAAAACCAAATATGAAAGAAAATAATAAATTACCATATTCATATTATGATTATTATTTACCTAGTTTAATTTAATTTAAACTTTCAGAATATAATAAAATATATTTTTCTTGAAATCGGCATTAAAATGTCCCAAAATCGTCATTAAAAGCACAGAAATCGTACAATAATGTAGCCCATTATTGTACGATTTTTTCAATAAGTAGGCCTTGGCAAGATGTAAACATCAAACGCCAGACGCGGAGAAATCGCCCGTCAAAAGTGACCAAATATTCAAAACCCGGCCGATAAAGGCCCATTTAACTTTTCGTACACATTGCGAAATTGTTTCCTATAGAAGCGCAATCCTTCAGTATACATATTTTAGTAAATTTGAAAATCAATAGATTTGTTGTGTAGGCTGCACAAGAAGCAGCAGTTTGGTTTTTCTGTCAGAAGGTGCCGTACATCATTATGCTTGTCCTAGGTAGAGCGATCGGTAAAGTCAAGCAACGCCGCGCGTAGTCGGTTCGTGGACGGGTGATCCCTTATTATTATTTTCTTGCCTAATAAAACTTTTTTTTTCCGATTTCAAGAAAAATATAATATGTACCTCGGCACTGAAGTTCTTTTTATGACTCATGTGGTTTATTTGCCTCGGCCAGAGGCCTCAGCAACTAAACTCCACATGAGTCATAAAAAGTTGAACTTCAGTGCCTTGGTACATAAATAACTATTATCTGTGGTCTATAGCACACAGTTCATGATTCTTCTTTGTTCTTTTTTGTATTTTTTAGGTTATGTCATGAATCTTGGCCAGGCATTTATGGCGGCAAATTTAAAATAACTGCATAAATTCCTGGAAAACTTCCCGGGAAAGTTTTCCAGGAATGTTTCCGAAACTTTGAGGGAAAGTTTCCTAAACCTTCAAAGTTTCTTCCCGGAAAGTTTCCAAAAATGGAAACTTTCCCGACTTGGAAAGTTTGCGTGGAAACCATACGACAGTCAAATTGTAGATAATTTTCTCCTGTTTATTTTACTAAAGGGCAACTTTTTGCGTAAATAGCTTGCTTTGCAAGTTATAAGCTGTAAATCACTAAAAAACATTGTTTTTAGTGTTTCTTTAATGATTTCTCATATTTGCCGCGAAAATTTTTGTTGGACAACTTCAGATTCATGTTCCGTACCTCAAAGAACATGAAATAAACCACTAAAAACAATTACACCGGAACTTTCCACTTTGCACCCTCCTTGTGTACCATTTGACCGAACTATACCATATTCGGTACCTTCGAACTACCGCGGTAGGTCGTTTGCGCCGGATCCGTCGCATTCGAACTACGCGGGTAGTTCAAACGGACCGATTACCTCGTCCCTCTCTCAGGGTACACGCCGATGATCGAGAAGCTGCACGGCCAGATGCCGAAGATAACGCCGGACGGCCGTCGCCTGCAGATGGTCGTGTGCAGCGCGACGCTGCACGCGTTCGAGGTGAAGAAGATGGCGGAGAAGCTGATGCACTTCCCGACGTGGGTCGACCTGAAGGGGGAGGACGCCGTGCCCGACACGGTGCACCACGTGGTCGTCAGGGTGGACCCGCAGAACGACAAGACGTGGCAGAACATGCGGAGGCACATCGTGACGGACGGGGTGCACGCCCAGGATAACGTGCGGCCGGGTGAGAGACGTGGGGAAGGTCGCGTTTTTAAGCGGGTTGTTTGACTTTTTTTCATCGTTTTTTAAAATACGCTGCAATATTTTTGATGCCCGCCAGCTTAGTTTTGATAAGTCATGTCTGCTTTTGTTGTCATTACATGCAGGCAGTGGATCGGCATCGAATTATGGTAAAGTATTTTTTTCGTGTCTCGCTAAATAATGCCTATATTAAAAAATGAGTAAGAAAAACTAAAAAATAACAAGACTACATGGTTCGTTGTTACTTTAGGACGATGACGATATGTGCGTTTTAGAAAACAAATATCAAATATAAAAATCTACACTTCAAAATGAACTACTTATTTCATTTTTTTTGTTAGAAAATAATATTATTTCATGAATAAACGACTGAATACATGCAGTGTCCTTTTCTTATACAGGGTGTCTAACTTTAAAACTACAAATCCGTAAAATCTTCATTTTTGGAGATAATCGCCTAAACTAAATATACAGGGAGTTCCATTCTGCAGGGTGTCAAAGTTGAGCAAAACAGGAATTTTAAAGGCATCTGCAGAGTCCAGTGTGCCATGGAATCCCCTTAAAATAGTTAAATAGTCGATAGGACCACTCAAGGTGTTGGTGTGCAAAGGTCCAATACAAAATATGCGGCGTGTTCTTATCCGTGCCATCTCAAATTACTGAATTTTTGGAACTTTATACGAGTCAAAAATCGAGTATATTAAAACCGCTCCACACACTATAAACGAACTAAATCTAAAAAAATACAGAAGTCTGCCAGTCAGTAAGTCCATATCAGTTAAGGTGGCTGGTGTGCCACAACAGGAAACACACAGAAAATGTGTCGTCTTAGACAGTGACTTTGTTGAGTAAAGTCCAATAATTTAAATTGTTTTTATTTCTTACTTGGCATTTTGTAACGAAATACATTACTTTTGCATTTATCAATATTTTTTTCACTTATGACCCGTATAAAGTTTCATAAAAATTCAGCATTTTGAGATGGCACAGAATATTTTGTATTGGACCTTTGCACACCAACACCTTGAGTGGTCGCATTGACCATTCAACTGTTTTGAGGGAATTCCGTGGAACTCTTGACTTGGCAGATGCCTTTAAAATTCCTATTTTGCTCAACTTTAACACCCTGCAGAATGAAACTTCCTCTATATTTTTTATTCAAATTTGGTATATAGGGGTCTTGGGGTGTTCTGATTAACGCTGTGGGGTCAGATTTTAAATAAAAAAAAATCGCTAACTGGTTTTCGTGAAAATCGGGGGTATAAAAAAATCGCAGCACGCCCTGGATTTGCATTTTGAAAATGGCAGGAAGGTCAAAAGAAGCGGTTTTTGAAGGCCTTTTAAACAAAAAAAAAGTTTAGGCGATTATCTGCAAAAATGAAGATTTTACGGATTTGTACAGTTTTAAAGTTGGACACCGTGTATATAAAAAAATTCAGGAATCGGCAGGTTTCAAAGAAAAAATGTCCGTTTTGTTATGGTTATTTAAACTACTCCTGTTTTTTTATAATCCCTGTGTTTTTTATGTCAGATTTGGAAATCTGTTTTTTTTTTCTCATCAGAATAGGGCAGTCAAACAAACTGTCATGATCGGCCAATGATGTAAAAACCTATAGACGTGGTGCCCCATTGTTAAAATGCCCTTTATTATAACTCCAAGATTAAATATATCCATACTACTCTAAAAACATGCTACAAACAAAGACATCAACCAACAATACACCCGGTGATTCCCGGTTTAGTTCCTTCAGAATCACGCTTAGATATCGCATGTTTTTTCTTGTTTGGGGGCGCCGGAAGCATCGGAACCTCACCTGAAGACTCGGGGGATGGTCTAACGACGCCAGCCTCCGAGCCCAGAGTCGAAACAAGTTCGCTACGGCTAGACAAAAAGGGGCAATTTCTGACAATCTCGCGACATTTTCGGAATAATTTAATGGAGCGCTTAGATTGTGATTAGTTCTGGGTGTCAAGCGTTTATCAAAACAAGCCTGTCTATATAGGTTCTGACGTCATTGTGATCGGCTGATAACAGTCTCCGTTTACATTTGTTTAAAATGCTAAATGATTAAATTTCAGTAATATATCTTCTTAAATCACGGCTGTAGTTAGGTATTGGCGAAAGCAAAATAATAGGTAGTTCAGCGAAAATCCTATAATATTTATTCTTTACTATAAACTTAGGTTTCGGCCATATTTATGGCCTTCAACAGGGCTAAAATAATGTTAGGTAAAATATATTTTTAGCTAAGATATGCATCTGTGTAGATTTTTTTTTTGTTCTAAAAAATCAACCGCCAAACTTCCTAAGTATTTGTACCAAAAAAGTTACAGGCTGTTAAATTTTGTTCAGAATTAAAAATATTTCCAGGTGAATATTTTCAATATGACACATCCAGCGTGTCTCCCCTTATTACCTAAAATAATTCAAAAAATCAAGAGGCAAAATTGCCAAATTTTGTATGCTACTTTTGCTTTTTTGGGACATTAGAACTATTTCTTTATTAAATCCCAGGAAACAACAGTCCCGAAACGATGAGCGAGGCCATCAAAATGCTGAAGGGCGAATACGTGGTCCGCGCCATCGACGTCCACGATATGGACCGCGCCATAATATTCTGCCGCACGAAATTAGACTGCGACAACCTCGAGAAATACATGAAGCAAATCGACAGGAAGAAGTACGCGTGCGTCTGCCTGCACGGCGACAGAAAGCCCAACGAACGCAAAGGCAACTTGGAAATGTTCAAGCGGTAATCTTTGACGCGACGCGACTCTTCCTCGCCACTCTGACGCGTTTATGTCTGTTCCAGGGGCGAAGTGAGGTTCTTGATTTGTACCGACGTCGCCGCCAGGGGCCTCGACATCACCGGCCTGCCGTTTTGCATAAACGTCACGCTGCCCGACGAGAAATCAAACTACGTCCACAGAATCGGCAGGGTGGGAAGGGCCGAACGCATGGGACTGGCCATCAGTTTGGTCAGCACGGTCCCGGAAAAGGTGGGGAACGTCCGAACTACTCTTGGTACACTTGAACTACTCTCAACGTTGTTTTCAGGTGTGGTACCACGGCGAATGGTGCAAAACGAGGGGGAGGAACTGCTGGAATACGAACCTGGTCGAGGACAAGCCGAAGGGCTGCTGCATTTGGTACAACGAGCCGCAATTCCTGGCCGACATAGAGGAACACTTGGGTATAACGATCCAGCAGGTGGACGCCGACATGGTGGTGCCGCACGACGAGTTCGACGGGAAGGTCGTGTACGGCCAGAAACGGAGGTTGACGGGCGGAAGTTACCAGAACCACACGTCGCAGATGGTGCCGATCGTCAAGGTACTGACGAAATTGGAGAGCCAGGCGCAGCTGTTGTACCTGAAGCGGCACCTGACTAAAATGACGAGGATATCGTAAGGTCGGGTGCTTTTGAACTACTTTTGACAGGACGCGACAGAATCTTTTGTTTGTATTCCATGGCTGTCTTGATGTTGCTTATCTCGATTGATTAAATAATATATTGTATTGTGTGCATTTAAAGTATTAAATATAGAATCTTAAAAAGTTTTTTTTTTTCGTAATCTTTTGCTTAATTTGACTGAATTGGAAAGCAAGGTGCAACTGGTGTATTTCATAGAGGAATGAAATTCCTTTGTCTATGATTTGACCAAATATCAAAATGTCCATGTTATGAAAAATAGTAGTTTGGAAGACTAGATTAGTTATATCTTTTTATCTTTATCCCACTTTTTTATCTCAATACGGAAAAAATAGCCACCATTTTCTTGCAAATGTCTTTAAACTGGAGTTTCCATAATATGCTAATAATTATTGTAGCTGATAAAAACATTTAATGATACCTCAAATGACTCAATTTTCTTTAAAATTGCTCTTTTTACATTTTTACTCAGAAAAATAAAAACTTAGAACTCATTTTATAATTAAAAATTCAACCTCTGAAATTTGAATTCGTCTACACTTGTAATGTCAAACTACCGTAGGCGAGTTCGGTAATTTGCTCCCAGATTGCTGCATTCTGATTCGCTAGAACTGGTTCAGAACTATTATTGGAACAAAGCTAATAAGTAGATGTCCACAAAACGAAGAAAATAATCTCCGGCAACCTAACAAAAAAAATATTTCCTACAATTTTCCTCTAAGTTTTTACATCCTACCGAAACAAGGTTAGTACGGGCCTCTACCTCAGAAAAATAGCTTCTACTCACCTTGCTACTGAAATCAGAGAACGGACCTCAGAGCCTTATTTTCTCGAGCAAAATCCAGATATATGAAAATCTTACAGGGTTTAGGTTAGTCTTCTTCTTCACTTCTTTTTATGGCCTCTGCTCTGAAAGCAATCCTCACGAAAACGGCAGCTTTTGGGATAAACCTATAACAGTTTTGTAGGGTTCAAGTCTATTTTTAAAGACCACTCTTTTAACTACCATAAAAATTGGTCGAATTTTTATTATCGAAATGCAACGGAATTTTTATGAAAGAAATTAGACGTGTACAAATTAAAATGATACTTGAAAGTGAAACCGTGTAATTTTCTTTCATAAAAATTCCGTTGCATTTCGATAATAAAAATTCGACCAATTTTTATATGGTAGTTAAAAGAGTGGTCTTTCCGATAATAAAAATAGACTTGAATTTTTATTCAATGTATTTTCATTATGTGATAATAAAAATTGTTATATTTAAATACAATTTTTATGATACAATTTCTATTATCGAATTTGATAATGGAAATTATACCATAAAAATTATTGACATTGGACGAGTGCCTATGGAAGACTGTTGAAAGAGCGAGACCGAGAATATAATTTTTATGATATAATTTTTATTATCAAATGACATAATAGAAATTATACCGTAAAAATAATGACATTGACAATTTTATTTATCAGACAATAGAAATTGTACCATAAAAATTCTCGACCTTGAGCAAATGAATTTATATGGTACCTACCTAGTTTGATAATGGAAATTGTTCGAATTTGGATGTCGTTCAAAAGCCATGTCATTTTGATAATGAAAATTCAATTTTTGTGAAACATGGCTCCCGAGCATTGAGGTAATAAACGTTAAAACGGTGTTCCATAGTTATTCGCCTAAAATCGACTCAAGGACAACCAGAAAGATAACCGCGGTTAAAACCAGACGATCGCCTAAAATCGGCTATAGTCGCTTCTAAAACGACAAAACGCCATTTGCAACATTCACTTTGATCAGTCTGTCTTGCTAAATCGAACGCACCCCACTTCTCACCCAGAGACACCCCATACCACTGGCAACGCCGCGCCCATTCCGCGCCTCTCTCCAAATGCCTGTCAAAATCGTTCGCCCGACAGCACGACGAACCGTTTTCGGTTCGCCGTTTAGTTATCGTTACGGTCACGGTCAAGAACGGTAGACGCACAGGATTGCTCGATCTTGTAAGCGTAATGTTCGCCAGTCGGCAGATGGGTGTGACGTCAGCGCTAGACTAACGGTGTTATTTGTACATCAGAGGTGCGGGTTTTGACGCGGGTTTTGACTGTGTTTTCTTTATTTTATGTAACTTGTTTTTAGTTTTCAATCTATTATTGAATATTTGTACTAAATTAGTACCATCTTGCTTAGTATTAAAAACGTAAGAACTAATATATTTTGTCAAATTATCTCTCTTTTGTGCCATTATAGGTTAGAAGATAGATTTGAGATCTCCTCGTCATTGTCTTCGATTTTTTTAGGTACTGGGTTATTTAATAGGTAGGTACTTATATGTTATCATTTTTAATACACTTTACCCTATACCTACTTTATTTTTATTATTTATTTAGAATGCATTATGACAGGAACGAGGTGTGCTGTTTATGGTTGTAATACAACTTACGCTTTAAAAAAAGCAGGCGAAAATATTATGTTCCATACCTTCCCCAAGTCAAAAGATATGGTTTCACAAACGATTAGGAGAGCATGGGTGGCAAGATGTAAAAGAATGGACAGTTTCAACCCTAATAATAGTCATATTTGTTCTCGTCATTTTACGGAAAATGACTATGAAAGAGATTTACAGAGTGAACTGCTAGGTAAAAGAGTTTAACCTTTCCATCTTCATCCAAAGCTTCTTTAACTACAGATTAAATCTGGCAAGAAGAGTAGTTGAAAATGCATTTGGCATTTTAGCCAAACGATTTAGAGTTTTTTTGACTACGATTAATATGAATGTGGAAAAAGGGCAAACCATAACATTGGCATGTTGCACATTACATAATTTTTGAGACCCGAATGTCCTACTTCCATCCTAGAAGAGCTTGATAAAGACTATAGATTTCAATTTGGACTTTCTTACCAAACATGCTCACCAAGACATGCTTGCGTTGCTGCCCAAGAGGAGTTTTGTGATTATTTCGTGAATGAGGGAGCTGTGCCTTGGCAGCGAAATACATAAATAAAACATATTGTAACATTTCACACACTTTTTATATAAGTATATTATCTTTAAAACTATGTACTCTCCTCTTTCTCGTCTAATGCCTCAAACAAAACTAGTATCAAAATATAACCTTCCTTGTGTTCAAATTTTCAATGTTAGTACTCCTGAAGTTCACGCAAAACTTGACGGAAAATAGGACATGCTCTAATTCGTGAAGTAACTTCATGAAGAAATTCATGAAGAAATTGCCTGTGTAATACACGACTTTTTGTAATAATTTGCCCTTTAAGTGACTTTCATGAAGAAATTGTCAATGTAAAACAGGCATCACAGAGTGTGTACCAGTACAGGTGTAATAAAACCAAAAAATGTCAAGTCATATAAGCGCCTTTTATCGAACCTTTTGTGAAACATAATTTTCATAGTGATTATTAAGAGTATTATACTCGTAATAAATTGAAACTAAAATTTGGCATACATTATTTTTAATATTAATTTATAAAATAATATCGCAAAAGATTAGTATCATACTTACCGTCTTTCAAACGTTCAAAATACTTTGTATAATAATAATATTTTATATTTGCCTCAGCCAGAGGCCTCGGCAACTAAATTCCACATGAGTCATAAAAAGTTGAACTTCAGTGCCTTGGTACATAAATTACTATTTTCGAAATTTTCTTCTATGCAATTATTCCATATATTGGCAATTTTATAAATTAATCCCTTGGTCTTGATACATTCTAAGTAAAAAATAAAAGTTATCTGTACCCTTAATAGTGTATAAAAATCAAAGGATTGGCAAAAGTAGCTCAAAAACACAGAACATCCACAGAAAACCCACCCTTTCTATATTTTAAACGGTAGCACCCGGCGCGCTTAGCAGATAGCAGTCTAGCGGTGACGTCACGCCGGCGGAGAGATTTGCCCGATCGAGCAATCCTGGCCGTCTACCGTTCTTGGGTCGCGGTAACCCCGGTTCCATTCCGCGCCCTACCCCGCACCGTTCACTTCGGTCGCGCCGCGCCGAACGCACCCCCCGCCTCGGCAACGCCGCGCGCCCGCCATCGCCCGTCAAACGCGCGTCAACCCGCCGTCCGCCTCTCTCGACTCCCGACCCGCGCGTCGCCCGCCCTCCCAACCACCCCCAGTGAAACCGACCGACCACCCACCCCCCCCCCCCGCCCCCGCAGCAGTGCCGGCCGCCCCCACGACGACGCGCCCCGCCGCCGTCCCCGCCGCCGCCGCGACGGTGCCGCCGGATGCGCCCGCCGCCCACCAGCAGCCGCCCCCGATGGACCCGGTGCTGGCGTGCCACCAGCCGGAGCAGGACGGGCCGGCGCGGGCGCTGTGGGCGCGCGCGTGGCGGTCGCGCCGCGACGCCCCGCCGCCCAGCCCGCAGGACGACAAGCGGAACAGCAGGCAGCAGCAGCACCACCAGGGGCAGCAGCGGAGGTTCGGCACGGACGTGGGCGGGTGTCCGTGGCGCGAGGACAAGTACCCGTACGCCGCCGGAGTCATGGGGTGAGTGGCGGGTCCGGGGTCCGGGTTGGCTTCGGAAGAAGCCTCCCGACGAAATCGCGGGGTGCCCTGGTGCTGGTGTCCGTGTCGTGTGCGTGTGTGTGTGTGCGCGCAGTGTTGCCAGGTCCTACAGAAATATTGCATGATAAATGTTTCGAAAAAGCATGAGATTTGAAAAAAAAAGCATGAGATGGACAAAAGGAATAAAACTATATAATACTTAAAAACGTAACTATAGCCTGCTTCATACAGCTTCTTTATCTTTTAATTTTACTTTATCTTTGAGAAATATTAAATGTCATTGGTCAATTCAAATCAAGGGACAAATGCCATTGGTTATTTCTTAAAGATAAAGTAAAATTAAAAGGTAAAGAAGCTGTATAAACCAGGCTTATCGTCTAATAAAGTAAAATCCGTAGGTACAATAAAAAAAGGAAGTGGCTATTTATACGTCCGACGGATACAAACGTCAGTATACGTCTTGCGCTCTCATTGGTCGATTGAGTCACGTGACACATAACCTTACTTCTACCACCGATGGATTATGAATATAGGTATGTGATTATGAATCGGCTTGTTTACTAAGTCGATTGGATGATGTCCGAGATTATTCGGACCTATCTTGTCTCATTTTATATTGCGTATGCCCTAGTTTTTCCGCGATGGGCGCTGCGGAATGAAAAATGAAGTTGTTATTTTATTATTTACAATGATGTATCCCACCCCCGATTTTCTTGAAATTTACCCCCCCGACATTCGGCACCGCGCCGAATGTCGGGGGTAGCCAAAATTTCAAGAAAATCGGGGGTGGGTTACAACGCCGAACGTCGCATTGTGCGAAAATACGGGGTACCTACCTAGCCAAAATTTCAAGAAAATCGGGGGCGAGTTACACCATTGGAAATTATTACCACTACTTTTTTCATACGGCAGCGTCTATCCCCCAAAAAGGAGCAGTGCATACGCTCCTTATTGCAAAGATGCTTGAGAAAAATGCACTTCCGACGTATCTAAATATTAGTTTACTTCGGCTTCGGACGTGTACGGAGTTAAATGCACGTCCAAAGAAGTCACTTGACTCAGCCCGCCAATGAGAGCGCAAGACGTATACTGACGTTTGTATCCGTCGGACGCATAAATAGCCACTTCCATAAAAAATGCAAAAAAATACTTAAAAACTTAGGCAACCCAACCATCATCTAATAAAACTAAAAATCCTTACAAAAAATGCAAAAAAAATACTTAAAATTTAACCATCTAATAAAGTATGTAAAATAAAAAAATGCAAAAAATAAAATAATTAAAACTTAATCATCATCTACTAAGGCCTGGTTCATACAGCTTCTTTATCTTTTAATTTTTCGAAATATTACATGTCATTGGTCAGTTCAAATAAAGGGACAAATGCCATTGGTTATTTCTTAAAGATAAAGTAAAATTAATAAAGAAGCCGCATGAACCAGGCTTTATAATAAACAAAAATCCTTAAAATAAAAAATGCCAATCAGAGTCTGATTCATAGATATGTTGGTTGTTGGTTGCATAAACCATAAACACGATCCGGCCCCGGACCAATGATGTCAAAACCTATAGATGTGGTGCCCCATTGTTAAAATGCCCTTTATTTTGACTCCAAGATTAAATATATCCATACTACTCTAAAAACATGCTACAAAGACAGAAAGTCAACCATCAACCAACTATACACCCGGTGATTCCCGGTTATAGTTCCTCCAGAATCACACTTAGATATCGCATGATTTTTCTTGTTTGGGGGCGCCGGAAGCATCGGAACCTCACCTGAAGACTCGGGGGGATGGTCTAACGACGCCAGCCTCCGAGCCCAGAGTCAAAATAAGTTCGCTATGGCTCGACAAAAAGGGGCAATTTCTGACAATCTCACGACATTTACGGAATAATTTAATGGAGCGCTTAGATTGTGATTAGTTCTGGGCGTCAAGCGTTTATCAAAACAAACCTGTCTATAGGTTCTGACGTCATTGGGCCGGACCGTCGCGGTAGCAGAATTTTAGGTTAGGTTCAGAGAACTATAGAATCGAGAGGGGAGACAACGATGCCAAATGTCATAATGTCAATGTCGGGATATACATTTTTGGCGACACATATTGTAATATAAGTCGAATTTCCTACCTACTTTGTAATTTGAAGTTTAAGTTAAAAAGCATGAGATTTTGAGACTAAATAATGAGAGCATGAGATTTGTTTGGAAAACATGAGATATCATGCAAAAGCATGAGACCTGGCATCACAGAGTGTGCGCGCGCGCGGCGTTGCCGGACGTCGAGGTGGGCTCTGGAAAACTGGCGAAACTCATTAGACGCGTACACACGCGCAATTAATAAAAAAAGATATACGTATATTGTTTGTAGTAGGAAAATAACGAAATATCTCAAAATAATTAAGAGGTTCCCATTTCCTATTGGATGCCCGAAAATCGTAGTGTGCTGTCGCTGGGGGTAGTGCCCGTCGTGTGCGACGTTGCCAGATTCGGTAAAAAAAACGGGGCTCAGAAAACAAAAAAAAATCCCAATCGAATAATATGAAAATTCCCATTGGACGGGAGAAAATATTAATACAATTTTTCATTTCATTCGTAATTGACTAGTACTTTTCCAAGAGCTTAAACCACAGAAAATATACTACGAAATTTTCTGTGCTTAAACTAATAAATAATTGCTTGTGTTCAATGAAGTCAAAATTTTTGTAATCGCTATGATACAATGTATCCCGGATAAGAATGAACAGCATGGGGATCTTGCAAACGGTGAGAGATAGAACAACCGTTAAATGGGGGATAAAGTTGCGCAATTTTGAGGTTTGAATTATTTTGAAAAAAGTGAAATTTTGCGTTTTCGATTTTATTTTTTTCTCAAGTTTGTTATCACAGATAGGAAAAAAAGAAAAACACTTTCTTGTGGAACTTTTTAACAGGCTTTAAGATGGCGTTTTTAAATTTGTTCTACAACATTTCGTTTTTGAGAAACCATCTTCAACTTAATGAAAATTCCTTTTTTTCCATTCATTTTTTTCTAATGCAGCCCTGTATTTAATAATAAGAAGTCTAAATATTAATCGGTATTGTCAACAATTTAACTTACAACATATCTTTCAATCGGAGAACCCAAAAAGGACTGCAAAGGCTAATAACAGTTGTAGTCACATACGATAATAAAAAATAAATAATAATCCTCCATTTGTCAACTCCCACTGTATCAGTTAATAATTTGTATTATTAGAAATGGGGTGTATAGTGTATACCCTCATATTACTTCCTTAGTTTTTTTTTCTTTGGGGATATATCAAGATTTCTTGCCATCAATAAATGGCAAAAGTTATTTGCCTTAAAGCTTTCTTCTCACAATTAGAAAAAGTGAAGAATTTACTCCAAAACACAATGCGACACTGTTTGCTGTACAACAACATAGGAAAGCACTTCGGAAAGCACTAACCAGACAGGGCCGTATTTAAAAATATTAAGTTTTCGAAGTAAAAATAAATTAAGTTGAATTGTTGACAATACTAACTAATTAATATTTAGACTTCTTATTATTAAAAACAGGGCCGCAATAGAAACATATGAATGAAAAAAAAGGAATTTTCAGTATAATTGTCTCAAAACATTTTAAAAATATTTCGTGTCATAGGTACATCATGGTATTTGCAATGAAAAGTGCTTTCAAAATCTACAAAAAAATCCAGGTCTGTATTTAAAAAAATAAAGTTGAAGATGGTTTCTCAAAAATTTTGTAGAACAAATCTAAAAACGCCATCTTAAAGCCCGTTAAAAAGTGCCACAAGAAAGAGTTTTTCTTTTTTCCTAGCTGTGATAACAACTTCAAAAAAAAAGAAAACGCAAAATTTCTCTTTTTCAAAATAATTCAAAAACGAAAAAAGATATTAGAAATCTGTTTTCCCCCCATTTAACCGTTCTTCTATCTCTGACCGTTGGCAAGAGCCCCATGCTGTTCATTCTTATCCGGGACACGTTCTATAATATTATAAAATGGGGGGGATTTTACCTTTTCCTGATCAATATTGCACAAATTTATTTTCTGTTAACAAATATCATTATTAATGATTTTAACTTCGAACGGAAAGCAGCTAGGTAGTTGTTTTAATAGATTTCTTTGAGAACACAATATACCTAACAATTCTGTAGTATTTATTAATTTATATGACTAATAACAGTAATATTGCCCAGAATATCAGAGAGAGTAGATACGGTAAATAAGGATAGAAATATGATAAGCCGTCTACCAAAAAATCTAGCACAAATATGAAACCGCTGCAATACCGAGGGTAGTGTTAACTAGCGCTATCTGTTAGTATGGGCCAAATATTTTTTACAAAAAAAAAACAGTTTACAATTTACAGAAGATTAACACCTTAAATAGCGACAATAAACATGACACTACAGAATTATGTTTAAAAATTTGAAGACATCTGCCAAGAAATTCAATTTTATTGGTGTTTCTCAAAGTAAAGTAAAAATGAAAAATAAAGAAATAAGACCAATTTTAAATAAAAAAATACTAGTAATGATAATTGACACTAGTCGTAGAATAAATACTCACTAGACTAAATCCCGGTCTCAAAACCTATTTAAACTGCTTTTATATTCATTTTTTATGTCATTTCAAATTGCACATATTTATTTACAGTAAAGAAAGTACCTATTACACCACAATAGAAATTATCTCCCTTTTATTGTTTAGTTATTACATATTGTTATTTTTATTTAGGTATTAAAGTAACAAAATATAAAAAAGTGACAATGCAGTTGCAGTTTGAAAGAGTGATTTTTCTAGTACATTTCCCTGTTTTTTTTGTAATTTTTAAACAAATTGAGTAAATAAAACAAAATTGATAATAATAGATTTGTTCTTGTTCTTTGAAAGTGAGATATAACGAAATGATATAAAGCTTATACAACATGATATTCTTCATTTAAACGCTATTCTGTACTATACTATTTTACCACAGAAAATCTACTGTGCTACTACAATACGTTTGTCGTTTGTGAAAAATTAGGTAGGTAGGTACTTGTAACTGTTAATGTATCGATGGCATTTTTTCCACCCTGCAATACCTAATAATTGAAGATTAGACGAAAAATATACTAAGTACCAAAAGAAAACAAGTCCGTTTCCCCACCAGGAAATCGGAAATTCGAAACGGAAGAAACTGATAGGAAAGGAAGCTCTTCGATCGCGGCGAGAAAGTCAGTAGGCCGCGGATCGCGTTTGTTTTACTTTCGGCCTACCGCGATCGGCACCGACGAGCGGCGGCCGTCATGCCTACTGAATTTTTGAATAATTCATCGATAGTGTCAAAGAAAATGAACCTACTTATCTAATTACTGCGGTAGTAGGTGCTACTACGAAAAGTATTCAGTAGTATAACTTTAAAAATGGATGCGACTTGTGCGGATATTTGGTTTTTTACTTTAACTTTTAATATATGTATTTATAGAACCTAGGTGTGCACGTAATTTGTTTGATGACGTCAGAAAATAGTAATGCTGCAAATTCAAATAATCTGAGTGTGAAAAATGTTTCAGTTACTTAACAGGTTGATTTTTAGAATTTTTCGAAAAAATTAACTGGTGCATTTTAAAGAGACTGGTTTAATTATTTATCTCTGCACTCTGGGCATGGGATATAATTGCGTAGTGAACAGGATTTTAAAAGTAGGTCATATTCCACATCATGTAATATTCTGGTGTTTACATATTAGGTACTATTTAAGGAAACACAGTTTCATATTTTGGTGTTGTGTGAATTTAATATTTCAGTGAAGTGTTTTTTTGTATAAATTCAGTATTATAAATATAAATTATAATACGTTGTATTGTTTTTGGGAGGTATAGCTAAGCTCTAGGTTTATTTTTAAGGATTGTCAAAATTAATATATTACCTAAATACACAGTACCTATAGTAAATAACTAAAAGCACTTGACTGAGATTATACAAATTATAAATGACAATGACGCCCGCACAAATAATTCTGTGTTGATAATGAAAACACCGAAAATTGATAAAGTAAATAATATACCCAGATTGATAATTTAGTGAGTAAACAAACATACATGGATGTTTCAATTGGATACCTTAATATTTCATAATGTTGCCTCCAACAATCAACCCTATCACAAAAGAACGTTTTTTTAAGAACAAATCTTAAACACCAAAATGGAATTCCCCTTATTTTAAATTTCAAAACAGCTTCTTTCTATAGCTTTGGCAACGTTACCTTAATTGGTAAAATAGAAAGTACAATAATTAAGCTTTGTCTGGAATTTGAGTCGATATACTCCGTGGAGTGCAAAAATCCTAATTTACAATGATAATTGTTGTTTTAACTTGTTTCTATCATTTACAATTTTCTCAATCCATATTATTATGACTGTAGTGTTCTTATGTCTCTTGCACACTGTACTCAATAAAAATATTTTAATTTTTTTTTATTGGTGCTTAACTTTTTTAGTCTGAGTAAAAAATAGACGGCGAAAATGAATAGTAGGTAGCATACCGTTACTTTGGCCAGTTTTAGGTTAGTTTATCAGGTTTATCTAGAGTGATTAAGTATATTTTATTCCAATAAAATAGTTTTTTAAATTTGGCATATTTTAAGTTTTTACAAGCTTTTTTTTTAAACTACACTGAAGTATCATGGATTTGGATTACATGAATCCAGAGGATTTAGAAATGTAATGTAACTGAATTAAAACCAAAAGACAAGTAATAATAATTATTATCAATACTTAATTTATTATTTATCAATCACTTTTTTTAATGTTTAATTTAAGTGTTATCAGAATTTTTTCTATTAGAGAATAACTACACAATCCGAGATGTTATTTTTATTATACACATTTTTGTATGATAACAAAACATTCTTGACATGGAATATATTTTTAATTTATTTTTATTTTATTTAAACGTGAAATTTTCTCGTGTGACAGTTTTTGATCATAGTAGTTCAAAAGCTAAGAGAAATTATAAATGTATTTTGAAACCCCCAGCAATGTTATCTAACAATTATTTTTTGTGACATTTCTGCAAAAACTATTCGATTGCCAATAAAGTAATATACACATCTCAGTGAAAGTTGAATTATGGCCCCGGGCTGTAGCCGACTTCCCCGGTAGTTCTGACGTACCCCCCGGTCTATCGAACTTATCCCTATACTGTAACGAAATGTCTATCGCCTCTTCGAGTAACGTATTTATTTTTATTGTGTCATTTTTCTCAGGCTCCACCAAGAAATCGAACACTTCTACCGCTTCATGAGCCCGACGGACGCGGAACACAGGGTCCGCGCCGAGGTCGTGCAACGCATCGAACGTATCATTTTGACCAGGTGGCCCGAGGCGCAGGTCGAAGTGTTCGGCTCCTACCGCACCGGCCTGTACCTGCCCACCAGCGATATCGACTTGGTCGTCATAGGTGAGAGTAGGTCAAACGTACCTTTTGCGGACGTTCGCAAAGACGATTGCCGTTTACGTTCTTTTCACCTGCGTGGACGTGTGTTCGAACGTGGCTAATTTTTCAGGGAAATGGAGCAACCTGCCTTTGCGCACGCTCGAGCAGGAGTTCCTCGAGAAGGACATCGCCCAGGGCAACAGCATCAAGGTGCTCGACAAGGCGTCGGTGCCGATCGTCAAGCTCGTCGACAAGAAGACCGAGATCAAGGTGGACATCTCGTTCAACATGTCGAACGGCGTCAAGTCGGCGGAGCTGATCAAGACGTTTGTAGAAAAGTTCCCGGTCCTGCCCAAGCTCGTCTACGTCCTGAAGCAGTTCCTGCTGGAGCGCGACCTGAACGAGGTGTTCACCGGCGGCATATCCAGCTACAGCCTGATCCTGATGTGCATCAGTTTCCTGCAGCTGCACCCGCGGCAGGAGAGGCTGCGCGACCCGCGCGTCAACCTCGGCGTGTTGCTGATCGAGTTCTTCGAGCTGTACGGCAGGAAGTTCAACTACATCAGTACGGGGATAAGGGTGCGCGACGGCGGCAAGTACGTGAACAAGGAGGAGCTGGTGCGGGACATGGTCGACGGGCACAGGCCGAGCATGCTGTGCATAGAGGACCCGCTGTTGCCCAGCAACGACATCGGGCGGAGTAGCTACGGGGTGTTATATGTAAGTGGCTTTTGTCGCGTTTCCATTTTTCCGATAGGTTTACACCAGGGACCCTTTAAAGTAAGGGGACCCAGCATCATCCTTTCCAAAGTGAGGCCGTTTCTTTCCCCATTCTAATGGTCTCAATGATGCCAACTATGCCATTTTATTGGAGAATCTATGAATATAACAGGTACCTACTTTGATTGTTAGTAAAAATTAATAATGATTTCTAAAAATTAGGCTTGACAATGTTCTGTCAACAAACACAGAATATGGCAAGTGCCAAATGAATCAAATTTATTTTATATTTGAATTTGGTTTCCTGCAATTATTTCCAGGAATTTAAGTAATATAAGTGTGGTAAGTCAGTGCCGATTTTGCTTATTTGAGAATTTGTCGCTATTGTACCTTGTTACCAGGTTTCTCAATCCATTTGTAATATGTATACTTGAACTTTCTTCCCTTGTTGAATGTATCTACTCAAAGAACTTTCACAGATTTTGGGATGGACTAATAAGATTAGGTCTTGTACTTAGTTCTAATTATGTAGTTTTTCTGGGTGCTCACTTTTGTAATTTTATTTCTCTTCCAAGGTACCTCACAAACGTAAAATAAACTTATAGTTGTAGATAAAAACTGTTTAAAAACAGACCTGACTGAAGCTACCTGCTTAATAATTTAAAATTTAGGAAATACCATTTTTGTTTTGAACTACTTACTTATACGTAATGCCCACGTAATGGGAATTGTAGGATTACTAAAGGTGAGACATGAAAAATCTGGTTGCAATTATTGGGACTACTACAGGCGGCCGCATTACCTTTAATTGACTATCTGGAAGTTAGAAAACTTAAAAATTATGAACTATGATGGGAAATATTTTGCCTCCTTTGGAATCTATGGCACTGGCATGTCACATAAAACCTGATGGCAGTTGGACACTGACATATAACAATAATAACATAACCTTGTACCAGCCCACTTATGTGGTCTCCTTGGAGATATACAATCTGACATCACTGTTTATGATCTCCAACCATTTTAAGGTTATGTTACAATAGTCGCATCGGCGATGACAGATTTGTAACCCGTCATATGGACAGTAGTTCATTTGTCCCATCTGTACAAATCGGTGACGTCGGAGGTTTTTCTATACAAAACAAGTTTCTGTATGCACGGCCTTAATATTTTAACATTGATTATTTGTCGCTGAGTATCGTGTGATTCGGTTATACCAGGGACTCTTTAAAATAAGGGGACCCAGCATTTCACAGTCTATCACATAGAAAAAGTGAAGCCTTGAGGGGAAGTTTGTTTTCTGTAGACTCCAAGGAGAGACCACATAAGTGGGCTGGTACAAGGTTATGTTATATGTCAGTGTCCAACTGCCATCTGGTTTTATGTGATAGATAGTGCCACAGATTCTAAAGGAGGCAAAAAATTTCCCATCATAGTTCACAATTTTTAAGTTTTCTAACTTCCAGGTAGTCAGATGTGACAATTTAAGAATTTCAACTATACAATAAATTTGTTTCATTTGACAGTTACCATATTCTGCACTTGTAGACACAACGCTGTCAAGTCTAATTTTTAGAAATCATGGAAACCATTATTAATTTTTACTAACAATCAAAGTACCTGTTATATTCGTAGATTCTCCAATAAAATGGTATACTTGGCATCACTGATAGCATTAGAATGTGAAAAGAATAGGCCTTACTTTGGAAAGTATAATGCTGGGTCCCCTTATTTTAAAAAGTCCCTGGGTTATACCTACGCCCCGTGTGAATTTGTTCTTATATTAAATCTAATTAAAACATCAGAAAACGGACTCGCTGCTGTCAGATATGCAAACGACTGATTTACTTCCTTGAAACAGCTCCGATTCCGCAATAAAAATAATATACAATTTTAAGAGTTGTAGGACCTTGAACGCTTTTTTTTGTTCTGATAATGTTATATCGGAATTTGGGACAGATTTATTTTTAAATCGTTCGGAAGAGAGCCTGATAGTGACTGCTGCTGATTAAAATTTCGGTGATTGTAAATTCGAGAGAGAATAATAATTAATTATAAATTCGAATCGAGTTTTTTTTTGTTCGGTATTTGCCTAATAAATCCTTTGTGTTAGTCGATAGGAAAATAATTGTCAACTACACATAACAGGTACAATAACAGGATACTCAAAAAGTATTATACACTGACAAAATATAATGATATACAGTGCTTCCGTAAAGTAGTGGACACAGATAAAAAAGCATTTAAAAAATGTTGAAATCATATAGAAAATAGGAAACAATGTTCAAGTTTGTGCACAGAGTAACTTTTATGATAATTTCATACAAAAATGCTGAAAAATATCCAAGGTTAAAATAAAAAAGATCCGATGAATTTTTTCATCTAAAATTATTTATGAAACAAAAGTAATTAGTTCAAATGACCCATCTTCTAGCAATAGAAGATAAAACTAAGTGTCGGTATCAGTAGTTCAAATGTGCGATTTCACTTTTTTTTATCATTGATGTCTTGAAGACATTTATAATTTTTCAAAATATTTGCCAAAAATCTGTCTCAGTAAAGTTCTAATAAAGTAAAACCGAAATTGAGGTTAAAATTTATCCAATAAGTTTTAGCTAAAATATGTATGAAGAAAAGAAGTAGTTCAAATGTCCCATGTTATTTTCATCTTGCAAATAAGACAAAAAAACTTTTATGAGGTGAAAGAAAATAGTGTACTCATGTACTGACATGTACTGACCTAGTCCAAATGTACGATATCAGTTTTCTTTGATTTATTTTTAGAAATGAACAATTGAAGGATGTCTGGTATTGGTAACTTCAAGCATAAAGTAGGACATTATCATTTTACAATTTACAATTTTGGAACATAAAAATATTCCAGCGAATTTCAGCTAAAACTAAATTATGTTATGTAAAGGAAAATAAGTAGTTCAAATGCGCCATGTTATTATTTGTTCTCATGAATATGGTAAAGAAATTTCTATGAGATAAAACGAAGTACTTATCAGTAGTTTAAATGTACGATTTCAATTTTTTTACTATACTTTTTTGTAATTTTGTATATGTCAAAAATCTGTTTCTGAAAAATAAAATTATGATAAGGTAAAATCAAAAAATTGAGGTTGAAATTTAGCCATTGAATTCGGCATACAATGTCCCATGTTATTTGTTCTCATAAATAAGACAAAGAAACTTTTTTGGGATAAAACAAAGTTCAAACGTACAATTTCAAATTTTCTTTGATTTCTAAAAATGAATAATGAAAGTATATTTGATAATGCTAAATTTAAGCGATGTCGCTCAAAAATATAAGAAACTCACAATTTTTTATGTAATTTCTTAACTATGGAAGTGGAAGTAATTATTTTCTCCGAAAAAGTATAAAATATACCTAATAAAATCAAAATTTTCATCCAAAATATGTGCGTAAACAGAAAGTAGCAGTTCAGTAATGGTTTGTTACTATACTATGTATTTGTCAAAAATCTGTTTCTGGAAAATAAAATTATGATAAGGTAAAATCAAAATTATTTAGGTTGAAATTTTCATGTTATTGGTTCTCACAAATAAAACAAAGAAACTTTTATGGGATAAAACAAAGTGTCAGTAGTTCAAATGTACAATTTCAAATTTTCTTTGGTTTCTAAAAATGAATAATGAAAGTATATTTGGTAATGCTAAATTCAAGCGATGTCACTCAAAAATATAAGAAACTCACTATTTTTCATATAATTTCTTAACTATGGAAGTGGAAGTAATTATTTTCTCTGAAAAAATATAAAATATACCTAATAAAATCAAAATTTTCATCCAAAATATGTGCATAAACAGAAAGTAGCAGTTCGATAATGGTCCCATATTATTTGTTCTGGCATATATACAAAAGACAAGATTAATTCTGTGAGATCAACTAAGACCATCAGCCTCGTTTAGGGATAGCCTGGTTAGCCATTGCCCAGCATTGACACAAGAGTATGACACAAATATGACAGTTGTTCAGATTTTTTAAAGGCAATTTATGTCCAACATCCCTCCCGTACTCTCAAGACGCTGTCACACATTGGCTAGCTAGGGTTCCCGTCGACGACGGTGCCAGTAGTTCAGACGAACCTTTCCGATTTGCCGCCGATAACGGAAGCGCGACCCGTGTTCAAGGTTAAGAAGGCCTTCGAGTACGCCTACACCATCCTGACGAACGTGGTCCACCCGCTGTCGCCGTTCGGCGACTGCGCCCGCGAGTCGATACTCGGCCGCGTCGTCCGCGTCCGCGACTCCGTCGTCCAGCAGCGGAGGCGGATAGAGGAGGGGGCGGCGGCAGCCGCCGCCGCCTCGTCCCCCATCGCCCGCCCGCTCAAGCCGTCCCGGTCGAGCAGCACGGGCAGCACCAGCAGCAACGAGGAGAGCACCGTCAGTTCGGAGGTGAGCGATCGGACCTCAGAGAAACAGCCAAGGATAGAGGGAGCAACAGCCTCAAAATACATACGTTTGTAGTCAACCAACGTCTTATGCAAATTTGCCGAAGTAAACAAACATTAGGCCCGTGTGTACAACGTTTACCTGAGATAGGTTATGTCCCGAGAAATATCAATGTAGCCACATACCACACACTTTCTGCGTCCCATTGTATACAAAATCAGTCACTATATCCTAAATACTAATAAATAGCCTTCAAATTAACAGAAAAACAATTAAAAACGGGAGAAATGCATACGTAAACAATCGGAAAACTTGACATGCTGGGCATACACATAACAAATATCGCTGAGTTAACGGACGCGGCGCCCGCGGCAGCAAAAGCAGCGTTGCCATGTCGGGCAGTTTGAGGTATCTGTGACGATTTTATTAAAGTGATAATTAGATACTATAATTACACTGCAATTTAGTTTTAGTTTAAAATTGTTACAAACTAGAAATTAATAACTACATTTGGTAATTTAGCGTTATGGGAGGTGTGCCTTCATTGAATCCCATTATTAAACCCTTCTATTTTGAAATGAAATGCTGTAAACAATGGAGTACGCGGCATCACTCAAAAAGATGTTGGCTTTGTTTACTTTTTGTTCTTACTCCCTCTATCCTTGGTTATTTCTCTGAGGATCGGACTAATGGGGAACTTGAACCATTTTTTTTCATTTCTTCAATATATTCGCCTATCTATAGAAAGAGCACGTACCAAATATCAGCCCTCAAAAGTTGTGACCGCAAGCTATTCGTTTGAAACAACACGAAAAGCGCGGGAATGGTTTTGACGTCATGTAGCTCGATCGATCAGAAGGCGGTGACAGGAGTGACAGCTACACAGAATTAGGAAAGGAAGAATGGAAATTGAACGTTAAAATAAACAATTCGGCGACCCATTTCCATAGGGATCTGATGTAGGTTAAAAATAAAAACCAACTAAAAATCAAAATTTAACAAGCACTTCTTTAACGCCAGCCATACACGTAACGATATACTTGCACAAGTTTAGACTTGCACAAATATACAGTAACGTGTGTTGGAAGATTTTTGCGCAAATTCTAGACTTGTACAAGTCTTCAGAAAGTTTCAATTTTCGATTCCAGACTTGGGCAAGTTTACGTTTGCACAAGTTTACTTGAACGTGTGTGGCACCATTGCGCAGATGAACTCATTGACGTTCGTATGCACGTCTTTGTTTTTTTTTTGCTCCAAAATGAGTGACGAGACATGTGGAGTGTGAGAAAATTTGGAAGATTTTATAAATATCTAGAAATGAACTATGCCTCTGGCAAGTAAAGAATAAAGATTACCACAATAGAGATAAAAAAAACAACCGCTTATAACAAATTAGTTGAAGTGTATTATAAAAAAATAGATCCAAGTGGTGATATGGCTCTTCACATAACAGTATCTTGCTTTATAATAAATGGCGTAATCATCGACAGAACCTTCAAATAAGTGTCTTCGTCCATAAGCAGATAGTTGTTATGCCAGTCTTTGGGTGCAAATTTCAGTTGAGTCAATAAATTGATGTGTGAATAATGTTCTCTTTTCATTAACCAGTCTTTACACCATATAGTTCGGTGTCTTTTAAAGTCTTTTCAGACTTTTTGTAACACAAAACACAACTGCCTGCTCCACTGACTTTCTCATCAAAAATGATGTTGTTCAAGTATACTTGTGCCGTCTGTGCTCTCTACCGAATGATGTGTGTTTGCGCAAGTCTAAACTTGCGCAAGTATATAGTTACGTGTATGGCCGCCATTTCTGAGGCCACAGGACTAGTAATTCTTAGGTCTCGGGTTCAATCGCACAAGAAGTTTTTTTTTAATTATCACTGCATTCTACCTCTTATATTTATCACTGATTATCATTTTTAGTAATAGTTGGACAATGGCTATTTTAATTATTATTACTCACAATCTACTCCATAGTGTATTTAAATTCAAAGTACTTACCTGCCTAATATGAAATTGTCAGTAGCAGGGAAAATGTAATACATTGCTCGATGCGTAAGCTCTTTTTGGCCTCGAAGAGAGTTTTAAGAAACGAGGCAACACGGCCATTAAACAACCTCCTCGGCCAAAAAAGTGTGCTTACCTACGCATCTCGCAATGTAAATAATTATTTAATACAGCAGCACCCTCTTCTCAAACATTGTCAACAATAACAAGACTGCGATAGACTATAATAAGACGGATAGACAAGGATGGGGCGTTCTCGTTGATCTTTCTAAACAAAGCTTGCATGGTGCTGTAGTTTTTATACATGTGCCGCCCATATTAGTTTATACATGGTGCCGCCGCCCACCAGAGGCGCCACCACCAACGAGCTACTTGACGTCACAACCAAGGAGGGCGCCTTACAATAATGAATTGAATTATGCAGTTTTTAATTGCTTATATTTATTACATAAAAATAAAAAATGAGTTTTTTTCTGAACCGTGGTTCATTTAATGGCAATAAGTTACGTTTGAAAGCATAATTTTTCAAATTTAATTTTTGTGCAAGTTCCCCATTGAACTGGCGGAAAATGATCGACGGTACGTTTCGATAGGGTTCGGACCGGCCGTCGAGGGACCACTCGCCGAACATAACCTACACGCCGCAGCACAACAACAGGGCGACGGCGGCGCAGCGGAGCACCGTGTGGCGCAACCAGAAGCGCTACAGCCGGCAGCAGCACGACTCGCGCAGCGCGCAGCCCAATCACGGGTGAGTCTCGTCTTTGGATTCGCCGACGGACGTTTTGCAGTTATCGTTTTGTACTCTTTATTTTAGCCATTTTTCTTGTGTCTAACAAGTTGCAAAGACATATGAACTAATAATGTTGTCACTTACTAGGTTAGTGGGCAATTTGCGCCAGTACGTGTAAAGGAGAAGAAGTAGTTCAAACGTTCCACATTATTTTTTCTTCTAGAAGTTGGATAAAAGATAAAAGTTCCATTTGCGTGATATCGGTAGTTTAAATTAGACGTTTTGCATACAAATTGGCTGAATATTTACACACAATATTGTAGTTTTTCCTGGCTATTGCTTTACAAGTGAATATGAATACTGGCCAAATTTTATCAGTTTTTTCATCTATGGAAAAATATCCTTAGGGCTGGGGAGAAATTCCCAAAGTTGGCATCACTAGGCCTACTCCACAAAATTAGCTTTGTTCCAACATCAGTTCTGAACCAGTCTAGCGAATCAAAATGCAGGAAAGTAAGTCCGGACTGTTTTCAACCAATTAGATCGCTGAGAACTGGTACAGAACTGTTGTTGGAACAAACCCATTATAAATGACACTCATTGTTGTGAGATTGAGTAATTTGTCGCATTCTACATTAGTTTATTGTTTTGTACTCTTTATTTTAGCAATTTTTCTTGTGTCTTAACAAGTTGTAAAGACTTATGAACTAATAATGTTGTCACTTACTAGGTTAGTGGGCAATTTGCGCCAGTACGTGTAAAGGAGAAGAAGTAGTTCAAACGTTCCACATTATTTTTTCTTCTAGAAGTTGGATAAAAGATAAAAGTTCCATTTGCGTGATATCGGTAGTTTAAATAGACGTTTTGCATACAAATTGGCTGAACATTTACACACAATATTGTAGTTTTTCCTGGCTATTGCTTTGCGAGTGAATATGAATACTGGCCAAATTTTATCAGTTATCTACAATCAATAATGTTTACGTTTTCAAAGTAAAGAATATTATCGTCTTCTCTTCATTTTTTGGTTTAGTTTCTTGTAAAATAAATTTCAAACTTTTCCAAATTTAGTTTTCGAATAATGTCAAAACTTTGAAACACGGCAAGTGTTAAATGAAAAGTAGGCAGGTTATATTGCCAACCCAACAAAACAAAAATGTCCTGTTGATGGTCACAACTTCTTGAAACTCCATTAAAAACAACAGTTCTTTAAAAAAAAATACATCTAAAATTCTTTTAAAACAACTGGAACAGGCAGCACCTCTTGCAATAAGAAAAAATCCCTAAAAGTAACTCAAATTCCATCTATGGAAAAATATCCTTAGGGCTAGGGAGAAATTCCCAAAGTTGGCATCACTAGGCCTACTCCACAAAATTAGCTTTGTTCCAACATCAGTTCTGAACCAGTCTAGCGAATCAGAATGCAGGAAAGTAAGTCCTGACTGTTTTCACCAATTAAATCGCTAAGAACTGGTACAGAACTGTTGTTGGAAACAAACCCATTATAAATGACACCCATTGTGAGATTGAGTAATTTATCGCAGTACAATCTACATTAGTTTTGTTTTGTACTCTTTATTTTAGCAATTTTTCTTGTGTCTTAACAAGTTGTAAAGACTTATGAACTAATAATGTTGTCACTTATTAGGTTAGTGGGCAATTTGCGCCAGTACGTGTAAAGGAGAAGAAGTAGTTCAAACGTTCCACATTATTGTTTCTTCTAGAAGTTGGATAAAAGATAAAAGTTCCATTTGCGTGGTATCAGTAGTCTAAATTAGATGTTTTGCATACAAATTGACTGAATATTTGCACACAATATTGTAGTTTTTCCTGGCTATTGCTTTGTGAGTGAATATGAATACTGGCCAAATTTTATCAGTTATCTACAATCAATAATGTTTAAGTTTTCAAAGTAAAGAATATTATTGTCTTCTCATCATTTTTTGGTTTAGTTTCCTGTAAAATAAATTTCAAACTTTTCAAATTTAGTTTTCGAATAATGTCAAAACTTTGAAACAGCCAGTGTTAAATGAAAAGTAGGCAGGTTATATTGTCAACCCAGCAAAACAAAAATGTCCTGTTGATGGTCACAACTTCTTGAAATGACTTTTAAGTGACAGTAGTCCAAATGTACCATTTGAAATATATATCTCGATTTTTAAAGTGTTGGAAAAATGTTTATATATCTGCGAATAAAAGATAGCAGAAAAATATTTATAGTCTTTCATCTCTTTATTGCTTTCATAAAAGTAAATATATTCAACTTTCAAATGTGTTTCATACTCCCGGCATAAAAAAATGCGTTTGAAGTAGAATGGTACGTTTGAACTACCATTGGAAAAAATTATTTTCATACGAAATAATCGATCTTGACGAAATAATTCGGTTTTGGTACTTAAATATCTATGAATGCTTTAAAAAAATGCAAATTATCCACTTCCTTATGTTTCTTACAGGTACAACAACAGAAACGGCAGCGGCGGTGGCCAGCCCAACAACAACAACAAAAGGAAAAAGCCGGAACGTCAATAACAACGCGCGCGGGAGACAATCCAGACAGTGTAACGTCTAGTTTTTGTGCGTAGCGACGGATTTTTTAAAGATGCCTTTGGCGGGGGGGGGGGAGTGACTTTTGAGGTTAGGTTCATGGAGAACTTCGACCGCGACCGAGGTGCGGAGACTGTCAAATAGTTAGTGCAAAGAGAACAGTGGTTGTCGTCTGTCAACATTGCGACAGCTGTCATACGTGGTGTATTTTTTTAGTCGGTAACGTAGCATAACCTCAAAAAAAAAGATAAAGGGGAGCCGGCGCTCGCGCATTTTAAAAGTTAGGTTAGGTGCGATTTAAGGTTAAGTGACAAAAAAAATTTAGTTGAAACATTGGGTGTACTTTATTTTTTAGAGAGAGAGAGTGCCGCCTTCGGGAAATCTGCGCGGCCTTTTCTAATCACGCAGTTTGTGTGTTCATTCGACGAAAACCAAAAAAACATATAGCTGAGGAAAATACCAAAAAAGCGACGAGAAGTGGACATTTTGATCTTTCAGGTTAACTGTCGTCCGTCACAAACTTGACGGGTTAACTGTCATTTGTCACGAGCTTTTGACAGAAGACCTGTCATCAGCCGTCATCTGTCAAAACTTTTGACAGCTGTCAAACGTCACTAACATTCCTTTGAGAATAACTACTTCTCTTAATCATAATATAATTCTATTGTCAGGGCATATTTATGTAAAATAACAGAAAAAAAAATAAAACTAAAGAGCTTGTACTGCATATCGGGCACGATTTTTAAGTTTCGACTATGGATACACGTGCAAAGGTTAAAAGAGAGATTTTTGGAAGATGATAGTCGTAAAGACATTGTGATATATTTGATAATATTAAGTTAGGATCTTTGAATTGAACAGCTCATACTTTTATGGTTTTTATTATCGTGAAGACTTTATTTTCGCCGCAATTATACAGTGTAGGTGTGTATCGGAGAGGGGGGAATATTGTCGCCTCTTTGTATGATTTAAATATTGTACATTTGTTAATAATAGTTTTGTAAGTATTTATAATTATTTCATGTATTTACTAACGTTGTAATGCTGGCCGGGCGTCAATTTCACACATCACTAGATTTGTATTTCAGCTTCATGCAACATAACCTCAATTATCGTCAGATTTAAAGGTCTCGCAAGCATTACAGACGAACGGTACGCGTTTGTGTATTATACAAAGAAAATATTGAATGGTTCTTTTTTTCATATCTTTTACTTAGCCTTAGACTTATATTGTATCAGTTTAAGAGCAAAAAAACGATAAAATTTAATAAAAAAAAGATATTAAAAATCGGTGAAAGCGCCAAGACATTGATTGTTGTATAAAGGAAAATCCACTTTGAATTTTTGGAATATATTTTAATCTTGAGCGCGAAACTTCGTTTTATTTATTTCCACCATACTTCCCCAGAATTGGTTGATGTTGCATATGCCAACTGGGTACAAATTTCAAATTTAATAAGAAAAATCCCTAGAATCCCCAAGTTTCAAATATAACTCTAGATTTACAGATTACAAACAACAAAAACAAAGAAAACATTGAAAACAACAGTTCTTTAAAAAACTATCGAATACCTCTAAAATTCTTTTAAAACTACTGGAACAGGCAGCACCTCAGAGAAATAACCAATTATTTCTCTGAGGGCAGCACCTATCACAATAAGGATTTCCAAAAAATAACAATTCTCTATATCCTTAGAACTAGGGAGAAATTCCCAAAGCTGGCATCCTTGGGCCTACTCCACAAAATTAGCTTTGTTCCAACATCAGTTCTGAACTAGTTCTAGCGAATCAGAATGCAGGAAAGTAAGTCTGGAACTGTTTTCAACCAATCAGATCGCTGAGAACTGGTACAGAACTGTTGTTGGAAGAAACTCATTATAAATGACACCCAGTGTTGTCAGATTGAGTAATTTGTCACAGTACATTCTACATCAATAATTAAACTATAAAATTTGTAATAAAAGTAGATATATTTACTATCTAAATACAACAATTAATTACAGTGTGTATAATACAAATAACTTCACCTAGGTAAGCACATATATTTTTTCCAGTTAAAAAAAGCATTTTTAACATTTTTTACGACAGGACCAAATGTAGTGGTCTACAATTAAGCGATTTAATATCGACTATTGTAATTTAGTAATGTAAAGGATAAATAAATAAAATGCACACAATCGTTGGTACCTTTAAAATTATTATTCCTATCTGGAATCTCTACATAACCTCACCCACAATTGACTGTATATTTACATTTTCTAGGATTTGACATATATGACAAGTACCGAGGAGAGCTAAATGTCGTCAAGTTGGCAGCAATTGCCACCTATTATTATTCTAAATATGAACTAAGATACTTAAAAAAAGATTTATTTAAAGTGCGTTAAATATGTCTATTAATTTGTATGCCTTTGATATTATAAAGTAAATACTTAAAGGCAGCCTCTTATTGCTAGTATTACTTTTTAAATAAATTTAATTATCATCACTGTAAGGATATACAGCAATAGTTACAACTTTCAAGCGGTAAAAAATGAGTAACAAACAGGAAAGTGTAAGAGGACATTTGAACTACTCTATGTATTGGCATATTTCTTGTACTAAAAACTTTAGTTCATATCTCTGATTACAGGTGGCAGTAGTGAGTTTCAAAGATGGTTTTCTGTTTTCTGCCAAATTTACAACTGTGGCCACTCCCACAAAAAATGTTTCACTCGGAATTTCAAACTTACTGCATACATTTCAGTGGGTCATGAAACAAAATTAAGATGCGACTCGTCACTAACTAATTTGATATTTTTTACTTATGAGTGACCTCAATAAGTTATTGTGTCTCCCCAGTGGCCTGTCGCTGGAAAATCGTCAATTTCTCAAACACCCGATACACAAAACGCAATTTTACACCAGTCTCGGCTTATCCACAAACTCGACACCGTACTTCAATATGTAATAGCCCGTCGCCGACACCATGGACCCCCAAAACATCAAGTACACCAATGACTCCGTCGAATATTCCGACGGGAAAACCACCGACGCTACGAACATCGCTATCGCCACGAGCAGCACGCTGGGGAACGTCACGTATCGCCAACCCCTCTCCACCGTCAGCGGCGACACCGTCTTGCCGTGGCCCAGAAACAAATCTATCGCGTCCTGCCTGAAGCCGTCCGTGAGGTTGTTCTTGTAGTAGCGCGTCAACGAGTTCAACCCATCCCGCAGTAACCCCATCTTCGTGCGCTTGCCTGTACGAGTGAAGTCCGTTTTGAGCGCCCCGGTGCCCGAATATTGCGTGCTTATTATGTCCGCGTTATCCGCCCAAACGTTCTTGAAGAGCAGCTCGAAGGAATACTGCGTTTCGAGCCGTTGATTGTGGAGGAGTACGTGCAGTTTTCTCAAAACGGTCTCGAGGTTTTTGTGCGCGAGCATGCTCTGTACAACGTTTGTACGATCTAAGCAATCAATGCAATTCGTACGGAAGACGCCTTCCTGAAGCGACGACAACGTACCGTCGCGCGTCATCAGGAAGAAACCCATCTCGTCCTGGTCCAACGCCAGCCTGTCGACGAGAATCGCCAGTCGGTGCCACTGCATCTTGCGGCATTCCGCGTGAAAGTCGAACGGTTCGTACCGCACCGAGGGGTGCTGCAGGGCGTTGATGGTGTCCCTCAGCGCCTTCTCCACCTTCCCCTCGCTGCCGCTCTGATCCACGAGATTGACGATGACCTGGCGGCCGTACGTTTGCGACGTGACCTCCAAATGTCGTAGACACGCCTGCTGCTGTTCCTGCGGGTCGATCTCGAGCAGCGTCGGCGGCGGCTTGTACCTTAAATCCGGATTCTGCCGCCAGTAGAGCGGTATGGAGCCGCGGATCTGGACGAAGCTCGCGCGGTCGCCGTCGAGCTCGACGATCTGCTCGGTCTCGACGAAATTCGCGACGTTGCCCTGGCGGTCGACGCCGCGACGGTGGAGCCTGACGCCGGCGCGCTGCACGCTACGACGGGAGATTATGGCCCACGTGAGGTTATGTCCGCCTATCGTGCACTGGTTTATGGAGACGAAGCCGTGCAGGAGGGGCAGGCAGAATTTCTTGAACGGGGGCGACTGGAATTGCTGCAAGGCGTGGCCGTTCCAGACGAACCGTTCGTCGGCTCGTTCCAGCAACGACTGGCTCCAGAAGCCGGGGCCGATGTCGTGAAGGCGCTGGATCGAGTGCGTGACGTCGTAGCTGTAACTACAACAAAACTTTGCTGGAAAAATGTCACTCTAGTCCAATCGAAACGAGTATTCGACGCTACGTAAACTTGGCAAATTGAAAGGCACATAACAGACAGTATATTTTTTTTATACGGTGTGTCCACGGATGTACTTAACTATACTTGTAATAGTTATTTATGTACCAAGGCACTGAAGTTCAACTTTTTATGACTCATGTGGAGTTTAGTTGCTGAGGCCTCTGGCCGAGGCAAATAAACCACATGAGTCATAAAAAGACCTTCAGTGCCGAGGTACATATTATATTTTTCTTGAAATCGGAAAAAAAAAATGTTTTATTAGGCAAGAAAATAATAATAAGGGATCACCCGTCCACGAACCGACTACGCGCGGCGTTGCTTGACTTTACCGATCGCTCTACCTTGGACAAGTATAATGATGTACGGCACCTTCTGACAAAAAAAAACAAACTGCTGCTTCTTGTGCAGCCTACACAACAAATCTATTGATTTTCAAATTTACTAAAATATGTGTACTGAAGGATTGCGCTTCTATAGGAAACAATTTCGCAATGTGTACGAAAAGTTAAATGAGCCTTTATCGGCCGGGTTTTGAATATTTGGTCACTTTTGACGGGCGATTTCTCCGCGTCTGACGTTTGATGTTTACATCTCGCCAAGGCCTACTTATTGAAAAAATCGTACAATAATGGGCTACATTATTGTACGATTTCTGTGCTTTTAATGACGATTTTGGGACATTTTAATGCCGATTTCAAGAAAAATTTTTTATTTTCAATTGTCATTCTTGACAAAAAAGTCTGCTTGTTCATAAAATAAAATTGGCATGGAAAAAGTTGACATTACTTATACTGGGTGACCAGAAAATTAAAGAAACGTTAATTAGCATAAGAGTAAACTACCTCTATTTGTAGAGATAATGAAAAAAGTTACAAAGAAAATTTGCTCAGCGTGGTAAGCTACTTAAGTGTACAAAATTTCAAAGCGTTAGGCCTACTTCGATATTTTTATTTTTTTCTTGTTTTTCTTCGATTAAATAATTTTTCTTGAAATCGGCATTGAAATGTCCCAAAATCGTCATTAAAAGCACAGAAATCGTACAATAATGTAGCCCATTATTGTACGATTTTATCAATAAGTAGGCCTTGGCGAGATGTAAACATCAAACGTCAGACGCGGAGAAATCGCCCGTCAAAAGTGACCAAATATTCAAAACCCGGCCGATAAAGGCCCATTTACACATTGCGAAATTGTTTCCTATAGAAGCGCAATCCTTCAGTATACATATTTTAGTAAATTTGAATATCAATAGATTTGTTGTGTAGGCTGCACAAGAAGCAGCAGTTTGGTTTTTCTGTCAGAAGGTGCCGTACATCATTATACTTGTCCTAGGTAGAGCGATCGGTAAAGTCAAGCAACGCCGCGCGTAGTCGGTTCGTGGACGGGTGATCCCTTATTATTATTTTCTTGCCTAATAAAACATTTTTTTTTTCCGATTTCAAAAATATATAATATGTACCTCGGCACTGAAGTTCTTTTTATGACTCATGTGGTTTATTTGCCTCGGCCAGAGGCCTCAGCAACTAAACTCCACATGAGTCATAAAAAGTTGAACTTCAGTGCCTTGGTACATAAATAACTATTCTGCAGGTAGTAAGACAAAACTTATAAATAAAAGTTACTCAGAATAGGAAACTGTGTATGATGGAAAATTTTTTGACAATCCTAAGCCCACTTTGCGTTTCCTCCAATATTTTCCAAAATACAAAGTACGCCTAGAATCGTAAAATTTTGTCATCATGCGCAGTTTTCCATTCTGGGGAAGTTTTACAGTTTTGTCGTACTATTTCCAGAAAACCATTTGACAAAAAAAGAGAATACAATCAAAAAATCAAAGTAGGCCTAACGCTTTGAAATTGTGTACACTTAAGTAGCTTACCACGCTGAGCAAATTTTCTTTATAACTTTTTTCATTATCTCTACAAATAGAGGTAGTTTACTCTTATGCTAATTAACGTTTCTTTAATTTTCTGGTCACCCAATATATGTAGTGTCAACTTTTTTTATGCCAATTTTATTTTAAGAACAAGCAGACTTTTTTATGAAGAATGACTTTTTTCGAAGAAGTGAAAATAAAAAATTTTACAAGTATAGTTAAGTCCATCCGTGGACACACTGTAGATGGCTGGAGCATTTATGAGCAGAAGCATTTTGAGCATTTATGAGCAGGACATTTTTATAAGTGTCTTGCCATTCTTGGTCACTGTCCGGCAGTTTTGGAGCATTTATGATCATTTATATAAAAGTCGTCAGTTAGAGAATTGATGAGAATTTCTGGTCACGTGTGAGCATTTATGGTCATTTATGAGCGTTTATAAGCATTTATAGAAAAAATCCCTCCATTTCTAACCTATAAAACTACAAAACCGTTTCTAATTCTAACCTAGAATATTGCGAACTGTGTACCTACTTTGCAAAATGGTCAGACAAAATTCAATTGTCTGGAATTACTTCAAGAAAAGAAGTGACCAAAAATTAAAATACACTATTTGTGAATTTTGTAAAGCTGGATATTTTGCCCATGCAGGAAGAATGAAAAAACATTTAATTCAATGTTCAAAGGCTCCAGCACAGAATAAATAGCTTTGCAACAGAAGTCTCCTTACGGACATGTGTCAGAAATAAATGAGCCTCCATTTCAATTTACAGAAAGGCAGACAGTATTTTAAGCATAAATTTGGTTCTAATACAATGTCTTCACATGCACATTATTCATGTATTCAGAAGATATTAGGCTAAGAAGCGAGCCTCCTTTTGACATAATATGTCACTAAGGATTTGTCTGCATTACTCGTTAGTCTCTGGCTCCAGTACAGATAAAGAAGTTCATTTAATTTTTAATTGGGTTTTTCGCCACCAAACTGATTGGAAGACAACTTTTTCAAGTTGCCTCGAAAATTCATAAATTCTTAACACTGAATGAATGAAACTTTAAACGTGTAACTCAAAAAATAACTTCAACAAATTTGTTGTCTAAGCTTTCGGAGGATAAATCTTCCTCCTTTCTCAAAGATCATGTCACGTCAAAGTGAAGCGACAGATTAATAAATTTCAGGTTAAAATGTCATGACGACAGAAACAATAGCCTAGCCACCTGCCTGATATTGTACCTTGTGTTTTATCTAATTATCTATACTAACTTCTCTTTGAATAAGTGGCAATAATATTTTACTGAATTCCACTGAACATATCAGCAACACAGTTGCCCGTATTTCCTAGAATAAATGCAGATTCTTTAATTTTTCGTCTATTTCCTACTTCTTCTTTTAGAATTGGTTTGGAACTATCCCACAATATCCTATGATTGTTATTAAAGGAATGTTCACATATTTTTGACTTCGAAATTTGATTTTGCCTGATATAATTTTTATGTTCTTTTAAACGAACGTTAAATGGCCTACAAGTCTCCCCAACATAGAACTTTCCACATTCACAAGGAATTTTATAAATGCAATTTTTTTGAACTTTGTAACTCATTAAATGGTTTTGTTTCAACTAGATAAAGAAGTTATTTAGATTTAGTAGTAACAAAAATGCAAAAAGTATTTCTGATGTAGATGTAAGTATTGAATACTGAATATTGCTCTTATTGTTAATTAATTTAGTTAATTTTATTGCAATAATTATAATTACTGCGTTGAATTTCCAATACTGGAATATTTTATTGATTGCTAACCTAACTAAACTACCTCCTACATGTACCTACGCATTGGGTCTTCTAAATCTGTCTTCAGTCTGTAACTAGAAACATTTTTTTAAATTTTACATATTTTAAATTTTTTTATTTTTGTTTTACTTTATACTTTTTTAATCAAAAGTCGTACATATATGTGGTCCTGTTTTAAATGTCCATAAATGCTCGAGGCCTTGGCGAACATGTTTAAAAGTGAACTGCTCAAAATCATACTCGGACATTTGCCATCTGCAATTTTTTTTATCTCGTTCTTCCGACAAACCTACCTGAAGTAATGATAAGGGGTGGACAAGACGATCTCCACCATATTCAAATACGAGTTATTGTCGGCGGTTTTCTGAGCGTCCAAATGCAACATACTTCGGGGGTAAGGCAAGAGTTCGGCTTTGGCCAATCGCCAGATGGCGTGGCCCGCGATATAACCCACATGTTCTCTCTGCGTGGCGATTATCAAATATCTTCCGGCGAGCAAATTTATCGAACCCAGAAGACCGCAGAAGTCTTTACGGGAGCTCGACAACGGTATCTGTCCCGAGTTTCGTTGTTTCGTAACACTTTCCGAAGGTCTGTCGATAATGAGCAGCTCGTCGCTGGATTTCGGTTCTATATAGAATTTTTCTGGGGTGATGTAGCTGGAAATTGGAAAAATCAGGGCGAGACCGAGAGGAAAAAAGAAACTTACAGGGTAAGGTCGTTGTGAACATCTGAAGAAGACATTTTGTGGGGTTTCTAGAAGGTACTCGAAAATTAAAGGTGAAATTAATAAAAAAACATAATTGATTAGAAAAATTGAAGGTTAATATTTGACGGTCAGGCCAAAGTTGCCTGATGACATCACCCTAGTTAGGGTAAGCTGTGACATCATTAAATATTTAAAATTCCGAAATGTACTTTTTCGAACGCACTCCCAAATAAAAAATAGCAACCTGTATCCACAAAACAAAAAATAATCGGAGTTATGTTGATTGCAATTTTCTATTTTAATGTCTTCTAATTGTCGTCCACTAGATGGCGCTGAGTGTCACTTTTTTATTTTGATCTGGCATTTTCCCATTTTCAAGTTTTCAAGCTTTTTCAACTAAAATTTTCTTAACAATATAATGCTGAAGTCCCATTTTAGATACACAGGAAGAAAACTCCTCCACTATATCCAAAAACGCACGATAACCTGCTCGCCCTGCTTAAAAACTGAGGAATCAAACGAAATTAACACCACCGAGGATTTTTTACGAGAATACCAAGATTTAGAAGAACAACACTTAATTCGCCCCGCTGAAACCCACAGCTGCCTCATAGTGCAGCCGTACGTTAAATGGGGCCCCCAAAAATTGCCAATTTCCGCAAACGAACAACTCGACGAAGGAGTTGCGTTGATCGAGACTCTACCAGGGTGGAACGTAGAAGAAAAAATCGTTGTACCGATGGATAACTTACAAAGAAAAACGTTGTTTAAAAGTGGCTCGATGCAGAAAATATCAGAATTAATAAGAGAAAATGGACAGATAACTGCGGTTTTCGTGAATATGGGCAGTTTGAAGCAGGCTACTTCAGAGATATTAGGACAGAGTTTTGGGGTACCAATTTTCGACAGATATAAAATTGTTATACATATTTTTAAAATGCACGCTACTAGTAAACATGCAAAATTACAAGTTTCATTAGCGGAATTATATTATATTCAAAGGAACATGGGTGATATACATGATGACAATTTTAGGTAAGAAACGCCTTAGTAGCCTGATGAGGGTAGTCTCTATCCCCATTCCCCATATATATTAAATTTCGTCTTCTGCAATTTTTACCGCTCTTAAACTGTGGTATGTGGTTTATCCTCGTTTTAGGTTGATATTCAATACCAGGGAACACAAGCTAAAGACAGAAATAGAAAATCTGAGAAATCAACGCAAACTTTTGCGAAATAAAAGAAAAAAGCTTAATTTCCCCGTAGTAGCCGTTGTTGGATATACAAACGCTGGTAAAACTTCGGTCATCAAAGCTTTGACTGGCGACAAAAGTTTGCAGCCTCGAAATCAACTTTTCGCCACTTTGGACGTTACGGCATATTTGGGAAAGTTGCCGTCAGGTTTGGAGGTTATTTATATTGACACTGTCGGATTTATTTCTGACATACCGACGAACTTAATCGAGTGTTTCATAGCCACCCTAGAAGATGCTATGCTAGCTGATGTTATATTAAATGTCGAAGATATTTCAAGTAGTTGTTATAAATTTAAACGTGAACATGTTTTAAAAACTTTGAATAATCTCATCGAGAATTTCGATGCTAATAAAATTGTTTCTGTCGCTAATAAATGTGATTTATTATTAAAAGAAAATAGCGACAATGTAAAGAATAGCGAAACTTTGTTCGTGTCCGCAAAAAGCGGCTTAGGAATAAATGAACTCGAAGAAAAATTGGAGGAGGCTGTTTTGGAAAATACGCAAAGAAAAGTCGTTACGTTTAAAGTGCAAAATGGCGGAAATGAGGTTAGGTGGCTATTTAAAAATTCGACAGTGGTTAATCAAGTACCTGATAGTGAAAATAGTGAACTCATGAATGTGGAAGTGATAATAAGTAGGGAGAATTTCGAAAAGTTTAAGCATTATTTTGTATCTAGACTGGTAAAAAATTAAAGAATATAATTATATAATAGAAGTGTTTACAAAAGTTTGTTTTATTTTTTATTAACGAGAACCGTTGATTCCTTAATTTCTTCCATCGACGCGAGAACAGAACTATCCTGATCCTGAACTGAACTAATTAAAACTGCTCTACATGTCTACACTACTACTGAGAACATACCTCCTACAAAACAGGAAAAGAAAACCTATTTCACAAAACACAAAATTTTTCGGAGTTACGGTTCCTGCTGCTTCCTTTTCAGCCGACCATATATTTTAGTGTTTTGTAGAGATAGGTCCGCTAATCTTTCGTTAGATGGCAAAATGCTCGTCTTATGCAAGGAGCCGAGTCATTTTGGTAATTTAGTTCATACCTCAGAAAAATAAAAAACATATTTTTCTGAGGTTCATACTTGAGCATAGAAAACAACCAGCAGTAATACTCTCCACGGCGGGATAATTCTGCGCACCTGTTCGCGCAGCCGTCATTTGGGAATAGATTCTGTCAAATGGATGCAGTCTCGGGTCGTTTGGGCAGTAATTTTTTGGCTCTGTGAGAGATATTACAGTGCCGTGGACTGTGCTTTTTTGTAAATTGTGCTTTGTGCTAGTATCTTTAGATAAAGAATCCCAGGAAGGAGTCAAAGCTGCTTGTGCTTACCACACAGTACATATATACTTTACCAGTACTACCAAAGATCATAATATTATCATGATCTTTGGTACTTCTCTATATTTCTGAATTGATTTTCCCGACTACACCTGACTCTATTCCCCCAATATGGCTCAAGGTCATTGAATTTGCGGATATTTCTCAAGAGTAAGTTATACTGCTGGTTGTTTTATATGCGCTGGTTCATACCAACTCATAATTTGTAACTGCTTAGAGTTGTCAGGGCCGTATTTGATTTTTTGTTTTATTCATATATTATATAAAAAAAATTTGGGAAAAAATAAAATATGTATACACAAAGATTCTTTTATTTTATTAATACTGCTTATCATGTGTTAAACATTACAAATAAATTATTAAACATGAATTCCGAGGTATTTTAAATATCGATGAATACATAAGGTATGTACGTTGATTTTAATTTCCTATGGCACAATTTTGATGAAAGTGTGAAAATGTTAGATGACAGTCAACGATGATACACATTTTTTTGAATGAACACCACAGAACATTACGAAAATTCTGCAAAATTCTTCAATATTTTTCTTAAATTTTGCAGAATTAATTTTATCTACATAATACAAAACAACTTACTATATACAAATACAAATTAAACGCTAACCTTAAATCTACAAAATATATATTAAAGGACTATGTACAAATTCTATGCAAGTAATACACAAATTTAAGTAAAGTCATACCGACTACGACTGTTGAAAGTTTAAAATTGGAATTTTTTGATTCCGTGAAAGATAATCAGTTTATTTGGCATATGGAAGGAAAAATAGTTAAATAGAGATTCTATAATCACATCAGTCTATTATTTCGTTTTTCACAAATATTTATATAGAAATTCTAAGAGTATTGTTACACAATTATTTAAATAATTTTGTCGCATATATACAGCTACATTCAGATATTAAGTACGTTTACGTTTATACATGATTTTTCAGAAGTGTGTGTATTCTATATTTTTTGGCAACAACCAAGATTATGTTGAAAATGTTCGGTATTCTTGAAAAAATCCTTCAATTAAGATATCAAAAAGTAGAAAGCCGTTTGAATATGCTTTGAATCGGGGATTTTATATAATTATTATTTTGTTGTGGTATTATGATTTGTTGCATAGGTTGATAAACGATACCACAACAAAATGTTAATATGTATTGTATGCACTAGATAAAAAAATTCGATACAGTTGTCAAATTTAAAAGGTTATGTTTTTAATTAAAAAATAAATAAAAATGTCCAATGAAAATTTGGCGTTGAAAAAAAAAAGAGAGAGGAAAGTTCCGTCCTAAAAGTATCCTTGTTTTTGTCAGCGCCGCCAAAGTAATGTTTATGTTGGCATTGAATAATTCACTATTTAGTATTTTATTTGCACTCGTGTTATTTGGTATTTGCTGTTTTGTGGTACCCTAGAAAGACGAGAGGATAAATCCCACTTAGGGTTCCACGTTTTCATCGGCGCGCGCCGAATTTCGGGCGAAAACAGCGACCGGGCCGGACGTAAACACGGCACAAATCTTTCAAAATTTCGGTTTTTCCGCGGGTATTCGCGAAGTTAGGGTTTGAGCCAAATTCATCTCCATTATAGAGATTCGTGTTCAGGAACCTCGAAAATGTGGAGGTAGCCAAAATTTCAAGAAAATCGCGCGGTGCATACGGTATGTTCCATAATTACCATATGTTCTTCAGATAAGTGGTTAACTAAGCCATTATTATGCTGGAAGGAAATATTGCAATATGATTTCTAAACAACCTCACAAGACTACAATGTTCAAATTCATGTAACCTTGAGTCGACCAATGAAAACGTGGAACCCTAAGTGGGATTTATCCTCTCGTCTGGAAAGATGAAGAAAGGACATTACGACCTAACCTAACTGTGGAATTTTCTGCGATCAACAGCAGATCCAATCGGTTTGGAAATTAGTTTCGATGTTCTGATGCCGATTGTGACCACGCATAAATTTTTATAAAATTTTCATAGTAAATCGTTGAGTCATGGTTGGCGAGTTTTGTGAAATTCGTGCAATTAATAGTGAGTTACTCAATGCAAACGTAAACATTATTTTGGCTATATACTGACAAAGGATAGTCTTAGACAAGGAAACAGAGAGGACACCGCGCTTGCCTATACCCTGCCGTGTATAGATTTTGTTACGTTGTTTTGAACGGAGGCCATTTTATATGTGGCAGACAAAGCGAGTACCTACGTTGAGTTAATTTGTGAATTAAAAGTAAAAGTGATTAAGAGGAAAATATACTCTTACGATGGTGAATTGTTCAGCGTTTGGTTGCAAAAGCAGAAGTGAAAAGCAAGAGCCCGGGATTTCGTTTCACAGGTAAATATTTAACAAGCTACCTGCTTTGAAAGATGCCCTAAAATTGTATTTTTTTCTCAATGTAACTTCAACTTCCTATTACTTTTTAGTATGATTAGGAGCATTGTTTTGTTTCTATATAGGACCAATATAATTATTTTTAACGTCGTTTTTAATGAAAATGTCTTAATTGATTATGATAGTTTATGGGCTGGTTTCCATGGGCGTGCATTATTTATTTTATTTTGAATGATTCGTAATCGCCGCAAATAAATATATTTCAGCACTTGGCACTAGCTTTACATTTGGGAAATTATCTGCAAATAAATAGGTACCAATATTTCAAATTACATGTAGGTCAGTCAAAATTAACTACCTTTTCATTTTTAATATTTTTGAGATATTGGCCTGTCGTGCGACGTGGCAGTCGGTAACCCGGCCGCGAATGCTGTTAAAGCGTCCTCCGATGACGTCAAAACCTATAGATGACGTGGTGACCCATTGTTAAAATGCCCTTTATTTTGACTCCAAGATTAAATAATATATCCATACTACTCTAAAAACATGCTACAAACAAAGACAGAAAGTCAACGATCAACCAACTATACACCCCGTGATTCCCGGTTATAGTTCCTCCAGAATCACACTTAGATATCGCATGTTTCTTTTTGTTTGGGGGCGCCGGAAGCATCGGAACCTCACCTGAAGACTCGGGGGATGGTCTAACGACGCCAGCCTCCGAGCCCAGAGTCGAAATAAGTTCGCTACGGCTCGACAAAAAGCAATTTCTGACAATCTCGCGACATTTTCGGAATAATTTAAGGGAGCGCTTAGATTGTGATTAGTTCTGGGCGTCAAGCGTTTATCAAAACAAACCTGTCTATAGGTTCTGACGTCATTGGCGTCCTCTCTCTTTCCTTTCCTAAGGGATAGATACATAGGACAAATCTCGTCCATTTCAATAATTTCAAGAAAATTCATAGAGCAAACAAAACGGGTCGACTGCTAATCCAACAAAAAGTCAAAAAGAACTTCGAAGTTTACAAATATAGTTGTCAAATTACATCAAAGTGCAAAGTTTTTACTTTCCATCACATCAGTGCCATCATTGTTTTTACACTCATTGTTATATTAAATATTCGATTCGCTAAAATTTTGACCAAAAAAATCTTTTCTTGGAAGAACAACTAAAAAAAACTGCACATTTTTTACCAGTAAAATCAAGTTAGGTTGTAATTTATTCTTATTACGTTTAAATCCACACACCAATACCGTTGTTTTTGCACTCGACGCGCGTTTCGTATAACTAAGTTAGCATCATCAGGAGATGATTAAAACTAGTGATTAAAACTAGTTTTAATAACTAACTTTCGGCTTAAAACTAGTTTTAATCGTCTCCTGATGATGCTAACTTAGTTAGCGAAACGCGCGTCGAGTGCAAAAACAACAGTATTGGTGTGTGGATTTAAACGTAATAAGAATAGTGTATCGCCAATAGGTTCCAAATTCCCAACTTAGGTTGTAATTTGTTGTCGAACTCTAGATCCAAACCAGGAGATATGGAGGAAGAGAACGCGCTTTGACCTACTGCGCATCCGATTTTTCGGCTACACAGAGAGCGCTTAGATCGCCGCCATTTTAACCCAGTCTTGTCTTGTAGTTTGTTTACGATTTGACGTGCTTACTTCTTAATTGCTTTTTTAAGGTCTTTTTCGTGTGTTTAGCGTTTTCGCTGGCGTGTTTTTGTAATCGTGTTGTGTTCATTTAACACGTCTTGCTCTGTAAGAACATGCACAAATTGGTGGGCAATAAGAAATGCCTCCAATGAACTTCTATACCGCCGGAAAATGAATCTGACCGACAACAAAGTGGTCCGAGCCTACCGCAAGCTTAAACTTCAACAGATTCAATGATTTCTCCTAATGAGCCACCAACATAGATGTAACTAGGTCGTATTTTTAGGGGGGCTGATCAGGACCGGCTCAAGATTTTGCGGGGCCGGGTGCCGCATGAAAATGCGGGGCCTCGACAAGGAATTATTTAATCCATTAAGAAGAAATTTTTGAAAGTCGGTACGCTACTTACAAAGGTGTATTTTTTACATGTCATTCTGTAAAATGGTAGGCCGGGGCTACGAGTTTGGATCACTTCTGTGATGTATATAGGAATTAATTTCGAGTGGTGGAGGGACAATTTTTGTGTCTTTTTTTTTAAACAAGGGCATTTAAAAAAATTACAAAAAAAAGCGCGCAGGCGAAATTTTAAAAAAAATTGAAGAAAAATTACATAATATTAGTCTTGGGAAATCCCAATATCTTCAGATTTACAAGCTGGAGTGAATATTTTCAAATTCCGAAATGGGTTCGGTCCCGCCCTTCTAAATAGGTTACTGATTGGATCACCCTGTACCACCCTTGAGGTGCCACACCCAAAAACGTTAATTTTAAGGCTTAAAAAAATAATGTATAGATCTACTGGTAATTTTAAATCATCTTTAATTCATTTAAGAAAAAACATTATGAAAAAGTAGAGGTTTCCGAGTAGAAACCAGAGAAAAAATGTTGGGAATGTCTGCTATTTTGTGATGCAAGATTATTTACATAGTACATATTATAACCAAACAACAATAAACTGGATGAATAATAAAATAAAAGTCTGGAGTCTGGCACAGCAAAAGTACATTCTCCGACGCCCGTCTCGTCTCTCTTTCTCTCGGCAGCAGGCACGGTGTGTTCGCTCTCGCTTGCGCGTTTAAATTTCAGTCGGATTTTGTGGGGGCACAAGGCGCAAGATTCCGCAAGAGCAAGCGATTCGTCGAAACTGGTGAATTTAAAAAGGCGCGTGCGTGTTGCGTAACGTTGCGTTGTCAGAATGTTAGGTCTATTCTGTTTACGAAAAGCATAAGATCTTCGCACATCCTTTACATTTTAGGGAGGGCTAATAGAAATGTAGGGGGGGGCTAAGCCCCCCCTAGCCCCTCCCTAGTTACGTCTATGGGCACCAAGGCAGATTCGCCGAAAACGGTCCAGGTAAAAATATTTTTTTTTTACTAAAGTTGCTTCCAAATCAATATAAAATTATACCTAAACGTAAATAAATGTAAAAAAAAAGATGAAAAAGCAAATTATTTTGAATTTGTCGCACTTCGTGGGTTAAAATGGCGGTGGAAAAATTAGCAGTCTCGCGCACGTCGACAAGCATCCCCCCCCCTATATCTCCGATCCCAACTGATGACATGTCCCATGTCCATGTTTGACAACTAGGCGACTTCCGCGGCGTTGCCAGGCGAGGTGCACGGCGTTGTCGGGCGACGTGCGCGGCGTTGCCGCCTAGTTGCAGACGTGCTCCTCCTTCCGCTCTTTGCACGTTTCGCATTCGACCCGGCAGCACCAGACGAACTTGCAGTTGCACTTCTCCTGTGCGTCGCGCACGCGCGTCTGGTAGCCCCTGCCGCAGCAGAGGAGCCGGCAACCCTCAGGGCCCGGGTTGGACCTCTGGCACAGGCGGCCGTGGGTGCCGAGGACGTTCAGCCTGAAAATGGAAACATTTAATTTTCGAGGGAAAATCATTTTTTTCAACATTCATCGTATTACAAGGTCTCCACAACGGACCTTCTAAAAATGTGTGGACGTCATCACTGGAGCTCCCTCCTCCGCCGATTTTTGACCGACCGCCGGAGGGCGCTGGTGCTATTTTTGGACCCTCAGACTAATGAATAAAGGGGACACCGCAATATAGCCTCTTTATACAGATGTAAACAGTAAGCTGAACCCTCTCACTTTATGAAAGAGATAAATGTATTTACAAATACTACCTATGGAACGAAATATTCTCTTTTTTCACTTTAGAGGAAAGGCACTTGCACTGTATGCACCTTTTTACTATTTTTTAATATTGTAAACTTGGAACCGCACGAAAAACTCGAATTTAGCGTTTGTTCTCTGGTAAAACTAAGCAAATACCGAAGCACAAACCAAAACAAACAAAATGAAAAACAAACAATTTGAGCAAGTGCTAACTTTGGTCCCTGCCAAACTGACGCAACGTTGCCGATTAGTGCGAAGAGTAATGGGTGTTCCCTACTATAACCATTTTGTCAATAATAAAACACCTACATAATCTTTCCTGAACACGAAAATGTTGTTTTACTTTACTGTTCCGCCTGAATTTTATAATTGGGGGCAATTTTACGTTCAATGCATCTACTAAAGAAATTGCCGGTTTTATTTATGATATTCCTAGTTATTGTTACTCTTAAATGTGACAATATGTTTGGGGCAGGTCAGTAAAGGACCAATATTTGTAAACATGAGGATAGATAAACAACTATGCCTGTCAACAATTCACTTAAATTTGTAAACAAATTCGTCCCCTTTATTCATTAGTCTGAGTTTGGACCGCCATCTTAGACAAGAAAAGAGAGAGGACACCGCTCTTGCCTATCCTGCCGTGTATAGATTTTGTTACGTCGTTTAAACGGCGGCCATTTTATATGTGGCAGACAAAGCGAGTACGTTGTGAGTTAATTTCGTGAATTTGTGAATTAAAAGTAAAAATATACTCTTACGATGGCAGTGGCGGTCCTAGGATTTAATTTTTTTAATGAAAACACTGAGCCATGGTTGACAACCTATTTATTAGGTAGGTACCTACTCTTAACAAAATAAAAACGGCAAAATAAAAAAAATTTCACAAAAAAATTAAAACCGACTTCAAAAATTTGCCCGTATGCACACTCCACTAAAAATTAAAAAAAATATATAAAAAAATAACACCGACTTCACAAATTTACCCGTATGCACATTTCAACTAAAATTTTAGAAATATTTTTCCCTTTCTAAATTGAGTTATCTTTGGATTTGGTGACAGTCAAGGCAAGGAATTTAAATCTATTTAGATATGAATATATCATAACATCATACCTTACTGTCACCGACTCCAAAGATAACTCAATTTAGAAAGAGAAAAATATTTCTGAAACTTTAGTTGAAATGTGCATAGGGCAAATTTGTGAAGTTGGTGTTATTTTTTGTTATTTTTTTTTATTTTTAGTGAAGTATGCATGTGCATATGGGCAAATTTTTGAAGTCGGTTTTAATTTTTTTGTTAAAATTTTTTATTTCTTATTTTTTAGTGAATTATTAAGAATTCGGTCCGATATAAAATTCCATCCTCTATTTGTCCACCCTTAGGATTGAAATTTTTCTTTTCAAATTTAATTTCTCTTCAAATTTAAATGTGACCACCCCTAAGAGGTAACCCCTTTCTAATAAAATAAGAATCATCCAAATCGGTCCAATATAAACTTTCATCCCCTATTTTTCCACCCTTATGGGTGGAATTTTTTCTTCAAATTTAAATGTGACCATTCTGTAGGTATACCCTTTCAAATAAAAAAAGAATTGTCCAAATCGGTTTATAAATGACGGAGTTCTGAGGTAACAAACATAAAAAAAACATACAACCGAATTGATAACCTCCTCCTTTTTGAAGTCGGTTAATAAAAATTAAAATTCACACTAATAACAAAATATAAAAAATGAGTCATCATTTAAAAAAAGAAAAAAAAGAGAAAAAGAAAAAAATCACAACTTATCACATGATGGAATATTGAATATTGCATTGCTGTTTTTATGATGGTGAATTGTTCAGTGTTTGGTTGCAAAAGCAAGAGTGAAAAGTAAGAGACGGGGGTTTCGTTTCGCAGGTAAATATTTAACAAAGCTACTACCTTTGAAAGATGCCCTAAAACTTATTTTTTTCTCAATATAACTTCTTCAAATTTCTTCTACCCTTTAGTATGATAAAGTGCATTGTTTTATTTGTAAATGGAACCAATATAATTACTATTAAAACATCGTTTTTATTGAAAATTTCTTAATTGATTATGATAGTTTCATAAAATATGGGTTGGTGTCCATGGGCGTGCATTATTTATTTTATTTTGATTGATTCGAAATCGCCGCAAACAAATATATTTCGGCACTTGACACTAGCTTTACATTTGAGAAATTATCTGAAAATAAATACCGATATTTCAAATTACCCAAATTAACTACCTTTTCATTTTTAACATTTTTGTGATATTGGCTAAGAACGCGTTTCATGCTACGCCACTGGCCTGTCGTGCGATGTGGCAGTCGGTAACACGGCCGCGAGCGCTAGTACCATAAAAATTGGTCGAATTTTTATTATCGAAATGCAACGGAATTTTTATGAAAGAAAATTACGGTTTCACTTTCAAGTATCATTTTATTTTGTACAGGTCTAATTTCTTTCATAAAAATTGCCACACATTTCCATAATAAAAATTCGACCAATTTTTAAGAGTGGTCTTTCCGATAATAAAAATAGACTTGAATTTTTATTCAATGTATTTTCATTATGTGATAATAAAAAGTGTTGCATATAAATTAAATATAATTTTTATGATACAATTTCTATTATCGAATTTGATAATAGAAATTATGCCATAAAAATTATTGTCCTTGGACGAGTGCCTATGGAAGACTGTTGAAAGAGCGAGACCGAGAATCGAGTTTTTATGATATAATTTTTATTATCAAATGACATAATAGAAATTATACTACCGTAAAAATAATGACCTTGACAATTTTATTTATCAGCTAATAGAAATTGTACCATAAAAATTCTCGACCTTGAGCAAATGAATTTATATGATACTTTGATAATGAAAATTGTTCGAATTTGGATATCGTTCAAAAGCCATGTCATTTTGATAATGAAAATTCAATTTTTATGATACATGGCTCCCGAGTATAATAAATGTTAAAACGGCGTTCCATACGGATGGTAGGACTGAAGGAATTTCACTTTAGAGCATATAAAACAACCTCAGAGAAATAACCAAGGATAGAGGGAGTAAGGACAAAAAGTAAACAAAGCCAACATCTTTTTGAGTGATGCCACGTACTCCATTGTTTACAGCATTTCATTTCAAAATAGAAGGGTTTAATAATGGGATTCAATGAAGGCTCCAAGGCGCACCTCCCATAACGCTAAATTAACAAATGTAGTTATTAATTTCTTGTATGTAACAGTTTTAAACTAATACTAAGTTGCGCTGTAATTATAGTATCTAATTATCACTTTAATAAAATCGTCACAGATACCTCAAACTGCCCGACATGGCAACGCTGCTGTTGATGCCCCGCCTCCCGCTGGCGCCGCGTCCGTTAAGTCAGCGGTATTTGTTTTGTGTATGCCCAGCATGTCAAGTTTTCCGATTGTATGCATTTTTCCCGTTTTTAATTCTTTTTCTGTTAATTTATAGGTTATTTATTAGTATTTAGGATATAGTGACTGATTTTGTATACAATAGGACGCAGAAAGTGTGTGGTATGTGGCTAAATTGATATTTCTCAGGATATAACCTATCTCAGGTAAACGTTGTACACACGGGCCTAATGTTTGTTTACTTCGGTAAATTTGCATAAGATGTTGGTTGACTACAATCGTATGTATTTTGAAGCTGTTGTTCCCTTGGTTATTTCTCTGAGAAAACAACCAGCAGTATAACTCCCCATGGCGGGAAAATTCTGCGCACCTGTTCGCGCAGCCGCCTTTTGGGAATAGATTCTGATATAATGAGATAATTTCTCCTGCTTGTGCTTACCACACATAGGTACTTTACTAATACTACTCTGTACTTATGTATTGTTGTATTCTATGAATTGATTGTATTTATGAATTGATTTTCCCGAATACACCTCTGACTTCTATTCCCCCAATATGGCGACAAGGTCATTGAAATTGCGGATGATTTCTCAAGACTATAAGTTTTACCTTAAAAATGAATTACTCACGTTTCATTTTTTTCGCAATAATCTGGAGACTCGTCCAGATACACGAGGTCAGTTCTGTTGGGTTTCTTCAAATCCGGGCTAATGGCCTTCAGTTTCTTCCGTCTCCTTTGGACGAATTTGACGTGGGAGGCTCCCTCATACCTGTCAAAAAAGTGGGTAGTAGAACACGAGCAAAATTATACCAAGGTAATAAGACGAGTCCACTGAAAATTTGGCCTTGAAAAGAAGAGAAGAAATTTCTGCCCTCGCGCTTTCCTGTTTTTAACGGCGGCCATTTTATACAGGGTGTTCACTTTTAAGTGGACACATCAATAAAAAATTTGTTGAGATATTTTCAACATTTTTTTTATACAAAGGTCTTCGAAATGCGCAACTTTCTACGTGAACACATTTGTTAAATTGAAATTCCAGGGCCGGCTAAGATTTTTTTAAACCCCGATTTTCACAAAATCTATTTAGGCATTTTTTTATTTAAAATCTGACCACACAGCGTTAATCAGAACACCCCAAAACCCCTATATACAAAATTTGAATAAAAAATATACAGGGAGTTCCATTCTGCAGGGTGTCAAAGTTGAGCAAAATAGGAATTTTAAAGGCATCTGCCCAGTCAAGAGTGCCATGGAATCCCCTTAAAACAGTTGAATGGTCAATAGGACCACTCAAGGTGTTGGTGTGCAAAGATCCAATACAAAATATACAGAGTGTTCTTATCTGTGCCATCTCAAAATGGTGAATTTTTATGAAACTTTATACGGGTCATGAGTGCTGTGGAATCATTGAAAAAATATTGATAAACGCAAAAGTAATGTTTTTAATGTTATTTTGCTCAACTTTGACACCCTGCAGAATGGTATATCGGGGTTTCGGGGTGTTCTGATTAACGCTGTGGGGTGAGATTTTAAATAAAAAAATCGCTAAATGGTTTTCGTAAAAATCGGGGGTATAAAAAAATCGCAGCCGGCCCTGGATTTGCATTTTGAAAATGGCAGAAAGGTCAAAAGAAGCGGTTTTTGAAGGCCTTTCGAACAAAAAAGGTTTTTGAAAATATCTCACATAATACATTTTTTATCGATTTGTGTCCACTTAAAAGTGAACACCCTGTATGTGTCAAGCAAAGCGAGTACGTTGTGAGTTACTTTCGAGAATTTGTGAATTCAAGTAAGTAACAGTGAAAAGGTAAATAAATATTTAACAAGCTACTTTTGAAATATGCCCTAAAACTTTATTTTTCTCAATATAACTTCTTCAAATTCCTTCTACCTTTTAGTATGATAAATTGCATTGTTTTGCTTGTAAATAGGACCAATATAAGTATTTTTTAACATCGTTTTTATTGAAAATTTCTTAATTGATTATTATAGTTACCCGAACACGAATCTGACCTTAGCTTTTGATATTTTTTATGAGACTTAGGTAATGAAGAATTGCCATTATTTTTACATATTAAAAAAAAACCTACGGAGTACGTATACACTCTACTAAATAATTACCTAAAACTAGTAGGTACTATAGTCTCAACAATCGCAAGTATATACCATATATTCAACATTATGGATTTACCTTTGGAAGAGGCCTTCTGCTACTTTCTTAAACGGAGGCAGCCGCCTCCAGCAGATCTGCATGCTACAGGAGCCAGACACTCCATGGCATTTACACGTCCTTTGCATTCTAGAGCGTACGCCCTGCATAACAAAAAAAATTTTTTGTTTCAAATCGTCGAAATACATGTGTCGAATTTGTACGAAGTTAACTATTATAGACAGCTCTAGATAGTGTTTATACATAAATTCTCGGCTCAAATTATCTTTTCTGGCATTAGAGAATAGTTTGTATATTTTTGATAGAATGTCATAAAAAACTTTCATGCATTCTGGACCCTCCCAAAAATAAAGTTACAAGTTACAACTACCAGCTTTTTTATTTTCAGTGCAATATTACCCCAATATGCAAAAAAGAAACATTTGAATATTTATAATTTTTATTTTACTTTATTTTACTGTCACTTTCCATTTGACAAGATCGACGGTGGCGCTATCCACTATCCACTGAATTAATAATTTGACGTATGTGACGTAGGAACACACAATAACGAGGCCAACGATAAAGGCAGGCCACGGCGCTAACGCATAATCGCGTAGTCACGTGACCAACTTAGTTCTATCACAGACTAACGAGTAATACAGACAATTCCTTAGCGACATGTGTCAAAAGGAGACTCGCTTTTTAGGGAAATATCTTCTAAAGACATGAATAATATGCATTTTATTCGATTTCACGTTAATCCACATAAGAAAGAGATTGTATTAGAACCAAATTTATGCTTAAAATACTGTCTGTCTTTCTGTAAATTGAAATGGAGACTCGCTTATTTTTGACACATGTCCGTAAGGAGGCTTCTGTTGCAAAGCTATTTATTCTGTGGTTCTATATAATGGAAGGCATTTTTGGAGATAAGTAGAAAAAACAAATTTCGTAACAATTTGGGCAAGTTTTCTTTCATCTATTACATTATTGGTTTTGTGCATCCAAGCTTTCTCTAATTGTTTTTTCAAAATTTTCAACCTGCCTCAGCTGTTTTAGGCTGAGAGTTAAACGGCACTGCACTCACAATATTTTGGCACATTCTCAAAAATTGTTGGGACATCACCTTCCTTTAGCTTAGGTGATATTCTCTATAGGTATTTTCCTCCCACAACACATTTGTCCACTTTAATTATTGTTTCACTTTCTTGAAAATGTGTTAGCCACACATACTTAAGGGTTTTTTAGAAATTAAATCTCAGTTGGGATTTGACGAATCCATTTTTGGCGGAAATTTTCATCCCGAGGCAAAACAAATGTTTGTTATAGCGACACTTTCTTCCTGGCTTTTGTAATATGTATAAATATAATATAAACAGACCCAATATTTGGTATTTAGGTTATTTTTTACGAAATAAAAATGAAAACTAACCTCAGTAGGTATACTGTAAATATTGACGAGGTCTCAGTTGATCGGCAGCGTCAAAGACCGAATAGAAACCATATCAGGGCGTGGGTCGACAACGAAAATCCTCGAGTACGTTACAACACTGATTTATTTCGCACAAGGTGAATGTTGAATACAATAAATACACAAACCCGAACGTGGTCAACGGGAACGGCTTCCAGCCACCCGGACCGTTTGAACTCGCGGACCTCCCGTAAGCAGTTCACCCCTCTGTGTCTCAGGCTCCACTGTCCAATACTAATACTGTCCCATGTCCATAATAGTCCATTCAGGGTTCCCTATTCTGTGGTTCGGGGGAGAATTCCCCTTACAGCGCTCACGCGTCGCGTCGGTGCGAGCGGCACCAATACTCTTGGACGGCACGACTCCCACCCAGACACCCAGAGGCCATAATAACACCTGGGCGGTTCCCCTCCGCCAGGACACACGCGCACTAGACACAAACTTGTTTCTAAAATATAAACTAAGACGTTTAAAAACACTTTAAACATTGAAAACTTCTCAAAACCCAAGCTGCCGCTTTCAGTTATGTGACAAATGTCATGTAACGTCTGACTAAGATGGTCACGTGATTTTTGTGCGCCAGGGCCTGTCTTTATAGTAGGCCTTGACACAATAATTATGGCCGTCAAGACAATTCACAAACAGATAAGGGATTTATAGATTTCTAAAGCTATCTATCCTTGAAATTAGGTTTAGCTATTCTGTGGGTATGTTTTTCTTTGTTTTTATGAAAGAGCAGTGATTTTTTTATAAAGTGCGCCGTTTGAGTTAGTGAAGTGGTTATAATTTGGTGATGCTTTTAAAGAAACTCCTCATAATTACTGTTATTCAATCAGGTAAATATTCGTAGCTTGGGGGGTTAACGTCTTTATTTTTTGGTAGAGAAAAATTAATCCAAAGTTGGTATTTCCTCCTTTGTTATAAGTCTATTTGAGGGAGTTTGTCTATAAAACCAAAGATAATCTAACTCTAACCAATTAGATTTGTAGATCTTTTTGTTCTGTATGTATGTTCTACCTGGACCAACACTATATTGTTGGTCCAGGTTCTACTCTAGAGACCTTGTGTTCTACCCAAGGTCTCTCTAGAGACCTTGTGTTCTACCAGTATCAGTTGCTGCAGAGCCATCTCTATTATTACAAACAAAATACCATATAAAAGCAATTGTGCAGTCAAAAGCGGCTAATGTTCATTATTGATCGTAGTGTAAATAGAATATCACACAAAACACAAAGAAATACGCGTTTCGGTCAATTGGCTCTTAGAAAAAGAAAAAACATGGAAATGACACTTTGTTTTCCATAAAAATGTATTATTCAACATAATATTAACCTTATTTTAACTAGCACTCGTATTGTTTACATCGTTGGCATTTTGTAATCATGGCAACCTCGCTTTTGGCCTATTGCAAATAAACGAAAATCCTACAGAAACAAAACATCGCGTAGTGGAGGCCATTTCTATGTATTTTTTATTTTCCCGAGGGTTGGCAAAAAAAACGAAATAAAAGATCAATCGCCGAGGCCTACTTACTTACCCTCCTGCCAGCCTCGTTGTTGTGGAGGTTCATCAGGCCGGCGGCGGTCTCCTGGTCCTCCCTGACGTCCAGGAAGTCCCTGCTGAACTCCTCGCCGAACCGGATGTCGTCCGAACAGCCGCCCCACTTCCACTTCTGCGACTTCTTCTGCCTGATGCGGTTGTCGCACGAGCAATATTCGGCGAGCTCGCCCTTCGAGCAGGCCCTGGTCACGGCGTACGCGACGCTGGCCGCCGATATGGCGGATACGTACGCCGCCTCCCGGCTTCCTGTTGGCGGAGGGGACGCGTTGAAATTTCGAGAAATTTCGACGTTCGAACGGAAGACACAGAAAGAAATTCTTGGCATGATATTAATCACCACTAGTGATTAACTTCAGAGGCATTGTCACAATGCCTTATTCATCGACACAATGAACAAAAATGATTGTAACAATGAATGTTGGTGATTAGGTAATTAGCATGTTCATTAACATAATGACCCAACGAAAATTATAATAATGTACTAAAGTGGTTAACTCAATGTAAAAAGTGATGTCTACAGTGAATAATACGTTCTGTGAATGCAAATTGGGCATTGAAACAAGGCACAAATACATTGACTTAATGATTTCAAGGTGTTTAATATTATGTACCGTTCATCACTGTATGTTGTTGCTATGATATATAACGTAATTGTCTAATATTTAGTGGTGATTATGTCAACGTACAGTTTTATAATTTAATACAACTGTGTTATCATAGTAATGTTCAAAAACATCAGCCAATGTACCCAAGCCTAAAAATATAAGGAACAATATCATTAGTTAATATATTAATGCGTGCTGTCAATGTCCTTGTGCCTTGCGACAATGTCCTAAGTTATCAATACGGGTCTTTTTTATTTATTGTGGACCTGTCACGTCCCAACGCCATCACGCTGTACTCTAGTATGAAACTTTCTGCCGGTGTGTTAACTTGTCAAGTTATCCTGTGTCTGTGCGTATAATACTAATACGATCTGTTACTGTGACGATTCTGTTAGAGTTTTGCTAAGGTAGGTAATTTGGTATTAAAGCAAATTTAAGTCTAGAGAATACTCTAGACTTTGGTTAAAGTAACAGAAAATACAGTGATTTACAGTGGTCCCCACCGCTCGCCGCGTTTATTTTCGGTTTAAACGCATCTTTAAAAAAGGTTAACCTTTAAGTTATGATAAGTCACTATCAAACGCCCTCGAACAATTTTGTTGATCCAAAGAAATTTAATGGATTTTTGATTGTGTGTGTGTGCACAACCAGCGAAATGAAACTCTGAAAACTATGAAAACTTTCACACACATTCAAAATATTATACCTACAGACCTATGCTGTTTTCATTAATTTATTAGATATATAATATCTAATCATAATTGTTTTAGTATGTACCACTCACAAGATACAGACGAAACACTATAAGATCATTGAAATCTGATAACTTGTCACAAGAAAAATTTGACCATTGCTGGACAGCAGGTATCGTCTAAACGAAATTAGTGCGATAGACTCAACTCAGCTGTCATAGAAAAATTACCATTTTACAAACAACCGTCAAGATTTAGGCTGGAAGTTTATACTTCAAATTTTGATTGTATAGAATACAGTCTACAAATTCCTACTCCAAAACACATGTTTATGGGAATATTTAAAAAATGTTTAATAAATGGTTCTATAAGAATTTCGCGGTTGTGTTCTTAGTTCTTTTGACCTAGATTTTACCTATCCATTGTAAATTTTGTATAAGAAATTGGTTTCTAAATAAAATTACAGCTGAGAGTTTTTAAAATATCCTTTTTTATTTTCTGTTCAAAAAACGTTGGCACTCAACGGTAAAAACTACTGAAAAAATCCAACGTCCAAAATCAAAAAGTAAAAATTGGGCACTTAGATCAGAATTACATCGAATATTGAACCAAAGGTCCGAAGTGATAGAAGTATGTATACACGGTGTGCCATTACTCGCTTTTTATTGATTATATTGCTAAAAATATTACCGGATTTAACGATTTATAAAAAATAATATGGTTTAGAAAAAATACGAACCATTGTATAAGTTTATCATGAATGTATATTAAGTATGATAAAAATGTCAGTTGTCATTTTCGATTTCCCATACAGCCTTGAGCCACCTGATATGTATGTATATTCCAGCGATTCCAGCAATATAATATACACAACATGATTATAAATATTTAAAAATAACCAACATATTGGTTTGGTGTTCATTACAGTACATCCTGAAGGTAATATTCAAGTATAGATCAAGATGCTGTCTAAGTGGCCGCTACTTCCGGCTAAACCAGAAGTCGGAAATGGAAACTGACTACCGTACCCAAGGATGGTATAAAAGAACAGGATAGTCCGATCCCTATACTCGCAATGTTGGCCAATCGCCGTGGCGGGCCGCGGTAAAATGACGTCATCGCGGACCGAACACCCTAGAATAGCATGCATGCATCCTGCAGATCCCGAGTAATCACTTTTCGTGTCGTTTATCTTTGGGGTTAGAAGCACTGCCGTGTTAATTTTAAGAAATTGATAATTGAATTACTCGACTCGTAGATACAAAGAAGAAATTATACTAGAACACCGCCAAGTGAAGTGTTGTTAGGATAGGAAACTGTAGACCAAAATGCCCGGCCGTCGTTGTGCTATTTTTAGTTGCAATAACAGTCGTGTTTCTACCAAAATATCAAATCCTGAAATATCTTATCATAACTTTCCAAAGGAAAAAGGTAATTTTGTGACAGATACCATTCGAAGGGAATGGATTCGAAGATGTAAGAGATCGGATTCTTGGAACCCCAATAGTAGCCAAATTTGCTCAATTCATTTTACAGCAAATGATTTTGAACGCGATATAAGAAACGAAATTCAAGGTAATTCGGTTCATTCCTTCATTGTATTGTAGGAGCAATAATAGTTTTTATTTATCTAATAACTTTTATAGGCCTCCCTTTGAGAAGACTTCTTAAAAAAAGTGCTGTTCCCACATTATTCTTGTCAGAATCCCAGAAAGCAGATAATAAAATATCGGCCAGAGAAGAAAGATACAGTATTAAAAGCGAATTGGAACAAAAGGAACAAATTAAACTTGAAATTGGTAGACTAATAGATAATCAGATGGTATCTATTTCAACTAGAGCTTCAACTTCGACATTATCTGATTCAATAACTTCGAATACAGATGCTGTGGACAATGATTTCCAAGAAAACAAAAACCATTTTCATTCTGAATATGAAAAACTACTGGTAAGCCATCGGAAATTACAAAACGAAGTGAAGGTATTGCGAAAAAAGACAAATTTATTGCGAAAACAACTTCAGTATTATAAAATGAAAAGCACGCCTAGAAAAAATTCACCAACAATTAGCGGATTGCATTTACTGAAAAAAATTCTTACACAGAACCAAATTTCAATACTTGCAAATAAAAAGAAGCGTGTAAATTGGACTTCAGAAGAAATTGCTATGGCTTTCACAGTTCGCTACCTAAGTAAAAATGCTTACTTGTATTTGAGAAGTAAACTTAATTTTCCCCTCCCTGGTCTATCTACTTTAAGAACGTGGGCATCAAAAATAAGCATAAAAGAAGGTGTATTAGAAGATGTTCTTACATTTTTACAAGTTGGAGGTGAATCCTTAACTGCTAGGGAGAAAATTGTTGTTGTTATGTTCGATGAAGTAAAAGTAAAGTCGACACTGGAGTACGACGTTGCTGAAGATCAAGTGTTGGGGCAGTACAACCAAATGCAGGTTTGCATGGTTAGAGGTTTATTTTCAAATTGGAAACAACCTATTTATATTGGCTTCGATCAGAAAATGACCAAAGAAACTCTTAATGATATAATAAGTAAACTTCACAATATTTCCTTTAACTGTGTTGCAATTGTGAGTGATTGTGGAGGTAGCAATGTCGGTTTGTGGAAAAACTTAGGCGTAGATATAAACAAGACTTATTTTGCCCATCCAGAAACCGGTAAAAAAGTTCATGTTTTTGCAGACGCCCCCCATTTACTTAAATTACTTCGTAACTGGTTCTTGGATACTGGGTTTACGATTAACAATATCACAATAGATAAAAAGCCCGTTGAAAGTTTAATTACGTTAACTGATGTTGAGGTTAATTCTTGTTATAAAATAACAGAGAGACATATAACCGTAGATAAAAGTCAACGCCAAAATGTCCGAATGGCCGCACAGTTGTTGTCAAATAATACTGCCCAAGCCTTGTCAAGATACAAACCTGGTGCAGATCCAAAACACGCAGCTAACGTTGGAAACTTTATAGCTGATATAAATTCATGGTTTGACATTTTTAACTCTTATGTAAAACAAAATCCGGATCCTAACATAATGAAAGCCCCTTTTGGAATGCACCTACAACAACAAGAAGAACATCTCAAACACGTTGAAAATGTAATAATAAACATGAGAGCTCAGGGGAAAAATACCCTGCAAGTATTTCAAAAAGGAATGATTATGTCTATTAAATCTCTACAACTATTGTTACACGACATGAAGGCACAATTTGATGATGTTTATTATATATGTACACATAAACTTAACCAGGATTGCCTTGAAAACTTTTTTTCACAAATTCGGTGCAAAGGTCCCAATGAACATCCCTCACCACTAGAAGCTATAAAGAGAATTAGAATGATAATTCTTGGCAAAAATCCCGGCATTTTAGATGCACAGGTATTTGGCTAACTGCATTATAGTGTTATATTTTTCTACTAATTCATTTTATATTTTTAGGTAAATACAGTAGACAGGGTACCCGAGGAATATTTGGTAGCTCAAGTTATAGAAAAGGCTAGCGTGACAGTTGTATTACCAGAAAATGAACAAGCTGATGACATTTTAACCAACAGTAGTGGAAGTTCTTTCTCGTCATCTGGGGCTTCAGATAAATATATAAACATTGTTTCACCAGAAACGACCCACGATGCCATGGAATACATTGCAGGTTACATTGCTAAAGTTTTTAAAAACAGTCACCCCGAACTTGGTAATTATACATACAAACTAAAATCTGATCATTCCTATAGTTTGCCATCGTGGGTACAACAACTATCTTTTGGGGGACTTATTAAGCCTAGTACAGATTTTTTAAATATCGTAAAGAAATGGAACAAATATTTTGAAACCTATCATAAGGATGATCAGTTACGTAAAGAACGTCAGGTAGTAAGAAAATTAAGTTTAAAGATCAAAAAACGTGAAAACCTATCATATGATATCATCAAATTATTTTGTAAACTAAGAACAATTATTCGTATGAACTATTTAAATGTTAAACACACGAAGGAAATTTTAGGTAAACGTAAATTTACTAGCACTCCGAATGATATTAAACGTAAATTAAATAAAAAAATGAAGAAAACCATTGTATAGGGTAATTTTGTGTTTTATTTTTTAACCTTTTCCTATTAAGCTTGATCACAGCTGTAGCTGGGTGGTTTAATATATAATGCGAAAATTTACAGGTAGGTATACCTAATATAATATGCAGTCAAAATATATTTATTTTTTACGAAAGCTCAGCACATTAAAAAAAATTGAAATAATCGTTGTTTGGCTACATATCTATATCTATCTGAGAACTAATCCTAATAACTCATCTTTCCTATTCCTATCAATAATGATATAGTAGGAGTAGGTACTTCTTAACTATTGTTCATTATTATATGTACATATGTACGAAATAACCACAGAAATAACATTCGTTTATACGAGTATAACGCGTGAGCCCAGCCGTCAGGTCCGCGGTGACGTCATTCCGCCGATCAGAGCCGGAGAACTTTTAGGCGGATCGGACTATCCTATTATTTTACACCATCCTTGTACCGTACCTACTCAGTATATGCTCTGTATATACTCATTAGCAAAAGCTGTTAGCAGAATTTGACTTTTTTTTTCGTACAATCTATTTTTGATACCTTTTATAGCAACGTATGAACAGCCATTTGGTTCCATTTTTTCTGAATCGAATAATTTGTCTAATAAACAAAATCCGTTCATTTTTAGCAGAATAATCAATAAAAAAGAGTTCTGACACACCCTGTATAATAAATCATCATGACGAATCCTAATATTATTGTCATCGAACATTAAGCCAATGCCCTGAGCTGATAGACCAATGTACAGGAAATCATTACGAGCATGACCGTTTCGACATAATAATAATGACTTGTAACATTGAGCCAATGTCCTGAAGTGATGAAGCCAATGTAAAAAAACATTACGAGGAAGACCGTATTGACATAGTAATGATGCCTTCGAACATTAAACCATCACCCTGAAATGATAATCACAATCACCTTAAGTTCAAACAATGACCAATAAAACATCATATTGATCAACCCGGGCATCGGTTGAAATTTAATGTACAAATTCATTACCACAATGTATTTTTTAATTATATTTACGTAGGTTTTTCGTTCTGTGGAGAACCGGCAACGTCGCCCGCGGAAACACGAGCGGCTAAAACCCACTTTGCATTCCACGTTTTCATTGGTCGACTCAAGGTTACATGAATATTAAGCCTCTCATCTTGTATTCAATAGCACCATAGATAAAGGATTGATTGAATAGCACGTTGTGACATAAATTATGCAAGCGAATTAAGAAATAACGTCAAATCCGGATTAAATTTTACTGTATGCAGCTCAAACTGATCACCACCCTATTTGCACCTCTTGCAACCTCGAAACTTCGCGAATAGCCGCGGAAAAAACGAAATTTTGAAAGATTTGTGCCGGTTTACGTCCGGCCCTGCCGCTGTTTTCGCGCGACATTCGGCGCCAGGGTTGCCACCTTTTCAATTTTAAAATATGGGACGTGACGGGCGTTCGGGGGGACGGGGGGCTACAAAATGTTTTACTGAAAAAGGCCAATGAAAAGGAATAAAAGAAAACCACTATTTTTTTGTTTTTTTTTTCTTGAAGATAAACACAAAAACAAAACAAATTATGAAACTAAACTAAATAGATTCTTCAATAATAATGTAATAGTGTCCTCAAACTTTATTTTTTCAAAAACAGGAATAGTCGGATTAAGACTATTCCTGTTTTTGAATAAATAGATTCTTTAAAAATAAAAAAAACTTCACAGAACATTTTTTGTTTTTTTTTCTTGAAGGGATAAACTTCCAAAAACGAATTATCATGGCTGGTTAATCACGACTAACCAAAAATAAATAAATCCTTTAAAAATAAAAAGAAATCACAGAACATTTTTTGTGATGTATCACATAACACACAAAAAATTGACATTTACGAAAATTGTAGTGGTACCTACCTAACATTATTTTTGCTTGAATAACAAATGACAATAATTAATTAGCTTATTATTTACAGTCGAACGTCGAACAAGTAGAAATCATAATGATCAAAGCAGATGAGCTTCTGTAAAACTATACTTTAGTTTTTCCACTAAAAATCAGATGGCGGCAATGAAGGCATGAAGGACTATAATTTAGTAAATTTTGTGTTCACATGTGAGTCGCGGCTTGGACTCTATGATGGCGGTGATTGTGCAAATTCCGTTCGCATGTAACATTTTTAATTTTTCACCTTAAATTTTGAAAATACGGGATTTATAGCGTCCAGTATGAATGTTTGCCGGGACACGGGACATTTTACTTAAATACGGGACTGTCCCTTGAAATACGGGACGGGTGGCAACCCTGTTCAGCGCGTGCAAATAGGGTGGTGATGATCAGTTTGAGCTGAATTCATCTCGATTATAGAGGTCAGACTCGTGTTCAGGGACCTCGAAAATGGAAGGTAGCCAAAATTTCAAGAAAATCGGGCGGTGCATACGGGTATATTCCATAATTACCATATATGTTCTTCAGATAAGCGAATAACTAAGCCATTATTATGCTGGAAGGAACTATTTCAATGTGATTCTAAACCAAGAACGGTACCGTTCTTGATTCTAAACAACCTCACAAGCGTACAATGTTCAAATTCATGTAACCTTGAGCCGACCAATGAAAACGTGGAATGCAAAGTGGGTTTTAGCCTCTCGTGCGGAAACGATGGAGGGAAGGGGAGAACGAGCGTTGGACATGCGCAGTATGATCGAGAATCCGCCATATTCGATGCAGATCAGAGGCGTCCGCGATTTTCTTATAGGATACCGAGAATTTTAATTTAAACAGACAGGGGAAGAGAGAGGACACCGCGCTTGCCTACCCTGCCGTGTTTATGTAGATTTTGTTGCGTCGTTTTGAACAGCGGTGTATTGTTCAGCTGGTTGCAAAAGCAGAAGTGAAAAGCGAGAGCCCGGGATTTCGTTTCACAGGTAAATATTTAACAAGCTACTTTTGAAAGATGCCCTAAAACTTTATTTTTCGCAATATAACTTCTTCAAATTCCCTCTAGCTTCTAGTACGATAAAGTGCATTGTTTTGTTTGTAAATAGGACCAATATAATTATTTTTAACATCGTTTTTATTGAAAATTTCTTAATTATTGGTTATGATAGTTTTATAAAATATGGGCTGGTTTCCATGGGCGTGCATTATTTATTTTATTTTGATTGGTTCGAATCACTACAAATAAATATATTTCAGCACTTGACACTTGCTTTACATTTGGGAAATTATCTGCAAATAAATAGCAATATTTCAAATTACATGTAAGTCAAAATTAACCACCTTTTCATTTTTAACATTTTTGTGATTTGATCAGATTTGAAAATCGCGCAAAAAATCTACCAATCACATTTCTAGGTGCTAATCTAAAGATTTAAGTTGGCAACATTCGTGTAGAATATGGCTTCCATTGGAAATAAAATGCGCAGTAGGCGAAAGAGCGTTCTCCCTCCTCTATTTCTCGTTCCTCTGAACCAAACGCAGTCGGCTTTGGGAAATTGAGAGACTTGCCATCTATTATCGAGAAGGCGAAAAAAATTCGAAAAACAGAATTAAGGGGGGTTGCCAACAGAAAAAGTGCGGTTAGGTTTCGTATTTTTTAAGTTGTACAGAACAAAATCTAATAACATTTTACCTGGCAAAAGTTTAGTACAAACATTTCTGTCTTAATTTGAATCTTAAGATCTTATACGCAGTGTTTTGTTTTATAGGTTATGAGAACCTTGGGGTAAATAATAATCCAGTGCATACCTATGCTTATAAGATCTTATGATTCAAGTGAAGACAGAAATATTTGTACTAAATTTTTGCCAGGTAAAATGTTATTAGATTTTATGCTATACAACTTAAAAAAATACGAAATCTAACCTATTTTTTTCTGTTGGCAACCACCCTTAAATTAGTTTTACTTACTGATAGTTACGACGTTGCCGAACGTGTTGTTTCTGTCCGGGAATGTGGTACAATTCCATCTGCTATATGCAAACTGACTTTTGCATTCTTCTATTGCTAATCTAGCACCATTTCCGATGATCTGCAAAAAATAAAATACGAAATTGTCAAAAAAGTAAAATAAATAAATTTTCTTGAAATCGGCATTAAAATGCCCCAAAATCGTCATTAAAAGCACAGAAATCGTACAATAATGTAGCCCATTATTGTACGATTTTTTCAATAAGTAGGCCTTGGCGAGATGTAAACATCAAACGTCAGACGCGGAGAAATCGCCCGTCAAAAGTGACCAAATATTCAAAACCCGGCCGATAAAGGCTCATTTAACTTTTCGTACACATTGCGAAATTGTTTCCTATAGAAGCGCAATCCTTCAGTATACATATTTTAGTAAATTTGAAAATCAATAGATTTGTTGTGTAGGCTGCATAAGAAGCAGCAGTTTGGTTTTTCTGTCAGAAGGTGCCGTACATCATTATACTTTTGTCCTAGGAGAGAGCGATCGGTAAAGTCAAGCAACGCCGCGCGTAGTCGGTTCGTGGACGGGTGATCCCTTATTATTATTTTCTTGCCTAATAAAACATTTTTTTTTCCGATTTCAAAAAAAATATAATATGTACCTCGGCACTGAAGTTCTTTTTATGACTCATGTGGTTTATTTGCCTTGGCCAGAGGCCTCAGCAACTAAACTCCACATGAGTCATAAAAAGTTGAACTTCAGTGCCTTGGTACATAAATAACTATTTCTTGAAATCGGCAGTAAAAGCTCAGAAAATCATCATTAAAAGCTCAGAAATCGGCACTGAAGCAGCCCATTATTATACGATTTTTTCAATAAGTAGGCCTTGGGGAGATGTAAACATCAAACGTAGACGCGGAGCCATCGCCCGTCAAAAGTGACCAAATATTCAAAACCCGGCCACAAAAGGCCCATTTAACTTTTCGTGCACGTTGAGAAATTGTTACCTATAGCAGCGCAATCTTTCAGTATAAATATTTTAGTAAGTTTGAATATTAACCTATTTTACATGGAGGCTGCACGACAGGCAGCAGTTTGGATTTTCTGTCAGAAAGTGCCGTGTCTCGTCATACTTGACCTAGGTAGAGCGATCGTCAAAGTCAAGCAACGCCGCGCTTAGTCGGGTTCAAGGACGGGTGATCCCTTATGATTATTTTTTCGTCTAATAAAACATTTTTTTCCGATTTAAAAAAAAAAAACTTAATATGTACCTCGGCATCGAAGTTCTTTTTACGACTCATGTGGTTTATTTGCCTCGGCCAGAGGCCTCGGCAACTAAATTCCACATGAGTCATAAAAAGTTGAACTTCAGTGCCTTGGTACATAATAACTATTTTACCATCGAACATTTTGTTTTTCATTTTCCTAAGAAAAAAATATAAAAAAATCGAAGTAAAATGATTGCACTGTTCTCAGTGTTTCCAAATGCAAAATAGACCGAGGCGCGCGTTAGCATTTTGGGCGATGCTACGCCGTATATCTAGGCATTTTACGGTCTAGCATAGCACCTCCATTTATTTTTGTTTGTCGGGCAAATAAAAGGGATTCTGTAAATATTTATTGTCACGCAGAGGTTTCAATAAAACGGTTTTTAAACGGCGACCATTATTGGGAGGACGGTTCTGAACCAACAAACTCATAACGCCAGGTGCGCACTTTATGAATATTATATAGAAATATTATTATTTTTCGCGCCGCTGCAGTACATCATGAGAGGTGTGGAATTTTGCAAATTTGTACAGATAGTTTTTCAAGGAATTATCTGACCATATGGCAACGCTGTAGGAGGAAGCCATCGCTTCAATAATGAAGGGACCTTGTGACCAGTGGCTCCCAAATTGTGTCTAAAAGTCGGGAATTTTTTTTAAAAGCCATAACATTTTATTTTCTGCACGTTAAAAATACTTTGTACTAATGTACTAATCAAAGATCAAAATTACACCCTGTATAGGCTATCCAAAGCAAACTTTATATTTATAATGGATACGGGTATTGTATTTGTAATAAACAGCATAAAAAACTGTAATTGGCACCACAAAAAAAATAGAGGACATAAGGGTCACGCAGTTTTCAAAAATATACTTTTATTCTACAAGCAACATAATATTTCACTTTTAAGGTTTATTAAGGTTGTCCTGTTTTTTCTTCAATATCTATCTTCTCTGTCTCCTTCATCTCTTTTTACTACTATTACCAAGTGTGGTTTAATATCGTTAAAAAAGTGTATTGTCTCGTATTTTATTGCCGAGGCGCCTTTTCTTGAGCTACCCTGGTAAAATATAAATGTACTCACTTGGAACACAAAGATATACGGGGCGCGATCTATTTCATAGCATTTACCACGCTCTGCTACTGGTAAAAATACCAGACTTATCAGCACAAATCACTCGTATAAAATTTAAAGGTTTTTATGCTGTTCCAAGTAAGTTCATTTAAACCATACTTTCTAATAATACCTACATAATATGCTACTTTACACTTGTCATTTTACCTACATACCTACACTACACTCTATATTACTGGAGAAAACATAGCAAACATATACAAGTATACATATAAATGAAAATATAATGAACAAAACAAATAATATTACCTGCTATGTGAAACACTTATTAGGTAGGTACGCATTTATTTCTATTTTCAACCACACTTAATATTTTAAAACTACATATAATAACAATTTAAATCGATCAGATTATCCGAAGTTTAAAAAAAATCAAATCAAGCTGAATTAGAACTTAGAACCACTTCCTGACATCCGATTAAGCTGAAATTTTGCATACACCGATACACCTTTGGTTCCAGTGACAATACAATATGCAATACTCAATATTGTAATACTTTTAAAATGGCCACCGCTCCAAGATGGCGAATGATGTATTTTTTGTCAACCCCCTTAATATGTTGAATGACTTCATACGAAATCCAATATGGCGGCCGCCCCAAAATGGCGGACTACATTTCTTTACCCCCCTCCTGACATGGGAATCAAATAGGTACTAAAAAGCACAAAATAAAATTGAAAATAAAAAAATTATTTTAAAAACAATCTTTTATTTAAGCCATGTACTAAAACGAATAAAATATAATATAATAATAATTTAATTCCAAATTTCGACAAGTTTTTGCAAATTGAAAAGCTTGTCGCGCGAATTGTAAAGAAAAAAATGCACACTTTGGCAAATAGGTACTTGCCATCAACCAATCACTGTCCAATAAAATTGGTTGGTTACCTACTTTCATCAACATTTCGCGCGACAAGCTTTTCAATTTGCAAAAACTTGTCGCAATTTGGAATTGACGAAAACCGAAACTTATTTTATTCGTTTTAGTACATGGCTTAAATAAAAGCTTGTTTTTAAAAAGGTTTTTTTTTATTTTCAATTTTTTATCACTGATTATCTTTTTTGGTAATCGAACAAAGGTTGTTACGAAGATTATGTGCACTTACGCATCTGGAAATGTAAATAACTATTTTTTACTTGAAATTGTTGTCGCCCTGTAGGCGCAAAGTTACCCGCAACAGAACAATAACTTTTTATAAGCCGTGAATGCCCGATAGCTGGGAATTTTATGGATAGTTCGTGGCAGGCAATAAAACCCACCGAATGAATGCCAGATAAACTGTTTTAGAATATACTTTCTAATAGCAAACAAATTTTATGCCTTGCCTGCTTACACCGTTTTGGTTTTAACGCTTTTTTATATTCTTGTAGACTTCAGGCGCGTCTACAGGGTGTGGCATTATTTTAAAGTTCCCAGAAGAGTCGTCTCAATGGGGAACTTGAACAATTTTTTTTATTTCTTTAATATATTCGCCTATCTATAGAAAAAGCACATACCTTCAAATCGCAATATTTCATTTGCAATAAATAATTAAAGTTGTGACCGCAAGCTATTCATTTGAAACGACACGAAAAGCGCGGGAATGGTTGTGACGTCACACCGCTCGATCGATCGGAAGGCAGTGACAGGAGTGACAGGAGTGACAGCTACACAGAATTATTCGAGAAGGAAGAATAAACAGTTCGGCCAGAGGGATCTGATGTAGGTCAAAAATAAAAACCTCCTAAAAGTTTAAATTTAACAAGCACTTCTGTTAGGCCACGGTACTATAGTTTCGTAGGTCCCGGGTTCAATCGCACAAGAAGTTTTTTTTAATTATCACTGCGTTCTACCTCTTATATTTATCACTGATTATCATTTTTAGTAATAATTGGACAATGGTTATTATGAAGATTATTACTCACAATCTACTCCATAGTGTATTTAAATTCAAAGTACTTACCTACCTAATATGAAATTGTCAGTAGCAGGAAAAATGTAATACATTGCTCGATGCTCTTTTTGGCCTCTGAGAGAGTTTTAAGACCCGAGGTAACACCTCCTTGGCCAAAAAAGTGCGCTTACGCATCTCTTAATGTAAATAACTATTTAATACAGCACACTCTTTTCAAACGTTATCAACAATATCAAGACTGAGATAGACTTTAAGACGGATAGACAAGGATGGGACGTTCTCGTTGATCTTTCTAAAGAAAGCTTGCGTGGTGCTGTAGTTTTTATACATGTGCCGCCCATATTAGTTTATACATGGTGCCGCCGTCCACTAGAGGCTCCGCCACCAACGAGCTACTTGACGTCACAACCAAGGAGGTCGCGTTACAAGAATGATTTGAATTATGCGGTTTTTAATTGCTTATATTTATTACATAAAAATAAAAAATGAGGTTTTTTTCTGAACTATGTGCTTTATTTAATGGCAATAAATTACGTTCGAAAGTAATATTTTTCAAATTTAATTTTTGTGCAAGTTCCCCATTGCGACCAGTGAATTTTATTTAGTAGGTACTAGGTACCTACTCGTTTTGTGATGAATTAGACAGCAGAATTTGCGCACAAATTTAATGTCCGCTTATTTCATTTTTGAGAAGCAGTCCTACCATTCTCTAAATAAAGAGTCAATTTTCTATTTCACCTATAATTTTCATATTGATGAGAAATTGTACTTCAGAATTTCCCACCTGACTGAATGACAAATTGGGAATGCTTCAACGATTTAAAAAATGCTTTAAGAAAATTATCCCTCATTTGATGACATTGATGATCTCAGAAAAAATCCATTAGAAATTATGTACCTACTATAGATACATATATTCCATTCAGCAATTTTCTTTTTTGAAGGTATACTATACCTATATTATTTAACTGAAAAATAAGCTAATGAGCAATGCAATCCTTATGTTGGTAGAAGTAACAGATATGAGTTATGTATGTTCCTAAGTTAGTTATCTTGGTTTCTCTATTTTTCCTGACTTGTCAATTTATAGAGGTTATATTAATGAGTAATAATAATAGTGAGTAATACTATGTCAAATTAAATTCAATTAGGTATTCAAAATAAGTTCAAAGATGTATAGACTCTACAGAGAATTTATGCCGTCTGTCATTTCAGGGGAAGAAAAGAAACAGTATATTTAGAAAAAAAAAGAGAAAGGGGGGAATAAAAGAACAATAAATAGAAAGCAGATAGAAAATATTAAATGAGAAAAATAAATAGTTAAAGCCAAATAAAATGGGAATACATTCACGAGAATCAATATTATCATAGGAAAATAAAAGAAATAGGTAAATAAAAGCGAACATTATTTTTAATAAAAACTGAGTGACATATTATGAGCAAATAACAATTTCCAAAGTTGGAAACCCAAAGTTGTCTACTCAAAAATAAGTTACTATACAGGGTGAGTCAGAATGTATAGTAAATACTTTAAAGGGGTGTTCGGCAGGTGGTTTTAAGGGGGTCTTTCGTATAAAATTTTTCGATTTGGGTTTCCTTGCCAAATTATTCGGGTCTACAAGGTGACCCAAAAGTATTTTTTTATTTATATCTCAATAACGGCGCTACTTAAAAATTTGAAATTTGGTATGTGTTATCTACTTACTGGAAGACGCCTTAGGGTAGTTTATTCATTTACACAGTGCCCTAAAAAAAGGGTAAAAACTAACAACCCCTATTAATTTTTTTGCTCAAACTCTTTTTGGTCTTGCAGGTCCATCATTTCAGTGTATCTTTTCATTTTGCAACAAAAGTGTACTCTTGTTTCATAACGATAAAATCAACCGTTTGCGTTGAAATTGGCAAAACGTGCCCCAAAACACCTGTTAACTTCAACGTTCGGAACATAAAATTTTTACTTACCGGTTCAAACGTTACACATCGACTGTACCATTTAAACTGAGAAAAAAATTCCTATGAACAATGTACCAAAACTTATTAGCTTTCAAAATGGAAAGGATTGAATTTAACAAAATTTGAACACCCTATTTCAAGAAAACCAATGCTGTTTTGAATGTATAGTCGATCTGTAACGTTTGAAAGCGGTAGGTAAAAATTTCATGTTTCGAATGTTGAAGTTAACAGGTGTTTTGGGGCACGTTTTGCCAATTTCAACGCAAACTGTTGATTTTATCGTTATGAAATAAGAGTACACTTTTGTTGCAAAATGAAAAGATACACTGAAATGATGGACCTGCGCAAGATCAAAAAGAAAACCTCAAAAAAGTTTGAGCAAAAAAATAGAGGCTGTTAGCTTTTACCCTTTTTTTAGGGCACTGTGTAAATGAATAAACTACCCTAAGGCGTCTTCCAGTAAGTAGATAACACATACCAAATTTCAAATTTTTAAGTAGCGCCGTTATTGAGATATAAATAAAAAAAATACTTTTGGGTCACCTTGTAGACCCGAATAACTTGGCAAGGAAAGCCCAAATCGAAAAATTTTATATGAAAGACCCCCCTTAAAACCACCTGCCGAACACCCCTTTAAAGTATTTACTATACATTCTGACTCACCCTGTATATTCCAGAAATGAGAATGTACGAATAAATAAACACTTCTACATACAATAATAATCACTTGTGTTTTCCCTAAGGGTCTAATCAAAGCCACTATGTCAGCTACCGGATGAAGAATTAGAAATTTTAAAATATTGTTTATAAAAAAATATATTGCAGATTTGCGATCTTGGTAATTATTTCCAGTGATGTGTCTCCTACTTACTCCATATTAAAAATCATCAATAAGCGCGCCAAATTAATTTTTATAGATTAAAATTTGATAAGTCAATCCTTAAGGTGTCAGGCACTGGTACGTTTACGTTATGCAAGTATTTATTGTAACAACATGCAAATTTATTAATATTATTTAACTATTTACCCAATCTCCATTGTAACCTTTAAAAAAATTTTGAGGATTGAACTTGTATTTGGATTTAGTCACAAGGAAATATGTATTTTACTACCGTTATCTTTGGCTACTTTGCTAGCTTTATATAAACGCTGTTATTTATAGTTATAAAATTGCACAAAACATTCATCCGCCAAATTAAATAAATCACTAAATTTGTAGGTTAAGTCTGGGCTCATTACAACCCTGGCTAATAATACCAGATGGCGCTGACAGCGCTCATAGTTGCCAACTTTGGATGTTGCAAATTGAAATTGACAGTTACAGTGGGAAAACTTATCGGTGGACGTACTTATTATAGTTCTCGCGGCCTATTGAAATCGATCTCTACGTAAAAACCTTCACGCCCTGTATACAAACAGCGTCGCACGGGCCTGTCAAACGCCGCGCGCTCAAACAAAAGTGTTGCGCAAGCCTGATTTACACACCACACTTTAATAGAGGAGAGAAAAAAACACCATCGACTTCCTTCCTCCTTTTGTCTTCGCAGTGTGGGTTTATCGGATAACATCGCTAGATGTCACTTTAGATAAGATTAAGAACCTGCTCGGCGGTTTGTAGGTCAAGTATGGACGCGTAGAGTCGCACAGGAAAGTAACGAGAACGAGCCGCCCCAAGGTGGCTTCTCAGCAGTGTTGCCGGAGCTACACTCTATTCAAACTAAATGAAAGTGGCGCGTAAACATTTACACGATGGAAGCACGTGAACAATTCTGTGGGCTAATACGAGGCAGGGCCGCATTAAGGACGATCTCTATGAATTTTATGTGTTTCAGACCTAAATACAATAATTTTAACCACATACTCAGAAAAGTGTCTAAATGCGGAAAATAAAAAAACAATTTTTTTCGGAAATATTTTATAAATAATTAAATAATTTTAATATTTCCCCTAACGTGCCGCTCAGTTTTATTATCGGGTAGACGCGTACCCAAGGAGCGAGGGAAAGGCAAATTCGTTTCAGGTCTTCCTTACGACGTTGCCAGCTCAATATTTTTTATCTTTTCAAGGTATCTACTGATTTATCTAAATGTGCCTACCTTTTATTATCTCTTAGGATAATAATCGCTGATAGCAAATGAAAGGTGGTTTAAAAACTATCCTCCTCTGGTAAGTTGAATGGTAACACCTCGGTAAGACACGCACTCACATTCGCACTTGCCATATTATTACAAGACTCCCTGTTTCGAAAAGAAAGTTCGGCGGCACGGCAGCGCCCGGACGATATGGTATTGCGGTTTTCTACGGCATCCACCGACGGAATTTAGACCTCAACTCGCCCTGCGTCCGAGGGGAAACCTTCTCCGCGTAGGTACCTTTTCGCGTTGTTGGTTTCTTGGTTTTTAATGGCCGACTCTCCTGCGCGGTCGCGCTCTGCGCTCCCTCTCGATGTGGCGACTGTCGTTTTGCTCGCGTTGCGACGTTGCCGATACAGTTCATTGTCTGATTTTTTACTACTAACTAGATTTATTATTTATGTATTTATTACCATGTACAGTGAGTGTCCTCCGACAACAGGGATAATCTTTAGCAAACAAAAAAATAAAAGCACAAAACACGGCGCTTAGTTAAGGTTTTATGTTTTAAGAGGCAACACGATAACAACTAAAAACTAAACTGGTATACGGCAGATAGATACATGATCGCCCCCTCTCCTGCCGCGCGAAGGGCCGCCTCCACCGCCTGATTTCATTAGTTTAATTGAATTGGCCTTTCATAAATGCATAAATGGTAAAATTACTTAAAAGTATTTAAAATCGGGGAATACCAGCTAAAACCGGCAACATTGCACGTCGCCCAATAATGTAGCTTCTGGCCGGCCCACTTTGCGGTCGTTTCCTCGCCAGTGGCGTCGTTAGTGTTTGTAAAAATAGCTTACTTAAAAAAAAATTATGGCTTTATTATTGACTTTTAATTTTTTTTAATTGCGGATTCGTATTAAGCTCAATTTTCTCCGCATGTGGTTAAAATTATTGTATTTAGGTCTGAAACACCCTTAAAATATTAAAATAATATGCCCCAGTATTAAGAACTTTAAAAACAAACTTTTGTTTCACTTGCGTTTAGTTTGAATAGAGTTTAGTACAATTTTACCTTCCTTAAACAAAAATGCATTTTTGATGTCTAGTTCTAGTACTTATGTTTGCAAGTTACAAGATTTAAGGTTATATTTTGTTTTTGGTCTATAGACTCATTGCGTGCTTTGTATTTGCGAATTTGATTCTTGTCTATTCAAGGGTTAGGGTTTATTTATTAGGACAGTTGTTGCAATAAATCAATCAAATCAGATTTGAATTGGTTTTGCATATAAATGACTCTGAGGCGACAGTGTATTCAAAAAAAAAATGCCAAATGGACATTGGTCAAAACACCACTGGTTTTCTTGAAATAGGGTCTCAAATTTTTGTAAAATGCAATCCTTTCCATTTTGAAAACGAATAATTTTTGGTACACCGTTCATATGGATTTTTTCCCACTTTAAATGGTACATCATCTGTAACAGTTGAACGCGGTAGGTAAAAATGTTATGTTTTGAATGTTGTAGCACAGCCTACTCTAGGAAAAGCCCTGAAGTTGAGGAAGCTGGCAACATGGCTTGCGAATCTGCGCGGCGTGGCCTGTCACTCCCTGTCTGTTGATTTTATAAGAAATTTACCAGAATTAATTTGCGGAGTGCTGGTAGTGCTATCGTCGCCAGATTGCTACGACGAGGCAGTGTGTCTATGGGTGGAAACAGACAGCCCGAAGTGCTGGCGACAGTTTTTTTATAAATTTGTTTTGTTTGTGCAAAATTGAAACATTTCTATAAAAGTTCTAAGTGAAGAATCGTGCCTTTACAGTTTCAAGCCTCAAGATGCCTAGAATCGCCGAGGGATGCTAGAACTTACTTATACATATACATATACAATGAAATAATTACGGGCCAATTGCATAGACAAACTAAAGTACCCTTTAAAATTAAAGGAGCTTTCTAACAGTCCAAACATTGTTTAATATTGTTGCAAAAGTTTCTTTACCTAATTTTAAAGTCAAAATAATATGTATTATAAAATTGACCCTAACTACTATTTCAATCACAGGAGATATTATTCTCCTTCACAACATGCAGTTCTCTGTTCGCTTGTTGCTTGTATTTTTATGAAAATTTAACCATAAGGGAAGATAGGTAATCATCATTTGCCTGACGTTGCACTTTGCGAAAAATTCTCACGAAAATTCAACTTCAACAGTCCAATGGAAAGCACCTATAATGTCAGCAGCCGAAATTGTAATAGATTATTGGGATTTTTGCTATTGTAGTAATAGCGTAATAGCAATTGGTAAATTGTAATAGATCTAGTACAATTGTAATAGCAAGCACAACCCTGGTATATTTTGTTACTTGTTACTGCTTTTATTGTCTGTTAAACAAATCTACCTACTTACTTAGGTACCCAATTATTATTGAAACAAATGTCACAAATGTATCTAATTATAATTAAAAAGAGGATGAATATTAAAATTTAAAAAGTAAAGTTGGACGTCTCCTGTTTAAGAAACTAAAGATGATAGACACATGGCCAATAAGAATTTTATTGTTATTTTTTGAAGTTCTGTATGCTTCAGAAGTTATGCCAAGTTTTTCTTAATCATTCTGTATAAAAAGCAAAAATCCCGTTGCAGCAATTTACGCAGATCAATGGTGAAAAAATTATTGAAATTTGACAGATGAGATTAGACAGAAATTGTTTAGAATATTTCTGTGGCAACGTAGATTATAAAGATAGTCAAACTCATCATTCTGGCATCAAGGTTACTAACTTTGATCTGGCATCACGATATTTCAAAAACCGAACACGGCTAAAAGTTTGGGAAGGGAATGGCGGGTATTCGAGTTTTACAGAGTAATGTTAATACTAGCGCCTTCACCAAAAGTCTAAAATATCGGTTAAAAACATTTCAAATTAAACAATCAATTAGGTACCTATTATTTTAAACCAAGATTTATTTGCCTGTGCCCGTAACAGATAAAATAAATGCTAAAATAGACTAGGTAATCACAAGTTTTATTTCATCATTTGGTAAGTATCTTTGGAAAGTTCTTTCAGAATATCTAAAAATTGCATTTAGCTGCAGCGCACAATTTCAATAATTCATAATGCTCTTTAATTTAGCATGCAATGGCAAAGCCAAAGTATTCTATGTAGCCTCCGCTTTAGGCATAACATATTAAAAAGATTGTATAATCAAAAATAAGGTTATATACTTACTGGTAATATCCTGTCGTGTTTTGAACACAGTTCTTTCTGGCTGTCATCCAAGTACTCCAGCTTCAAACAGGTTTCTTTGTGTTCTTTTGGACCCAAAACCATCGAGCTGGACATCATCGATGTCATCCCCAGCTGCCTGTAACAAAAAATAACGACAATTAAATATCGGAAGTTATTTATCTAATGAAAATAAGCTTTCGCGCTTCCGGATATAAAAAGTAGACTTTAGGTGCCATCGAAGAGCTTCTCTGCTAATTGAGGTTATGTATGGTTTTCGCCCGCAATTACACCGATCGCTAAACACAAGCAATCGGTGTTTTTTCACTAAATAAGCGTCGAGTTTTGGTCTATGCGCCTCGTCACTCTAACTGCAAGTAAAATTTTAGTGTTCCAAACTACAAATAAATCCGCGTTTTACGACCTATAAAAATATTATTTATAAATATCTATACGCACGGAATACGACTTGTCCACGACAGTGGCGTGCGGTGGCATAATGGGGAACTTGCACAAAAATTAAATTTGAAAAATATTACTTTCGAACGTAATTTATTGCCATTAAATGAACCACAGTTCACAAAAAAAACTAATTTTTTATTTTTATGTAATAAATATAAGCAATTAAAAACCGCATAATTCAAATCATTCTTGTAACGCGACCTCCTTGGTTGTGACGTCAAGTAGCTCGTTGGTGGTGGCGCCTCTGGTGGACGGCGGCACCATGTATAAACTAATATGGGCGGCAGATGTAAAAAAAACTACAGCACCACGCAAGCTTTGTTTAGAAAGATCAACGAGAACGTCCCATTGTCTATCCGTCTTATTATAGTCTATCTTAGTCTTGATATTGTTGAAAATGTTTCAAAAGAGTGTTCTGTATTAAATAGTTATTTACATTGCGAGATGCGTAAGCGCACTTTTTTGGCCGAGGAGGTTGTTTAACGCCCGTGTTGCCTCGGGTCTTAAAACTTTCTCCGAGGCCAAAAAGAGCTTACGCATCGAGCAATGTATTACATTTTTCCTGCTACTGACAATTTTATATTAGGTAGGTAAGTACTTTGAATTTAAATACACTATAAATAGTAATAATCTTCATAATAACCATTATCCTATAATTAGTAAAAATGATAATCAGTGATAAATATAAGAGGTAGAATGAGTGATAATTAAAAAAAAAACTTCTTGTGCGATTGAACCCGGGATCTACGAATTACTAGTCCCGTAGCCTCACCATTCAGTTAAAAAACTGCTTGTTTAATATCAAAATTTTAGGCGGTTCTTATTTTTGACCTACATCAGATCCCTCTGGCCGAACTGTTTATTCTTCCTTCTCGAATAATTCTGTGTAGCTGTCACTCCTGTCACTGCCTTCCGATCGATCGAGCGGTGTGACGTCACAGCCATTCCCGCGCTTTTCGTGTCGTTTCAAATGAATAGCTTGCGGTCACAACTTTAATTATTTATTGCAAATTAAATATTGCGATTTGAGTGCTGATATAAACGATAAAAAACGAGTAACCGGCAACGGTGCTTACTTGTCATTGTTCGGTGTAAAGCCGCCGCAAATTGCACTTCGAACGAAATTGCGGTTATTACATCCATCAATAACGCACAGAACAGGGTTGCCAACTCTACAACATGTTTGGAAATCGTCAGATTGGTTTAGTTACTTTAGTTTGTTCCCCAGATTGCCATCTTTTAAGACATTTATGTTTTATTTTTTTAAAGACAAATTCTTAAAATAATTTACACTTTTGTACCCCGCTGCAATGCACCAACGCTACGCCCGTGGCGGTCCCTAGATCGCAACCATGTGGATTCCATCAGAGCCGGTCTAGCTAAGTATTTACCAAAAGCCGAAATTCCGTGAGAAGTTTTCGTCTTTTATATGTTTGGATAGTGTTTTAGGTGTTTACCGGGAGGTGTGATTGACGAGTGAGATTTTTTATTTGTTTATAAACGTCGTGCATCGCATTATTATACACATATACAATGTGTTTTTGAAGCTGCCCCGGGGGTATATCTCTTCTATGATTTATCGCGTCTTTGGTATGTTGCTATGTCGAGCGCAGCGATTGGTGTGCGTTGCGAATTTTCTGTAAATTCTGGCATATTTTAATGTACAGGCTGGACCGACGCTATATTAAAGATCCGAGCATGACGTCATATTTCATTGTTGTTTACGGACTGGGGTGGCGCCACTCGACGAAAAAAAAATGGCGACTTATTATAGGTTATAGGGGGGTATTGTGATTATTGCTGTGTCAGTTACTGACGTTTAAAATGTCCCAAATTTTAAATATCCAGCTTTATTACCATTTGCCTTCTTTTTACGGTAACGAATTGTCTTTGCGTCCAGTATTTAGCAGTTTTATCCTATTAACACAGCTTTTATAGGTAGATTTGTTTGTGATAACATGAAATTTCCATGCACATGAAGAAAATGGTATGCACACTGCACAGACCATTAGGTGAATTGCAGAAAAATAAACACTATTTTGGAATTATGGGATGATGGATGATCTGATCAACCAGATGAAGAAGCGAAAATTCTAGATATTATTTTGGAAGAGTATTTTGTAACGTATGTAAAAATGAAAATAGAAAATTTTGTTTATAGCTTCAAAGCGAACCAATATAGTCCTCCATATAAAGAAGAAACTGAAAAATCTAATGCGATTTATGCTTACTTATTACACTACAACTAGCCATGGACTTCATTTCAAACCAAAAGGTACCAAATACTCTACTTGCTTTTTAGACTCGCTTTTCTTATGAAAATGTATGGAAATATGCCATGTGAACTTGTCAAATTAGAGGGACATAACAAACAAATAATATTTTATTTCATTTTGGATATTAAACTCGTTGAAACAGACACATTTGCATGTTTTTATTTTATAAAAGATTCTGCAACAATGGTGTTTTAACATTAAATCACCGTGTAAATTTGTTTCGTCGTGTGGCGCCAGTGGCGATCGCTTGAAACAGTGCTATGCACAGCCTGCACAGGTATGCTTTAATATAGTGTTTTATTCCTTGTTTAGTATACAGGGTGTATACAAAAGACCTACAGTGTGTTTCAGTTTGATACTTGAAAAATCGGTATTTTTAATGGAACAACCAATTTAATTTTTTTCATATTTATTTAGTATATTGCACTGAAAGAGCTCTACTCAGTCATGTTCATTTTTTTATTTAGACCCTTTGCCTGGCCTGCTATGCTATAAAACGTAACCCCAAAAATGGCGAAATTATATTAGGCATTAAAAAAAAACTAATTGTCCAAACCCTTAATACCGAGTTTCAAAGTTGCATCTTATACAGAGTGTTTATAATTTAGGTGTAATTTTCGAAAAATACCAATGTTTGCGGGCACCCTGTATTAACAGGACAAAATATTTTAGTGATATTTTTTCTTCTTTCGGTAGAGGTGTACTGCGGCTTTAAAATTTCACTATTATTATTGGCCTGGTTAGCACAGGGGTCCGTAATAAAAAGTCAAATTTAAAGAAATATCGTTTTTTTTTTTCGTTTATTTTTAACAAAAGAAATTAAACTGAACATAAGAACTAACAACAAAATAACCAAATATCTCAAAATTTTCGTATTTTTATTGTCCCTCCTTCAACTTGAATACATTTTTCTAATCTTTTTTGGCAATGACTCATTAGGTACCTTAGCGAGTTGCCAAAGCCCTTAAAATTACCTTTTCAACGATATGTGAATTATATCAATCACAGGATGGCGGTGTTGCCATGTTGGGTGTTTTGACAAAAGTCTACTTTTCAGGAGAGAGATTTGAAAATTTTGGCTATTAAAAATGCTAATATATTTTTAACGAATGGACATTTTTTGGTACTTTTTCAATATAAGGCTTTTAGATGAGTGGGAATTAACTACTATAGTTACTTTTTCGAACAAGCCAATTTTTCTACCTTTTTTTTGTACTTACAATTCCAAAAATTTCATCAATTTTACGGTAAAAACAATGTACAGTTTTTTACAATGTTTTTTCAAGATACAATTTTAAATATTGGAAGTTACAATGAAACAATTTCAGTGCAAAAACATTTTATCCGTTTGATCTAACATACACGTTCAAAAATTAATTGACTGCAGTAAATTTTATAAAACAGGTAAACGTGAAAAATTGACTTATTTCGGTCTCTAATAAGTATTCACTTTCCAATTATTGTAAACATATCGTGTCTCAATAAAACTTCGTGTAAAAACATTGTAAATGCGCCATTAACTTTAAATAAACTTGTGATTGTTCCTGGAAAAAATATAGTAAGTAAGTAAGTAAGTAAGTAAGTAGCTTTAATATTGTAAGTAGCTTAGTAGCTTTAATGTTTTAACAGTCGAATTAATGGAAACCCAAAATTGTAAGTGCCTTTATTACAACGTAAATTATAAAAATTATCGAAATTGTAATTAACTTTACAATGTTTTTACCGCTGAAAACGTCTATGTTGTCAGATACAATGCGTTGACACATCAAGAATTTTGGGAAAATATAGCAAAATTGGATATTTTTGTATTTTTATCCCAAAAACTAGGCCCCAGAAATAGGAAAAGGTGAAATCTCAAAAATGTCACTTACAATGTTGCATGCCTGTATATGTAAGTATTATTATTATTGTTAATGTTTCCTGTAACTGGGTTTATCCTGTTGGAAATAAACACTTCTTATTATAAAACACTTATTATTATAGATTTGTTCATTTAATGTAATGGGAGGTGCGTCTTCATTTTAATCCCATTATTAAACCAGTCTATTTTCGAATGAAATGCTGTAAACAATAGGGCACTTGGCAATATTTTCAATCGCTCTAAAATCGTAGCACGTAATAAAAGAAACAGTGGCTTTTAACACTTATTTATTTATGATAATTAAAGACGAAGTTGCAAAATTTTCTTCAGGACAAAATCTACAGTTTCGTCGTTTTATTATCTAGAACACCAAATGTGGCAACCTCTGTATCTGTCAGGAGAAACGGCATTGCAATGTTGCCGGTACCCCATTCGCAGTAATTCGTGGAACAAAGGCAAATTTTATTTTTCTATCCAAATGAATATGAATATCTATTATTTAATGTATTGCAACCTTTGAGCTTTAACTAATGCAATTGCACACAAAAATGTTCTCACTTAAATACTTTTTTTATCACGAATGTGTAATGCGGAAATATTCGCCTATGTGGCAACGCCACCCGGGTCATTCCGTATGCCGCTCAATTCAAACATTATTAAATATCTGTGCGATTTATTATAGTGTTATTCTCATTTATTATTATATTGTTTGGGTAGTTATCGTGTTATTTAGTTGTTTAGTGTAGGTACATTATCATGGACAAGGATTACGTGAAAGGGCAATCGGATAATTTGCTGAAATTGGAAGGTTTCATGGATCTAATAATCCGATGTTCACGTCTACCGAAATTCGTGTGATAAAACTGCAAAGGTTTGTATATGTTGTAGAAATAGTAATGTATTATGAGTTATTAATAAACGGAGAACTTCTTGGACTCAGCTGCTATGATAAGTAGGTAAGGAGCGAGAATTTTTTTATGCCTGTTTTGAATTAAATAGGAAATGAATTCAAACAAACAAACAAATCAACACCCTTCTTTGAATATCGCCGTATTGAATTTATAAATGAACATCAGTCCCTTTTAATCCCTGTTTCTTTTTCTACCACGCAGCCCCTACACATTACCCAGATTACTCGTTTAAGTCAGTTAGCGACCTCCCATACGACATATAGTGGCCGGTTAATAATTTAATCGGTTTAGGGGGCGATTTTTATAGAGAGGCCTGCATCTCTACTTGGCTATTTGACGGAAAGAGACAGAAACACACCAAATCTAGCAGCAGTTTTATTTGATGAGACACGCGAGGCTAGGGTGGGTTTAGATTAGAACCGAGGCAAACCACCCCTCGTGTTTTGCGGCCGCGGGGATACAAAAAAAAATGTTCTGTTTACAGAGCTGGGCGGATCTATTTAAAAAAGATCGTTTTAAAGATCTAAGATCGCGATCTTGATCTTAGATCTAGATCTTTTTTGTTTCACTAAAGATTGTTTCAAAAAGATCTGATCTTTGATCTTAATTTGACGATTCTAGATCATTTTAAAGATCTAAGATCGTTTAAAAGACAGGGTTGGCTCCCCAGTGGGGACCCAGTAGGGTTTTTTTGGGTTACCCACCTAAAAAAAACCAAAGTGGGTTTTTTAAGTAAGGTGTTCATTATTTTAGAATTTTTTATTTGATTTTTTATGGTTGAATAAGGACTGATCAGTGAACACAGAACAGAAATCTGAACAGAATTTTTTCGTCTTTTGCAAATATTAGTCAGGAAATTTAATGTTTTATTAATAGCAAGGTAGAAAATAAAAAACCCAATTAAACCCAAAAAAACCCGAATATTAAACCCAAAAAAAAAACACTAAGTTGGGTTTTTTATACAGGGTGTTCGAAAAATAGACGAAGATATTTTAGAGGGTGATTCCCTGTTAAGAAATATGAAAAAAAGTTTCTATAAACATGGGTCCGGAAATGCAGAGTTTTCAAGATACAGGATGTTAAATATATTGCATGTCACTGGACAAAATTGGTTTATCAATTTTTGCAAAAAAAATCACAAGTGCCTTGGAAAATAAATAATCAAAAGCATTTCTAGGAAAGAGTGTTATTGCAACTTTTCCAATATCATAACATAAAGTACACTACAACCAATTTTGTCCAGTGACATGCAATAAAACGGTTTTTATTTTTTTTTCTCGAAAACGAAGTGAGATAGGAAAACAATACAAGAGGGAAAGAAGTTGTATTTTTAGATGCTTAATCAAACAAAAAATATTAAAGTTACAAAAAAGGTAGTGGCGTACATTTTTTTGATAATAATATTCGCTAAGGTGCCCCCCGGGACGCCACTGGACTTAATAAATTTAATCTAGTTAGGGCGAAATTAGCCTCTTAATACAATAAATAACATTGCCAAATTTCAACAGAATCGAGTAAATAATTTTTAAGACATTAATAATTTCATGTTTTATTTTTTTTTATTTAACATCCTGTATCTTGAAAACTCTGCATTTCCGGACCCATGTTTATAGAAACTTTTTTTCATATAAAACCCGGTTTTTTTTCCAACCCTGTTAAAAGATCTAAGAGCGTTTTAAAGATCCAAGATCGTTTTAGAGATCTAAGGTCGTTTTAAAGATCTTTAAAAGGATATAAGCTCGTTATAACGATCTAAGATATTTTCCTCATTTGTTTTCGTTCATTTTTGAAACGTTTCTGTGATTTTTTTATGTAAAATAATGTTTTATTTTTGAATAATAAAAAATAGTGCTCTAGGTTGTTGTAGGAATAAGAGTTTTGTTTTTATATCTACATGTTTGTAAAATACGTTCTCATTTTGACCTCAATTGTTGTAAGTAGTTCGTTTTTGAAACGTTTCTGTGATTTTTTTATACAAAATAATGTAGGTAGAAAGGTAGGTATATATTTTTTACAACAATGAATAGTTTTGTACGAACAAGGATTTTTCTTTTCATACATAATATAATGTACATATTATTTCTAAAATAGTTTACCTCAAGAGATCTCTAGGTCTAAGCTAAAGTGCAAATTGTCACAATTCGCGAAAAATTACAAATAATATAAACAAACTGACGTACATTTTACCTACAACTACAAGAACCTATTTTAAGGTCAAATTGAAATGAATGCTTTATGTTAATTTGTATTTTATTTTCAATGATCTATTTCTCAAAATTCTGAATTTTATAACTTAAGTTATAAAATTATGAATTGCATAAATAATCGGTGAACATGTTTTTACAAGAAAAGTCTAATTCTCCATAGGTATATCAACTGATTGATTACATAACCAGTTCAGTTAGAGTAGTAACTTTACGTAACTAGTTACGTAAAATTTTACTTTACACGACTAGTTACGTTAAACTGGACGTATCATCACTTGCTCAGGTTATCTTTATACTATGTCAAAATTAGGAAAAGTATTTATAGACATCTATATCCATTAACTATATAATATCATAAATTTTGTTCAAAGATCTTAGATCATTTAGAGGATCTTAGATCGTTTAGAAGATCTTAGATCGTTCAAAAGATCTTAGATCGATTGATCTTTTTTAAATAGACCATTTTTAGACGATCTTTGATCTAAGATCGTTTTTGCATGAAAAGATCTATTTTTAAACGATCTTAGATCTTTTTTGAAAAACGATCTGATCTATGATCTATAATAGATCTTTTTTGGAGCAATCTTTCCCAGCTCTGTCTGTTTAAATAGCCTCAAAATAAAATCTCTGTCGCTTACCATTAGTTTGTACCCTCTGTAAATACACGTTTAATTCTTCCGCGAACATAACGGCCGACTTAAAAACCGCGTCCAGTTTTTTTTGGAGGCACCAGAGACCAGAATTAGTAACTCATACGGCCTGTGGGAGCCCCTGGTCCTCGGTCCTCATCTACAAAACGCCAGCCCATCGATAATGTGTCCGTAATGGACCACAGCCGACTTGTTAATTACCACTAATTAATAACAGAGAGGAAATGTAGTCCAGTGGCGTAACAACTTTTTTATATACCCAGAAAACCCACCTGCACTGGCTCATTTCACACAGCAGCGTAACAACAATTGGAAAATACTGTTATGTTATCAAAACCGAAGACAAGTACTTACAAAATGAAATTAATATAGACATAATCACAGAACTAATTCCGAAAGTGACTCCTCCGATGACGATGTTAGTGAATATGCATCAAATTGACAAATATTACCTATTGTAATTGTAAATTATTATACTTAATAGTTGTGTAAGATAATACATATATTATTTTTTTATTTGCTGAACAGACGGTGCTATTAATTGAGTAATATATACTATTAATTATTACATTATGTAAAATAACTGTACCTATCCTGTCCTGTATCAGTAAATAATAAACGTCTTTATTATTATTTATTATTATTATTATTTATTGCTAATAATTATATTTAAATTACTTTTAATAAAATTCATCACTCGTAATTTATTTCTGTGCAATTACTCTCCAAGCACGCCACTGAAATTTGTATTAATATTTACGATTTCCTACAAATATATTCTAGGAATTCTCCGCCTTCAAATTTTGTTTGATCTGTACACTTGGTTGCCAGCTGCGAAAGATGTTGCTACGTTGCTAGGTACGAAAAGTATTGCCTAGCAAGGACTTTAAAACTTTATATGTATAGCAATGCGAAACTTGCGTCAAGTTTCACGACGATTGATTTACAAACTGGTTTTGATAAGAAGGAACACGAATTATACCAAAGAAAATTAATAATATCAATCCATTTAATTTTTTAATTGGGTTTTTCGTCACCAAACTGATTAAAATACTACTTTTTCAAGTTGCCTGGAAAATTCATAAATTCTAAACGGTAAATGAACGAAAATTTGAACGTGTAACTCAAAAAATAACTTCAACAAATTTGTTTTCTAATCTTTCGGAGAATAAATCTTCCTCCTTTCTCAGAGATCATGTCACGTCAAAGTGAAATGACATTAATACATTTCAGGTTAAAATGTCATGACAACAGAAATAATAACCTAGCCACTTTGTCTAATATTGTACCCTGTGTTCTATCTAATCATCTATACTAACCTCTCTTTGAATTAGTGGCAATAATATTTCACTGAATTCCACTGAACATTCAGCAACACAGTTGTCCGTATTTCCTAGAATAAAAAATGCTGATTCTTTAATTTTTCGTCTATTTCCTACTTCTATTTTCAGAATTGCACAAAATCCTATGATTGTTATTTGATTTTGCCTTATATAATTTTTATGTCCTTTTTAACGAACGTTAAATAACCTACAAGTCTCTACCTCATTAAATGGTTTCGTTTTAACTAGCATCGATCTTAATGTATTTTTGGTTTTAAATACTGTTCTGACATTAAAACGATTGCCTATGCGTTTTAGCTTATCTTGCCAGGAATATAAGGAATAATTAAATTTACTGGTCGGTCCACCAGATTTATTTCTCAAATTCTATTAGCATTGTTATTTGTTGGCAATCCTGAGAAACTTGCTCAACAAATTCAATAGGATAACTATTCTTCTTAAGAACATGTTTTATCAGGTTTTATATGTTTTCTTGAAATCGGCATTAAAATGTCCCAAAATCGTCATTAAAAGCACAGAAATCGTACAATAATGTAGCCCATTATTGTACGATTTTTTCAATAAGTAGGCCTTGGCGAGATATAAACATCAAACGTCAGACCCGGAGAAATCGCCCGTCAAAAGTGACCAAATATTCAAAACCCGGCCGATAAAGGCCCATTTAACTTTTCGTACACATTGCGAAATTGTTTCCTATAGAAGCGCAATCCTTCAGTCTACATATTTTAGTAAATTTGAATATCAATAGATTTGTTGTGTAGGCTGCACAAGAAGCAGCAGTTTGGTTTTTCTGTTCGAAGGTGCCGTACGTCATTATACTTGTCCTAGGTAGAGCGATCGGTAAAGTCAAGCAACGCCGCGCGTAGTCGGTTCGTGGACGGGTGATCCCTTATTATTATTATTTTCTTGCCTAATAAAACATTTTTTTTTCCGATTTCAAAAAAAATATAATATGTACCTCGGCACTGAAGTTCTTTTTATGACTCATGTGGTTTATTTGCCTCGGCCAGAGGCCTCAGCAACTAAACTCCACATGAGTCATAAAAAGTTGAACTTCAGTGCCTTGGTACATAAATAACTATTAATTTCCTCCTCAAATTTTTTGTTATTAGAAGAAATCCTTTTAGTCTTCTCATACAAACTTTTAATTTAATTACTCCTTTTTAACACTAATATGATGAATGGAGTTGAAATTGAGATATCTATTAGAGTAGGTATGTGTTGGTTTTCTATAGACACTAGTTTCTATACTATCTGATTTCAGTATAGAAGGTAAAGGTAGTAAAGGTATTATTATTTTCAATTTCTAAGGTAAACTTAATAGAAGGTAGGTACTTGTGAGTTTATAAAATTTAATAATGAATTTAAATCATCCACTATACATGTTCCCATATAACAAATATGTCATCTACATATCTCCACCAAATATTAAGTTGGTGAACCTATCTAGTCAACTCAATTTGTTCAAAATCTTCCATGAATAAACTGCTTATGAATGGTAATAAAGGAGACCCCATAGCCATTCCAAATTCCTGCTGGTAAAATTCATTTCCTAGTTGAAAATAAGTGGTTTTACGACAGAGTGTTGTTAGTTCTAATATTGGATATATATTCAAATTTGTCCTTTCTACAAAAGTCTGATCATTTTCTGACTTTCTTCGTAAGATATTCAGTGATTTGTCAACAGGGACATTAGTAAAGAAACTATAACTACATCAAAGCTAGCTAATATACATATAATGATCCAGAAGTTGATGTTCCCTAGTTTTTTTTTCTGAAAAATGATTACTGTTTCTGATAAATGAAGTTGTAGGGTCTTTGTTTATCCTTTTGTAAGTTTCTTCATATAATAAATCATTTAGTTTATTATCATACACAGTTTTTTCTAAAATAAAAAAGTTGCATTTCTCTTATCTGCTGGTGATTAATTATCCTATCTGATTTAAGTGATCTATTGCTGCTTTTTCTTCCTTTGAAATATTTGACTTTGGTTTAAAATCTTTTTCTAAGATTATTTTTGACCTGACTCTAAATTCTTGGCCTAATTCCTCAGGCAACTTGAAAAAGTTGTCATTTAATCAGTTTGGTGTCGAAAACCCCAATTAAAAAATTAAATGGATCTGTACTTGGACATGCGCAAACGGTATGCCATGCTTTTTTCAACAGTTTCATAAAAAGAACTTGCATTGGCAGCCTGTTCAGAAACGTGGAAAAATTAATTATTAAAATACAAGATCACGTGACAATAATAGCCCTTTGGACCCACCCTAACGGTATGCCTATGGTTTTCCGAGGAATTTTCTATTTTGAACTTCATTATAAAATACATGGCAGCCTGACTAAAATCATATCAAAAGGCATATTTTTCGAACAAATGAAAACTCAGTTTTTCATATGAAGAACCCTTAGGATTACTCTCTTCTGATTCATACCTTATAGTTGTGAGAATATATACGCAACATAATGCCATTTGAAAGTTATACTGAGTAAAATCACGTCGAAAAATCTGTCACTATCTCCCGGTCTATTAAAGTTTCGTTCTTTTAATGTTAGGCATTTGTGAATTTTCCTAGAGACTTGAAAAATTAAAAATTATATGAAATTTTCGACAATATTTTTATCATCATTTGTCACGATTTATATTTCGGTCGAGAATAGAATAAACAAATCTTTTCGAAATTAAAAAAAATGTATGAGAATGAGACTAATAGTAATTATTGCAGTTCTTTCTGGATCTGATTCGATCTACGCTACTGTGCTCAAGAAAAAGAATCATCTTTATTCGGACATTAACTTATACCGGTGTTATCGAGAAATTCACCACTGAATGCAATAACTTACGGTTTTATCTCTCCTTTCTGATTAATTTAAATAAATTTTGTATTGCCCCTTTATCTCCTACCTTATTAATTGGAGCTATCTAACTAAAATAGGTTTTTAATTTCCTTTAAAGGCGGCACTTCCAGACTGGCGCTATGTTGAAAATGGCTCGATTTTAGTATGATTTTGACCTTATTTTTTGGTAAAAATTTAATTTATCTTTTACAAAGCAAGTCGTTGGACTAATATTTTGCTATAGTGTATAGTGTATTTAAAAGGAATTGATAGCACATAATGAGATTCCAGGGCCATAAAATGATCATGAAACAGAGGCGGCGTCATTTTCTTTTATTTTCAATGTGTAATAAAATTAATAGTAAAAAAATATTTTTAAAAACAAGCTTTTGTTTAAATGCTCTGAAAAGAAGAAAATAAACTTTATTATGAACCAAACCAAGGCAAACCCATAATTTTGTTACATTAGACAACTGTATATATGATATAAAAGTTTGTCGCGAGATTCTCGTGTGTAAATTTCTTTTATAGAAAAATACATTTTCTACTTAAAATTATTTTCAAGATATGTATATTCTCGCGACAAGCTTTTATATCATATACAGTTGTATAATGTAACAAAATTATGGGTTTGCCTTGGTTTGATTTATTATAAAGTTTATTTTCTTCTTTTCAGAGCATTTAAATAAAAGCTTGTTTTTAAAAATATTTTTTCTATAATTTTATTTTCAACTTTTTAGTTCTACTTACAAGCCCTTTCATTTAATGTCCATATTATGGGAAAAGAAAATGGAATCAGCCGTGTTGGAGCGGCGGCCATATTGAATTTAGTGTGATGTTACTAACTTTATCGTTTTCTACTCTTCAAGCCCTTTCATTTGATACCCATATTAAGGGGTTGACAAAAAACACATCATGCGCCATCTTGGAACGACGGCTATATTGAATTTAGTGTGATGTCACTAACTCTATCGCTTTCTATTCTTCAAGCCCTTTTATTTGATACCCATATTAAGGGGATTGACAAAAAATATCATCCATCTTGTGGCGACGGCCATTTTGAAAGTATTACAATATTGAGTATTGTATATTGTATTGTCACCTGAACTAAAAGTGTATGCAAAATTTCAGCTCAATCGGATGTCAGGAAGTGGTTCTAATTCAGCTTGCAAGATTTGACCTAAACATACATTGCAAGTTAATTAAAAGCTTTTAATAACAATAACTGATCAATTCACTGGACATTATTACTGCAGAAAGTTGGCGAAATGCGATACAACATGTTATTGTTGAAGAAAATAAAATGTGGAATCTTGACGAATTCATTTGGGACACTCTTATTATTGCCTTAAAACACGACGACTCTTTTGTCTGTGATTAACTACCCGGCCTTCCGCCTATGGGCTTACAATTACCTTTATTAGCATTTTATTTCCTATTGTGATTTGGAGATTACGGGATGCGCCCAAGGAAGAACCCAGGCAAATACACTGAACAAATATGGCAAGGCATTTTGTGGGACCCAGTTAGTCTCTTAGTAGTACTACTGATACTAGTATATTGCCTATACAATAGGACGGTTTGGTTTTCTTTTGAGCGAAATAGAGGTGGAAATATTAGGAAGCAAACGTTTATTATTTAGTAGCTTAATTTGTTCCAATTAAACTTCTGAAATGTTTATTGGACGAATTGATGGGCTTCTGGTTAGTCGTAATGCTGGCGAAAATGTAAATTTTGGCGTCGACACAATTTACGTTAGAACTTTACGAGTTGTATAAATTTATGGAAGTGCTAATAAAATTTCGGAAAGCAAATCGAACGTAGGAACATGTGATAATATAGATGTAACGCTGCAAGTACATATAAACTTAAGTTTTATGTAACATATATTTTTCTTGTGACGGGCGTAAAATTGATAGGGCACTCGATGAGCTTCGACTGGTCTATAATTATAACCAATAAAATTAATTGAGCCATCAAATTTCTCGGTAGAACGTCTGGTTCGTCGTAAAATATATAATTACTTAGTCCAATCCAATATAACATCCTTAGTATTTTTTAAAAGGTTTATAGTCGAAAAATACACTAAGTAAGTCACAGTCATAGCGTGTAACTTTGATTAGAACATAAATTTTAACCGGTAATAGGTTTCGACCACAAAAGCACACTTAAGAAATTTGTAAACGCAAACTAACTTTTATGTATTTTTTTATGTTTTTTAATTTTTTCAAATAGAGCGAAGAAGAGATATACAGGGTGTTTCAGACCAAAATACAATAATTTTAACCACATGTGGAGAAAATTGAGCTTAATGCGAATCCGCAATTAAAAAAATTAAAAGTTAATAATAAAGTCAGAAAAAATTTTTTAAGGAAGATATTTTTTACAGACAATAACGACGCCACTGGCGAGGAAACGATCGCAAAGTGGGCCGGCCAGAAGCTACATTGTTGAGCGACGTGCAATGTTGCCGGTTTTAGCTGGTATTCCCCGATTTTAAATACTTTTAAGTAATTTTACCATTTATGCATTTGTGAAAGGCCAATTCAATTAAACTAATGAAATCAGGCGGTGGAGGCGGCCCTTCGCGCGGCAGGAGAGGGGGCGATCATGTATCTATCTGCCGTATGCCAGTTTAGTTTTTAGTTGTTATCGTGTTGCCTCTTAAAACATAAAACCTTAACTAAGCGCCGTGTCTTGTGCCTTTATTTTTTTGTTTGCTAAAGATTATCCCTGTTGTCGGAGGACACTCACTGTACATAATAATAAATACATAAATAATAAATCTAGTTAGTAGTAAAAAATCAGACAATGAACTGTATCGGCAACGTCGCAACGCGAGCAAAACGACAGTCGCCACATCGAGAGGGAGCGCAGAGCGCGACCGCGCAGGAGAGTCGGCCATTAAAAACCAAGAAACCAACAACGCGAAAAGGTACCTACGCGGAGAAGGTTTCCCCTCGGACGCAGGGCGAGTTGAGGTCTAAATTACGTCGTTGGACGCCGTGGAAAACCGCAGTACCATATCGTCCGGGCGCTGCCGTGCCGCCGAACTTTCTTTACGAAACACCCTGTATAAAGGATGATTTTTTTTTAGGTCTACTAACAAAAATGTGGAAATTTTGGACAGCTAAGTGGCGCTGCAAAAGAAATCAGCATCCATGGCCAACTTGTCGCGCAATATTAAAAAAACCTCAAATTGAGCAAAATTATTAATGGCCGTGGAATGTTTGTTTTAAGAGACAGAGAAAAACTTTTAGATTGAAATTTGATGGCACTAAGAAGCTTTATGCAAAAGGGTACTCAGATAGTTTAAGAAAATTACACAGGGTCTTCGGCTCTCTTGAGGTTACGATTTTTTTTGTTTATTTCTTATTAAGCGATTTTCTCGCTTATTTTGGGCCGCACAGAAAATATGTAAGAAAACAAAATATGGCAATTTTGGTCAGTGAGGCGGCATTACAAAAGGAATAGGCCTCCATACCCAACTTTTCGCGGTGTACTAAAAAAAACCTAAATTTGACAAAAATTTTCATGGTCTCAAGAGAGCCGAAGACCCTGTGTAATTTGCTGAAACTATCTGAGCATCTTGGTGGATAAAGCTTCTCAGTGCCATCAATTTTCAATATAAAAGTTTTCCTCTGTCTCTTAAAATAAACATTCCACGGCCATTAATAGTTTTGCTCAATTTTAGGTTTTTTAAAAAATGCGCCACAAGTTGGCCACGGATGCCGATTTCTCTTGCAGCACCACTTAGCTGTCCAAAATTGCCACATTTTTGTTTCTTACGTTTTTTTTGTAGGCCGCAAAATGAGCGAGAAAATCGCGGTGGCAGACCTAGAAAAATCATCCTCTATAGCGTTACACAATTTCGACGATAATTCACTCACCTTTTAGAAATTCGGTAAATATTTCCAATGGTGTAATCCACCCCCGGTTTACTGGAAATTTTGGCTACCTCTCCTATTTTCGAGGTCCCTGAACACGAATCCGGCTTTGGTTTTTCCCGGTAAGACGTAGTTTCCGAGAAAATGAATTTTCAAATTTCCTTTTGACATCCCGGATTTCACGACGACATTTGTGGTTGTAATCGGGATGAATTTTTACTGTACGCAGCTCAAACTAATCGCCATATTATTTTGCACCTTTTGCAACATCGAAACTTCGCGAATACCCGCGGAAAAACAAAATTTCGAAAGATTTTTGCCGTGTTTACGTACGCTATTTTCGCCCATGACAGACATTCGTCGCGCGCCGACGTACTCTCTCTGCCCTACTTACGCCTATGGAGCTGATTTCACATAGCACTCGACTGCGATCACAGTGACTGTTTGGTGGACGTGGTTCCGCTGCCAAGCTAATATCGATGTTATCGAAGTATGTACACTGTTATCGCAGATACTGTTATAACTAAAAATATTTCTAATTTTCAGATGAAAAAATGTATCATCTAATCTAATTATATCGATACAATGAATGTCTATAGGACATTTAAAGTCACTTCAATATATTTTTCGCATGGGAGACGTGTAAAATTTTGGAAATCTCTGTCTACTGTTAATATAATTCAGTTAAAACGTGGTCTGCTTAATAAAGGCGTTTTCACCCAATATCTTTTCTTCTTTTATTTACGTCTAATATTTAATATTAAGTTTTTTTAATCAAAAGGCACATGATAGCATACACTTTTCTTTTATTCGGCGCCATTTTGTAACTACTATACGGTCAACTCACTTTTGCAAATATTGTGAAACACAACATAACAGTTCTGCTATAGCAGTATAAAAGCCTACCCCACCGAACAGTTGAACTGTGATTGCAGTTGACTGCCGCTTAAAGCATACATTATGAATGGTCGGCCGTCGACGATTTCGTCATCTACTTGTTTCTTTTCGGCTTCAGAGCGGGCGCGTATGCTGTTGTCTCTCTCTCTCACGTCCAATGCATTTATCCTTGTGGATTGCCATATTAACCAGTGAGGTCAATTTAAAATACGGCCAGGCGGCTGCGGATAGGAATGAATTATTATTAGACATTAGTAATCTTGACTCCTTTGGTAACAATTGGGTAGTTTTTGCATGAACATATAATTGCATTTTTGTAAATATAGTTTATTATTAAACATGAAACAAAAATTGAAATAAATTAGGTGAGGCTTTGACCATATTACCTTAGAGCCTGATCAAAGTTACACCCTATATGATACAGGGTACCAAACAAATAATGTACCAAATGTTTTGAAGTAAAGGTAATATTTTTACGATAAATATTATCATTCCAGGTGAAACCCTCAATTAGTTCCGAAAAGAAAACTCCATTAGCAACTCGTAAATGTTTTCATTGGGCCGGTTTTTTTTTTGCGTTCGCGAGAGGCCGCCTGTTTAATGAGATAAAATAAAAATACCCGAAGTTCGGACTGGACGAAAGCACGAATAAAGTTGTAAAGTGTATTAAGTGGCAGTTAAAGACCCGCCCGGCTCGATTACGAATTTATATTGCGCCGGTAACGAAGTTTTAGACTGAGGAGAGTATAAGTACCATTTTATAGAGAAAAGCATTAGAGATGGTCTCCTTGAGATATTTAAACGTCAATATTTCTGTCTTATTTTCAAGTAAATAACCAGTATGGCTGGTCTATGTCGCAAGCACTTCCACCTGGACCGACACCAGAGAACTACCAAGTAAGAGAATATAAACTCGAGGTGCGGTCATTGTTGTCGCTCAGCCAGCGGCCGCCAAATTCTTTGGAGGAGAAGTAAGGCCCGTATTTAAATAAAATTGAAATAGATGGTTCAGGTCTGTAACGTAAAAATTAAACGGAATGTATTTAGAAAAAAACATAAAACTGGAAGAAACAATATTACATTAAAAACGAAAGGTATGTGTAAGTTTTGAAAAATAGCAATAATATATCCGCTAATATAAGTGCCTACATAGGTACAAGGGATTTTGTAGAAAGAAAGCAAAATGTTTAAAAAAATTTATTGGTGCTTCCATACAATCATTTTATTTTTATTAATACATTTAAAATTTCTGTTAATAAGTTTTTACGTATAAAATAGTCTTAACTTAAAATATAATTTAATAAGGTGAGATATTGGAAAATTTTCAGAAGGGGGGTCAAATTATGAAAGTGGCAAAGACAAAATATTATTAAAATTACAAGATCTACACAATAATACAGATACGAGTATATTGGAAGCTGATCCCTCACAGTCCTTGCCACCTGACCCCAATGAAATAATTATTGAAACCGATTATCGCCAACATGATGTTTTGCAAGAAAAATTTCACAAATATACAGGGTGATTCAAAACTATGCGGCACCCTTTCAGGGGCGTAATTTACTCGTTAAAATAAGACGAAAAGTTCATATCAACATGGGTCCCAAAACGCTTCGTTACGAATATACAGGTGATTAATCTTTCAAAAAAATATCGATTTTTGTTTACACCTTCCAAACCAATAAGAATATTTAAACCGAACTTATTACACAATAATACCCTCATAGGGTGACATAACACATGTTAATATCAGGTCTCCAAAGTAACCAGTGGCGGAGGTATGGGTAATCAGTACCATTAATTAAACAAAAAAATAGTACGGCCCTGTACAATACAAAAATTTATTATCTTGTTGAATAAACAATAAAATATGGAACAAAAAATGTCTCTTTCATTTTTTTCATATCTCTCTCCCTTTCGGGGAAAATTGGAGTTTTTCCTATTTCTCATTTTTTTTTGGACTCTTTACTTTACTTTGAAGTAACTATTATTTTAAGTAAACGAAATGATTTTCAAATGGAATTGCAGTAGGAGAAGGTAATTTTTGATACTAGAAAGGCGCTAAGGCACAAAATAATAATAATAATAATAATATTTTTTTGAAAGATTAATCACCTGTATATTCGTAACGAAGCGTTTTTGGACCCATGTTGATATGAACTTTTCGTCTTATTTTTATTAAAAGCTTTTATTTAACTTGCAATGTATGTATGTATGTATGTATGTATGTAATTTGTTCGGGTGGAATCTTGCAACTCAATTTTGAAGCAGATATCTTCAACCGATCGAGCTGAAATTTTGTACACACGTTTAATTTGGATGACAATGCATGATTATATGTGTGACGTCATTCTAAATCCAACATGGCGGATCACCCAAGATGGCGGACTAGTTAAATTTCAACCGATCGAGCTGAAATTTTGTACACACGTTTAATTTGGATGACAATGCATGATTATATGTGTGACGTCATTCTAAATCCAACATGGCGGATCACCCAAGATGGCGGACTAGTTAAATTTCAACCGATCGAGCTGAAATTTTGTACACACGTTTAATTTGGATGACAATGCATGATTATATGTGTGACGTCATTCTAAATCCAACATGGCGGAACACTCAAGATGGCGGACTAGTTAAATTTCAACCGATCGAGCTGAAATTTTGTACACACGTTTAATTTGGATGACAGTGCATGATTATATGTGTGACGTCATTCTAAATCCAACATGGCGGAACACCCAAGATGGTCATTAGAAGGTCTCCTCATTGAAGAGCTAGACTGTTCTAAACTAACCGGCAAACGACCTTGCAACAATGATGCGTTAACTGAGATGAATAGACTCAGACACCTGGCCAAACTAAAAATTACAAAATAAATTAAAAGTAAAAAAATATTTTTAAAAAAGCTTTTATTTAAATGCGCTAAAAAGAATAAAATAATCTTTTCTTTTAAAACTTTTACTATCAACTTATAACGTCATTCCACAATTTATATGATATAAAAGCTTGTCGCGAGATTTAAGTTTTCAAACTAAGTAAATACCACTACTTAAATCTCGCGACAAGCTTTTATATCATATAAATTGTGGAATGACGTTATAAGTTGATAGTAAAAGTTTTAAAAGAAAAGATTATTTTATTCTTTTTAGCGCATTTAAATAAAAGCTTTTTTTAAAAATATTTTTTTACTTTTAATTTATTTTGTAATTTTTAATAGTAAATTACGTCCCTGAAAGGGTGCCGCATAGTTTTGAATCACCCTGTATATCTGGTTACCTTATTAGAAAATGTTTACAAGTACCTACATACTTGCGCAATTTGTGAAAGATATGCCCATCAAGTTAAAGAACTAGATGACAGTATTATATATTGTTATTTTAAAGCATACGAAAAGGGTACCGTCAACAGTTTTGGCAGCTTAATGATGCCCGATAATAATTTTATAATATTTGTTTCAAAATTGGAAATTTTATTCAACGATAATTTCGAAAAATCATCTACACAAGTTAATATAATAAAAAAATCTTTTAACGTTGAGTTCACAAATACAATTTGACCCCCCCTTGTGAAAATTTTCCAATATCTCACCTTATTAACTTATATTTTAGGTTAAGACTATTTTATACGTTGAAACTTATTAATAAAAATTTTAAATGTATTAATAAAAATAAAATGATTGTATGGAAGCACGAATAATTTTTTTAAACATAATTTTGCTTTCTTTCTACAAAATCCCTTGTACCTATGTAGGCACTTATATTAGCGGATATATTATTGCTATTTTTGAAAACTTACACACCTTTCGTTTCTAATGTAATATTGTTTCTTTCAGTTTTATGTTTTTCTAAATACATTCCGTTTAATTTTTACGTTACAGACCTGAACCATCTATTTCAATTTATTTAAATACGGGCCTGACTTCTCCTCCAAAGTAATGGCGGCCGCTGGCTCAGCGACAACAATGACCGCACCCCGAGTTTGTATTCTCTTACTTGGTTGTTCTCTGCCGGCACTATATTAAAGACCCGAGCATGATGTCATATTTCATTGTTGTTTACGGACAGGGGTGGCGCCACTCGACGAAAAAATGGCGACTTATTATAGGTTATAGGGGGGTATTCTGTGGTTATTGGTATGTCAGTTACTGACGTTTAAAATGTCCCAAATTTTAAATATAGGTACAGCTTTATTACGATTTGCCTTCTTTTTACGGTAACGAATTGTCATTGCGCCCAGTATTTAGCAGTTTTATCCTATTAACAGCTTTTATAGGTAGATTTGTTTGTGATAACATGAAATTTCCATGCACATGAAGAAAATGGTATATGCACACAGCACAGACCATTAGGTGAATTGCAGAAGAATAAACACTATTTTGGAATTATGGGATGATCTGACCAACCAGCTGAAGAAGCGAAAATTGTAGATATTATTTTTGAAGAGTTTTTTTTTGTAACGTATGCAAGAATGAAAATAAAAAATTTGTTTGTAGCTCTAACGCGAACCACTAGTCCTCTATATAAAGAAGAAACTGAAAAATCGAATGAGTTTTATGCTTACTTACACTACAACTAGCCATGGACTTCGTTTCAAACCAAAAGGTACCAAATACTTTTAGACTCGCTTTCCTTAAGAAAATGTATGGAAATATGCTATGTGAACTTGTCAAATTAGAGGGACATAACAAACATATATTTTATTTCATTTTGGATATTAAATTCGTTGTGATAGACACATTTGCATGTTTTTATTTTATAAAAGATTCTGCAACAATGGTGTTTTAACATTAAACCACCGTGTAAATTTGTTTCGTCGTGTGGCGCCAGTGGCGATCGCTTGAAACAGTGCTATGCACAGGTCTGTTGGTCCAGGTTAGAGGCCCTGTATGACACGAAAAGGGACAGTTATTCGTTTTAACAGAGGTTGGACAACAGATTTTGGCAGATCTAGTAACATTGTTTTTATTATATTCTTATCTTGGCGGGTGCCAGTTTGTCAACAAAAGCGTGCTCATTTTCTTTTGCAAAAAGGAATGTTAACAGTTAAAAGTGTCATCTTGTGTAATAAGAAACTGCAAGAATTCTCAGCAGGACGAATTTTTCATAACGCCCTTTCCAAAAAGCGCAGAAGGACGAGCACGATGGTGCAAATGAAATACCCTAACATGAGAGTTGGAAATGATACGAAAATTTGCGAGGTAAGTAAATTTAATTACATAAGTATCTCTAGTTCCTTTTTATTTTTTGTTTGATCTGTGATTTTAATCTGCAGAATAATTTTCTTAATTTGCAGCAGCATAACATAAGATACCTAAACAACATAACATAAGATACCTAAATTAATACCTATTAAATATTTGTACCTACCTATTTATTTTTAATAAAAGTCCATGAGGTTTTACAAACCCCTTATTAGAATTCTTATGAAAATTTCCCAATGTTAAAGAGATAAAATTAAAATTTTTGCCCTTCAAGGAGGTAAAACCTGTTAGGTATATTTACTGGACCGGGATAGGCATTTTTCGTTTCATGGAATAATAAAAATGTAGGTATATGTATGTCTTAGAGAGAGGCAGTTTTGAAGGAGCTTTATTTTATACCAATACCAACAAAATCGGACAAAAAAGAAGTTAACACGGGTAGGAATATAAAGAACCCTTTTTGTGTAGTCTGTTAAATGTGTGAGCTTATATTCCATTACAAATTTCTTGCTGATAAAAAATAGCATTTGATGGCAGCGTTTTATTATGTTTAGGTAGCTTAAATTTATAGTTCTTTAACTTTCACAGGTTCACTTCTCCGACATGGATTTGGAGTGTCAGGTTGTGCTGAAGAAAGGATCATCTCCTGCAACGTTTGATGAACGTGACTTTAGCAAGAAAGAACCATTATTAAATATGTATAAATTTCTGAGAACTTGTACTAGTTTGATTTTTCCTATTTACTTACTAATATATCTTTGAAAACAAAAATACTGTTGTCTTCTTTATTGAAATGTAGATGATCTCTCTTGCATTAAAAAGTTATTAACTTTTATTTTACAAAAAAAATAATGAGAGGCTAATATATCGATATTAAATACCTAGGTACTCATTTTTTTATTCAGCCTAATTCCTATTATTATTGGTTGATTCATATTACCAAAACAAACTTTCCAACTTTTTGTTCCGTACAAATTTCAGTATTAATTATCTTAAAATTATGATGGTAGGTATAAGAAGAGAGTTGAAGAAACGAAACCATACAATAAAACCATTTAAAAGACCTTTTTTTATTTTTAAATGAACGGAATAATAATTATTATTGCAGCTACGATTCCTATTGAAGAAATATTCGAAAGTTGGTATGCTAGAGCCTTGTTTAATTTTATGTACATACCTATCTACATATACCACCCTCCTACAAAAATTTAATAAATGTTTTTATCCTGATATCCTAAAATTTCTGTTTTCTTGGAACAAATTATATGTTTCTTCACTTTTCCATTCAAACTTCAATAATTATTATTAGTGAAGCTTTGCAAATAACATACTACTACCCAATCTATTTACCTATTTATTGGTTTTATCTATATTTTTATACATTTTAAACTGTGCCCTCATCTACCTACGCTTATGGCAGTTAACTGTCGTTAGCTTAACCTTAAAATCAAATTTTGATACATCATGCTGCTAGGGGAATGCTAGAAAGAGCGAAAAAATATATGTCTGTTGCACAAAATGAATTTCATAGGGAAAATAAGACCCTCGCCAGAGAGAGAGAGATCCGATCGTTGTCCAACCTCTGTTAAAACGAATAACTGTCACTTTTCGTGTCATACAGGGCCTCTAGTCCAGGTATAAGTACCATTTTATAGAGAAAGGCATTAGAGATGGTCTCCTTGAGATATTTAAACGTCAATATTTCTGTCATGTTTTGAAGTAAATAACCAGTATGGCTGGTCTATGTCGCAAGCACTTCCATACGCAGGATTTAATTGGGATGACCCGAATGTTAACATAATACAAAGTATCCATGTAGGGTACTTCCTAGAGGTTGATTTAGAATACCCCGATTCCTGATATAACAGTCAATGCGATTTTCCATACGCACTTCTAAAATTCTTCGCAGGTCTTTTAGACTGCCCCGGCGTTTTATATTGTTCGGTAGCCAGTTCGCAGTGCAAGGTAAACAGTGTCGTAAACCAGCCAAAGCCGGTAATTTCGCCGTTGGAACCGCCACTTTAAAACCATAAGCGGACTATTCGAAGCTGGCGATATGTAAACTTTCGGTGGAAATTACGGTTTTCGCCTTGACGGAAAAATTGTTATAAGTTTGGCCTTGTTAGTTAGCGTTTGTCGTAATATAATTATTGTTCTAATTAAACAAATATGTGGATTAATGCTGCGTTTTTATGACGTGACAATGTACGTGTCTAGTTAAATATTTAAGCGTACATTTAACAATATGTAACACAGTACCAATGTCAGTGTCATATATACTCATTGGATTGACAAGTAGATGGAAGGAGTGTAGAGAGGGAAACTGGCAGCCACACTTGAGTAAGTGAAATAGTAAATAAATCAGCTGATTCCGGCAAAAGCCACATAACACAAAAGAGGTGTTTGTCCTAACTTTCTATTTTTGTGTCCTGTGCTTCAAACGAGTTCCGTTGTCAAACGTCATTTTAATTTTCCTTCTGTCCCAACTCCCAATACGAATAGGAGTAATTATTGTATTATTTATATTTGATTTGAGTTCGTGTCGTGGTGGCAGTTTGGTATAAAACGGCGTTGGGTTTTCTTAGTTGGTATTTGGTTTAATATTATTTTTAGATCGGAGAGAAAATTTAATTTAGCTATGTGGCTATATTCAAATTACAAAAAAGAGGATCAACTCCTGTTGTGTATTTGGATGTACCAAACAGGGCGGAAAGAATAAGAATGGTGGGGTTTCTTTTCATTCGTAAGTCTTAAAAATCTTTGCTAATAACTTTGCAGTTTTCCAAGAGATAAGGTGATGTTATAGAGACAAGTGGATTGCAGCAATAAAAAGGAAAAATTTTGTACTGTCTACAAGTATTTACTTGCATTTGTAGTCAACAATTTATTGACAGCAATTTCATAGAGAATTTTGGGCAGCGCAAACTTAAAAAGTATGTAATTACTACAGTTTTTTATTTTCCAAGTCATGATAGAAACTCTATCAAGGGAAAAACTGGCAAAATATTAGCTCTTCGTAGTCAAAGATGGAATTAATCTTGAGGTTCTGGTCCCTTTAATAAGGTAATTATTTGTAATTCTTTTTGTTAGATGCCTAAACATTAAAAATTATATAAAAATATGTAAAAGCTACTTGTCTTACATGCTTTTCCTATTAAATTGAATTTTAAAATTAATAAATCAGTTAAAGTTGAAAATGTATACCTTATCCTAGATATTTTGTCGCCTTTATTTTAAAATAAACTTTTATTTTGGAATTTGTATTTTATTTGTCTCAATTTACTTCCAGGTACATAAAATTGCCATGTAGGTATTTTTTTAATCAATTCTCTACTTTTTTCTTTGCAATATTTACATAAGTGTGGTTATAGTATAGAAAAATTCTCATTCCTACAAACAAGCCCCGAATTTCGGAATACAGATCATACAATAAAGAGAATTACGGAACATGCCCATTAAATTCCCCCATTAATATGCAACAACCCTATATACCTCCTTTGCCTGAATCAGCTGACACGTTCATTACGCGTCCTTGTCTTACTTATTGCCATTTGAAACCTATCTCTCTCTAGAGTTGGCTGCCCCAAACAACAATGAAAGTGGTACCTGTGCGACTTCCATTGTACTTATCAATTCGATGTATATACTCGTAAAGAAACGTGGACTAGGGTTAATTTATTAGAGAGTTGTTGCAATCAGTGTAATCATCAGATTTAAATTGGTTTTGCATGACTGAGGTAAAAAACTGTGGGATTATAGCCGCGTTCCTTTTGCCTCTACACTGAGAACTTTAGCTCAATTGTTAGCCGAGCCACTCAGTTTGTTTTTCCCTGTCAAAGGCTCATCTTGTGAATGGGTCATTTTTATTATACTTCTTTGAAAACACCTTATTTTCATCTGTTTTAGCAATAATGAAAGATGGGGTTTTTCGGGCTAGCGTACGGAAACAACCCATGGAAAAACTTTCCGTGCGCTGAATAAAAATACCGAATATATGTCTTTAAAATAGAAATATACAGCAAAGTAAATTTAAGAAACTCTATATGCTCTCTGATATTTAACATGTACCTATTTTGTATTTTAATTCGTAAGTGTTTCAATATTTAGATACATTTCTGTAATATTTTTGACGTTTTATTCACCTTATCTGACAATAACTAATTTACAACAAAGCACCTTTGAAATAATTTGAGAGTAACCATGGAAACGCATCATACATACTAAACACTATATTGTCTGCATTGTTTATTTTTTGTCAATTAAATTTATTATAATATGCCGATAACATGTTTTAAGTTTCCGTTTTCAAAGAAGTATAATAAAAAATATCGTTCATTACACGTCCAGAAATAGATTTTTCCGTGCTTGCATGACTTCCCGTGTTCGGCTGCGCCTCACACAGGAATTTGTCACGCGCGCACGGAAAAATCTTTATTTCCAGACTTGTAATGAAGTATACTATATCCCACCACCAAACTGAGCCAGTATGCTCGATAGTGAGTGTCCTCGTGAGGATGTGCCTGAAGGGTGAAGGGGGAGGTAAAAAATCTCACTTTAACTCACATTCTCATATGTAAAAGGAACTGCCACCAACTGAGATAAAGTAAGAATTCTCAAGAAAAGTGGCAAAAGGAACGCGGCTATTGCCACAGGCTTGCAAGTACATTTTTGAGAGAGTAATCAAAGCAGTATGAAAATTCGACACTAGGAATGACACTGTCATTTTAACTTAAAAATAATTCATGAAGATTATAAAATATATACATAAACTTGCAAATATTCATTGAAGCTCGCCAAAAAGTGCCTGTCGCAAAACTAATATACAGGGTGGACCCAGATGGACTATACGATAGGTGCAAAAGAAAAGACAAACAAATTTCGAGTTGAAACTTGACCTTTGGGGGATCAGCCTTGCTTGATCGCGGAAAGTGATTTGCCCCGTATTTTTATATATAAAAAATCATACAGGCCTTGACAGGGGCAATTTATTTATTTTCAGTGACGGGCATCCAATTTATTTATTTTCAGTTCAGGTATACTACCTTTTCTTTAAGAGATGTCGAAAAATTTTATTAAAAAAAGTTGTTCAGAATGCAATTCCAAATCACCGTACCAAATTATAAAACAATCGGCACACTTTGATTTTTTTCCAAAAAATAAAGTTGAAATTAAAGTCTGCAGATTGTTTTAAAATTTGGTACGGGGACTTACATTTGCATTCTCTCAATGTTTCTATATCTCTTAAGGAAAAGGTAGTTTACCTGAACTGAAAATGAATAAATTGTCCCCGTCGAGGCCTGCTTGATTTTTAAAATATAATAATATGGTGCAAATTAGTTTCTAATCAAGCAAGGCTGATACCCCAAAGGACAAGTTTCAACTCGAAATTGTTTTGTCTTTTACACCTATCACCTATCGTATAGTCGATAGGTATGTGGTTCAGTGCGCATTTGAGGAAAAAGTAACTCCGAGAATTATTATTTAAAATAAAATGATTCCAGTATCACAAAATCTGCCGAAAGTTAGTATTATAGAAATCGGCAATGAAAAGGCCTTATACAGTGGTACTAGACGTTAAAATATACAGTGTGAGCCAAAAATGCCTTAGTAAAATGTTGCTCGTTTAAAAAATACAGGGTGTTGAAAATGAAACTTGATTTTCGAAAAATGGGGAACTAGAACATTTTTTTTTATTTCTTTAATATATTTACCTATCTATACAAAGAGCACATACCAAATATCAGCCCTCAAATCGCAATATTTAATTTGCAATAAATAATTAAACTTGAGACCTCAATCTATTCATTTGAAACGACACGAAAAGCGTGGGAATGGTTGTGACGTCATATAGCTCGATTTATCAGAAGGCAGTGACAGGAATGACAGCTGCACAGAATTAGGGAAGGAAGAATGGAAATTTAACGTTAAAATAAACAGTTTGGCGTTTCATTTCCAGAGGGATCTGATGTAGGTCAAAAATAAGAACCGCCTAAAAGTCCACATTTAAGAAGCACTTCTTTAACTGAATGGTGAGGCCACAGGACTAGTAATTCGTAGGTCTCGGGTTCAATCGAAGTTTTTTAAAATTATCACTGCATTCTCTCTCTTATATCACCTGATTATCATTTTTAGTAATAATTGGACTATGGTTATTATTAAGATTATTACACAATCTACTCCATAGTGCATTTAAATTCAAAGTACTTACCTACCTAATATGAAATTGTCAGTAGCAGGGAAAATGTAATACATTGCTCGATGCGTAAGCTCTTTTTGGCCTCGGAGAGAATTTTAAGACCCGAGGCAACACGGGCATTAAACAACCTCCTCGGCCAAAATAGTGCGCTTACCCTACGCATCTCGCAATGTAAAAAACTATTTAATACAGCACACTCTTCTCAAACATTATCAACAATATCAATACTGCGATATTTAGACTATAATAAGACGGATAGACAAGGATGGGACGTTCTCGTTGATCCTTCTAAACAAAGCTTGCGTGGTGCTGTAGTTTTGATACATGTGCCGCCAATATTAGTTTATACATGGTGCCGCCGTCCACTAGAGGCTCCACCACCAACCAGCTAGTTGACGTCACAACCAAGGAGGGCGCGTTACAATGAATGAATGATTTGAATTATGCAGTTTTAATTGCGTATATTTATTGCATAAAAATAAAAAATTATTTTTTTTAACTGTGGTTCATTTAATGGCAATCAATTACGTTTGAAAGTAATATTTTTCAAATTTAATTTTTGTGCAAGTTCCCCATTGCAATACTTCTAAAACCGTTGAAGATATCTTATTCAAAATTGACGCACTTGGGTTTTCGAAGGTGAGAAATCCGAATTCCTAGAGGGCGCTGGTGCCTGTTATATTCATACATTGAAATGACAAGTAGATGGAAGGAGTGTAGAGAGAGAAACTGGCAGCCAAACTTGAGTAAGTGAAATAGTAAATAAATCAGCTGATTCCGGCAAAAACCACATAACACAAAAGAGGTGTTTGCCCTAACTTTCTATTTTTGTGTCCTGTGCTTCAAACGAGTTCCGTTGTTAAACATCATTTTAATTTTCCTTCTGTCCCAAGTCCCAAGTCCCAATAGGAATAGGAGTAATTATTGTATTATTTATATTTGATTTGAGTTCGTGTCGTGGTGGCAGTTTCGTATAAAACGGCGTTGAGTTTTCTTAGTTGGTGTTTGGTTTAATATTATATTTTTAGATCGGAGAGAAAATTTAATTTAGCTATGTGGCTATATTCTTTCTGTTTAAGTTGTAAATTACAAAAAAGAGGGTCAACTCCTGTTGTGTATTTGGATGTACCAAACGGGGCGGAAAGAATAATAAGAATAGTGGGGTTTCTTTTCATTCGTAAGTCTTAAAAATCTTTGCTAATAACTTTGCAGTTTTCCAAGAGATAAGGTGATATTAGAGACAAGTGGATAGTGGATTGCAGCAATAAAAAGAAAACAATTTGTACTGTCTACAAGTATTTACTTGCATTTGTAGTCAACAATTTATTGAGAGCAATTTCATAGAGAATTTTGGGCAGCGCAAACTTAAAAAGTATGTAATTACTACAGTTTTTTATTTTCCAAGTCATGATAGAAACTATCAAGGGAAAAACTGGCAAAATATTGTGCTAATGAGCCTAGCTCTTCGTAGTCAAAGATGGAATTAATCTTGAGGTTCTGGTCCCTTTAATAAGGTAATTATTTGTAATTATTTTTGTTAGATGCCTAAACAAATATAAAAAAATATATAAAATATGTAAAAGCAACCTGTTTTACATGTTTTTCCTATTAAATTGGATTTTAATATTAATAAATCAATTAAGATAAGTAATTAAAGTTGAAAATGTATACCTTATCCTAGATATTTTGTCGTTTTGTTATTTAAAAATAAACTTTTATTTTTAATTTGTATTTTATTTGTCTCAATTTACTTCCAGGTACATAAAATTGCCATGTAGGTAATTTTTTTAATCAATTCACTACTTTTTTCTGTGCAATATTTACATAATTGTGGTTATATAGAAAAATTCTCATTCCTACAAACAAGCTCCGAATTTCGGAATACCGATCATACAATAAAGAGAATTACGGAACATGCCCATTAAATTCGCCCATTAATATGCAACATCCCTACATACCTCCTTTGCCTGAATCAGCTGACACGTTCATTAGGCGTCCTTGTCTTACTTATTGTCATTTGAAACCTATCTCTCTCTAGAGTTGGCTGCCCCAAACAACAATGAAATTTGTACCTGTGCGACTTCCATTGTACTTATCAATTCGATGTATTCATACATAGATTCTCTATTAGAATGTGGAAAGAATAGGCCTCACTTTGGAAAGTATAATGTATAATGCTGGACCCCCTTACTTTAAAGAATCCCTGAACCAACCCGACAAGGTGGAATTTCTTTAACCTATATATATTTTGTGATGGGAACAAGTGGTAGGTAACTTTCGAAACATTACAATAATGAATGTTCCAACCTGTCGCCTCCTCTCATCAAAAACAGAAAGCCCAACATCATTTTCTCGTCATTTAAAAAACTCCTGAAACACCTCCAGTGTGTGTACCTTCGGCGTTCCACGTTGCGTGGCCCCACGGGCCTAATAATACGCGAGGTGCGCACGGCAAACATCGGCTAATAAAAGATTTACGGCCGTTGCGACATCACCCGAGAGGCCTCCATGTACAGGGTGAGTCACATCTAAAGGCAGAGCTGAAAACACAAGGTAGAATTCGCTAAAATAAGCACATATGCTTAATAAACATTAGCTCAAAAACGCTTGGCTCTCGATATACAGAGTGTTGAAACTTTTCCAAATATTTTTTAATTTTTTTCTAGCCCGTTTAGGAAACATTTTATACATATTATGGGTTGTCATTTTGTGCAATAATTTGGCCCTGTTCAGATGAGCAGCGGCGTAGATACAAATAATTTTATTTTAAATGCCAGCATAATCACCTTGACACTAGTTTAAAAAATCCGAAATTACGAAGAAACTGTACCAGAAATAAAAAAAATACCAAGAGGCACTTTTTGTTCCAAATTAAATGGGCTATCCAAAAAAGGCAAAATTTTTGGTTTTGCACAGGGCCGTACTACTTTTTTTCTACAATTATTTACAGTAACTATTTGTACCTACGCCGCTGGTGATCGGAACGGGGTCAAATTATTCCACAAAATGGCAACCGTCCAGTGTATAATGTGTACCAAATTTGGTTGGAATTCCTAAATGGGATCGAAAGAAATTAAAAAAATATGTTATTTTTGGAAAATTTTCAACACGATGTATATGGAGAACCAAGCTTTTTTGGGCTAATGTTTATTAAGCATACGTGCTTATTTTAGCGAGTTCTACCTTGTGTTTTCGGCTCTGCCTTTAGATGTGACTCACCCTGTATATGCGGCCGGTGTGCGGTGCAAGACGAGCCGCATGGCGTGCACTCAACTCCAGTTCAAACATTTTCTATTGTTTCAAATGATGCCGTGTTAATTGACGGCAAGACGCCGCGGCGGCCGGCTCATTATCTTATGGGCCTCGTCACCTGTGAGACGATGCTATTGCATGCACAAAATATATACAGTGTGTCCCACTTGCGGACTGACCACCCCTGTAAAATTTTTATAATGCCAGACTCTTATTCAGCATTGTTCGAAACCCAAACAAACCAATTTGCATTGCCGTAGCTCTACAGGGAGTTTCAAAATTTTTATTGCCACACTTAAGGGCTGACCACCCCCGTAAAATTTTTATTTATAGCTCGATTTTCATAAACTTTTTTTTGTTGGATAGAGCTTCAAAAATGGCATCAAACACATAATTCAGGTGCCTCGTGCGTTAAAGTCATGGCCCACTGAGACGGTGTTTTAGTGCTGAAATTTCGAGAAGTACTATTAGGGATATTTGTAGAGGAAAATTAATGCCAGACTCTTATTCAGCATTGTTCGAAACCCAAACAAACCAATTTGCATTGCCGTAGCTCTACAGGGAGTTTCAAAATTTTTATTGCCACACTTAAGGGCTGACCACCCCCGTAAAATTTTTATTTATAGCTCGATTTTCATAAACTTTTTTTTGTTGGATAGAGCTTCAAAAATGGCATCAAACACATAATTCAGGTGCCTCGTGCGTTAAAGTCATGGCCCACTGAGACGGTGTTTTAGTGCTGAAATTTCGAGAAGTACTATTAGGGATGTTTGTAGAGGAAAATTAATGCCAGACTCTTATTCAGCATTGTTCGAAACCCAAACAAACCAATTTGCATTGCCGTAGCTCTACAGGGAGTTTCAAAATTTTTATTGCCACACTTAAGGGCTGACCACCCCCGTAAAATTTTTATTTATAGCTCGATTTTCATAAACTTTTTGTTGTTGGATAGAGCTTCAAAAATGGCATCAAACACATAATTCAGGTGCCTCGTGCGTTAAAGTCATGGCCCACTGAGACGGTGTTTTAGTGCTGAAATTTCGAGAAGTACTATTAGGGATGTTTGTAGAGGAAAATTAATGCCAGACTCTTATTCAGCATTGTTCGAAACCCAAACAAACCAATTTGCATTGCCGTAGCTCTACAGGGAGTTTCAAAATTTTTATTGCCACACTTAAGGGCTGACCACCCCCGTAAAATTTTTATTTATAGCTCGATTTTCATAAACTTTTTTTGTTGGATAGAGCTTCAAAAATTGCATCAAACACATAATTCAGGTGCCTCGTGCGTTAAAGTCATGGCCCACTGAGACGGTGTTTTAGTGCTGAAATTTCGAGAAGTACTATTAGGGATGTTTGTAGAGGAAAATTAATGCCAGACTCTTATTCAGCATTGTTCGAAACCCAAACAAACCAATTTGCATTGCCGTAGCTCTACAGGGAGTTTCAAAATTTTTATTGCCACACTTAAGGGCTGACCACCCCCGTAAAATTTTTATTTATAGCTCGATTTTCATAAACTTTTTTTTGTTGGATAGAGCTTCAAAAATTGCATCAAACACATAATTCAGGTGCCTCGTGCGATAAAGTCATGGCCCACTGAGACGGTGTTTTAGTGCTGAAATTTCGAGAAGTACTATTAGGGATATTTGTAGAGGAAAATTAATGCCAGACTCTTATTCAGCATTGTTCGAAACCCAAACAAACCAATTTGCATTGCCGTAGCTCTACAGGGAGTTTCAAAATTTTTATTGCCACACTTAAGGGCTGACCACCCCCGTAAAATTTTTATTTATAGCTCGATTTTCATAAACTTTTTTTTGTTGGATAGAGCTTCAAAAATTGCATCAAACACATAATTCAGGTGCCTCGTGCGATAAAGTCATGGCCCACTGAGACGGTGTTTTAGTGCTGAAATTTCGAGAAGTACTATTAGGGATATTTGTAGAGGAAAATTAATGCCAGACTCTTATTCAGCATTGTTCGAAACCCAAACAAACCAATTTGCATTGCCGTAGCTCTACAGGGAGTTTCAAAATTTTTATTGCCACACTTAAGGGCTGACCACCCCCGTAAAATTTTTATTTATAGCTCGATTTTCATAAACTTTTTTTTGTTGGATAGAGCTTCAAAAATGGCATCAAACACATAATTCAGGTGCCTCGTGCGTTAAAGTCATGGCCCACTGAGACGGTGTTTTAGTGCTGAAATTTCGAGAAGTACTATTAGGGATGTTTGTAGAGGAAAATTAATGCCAGACTCTTATTCAGCATTGTTCGAAACCCAAACAAACCAATTTGCATTGCCGTAGCTCTACAGGGAGTTTCAAAATTTTTATTGCCACACTTAAGGGCTGACCACCCCCGTAAAATTTTTATTTATAGCTCGATTTTCATAAACTTTTTTTTGTTGGATAGAGCTTCAAAAATGGCATCAAACACATAATTCAGGTGCCTCGTGCGTTAAAGTCATGGCCCACTGAGACGGTGTTTTAGTGCTGAAATTTCGAGAAGTACTATTAGGGATATTTGTAGAGGAAAATTAATGCCAGACTCTTATTCAGCATTGTTCGAAACCCAAACAAACCAATTTGCATTGCCGTAGCTCTACAGGGAGTTTCAAAATTTTTATTGCCACACTTAAGGGCTGACCACCCCCGTAAAATTTTTATTTATAGCTCGATTTTCATAAACTTTTTTTTGTTGGATAGAGCTTCAAAAATTGCATCAAACACATAATTCAGGTGCCTCGTGCGTTAAAGTCATGGCCCACTGAGACGGTGTTTTAGTGCTGAAATTTCGAGAAGTACTATTAGGGATTTTTTTAGAGGAAAATTAATGCCGGATTCTTATTCAGCGTTGTTCGAAACCCAAACGTACCAATTTGCATTACCATAGCTCTACAGGGAGTTTCAAAATTTTTATTGCCACACTTAAGGGGTGACCACCCCCGTAAAATTTTTATTTATAGCTCGATTTTCATAAACTTTTTTTTGTTGGATAGAGCTTCAAAAATGGCATCAAACACATAATTCAGGTGCCTCGTGCGTTAAAGTCATGGCCCACTGAGACGGTGTTTTAGTGCTGAAATTTCGAGAAGTACTATTAGGGATATTTGTAGAGGAAAATTAATGCCAGACTCTTATTCAGCATTGTTCGAAACCCAAACAAACCAATTTGCATTGCCGTAGCTCTACAGGGAGTTTCAAAATTTTTATTGCCACACTTAAGGGCTGACCACCCCCGTAAAATTTTTATTTATAGCTCGATTTTCATAAACTTTTTTTTGTTGGATAGAGCTTCAAAAATGGCATCAAACACATAATTCAGGTGCCTCGTGCGTTAAAGTCATGGCCCACTGAGACGGTGTTTTAGTGCTGAAATTTCGAGAAGTACTATTAGGGATATTTGTAGAGGAAAATTAATGCCAGACTCTTATTCAGCATTGTTCGAAACCCAAACAAACCAATTTGCATTGCCGTAGCTCTACAGGGAGTTTCAAAATTTTTATTGCCACACTTAAGGGGTGACCACCCCCGTAAAATTTTTATTTATAGCTCGATTTTCATAAACTTTTTTTTGTTGGATAGAGCTTCAAAAATGGCATCAAACACATAATTCAGGTGCCTCATGCGTTAAAGTCATGGCCCACTGAGACGGTGTTTTAGTGCTGAAATTTCGAGAAGTACTATTAGGGATATTTGTAGAGGAAAATTAATGCCAGACTCTTATTCAGCATTGTTCGAAACCCAAACAAACCAATTTGCATTGCCGTAGCTCTACAGGGAGTTTCAAAATTTTTATTGCCACACTTAAGGGGTGACCACCCCCGTAAAATTTTTATTTATAGCTCGATTTTCATAAACTTTTTTTTGTTGGATAGAGCTTCAAAAATGGCATCAAACACATAATTCAGGTGCCTCGTGCGTTAAAGTCATGGCCCACTGAGACGGTGTTTTAGTGCTGAAATTTCGAGAAGTACTATTAGGGATATTTGTAGAGGAAAATTAATGCCAGACTCTTATTCAGCATTGTTCGAAACCCAAACAAACCAATTTGCATTGCCGTAGCTCTACAGGGAGTTTCAAAATTTTTATTGCCACACTTAAGGGGTGACCACCCCCGTAAAATTTTTATTTATAGCTCGATTTTCATAAACTTTTTTTTGTTGGATAGAGCTTCAAAAATGGCATCAAACACATAATTCAGGTGCCTCGTGCGTTAAAGTCATGGCCCACTGAGACGGTGTTTTAGTGCTGAAATTTCGAGAAGTACTATTAGGGATATTTGTAGAGGAAAATTAATGCCAGACTCTTATTCAGCATTGTTCGAAACCCAAACAAACCAATTTGCATTGCCGTAGCTCTACAGGGAGTTTCAAAATTTTTATTGCCACACTTAAGGGCTGACCACCCCCGTAAAATTTTTATTTATAGCTCGATTTTCATAAACTTTTTTTTGTTGGATAGAGCTTCAAAAATGGCATCAAACACATAATTCAGGTGCCTCGTGCGTTAAAGTCATGGCCCACTGAGACGGTGTTTTAGTGCTGAAATTTCGAGAAGTACTATTAGGGATATTTGTAGAGGAAAATTAATGCCAGACTCTTATTCAGCATTGTTCGAAACCCAAACAAACCAATTTGCATTGCCGTAGCTCTACAGGGAGTTTCAAAATTTTTATTGCCACACTTAAGGGGTGACCACCCCCGTAAAATTTTTATTTATAGCTCGATTTTCATAAACTTTTTTTTGTTGGATAGAGCTTCAAAAATGGCATCAAACACATAATTCAGGTGCCTCGTGCGTTAAAGTCATGGCCCACTGAGACGGTGTTTTAGTGCTGAAATTTCGAGAAGTACTATTAGGGATATTTGTAGAGGAAAATTAATGCTAGACTCTTATTCAGCATTGTTCGAAACCCAAACAAACCAATTTGCATTGCCGTAGCTCTACAGGGAGTTTCAAAATTTTTATTGCCACACTTAAGGGCTGACCACCCCCGTAAAATTTTTATTTATAGCTCGATTTTCATAAACTTTTTTTTGTTGGATAGAGCTTCAAAAATGGCATCAAACACATAATTCAGGTGCCTCGTGCGATAAAGTCATGGCCCACTGAGACGGTGTTTTAGTGCTGAAATTTCGAGAAGTACTATTAGGGATATTTGTAGAGGAAAATTAATGCCAGACTCTTATTCAGCATTGTTCGAAACCCAAACAAACCAATTTGCATTGCCGTAGCTCTACAGGGACTTTCAAAATTTTTATTGCCACACTTAAGGGCTGACCACCCCCGTAAAATTTTTATTTATAGCTCGATTTTCATAAACTTTTTTTTGTTGGATAGAGCTTAAAAAATTGCATCAAACACATAATTCAGGTGCCTCGTGCGTTAAAGTCATGGCCCACTGAGACGGTGTTTTAGTGCTGAAATTTCGAGAAGTACTATTAGGGATATTTGTAGAGGAAAATTAATGCCAGACTCTTATTCAGCATTGTTCGAAACCCAAACAAACCAATTTGCATTGCCGTAGCTCTACAGGGAGTTTCAAAATTTTTATTGCCACACTTAAGGGCTGACCACCCCCGTAAAATTTTTATTTATAGCTCGATTTTCATAAACTTTTTTTTGTTGGATAGAGCTTCAAAAATTGCATCAAACACATAATTCAGGTGCCTCGTGCGTTAAAGTCATGGCCCACTGAGACGGTGTTTTAGTGCTGAAATTTCGAGAAGTACTATTAGGGATATTTGTAGAGGAAAATTAATGCCAGACTCTTATTCAGCATTGTTCGAAACCCAAACAAACCAATTTGCATTGCCGTAGCTCTACAGGGAGTTTCAAAATTTTTATTGCCACACTTAAGGGCTGACCACCCCCGTAAAATTTTTATTTATAGCTCGATTTTCATAAACTTTTTTTTGTTGGATAGAGCTTCAAAAATTGCATCAAACACATAATTCAGGTGCCTCGTGCGTTAAAGTCATGGCCCACTGAGACGGTGTTTTAGTGCTGAAATTTCGAGAAGTACTATTAGGGATATTTGTAGAGGAAAATTAATGCCAGACTCTTATTCAGCATTGTTCGAAACCCAAACAAACCAATTTGCATTGCCGTAGCTCTACAGGGAGTTTCAAAATTTTTATTGCCACACTTAAGGGCTGACCACCCCCGTAAAATTTTTTATTTATAGCTCGATTTTCATAAACTTTTTTTTGTTGGATAGAGCTTCAAAAATTGCATCAAACACATAATTCAGGTGCCTCGTGCGTTAAAGTCATGGCCCACTGAGACGGTGTTTTAGTGCTGAAATTTCGAGAAGTACTATTAGGGATTTTTTTAGAGGAAAATTAATGCCGGATTCTTATTCAGCGTTGTTCGAAACCCAAACGTACCAATTTGCATTACCATAGCTCTACAGGGTGTTTCAAAATTTTTAGTGCCCCACTTAATTAGTGTACCCCTATAAAATTTTTATTTTTAGCTCGATTTCCATAAACTTTTTTTTGCTGGATAGAACTTCAAAAATGGCATTAAATGCATAATTCAGGTATCTTGTGCCTTAAATTCATGGCCTACTGAGACGGTGTTTTAGTGCTGAAACTTCGAAAAGTACTATTAGGGATTTTTTAGAGGAAAATTAATGCCGGTTTGTTGTTCAGCGTTGTTGGAAACCCAAACGTACCAATTTGCATTACCGTAGCTCTACAGGGTGTTCCAAAAAAAAAATAAAAGGAAAAGTAAGGCCGGATTCTTATATGCGGTGAAAGGTTTCAAAAAAACGTGTTAATTTTAATTATTTTCTTAATTTCTGGTAAGTTGGTCACTAAAATATTCGTGCGGAACTCATATTCTTTCAAAAATTTATTAGCGAACAAAATTTTTATTTAATTTAATATCATCATACATGAATAAACAACACAACATAACATAAACTCAAATTTCAGTCATTTCAATTAGTCCTCCATTTTCTAATGCAAATTGGTACGTTTGGGTTTCCAACAACGTTGAATAAAAATCTAGCATTAATTTTTCTCTAAAAAAGCCCCTAATAGTGCTTCTCCAAATTTCAGCACTAAAACTTCGTCTCAGTGGGCCATGAATGTAACGCACGAGGCACCTGAATTATGCATTTAATGCCATTATTGAAGCTCTATCCAACAAAAAAAAGGTTATGAAATCGAGCTAAAAATAAAAATTTTACAGGGGTACACTAATTAAGTGGGGCACTAAAAATTTTGAAACACACTGTAGAGCTATGGTAATGCAAATTGGTACATTTGGATTTCGAACAACGCTGAATAAGAATCTGGCATTAATTTTCCTCTAAAAAATCCCTAATAGTACTTCTCGAAATTTCAGCACTAAAACACCGTCTCAGTGGGCCATGACTTTAACGCACGAGGCACCTGAATTATGTGTTTGATGCCATTTTTGAAGCTCTATCCAACAAAAAAAAGTTTATGAAAATCGAGCTATAAATAAAAATTTTACAGGGGTGGTCAGTTCTTAAGTGGGACACACTGTAGGTTAAGAAATGCGGCGTCAATGCTTTTGCCTGGCAACACCGCTGACAGGAGGCAGAACGGTCAGCGCCACCTTACCGGGTTGGATGAACCTTGGTTGGAATTTCTGTAAGGAATTCTGCGGGGGGGGGGAGGGGCAAAGGGGGAGAAGCGGGAAATTTGAACTAGGATCTCCCACTGGAATATTGAATTACTTTTAATTATTGCTTTATTTCAAAAAAAGAGCGCATAATGTGATATATTCCGCCACATTATGTGTTCCTTTTCAGAAATAAAACAATTAAAAGGACTACAGGGATATATTAAAGTATTTTCGTTTTTTTTATATATATTTAAAACAAAAACCAAAGAAACATATCAGGCAGGTATAATAATAATAATTCTCGCCCTCACAATACTCCAATCTAGGAGTATTGTGGGGGGGAGAGGTGGCAATTACTATTATTTAGGATTATTTTTGTCACCACCACCAATAAAACCATATACAAAAACTTAATGAATAGAAACAAAATAAAAATTAACTCCTATTTAGAAAATACATATCACAGGTCCTTGGTCCTCTTTCAGTCCGGATAAATCACAGATAAACAGTCTTGGTCATTGTTAATATTCCCAGTCTACCGAACTTGGTTCGGCAATCCGGAAACATGTAATAAAGATAAAATCGATTAGTGAGTTCCTTATCAGCAGATCGCAATAGCTACAAGTAAGGGAAGCAAATATGTTAGATAGGAAATAATAAAGACAGTTAGGAATTTTTAAACTTCTTGAGTTTTTTAGTATGTCCCTCACTAATTCGCTTCGTACCTTTTTTCTCCCTGATATACTTAAAAATAGTTAACCTCACACATTATTTATTAATGAATAAAGCAATTTGACCTATTGTGGATGATGTTGAAGTAACTCCGGCCATGTCTGAGATTCTTCGGGGACACGCCACCTGCTGCGTCTTCTATTCTCAAATTAAGTTGCCTCCATTCTCCGTTTCAACAGTTTCCATTGTATCTAAAATAATAAAAAGGTGTTATTTTTTACTATCGGTACCACCTATCTTTAAATCAAACAGAAAACTACTACTGGAGTTAAACAATAAAAAACACATTAAAACACACTAAACACAGAAAATAATAACTGCTGGAAAACAACGACTACTAAGTAGACGGGGCTTTCAGTATGAGTCATTTTAGCAGTCGAACGAAACTGGTTCGACTATGCTTTTACTGACTATTGATATTAATCTAGTGGTAATAACATAGACAAGAAGAAACAACAGGAATAAAGGGAATAAATATAACTTGTAACAGTGTCCCTAAAAATAGCCCCCTAACCATACTTTTCACACTGCCTATTCATATTTGGAATATTTCTCGAATAACACATTGATAATAACTCGGGAAGAATTGTTATGAGTTACGGCATTAATAAATAATAACATATTTGACTTACCTTGTTCGAGATTGTTGATATATTAACTTCAAAATTTGCAAATTCATCGATCGCCCAAGGCGTCTGATCCGGCGATTCTATTGGTCCAACCCTCCAACCCGTAATGTATAGGCAACCCGTTTAACATAGGGTCGCGTTCAGAGCGAATATAGCTCACTTTTTGCTACCTTCGATCATACACTTCGGCCTTCACAACCCGACGTAATGGCCGACCTGTGTTGCCAATGCGCCGGACCCAGTTGCATACCCCTGATTGCATGGGTGAATAGGGAAGTTGACGGTTTTTCAAATTTAGTGCCAGTGGGTTCTTTTTACCTTCAACAATATCGTAGTACATGTAATTTGCTATTTTGCAGCTTTGCTAGAGAGAAAACCCACTTTCTGTTTTCCCGCCAATTTGAGCGATGTTTAAAAATAAAAAATACATAGAAATGGCTTCCACTACGCGATGTTTTGTTTCTGTAGGATTTTTGTTTATTTGCAATAGGCCAAAGGCGAGGTTGCCATGATTACAAAATGCCAACGATGCAAACAATACGAGTGCTAGTTAAAATAAGGTTAATATTATGTTGAATAATACATTTTTATGGAAAACAAAGTGTCATTTCTATGTTTTTTATTTTTCTAAGAGCCAATTGACCGAAACACGTATTTCTTTGTGTTTTGTGTGATATTCTATTTACACTACGAAATCAATAATGAACATTAGCCGCTTTTGACTGCGCAATTGCTTTTCTAGTATAATTAGGATATCTATATGGTATTTTGTTTGTAATAATAGAGATGGCTCTGCAGCAACTGATACTGGTAGAACACAAGGTCTCTAGAGTAGAACATACATACAGAACAAAAAGATCTACAAATCTAATTGGTTAGAGTTAGATTATCTTTGGTTTTATAGACAAACTCCCTCAAATAGACTTATAACAAAGGAGGAAATACCAACTTTGGATTAATTTTTCTCTACCAAAAAATAAAGACGTTAACCCCTAGTCAAGCTACGAATATTTACCTGATTGAATAACAGTAATTATGAGGAGTTTCTTTAAAAGCATCACCAAATTATAACCACTTCACTAACTCAAACGGGGCACTTTATAAAAAAATCACTGCTCTTTCATAAAAACAAAGAAAAACATACCTAATTTGAAGGATAGATAGCTTTAGAAATCTATAAATCCCTTATCTGTTTGTGAATTGTCTTGACGGCAATAATTATTGTGTCAAGGCCTACTATAAAGACAGGCCCTGGCGCACAAAAATCACGTGACCATCTTAGTCAGACGTTACATGTCATTTGTCACATAACTGAAAGCGGCAGCTTGGGTTTTGAGAAGTTTTCAATGTTTAAAGTGTTTTTAAACGTCTTAGTTTATATTTTAGAACAAGTTTGTGTCTAGTGCGCGTGTGTCCTGGCGGAGGGGAACCGCCCGGGTGTTATTATGGCCTCTGGGTGGGAGCCGTGCCGTCCAGGCCAGGAGTATTGGTGCCGCTCGCACCGACGCGACGCGACGCGTGAGCGCTGTAAGGGGAATTCTCCCCCGAACCACAGAATAGGGAACCCGGAATGGACTATTATGGGCATGGGACAGTATTAGTATTGGACAGTGGAGCCTGAGACACAGAGGGGTGAACTGCTTACGGGAGATCCGCGAGTTCAGACGGTCCGGGTGGCTGGAAGCCGTTCCCGTTGACCACGTTCGGGTTGTGTATTTATTGTATTCACCATTCACCTTGTGCGAAATAAATCAGTGTTGTAACATACTCGAGGATTTTCGTTGTCGACCTACGCCCTGATAATAATATGGTCGTTCACGCTGCCGATCAACTGAGACCTCGTCAATATTTACAGTACTGAGGTTAGTTTTCATTTTTATTTCTCGTAAAAAATAACCTAAATACCAAATATTGGGTCTGTTTATACATATTACAAAAGCCAGGAAGACAAATGTGTTGTGGGAGGAAAATACCTATAGAGAATATCACCTAAGCTAAAGGAACAATTTTTGAGAATGTGCCAAAATATTGTGAGTGCAGTGCCGTTTAACTCTCAGCCTAAAACAGCTGAGGCAGGTTGAAAATTTGAAAAAACAATTAGAGAAAGCTTGGATGCACAAAACCAATAATGTAATAGATGAAAGAAAACTTGCCAAATTGTTACGAAATTTATTTTTTCTACTTATCTCCAAAAATGCCTTTCATTATATACGACTAAGTTGGTCACGTGACTACGCGATTACGCGTTAGCGCCGTGGCCTGTCTTTATCGTTGGCCTCGAGTTTTCCCCTATGTAAACGTACTCTGCGATCTCTTCTTCTTCCAAGCTGGCTGTATCGGTTATGCCTTAAACCACTGTGAAGCAAGTCACAGAACGATACCCAGATTGGAATTTCCACTGTTGTCAGGCTGTAAGTTTTCGAGCAGATTGAACTATGATACCTATTTCGTTATATTTTACTTTTTAATAATATGTATAATCGATTTTTCATAATATAATTTTATATTTAGAATACCTAGTTACTTTTGTGACATAAAAGTAAAATGACTTAGGACTGGTAAAACTAAAACAAGCATAAATCATCTTTCTAATGTCATACCCCGATTAAACCTGACAACTGATGAAATAAAGGCTTGACGTTCGACAGTCCACACCACTGAGGACACAACAGTAACATAATATTTTACTATTTCGACGTCGAAGAATACTGAGAATCACCAACAGGAGTTGTATTTGTGTGTATTTCTTCACAATGACGAAAAAGTGCTTTGTTAGCTATTGCACAAATAAACCTAAGCTGCAAACCCAATAAATTAATTATTACATTAGGATAATTTAATCTGGGATTTCCTACCCACCTTACCCGACAGTAAATAGAAAAATTAATCCTTTATACTCCTGCCTTCCTCTTCTTTATTATCGTTTACGACAAAAGCTATCATCAAAAACTAAACTGTCCAAAGTTTGGACACATTCTTTGGTTTGGATTTGCTATTTGCTGGTTATGTTGTCCGCTGTCAGCTGAAGGATATTTCACAATGTCCAATTATTTTTATTTCTTCTTCTTCTGAGCTAACGTTCGGCAATTTTCGGGAACTGTTGTGACGTAGAAACCCCCGTGGGCAAACCGAACGAAGATTTAAAAAATCTTCACTTTATTTTCAAATTATTAATTAATGCAACACTTTTGGGGAAAGTTATATGTGCTGGTAGTGTAATTTGGTGATACTTCATCCGCTGATTAGCATTTTATCTCGAAATTCGATTAGGGAAAACTTCCGTATTTGTTGGCCTTGAAAACGGAGAGGAAAGTTCTGCCCTAATAAGAACCATAGAACCACAGCCGACTCTAGGAGAAGCCCTGAAGTAGAGAAAACTGGCAACAAGGGATGCGGGTCCACGTCGCGTGGCCTGACACTGCCTGTCAATTGATTTTACAAGAAATTTACCAGAATTAATTCGTATAGTGCGGGTAATGATGTCGTCGCCAGATTACTATGACGAGGCAGTGTGTCTCTGGGTGGAAACAGACAGCCCGAAGTGCTGGCGACAGCTTTTTTATAAATTTGTTTTGTTTGTGCAAAAGTGAAACATTTCTATAAAAGTTCGAAGTGAAGAATCGTTCCTTTACGATTTCAAGCCTCAAGATGCCTAGAACCGTAGAGGGAAGCTAGAACTTAGTTATATACCTGGCCTCAACTTGAACATTTTGGGCTTTCCAAAGTACGAAAATTTAAGAATAAAATGATTAAGGGCCAATTGCATAGACAAACTAAAGTACCCTTTAAAATTAAAGGAGCTTTCTAACAATCTAACCATTGTTTAGTATTGTTGCAAAAGTTTCTTTACCTAATGTTAAAGTTAAAAGACAATTTAGTTGAATGTATTATGAAATTGACCCACGGGCGTAGCCAAGGGGGGGGTTTCGGGGGTTCAAACCCCCCCCCCCCGAAATAAGCAAAATATTACCTAATATTATACCGAAAAAATACGAGGAGTGAAGAGTTAAATTATTATTACGTTTGAATATATGTAGTAATAGTAGCGCCTAGCGCCATCTTTTGACGAGAGGCAGACGCAGTTGCAGCCGAACTATTTTGTATTGTAGGGACACTTTGCGTTGTTTCTCGATTATTCGCCACGCCCCTAGGTCGAAATGAGCGGAACTTTGTGGAAGTTCGTGGAAGTTTCTGGACGGCTACTGGGCTGCTATATAAGCGGCGCCGCGGCGCGTGACCGCGCTTACGGCAGTATTGTTCCATGCAAACTCGAAGCGAATAAAAGTGAAAAGTGGTGAACGAATAGTGAAGAGAATTAAGTGTACCGTGTAAGTGAGTAATTTTAGTGCACTGTTATTCGATGACCTTGTTAAGGATAGATACGTGAATCATTATTACTGTCGAAAAATGGAGGGGAAGAAGGGAAGGGTGATAAACCTAAAGGTATGGAGTACTGGAAAGAGTGGTGTAGTCAAGGTCAAGGGGTTTCTAATAAAGAACCAAATTTGGATTTAGCTATCAAAGCTTCAGCTACCTTGCATGCTGATAAGAAGACTGCCTACCCCGAAATCTAGTTTGGAATGCCTAGATATGTGCGATAAAAACCTTTATCCTAATATTTACACATTACTACAAATCTTGGCTACCATTCCTGTATCCACTGCTACCCCAAAAAGGTCTTTCTCGAGCCTAAGGAGACTGAAAAACTATTTACGAAACACTACAAGTGAAAACAGACTTAATGGTTTGGCTCTAATGAACATTCACTATGGAACAGAAATTCATGCAGATGAAGTAGTGGATATATTTAAAAGAAAAAGCCGAAGATTTCTTCTTTAATGGTTTTAGATTTAGCGCATAGGAACGAAATTAATTTATCCATTTAATTTAAAGTTAAGAACTTTATAAATATGTCGTAGTTTTTCGGATGAATATATAGATATTAAATTTCATGTAAGTATATTTTTGTTATTTTATTTACTTCTCAAACTAAACCCCCCCCCCAAAACTAAATCCTGGCTACGCCCGTGAATTGACCCTAAACTGCCATTTCAATCAAAAGAGATTCACAACACGCTGTTCTCTGTTCGCTTGTTGTTTGTATTTTTTATTAAAATTTAACCATAAGGTAAGATAGGCAATCATCATTTGCCTGATGGCGCACTTTGCGAAAAATTCTCACATAAATTCGACTTACAACAAAATGTAGTCGCATCTTTGTGCCCAAATTTACCATATTATTTGTCGAAAATGTACCTATCCACACCAGTAATCGTACTTATTATAAATACTACTTATGCTTCTGTGTATATTTTGTTACTGCTTTTATTGTCTGTTAAACAAACGTACCTGCATACTTAGGTACCCAATTATTGAAACAAAGTTCACAAATGTATCTGATTATAATTAAAAAGAGGGTTGAACGTTTATTAGAAAAGATAAACTAAGCCATCGTGCAGACTGCTCTATACTGCATAGACCCGTTGAACCGTCCCGCTGCGGCGTTGCCACATGTTTGCACAGGGCTTGCAAGCTTGAGAAGGTTGTGATAGAACCTATAGCTATCTATAGCGCCCAAAAGAGACTTCCGACCGGGTGAATAATTTGGCGGTCATTTTTAACCCTAAATGAGGCGGGAAATTTGAAATAATGTATACGGGTGGGTTCCATAAATAATGTAATGTCTTGGTTGTGGTTTTGTGCAAAATGGAAATTATTTTAGATAAAAGTACAGCATAGGTCCAAGATTTTTGTTGGTTCTTAATTTTAAATTAATGCATTCGGAAAACGAAGCAGTTAACTAGGTTGAGAAACTTAATCAAAATAATATATTTTAATCATCATAAACAGAACTAATATAATTATTATTGTACATTATACAATAGCTACATTATAAACAATTACTTATAAAAACATGAAAATATTTTTAATTACCTAACATTTTCATAGAATATTACTACTTGGGATAATTATTTCTTTGAATACTTTTAATAATAATAACCTATTTTCAAGGAACATATCTAAATATACCTATTTCTAAATTTTTAGGCAGCTAGTTTGATTGCTTAGAACTTTTTCTTTTTGTTTGTTTTTAAAAATACAAGCAAAAGGCAACTTGGCAACTTACACTTCTACCTTCTACCACTTTAATCTTTGCTTCAAAAATGCAAGTGAAGTGATTTCTAATTACGCCTCTTCTTTGATAAGCTTCAATAATTTTCTATGTAGCCTCTATTCTGGTTTTAATTTACTTACCTAAATCTGTCCAATTTCAATAATTTTACCATTGAAGACTACTGGTCTACGTAAATTTCAGTTAATTTTTAATCTAAAAAATAATATTATCAGGGGTAATATAACAAGTGGTGTGCCTATTATCGATAATACCTTTCGTTAATTTTACGAATTATAATCCCAAAGCTGAAAATACCTAGACTGCGCATCCGGAGTATTATTTTCTTAGCATTGGGATTATAAAGAGTTGTAAATTAAGGAAAGGTATTATCTATTATTAGGCATACCACGAGTTGTATTTAAAAAGATAATTTAACAACTGCAAATAGTTAGTTTGACAGCTAGCTATCATTTAGATTGAACTTTCGGTTCTAAATATGTTTTTTGTGCTAATAGATATTTAAAGATCAATGTGTTAACTGAAAACATATATTCTAGTCCTATATTAAATTTGGTAATGTGAAGAAGTTATCGGGTTATCAGTTTTAGCTGCCACAATATTGGTTTAGCGTAATTATAGGACGTAACTAAGAGAGTAGGATTTCAGCGATTATTTCCCGCATACTGCTTGCATCCAATAAGGTAGCTCCTTCCATAAAAGTCCAACCAAATGATATGCCTCTGCTAGCGATAATTATGCACTAGTGCAATTACCGGTAATTGCACTTGTGCAAATTATCACTTCGTTGCTTAGCAACCGCGAATCTGTTGGATACAAACACGTACATACCTACTTCTTAAAGTTTGTGTGTTTCACACTGTTCTAAATTATGCAGCTTATATTATTAAGCATTGCATCAATGAATTTATATAACTTTTACGTTGCTAAATGTTTGTTATTCGACCTCCGTCTCCGTTTAAATTTATGACACATTCAGAAAATAAACCAACGCTGACACGGTGTAGGTATAATCGCATTTGCCTTGGATACCCAAGCATCATGTTTGTTTACTCGAACGCTACAGTCGAAGCTGTCAATAAACTCGTTCAAAATGAGTCGTTTTGAAAATTAATACAGAAATTATTAAATGGTATTCGTGAAATAATCTCGACAAATACCACTCGTGCCGGAAATTTTTCTAGATAATTTTATTCTCAAGCCCTATTTTGCCCATTAGCAAAACCACTCGTACAAATTGGGCTTTTATTTTCTGATAAAATCCCGTGGTCTTTCTAGGCAAAATAGCGCTTTCGAAAAAATTATCGATAACATTTCCGGCACTAGTAATATTACATACGATCATACCACTAGTGGTATTTTCGCTGAAATCATTACATCGCAGATGTTACTTTATTGGTTTAGTTTCCATTTATTCTATAAAGCCTCTTCATTGCGGTTTTTTATAATACTAACTTTGCGGAACATTTTACATATTGGAATCATTTTAAATAACAATAATTCTCAGAGTTACGTACTTTTTGCTCAAATGCGCACTGAACCACATTCCTACCTATTGAAATCTAATGATGACAATAATTGATTGCAACCACTCAACAACTCTTGTAATAAAAGAACCCTATAATATTAGACCACAATAAATTTAATCTCGCTTTGGTCGCAGAAAATTCTACAGTTAGGTTAGGTGGTAATAACTCTTCTTCGTCCACAAAACAGCAAATTGTGACAATAGATAGGTGAATTATTCAACGCCAACATAAATATTACTCGTCTCGTCGTTATAATATAGCTCAAGATCCTGCCTGAACTTTGGTAGTTAATTATGAAACTTGAAAGAAGACTGGCGGGTCCGGTGGGTGGGGCATCCTCGAAATAGGTAGATACGGCCGTCTTTTGTTATCCATAGCCTTCTTAGGTAGAGAGGTTTCGTGCTTTTTAGGAAAACTCGTTAAAACTTTATTAAAATAACGTGTAAGGCTTTAATGAGGTATGCTGTCCACGGGAGATTGAAGATGGTATCACGCGTTAATTACTTGGATGAAAAAATAAAAATATTCCATAAATATTCCCTGAAAAGGTATCTAATCATATACAGGGTGATTCAAACTCGGCGTCCCAGGCCCAGGTAAAAGTATTTGTTTTAGGATTATACCTTATAGTACTATGATTTGTGCCAATCCATATATTTGTAAAATTATGATTTAAAAACTCCTCTACTCTTTTTGCACAAAGTGAGGATACATATTTTCCAACAAATCTGGTAAATCTTCTATTAAAAATTTAAATATACCTATTTCCCTCATTTTTTATTTTTTCATTTTTTATTCTTCACCAAACATTAACACCACTCTATAGGATAAACTTTATGCGGATTTTCATTGCCTCAGCGATGGTTATTTTTTCTATTTGGGATGCCATTACTTAAGAACCTACTTTCGTCAGTCCATAAAATATGTTTGAAAATCCTATTATCATCTTGCTCTAGAATAATAGCCATCTGCCTAATGAAATTTAATCTTTTTTCTACATTAATGGACTGCAATTGCTGTAAGTAATGTAGCTTGAAGTCGTGATATTTATTTTCCTTTAAAATTCCTTGGATTAAGAAATCCCCAGCTTGCAGCTTGCTTTCAAAATAATTTAAGACGATTGCCACATTTTCATCATTTCTCGCCCTCCTTATTATTGTTTTGCCTTTTCTAGCCTTAAATGCATTTACATTCATTACCTATTCATTCTGGACATTTAAAATTATGTTTTCAGAAAAAGTGCGAAACTAAAGTCTAATTAAAACAATGTCTTCTTTTGACAGTTTCCCGATATCTTACATCCATTTAATATTTTATAAGATTAAATACTCGTGTCTTAAAAAAACGATAAAATATTTGGAACTTTGCACCGCTCGTGTCAAAATTTTTTTATGGTTGGTTGAAATTTTAGTTTTTAGTAATATCAGTGACTTATATTCCTTCTATAGTCACTGGTAATATGGAAAGTAAATAAAATTTGTATTATGGAACTGACATATGTGACGGTAAGTATTACACAAATAAATTAATTTTTACCAGTTAAGTAAACTTTGGATTTGTAAATAGTTATTTATGTACCAAAGCACTGAAGTTCAACTTTTTATGACTCATGTGGAATTTAGTTGTCGAGGCCTCTGGCCGAGGCAAATAAATCACTTGAGTCATAAAAAGAACTTCAGTGCCGAGGTACATATTATATTTTTTTTAAATCGAAAACAAACAAATGTTTTATTAGGCAAGAAAATAATAATAAGGGACCACCCGTCCACGAACCGACTACGCGCGACGTTGCTTGACTTTGGCGATCGCTCTACCTAGGTCAAGTATGACAAAACACGGCGCCTTCGAACAGAAAAACCAAACTGCTGCTTGTTGTGCAGCCTACACAACAAATCTATCGATATTCAAATTTACTAAAATATGTATAGTGAAGGATTGCGCTTATATAGGAAACAATTTCGCAATGTGTACGAAAAGTTAAATGGGCCTTTATCGGCCGGGTTTTGAATAATTGGTCACTTTTGACGGGCGATTTCTCCGCGTCTGACGTTTGATGTTTACATCTCGCCAAGGCCTACTTATTGAAAAAATCGTACAATAATGGGCTACTTCAGTGCCGATTTATGAGCTTTTAATGACGATTTTGGGACACTTCACTGCCGATTTCAAGAAAAATATTTTATTTGATAAAAATATCGAAAATCGCAACTTAATCATAGGCTTTTAAAATTTTGCACCGTATTTGTTCAAATTCGATTTAGAAATGTCACTTTCCAGCAGATATTTTTTTCGGCTTTTCGTTTGCCCATAATTGGCCTGGGACGCCGAGTTTGAATGATCCTGTACAGGGTGATTCAGTTTTATGTTCGGGCAGACTTCATTTTTAAACGAAATTTGGTTACCAACGGATTTAGTGAAAGTTTTTGTCTAAAAAGCCATCAAAATTATTAGCTTCAAATTTTCCATTACCTACCTACCTATAATAAAATTATATGTATTAGCTTACGCTCTACTAAAATAATATCAATCTACTGAAAGTGCCTAATTACAATTTAAGTGAATTGGGTCGTTGCGCAAATCCAATTTTCGATTTTATCGATGCCTGTTATAATAATTTTGAGTTGGTCAGAAATTGTCGATCACTATCTAAAACTATTAATTCTTTGTTTACGATATTTTTAATTGATTTTGAGACAATCGATGCTTCAGGGCATATATTATATTTTTTTATAATATAGTAGATGGAATGGTACGTGGAACAGCAAATTTTTTATATCTACATAGTGATCCCAAAAGTGTCTGTGAATTATATTGAAATTACTTATACAATGTGTCCTGGATAAGAATGAACAGCATGGGGATCTTGCAAACGGTGAGAGCTAGAACAACGGTTAAATTGGGAAAAATTTGCGCAATTTTGAGGTCAATAAAATGGTACAAACAGATTTCTAATACCTTTTTTCGTTTTTGAAAAAAGTAAAATTTTTCTTTTTCCATATAATTTTTTCTTAAGTTGTTATCACAGATAGGAAAAAATAAAATCACTTTCTTATGGAACTTTTTAACGGGCTCTATAATGGCGTTTTTAGATTTGTTTTGAAGGGATTCCATGGCACGCTTGACTCGCCAGATACCTTTAAATTTGCTATTTTGCTCAACTTTGACTCCCTGCAGAATGGAACTCCCTGTATATTTTTACTCAAATTTGGTTATATGGGGGTTTTGGGGTGTTCTGATTAACGCTGTTTGGTCATGTTTTAAATAAAAACATCGCTAAATGGTTTTCGTGAAAATTGGGGGTATAAAAAAATCGCAGCCGGCCCTGGATTTGCATTTTGAAAATGGCAGGAAGGTTAAAAAAGCGGTCCTTGAAGGCCTTTCAAACAAAAAAAAGTTTAGTCGATTATCTCCAAAAATGAAGATTTTACGGATTTGTACAGTTTTCAAGTTGGACACCCTGTAGGTATTTTTTAAATAATCGTAGGGTGTGGTTTAATTGACAAAATCTAGGGGCTTTCCATAATAGTTTCTTTCGGACTGTATTCCACATTGCCAATGTTTAGAACTACTTACCTGTTTACGAGTTCGCATAAACAATAATAACACGACCTTGTCAGACAGTAAATGATATCGGAAAAAGGGAATGGCCAGTCAGCTGTAATAAACAACAGTTGGTATGCAAATGAACAATGAAGGAAGCCTATAATTCATTTGCACGTCGCATATTGAACAATTTTCCAGACGATTAATTTCGGAGCGATACAGGGCGTTTCCCACGTATCTCATTTGATTACCCATGAAATTAAAGCACGTCCCATCACATTTTTTTATAATACGCATTATTTTTTAAGTTCTAATGTTTTTTTATAATAATCCTGTGTCTATAAGCCGTTATTTTTATTACAAATTTTATACTAGTAATTTGTGTATAGTAAGTAGTATAAAAAGAGTAAAATAAACTTCACCACACCACAACATCACCACACAAAAATCTAAACACAAAACCAAAATCAGTAAATAAAGCGCAATCCTTATTTCCGTGCACGGCACTGGTTATACTGGCCTAACTGGCCCACGTCGACGTCTGCTCCGTGGATCTCCGCAACGCCGACCAATCAAATCGCTACGCTCGCTTTCTTATTGGCTGCCTCCTTGACTAGGTCGACGTCGAACGCATAAAAACCTTTGAATTTTATACGGGTGAATTCTGCTGATAAGTCTGGTATTTTCATTACGCAAAATAATTGAAAGGTAGTCGTTGTTGCTTCTTCATTTCGTTCCAACTAGATGGCCAATATTTTTTATACAGTATGTACAAATTATTTATAAAGTTTATGGTGTATAATAATGTGGCACCCGCCCTGTTGTAAGTTGACAGTTTTCTAACATATTTACAGCACTAAACAATATTGCCAAATTGAAATATCAGTCTTAAAACTTCCCTCTAGGATACAATTTCATAAAAAAGGCAGGCCTTTCATATTTGTGGTATCAGCAGGTATATTTCAATTTTAATATTTATGAAATTTAATTTCTATTTTCTGTTCGTATATTGAAGCATCGATAATTAAGGCCTTTTAATTGCCAATTATGTTCGGACAAATATGTTTAGTCGTGTGTAATTTGCAAATTTTATTAAGAAGACTAACAACTTTTTGCGATGTAGGATGTAGGTGAATCGTGTTTTTAATTTCGCAGATTGACAAGATTTCTCTTCCATTCACTTGGACATGTTTTATTTAAATTCACGATTTTTAATAGTAGCTTCCTCTATTTGACAATAAAGTAATTAACCATTGTTTAAAAGTAGCTTATGAATCTATATTTTTTCCTCTTGATTTAAAAAAATTTTGCCCCCCCCCCATTTAAAAACACCTCAGACGTCAATGATTTCGAAATATGATACATTTGGCAACATGGTCGGCCTAAATTTTATATGTCTATGATCTCCAGTAATGACAGATTTATAACCTATTCTATGGATGTACCTCAGAAAAATAAAAAACGTAGAACTGGCTTTGTTTTGGCAAGTTTGTTCCCATAATAAAAAAAATAATGTTTACAGTTCCGGTGACAGATCTGGTGCTGAGGATTACAATGCAGTGGCGTACCTCTTATTTTTTTAAAATAGTTATAAAATAGGAAAAAACATATTTGCCTCTATATCTCTTCTTTTTATAAACATTGAAGTAAAGCCCCAGGTACAACTAGTATGCGTCAATTCTAAAATTCAAACTTATCAATGTTATTGACAGTTACTCGTTGGGGATTGTTCGGAAAACAATATAAAAAAATAAAAAATAAAAACTTTTTCAAAACAAGCTTTTATTTAAGCCATGAACTAAAACGGATAAAATAAGTTTAGAGTTGGGTGAAGATTTAAACCTTCAGTCAACGAGTTTAGGTTTTCGTTAAGATAATTCAATGCCACACTGCGGCAAGCTTTTTTAAATCAAAAAGCTCGTTGCGCCAAATGTTCATAAAAGTAGGTACCTACCAACACGGGCGTAGCCAAGGGGGGGGGTTTCGGGGGTTCAAACCCTCCCCCGAAATAAGCAAAATATTACCTAATATTATACCGAAAAAATACGAGGAGTGAAGAGTTAAATTATTATTACGTTTGAATATATTATGTAGTAATAGTAGCGCCTAGCGCCATCTTTTGACGAGAGGCAGACGCAGTTGCAGCCGAACTATTTTGTATTGTAGGGACACTTTGCGTTGTTTCTCGATTATTCGCCACGCCCCTAGGTCGAAATGAGCGGAACTTTGTGGAAGTTCGTGGAAGTTTCTGGACGGCTACTGGGCTGCTATATAAGCGGCGCCGCGGCGCGTGACCGCGCCTACGGCAGTATTGTTCCATGCGAACTCGAAGCGAATAAAAGTGAAAAGTGGTGAACGAATAGTGAAGAGAATTAAGTGTACCGTGTAAGCGAGTAATTTTAGTGCACTGTTATTCGATGGCCTTGTTAAGGATAGATACGTGAATCATTATTACTGTCGAAAAATGGAGGGGAAAAAAAGGAAGGGTGATAAACCTAAAGGTATGGACTACTGGAAAAAGTGGTGTAGTCAAGGTCAAGGGGTTTCTAATAAAGAAACAAATTTGGATTTAGCTATCAAAGCTTCAGCTACCTTGCATGCTGATAAGAAGACTGCCTACCCCGAAATCTAGTTTGGAATGCCTAGATGTGTGCGATAAAAACCTTTATCCTAATATTTACACATTACTACAAATCTTTGCTACCATTACTGTATCCACTGCTACCCCAGAAAGGTCTTTCTCGAGCCTAAGGAGACTGAAAAACTATTTACGAAACACTACAAGTGAAAACAGATTTCTTCTTTAATGGTTTTAGATTTAGCGCAGAGGAACGAAATTAATTTATCCATTTCATTTAAAGTTAAGAACTTTATAAATATGTCGTAGTTTTTCGGATGAATATATAGATATTAAATTTCATGTAAGTATATTTTTGTTGTTTTATTTACTTCTCAAACTAAACCCCCCCCAAAACTAAATCCTGGCTACGCCCGTGCCTACCAATCAATTTTATCGGACAGTGATTGGTTGATAGGCAAGTACATGCCAAAGAATATATTTTCTGTACAGTTTGCCACACAAGCTTTTTGATTTAAAAAAGCTTGTCGCAGTTTGGCATTGAATTATCTTAACGAAAACCTAAACTTATTTTATCCGTTTTAGTAAATGGCTTACTTAAATAAAAGCTTGTTTTTAAAAAGGTTTTTTTATTATTTATTTTATTTTGTGCTTTTTTAGTACCTATTTGATTCCCATGTCAGAAGGGTGGTAAAGAAATTTAGTCCGCCATCTTGCGGCATCGAGCATCCGCCCTATTGGATTTAGTATGACGTCAGTCACCTTATAGTTTTCTACTTTTCAAATCCTTTCATTTGATACCCATGTCAAGGATGTTGTAAAGAATTAGGCAATCCGCCGTCTTTCTGGAGGCCGCCATATTAGATTTATTATGACGTCATTCGCACCTTATTGTTTTCTACCCGTCGAGCCCTTTCGTTTTATACCGATGTTGAGAATTATTATCCCTCTGGTGGTAAAGGTATCTTTTACCGTGCCCCGAACTAGGTACGCCTATGTACTTACGCATGGTATTTAACCTCCTTTGGCGAGTTGCTTGATTTGCAAACAATACACTTATTTTGCCCATAACGTATAACTTAATTGTCTATATAAGCATTTTAAACCGACGAATACTTAAGAAACACTTAAAACAGCGAAAAATTGCTTCTAAAAGACACAGCACCAGTTACGTCAAACACAAGGTGAGGCACACTCTTGACCGATTTGCAGGTTTGTCAGATTGTGCGATTGGTATTGGTAATTGTAGGTATATTATTGTTTCCTTAGTTGTATCACAGATTAAAGTACTACACGTAGTATAGCCCTGCCTAATAAGTGTCTAGATAATTATAAATACTAGATTCACCTATTAGTCAGGCAGACCTTATCTCATCAATACATAAATATCGTATAGGTATTATCTACCATTATTTACTTCAAAGCAAACGTATTTGCAACTGACTGGGTATGTCCCTGATCCCTACATGCAACGGAAACCACTGTTGAAAAACTATTATTTGCAATTTGATCTTGAAGATTATTTTAATTTACCAAAGAAACAATAAGTTTTTCATTATGAATTATTGGCAACGCTGTTAAACTTTAACTAGTAAATAAATAATAGAGTATAAAAAGTGCTACCCCTTACAAACATTTCACTCTACAGATGCCATTTCTATGTTTTTTATTTTTCTGAGGGATGTACCGAATATAACGTAAACGTACCAGTGCCTAAACCTGACGCATGTTTTATTTAATTGGAAAATAAGCTAATGAGCAATGAAATGCTTTATGTTGGTAGAAGCATTGAGTAAAGGAATAATTTTATTCCATTACTCAATGGTAGAAGTCACAGTTATGAGTTATGTATGTTAATAAGTTAGTTATCTTGGTTTCTCTATTTTTACTAACTTGTCAGTTCATAGAGGTTATATTCATTGTGGTCTCTAGCGAAATTGTTTAATTCAGCGTTATAAAAAAGTGTGTAATTACGTGTTTTTAGTGTAGATTTTTCAACTGTCTTAATTTTTGTGGCTTACTTATACTTCTAAGCAAACAAGGTAAGGTAATAATTTAGTACTATTTCAAGTTTTTTAAGATTTTGGTTCGGTTGTCAGCAATTGGCTTATGTTATGTTTTTGCCAGGGACTCATTAAAATAAGGGGACCCAGCATTATACTTTCCAAAGTGAGGCCTATTCTTTCCTCATTCTAATAGTATCAGTGATGCCAAGTATGCCATTTTATTGGAGAATCTATGAATATAACAGGTACTTTGATTGTTACTAAAAATTAATAATTGTTTCCATGATTTCTAAAAGTTAGACTTGACAATGTTGTGTCTACAAGTACAGAATATGGCAACTGTTAAATGAAACAAATTTATTGTATAGTTGAAATTCTTTAGTTGTCACATCTGAGTATCTGGAAGTTGTGAATTATGATGGGAAATTTTTTGCCTCCTTTAGAATCTATGGCACTATCTATCACATAAAACCTGATGGCAGTTGGACACTGACATATAACATAACCTCGTACCAGCCCACTTATGTGGTCTCCTTGGAGTCTACAGAAAACAAACTTCCCCTCATGGCTTCACTTTTCCTATGTGATAGACTGTGAAATGCTGGGTCCCCTTATTTTAAAGAGTCCCTGGTTTATGCTAAGCCAATTCCTGACATAAGACAAGTGTCAGTCACTGGGAAAATCACAAGTCACGCATAGTCACGGTATAGATTTGTCACTCAACGATTCTGAGCCATGTCTTCTTCTTGTCGAAAGTGGTGACACGACCAATAACTACTATTACGATCTTTACAAGTTTATCATGTCAAATTAAATTCAATTAGGTATTCAAAATAAGTTCAAAGATGTATAATTAAGAAACGACTCTATAGAGAATTTATGCCGTACCTATGTCATTTTAGGGGAAGAGAAGAAACAGTATTTTTAGAAAAAAAAAGAAGAGAAAGATAGGGAGAAGAAAAGAGGGAGGGGAAGAGAAGAAAAGTAAATAGAAAACAGATAGAAAATATGAAATGAGAAAAAAACAGCTGGAGCTAAATAAAATGGGAATACATTTACGAGAATCAATATTATCATAGAAAAATAAAAGAAGTAGATAAATAAAGCGAACAATATGTTTAATAACAACTGCGACATATGAACAAATAACATTTCCAAAATTGGAAATCCAAAGTTTTCTACCCAAGAATACACTTTGTGTTTTCTTTTTTAAAAATTGCCGTGACAATTTTTATAGGGCGTCAGATTTTGGGTTTATCAAATTCAGGCTATTTCCAGTGATTTTAAGAATCATCAATAACCGCACCAAACTGATTTTTATAAATTAAAATTTGATAAATCAAACCTTAAAGCTGTCAGGTATTGGTAAGTCCGAAATATATAGGTACCTATTACTTATTCTCAAGTAATATTCGGACCACAGATCATTACGTAGCTCGAATTCCGATCATTTTCTATCTCGGCATATCAACTCTAGCACCTGCTTAGCAGACAAACAGTCTGCTGCAACATTCGCAATTATTATTGAACAACAAGGACATTATATGTATGCTGCAAGCCGGTACCTCGACGATATCGCTGAACCAGCAACAGTCTTTATCTCTCCTCATGTGCAATCAAAGTAAAATAATTTGATATACGCTCTGATGTCCGGAAGAGGGAAAAGTTTTTTATTCGTCGGTTTACGACAAAAAGTCACTCTTTATAAAAACTCCTGCTTGTTCCAAAACGCCCAAAACGGTTAAAATATTTTTGATTTTTTATACAGGGTGTTCAGTATTTCGAAAAATTTAGAACAATTTTGTTAGTCGCCAAGAGTAAATGTAAAAATCATTTGAAATGTAGATTATTTAATTATTTCAATCAGGGGGTCTTCACAATGCAAATTCACTCGACGGCTAAATACTTTATATTGTTGTACAAACTCGGGCATATGAAAAAGACAAAAGCAACAGTTACTGACCTGCTACCTTGATAAAATTATGGTATACTCACCGGGGGTTGTTAGCCCCTTTACTCCCGGTTAACCTCCATGCGTCCTTCATATCGGATATCTTTCTTAGCATTTTACTATCATATAATATCTTCGACGACTAGCTAGTGTCACCTAAAATAAGTAAAGGCTTCCCCGGATACTCAACTGCCGCTAAACAGTAAAGCATCCCAACGAATTAGACACGGGGTGCGGTACTGGCACCCCACATGTTTATTCGTGTCATCGAGCCCCAGGTGAGGCCTCTAATCTCACCAGTCAGCACTCGAGGAACAAGCTATCGTCCCCAAAATGGACAGAGGCTTTCGCACCCATTGTGCCGGCACCAAATGTGCGGTAACAGATCTGTACGGACTTACTCGTAAAAGCCAGGTGTATCAAAAGCACCACTATCATTCATATCAACATCACCTCGAGAAACAGGACTTTTCCCGATCTCAAAATCACAGAAAACCACACTTCAATCAACAACAACTTGACAGCGGGTACCCAAAGTGTTAATGCATGCGACGGCCGATTATTACTGAGCAGGTCAATTTTAGGATTGCTCTCTCACAGTATGAATCCAGTAGCGCGCTTGTACTTTTGCGCACACTATTGTTTTGGAAGTATTTATTGTTTAGATGATATTTAATTGTTACTGATAATTGAAATGGTTTAGATTATGGGTAATTACACTTAAAAAAATATATTACGAATAAGAATATAATATAGGTATTTAGAATACAAAATAAAAATAAAACCACGGTTTACATAAAGGACCGTTGTTTTTGACACAATATCGAAAAATATGATCAAGGATGTCATTTAGAATCCACACGGGGTAAAAAATTTCAGGTTTCAGCAATTTATGTTAATTTTTTTAACAAGGCGGGCAGGTAATTTGTTTGTGCCGCTTTATTTGATATTTGCAGAATTTATACAATAATCAATTTCTTCAATGCTATTACGCCAATTTATTGCTAACAATATGGAAAATTTACTTAAGCAAGCAATGATGTTATTAAAATTTACAAAAATAACGCTGTATATTGCAACCGTTTCCATATTATTTGTTTGGTTGAAATTTAAAAATGGAACTTTTTTTATTTTGTTTAACTAGTCATCATTTAACAGACATCACTAATTGTTCAAAAATTGCCTACGGGAATTAATAAATTAGAAATAAAATTGAAGTTTTTAATGCTTTTCTTTGGGAACACAAACCCAATTTTACGTCATAAAAGTTACCTACCCAAAGTTTTCCGAACGTTTATTTTTGAGCTGTGTGAAACAGTCTTGTCAAAAACTTATTGTTACATTTTGATGTTAAACTTTATAAACAGAAATAGTACAGGGTGGTTAAACTTTTATGGATAAAACTTCAGAAATCTATAGAAAACGTCAAAATACTTTTTGATTAAGTCTTAATCATCTCCTGATGATGCTAACATGGTTAGCGAAACGCGCGTCGAGTGCAAAAAACACAGTTTTGGTGTGCGGAGTTAAGCAAAAGAAGTATTGGTGATATTATATTAGGCGAGCATGCAGTCACTTGTTTTTACTACAATATCTATCTTCTCTGTCTCCTTCATCTCCTTTTACTACTAATACCAGGTGCGGTTTCATATAATTAAAAACATGTTTTGTCTCGTATTTTATTGCCGAAGCGCCGGTTCTCGTTCTACCCTGGTAAAATATAAAGAAACTCACTTGGTACACAGTGATATACGGAGCGCGATCTATTTCGTAGCATTTACCACGCTCTGGTACTGCTAAAAATACCAGACTTATCCGCAGAAATCACCCGTATAAACTTCAAAGGTTTTTATGCGATCGACGTCGACCTAGTCAAGGAGGCAGCCAATAAGAAAGCCAGCGTAGCGATTTGATTGGTCGGCGTTTTGGAGATCCACGGAGCAGACGTCGACGCGGGCCAGTTAGGCCAGTATAACCAGTGCCGTGCGCGGAAATAAGGATTGCGCTTTATTTTACTGATTTTGGTTTTGTGTGGTGTTGTTTTGTGCGTAACAAAATTATTGGTTTGCTTTGATTTGAATTATTTCAAAGTTTATTTTATTCTTTTTTAGAGCATTTAATAGTTATTTATGTACCAAGGCACTGAAGTTCAACTTTTTATGACTCATGTGGAATTTAGTTGCCGAGGCCTCTGGCTGAGGCAAATAAACCACATGAGTCATAAAAAGAACTTTAGTGCCGAGGTACATATACAGGGTGATTCAGTTTTAATCTGCAACACTTCAACAGGTGATAGAAAACCAAAAAATAACCGCACTTTCTTCTGTAAACTATATCATTTTAAGGCCTTATAAAAAAGTTACAGGGTGTTAAAGTTGCAAGAAGTATGTGGAATTTATTGAGATATTTAAGTCATACTTGGTACACGTTATGACGGCATGGGTTAGCATAAAACCTGTTAATATCAAACATCTTGAACAACCAGTGGCGTAGAAATGGGTAATTAGTATAATTTATTTTAGACAAAAAATAGAACCACCTTGTATAGCAATAAAATGTATTCAAATTCTTATGTAAATTTTTATTGTAAACAAAAACGTTCTCTTAGCATTTTTTCATATGTGTCATGGTTTTATAGCAAATTTGATTTTTTCGTAATATTTCGGGGTACTTCTGAAAAATTATCTAAAAAATTTGCTCCATAAGTAACACTTAAAGTAGAAATAATGTGTTTGCTACCTGAAATAAAGTAACTTTTTCCAATAAACTCACCTATTTAAGGCTATACTTTTGAAGATACATGGTCTAAAACATTTAAGGAAGATACAATTAATGTTACGCTCTGTATCTTGAAAAGTAAAACCTTTAATGGGTAAGTTTATTGGGAAAAGTTACTGTATTTAAAGTAAAAAACACATTTTTTCTACTTTGAGTGTTACTTATGGAGAAAAGTTTTAAGTTAATTTTTCAGAAGTACCCCGAAATAATACGAAAAAATCAAATTTGCTATGAAACCATGACACATATGAAAAAATGCTAAGAGAACGTTTTTGTTTACAATAAAAATTTACATAAGAATTTGAATACATTTTATTGCTATACAAGGTGGTTCTAATTTTTTCTAAAATAAATTATACTAATTACCCATTTCTACGCCACTGGTTGTACAAGATGTTTGATATTAACAGGTTTTATGCAAACCCATGCCGTTATAACGTGTACAAAATATGACTTAAATATCTCAACTAGTTTGTAAAATATTCAATAAATTCCACATATTTCTTGCAACTTTAACACCCTGTAACTTTTTTATAAGGCTTTAAAATGATATAGTTTATAGAAGAAAGTGCAGTTATTTTTTTGTTTTCTATCACCTGTTGAAGTGTTGCAGATTAAAACTGAATCACCCTGTATATTTTTTGAAATCGAAAAAAAAAAGTTTTATAAGGCAAGAACATAATCATAAGGGATCACCCGTCCATGAACCAACTGCGCGCGGCGTTGCTTGACTTTGACGATCGCTCTACCTAGGTCAAGTAAGATAAGACACGGCGTCTTCCAACAGACAAACCAAACTGCTGCTTGTTGTGCAGCCTCCATATAGAATCTATTGATATTCAAACCTACTAAAATATTTATTGATCAAGATTCCACATTTTATTTTCTTCCGCAATAACATAATGTTGTCTCGCATTTCGCCAACTTTCTGCAGTAATAATGTCCAGTGAATTGATCATCAGCTGCTACTAAAATATGTATACTGAAAGATTGCGCTGGTATAGGTGACAATTTCGCAATGTGTACGAAAAGTTAAATGGGCCTTTTGTGGCCGGGTTTTGAATATTTGGTCACTTTTGACGGGCGATGGCTCCGCGTCTGACGTTTCATGTTTACATCTCGCCAAGGCTTACTTATTGAAAAAATCGTACAATAATGGGCTACTTCAGTGCCGATTTCTGAGCTTTTAATGACGATTTTGGGACACTGCCGATTTCATGAAAATAAAATTTTTATAATATTATTAAGGGCCGCGCGCCGCCTAAAAATATGTTTTTGAAGAAATTTATCGTGTAAACTTAAATTTTTTTGAAATCAACACATTTTTCAAATTATATAGGAAAAGTTTATTCACTTTTCGAATACAATTAAACTATACATTGTGTCCCGGATAAGAATGAACAGCATGGGGATATTGCAAACGGTGAGAGATAGAGCAACAGTTAAATGGGGAAAAAGTTGCGCAATTTCGAGGTCAATAAAATGGCACAAACAGATTTCTAATATCTTTTTTCGTTTTTGAGTTATTTTGAAAAAAGTAAAATTTTTCGTTTTCGATTTTATTTTTTTCTGAATTTGTTATCACAGATAGAAAAAAAAAAGAAAAACACTTTCTTATGGCACTTTTTAACGGGCTTTAAGATGGCGTTTTTAGATTTGTTCTACAACGTTTCGTTTTTGAGAAACCCCCTGCAACTTAATTTTTTTAAATACGGACCTGGATTTTTTTTGCAGATTTTGAAAGCACTTTTCATTGCAAATACCATGATGTATGACACGAAATATTTTTTAAATGTTTTGAGACAATTATTCTGAAAATTCCCTTTTTTCCATTCATTTTTTTCTAATGCGGCCCTGTATTTAATAATAAGAAGTCTAAATATGAATCAGTATTGTCAACAATTTAACTTACAACTTATCTTTCAATTATTGGAGAACTAAAAAAGGACGGCAAAGACTAATAACAGTCACATACGATAATAAAAAATAAATAAAAACCCCCACCTAGAAGGCTTTGAAACAATGAAACCAACCCCTTGTCATTTGTCATAACTCCCACTGTATCATTTAGTTAACAATTTGTATCATTAGAAATGGAGGGTGCTTTTTCAAATGGTGACAAATTTAACATGTCAGCATGTTATATCTTGCGTCACAGAAATAGTGTAAAGGCCGAACGAATGTATTGTTGCAATTAATAAATAGCAAAAGTTATTGGTTTCGTTGGCTAAAGCTTTCTTCTGACAATTAGAAAAAGCGAAGAATTTACTCCAAAACACAATGCGACACTGTTTGCTGTACAACAACAGAGGAAAACACTTACCAGACAGGACCGTATTTAAAAATATTAAGTTTTCGAAATAAAAATAAAAACTGTAAATAAATTGTTGTCAATACTGATTAATATTTAGACTTCTTATTATTAAATACAGGGCCGCAATAGAAAAAAAAATGAATGGAAAAAAAGGAATAATCAGTATAATTGTTTCAAAACATTTGAAAAATATTTCGTGTCATATATCATGGTATTTGCAATGAAAAGTGCTTTCAAAATCTACAAAAAAAAATCCAGGTCCGTATTTAAAAAAATAAAGTTGAAGATGGTTTCTCAAAAACGAAACGTTGTAGAACAAATCTAAAAACGCCATCTTAAAGCCAGTTAAAAAGTGCCACAAGAAAGTGTTTTTCTTTTTTTCTATCTGTGATAACAAATTCAGAAAAAAATAAAATCGAAAACGCAAAATTTTACTTTTTTCAAAATAACTCAAAAACGAAAAGAGATATTAGAAATCTGTTTGTGCCATTTTATTGACCTCAAAATTGCGCAACTTTTTCCCCATTTAACCGTTGCCCTATCTCTCACCGTTTGCAATATCCCCATGCTGTTCATTCTTATCCGGGACACAGTGTATATTAAGAAAGAATTTTTTTAAAGAAGTTCCTAATATTGTCAATAAACAGAAAATCGACAGAAATTAACCACTGCGTTACAATCGTCTTTTCGACTTATTACGTCTCATCATAGTGTTAACTAATGTTTGGCAATCATCTGGAGTGAAGACCGAGGCGAGTGATGCGCGATGCGCTGGATTCCGAAAGGTTGTTGACCGCCGCATCAACAAAACCTTTTTCCTGCGGGGAGGGAAACTGCAATTATAAAGAGTGCACAATAAATAAGTAGACTATAGCATATTATCTCGGTGTAGTGCGTGGCTGACGGGAAGCACCAATAGAACCCCGGGAGGGCCGGCCAATAAGGCACTAATTAGCGGCTTGTAGGCCGCAGGGCTGGCGAGGGGAAGGGATGTAACGGGACGAGGAGATGGCTCGGAGAGCCCGTAGAGAAAATACCACGGGAAATCCGCTAGGGGGAAACACTGCCTTCTGCCGTTACAGTTTCTTTTCTCCGACGAGACTTCGAATAAAAAAACGGTAGGTATCAATGACGTCAGAACCTATAGACAGGTTTGTTTTGATAAACGCTTGACGCCCAGAACTAATCACAATCTAAGCGCCCCATTAAATTATTTCTAAAATGTCGCGAGATTGTCAGAAATTGCCCCTTTTTGTCGAGCCTTAGCGAACTTGTTTCGACTCTGGGTTCGGAGGCTGGTGTCGTTAGACCATGCCCCGAGTCTTCAGGTGAGGTTCCGATGCTTCCGGCGCCCCCAAACAAGAAAAAACATGCGATATCTAAGTGTGATTCTGGAGGAACTATAACCGGGAATCACCGGGTGTATAGTTGGTTGATGGTTGACTTTCTGTCTTTGTTTGTGGCATGTTTTTAGAGTAGTATGGATATATTTAATCTTGGAGTCAAAATAAAGGGCATTTAACAATGGGGCACCACGTCTATAGGTTTTGACGTCATTGGTAGGTATAGTCAAATTATTTTAAGAAGTCCTTACTGGGACTGTCAATTGGTAATTTCGCCATCCCAAGTTGGCATTAATGCAGCAACTGGGTCATAAGTTCAGGTCAGTAACGAGCACATATTTGCACAATGAATAACTACTAATAACACGAACAAGAACACAGATAACGGTAAAACTCACGAAACGTACAAAACCCGCGAATATTTTCACTGCCCAAAGTTTGAACCCTTTTGAACGATCCGGAAAACCTTCACTGTCACTTTCACAACACCGAAATAAAATTTGCCTGAGTACGCACCATAGACGCTGTCGCAAGTAGATGATTATACCAAAGTACCAAAATGAAAGTGTTTCCATGACGTTTGAAATTATTATTAAAATGAGTTGTAGTTATAGTTATTTTTATTTGTAGCGGCATAAACGTGATTGCAATAGAGTTTTTCTTTTATTGTGTTCTTTTTTTCGTATCACTTGGGTAACTTTTCACATCATAAATCAATGAGTGACGTCATTAACTGGTTGAGACACATATACCAATGCTATACCCATGGTTAACAGAAATTTCCTAGGGATTTTGTGGAGAATGTCATCTGACAAAATCGGGACTTCTTACAGTAATCGGGGTATAGGTAAATTCCAGTCAAAGATATAATAAAGTGCCGTGTCATGCGATAAATCATGTTATTTTGAATTTCTTTGAATCGGGTCAATCATAAGTAATTTTTCTTGAAATCGGCAAAATCAAATCGGCACTGATGTAGCCCATTATTGGCAAGGGCGTAGATAGCTTTTTCTTCCGGGGGGGGGGGGGGGTAATGGTAATACCTACTATTTATAGTTCGTCTGTTCCCCAATTATTAGGTTTTATTGCGATTTTATAGGTGGGTAGGTATGCACAAGTAAAGACTATTATAAAACCAAATAAAACCAACACTAGTAATATATTGAATAACAATATAGGTACTATATACTTAAAACAAAGAACACTGAAACAAACTCAAAATAAAAAATGATAAAAAATATAAAAATAAAATATATACTTTTTCTTTCATGAAAACAGGAACAAAACAAAAAAAAAATAACAAGAAAAAAAAAAATCAGTCTTTAAAACCCCTAATCTTAAAAAAAACATTTATAAACTAAAAAAATCAGTCAAAATATAAAAAAATAAAAATATATGCACACATAAACGAGTTTTTATACAACTAAATCTAAAATCCTTTTGTTACTATTATTGGCAAATCTGTTTAGCACCGCTTCAGGGCAAGGTTTTATATCCCTGTGAATATGTAAAAGCGCCATCCCTACAAGCCTCTCTTGTCCCATAGTGAACCTCAACCAAGATTTGAGTCTTTTTAAAGATGAAGAACTTCTTTCGGCCGAGGCTACACTTACAGGCAGTGTACACAGAATTTTCAAAAGTTCATATATTTTTGGATATACAATTAGGATCACAAAGGTAATGTTTCAAAATCCGAATTTGGCAGACTTTCTTTGCTACAATTTTTAAATTTAATTTTCCAAAGTTCTATTTCGTTTAGTAAACTAGCAGCTATCAGATCCTTACTTTCATTGATAAATTTGGATAAGGTTTTGGTTTTCTTGGGAAAAATTACCCCCTCTACCCCCCCCGTATCTACGCCCTTGATTATTGGACGATTTTTTCAATAAGTAGGCCTTGGCGAGATGTAAACATCAAACGTCAGACGCGGAGCCATCGCCCGTCAAAAGTGACCAAATATTCCAAACCCGGCCGATAAAGGCCCATTTAACTTTTCGTACACATTGCGAAATTATGTTACCTATAGCAGCGCAATCTTTCAGTATAAATATTTTAGTAGCAGCTGATGATCAAATTCACTGGACATTATTACTGCAAAAGTTGGCCAAATGCGACACAACATGTTATTGCGGAAGAAAATAAAATGTGGAATCTTGATGAATCGATTGACGACACTCTGGAAATTCAGCCTCTTATTATTGATACCCTGTATTTGATCTATGGTCTTTATTACCTTTTGAACAATGTAACAATGTCTTGAAATGCGATTTGACAATTATTTTCGTTTCCGTGGCTCTATGTGTGGTTGCATAACCTTCTCAAGCTTACAAGCCCTGTGCTAACAAGTGGCAACGCCGCAGCGGGACGGTTCAATGGGTCTATGCAGTATAGAGCAGTCTGCACTTTGGCTTAGTTGATCTTTTCTAACAAATGTTTAACCCCCTTTTTAATTATAATTAGATACATTTGTGAACTTTGTTTCAATATTTGGGTACCTAAGTAAGTAGGTACGTTTGTTTAAGAGACAATAAAAGCAGTAACAAGTAACAAAATATACACAGAAGTATAAGTATTTATAATAAGTACGATTCCTGGTGTGGATAGGTACATTTTCGACAAATAATATGGTAAATTTGGGCAAATAGAGGGGACTACATTTTGTTGTAAGTCGGATTGTTGTGAGAATTTTTCGCAAAGTGCGCCATCAGGCAAATGATTACCTGTCTTCCCTTATGGTTAAATTTTCATAAAAATACAAACAACAATCGAACAGAGAACAGCATGTTGTGAAGGAGAGTAATCTCTTCTGATTGAGATGACAGTTAGGGTCAGTTTCATAATACATTCAACTAATTTATCTTTTCACTTTAAGATTAGGTAAAGAAACTTTTGCAACAATATTAAACAATGGGTACTTTAGTTTACCTATGCAATTGGTCCTTTTCGTCCTTTGGAAAGCCCAAAACGAATACAAGTTGACCGCCTGCCGTCAAGCAAAGAAAACCTAGCTACTTCAAGTTATTATTACGATTTGACTTACTGCCAGGTATATAACTAATTTCTAGCTTCCCTCACGGTTCTAAGCATCTTGAGGCTTGAAATTGTAAAGGAACGATTCTCCACTCCGAACTTTTAGAGAAATGTTTCATTTTTTCACAAACAAAACAAATTTATAACAAAGCTGTCGCCAGCACTTCGGGCTTTCTGTTTCCACCCAGAGACACACTGCCTCGTCGTAGCAATCTGGCGACGATAGCACTACCAGCACTCCGCAAATTAATTCTGGTAAATTTCTTGTAAAATCAACTGACAGGGAGTGACAGGCCACGCCGCGCAGACCCGCAAGCCATGTTGCCAGCTTCCTCAACTTCGGGGCTTCCCTAGAGCCGGCTGTGGTGGTTGGTAATCCGTAGGTATGTGCAGGGTGCCCCCCAAAGAGTACCACCCCCCTTTATTTTCTTAATTTTAGGGTATTTTATCCGGAGAAAAAGCATTTTTTTACTAATTTTGTCCAAATTTTCAGAATCTGCTGTCAAAAAAACAATTGAGCATCAAACAAAAAAGTTACGGACTTAACCTCACTTTTTTTGAAATTGAAGCCCAACTCTTTTTTCCATATTTAGATTGAAATCTCTATACGACGATATATATATTTATATACAGGTTGTCTCACTTAAGAGTGAAACAACCTTATAACATAACTTCTTTAATTTTTAACCGACCAGAACGAAATTTTTACCATATATGTAGATTTCCAGAAAATTAGTTGTCTACATCAAAGTCAAAGCCACCTGTGATACCACAATTCAAAAAAATCTGTTAAAAAAAGTTGTCCAGAATCGATCCAGAACCCTAAATCTAAAATTTTGTCAAAATCAAAAAATATTAAATAAAAAAATAAGTAAAAATTCCAAAAAATTAAAATTTGTTTTGTAGCTTTTAATTTTATTCTGAAATGATTACTTTTTGAAAACAACTAGCCTTCAAAACTTTCATGGCACACTTTTCTAAACGCATAAAATTCATAAATTGCTATTTTTGGACTAAGTTTTATTTATTTAATATTTTTTTATTTTAACAAAACTTTGAATTTGGGGTCCTGGATTGATTCTGAACAACAACTATACTTTTAGTAAATTTTTTTGAAAAAAAAAGCCTAATATGACTTTCGGATTTTTAGCTTCGATTGTGGCATCGCAGGTGGCTTTGACTTTGATGTAGACAACTAATTTTCTGGAAATAAGTTTGCAACAATAACATCTAAATTTGGTAAAAATTTCAATTAAAGAAGTTATGTTATAAGGTGGTTTTACTCTTAAGTGAGACACTCTGTATATAAATATATATATATATATATATATATATATATATATATATATATATATCGTCGTATAGAGATTTCAATTGCCTATCCAAATATGGAAAAAAGAGAGGGGCTTCACTTTCAAAAAAAGTGAGGTTAGGTCCGTCACTTTTTTGTTTGAAGCTCAATTGTTTTTTTGACAGCAGATTCTGAAAATTTGGATAAAATTAGTAAAGAAATGTCTTTTTTCCGGGTAAAATACCCTAAAATTAAGAAAATTAAGGGGGGTGGTACTCTTTGGGGGGTCACCCTGTACATAAGCCGTATATCAGCGTTTCATTAACATGGCCGAGGCGTCCTCCAAAAAGGCAATAAGCCTTTCCTCGAATCCCCATTCATCCCGGTGTACAGCGTGTACGCGCGTTTCCATGCCCGGGCCGCGTCTCCCGCATTCCGTTGAACCGGGCAATAAATCTAAGCCGTCCGCTCGCCCGTTTGTTGTCTTTATAGGTTCCTGTTATCAGCCGGCTTGTAATTAATAACAGATAACAAGCCATAAATCGAGAATTATCCGCCTTAAAAAAGTTTTCAGGAGTTTACACGCGACTTCTCGGGAGACGCTGCCCACGCCGTTTCCACGGGTATTACCACAGAAGCAATGAACCAGAATAATCGACCGATACGATCAGTTTCATGGATAAGTCCCGCCTGTGACTATAGTGTGTTCGAAAGGAATTGGTACAGGGTGGCCCATCCAAGCGGAAAAAGTGTGCTACGTGGAGACACGTTAACATAAAATCGTCATTCAAAAAATGAGGTTGTAGTAAAAATTAAGGGGAATTCGAGGGTGTACCCTTGTATACGGGGGTCGGTAAAAAAAGTTATCGCGAAAAAACATTTTTTGCAAAATAAAAAAATATTTTTTTACCCACACATCCATTAGAGAACCTTTAAGTAGTATTCCCGAATATTCAGTTTTTTAATATAACTTCCGGTTCTAGCGGAAATGAAAGTGGTTTTCTCTATTTTACAACTTACACATTTCTCTTAACCATCACAGGATTCCTTTTTTAATTCTGAATCCACCGATATATAACCTGACCTATTTATCTCCAACCGTTTCCGAGATATTTATCAGAGAAGCTCCATCAAACTAGATACATGGTCTCATGGTCGGTGTCTGATGTTCGATCTGAGTAGGCCAAACAATAAAACCAAATTTATGACAAATCAAGTCAGCCATGATAATAAAACTGACAAGCGAGTAGGCTAAATGTTAAAGTGGCTATAGCCATTCAACTGCATTCAACTTAATTAAAAATCTCGTGGAACAAACAACAATATGATTAGTTATTAAGAATTAGTTAGAAGTTCATTTACATTAAATGTTCAAAATGGTTTCCATTATTATTTACACATAACCTAAGTCTTTTAAAGAAATTTTTTCGGACATTTTCAAAGATTAAGGGACGATTGTTTAAACTATCAATTTCTAATTTTACTTGTCTTTTAATCTCCTCAACATTTTCGGGGCGAGAATTTTATTTATTAAAATAATATTACAATTATTCAAAATATGTATAAAGGATTGTCTTCGGAAAATTCGGAAAAATCGTCGTGACCAGGGATTCTTTAAAATAAGGGGACCCAGCATGTCACAGTCTATCACATAGGAAAAGTGAAGCCTTGAGGGGAAGTTTGTTTTCTGTATACTCCAAGGAGACCACAAGGGGGCTGATACAAGGTTATATGTCTGTGTCCAACTGCCATCAGGTTTTATGTGATTGATAGTGCCATAGATTCTAAAGGAGGCAAAATATTTCCCATCATAATTCACAATTTTTAACTTTTCTAACTTCCAGATACTCAGATGTGTCAATTAAAGGTAATGCGGCTGCCTGTAGTAGTCCCAATAATTGCAACCAGATTTTTCCTGTATCACCTTTAGCACAGACCTATATAGCTATATAGGTCTGTGCCTTTAGTAATCCTACAATTCCCATTACGTGGGCATTACGTTTAAGTAGGTAGTTCAAAACAAATCATATTTCGAAAATTTTAAATTATTAAGCAGGTAGCTTCAGTCAGATCATTTTTTAAAGAGTTTTTATCTACGACTACAAGTTTATTTTAAGTTTGTGAGGTACTTACCTTGGAAGAGAAATAAAATTACAAAAATTTTATAATGAACACCGAGAAAAACTACCATCATTAGAACTACTAGACCTAATCTTAGTCCATCCCGAAATCTGTGAAAGTTCATTACAAATTGATTGAGGAATCTGGTAACAAGGTGCAATAGCGACAAATTCTTAAATAAGCAAAATCGGCACTACTGACTTACCATACTTATTACTTAAATTCGTGGAAATAATTGCTGGAAATCGATTTCAACTATAAAATAAATTTCTTTCATTTGACAGTTGCCACATTCTGCACTTGTAGACACAAAATTGTCAAGTCTACTTTTTAGAAATCATGGAAACCATTATAATTTTTACTAACAATCAAAGTACCTGGTACCTGTTATATTCAAAGATTCTCCAATAAAATGGCATACTTGGCATCATTGAGACTATTAGAATGAGTAAAGAATAGGCCTCACTTTGGAAAGTATAATGCTGGGTCCCCTTACTTGAAAGAGTCCCTGGCCAAGACAATTTTCTAGCCTCAGCATTCATGCACCGTGCTGTCCCTTGCTCTTGGACGGACTATACAGTAAACACGTGAAAATCGAAAAGCCGGAATTTCTTCCATCTCGGCTCCCCGCTCTCGACTATTTCCTCGCGGCGGTCTTCGCCAAAGCCAGACGCCAGACGGCGGTCCTTGGCGGTCCCGAAGGGCGCGGGTCCTCACAATCCTCACATAAACCAGCTGGGCGTCGGGATCGAAAGTCGCCCGCAGAAGAATCGTTGAGTTACGCGCCGACTTCCGCCGTTGCGTTTTACGACGCTCGTAAAATCTCCGGAGAAAGTCCGGGGGCTCCGGGACGTTATTCCCGGACTGTCCGCGGCGGGTCCGGCAGGCTATTGATGGAGGGCCACTCTAAAATATCTAGACACATATGTATTTTACGGGGAACTTGTATTCGAAAGAAAGAATCGCCCCATTTGGGGTTTGACAACATACCTTTACCGCTTAACACAAAAGTAATTTGTTTTTATTTTACAAAATATCAACCGACATGTAAAAATAGTATATTACATAGCGAGAGTTGTAAACAGCTTATTACGTATGAGTGGAAAAGTTGCGCACGAGCCGCGCAGCGGCGAGTGCTGTAATTCCACGAGTATGTAATAAGCTTACAACTCGAGTTTTGTATTATAATTTTTCTTCGACGAAAGAAAAACTATTATAATAGATAAACTATACTTCTGATTATCTGACAGGCAACAATTAGTATGTTGGTTAGTTGCTATGGTGGCGCGGATGCCGCGCTAACAAGGCACCCGTGATAATTGTGTTTTAATTAAGAACAGATATGTAATTTTTTTATTACGTGTCAGTCATTACGTGTCAGTCATTACGTGTCAGTCATTACGTGTCAGTCATTACGTATCAGTGTTCGTAACAATGAACTTACTTATAACCTAAACCGTCACTTAATAGGTATGTTACTAGCATAGGAGTAGAAAAATAACTATTACATTGTTGGACACTTCTAAGATGATACATTTTTACTTAGACAAGGGAGGGGAGAGGACGCGTAACGTGTAGATATATACGGACCATAGCAGAGAGTGTGCCCAAATACAACAATGGGTCGCCATAATTTGGTTCCAAACGTCGTGTGCAGTAGCGTGCCAGCCGTGGGTAAAAGGGCGGAGGGGGCGAGCTATTTTAAGGGCGCCAAAAAAAGTCGTACAATTTTTTTGTTTTAACAAAGTAAACAAAATATATAATATTTTATGAGTTAGGTAAAGCTATAAACAAAAAAATAACACAGCCTACTTAACTAAAATAATAATCGTCTTGTTTTTACAGATTTAAATTAGTCTTATCTAATTGCGCTGTTTCTGATTCAATTACTAGTAATGATCAGCGCCGGTTTTAGCTTGACTACCGCCGGGTTTTAAAAAACGCGTTATATTTCCACTCAATTTTTTACTTTTGCCCAAAAACTAAATTTTTTAGTTGGGAAGTAGTCAGAAATTAAAAAAAAAATAAATTATAAATTGAATCTTTGCGGTACAAAATTGCGCCGCAGGCGAAAATTTGTCAAATATTCAAGGTCAAACAGTTTAAATTAACGAAAATAAATTCCAAGCAAGACATATTCTTGTTAACTGGTTTTTATCTTTTTTATTCACTATGACTCATAACATTTATAGACAAGAAGTCCTACTCAATCTTCTTTTATAGAGCAACTGTGACCAATAGAAATTTCGAAATTTGTTTTAGTGTGAGCCCATAAAAATCATTGCTTTTTAAACCGGCTATACAAAAGAAAGCAGAGGTATTTGGTTACTAAAATGCGCCCTTGGCGAAAATTTTTAGAAATATAAAGCACAGATAGTTTAAAAGAGGTATAGGAAATTACAAAATCATAACAGTATAATGTATTTTTCGTGTTTTCTCAATGTAGGGTGCTTGAACACCCAAACCATATTACAGCCCTGGGCTAGTATGGGAAAAGCCAGGTCTCGTGGAATCGGTAGTTAGCTACTTGACAATAATAAGTATATTTTTCAATAAATGTATCTATGTTACACATTATTACATGACAATTTTCCAATTTATATTCAATCAATGAATCAATGTTGTATATTCTGCGTTTAAGATATTTTCACTTAGAAATTTTTATTTTCGTCCAAAAATTCAGGGGGGAGTAAAATCTTCAACGTACAAACTAATAATAAACTAATAATAATAATAATAATAATAATGTTTATTTCATAGATAATGGGTCAGTTACAAACAATATGATGCTATATAAACTTTTGTTTTGTTTGCCACAGAAGCATTTACAAATGCTTGTACGTGGTTTTTGTTTGATTAGATATTTTAGCGTACTAGCGAGAACCATCTATCTAGGTATAAAATAGTGTATAAAAGTCTAAACATCAGCTTTTTACTAAATCTAATATGACATACATGTTAAAACAAGTGGTTAAAATTAATTTAAAATCAAGTAATGTACAAAAAGTAAATGCATATAAAAAAGATTTGGCATAAATATAATATAATATGAAATACTAACAATCTAAAACCAGTTTAAAATTAGGTAAGTATGTATATATCACAGCATTTAATTTAATTTAAGTTTAATTTACCTGAGGTACTTTAAGTCGACTAAGTCGTTAAATAATTTCCTTCCGCTATTTAAAATCCATGTTTTTAAGGATATCTTAAATCTTTTCGTACTTGGGATCTGTTTTATGTTATCAGGAAGCAAATTATAAATTCTAGGGGCATAATAATTGATTGATCTTTGTCCAATTGTTTTTGATTGTTTGTGGAGATATGTAGGCTTACCTCTTGTTGAGTAGCAATGATTTGTTTGGCTTATACGTATTTTTCCTTTGTAAATATTAGTGAGGAGCTTTAAACAGTACAACTGACGAATATCCAATAACCCACTTTCTGAAAATAATACGTCACTGGAATACGTCCGATTTTTTCGACAAATTGTCTTTAGAAACCATTTTTGTACCGAACTTAAACTTTTTAGATGACACCCAGCCACACTTCCCCAGCCCAAAATTCCATACGTGTAATGGGATTCCACAAGGGAGGAGTACAAGATTTTTAGCTGATTCAGATTCAGAAACTCCCTCAGGTAAGTAAATTTAGGTAGGATACTTCTCGTTTTGTTAATAATATTTTTCACCTGTAGGTCCCACCTTAGGTGGCGGTCGATAATTATCCCCAAATATTTCATGGAAGTGGTTTCGCTAATCTCTAGTTCTGAGTCTACAACTATTGGACCAAAGTTTGGGAGGTGTTTTGAGTAGGAAGCAAAGGGTAAGTATCTAGTTTTATCAGTATTTAAAGTTAGCTTGTTATTTTGAAACCACCTTCTGAAGATTTTCAAATCTTCTTGAACTTCAAGCTTGAGATTATTCCACGTATTGGATCTATAGAAGAGGGCCGTATCGTCAGCGAAACTTATAATTTGTCCTTTCGTTTTTAATTTCATTAAATCATTGATGTATAAGATAAACAGTAAGGGCCCAAGGACCGTCCCTTGGGGAACTCCGTACTTTATTGTTTGTGGTTTACTGACGACACCATCAATTATCACGTGCTGCTTTCTATCTGTCAGATAATCTTTAAACAAGTCAAGCACCCGACCTCTGAATCCATATAATTCTAATTTATTTAGAAGTGTTTGATGGCACACTGTGTCAAACGCTTTACTTAAATCTATGAAAACACATAATGATGGATCTCGGTTGTCTAGCGATTTATTTATTTTTGATGTTAACGAAGTTATAGCATCTTCGGTAGATTTATTTTTTCTAAACCCGTATTGGTGTTCAGATAGTATATTAAATTTTTCTAAAAAGTTACAAATCCTATGTTTTATGATTTTTTCAAATATTTTTGAGAAAGCAGACAACAGAGATATCGGTCGATAATTTTCAACTTTGTTTTTAGACCCAGAATTTTTATATAGTGGTGTTATAATGCCAGTCTTCAAGCAACTTGGAAAACAACCTTTTTGGAAACACTGATTTATAATAAATGTTAGTGGATTGGCAATTTCTGAAGATATATTTTTTAGTGTTTCTATGCGAATTTTGTCCCAGCCAGGTGCTTTTCTTGGTTTCATTGCATCAATAATTGTTTTTACTTCTGTGCAATTTGTATCTGACAGGTAAAAAGAGTTTTCAAAGCTATCTACTTCGGGTTTCACTTTTACTGATGATTTTATTTTGCTGGCATATTTTTCACCTAATTCACTATAATACTTATTAAAATAATTTGAAATATCTTTACTTGTCGTGATGGTTTCATTTTGTTCCGTTATTATACTATTGATTTTTGTTTTAGGTTTACATTTCCCACATATTTTGTTAACACATTCCCAGAGAGCCGAAGAGCACGATATGTTTTTGTTAAGTGCGTTTTTTACGAATATTTCCTTTGATTTTTTAATTAGTAACCTAATTTTATTTTTGTAATTGTTATAATTTTGTTTTAATAAAATATTGTTTGGATCTTGGATTAGTTTTTTGTACATAGCGTTCTTAGTATTTATTGATTTTAAAAGAGCCGATGTAATCCATTCTTTCTTACCAGTTTTAGAATTTTTTTTAATTGTTACTAATCTTGTATTCCTCTCTACACAACAATGGATTTTTTCTATCAGAATGTTCATTGCTGCGCTCATATTATTCTCTGCATATATCTCACCCCAATTTTCCCCGCTTAATTCATTTTTTAAATTCGTGAAATTAATGTATTTTTTTGTATGCTCATTTTTTGTTGCCTCTTCATCTTTCACAATAACTGGAATTGTTATACCAACAGGGTAGTGGTCTGTAGTATCATCAGTCCAAATGAATGATTCGGTTTTGCTTAAAATGGCTTCTTTGGCTTTAACATAACAGTGATCTATACAAGATTTCGAATCAGGTCGGGTTATTTTATTTATATATGAGACAAACTTATTCGCTGCTAGAATATTTTTATATTGTTCGACATAATAATTGTCTTTAAGGGTGTCAGTGTTCATATCGCCAATTAAAATGTGGCACTTATATTTATTTGTGTTTTCCAGATGGGATTTTAAACTCTCATTAAATATTTCACTACTCAACTGTGGCGACCTATACACTCCAGTAATATTTAGAAAATTATTATTTGCTAAACGTACTCTTATTTCTATGGCTTTAGTTTCCCCTAGTGCAGTAATGTTATGACTGTAGCTGAGTGACGATTTTACATAAAATACAACTCCATCGTTTTTATTGAAACTACCTCTGTTATACAAAATATCATAATTGTTAATTGAAAATAATGAAGGATCGTGTAAATTAAATGTTTCTGTAAGTGCAATTACATCAAAACTGGCCTTCAACCTGCTAATAAATATTAAGAGATCATCGAAATGTTTAGGTAAACTTCTTATGTTAAAATGAATAATACTAAATTTTTTTTCACCTGTTAAATGCTCATTTTGTAGTACTGTGATATTGTTTACAATTTTTGTATTTATTTCTTCATGCTTAAATTGCTTTATGTATAGATCCGTTTTATTTTATATACACTTAATTAGGTAGGATATGTTCAAAACCCTTCTTTCCAAAATGTGGATAATCCTATTCTAATTTCTATTATTACTAGAGCCCAGTCTTGTTTTCACGTTTGGGCGCAAATTTTTTTTGAAATTTTGTCCTTTTGGGGTGTTTTCGTTGTCCTTTTGTTTGTCTTCTTTTTGCCTTACTGGTTTGTTGTTCGCCTCTTGTGCTATTTTGTGATTGTCCTTATCGTTTTTTGAATTTAGACAATTTTGTTGTATATGTTGTTCACAATTTTCTTCTATTTCTTCTACTTTCTGTGCTGGAACCTCGTTGTGGTAATATACAGTTGGGGTAGCTGGAGCGCTATTTGTCTGTGGTACGTTGTCTTGGTTTTCAAAGTCCAACAAATCTTCCGGAGTATACACGTGGTTATTTACAATAAGTTTTCCACCTCGTATATAACAAATTTCGTTTTTATTTTTCAGCTGATTGTAATGATGTTTTAATATTTTGTTATTTTCTCGCTGTTGTTTTGTAAAATCTTGTGTTATTCTCACAGAAGATCCCCGTAGGCTGTGACAATTTTTTATTATTTTGATTTTTACTAGCGTTGCAAGAAATTCTACTTTCAAAGGCGATGCACTCGACTTTCCCAGAAGATAAGTATTACTTATCTGGTTGCTTGAAATTTCAGTTTTGAGGATGGCATTCAATTTAGAGCAAACGGTTTCGGCCGAGATATTTCGTGGGTCGAGTTCGTGGCCGTATACTATTATATTATTTTTTCGAGTTTCTCGATCTAGATGCATAAGATGACGATAGGAGAACGTTTCAGATGTTATGTTTGCAGACTACGATCAAAATGAAGGTGTCGCGTCGTGAGTGACCTTGCAACAAAATGTGATTTATTTTTAGTTATTAGACCAACTATACCGCCTCCTAAAATTAACCGCCGGGCGCTATTAGTGTCCTAGCACCCCCCTAAAACCGGCGCTGGTAATGATAAGTTATTTGTCCTTTCCTGAGTCATTGAACACCTTTGGAACTTCAAAATTTTGTTTAACCTGCTAACTTTATATTTTTAACAAAACAGTGAGAGCAGGAGAGCCAACGGTGAGTGATGAACTTGCGAGGTGGAGGTAACGACGACTCGAAGAGCGAGGAAAGACTGAAAGAGGAAAGTCAAGAGCGGCGGCGCAGCAAAGTAGTGAACAAAGCAGCGTTGCCAACCGTTCCTTTAAAGGAAATATTTGCCGGGGATAACGCAAAAATAATACAAATAATAGACCATAATATTGTCGTGATTGTACGTTCAATTTTGCAATTGCACTAGAGCACAAAGGGCGGGCTAGGGCTGAGGGCGGGGGGGGGGGGGGGGGGACGACGGCACGCTACTGGTCGTGTGTGACAGCAAGTTTAGTTTTGTGATTTTGTGCTCATAAGGACTGAAGACATTGCTATTTTTGTGGCATCATAATGGTGTTTTGTTCAGCTTTTGGTTGCAAAAGTCTGCTTTGTCGAAATTTGGTCCCTTTACAAACCAACAGTAATGCTTTATAGGCATTTTTCATTCTTCTTACAATGTGTCCCGGAGAAGAATGATCAGCGTAAAATTTTGCGTTTTCGATTTTATTTTTTTCTGAATTTGTTATCACAGATAGAAAAAAAGAAAAACACTTTCTTGTGGCCCTTTTTAACGGGCTTTAAGATGGCGTTTTTAAATTTGTTCTACAACATTTAGTTTTTGAGAAACCATCTTCAACTTTATTTTTTTAAATACGGACCTGAATTTTTTTGCAGATTTTGAAAACACTTTTCATTGCAAATACCATGATGTATGACATGAAACATTTCTAAAAATTTTTGAGACATTTATACTGAACATTCCTTTTTTCCATTCATTTTTTTTTCTATTACGGCCCTGTATTTAATAATAAGAAGTCTAAATATTAATCAGTATTGACAACAATTTAACTTACAGTTTATTTTTACATCGAAAACTTAACATTTTTAAATACGGCCCTGTCAGCTAAGTGTTTTCCTCTATGGGATTGTCTTTGTGTACAGCAAACAGTGTCGCATTATGTTTTGGAGTAAATTTTTCGCTTTTTATAATTATTGTGAGAAGAAAGCTTTAAGCCAATGAAAGCAATAAATGTTGCCATTTAGTAATTGCAACAATACATTCTTTCGGCCTCTACACTATTTCTGTGACACAAGATATAACATGCTGACATGTTAAATTTGTCATCATTTGAAAAAGAACCCTCCGTTTCTAATAATACAAATTATTAACTAAATGATACAGTGGGAGTTATGACAAATGACAAGGGGTTGGTTTCGTTGTTTCAAAGCCTTCTAGGCGGAGTATTTTTATTTATTTTTTATTATCGTATGTGACTGTTATTAGTCTTTGCCGTCCTTTTTTTAGTTCTCCAATAATTGAAAGATAAGTTGTAAGTTAAATTGTTGACAATACTGATTAATATTTAGACTTCTTATTATTAAATACAGGGCTGCATTAGAAAAAAATGAATGGAAAAAAGGGAATTTTCAGAATAATTGTCTCAAAACAATTTAAAAATATTTCGTGTCATACATCATGGTATTCGCAATGAAAAGTGCTTTCAAAATCTAAAAAAAAAATCCAGGTCCGTATTTAAAAAAATAAAGTTGAAGATGGTTTCTCAAAAACGAAACGTTGTAGAACAAATCTAAAAACTCCATCTTAAGGCCCGTTAAAAAGTGCCACAAGAAAGTGTTTTTCTTTTTTCTCTATCTGTGATAACAACTCGCAAAACGCAAAATTTTAGGTTTTTCAAAATAACTCAAAAACGAAAAAAGATATTAGAAATCTGTTTGTACCATTTTATTGACCTTAAAATTGCGCAACTTTTTCCCCATTTAACCGTTGTTCTATCTCTTACCGTTTGCAAGAACCCCATGCTGTTCATTCTTATCCGGGATACATTGTATACCAGTCTTAAGTCATCTCGACTGGCAGACTTCTGTAATTTTTACGCGTAGTTCGTGTCTATTTCTGGGCAGGTTGTGATATAGGTACTCGATTATCGCCCTTTTTGCAGGTTATGCCACAGAATGCATTCATTTTATGTGAGAATTGATTCTTGCACTGCACAACAAAATTGGGGCTTTTTTGAAATGAAGCTATACCATTTGTAGTAAAAGTGGCGTCATCCGTAAATAACCGGCGGTCATTTGGTCAATGACCTGATTTATTTCAAATTTTTTCAATGTTTAATAACAAACTATATTTAAAAAAATGCAATTATATGTTCATGCAAAAACCCCTAAGTTATTACTAATGGAGTCAAGATTACTAATGTGTAATAATAATTCATTCCTATCCGCAGCCGCCTGGCCGTATTTTAAATTGACCTCACGGGTTACTATGGCAATCCACTAGGATAAATGCATTGCACTTGAGACAGAGACAGCACCATACGCGCCCGCTCTGAAGCCGAAAAGAAACAAGTAGATGACGAAATCGTCGACGGCCGACCATTCATAATGTATGCTTTAAGCGGCAGTCAACTGCAATCACAGTTCAACTGTTCGGTGGGGGAGGCTTGTACTGCTATAGCTGAACAGTTATGTGGTGGTTCATGTTTCATACTATTTGCAAAAGTGTGTTGACAGTTACAAAATGGCGCCGAAAAAAATAAAAGTATATGATATCCTGTGCCTTTTGATTAAAAAAAGTTAATGTCAAATATTATACGTAAATACCTATAAGAAGAAAAGGTATTGGGTGAAAACGCCTTTATTAAGCAGACCACGTTTTGACTGAATTATAGTACATGAGCTTCCTATTCATGACTTTCTCATTTTTACAAGCTAAGGACAAATTAGATATGGGAATGATTTCACATAAAAAAACGAATGGAAATCAGAACGCTATAATGAATGAGGGCAAAAACCGAGTACAAATTAACTAAGGCTACTAACTTGTATTGGACATATTTACAGTCATATACTTGTGAGGTTATGTTGTGACAAAAAATAACAATATATGGGTGTAATATGTATCTATATATGCATAGATATATCTATATATATTCTACATACATTATTCAGTTACTAATTTATACTGTAATCATTTTAAGTTTTTTCAACAAAAACTTCGTGAAATAAAAACAAAGAAATCTTTACCCCTCCATATCATGGAAACCGTTCACTTTACCATAATTCTGTATATAACAATTCTTGTTCGGAATTTAATGTATATCATTTGCGTGTAGGATGACGTTTGCGATAAACCTCATAGTTTAGTAGATATTCACGCAAAACTGTGAAAACTAAGAATTTCCTGCCCTTTTCACACCCTCCCCCCGAAACCCGACGCTGGTGGTGGTGTAACTTTTTAGTACTAACTCTTAGGAGGGTATGGAATTATTTCGCGCTAGAAAGAACTTTTTTTGGATGTTTGGGTTTTGGCCCAATTTTACTGTACAAAATTTTACACGTCTCCCATACGAAAAATATATTGAGGTGACTCTAAATGTCCCATAGACATTCATTGTATCGATATAATTCGATTAGATGATACATTTTTTCATGTGAAAATTAGAAATATTTCTAGTTATAACAGTATCTGCGATAACAGTGTGCTCTGATCACACCGATATTTGCTTGGCAGCGGAACCACGCCCACCAGTCACTGCGATCGCAGTCGAGTGCTATGTGAAACCGCCTCCATAGGGCTTGGGCGAAAATAGCGTAGGTAAATACGGCAAAAATCTTGCGGCGTTGCCACATGTAAAAAAATACTTAGATGCCAGTCTTGGCGTCACTCCGATTTCGGTCGCTTATTGATTTTTTCCAAGCGTTAACCCGCCACTCTGCAAACCCCATATCCACCCGAAATGCCCATCAACCTTTTGATGGGCCATGAAAGCCGTTTACGTCCTAAATGAGAGCGGCCTACACGGTAGCCGGTCGCGGCGTAAACTGTATACCGATTTTATCGGCGCATAAAAAGCAAAACGCGCTTTAATTCGGAATTTTACGGTTCTTCGAGAAAGGAATTAAGCCGCCTTTACGTCCCAGATACTGATGGTGACGCATCGGGTTTTACGAGACGGTATACACTGTGCCACTATAAAATGTATATTGCCTATGGGGGAGGCCGGGAAAATTTATATCGGGGTGTAATCTTGCTGTGTCGCGCAACTTTGGTAAACGCGCACACAACTTACGCTGAAGTACCTATACTTTCATATCGTCTGCGAAAATTAACGGAGCTTCTCCCCAAGGTCGTTGACGAAAAGGATAAAAACAAGCGGACCTAAATTCGAACCATGTGGAACGCTCCAAGTTACCACATACAGTGACCGGCAGAAAGTTGGACACTTTTTAAAAGCTTTTATTTAACTTGCAATGTATGTATGTATGTATGTATGTAATTTGTTCGGGTGGAATCTTGCAACTCAATTTTGAAGCAGATATCTTCAACCGATCGAGCTGAAATTTTGTACACACGTTTAATTTGGATGACAATGCATGATTATATGTGTGACGTCATTCTAAATCCAACATGGCGGATCACCCAAGATGGCGGACTAGTTAAATTTCAACCGATCGAGCTGAAATTTTGTACACACGTTTAATTTGGATGACAATGCATGATTATATGTGTGACGTCATTCTAAATCCAACATGGCGGAACACTCAAGATGGCGGACTAGTTAAATTTCAACCGATCGAGCTGAAATTTTGTACACACGTTTAATTTGGATGACAATGCATGATTATATGTGTGACGTCATTCTAAATCCAACATGGCGGAACACTCAAGATGGCGGACTAGTTAAATTTCAACCGATCGAGCTGAAATTTTGTACACACGTTTAATTTGGATGACAATGCATGATTATATGTGTGACGTCATTCTAAATCCAACATGGCGGAACACCCAAGATGGTCATTAGAAGGTCTCCTCATTGAAGAGCTAGACTGTTCTAAACTAACCGGCAAACGACCTTGCAACAATGATGCGTTAACTGAGATGAATAGACTCAGACACCTGGCCAAACTAAAAATTACAAAATAAATTAAAAGTAAAAAAATATTTTTAAAAAAAGCTTTTATTTAAATGCGCTAAAAAGAATAAAATAATCTTTTCTTTTAAAACTTTTACTATCAACTTATAACGTCATTCCACAATTTATATGATATAAAAGCTTGTCGCGAGATTTAAGTTTTCAAACTAAGTAAATACCACTACTTAAATCTCGCGACAAGCTTTTATATCATATAAATTGTGGAATGACGTTATAAGTTGATAGTAAAAGTTTTAAAAGAAAAGATTATTTTATTCTTTTTAGCGCATTTAAATAAAAGCTTTTTTTAAAAATATTTTTTTACTTTTAATTTTTTATTATTAATTTCTCAAAAAAATTTATTCTTGATAAAAGTTGGTGCATCATTTCAAACTCAAAACGCACATATCAAAATTTAAATATATCTTTATGGATACGAGGTAGATTTAAAAATGTCAAAATAACTCAAGAGTAATGTACCCTTATTTTTTAAAATACGGTAAAAAGTTACTTATAAAAGTTGTTTTGAATGAAAGGTGGATGTCAGATTTAAAGTTACAGCCCCCTAGTAAAAAAAAATAAATTTAACTTTTGTTGTATTTTTTCGACCACCCTGTGTATTACAAAAAAACAAAATACCGCAAGCGCAACTTATCATCGGATAACACATGAATTTGCTACTAAACTTTAATTATTTATTAAAATAAAGATGTTTTTTAAACTATCCTTTCATCACCCTATAACTTTCTTATTGTGCATTTTAGGACCCATGTTAATAGAAAACTTTTTGTTCAAAATTACATTTTCTATCTGTTATATTACGTTGGCACCATAATTTAGAAACACCCTGTATAACTATTATGGAAGCAAGGTATTCTTTACCAAGAAGGCTGTTTCTAAGTAAAGTTCTATATTTTTACAAGCTTTTATTTTTTAACTTGCCCTGTTAGTATGTATTAGGTATGTGTGGGTCGAATCTTGCAAGCTGAATTAGAACCACTTCCTGACATCCGATTGAGCTGAAATTTTACATACACCTTTAGTTCCGGTGACAATGCAATATGCAATACTCAATATTGTAATACTTTCATAATGGCCGCCGCTCCAAGATGGCGGATTACATTTTCTCTTCAACCCCCTTAACATGGGTATCAAATAAAAGGTCTTGAAGAGTAGAAAACGATGAAGTGAGTGACTTCACACTAAATTCAATATAGCCGCCGCTCCAACATGGGTACCCAACATGGGTATCAAATGAAAGGGCTCGACGGGTAGAAAACAATAAGGTGAATGACTTCATACGAAATCCAATATGGCGGCCGCCCCAAGACGTCGGCCTAAATTTCTTTACCACCCTCCTGACATGGGAATCAAATAGATAGGTACTAAAAAACAAAAAATAAAATTGATAATAAACAAACTTTTTAAAATCCAGTTTTTATTTAAGCCATGTACCTACTAAAACGAATAAAATAAGTTTAGGTTTTCGTTAAGATAATTCAATTCCAAATTGCGTCAAGTTTTTGCAAATTGAAAAGGTTGTCGCGCGAATTGTAAAGAGAAAAATGCATACTTTGGCAAATAGGTACTTGATTATCAACCAATAAAATTAATTGGTACCTACTTTCATCAACATTTCGCACGACAAGCTTTTCAATTTGCAAAAACTTGTCGCAATTAGGACTTGAATTATCTTAACGAAAACCTAAACTTATTTTATTCGTTTTAGTAAGTGCATGGCTTAAATCGAGGCTTAAATAAAAGCTTGTTTTTAAAAAAGGTTTTTTTTTATTTTCAATTTTAATATATTATGAACTTATTTCCCTACATGTTTGAATTTAATCAAGTTTGTAAAAAAATAAACAAAAATACATATTGATACTTTCATTACTTTGTTTTTTTTTTGTCCAATAATATTATTAAATAGCTGAAAAACTTGATAAAAAATTGGAAATAAAAGAACAACTATTTTAAGTTGTCTCACAGTTCGACAACAGAAAGATTTCCCCGGTTGCCGTTTTTTCCTTTCATAATAGCGAAAGCGTTTTTGTCGATAATTTTCCGTGGTATTTTCTCGGGTATTTCCGGAATTTTCTCTATTGTCGTGGAGTGCGTAAGCTCCGGGCAATAACACGGCCAATAAATATCCGTGACGTCCAATGTTGTGGGCGCCGCGTGTGCACACAACATAAAAACTCCTGGGCTTCTAGGTATTATATCGATCTGCATTTATTAATGTGCCATATTCGGTGGACTTTGCAGGGACGTAGATTTGAAAGATTCGTGGATGCAAGATCACCTGGGCAAAATACTTTTGAAAAGTATACTAAATACTTGATTATTAGAAAAAGTATTTAAATACAAAATACTATTTTGAAGTTAAAAGTATTTAAATATAAAATACTATTCAGTATTTCACTCAATTTAAATACTTTTTGGTTTTAAATACACATCTAGTATTTAAATACCCAATTTAATATTTAAATACTTCAAAGTAGTTTAAATGCTCTGAAATATTTAAATACTTTCAGGTGTTTAAAATACTTAAAACCTAAGTAACTGTATTGTTTTATGAAAAGGAAAAGTAGGTGTAGGTACCTTATACTATACATATGAAAATATTATTTGGTGACGAGTTTGTTCTCTGAAAAAATAGGTAGGTAGATTAAATTCATTCATTCAGTCTTTATTCATTATGAAATTTTAGAATATTTGCCGCTATATTTAAGATCCATAAAAAATTTTCGTCGTTATACTGCCAACTTAGAACAATTATTATTAATCTACTTATAGCCAATAATATAAAAAATGTTCAATTTCTAAAAAATGTGACGTCATAAGTCATACCTGTCAAAAACAAAAACAACACTCTAAGCTTAGTGCCGTCGTTTTGTCACATTATCGCCGGTTAGAAATGTGTAGAAATTCGTTTTGAACCGCATGTAAAGTGAAGCTTTTATCATAGGTACACCTTTGTCGTTTACAAACATATACAGGATGTTCAGATTTGATACGAAACACCCTGTACAATTATGATGTGCTACATGATTTTGATATACCCCGATTACTGTAAAGAAGTCCCGATTTTGTCAGATGACATTCTCCACAAAATCCCTAGGAATTTTCCGTTAACCATGGGTATAACATTGGTATATGCGTCGCAACCAGTTACTGACGTCACTCATTGATTTATGATGTGAAAAGTTACCCAAGTGATACGAAAAAAAGAACACAATAAAAGAAAAACCCTATTGCAATCACGATTATACCGCTACAAATAAAAATAACTATGACTACAACTCATTTTAATAATAATTTCAAACGTCATGGAAACACTTTCATTTTGGTATTTTGGTATAATCGCCTACTTGCGACAGCGTCTATGGTGCGTACTCAGGCAAATTTTATTTCGGTTTTGTGAAAGTGACAGTGAAGGTTTTCCGGATCGTTCAAAAAGGTTTAAACTTTGGGCAGTGAAAATATTCGCGCGTTTTGTACGTTTCGTGAGTTTTACCGTTATCTATGTTGTTCTTGTTCGTGTTATTAGTAGTTATTCATTGTGCAAATGGGCTCGTTACTGACCTGGACTTATGACCCGGTTGCTGCATTAATGCCAACTTAGGTTGGCGAAATTACCGATTGACAGTCCCAGTAAGGTCTTCTTAAAATAATTTGACTATAGGTACATTTTGTGTGAAGGAAGTGTCCTTATGCAGTTGTGAAGTAAATTAATAAAACTTGGGACATTGGAGTTTCAGGGGGTGCCGCTACGATGTCAGATTTGCCATAAAAATATCCCTAATAAAATTTTTCAAAAAATCGCGTTAAAAAAAATCATAGCATTAAGTGGAACAGTGCTGCCACCATGACGATATAAAAAAAAACAAATGCCACCCTTAGCACAGGGGTATTCTACTCCAAAAATAGTGTGACCCTTTTTTTCTTTTTGCCCAAAGCTCCATATTAAGTGCCCGTAGGGCCCTTATAAAACAGGCCCCAAATGCTATAATATCTATTAAACGGCTTGATAGATTTTAATGATCTTTTGCGTACGTTCATAGTAGTCACATAATTATATTATAGTGCAATATTCGCAACCGCCAGGGGGGAGACACTTATGTCCTCCAGTCTCATTTATTATACCCAGAATTTTTTTGTACACATTTATTTTTGAAATTAATTTAAACCTCTTTATAGAAAATTTAATTCTCTACTGAAAACTTCTACCGTTTTTCATAAATTACATATGTCGCTCATACGAGTAGTGTCCAAAATTCAACCAATACCCAGCCTTGACGCGCGAACTTAGCAGGGGACTATGAAAGCGCCGGTAATAAGGGGTTTTAATGCACTTCTGACAATATTTTTTTATTTTTTTTGTCGACATTAGAACTTTGTTAATTTGAGATTCGTATTAAGGTGACATTTTCAGGGGGGGCGGGTCCACCAAAAATTAAGCTAAAATTAGCAATTTTCCGGTATAGTTTTCTCAGTTGCCCTGTAACTCAAGAACGGTGACAGATATCGAGTTTATCATAAAAAATGAGCATATCAGTTTTCGTTTATCTCCGATAAAAATAGGTGTTTATAGAAGTGTCAAATTTGGCCCACCCTGTACAATATAACATATATCCTTCAGCTTGGGAAAGATCCGCTTTTTCCGAATTTCCAAGGCGTACATGTTTTTTCCGTACTAAAATTATGTCACAAGTTAGTTTCTAATCAAGCAGGTCTTATTTACAAACGATCAAATATCAACTCGATTTTTTTTGTTTTTTACACTTCGTTCGCTTCTCCGGGAACGCACTGAAGGTTTGGATTCTAGCGTAAGCTGTAAAAGAGACAGTAAACCAACGCCTGCCATAAACATTACGAATTTTCTCTGCCGAAATCGTTCGAATCAATGAGCGTCGCAAATCGCTCCGATTCCGGTCCTGCTCCTGCGTCCACCTTATATGAGACGTTTTAATTGGAAATATCGAGGGGGGATAACATAGAGATCATATATAGGTACGTATATAGGTAGAATGCTGAACAAGTCCCTTTTTATGGCAAATTGTGGATTTGCGCATGGGCCTATGGAACATGCGCATTAGACCTTCAGACCGCGCAATTCAAAACAGTGGTTGTTTTTCTGAATTACTATCTCCCTACAGACTTGTATATTGATAATAAATTAAGCTCTTCCCTCAACGTGGACTGGTCAAGACTTCGATAACTATAGTTCCACGCACCAAAGAAAACGTTTCTAAAGAATGCGGGCAGCGTTGCGAGTTTTCCTATACGAGTAGTAGTTATTTATTGGCGAATACAAGTTTTAGCATATTGAAGCCGAATTTATGAACTCTGTAATACCGAAAAAATAAAGCTCGCATCGGGCGACCACTTACTCATTTTTATTTATCATTTATTTTTAACGCGGTGTGATAAAACACCTATTATATTTTTTTCAACATCGTCGCGTCTACTATCGCCTTTGAAATACGGCAACAAAGCACTTCAGCCAGCGAATCGGCCGAGAAAACCAGTTAGCCAACGCGTTTTGTGCCTGTTTCTATAGTACGTAAAGTTAACTGCGTATTTGGGCTACCACACAGCGCTCACTTTTTCGGCCGCCGGCAAGCTTGGCAGAGAGCTCAGTGGCGTTTCGTATGTTCGGGATTTAACGTGCGCAAAATGAGTAAACAGGGAATAACGTTGCATTCCCAAGCACGAGAAATAATTGCCAATGTTATAAGGGTTTGCCTTCCTCCATAGTCTAAGGCATCATCGTTAAGAATAATATTAACTATAAATTAAATAACAATTATATGAAAATTAAGTCAGTGAGTTACACAAAATTGAGCTACGCCCCTGAACTGTGACTAATTCTATAATATTTGCGAGTTCTTCCCCCTTACGTCGCACGCATTCTGCCGTAAGGAGGACTGTACAACTAGGTTCGTTTATACTTGTAAAACTAGTTTCGTCCAAATTACTAGAATTTGCTTCACTGATGCTAGAACTTGATTTGTTTTCATCTACCTTTATAACTTTAACACTAAAACAAATAAGCTACTAATAGTTTCTTACACCACAATCATGTTAATATACTTACTTAAATCATAGCTTAATAACTAAGCTATGCTTAAATGATGGTTTAGGTGGTTTTAATAGAAGAGTTGGTACCGCATTTTCAATTGTGTGGTGTAAAATGAGCAGAACATATTCGAGATGATCACTTAATTAGCTAAAACACTCAAACAACTAAAAAGCAAATAAACTATTAATAATTAGCTGAAAATCGAAAAAATTATGCCACAAAGCGTCTATGATGCAAACAGCAGCAGGTAATACTTAGTTTGTCGCTGTCAAATGGCTGTCAAAGAGTGTCAAGTTTCACAAAACACTACCTCATTGCAAATGCGCACGTCCACTGGGCCTATTTATTACTGTTTTATGTATTTAAATTCGTCAAAGATTTTCCGCGCATCCTATGTATAAAAACAACGTCCAGCACTCTACCTACAGGGTGTCCAACTTTAAAATTGTATAAATCCGTAAAATCTTCATTTTTGGAGATAATCACCTAAACTTTTATTTATTTGAAAGGCCTTCAAAAACCGCTTCTTTTGACCTTCCTGCCATTTTCAAAATGCAAATCCAGGGCCGGCCGAGATTTTTTTATACCCCTGATTTTCACGAAAACCATTTAGCGATTTTTTTATTTAAAATCTGATCACACAGCGTTAATCAGCTTGCCTACCCTGCCATGTCGTTTTGAACGGCGGCCATTTTATATGTGGCAGACAAAGCGAGTACCTAATTTGTGAGTTAATTTCGTGAATTTGCGAATTAAAAGTAACAGATTTCGCTTAACAAGCTACCTTTGAAAGATGCACTAAAACTTTATTTTTCTCAATATAACTTCAAATTCCTTCTACCTTTTGTTTATCGTGCTTATTTTTATTTGTAGATGAATACTGGTGGGATTTCTAATGCATTCGAATACGTCCCTGATGCATTCCTGCGCAATAACATTCTACTCGTAATGGCATCGAGTTAGTTCACTGGGTATTGTTTAGACTCGTGGTATAGGTTGCTATACGAGTAGGTATATGGGCCACGTATTAGGGTCTTTATGTTATAATAAGAGTTCCCTTATGCGCCTGCGAAGAGTTAAATTCTATTTCTATTACCTCCAAGCATAATAGATCTGTTTCGGCAGGTTTGAAACTGTCAGAAGCATGCGCAGTTTCATTTTGACTCTTTAAAAACGCAATTGCGCATGCTCCTGACAATTTCGAACGGTTTGAAATTTTTCCGGAACACACCTTATTATAATATTGTGCAACAAGTTTAAGCGTTAAGCGTTTAATAACTACAACGAGTGTTTAGAATATAGTTTGTAAAACGCGCGTTCTTTTTAAACGTTTATTATTTATATAAAAACAACATAGAAATGTTAACAATTTATTAACTTCATTAGTAGATGGACAAGACTTCGATCAAACCAAGAACGCAGGCAAATACATTGAACAAATGGAAAAGCCTTTTGCAGGACCCAATTCCTTTCGAATCCACTATACATGGATGGATCATAGCGGGAATAAACGTTTGATATTTCAAGAAAGGATTCAAGAATAACAATAACAGTATATTTTTACTAACTCTGTGTGATGTTCAGGTTCGTTGTTTTTCTGGACGACTGTACCCAGAAGAGAACGGGAACAAGAAATGAAAGAGGCGAGTGAGATTTGTCGGAAATATGCTTTTAATGTAAAAATAGATCAGAGAACCTAATTAGCTTTAAAATGGTATGGCGCTTCTTTAGACCTATCCACCGCAGAGATGTTTGAATTTCGCTGAAAAGGTTGTGGTAAAAACGCAACAGATCAAGGTGGCTGCTCACTATTTTCAATGCTTTTCATATTTCTGAATCGTTTCCCGATCCTGTATATTCAAAGACACATATTCTTTTCGTATTCCATTTATTTTGATAAATGAAACTTTTGAGTATAGCCCTCCTTACGGCAGAATGCGTGCGACGTAACGGGGAAGAACTCGCAAATATTATAGAATTAGTCATAGTTCAGGGGCGTAGATCAATTTTGTGTAACTCACTGACTTAATTTTCATATAATTGTTGTTTAATTTATTGTTAATATTATTCTTAACGGTGATGCCTTAGACTATGGAGGAAGGCAAACCTTTATAACATTGGCAATTATTTCTCGTGCTTGATAATGCAACGTTCTTGCCTGTTTACTCATTTTGCACACGTTAACTCCCGAACATACGAAACGCCACTGAGCTCTCTGAGCCGGCGGAAAAAACTGAGGTCTGTATGGTAGCCCAAATACGCAGTTAACTTTACGTACTATAGAAACAGGCACAAAACGCGTTGGCTAACTGGTTTTGTCAGCCGACTCCTTCGCAGAAGTGCTGTGTTGCCGTATTTCAAAGGCGATGGTAGACGCGACGATGTTGAAAAAAATATAATAGGTGTTTTATCACACCGCGTTAAAAATAAATGATAAACAAAAATGGGTAAGTGGTCCCGTGATGCGAGCTTTATTTGTTCGGTATAAAAGAGTTCAGAAATTCGGCTTAAATATGAAAAAACTTGTATTCGCCAATAAATAACGACTACTCGTATAGAAAATCTCGCATCGCTGCCCGCATTCTTTAGAAACGTTTTCTTTCGTGCTTTGGACTATAGTAGGTAGATACTTTGTAACTCAATGTGACTTAGGTATACCTATGGAAGCTTACGGTCGGTCAGATTAACTAAAAATCGTCATTAAAAAATGAGATTGTAGTAAAAATTAAGGGAAATTCGAGGGTGTAATAATTTAAAATTCGTTCTTTCTTGTCCTCACTAATTCTAAACCCAGTTTTTCTTAATCACCTTTCCTGTCGATCTTAATCTTGGATTATCTTAAATATAAATGAAGCACTCGGAACATTTCTATTTGGATATTTGCGAGAATACTTACTCCCTTAAAGTCTCTACGTGTCTTTTAGACCTATAAAATATCACAGCATTCTTGTTTCAAAAACATTTTTTAAAACTGTAACTAGTAACAGCTTCAGTAACAAAATTTTAAGACTAACCTGACAGGTTACATAGCGAGAGTTGTAAACTGCTTATTACGTATGAGTGGAAAAGTTGCGCACGAGCCGCGCAGCGGCGAGTGCTGTAATTCCACGAGTATGTAATAAGCTTACAACTCGTGTTTTGTATTATAATTTTTCTTCGACGAAAGAAAAACTATTATAATAGATAAACTATACTTCTGATTATCTGACAGGCAACAATTAGTATGTTGGTTAGTTGCTATGGTGACGCGGATGCCGCGCTAACAAGGCACCCGTGATAATTGCGTTTTAATTAAGAACAGATACGTAATTTTTTTTATTACGTGTCAGTCATTACGTGTCAGTCATTACGTATCAGTGTTCGTAACAATGAACTTACTTATAACCTAAACCGTTACTTAATAGGTATGTTTGTCATTTTTAGTCAGTTTGTCAGTTTTATTATCATGGCTGACTTGATTTGTCATAAATTTGGTTTTATTGTTTGGCCTACTCGGATAGAACATCAGACACTGACCATGAGACCATGTATCTAGTATGATGGAGCTTCTCTGATAAATATTTCGGAAACGGTTGGAGATAAATAGGTCAAATTATATATCGTTAGAATCAAAAAAGGAATCCTATAATGGAATGTATTATAAGTTTTCGCCATAACTTTTTTTACCGGCCCTCGTATACATCATTGAAATTGAAATTGTGGCAATGAGCAGATTTAAAATATCTAAAAATATACAGGGTGTTCCATTTAAAAAACATAAGTTTGGTCTGGCACCTCTTTTCTGAACACTCTGCATAAAACTAAATAAACACCGAAAAAAGCTTACTTTGGCTTCTACAACTTTTAGTTGAAACTTTTTTCCTAACCTCAAAAATAAATATAAAAAATACGGGGGTGTAAAAATATATGTGATCACACCGTACCACAAACAAGGCACTGAAACCACTTCACCATGTCTATCCAATCCTCTATCGAGCTTCTAAAGATAATAATTATACGAACCATTTTTTATAGACCATCCCTCACATCATTAGCTGTTCATCCTAGGTGGCTGGGCCTATACATAATCGCCTTGTTAGGTACCTCCAGTGTGGTCCATTTTTTGTGGTCTCGTGACAATAATCCGAGACGCAGGCGAGTTTCCAGTTCCGTTCTGTTTTCTAGTCTAATTTCAACTAAACTCCTGGACAAAATTAACGCAACATCATAAATGTGCCACTTATTTGATGCTATTTTTTCTGAATTTATGATCCGATTTGAATGATGTTTTTTGCATTGTAGGTTGGTTCCTTGACAATGTCATAGTTTTATTTTAGATTTATACCGGGTGTAACAAAAATGTTATGTTTTTTTTCCGAAAATTCGTATCACCCTGTGGAGTATACTAGCAACCGAAACATATAGCAGTTGACATTAGACGGTAGGTCCATCTTTCTTCAACATTTTCTTTTTTGGTTTACTTCATTATCTCTGTTATTAAAGGAGATACACTGCTTTATATCGTAACATGTTTTTATATATTATATTATTCAACACAGTCATTGTTAAAGGTTTTCAAGTAGGCTATGGAACTTTTCTGACATTTCAAACGATGTGTCAACAGATGTTGAGTTTTAAAGTTACAAAGGTCAAATAAAATTCGCCATACCGATAAAAACTGTTCAGAAACTGCTTATTAAACGTTCATTTCATATGCCCAGTTGCCCGACTATCCTGTCGTTTAAACCAGCCTCATTTAAACGTCTTCTGATTGTTCGAGACGATATTGTATGATGGCGAGCAGTTCTAAGCTCACTTTTTAGCCTAGTACTAGTGATATTCCTGTTTCTTAGAGCAGGTTGCCTAATAAAACGCTCATCCCTTGGATCGGTACATCGGTTTCGCCCTTGGCCTGACCTTCGAGAGTAAGATCCTGTCTCGTTAAATCGTTCAACCATACGACTTATAGTCGAACGATGTCTTCCTATCACATTAGCAACATGACACATCGAATAGCCTTCATCCACCAAAGTAGCTCTTACTGCTTCTTCTGCCGAGAAATTTTTTGGTCGAGTCATTTTTCAATTTTAAAATACTCGTCGGGCAACTGGGCATATGAAACGAACGTTTAATAAGCAGTTTCCGAAAAGTGTTTATCGGTATGGCGAATTTTATTTGACCTTTGTAACTTTAAAACACAACATCTGTTGACACATCGCTGGAAATGTCAGAAAAGTTCCATAGCCTACTTGAAAACATTTAACAATGACTGTTGAATAATAAAGTCTATAAAAACATGTTACGCTATAAAACAGTGTATCTCCTTTAATAACAGAGATAATGAAGTAAACCAAAAAAGAAAATGTTGAAGAAAGGTGGACCTACCGTCTAATGTCAACTGCTATATGTTTCGGTTGCTAGTATACTCCACAGGGTGATACGAATTTTCGGAAAAAAAACATAACATTTTTGTTACACCCGGTATAAATCGAAAATGAACTTTTTATCATAAACAGCGAAAACTATGACATTGTCAAGGAACCAACCTACAATGCAAAAAAATGATTCAAATCGGATCATAAATTCAGAAAAAAAATAGCATCAAATAAGTGGCAAATTTATGATGTTGCGTTAATTTTGTCCAGGAGTTTAGATGCGAGAAGCAAATCTGGAGATCTTAACATTACTTTGCGAACCCCTCTCGTCGATACGCCGTTTGGCCGTGTTTATACACCCGGTGGTAAAAAAACAGATTGGTATTGGACCGGTCTCAGGTGGCTGTGCCGACAAACGCGTCCCCAGACGGCCGAACGTTCGAGACCGAAACAAGTGACGATCGTACGCTCACTTTGATTTGATCGCCGGCCGTCTGCGACCCTTCGAGTTATTCCGGAGTGGAGTGGAAGCTCCCCCCCCCCATTTCGCTTCAATGAATTTTTAGCAAACGCTATTGCGACACTTTGAAGGAGAGAAGAAACTCCAGAAACCAGAAACAAGTTCCTATAAACATAAACTCCTGGATAAAATTAAAGCACCACTTTAATTAATCTAAATATTTACAATAAAAAAAGAAAATAAAACTAAGTTCAGATTAGTTGCTGAAAATGCATAAATAAGCTAGCATAACTCCAAATTGTGGTGCATAATCATAATATAATAAGTATAGGTCAATAAATCAATGGACATTGCTCCCGCAATTTTTGCAACATTTTGTAAACGATTCATTCAATAAACGATATTCGCCAAGAAAACATCGAACGTCGCTTCTTTGCCGAGATTCCGGTGGAATATCTTCAGTTAGGGTTATAAAATTGTCGTTTAGGGTAGACAAAATAACTATAGGTCTTATAGTAGTTGTTATAGTGTTATTTATTCGAATCGTGAAATTAATTGTGCTATAAAAGTCTTATAACAGACGTAACATGGTTACTTTAACGTCAACATTATATAGTCTTTCAAAGGTTATTATAAGGTTATAAAGAAGTCTTCGTCGTTGACAATACAACAACTTTTACGACTTTAGAAATATAGTTGTACGACGGTTGTAAAGAAAATAATTTGACCACATTAAAACTTTGTGGAGCGATAGTCGTATAAAGGCGATTTAAATATATTATATAAGACATCAGTAAGTGGAAGTCATATAGATGTTGTAGAACAGTTTTAAGCAAGATCTTAATACGACATAGAAATGAGAACATGACGGTAAGAAAGTAGTGCACATGCGCGTTAATTAAAATCATTAGTAAAAGTGAGACGTAATTTATTGTATCATATGATGTGCCATATGTCATACAGTAAATGTAAAGCAGTAATAAGACAGTATAAGCATATCAGCATCTGTTAAAAATTATTGAGTTTTACAAAAGTCTGGGCAAATACAAATGCTCAGGAAGTTATAGACGAGCAGTTACAAAAATTTGGAATTAAATCAGTTTTGTCATACAAATCTTTATTTTTTTATACTACTACTACTACTAGCAATACTACGAACTTGACGAGGCACCTACCCCGGACTGCAGAAATTTCTAAAGACAGCCCTCCACGCGCATGCGCATATAAATACTTATTCTGTAATTTCAATTTTAGTTTTAGTCGCTTTATAACCTCTTAATAGTCGCTTGACAGTTTTAGAACCATTTATGGCCTCTTAGTAGTTTGATTGAAGTTTTACAACTACTAAGTCATGTAAGCATCGTCGGCCATGTTTGCCATCAGAAATTCAGTTAAATACGGCAACCATATTTGTCTTACGAAACGAAAACTTCGAATTTAATTTGTGGGCACAAATCATAGAAATTTGAGTGGAAAACATATATTTTAGACATATCGAACGATCTTGTACAACTGTAACACTTTAAATTTTAATTTAAAGCACGTGCATATTTTACATTTTTTTCTTTCATTTCCTTTAATTTCCATTATTTTAAAGGCGTGTTGTAAATTTTCGAGTTATATTTATAATTTTCAGAGCAAATAAAAATTCGCAATAGATTCCGTTGAGTACATAATCGTCAAAAACCGAGATGCTTTATTGCATAATATCACCAACGTATAATTTCGTTTTTACCACTTACTTTATTACAATTTTGTCTTATGAATAATTGCAGCAGTGGCAATTTTTAGCTTAATAATGAAGTATACAATATTATTTAATATAATAGTATTCAATATTTTATATTAAAAATTACTCGTGGATATTTATTTTGCAAGAAAAATTAAACAACTAAAGTGTATAGGTACATAAATTTCATAGAACAAATCCACGACTTTCCATTAAAAATTCGTAAATCAAAGATTTCATTCAAATTTGTAAATAACATCAAAATTCTATTTATTTTTCACAGGAAAGTCACCGATTTTCGAAGATATACTAAAATCTCTCTTCAACTGTAGGCTACACTCTATTCAAACTAAATGCAAGTGGCGCGTAAACATTTACACGATGGAAGCGCGTGAACAATTCTGAGGGCTAATACGAGGCAGGGCCGCATTAAGGACGACACGGGCGTAGCCAGGATTTAGTTTTGGGGGGGGGGGGGGGTTTAGTTTGAGAAGTAAATAAAACAACAAAAATATACTTACATGAAATTTAATATCTATATATTCATCCGAAAAACTACGACATATTTATAAAGTTCTTAACTTTAAATGAAATGGATAAATTAACTTCGTTCCTCTGCGCTAAATCTAAAACCATTAAAGAAGAAATCTTCGGCTTTTTCTTTTAAATATATCCACTACTTCATCTGCATGAATTTCTGTTCCATAGTGAATGTTCATTAACCATTAAGTCTGTTTTCACTTGTAGTGTTTCGTAAATAGTTTTTCAGTCTCCTTAGGCTCGAGAAAGACCTTTCTGGGGTAGCAGTGGATACAGGAATGGTAGCCAAGATTTGTAGTAATGTGTAAATATTAGGATAAAGGTTTTTAATCGCACATATCTAGGCATTCCAAACTAGATTTCGGGGTAGGCAGTCTTCTTATCAGCATGCAAGGTAGCTGAAGCTTTGATAGCTAAATCCAAATTAGTTTCTTTATTAGAAACCCCTTGACCTTGACTAAGCCACTTTTTCCAGTAGTCCATACCTTTAGGTTTATCACCCTTCCTTTTTTTCTCCTCCATTTTTCGACAGTAATAATGATTCACGTATCTATCCTTAACAAGGTCATCGAATAACAGTGCACTAAAATTACTCACTTACACGGTACACTTAATTCTCTTCACTATTCGTTCACCACTTTTCACTTTTATTCGCTTCGAGTTCGCATGGAACAATACTGCCGTAAGCGCGGTCACGCGCCGCGGCGCCGCTTATATAGCAGCCCAGTAGCCGTCCAGAAACTTCCACGAACTTCCACAAAGTTCCGCTCATTTCGACCTAGGGGCGTGGCGAATAATCGAGAAACAACGCAAAGTGTCCCTACAATACAAAATAGTTCGGCTGCAACTGCGTCTGCCTCTCGTCAAAAGATGGCGCTAGGCGCTACTATTACTACATATATTCAAACGTAATAATAATTTAACTCTTCACTCCTCGTATTTTTTCGGTATAATATTAGGTTGAACCCCTGAAACCCCCCCCTTGGCTACGCCCGTGCGTGAAATTAAGATCGATGTTTTCTTGACGAATGTCGTTTATTCAATGAATCGATTACAAAATGTGCTATCCTAAAGTAGTTTGCTTATACTATTAGGTGGGACAATTGCGGGAACAATGTCCATTGATTTATTAACCTACTTATTATATTATGCTTATGCACTACAAAATTAAAAAAAGAAATAAATCAGCAAACAGAATAAATGCATCTGGGTCAATACTAATAACGTGATAGGCCCTCCTCTACTTCTAATCACTGCATGCGTCGAGGCATGCTTGATATCAAATGTTCAACAAAAGCTTGCAGCTTGCGGAATATTCTCCCTAAGTAGGTACATAGGTTTGTTTAACAAACAATAAAAGCAAAGCAGTAATAAGTAACAAAATATACACATAATATAATATAAGTAATAATAAGTACGATTCCTGGTGTGTATAGGTACAGTTTCGACAAATAATATGGTAAATTTGGTCAAATAGAGGGAACTACATTTTGTTGTAAGTCTAATTTTTGTGAGAATTTTTTGCAAAGTACGCCTTAAGAAAAATGATGATTACCTATCTTCCCTTATGGTTAAATTTTCATAAAAATACAAACTACAAGCGAATTATAAGAACTGTATATTGTGAAGGAGAGTAATCTCTTTTGATTGAAATGACAGTTAGGATCAATTTCATAATACATTCAACTAAATTATCTTTTGGCTTTAAGATGAAGTAAAACAACAATATTAAACAATGGTTATTTTGTTAGAAAGCTACTTTAATTTTAAAGGGTACTTTAGTTTGTCTATGCAATTGGCCCTTAATCATTTTATTCTTAAATTTATGTCCTTTGGAAAGCCCAGCTACTTCAAGTTATTATTACGATTTGAGTTACAGCCAGGTATATATAACTAAGTTCTAGCTTCCCTCGACGGTTCTAGGCATCTTGAGGCTTGAAATTGTAACGCTTCTTCACTTCGAACTTTTAGAGAAATGTTTCATTTTTTCACAAACAAAACGAATTTACAAAAAAGCTGTCGCCAGCACTTGGGGCTGTCTGTTTCCACCCAAAGACACACTGCCTCGTCGTAGCAATCTGGCGACGATAGCACAACCCGCACTACACAAATTAATTCTGGTAAATTTCTTGTAAAATCAACTGACAGGGAGTGACAGGCCACGCCGCGCAGACCCGCAAGCCATGTTGCCGGCTTCCTCAAGTTCAGGGCTTTCCTAGAGCCGGCTGTGGTAGTGGCATTGCCGGCTGATGCGGCTCGAATCATCTTATATCAACGGAATCGTATGGTTCTTTTACATAATAATATAAACAAAGTACCCACCTATGCATTACTTTAATTTAAATATCGCTTCATTATATGAATAACGTATAATACAAAAAAATCTTCTATTAGTACAATAATTAGTGTTGTAGTGATGTTCCATAATGGTCGTAGAAAAAATATTGAGTTTTTTTAAACTACACCGATATATTCATGGCTACTTGATCACACACAACCATATTAAGTGGGGCACATTCCCGACATGAAAGAAGGGGCCAAGAGGTACGGTATAAGCAGAAGAAGGAGAATTATGAAATATGAATTGGCAGTTATTAAAGATCGTACATCCTGCCTTACAATACGGGCAGCGCCATTCTTTCGCCTGGGCATTGTTCACGAATTGATTGACCAACCGAGACGTACAAGTGTGCCTGGGAAGGGTCTTTACAAAAAGCCCTGCACATCTACGGCGAGTGTGGATTCGGTTGAAGATAAAAGTTTCTATAAGAAGCTTACTCTATGTTATTAGATGCACTCTTCTGGCCATAACCCTTGATCTGGATAAGAAGGTGTACATTAAACACGGGGGCCGACCGTTTATTAATAAACCGACTTATTATTTATGGACGCGATGAAACCAAATTACAACGGTTACAGTCGCACAAAAAAATAACCAAGTGCCTGCAGAAATTTACTATAGTGCCTTCGAAAGGAACTGATAGCTCAGATGAGGTTCCAGAGCCATAAAATGATCGTAAAACACAGACGGTGACATATTCTTTTATTATCAATGTGTAAAATAAAAAAAATATATCTTTAAAAATATGGCTGTTGTCTAACAAAAATGAGTAGTGTATGATGAATTTCGTTTCTTTATTGTCAAAATCTCTTTCAGACAATACCAATAAGTCATATGTATGTATGTATGTATGTATACAGGGTGTTCGAAAAATAGACGGAGATATTTTAGAGGGTGATTCCCTGTTAAGAAATATGAAAAAAAGTTTCTATAAACATGGGTCCGGAAATGCAGAGTTTTCAAGATACAGGATGTTAAATATATTGCATGTCACTGGACAAAATTGGTTTATCAATTTTTGCAAAAAAAAATCACAAGTGCCTTGGAAAACAAATAATCAAAAGCATTTCTAGGAAAGAGTGTTATTGCAACTTTTCCAATATCATAACATAAAGTACACTACAACCAATTTTGTCCAGTGACATGCAATAAAACGGTTTTTATTTTTTTTTCTCGAAAACGAAGTGAGATAGGAAAACAATACAAGAGGGAAAGAAGTTGTATTTTTAGATGCTTAATCAAACAAAAAATATTAAAGTTACAAAAAAGGTAGTGGCGTACATTTTTTTGATAATAATATTCGGTAAGGTGCCCCCGGGACGCCACCGGACTTAATAAATTTAATCTAGTTAGGGCGAAATTAGCCTCTTAATACAACAAATAACATTGCCAAATTTCAACAGAATCGAGTAAATAATTTTTAAGACATTAATAATTTCATGTTTTATTTTTTTTTATTTAACGTCCTGTATCTTGAAAACTGCATTTCCGGACCCATGTTTATAGAAACTTTTTTTCATATTTCTTAACAGGGAATCACCCTCTAAAATATCTCCGTCTATTTTTCGAACACCCTGTATACATACAAAAAAAGAGCTCACTTAAATTAGTTCCTTTACCATATCAAATATTAATACTTTCACTTCGACCGTTGGCAATAGAAACTAGGTACCCTGAACACAAAAGTTTTGTGTTGTATGTAGACTGATTGATCCAGGTGAGTTTTAATCTATCAATCGCTTTTGTTTTTATCGTGTATTTTGCCTGTCTCTTAGTCTTTACTTATTTTAACGTGTTTATTATTTTATGATTTGCCTTTTGTCCTCGCTTTTGTCCATTATTCTAAAGGCTAAACTGAATGAATTTAGCAGTTTAATTTATTGTTTTTTCCTTAGACAAGTAAAGAGAGAGGACGCCCAACAGCGCTCGCGGCACATCGCACGACAGGCCAGTGGCGTAGCACGAAACGCGTTCTTAGCCAATATCACAAAAATGTTATAAATTAAAAGGTAGTTAATTTTGACTCACATGTAATTTGAAATATTTGTATTTATTTGCAGATAATTTCCCAAATGTAAAGCTAGTGTCAAGTGCTGAAATATATTTATTTGCGGCGATTTCGAATCAATGAAAATTCCCTAAATTAACTCACAACGTACTCTCTTTGTCTGCCACATATAAAATGGCCGCCGTTCAAAACGACGTTCGAAATATCGCTATACAGGATGATTTTTTTAGGTCTACCACTGAGATTTTCTCGCTCATTTTGCGGCCTACAAAAAAAACGCAAGATTAAAAAATGTGGCAATTTTGGACAGCTACGTGGTGCTGCGAAAAAATCGGCAGGTGCTCAGATAGTTTCAGCAAATTACACAGGGTCTTCGGCTCTCTTGAGACCATGAAAATTTTTGTCGATTTTAGGTTTTTTTAGAACACCGCGAAAAGTTGGGTATGGAGGCTCATTCTTTTTTTAATGTCGCCTCGCTGACCAAAATTTCCATATTTTGTTTTCTCACATATTTTCTGTTTAATATATTTTCTTGTTTTTCACATGAGCTTCCTATTCATGACTTTCTCATGTTTACAAGCTAAGGACAAATTAGATATGGGAATGATTTGACATAAAAGAACGAATGGAAATCAGAACGCTATAATGAATGAGGGCAAAAACCGAGTACAAATTAACTAAGGCTACTAACTTGTATTGGACATATTTATAGTCATATACTTGTGAGGTTATGTTGTGACAAAAAATAACAATATATGGGTGTAATATGTATCTATATATGCATAGATATATCTATATATATTCTACATACATTATTCAGTTACTAATTTATACTGTAATCATTTTAAGTTTTTTCAACAAAAACTACGTGAAATAGAAACAAAGAAATCTTTACCCCTCCATATCATGGAAACCGTTCACTTTACCATAATTCTGTATATAACAATTCTTGTTCGGAATTTAATGTATATCATTTGCGTGTAGGATGACTTTTGCGCTAAACCTCATAGTTTACTAGATATTCACGCAAAACTGTGAAAAATAAGAATTTCCTGCCCTTTTCACCCTCTGCCCCCGAAACTCGACGCTGGTGGTGGTGTAACTTTTTAGTACTAACTCTTAGGAGGGTATGGAACTATTTCGCGCTAGAAAGGACTTTTTTTTGGATGTTTGGGTTTTGGCCCAATTTTACTGTACTATATCCCTTTATTACAGTGGCCACCTGACAGTCCTGACCATCGAATTGATAAGTACAATGGAAGTCGCACAGGTACCACTTTCATTGTTGTTTGGGGCAGCCAACTCTAGAGAGAGATAGGTTTCAAATGGCAATAAGTAAGACAAGGACGCCTAATGAACGTGTCAGCTGATTCAGGCAAAGGAGGTATATAGGGATGTTGCATATTAATGGGCGAATTTAATGGGCATGTTCCGTAATTCTCTTTATTGTATGATCTGTATTCCGAAATTCGGGGCTTGTTTGTAGGAATGAGAATTTTTCTATATAACCACAATTATGTAAATATTGCACAGAAAAAAGTAGTGAATTGATTTAAAACATTACCTACATGGCAATTTTATGTACCTGGAAGTAAATTGAGACAAAAAAGATACAAATTACAAAATAAAAGTTTATTTTAAAATAAAGGCAACAAAATATCTAGGATAATGGTATACATTTTCAACTTTAATTACTTATCTTAATTGATTTATTAATTTTAAAATTCAATTTATAAAACGAAAAACATGTAAGACAGGTAGCTTTTACATATTTTTATGTATATTTTATATTGTTTAGGCATCTAACAAAAAGAATTACAAATAATTACCTTATTAAAGGGACCAGAACCTCAATATTAATTCCATCTTTGACTACGAAGAGCAGGGTTCATTAGCACAATATTTTACCAGTTGTTCCCTTGATATTGATAGTTTCTATCATGACTCGGAAAATAAAAAACTGTAGTAATCACATACTTTTTAAGTTTGCGCTGCCCAAAATTCTCTATGAAATTGCTCTCATTAAATTGTTGATTACAAATGCAAGTAAATACTTGTAGACAGTACAAAATTTTTCCTTTTTATTGCTGCAATCCACTTGTCTCTAATATCACCTTATCTCTTGGAAAACTGCAAAGTTATTAGCAAAGATTTTTAAGACATTGGTACATCCAAATACACAACAGGAGTTGACCCTCTTTTTTGTAATTTACAACAAACAGAAAGAATATAGCCACATAGCTAAATTAAATTTTCTCTTCGATCTAAAAATATAATATTAAACCAAACACCAACTAAGAAAACTCAACGCCGTTTTATATGAAACTGCCGCCACGACACGAACTCAAATCAAATATAAATAATACAATAATTAGGTACTCCGTACTCCTATTCGTATTGGGACTTGGGACAGAAGGAAAATTAAAATGACGTTTGAAAACGGACAGGACACAAAAATAGAAAGTTAGGACAAACACCTCTTTTGCGTTATGTGGTTTTTGCCGGAATCAGCTGATTTATTTACTATTTCACTTGCTCAAGTTTGGCTGCCAGTTTCTCTCTCTACACTCCTTCCATCTACTTGTCAATTCAATGGTCCTGACATGAATCCGATAAAGCATCTATTGGACTACCTAAAAAAAAAAGATTCGAAATCGTAGACCCTCTGTTGCTAATCACAACCAACTCATAGAGATCGCTATTGAAGAATGGGAGAATATTCCGCTGCAAGCTTTTGTTGAACATTTGATATCAAGCATGCCCTAGCAAGCGAGAGGTCCCGGGTTCGCTTTCATCTACTTAATTAGGTACCCAATTATTGAAACAAAGTTCACAAATGTGTCTGATTATAATTAAAAAGAGGGTTGAACATTTATTAGAAAAGATAAACTAAGCCAAAGTGCAGAAAGCTCTATCTATCCATCGCCAGACGGTCGTCACGCGATGTGGATTTGTTGTGGCGTAGAACATCCTATCATTATTTATGTGCAATTTTTAGACTTTCGGTGTGTTAATAGCATCGGCGTAGCTCATAGGTAAGTCGCAGCTCACATTGATTCAGACGTCTTGTGCCTAGGAAAGGAAACATTATAATTTGGTATGTATATTTCAGATGGATTCAACCTGAACGTGTAGCGTGCTTCTAGGTAACAGGTGAGACGCCTGTAAAAACTAAATATAACTCCGTCGCACATGCGACTAGAGCAGGGAAATTAATGGCCCGGCTTTAAGGTACTAACCGCTAAAATGTAGTAGATAATTTGCTTTATGGGCGCCTTTTCGTGTCCGACCGGGAATTATTACAGCTTATGAGCGAAACACATTATACCGAAGCATTAGAGACGAAATAAAACATTTCCCAGGTAATTGCCTAGAACAGATGACTCCTTGCAAACTTTGACGGTTGCCTTCGCTGCAAATATTTACAGCGTTGCCAACTGGGCCAGCGTCAGCTGATAGACAACCTTTTCAAACTTTACAAGCCCTGTGCAAACATGCGGCAACGCCGCAGCGGGACGGTTCAACGGGTCTAGGCGGTCTAGAGCGGTCTGCACTTTGGCTTAGCTTATCTTTTCTAATTCAACCCTCTTTTTAGTTATAATTAGATACATTTATTTGAGGTGATAAAATTTCACGTCCCCAATAGATTTTTACAGAAAGAAAGTTAGCGGCTTTATGGGATTTTGGCAACTGGTAATATCATACCAACATCCAAGTTCTAATGAATGTGCCGGTGTTTTCATATTTGAATCGTTCGAGAAGGTAGACTACGACAGCTGTTTCCCCTTATTAGGTTCATCAAGGCAGCCATAACCTTCCCGAACGACTCAAACTGAAACGGTAGCACTTATAATAGTGTAACTTGCACTTGGAGGTGAGAAACCAGCCAGTGGCGCCATCTAGCATCAAGCTGATAGTACCAGAGCCGAAATTTCACAAAACATAGTAAACACCAACAAGAAAAAGTTAGGTTGGTGTTGAAAACTACAAAATAATGTGAAGAAGAAGCGACACAGGAAACAGGCTCATTCACCACTGTATCTTCCACAGAATACAACAAGCGAACAGAGAACTGCATGTTGTGAAGGAGAATAATATCTCTTGTGATTGAAATGGCAGGTAGGGTGAATTTCATAATACATAGGTATTAAAGGGTACTTTAGTTTGTCTATGCAATTGGCCCGTAATCATTTCATTCTTAAATTTTCGTCCTTTGGAAAGCCCAAAACGAATACAAGTCTATACCTACCGCCTGCCGTCAAGCAAAGAAAACCTAGCTACTTCAAGTTATTATTACGATTTGACTTACTGCCAGGTATATAACTAATTTCTAGCTTCCCTCACGGTTCTAAGCATCTTGAGGCTTGAAATTGTAAAGGAACGACTCTCCACTCCGAACTTTTAGAGAAATGTTTCATTTTTTCACAAACAAAACAAATTTATAACAAAGCTGTCGCCAGCACTTCGGGCTGTCTGTTTCCACCCAGAGACACACTGCCTCGTCGTAGCAATCTGGCGACGATAGCACTACCCGGCAGGGAGTGACAGGCCACGCCGCGCAGACCCGCAAGCCATGTTGCCGGTAGATAACTAAGTTCTAGAATCCCTCGGCGATTCTAGGCATCTTGAGGCTTGAAATTGTAAAGACACGATTCTTCACTTAGAACTTTTATAGAAATGTTTCACTTTTGCACAAACAAAACAAATTTATAGAAAAGCTGTCGCCAGCACTTCGGGCTGTCTGTTTATATACGTTATATACGTTATATACGTTATATAAGTTTTAATTCATTCGTTTTTATTCCTTACTTTTGCGTTAAAATTAAAGAAAATTTCAGTTTGCGCATGCGTAATTTCATTGCCAACAGTTAAGAAACAAATTTACAGGCAAATAATTGATCTGCGGAATGTCAATTTACCACGAGAATTTTGGAGGTTAGGACAACGCAGTTCAGTTATGCATATACGCGATTGAATATAAGAAATACGCCCCCTGTAGGCTCAATGCTAAACTAAGTCTATGGGCCATGCTATTTTGTTGATCCGTATATTATGTTTTTTGTTTTGTTCAAAATCAGTCAAAAATGCTTTATTTTCTAAAGTTGACTATCATAATAATGAGGTAAATAACAACAGTTGAATTCAAATGTTTAAATATTCCCGCCACGCTTGTGCCAAAAAAGAGAAGAGTTAAAGAAGAGTTGTTAGAAAATGAAATAAAGCAAGTAAAATGTGATTTTTATTACGATTACGACGCCCAAAAGGCCTCCCACAGTTATCAGAAGTGGAATTTGAACATGCTAAAGTGTTATGCAGTGTAATTACGAAGTTTTAGTGCGAGATTCGGACGAAAAACCGTCTTGATTCGATCGCCGAGGTCCTAACCTAAACATTTTTTTCCTGATGGAACAAGTTTCGAATCAATTTAATTTAACCAACAAAGTTCTCTATTTCGAATTCTGCTTTTAGTTCATTTTTAGTTGCCTGTTGCCTTTGCAATTACATAAATCATAAACAATAATGTTTAAACTTTATAATAACCGGTAAGTACAGTTTCCCGCGGTGTATGTCTGCCCCGATTTTTTTGAAATTTTGGCTACCCCCCTATTTTCGGGGTCCCTGAACACGAATCTGACCTTAGTTTTTGGTGCTCGGGCGTAGTTTCCGACAAAATGAATTTTCAAATTTCCTTTGACACCTCACTTTTCATGGCGATATTTGTGGTTATAATCCGGATGAATTTTCACTATATGCAGCTCAAACTGATCACCACACTATTTTGCACCTTTTGCAACATCGAAACTTCGCGGAAACCCGCGGAAAATCCGAAATTTGGAAAGATTTGTGCCGTGTTTACGTCCGGCCCGGCCGCTGTTTTCGCCCCCACAATCGGCGGGCGCCGATTGTCGGGGGGAACTTTTACCTAATAACCAAATAACTTTATGAAGACGACCACAAAATATATAGAAGACGACAAGAACAATGAACAAGAACAAAGAACAACGCAGTGTGAACCCAAAGTGTGCCCAAAGCTAGAGGTGACAATGGCCCATATAGTTAGTTCGCATAGTGCCCGTCGGGGCGTTGGCATCTTAAATTCAGTCGCGTATAGAGATGGCGCAGTAGAAGCTCTGGGAACGCACCCTTAGACACACACATTTCACAAATCGGGCAAATTCGCCGAACCACCGATTATACACCAATTAACTTGATCAAACAGACCCCAAGTGGGTAGATTCGTGGAAATCATCGAGAATTATCTCGACTTCTACCCCCCCCTAGGGAACACGGCCGCAAATTCCCCCAAACCCAAAAACAATATTTGCCCTGGGCATGTAATTGCAGCGAAAACAGCTGAATCATTACGCCATTATGCCCTGAGCCAATTATTATTAGCCACTAACCAAATAGAAATTAAAGCAAATAATTGATCTGCGGAATGTCAATTCACCGCTAGAATTTTTGTTTGTTTTGTTTTGCACATTTTGTGTTGTATTTTTTTGAGTTGTAACAATTTAAAGTAAATCTTTATTATTTTATAGGTTTTGTTTCTCCCGTCATACGTTACTCAGTTTTTAGACAACAACCGTATTTTTAAAGAGAATTATTCTGTATTCTGTTTTACACATTGAAAATAAAAAAATGAAATAAAAAAAAACCTTTTTAAAAACAAGCTTTTATTTAAGCCATGTACTAAAACGAATAAAATAAGTTTAGGCTTTCGTTAAGATAATTCAATTCCAAATTGCGACAGGTTTTTGCAAATTGAAAAGCTTGTCGCGCGAAATGTTGATGAAAGTAGGTACCAATTAATTTTATCGGACAGTGATTGGTTGATAAGCAAGTACCTATTTGCCAAAGTATGCATTTTTTTTCTTTACAATTTGCGCGACAAGCTTTTTAATTTGCAAAAACTTGTCGCAATTTGGAATTGAATTATCTTAACGAAAACCTAAGCTTTTTTATTCGTTTTAGTACATGGCTTAAATAAAAGCTTGTTTTTAAAAAGTTTTTTCATTTTCAATTTTATTGTGCTTTTTAGAACCTATTTGATTCCCATGTCAGGAGGGTGGTAAAGAAATTTAGTCCGCCATCTTGGGGCGATCGCCATATTGGATTTCGTATGAAGTCATTCACCTTATTGTTTTCTACCCGTCGAGCTCTTTCATTTGATACCCATGTTAAGGGGGTTGACAAAAAATACATCATCCGCCATCTTGGAGCGGCGGCCATTTTGAAAGTATTACAATATTGAGTATTGCATATTGTATTGTCACCGGAACTAAAGGTGTATGCAAAATTTCAGCTCAATCGGATGCCAGGAAGTGGTTTTAATTCAGCTTGCAAAATTCGACCCACACTAAAAGCTTACAATGACGCCGCCTCTGGTCTACGATGGCCCTGGAACCGCATCTGTGCTATCAATTCCTTTCGAATGCACTATAAAATGCAAAGAAACAATAATTTATTTATTTCTTTCTTGGGCAAAATAGGTTTTCGGCCTCAACTATTTGAGAACACCCTGTACGTTGATTCCGAAGCGGGCCCAGCGCTTTTTGAGAACACCCTGTACGAAAGGGGAATCGCGCAATGGCCCGCGGACAACAAGAAGCCAATTAGGGCGGGGGGAGGGCCGCCGGTTGGCCCTGATTAGTTGGCCATGGGCATTGTCGTCGGACGCAAAACAAAAGACAAACGGGCACCAACATGGCCGCCGCGACGGAGCGTTATTGTCTTTTTCACTTTGCTTTGTCGAAGTGGGCCGAATGTGCGACGTATAGGATACGAGGGTAGGAACCTTGTACAGGGTGGTCAGATAAGAATGCAAAGTGCTGTATCTCGGAAACTATTCGTCGTAGAGACTCGCGGTAAAAATTTTTTAGAATAAAGTTGAAAAACCTGGAAATTATTTTCAGATTTCCAAGATAGTCACCGGGGGGCGTAACCGCCATCTTAAACTTTTCAAGTGATTTTTCTCTGAAATCTACCTAGTAATGTTACCAAAATGATATATGCTTTTTAAAGGTAAGCTTTATTCGAGTAATTTTTGTTTACACTTTTTGACATATCTATTAAAATAAAGTGGTGGGGAGTGATTCAATGTTTTTTTAAATAAACAGCTGTAACTCCTAAATGATTGAACGGATTTTAACAAACTTGGTCTCGTTGGAAAAAGCATTTATTGGTCCATCAAACCCATCTTACCCGTGATATGTCTAAGTCTCAGTGATGCCTCTAGAGCGCGTTTTTTGATATAATAACAGAAAATTGCAAAATTCTCGAAAAAATTAAATGCAATAATATTACTTTTTTTTCATAAAAATGTAGTGAAATGATACCTAAATAGTCTAGTGAAAACCGTATCTCGATATCATATTCCTAGCTGAAAATATCAAAGAAAGAAAATTTAGTTTTATCATAAAATTTTAAAAAGGCGCTGTTACACCGGTATTTATTCTTATTTGTCTTTCTTTAAGATTTAATGATAAACTTTCATAATTTTATCTTTTTTTAATTATGAAAGTATACTTACTATCTATGGGGTATATTGTTTACCAAATTTCACCAACAACGAGAGACAACATGAAAATACGAATACAAGAGTGCATTCGTAGCCTATCAAGAGCAGAAATTGGAGCTGCTGTAATGTCCACGCATCAGCGACTCCAACAATGCATTGACTGTGATGGAAGACAGTTCGAGCATTTAATTTTATTTAGTTTTATTAAAAAAACATTTTCAGTTAGGAATAGGATTTTAATATTTGTTGACAAGTTGATTTTAGGCATTTGTTTTTCCTCCATGGCCTACTCTTTGTATTTTGCCTACCTCGCACTTGCATATTAAATGCATTGATTATTATGCGTCTACACGTTTTTTTTTAATTTTTTTGAACTAAGTATACTTTTATAATTAAAAAATGATAAAATTATGAAAGTTTATCATTAAATCTTAAAAAAGACAAGAATAAATACCGGTGTAACAGCGTCTTTTTAAAATTTTATGATAAAACTAAATTTTCTTTCTTTGATATTTTCAGCTAGGAATAGGATATAGAGATACGGTTTTCACTAGACTATTTAGGTATCATTTCACTACATTTTTATGAAAAAAAGTAATATTATTGCATTTAATTTTTTCGAGAATTTTACAATTTTCTGTTATTATATCAAAAAACGCGCTCTAGCGGCATCACTGAGACTTAGACATATCACGGGTAAGATGGGTTTGATGGACCAATAAATGCTTTTTCCAACGAGACCAAGTTTGTTAAAATCCGTTCATCATTTAGGAGTTACAGCTGTTTATTTAAAAAAACATTGAATCACTCCCCACCACTTTATTTTAATAGATATGTCAAAAAGTGTTAAACAAAAATTACTCGAATAAAGCTTACCTTTAAAAAGTATATATTATTTTAAAGTGAAAAATCACTTTAAAAGTTTAAGATGGCGGTTACGCCCCCTGGTGACTATCTAGGAAATTTGGAAATAATTTCCAAGTTTTTCTATTGGCGACTTTATTCTAAACATTTTTTACCGCAAGTCTCTACGACGAATAGTTTCCGAGATACAGCACTTTGCATTCTTATCTGACCACCCTGTACATACAGGCAAATTTATTCTTCGCCATTTTTTCCCCGAGGATAACGAAAATCGAACGATAAATAAAAACCATATTTCGAAAAAACATTAAGACCCTGCTATTATTATACAAGCAATCACTTAGAAGTTTTTAAATACCTACATTAAGTACGTTGTGGCATTATTCTTTAGGTCTTTAGGGCCCTCAGATTTTCACGCTAGTACAGCTCGGCAACAGCCGACTTTAGGCAGGCCCCGAAGTTGAGGAAGCCGGCAACATGGCTTGCGGGTCTGCGCGGCGTGGCCTGTCACTCCCTGTCAGTTGATTTTACAAGAAATTTACCATAATTAATTTGTGTAGTGCGGGTAGTGCTATCGTCGCCAGATTGCTACGACGAGGCAGTGTTTCTATGGGTGGAAACAGACAGCCCGAAGTGCTGGCGTCAGCTTTTTTATAAATTCGTTTTGTTTGTGAAAAAATGAAACATTTCTCTAAAAGTTCGGAGTAAAGAATCGTTCCTTTACAATTTCAAGCCTCAAGATGCCTAGAACCGTCGATGGAAGCTAGAACTTAGTTATATACCTGGCTGTAAGTCAAATCGTCATAATAACGTGAAGTATTGTTGCAAAAGTTTCTTTAAGTCAAAAGATAATTTAGTTGAATGTATTATGAAATTGACCCTAACTGCCATTTCAATCAGAAGAGATTGCTCTCCTTCACAACATGCTGTTCTCTGTTCGCTTGTTGTTTGTATTTTTATGAAAATTTAACCATAAGGGAAGATTGGTGATCATCATTTGTCTGATGGCGCACTATGCGAAAAATTCTCACAAATATTCGACTTACAACAAAATGTAGTCCTCTCTATTTGCCCAAATTTACCATATTATTTGTCTAAACTGTACCTATCCACACCAGGAATCGTACTTATTATAAATACTTATACTTCTGTGTATATTTTGTTACTTATTACTGCTTTTAATGTCTGTTAAACAAACGTACCTACTTACTTAGGTATCCAATTATTGAAACAAAGTTCACAAATGTATCTAATTATAATAATTAAAAAAGTGGGTTGAACATTTATTAGAAAAGATAAACTAAGCCAAAGTGCAGTGTGTCCTATACTGCATAGACCCGTTGAACCGTCCCGCTGCGGCGTTGCCACATGTTTGCACAGGGCTTGTAAGCTTGAGAAGGTTGTGGCTCGGTACAAGAAAAAAGTGTACCGCATTTGAAGAAAATCGGTGCACTACAAAAAATTATGGCAACATAAAACTATTAACTTTAAGGTTATGTAACTAACTCCGCTAATATCGACATTTCGGCAAAATGTCCCATGAACTTGTACCATTTTTTTCGTGCCTAGAATCACCCCCTGAAGTATTTGCTCATAATTTCCGGACACCCTGTGTAAAGTATTCGGGAATTATTCCACGAGTGCTGTTGAAGAGGCGGAAGAGCTTTTATTCTCGTCGCTAAGATTATACATTTTTTATAAAATAATTTTGACGGACAACTTGGGGCTAGGGACCATCTTGAAGGCGCTTTTATGAAGGCGTCATAGTGTTTAGAAGTACTAAGCGAAACTTCGTACCTAGCTGAATATTTACCATATTTACCAATATTTCCCTCGTCTTAATTTCCACCAATCACAAACGCGCAATTTTGAATTACAAATGGTTTCTAGATGGAAAAACTGTATGACAGCACCTGTCAGCAGTTTTTTCGAGTTTACCCGCGGCAAAACTTGACAGCTGTTGTGGTAGTATTTTTTGTAAGCGATGTGTGTGCAGAATAATCTGTTACTCATGAAATAGGCTTGTCAAATACCATTCGGGCATCTAATTTTTCCTGTGAAAAAAATAAAAAAAAAACACAATGCTATGTAATATTTTTTTAACAGAATGCATTCGTGCTTGTGCAAAAATCCTCGTCTTCGACTCGGATTTTTGTTGCCACCAGCACTCATGCTTCTTGTTAAAATATTACTTAGCAACGTGCTTTTTCGATTCTTTTCGGGAAAATTAGATGCCCTTATGGTATTACTTACGAAAAAACACTTCTTGACCAAACGTGGTTTCACGGGGCATCCTTCTGGATCTATAAAAGATCTTGGGTTAAAACCCACGATTAATACCTCAATTCAACACATTACTCACTATTTGACGCCACCTTTTGACAGCAAATAAAGCGATTATATTTAAAGATCGATGAACCTAGAAAAATAAAATATCGACAATAGTATTTCCTCAGACAAATAATAAACATAGACTAATAATTCAATACAATACAGAGCCTGCCAAGATAAAAAATGTTTAGTAACATTATTTTTTTGAGTTAGTAACAGAAATCTAAAACAAAACAATGCAATGATTTCACCATTGCCAAACTTCTTCATAAGTTTATCTTGTACTTACGAAATAATTGTATAACCAACGTTAAAAAACATAATTTTGGAACAATTAGTTGATATCTACAATCTAAATATTTTAAAATTTTGGACGGTTATCATTTAACAATATACAGGATGATTTTTTAGGTCTACCACCGCGATTTTCTCGCTTATTTTTCGCCCTACAAAAAAAGCGTAAGAAACAAAAACGTTTAAATTTTGGACAGCTAAGTGGTGCTGCAAAAGAAATCGGCATCCATGGCCAACTTGTCGCGCAATATTTAAAAAACCTCAAATTGAGCAAAATTATTAATGGCCGTGGAATGTTTATTTTAAGAGACAGAGGAAAACTTTTATATTGAAAATTGATGGCACTGAGAAGCTTTATCCATCCACGTACTCAGATAGTTTCAGCAAATTACACAGGGTCTTCGGCTCTCTTAAGACCATGAAAATTTTTGTCGATTCAAGTTTTCTTAGTACAGTGCGAAAAGTTGGGCATGGAAGCCCATTCCTTTTTTAAAGTCGCCTCGCTGACCAAAATTGCCATATTTTGTTTTTTATTACGTATTTTCTGTGCGGCCTAAAATAAGCGAGAAAATCGCTTAATAAGAAATAAACAAAAAAAATTTCATAGCCTCAAGAGAGCCGAAGACCCTGTGTAATTTGCTGAAACTATCTGACTACGTGGATGGATAAAGCTTCGCAGTGCAATCAGTTTTCAATAAGAAAGTTTTCCTCTATCTCTTAAAATAAACATGCTATGGCTATTAATAGTTTTGCTCAATTTGAGGTTTTTTTAATATTGTGCGACAAGTTGGCCATGGATGCCGATTTCTTTTGCAGCACCACTTAGCTGTCCAAAATAGCAACATTTTTGTCTACTACGCTTTTTTGTATAGGGCGTAAAATAAGCGAGAAAATGGCGGTGGTAGACCTAAAAAAATCATCCTGTATTTTACTGATTTTGTGAATTTACTGATCCTACTTGGTCTATAAATAATATCCTTAATAAATTGCTTATTCTGGCTAACGTGGCAACGTTGCACGAGCTCTTTGTGATCGATGCGCATTTGCTTTATTATGCCCCAACAGCTGATCCAGAGTTCGTTGAGATTTCGCCGGTTTGTGTTGATGTGTTTCGAGTGTTTACTTTTGCGTTGTTCTTGGTTTTTTTTTTGAGGAGATTTTGGGGTTATTGGACAAAGGACATATGTAGTTAAGTTACTAATTAGTGAATTAGTGTAGTTTTAAGAACGATGAGAAGAGGAAAGTGTTGAATTTGTGACATAGGAAACGTAACGTTACCATACTATGCAGGCTTAAGTGTCAAATTTGTTGTTTTTGTTTTGAGTGGGCATTTTTTATGTAGGCTGATTACAATGCAGCCTTTAGGTTGGTCTATGTTCATTATTTGTCTGGGAATATTTCACTCTGCTTCACTTTTAGAGGTTAATATTCTTCGATTTTTCACCTGCAGGCTAAACTAGAATAATCCGGTCGTAATTCTCCGGTGGGCAGCGTGCCGCGCCTGAGAACAGGAAGTGCAGAATTAATTCCCGAGGACTGAAAAACCCAGCGTGATTTATCTCGGGATACGGCCGGTTGCTAAGAAGAAAAGCGGGCCGTCCGCGCTGGTCCGTCTGTTCGATATACAAATAATAGCGCTTTGGTCTTATTATGATGAACACAGCGTACCTAAAGTCTATCCAAGTTACAGCGGCAGTAGATATAAACCTCAGAGAAATAACCAAGGATAGAGGGAGCAACAGCATCAAAACATATACGTTTGTAGCACGGGCGTAGCCAAGGGGGGGGGGGGGTTTCGGGGGTTCAAACCCCCCCCCCCCCCCCCCGAAATAAGCAAAATATTACCTAATATTATACCGAAAAAATACGAGGAGTGAAGAGTTAAATTATTATTACGTTTGAATATATTATGTAGTAATAGTAGCGCCTAGCGCCATCTTTTGACGAGAGGCAGACGCAGTTGCAGCCGAACTATTTTGTATTGTAGGGACACTTTGCGTTGTTTCTCGATTATTCGCCACGCCCCTCGGTCGAAATGAGCGGAACTTTGTGGAAGTTCGTGGAAGTTTCTGGACGGCTACTGGGCTGCTATATAAGCGGCGCCGCGGCGCGTGACCGCGCTTACGGCAGTATTGTTCCATGCGAACTCGAAGCGAATAAAAGTGAAAAGTGGTGAACGAATAGTGAAGAGAATTAAGTGTACCGTGTAAGTGAGTAATTTTAGTGCACTGTTATTCGATGACCTTGTTAAGGATAGATACGTGAATCATTATTACTGTCGAAAAATGGAGAGGAAAAAAGGAAGGGTGATAAACCTAAAGGTATGGACTACTGGAAAAAGTGGTGTAGTCAAGGTCAAGGGGTTTCTAATAAAGAAACAAATTTGGATTTAGCTATCAAAGCTTCAGCTACCTTGCATGCTGATAAGAAGAGTGTCTACCCCGAAATCTAGTTTGGAATGCCTAGATATGTGCGATAAAAACCTTTATCCTAATATTTACACATTACTACAAATCTTGGCTACCATTCCTGTATCCACTGCTACCCCAGAAAGGTCTTTCTCGAGCCTAAGGAGACTGAAAAACTATTTACGAAACACTACAAGTGAAAACAGACTTAATGGTTTGGCTCTAATGAACATTCACTATGGAACAGAAATTCATGCAGATGAAGTAGTGGATATATTTAAAAGAAAAAGCCGAAGATTTCTTCTTTAATGGTTTTAGATTTAGCGCAGAGGAACGAAATTAATTTATCCATTTCATTTAAACTTAAGAACTTTATAAATATGTCTTAGTTTTTCGGATGAATATATAGATATTAAATTTCATGTAAGTATATTTTTGTTGTTTTATTTACTTCTCAAACTAAACCCCCCCTAGACTAAATCCTGGCTACGCCCGTGGTTTGTAGTCAACCAACATCTTACGCAAATTTTCCGAAGTAAACAAACATTCGGCCCTTGTGTACAAAGTTTACCAGATATAGGTTATATCCCGAGAAATATCAATTTAGCCACATACCACACACTTTCTGCGTCCCATTGTATACAAAATCAGTCACTATATTCTAAATACTAATAAATAGCCTATAAATTAACAGAAAAACAATTAAAAACGGGAAAAATGCATGCGTAAACAATCGGAAAACTTGACTTGTTGGGCACGCACAAAACAAATACCGCCGAGTTAACGAACGCGGAGCCCGCGGCAGCAACGACAGCGTTGCCATGTCGGGCGGTTTGAGGTATCTGTGGCGATTTTATTAAAGTGATAATTAGCTACTATAATTACAGCGCAATTTGGTTTTAGCATTGAGTAATTATTCCTTTACTCAATGGTTTTAGTTTAAAATTGTTGCATACAAGAAATTAATAACTACATTTGTTAATTTAGCGTTATGGGAGGTATGCCTTCAGTTAATCCCATTATTAAACCCTTCTATTTTGAAATGAAAAGCTGTAAACAATGGAGTACGTGGCATCACCCAAAAATATGTTGGCTCTGTTTACTTTTTGTTCTTACTCTCTCTATCCTTGGTTATTTCTCTGAGATATAAACAAAGTCACATAACCGCATTGCGATCGATTACCAGGGTCGGACTAATATGAGATTCCAAGTGGCTTGTAATTCTGAACTAATTCTTGAAAAATTGTGTTTTTACCTTTCGTGGATCTTTATAAATTTCTTTAAATTAAGTAGCAAAATAAATTTACAGAATATACTGCTCGCGATCCGATCTAAAATATGCAGGAAACTCGACTGAGGGAAGAGCCGGCCCTGCATTCTGCTCGCCGCGTAAACACTTGACATTTTATGACGGCCAGACCAATAAGAGAATAGGTCACGTGGTGGCCAATGTTTTGATTCACTGCCTCTTTAACTTGGATATGGTATACCTACCTAAACAGGGTGAATCAGTTTTTTGTAGCAGGACATTAACAGGTGATAGACCTTCAAAAAATAACCGCTATTTTTCGTATAAACTGTATCTTTTTAAGGCTTTATAGAAAAGTTACAGGGTGTTAAAGTTGGAAAAAATATGTGGACTTTATTGAATATTTACCAAACTAGTTATTTAAGTAATATTTGGTATACGTTATAACGGCACGGGGTTTAGCATAAAACCTGGTAATATCGAACATATTGCATAACCAGTGGCGGATTGTCTAAAACAGACTATCATATCCTATTTTTCATAGCTTTCAAATTTCATTGCAAGTATGTTACAAAGTTTATAAATTACACAAAAACAGAAAAATCTGTACACTGCCAAAACAACTTAATTGAAAATTTGACAGGAAACAGTAAGCATTTTTTCACGGTTGTTTCATTGTCTCACCGTCCAAAGCCTACTTGTTGAGAGGGCGCGCTTCCAATTATACCTACACATGAAATCATAAAAGCTATTAGTAAAGTGATAACCACTTTTTGCTCTATTAAAAATTAATTTTTTTCACCGGTAACTCTTAAACCATTGACTTGAAAAAAAAATGTAGTCGCAGCATTGGAATATTTTTACAAAAACCCAAAATTTTCAACACGAAAAAAGTTACGGCCACTTTTCGAAAAACGCCCTGTAAGTCAAGAACGGTGACAGATATCGATTTGCGGTTTTCGCCATTAAGTTTATCATAAAAAATGAGCCTCAGACACCGATAGCAGTTTTCGTCTATCTCCGTCAAAAATAGGTTTCCCTTTAAAAGTGTTCAATTTGGCCCACCCTGTTCAAAAGTACTCAACAACAGAAATGAATATTTTTCGTAATAATTACCCCTATACCACTTTAAAAGATAATTTAAAAGTTAATCTAAAGAAACATCAAATAAACGCCCAAAATTTGACAAGAAAATGCAATTTGTTGTGTTTTTGGGGTGTTTTAATAATTATTTACTCACAATCTGCCAACAATTGTTTCCTGAAATAAAAATCTTCGAAGTACGTCAGCTGATGATCAATTCAGCAGAAAGTTGGCGATACAACATTTTATTGCGGAAGAAAATAAACTGTGGAATCATAGACGTAACTATGTCGTATTTTTAGGGGGGGCTGATCAGGACCGGCTCAAGATTTTGCGGGGCCAGGTGCCGCATTTTCATGCGGGGCCCTGACATGGAATTATTTAATCCATTAAGAAGAAATTTTTGAAAGTCGGTACGCTACTTACAAAGGTGTATTTTTTACATGTCATTCTGTAAAATGGTAGGCCGGGGCTACGAGTTTGGATCACTTCTGTGACGTATATAGGAATTAATTTCGAGTGGTGGAGAGACAATTTTTGTGGCTTTTTTTAAACAAGGGCACTTAAAATAATTATAAAAAATGCGCCGCAGGCGAAATTTTTTAAAAATTTGAAGAAAAATTACATAAAATTAGTCTTGGGAAATCCCAATATCTTCAAATTTACAAGCTGGAGTGAATATTTTCAAATTCCGAAATGGGTTCGGTCCCGCCCTTCTAAATACGTTACTGATTGGATCACCCTGTACCACCCTTGAGGTGCCACACCCAAAAACGTTAATTTTAAGGCTTCAAAAAATAATTTATAGATCTACTGGTAATTTTGAATCATCTTTAATTCATTTGAGAAAAAACATTATGAAAAAGTAGAGGTTTCCGAGTAGAAACCAGAGAAAAAATGTTGGGAATGTCTGCTATTTTGTGATGCAAGATTATTTACATAGTACATATTATAACGAAATAACAATAAACTGGATGAATAATAAAATAAAAGTCTGGAGTCTGGCACAGCAAAAGTACATTCTCCGACGCCCGTCTCGTCTCTCTTTCTCTCGGCAGCAGGCACGGTGTGTTCGCTCTCGCTTGCGCGTTTAAATTTCAGTCGGATTTTGTGGGGGCACAAGGCGCAAGATTCCGCAAGAATGTTAGATCTATTCTGTTAGGGGTAATAAAAATGTAGGGGGGCTAAGCCCCCCCTAGCCCCACCCTAGTTACGTCTATGTGTGGAATCTTGATGAATAATTGATTGACTACTCTCTGGAAATTGGAGGCATTGCCTTAGAACACGACTCTTTCGAATTTTTCGAAGACGATCCTTTATATTTTGAATTGTAATATTATTTTAGTAAATAAAATTCTCTATGTGAAATTTTATTGCCAACGTTATTATAAATATCAAATATAGTTAGTTTTATTAGTGTTTCAAAATTTAATATTTTTGCAAAATTATTCAGTTGGTTTTCGGAACAAGTAAAAACGAAAATAAATGGATAAACTCTTTATTTTCCTTTCGTGACCCTTAATCCCGACAAACCATTTTGCAAGTAACTAACAGTGCCCTGCACGGGCGTAGCCAGGATTTAGTTTTGGGGGGGGGGGGGTTTAGTTTGAGAAGTAAATAAAACAACAAAAATATACTTACATGAAATTTAATATCTATATATTCATCCGAAAAACTACGACATATTTATAAAGTTCTCAACTTTAAATGAAATGGATAAATTAATTTCGTTCCTCTGCGCTAAATCTAAAACCATTAAAGAAGAAATCTTCGGCTTTTTCTTTTAAATATATCCACTACTTCATCTGCATGAATTTCTGTTCCATAGTGAATGTTCATTAGAGCCAAACCATTAAGTCTGTTTTCACTTGTAGTGTTTCGTAAATAGTTTTTCAGTCTCCTTAGGCTCGAGAAAGACCTTTCTGGGGTAGCAGTGCTCTTCAGGAATGGTAGCCAAGATTTGTAGTAATGTGTAAATATTAGGATAAAGGTTTTTATCGCACATATCTAGGCATTCCAAACTAGATTTCGGGGTAGGCAGTCTTCTTATCAGCATGCAAGGTAGCTGAAGCTTTGATAGGTAAATCCAAATTTGTTTCTTTATTAGAAACCCCTTGACCTTGACTACACCACTTTTTCCAGTAGTCCATACCTTTAAGTTTATCACCCTTCCTTTTTGCCCCCTCCATTTTTCGACAGTAATAATGATTCACGTATCTATCCTTAACAAGGTCATCGAATAACAGTGCACTAAAATTACTCACTTACACGGTACACTTAATTCTCTTCACTATTCGTTCACCACTTTTCACTTTTATTCGCTTCGAGTTCGCATGGAACAATACTGCCGTAAGCGCGGTCACGCGCCGCGGCGCCGCTTATATAGCAGCCCAGTAGCCGTCCAGAAACTTCCACGAACTTCCACAAAGTTCCGCTCATTTCGACCGAGGGGCGTGGCGAATAATCGAGAAACAACGCAAAGTGTCCCTACAATACAAAATAGTTCGGCTGCAACTGCGTCTGCCTCTCGTCAAAAGATGGCGCTAGGCGCTACTATTACTACATAATATATTCAAACGTAATAATAATTTAACTGTTCACTCCTTGTATTTTTTCGGTATAATATTAGGTAAATATTGCTTATTTCGGGGGGGGGGAGGGTTTGAACCCCCGAAACCCCCCCCCCTTGGCTACGCCCGTGGTGCCCTGATTTTACTTGCAACAAATTAACAACCCGACTCTCCGCCTATGGGCTTACAATTTCCTTTATTAGCATCTTATTTCCTATCGTGGTTTGGAGATTACGGGGTGCGGCCACGGAAGAACGCAGTCAAATACATTGAACAAATGCCTTTTGTCGGATCCACGTAGTTTCTCGAATTTACAACGAGGGGCAGCGAATACACTATAATCAAAGTTAAAAAAATTACCGGCAGACACCCTGTATAACATACCGGATTCGCCGATATTTCACACGCGCCCCCCACGTCGCCATCGAGCATAGAACGTCTGGCATAAATTTCCCCGGTGATGGACAATGCCCATAATAACTGCCAATGGCGGATGCGGCCACCCCCGGAGATCAAACGACACGGAAAGAAATAAAACTACCGCACACGCGCGCACTCCGTGTGGGGAGAAAAATTGCGGGCGAGATCGAAGGGCATAACTTAGACGCCTCGGGGATCGAATATTCCAAATCGGGTCGTAAAATGTAACCCCGAAAATGGCCAACGCGAACACTCGCTCTGTCGTCTGGTGACGAGAAATGTATTTTTCGCACCGACGAAACTTTTGTTCGAAAGGAACTGATAGCACCGATGAAGTTCGGGAACCATAAAATGATCGTAAACCACAGGCGGCATTCATTTTCAATGTGAAATAAATTAAAAGTAAAAAATATTTTTAAAAAAAGCTTTTATTTAAATGCGCTAAAAAGAATAAAATAATCTTTTCTTTTAAAACTTTTACTATCAACTTATAACGTCATTCCACAATTTATATGATATAAAAGCTTGTCGCGAGATTTAAGTTTTCAAACTAAGTAAATACCACTACTTAAATCATTGTTGCAAGGTCGTTTGCCGGTTAGTTTAGAACAGTCTAGCTCTTCAATGAGGAGACCTTCTAATGATCTAACCCTACTTAAGGCCACGTATGCTTGACCAGGCGCGAAGAGCTTGGAGCCTAAATATACAACGAGACAGGTTGCAGACCAATGCTGTTGACGCCTATCTCACCAAACTACACAAGTCAAAGTTAACTAGTCCGCCATCTTGGGTGTTCCGCCATGTTGGATTTAGAATGACGTCACACATATAATCATGCATTGTCATCCAAATTAAACGTGTGTACAAAATTTCAGCTCGATCGGTTGAAATTTAACTAGTCCGCCATCTTGAGTGTTCCGCCATGTTGGATTTAGAATGACGTCACACATATAATCATGCATTGTCATCCAAATTAAACGTGTGTACAAAATTTCAGCTCGATCGGTTGATCGGCGGGCGCCGATTGTCGGGGGGAACTTTTACCTAATAACCAAATAACTTTATGAAGACGACCACAAAATATATAGAAGACGACAAGAACAATGAACAAGAACAAAGAACAACGCAGTGTGAACCCAAAGTGTGCCCAAAGCTAGAGCCCATATAGTTAGTTCGCATAGTGCCCGTCGGGGCGTTGGCATCTTAAACTCAGTCGCGTATTGCAACAAATTTCCTAATTTTTTATTTAAAATCTGATACCATAGCGTTAATCAGGACACCCAAAAACCCCTATATAACTACCCTATAATATATTATCAATATGTTTTGTAGCAATTTGCAATTCATTTAAAATCTAAATAGGATGAATCTTAACCGATCTTCTTTACAACACTAATAGTTTATTCATATTCTTTGTTCGTTATTATCTCAAACGAGACATATTTCAACATGACATTATATCAAAACAAAATTTACATTCATGACATGACCATTTATTCACCCCTTCGTATCATTGAGGGGTGATATAGGGCTAAATAATTCTAGGGTAAAACACACTGAGCATCCAGGTCTATACATATACAAAGAAAGTTAAGTTAGAATGAAATTGGAAATCCCCTGTCAAGAAGAAATTTGCTTATTTTCCAAGTCCAAACGTACCCTTTGTATTGGACCCCTCGCATGGGCAAGCCTAGTGGTATATTGGTGTTTATATGTCATTGACCAGGCCCCACATGTAACAGTGGGGGTGAGTCTCACCACTCTCACCCTCCTGCTTAGTTCTAGCCCGCATTAAACAAATATTAGGGGGTTGGTCGACGTAATCGGATGAGATTACTGGGGGATAATTAAAAAGGCAATGGAGATAGGACAGCGAAAGATTTTTTTTAGTTCAGATTTTACTGCTAACCTTACAAGAACAGTGGCGGATCTAGGCTGGAGTCAAGCGAGGGGCTTCTATTTCCGAAATTTTGTAATAAAATAGGAAACACATTTTTTATTCATTTTATTCATTAAAATACAATACTATTAATACATTAATATTCTTAGTTTCGTTCAGTTCCGTTCCGCTGTTCCAGTTCCGCTCTACTCGTAGTAATAGACCAACTGTGAACGTGAACTGTCGATCGGTGAAGGCGGTGACTGGACGCGTGTTCTGTGCCGGGCCCTGTCCCAATCCTATCGCGTTCACCAAATTTTTAAATTTGTACTATAAAAACTATTTAGCGTACCCTCTTTAGAAACGGAAGCAATATTTATCAATGATTCAATATTCAATAATAATAGTTACTTTGCGCCCTTCACGCCCACATAACCTCAAAATGGCATGTTCCTCTGTTCCTGTCAGCGCATTTACATCCGGTCCGAAATGAGTTGTCAGCGAGTGAATCAAATCGTACCTGTTGTAAACGATCTGAGCGCTGTAAGCACTGACAGCGCGATTCGGACCACGGCCTTAGAAGACTAGAAGTTAATAATATTGGAACTGGATCAGGTTTTTTAAGAACAGGTATTGTCTGGAACTCGAACAGGTTGTACCTGTTCCAAGAAAACGCAGTTCCACAACATCTCTAATTGACAGACATATTTTTGAAGTGCCTACCTTACGGTATTAGGCCAAGGGGGGGGGCTATAGCCCCTGTAGGGGGGGCTATAGCCCCTGTAGCCCCCCCCCCGTAGATCCGCCACTGTACAAGAATTGAGCGGTTGATCTAAAAAAAGTTTAAATTTGTATGGTATATAGAGCATAATATTATTTAGGTGCACTATCCTCTCGCGACAAGAAGCGGGTATTATATTGGCCATCTGACGATGTTGCCGAATTCCACAGTTCCAGAGAGATCCGCGCGAAATCTCATTAAGATTCTTCAGCATCAGCGAAGCAAGAAGACCGAAGAAACTGGATTTAAAATGTCGTATATTAAGATAAAGTTGTCGGCTGAATATCGCTGAAAAATAAGACGTTGCTTTTAAATATTTACGATCGAACCGTGTCAGGAAATGGTAATGACCAATGTCGTATTTTTTACTCAATTAAGGCTGATTTCTACAGATGTCTTAAGTCTGTTTTTTTTTCTTCACAAAGACCCTGTATTGTATGACAGACGACATAATATGTATGATTTCTGATGGGCTAGTTTAGTCATATTAAAACAACATGCATGCATATAATAAAGGTAGATTTCTCTGACTTATACAGAGTGTCCAACTTTAAAACTGTACAAATCCGTAAAATCTTCATTTTTGGAGGTAATCGCCTAAACTTTTTTTTTGTTTGAAAGGCCTTCAAAAACCGCTTCTTCTGACCATCCTGCCATTTTCAAAATGCAAATCCAGGGCCGGCTGCGATTTTTTTATACGACCGATTTGCACGAAAACCATTTAGTGATTTTTTTATTTAAAATCTGACCCCACAGCGTTAATCAGAATACCCCAAAACCTTTACACACCAAATTTGAATAAAAAATATACAGGGAGTTCCATTCGGCATTGTGTCAAGGTTGAGCAAAATAATAATTTTAAAGGCATCTGCCAAGTCAAATGTGCCATGGAATCCCCTCAAAACAGTTGAATGGTCAATACGACCACTCAAGGTGTTGGTGTGCAAAGGTCCAATACAAAATATACAGAGTGTTCTTATCTGTGCCATCTCAAATTACTGAATTGTTGGAACTTTATATGGGTCAAAAATCGAGTATATCCAAACCGCTCCACACATTATAAACGAAGTAAATCTACATAATACAGAAGCCTGCCAGTCAGTATCAGTTAAGACGGTTGGTGTGCCACAACAGTAAACTCACAGAAAATGTATCATCTTAGACAGTGACTTTGTTGAGAAAGGTCCAATAATTTAAATTGTTTTTATTTGTTAGTTCGCATTTTGTAAAGGAACACATTACTTTTGTGTTTATCGATATTTTTTCAGTGATTCTAGAGCACTCTTGATCCGTATAAGTTTCATAAAATTTCAGAATTTTGAGATGGTTCAGAGAAAAATACCATGCATATTTTTGCAGTAAATCTTTTCACACCAATATTTTGAGTGGTCATTCAAGTGTTTTGAAGGGATTCCATGGCACACTTGACTTGCCAGATGTCTTTAAAATTCCTATTTTGCTCAACTTTGACACCCTACAGAATGGAACTCCCTATATATTTTTTGTTCAAATTTGGTATATGTTGGTTTTGGGGTGTACTGATTAACGCTGTGGGGTCAGATTTTAAATAAAAAAATCGCTAAATGTTTTTTGTGAAAATCGGGGGTATAAAAAAAATCTCAGCCGGCTCTGTATTTGCATTTTGAAAATGGCAGGAAGGTCAAAAGAAGCGGTTTTTGAAGGCCTTTCAAATAAAAAAAAGTTAAGGCGATTATCTCCAAAAATGAAGATTTTACGGATTTGTACAGTTTTAAAGTTGGACACCCTGTATATTATATTTTTCAAATCATTCCAGTTTCCAAATAAATAAGAATACAAAAATTGAAGGTACTACCTATATTCCTTTGTCATTGTCGGATTTTCAGAAAAACAATTTATTGAACATCCAGTAACAGGGATACCTACAGTATAAAAACTACGTTTTTTTAATAGAACACCCTGTATCTTTTTTCATTTTTGATTTACGTATTTTTGCGACTCCAGCGATATATATGTAAGGTAGATGTCATTATACAATGTGTCCCGGATAAGAATGAACAGCATGGGGAAGTGGCCGTAGCCTAACTGGTAAAGGCGCGTGCCTAGGAAAACGTTAGTTAATTTTATCACGGGCGTAGCCAGGATTTAGTTTTGGGGGGGGGGGTTTAGTTTGAGAAGTAAATAAAACAACAAAAATATACTTACATGAAATTTAATATCTATATATTCATCCGAACAACTACGACATATTTATAAAGTTCTTAACTTTAAATGAAATGGATAAATTAACTTCGTTCCTCTGCGCTAAATCTAAAACCATTAAAGAAGAAATCTTCGGCTTTTTCTTTTAAATATATCCACTACTTCATCTGCATGAATTTCTGTTCCATAGTGAATGTTCATTAGAGCCAAACCATTAAGTCTGTTTTCACTTGTAGTGTTTCGTAAATAGTTTTTCAGTCTCCTTAGGCTCGAGAAAGACCTTTCTGGGGTAGCAGTGGATACAGGAATGGTAGCGAAGATTTGTAGTAATGTGTAAATATTAGGATAAAGGTTTTTATCGCACATATCTAGGCATTCCAAACTAGATTTCGGGGTAGGCAGTCTTCTTATCAGCATGCAAGGTAGCTGAAGCTTTGATAGCTAAATCCAAATTAGTTTCTTTATTAGAAACCCCTTGACCTTGACTACACCACTTTTTCCAGTAGTCCATACCTTTAGGTTTATCACCCTTCCTTTTTTTCCCCTCCATTTTTCGACAGTAATAATGATTCACGTATGTATCCTTAACAAGGTCATCGAATAACAGTGCACTAAAATAATTACTCACTTACACGGTACACTTAATTTTCTTCACTATTCGTTCACCAATTTTCACTTTTATTCGCTTCGAGTTCGCATGGAACAATACTGCCATAAGCGCGGTCACGCGCCGCTTATATAGCAGCCCAGTAGCCGTCCAGAAACTTCCACGAACTTCCACGAACTTCCACAAAGTTCCGCTCATTTCGACCGAGGGGCGTGGCGAATAATCGAGAAACAACGCAAAGTGTCCCTACAATACAAAATAGTTCGGCTGCAACTGCGTCTGCCTCTCGTCAAAAGATGGCGCTAGGCGCTACTATTACTACATATATTCAAACGTAATAATAATTTAACTCTTCACTCCTCGTATTTTTTCGGTATAATATTAGGTAATATTTTGCTTATTTCGGGGGGGGGGGGGGGGGTTTGAACCCCCGAAACCCCCCCCCTTGGCTACGCCCGTGAATTTTATCGTAGGTTCAAATCCCACACAATGCATTTACTTTTTTTATTCGCAAAAAATACTGATTTTATTGTTTACTAGTTGGATTGAAATAGGTAAACAAAAATTAGAAAATCCACAGAAATCTTGGAAACGGTGAGAGATAGAACAAAGGTTAAACGGAGAAAAAGTTACGCAATTTTAAGGTCAATAAAATGGTACAAATAGATTTTTTTTTCAAAATAACTCAAAAACGCAAAAGATATTAGAAATCTGTTTGTACCATTTTATTGACCTCAAAATTGCGTAACTTTTCCCTCGTTTAACCGTTGTTCTATCTCTCACCGTTTCCAAGATCCCCATGCTGTTCATTCTTATCCGGGACACACTGTATTTGGTCTGCTGTTTGGAAGATATTCGACCTTGAGACTTTCAATTTTGCACTTTTGTTGATGTAGAGCAAATATTATATATTTCAAATTTGATATACACCTGTTGATAAAAAAATAAAGAAGTCAATATTGGATAAATAATAACTCTGAACACCCTGTACATACTCCATAACATAACCAGTGTAAGAATATTATTATTTTTATTAGTAAAATAAATAACATTAAAATCGTCTTTAAGCCTGCTTTGTAAAAGTAATGTAAGCAAGCTTGAATGTAATTAAGAAATGCCAAGGATGGATGCACTGTAATTTTCAAGTGGGAGGTTGTTGAATGAAACGAAAACGGAACAAGTATGGGTTGTGTAGTAACATAGTAACATATGCCAATAAATTTACAAATGGGCCTGTTAACTGGTTTAAGAATTTATTACCGTCCACAGCAACAAAAAATTGAAAATAAAAAAAAAACCTTTTTAAAAACAAGCTTTTATTTAAGCCATGTACTAAAACGAATAAAATAAGTTTAGGTTTTCGTTAAGATACCTAATTCAATTCCAAATTGCGACAAGTTTTTGCAAATTGAAAAGCTTGTTGCGCGAAATGTTAATGAAAGTAGGTACCAATTAATTTTATTGGACAGTGATTGGTTGATGAGCAAGTACCTATTTGCCAAAGTATGCATTTTTTTCTTTACATTTCGTGCGACAAGCTTTTCAATTTGCAAAAACTTGTCGCAATTTGGAATTGAATTATCTCAACGAAAACCTAAATTTATTTTATTCGTTTTAGTACATGGCTTAAATAAAAGCTTGTTCTTAAAAAGTTTTATTTATTTTCAATTTTATTTTGTGCTTTATAGTACCTATTTGAATCCCATGTCAGAAGGGTGGTAAAGAAATTTAGTCCGCCATCTTGGGGCGATCGCCATATTGGATTTCGTGTGAAGTCATTCACCTTATTGTTTTCTACCCGTTGTGCCCTTTCATTTGATACCCTTGTTGGGTATCAAATAGGTAATCCGCCATCTTGGAGCGGCGGCCATATTGAATTTAGTGTGATGGGATGGCACTAACTTTACCGTTTTCTACTCTTCCAGCCCTTTCATTTGATACCCATATTAAGGGGGTTGGCAAAAAATACATCATCCGCCATCTTGTAGCGGCTGCCATTTTGAAAGTATAACAATTATTTTGAAAGTATTACAATTACATTCACATGTTGTATTGTCACCGGAACTAAAGGTGTATGCAAAATTTCAGCTCAATCGGATATCATGAAGTGGTTCTAATCATAGAAGAATCGTAGATTCTTCTATGTTCTAATTCAGCTTGCAAGATAGTGCTCTGGTTACTTATCTACTCATATTTTAATTTTAAATCTTTGTTAGAGAAACAATCCACTATCTATTTGAGCAGTTTTTAAAAAATCACGACAAAATAATATACATATAAATATGTCAAAGTCGATTCTTAGGTTCTGAAATCTACAGTTTTTGAAATTTTGCATACCTACCCAATTTTTAATTCTAAACAAGTTTCCTTAATACCTAACAGATTGTCGTAAAACCTACAAAAAGATCACACTTTATTAAATTAGTCTTTTCAAAATTTCCAATGCATAAGTGTACCTACCTATAAGTATTACGATTCCATTGATTAGAGATGAATGGAAATGTTTATTCTTTTAAACCATTTACAATTTTTGATTAGCTATAATATTTATGCCAATGCCAATGTATAATCAATGGTACCTACTATTTTTTTATTATATACCTCCGATTTCTCGATTCCGTGAATTTCCATTCAAACAAAACGCCGGTCTATTTTTCAACGCTTGCTTCGAGAACTCGGAGGCGATGCAGCTTCCGCATCTTTCATCTTGTTTATCCGACAGAGCGGCAGACCGGGGCGATAGAAAACCTGAACACAATGCAGGCGCGTTTTTTCCGATTAATCAGGATGTGGGTTACGGCCGGTTTATTTGGACGAACATATTGGACTTTAATAATAACAGATTTACGATTGGTTTGGTGCGGAATTAGCGCTTTATCTTGGGAATGAAGAAGTTAAATGTTGCGCACATTTTTTCATTAGTTAAAAACTCAGACTAATGAATAAAGGGGACGAATTTGTTTACAAATTTAAGTGAATTGTTGACAGGCATAGTTGTTTACTATCATCCCCATGTTTGCAAATATTGATCTTACTGACCTGCCCCAAACATGTTGTCACATTTTATTTAAGACTAATAATAACTAGGAATATCATAAATAAAACCTGCAATTTCTTTAGTAGATGCATTGAACGTAAAATTGCCCCCACTTATAAAATTCAGGCGGAACAGTAAAGTAAAACAACCTTTTCGTGTTCAAGAAAGATCATGTAGGTGTTTTATTATTGACAAAATGGTTATAGTAGAGAACACCCATTATTCTTCACACTAATCGGCAGCGTTGCGGCAGTTTGACAGGGACCAAAGTTAGCGCTTGCTCAAATTGTTTGTTTTCCATTTTGTTTGTTTTGGTTTGTGCTTCGGTATTTGCTTAGTTTTACCAGAAATTAAACGCTAAAATCGAGTTTTTCGTGCGGTTCCAAGTTTAAAATATTAAAAAATGGTAAAAAGGTGCATAAAGTGCAAGTGTCTTTCCTCTAAAGTGAAAAAAGAGAATATTTCGTTCCATAGGTAGTATTTGTAAATACATTTATCTCTTTCATAAAGTGAGAAGGTTCAGCTTACTGTTTACATCTGTATAAAGACGCTATAATGCGGTGTCCCCTTTATTCATTAGTCTGAGGTTAAAAACTAATTATTTCAATGCCAATATTTCAGATATGAGTCACTAACTGCCTAACTGATATAGTCCAAAGCTCGAAAGAAAACGTTTCTAAATAATGCGGGCAGCGTTGCCAGATTTCCTATACGAGTAGTCGTTATTTATTGGCGAATACAAGTTTTATCATATTGAAGCCGAATTTCTGAACTCTGTTATACCGAAAAAATAAAGCTCGCATCACGGGACCACTTACCCATTTTTGTTTATCATTTATTTTTAACGCGGTGTGATAAAACACCTATTATATTTTTTTCAACATCGTCGCGTCTATACCATCGCCTTTGAAATACGGCAACACAGCACTTCTGCGAAGGAGTCGGCTGACAAAACCAGTTAGCCAACGCGTTTTGTGCCTGTTTCTATAGTACGTAAAGTTAACTGCGTATTTGGGCTACCACACAGCGCTCACTTTTTCGGCCGCCGGCAAGCTTGTCAGAGAGCTCAGTGGGGTTTCGTATGTTCGGGAGTTAACGTGTGCAAAATGAGTAAACAGGGAAGAACGTTGCATTCTCAAGCACGAGAAATAATTGCCAATGTTATAAGGGTTTGCCTTCCTCCATAGTCTAAGGCATCACCGTTAAGAATAATATTAACAATAAATTAAATAACTATTGTATGAAAATTAAGTCAGTGAGTTACACAAAATTGAGCTACGCCCCTGAACTGTGACTAATTCTAAAATATTTGCGAGTTCTTCCCCCTTACGTCGCACGCATTCTGGCGTAAGGAGGACTATAAAGGCGCGTGCCTACGAAAACGTTAGTTAATTTTATCGTAGGTTCAAATCCCACACAATGCATTTACTTTTTTTATTCGCAAAAAATACAGATTTTATTGTTTACCTACTAGTTGAATTGAAATAGGTAAACAAAAATTAGAAAAATCCACAGAAAATACAATGCTATTCATAAAGTTTGCACCAAATGAGAAAATTTTTATTTCGGGCTACGTTGGTGCATTTTTTGGGAACAGTATTGCCCCTGAAGAGAGCCGTGACGTTACAGCCCGTATACCTGTCAAATATGACATTTAAAATAAAAATTAGGAAAATGGGGTTTTATCTTGGAAATCGGAAGAGAATATTATTAAGAACATGTATTCGTATTGTGTTATTGTGCGTCTATGTCAATTTTTAGAAGGATATTCGTCTTTTTCTGACTTCATATTCCAGGAATTGAAACTGAAACCATAAAATTCAATACAAAACTGTACCTCATCATTTTGCTTCACTCAATTTCAAAATATAGATGTGTTTTCTGTAAAATATTGCAACACTGGCCCAGGGCATGAACTTAGCAAATTAAAGAGTCAGCACCAATATTGTGTTATTACACAAAAACTACTTTAAAAAAATCTTATTTTTCCCCTGCTTTGCGGAGAAATTTATTTTTATGTTTATAGTTCAGTAAGAAAGCAACCAGTACATAAGTCTCTTAAGTTATTTTGCGGAATAGTATATTTCATTACGAGTCTGGAAATAAAGATTTTTCCGTGCGCGCGTGACAAATTCCTGTGTGAGGCGCAGCCGAACACGGGAAGTCATGCAAGCACGGAAAAATCTATTTCTGGACGTATAATGAACGATATTTTTTATTATACTTCTTTGAAAACGGAAACTTAAAACATTTTATCGGCATATTATAATAAATTTAATTGACAAAAAATAAACAATGCAGACAATATAGTGTTTGGTATGTATGATGCGTTTCCATGGTTACTCTCAAATTATTTCAAAGGTGCTTTGTTGTAAATTAGTTATTGTCAGATAAGGTGAATAAAACGTCAAAAATATTACAGAAATGTATCTAAATATTGAAACACTTACGAATTAAAATACAAAATAGGTATAATATGTTAAATATCAGAGCAGAGCATATAGAGTTTCTTAAATTTAGTTTACTTTGCAAAAGCCATATATTCGGTATTTTTATTCAGCGCACGGAAAGTTTTTCCATGCGCTGTTTCCGTGCTCTAGCCCGAAAAACCCCATCTTTCATTATTGCTAAAACAGATGAAAATAAGGTGTTTTCAAAGAAGTACAATAAAAAAAATATATCGTGTACCAATTTGAAGAGATATAATGAAGAAAAAACAAATATACTGATAGCTTTCTGAAGATTTGCATGTAATACTTTTTTCCGCCAAAGGCAAACCCAATTTATCCCAATTTTTAGTTTTAAATGTCAAATTTGACAGGCATTGGCTGTGACGTCACGACTCACTTTAGGCGCAATATGCTCCAACATATTTTATCCCGAAATCATGTTTTCAAAAAAATCGAATAATACAAATTGATCCCATATTTTGGTGCAAACTTTATGAATAGCACTGTATCTTATTTATTAAAAAATAATGCTTGTATACAAAAAAAATCATGTTATTCTATGGTTTAAAGTTTAAAATAAAAGTAACACCTGTCACATATAAAAAAAAACAAAAAAAAAATTAACATGTTTTTTAATGTAACACGTTTTTAAAAAACGGACTAAAAAACGTGGGGCGCATGCAATAAAAATAATAATAATTATTGATGCATGCACTTAAGTCACTAACAATAAATGTACCTATTGCACTGCAAATAATGTTTCCCAATGGCAGCTACTTTTCTACTCTCCTTATTATTATCTATTGCAGGTGCCCCATTTTTAAGGGTCTAGGAGAAAATATTTTATACTTTTAGTCCGATTTTATAATATCTTATACTTTTTAGTTCGTAAAGCTTGTTATAAAAAACATTGGCTCAAAGAAATAACCAGAAAAAAAAATGGAAATTTACTAAAGTAAATACACATTACGCCCGCGTGTGAAACGTTAACTTGGAATAAGTTGTGTCATGTCCTGAGAAACATCAATTTGGCCACAATATTACACACTTTCTGCGTCCCATTGTATACAAAATAAGTCACTATATCCTAAATATTAATACAATAGTTTTAAATTAACACAAAAGCCATTTGAAAGCATGAAAAATACACACGTAAACAATCAGAGAAAATTACACACTGGAGTAAACAACACAAACAATGCAGAGAGATTGAATGCGCCTGTGGACAGCGTTATTATAATTATAGCGCAATTTAGTTTTAGTTTAAAAGTGTCACATACAAGGAATTAATAGCTACATTTGTTAATTTAACGTAATGGGAGGTGTATCTTCACTTCACTTAATTTCATTATTAAACCCGTCTATTTCGAAATGAAATGCTGTAAATAATGGAGTACATACATCACTCAAAAAGATCTTGTCTCAGTTAACTTTTTGTTATTATCCTTGGTTATTTCTCTGAGGTTATGATGCTTGTACTCAGACAAATAATCAACATAGACTAACCTAAAGGCTGCATTGTAATCAGCCAACATAAAAAAGCCTACTCAAAACAAAAACAACAAATTTGACACTTAAGCCTGCATCATATTATGATAATCAGAGGTTACGTTTCCTATGCCACAAATCCAACACTTCCCATCGTTCTTAAAACTACACTAATTCACTAACTTAACTAAATGTCTTTTGTCCAATTGTCTTTTGTCCAATAACCCTAAAATCTCCTAAAAAAACAAGAATAACGCAAAAGTAAACACTCGAAACACATCAACCGAAACCCTCGAAATGTCAACAAACTCTGGATCAGCTCTTGGGGCATAATAAAACAAATGCGCATCGATCACAAAGAGCTCGTGCAACGTTGCCACGTTAGCCAGAATAAGCAATGTATTAAGGATATTATTTATATACCAAGTAGGATCAGTAAATTCACAAAATCAGTAAAATTTATTGTTAAATGATAACTGCCCAAATTTTTACTATATGTAGATTGTAGATATCAACGAATTGTTCCAAAGTGATGTGGTGAGATAAATTTATGAAAAAATTTAGCAATGGTGCAATCATTGCATTATTTTGTTTTAGATTTCTATTACCAACTGGGACAAATAATGTTACTTAACATTTTTTTATCTTGGCAGTGTCTTATTGTATTGAATTATTAGTCTACGTCTATTATTTGTCTGAATGGAATATTTTCCGAAACATCGAACTTGGCGATGCACATTCTTTTCCTTTGTTTTGTTTCGTTTCGAAAGCTCCACGTTCCAACACTAACAAGTGTTTGCGGCTCCCCCTTCCCCACCCCTGCGACGACGGGAGGGGCAGTAGGCAGCATGTCCCCCCTCCCGACGTATATGGAGGGGCCGAGGACCAATTAAACTTTTGGAGTGGCTCTCCGAGCCGAGATCGCCCCCCCAAGGGAGGGTCCGACGAGCCCTGATAATTAGTATGCCGTTCGGCTCGGATAGGCGCAAACAACGCAAGGACCTCGGGGATCCCGGACTTTCGAGTAGGTGTCGTTACCCACCATGGCGCTGTCCCAATATTTTAACCTCGTATTTAACTCGCCGAAACAATAGCGGTTTTCTTCCTGCCCCGTAAGTACACCTTACGCACTCGCCAACACGAAGTGTCCTGTTAATTAGGCTGCTATAGTGTATTCGAAAGGAATTGCCCTTCAAGATACTATAGTCCTCCTTACGGCAGAATGCGTGAGACGCAAGGGGGAGGAACTCGTAAATAGGGCTGTTCGATCTCCGAATTTCAGTATCGGAAATCGAATTTATCGATAAAATCGATCTTATCGATAAAATCGATTTTATCGATATAATCGATCTTATCGATAAAATCGATTTTATCGATATAATCGATCTTATCGATAAAATCGATCTTATCGATATGATCGATCTTATCGATAAAATCGATCTTATCGATAAAATCGATCTTATCGATACAATCGATCTTATTGATACAATCGATCTTATCGATCATGTTGATAAAATCGATCTTATCGATAAAATCGATCTTATCGATATAATTGATCTTATTGATAAAATCGATATAATCAATTTTATTTAAGAAGCTAAACAAAAAAAGGCCGATCGGCTTGCTGCGGGCGCGGTCTGGACGCAATGGGTGCAGCAATTTCCTTTATTTTCGCAAACAATTTCAAAAGATAGATATAATTGGAAAGATCGATAAAATCAAAAATATCGATAAAATCGAAAAGATCGATAAAATCGAAAAGATCGATAAAATCGAAAAGATCGATAAAATCGAAAAGATCGATAAAATCGAAAGATCGATAAAATCGAAAAGATCGAAAAGATCGAAAAGATCGATAAAATCGAAAAGATCGATAAAATCGAAAAGATCGATAAAATCGATAAGATCGAAAAGATCGATAAGATCGATATTTCGATTGATCGAAATTGAATATCGAGTATCGATAAAATCGATAGTATCGATACTTTCGATTTTATCGATATTTTGTCTCAGGCCTACTCGTAAATATTATAGAATTAGACACAGTTCAGGGGCGTAGCTCAATTTTGTGTAACTCACTGACTTAATTTTCATATAATTGTTATTAAATTTATAGTTAATATTATTCTTAACGGTGATGCCTTAGATTCTGGAGGAAGGCAAACCCTTATATAGTCCAAAGCACGAAAGAAAACGTTTCTAAAGAATGCGGGGAGCGTTGCGAGATTTCCTATACGAGTAGTCGTTATTTATTGGCGAATACAAGTTTTATCATATTGAAGCCGAATTTCTGAACTCTGTTTACCGAAAAAATAAAGCTCGCCTCACGGGACCACTTACCCATTTTTGTTTTTTCATTTATTTTTAACGCGGGGTGATAAAACACCTATTATATTTTTTCAACATAATCACGTCTACCATCGCCTTTGAAATACGGCAACACAGCACTTCTGCGAAGGAGTCGGCTGACAAAAGCAGTTAGCCAACGCGTTTTGTGCCTATGTCTATAGTATGTAACGTTAACTGCGTATTTGGGCTACCATACAGACCTCATTTTTTAGGCCGCTGGCAAGTTTTTTCCGCCGGCTCAGAGAGCTCAGTGGCGTTTCGTATGTTCGGGAGTTAACGTGTGCAAAATGAGTAAACAGGGAAGAACGTTGCATTCTCAAGCACGAGAAATAATTGCCAATGTTATAAGAGTTTGCCTTCCTCCATAATGTAAGGCATCACTGTTAAGAATAATATTAACAATAAATTAAATAACAATTATATGAAAATTAAGTCAGTAAGTTACACAAAATTGAGCTACGCCCCTGAACTGTGACTAATTCTATAATATTTGCGAGTTCTTCCCCCTTACGTCGCACGCATTCTGCCGTAAGGAGGACTATAACATTGGCAATTATTTCTCGTGCTTGATAATGCAACGTTCTTGCCTGTTTACTCATTTTGCGCACGTTTACTCCCGAACATACGAAACGCCACTGAGCTCTCTGCCAAGCTGGCCGGCGCGGCGGCCGAAAAAGTGAGCGCTGTGTGGTAGCCCAAATAGGCAGTTAACATTACGTACTATAGAAACAGGCACAAAACGCGTTGGCTAACTGGTTTTGTCGGCCGGTTCGCTGGCTGAAGTGCTTTGTTGCCGTATTTCAAAGGCGATGGTAGACGCGACGATGTTGAAAAAAATATAATAGGTGTTTTATTACACCGCGTTAAAAATAAATGATAAATAAAAATGAGTAAGTGGTCGCGCGATGCGAGCTTTATTTTTTCGGTATTACAGAGTTCAGAAATTCGGCTTCAATATGCTAAAAATTGTATTCGCCAATAAATAACGACTGCTCGTATAGGAAATCTCGCAACGCTGAAATCGGAAAAACAATGTTTTATTAGGCAAGAAAATAATAATAAGGGATCACCCGTCCATGAACCGACTACGCGCGGCGTTGCTTGACTTTGACGATCGCTCTATCTAGGTCAAGTAAGACAAGACACGGCACCTTCGTACAGAAAAACCAAACTGCTTTTTCTTGTGCAGCCTCCACAACAAAGCTATTGATATTCAAAATTCAAACCTACGAAAATATGTATACTGAAGGATTGCGCTTCTATAGGAAACAATTTCGCAATGTGCACGAATAGTTAAATGGGTTTTGAATATTTGGTCACTTTTGACGGACGATTTCTCCGCGTCTGACGTTTGATGTTTACATCTCGCCAAGGCCTGCTTATTGAAAAAATCGTACAATAATGTAGCCCATTATTGTACGATTTCTGTGCTTTTAATGACGATTTTCGGACACTTTACTGCCGATTCCAAGAAAAACAAATTATTTGATATTTATAATAATGGCAATCAAATTTCACATAGACTAGGTGAACAAAAATATTCGTTATTTAATTTACAAAGCACTCTAAATGGTATGCTTCAGCCAAGAATAATGAATAATTAAAAAAGTGCAAAACTATTGATATTGCGGGTATGTAGTTGCCGAAAGCTGATGCTTGTTCAATAATTATATTAGGTGCACTTAGAATGGTTGCAAGTCAAACAGCATACAGTAGGCAAAAAAATATAAAAATTGCACAAGAGTAAAATACCCTTATTTCAGAAAATTCAGCAAAATGTTATGAATACACATTATCATTACTAATGTTTTAAGTACCTTGTTCACCGGAACTTTTTCGAAATTTTAAAGTTTTGTTTAATATCGTTGCAACAAACATGAAGTTTGTGATTCCCTAAAAAATAAAAATCTAAGTTAATTTTACAAATATCTTGAATTTGAACAAAGTTGTGCGAAATTGATTTAGTTTTGATTAATTTATGAAAGGGTTTAGGGTGAATGTAAATTTTTTTTTTGGGAAATTATTAATGTTTTCCAAAAAAATATATTTTTCTTAGGAGGCCATGTTTTGGTATTTAATTATATAGACAAACTTTAAGGGTACTTTACTGTGAGTTTTGTTTTGAGGATCAGTATGGGGATCTCGGAAACTAGCGGAGATAGAAGGGGGAAAGAATTGCAGTTTTGTAGGCCCAATTTAATGCACCTTGTGGATTTTTGAAATAAGGCATGGCTTACTAGATATTTTGAAAAAACGAAATTTTGGCGATTTATTCTAATCCATCTAGATTCGTTGTTTCTGACTTTAGATAAAAAGTGTAAATACAAAACTTGGAGAGAATTGTGTCCCCAATGCGATTATCATATCCTACTTTCCGTGACAGCTGTCATTTTCGAGATATGACACAAACTTGTGTTTTTTTTCCAACGATATAATACTCGATATGGTTATTAGGAAAAATAACGGACATAACTATGGTTTCCATTAAAAAAAAACACAAGTTTGTGTCATATCTCGAAAATGACAGCTGTCATGGAGAGTAGGACATGATAACCGCATTAGGGACACAATTCCCTCCGACTTTGGTATTTACACCTTTTATCCAAAATCAGAAACAACGAAGCTAGACGGATTAGAATAAATCGTCAAAAGTTCGTTTTTTCAGAATACCTATAGTCAAATTATTTTAAGAAGTCCTTACTGGGACTGTCAATTGGTAATTTCGCCATCCTAAGTTGACATCAATGCAGCAAAAAATGCAACCGGGTCATAAGTGCAGGTCAGTAACGAGCCCACTTGCACAGTGGATAACTACTAATAACACGAACAAGAACAACACAGATAACGGTAAAACTCACGAAACGTTCAAAACCCCAAAGTGCCCAAAGTTTGAACCCTTTTGAACGATCCGGAAAACCTTCACTGTCACTTTCACAACACCGAAATAAAATTTGCCTGAGTACGCACCATAGACGCTGTCGCAAGTAGATGATTATACCAAAGTACCAAAATGAAAGTGTTTCCATGACGTTTGAAATTATTATTAAAATGAGTTGTAGTTATAGTTATTTTTATTTGTAGCGGCATAAACGTGATTGCAATAGAGTTTTTCTTTTATTGTGTTCTTTTTTTCGTATCACTTGGGTATCTTTTCACATCATAAATCAATGAGTGACGTCATTAACTAGTTGAGACACATATACCAATGTTATAACCATGGTTAACAGAGAATTCCTAGGGATTTTGTGGAGAATGTCATCTGACAAAATCGCGACTTCTTACAGTAATCGGGGTATACCTACCTATACCTACCTACATGTTTTGCTGACACTTCCTTTCACATCTACATCACCGTAGATCCGTACACACACGTACTGTATATTGTTCTCCAAAACGACACCTTTAAATTAGAAAACTAAATGTTCGCGAAAAGTTTTCTAATTCCGTTTCCCTCGAGCCAGCAATCTCGAGGGTTGGAAGTTTCGTGCTCCCTTATTACTCAGTCATAGGGCTACTCAATTATTTACGGCACGAGTCACGCTGGGATTCCAGGTGAGAATTGAGGGTGACGATGAGTTTGCAAACGGCTCTAAAAACACGAGAGAACATTTTGGAGGTAGACAATTTTAATTTTCTAGTGACATTTTGCCGAAAAATATTATACTCCCTTGCTGGGAAATAAAGTAGATATAATATGAAAGAATTCCAATCGAACTTTTTATTTCTGGCTTCGTATTATAACCACATAACTGTACAGGGTGTCCCAAACTCGACGCCCCAGGGTTATTATAGGCAAAAAAAAGAAGCCAGTAAAAATTTGACTTGTGGGTTTCTTGTAGGACCATTGCTTTTGGGTCGAAAAGATAGTTTTTAGGAATTTGGGAAATGTGGGTTATGACGTCATCAAAATATATTTTTCCCAGGACCATACCTGTTTCTCTTTATATTTGAAAAAAGCACGTTTTTCTGATAAGCTTTCGTAAATAATTTTTTTTCATATTGTCTTGTTTCATTAAAAGGTTACATGCGTATTATTTGTAAAATAAATAAAAAATATACCATGGAATTTTTTTTAATGAAAATCAAGTTAGCCATGTCCTATGAAGGAATATATTTTTGACAGAAAAAATTGACAGATGCTCGGACAGATGTATTATGAAAAAAGTATTAAAATTTTATTATTTATTATATAAATGTAACTGTATGAAGGCCTTTTTAAGAAAAATTGTTATTATACAGTTAAGTGTAAGGTATTATATTTAAAAACCTAGCAGTTTTAGCGTTAAACAAAAACCAACAATATAAAAATAAATGCTAGGTATGATATTTGTTTTCTTTCATAATCGTTGTATGGACAACTTCTGCAAATTTAATTCTCTACTAGCTTGCCTAATTGAGTTTCTCGGGTAATCTTCAAAATATTGTAACACTTGGACTATTGCATCATTGCTGCGAACTATTCTTTTAATTGATTTGCCTTTGCCGGTAGAAAATGCATTTTGGTTCTCCCTTAAGTTTTTTTCTAATCGAATAAACGTTTTGTGATCAGAAATGTGACGTTCAGGATGTTTCTCCCTAAAAATTCTAACGACTCTTCTGGCATTTTTTCAGCTTCTCCATAGACTAATAACATATCAACTTTTTCATTGTGTGTTGTTACCATTATTGATGTTTTATGATACGTTCAATGACTGGATACACTTATTATATGTCAAGAGAAGGTATTTCAATTATGACAGGTAAGAATAATAAATTATCAACTGTCAATTGTTTTCCATGGATACCCGATCAGGATATATACAGGGTGAGTTTTTTCGATGACCACTATGGGGATCTTGGAAACTAGCAGAGCTAGAACAAAGGTTAAATGGGGAAAGAATTGCGGTTTTGAATGCTCAATCTAATGCCCCTCTTGGATTTTTAAAAAAGTTCATGGCTCACTAGATATTTTGAAAAGAGTGATTTTTTGCTATTTCATCAGTTCTCTGTGGCTCCTTTATTTCTGATTATACAGAAAAACTGCAGAGACAAAAATTGTAGATAATTTTGGGCTTAATAAGACAATCTAATCCAATTTTTTACGTTGTTTGTGATTTTTGAGATATGTTTTTTTAAATGTAAATCATAGTTAGCCTTGGCCTTATAAAATTGGGCTTTCCAATGATATGATACTCGGCATAGTTAATTTTCATAGTCAGCCATGGAATATTTTCATAATTACGTTCTATTTTGTAATTAGACATACTTCAAACAAAATACCTATTCTTATCGGTAATTAGAAATAAAAAGTTAATAGAATGATAAAGCTAGTGATATAAAATAGTTTTTACGAAGTTTCGAGTTTTTAAAATTTTCAGAAATTTCATAAATACCTAGGTACCTACCTAATAAAAATTGGCAAAAAAAACTAAATATTTTAATAGAGCGTTCAATTCAATTTGGTACACCTACGTAAAATTGAAAAAGAAACAACTTTTTCAAGTAAAACTTTTTGATATTTTAACAAATAAACCCATTTTTGGCGATATATTTTTTTAAATGTCATTTTTGACAGATAACGAAAGTCACATGACCACGTTTGAGTGGGTCATTTTTCATCTTTTTTAAAGCAAAAGGTAACGCCAAAATTAAATTAAAAAAAAAAAAACTTTTTGGAGGACACTGTTGAAGATGTCGAAAAAAAAGTTAAGTCTCAAGTAATATTCCTTGAATGGTCTTCAGAGAGGAGTAACAGCACTTCGTGACAGCGAACAATCGTGCGATTTAACACACCTTCCGACCGGCCATACAGCCTCCATCTTCGCAGATACGATCTCGGGTGAAAAGAAAACAAAGTTAACTGGCTTTATGTCCGACAGAACTGTGCAAGGATAAAATACGTCATTAGCGGGCCTCCTGGGCTTATTCAGTGCTTTTTACGATATGGGATTTGTCGGGGGTTCGACTATTGCGCCTTCTACAACGATTGCAGATTGCAGTTGCGAACTATAGTGCATTCGAAAGGAATTGATCATAAACCACAGGCGGCGTCATTTTCTTTTATTTTCAACGTGTAAAATAGAAAAATTATCTTTAAAATATGGCTGTTGTCTAACAAATGAGTAGAGTATGCTGAATTTTGTTTTTTTTTATTGTCAAAATCTCTTTCAGACAACAATCATATTTTCATGGATTATTTCCCTCACATTGCTTGCATCCAATAAGGTAGCTCCTTCCATAAAAATCCAACCAATCATATGCCTCTGCTAGCGATAATTGCACTTGTGCAAATTATCGCGGTAATACCCCTTGTGCAATTATCACTTCGTTGCTTAGCAACCGCGAATCTGTTCGATACAAACACGTACTTCTTATGTGTGCAGCTTATAAATTATGTTGCGGTATTATTAAGCATTGTATCAATGAATTTATATAACTTTTACATTGCTAAATTGTTGTTATTCGACCTCGGTCTCCGTTTAAATTTACGACACACATTCAGAAAATAAACCAACGCTGACAGGATGTAGGTATAATCGCATTTGCCTTGGATATCCAAGCGTCATGTTTGTTTACTCGAACGCTACAATCGAAACTGTCAATAAACTCGTTCAAAACGAGTCGTTTTGGAAATGTAAACATAGAAAAAATCAATACAGAAATTATTAAATCGTATTCGTGAAATAATCTAGACAAATACCACTCGTGCCGGAAATTTTTCTAAATAATATTATTCTCAAGCGCTATTTTGCCCATTAGCAAAACCACTCGTACAAATTGGGTTTTTAATTTCAGAGATAAAAGACCAATTTATACCCGTGATCTTTCTAGGCAAAATGGCGCTTTCAAAAAATTATCGATAAAATTTCCGGCACTTGTGATATTACATACGATAATTTTCTTATTTACACATTGAAAATAAAAGTAAGAAGTTATCTTTATTAGATGACAGTATTAATGCCCTTTTTGAGGCAATGGGGAACTTGAACAATTTTTTTTTATTTCTTTAATATATTTGCCTATCTATAGAAAGAGCACGTACCAAATATCAACCCTCAAATAGCAATATTTAATTTGCAATAAATAACTAAAGTTGTGACCGCAAGCTATTCATTTGAAACGACACGAAAAGCGCGGGAATGGTTTTGACGTCATATAGCTCGATCGATCAGAAGGCAGTGACAAGAGTGACTGCTACACAGAATTAGGAAAGGAAGAATGGAAATTGAACGTTAAAATAAACAGTTCGGCGACCCATTTCCAGAAGGATCTGATGTAGGTCAAAAATAAGAACGGCCTAAAAGTTTAAATTTAACAAGCACTTCTTTAACTGAGGCCACAGGACTAGTAATTCTTAGGTCTCGGGTTAAATCGCACAAGAAGTTTTTTTAATTATCACTGCATTCTACCTCTCATATACAGGGTGTTCCTTAATGACATGCTAATACTTAAGGGGGTTATTCTTGGGCCCATCTTAAGAATATGAACGTATGTCGTAAACGTCCTAACTTTTGAGATACAGGGCGTTAAAGTTCATTTTTTTAAATTGAATTTTGGCTACATCTCCCGAAATAATCAAGCTGCTGAACTGAAATTTGGCACTGCTATGTTTTTGGGGATGGAGAATAAGCTGAAAATGCCAATTTCACCGTATCGCACAGAGGGCGCCACTTGCGCTGTTTTTTGATCACGCTTTTACGCGTAACTTTTTTGAGGTTATCTTTTTGGTCCTGCAGGTCCATCATTTTAGTGCATCTTTTCATTCTGCAAGAAAAAGGTACTCTTGTTTCATAACGATTAAATCAACCGTTTGCTTTGAAATTGCCAAAACGTTCTCCAAAACACCTGTTGACTTCAATGTTCGAAACATAAAATTTTCACCTACCACCTTCAAGTGTTACAGATCAACTGTACCATTTAAACTGAGAAAAAAATCCCTATGAATAATGTACCAAAAATTATTCGCTTTCAAAATGGAAAGGAGTGAATTTGACAAAATTTGGACACTCTATTTCAAGAAAACCAATGGTGTTTTTACCAACGCCCATTTGGCATTTTTTTCATCATTTTGAATGTACAGTTGATCTGTAACATTTGAAAGTAGTAGGTGAAAATTTTATGTTTCGAATATTGAAGTCAACAGGTGTTTTGGAGAACGTTTTGGCAATTTCAAAGCAAACGGTTGATTTAATCGTTATGAAACAAGAGTACCTTTTTCTTGCAGAATGGAAAGGTGCACTAAAATGATGGACCTGCAGGACCAAAAAGATAACCTCAAAAAAGTTACGCGTAAAAGCGTGATCAAAAAACAGCGCAAGTGGCGCCCTCTCTGAGATACGGTGAAATTGACATTTTCAGCTTATTCTCCATCGTCAAAAACATAGCAGTGCCAAATTTCAGTTCAGCAGGTTGATTATTTCGGGAGATGTAGCCAAAATTCAATTTAAAAAAATGAACTTCAACGCCCGTATCTCAAAAGTTAGGACGTTTACGACATACGTTCATATGAAGTTTTTTTCTTAAAATGGGCCCAAGAATAACCCCCTTAAGTATTAGCATGTCATTAAGGAACACCCTGTATATATATCACTGATTATCATTTTTAGTAATAATTGGACAATGGTTATTTTGAAGATTATTACTCACAATCTACTCCATAGTGCATTTAAATTCAAAGTACTTACCTACCTAATATGAAATTGTCAGTAGCAGGGAAAATGTAATACATTGCTCGATGCGTAAGCTCTTTTTGGCCTCGAAGAGAGTTTTAAGAAACGAGGCAACACGAAAATTAAACAACCTCCTCGGCCAAAAACGTGTGCTTACCTACGCATCTCGCAATGTAAATAATTATTTAATACAGCAGCACACTCTTCTCAAACATTATCAACAATATCAAGACTGCGATAAACTATAATAAGACGGATAGACAAGGATGGGGCGTTCTCGTCGATCTTTCTAAACAAAGCTTGCGTGGTGCTGTAGTTTTGATACATGTGCCGCCAATATTAGTTTATACATGGTGCCGCCGTCCACCAGAGGCGCCACCACCAACGAGCTACTTGACGTCACAACCAAGGAGGGCGCGTTACAAGAATGATTTGAATTGTGCAGTTTTTAATTGCTTATATTTATTACATAAAAATAAAAAATGAGGTTTTTTTCTGAACTATGTGCTTTATTTAATAGCAATAAATTACGTTTGAAAGCATAATTTTTCAAATTTAATCTTTGTGCAAGTTCCCCATTGTTCGGTTGGAATAAGTAAAAACGATAATAAATGAATAAACTTTTTATTTTCCTCACTTGACCCTTAAACCCAACCAAACAAACAATTTTGCGAGTGACTATAGCAGTGCCCCGATTTTACTTGCAACAAATTTAATGCCGTTAAAAAAATGCCGTTTAAAAAAGAAATTTATTACAAAAAAAACCGCGATATTTAGCCACATACGTTAAAACTGTATACACAAACACAGCCCATCCGCATACGATTACACACACCTATTCCGTGTAATTCCATCTTATGCCATTAATATGGAAATCCGTACAAGGGCTCCGTTCCTTTGGTCCAAACCGGCTATGTTTAATTTCCTCGCAGAGACGTTTATCTTCGGAGCAACGGATAATGAAAACATTAAGAAATTACCGGGGGATAAACGATAAACTGCAATAAAGTGAAAGTCCGCCTGCAGATACCAGAAAAATGCGGAGACAGATTGCGGTTTCTCACGATACAGTCCACCTTGGACCTACGGCAACGCCGCAAAAAATGTTGTGTACAGGGTGATCCGGATTTATTTTGAGAACAAAAAAGAGAAAGAAGATTCTGCTATACAGGGTGTTCGAAAAATAGACGGAGATATTTTAGAGGGTGATTCCCTGTTAAGAAATATGAAAAAAAGTTTCTATAAACATGGGTCCGGAAATGCAGAGTTTTCAAGATACAGGACGTTAAATAAAAAAAAATAAAACATGAAATTATTAATGTCTTAAAAATTATTTACTCGATTCTGTTGAAATTTGGCAATGTTATTTGTTGTATTAAGAGGCTAATTTCGCCCTAACTAGATTAAATTTATTAAGTCCGGTGGCGTCCCGGGGGGCACCTTAGCGAATATTATTATCAAAAAAATGTACGCCACTACCTTTTTTGTAACTTTAATATTTTTTGTTTGATTAAGCATCTAAAAATACAACTTCTTTCCCTCTTGTATTGTTTTCCTATCTCACTTCGTTTTCGAGAAAAAAAAATAAAAACCGTTTTATTGCATGTCACTGGACAAAATTGGTTGTAGTGTACTTTATGTTATGATATTGGAAAAGTTGCAATAACACTCTTTCCTAGAAATGCTTTTGATTATTTGTTTTCCAAGGGACTTGTGATTTTTTTTTGCAAAAATTGATAAACCAATTTTGTCCAGTGACATGCAATATATTTAACATCCTGTATCTTGAAAACTCTGCATTTCCGGACCCATGTTTATAGAAACTTTTTTTCATATTTTTTAACAGGGAATCACCCTCTAAAATATCTCCGTCTATTTTTCGAACACCCTGTATAGACCTATTAAATGGGCGCAGTATGACAGAGAAGGGTCTTTTTACAAGCTTTTATTTAACTTGATCTGTTAGTATGTTTGTGTGTATAGATATTTAGTGAAATATTGCAACTGAATTTTAAACCACTTCTGCCCAACCAATTGAGCTGAAATTTTACACACACTTTTAGTTCTGGTGATAATGCAATCTAGTAGACGAATCAGTATCGTGATTTTTTTCAAAATGGCCGCCACTCCAAGATGGCCTCACAACCTACTTGACATGGGTATCAAATGAAAGGGTTTGACGAGTACAAAATGATAAGGTAAGTGACGTCATCGTCATAATACATCCAATATGACGGATGCCACGAAATGGCGGACTGACTTTCTTTACCACCCTCCTGATATGGGAATCAAATACGTACTGAAAGGCACAAAATAAAATTGAAAATAAAAAACCTTTTTAAAAACAAGCTTTTATCATAGCCTAAGGAATAACCCTTAGGCTATGCTTTTATTAAAGCCATGTACTAAAACGAATAAAATAAGTTTAGGTTTTCGTTATAAGATAATTCAATGCCAAATCACAGCAAGTTTCTGTAAATCAAAAAGCTTGTCGCGCGAACTGTAAAGAAAATATATACTTTTGCAAGTAGGCACTTGCTTATCAACCAATCACTGTCCAAATAAAATTTCAATGTCCTATAAAATTAATTAAGGAAAACCTAATATTATTTCATTCATTTTAGTATGTAAGTGGCTTAAATAAAAGCTTGTTTTTAAAAAGTTTTTTATCTTTTATTTTCGATTCCAACTATACATTGCGAGTCAGAATGTATAGTAAATACTTTAAATGGGTGTTCGGCAGGTGGTTTTAAGGGGGGGTCTTTCATATAAAATTTTTCGATTTGGGCTTTCCTTGCCAAGTTATTGGGGTCTACAGGGTGACCCAAAAGTATTTTTTTATTTATATCTCAATAACGGCGTTTGAAATTTGGTATGTGTTATCTACTTACTGGAAAACGCCTTAGGGTAGTTTATTCATTTACACACTACCCTAAAAAAGGGTAAAAACTAACAACCCCTATTAATTTTTTGCTCAAACTTTTTTGAGGTTATCTTTTTGGTCTTGCAGGTCCATCATTTCAGTGTATCTTTTCATTTCACAACAAAAGTGTACTCTTGTTTCATAACGACAAAATCAACCATTTGCGTTGAAATTGGCAAAACGTGCCCCAAAACACCTGTTAACTTCAACATTCGAAACATAAAATTTTTACCTACCGCTTTCAAACGTTACACATCGACTGTACCCATTTAAACTGAGAAAAAAATTCCTATGAACAATGTACCAAAACTTATTAGCTTTCAAAATGGAAAGGATTGAATTTAACAAAATTTGAACACCCTATTTCAAGAAAACCAATGTTGTTTTGACCAATGTCCAATTGGTATTTTTTTCCTTATTTTGAATGTGCAGTCGATCTGTAACGTTTGAAAGCGGTAGGTAAAATAAATTTTATGTTTCGAATGTTGAAGTCACGTTTTGCCAATTTCAACGTAAACGGTTGATTTTATCGTCATGAAACAAGAGTAAACTTTTGTTGCAAAATGAAAAGGTACACTGAAATGATGGACCTGCAAGACCAAAAAGATAACCTCAAAAAGGTTTGAGCAAAAAAATTAATAGGGGTTGTAAGTTTTTACCCTTTTTAGGGCACTGTGTAAACGAATAAACTACCCTAAGGCGTCTTCCAGTAAGTAGATAACACGTACCAAATTTCAAATTTTTAAGTAGCGCTGTTATTGAGATATAAATAAAAAAAACTTTTGGGTCACCTTGTAGACCACCTGCCGAACACCCCTTTAAAGTATGTACTATACATTCTGACTCACCCTGTATATGCAATATGTTGAGATTTGTCAGTTTTGGCTAGCTAGGGAAAACATAAGGCTATTTTCTACAACAAGTTGGTACTGCCAAATTAAAGTGTACAAAACTCCTTCTTAGAAATGAAACAACAACAAAAAATCGATAATTGCAATAAAAAACAGCTCACAGATTCTGTTCTATCTGTAGCCATTTCCCATGGACTTATTCGTACAAAGGCCTTTTCCGTTTTGCGGCGATATTGCCTCCAAAACTTTTACGAAACGATAACGGTAGTAAACCGTAATGTTCCGCTCTGTTCTTCTGTATACCTACAGCGGCGCAGTCTTCGGAATTTTATTATTATAGTGGCAATTACTATCGATTTTACGAGGGCGCATCTGCCGCTGACGCTCCAGTGCTCCTACTCGTCGTTCTACTGCTACAGTTTAAGACTCAATGTACAGGGTGTCCCATTTTGGGTGTTTTTGGGTGTTATTATTAAAGCTAGAGGGTCGCGGTTTTCACGTCACTGTACTACTTTTTTGAGAGGAGTTTGGTGGACCAATCAGATTTTAGATAAGTTTTATAGTTTCCGCGCATTGGCGCCGGACTGGAATTTTCGATTTTTTGGAAACCTCTCTCCTGGCTACAACTTATATGTATACAGGGTGTCCGGAAATTACGTGCACATACGTAAGGGGGTAATTCTTTGGCCCATTTTGAGAAAAAAACTTCATATGAACGTATGTCGTAAACGTCCTAACTTTTGAGATACAGGGCGTTGAAGTCCATTTTTTTAAATTGAATTTTGGCTACATCTCCCGAAATAATCAAGCTGCTGAACTGAAATTTGGCACTGCTATGTTTTTGGGGATGGAGAATAAGCTGAAAAATGTCAATGTCATCGTATCTTATAGAGGGCGCCACTTACGCTGTTTTTTGATCACGCTTTTACGCGTAACTTTTTTGAGGTTATCTTTTTGGTCCTGCAGGTCCATCATTTTAGTGCATCCTTTCATTCTGCAAGAAAAAGGTACTCTTGTTTCATAACGATTAAATCAACCGTTTACGTTTAAATTGGCAAAATGTGCCCCAAAACACCTGTTGACTCCAATATTCGAAACATAAAATTTTCAACGACCGCTTTCAAATGCTACATATCAACTGTACATTCAAAATGAAGAAAAAAATGCTACATGGATATTGGTCAAAACACCATTGGTTTTCTGGAAATAGGGTGTTCAAATTTTGTCAAATTCAATCCTTTCCATTTTGAAAGCGAATAATTTTTGGTGCATTATTCATAGGGATTTTTTTCTCAATTTTAAAGGTACAGTTGATCTGTAGCATTTGAAAGCGGTCGGTGAAAATTGTATGTTTCGAACATTGGAGTCAACAGGTGTTTTGGGGCCACATTTTGCCAATTTCAACGCAAACGGTTGATTTTATTCGTATGAAGCAAGAGTACCTTTTTGTTGTAGAGTAAAAAGGTGTAAAAAGTTACGAGTAAAAGCACGATCCAAAACAGCGCAAGTGGCGCCATCTGTGAGACACGTAGAAACTGATATTTTCAGCTTATTCTCCATCCCCAAAAACATAGCAGTGCCAAATTTCAGTTTAGCAGCTTGATTATTTCGGGAGATGTAGCCAAAATTCAATTTAAAAAAATGAACTTCAACGCCCTGTATCTCAAAAGTTAGGACGTTTACGACATACGTTCATATGAAGTTTTTTTCTTAAAATGGGCCAAAGAATTACCCCCTTCCGTATGTGCACGTAATTTCCGGACACCCTGTATATCGACAAATTTAATCAACTATTTTTATAGATTTTTTGGCGTAGAATCGAATGGAACAATTAGTTTTTTGGTAGCGTTAATAGTTTTTGAGATAGGAACCAAAGTTATATATTTTTTTTAAATGGAAACCATAGTTCCTATCTCAAAAACTATTAACGCTACCAAAAAACTAATTATTCCATTCGATTCTACGCCAAAAAATCTATAAAAATAGTTGATTAAATTTGTCGATATATATAAGTTGTAGCCAGGAGAGAGATTTCCAAAAAATCGAAAATTTCAGTTCTGCGCCAATGCGCGGAAACTATAAAACTTATCTAAAATCTGATTGGTCCAACAAATTCCTCTCAAAAAAGTAGTACAGTGACGTGAAAACCGCAACCCTCTAGCTTTAATAATAACCGAGATTTTTGAGAAAAACACCCAAAAACACCCAAAATGGGACACCCTGTACAGCACATACCTGGTGATTCAACATTTTGACCCATAAAATGGCTTTTTTCGATCTGTAGCGAGCAACACGCATAATAATTTTAAACTTTTGGTCAATAAAATTTTTAATCTAAACTCACATTTTGAGACAAAAATTATTTAAAAAAATTTATCACAATGGCCGTCATTGGGCTTTTTGCGCAAATACTAATGACGACATTGTGGTAAATATTTTTAAATAATTTTTGTCTCAAAATATTATAAATTACATAAATTAAAATTTGTATTTACCAAAAATTTAAAATTATGCGTGTTGTTCCCTACATATCGAAAAAAGCCATTTTATGGGTCAAAATGTTGAATCACCACGCACGTCATGTACACTGAGTCTTAAGTATATTATAGTGCCAAAGCGGAAACAACAAACAAGCAGAAGAAACAAAACAACAAAACACAATAATCGTACCATTTAAAGTGACAAAAAATTCCCTTTGAATAATGCACCAAAAAATGTTCGCTTTCAAAATGGAACGGATTGAACTCAACAAATTCTTGACACCCTATTTCAAGGAAACGTACAATTCATCTGTAACGTTTAAATGCGGTAAGTGAAAATTTTATTTTTCGAATTTTGGCGTTAGCATCAGATTTTATCGAAAAGATAAGCTCAAAAAAGTTACGAGTATAAAATCCATTGTGCTACCCCACCCCTCCGCCTCTGGGCGATGGTAATAAATTGTTTCTAGGCGAAACTGTTGCACTTTATAGACTAAAGAATTGCACCAAGTTCCATTTGAATTGCATAACTTCTGCAGAAGTTGTTGCCAAAAATATGTCCTTCAAACTGTACATTTATCACCCTGTAAGTTTCTTATTATGCATTTTAGGACCCATGTTTATAGGAAACTTTCTGTTCGAAATTACATTTTCTATTTGTCATATTACTTTGGCGCCATAATTTAGAAACACCCTGTACCCTGTATAAGTTCATTGTTTTTCTTAAAACCGCTTAAAATTGCTTAAAGATCGATAGTTTAGGCGGTAGTTTAGGAGGTAAATATTGAAGTGTAAACACCCCCGTAAATTTTTTATTTTTCATCCAAAATTATGGTGCAAAATTTCAGGTCTTTTCAAGACTTACTACGAAATTTTTTTTCTAGTAAAAGATGACGAAAACCATTTAGCGTTTTTTTAAATATAAAATCTGACACCACAGCGTTAATCAGGACACCCTAGAACCCACGTATACCATTTGAACAAGAGAGTTCCATTCTGCAGAGTGTCAAATTTGAGCAAAATAGGAATTTTAAAGGCATATCTGTCATGTCAAGTGTGTGCCATGGAATCCCGTCAAAACATATGAATGATCAACAGGACTACTCAAAGTGTTGGTGTGCAAAGATTCAATACAAAAATGTACAGGGTCTTTTTCTATGGGCCATCTCAAAATGCTGAATTTTTGTTAAACTTGATACTGGTCAGGAGTGCTCTAGAATCATTGAAAACATATTAATAAACTTAATTTATTTCTTTACAAAATGCTAACCAACAAATAAAAACAATTTAAATTGTTGGACCTTTATCAATAAAGTCACTGTCTAAGATAATACATTTTCTGTGCGTTTCCTGTTGTGGCACACCAGCCACCTTAACTCGTTTGGACTTACTCGACTCTCATGCTTCTGTATTTTTAGACTTTAGACTAGTACGTTTATAGTGTCTGGGGCGGTTTTGATGTACTCGATTTTTGACCCCAAAAAATTCATTATTTTGAGATGGCACAGGAAAATACACCCTTTATATTTTCTATTGGATATTTACACGCCAACACTTTGAGTGATCCTGTTGACCATTTAACTGTTTCCATGGCACACTTGACTTGCCAGATGCCTTTAGAATTCCTGTTTTGCTCAACTGTGACACCCTGCAGAATGGAACTCCTTGTATATTTTTTGTTCAAATTTGGTACGCGGGGGTTTTAGGGTGTCCTGATTAACACTGATGTGTCAGATTGTAAATAAAAAAACGCTAAATGGTTTTCATCATTTTTGCTGGAAAAAAATGCGTAGTAGGTCTTGAAAATTGAGATTAACACCTGAAATTTTGCACCAAAGTAAAAAAGAGTTTTTTTACCTATCTTTAGAAAAAAACCTGGCTAAAAGCGGATGAAAAATAGAAATTTTACGGGGTGCTTCTATTTAAAATGGGTCACCCTGTATTATTATTGATTACCAGGTGGGTTAGCTGCGCTTTTAAATTACGAAACGAACTCCCCGCACCCAATTCCGAAACAGAAAATTGGTAGTTAGGTATCGCCATAACAATAATCCCCTATTTTCGTAGGGCCCGACAAAAGTGTGAACAGGTCAGCAGGTAGGTATCGCCACCGCCCTTTGTGCTTTCCTAATCAGCCCCATCTAACTTGGCTTCTAATAACAGACGGAGCCGCCTCTACCTGTCTAGATGACAGACGGTCAGCCGTATTTCCCTTTTAAAGAAATAAACCGACGATCCTACAGTCGGCAACAACTGAAGAGACAGTCTATAAATATTAAAGTCCATTCACGACACTGGCCACAAGGAAATCACCTCGGAAAAATATAATTTTTGTTTATTTGCAATAGGCCAAAAGCGGGGTTGCCATGATTACAAAGTGCCAACGATGTAAACAATACTAGCGCTAGTTAAAATAAGGTATAGTAAGGCACGGGCGTAGCCAGGATTTAGTTTTGGGGGGGGGGGGGTTTAGTTTGAGAAGTAAATAAAACAACAAAAATATACTTACATGAAATTTAATATCTATATATTCATCCGAAAAACTACGACATATTTATAAAGTTCTTAACTTTAAATGAAATGGATAAATTAATTTCGTTCAACTGCGCTAAATCTAAAACCATTAAAGAAGAAATCTTCGGCTTTTTCTTTTAAATATATCCACTACTTCATCTGCATGAATTTCTGTTCCATAGTGAATGTTCATTAGAGCCAAACGATTAAGTCTGTTTTCACTTGTAGTGTTTCGTAAATAGTTTTTCAGTCGCCTTAGGCTCGAGAAAGACCTTTCTGGGGTAGCAGTGGATACAGGAATGGTAGCCAAGATTTGTAGTAATGTGTAAATATTAGGATAAAGGTTTTTATCGCACATATCTAGGCATTCCAAACTAGATTTCGGGGTAGGCAGTCTTCTTATCAGCATGCAAGGTAGCTGAAGCTTTGATAGCTAAATCCAAATTTGTTTCTTTATTAGAAACCCCTTGACCTTGACTAAACCACTTTTTCCAGTAGTCCATACCTTTAGGTTTATCACCCTTCCTTTTTTTCCCCTCCATTTTTCGACAGTAATAATGATTCACGTATCTATCCTTAACAAGGTCATCGAATAACAGTGCACTAAAATTACTCACTTACACGGTACACTTAATTCTCTTCACTATTCGTTCACCACTTTTCACTTTTATTCGCTTCGAGTTCGCATGGAACAATACTGCCGTAAGCGCGGTCACGCGCCGCGGCGCCGCTTATATAGCAGCCCAGTAGCCGTCCAGAAACTTCCAAGAACTTCCACAAAGTTCCGCTCATTTCGACCTAGGGGCGTGGCGAATAATCGAGAAACAACGCAAACTGTCCCTACAATACAAAATAGTTCGGCTGCAACTGCGTCTGCCTCTCGTCAAAAGATGGCGCTAGGCGCTACTATTACTACATAATATATTCAAACGTAATAATAATTCAACTCTTCACTCCTCGTATTTTTTCGGTATAATATTAGGTAATATTTTGCTTATTTCGGGGGGGGGGGGGTTTGAACCCCCGAAACCCCCCCTTGGCTACGCCCGTGTAGTAAGATCAGAATGTAAAGGCGAAGTCGGCAATAAATCATCAAAGTGAGAGCGCTATATCTATTGCTTTACTTGCACTCGCACAATAACCTTTCATGAAAGGAAGAGAGATAGAAAACCTAGTACTTGTCTTGTATTACTAGTTGATTGTTTAAGGCAGGCAGGGTCGGCCTAGAATAAATTATTGCTTTACTACCTGATGTGAACGGACGGATTAAAAATTTGTACTTAGGTACCTGTTGTAATTTCATTTGTAATTTTTGAGGATTAATTCTGTAATTTACACTGGCAATTAAAATATAATGATCCTGAAATTCAAAGTAGGTCTTAGGTATTTAAATAATTATTGTAATGGTTAGGAAAAAAATATATATTTATATTTTTAGTTACAAATTAAATATCAACATAAAATATACTTTACATAGTCAGAAGTAAGTATATACATAATAAATAAATAATAATAATAATATTCATTTAATTAGTTATGAATTTTAGTCAGAATATAAAATACTATCATCATGCATTGCCTCAGATACAATTTTCTTATTAAAAAATATCATATATCAATATCAATTCTATTGCATTAAATATACAATGATATGGGGGAAGCCTCAACACTTGATGTCCCATTTTATTAATTATATTGTCAGACGCATAAGGCAACTTGGATTTATAATTTTTCTGGATCTGGAGCAACTCACATTTAAGGGAATTTTCAGGAAAATATTTTTTTTTATTTCGAAGCCAGTTAATTTATTTCTTCTTTTTTGTGGCTGTATTGGGCACATTTTCACACAGCCTGGAATGGTATTTAGCATTGTCCATTATAATTAAAGAAGGGTTTTCAAGTTTCGGCAATAGTTTCTCCTCTAACCATTTTTCAAACATTTCGGCGTTCATATTATCGTGGTAGTCTGCACTTTTATTTTTAGTTGCGCTATCAATAAATCCGTACCTTTTGCCATCATTCGCTTTTTTGTTGTACACACATTTTGGACTTTTGTCGTGCCAAGTTCTCATATTCGCCCCGTGTTGAAAAATCCAGGTCTCGTCTAAAAACACTACGTCTAGAGGGCAGCTTGAAAATAAATTGGATGTATATTGTCGTAGAAATCGAACTATTTTTGATGCTATATCTGGCTTTTCCATTAAGTATTGTCTTCCATCGTTTATTTTGTACTTAAATCCAAGATTCCTTAAAATTATACGTAACGTTGGTTTGCTGCAGCTCAAAATTCCCTTTTTTTCCAGTTCTTCGCATATTTTTTCCCTAGTTAAGTGTTGCTTGTTAGTTGTCATGTCATAAACCGAACTTCTTATTTCTCCTTTATCCGATTCTGTCAAATCTTTAGTTTTCGGGGCTGCTTTACTTTTAGTGTGTACCATTTTAATATGTTTAATGCCTTCTTGCCTTATTCGTGAAATGGTTATTGTACTAATCTGTAACGCCTCCGATGCACATTGAAGTACCGATAAATTTTCACATGTGTTCTCTTTTTTTTCTTGGAAATATTTCACCACATTTAATATTAATTTTCTACTTTGGGCACTGAATACTTCACGCTGCATTGTTATTACAGGAAGTTATCACCAAAATAAACCAAATATTTATTTACTGCCCTGTTTTATAGGCGTACTCCCATTTGAATATATTATCTTTATTAACATAATGTATCAGACAAGGACAGAGCAATAAAAAGTGGGTCTTGCGGTTCTTTAAGCCGAACCTCTCGCTCCAAAACATAAGGGAGAGCAGGTAGGAAAATCATAGCCCATCTCTCTCGATTTTATGGCCGACTTCGCCTTTACATTCTGCCCTTACTATAGATATAATCCTTGTTTATGGAGACAAAGCTGTCCGAAGAGAAATTCAATAGCATTGTTCATTTCATCAATATTATTTGCACATAAATATCAATTATCTATCACATAACTATGAAGATACATTGACAGGACCGATCAAGTAGAGACAGGTCGTTTAATTTCTATTAGTAAAATAATAATTATTTTTGCTCTAATTTTGCTCTTTGTGCTACTACTTAGAAATTTGAATAATTCCTATGAAATCAGTAAACCATTGTAGTTTTTATCAAGTAATGAAGAATCTGCGTTCTGTGTTTATATCACCGATAGCGAGTCATCAGCATTTAGTTTGTCTCAGCATACGTATAAGTTTAAATATTATATAGAAATGCAACTGCAATCTTTTACTGCTGTGTTTGATATTATATCTTTGTATTAAGTAAGTAGGTACTTTATTTCCAATGAAACATTCGAGCAAAATATACCTTACAAGGCACCTTGCAATTATGAAGAAAATCTTTCTTTCAATATACAGGGTGGTTCACTTTTATGTGGTAGGACTTTAACATTAGACAGAAAAAGAAAATGAAAATTTTATATCAACATATATCGGGGAAAGCTTAGTTTCCGAGATACAGGGTGTTGAAGTGTTGGAAAAAATATGAAGTATTTTTTACACTGTCCGAACCAGTGGAGATATTTAAACCAAATTTGATGTGTAGTACCACCTTTTTGACTACGATATTTAGTGATAATATGAAGGTCCTGAAATAACCAGTGGTGGAGTTATGGGTTTTCACTATCACTAAATTTAAAAAGTAATTAGTACGGACCTGTCTCACATCAACGTAATTTTTTTTTTCGTAAAGTTCTTTCAATTCTCTACAAAAAGTGTATCTTGACATTTTTTTGTATCTGCCACGGTTATGTAGTAAATAAATTATTTCGTTTCCATCTCAGCCTTTTTTGCCTAAAATGTGTTTTCTAAGATTATTGATAAATATCGCAAATAACAGAAATTAATTATGGAACACTTATCGGATTCAGCTATTTTATTTTTAATTTTATGGAAACAATTTTAAAAATAAACTGGCACTTGGTTTGAGGTACATTACTTTATTATCATTTTAACATTTTTATCAAATCTAGTATTATTTCTTAATAATTTTTATAATTCTAAATTTGTACAACATTCAACAATTGTTCAAAATGTGATCCATTCTGTTGCACACATAATTCACTTCGACGCCTAACGGATTGAACAGCATCGATTAAATTGCCATTTCTCAATTCATCGCACGCATTTCTGATACGATCAATAAGTTGTTCCCTTGTTTCTACAGGAGTCGCATAGACTTGTTCTTTTAAAAATCCCCATACGAAGAAGTCCAGAGGTGTTATGTCCGGAGAACGTGGTGGCCAAGCGACCGGTCCCCCTCGTCCGATCCACCTATTTGGAAAGTTATTATTTAACCAGTTCCTCACATTTCGGTGAAAATGTGCAGGACAGCCGTCAAGTTGGAACCAAGCCAACAATCTTAAGTTTAAAGGAATGTCTTCCCACATATTATTATGCTCAGCTACTAAAAACTCCAAAAAATTGTCACCATTCACTCGCTGTGGCAAAAAAAAGGGTCCAAACAGATGATGGTTGTACAGTCCAATCCAAACATTGACACTAAATTCGACCTGAAAATTTCTTGGCCGGATTGCATGCGGGTTTTCTTGTGCCCAAATATGCTGATTATGAAAGTTTACTACTCCACAACGAGTAAAACACGACTCGTCCGTCCATAAAATGTTATTTAAAAATTGTCTATTTCCTTCAATTGACTCCAAAATCCATCGGCAAAACACTAATCTTCTTTCTGCATCGCCGGGCCTTAAACCTTGTACGGGTTGTAGATGATACGCATGCCTGTGATCTCTTTTTAAAGCTCGCAAAATTGCAGACTTTGAAACACGTAGGGCCACTGACACTCTTCTGCTACTTGTTGTAGGATTCCTATCGAATTCACGAAGAATCTCATTGTTGCGTCTGACTTGTTGGATATTGTTTTCATTTCCTCGTTCGACGATTCTAGTTCTCAGACCGCGAGTTCTGAATTGCCGGTGCATGTTAACAAACACCGAGGGACGCGGATGGCGCCTATTTGGAAATCGCCTCCGGTATTCTCTGGCTGCTTCCGCAGAGTTCCCATTTGCAACTCCATAGCAGAAATGGATGTCAGCCTGCTCTTCATTTGTAAATTTGTTCATCTACTGGATGACAGATTATTGTATTATTAACTGTCAATAAGATTTTCTTTTCCATGGCACACTTATCTTCACCAGTACGGCGATGCAGAAAGGACATTAGTATTTTGCCGATGGATTTTGTAGTCAAAGGAAATAAGACAATTTTTAAATAACATTTTATGGGCGGAAGAATCATGTTTTACTCGTCGTGGTATAATTTAGAATTCTACAAATTTAGAATTATAAAAATTATTAAGAAATAATACTAGATTTGATAAAAATGTTAAAATGATAATAAAGTAATGTACCTCAAACCAAGTGCCAGTTTATTTTTAAAATTGTTTCCATAAAATTAAAAATACAATAGCTGAATCCGATAAGTGTTCCATAATTAATTTCTGTTATTTGCGATATTTATCAATAATCTTAGAAAACACATTTTTAGGCAAAAAAGGCTGAGATGGAAACGAAATAATTTATTTACTACACAACCGTGGCAGATACAAAAAAATGTCAAGATACACTTTTTGTAGAGAATTGAAAGAACTTTTCGAAAAAAAAAATTACGTTGATGTGAGACAGGTCCGTACTAATTACTTTTTAAATTTAGTGATAGTGAAAACCCATAACTCCACCACTGGTTATTTCAGGACCTTCATATTATCACTAAATATCGTAGTCAAAAAGGTGGTACTACACATCAAATTTGGTATAAATATCTCCACTGGTTCGGACAGTGTAAAAAATACTTCATATTTTTTCCAACACTTCAACGCCCTGTATCTCAGAAACTAAGCTTTCCCCGATATATGTTGATATAAAATTTTCATTTTAGATTATCTTTTTCTATCTAATGTTAAAGTCCTACCACATAAAAGTGAACCACCCTGTATAGGTTATTACCCTCAACAGGAAACTTTTTTTTGGAAAGTGGTAGTAGGAATTTTTTTATCGGAAATCTGGCAACGTAGCACCCCCTGAAATCCCAATGTTCCAAGTTTTATTAATTGACTTCGTCGACTAACATTTTTCTACAGCGCCTTAAAGATGTTGGGAAAATTGTTTTTTTATTTTCAATTAAAAATCAGGAATGCTTTGGAAATATCTGAAAATTGAGCAAACTTATTTAAACCTGCCCAAAAATGTTGTATTAATAAAGAAAACGGCAAAGAACATTGTTTTATCTTTTTAAAGTAATCCTTAAATATTATCTATTATTTTTCGGTACGATATGTTAATTTTTTTATAGAAAATCTGGCAAAGTTACTTTAATCAGCACTCCCTGAAACTCAAATATCGAACGAATTTACCTCCCAACTAACATTTCTATATGACCTTATAGTTGGGAAAATTGTTTTTTACAAGCTATTATTTAACTTCACCGGTTACCTATGTGTGGGTCGAATCTTGCAAGCTGAATTAGAACCACTTCCTGACATCCGATTGAGCTGAAATTTTGCATACACCTTTAGTTCCGGTGACAATACAATATGCAATACTCAATATTGTAATACTTTCAAAATGGCCGCAGCTCCAAAATGGCGGATTACCTATTTGATATACCTAACATGGGTATCAAATGAAAGGGCTCGACGGGTAGAAAACAATAAGGTGAACGACTTCATACGAAATCCAATATGGCGGACATGGGAATCAAATAGGTACTAAAAAGCACAAAATAAAATTGGAAATAAAAAACCTTTTTAAAAACATGCTTTTATTTAAGCCATGTACTAAGACGAATAAAATAAGTTTAGGTTTTCGTTAAGATAATTCAATTTCAAATTGCGACAAGTTTTTGCAAGTTGAAAAGCTTGTCCCGCGAATTGTAAAGAAAAAATGTATACTTTGGCAAATAGGTAGGTACTTGCTTATCAACCAATCACTGTCCAATAAAATTAATTGGTACCTACTATCATCAACCTTTCGCCCAAGCTTTTCAATTTGCAAAAACTTGTCGCAATTTGGAATTGAATTATCTTAACGAAAACCTAAACTTATTTTATTATAATTGTTTTAGTACATGGCATAAATAAAAGCTTGTTTTTAAAAAAGTTTTATTTTTATTTTTTTGTAGTCTTATTAGACGACAATAATAATTATTGACTATTGTAGTCATTCTTGTCATTATTGTTCTGTTAAGAAATATGTCAAGTCATAATGAAATTAAATTATTTAATAGTTCTACGATTTTTTTCTGAGATACAAACCCAATTTAAATTCTTGTTATAAATCATTCGAACTGTTCAATTTTTAAGGCTCCTTTTCATCGAAGAATGCAATGCCCACAATTTTCGTCCCAGAGTCTCAGCATCCGAAACGGCATACCTGGCCGCAGCTGACCATGCAGGTCCATTAACAAATATTTATAAATCAGCTCGTAGAAGATGGGCGTGTGCTTTGATTATAGAACCCCTTTTATAAAAAGAAAGACGAAAAATATTATTGATTTTACAACGAAAAGTCATTTTAAAAAACTTCTGCTTGTTGAGAAAATAAAGAACCGGTGTAACATCATTACCATCCCTTGTCCCTAACCTCGTTACTATCAATTAATCACTGCTTTAATTTTTTAAATGGGAAACTTTGGAAGGAAAATAAATATACTCTTACGATCGTGTATTGTTCAGTGTTTGGGTGCAGAAGCAGAAATGAAAAGCAAGAGCCCGAAATTTCGTTTCACAGGTAAATATTTAACAAGCTACTTTTGAAAGATGCCCTACAACTTTATTTTTTTCTCAGTATAACTTGTTCAAATTCCTTCTACCTTTTAGTTTGATAAAGTGCATTGTTTTGTTTGTAAATAGGACCAATATAATGATTTTTTAACATTGTTTTTATTGAAAATGTCTTAATTGATTATGGTAGTTTCATAAAATATGGGCTGGTTTCCATGGGCGTGCATTATTTATTTTATTTTGATTGATTCGAAATCGCCGCAAATAAATATATTTCAGCACTTGGCACCCCCTTTACATTTGGGAAATTATCTGCAAATAAATACCAATATTTCAAATTACATGTAAGTCCAAATTAACTACCTTTTAATTTTTAACATTTTTGTGATATTGGCTAAGAACGCGTTTCATGCTACGCCACTGGCTTGTCGTGCGCTGTGGCAGTCGGTAACATGTCCGCGAGCGCTGTTAGGCGTCCTCTCTCTGTCCTTGTCTAAGGTGGTGCTATTGAAAATTCAAGAACATAACCTCAATTTAGTCACAACCAAAACATCACTACCGTCCCCGTCATTACCATCCCTGTGAACATAGGAACAGGACGGTAATGACCGTAAAGGAAGGTAGTGAAAATATAATAAATGATGAAATATCTATTTTTTTTTTCACTTTCAGGGTAGTATAAAAATGAATGAAAAGAAAATACGGCAGGAAAAGGAAAAGTTTAGAAAGTATAAAATATTAGATACTATTTATATTTGATGGTCATTATACCGTCCTTTCCGATCATTACCGTTTTTCTTTCAAGTATTGTGATTTCTCCTGTCCTAACGACCTTTTTTGTTAATTAAAAAGAAAAATCTGTGATTTTTCAGTATTTTCAAAAAATGAATTGTAAGACTAGATACTTTTTGACCAATTTTCTATAAAAAATATCATTCAAATTTCGATAAAATTTATATTTCCATTTTTTTTATCCAGCTTTATTACGATTTGCCTTCTTTTTACGGTAACGTCGGTAACGAATTGTCTTTGCGTCCAGTATTTAGCAGTTTTATCCTATTCACACAGCTTTTATAGGTAGATTTGTTTGTGATAACATGAAATTTCCATGCACATGAAGAAAATGGTATGCACACTGCACAGACCATTAGGTGAATTGCAGGAGAATAAAGACTATTTTTGAATTATGGGATTATCTGATCAACCAGCTGAAGAAGCGAAAATTCTAGATATTATTTTGGAAGAGTATTTTGTATCGTATGCAAGAATGAAAATAGAAAATTTTCTTTATAGCTCCAAAGCGAACCGATACCAATAGTCCTCCATATAAAGAAGAAACTGAAAAATATAATGCGTTTTATTCTTACTTACACTACAGCCTACAACTAGCTATGGACTTCATTTCAAACCAAAAGGTACCAAATACTCTTGCTTGCTTTTTAGACTCGCTTTTCTTAAGAAAATGTATGGGAATATGCTACGTGAACTTGTCAAATTAGGGGAACATAACAAACAAATATTTCATTTTATTTTGAATATTAAATTCGTTGTAACAGACACATGTTTTTATTTTATAAAAGATTCTGCAACAATGGTGTTTTAAAATTAAACCACCATGTAAATTTTTTCGTCGTGTGGCGCCAGTGGCGAACGCTTGAAACAGCGCTATGCACACGTCTTTAATATAGTGTTGGTCCAGGTTCCACATTACAAAATGTTTTGACACATGAAGTATAATATCATGTAGCCTAAAAGTTACAAACATCTGACATGGTATAAGAAGAGGGACGGTAATGATAGAATTAAAAAAATCACCACCTTCCTGCCAGTATTATCTGTCTAATAATGACTAACCCTGTATAACTTAAAAGATTAAGTTAATTTTTTTGAGTTTGTTAGTACTTATTGTTACAGAGAGTTATCCATCTAACGGTTGTCATAATCAAAGCATCCACCTTAAGTAGCATACCTTGCCGAGACGTCAGTTGTGCTGGTTAGAAACGTCCCGACTTTTACGTGGCCTATTATTAAAACCCCAACTTATCTTTTTTTATCGAAAGAAAGTTTTTTACACCAAAATACTCGAGGGCGTAGCGGCATGTTCTCGGTTTCTATTGTTGCGGCTCTTTCTTGAGCTCTTTTCATTTTTTTTTGCGGAAAGGCTCATTTTCAAACTGGTTCCATGCCGCGTTCGAGTGCCCTCAGGTCCGTGCTTTTACGACTCTGCATTCATCAACAAAAGAAGGCAGATTAGTAAGACCCATAGCACAGAATAGCCACGGTGGCTATTCTGTGCCTGTGCCCATAGACCATAGAGATCGTATATATACAGTGTGTCCCGTTTTTCATGTTAACACCCCTGAAAATCCAAGTAGGCTGAAGGAATTGAACGGGGCAATTTTTTTATAGATATGTCCCTGAAAGGTCATCATTTGCCAAGTATTGGTTTGGCATTGCCGCGAAAGCCTGGCTTACTGCGATTTTTTAAAGGGGTGCGTTTTTCGAAAGACCATATTAGGCATTTTTTATTTAAAATCTGACACCACAGCGTTAATCAGGACACACCAAAACCCCCATATACCAAAATTGAAAAAAAAAATATACAGGGAGTTCCATTCTGCAGGGTGTCAAAGCTGAGCAAAATAGGAATTTTAAAGGCATCTGGCGAGTCAAGTGTGCCATGGAATTACCTCAAAACAGATGAATGGTCAATAGGACCACTGAAAGTGTTGCTGTGCAAGGATTCAATGCAAAAATATACAGGGTATTTTTCTCTGAGCCATCTCAAAATTCTGAAATTTTATGAAACTTATACGGATCAAGAGTGCTCTGGAATCATTGAAAAAATATTGATAAACACAAAAGTAATGTATTTCTTTACGAAATGCCAACTAACAAATAAAAACAATTTAAAATATTGGACTTTTTCAACAAAGTCACTGTCTAAGATGATACATCTTCTGTGCGTTTCCTGTTGTGGCACACCAGCCACCTTAATTGATATGGACTTACTAACTGGCAGGCTTCTGTATTTTTTAGATTTAGTTCATTTACAGTGTGTGGAGCGGTTTTGATATACTCGATTTTTGTCCCGTATAAAGTTCCAAAAATTCAGTATTTTGAGATGGCACGAATAATAACACTCTGTATATTTTGTATTGGACCTTTGCACACCAACTCCTTGAGTGGTCCTATCGACCATTCAACTGTTTTGAGGTAATTCCATGGCACACTTGACTCGCCAGATGCCTTTAAAATTCCTATTTTGCTCAACTTTGACACCCTGCAGGATGGAACTCCCTGTATATTTTTTGTTCAAATTTGGTATATGGGGGTTTCGGTGTGTCCTGATTAACGCTGTGGTGTCAGATTTTAAATAAAAATATACCTAATATGGTTTTTCGAAAAACGCACCCCTTTAAAAAATCGCAGTAGGCCAGGCTTTCGCGGCAATGCCAAACCAATACTTCGCAAATGACGACCTTTCAGGGACATATCTATAAAAAAATTGCCCCGTTCAATTCCTTCAGCCTACTTATGTTTTCAGGGGTGTTAACATGAAAAACGGGACACACTGTAGGTAGAGTGCTGAACAAGTCCCTTTTTATGGCAAATTGTGGATTTGCGCATGGGCCTATCGAACATGCGCATTAGACCTTCAGACCTCGCAATTCAAAACAGTGGTTGTTTTTCTGAATTACTATCTCCCTCCAAACTTGCATATTGATAATAAATTAAGCCCACCTCAACGTGGACTGGTCAAGACTTTGATAACTACAACTAGGTTCATTTATACTTGTTAAACTAGTTTCGTCCAAACTACTAGAATTTGCTTCACTGATGCTAGAACTTGACTTGTTTTCATCTACCTTTTTAACTTTAACACTAAAACAAATAAGCTACTAATAGTTTATTACACCACAATCATTTTAATATATCTGCTTAAATGATGGTTTAGGTGGTTTTAATAGAAGAGTTGGTACCGCATTTTCAATTAGCTGCGTTTTGACTCGTTTCGTTTTTAAACACTCTGGTGTAAAATGAGCAGAACATATTCGAGATAATTAGATAAAACACTCAAACATATTCGAGATAATTAGATAAAACACTCAAACAACTAAAATGCGAAGAAACTATTAATAATTAGCTGAAAATCGAAAAAATTATGCCACAAAGCGTCTATGATGCATACAACGGTAGGTTATACTTGTCGCTGTCAAATGACTGTCAAGGAGTGTCAAGTTTCACAAAACACTACCTCAAATTGCAAATGCGCATGTCCACTGTGACCATTTATTACTATTTTTTTACTATTTTATGATTTTAAATTCGTCAAAGATTTTCCGCGCATCCTATGTACAAAAAAACATCGTCCAGCACTCTACCTATAATAATATGATCTCTATGCCATAAACATATAAAAAACAGTAGACGGAATTGTTTACAATTTGTTAGCATTAAGTTTGGCTATTTATAGTTTAACTGTGGAGCACCCTTCTACTATTTAATAACAAGTCGTCGACTTTTCTTTAAATATTAAAAGGGAGCGCTTTTTTGGGTAATTTCATTTTAATTGTCACAACTTTATTACACTTTTTTCTTATAAATAATTACAGCAGTGGCAATTTTTAGCATAATAATGAAGTAGATTCAATATTTTATATTAAAAATTACTCGTGGATATTTATTTTGCAAGAAAAATTAAACAACTACAGTGTATACATATTTTTTTTAGAACAGATCCATGACTTTTCATTAAAAAATTCGCAAATCAAAGATTTCATTCAAATTTTTAAAATCTCTCTTTAACTGTAACTAGAAATGACATTTCTTAATTTGGTAATCCAACTTTGGCAGCATTGTTGTGGACGAGTCCACGGCAGAGATATGAAGGAGGAGAATGGACATGCAAGAAGAGAATGAGCTTTGAACTACTGCGCGGCCGATTTTTTAGAAACACATTGGAAGCATAGACGGCCGCCATTTTAACCCAGTCTTGTCTTGTAATTTGTTTAGGTTTTGACGTGCTTCCTTCTTACTTGCTTTTTAAAGGCCTTTTTCGTGTGTTTAGCGTTTTTGCTGGAGTGTTTTTGTAATCGTGTTGTGTTCATTAACATGTCTTGGAACATGCACAAATTGCAAAAGATTTAGACCTGAAGGTATATATCTTTCCATTGGTATGTTGCATTATTTTTAAGATAAAATGTATTGGTGGTGCTTATTCTAGAAATTTTGGGTTTCCCAAAGACCGGGACCTCTATTTGGAATGGTTAAAAGCTTTAAATTTGCCCAGCATGGTCGAAAAACAAATTCGTTTGTTCAACACATTTTAAATCTGATGATTTTTTTGTTGGTGGGCAATAAGAAATGCCTCCAATCAACTTCTGTACCATCAGAAAATTTATCTGACCAACAACAAAGTGGTCCGAGCCTACCACAAGCTTTAACTTCAACAGATTCAATGATTTCTCCTAATGAGGCACCAAGGCAGATTGGCCGAAAACGGTCCAGGTACAAATAAACTTTTTTACGTAAAGTTGCTTTCATAAAATTGTACCTAAACGTAAATAAATGCAACAAAAATTTAAAAAAGCAAATTATTTTGAATTTGCCGCACTTTTGTGGGTTAAAATGGCGATAGAAAAATTAGCAGTCTTGCGCACATTGACAAGCATTCTCCCACCTCTACAGGGTGATTCACGTAAGTGGTTCATTAGAAGTTTACGGGGAAGGAGTGCGAATTTTAATTTGAAATTTTGGTCACAGGTTGTAAACTTACTAAAATATTTTCAACTTCCGATCACTTCCGGTTATACCGGAAGTGGATAGCAACTTTGTTATTTCAAATAGAACACTCTATATATTATTACACCATTAAATTCCAAATCTTTTTTCTGAATATAATGTGTACCCTATTCCTAACCCTTTTCGAGATATTCGCAAATTTTTGATTTTTTTGAGTGTCGCAGCCATCGACCATAGTGATGATAACTTTGAAATTTATGAATCTGGAAAACTTAAATTTTGGACTGTCGTAGGCGAAAGTCAACTTTATTAAGTGGTCTGTATGCCATTTCAAAATATTGTACAGGGTGTTCGGGAAAAAATTCCCAATATCAACATCGAAAAATTGAAAAACCTCATTTTTTTCAAATGGAACTCATATTTTTTTATTGCACCATTGAAATGCATGTGAAAAGACAGTTCAAAAAGATATATAATAATAATAATAATTCTCACCCTCACAATACTCCAAACTAGGAGTACCCCAGAAGCAAGTAAATGCTTGTGCGTACACACTATATGTGAAGCGGTTGCTTCGTTATTACCAATGACGTCAGAACCTATAGACAGGTTTGTTTTGATAAACGCTTGACGCCCAGAACTAATCACAATCTAAGCGCTCCGTTAAATTATTCCGAAAATGTCGCGAGATTGTCAGAAATTGCCCCTTTTTGTCGAGCCGTAGCGAACTTATTTCGACTCTGGGCTCGGAGGCTGGCGTCGTTAGACCATCCCCCAAGTCTTCAGGTGAGGTTCTGATGCTTCCGGCGCCCCCAAACAAGAAAAAACACGCGATATCTAAGTGTGATTCTGGAGGAACTATAACCGGGAATCACCGGGTGTATAGTTGGTTGATGGTTGACTTTCTGTCCTTGTTTGTAGCATGTTTTTAGAGTAGTATGGATATATTTAATCTTGGAGTCAAAATAAAGGGCATTTTAACAATGGAGCACCACGTCTGTAGGTTTTGACGTCATTGGTTATTACTCAAAATACGTATTTTTGCTGCTCCATATCAAGAAACAACGGACCTTTTCTAATAGGCGGCCATGGATTTTTCATTTGTGATTGTCATTTATTGTGTTCCAAACAACAAAATATTAACTGTTGACAAGAATGGCTCAAATTAACTATTCTAACGAAGATATTTTGAATATGTTTTACACTCATGGAGAATGTAAAAGAATTTTAGAAAGAACAATAATTAATGAAAGGCATTTACATTTACCACCTTTGACGAAAAGAAAATTCAGAAACTCCGAACGAAATTTCATAGTCCATGGCAAGGTCCAAACAAAGAGAAGCAAATGTAAATACGTAACAGGTAAATAGCATAATATGAATAAAGTGTTTTACTTATATGTAGTTTCTTGTTTTTTCTTCCAGTACCTATTATTATGTAATTGTTAGTATTATTTAATTTTGTATCGTTGCTTCTCATAGGGAAAAAATATTATTAAATAGCCCTTAACCTTGTCATATAATTGCGTTATTTCATTTTCCATGGCCCCTATAATGTGACGCTCCTTGAGAAATGGCATCTTTGTTGATAGAGCAGGAAAAAATACGTATTTTGCGTAATAACGAAGCAACCGCTTCATTTAGACATATAGTGTGTTATATCTTTTTGAACTGTGTTTTCACAAGCATTTCAATGGTGCAATAAAAATATATGGGTTCCATTTGAAAAAAATGAGATTTTTCAATTTTTCGATGGTGATATTGGGAATTTTTTCCCTAACACCCTGTACAATATTTTGAAATAGCATACAGACCATTTAATAAAGTTGACTTTCGCCTACGACAGTCCAAAATTTCAGTTTTCCAGATTCATAAATTTCAAAGTTATGATCACTATGGTCGATGACTGCAACACTCAAAAAAATCAAAAATTTGCGAATATCTCGAAAAGGGTTAGAAATCGGGTACACATTATATTCAGAAACAAGATTTGGAATTTAATAGGGAACCAAATGGTGTAATAATATGTAGGGTGTTCTATTTGAAATAACAAAGTTGCTATCGACTTCCGGTATAACCGGAAGTGATCGGAAGTTGAAAATATTTTAGAAAGAAAGTTTACAATCTGTTATATAAGTGACCAAAATTTCAAATTAAAATTCGCACTCCTTCCCCTTAAACTTCTAATGAACCACTTACGTGAATCACCCTGTATATCCCTGATCCGAGCTCGTCCTCCATGTTTCCCCAGCCATGTTAATCCGTGTTAACCCCCCTTTTGTAATCCCGCTTTTTCCTGTAAATTCGTATCTCCTTTCAATGTATAAAAGTAACCCGATATTCGTACGCGGCTAGGCGGGTTTCGACGTCGCCGTCCGACCGTTCACGAGATACTAATCTCTCGTAAAATCACTAACCGACCGTCCGATCAGCACGCCCGACCGGGTTACATGTGTCGATTATTCTGCTACAGAACACTTGTCGGTACGAATTAGCTCTGTATTCGTAATCGTTATTTTTTTATACTAAAATATCTCTTTAACTGTAAGCTAAATTGTGACAAGTAAATGTTTCATGTTGAATCCTAAATTTGAATAGATAGAAATTGACATTAAACTCTGTTCTTTGAAGCACAGAAAAAGGCTATATAGTTTCTGTGTATTAGGTTAGAACCACAGAATATTAAGGTTAAGGTTAGGCCTTTGTCAAAGTTCTGACATTTCTGGACCAAACACTATATTAAAGACCTGTGCATAGCGCTGTTTCAAGCGATCGCCACTGGCGCCACACGACGAAACAAATTTACACGGAGGTTTAATGTTAAAACACCATTGTTGCAGAATCTTTTATAAAATAAAAACATGCAAATGTGTCTCTTACAACGATTTTAATATAAAAAAATAATTTAAAATATTTGTTTGTTATGTCCCTATCATTTGACAAGTTCACATGGCATATTTCCATACATTTTCTTAAGAAAAGCGGGTCTAAAAAGCAAGCAAGAGTATTTGGTACCTTTTGGTTTGAAATGAAGTCCATGGCTAGTTGTAGTGTAAGTAAGCATAAAACGCATTAGATTTTTCAGTTTCTTCTTTATATGGAGGGCTATTGGTTCGCTTTGGAGCTATAAACAAAATTTTCTATATTCATTCTTGCATACGTTACAAAATCCTCTTCCAAAATAATATCTAGAATTTTCACTTCTTCATCTGGTTGATCAGATCATCCCATAATTCCAAACTAGTGTTTATTCTTCTGCAATTCACCTAATGGCCTGTGCAGTGTGCATACCATTTTCTTCATGTGCATGGAAATTTCATGTTATCACAAACAAATCTACCTATAAAAGCTGTGTTAATAGGATAAAATTGCTAAATACTGGATGCAAAGATAATTCGTTACCGTAAAAAGAAGGCAAATCGTAATAAAGCTGGATATTTAAAATGTTGGACATTTTAAACGACAGTAACTGACATACCAACAACCACAGAATACCCCCCTATAACCTATAATAAGTCGCCATTTTTTTAATGAAATATGACGTCATGCTCGGGTCTTTAATATAGTGTCGGTCTAGGTCAGACATGCTAAATAAGCTCCTGGATGAGAGATATACGAGCACTGTCTCAAATAGATATACACAGGATAGCTACAAACTTAGCATTGTTGAATTCTACTGGTCAAAATACAGAAGTATCCCAAAGTTCAACTTGCAACATAATACCTGTGCCGCAGTGGCACAGGCTGGAGTCAAGGGAGGGGCTTCTATTTCCGAAATTTTGTAATAAAATAGGAAACACATTTTTTTCATTAAAATACAATACTATTAATACATTAATATTCTTAGTTTCGTTCAGTTCCGTTCCGCTGTTCCAGTTCCGCTCTACTCGTAATAATAGAATAGAACAACTGTGAACGTGAACTGTCGATCGGTGAAGGCGGTGACTGGACCCGTGTTCTGTGCCGGGCCCTGTCCCAATCCCATTGCGTTCACCAAATTTTTAAATTTGTACTATAAAAACTATATAGCGCACAATCTTTAGAAACGGAAGCAATATTTATCAATGATTCAATATTCAATAATAATAGTTACTTTGCGACCTTCACGCCCACATAACCTCAAAATGGCATGTTCCTCTGTTCCTGTCATCGCATTTACAACCGGTCCGAAACGAGTTGTCAGCGTGTGAATCAAATCGTAACTGTTGTAAACGATCTGAGCGCTGTAAGCACTGACAGCGCGATTCGGACCACGGCTTTAGAAGACTAGAAGTTAATAATATTGGAACTGGAACATGCTTTTTAAGAACAGGTATTGCCTGGAACTGGAACAGGTTGTACCTGTTCCAAGGAAACGCAGTTCCACACCATCTCTAATTGCCAGACATATTTATAAGTGCCTCACTTACAGTATTAGGCCAAGGGGGGGGGCTGTAGCCCCTGTAGCCTCCCCCCGTAGATCCGCCACTGCTGTGCCGTAATTTCACTACAATACTAGGCCATTTACCCAGGATTGCTGTATTACCACCCATAAGATTCTGGAATCCTCTGGATTGCACCATATACTTCTCCAGAAACCTATCCGGTAATACCGAACATTTTCCAACAGCACTTTTAATACGAACACATTGATAAAACTACACAGTTTTACAGTCAGTTTATTACCTGCAAATCTCCGCGATTTTATTGACATTTTACTCTTATACTCCCTATCTGCAGCTGCATCTACCGAAGGCCTGAATGGGCGTACGAGCAGTGTACTCCGGGTTCAAGGTTGCATTCTTCGACCGCGCCAGCTGATGGGCCCGTCGATGCCGTGAACCTTCGCTTTAAAAGCAACACAAAAGGTGCTTAATTAGCACTGTTGTGTTGGTCAACTGAGGCGCCCGTTTGGGCGATTGCCCGTAAACGTTTAGGAGTAGTTATATATTATATACCAGGAAGAAAGGGTGTTTGGAAGCGCGAGAAGAGCTGATGAATGAGTGGGGCTTTGTCTGCGAGGTGTTAGGTCGTTTCGGCTTATTGTTTTCGTTTTATCGTTTCATTTTAGTTTTATAGTTTGGGCATGTGCAAGTTGGCTAGTTAGCAGGGCTCTAAAATTGCAAGCCACTAAAATAAAAAAAAACAATTGAATCCAGGGCCGTATACCCCGGTTACTGTAAGAAGTCCCGATTTTGTCAGATGACATTCTCCACAAAATCCCTAGAAATTTTTTGTTAACCATGGATATAACATTGGTATACAGGGTGTAACTAAACTGATGGTCAAAAATGAAACCACGTATTCTTGGAGTCAAAATAAGGGCACTTCTTCATATCTTCTTCATATATTTTTTTCTCCTACGGGCCATAGTTTTTTTTATACAGAGCGTAGAAATTTAGAGCAAAATACACATATTTCTTAGTATCTCTAGAAGTATACGAGATATTTTCTTCAAACTTGGCGTGTCACATGAGCGAATGAGCTGTCAAATTTAAGGTTGATATGAAACCTCTGAGGCCCCCAGTTGCGGAGATACAGGGTGTTATTAAAATGAATTAGTTCAGAAAAATATGAATAGCCTGTATAATCGCATTTGCAAGTTTGCTTTGAATGGTAAATTCAATGGTTAACAAAAAGTATCTCTTAGTATTTTTTCATATTCTCAGCCGTTTTTTAATTATTTTCAAAGAACGGCAATGCTGCAATAAAAAAGTAATTTTAAGAATAAATCTAACAATCTGTGGATGTCAATTAAACTTGGCATTATTTGAATCATTTGGCTGCCAACTTTGCACCTTAGTATCAATATTTTGAAAAATTATGTTTTCATTTGAAGAATTGACTGATATGCACTTTTGCTATGGACTTGCGAATGACAATAATAAACATGCGGAAACACATAGTTGCGTGTATTGAAAGAGACGGCGGTCATTCCGAACATTTAATAATTTAATTTTCTAATAGCAATATGTTTCTTTTATTATTGTTTTTGCTTTTGTATTTTGTTAAATAAAGTTTAATTGACATCCACAGATTGCTAGCTTTATTCTTAAAGTGACTATTGTTCATTGCAGCGTTGCCGTTCTTTAAAAATAATTAAGAGATACTTTTGTTAACCATTCTATTCACCACTCAAAACAAATTAAAAAAATGCGATTATACAGGGTATTCATATTTTTCTGAACTAATTAATTTTACTAACACCCTGTATCTCCGCAACTGGGAGCCTCAGAAGCTTCATGTCAACCTTAAGTTTGATGGCTCATCTGCTCATGTGACACGCCAAGTTTGAAGAAAATATCTCATATACTTCTAGAAATACTAAGAAATATGTGCATTTTTCTCCAAACTTCTACGCTCTGTATAAAAAAAACTATGGCCCGTAGAAGAAAAAAATATATGAAGAAGTGCCCTTATTTTGACTCCAAGAATACGTGGTTTCATTTTTGACCATCAGTTTAGTTACGCCCTGTATGTGTCTCAACTAGTTAATGACGTCACTCATTGATTTATGATGTGAAAAGTTACCCAAGTGATACGAAAAAAAGAACATAATAAAATAAAAACCCTATTGCAATCGCGATTATACGGCTACAAATAAAAATAAATTAAAAGTAAAAAAATATTTTTAAAAAAAGCTTTTATTTAAATGCGCTAAAAAGAATAAAATAATCTTTTCTTTTAAAACTTTTACTATCAACTTATAACGTCATTCCACAATTTATATGATATAAAAGCTTGTCGCGAGATTTAAGTTTTCAAACTAAGTAAATACCACTACTTAAATCTCGCGACAAGCTTTTATATCATATAAATTGTGGAATGACGTTATAAGTTGATAGTAAAAGTTTTAAAAGAAAAGATTATTTTATTCTTTTTAGCGCATTTAAATAAAAGCTTTTTTTAAAAATATTTTTTTACTTTTAATTTATTTTGTAATTTTTAGTTTGGCCAGGTGTCTGAGTCTATTCATCTCAGTTAACGCATCATTGTTGCAAGGTCGTTTGCCGGTTAGTTTAGAACAGTCTAGCTCTTCAATGAGGAGACCTTCTAATGACCATCTTGGGTGTTCCGCCATGTTGGATTTAGAATGACGTCACACATATAATCATGCATTGTCATCCAAATTAAACGTGTGTACAAAATTTCAGCTCGATCGGTTGAAATTTAACTAGTCCGCCATCTTGAGTGTTCCGCCATGTTGGATTTAGAATGACGTCACACATATAATCATGCATTGTCATCCAAATTAAACGTGTGTACAAAATTTCAGCTCGATCGGTTGAAATTTAACTAGTCCGCCATCTTGAGTGTTCCGCCATGTTGGATTTAGAATGACGTCACACATATAATCATGCATTGTCATCCAAATTAAACGTGTGTACAAAATTTCAGCTCGATCGGTTGAAATTTAACTAGTCCGCCATCTTGGGTGATCCGCCATGTTGGATTTAGAATGACGTCACACATATAATCATGCATTGTCATCCAAATTAAACGTGTGTACAAAATTTCAGCTCGATCGGTTGAAGATATCTGCTTCAAAATTGAGTTGCAAGATTCCACCCGAACAAATTACATACATACAGTGTGACCCATTTGTTTTGGGGTCAGTCTGTAAAAAGTGTATCAATCGTGCGATTTGGCTGATTTTTTTTTTAAATTGTAGAGCTCGATGAACTGCACATTTTGAACAAAAATTGCCTGGTTCGCATAAAATCCAAAGCCTACTATGACCGTTTTTATGAGCAAAATTTTAAGAAACCATATTAGCGTTTTTTTTTGAAAAAATCTGTGTGCGCCAATGGATTGAGCACCCCTCGAAATGGGTATGTACAAAATTTCATCAAAATATTTCAAGTAATAACGATTTTGTAGAAAAATTAAAAATGCAGCCAAGGTACGTCTTTATTTTCAAAAATTCAAAGTTGGCCATGGAAAATAATTGAATTGTAATAATACAACCTTATGCTTATAAACACAAAACATAAAAACAATTAAAATTATAAAATTTTTGTAACTTCTACCAAGCCTCCATTTTCTACAATGCATTTGTCGTTCCTCTTGCGTACATTCAAAATTACATTTCGTATTTGCTGTGGAGTAATTTCCTCAGAACTACGGTTTATCCTAGCTTGCAGTTCTTGTAAATTATGGGGTCTTGACTTATAAACATTTTGCTTAAGTGTACCCCAAAGAAAAAAATCTAAAGGAGTTAAGTCCGGAGATCTCGGTGGCCACTCACAGAAAGGACTATTTCGCCCTATCCAACAGTTTTCAAAATTATTATCTAGCCAGTTTCTGATTAAACGAGCATTATGAATAGGACTGCCATCTAACTGTAACTTTAAATTTAAACGGTATCTTAATGGTAACTCATCTAAAGCATTTCTAAATTAAATTTCTAGAAAATTCAAGAAGCCAGCCGCATTCAAATTCCCTTCAAAGAAAAATGGGCCAATTATTCTGTCGCGTAGTATTCCACACCAAACGTTAATTTTTTGTGAATATTGTCTCCTTGCATTTATTATAAACTCTGGATTTTCAGCTGACCAGTGACGGCAGTTTTGACTTGATACTACACCATTTGTAGTAAACGTGGCTTCGTCGGTGAATAAAATTTCATTTAAAAAGTTGCCATTATGGAGATATTCACCTTGCAGCCAATAGCAAAATTCTAATCTTCTCTCCTCATCTCCTGGTTCCAGGGTGTGCAAAAATTTTGGCTTAAACGGTTTTATTTTGTTTTGTCTCAAACATCTCCTTATACTCTCTCTGGGTATATGAAGGTCTAAACTAGCCGTTCGAACACTATTTCGAGGATTGTCACTAAAGTATTGCAGAATTTGATTGTTATTTTCAACAAGTCCACGGCGTCCATTTTGCCTAGTTTTTAATAAATTTTTAGAAATCGATCCAGTTTCATCAAAAATATTGTTTATACGTTGTACAGTACTTCGACTCACTGATCTACCTGGGTGTCTATTGTTAAATTCGGCCGCAGCTTCTGCTGCCGAGCGCTCGTTGTCGCCCACGAGTCGAACAATTTCTATTTTGTCTCTTATGCTTAAATATTCCATAATTATGATAATTAATTGTATTGAGCACAAACAATTTCTGAACTCAATTTAGACAGTTTGACACTTAATAAAAGTAAACAATTCAATTATTTTCCATGGCCAACTTTGAATTTTTGAAAATAAAGACGTACCTTGGCTGCATTTTTAATTTTTCTACAAAATCGTTATTACTTGAAATATTTTGATGAAATTTTGTACATACCCATTTCGAGGGGTGCTCAATTCATTGGCCCACACAGATTTTTTCAAAAAAAAACGCTAATATGGTTTCTTAAAATTTTGCTCATAAAAACGGTCATAGTAGGCTTTGGATTTTATGCGAACCAGGCAATTTTTGTTCAAAATGTGCAGTTCATCGAGCTCTACAATTTAAAAAAAAAATCAGCCAAATCGCACGATTGATACACTTTTTACAGACTGACCCCAAAACAAATGGGTCACACTGTACATACATACATACATACATACATTGCAAGTTAAATAAAAGCTTTTAAAAAAGAACATAATAAAATAAAAACCCTATTGCAATCGCGATTATACGGCTACAAATAAAAATAACTATGACTACAACTCATTTTAATAATAAATTCAAACGTCATGAAAACACTTTCATTTTGGTATTTTGGTATAATCGCCTACTTCGTCTATGGTGCGTACTCAGGCAAATTTTGTTTCGGTGTTGTCAAAGTGACAGTGAAGGTTTTCCGGATCGTTTAAAAGGGTTCAAACTTTGGGCAGTGAAAATATTCGCGGGTTTTGTACGTTTCGTGAGTTTTACCGTTATCTGTGTTGTTCTTGTTCGTGTTATTAGTAGTTATCCATTGGGCAAATAGGCTCGTTACTGACCTGCACTTATGACCCGGTTGCATTTTTTGCTGCATTGATGCCAACTTAGGTTGGCGAAATTACCGATTGACAGTCCCAGTCCCTTAAAATAATTTTACTATATATAATTATTTAATTCGATAAGAATAAATTTTTGAAAATTGTTATGCCACTAGAATGGTATATTTTTTGCACGTCACTTTTTAAAAAAGTAGGCAGGGGCGATGAGTTTAGATCACCACAGTGACGTTCTTATATAGAAATTAATTTCGGGTGGGGAGGGACAACTTTTTTTTGAATTTCGTATACCTACTTCAAACTTTCTAAGAAAAGAAATCCAAAACAGATGAATCGGGGGATCGGGGCTGCCAGGAAATAAGTCTATTTCTCCCTATCCAACTATTTGGATAGAGCTGATCTAGGTAATTTCTTAAGGGCAAATAATTATGTTGTGGAGCTCCATCATGACAATTTTTGTTTTATTTTGTTACATTTTGTTACCAGCTAAAAATAAAATATTTGAAAGTTTGTAGTATGTCTTATTATAAAATAGAACGTAATTATGAAAATATTCCATGGCTACGAAGGCGTCCTGGGGCCACGTACTCTTTTTTTTATTATTCTGTAAATTTCACAGATTATTCTGTAAAATTTACACTTTTAAATCTGTAAATTTTACACTTTTTTTGTAAAATTTACACTTCTTTCTGTAAATTTTACAGATTATTCTGTAAAATTTACACGTTTTCTGTAAAATTTACAGATTATTCTGTAAAATTTACACTTTTAAATCTGTAAATTTTACACTTTTTCCTGTAAAATTTACAGATCATTCTGTAAAATTTACGCTCTTTTCTGTAAATTTTATAGATTATTCTGTAAATTTTACAGAAAAAAAAAGTAAAATTTACAGAAAAAAGTGTAACATTTACAGAATAATCTGTAAAATATACAGAAAAAAGTGTAAATTTTACAGAATAATCTGTAAATTTTACAGAAAAAAGTGTAAAATTTACAGGAAAAAGTATATAATTTGCAGAATAATCTGTAAAATTTACAGAATAATCTGTAAAATTTACAGAAAAAAGTGTAAATTTTACAGAAAAAAGTGTACAATTTACAGACTTAAAAGTGTAAATTTTACAGAATAATATGTAAAGTTTACAGAAAAAAAGTGTAAATTTTACAGAATAATCTGTAAAATTTACATAATAATCTGTAAAATTTACAAAAAAAAGTAAATTTTTAGAAAAAAAGTGGCCCAGGACGCCTTCGTACATGGCTGGCTGTGAAAATTAAAAAAAAAACAACAAAAAATTAGCCATAGCTCTTTTATTTTTTATAATAACTATGCCGAGTATTATATCTTTGGAAAGCTCAAAAAATTGCCGATTTAATAAGGCAACAGCCAACTATGATTTACATTTAAAAAACACCAGTTTATGTCATATCTCAAAAATCACAAAGAACAAAAAAAATTGGATCAGATTATCTTATTAAGTCCAATATTATCTACAATTTTTGTCTCTACAGTTTTTTTTGTATAATCAGAAATAACGGAGCTACAGAGATCTGATGAAATAGCAAAAAATCACTCTTTTCAAAATATCTAGTGAGCCATTAAAAATCCAAGAGGGGCATTAGATTGAGTATTCAAAACTGCAATTCTTTCCCCATTTAACCTTTGTTCTAGCTCTGCTAGTTTCCGAGATTCCCATATAGTGTATATGGTGCATTAACCTTATTACGTTGTGTTTGACGACAACCTTAAAAAAAACTAAAAAGTGAAATATTATGTTGCATGTAGAATATGTATATTTTTGAAAACTGCGTGATGCTCATGTACTATATTCTTTTTGTGGCGCCAATTAGTTTTTTTATGCTGTTTCAGTGACTTTAGAAATACTATACCTACCTGCAAATTTCCATTCCGCTCGTGGAAAAGTCCACTTCGCTCGACCACTCCCACCTCCTGTGTCGTAAACCACGAAAATGAGCCGTCCGAATTACCGGCAATTCGCGTCGGCGACGATCGCGGGTTCGCGTGTGCCGGCCACATCGCTTGTCGACGCCGTCCATTCTATTAATTACATTAACGCTAATAAAGTGACCCTACGCACGGACGCCGCCGACCGCTGCCGAAGTCAAAAGACTCGTAAAGTTTGCGGAGAAGCCAGAGAAATAAATGGAGAGTTAAAGCAAAGCCCCATGCGTAGACGTAGGCGTAGAAAATGACAGCTACGCATGCGCGTTAAAAAGTAGTACCCCCTAAGAGTACCACCCCCCTCTATTTTCTTAATTTTAGGGTATTTTAACCGGAGAAAAGGCATTTCTTTACTAATTTTGTCCAAATTTTCAGAATCTGCTGTAAAAAAAAAACAATTGAGAATCAAACAGAAAAGTTACGGACTTAACCTCACTATTTTTTTAAATTGTAGCCCAACTCTTGTTTCCATATTTGGATAGGAAATTGGAATCTCTATACGACGATGTATACAGGGTGACCGTATTTCGAGTCTATGCATGGGGATTTTGGTTGTCCTAACAGATACGAGGTCGGTTAAATTGGGGTAAAGTTGCGGAATTTGATGTCGAGTAACATGGTGAAAAAACATTTGGCTGGCCCTTCTCGTTTTGAAAATATGCAGGGTGTTTTTTTCGATGCCCACTATGGGGATCTCGGAAACTAGCAGAGCTAGAACAAAGGTTAAATGGGGAAAGAATTGCAGTTTTGAATGCTCAATCTAATGCCCCTTTTGGATTTTTAAAAAAGTTCACGGCTCACTAGATATTTTGAAAAAAGTGATTTTTTGCTATTTCTTCAGATCTCTGTAGCTCCGTTATTTCTGATTATACAGAAAAACTGTAGAGACAAAAATTTTAGATAATTTTTGGCTTAATAAGTTAATATCATCCAACTTTTTATGTTGTTTGTGATTTTTGAGATAAGACATAAACTTGTGTTTTTTTTTAAATGTAAATCATAGTTGGCTGTGGCCTTATAAAATCTGCAATTTTTTGAAGCTTTCCAAAGATATAATACTCGGCATAGTTATTATAAAAATAAAAGAGCTATGGCTAATTTTCTGATTTTTTCAAATTTTCACATAGTCAGCCATAGAATATTTTCATAATTACGTTCTATTTTATAGTTAGACATACTTCAAACTTTCTAATATTTTGTTTTTAGCTGGTGACAAAATGTAACAAAATAAAACAAAAATTATCATGATGGAGCTCCACTACTACCTACTTGCCCCTAAGAAATTACCTAGATCAGCTCTATCCAAATAGTTGGATAGGGAGAAATAGACCTATTTCCTGGCAGTCCCGATCCCCCGATTTGTCTGTTTTGGATTTCTTTTTGTGGGGAACAGTACAAAATAAAGTATGAGACAATTGTTAAATTAAGAGCAGCTGTTTTAGAACCAATTGCCAGTATTGACAGGCGCTCTCTAAAAAGCTTTAAAAGCTTTAAAAAGATGCAATATTTGCATAAATAATAATGGTGGATTGTTTGAACACCTTTTTTATTTTAAAAGGTGACCCTTTAAAATAATAATAATTTGAATTTGAGTTTTTTAATTTTTCTTTTATTTTCTTACATTTTGTTACCAGCTAAAATCAAAATATTAGAAAGTTTGAAGTGTGTCTTATTATACAAAAGAACGTAATTATGAAAATATTCCATGGCTGACTATGTGAAAATTTAAAAAAAAATCAGAAAATTAGCCATAGCTCTTTTATTTTTTGTAATAACTATGCCGAGTATTATATCTTTGGCCGATTTTATAAGGTCACAGTCAACTATGATTTACATTTAAAAAACACAAGTTTATGTCATATCTCAAAAATCACAAACAACATAAAAAATTGGATTAGATTATTTAAATGATAGTGTCATTTTATAGAGTCAAATTTTCATACTGTTTTGATTACTCTCTCAAAAATTTACTTGCAACCATATGAGGCAATATCTTACATGCGTTTTTATTTACCTCAAAGTCATTACTTTTATATGCAAAACCAATTTAAATTTGATGATGATTTGATTGCAACTACCCGCCTAATGCACAAAACAATTTATGTTATGTGGTTGGACACAGCTACCTAGATTATGGTATTGGTATACAGTTCAATTAACCTGAACGGGTTATTTGTGTTTATCCGTAGTTTTCTTGTGTATTTGCTTTACGAGATCGACTAAAAAAGTCAGTTTCTTGTATGTTTTTCTTCTCTAAATTTAGACCGAAGCTACACTGCTACACCAATCCAATATGGTGTGTTCTCAGTACGAAATCGTAAAATTGTAGGAAATTGTAGGAATAATGTTGTGTGGAGAATTGTGTAACTTCAACTTTTTTTTAACTTTCTTGCACTTGCAACTTGCGTGCACATTTTTGACTAGGGCGTGTTAATTTCGTCTTAATAATAACAAAATACAAGACATTCCAGAACGCAATTTATATTTTAGTGTAACTAGTAGATAAGGACTTAGTATAGTAAGAATCTACAAAATGTTAATATGACTTACCACCAATCTGCCCTGGTCAATACTATGGCCATCATCAACCAGAGAAGAGCCATCCAGGTTGGCCATGGCCTGCGAAAGGAAGAAGAGCCTGAAGAGCCCATCTTGGAGCCCGGGCCTCTTCCAATCCTAAAAGAAATATATTTTTTTACAAAAGACACATATGTAATCTATCTGTTTTAAGTGACCAACCCATCACACCTTATTTAGAGGTTTAAAATTGATCTTATCGACTTCCTATCTTATACCATGGTTAATTTTGTTGAAGCATCTTTTTGAAAAATGTACGGGTGGTTCACTTTTATGTGGTAGGACTTTAACATTAGATAGAAAAAGATAATCTAAAATGAAAATTTTATATCAACATATATCGGGGAAAGCTTAGTTTCCGAGATACAGGGCGTTGAAGTGTTGGAAAAAATATGAAGTATTTTTTACACTGTCCGAACCAGTGGAGATATTTAAACCAAATTTGATGTGTAGTACCACCTTTTTGACTACGATATTTAGTGATAATATGAAGGTCCTGAAATAACCAGTGGTGGAGTTATGGGTTTTCACTATCACTAAATTTAAAAAGTAATTAGTACGGACCTGTCTCACATCAACGTAATTTTTTTTTTTCGTAAAGTTCTTTCAATTCTCTACAAAAAGTGTATCTTGACATTTTTTTGTATCTGCCACGGTTGTGTAGTAAATAAATTATTTCGTTTCCATCTCAGCCTTTTTTGCCTAAAAATGTGTTTTCTAAGATTATTGATAAATATCGCAAATAACAGAAATTAATTATGGAACACTTATCGGATTCAGCTATTTTATTTTTAATTTTATGGAAACAATTTTAAAAATAAACTGGCACTTGGTTTGAGGTACATTACTTTATTATCATTTTAACATTTTTATCAATTCTAGTATTATTTCTTAATAATTTTTATAATTCTAAATTTGTACAACATTCAACAATTGTTCAAAATGTGATCCATTCTGTTGCACACATAATTCACTTCGACGCCTAACGGATTGAACAGCATCGATTAAATTGCCATTTCTCAATTCATCGCACGCATTTCTGATACGATCAATAAGTTGTTCCCTTGTTTCTACAGGAGTCGCATAGACTTGTTCTTTTAAAAATCCCCATACGAAGAAGTCCAGAGGTGTTATGTCCGGAGAACGTGGTGGCCAAGCGACCGGTCCCCCTCGTCTGATCCACCTATTTGGAAAGTTATTATTTAACCAGTTCCTCACATTTCGGTGAAAATGTGCAGGACAGCCGTCAAGTTGGAACCAAGCCAACAATCTTAAGTTTAAAGGAATGTCTTCCCACATATTATTATGCTCAGCTACTAGAAACTCCAAAAAATTGTCACCATTCACCCGCTGTGGCAAAGAAAAGGGTCCAAACAGATGATGGTTGTACAGTCCAATCCAAACATTGACACTAAATTCGACCTGAAAATTTCTTGGCCGGATTGCATGTGGGTTTTCTTGTGCCCAAATATGCTGATTATGAAAGTTTACTACTCCACGACGAGTAAAACACGACTCGTCCGTCCATAAAATGTTATTTAAAAATTGTCTATTTCCTTCAATTGACTCCAAAATCCATCGGCAAAACACTAATCTTCTTTCTGCATCGCCGGGCCTTAAACCTTGTACGGGTTGTAGATGATAAGCATGCCTGTGATCTCTTTTTAAAGCTCGCAAAATTGCAGACTTTGAAACACGTAGAGCCACTGACACTCTTCTGCTACTTGTTGTAGGATTCCTATCGAATTCACGAAGAATCTCATTGTTGCGTCTGACTTGTTGGATATTGTTTTCATTTCCTCGTTCGACGATTCTAGTTCTTAGACCGCGAGTTCTGAATTGCCGGTGCATGTTAACAAACACCGAGGGACGCGGATGGCGCCTATTTGGAAATCGCCTCCGGTATTCTCTGGCTGCTTCCGCAGAGTTCCCATTTGCAACTCCATAGCAGAAATGGATGTCAGCCTGCTCTTCATTTGTAAATTGGAACGGCATTTTAATTATTAACAAAGACAAACTGCGGCGCTGCTACGTTCATCTACTGGATGACAGATTATTGTATTATTAACTGTCAATAAGATTTTCTTTTCCATGGCACACTTATCTTCACCAGTACGGCGATGCAGAAAGGACATTAGTATTTTGCCGATGGATTTTGTAGTCAAAGGAAATAAGACAATTTTTAAATAACATTTTATGGGCGGAAGAATCATGTTTTACTCGTCGTGGTATAATTTAGAATTCTACAAATTTAGAATTATAAAAATTATTAAGAAATAATACAGATTTGATAAAAATGTTAAAATGATAATAAAGTAATGTACCTCAAACCAAGTGCCAGTTTATTTTTAAAATTGTTTCCATAAAATTAAAAATAAAATAGCTGAATCCGATAAGTGTTCCATAATTAATTTCTGTTATTTGCGATATTTATCAATAATCTTAGAAAACACATTTTTAGGCAAAAAAGGCTGAGATGGAAACGAAATAATTTATTTACTACACAACCGTGGCAGATACAAAAAAATGTCAAGATACACTTTTTGTAGAGAATTGAAAGAACTTTACGAAAAAAAAAATTACGTTGATGTGAGACAGGTCCGTACTAATTACTTTTTAAATTTAGTGATAGTGAAAACCCATAACTCCACCACTGGTTATTTCAGGACCTTCATATTATCACTAAATATCGTAGTCAAAAAGGTGGTACTACACATCAAATTTGGTTTAAATATCTCCACTGGTTCGGACAGTGTAAAAAATAATTCATATTTTTTCCAACACTTCAACGCTCTGTATCTCGGAAACTAAGCTTTCCCCGATATATGTTGATATAAAATTTTCATTTTAGATTATCTTTTTCTATCTAATGTTAAAGTCCTACCACATAAAAGTGAACCACCCTGTATACAGGGTGTAACTAAACTGATGGTCACAAATGAAACCACGTATTCTTGGAGTCAAAATAAGGGCACTTCTTCATATACTTTTTTCTCCTACGGGCCATACAGGGAGATACAGGGTGTTAGTAAAATTAATTAGTTCAGAAAATTATGAATACCCTGTATAATCGCATTTTTTAAAATTTGTTTTGAATGATAAATTCAATGGTGAACAAAAAGTATCTCTTAGTATTTTTTCATATTCGCAGCCGTTTCTTAATTATTTTTAAAGAACGGCAGCGCTGCAATGAACAATAGTCACTTTAAGAATAAATCTAGCAATCTGTGGATGTCAATTAAACTTTATTTAACAAAATACAAAATCAAAAACAATAATAAAAGAAACGTATTGCTATTAGAAAATTAAATTATTAAATGTTCGAAATGACCGCCGTCTCTTTCAAAACACGCAACTATGCGTTTCCGCATGTTTTTTATTGCCATTCGCAAGTCCATAGCAAAAGTGCATATCAGTCAATTCTCCAAATGAAAATATAATTTTTCAAAATATTGATACTAAGTTGCAAAGTTGGCAGCCAAATGATTCAAATAATGCCAAGTTTAATTGACATCCACAGATTGTTAGATTTATTCTTAAAATGACTTTTTTATTGCAGCATTGCCGTTCTTTGAAAATAATTAAAAAACGGCTGAGAATATGAAAAAATACTAAGAGATGCTTTTTGTTAACCATTGAATTTACCATTCAAAACAAATTTAAAAAATGCGATTATACAGGGTATTCATATTTTTCTGAACTAATTAATTTTAATAACACCCTGTATCTCCGCAACTGGGGGCCTCACAAGCTTCATATTAACCTTAAATATGACAACTCATCCGCTCATATGACACGCCAAGTTTGAAGAAAATATCTCGTATACTTCTAGAGATACTAAGAAATATGTGTATTTTTCTCTAAATTTCTACGCTCTGTATAAAAAAACTATGACCCGTAGGAGAAAAAAATATATGAAGAAGTGCCCTTGTTTTGACTCCAAGAATACGTGGTTTCATTTTTGACCATCAGTTTAGTTACACCCTGTATATACCTACAGGGTGAAACGGAAATGACGGTCAATATCGATGCTATAAATAAAAATAGTTAAACTTATAATTCATATTTATACTTATAAATCAGGTTGGCTATTTTGTGCTTGACATTATCAAATTATTGTCCGAAAAATTGGTTTTCCGCCATTTTCTCGGAAAATTTGAGGTTATGTTGAAAAATGCCTTTTAGAAAAGTTTTAAATATGGTAACCATGGTAACAAAGTTACACCTGTAACTATTTGTCATTTATGTTCAGTATACTCTAACAATTTATTATGGCTAAATACGCGCTTCAAGAGCATTTGGATATTACCCAAAGATTTTATGAAAATAGAACTTTCTTTTGCTTGGAGTTTAGAACAACTTAAAAATGATCCTAATGTTGCGAAAGAAATTATCTTTTCAGAGGTACCTAAGTGGTGTGTCTATTATCGATAATATACCTTTCGTTAATTTTACGAATTATAATCCCAAAGCTAAAAATACCACGGCTGTGCAAAACATACAGTTTAATTATTGTAACCTTTATTACACTTTTCACTTTTTCATAATTAAACTGTGGATTTTGCCAACAAATCCGATTTAGTAACAATAATTTAATATAATATAATATAGTATAGTATAGTATAGTATAGTATAGTATAGTATAGTATAGTATAGTATAGTATAGTATAGTATAGTATAGTATAGTATAGTATAGTATAGTATAGTATAGTATAGTATAGTATAGTATAGTATAGTATAGTATAGTATAGTATAGTATAGTATAGTATAGTATAGTATAGTATAGTATAGTATAGTATAGTATAGTATAGTATAGTATAGTATAGTATAGTATAGTATAGTATAGTATAGTATAGTATAGTATAGTATAGTATAGTATAGTATAGTATAGTATAGTATAGTATAGTATAGTATAGTATAGTATAGTATAGTATAGTATAGTATAGTATAGTATAGTATAGTATAGTATAGTATAGTATAGTATAGTATAGTATAGTATAGTATAGTATAGTATAGTATAGTATAGTATAGTATAATAATAACAGTAATTAAATGGATGGGAGGAGCTTTTAAAATAACCAGCCATTTATAAATCCGCGTGTATCACCAACCAACTTTAATACATAGAGTCCTGTAGTCAGAAGTTTGTTACGCCCATGGAGTCTATCCCAAATTATTTTACATCCACAAAATTGATGGGACTTTTGAAGAATTATTTTTTCCTGTTAAAAAGGGACATTAGTCGATTTTAGGCGAATATAATAACCGGTAAATACCAAACACGTTTACGCGATTCGGTTAGTGTTGGTTATAGCTCTCTGACGTCACAAAGAAGCCCTTCATACGTCATCGTTATAACCGACAATAACCGCGGTATTTGAAATCAACTCGGGAGCTGGGCGGTTATTGAAAACATCAAATGTCAGTTGCTATAGATTTGCCAATTTGTTGCGAGTTTGAATTTTTCAAAACTTAAAAATATATAATTTGCTGATATAGGCAAGTGTAGTGATTTCATATTTTCATTTAGATCCATAAATTAAAAAAAAAAACTAATAGGAGCAAAAATATCTCTTTTGTGTAAACGTTGAAGGCTGAAGGTGAAGGGTGTGAAGATGTCCAGGTTCCAGGTTGAAGTCGGAGATATGGAAATAGCAAGTTTTCTGTTAAATGTAATTTTATTACATGTTTTTAAAAATTCATTTTTTGTAACAAATTTAAACAAAACCCAACATACACAAATATACAGGGTGAGTTTTTTTTTCGATGCCCACTATGGGGATCTCGGAAACTAGCAGAGCTAGAACAAAAGTTAAATGGGGAAAGAATTGCAGTTTTGAATGCTCAATCTAATGCCCCTTTTGGATTTTAAAAGAATTCATGGCTCACTAGATATTTTGGAAAGAGTGATTTTTTGCTATTTCATTAGATCTCTGATTATACAGAAAAACTGTAGAAAAACAAAGATTGTAGATAATTTTGGGGTTAATGGGATAATCTAATCAAATTTTTATGTTGTTTGTGATTTTTGAGATATGACATAAACATGGGTTTTTTTAACGTAAATCATAGTTGGCTGTGGCCTTATAAAATCGGCCATTTTTTGAGCTTTCCAAAAATATAATACTCTGCATAGTTGTTATAAAAAATAAAATAGCTATGGCTAATTTTCTTTTTTTTTTTAATTTTCACATAGTCAGCCATGGAATATTTTCATAATTACGTTCTATTTTATAAAAAGACATAGGTACTTCAAACTTTCAAATATTTTATTTTTACCTCGTAACAAAATGTAACAAAATAAAACAAAAGCTCCACCACATAATTATTTGCCCGTAAGAAATTACCTAGATCAGCTCTATCCAAATAGTTGGATAGGAAGAAATATACCTATTTTCTGGCAGCCCCGATCCCCCGATTTGTCTGTTTTGGATTTCTTTTTGTGGGGAACAGTACAAAATAAAGTAGGAGACAATTGTTGAATTAAGAGCAGCTGTTTTAGAAGCAATTGCCAGTATTGACAGGCGCTCTCTAAAAAAGGCGACAAATTCAGTTTTGAAAAGATGCAATATTTGCATAAATAATAATGGTGGACTGTTTGAACACCTTTTTTATTTTAAAAGGTGACCTTTTAAAATAATAACAATTTGAATTTGAGTTTTTTAATTTTTGTTTTATTTTGTATTATTTTGTATATTAGAAAGTTTGAAGTATGTCTAATTACAAAATAGAACGTAATTATGAAAATATTCCATGGCTGACTATGAAAATTAACTATGCCGAGTATCATATCATTGGAAAGCCCAATTTTATAAGGCCAAGGCTAACTATGATTTACATTTAAAAAAACATATATCAAAAATCACAAACAACGTAAAAAATTGGATCGGATTATCTTATTAAGCCCAAAATTATCTACAATTTTTGTCTCTACAGTTTTTCTGTATAATCAGAAATAACGGAGCTACAGAGATCTGACGAAATAGCAAAAAAATCACTCTTTTCAATATATCTAGTGAACCATGAACTTTGTTAAAAATCCAGAAGGGGCATCAGATTGAGCATTCAAAACTGCAATTCTCTCCCTATTTAACCTTTGTTCTAGCTCTGCTAGTTTCCGAGATCCCCATAGTGGGTATCGAAAGAAACTCACCCTCTTGGTGTTATTAATTTTGATATTGCAAATCTCGACAGCTCTGGGGGGGGGCAATTGTCCCCCCCCCCGAATACGCCACTGGTTTAGCGTAACTAGAGAGCAGGATTTCAGCGAAAATGGTATTACCGCTGAAATCATCACCTGATTGGTTAATATTTCAAAAATTATGTCATTTCATCGGTCCATATTGGCAGGCGTCGAATTTTCTATCGGATATGCTCACCCTGGTGAGAGCCCCAGGCGCCTGTCCACCAGATTCACTCCGCGTCCTCCCCGCACCGCGCACCCACCGAACGACGCGTCCGGACCCGACGACGGAGGCTGCGCTCAGCGCCTCTCGACCCGGCGACAGTCGGAGACGACGACTCGCCGCGACGACCGGCGGCGGCTGACTGGCGCTGGCGCCGCGGCGCCCCATTGGCCGGTGGGCGGCGCCCCCGGCGCCGCCCCGAGGGGTGGGGGGAGGCGCGCGCGCGGGGGAGGCTCGGGCGCCGGCGGAAGCCCGCGCGCAGGTGAGCAGTCGGCGGAGTGTTTTTTAAATAAAATTAATAGTAAAAAATATTTTTAAAAACAAGCAACAAGCAACAAGGAAAATCTGTCACTGTCTGACGGTCTAATAGGCCTCACTTTGGAAAGTATAATGCTGGGTCCCCTTACTTTCAAGAGTCCACGGGCGTAGCCAGGATTTAGTTTTGGGGGGGGGGGTTTAGTTTGAGAAGTAAATAAAACAACAAAAATATACTTACATGAAATTTAATATCTATATATTCATCCGAAAAACTACGACATATTTATAAAGTTCTTAACTTTAAATGAAATGGATAAATTAATTTCGTTCCTCTGCGCTAAATCTAAAACCATTAAAGAAGAAATCTTCGGCTTTTTCTTTTAAATATATCCACTACTTCATCTGCATGAATTTCTGTTTCATAGTGAATGTTCATTAGAGCCAAACCATTAAGTCTGTTTTTACTTGTAGTGTTTCGTAAATAGTTTTTCAGTCTCCTTAGGCTCGAGAAAGACCTTTCTGGGGTAGCAGTGGATACAGGAATGGTAGCCAAGATCTGTAGTAATGTGTAAATATTAGGATAACGGTTTTTATCGCACATATCTAGGCATTCCAAACTAGATTTCGGGGTAGGCAGTCTTCTTATCAGCATGCAAGGTTTTATTAGAAACCCCTTGACCTTGACTACACCACTTTTTCCAGTAGTCCATACCTTTAGGTTTATCACCCTTCCTTTTTTCCCCTCCATTTTTCGACAGTAATAATGATTCACGTATCTATACTTAACAAGGTCATCGAATAACAGTGCACTAAAATTACTCACTTACACGGTACACTTAATTCTCTTCACTATTCGTTCACCACTTTTCACTTTTATTCGCTTCGAGTTCGCATGGAACAATACTGCCGTAAGCGCGGTCACGCGCCGCGGCGCCGCTTATATAGCAGCCCAGTAGCCGTCCAGAAACTTCCACGAACTTCCACAAAGTTCCGCTCATTTCGACCTAGGGGCGTGGCGAATAATCGAGAAACAACGCAAAGTGTCCCTACAATACAAAATAGTTCGGCTGCAACTGCGTCTGCCTCTCGTCAAAAGATGGCGCTAGGCGCTACTATTACTACATAATATATTCAAACGTAATAATAATTTAACTCTTCACTCCTCGTATTTTTTCATAATAAAATAAAAACCCTATTGCAATCACGATTATACCGCTACAAATAAAAATAACTATGACTACAACTCATTTTAATAATAATTTCAAACGTCATGGAAACACTTTCATTTTGGTATTTTGGTATAATCAGCTACTTGCGGCAGCGTCTATGGTGCGTACTAAGGCAAATTTTGTTTCGGTGTTGTGAAAGTAACAGTGAAGGTTTTTCGGATCGTTTAAAAGGGTTCAAACTTTGGGCAGTGAAAATATTCGCGGGTTTTGTACGTTTCGTGAGTTTTACCGTTATCTATGTTGTTCTTGTTCGTGTTATTAGTAGTTATTCATTGTGCAAATGCGCTCATTACTGAACTGGACTTATGACCCGGTTGCTGCATTGATGCCAACTTAGGATGGCGAAATTACCAATTGACAGTCCCAGGAAGGACTTCTTAAAATAATTTTACTCTAAACTTGTTATTATTAAATACAGGGCCGCATTAGACAAAAATGAATGGAAAATAAGAAATTTTCAGTATAATTGTCTCAAAACATTTTAAAAATATTTCGTGTCAATGCAATGAAAAGTCCGTATTTAAAAAAAATAAAGTTGAAGATGGTTTCTTAAAAACGAAATGTTGTAAGAACAAATCTAAAAACGCCATCTTAAAGCCCGTTAAAAAGTAACATAAGAAAGTGTTTTTATTTTTTTTGCTATTTGTGATAACAACTTCAGAAAAAAATAAAATCGAAAACGCAAAATTTTACTTTTTTCAAAATAACTCAAAAACGAAAAAAGATATTAGAAATCTGTTTGCGCCATTTTATTGACCTCAAAAATGCGCAACTTTTTCCCCATTTCACCGTTGCCGTATCTCTCACCGTTTGCAATATCCCCATGCTATTCATTCTTATCCGGGACACAGTGTATAAAGACGCCATGTCCGAGGTAGCACAGTCTTCGTGCCACCATACACCTCATGAATCACAATTTTAATCCATTCTGAAATGATCTAGTGTTCCCTGTAGAAAGAACAAAGAATATCGTATCGAGATTTTCTAGTTTTTTAAACAAGTGGCAGCCCCTTTTTTAATTCAATTTTTAATAGACCTTTTTGTGCGCGCGTACTCTTTACATAGCAAAGATGCTAAAAAATATAAAATTGGTTAATTGCCTGTAATTCGTCGAATTTTTACGCAGCATCACGCGACTATAATCAAAACTTGTTATCAATTGAAGCGTCTACATTGAATAGCGACCTCTATCCGAATAGCATTGGAACTAATAAAAAATGCCACTCAAATTAGGGGCTGCGTACTCTTATGCGCTCTAACCCTACTATGATATATTTTGCAAAGTAAAATATTTTTATAATATCGGCTGTATTATAAGGGAAAATATTCCTACTGGTGTTTGGTTCAACAACTATTAGGTATGCGTTTTAAATCTAATATATTTTATAGTAATTGGTAATATTATTTATATACAGGATGAGTTTTTTTCGATGACCACTATGGGGATCTCGGAAACTAGCAGAGCTAGAACAAAGGTTAAATGGGGAAAGAATTGCAGTTTTGAATGCTCAATCTAATGCCCTTTTTGGATTTTTGAAAAAGTTTATGGCTCACTAGATATTTTGAAAAGAGTGATTTTTGCTTCATCAGATCTCTGTATTCTGTAGCTCCGTTATTTCTGATTATACAGAAAAACTGTAGAGACAAAAATTGTAGATAATTTTGGGCTTAATAAGATAATCTTATCCAATTTTTTTATGTTGTTTGTGATTTTTGAGATAACAGACTGACATTTGAGATAACTGACTGACATAAACTTGTATTTTTTTTAAACGTAAATCATAGTTGGCTGTGGCCTTATCAAATCGCCCATTTTTGGAGCTTTCCAAAAATATAATACTCGGCACAGTTATTATAAAAAATAAAATAGCTATGGCTAATTTTCTGATTTTTTTTTTAATTTTCACATAGTCAGCCATGGAATATGTTCATAATTACGTTCTATTTTATAATTAGACATACTTAAAACTTTCTAATATTTTGTTTTTAGCTGGTAACAAAATGTAACAAAATAAAACAAAAATTAAAAAACTCAAATTCAAATTATTATTATTTTAAAAGGTCGCACCTTTTAAAATAAGAAAGGTGTTCAAATAATCCACCACTATTATTTTATGCAAATATTGCATCTTTTTTTAAACTGAATTTGTCGCCTTTCTTAGAGCCAACGCCGCCCAAGCTACTACTAGTAAATCTTTTGGAGGAAGCAGTGGCGTTCCTAGATGTTTAGCCGTCCGTCTGCAGAATATAATAACAAATTTCTTTCGGGTTATAAACACTAGGCTCTCTCGTAATTACCTACGAGGTAATTGCAAAAATTATTAGGTAGGTATAACAAAAATAATAATAGGTATTCTCAAAAATATATATAGTGACCGGCAGATAGTTGGACACAAATAGAAAACTTTTTTATTATTAATTTCTCAGAAAATTCTATTCTTGATAAAAGTTGGCGCATTATTTCAAACTCAAAACGCACATATCAAAACTTAAATATATCTTTTTGGATACGAGGTAGATTCAAAAATGTCAAAATAATTCAAGAGTAAAGTACCCTTATTTTTTAAAATACGGTAAAAAGTTACTTACAAAAGTTGTTTGGAATCAAAGGTAGATGTCAGATTTAAAGTCACAGCCACCTAGTAAAAAAGAAATTTAACTTTTTTTGTATTTTTTCGACCACCCTGTGTATTACAAAAAAACAAAATACCGTAAGCGCAACTTATTATCGGATAACACATGAATTTGCTACTAAACTTTAAGTTTGTTTGATTAGCAGCTAGAAATATAAATTAATCGAAATCAGAGTTTAAAAATATTAAATTGTTGTGTCCAACTTTCTGGCCGGTCACTGTATTTATAAAAATAAAATACCACAGGCAATCAGTCTTATTATAATGTGTAATATGTTTTGGGTCTGGTAGAATTTCCAGACTGAAAGGAACAAGGTAAATGTTTCTTTAAAATAAAAAATGTTTAAAATTAAATAAATAATTTTCTAAGAAAAAGAAACTAACAATGTAAGAAGAATTAGGTTTACGAAGTAATAATGTAACTGAAAATAAATATATTTTGCATCGGAAAAAAATACAGGTACTTGTAAAAATAAATAAAACATTTTCTTCTAAATGAAACAAAAAAATAAAATATTTCTGAAATATTGGGGTTATCCCTTAGGTACAAGCACAGACCTATAAGCGAAGCTATATAGGTCTGTGGTACAAGGCACAAGATACAAGTTAAACGAATGGTACTTTTAAACTCTGATATTATTTTATATCACTGATATTTATTTTATCAAGTAGGATACTTTCAATGGAAATTATTGCTAAGTTTTGATAGTTTTTTTATAATTTTTAATTTGGAAAAAGATCTCTCCGCGGATGCTACGGTAACTGGCAAGCACAAAAGTATTCGGCGGAAAACTATTCGTGAGAGAATTTTTGAACAAGTACTCTAAAATAGTTCGTGGACTTGCAGTATATTCTGATGGAAGAAATACATTTAAATTTTTTAGCTCACTATACACTATACAGGTCTGAAGCGTCGATATCCCCTACGAAATTTGAGGCCTACCAACGTCACGCAGCGCTGCGCAGTTGCCACAGAGCAATTACCAGAATAGAGGTAGTGCCGACTGCCGACGGCCGACCGACGCCGCCGACGGGTTATTACGGGTTCATATCAATATGGTGTTGTTGCATTGTTGACGATATTCTTTTTGAGGGCGAAGAGACTTACTGCCTTTTTCCTGAATAAATATTTTTTCGCGACGGAAGGGCGGCCTGTGGCCGCCCCTGGATTTGGCCGCCCGTCTGCGACGCAGACCCCTGCTGCCGGGTCAGCTCGCCCCTGGGTGGAAGACCGGCGAAGCCCCCAAAGCTGAGCCCACCGCATCTGCCGAATGCCGACGCTTTATTTGTGTCCACACGTCTCTTCTTCTTCCCTCAAAACCTCCTCGACGCCGTGCCGAATGTCCAACTTCTCGCGTATAAATCGTCCTTCGTTGGGGCCGTAACCCCGCGACGGCGGTGCGAGGCCGTTCACAGTTCGAATCCACATAAATCCCGAATGCTAAAGAGCCCGCCCGCCGGCGGTCCCCTTTGACTTCCACCGGATTGTTTGTGGATAGCGGAGAAAGCTCTCTGTTTGCCTTCTGCCTTCCTTCTGGCCGGGGTCCGCGTTTGAGCGGAGCCGACACGGCCGCGCCGATCGCCTTTATTATGCACTCCGTAGTTTTAGCCGAGTGCGAGTGTGTATCGATAACGTAGGTACCTGCTGGATCGTTCTGTCATAGCATAGTCGAAGTATCGTTCGGCCATGGTTCTATCAGCGTCCAGAGATATACCATATACCACAAAATATATGTATAGGTTAGATATAGGTACTGATAAGTCTGGAGTCCGGGCACTCGGCCAGTCGGCCTTGTGTAAACTAACGTTTCCCTCTTGCCCTCTCCCGCTCCCCTCCTCCCGCTGTCATCGGAGTACCGCGATCAAGCCGATCGATATCATCTTATAAGACTGTGTTGTAGTGATGCCTAGTAACGCTTTTTACTGCAGTGCGGATGGCTGTAAAACCAGTTTTCTTGAAATCGGCATTAAAATGTCCCAAAATCGTCATTAAAAGCACAGAAATCGTACAATAATGTAGCCCATTATTGTACGATTTTTTCAATAAGTAGGCCTTGGCGAGATGTAAACATCAAACGTCAGACGCGGAGAAATCGCCCGTCAAAAGTGACCAAATATTCAAAACCCGGCCGATAAAGGCTCATTTAACTTTTCGTACACATTGCGAAATTGTTTCCTATAGAAGCGCAATCCTTCAGTATACATATTTTAGTACATTTGAAAATCAATAGATTTGTTGTGTAGGCTGCACAAGAAGCAGCAGTTTGGTTTTTCTGTCAGAAGGTGCCGTACATCATTATACTTGTCCTAGGTAGAGCGATCGGTAAAGTCAAGCAACGCCGCGCGTAGTCGGTTCGTGGACGGGTGATCCCTTATTATTATTTTCTTGCCTAATAAAACATTTTTTTTTTCCGATTTCAAGAAAAATATAATATGTACCTCGGCACTGAAGTTCTTTTTATGACTCATGTGGTTTATTTGCCTCGGCCAGAGGCCTCAGCAACTAAACTCCACATGAGTCATAAAAAGTTGAACTTCAGTGCCTTGGTACATAAATAACTATTAAAATACTATATTACCTTTTTTCATTTCCTAAAGGTAAGATTAAGTTATAGGTACCTACCTACAAAAATTAAGACATTTTTATGTGACATTTGAATACTTACGTATCAATTGAAGAATAATATAGATATAATATTAAAATATTGAAAATTTGAAGGTGCCAGCAATGGAAGAATGCCTTTAGGGTTCATCGGGGAAAATAAATTATTTGCGAATATTGCACCTGAAGAGGCATATAAACCTATAAGAATTTGCATTTTGATGATCAGTCATTCACTTCGTCCGGTAAACGTTTAGTAAAAACTGCTGTCCTCTCGGCTGTCCCATTACGATTATTGCCAGAAGCAATATGTGTGGATGTTCTGTATTGTTTATGTCAATTTAAATATCAAAATATTTACTACAGGATGAAAAAGTAGATATTATTAGTTTAACTCTTTGCCGTTGAATATTTATTTGTTATTTATGTTTTTGTCTGCTCTATGTTTTGTTAAGCTTTATTAAAAATGAACTTAAAACATAAAAAATGCATTTTTATTCATGTTCCAACCAAAGTTTACAGATATATATATATATATATAACTCTTTGACGTTAAATATTTATTTGTTATTTATGTTTTTGTCTGCTCTATGTTTTGTTAAGCTTTATTAAAAATGAACTTAAAACATAAAAAATGCATTTTTATTCATGTTCCAACCAAAGTTTACAGATATATATATATATATATATAAACGCAGACAAAATCAAAGTTACAATCGTAAATTTAATAAAATTAAAGAAATTAACAAACGAAAATTGGAATTTTTAAAAGATAACAACAAAATTAAACTTAAAATTAAACCTGAATGGTTTAAAAATTTAACTTCTATTAATATTCCTGAAGAAGTAAAAAACTTACTCTCTCTTGGTCCAAAATTTAGTTTACCACCAAATAAAAATGACATTTCAGTTAAACACCTCTTAGCTGATCTTGAACTTTTTCTTATTGATGTAAATGAAATCGAAGTTAAAAACATTCTCCTTGGTCAAATTACTAATATTATAACTAATTTTTTACATAATTTTCCATCACATTATTTTGAAATAAATATTTGGTATAAAAAAACTATAAAATTTCTTAAAGAACATCCAGAAATTATTGTCACGAAATCTGATAAAGGAAATGTCACTGTTCTAATGTATAAAAACCAATATCAAGAACTTGCTAATAATATGTTAGAAGATAACACTTATTACATTAAATTGAAACGAAATCCAACATCAACTATTCAACAAAAAGCGAATAAAATGATATCTGAATTAAAAAAGAAAAAAGAAATTGACGAAACTCTTGCTAAGACTTTAACTATTTATAATTCAGTTACACCAAAGTTTTATGGTTTACCAAAAATACATAAACCTAACCTATCACTTAGACCTATTATATCTTCAATAGATGCTCCAACAAGTAAATTGTCACAATTTTTAACAGAAATACTCTCAAATGCTTATAGTAATGACAATCCGTATTTTGTTAAAGATTCTTTCAGTTTTGCAAAAAATTTTAATGATGTACAACTTCCTGAAAATTATATCATAATTAGCTTAGATGTTATCTCACTTTTTACTAATATTTCCTTAGAACTCACTTTGAATAGTATTGAAAAACATTGGTATAACATTGAAAAATATTGTAAATTAAAGAAAGAAAATTTCCTTATTATTTTAAGATTTGTTTTTAATAATACTTACTTTTCTCAAAACAGTGTAGTATACAAACAGATATTTGGTACTCCTATGGGTTCTAATATTTCCCCAATTTTGGCACAATATGTTATGGATGATCTACTTGATTTTTGTATTCCAAAATTATCATTTGATTTACCTTTTTTAAAAAAATACGTTGACGATATAATTTGTTCAATACCGATAGGCAAAGAACAAGAGATTCTAGATGTTTTTAATAATTACAATCAATATATTAAATTTACCATAGAAATTGAAAATCAAAATAGCGTTCCATTTTTAGACACAAAATTAGTAAGAACCGCAGAAAATAAAATTCATCTTGATTGGTATATTAAACCAACTAGTTCAGGAAGATATTTGAATTATTACACATATCACTCTGAAAAAACGAAAATTAATTTAGTACTTGGTATGAAAAAAAGAATCTCTAATATATGCCATTCAACCTATAAAGATAAAAATTTTAGAAAGTTAAAAAAAATATTTTTAGATAATTCCTATCCAGAAAAGTTACTTAATAAACTAATTTTTTCCACAAGATTTTCTAATAACATTTACGAAAATTCAAATTCTACAAATATTACTAACAACTTAAACACAAATCTTAAAAAATACCGCTCATTTCCATTTATTAAAGAACTTACACCAAAAATTTCCAATGTATAAAAAAATACAACTAACGTAATATTAGCAAATAAAAATATTAAAACTGTAAGTAATCTTTTTAGCAAACTTAAGGATAAGATACCATTACAAGAAAGATCAAACGTAATATATAAAATCAATTGTAAAGATTGTGATAAATGTTATATTGGGCAAACTTCTAGAAGTTTAAAATCAAGAATAACATCTCAAAAAAGTGATATACGTTTAAGGCCAGATTCTTGTGCACTATCTCAACATGTATTTTTGTCAAACCATAGAATGGATTTTGAAAATAGTGAAGTCTTAACAACAGAACATAATGCATCAAAGAGGTGTTTCCTTGAAATGTGTTATATTAACCAAGAAAGCAATACTTTAAATAAAAAAACAGATGTACAAGACCTTAACATTATTTTCTCTAATTTATTTTTCATGGATAAAAAAACCTAAACCAAAAAAATAATCCATAAGGTATAAGATCTTCACCTTTGCACCTTTATAATTTACATCTACCAAATTATTTTAATGACAATTTCATTCAATGTCAAAAATTTTGATCATAAATATCATCTGCCATGTTTAATTTTATATCGAGACCATTTACAACCACTATACTACGTATCTATTAGGAACTCATATTCTGTAAGTACCAACAACAGTAGTATTTATTGTACAATTATTCTTATTTATATTATAGTGACTGACGAAGTATTTAATAAAATACGAAAGCTTTCAAAAGAAAAAAGAGTCTTTACTAAAGGATTGGCTACATCCCCACTGATATATTAACAACTGATATTCAATTATATATATATATATATATATATATATATATATATATATATATATATATATATATATATATATATATATATATATATATAACAAAAAGGAAAAACTAGTAACCGCATACACGTGTTTCATGCTATTTGGCAATCATCAGTACGGTGCAACATTAACCAAATCAAAAGATAGGCATGATTTGGGAAGCAACAAATGAAGTCCAGGCAGGAGCCAACAGCACATTTGCAGCTTCAGTCAGCACATCCCCTATTTTGGGGCTTGTACTAACATGGCCACGGAGGCTGCTAAAGCGACCTGCGTGGAAATCTTCATAACCCAAGATACAATGACAATAAGGATGTAAGATTAGCGAGTGTAAATGTAACAATTACAAGAAAAGGTGATAATGGGCAAACACTCAAAGTTAACAAAAAGGAAAAACTAGTAACCGCATACACGTGTTTCATGCTATTTGGCAATCATCAGTACGGTGCAACATTAACCAAATCAAAAGATAGGCATGATTTGGGAAGCAACAAATGAAGTCCAGGCAGGAGCCAACAGCACATTTGCAGCTTCAGTCAGCACATCCCCTATTTTGGGGCTTGTACTAACATGGCCACGGAGGCTGCTAAAGCGACCTGCGTGGAAATCTTCATAACCCAAGATACAATGACAATAAGGATGTAAGATTAGCGAGTGTAAATGTAACAATTACAAGAAAAGGTGATAATGGGCAAACACTCAAAGTTAACAAAAAGGAAAAACTAGTAACCGCATACACGTGTTTCATGCTATTTGGCAATCATCAGTACGGTGCAACATTAACCAAATCAAAAGATAGGCATGATTTGGGAAGCAACAAATGAAGTCCAGGCAGGAGCCAACAGCACATTTGCAGCTTCAGTCAGCAAATGTGCTGTTGGCTCCTGCCTGGACTTCATTTGTTGCTTCCCAAATCATGCCTATCTTTTGATTTGGTTAATGTTGCACCGTACTGATGATTGCCAAATAGCATGAAACACGTGTATGCGGTTACTAGTTTTTCCTTTTTGTTAACTTTGAGTGTTTGCCCATTATCACCTTTTCTTGTAATTGTTACATTTACACTCGCTAATCTTACATCCTTATTGTCATTGTATCTTGGGTTATGAAGATTTCCACGCAGGTCGCTTTAGCAGCCTCCGTGGCCATGTTAGTACAAGCCCCAAAATAGGGGATGTGCTGACTGAAGCTGCAAATGTGCTGTTGGCTCCTGCCTGGACTTCATTTGTTGCTTCCCAAATCATGCCTATCTTTTGATTTGGTTAATGTTGCACCGTACTGATGATTGCCAAATAGCATGAAACACGTGTATGCGGTTACTAGTTTTTCCTTTTTGTTAACTTTGAGTGTTTGCCCATTATCACCTTTTCTTGTAATTGTTACATTTACACTCGCTAATCTTACATCCTTATTGTCATTGTATCTTGGGTTATGAAGATTTCCACGCAGGTCGCTTTAGCAGCCTCCGTGGCCATGTTAGTACAAGCCCCAAAATAGGGGATGTGCTGACTGAAGCTGCAAATGTGCTGTTGGCTCCTGCCTGGACTTCATTTGTTGCTTCCCAAATCATGCCTATCTTTTGATTTGGTTAATGTTGCACCGTACTGATGATTGCCAAATAGCATGAAACACGTGTATGCGGTTACTAGTTTTTCCTTTTTGTTAACTTTGAGTGTTTGCCCATTATCACCTTTTCTTGTAATTGTTACATTTACACTCGCTAATCTTACATCCTTATTGTCATTGTATCTTGGGTTATGAAGATTTCCACGCAGGTCGCTTTAGCAGCCTCCGTGGCCATGTTAGTACAAGCCCCAAAATAGGGGATGTGCTGACTGAAGCTGCAAATGTGCTGTTGGCTCCTGCCTGGACTTCATTTGTTGCTTCCCAAATCATGCCTATCTTTTGATTTGGTTAATGTTGCACCGTACTGATGATTGCCAAATAGCATGAAACACGTGTATGCGGTTACTAGTTTTTCCTTTTTGTTAACTTTGAGTGTTTGCCCATTATCACCTTTTCTTGTAATTGTTACATTTACACTCGCTAATCTTACATCCTTATTGTCATTGTATCTTGGGTTATGAAGATTTCCACGCAGGTCGCTTTAGCAGCCTCCGTGGCCATGTTAGTACAAGCCCCAAAATAGGGAATGTGCTGACTGAAGCTGCAAATGTGCTGTTGGCTCCTGCCTGGACTTCATTTGTTGCTTCCCAAATCATGCCTATCTTTTGATTTGGTTAATGTTGCACCGTACTGATGATTGCCAAATAGCATGAATATATATATATATATATATATATATATATATATATATATATATTTATATATATATATATATATATTGAAATTTAAAAAATTTTTGTATGTCAATCAAAAAGATGCATTTCTCCATTTATTAACTCACCTTACAAACCTTGATAAAGGGAATAAATATTTCCGAAAGCTTGGTGCAGTAAACAAGAGTTTTAATCTTATAGCCCTATTTGAGACGGTCACCCCAAAAAAAGAAGTTTATATATATATATATATATATATATATATATATATATATATATATATATATATATATATATATATATATATATATATATATATATATATGTCAGACGGCAGTTTTGGGGACTCTTATTTTTTTATGCTAAAAATCTTCTTTTGGGCCCCCAGATGGTATATATCGCCATTAAATAATGTATATTTGTTTATTGTTAAATATATAAAAAGTTTTGTTATATAATGGCAGGTATCGGGACATTTGAGGGGAATCACGGCAAATACCCCCACTACCACCAAGTCTCCAAAACTGCCAACAAACCAACAATGCAGAAGAAAGTACTGCAATGCACCGACATGCCCGAGAGAAAGTATAAAGGCATTATTACTTATTAATAAATCATTATTTATATTTATAGCTAAAAGACGCATTGTCTATATTTTCTGCACTATGCTTTTAAACTAGTATAACAATTATAAATCTTTTAACTAATCAAATTAATTATGCCGAAATTTTCATTGGAAATACTTGATAATTATATTTTGAAATACTTGATGATTATATGGTATATACCTATACCAAGATTGATCACAGGTCGCTCCCAGATCAGATGTACGGTAGTCTACCTCGCTCGATCTAGCATGAACGATATTATGGAAGGGGCGGTAACGGCCCGGAGTCGGCTCATGGAAGGGTGCCCGGCGTGACCGCGCTGTTTAAATTGTTTTGCACAATCAAACTTATGTTTTGGCGATTAAAAAATATGTGATGTGTCTCTTGACACTGCAAAATTCCCTTTTATAACTCATTTGGTTTGTTTGTATCGGCTATTAATGAATGAAACAAGGTTTTTTGCTGAGCCCTTAACTGTGGGACAAAATAACAATCGCGGAATTGGAGAATATCTATTCTAAACCATCACTTTGCCCAAGTCCTCATTTTTTTGCATTCCTAAAAAACGTTTGGGTATCATTATTATATTTTACTTTTTATTTTTTTTAAATACTCCCAGGTTCCCGAAACTGCCAATCTACCCACTTACACTACATATTTTGTCAAATGGCAGCTTTGAGAACATTTTTCTGCTTCCTGCTTATATTAAATTCTCTTTAAATGATTTTTTTATGAATGATAGATATTTGCAATGAATACTGAAAATTGACTTTTTGGCCAACGGTGGGGTAATAGATAAAACCACGGGTCGGAAAAAATATCTATTACTAGTGAAGCTACCTGATTAATGATTAATTACCGGCAATATTATCAATAATATTTGGATAAATTGTACAAAGTGTTGAAAATAGTGTTTTTCATACAGGTGGGATTTTGGCATACGAGCGTAGCGAGTGTTATAAAATAACACAATATGGAAAGATGTTTTTGTTCATGTTGAATCTATATTTTTTCTACAAATTCAAGTATCTTCATCTAAAATGTTAGAAAATACACTAAAATCTTTGTTTTACTCCACCTTACATTTTCAGCACGCTTGTCATGTCATTCTAAATTTAATATGGCATAACATATGCTTAGCGATTTTACGAAATACTATTTATTTGTGGCAATTTCATAGCTAGTGAGTGTGTATTAGTAAAAGTACACACATACTAATTTTTAAGTATACCTTAAATGCCTTTTGAAACAAAAAATATTTACATCCTAACGTCCATTTTGAGGTTAGTCGTTAGTCCTTTATGGACGCAAATAGCATCAGTTTTTTTATCCACGCTGCTTGAAATAAACAATTTACATTGACATATCATTTAGGTAAGGCATTTTTAGAGAAGCCGCAGAAAAAATATTTTAAATCATGGCACGGGTATTTTTGTGAGCCCTGAACTGTCCAACAAAATATCAATCGCCGGATGGTACAAAATAGAAAAGAAAGTTCCATACAAAAACATTTGACTATCACTATTTTACTTGTTATTTTTCAAAAAGATTACCACGTTCCCAAAACTGCCAATCTACACACTTACACATTTATTTTGCCAAATGGCAGTTTTGAGAACATTTTTATAAAATGTTATGCAATGCATAACTATATTGAATATAGACTTATTTTGAGGCATGACTTTTGCCAAGTCTTAAATACGAGTATAATCATGGGATGGATAACATACACAGGGTGAGTTATGTAGGCCACGGTGGTCCATACCTTCTATACTATTAAAGATAAAAAATAAAGAAAAAACTTGTAGAGAAATATTAGTAGGTACTACATTCTGAAAATATTTTCAAATATACAGGGTGGTCGAATAAGTAGTGGTTATGTTTTTTTTTTAAATGGAACATTCTGTAGTTTATTATTTATTTATTATTATATATATGATTTATTTTTGAAAACTCCTTAAAGAGTGGATCCTTTTTGATATAGGGTATTAAGGGTCTAACTTCAAAGGTTATGGAGTCATTTTAATTTTAAACGAAAAAAGGGTCACTTGGAAAATTATTACTCAAACACCAAATAAGATTTTCGGCTAGGTATAACTAGAAATGGAGATTGCTTCTTACGCCTAGTTAACGATTTTGGACTGATATCGCTATGAAATAGTGAAGAACATACCCTGTGATTCACTTACGCGAATTCTAAGTTTACTTTTTTTAAATCACCCGGCATTTTATTATATCTTTGAATAGCCCTTAAAGAATAGAGCTTTTTGATATCGGGTATTAAGAGTCTATCTTTAAAGGTTATTAGGATGCCAAAAGATCACCGTTTAAGCTATAAATAATAATAAAAAAAATTGTTAATTTTTGGTTTATTGGAAATAATTTGAAACCTATCTGTAACGCCATCAATAATAAAAAACATACTGCATATGAAGAAATAATTTTAACTATTTCCTGTACACCAAAAATTAACAAGAAAATGTATTTTTATTCTTTACAGTGACATATTGACACATTTTTTTAATCTGTCTTTTTGAGGCCTTTTCTTAGAATAAAATAACTCCCTAACCTTTCAAGTTTAAACTGAGGAAATAGTGCATGTCTTGAAGTGGAGTGGAATATGATAGAAAGGAGGTGTACAACTTACAGTATCGGCTCCACAAACACAGTTTTCAACTGTGCATATGTTTCAACCCACCTAGGGGTAGGGGGTCATCTTCAGCAGTGTTTGGATTTCTACGTCCCGGACTATTAGCTTTTAAGATCTAGAGCATTTAAAAATGTAATTTTCATATTTTATTTCTTATCTCTGGAATGAAAAAATATATCGACTTCCAACTCGGTATGTAGTACCTAATAAGTCTTCAAGGCACACAGGTACCCCGAAGAACTGTCCGTTTAGATTAATCAGTGGCGTGCTTGGCGGCTAATAGTAGCAGCCTTATTGGAAACATAATTTGTACACCAATGAGTTTGAATAATTTCGGTTAATTTTGCATTTCTAGTATATTTATATTTCTAGGAGAAAAGTTTGTTGTAAAATCTGTGTAGGCGTCTTACATGCCGAGTTTGAAGTCGATCGATATATCTTTTCATTCCATCTCGAAAGCTAACGGTTTATACAATTATTTGCATCGGAACTTTTAGTCCTAAGATAGCTTGCTCTACAAAATGTCAAAATTTGTCTAGAAAAGCCGGGGGTATAAGTTACCTGACCGAGGTAAGGTTACCTTTAACTTAAGTTTGGTCATTTAGGTAAATGACGCCCATCTTCATCTATTACTATACTATACCCATGCCAATTATAATAATTAAATCAATTATTCATCCCTTTAATATCCCTAGCTTTACAAAACTGCTAACTATCCACTTATACTCTATACCTACATATTTTGTTAAATGGCAGTTTTTAGGACATTCCTAAAAAAATCTCATTGGCATTACTTTTTGCTACTCCAGTCTTCAAACACAATCATAACATTTTTATAATACCCGGACCCTAATTTTTGCTTTCGTGAGATTGAAATATATTTATAATCACAAAAATACAAAGAAATAATTTGAAATAAAAAGGTGTATTTAAAAAAAAATAAGTATTTGGTCACCAAAATGCGCCTAAATATTTTCAAATTCCGAAATGGTTTCCGGGGAGGGCGCCCCGGCCACTAAATACGCCACTGCATATCTGTGTCCTCAAAGCTGCCAATCGGTAGAATATTATGTACATTGTAACGATAATAAGATAATTTTTGAATGCTTCTAAACAATTTTTGTTTTCTTCATAAATTCGTTAAAAGTTTTTCCAATCATGTCGGTAATTTTTTGGGAGCCAATAATAACTGGAAAATGGATGGGTTGAAAATGAAAATAATAACAATCTAGGTAGTGATTACTAATTATTATTAGTTATTCCACTATTTTTCTTTATTTTATTAGAAATCCACGTTTTTATGACCGGTGGGCTTCTGTTTTGTAAAACTGGATATCTCGTCGTTAATTTCTGGATTTGAGCTAAAGACGGATACGTGTGTGTTTTAATATAATTTCCAAACAATGTGTTTGCCAATTCATTTTCAGCTGCAGTCCACCTCTTCTTCGATTTGACTTTGCCGAATGGCGATGCTAAAAAAATATAAGTGTAGGGAGTGTGTCAAGGAACAAGGAACAATCACACCCTTCCTTGCCTTAACTATAGTTTTAATTTTACGGGGGATGGAAAAATCCTTAGAGTATGGAAGGTTGCATAAGCAACAGGAGACAGCGCTAAGTGCTCCCGCCGTGAGCGAAAGTGAAGAAAATTTTCGGCCGGCTGTCGGTCGTTTGGTGCGGTTTTGGCGTTTGCAGATAACTACAATTTTCTTTCTTTTCTGCTATTTCTGAATGGAAAATAGTTATATTTTGATGCCAGAACAATGGTGAAATGTGTGGCTTTTGGGTGCAAGAGTGACTGGAGGAAAAAAGAACGTGGTTTATGTATCACAGGTAAATAAAAAAATATGTGTAAATGCATCTAAATAAACATATCCAATTTACTTCTTTATACTGTAGTATTGTTTTTTCGGATGAAAATATGTTATAGATAACACTCTAAGGGAAAGATTTTAAAGAATAAATTGCATATTCACGTATTATTGTAAAATAAATAATTGTTTAAAAGTTGGAAATCGCGTGAAAAAGCGACCGCCAGTGGCGCGCGGACAAAAGACGTCGAGAGTTTAATTTCTTTAAAATTGTAACTGACACTTTTTCATAATTAGTTTCTCATGGCATAAGGTGCCAAACGATTTCATAAAAATCTCACGAGTAGTTGTCGACTTATAAGGGTCTTGTTGTATATTTTAAGTTGTGTAAGCTTTATCCCAACCGACGCCAATGGCAGACCGTTTGGTGCGGTTTTGCTTCACTTGCATTCCGATTGCGCTGTCTCCTGTTGCGTATGCAACCTTCCATACTCTAAGGAAAAATCAAACGAACGTTTTGGCACAACATGAAATCTTTAGCAACCTTCACACCGGATATACAGGGTTTTACAGAAAAGTAGGTTAAACCGTTAACCATAGAATTCTTGAACGAAAAAATGACACCTTTCTTATGCCACTTTCCATTTGGGGCCTTATTTTGAAACTTAAGGGGACCATACAAATTTCCATACCATTGGAATTTCCTAAACCGTACGAGATAAAGGGGTAGTTGATTTAGAGAAAACATAGGCATTTCGATGCTCGTTCTAAATTCCCAAAAAATCCAGGCTAGCATAGAATAAAACTTATCTCTCTATTTTTTGGTGCGGGCTTTCTAATGACATTGCCACAAATTTGGGTGATATACCCATTATCTTTTTGTGAATCTTGAATTTTACCGCCTTGCTAATTTAACATGGCGAGGTACAATTTTCGGCTATCACTTTTTTTTTCATGGCTAACTTGATAAGCACCAAAAAATGAAATTTATTTTGTTATTGCACATTACAAGAGGGAGGATAGTACTTTTATAATTAGATATCATAAATGATTGATACTGCTTACTTTTTTTGTGTACCGGGTGATCCAAACAAGATTTCCCCCCTCTAACTTTTTTATTTTTCAACTTAGAAAACAATGTTTTATACAGTGTGGCCCATTTGAAATGGAAACACCCCATAAAATTTTTATTTTTCATCCGATTTTAGCCGGGCTTTTTTCTAAAATAGGTCACATAAACTCTATTCTGGTGCGAAGTTTCAGGTCTCAATCTCAATTTTCCAGGCCTACTACGAAATTTTTTCTAGCAAAAAATGAGGAGAATCATTTAGCGATTTCTTTATTTAAAATTTGGCACCACTGCATTAATCAGGACACCCCAGGATCCCCGTATACCAAACTTGAACAAAAAATATACAAGGAGTTTCATTCTGCAGGTTGTCAAAGTTAAGCAAAATAGGAATTTCAAAGGCATCTGGCAAGTCAAGTGTGCAATGGAATCTCGTCAAAAAATATACAGGGTATTGTTCTCTCGGCCATCTCAAAATGATAAATTTCTGTGAACCTTTATACGGGTCAAGAGTGCTCTGGAATTATTGAAAAAATGTTAGTAAACGCGAAAATAATTTATTTCTTTACATAATACCAACCAGCAAATAAAAAACAATTTAAATGATTGAACCTTTTCTCGATAAATTCACTGTCTAAGATTATACATTTTCTGTGCGTTTCCTGTCATGGCACACGAGCCACCTTAACTCATATGGACTTACTGGCTATATTTTTAGATTTAGTTCGTTTTATAGTGAATTTATCTACTCGATTTTTGCCCCGTATAAAGTTCCAATAAATTCAGCATTTTGGATGGCTCAGAGAACAGTACCCTGTATATTTCTGTATTAGATAAATCGACGATTTTCTTGCTGTCATGGGAAGAACAGAAAATTGTTGTTAGTAAGCTATATATAGTTTATCATAGTGTCGACTTATTGTCATTTCCATGGCAATCTTGATTTTTCAGAAGTAAATTTCGATGTATTTGTGTGAAAACGGCTTCGCCAAATGCACAGCCAAATGTATGATATATTTATATTATTTGAAGTGGAGAAGCGTGTAGTTTTAGAATATCAAACAATCTTCAGTGTGTTCAATTTAAAAAAACATTGGTTTAGCCTATATATCGGAAACATAATGTTCAATTGTTTTTTTTTCATTTGCCCTGAGATGACGAGAAAATTTGCTACAACTTTCGTATAAAACATTTGTTGAAAAATAAAAAAGTTAGAGGGGGGAAAGCTTCTTTGGATCACTCTGTATGTACATAAATCACGTTAATAAATTAGGTATTTTTAGTAAATCTTTTACTGCGAAAGTGCAGGTTTTTAGTACTAAATAATGATTTTACTGCCTTTTGCAATTTAATAATTCATGTCACTTTTTTTATGACTTAACTTGATGAAAACCAAAAAATGCAATTTATTTAATTTTTATTTAAGTTATGTTAGAGGATATCGTCAAAATATTATTACCCAGAGAATATCGTCAAAATATTATTACCCATGTGTTTTACCCGTTGAAATATGCTTATTGTATATGGCAGCCATAAGGAATTGATGTCAGTTAAGTACTCGAAATTTAGCAGGCCTAGAAGATTTTTCACAATACCATTAAAAAGCCCACGCCAATTTTTGTTGTTTGATCTTGTAATAAAAAATATATGACGAAAAAGAAATGAACAATTTTCTTTTTTTTTTTTTCAGGGTAAGTATTTCATAAACTACCCCTTTATCTCATACTGCTTGGGAAATCCCAAAATAAAAAAGACTCTATCATGTCACACTGACTTGGCATTTTCTTTGAGAAAGGAGAAAGATTTATTGTCCGGAAGCTCAGAAAAAATAAAGATGTTGAAGTTATTTTTGAGTTAACGTTAATAGTTATAGTTTGATTATAAACTTGGGGCGAAAATCGCAATAAAAAATTAAATTAGTTATTATTTTGCTTTCAGAACCTCCTCTCTGACGACGTTTTTCTTATTACTTACTTGATCTTTTCCTTGGCTTAACAGTTGGAGATGTCTTATAAGAATCGGCAACAGCAAAAGTTTCGTGTGTGTCTATATCTATAACAAATACGTGCGTTTATTACCGCTCAATAATTTCAAAAGCAGCTAATGCATACCTAATATTTCTGACTCTCCAGAATTATTGTTTATGGCCGTCAAATTTTCTCTCTGCTGTGATGGGCGAGCTGAAAATAAAGAAAAGCTCTTAGCCATAGTCCCGATTTAAGTTCGTTTGACACGTTTGGAAAATGAAATATAATGTAAAGAGAAATTGAAAAATATTGACACAATAAAAGAAAAAATTGTAACTTTTGTTTATTTAATGATAACCAAAGCGGAAAAAAATTACTAGATTTCAAGCTTATTTGCAACGAAAGTATAAACTTTAGAAGATTTTAGCGGTATTGGGAACAATAGAAATGTTATTTATAAATCACAAAAGATATATATTTCAAAAATAAAAAATGTCCTTACACGGTATTTCTTTAAAAAAATATAGTGATGACTGGGACCCCCAATGCCCAATTATTTTTTGGAAAACATATTTTTCGTCGGATAACTCGTACATACCTAATATTTGTGGCTCTTCTGAAGTATTGGCAACAATAAAATAATTATTTTGGTCTTGTGATGGGAGAGCTAAAACATAATAAAACAACTTCGAGATAGATGCGCTTTAAATGGAAATTAGTTAACTCACCGTCAAATTCGTCGTCGTCGTCAATAGATTCATTATCGCTGATTTCTTCGTTACCTTGAGCACTTTCCAGTATTTTAGATATATTTACTATTTCTCTCGTTAGTATTGGCTGTCTGTAATGCCGCATATGAATTTTTTCACTGTGTCCCATAAAATTAGCCACATCTGATAATTCGTGCTCTGATAAATTTAAATTAATGCAGTTCGTAGCAATGTGCTTGCGTAGCTTGGTTCCTCTTAGGGTTGAAGGTATATCAGCACCACATTCAACAGAAAATTTTCTCAGTAAATTACAAGCTCTTAGGTACTTATGTTGTAAATTCCCAGGAATACCAAAAACATATCTGTTATTAGGTGATACACCAGCTTGTTCTCTATATTTAATAATTGTCTCAACAGCTTTGGCTAATTCGCGTGGCAGAAGTACCGGAACAGTACGATTCAATTTGCCGCGTATTTCGAACCTGATATAATTCCTTGCTACTTCGAAGGAACTGGGCGGAAGACTTTTTAGCATATCGTCACTAATACTTTGATAAGTATTAAAATCTTCAATAAAAATACGTTCAATTTCACCTGCCCTTCTTCGATTAAATAACTGCGTTGAGGAGAGTGTAGTTTCTGCTAAGGTAAGCCAGGTAGAATATGAAAATTTTCTTTCTATTTCTTCGAGTGCATTGGTTCTTTTTCGTTTTAAATAAATATTCAGTTTTGAAATATCGTCAGTTGATGGAAGATCTACTGTTTTTCTCCTATATTGCTGTGTTTGTGTCTCTGTGACTGTTTTGTTAACGCTTGTAGTTATATCCTCGACCAAAAGTTTTAAAAAGTCTTCTGTATTTTGCTTTTCAATTGGCTTTTTCTGTTTGATGCAGTCGGATATATAAATGGTACCTACTTTCTTCAAAAGAGAACCAAGATTGTAAGCGGTTGAAGGGCCCGAATAAGTATTTTTTAACCCGTCAAACCCCGCGACTTTGTTAATGGCTAAAATAGCATCATCGTAATTCTGGGGATCGTATACATCTTTGAATTCTGAAACATTTTTATTTATTCCCTTCAAAGCACAGATAAATCTTCCCAAAACACGCAAATTTCCACGTATTAAATCATGTTGGTGCTGAAGACGGTATTTGTTGCACATCTTATTACCATACAAAATAACTAATCGGTCATATCTTATCGTCCTGACAATTTCATCTTCACGCAGTATCGGGAAAATTTGCTTTCTCAGCGTGTCGCTTGCTTCGGGGTGAATACGACCAAGAACACTTCGACCCATTATCAATAAGCTCTTGTTCCTTTTTCCACTATAAGAAAAACACTGTTTGGCATGATGACGTATATTATTTTTAGTGAAAAAGCCTTTACAGTTGTGGCACACGGTGAAATCTTTAGCAGTTCTCTTTACATTTTCATTTGGTCTTCTGGATACTATTAGTTCTCCGTCATTTAGTTCTGATTTTGTATTAAAGTCAAACTGGGATCTTTTTTTTAAGATATCAATTATTTCTTTACGTTCTTTACACCCTTTTGGTAGGTTGGCCAGTTTCTTCACTTCGGCTACATTTTTGTGAACGTTCTCTAAATGTCTTGCAAATTTACTTTGGAAAGTATTACAAAACATGCAAAACAATCGTTTTGGTTTTTTATTATTTACCGAGACAAACATATTTTCATCGTTTTTTGAACATACCCAATCTTTTTCAGGTAGTGATCGCTTTCGCTTTTTGGCTTTGGCCTTTGGGCGAGGCAGAACTTGGGTATCATCGACTTCATTACTTGCCTCATGTAGATTCTGTACTATTTCTTCTTCCTGACTGGAACTTAAATAATTATTACTCAAATTTTGATTCTTGGATGGGGATAGAATATTGCTGTCATTTTCCTCGATATACATAGCATCAGCATTGGTACATCCGATTGCTTGAGAACTTAATAAATTGGGAAAATTGGTGTCGTCGTTTTCTTGGATATTTAAACTATCGGGATTGGTATTTAATTTTATGCAATCTATTGTTTCGTCTATTATGTTTTCAAGTTCGTCGTCTGTGATTAATTGGTCTGGACCAATTTCCAAAATATTGGTTTTGAACGGGGCATTGTCTTTTTCGGATACAGTTTGCACTGGGAGCAGCTCTAATGTGCCTACTTGGTTCTGCGCATCCAAAATAACTTCAAAAGTAAAAATGTTTTCAATGGATTCTTCGGGAATCACTTTTTGGCTGTCTGTAGAATACATACATTCTATTAGCTTTGGTTCATTTTCGTTCTGTAAAGCAATAGTTGGTAAGTGGATAAGTTGGTCACTTGCTTTTGAAGATATAGCGATGGTATTCCCAGAATCTTCGTTTGTTGTGTTTTCGTTATTTAAATGAGTAACACATTTTAAAGAAAGTTTTTCAATGGCGAGAGGTGCGGCATCGGAGCTCTTCATGCATTCTATGCCAGTTGAGCCATATCCATTTTGAACATGAGTTACTGATTTAGAAAATTGCTTATTTGCAGCTGCAGAAGTGTCGACGGAATTCACACAGTTTTCAGAAAGTTGTTCAATGAGGACTGTTGGTTGGATTGAATGGTTATAAGTAATATTAAAATATTCGCTAGGATTGGGTTTATTTTCGTCGTCTCCAAGATCAGACACCTGCTTCAACTTTTTTTCAAATGCTCTTTTTTCATGTTCGAGGAATGTGTAATTTTCTGCAAAAAGTAAAAGATATCCATTAACATAATAAAATCAATATAGAACGATATTTTTCAGCTTAAATAAACAATATTTGGTCGAAAATTGGCTCTTCCGCACTCGGTACCTTTCAGTACCCGTAAAAAAATAGCTAAAGGGGAATGATCTTCCTTGAAAAAGGTTTTTCGTTTTTAGTCCAGCTTCTTAACTGGAAATACCCATCCGGAAGAAATCATGAAACTTGGCATGCAGCTTTCATCTACCTACGCTGCAATATTGAAGTAGGAACACATTGGAAAATGATAATTGTTTTCCATTCATGCATAAATGCCAAAATATCAATGCAAAATTCCTTCGGGATAATTATTTACATAAGAAAAATAATGTACCACGTTTTTAAAACGGACTAAAAAGTATAAAATAATTTTAAAACAGGTGGGGCGCATGCAATAGATAAGGAGTGTAGAGAGTGTCTGTCGTTGAGAAAATTCACCCAATAGTTCATATTATTTGCAGTTCAGTAAAATTGTTAGTGACTTAGGTGAACTATTCATGCATCAATTGGCTATTGTATGTGTTGTGTAGGTTAGATTAGTTCAGTTAAGATTACTAGTTTTAAGATATTTAGGTTGGCATTTCTAACCTACCTTTAGAGAGTGAATGAACAGAAGATGGCCTCACGAGTGGATGATGGTCATAGTTGGTTGTAATTTAAAAGTTGTTTTAATACTAAAATAAATACTTGAAACACACCAGTAGATGTTTCATTAAAAGGCCAACGACGAAGCAGTATGCGCCCCACGTTTTTTTTTAAATTATTTTATACTTTTTAGTTCGTTTTAAAAAAGTGGTAACTATATTAAAAAAATATATTTAAATAATTATTCTCTGCTTTTTAGTAGTGTTTGTGTAAAATTTTGCAATTTTTAAATTGGCATGTTCCTTTTACTGATGACGGGTCTGAACTTCCGCTAGACAAAAATCTTAAATTATTTCTGTGTTTGTAAAAGGAAAATATAAGCAATTAAAAAACAGACAAGAAAGCGAATTAATATTGCATTGTCGTCCTGTTCTGAGCTATGTCCAAAGTTTCAAGTCTCTAGTTCATCGGGAAGTTAGTTTAAAATCGATTGCAAAATTTCATAACAGACATACAGACAAGAAAGCGAGTTAATAAAAACGTGGTAAAAACAACTCATAGAATCACTAAAATTATTTAACCTTCGCTTTAATAGTAAGTTAGACGAAACAACCCAAAAATTCATTATACGACATGCCTACCTAGAATCAACAACAACACTTATCCAGTCAACACAAACAGGAAAACAGGAATAAAAAGTCAAAATTAGCTTTACTAGGTATTTAATATTATAATACTTACCTCCGGTCAAACGAAGCGAGATCTATTCACTTACTTATCTCATGTTATTATATTGTGGTTACTATGTGTAATAATTATTTGTTGAATAAACTTATTAATATTATGATTATTGATTATGATTATTGAATACTAAATAGATCTCGTTTTATATTCCTTTGGTGGAGTTTGGTGAAGAATTGGATACCTATCGTAAGAACGGAAAACTATTTGTGTACAGTCTGCATCATAAGGAAAAGAATTTTCTGTTTGCAGAACTATTTAAAATTTGACCTTGCCAACAGTTTGTGTTTGTACAGAGATAAAAAACGACGTCTGCAAAACTGGTCACGTGACTTGCCTCAACTGTCAAATTATACATTTAACAAAAACAAGTTCCAAAACGCTACGTATTTGTCGAAATATCGAAAAAACTTATTACAAAAAAATATTTCCCTTGCAATTATTTTTAATTAACCTACAACATTCATATTTTGCCAACGTTTTAATAATTATTATTGTCTCTTTTTCTATTTTTAATTTTGTAAATAATTGAAATTGTCTTAATTAGGTACATTGAATAGGATATTATGAAATAAATATTGAAAAATTTATGTGTGTAAAAAATTATATTTATTCATTGTAATCAAATTATTTCTCCGAATCATCAAATTCGTGAATTTCGCTCTCATGATCAGATCAAGCAATGCCCAAGCGCGGGCATTTCCGGTTGGGTTCCGGATTGGAAATCTAAAATATAAATATACAGGGTGTTTCAAAATTCACTAGGTACAAGGATTTTAAGGGCGTATTTTTGAGGTGAAACATTTTTTTTCTCCTATAAACATCTGTTCTAAAATGCACCCCCTCCGAGCTACAGCCATCCTAAGTTGCGCGAAAAAAATCGATTATGTTGAACTGTGACTACAGTTGCTCATCAAATTTCGTGAAAATTCACACACCCATGTTACTCCATTTTTTGCGTCAAAAATTACGTGAATCTAATTTTGGAGGGGATTGAGGGGGGTTTACACTTTTGGTGGCCGAAATTTTATGTTGCTGCCCATAAATCTTAAAATTAAACAACAAAGTCTGTCAGTCATGAAAAAATCTAAAATTTTGATTTCTTGCATTTTTTGGATACAATTAACCGTTTTTGAGAAAATCGCTGGGTAAGGAAAGGGGAGCATTATCAAAATACCAAACGAAAAAGAAAAAGTAGTAGGCTGTGACTCTTTTTTGTTTCTGTTCGGTCGTTGGGGAGCCGGCGATTAGGAAATTTTATTGCGTACAACCTTCGAGCATCAAGTGCGTTACCATCAGCCAGACCATAAACAAAATGGATGTCAGCGAGATATTCCAATGAATATGGTTCATTTTCCACTTTTGTGTTTAATAATAAAAATATAGTTTAAAAAAACTTAAAAGACAAGCTTTAATAGCAAACCGAACTAAAAAGTAAAAAATAATAATAGCAAACCGAATTTTATTGTAAAAAAGAAGCGTGGGTGCTTTTTACTATATTTTATGATAACTCTACTTTTATCAATAGCTACTAATGAAATATTTATAACAATTGATATGATGTATCCCACGTTTCTTTTTTACAATAAAATTCGGGTTGCTATTACCTATTATTTTTTATTTTTTAGTTCGGTTTGCAATTAAAACGTGTTTTTTCAGTTTTTTTAAACTATATTTTTAACAATAAGACTAAAAAAGCGGCAGGCGTATTATAATACGCCTGAAATTATCATTCTTCTCACCCTGTATGAGATTGGATTGGGTGAATTTCTGTAAAAATTTACGTTGTGGAAAAAGAGGTGACTAGCGGAACCTAGCGACTGCTGTGACTAGCGGAACCTCGTGACTGCTTCAACCAAGGATGATCCTGGTGAGGACATCAGGACAAAGTTGTCAAATTATTGTATTGACATCAGTTCTTAATGCCTATGCAAATATTCAATTTAATCAGACGTCTTGGAGGTGGTTAAAATTACGTTGCAAGATTTCGTTTATACAGACCAAGCTAATAAAAGCGTGTTAAAGAGAAAAACACGATGAGACTATAAAACCCGAATTTTCAACTAAATCTAAATGTCAACAATGACAAACGCTATGTAATTTATATGACACAAAACGTCAAAGAAGTTAATAAACAGAAACAAAAAAGCAGTCACAGCCTACTCTTTTTTTCGTTTGGTATTTTGATAAAACAAAAAAGCAGTCACAGCCTACTCTTTTTTTCGTTTGGTATTTTGATAATGCTCCCCATGCTCCCCCTTCCTTACCCAGCGATTTTCTCAAAAACGGTTAATTGTATCAAAAAAATGCAAGAGATCAACATTTTAGATTTTTTCATGACTGACTAGACGGTGTTATTTAATTATTAGATTTATCGGCAGCAACCTCGGCAGCAACATAAAATTTCGTCCATCAAATTTGTAAACCCCCCTCAATCCCCCCCAAAATTAGATTCACGTCACGCTAAAGTAATATGGGCCTGTGTATTTTCACGAAATTTGATGAGCAACTGTAGTCACAGTTCAACATGATCGATATTTTTCGCGCAACTTAGGATGGCTGTAGCTCGGAGGAGGTGCATTTTAGAACACATGTTTATAGGAAAAAAAAATTTGTTCGCCTCAAAAATACGCCCTTAAAATCCTTGTACTTAGTGAATTTTGAAACTCCCTGTATAACTTCTGTAATTACCGAGGTAATTACCTATACAGTGTGGTCATTTTAGTGTGAAACATATGGGATTTTTTGTATTAATTGCCCAACCAAAATACAAATATTACCGAAAGTTGGTGCATGTTCCATAATCATATTAGGTGCACTTAGAATGGTTGCAAGTCAAACAACATACAGGGTAGGTGAAAAAGTATAAAAATTGTTCAAGAGTAAAGTACCCTTATTAAGAAAAGTTGTTTAGAATTAAAAGTTATGTCTAAATACCAAAACATGGCCTCATAAGAAAAATTTTTTTTTTTGAAAAACAATAATTTACCAATTTTTTTAATTATTATTTACCCTAAACACTTACATAAATTAATCAAAATTAAATCAATTTCGCCTAACTTCGTTCAAAATCAAGCATATTTGTAAAATTAACTTAGATTTTAATTTTTTAGAAAATCACAGATTTCATATTATTTGTTGCAACGATATTAAACACAACTCAAAAATTTCGCAAAAATTATTTTTAACGAGGTAAAATATTAGTAGGTAATGATAATGTGCATATTATAAAACTCTCATTTGTCTTTTTTTTTTCATGGGTACCTATCCGCGACAATTTTAGTAGGATTTCATGTTTGTCAATTAATTTGTACAGTTTCTTAATAAACATAAATAAACAAAAAATCACTTTAAATGAGAGTTTTTTAATATGCACATTATCATTACTAATGTTTTACCTTGTTAAAAATAATTTTTGCGAAATTTTAAAGTTCTGTTTCATATCGTTGCAACAAGTGAAGTTTGTGATAACCTAAAAAAATAAAAATCTAAGTTAATTTTACAAATATGTTTGATTTTGAACGAAGTTAAGCGAAATTGATTTAATTTTGATTAATTTATGAGAGTGTTTAGCGTGAATATTAAAAAAAATGGGAAATTATTAATGTTTTTTTAAAAAAATATATATTCCTTTCTTAGGAGGCCATGTTTTGGTATTTGAGTATAACTTTTAATTCTAAACAACTTTTCTTAATAACATTTTGCTGAATTTTCTGAAATAAGGGTGTTTTATTCTTGAATTTTTTTTATACTTTTTGACCTACCCTGTATGCTGTTTGACTTGCAACCATTCTAACCTGATTATCGAACATGCACCAACTTTCGGCAATATTTGTATTTTGGTGGTGCAATTAATAAAAAAAATCCCCTATGTTGCACACTTAAATGACCACACTGTATACAATAAAAAAACAATTATTTTTTATGTAAAATCGTTCTTTTTTCGCTGACTGATGGGCGTTGTCCCACAAAATGGTTGGCTGGCCATTTTGTTTATGATTAATATAACAATAATTTACCCCTATAATAATTTTGAAGTTTAGTAATATTTTTTGTACATACATTGGGGCTGATTGACCAGCCCCACATTCAACTGACTGACTGACATACAGGGTGTTGCTAAATTATGGTACCATAGAGCAGCAGCTGCATATATTTTGGGTCAAATATTACGATTGAGCCTAACAACTACCGGTCGCATCTCAATAGTTACTGAGATACAGAAGTTCTTTTTTTAAAATTGAATTATGGCTACATCTCCCAAAATAATTAAGCTTCCAACTGATATTTGTCATTTTTGTGTTTTTGGGGCCCCACTTGTGCTGTTTTTTGATTGTGCTTTTACTTGCAACTTTTTTGAGGTTACCTTTTTAGCCTTGCAGGTTTTAGGGCACATTTTCATTTTTCAACAAAATTGTATACATCTTACATAACGATAAAATCAACCGTTTGCGTTGAAATTGGCAAAACGTGCACCTGAATGTGGGGGGGGGGAACTCAGAGGGTGGCAAATTATAGGGGCTGCATTATCTCGCCCGGACCGGTCGTCTAGTCACTTGTGCCGAATATTAGCGCCAGCGACCGAAAACAAAGTTTTTACTGACACTTTTCTCGGATAGGGGGGCGTGGGGGAAACCCAGAGGGTGGCAAATTATAACGGCGGCACTTTCTCGCCCGGACCGGTCTTCTAGTCACTCGTGCTGAATATTAGCGCCAGCGACCAAAAACAAAGTTTTTACGGCCACTTTTCTCGGATAGGGGGGGGTGGGGGGAACCCCTGGGGGAACCCAGAGGGTGGCAAACTATAGGGGCTGTATTATCTTGCCCGGACCGGTCATCTAGTCACTTGTGTCGAATATTAGCGCCAGCGACCAAAAAACAAAGTTTTTAAGTTTCATTTCCCTATTTGGGGGTCTGGGGAGGAAGGCCGGGGGTGGCAAATTGTTTAGACGCCACTATCTTGTCCGGAAATATTGTGGCCGGCAACCAAAGGATAAAGTTTTGACAGCGACTTTTTTTTAAGTATGAATCGCCTAGTAGGTAGGTAATTATTTTATACTTTTTAGTCCGTTTTAAAAACGCGGTAGGAATATTAAAAGAAATGTTTAAGTAAGTAATTATTTTCTGCTTTTTAGTCTTGTGTGGTTATGCGTGTGTGTGTGAAATTTTGCAATTGATTTTAAACATCTTGATCAGCTATGTTTAAAGTTTCAAGTCTCTAGGTCATCGGGAAGTTAGCTTAAAATCGTTTGTAAAATTTGTACCGAACAGACAGACAGAAAGTGTTAAAAACGGAATACCTACCATAACATAGAGCATAGGGCACATGTTCATATGGAAAAAACATAGGTACCTACTTAATGCTTTCTGCTTTCTTCCGGATGGTATCGTAACTTCTATTTTTTGAGCTAACACATCAGACTTTGCTGCTAATTTTCATTTATATTGTTTCTGTTTCCGACAATAAGACTCAGAAAAGTTTTTATTGCTATGGCAAAAAGCATGAGTCGAAGACAAGTTCCTTGTTTCCCCAACAGCAACAAAAGCATGAGTGCAAGGTGCGAGGACAAATTATCCATTATTCCATTGGGTTGATTTCAAAAATAGTGAATAAACTTACCGTTTTTCGCTAAAATTTTCGCTGAATATACGCAACCATTCTTATACTTCACACTGCATTGTTCACCTTTTTGTACGACGATTCGCCGCTGATGACATATGAAAAGCTGGCTGTTGCCAAACTCCAACAAAAAAAACATTGCACCGAACGCCGAACGCAAATAAACTAGGTAGGACACCGATTATTACAATTTCTTGCGATCGACTGAATACGCAAAAACATTGCACAAGAGGCGGCACTATCCCCGCCTACTCCCACCACGCATACCACGGGCGCTACCTATACAGGGTGATTGTTGACGGAGGGCCACTTGGAAATATCTGGACAAAGAGGTCCCGAAAAAGTTTCTTAATGATATCTGTGGTCAAAACTGATTATATTGCTTTAAGCCTATCAGAATTTGGAAATACACAGCGGTTTAGTGGGTGCTCTTATAGCAGGAGTCAAAAAGTTTCCTATTTTATTTTATGCACTTTCAATCGATATATTACAAGCGCTACATATCCCTTGAGCTAGCCTGATTTATTTATTTTTTTGAGAAAAAAGAAAATATAGAAGGCTTGGCAAAATTCTTTGAAAAAGGCTTTGAAAGTTCGGTTAAATAAACTACAGTTATCGATTTAGTTAATTCCACAATACAACACTATACATACTGATACTATACATTGCACATTTTTAAATTTGCTGCGAGTATTCTGCACCTCGCACATTTTGTAGTAAGTATGCATTTGAAAACAATAGCAAGCAGCTTCTGTAGGTCAAACAATTTGAAGAAGAAATTTCGACAATATTCCGGTTTTCAAAAATACCTTTCTCCGAAGATAGGCTTTGGATCTCGAATGTGTTTTTACATAAAGCTAGCCCACCAAAAAGGCTTCTGTTTTCAAATAGAGTTTTCCGAAAAATGCATATTTGGCAAGATTGCAAGATATTTCCAAGATTTCCAAGAAGCCCTCCGTCAATAGACACGGTCCGTTTCGTCAATAAATTATTGGTGAAAGAGTTCGGTTTTTATTTATATTTAGTTATTTTGGATAATGCATCTCTCAGTCAAAAAACACCAATCACATTTAGCTAACGCCACTTTGTCATTTGTTTCAACCAGTTCTAAAAACTTTTAAAAAGGGATAATTTGAAATAATAAGGATGTCCTCAAAGCTGCCATTTGATCAAATGTGTAGGTATAGACTGTATAGTTCAATTGGCAGTTTCGAAGATGTGGCCCGAAGATCACCTAGTCCGGCAACATTGGCGCTGATGCAGACGTGCCGGAGACCAGGACAGCAGAGCAGGGCCGACAAAGGCACCGCCGCTTATTTGATGCTGCCGCACAGTGGGGCCGAGAGGGACCAACAAAGGCACCGCCTTTCTTTCGATGCTGCCGCCATTGCGACGTTGCCGGATCTTTTTTAGAGCGTTGAAAGGGAAGGCGGCTACAATATTCTACCCAATTAATCAACAAATTTGCAAATGTTAAGGCTAACCGAGACTTGTCAATTCACCAAATTACTCCACAAGTATTTCAAAACGTACGAGAAAAAATTGAATACAATATTTACTATATATCACTGGGTGGTAGCTATTTTCAGCATTTAGTGAATGTGAATAGAACGATTGGTTCTTTTTTATAGATTTTTTTGGTAATTTTTAGAATGGTTCATGGGAGACAAAAACTAGCGACGGTCGTTTAATGAAATACATTAGTAAGGGCGAGAAAAATTCCGGAACGGGTATCTTAATACGTATTTTCTTTGGTGGCCATCAATCGGAAAGATTGCGTGCATAAGGAAAAGAAATGGAAAATAAAATAATATAATAAGATAAAACAATAAATATTATTTATTCATAAAGTGTATTTTTATCGATTTACGACAAAAGTGCATTTTTGTGTAACATTGATCAGGAAATCTTCTAATAGTGTCTAAATTTCGATTACATCAGCTGCTTAGGAACTGAGGAAAACCTGTGTGTTCGAAGATCATTGGAAAAACAAAAAAAAATTCAACTTGATATACCTACCTACCCGAAATTTCAAGTTTAAACTCGAAATTTCGAGTAAAAAAATCGTTCGTTTTGGAGGTCAAAAGAAGCGATTTTTAAGACCTTTAAAAAAAGTTCAGGTGAACATCTCCAAAAATGGAAACGTTATGGATTTGTATACGTATAAAAGTAGACATATATGTTTAAATTTTACAGGAGCAATGGCAGTTTTGAGGACACTTTCAGTTGTCTTTGCAGGAGCAAATCCAGTTGAAAACATAATAAAAGATCACTTCATTTGACGGTTATTATTCTCAGATAATGACGTTTATTTTTGCAATTTTGGTGACGATTTATACATATACGGGTGCATAGTTTTTTACGTTTTCATAAATAAATTAGAAGGAGTTCCGGGTACTTATTGTAAATACTTTGAAGTATATTTTGCATATGCATATTTGTAACAATCACAGCAGTGCCATTTTCATTACGAACAAATTTCATTCCAGACATTTTATAGGAAGTCATCCTGAAGAGTTGTTTAAGATTTTAATAAAATTAAGTGAAGAGAATCTCTCGTAGGCGAAAACAGTGTTTATTGACATGCGGGTTTATTCATGAATGTCAAAACTTTTTTCTGTTAGATACCTGTCTAAGGACAGAAATTGTTTTTAATCTGAAGGAATTTTTTACAAAAAAATAGAGCATGTTGCCTCGGCCCTTAAACAACACCCTCAGCCAAAAAGTGCACTTACGCATCTTGAAATGTAGATAGCTATTGCAGGAGCAATGGCAGTTTTGAGGACACCTAAAATATTTTATGTTGTATGTCTACTAAAATGTATTTTCTTTGAATCGGTGGCAATCGGACAGAACTTTTGGATAAGGAAAAAATAGAAAATAAATTTCGATTTAGACGCTAAAGTGGTTGTTTTAGTCCACCCTACATTTTCAGCACGCTTGTTAGACTAAATTTAATATGACATAACAGGCGCAGCCATATTGCGAAATATTATTTGTTGCAATTTTATAGCCAGTGAGTAGTAAAAGCACACAGATACTAACTCATTTTTTAAGTATAAATAGATATTTACTGTCTTTTGAAAATAAAAATACAATGTATTTATTACGCGCCCAAATAGCATGAGTTTTTTTACCCGCACGCTGTTTGACATTAACAATTTTCAGTGACAAATGATAGGACGATTTAAGGCATTTTCAGAGAAGCCGAGAATTCATGACACAAGGTATTTTTGATAATACTTGAACTGTGGGACAATACAGGAATCACGGGGTGGAAAAAATATCTATTCTAAACATTCACTTCGCCCAAGCTAATATTTTTTTTGCATTCCATAAACAACGTTTGATTATTATTATTTTACATATTATTTTTTTAAACATTCCCAAGGTTCCCAAAACTGCCAATCTATCCTACTCGCACTACACTTTTTTGTCAACTGGCAGTTTTGAGAACCTTTTTATAAAAATGGCCACCTCATTATAGGCTATTTAAATGATTTTTATGAATGATATATTATGTTGCATTGCATATTGAAGATTCGTTTATTTTGACGCGAGACTTTTTGCCAAGTCTGGAAGGGTGGGGTAATAGAAAAAATCACGGGACGGGAAAAATATTTATTACTATAGGGACGGTCATTTAAATAAGTATTTAATCGTACATATCTGAGAAAGTTTGGCTTGGAATTGGGTTTTCTTTTACTTTCTAAATTTACTAAGCACATAAGTTCAATCTAAAAGTACCGCGAAAAGGATTAATAATTATTGGAAACTAGAGAATACATCAAATATTATTATTATGCAGGGTGCAATTAAAATGCATGGCATATGTAGGTAATGGCGGATTCTACGTCGCAAATTGACAAAAAATTTCATATACTGTGCTAAAAGGCAATGAAAAAATATGGAATATTTTAAACTGCAGTAAAACGGCTTCAGCGATTTGATATACAGCCCTTGGTTTTAGTTTCATACAAACAGGTGGTGTGCATGCCATAGATTTTATTCTAATAGACGAACGCACAGGGGTGTACTTGGACCCCAGCGTCAAATAAGAGTGGCGTATGGGAAAAATCGACAGAAAGTTAATGAACTCTCGGGATACTTTTCTTTAAACAACCTCCTCAGCCAAAAAAGTGCACTTACGCAATGTAAATCGCTATTACAGGAGCAATGGCAGTTTTGAGGACACATTCTGAAAAGTTTTGTCGATTTTAAGATTGTACAGTCTTTTTAGCGCAGTTCAGGATCAATAAACTAAGGAAATAATAATCGTTGAGTGAAAGAATGTAATAAGAGGTACCTACACCCTCTGCCGAATCTCACCGCCAACAATCAAAGCTTGTCTAACAACAATAATATCATCTTCATTGTTCTTGGACCAGTTTATGTTGTTGGCGTTGAGATTTGACAGCAGTTTCGGCTCTTTATATTCCTTAAAATTAAACTCAAACATTTTTTTTTAGCATTTCATTATAAACAAAAAGTATATGTAGACTTATAATCGGACAAACCTAACAAAGTTTGGCTTGGAATTGAGTTCTAATCATCCATATTCCAAATTATTTTTCAGTGGTGGGGGTGGGGGTAACCCAATTTCCCCTCTAGTGCTGTCTAAAAGGAACAGTGTTCTCAAAAGTGCCACAACATAAAAGATGTTGTTATGAGGACTGTCTCCAAATCTGCCTTTAGACATAATGGGCTTATGAGGACAGTCCTCACAACCGCCAAGTGTCCCCGCAAGCACCGTTGCACACCATAAATCGTCCTCAAAACTGCCACTAGACATATATATATATATATATATATATATATATATATATATAAAGAAAGAAAGAACGTAAAATTGTGACTGCAGATGTAAAAACAAGAAAAAGTGATAATGGGCATAGCACTCAAAGTTAGAAAACAACCAAAAAGACTAGTAACCGCATACACGTGTTTCATGCTATTTGGCAATCATCAGTACGGTGTAACATCAACCAAATCGAAAAGATAGGAAAGATTTGGGAAGCTGTTGGCTCTTGCCTGGACTTCATTTGTTGCCGTAAATCCGAAGCGTGCGAGGTGACGCTGATTTACGACCGGTCGCAAAAAATTGTCGGCTTTTCCGAGAGATCAAAGAAGTGAGCCGACTTTAGTATTTCTAGACTTTGGTTCTATCTTCTATCTGGACCACAGACGAGGCACACGGGTTAGAAGCAAAATCTAGAGTCTAGAGAATACTATTCTCTAGACTTTGATAGAAGGCCTGATGCAGACTAGATCGATGACGTCACACACTCAGGCCGGTTCTTACCACCGAACTATATTCTACAGGGTGATTCAGTTCCGGTGCTCAACATGGGGATCTCGGAAACCGTAACAGATACGAAGTCGGTCAAATGGAGGCAAACTTGCGCCTTTGGGCGCCTAACAATATGCCGTTGAGAAAGTTAAAATATTTTCATGGGTTGCTGAGATATTTAAGAAAAACCGAATTTTTGAAAATTAGATTTTATTTTTTTCTTGCGCCATTTGCGATAATATTGAAAAATAAATTATACTTTTTCATTGCAACTTTTTCTGGACTACATCACGATATTTTTAGATTTTCGGGGCAACGTTTCGTTTTTGAGATAGAGGGATCATCTTCATTTTTTTAAATACGGACCTGGATTTTTTATTGCATATATTTCGAAATGAATCGTTGTCCTGAGAACAACTATGTATTACGCATACACATTTTTTTCTCGTTTTAGCAGCTAAAATTCACATTTAGTAAGAAAAAAACTAATACGGTCCTGGACTATGCATTTTTCTCTTTTTTTTTCAAAGCTATTCCAATTATAACAGGTGATCTTTTTTATACCTACTGGATTAATTAAACTCTCTGCTTGTCATATTTTGAAATTCTTTTTTATACTTTAGGTAAAATGTATCCCACTATTGTTAATAATTATTATTATTGTTGATATTTACCTAAAGTATAAAAAATAATTTCAAAATATGACAAACATGGAGTATAATAATTAATCACACATTATTAATTTAGTTCATACTAGAGGCCCTGTATGACACGAAAAGTGACAGTTATTCGTTTTAACAGAGGTTGGACAACGATCGGATCTCTCTCTCTGGCGAGGGTCTTATTTTCCCTATGAAATTCATTTTGTGCAACAGACATATATTTTTTCGCTCTTTCTAACATTCCCCTAGCAGCACGATGTATCAAAATTGGATTTTAAGGTTAAGCTAACGACAGTTAGCCGCCATAAGCGTAGGTAGATGAGGGCACAGTTTAAAATGTATAAAAATATAGATAAAACCAATAAATAGGTAAATAGGTTAGGTAGTAGTATGTTATTTGCAAAGCTTCACTAATAATACTTATTGAAGTTTGAATGGAAAAGTGAAGAAACATATAATTTGTTCCAAGAAAACAGAAATTTTAGGATATCAGGATAGAAACATTTATTAAATTTTTGTAGGAGGGTGGTATATGTAGATAGGTATGTAAGGCTCTAGCATACCAACTTTCGAATATTTCTTCAATAGGAATCGTAGCTGCAATAATAATTGTTATTCCGTTCATTTAAAAATAAAAAAGGTCTTCTAAATGGTTTTACTGTATGGTTTCGTTTCTTCAACTCTCTTCTTATACCTACCATCATAATTTTAGGATAATTAATACTGAAATTTGTACGGAACAAAAAGTTGGAAAGTTTGTTTTGGTAATATGAATCAACCAATAATAATAGGAATTAGGCTGAATAAAAAAATGAGTACCTAGGTATTTAATATCGATATATTAGTCTCTCATTCTTTTTTTTGTAAAATAAAAGTTAATAACTTTTTAATGCAAGAGAGATCATCTACATTTCAATAAAGAAGACAACAGTATTTTTGTTTTCAAAGATATATTGTAAGTAAATAGGAAAAATCAAACTAGTACAAGTTCTCAGAAATTTATATAATGGTTCTTTCTTGCTAAAGTCACGTTCATCAAACGTTGCAGGGGATGATCCTTTCTTCAGCACAACCTGACACTCAAAATCCATGTCGGAGAAGTGAACCTGTGAAAGCTAAAGAACTATAAATTTAAGCTACCTAAACATAATAAAACGCTGCCATCAAATGCTATTTTTTTATCAGCAAGAAATTTGTAATGGAATATAAGCTCACAAAAAGGGTTCTTTATATTCCCACCCGTGTTAACTTCTTTTTTGTTCGATTTTGTTGGTCTTGGTGTAAAATAATGCTCCTTCAAAACTGCCTCTCTCTAACACATACATATACTTACATTTGTATTATTCCATGAAACGAAAAATGCCTATCCCGGTCCAGTAAATATACCTAACAGGTTTTACCTCCTTGAAAGGCAAAATTTTAATTTTACCTCTTTAACATTGGGAAATTTTCATAAGAATTCTAATAAGGGGTTTGTAGAACCTCATGGACTTTTATTGAAAATAAATAGGTAGGTACAAATATTTAATACGTATATTAATTTAGGTATCTTATGTTATGTTGCTGATGCAGATTAAGAAAATTATTCTGCAGATTAAAATCACAGATCAAACAAAAAATAAAAAGGAACTAGAGATACTTATGTAATTAAATTTACTTACCTCGCAAATTTTCGTATCATTTCCAACTTTCATGTTAGGGTATTTCATTTGCACCATCGTGCTCGTTCTTCTGCGCTTTTTGGAAAGGGTGTTAAGAAAAATTCATCCTGCTCAGAATTCTTGCAGTTTCTTATTCCACAAGATGTCACTTTTAACTGTTAACATTCCTTTTTGCAAAAGAAAATGAGCACGCTCAATAATTTGTCGACAGTTTTGTTGACAAACTGGCACCCGCCAAGATAAGAATATAATAAAAACAATGTTACTAGATCTGCCAAAATCTGTTCCCCAACCTCTGTTAAAACGAATAACTGTCACTTTTCGTGTCATACAGGGCCTCTAGTTCATACTAACAGACAAGTCAGGGATGCCACTCTATCAATCTAGGAAGTTTGGCAAATGCCAAACGAACTGTCAATGTCCTCGCTATAATATCAAATTTGGAAATGCAGCCACATTTTAAGGGAAATTAACTGAATCACCCTGTATATCTCTGTTCTCCATGCTCAATTATTTTTCTCAAAATGAATTCAAATAACTCCATTGGTACTCTACAACAACATTTATATTTAACGTAAAAAAGGTAAAAAAATAAATAAATAATAACCGAATACAATTTAATTTTTATAAAGTCTCTTTTTATTACTCAAACACCTACCTTATAGAGATTCCGTATTGTACCTTATTACTTATTATTATAATCCTTTAACAATGGCACAACAAAAGGAATTCCAAGAAACGACCCAAGAGGCCCAAATACATCTAAGTACGCCAAATATAAGGTCTGTATTGAAAATAAAGTTTTATTAGGTAAGTAATTTCTCTCTCTATCTCTCTCACACTTTTGTAATACTTATATTTAGATTCAAACTCATTCGAGTTACAAAAACAAATTAAATTAATTAACCGAGTGAAATTAATAGTTAATAACTCCCAGCAAGCGACGCAAAAATTCCCAGGTCAACTTTTGCGTATGAACGTCTGACCAGAAGTGCGATAGTCAAACATTACAATAATCAGTGCCATAAATAATTTGACCAGGGTGTTAACCGTATTTACAGTGCCTTTCTGGTTTTCCCAAACTATGATATTGATAATCAGGTGCCAACGGGACCTCAGTAGTTGCCAAAGTTCGACTAATAAAACACGAATCGGCAGGGTACGTACCTAGCGGCGAAAATGAGAGTTTTTTTTGTGTTTTTTTGTGCCGTTATCGATGTCGCTTGGACTGGCCGGTTTATAATAGGTAAGTATTTACTGTACTATATTCTAAATAACAACAGTGGCTATAAGCTATACATTTATTAGTTTTAGTCGCTAGAAAACTAGGTAAAAAAGAGCTAGCTAGTAGGTAGGTACAAGTTAATTTTTAAAATTGATTTGGTTATTGCATTTGTGATCTAGAAACAGCTAGATAGGAACCACCATAAGCATTGATTGACTGACGTATTTATAGACTGCGAACGGCTGTCACGTCTGACACTTTTCTGGCATGAGCGCCATCTGTTTTCTAGAACATGAGTGAGAAGTCAACGCTATAAGACCATACCTATATTGTCCAATGTAAATATCCAAAAACTTAGAAATTTTAAAATATCCTATAATTTAAAGTACCTAGTAGTGATTTGTGGTGTTAGCTGATTCCGTACAACCTAATCTAATTTTGTTACTTTGTGATTCGATATCATAACTTAATGTTTATAACTTATACTATTTTCATTTTATCATCTTAATTTCTAAATACTTTCTAAATATCCATGTAATTAATACCTACAGTTTGTTATTATTTTATTTATAAATAGAAATTGTATACAGAGTGTCTCACTTAAGAGTGAAACAACCTTATAACTTCTTTAATTTTTAACCGAAAAGAACGAAATTTTTACTAAAGGTAGATGGCATTGTGGCCTACTTACTTTCAAAGTCAAAGCCACCTGCGATGTCACAATCGAGTTTAAAAATCCGAAAATCATATTAGGCTTTTTTTTTTAAAAAAAAATTACTAAAAGAAGTTGTTCAGAATCGACCCAGGACCCTAAATCCAAAATTTTGTTAAAATAAAAAAACATTAAATAAAAAAAATGGAGTCCAAAAATAACAATTTAAGAATTTTCTGCGTTTAGAAAAGTGTGCCATGGAAGTTTTGAAGTCTAGTTGTTTTCAAAAAGTAATCATTTCAAAATAAAATATAAGCTACAAAACAAATTTTATTTTTTTTTTAATTTTACTCAATTTTTTTATTTAATATTTTTTTATTTTGACAAAATTTTGGATTTAGGGTTCTGGATAGATTCTGAACAACTTTTTTAGTACATTTTTTGAAAAAAATGCCTAATATGACTTCCGGATTTTTAGCTTTGATTGTGGCATCGCAGGTGGCTTTGACTTTAATGTAGACAATAAATTTTTTGAAATAAGTAGGCAACAATGCCATCTACCTTTGGTAAAAATTTCGTTCTGGGTTCTGGCCGGTTAAAAATTAAAGAAGTTATAAGGTTGTTTCACACTTAACTGTTGTGTTTGAAGTTAGCTTCGAAATTTGTCAACCTTATTTCAACGCATTACACTTTTGTATTGAACTCCATCTTTTGAGAGCGAAGTGAGTAAGAGGTACTGACTACCTAAAAGAGTACGTATGTTTTTAGGTTTAAGCATAGATTAAAGTAGCCATAGTCTTTCAAACTTTAATTTTGGATGGAAAACAAATTAAAACAGATAAGAATTAAAAACTTCAGTAAAATTGAACCCCACTGCTGCAGTGATAAAATTTTGCTTCTCTGTATGTAATAAAGGTACACGGTGTTCATTTTCACCTCCATTTAACTTTTTAATTTTTTGGCCTAGAGCAAAATGTTAAATAAAAAAGTTGTAGATATGAATATCTACTTTTTTAACCATTATAAGAAAATTTATACCGGGCATCTTATTAAGTGTTTCAAACTAAACTTGAATTTTTTAAATATGGAACACTCCGTATATTATAGGCTAATTTTGAAGTGATCAAAAAGGGCTTTTCAACAATATACATATAACACTCAATATAATCCTCTGATGGTTTTTTAAATATTATAAATTTTAATTAATTATTGGGTACATTCTCGTAAATCGTAAAAACTAGAAAAATATACAGGGGGTTCTATTTAAAAAGAAAACATAGGTATATCTATATTTCTATTACTCGATGTTCGATTGGTTTTCTGAAAATGCATTTAAATTAAATAGCTCTGTTTGAACACAACAACTTTTCTATTTTACATTTTTTTCTAAGTCAAAAGATAAAAAAATTATGGGGGGGGGGGGAATAAATATAAACACCCTGTACAGTCAATATGTGTTTCCTCCAAATTTGAAGAAATACTATGTCGTGTTTATGGCACTAGTCAAGTAGTTTACTGAAAGTGTTATTTTCCCCTAAGGTTTTGGAGACTTCCCCTGCGAATCACCCATGGAAGACGAGTGTGTTCCAATAAAAAACTGCCCGTTTTTCGTAGAGCTCTTGGAACATTATCCCATCCCAAGACCACGAAGTGTCATCGGTGTTATCAGGAAGCACCACTGCGGACTTTTTAACAACGAACCTAAAGTGTGCTGTAGTAGGTAGGCACTAACAGATATACAGAGTGATTTTCTAGGACTACCAGCGCGATGTTTATTGTGAGAGATAGAAGGCAACTTTTATTCGGATAATATCATAAAATTAGGTACAGGGTGGCTCATTATAAATTGACACCCCCTCAACTTGTTAGTTTTTGAGCTTAGAAAAAAAGGTTTTACAAAAGTTTTAGACACTAATACAAAGTTTTTTGTGACGCTATTGAACTTTATATAGTGTGTTCTAGGCAGCCGTGGCAGACATAATTTATGTTTTTTTTAAATGGAACACCTTATACATATTTAGATTATTGAATTCTAGGCATTTTTCTGATTCCAACGAAGTATATATATATGTTGTATGTTCGCTCCAACCTTTGTTCAGAACTGAGCCTTTTTTGTGAGGGATTACTCCTTGGGTCATAGGTTGCCATAGAAGACAAATTCCAAATTATAGTAATAATTATTGACAGTTTGCAAGTATATTCACGTTATGGAAAACACAATCAGCTATTTTAAGATTTGAGAGAAAAATAAAGAATGGAAATTGAGAGAAATAAGAAATTTTAAATAGTAACATAGTTAATAAATTTCGTTAGATTTATTGTTTCAAATTTAATTTTTTAAAATTTAATTTTTCCAAAGACTTGCAAACTGTCAATAATTATTACTATAATTTAGCATTTGTCTTATATGGCAATCTATGACCCAAGGAGTAATCCCTCACAAAAAAGGTTTAGTTCTAACTTCAAAAACTGACAAGTTAAGGGGGGTGTCAATTTATAATGAGCCACCCTGTACACAGTGCAGTAGATACACAATTTTTGTAAAGTTGACGTTTTTTGCTTTTTGCTTAGCTGTTCAAAATTGTGTATATACAGAGTGTCCCGTTAATAATAGTAGGTACTTTATATATTTTGTGCCAAAAATTACGATTGAACTTAACAACTACCGATCAAGCCTCAATGTTTACTGAGATACAGAACGTTGAAGTTCATTTTTTAAATTTGAATTATGACTACATCTACCAAAATAGCCAAGCTGCTGAACTGAAATTTGGCACTGTTATGTTTTGACCGATATCCATTTGGCATTTTTTCTTCATTTCGAATGTACAGTTGATCTGTAACATTTGAAAGCGGTAGGTAAAATTTTTATGTTTGGAATGTTGGAGTTAACAGGTGTTTGGTGCACGTCATGAAGCAATAGTAGGTACCTTTTTATTGCAGAATGAAAATATGCTCTAAAATGATGGACCAGCAAGACCAAAAAGATAAATTCAAAAAAATTACGAGTAAAAGCACGATCTAAAAACAGCACAAGTGACGCCCTCTGTGAGATACGTAGAAATAGACATTTTCTGCTTATTCTCCATCGCCAAAAACACAACAGTGCCAAATTTCAGTTATTTTGGGAAATGTACCAATAATTCTAAAAAATGAACTTCAACACCCTGTATCTTAGTAACCATTGAGATTTGACCGGTAGTTATATGAAGTTATTATTGCTCTATATACCGGCCACCCTGTATAAATATAATCATTTTTTTAGTAACTCGCAATAATAATTACTTACCGAATTTTTGTCTCTTTAATCAATAAACTGAAAATAAAATTATTGTTCAGATCATCTCTGAACTGTCAATATTGATAAATTTTCAGTCTGTCATGATCTTTTAGACAAGGGAAGAGAGAGGACGCCTAACAGCGCTCGCGGCCGTGTTACCGACTGCCACGTCACACGACAGGCCAGTGGCGTAGCATGAAACGCGTTCTTAGCCAATATCACAAAAATGTTAAAAATTAAAAGGTAGTTAATTTTAACTCACATGTAATTTGAAATATTGGTATTTATTTGCAGATAATTTCCCAAATGTAAAGCTAGTGTCAAATGTTGAAATATATTTATTTGCGGCGATTTCGAATTAATCAAAACAAAATAAATAATGCACGCCCATGGAAACCAGCCCAGAATTTTTCAAAAAAAAAACGATGTTAAAAAATAATTAAATTAGTCCTATTTACAAATAAAACAATGCACTTTGTCATACTAAAAGGTAGAAGGAATTTGAAGAAGTTATATTGAGAAAAAATAAAATTTTAGGGCATCTTTCAAAGGTAGCTTTTTAAATATTTACCTGTGAAACGAAATCGCGGGCTCTTGCTTTTCACTTCTGCTTTTGCAACCAAACGCTGAACAATTCACCATCGTAAGAGTATATTTTCCCCTTAATCACTGTTACTTTTAATTCACGAAATTAACTCACAACGTACTTACTCGCTTTGTCTGCCACATATAAAATGGCCGCCGCTCAAAAGGACGTAACAAAATCTATACACGGCAGGGTAGGCAAGCGCGATGTCCTCGCTCTTTCCGTGTCTAAGGCGATGATCGTGGTAAGGTAATCTAAGACATTGATATTTGCCAAACGGCAATAGTAAATTATGTCTGCAATTTTAGGCAAACCACAACGACGTCAACGACGACTACGACCTCCTCAACTACACCAGTACCTGCTCCAGCGTCGGTACACCAAGAAGTCCACAAGCGGGAACCAGATTGGTTCGAGGACGACCTGACCACCCACAGATATTTCGACATGCTTCCTAATGACATCTGCGGCCTGTCACAGTCCGCTCCGGACTTCAGAATAACCTCTGGATCGGCTACGGTCGTAGGGGAATTTCCTTGGATGGCTTTGATCGCGTATGCCACTGAAAACCCTGACGGTTCGTTCCTTGCACATAGTATTATATTTAAATATACCATCAGTATCAGTAACATCAATATTTTTTATTTTGCAGATAGCCTTGACTTCAGATGTGGAGGAACAGTCATTCATGAGAGATACGTGCTTACTGCTGCTCATTGTATACTGAATACGTCCATGTAAGTAATTGATTCTTTTAAATTCAGTATTTTACGTCCTGACTTGAATTGTGAACAGTAGTGAGATCCAACATTAGTTGGTTTAATTAAAAATTATGTTTATTCCTACTACCAACTCATAAATTGGCCTACGATAAAGACAGGCCATGACGCACAAAAATCACGTGACCATCTTAGTCCGACGTTACATGTCATTTGTCACATAACTGAAAGCGGCAGCTTGGGTTTTGAGAAGTTTTAAATGTTTAAAGTGTTTTTAAACGTCCTAGTTTATATTTTAGAAACAAGTTTGTGTCTAGTGCGCGTGTTTCCTGGCGGAGGGGAACCGCCCAGGTGTTATTATGGCCTCTGGGTGGGAGCCGTGCCGTCCAGGAGTATTGGTGCCGCTCGCGCCGACGCGTGAGCGCTGTAAGGGGAATTCTCCCCCCGGAATGGACTCAATGGACAGTGGAGCCTGAGACACAGACGGGTGAACTGCTTACGGGAGATCCGCGAGTTCAGACGGTCCGGGTGGCTGGAAGCCGTTCCCGTTGACCACGTTCGGGTTTGTGTATTTTGTATTCACTATTCACCTTGTGCGAAATAAATAAGTGTTGTAACGTACTCGAGGATTTTCGTTGTCGACCCACGCCCCGATACGGTTCCTATTCGGCCTTTCACGCTGCCGATCAACTGGGACCTCGTCAATATTTACAGTATACTGAGGTGAGTTTTCATTTTTATTTCGTAAAAAATAACCTAAATACCAAATATTGGGTCTATTTATATTATTTATACATATTACAAAAACCAGGAAGAAAATGTCACCATAACAACATTTGCTTTGCCTCGGGGTGAAAATTTGCGCCAAAAATGGATTCTTCAAATTCCAACTGAGATTTAATTTCTAAAAAACCCTTAAGTATGTGTGGCTAACACATTTTCAAGAAAGTGTAACAATTAAAGCGGACAAAAATGTATTGTGGGAGGAAAATACCTATAGAGAATATAACCTAAGCTAAAGGAAGGTGCTGTCCCAACAATTTTTGAGAATGTGCCGAAATATTTGAGTGCAGTGCCGTTTAACTCTCAGCCCAAAACAGCTGAGGCAGCTTGAAAATTTTGAAAAAACAATTAGAGAAAGCCTGGATGCACAAAACCATAATAGATGAAAGAAAACTCGCCAAATTGTCACGAAATTTGTTTTTTCTACTTATCTCCAAAAATGCCTTTTATTATATAGGACTAAGTTGGTCACGTGACTACGCGATTGTGCGTTAGCGCCATGGCCTGTCTTTATCGTTGGCCTCGGTTTCATATATGGTGTTATCATTTCCAATGTCTACTATGCTTGCGAGGATTGCGACATCTGTGATTTCTTTTCATTTCTTTGCAGTATTGGTGTTAGACTTGGAGAACACGATCTGACAACCAGCATAGACTGTTCGGATGACTATTGCGCACCACCGCCTCAAGATTTCTTCGTTGAAGACCTCATAGTGCATCCAAAGTACGACCCCAAGACTTTTGCGAATGACATAGCACTATTGAAACTTGCCACACCGGCAAATTTTACAACTCGTAAGTTTTTTTCTCAATTTTTCCCTATAAATTCTTCAGTGTGTCCATAGAACGTTGAGGTTCTCATTTTTATTTCTCATTTTTTCGAGAAAAGTAGATATCTACTTGAATTGTGTGCCAAAAAATGAAAAAATTAGACTCGAAGAGCAAAAAATATTAAATTTGCTACGAGAGATTTCTAATCTATTGCATTGGCAGTAGTTCATTTGTCCCATAGCATACATCAACTTCAACGGCCGTTTGCCGCGTATGTTATTGTTTACAAATCTATGACGTCAGAAGGTGTTTCTAAATAGGAGTTTAAAACCTCTTTTTAGAAATTAATTATAAGAAAACTGATTGTGTTTGTGCAGTTTCAATTTATGTTCCACGTAAATTTTTATTATGAACACATTGTCATGTATCTGTTCTAAAAATCAAAAGCCACTTTTTCGAAAAAAAAAATAGAAACAAAAAAATTAAAAAAAATTGCTCCTCTTTTTAGCAAGCGTACGACCAATTTGTCTACCTACAAGCAGTGCAGTGGAAGTGAGTGGCAAAAATGCTGTGGTTTGTGGTTGGGGAGTAACAGAATATGGTAAGTTATCAAATACCTACAGCATGTAACTTTGATTGGTACATAAATTTTAACTGGCACGCCAGGTAATGACGTCTCTCATTGATTTATGATGTGAAAAGTTACTCAAGTGATACGAAAAAAAGAACATAATAAAATAAAAACTCTATTGCAATCACGATTATACCGCTACAAATAAAAATAACTATGACTACAACTCATTTTAATGATAATTTCAAACGTCATGGAAACACTTTTCATTTTGGTATTTTGTAATAATCAGCTGCTTTTGGCAGCGTCTATGGGCGGACTCAGGAAAATTTAGCTCGGTGTGTCAAAGTGACAGTGAAGGTTTTCCAGATCGTTCAAACTGGTTCAAACATTCGGTAATGAAAATATTCGCGGGTTTTCTACGTTTCGTGAGTTTTACCGTCATCTGTGTTGTTCTTGTTCGTGTTACTTTTCGTGTTATTAGTGCAAATGGGCTCGTTACTGACCTGAACTTATGACCCGGTTGCATTTTTTGCTGCATTGGTGCCAACTTAGGATATCGAAATTACCAATTGACAGTCCCAGTAAGGAGTTCTTAAAATAATTTGAGTATATATGTACGATAATGTACATACAAATTTCTAAGTGCATTTATACATAGTAAAAGTAACAATATTTTATTTTAAATTTTCTACATACAGGGCGATTGAACTAAATCTAAATATGCATTTATTATAAATTATAAAAATCGGGTTGAAATTTAGTTGTAAAAACAATAAACCACTAAATATTGCTCAAAATTCTCAATTAAAAAATGTTGTCCACATCAACCGATGCAAGAGGTGCGCTTTTAAAATTGCTAAAATCTCCCTTCAAAATATTTGCTACTTGGCTAAGAAACTGAAACCCACTATTTTTTTCCATCACATTTCTAAATTTTTAAAATATTTTGTCCCCAATTTTACCTGTGACAAGCAACCTCAGATTGTTTTACCAGTTCTACACTTCGGGTTAATGGCAAATTAGATTCCTCCATTGGTGTTATTGTTTTAGAAAGAATGCTATAATTTGCTTTTAGAAAGGAAAGTTGTTTCTCTATTTCCTTGTTTTCGAATCATCTCTAAGGGACTGGGAATATTCGTTCGAAAATTCTGAAATTAGATTTTTTAGTTGGCAAAAATTCTCGCAATAAAAAAATGCAGGTAATGCAGGAAATGCAAAAAAAGTGCCCCATCTTGTAATAACAGATTGAGGTGGAAGAGGAGTGTTTGGTAGTTTTCCTTTGTAGAACTCAACCCTTATTGGCGCTTTAAGGAAGACTTTTTCATGTTGGAAATTAAACTATTTACAAGCGGGAAATGTTTCCTAATTTCCTCAGCAATCCTATTTAAAGCATGAGCAAGGCATGTTACATGTATCAACTTCGGTAAAAAGATTTTCAAATTTTGCCAGGCTCTTGTACATACGGTGCTGCATCCGACAAAACGAGCAAAAAATTATCGGTAGGAACAGGTGTAAGAAGAAAAAATGTTGACAAGAAAGTAACTTTTTGGTAAAATCTCGCCGCTAAGAACTCCAATCAATAAATGAGCAATATAAATTGCAAGAAGAAATATACAGGACGTTTTTCTCTACAGCGTCTCAAATTTCCGATTTTATGCTGGGTAGAACACCCTCTACATTTTTTGTTCAAATTTAGTATATGGGGGTTTTGGGGTGTCCTGATTAACGCTGTTGTGTCAGATTTTAAATAAAAAAATCGCTAAATGGTTCTTGTGAAAATCGGGGCATAAAAAAAATCGTAGCCGTCCCTGGATTTGCATTTTGACAAAAGTAAAAACGTCGAAAGAAGCGTTTTTTGAAGACCTTTCGAACAAAAAAAGGTTTTTGAAAATATCTCACAAAATATATTTTTTATCGATTTGTATAGGTACACTTAAAAGTAGACACCATGTATGTAAAAATATCTGTTTCGAACTTTTGTTTTAATTTCCTGCATTACCTCCGAATACATTTTTACCTATTTATAATTTCTTCTGTCCTTTTCAATAATTGTACTTAATTAAATAGGTATAAATACCTACTTGATTCGTTTTCAGATCACCAGGATTAGTGCCCATAAAATTATAATTTACCTATATTATTTTGGGAAAACCAGGTACCTACCTAGACACCGACCCCTGTTCCCAAAAATGAATGAAATGCCTGCCAAAGATTTAAATTTTCCTAAATTCTTTCAATTATGCACAATATGCCATATTTTAAGGATATACAGTGTGACCCATTTGTTTTGGGGTCAGTCTGTAAAAAGTGTATCAATCGTGCGATTTGGCTGATTTTTTTTTTAAATTGTAGAGCTCGATGAACTGCACATTTTGAACAAAAATTGCCTGGTTCGCATAAAATCCAAAGCCTACTATGACCGTTTTTATGAGCAAAATTTTAAGAAACCATATTAGCGTTTTTTTTTGAAAAAATCTGTGTGCGCCAATGGATTGAGCACCCCTCGAAATGGGTATGTACAAAATTTCATCAAAATATTTCAAGTAATAACGATTTTGTAGAAAAATTAAAAATGCAGCCAAGGTACGTCTTTATTTTCAAAAATTCAAAGTTGGCCATGGAAAATAATTGAATTGTTTACTTTTATTAAGTGTCAAACTGTCTAAATTGAGTTCAGAAATTGTTTGTGCTCAATACAATTAATTATCATAATTATGGAATATTTAAGCATAAGAGACAAAATAGAAATTGTTCGACTCGTGGGCGACAACGAGCGCTCGGCAGCAGAAGCTGCGGCCGAATTTAACAATAGACACCCAGGTAGATCAGTGAGTCGAAGTACTGTACAACGTATAAACAATATTTTTGATGAAACTGGATCGATTTCTAAAAATTTATTAAAAACTAGGCAAAATGGACGCCGTGGACTTGTTGAAAATAACAATCAAATTCTGCAATACTTTAGTGACAATCCTCGAAATAGTGTTCGAACGGCTAGTTTAGACCTTCATATACCCAGAGAGAGTATAAGGAGATGTTTGAGACAAAACAAAATAAAACCGTTTAAGCCAAAATTTTTGCACACCCTGGAACCAGGAGATGAGTAGAGAAGATTAGAATTTTGCTATTGGCTGCAAGGTGAATATCTCCATAATGGCAACTTTTTAAATGAAATTTTATTCACCGACGAAGCCACGTTTACTACAAATGGTGTAGTATCAAGTCAAAACTGCCGTCACTGGTCAGCTGAAAATCCAGAGTTTATAATAAATGCAAGGAGACAATATTCACAAAAAATTTACGTTTGCTGTGGAATACTACGCGACAGAATAATTGGCCCATTTTTCTTTGAAGGGAATTTGAATGCGGCTGGCTTCTTGAATTTTCTAGAAATTGAATTTAGAAATGCTTTAGATGAGTTACCATTAAGATACCGTTTAAATTTAAAGTTACAGTTAGATGGCAGTCCTATTCATAATGCTCGTTTAATCAGAAACTGGCTAGATAATAATTTTGAAAACTGTTGGATAGGGCGAAATAGTCCTTTCTGTGAGTGGCCACCGAGATCTCCGGACTTAACTCCTTTAGATTTTTTTCTTTGGGGTACACTTAAGCAAAATGTTTATAAGTCAAGACCCCATAATTTACAATAACTGCAAGCTAGGATAAACCGTAGTTGTGAGGAAATTACTCCACAGCAAATACGAAATGTAATTTTGAATGTACGCAAGAGGAACGACAAATGCATTGTAGAAAATGGAGGCTTGGTAGAAGTTACAAAAATTTTATAATTTTAATTGTTTTTATGTTTTGTGTTTATAAGCATAAGGTTGTATTATTACAATTCAATTATTTTCCATGGCCAACTTTGAATTTTTGAAAATAAAGACGTACCTTGGCTGCATTTTTAATTTTTCTACAAAATCGTTATTACTTGAAATATTTTGATGAAATTTTGTACATACCCATTTCGAGGGGTGCTCAATCCATTGGCGCACACAGATTTTTTCAAAAAAAAACGCTAATATGGTTTCTTAAAATTTCGCTCATAAAAACGGTCATAGTAGGCTTTGGATTTTATGCGAACCAGGCAATTTTTGTTCAAAATGTGCAGTTCATCGAGCTCTACAATTTAAAAAAAAAATCAGCCAAATCGCACGATTGATACACTTTTTACAGACTGACCCCAAAACAAATGGGGCACACTGTATGCAAATATTTTAAAAAATGCATATAATATGCTAAATATGCGTGTTGCATATTTGGGTTACTCTTAACTATAACCCCGACTATACGCCATTGAATATAAGAAATACGCCCCCTATAGGCTCAACGCTAAACTAGTCTATGGGCCATGCCAACAATGAACAACAACAATGAACAACTCAGTGTAGACCCGGTGGCTAGCACCGTTCACATGGTGACGATGGCCCATTGAGGATGTATGGAGGGGAGAAGCTGTCACGTGACCCAAAACGGGTTCACCTACGTCATAGACTACCAAAACAACGTCAATTTGTTGACTCGGTGCTAAAAGTGCATTTAAAGTAACTAAAAGTGCAGTTTTCCTTGTTATTGCGAGCTATTGACCTCTGAAAATAAATATGTCATGTGCTGTACGTTGTTGCAGTAGCAATTCTAAAGTGGACAAAAAGAAATTCGCAGGAATTACATTTCACAGGTAATGTAATCAATAGACAGAGCCTTATCAATATAATTTATAATATCCACTTTGGTACTTTATGAAAAGAAAAATATTACCATTATAACTACTCCATAGGTATGTATTTTTCAAGGATTGCCTACAGGGTGTTTCTTCCTTCGATTCAAAATAACCCCATATTTTCTTTCGTAGGTTTTTTTTATAATTTTACTAGGAATACTGTTTAATCAGACCCTGGCGTGTCAGCCATATTGATCACAGACTTAGCCACACCCCCTGAACCCGTTGCGACAAACTAATGTTATGGCGCCTCCTCCAATGTACTATAACCGTTGACTGTCGTATTAATAAGACTTCTCACGGCTATAGTTTCATGCCCTGGAAAGTAGATGGCGCCTATGGTGTCAACAATGTATTTTGCGTTGTATTTTGTCTCCGGGAAGCGCGTGGTGAGCCAGAGAACTGTCAAACACGACAGCCGTGAGCAGTCTTTATTAATACGTCAGTCAACACTATAACCACTAGTAATAATAATAATAATTCCGCAGGCCACAAGAGCGCGGTACTCCTCAAGGCGTCGCTGCCGCTGGTCCCGCTGCAGCGTTGCCGGCGCGTCTACCGGCGGTTCGCGCCCGTCGGCGGCGACCAGGTGTGCGCCGGCGGCGTAGGCGGCCGCGACTCGTGCGGCGGGGACAGCGGGGGGCCGCTGCACGTGGTGGGGCGCGTGCGCGGCGCCGTGCGCGTCGTGCAGCACGGCGTCGTGTCGTTCGGGCCGCGCGTCTGCGGCAGCGAGGGCCAGCCGGGCGTGTATACGGCCGTGGCGCCGTACGCCGCCTGGATGCTGGACAGCATGGGGAAGGGGGGGTGAGTGGGGGGGGGGGCTGTCGGCGTCCGGAAAGTTTCGTAATAAGGTTTTGATTCGAACGCAGTTTTAGAAAAATGTAAAAATTCGAAATAGTCCAAGAGCCGGCCGCATACGATTTCAACTCTGATAAAGATTACAGCAGAATAAGATATTATGTAGAATGTAAATAGTAAATAGTATATTTCTTTACTTGAAGCGAGTACAATAGGTTGCCTCAGATAGTATGGGATTATGGGATAGTATTTAAATAAGTTGTGGTGAAGTTGGCCACAAGAGCGCAGTACTCCCATAGAGATCATGTATATATAGGTAGAGTGCTGGACGATGTTTTTTGTACATAGGATGCGCGGAAAATCTTTGACGAATTTAAAATCATAAAATAGTAAAAAATAGGCCCAGTGGACATGCCCATTTGCAATTTGAGGTAGTGTTTTGTGAAACTCGACACTCTTTGACAGCTATTTGATAGCGACAAACTAAGTACAACCTACCGTTGTTTGCATCATAGACGCTTTGTGGCATAATTTTGGCGATTTTCGGCTAATTATTAATAGTTTCTTCGCATTTTAGTTGTTTGAGTGTTTTATCTAATTAGGTGATCATCTTGAATATGTTCTGCTCATTTTACACCAGAGTGTTTAAAAACGAAACGAGTCAAAACGCAGCTAATTGAAAATGCGGTACCAACTCTTCTATTAAAACCACCTAAACCATCATTTAAGCAGATATATTAAAATGATTGTGGTGTAAGAAACTATTAGTAGCTTATTTGTTAGGTAGATGAAAACAAGTTCTAGCATCAGTAAAGCAAATTCTAGTAGTTTGGACGAAACTAGTTTAACAAGTATAAACGACCCTAGTTGTAGTTATCGAAGTCTTGACCAGTTTACGTTGAGGTGAGCTTAATTTATTATCAATATACAAGTTTGTAGGGAGATAGTAATTCAGAAAAACAACCACTGTTTTGAATTGCGCGGTCTGAAGGTCTAATGCGCATGTTCCATAGGCCCATGCGCAAATCCACAATTTGCCATAAAAAGGGACTTCTTCAGCACTCTACCTATATACAGGGTGTTCACTTTTAAGTAGACACAAATCAATAAAAAATTGATTTGTTGGGATATTTTCAAAATTTTTCTTTTGATACAAAGGTCTTCAAAATGCGCAACTTTCTACGTGAACACATTTGTCAAATTGCAATTCCAGGGCGATATTGCGATTGAGGGTAATATGCCTTATACAGTGTCCTCCAAAAAGTTCGCACCATAGGGGGGAAATTTTTAATTAATGTTTTATTTAATTAATTATAAATTAAATTTTGTGGTTACCTTTTGCTTGAAAAAAAAATGAAAAATGACCCACTCAAACGTGGTCATGACGTGACTTTCGTTATCTGTCAAAAATGACTTTTAAAAAAGTATATCGCCAAAAATGGGTTTATTTGTTAAAATATCAAAAAGTTTTACTTGAAAAAGTTGTTTCTTTTTAAGTGTACCAAATTTGAATGCTCTAACAATAGATTTAGTTTTTTGCCAAGTTTTAATATTTATGAAATTTCTGAAAATTTTAAAAACTTGTAACTTCCTAAAAACTTTTTTGTATCACTAGCTTTATCATTCTATTTACTTTTTATTGCCAATTACCGATAATAATAGGTATTTTTCAAAGGAAAATAATATTAACGCTTTAAAATTCTGTTATGTTTGTTGCAAAGTTGATGTACCGTCTATCATTTAGGGTATAAATGCAGTTACATTACGTTTTCCAGTTCTAAATTGGTGCCAAAATAATAATAAATTAAATTAACATCAAACTATTTTACGTATCTAAGCAAAATTCTGGACTTTTATGGAACAAATAATTATTACCTTTAAGTTTAATTACACAAATCGCTATTGATGAATAGGCCATGGAAAGAATTGAAGCAATTGTTTTTATTTGACAGTTTAATTAACGCTCTTGAAACGATAATGGTAAAAAGAAATGCTTTAATTCTCTCCATGGCTTACTCATCAATATCGATTAATGTAAAATTAAACTTAAAGGTCATAATTATTTTGTTCCATAAAAGTCAAGAGTTTTGCTTAGATACTTAAAACAGTTTCATGATAATATAATTTATTATTATTTTGGCATCAATTTAGAACTGGAATACGTAATGTAACTACATTTATACCCTAAATGCTAGACGGTACATCAACTTTGCAACAAACAACAGAATTTTAAAGCTTTAATATCATTTTCCTTTGAAAAATACCTATTATTAAAGCTAGTGATATAAAAAAGTTTTTGAGAAGTTACAAGTTTTTAAAATTTTCAGAAATTTCATAAATATTAAAAAATTACAAAAAATAAATCTTTTGTTAGAGCATTCAAATTTGGTATACTTACGTAAAATTGAAAAAGAAACAACTTTTTCAAGTAAAACTTTTTGATATTTTAACAAATAAACCCATTTTTGGCGATATATTTTTATAAATGTCATTTTTAACAGATACAGAAAGTCACATGACCACGTATGCGTATAACAGTGCGAACTGCTAAACTGAAATTTGGCACTACTATGTTTTTGGGAATGGAAAATAAGCTGAAAATGTCAATTCCTACGTCTCTCACAAAATAAGGCGCCACTTGCGCTGTTTTTGGATCGTAACTTTATCGAGGTTATCTTTTTGATCCTGCAGGTCCATCATTTTAGACTCATCTTTTCATTCTGCAACAAGGAGGTACTCTTGTTTCAAAACGATAAAATCATCCGTTTGCGTTAAAATTACCAAAACGTGCCCCAAAACATCTGTTGATATCAATATTCGAAAAATAAAATTTTCAACTACTGCTTTCAAATATTGCACAACGACTGTACCATTTAAAGCGAGTAAAAACCCATATGGAGGTCCCAAAAAATGTTCACTTTCAAAATAGAACGGATTGAAACTCTACAAAATTTGGACACCCTATATTTCAAGAAAACGAATGTGTTTCGACCAATGTTCACTTGGCATTTTTTTCTTCATTTTCATTGTACAGTTGATCTGCAACATTTGAAAGCAAACGTTTGATTTCATCGCTACGAAACAAGAGTACCTCTTTGTTGCAGAATGAAAAGATGCACTAAAATGATGTACCTGCATGACCAAAAAGGTAACCTGAAAAAAGTTACTAGTAAAAGCACGATCCAAAAACAGCGCATCTCTATGAGATGAGTAGAAATTGACATTTGCAGCTTATTCTTCATCCTAAAAAACATAGCAATGCCAAATTTCAGTTCAGCGGCTTGATTATGTTGGGAGATGTAGCCAAAATGCAATTTCAAAAAACAAACTTATCTCTTAAACACACAACATTTCTACAGTGACCGCCAGAAAGTTGGACATAAATGGAAAACTTTTTTATTATTAATTTCTCAGAAAATTTTATTCTTGATAAAAGTTGGTGCAAACATGTCTATAAGGCATATTTCATATTATCTTAATCGTAATATTTTGGCCCAAAATATATGCGGTTGCCGTACGTGCCATTATTAATGACTTCACGGGCGTAGCCAGGATTTAGTTTTGGGGGGGGGGGGGGTTAGTTTGAGAAGTAAATAAAACAACAAAAATATACTTACATGAAATTTAATATCTATATATTCATCCGAAAAACTACGACATATTTATAAAGTTCTCAACTTTAAATGAAATGGATAAATTAATTTCGTTCCTCTGCCCTAAATCTAAAACCATTAAAGAAGAAATCTTCGGCTTTTTCTTTTAAATATATCCACTACTTCATCTGCATGAATTTCTGTTCCATAGTGAATGTTCATTAGAGCCAAACCATTAAGTCTGTTTTCACTTGTAGTGTTTCGTAAATAGTTTTTCAGTCTCCTTAGGCTCGAGAAAGACCTTTTTGGGGTAGCAGTGGATACAGGAATGGTAGCCAAGATTTGTAGTAATGTGTAAATATTAGGATAAAGGTTTTTATCGCACATATCTAGGCATTCCAAACTAGATTTCGGGGTAGGCAGTCATCAGCATGCAAGGTAGCTGAAGCTTTGATAGCTAAATCCAAATTTGTTTCTTTATTAGAAACCCTTGACCTTGACTACACCACTTTTTCCAGTAGTCCATACCTTTAAGTTTATCACCCTTCCTTTTCTTCCCCTCCATTTTTCGACAGTAATAATGATTCACGTATCTATCCTTAACAAGGTCATCGAATAACAGCGCACTAAAATTACTCACTTACACGGTACACTTAATTCTCTTCACTATTCGTTCACCACTTTTCACTTGTATTCGCTTCGAGTTCGCATGGAACAATACTGCCGTAAGCGCGGTCACGCGCCGCGGCGCCGCTTATATAGCAGCCAAGTAGCCGTCCAGAAACTTCCACGAACTTCCACAAAGTTCCGCTCATTTCGACCGAGGGGCGTGGCGAATAATCGAGAAACAACGCAAAGTGTCCCTACAATACAAAATAGTTCGGCTGCAACTGCGTCTGCCTCTCGTCAAAAGATGGCGCTAGGCGCTACTATTACTACATATATTCAAACGTAATAATAATTTAACTCTTCACTGCTCCTATTTTTTCTGTATAATATTAGGTAATATTTTGCTTATTTCGGGGGGGGGGGGGTTTGAACCCCCGAAACCCCCCCCTTGGCTACGCCCGTGAATGACTTACCCTGTATAATGCTCTTCATAGATTTCTAGAGGGTTCACAAGTGTAGAAAATAAAATCCTTTAGTTAATATGCCATAATTACTGTTCAAATTTTTATGGCATTCACGTTTATAAAGTATATAAATCATATGCTCTGAAACGAGAGTGGTTTTATTTTCTACACGGGGTATATCATAAAAAATGCCGAAAAGGTGTTTTATGGAATAGAAACTTGAAGCTTCATTTTTGGGCTTACCTTTTATTTCCAAACAACTTTTCATAATATGTATATGTTTCCTCTGAAAGTAAAAATAAGGGTGCTTACTCCTGAGCCTTTTTCATATTTTCGGACCTTCCCCGTACACGAATTGAGATATTCAAATTTTGAAAAGTGCGTTTTGAGTTTTGAGGAATGCACAAACTTTTATCAAGAATATATATTTTTTTGATAAATGTAAAAAAATCTCATATTATGGTGTGCACTTTCTGCCGGATACTGTATATTATAAAGATTGTTATTATTAAATTAATTTGTTTGTAAAAATAGATATAGCATTAGTTTTAGATGAAGCAATAAAATTATAAAAAAAACAAAAGGTATAATTAAATTATTCCACTTTTAATTTTTTTATTTACGAAATTGTTTGTATTTTTTATACAATATACAATAGTAGTTGTACATACATTGTGTTGCAATAAATTTATAATAAGAAGTAGATTTCGCATTTTTAATAACAATTTAATTTTTCTTTTTCTGTATTGATAGAATCTCGACATATTTTCACACTTATAAAAAAAACGCTCCACGTTTTTTGTATCTCTATGGTGCTAGGAAAAATTATTCTGTACTTTTTAGTCCGTTTTTATATTATTATACTTTTTGTCCTCTTTAAACACTTGGTATAAATTTTATTATTTTCTGCTTTTTACTCTTGTGTTTGAAATTTTGCAATCGATTTGATGAGATTAGGACAAAAACATGTGGCAAATTTCAGATTTATTTCAGTTTTTCTTCATGTTTGCAATAGAAAATTCTTATATCTACCAATCAATATTATATCAAACTGTTTAATTGTTATTTTCCTGAAAAATAAAATAAGAAAGGAATCAAAATTAATGTAATAAGATTTTTAATTCAATATTAAAACAAATTAATTCCAGGTTCAGATCCTTCTTAGTTACCAACTTATGGTGCTGGTTGACGCATTCTTGCAAACAAATAAATAACTTGTTTTCTTGTCTGTCTGTTAATTTGTCATTGTTTATCCTTTCCTCAGGGGGTTGCCGACAGCGAAAGTGACGTTAGATTTCGTATTTTTTTAAGTTGTATAGCATAAAATTTAATAGCATTTTACCTGGCAAAAATTTAGTACAAACATACCTGTCTTCATTTTAATCATAAGATCTTAAAAGCATATGCAATGGAATTATTATTTTCCCCAAGGTTTTCATAACCTATAAAACAAAACTCTGCTTGTAAGATCTTATGATTAAAATGAAGACCGAGATGTTTGTACTAAATTTTTGCCAGGCAAAATGTTATTAGATTTTATGCTATACAACTTAAAAAAATACGAAATCTAATGTCACTTTCGCTGTCGGCAACCCCCCCTCAAGGCAATGAGCAGATATAAATCCATTCTATTGAAATGTTTATGTTGGTAGAAGTCACAGTTATGAGTTATGCATGTTCCTAAGTTATTTATCTTGGTTTCTCTATTTTTACTGACTTGTCAATTTATAAAGGTTATATTCATTGTGGTTTCTTAGCGAAATTGTTTAGTTCAGCGTTGTAAAAAATAGTGTGTAATTACATGTTTTAAGTGTAGATCTCTCAACTGTCTTAATTTTTGTGACTTATGCTTCTAAGCAAACAAGGTAAGATAATAATTTAGAACTATTTCTAGTTTTCGAAAATTTTGGTTGGGGTGTCAGCTATTGGCTTATGTTATGTTTATGCTAAGCCAATGCCTGACATAGGTGTCAGTCACTGGGACAATCACAAGTCATGCAAAAATGATCTCTAAAGTCTCTAACAATAAACAATAAACCTTATAATGGTCAATGTATCAACTATTGGTCACATTTGGCACTGACTATGGTAGACCTCGGAGTACTGTCTTCAAGAGCATCAAAACATGTATAGATTTGTCACTCAACGATTCTGTGCCATGTCTTCTTCTTGTCGAAAGAGCTGAACACGACCAATAACTACTATTACGATCTTTAGAAGTTTTAAATTCAATTAGGTACCTATTCAAAATAAGTTCAAAGATGTATAGTTAAGAAACGACTCTGTAGAGAATTTATGCTGCCTGGCATTTCAGGGGAAGAGAAGAAACATAATTTTTAGAGAGAAAAAAAGAGAAAGATAGGGAGAAGAAAAGAGGGAGGGGAAGAGAAGAAAAAACAATAAAACAGTTGGAGTAAAATGGGAATACATTTACGAGAATCAATATTATCATAGAAAAATAAAAGATAAATAGGTAAATAAAAGCGAACATTATTTTTATAACAACTGTGACATAATAATATGAACAAACAACAATTTCCAAAACTGGTAGCCCAAAGTTTTCTACTCAAGAATAAGTCACTATATGTTCCAGAAATGATGAGAATGTGCGAATAAATAAACATTTCTACATACAATAATCACTTGTGTTTTCCTTTTTAAAAATTGCTAACAATTTTTATAGGGTGTCAAGTCTTGGTCTTATCAGATTCAGGCTAAGGGTCTAGTCAAAAATCACTGTCAGATACTGGATAAAAAATATAAATTTTAAAATATTGTTGTACTTATTTGCATTTTTTTATTATGAATTGTCCTTTTTCAGCTTTATTTTCTAACTTATTCTTTAGCGAAGTGAGAGTCTCGAGGAAAGTGGGGTAAACTTCTATTTTAAGAGCAGTAGCTTTGAAACTTGTACTTGGAAAAAGTCTGGGCATATATTCCATCAGATTGATGGCCCGTATAAAATTTATTCCTGGCATAATCAAACCCCTCGCAGCGCTCTTTATTTGTCTTTGGCTTCACACGTCATCCACTTGCACTTGCAAAGTACGAAGTTGCTGAAAACCTTCGACTGCTTTCCGCCAGACGCAAATAAATGTTCTCCACTTTTGTTTTTCTTTCATACAGGATGTCTACTTTCAAATATAATATACAAATCCATAAAATATTTATTTTTGGAGATAATCACCTGCACTTTTTTTTGTTTAAAAGGCCTTCAAAAGCCACATCTTTAATAAGAACACCCCATAACCCCCATATACCAAATTTTAACAAAAAATATACAGGGATTTCTATTCTGTAGGGTGTCAAAATTGAGCAAAATAGGAATAATTTTAAAGACATCTGGCGAGTCAAGTGTGCCATGGAATCCCTTCAAAACAGTTGAATGGTCAATAGGACGACTCAAAATGTTGGTGTGAAAAGATTTACTACAAAGATATACAGGGTATTTTTCTCTGAGCCATCTCAAAATTCTGAAATTTTATGAAACTTATACGGATCAAGAGTGCTCTGGAATCATTGAAAAAATATTGATAAACACGAAAGTAATGTATTTCTGTACAAACTGATAACAAACAAATAAAAACAATTTAAATTTTTGGACCTTTCTCAACAAAGTCAGTGTCTAACATGTACATTTTCTGTGCTTTTCCTGTTGTGGCACACCAGCCACCTTAACTGATCTGGACTTACTGACTGGCAGGCTTCTGTATTTTTTAGATCTAGTTCGTTTATAGTATGTGGAGCGGTTTTGATATAGTCAATTTTTGACCCGTTCCAAAAATTCAGTAATTTGAGATGGCACAGATAAGAACACTCTGTATATTTTGTATTGGACCTTTGCACACCAACACCTTGAGTGGTCCTATTGACTATTCAACTGTTTTGAGGGGATTCCATGGCACTCTTGACTTGGCAGATGCCTTTAAAATTCCTATTTTGCTCAACTTTGACACCCTGCAGAATGGAACTCCCTGTATATTCTTTATTAAATTTGGTATATAAGGGTTTTGGGGTGTTCTGATTAGCCCTGCGGGGTCAGATTTTAAATAAAAAAATCGCTAAATGGTTTTCTTGAAAATCGCAGCCGGCCCTGGATTAGCATTTTGAAAATGACAGGAAGGTCAAAATAATAGGCTTTTGAAGGCCTTTCAAACAAAAAAAGCTTAGGCGATTATCTCCAAAAATTAAGATTTTACGGATTTGTACAGTTTTAAAGTTGCACACCCTGTATATACTGAAATTTTCAAAATAAAAATATTTTATATCTGAATTTCAGTAATAGAATTTGAAAATTAAATATTTCCAAAACGGTAAAAGATAGTGTTATAAAGTTTTATACCGTAATGCCGAGTAGATTTTAAGAAACTAAAAATAGGTGCTTTATGTCCCAATCAGTGACTAAATGAGATTAAGACATTATTTATTTTATTATAAATTCAAAAAACATCACATTTTGCAATCAACAATAACTTTTTCTTAGTCATTCCCATCACCTAACTTCTATTTCTAGATCACCATCATCAGAACTTCTCCTCCTTCTAAAAAGATCCAGACTGTCAAAATAATCTTCCAAAATTCCACTAGAAAAAGCTTCGTTTATTTTCTTAGACTTCTCTTTAAAATCGTCAATTTTCTGTGCTTGTGGCAGTCTATTGTTATTACTTCTCGGTTTCTTCTTACCTTCTTCGAAATCGTCATCAAATTCCGACAATCTATTTGTATTTCTCGCGTGTTTTAAAGCGCTGATTTTCTTTGGTACTGTTGTGCAGCAAACTTTTGGGAAACCTTTGGAAAATCCACATTGCTGAGAACGGAGAAAGTCTACGACAGGTGGCGTCAGAGGTTTGTCGAGCTGGTCCAAGAAGGCCGTGATGGTAGAGCATTCGTTCAAGGCCTGGCATGTGGCCGATGAATGGCATTCACTGATTTGTCGTCCTAAAAACAAAGAAATAAATATACTTAATATATTAAATATATTGATATTATTATTAATAGACCGGGAGATAGTGACAGATTTTTTGACGTGATTTTACTCTGTATAGTATGCCTGTCAAAGGGCATTATGTTGCGTATATTCTCACAATAATAAGGTATGAATCAGAGTCATCCTGATTTCTTCATATGGAAAAGTGAGTTTTCATTTATTCTAAAAATATGCGTTTTGATATGATTTTAGTCAGGCTGCCATGTGTTTTATAATGAAGTTCAAAATAGAAAATTGGTCGGAAAACCATGGGATACCGTTAACGAGGACCCAAAGGGCAACTATTGTCACGTGAACTTGTATTTTAATACTTTATTTTCCCACGTTTCTGAACAATGCTGCCAATGATAACTATCCAAGTTCTTGTCATAAAACTGCTGAAGAAAAGATGGCATACCGTTTGCGCATGTCCAAGTACACTTTACATCGAATAAATTGTTTAAACGATTAAATAACATTCAATTTAAACTGTACTTGGACATGCGCAAACATTATGCCATCCTGTTTTCAGCAGTTTCATAACAATAACTTGGATAATTTTTTATTGGCAGGCTATTCAGAAACGTGGAAAAATTAAAGTACAAGTTCACGTGCCCAAGGCCCAAGCTAACGGTATGCCTATGGTTTTCCGAGGAATTTTCTATTTTGAACTTCATTATAAAACACATGGCAGTTTCACTAAAATCATATCAAAACGAATATTTTTCGAATAAATGAAAAATCTGAGTCATATACCTTATTATTGTGCAACATAATGCCCTTGAAAGGCATACTGACTAAAATCTCATCCAAAAATACTTATGTCACTCTCTCCCGGTCTATAAATTATTATTATATTAAATTAAATATAGGTACTATAAATATATACAGGGTGTTCCTAAATATCATGTACATACGGAAGGGGGTAATTCTTTGGCCCATTTCAAGAAAAAACTTCATATGAACGTATGTCGTAAATGTCCTAACTTTTGAGATACAGGGCGTTAAAGTTCATTTTTTTAAATTGAATTTTGGCTACATCTCCCGAAATAATCAAGCTGCTGAACTGAAATTTGCCACTGCTATGTTTTTGGGGATGGAGAATAAGCTGAAAATGTCAATTTCAGCGTATCTCACAGAGGGCGCCACTTGCGCTGTTTTTTGATCACGCTTTTACGCGTAACTTTTTTGAGGTTATCTTTTTGGTCCTGCAGGTCCATCATTTTAGTGCATCTTTTCATTCTGCAAGAAAAAGGTACTCTTGTTTCATAACGATTAAATCAACCGTTTGCTTTGAAATTGCCAAAACGTTCTCCAAAACACCTGTTGATTCTAATATTCGAAACATAAAATTTTCACCTACTGCTTTCAAATGTTACAGATCAACTGTACATTCAAAATGATGAAAAAAATGCCAAATGGGCATTGGTCAAAACACCATTGGTTTTCTTGAAATAGAGTGTCCAAATTTTGTCAAATTCAATCCTTTCCATTTTGAAAGCGAATAATTTTTGGTGCATTATTCATAGGGATTTTTTTCTAAGTTTAAATGGTACAGTTGATCTGTAACACTTGAAGGTGGTAGGTAAAAATTTTATGTTTGGAATATTGGAATCAACAGGTGTTTTGGAGAACGTTTTGGGGACCAAAAAGATAACCTCAAAAAAATTACGCGTAAAAGCGTGATCAAAAAACAGCGCAAGTGGCGCCCTCTGTGAGATACGGTGAAATTGACATTTTCAGCTTATTCTCCATCCCCAAAAACATAGCAGTGCCAAATTTCAGTTCAGCAGCTTGATTATTTCGGGAGATGTAGCCAAAATTCAATTTAAAAAAATGAACTTTAACGCCCTGTATCTCAAAAGTTAGGACGCTTACGACATACGTTCATATGAAGTTTTTTCTTGAAATGGGCCAAAGAATTACCCCCTTCCGTATGTACATGATATTTAGGAACACCCTGTATATGTGACAGACTGTAACTATTTTAAAAAATCCATGACAAAAAAGAAAAAAGTGTTAATAACTAAAGAAAAATTCTTGATTTTTCACCATTGTGGAGAACGGATTCGTCTTAATGTAAACTAAAGGAACAGAATAAAGGAAATGAAATTCTGTTATTCTCAAGTTAAAATATCATGACAACAGAAACAATAGCCACCTGTCTGATATTGTACCCTGTGTTCTATCTAATTATTATCGATACTAACTTCTCTTTAAATAACTGGTAATAAAAAAAAGTTTCACTACTGAACGTCACTGAACATTCAGCAACACAATTGAATTAAAAGAGTGTTTACATAATATGTTTGTCTCTAAAATTTCATTTTGTCTGAGATAATTTTTATGTTCTTTTTTTACTACTAACCTGAGAAATCACCATTATTTACCTCATTCCTCTAATGATAAGTAATATTTATTTACCTAGGTAAATAATTATAATAAAAAAATACCTAGGTAAATAATGAAAAATTTTCTATGTGACAGTTAAAAATTAGTGTCATTTTATCAGCTTGACAACTGAACTCCCAGGCTACTTGATATTTTGAAGTATTTGAAAAAAGCGAGAAATGGCTAAAATATGGCAATATTTCAATGTTAGTAGTAAAAAAAATTCTATATACACTTCTCAACCTAGGTGTATAATATACTATTAAACGATCGTTAAATGGCCTACAGCCTACAGGTCTCCCCAACATAGAACTTTCCGTGCATATTCATAAGGAATTCTATAAAAAAAAGCAATTTTTTAACTTTGTACCTCATTAAATGGTTTCGTTTTAACTAGCATCGATCTTAATGTATTTTTGATTTTAAATACTGTTCTGATATTAAAAAGATTGCCATTCGTTTCATATAATAGTTCAGGAATATAAATGTACCCAGATTTACTTCTCCAGTTCTATTATCATTGTTATTTTGTTGGTCCTGAAAAACTTGCTACACTAATTCAATAGGCTAACTGTTTTTCTTTAGAACTTTTTTGATGTTTGATTTAAATCGTCTTAACACTAGATGATGAGACTGGCTTTATTTTTGGCACCTGTCGTTGTGAAGCTATTAATTAATTTATTCGGAGCGGTTAGTGAGGGACATTTTAACAATAAGATTTAAGTAACTTGTAGATACCGCTTACCTGATATGCAGACAATCCTATTCACCAATAGCAATAGCACAACTTTGATATAATCACACCTACACATCATTTTCTTCTTAGTGACAACGCTGTGTGTGTACACTTTCGGTGTTTACACCTTTATATTTTGTGGTGTTTATTTTTTCGATAGTCAAACATATGGGTAAATAATACCAATGACCAGTATACGGATATGTAAAAGAAGATAAGTAAGTTATAATTGTAAAGTCTAAGTCTTAGACTCTAAGACCTACTAACCTAAATCAAACCATATAATTAATTTATTCAAATTGCTGGGTAGGTAGGTACCCCCAAAAACTGGATGTTCCAAGACTGGATGATAGATAGGTTTAGGTAGGTATAATAAGAGTAGTAGGTGTATCAATATCTGCCTACCTAGTTTAGATAGGTAAATAATAAAATAATTATTTTGTTAAGTACCTATTTATTTTTATGTAGACATAAACAATTATTTTGTAATTTTTACTGTCTGGAGAATTTTTAATTTAAAATAATAGTTTCGGTTACCTACTTCAAATGCTAATTTTTAAACAAGAGGTGCCACCTATTGGTCGATATCAGAAATAACAATCCAATAGCGGAACGAGTGGAACGAACATCGGACTGAATGTAGAAATTTTAATTTATTTACAATACCGTTTTAAAATACCACACATAGGTTGGGTTGTCCGTATTAAAGTGCATCGACACTTTTAAGGCATGAAATATACATGGTGTAAATCAGTTCTTCTAACGAAAAATTCATAATAACTAGGTACTTTTAAACGCACCCTTAGGGTGTTTTGTCATGCACAGTTATAAATAGTTATTTATGTACCAAGGCACTGAAGTTCAACTTTTTATGACTCATGTGGAGTTTAGTTGCTGAGGCCTCTGGCCGAGGCAAATAAACCACATGAGTCATAAAAAGAACTTCAGTGCCGAGGTACATATTATATTTTTCTTGAAATCGAAAAAAAAAATGTTTTATTAGGCAAGAAAATAATATTAAGGGATCACCCGTCCATGAACCGACTACGCGCGGCGTTGCTTGACTTTGACGATCGCTCTATCTAAGACAAGTATGATGAGACACGGCACCTTCTGACAGAAAAACCAAACTGCTGCTTCTTGTATAGCCTACACAAGAAATCTATTGATATTCAAATTTACTAAAATATGTATACTGAAGGATTGCGCTTCGATAGGAAACAATTTCGCAATGTGTACGAACAGTTAAATGAGCCTTTATCGGCCGGGTTTTGAATATTTGGTCACTTTTGACGGGCGATTTCTCCCCGTCTGACGTTTGATGTTTACATCTCGCCAAGGCCTACTTATTGAAAAAATCGTACAATAATGGGCTACATTATTGTACGATTTCTGTGCTTTTAATGACGATTTTGGGACATTTTAATGCCGATTTCAAGAAATAGTTATTTATGTACCAAGGCACTGAAGTTCAACTTTTTATGACTCATGTGGAGTTTAGTTGCTGAGGCCTCTGGCCGAGGCAAATAAACCACAAACAAAATTTGGCCCAACGAGTGTGGTGGCAAGTCCGTTCCTGACTTCCCTGACGATGTGAAACATCTACGGTAGTATGGTTTTATGAGTCTTTATGGCCAACATAAACTATTAAAATTTAATTAAATTATAAGTCGCTTCAAAAGTTAGAGCCAAAAAAGTAAATCGCTAAGTACTTTTTTGGGGCCCTGTATCTCCGTTAAGGGGCACTGTAGGAATTTTTTTCCTTTGACAAACTAGGGTTATTTTGACCTGCCCTGTATACTTCCGAGAGATTAGGAGGTACTTACCGGACACCCTGTATATACTATAGAATAGTATATTTCACTACGAGTCTGGAAAAATCTATTTCTGGACGTGTAATGAACGATATTTTGTATTATACTTCTTTGAAAACGGAAACTTAAAACATTTTATCGGCATATAATAAATTTAATAGACAAAAAATAAACAATGCAGACAATATAATATAGTCTTTGGTACGTGATGTGATGCGTTTCCATGGTTACTCTCAAATTATTTCAAAGGTGCTTTGTTGTAAATTAGTTATCGCCAGCACATAACACAAAGTGATTGCCAGATAAGGTGAATAAAACGTCAAAAATATTACAGAAATGTATCTAAATATTGAAACACGATTTAAAATACAAAATAGGTACATGTTAAATATCAGAGAGCATATAGAGTTTCTTAAATTTAGTTTACTTTGCTGTATATTTCTATTTTAAAGCCATATATTCGGTATTTTTATTCAGCGCACGGAAAGTTTTTCCATGGGTTGTTTCCGTACGCTAGCTCGAAAAACCCCATCTTTCATTATTGCTAAAACAGACGAAAATAAGGTGTTTTCAAAGAAGTATAATAAAAAAATCTTTTTTTTCTTGGGAAATTTTGGAAGATTTCTGTTACACCCTCTATTTTCTGAGCAAAAAAGGAAGGAGTAGGTAAAAGAGTCATTTTAACAGCCGCCCAAGTATGCTTACATATTTACGTTATGTTTCCCATTATTAGTTAAACTTATTAAATAATTAACTTTTATCTCGCAATAGGAATAATCGGTTCTACAAACAAACATTGTAATAATTATCAGTACATAATAAGTTTACCCAGAAATCTGAAATACGTCTCATTGTTTGCATAACCTCTCGAAATACTACTTATATGCTGTATCTACGGTGTGTTTCACTTTGAGTCGAGAAAATTAATTGTATTATGACATGAAAACAAAAATGGTATATAGGTATTGTCTATACATATATTCGACAGTTTATAACTTAGAATATTGAAATTTTGTACAAAGGGCTTTAATATAGTTAGATTTTTGGGTGTCTTCTTTAAATAACAGTAGGTCATGGAATATGACTATTTAAAAAAATTATAATAAGTTTGAAAATCGACCCATTGTTCGAAAAAAATTTTCTCGACTCAAAGTGAAACACACTGTATACACATGTGTATTTTTTTGTTCTCCAATGTTAACCTAACAAAAATTAAAAGTCAAACTCTATTTGGCAGAAACCAAACCTATGGCTATTTTTTTTAAATTCTCTGTGATTTTTAAAGGAACATGAAATTATCAGTTGCCTTGATAATTTTTCTGATCAACCCTTATTTATTCAAACTAGTATCAGGCCTGCAGTGCCAGAACAGTAAGTAATGTCTTTATTACCATTACGTATAGGTAACCCAAGCAGCATTAAAGTTGCGGTAACTGAGATGGGAACTTTGAATAAGTAGTTATAACGTAATTATTACTTAAAAATCGACTTATTAGTTTTTATTACTTACATTAAGAAAGTATGAGTAATTACGTAGTAATTATTACTACAAGTTGGAACTTTATGGTTTCAGTACTTCTAAGTAGTTTTTGAAGTATCTGGAACGGAATTGTTACTATGCAAAATTACGTTAAAGTCAGGTTAACTCTAAGGTTATATTCAATGGTCACAATTACTTTGTCGTGTTACTTGTTTATCACTTTAAAGTTTTCATTACTTTATGGTAACGCTGAAAGTAACTTCTACATCTTAGCGACTTTAGATATACCTCCAAAGTTACGGAACTATATAGTCATATTTAAAGTGAAATTAACTTTCCCGCTACTCGAGAAAACTACTGTATGGTAAGTTTTACTTCTCACTCCATTTTAAAATTACTAGAAAGTTCCAATTACTACAAAAAAATACTTTAAAGTAACTGTCACTTCTATAGGGACCAAAATGGAAACCACATTTAGTTCCTTACAATCGTTTGAAGGATTGGGTCGTTTTTGGGAAGTGATGAAAATGTCAGCCATTAGAAAGAAGAAAAATTATAGACACACATTCACATTTTATAGAAAATTAAAGCAGCAGTTGGATGAAACGAATCGAAACACGAACACTTGTCTTCAATATACAAAATTACAAAACGCTTCTCTTGAGTGGCTACAATTTTAAATATCAACATTATGACATAAAAATTATACGTTAAAGTTCCAAATGGAACCTAGTAGTAGCAATCGGAACTTAAACGAGGCTTCTGGAACTTTGAAGTTCTCTTGTAGTAATTAGGACTTTAGAGTTTAAAATATCTAAAACTAATTTTCGTCTTAAAGGTAGGAATTACCTTAAAGTGAAAAAAGTCTAGTTGCCGTTACTACCAGTTAAGTGGCAAAGCCTTCAAACACCCATTTTAAGGTAAATAATACTTAGAAGTAATTACTGAAAATTACGCCATATTTTCTTATAAAATGGTAGACGCCATTAATAACAAATGTCAATTTTCTTTGGCACTGAAATAGTTATTTCTTCAAAATTGTCCCAAAAAAGAGAAAATTGAGCAAAAATGAACTCGTATAACTTATAGAAACATTAAAAAAGCATTTTTCAGCATTTTTAGGTAATTTCGCATATTTTCGTAATTTATCCTCCCGATAAAAAAGTGTTAAAACATGCATTTTGAGAGGTCGCGTTGTTACTTTTCAATCTATCAACGTCATATTTGACAGAAAATTTTCAATCGTTATAGTTTCTTGAATCTAACAACGAGAAATAAATCAGCAAATTAATACCTTTCTTATACCTACCATTATTCATAGATATAAGTTAAAAATCAATATTAGGTATTTCCATTTTCCACGGTTATTGAAAAATGACGGAAGATGCTGGACTAGAATACTTTTTAATTATTTAGACAAAGACAAAGCGAGGACGCGAATGTAAAGAAGCAAACAAATCCAACAAAGTAGCGGTGACCACGCTGCTACGCCTCCACCACGTTGCCGGAACGTAAGCCCCATTTTGGTCGCAGAGACGTAATAGGAACGTAGTAATTTCGTTCCTATCAGTAGTAATCACAACTTTAAAGTTGCAAACAAAAGGCGCCGGAACGTAAGCGCGTCGTAGCGGTGTAAGTTGCTAGGTGGTTGCCGTTACGTATCTATCACCCTCAAAATGTTCCCCATTTTGGTCGCAGAGACGTAATAGGAACGTAGTAATTTCGTTCCTATCAGTAGTAATCACAACTTTAAAGTTGCAAACAAAAGTCGCTGGAACGTAACGGCGACTAAAAATGCTGCTTGGGAACTTAACTTGAAATAATAACTTATTTAAAATATTAAAATTTAAGAAAATATTGAGCTGCAAAATAATCTACAAAATCTCAAAATGCGTCGAACCAAATAATTTTTTTAAACCGCTACCCAACGAAAATATATCTCTACACCAATAAATTCTTCGCAAAAATAAACAAAAATGTTCCATTTGGGACACCCTGTACATTAGGCAACACTTTCGGGCTGACCATAGATCAGCTAATTTCTCTATATGGTATTTCCAAGAATTTTTGTAGTTCAGAAGTCATCTTATCAATGAATTTTTTTTATGTTTTTAGTACAGGAAATAAACATTATAAAGCATAGGTATTCCGTATGTTCATGCAAACCATGCGAAATATAATTTTTGATAACGCCAATATGATAATCAAAGAGGGATTCCCTAAATCACATATACTTGTTGTGTACTTTTCGGCAATCAAAGGTCATAACGTTACATTGCTTGTTAGCAATAATTATTATTCAACAATTGGTTCAACTATGAAAAACATTAAAACGATAGATACTTAAATATGACTTTCATTTGTAACAGCACTGGTGCCTAAAAACTTTCTTTAATTGTACACTAGAAATGACATTTCTTAATTTGGTAATCCAAGGTTGGCAGCATTTTTTTAGGCGCGTCCAGGGGCGTATTTAGCATGTCTGGCAGAAATGTCAGAACTTGTGACAGATGTCTAACCTTAACCTTGATATTCTGTGGTTCTAACCTGACTTCAAACACAGAAACTATAACTATAGCCTTTTTCTGTGCTTCAAAGAACAGAGTTTAATGTTAATTTCTATCTATTCGAATTTAGGATTCTTGTGCGTAAAACGTAAATTCTGTTCATTACGGCCCTGTCCTCCGTCACCTGTCAATAATATCAATATGGCCGCCGCTTACAGAATTCTAGGGACATGCAATATTGACCTGTCTCAATCTAGTGTACAATTAAAGAGCGTTTTTAGATTACTATAGTGTGTTAAATATTAAATGATAAACTATTTCTCCTACGACCAGTCATAATATTAACCTTATTTAAAATTATTAAACTATTAAAATAAACAATTAAGACGTTTTCTTGAAACCTATTAATTTAAAAGAAAAGTTTTCCAGCTATTTTTTGACAAAAATTTTATTTGACTAATAATAAATAATGATTAAAAATGATAAAACAACTGAATATTGCATGATTCCATTTACCTATTCCATTTATTTAGATATTCAGGAATGCACTAATAAGCCATGCCCAAAAGTAAAAGTGTCGACAGGACTCGATGTTAATGTTTCCAGAACCAGTGTACCCAATTGGAGGGATATGGCAGATTTCAAAAGAAGATTAGACACCATTTTCCCAGGTAGGTACACTTTTACTTTCTACTATGAATTTTTGCTTCAGTCATCTGTGATACCTACTACATATTACAATATAGCCGCATAACGATCAAATTTTCAGTGGACTCATCTATTAGATAGGTATACATTATTATCACAATTTCATCCTCAAGGTTCATTGTGGTGTGGAGATCCGAGTATTGCAGTCTATGACAGAGAATTTGATATCATGGATTCAGTGACCAAGTGTTGTCAAGATCACGACAAATGCCCTGATAAAATGGAACCGGGTTATTGCAAGTACGAACTGAGGAACCGAGGACTATTTCCAAGGTCCGCAGTATTATCAGAGCATATAAAACAACCAGCAGTAAAACTTATTCTTGAGAAATCATCCGCAAATTCAATGACCTTGAGCCATATTGGGGGAATAGAAGTCAGAGGTGTAGTCGGGAAAACCAATTCAGAAATACAGAGTAGTATTAGTAGGTAAAGTTGTGTGGTAAGCACAAGCAGCTTTGACTCCTTCCTGGAATTCTTTGTTTAAAGATACTAGCACAAAGCACAATTTACAAAAAAAGCACACTCCACGGCACTGTAATATCTCTCATACAGCATACAGCCAAAAAAGACCTGCCCAATCGCCCCGACACTGCATCCATTTGACAGAATCTATTCCCAAATGGCGCCTGCGCGAACAGGTGCGCAGAATTTTCCCGTCAAGGGCAGTTTTACTGCTGGTTGTTTTATATGCTCTGGTATTATACAGGATGGGTCGTTTTTAATGTTCGATACGACAATATGTGATCATGTTTTTGAAAATGTGTGTTTTTTTTTAATGAATAGCAAATGAATAATACAGAATAGTACTTGCTATATTTTATCACTTTAGAATATTTTAACAATACAGCAAATAAGAATGAAGTCCGAATGCTCAGAAAAAAACCTAGCTAGTGCACTTAGATGCCACCTCAGACAAATTATAAACATAGAGTAATAATTCAATACAATATAGACCACCTGACAAGATAAATATGCTTAAACTCTATTCAAAATTCAAACTAAACGCAATTGAAACATAAACACAAGTTGTTGCATGGCTAGAGCGTGATACGCACGTGATCGGCTTGCTATTGGCCAGCCGGCAATAAAGTCTGACCCGGCGGGCGAGTGCAGCGAGTCGGTGTTTCTTACAGAGGTGTATTGAGTTGCAAGTGGACCTTTATTTTTTCCGATATAATTCTTTCGCTGTTTATTAATTGTTGGAGCTACGATTTGTGTTAATAGTAGAAATTTGCAGGTAAGTGAATGACTAGGTGTACCATAAAAGTTTGTTTTTAAAGTTCTTAATACTGGGGCACATTATTTTAATATTTTATATTATAAAATTCATAGAGATCGTCCTTAATGCGGCCCTGCCTCGTATTAGCCCTCAGAATTGTTCACGTGCTTCCATCGTGTAAATGTTTACGCGCCACTTGCATTTAGTTTGAAGAGAGTGTAGTAACATCATTTGTCTGAGTTAGTAATAGAAATCTAAAACAAAACAATGCACTGATTGCACCATTGCCAAACTTCTTCATACTTATCTTGTACTTACGAAATAAATGTATAACCAACGTTAAAAAACATCAATTTGGAACAATTAGTCGATATCTACAATCTACATATAGTAAAAATTTAGACAGTTTAAAATAAATTTTACTGATTTTGTAAATTTACTGATTTACTTGGTCTATAAATAATATCCTTAATAAATTGCCTATTCTCGCTAACGTGGCAACGTTGCACGAGATCTTTGTGATCGTTGCGCATTTGTTTTATTATACCCCAACAGCTGATCCAGAGTTCTTTGAGATAAGCAATTAAGAATATTATTTATAGAACAAGTAGAATCTAAAGTTTATTGTTAAATGATAACTGTCCAAATTTTTACTTTATATAGATTCTAGATATCAACTAATTGATTCAAATTGATGTTTTTCAACGTTGCTTATACATTTATTTCGTAAGTAGAAGATAAATTTATGAAGAAGTTTGGCAATGGTGCAATCATTACATTGTTTAGTTTTAGGTTTCTGTTACTAACTCAGACAAATTAAACATTTCTACACGGGCGTAGCCAAGGGGGGGGTTTCGGGGGTTCAAACCCCCCCCCCCGAAATAAGCAAAATATTACCTAATATTATTCCGAAAAAATACGAGGAGTGAAGAGTTAAATTATTATTACGTTTGAATATATGTAGTAATAGTAGCGCCTAGCGCCATCTTTTGACGAGAAGCAGACGCAGTTGCAGCCGAACTATTTTGTATTGTAGGGACACTTTGCGTTGTTTCTCGATTATTCGCCACGCCCCTCGGTCGAAATGAGCGGAACTTTGTGGAAGTCGAAGCGAATAAAAGTGAAAAGTGGTGAACGAATAGTGAAGAGAATTAAGTGTACCGTGTAAGTGAGTAATTTTAGTGCGCTGTTATTCGATGACCTTGTTAAGGATAGATACGTGAATCATTATTACTGTCGAAAAATGGAGGGGAAAAAAGGAAGGGTGATAAACTTAAAGGTTTGGACTACTGGAAAAAGTGGTGTAGTCAAGGTCAAGGGGTTTCTAATAAAGAAACAAATTTGGATTTAGCTATCAAAGCTTCAGCTACCTTGCATGCTGATAAGAAGACTGCCTACCGCGAAATCTAGTTTGGAATGCCTAGATATGTGCGATAAAAACCTTTATCCTAATATTTACACATTACTACAAATCTTGGCTACCATTCCTGTATCCACTGCTACCCCAGAAAGGTCTTTCTCGAGCCTAAGGAGACTGAAAAACTATTTACGAAACACTACAAGTGAAAACAGACTTAATGGTTTGGCTCTAATGAACATTCACTATGGAACAGAAATTCATGCAGATGAAGTAGTGGATATATTTAAAAGAAAAAGCCGAAGATTTCTTCTTTAATGGTTTTAGATTTAGCGCAGAGGAACGAAATTAATTTATCCATTTCATTTAAAGTTAAGAACTTTATAAATATGTCGTAGTTTTTCGGATGAATATATAGATATTAAATTTCATGTAAGTATATTTTTGTTGTTTTATTTACTTCTCAAACTAACCCCCCCCCCCCAAAACTAAATCCTGGCTACGCCCGTGCATTTCTATCTTGGCAGAGTCTGTTGTATTGTATTGAATTATTTGTCTATGTTTATTATTTGTCTGAGGGTAAATACATGACGTTATATTTTAACTTATAGACACCATTGTGCCTGCGAGAAAAAATTCTACGAGTGCCTCAAAAAAACCAACAACATGATGTCAAGAAAAATAGGATTCACCTATTTTAGTGTCCTCAGTCCGCAATGTTACAGGAAATTAGATGATATCTACGAATGGTTTGATAATCCGGGATGGTAGTTGTGAACATGTGTTTGTTTGGAGAATAAAACGATATTTGAAGGTGAAATTTAAACAAGTTTTATTTCACGCACACAATAACATAACAAACGATTTCATAGGTACAAAATTTATTGCATTATTGCAATCAGTGTCATAAATGGCCAATATACAAGCGTTGACTGACGTATTTATTATATCAGTCAACGATACAAGGTTGTTACCTTCAATTTGATTTATCATTTTCCTCGCTAAAACATTCACATTTCTCTTTATCTTCGTTGCTTTCAGACTCCTTACTGTTGCTTCTAGAATTATTACTCGTCCCACAGTATTCGTCCAACATGGCCTGTATGGCTTCGTCTTTCATTTCGATACATCTCAGGTCCGATAGCTTGCACTTTGGACTCCTCTTACCCCCGAAATTTTTGTACAGTTCGTCCACCAGTTCTTCCCTGGTTTTCGGGAATTTTACCTGCAAACAATTGCATCTTTGCTGTTACCTCACTCCCTACATTGATATTTTACCCAAATCTAGACATTTTGAGAACCGCAGGTGGCTCAGTTCAACCGGCACCATCGCAATGAAAGCGATGAGTCATCCAGGGAGGTGGGCCTAAGGCGCCAAATTCAAATTTCAACACTTTAAAATTATAGTTAACATATATAGCTCATGGTTTTACGACACGGATAATAATCTTATTTGCATGCCTAGATACAACTAAATTCTAATGAATAAAACCAAAAAACGTCCTGATTTTAAGGTGGTTACGTTTAATCATTTAAAATTATTGAGTATAAAACTCTCAAAACAGTCCAAACCAAAACCACTTTTACCCTGGAAGACTATATATGAACAAAATCTCTTTTGATGGCCTTAACCCACTTTTCCCTTAAAATGGGGTCCTTAGTGAGGAAAAAGCGGACACTTTAGGACCGCCTTTGTAGTTTCCCTTGCAGTTGGGAACGGAACACGTCCACGGCATGATTTAAATAAGTCCGAAACTATAGACACAGACACAACCTAAAACCTATAAACTAAATAACTTGAATTTTAATCACTTTATTCTAAATCACTGCTGTTTTACCACCGTATTAATAAAACTCCACGTCCTATATTACTAAAAAATACAGTCCAAAACACAATAAACACAACAAACGTTCTTTAAAACAGTAAAATCGCCAGACAAGTAAATGTAAATAACTACAAAAAGCTACCACTCTGTGATGACGTAATGACGTTTCGCGTCGCCTTGCAACGGTGCCGGTTCAACTACAAGCGACGTTGTCACATCTACGCAGTGAGAGCATAGAGATCGTATACAGGGTGTTTCATCTTAAGTGCGAACACCCCCGTAAAATTTGTATTCTCTATCCGATTTTAACCGCGTTTTTTTTTCTAAAAATAGGCCACAAAAAACTCTACGTTGGTGCAAAATTTCAGGTCTTAATGTCAATTTTCAAGGCCTACTAAAAATTTTTTTTCTAGTAAAAAATGACGAAAACCATTTTGCGATTTTTTTATTTCAAATCTGGTGTGCAAAGATTCAATACAAAAATGTACAGGGTCTTTTTCTCTGGGCGATGTCAAAATGCTGAATTTTTATTAAACTTTATATTGGTCAGGAGTGCTCTGGAATCATTGAATAAATATTAATAAATGCAAAAACAATTTATTTATTTACATCATCCAACCAACAAATAAAAACAATTCAAATTGTTGGACCTTTATCATAAAGTCACTGAGTCACTGTCTAAGATGATACATTTTCTGTGCGTTTCCTGTTGTGGCACACCAGCCACCTTAACTTATATATGGACTTAGTGACTGGCAGGCTTCTGTATTTTTTAGACTTAGTTCGTTTGTAATGTCTGGGGTGGTTTTGATATACTCGATTTTTGACCTGTATAAAGTTTAAAAAATTCAGCATTTCGAGTTGCTACAGAGAAGAACACCTTGTATATTTTTTATTGGATCTTTGCACATCGACACTGTGAGTGGTCCTGTTCATCATCCAACTGTTTCGAAGTAATTCCATGGCACACTTGACTCGCCAGATTTAAATTCCTATTTTGCTCAACTTTCACACCCTGCAGAATGGAACTCCCTTTATATTTTTTGTTCAAATTTGGTATACGGGGGTTCTAGGTTGTTCTGGTTAACGCTGTGGTGTCAGATTTTAAATAAAAACAATCGTTAAATGGTTTTCGTCATTTTTTACTAGAAAAAAATTTGTAGTAGGCCTTGAAAATTGACATTAAGACCTGAAATTTTGCACCAACGTTTTTTGTGGCCTATTTTTAGAAAAAAAAAACGCGGCTAAAATCGGATGGAGAATACAAATTTTACGGGGGTGTTCGCACTTAAGATGAAACACCCTGTATATAGGTAGAGTGCCGGACGATGTTTTTTATACATAGGATGCGCGGAAAATCTTTGACGAATTTAAAATCATAAAATAGTAAAAAATAGTAATAAATAGGCCCAGTGGACATGCGCATTTGCAATTTGAGGTAGTGTTTTGTGAAACTTGTCACTCTTTGACAGCCATTTGACAGCGACAAACTAAGTATAACCTACCGTTGTTTGCATCATAGACGCTTTGTGGCATAATTTTTTCCACTTTCAGCTAATTATTAATAGTTCCTTCGCGTTTTAGTTGTTTGAGTGTTTTATCTAATTAAGTGATCATCTCGAATATGTTCTGCTCATTTTACACCAGAGTGTTTAAAAACGAAACGAGTCAAAACGCAGCTAATTGAAAATGCGGTACCAACTCTTCTATTAAAACCACCTAAACCATCATTTAAGTAAGTATATTAACATGATTGTGGTGTAAGAAACTATTAATAGCTTATTTGTTCTAGTGTTAAAGTTATAAAGGTAGATGAAAACAAGTCAAGTTCTAGCATCAGTGAAGCAAATTCTAGTAGTTTAGACGAAACTAGTTTTACAAGCATAAACGAACCTAGTTGTAGTTATCGAAGTCTTGACCAGTCCACGTTGAGGCGAGCTTAATTTATTATCAATATACAAGTTTGTGGGGAGATAGTAATTCAGAAAAACAACCACTGTTTTGAATTGCGAGGTCTGAAGGTCTAATGCGCATGTTCCATAGGCCCATGCGCAAATCCACAATTTGCCATAAAAAGGTACTTGTTCAGCACTATGATCTCTATGAGTGAGAGTGTGAGTTTCTAAAAATGTTCACCTACATTTTGAAGACTGCGTGCATTGATTGAATATTTTGCAATAATTTTAATAATATATTGTCGCCTATCCTTACTTGTGACTGTCTTTCGAACAAAGTAGGCTGTTGGTTGACCCTACCGAGCATCATTTGCATCCTGAGTCGATGTTCTTCGCTGCGCAGTTTCGCCTCTTCCCTATGTAGTTGTAATCTAGTTGCCAGATCTTCTTCGTGACTGTAGGCCAACGACTGCCACACCGGCTTCTTCCTCATCAGCTTTTCCCGCCATCGTACTTCTTCTTTCAGTTTTGCTTCCTCTAGTTTTTGCATCATCTCGAATTCTAGACGTTTCCTAGAAACATAAGATCGTTGACTGACGTATTAATAAGACCTCTCACGGCTATATAGCTTCATATCCTGGAAAGTAGATGGCACCTATGGTGTCAACAATGTATTTTGCATTGTATTTTGTCTCCGGGAAGCGCGTGGTAAGCCAGAGAACTGTCAAACATGATAGCCGTGAGCAGTCTTTATTAATACGTCAGTCAACGATAAGATGTTGTATTGCAATGGCCAAGGTCGAATGGTGTCTAACTTAGATAATACAGGGTGAATCAGTTTTTTGTAGCAGGACTTTAACAGGTCATAGATCTTCAAAAGATAACCGCACTTTCTTGTATAAACTATATCATTTTAAGACCTTATAAAAAAGTTACAGGGTGTTAAAATTGTAAGAAATATGTGGACTTTATTGAATATTTACCAAACTAGCTGAGATATTTAAGTCATATTATTTGGTATACGCTATAACGGCACGGGTTAGCATAAAACCTGTTAATATCGAACATCTTGCACAACCAGTGGCGGAGAAGTGGGTAACTGGTAAAATTATTTTTAGAAAAAAAAAAATGAATCACCTTGTTTTGTAATAAAAGGTATTGAATTTTTTATGTAGATTTTAATTGCATACAAAAATGTCCCCTTGGTATTTGTACGCATGTGTTCTAGTTTAATGGCAAATTTCATTTTTTGTATTATTTCGAAGTATTTCTGAAAATTATCTACAAAAATTGTTCCATAAGTAACACTTAAAGTAGAAATAATGTGTTTGCTACTTTAAATAAACTAACTTTTTCCAATAACCTTACCTATTTAGGGATATACTTTTGAAGTTACAGGGCCTAAAACATTTAAGGAAGATACAATTAAGGTTACGCTCTGTATCTTGAAAAGTAAAACCTTGAATGGGTTAGTTTATTGGAAAAAGTTACTTTATTTAAAGTAAGAAATTCGTTTGGTACTTATGGAGCAAATTTTTTAGATAATTTTTCAGAAATACCCCGAAATAATACAAAAAAATGAAATTTGCCATTAAACTAGAACACATGCGTACAAATACCAAGGGGACATTTTTGTATGCAATTAAAATCTACATAAAAAATTAAATACCTTTTGTTAAAATACAAGGTGTTTTTTTTTTCTAAAAATAATTTTACCAATTACCCAATTGTCCGCCACTGGTTGTGCAAGATGTTCGATATTAACAGGTTTTATGCTAACCCATGGCGTTTTAACGTATACCAAATTTGACTTAAATATCTCAACTAGTTTAGTAAATATTCAATAAAGTCCGCATATTTTTTCAAACTTTAACACCCTGTAACTTTTTTCTAAGGCCTTAAAAATATATAATTTTCTTGAAATCGGCATTATAATGTCCCAAAATCGTCATTAAAAGCACAGAAATTGTACAATAATGTAGCCCATTATTTTACGATTTTTTCAATAAGTAGGCCTTGGCGAGATGTAAACATCAAACGTCAGACGCGGAGAAATCGCCCGTCAAAAGTGACCAAATATTCAAAACCCGGCCGATAAAGGCTCATTTAACTTTTCATACACATTGCGAAATTGTTTCCTATAGAAGCGCAATCCTTCAGTATACATATTTTAGTAAATTTGAAAATCAATAGATTTGTTGTGTAGGCTGCACAAGAAGCAGCAGTTTGGTTTTTCTGTCAGAAGGTGCCGTATATCATTATACTACTTGTCCTAGGTAGAGCGATCGGTAAAGTCAAGCAACGCCGCGCGTAGTCGGTTCGTGGACGGGTGATCCCTTATTATTATTTTCTTGCCTAATAAAACATTTTTTTTCCGATTTCAAGAAAAATATAATATGTACCTCGGCACTGAAGTTCTTTTTATGACTCATGTGGTTTATTTGCCTCGGCCAGAGGCCTCAGCAACTAAACTCCACATGAGTCATAAAAAGTTGAACTTCAGTGCCTTGGTACATAAATAACTATTAAATGAAAAAGTGCCGTTATTTTTTCAAGATCTATCACCTGTTAAAGTCCTGCTACAAAAAACTGATTCACCCTATGATGCTGGCCAGATTTTTTAAAACTATTTCATGTTAGACTTTGTTTGTAGTTACCTAGCTGAAGAAATTCTTAATACGGCCGCTAAATTCGACCTGTTCACACAGGGAAGGTCCATAGAGGAATTCGTCCTAGTATCCGAAGAACTCTTACTGCTGGCGGAAAAATTCCTATAGTATTTCTTCTTCGATTTCTTCTCTCCCCTCTTAGAAGTCTTCAGCTTAAACGGTCTGGGGCTGGTCGAAATAAATTCATTCTTCAGTTCTTCCATCTCTCTTTCTATCTTGTCGTGGTAGGCCTTGTAGTTCGGTATCTTCTTTTGTTTTCTGGGAACGTCTTTTTCCTCCAGTTGGAGTTCTCGGTACGATCTCGGACATACGTCGAATTTCGGTTGTGATTTTTCTCTTTTGGCCATCGAGGGCGGCAGGGAGGCCGCCCGGAGCATTTCTTCTGCCCGGATCTTCTTTTGAAGAGCCCTAGAAAGATAGTCTCATTTAAATATATATTATGATCTATGGTTTTTAGCGAAGCCTACGATAAAGACAGGCCATGGAGCACAAAAATCACGTGACCATCTTAGTCCGACGTTACATGTCATTTGTCACATAACTGAAAGGCGGCAGCACGGGTTTTGAGAAGTTTTAAATGTTTAAAGTGTTTTTAAACGTCTTAGTTTATATTTTAGCAACAAGTTTGTGTCTAGTGCGCGTGTGTCCTGGCGGAGGGGAACCGCCCAGGTGTTATTATGGCCTCTGGGTGGGAGCCGTGCCGTCCAGGAGTATTGGTGCCGCTCGCGCCGACGCGTGAGCGCTGTAAGGGGAATTCTCCCCCCGGAATGGACTCAATGGACAGTGGAGCCTGAGACACAGACGGGTGAACTGCTTACGGGAGATCCGCGAGTTCAGACGGTCCGGGTGGCTGGAAGCCGTTCCCGTTGACCACGTTCGGGTTTGTGTATTTTGTATTCACTCGAGGATTTTCGTTGTCGACCCACGCCCTGATACGGTTCCTATTCGGCCTTTCACTCAGCCGATCAACTGGGACCTCGTCAATATTTACAGTATACTGAGGAGAGTTTTCATTTTTATTTCGTAAAAAATAACCTAAATACCAAATATTGGGTCTGTTTATATTATATTTATACATATTACAAAAGCCAGGAAGAAAATGTCACCATAACAACATTTGCTTTGCCTGCGGATGAAAATTTGCGCCAAAAATGGATTCGTTAAATTCCAACTGAGATTTAATTTCTATAAAACCCTTAAGTATGTGTGGCTAACACATTTTCAAGAAAGTGGAACAATTAAAGTGGACAAATGTGTTGAGGGAGGAAAATACCTATGGAGAATATCACCTAAGCTAAAGGAAGGTGCTGTCCTAACAATTTTTGAGAATGTGCCAAAATATTTGCGTGCAATGCCGTTTAGCTCTCAGCCCAAAACAGCAGAGGCAGGTCGACAATTTTGATAAAACAATTAGAGAATGCCGGAATGCACAAAACCAATAATGTAATAGATGAAAGAAAACTCGCCAAATTGTTACGAAATTTGTTTTTTCTACTTATCTCCAAAAATGCATTTTATGATAAGCACTAATTTGGTCACGTGACTACGCGATTATGCGTTAGCGCCATGGCCTGTCCTTATCGTTGGCCTCGGTTTTTAGGAAATAAGAAGAAAAATTTTACCGATAGAATTCGTCCTCGTGCATCTTTTTATAGACGTAGTTGCTGAAAAGGTTTCTCGGTATGGGTTTAGCTTTAAATTTTTGTATCTTCAACGGTGGTTCATCGTAATAAATACAAGGAACAGATTTTGATAGTCTCTTGGTTAACGCTTGAATTTCTTCGTCGCGCTTGGTAAAGGAAAATGGTCTCATCTGTGCTTGCAAAGCTGCCTTACGTTTTTCTTTTACAATGTGACTTCTAAAACAGAGAAAATGTGTGAAATATGGCTTAAGAAAAGTTGTTTTGCCACCTTCTTTCTTGGTCTGCCATTATTTTGTCGAACAGCGGAATTTGGGATTCTATGGGAATATCATGGGCCTTGAACATTTCGGGTTTGTCATCTTTCGGTTTGTTGACTTTGAGGAATAATTCTTCTACTATTTTGTTTTCCTCGTCTCTGAAATAAGATGACAAACTCAAGAATCTGTAGTCTGTTTATGTTTGTTCTTACCTGACAGTCATTTGAAAAGGCTTAGGAATAGTAATACCATCAATTTCCTCGTTATTTTCAACATTTTTCCTAGTTTTTGTTGGTGTATTTGGTGCGCTTTTCGTCTCCAAAGGCAATGGACTATTATTAAAAGAAAGTTCCCTTAAATCATCGAAACAAAGGTCATCCCATTCGTTATAATGTTTGGAACCGGCTGAAGAGATGTTTGCTCTTGATTTTGGTCTCATGTTTGGTTCTGGGGTAAATTCTGGAGTCAGGTCTTTTTCGCTTGGTGTTTCTATGCGTACGGACCTGGAAATATTAGATTCTGAGAAGTGTGTCGATATCAGTAAAAACAACATGCAAGCATATAGGCCAATAAAACAGAATTCAAAATTTCTAAGATTAGCTATTTAACTTGGACTTAGTGACTCTATAGATAATAATTATTGCAACCGTCAAATTAATTCTAAGATGCTAATCGTACTAGCCCGATAGTTTGTCAAAAAATACAAAAATAAACCATGTAATTTTAATCAGAAGAAATTTTATAACTGTCATAAGAAAAAAGGTGTTTATTTGTAACGCCTTCTAAAATATTATCATGTTAGAAATACTTAGTCTAGTGGAGACTTAAGAGGCCACCTGTAGAAAATGTATTTAAGCATTGAGTAAAGGATATTTCTTTATTCAATGGCCCTAATCAAGGTGCAAAGAAATAATTTTAAAATATCTCTCGGTGTTTGAAAAAAATAGTGTCAAAATGTAGATCTTTTGAAGTAGAATATATTGAAAAAAAAGAAATCGGTCAACCCGTAAAAAAATAATGAATTGTCTCGAATTGAAGTGAAACACACTGTAGATATCCCATAATAAATAGTCGATGCCCACTATGGGGATCTCGGAAACTAGCAGAGCTAGAACAAAGGTTAAATAGGGAGAGAATTGCAGTTTTGAATGCTCAATCTATGCCCCTTTTGGATTTTTAAAAAAGTTCATGGCTCACTAGATAGTTTGAGAAGAGTGATTTTTTGCTATTTCATCAGATCTCTGTAGCTCCGTTAGTTATGATTAAACAGAAAAACTGTTGAGACAAAAATTGTAGATAATTTTGGGCTTAATAAGATAATCTAATCCATTTTTTATGTTTGTTATTTTTGAGTTGACATAAACTTGTGTTTTTTTAAATGTACCTACCTAAATCAATTAAAACTCAAATTCAAATAATTTTAAAAGGTCATCTTTTAAAATAAAAACAAGTTTCAATCAATCCGCCTCCATTATTATTTATGCAAATATTGCATCTTTTTAAAACTGAATTTGTCGCCTTTCTTAGAGAGCGCCTGTCAATAGTGGCAATTGCTTCTAAAACAGCTGCTCTTAATTTAACAATTGAAGACACAAGTGGGTAAAGGTGTAATGTAAAATTTTTGAAAAATCGAGTTTTTTAACCTTTTCAACTTCTCTGATAATGATCTATCTTCTAAAAAATCCTAAATACTTCTATCTATATATTTAAAGATTTTTTTTAATGGATAAAGGTGTTAAGTCACGTCACACATGGATGTCATGTCCTAGTGGATAAAAGTGTCAAGTTACGTGTTTCGTGGATGAAGGTGTTATGTATACACATACATTTTAGGGGTCGCGGTGGCGTCGCTCGTACCGGCGCTGACTTTTTAGACTGCATGTTTTTCTGCCTTCGATCGACCTCGGTTCGAGGCAGGCACATGCACATGTCTTTAAAAAAAAACACCGCTGTGGCCAAGAGCGCTGGACAAATGTGGGTTCACGGTATTGCTCCTAAATAGCTTTACCCGTGTGATTCACTAATTGTCCTACACTCACTGGGATTACTACGGTTTTCTAGGGTTTTCCGTAGTACTTGAGCGAATGCTGTCCTAGTTCTATCTGGCAACGAAGACAAAATAATAGTAATTGCCTCCCTCCCCCGCACAAGCATGTGGTTGCTTCTGGGGTACTCCTAGTTTGGAGTATTGTGAGGGTGAGAATTATTATAATTATTTTATATGTAGAAAAAAAAATTTTTTACTACTAACCTGAGAAATCGCCATTATTTACCTCATTCCTCTAATGAGAAGTAATATTTCTCACCCCTAAAAAATACCTAGGTAAATAATGAAAAATTTTCTATATGACATTTAAAGATTAGTGTCATTTTATCAGCTTAACAACTGAACTCCCAGGCTACTTGATATTTCGAAGTATTTGAAAAAAGGGAGAAATGACTAAAATAAACTAAAATATGGCAATATTTCATGTTAGTAGTAAAAAAAATTCTATATAAACTTCGGTTGAGAAGGCCATTATTTACCTCGCATATTATATACAAACGCTCGGTATATAATGACTCACTTCTCAACCTAAGTGTATAATATACTATTTTTAAATTAGAATTCATCAAAGAAATTAACTTATTTTTAAATAAATTTTCCGATATTACAAAATAAAATTAAATTTTATTTAAATATCTTGGAAGTTTAAAAATGTGACATGACACCTTTATCCACTTGTGTCTTCAATTGTCTCATACTTTATTTTGTACTGTTCCCCACAAAAATAAATTCAAAACAGACAAATCGGGGGTTCGGGGCGGCCAGGAAATAGGTCTATTTTTCCCTATCCAACTATTTGGATAGAGCTGATCTAGGTAATTTCTTACGGGCAAATAATTATGTGGTGGAGCTCCATCATGATAATTTTTGTTTTATTTTGTTACATTTTATTATCAGTTAAAAATAAAATATTTGGAAGTTTGAAGTATGTCATATTATAAAATAGAACGTAATTATGAAAATATACCATGGCCGACTATATGAAAATTTTAAAAAAATCAGAAAATTAGCCTGAACTCTTTTATTTTTTATAATAACTATGCCGAGTATTATATCTTTGGAAAGCTCAAAAAATGGCCGATTTGATAAGCCAACTATGATTTACATTTAAAAAAACACAAGTTTATGTCACATCTCAAAAATCACAAACAACATAAAAAAAATTTTTTTATTATCTAGAATTTTTGTCTCTTCAGTTTTTCTGTATAATCAGAAACAACGGAGCTCAGAGATCTGATGAAATAGCAAAAAATCACTCTTTTCAAAATATCTAGTGAGCCATGAACTTTTTTAAAAATCCAAAAGAGGCATTAGATTGAGCATTCAAAACTGCAATTCTTTTCCCATTTAACCTTTGTTCTAGCTCTGCTAGTTTCCGAGATCCCCATAGTGTTCATCGAAAAAATTCACCCTGTATAGAAAACAAATGGCAATGATGAATTTTCGGAATATGTTGCCTATAAATTGTAAACGAACAACATACCTTCTTGATGGCGGCTTAAAAATATCTTTATCGGAAAAATTCAAAGACTCAACATCTTCCATAGTTTTGCTTTGACCTGCTTTGTTCAAAAGCGGCGTACCGCAGAACGACTTCAAACTGGGCTTCCTTTTCTTCTCCTTTGCATCGTCTAACGTTAAATTCTTATAATCCTCGATCCATTCCGTGTCCTTGTTATCGATCCTTATCTCATTCCTCAAAAACTCACAGTACGACTTTTGCCTCTCCTTCAAGTTCTGCAACTTCTTATAAAACTCCCTGTTCGAAAGGTGGTTTACGTCGTCGTATTCCGGAATGCTGTCGTAGAAATCGATGAAAGACTTTACGGTCGTGTTTCGGCCCTTGGCCTTCATTTCTTGCAGACTTTTCGTCGTTTGGTTCTTGAGCTGGTTCAGCAATTTTTGTTCGTACGCTGGCAGTGGTTGGTCGCTCTTTGGGTTTCTTGGCACTCTGATGCAATTGTTGTTAAAAACTGAGTTGGCGTGGTCGTGCATTGTTCTGTGTTGTTTGGCCGGTTGCCACGGCAACGGATATCGATCGATCCGGTGCAAGAAGTTTTCAAAAGATCGTCGGGTGGTTGTTCTTTGTTTTGGAGGTGGTTTTGGGGGCATTGGAGACGTCCCGAGGTGTTATGACTATGTGGGGAACATGGGTGTAACATACGTGATTCGCAAGAAGTGCTAAATGTGATTATTTGTAGGTTATGGTCAGTGCTACGTCATTCAGAAGTGGTGTGCTGTGTCGTGAAAGTATAGTGAGTAGTGAAAACAAATTGGTGAAGTGGTCATTGTGATTATTATTATCGCTTCAATAATGAAGGGACCGTGCGACCAGTGCTTTTCAAACTGTCTCAAAAATTCGGAAATTTTTTAAAGACCGTAACAACAACCTTCTCAAACTTTGCAAGCCCTGTACAAACATGTGGCAACGCCGCAGCGGGACGGTTCAATGGGTCTATGCAGTCTATAGAGCAGTCTACACTTTGGCTTAGTTTATCTTTTCTAATAAATGTTCAACCCTCTTTTTAATTATAATCAGATACATTTGTGAACTTTGTTGCAATAATTGGGTACCTAAGTAAGTAGGTAGGTTTGTTTAACAGACAATAAAAGCAGTTAACAAAGTAACAAAATTTACACATAATATAAGTATATACAGGGTGTTCCTTAATGACATGCTAATACTTAAGGGGGTTATTCTTGGGCCCATTTTAAGAAAAAAACTTTATATGAACGTATGTCGTAAACGTCCTAACTTTTGAGATACAGGGCGTTATAATTCAATTTTTAAAATTGAATTTTGGCTACATCTCCCGAAATAATCAAGCTGCTGAACTGAAATTTGGCACTGCTATGTTTTTGGGTATGGAGAATAAGCTGAAAATGTCAATTTCACCGTATCTCACAGAGGGCGCCACTTGCGCTCTTTTTTGATCACGCTTTTACTCGTAACTTTTTTGAGGTTATCTTTTTGGTCCTGCAGGTCCATCATTTTAGTGCATCTTTTCATTCTGCAAGAAAAAGGTACTCTTGTTTCATAACGATTAAATCAACCGTTTGCTTTGAAATTGCCAAAACGTTCTCCAAAACACCTGTTGACTTCAATATTCGAAACATAAAATTTTTACCTACCACCTTCAAGTGTTACAGATCAACTTTACCATTTAAACTGAGAAAAAAATCCCTATGAACAATGTACCAAAAATCATTCGCTTTTAAAATGGAAAGGATTGAATTTGACAAAATTTGGACACTCTATTTCAAGAAAACCAATGGTGTTTTGACCAATGCCCATTTGGCATTTTTTTCATCATTTTGAATGTACAGTTGATCTGTAACATTTGAAAGCAGTAGGTGAAAATTTTATGTTTCGAATATTGGAATCAATAGGTGTTTTGGGGCACATTTTGCTGATTTCAACGCAAACGGTTGATTTGATCGTTATGAAACAAGAGTACCTTTTTCTTGAGAATGAAAAGTAGCACTAAAATGGTAGACCTGCAAGACCAAAAAGATAATCCCAAAAAAGTTACGAGTAAAAACACGATCCAAAAACAGCGCAAGTGGCGCCCTCTGTGCCATACGGTGAAATTGACATTTTCAGCATATTCTCCATCCCCCAAAACATAGCAGTGCCAAATTTCAGTACAGCAGTTTGATTATTTCGGGAGATGTAGCCAAAATTCAATTTAAAAAAATGAACTTTAACGCCCTGTATCTCAAAAGTTAGGACGTTTACGACATACGTTCATATGAAGTTTTTTTCTTAAAATGGGCCCAAGAATAACCCCCTTAAGTATTAGCATGTCATTAAGGAACACCCTGTATAATAATAAGTACGATTCCTGGTGTGGATAGGTACATTTTCGACAAATAATATGGTAAATTTGGGCAAATAGAGGGAACTACATTTTGTTGGAAGTCGAATTTTGGTGAGAATTTCTCGCAAAGTGCTCCGTCAGGCAAATGATGACTACCTATCTTCCCTTATGGTTAAATTTTCATAAAAATACAAACAACAAGCGAACAGAGAACTGCATGATGTGAAGGAGAATAATATCTCTTGTGATTGAAATGGCAGTTAGGGTCAATTTCATAATACATTCAACTAAAATATATTTTGACTTTAAAATTAGGTAAAGAAACTTTTGCAATAATATTAAACAATGTTCGGATTGTTAGAAAGCTTCTTTAATTTTAAAGGGTAGGTACTTTAGTTTGTCTATGCAATTGGCCCGTAATCATTTCATTCTTAAATTTTCGTCCTTTGGAAAGCCCAAAACGAATACAAGTCTACCTACCGCCTGCCGTCAAGCAAAGAAAACCTAGCTACAAATCAAGTTAATATTACGATTTCACTTACAGCCAGGTATATTTAACTATAAGTTCTAGCATCCCTCGGCGATTCTAGGCATCTTGAGGCTTGAAATTATTGTAAAGGAACGATTCTTCACTTAGAACTTTAATAGAAATGTTTCACTTTTGCACAAACAAAACAAATTTATAAAAAAAGCTGTCGCCAGCACTTCGGGCAGTCTGTTTCCACCCAGAGACACACTGCCTCGTCGTAGCAATCTGGCGACGATAGCACTGCCCGCACTACACAAATTAATTCTGGTAAATTTCTTGTAAAATCAACTGACAGGGAGTGACAGGCCACGCCGCGCAGACCCGCAAGCCATGTTGCCAGCTTCCTCAACTTCAGGGCTTTCCTAGAGTTGGCTGTGAATGACAGTTGGCGGGATGTCAACTACTGCCGATCATGTGGATATATGTATATGGTTAGATGCCTAGGAGGGCGAATATTTCCACATTATTAAAGCCTGAACATTTCAAGTATTTTCCGTATACAGATATTTTAACCAAAGTATCATAGTGTTATAGAGGAGTCAATATACGGAACATCGTGATAAAAAAGGTGTTTATGTGACAACATTTTTGTGTGCAGTTGCGTTAGTTAAAGCACAAAGGTTGCAATGCATTAAGTAACTGATATTCATAGGCAAGCTGGAGATATCTGTATAGAAAAGTACAATTTGCCCTTGTTCCACGAATTATTGCAAATGGGCAACGGCAACGTTGCAATTCCCTTTCTCCTGAGCGGCACAGAGTTGCCACGTTTGGCGTTCTGGACAACAGAACGACGAAACTGTAGATTTCAGCCCGAAGAAAATTGTGCGACTTCGTCTTTAATTATCATAAGTAAATAAGCGTTAAAACCAGTTGTTTCATTTATTACGTGTTATGTTGATGCATCTACTGCAAACTTTGTACGATTTTAGAGCCATTAAAAATATTATCAAGTACGCTATTGTCTTACTTTTTTGTGACGCCACTGGAATGGTTTTCAAACTGCTCAGGTGTTCCACAATCGTTAAATACCAGTTTACATTGATGTTCAAATGCGAGACAAACTGAATTAGCATATTTATAGACCACAAAGGAAGTCTATAATAAAATATATCGTTACACTCTACCTATTATTAAAGTAGGTAATCATTATTTTTTATGGAAAATAATTAGTTTGTTCAACAAAGCAGGATTTAATTTATAGGGGCATAGTTAGAACCTATTATTATTGATTTTGTTAGGTTAAAAAGCGTATATTAATAAGTAAACGATATTTAAACAAACCTATAAAGTGTATAATAATATACTATCTGATTATAAATAAAATAATAGTTATTTATGTACCAAGGCACTGAAGTTCAACTTTTTATGACTCATGTGGAGTTTAGTTGCTGAGGCCTCTGGCCGAGGCAAATAAACCACATGAGTCATAAAAAGAACTTCAGTGCCGAGGTACATATTATATTTTTTTTGAAATCGGGAAAAAAATGTTTTATTAGGCAAGAAAATAATAATAAGGGATCACCCGTCCACGAACCGACTACGCGCGGCGTTGCTTGACTTTACCGATCGCTCTACCAAGGATGTACGGTAATGATGTACGGCACCTTCTGACAGAAAAACCAAACTGCTGCTTCTTGTATAGCCTACACAAGAAATCTATTGATATTCAAATTTACTAAAATATGTATACTGAAGGATTGCGCTTCTATAGGAAACAATTTCGCAATGTGTACGAAAAGTTAAATGAGCCTTTATCGGCCGGGTTTTGAATATTTGGTCACTTTTGACGGGCGATTTCTCCGCGTCTGACGTTTGATGTTTACATCTCGCCAAGGCCTACTTATTGAAAAAATCGTACAATAATGGGCTACATTATTGTACGATTTCTGTGCTTTTAATGACGATTTTGGGACATTTTAATGCCGATTTCAAGAAAAATAAATATTTTGCATAGTTTGAAGTTATTTGAAGACGGAAGTAGTAACCAAGTTTTGACCCAATATTTGATATCTGACAAGTTGATAGTTGTCAGTATGTGGTATTTAGATACTTTTTCTAGTTATTATGCTTAGCTGTGCGGCTTGTGGCACTTCCCTGACCGCCAAAACTAAAATTTTGTAATTTAAATAAACTTTTTACGCACCAAAACGGCATAGGCGTTTGGGTAGACACCTACTTCTTCATAATTTTGGAAATTTAAAATTAGAATTGCTGCATTATCAATTATTTCTAAACTTTCATTCATAAACTTGACTTATAATTTTTTGCCTGTATGTAGGTATAGTGTTTCTAAAGTCACTTGAAACACCATAAAAAAAATCTAATTGGCGTCACAAAAAGAATATAGGACATAAGGGTCACGCAGTTTTCAAAAATATAGGCAACATAATATTTATCTTTTAAGGTTTTTTTAAGGTTGTCGTCAAACACAACGTAAAGGTTAATGCACCATATTATATTGTCAAAAGGTCTCTAAAAAGCCATATCGATCATAACTATTTACGCAAATATATCCTAAGATCTGTGAAATTATGGCACGGCTGTATCTACCGCATTTCGCTGCACAAGTGACCAGCCGTAGAACAGTGTAACCCATGCAAATATTGGTGATATTATATTAGGCGAGCATGCAGTCACTTGTTTTTACTACAATTATTTCTTTCTTCTCCGTCTCCTTTATCTCTTTTTACTACTAATACCAGCGTCGGTTTACTATGGTTAAAAAAAGTGTTTTGTCTCGCGCCTGTTCTCGAACTACCCGGGTAAAGTATAAATGAACTCACTTGGAACACAGTGATATACAGGGTGTCCAACTTTAAAACTGTACAAATCTGTAAAATCTTCATTTTTGGAGATAATCGCCTAAACTTTTTTTGTTTGAAAGGCTTTCAAAAACAGCTTCTTTTGACCTTCCTACCATTTTCACCATTTAGCGATTTTTTATTTAAAATCTGACCCCACAGCGTCAAGCAGAACACCCCAAAACCAATATATACCTAATTTGAATAAAAAAATATACAGGGATTTCCATTCTGGAGAGAGTCAAAGTTGAGCACAATACGAATTTTAAAGGCATCTGCCAAGTCAAGTGTGCCATGAAATCCCCTCAAAACAGTTGAATGGTCAACACTACCACTCAAGGTGTTGGTGTGCAAAGGGCCAATACAAAATATACAGAGTGTTCTTACCTGTGCCATCTTAAATTAGTGCAATTTTTGCAACTTTATACGGGTCAAAAATCGAGTATATCAAAACCGCTCCACACTCTATAAACGAACTAAATCTAAAAAATACAGAAGCTTGCCAGTCAGTAAGTCCATATCAGTTAAGGTGGCTGGTGTGCCACAACAGGAAACGCACAGAAAATGTATCATCTTATACAGTGACTGTGTTGAGAAAGGTCCAATAATTTAAATTGTTTTTATTTGTTAGTTGGCATTTTGTAAAGAAATACATTACTTTTGTGTTGATCAATATTTTTTCAATGATTCCAGAACACTCTTGATCCGTATACGTTTCATAAAATTTCAGAATTTTGAGATGGCTCAGAGAAAAATACCCTGTATATTTTTGTAGTAAATCTTTTCACACCAACATTTTGAGTGGTCCTGTTGACCATTCAACTATTTTGAAGGGATTCCATGGCACACTTGACTCGCCAGATATCTTTAAAATTCCTATTTTGCGCAATTTTGAGACCCTGCAGAATGGAACTCCCTGTATATTTTTTGTTCCAATTTGGTATATGGGGGTGTTTGGGTGTTCTGATTAACGCTGCGGGGCCAGATTTTAAATAAAAAAAAACGCTAAATGATTTTAGTGAAAATCGGGGGTATAAAAAAATCGCAGCCGGCCCTGGATTTGCATTTTGAAAAGGACACCCTGTATGTGGTTCGATCTATTTCATAGCATTTACCACGTTCTGCTACAGGTAAAAATACCAGACTTATCCGCAGAAATCACCCGTATAAAATTCAAAGGTTTTTATGCGATCGACGTCGACCTAGTCAAGGAGGCAGCCAATAAGAAAGCGAGCGTAGCGATTTGATTGGTCGGCGTTTCGGAGATCCACGGAGCAGGTGTCGACGTGGGCCAGTTAGGCCAGTATAACCAGTGCCGTGCACGAAAATAAGGATTGCCCTGGGGTTCTTTATTAAAGGCTCAAACTAAAAAGAAATCTCGAAACATTATACGAATAAATCACAGAGGATTGCTACTCAATTCAACCTCGTTTTTCCTCCAGGGTCTGTTAGACGTCAAACTACTGACAGCTCGGACACGTTTCCAGAGCCCGAGGCCAACGATAAAGACAGGCCACGGCGCTAACGCATAATCGCGTAGTCGTATATAATAAAAGGCATTTTTGGAGATGAGTAGAAAAACAAATTTCGTAACAATTTGGCAAGTTTTCTTTCATCTATTACATTATTGGTTTTGTGCATCCAAGCTTTCTCTAATTGTTTTTTCAAAATTTTCAACCTGCCTCAGCTGTTTTAAGCTGGGAGTTAAACGGCACTGCACTCACAATATTTTGGCACATTCTCAAAAATTGTTGGGACATCACCTTCCTTTAGCTTAGGTGATATTCTCTACAGGTATTTTCCTCCCACAACACATTTGTCCACTTTAATTATTGTTTCACTTTATTGAAAATGTGTTAGCCACACATACTTAAGGGTTTTTTAGAAATTAAATCTCAGTTGGGATTTAAAGAATCCATTTTTGCCGGAAATTTTCATCCCGAGGCAAAACAAATGTTTGTTATGGCGACACTTTTTTCCTGGCTTTTGTAATATGTATAAATATAATATAAACAGACCCAATATTTGGTATTTAGGTTATTTTTTACGAAATAAAAATGAAAACTAACATCAGTAGGTATACTGATCTCAGTTGACCGGCAGCGTGAAAGACCGAATAGAAACCATATCAGGGCGTGGGTCGACAACGAAAATCCTCGAGTACGTTACAACACTGATTTATTTCGCACAAGGTGAATGGTGAATACAATAAATACACAAACCCGAACGTGGTCAACGGGAACCAAGGTTAGTAGAACGGGAACGGCTTCCAGCCACCCGGACCGTCTGAACTCGCGGATCTCCCGTAAGCAGTTCACCCCTCTGTGTCTCAGGCTCCACTGTCCAATACTAATACTGTCCCATGCCCATAATAATCCATTCCGGGTTCCCTATTCTGTGGTTCGGGGGAGAATTCCCCTTTACAGCGCTCACGCGTCGGTGCGAGCGGCACCAATACTCTTGGACGGCACGACTCCCACCCAGACGCCATAATAACACCTGGGCGGTTCCCCTCCGCCAGGACACACGCGCACTAGACACAAACTTGTTTCTAAAATATAAACTAAGACGTTTAAAAACACTTCAAACATTGAAAACTTCTCAAAACCCAAGCTGCCGCTTTCAGTTATGTGACAAATGACATGTAACGTCTGACTAAGATGGTCACGTGATTTTTGTGCGCCAGGGCCTGTCTTTATAGTAGGCCTTGTCCAGAGCCTACTTGACGTCACTTATTATTTTGATCACCGGTTATCGGTGCATCTAATTTGCTATGGATGGACACGGGCATATTTTTGCTGTATTACAATTACAGAGGTGTCAATCACAAAACTAATTTATGCGAAAAAGCGAGCAATTTGTCAAAACCGAAATCACTGTAATCAGTATCTGATTCGCGGCAATTTTTTCGAAAAAAAAAATTAATCGGTCACGCAAGTTTTGTTCCTATATAAAATAAGAATGTTCGAAAAATGTTTTGATAGTTCGATAGTGGAAAATTTTGCAAGTAGGTATTCTGGAAAAGTGTATGTTGTTTTTGTGCAAAGAAGGTAAGATATAAGGATTTACTGTTTAAAAAAATATTTTTTTTTCCGAAACGATATTTCAAACAGTTTCTAAGTAGACTTCAATATCTACAGGGTGACCCATTTGAAATGGAAGCACTCCCATATTTTTTTATTTTTCATCAAAAACTCCTTTTTTACTTTGGTGCAAAATTTCAGGTCTTAATCTCAATTTTCAAGGCCTACTACGAATTTTTTTCCAGTAAAAAATGACGAAAACCATTTAGTAATATTTATTTTAAAATCTAACACCACAGTGTTTATCAAGACACCCTAAAACCCCCGTACACCAAATTTGAACAAAAAATATACAGGAAGTTCTATTCTGCAGAGCACGGGCGTAGCCAGGATTTAGTTTTGGGGGGGGGAGTTTAGTTTGAGAAGTAAATAAAACAACAAAAATATACTTACATGAAATTTAATATCTATATATTCATCCGAAAAACTACGACATATTTATAAAGTTCTTAACTTTAAATGAAATGGATAAATTAATTTCGTTCCTCTGCGCTAAATCTAAAACCATTAAAGAAGAAATCTTCGGCTTTTTCTTTTAAATATATCCACTACTTCATCTGCATGAATTTCTGTTCCATAGTGAATGTTCATTAGAGCCAAACCATTAAGTCTGTTTTCACTTGTAGTGTTTCGTAAATAGTTTTTCAGTCTCCTTAGGCTCGAGAAAGACCTTTCTGGGGTAGCAGTGGATACAGGAATGGTAGCCAAGATTTGTAGTAATGTGTAAATATTAGGATAAAGGTTTTTATCGCACATATCTAGGCATTCCAAACTAGATTTCGGGGTAGGCAGTCTTCTTATCAGCATGCAAGGTAGCTGAAGCTTTGATAGCTAAATCCAAATTTGTTTCTTTATTAGAAACCCCTTGACCTTGACTACACCACTTTTTCCAGTAGTCCATACCTTTAAGTTTATCACCCTTCCTTTTTTTCCCCTCCATTTTTCGACAGTAATAATGATTCACGTATCTATCCTTAACAAGGTCATCGAATAACAGCGCACTAAAATTACTCACTTACACGGTACACTTAATTCTCTTCACTATTCGTTCACCACTTTTCACTTTTATTCGCTTCGAGTTCGCATGGAACAATACTGCCGTAAGCGCGGTCACGCGCCGCGGCGCCGCTTATATAGCAGCCCAGTAGCCGTCCAGAAACTTCCACGAACTTCCACAAAGTTCCGCTCATTTCGACCGAGGGGCGTGGCAAATAATCGAGAAACAACGCAAAGTGTCCCTACAATACAAAATAGTTCGGCTGCAACTGCGTCTGCCTCTCGTCAAAAGATGGCGCTAGGCGCTACTATTACTACATATATTCAAACGTAATAATAATTTAACTCTTCACTCCTCGTATTTTTTCGGTATAATATTAGGTAATATTTTGCTTATTTCGGGGGGGTTTGAACCCCCGAAACCCCTCCCCTTGGCTACGCCCGTGCTGCAGAGGGTCTAATTTCAGCAAAATGGGAGTTTTAAAGGCATCTGGCAAGTCAAGTGTGCCATGGAATCCCCTTAAAACAGTCGAATGGTCAACAAGGCCACTCAAAGTGTTGGTGTGTAAAGATCCGATAGAAAATATAAACGCTGTCTTTCTCTATGCTATCTCAAAATAATAAATTGTTGGGGTCAAAAATCGAGTATATCAAAACCGCCCCAAGTAACTAAGTCTAAAAATACAGAAGCCTGAGAGTCAATAAGGGTGGCTGGTGTGCCACAACAGGAAACGCACAGAAAATGTATCCTTTTAGACAGTGCGACTTTATTGATAAAGGTCCAACAATTTAATTTTTTTTTATTTGTTGGTTGGCATTTTGTAATGAAATAAATTACTTTTATGTAATATTTTTTCAATGATTCCAGAGCACTCCTGACCAGTATAAAGTTTAATAAAAATTCAGCATTTTGAGATGGCCGAGAGAAAAAGACCCTGTACATTCTTGTATTGAATCTTTGCACACCAACACTTTGAGTAGTCCTGTTGATTATTCATCTGTTTTGACGGGATTCCATGGCACACTTGATTCTCCAGTTGCCTTTAAAATTCCTATTTTGCTCAACTTTGAGACGTTGCAAAATGGAACTCCCTGTATATTTTTTGTTCAAATTGGATATACGGGGGTTTTAAGATGTCCTGATTAACACTGTGTTGTCCGATTTTAAATAAAAAAATCGTTAAATGGTTTTCGTCATTTTTTTTCTAAAAAGAAAAATCGTAGTAGGCATTGAAAATTGAAATTAAGACCTGAAATTTTGCATCAAAGTAAAAAACAGTTTTTTGCGACCTATCTTCAGAAAAAAAAACGACTAAAATCGGATGAAAAATAAAAAAATTACGGGGTGCTTCCATTTTAAATGGGTCACCCTGTATATTGACGTTTTATCTTTTTAATCGCAAATATAGAGACAGACAATGCAGGTGCCAGTATGGATATCAAAAGAGCTATTCGAAAAAGCATTGAGGCAGTTCTATAACGACCAAAATGTGGAAATAATTTCATTTACAACAAAAGATGCGGTGCCGGCAGGGGAAAATTACACTAGCGACCTCTTCAGGACTACAATAACATACAAAAGGCCAACAAGGTAGGCACCTGTTATTTTATTTCAGAGATCAACAATTTTTTCTTTTCAAACTCCTTTTATACCTGCAAAGCACAAGTGTTGGTAGGACACCAATAATCAATGCTTTGTGTCGTCAAATGGGCTGATTGATATACCATTTTTTTTAGTTGTTTATATGCGGTGAAAAGACGTAATATTTTGTACTTTTATAGTCCTATATTCGCATATCTTGTGCACTAAATTTAGTTTTGACATCTCTAATATTTACGTAGAAAATAAAACCATTTTAATTTCAAAACTTGACCACCCTGTATCTTGAAAACTAAGGCCCAAACAGGGTGTCCCGAAATTAGTCTGCCATAATTTACCAGCGTGTTCTACGACCTAAAAAAAATGAAAAAAGTTCCTATAAACATGGCTTTAAAAATTTCCCCTAATGGGGCTATAGCCCCGAAAAGGGGCAGTTTCACAAACGGTTTTTTCCAAATTTTTCCAGAACGAACAAAGGTAACATTCTGAAATTTGGTATGTGATGTGCCTGTGAGATTTGACATTTGCGGGGTAGCGATAGTTAGACATTCTCAATCATAGGCGTCCTAAATGGGGGGGGGGGGGGTTAAGGGGTTAAAAATATCCTAAATTTTTTGTGTGTGCTTTTTCCCCAAATTTATTGCGAAATTATAAAATTTCAGGGTATTCTACGAAAAAATGGTGCTCTTGTTGAACTTTGATAGCGTGCACCGTTTTTGAGTAAAATCGTATTGAAATTTTTTTGCAGAGGGCCATGAAAATGCTTATTAGAAATTAGCCTGCCATATTTTACCAGCGTGTTCTGCGACCCAAAAAAATGAAAAAGTTCCTATAAACATGGCCTCAAAAGTGCCCCCTCAGAGGGCTATAGCTCCCGAAATGGACACTTTGGCAAACGGTTTTTCTAAATATTTCCAGAACGAGCAAAGATAAAATTCTGAAATTTGGTATGTGACATACCTGGAAAAATAAACCATGAAAAAAGCGCAGAAAAATTTTGGGATATTTTTAACCCCTTGACCCCCCTTATTTGGGACGCCTATGATGAAGAATGTCAAACACTCTCTCTACCTCGGTAAACGTCAAATCTCACAGATATATCACGCACCAAATTTCATAGTTTTATCTTTGTTCGTTCTGGAAATATTTAGAAAAAACCGTTTGCCAAAGTGTCCATTTCGGGGGCTATAGCCCTCTTAGGGGACTTTTTTGAGGCCATGTTTATAGAAACTTTTTTCATTTTTTTGTATCAAAAAACGTGGTGGTAGATTATGGCAGGCTAATTTCTAATAGGCATTTTCATGGCACTCTGCAAAAAATTTTCAAAACGAGTTTACTCGATAACGATACATGCCATCGAAGTTCAACAAGAGCACCTTTTCTTCGTAGAATACCCTCAACTTTCATAATTTTGCAAGAAATCTGGAAAAAAGTATACAAACAAGTTTGGGGTAATTTTAACTCCTGAACCCCCCCCCCATTTGGGACGCCTATGATTAAGAATGTCTAACTACCGCTACCTCGGTAAATGTCAAATCTCACAGGTACATCACATACCAAATTTCAGAATTTTATCTTCGTTCGTTCTGGAAATATTTATAGAAACCCGTTTGTGAAACTGCCCCTTTCGGGGGCTATAGCCCCATTAGGAGACATTTTCGAGGCCATGTTTATAGGAACTTTTTTCATTTTTTTAGGTCGTAGAACACGCTGGTAAATTATGGCAGGCTAATTTCGGGACACCCTGTATAAGAAAATCGCATTATTTTTTCATGTTTTATCGATTCTTAAATTTTCGGTATTTAAAAGTTAATCACCCTGTATAATATTTATTCCATGTACTCTCGGAAATGCCCTCGTACAGAGTAAAATCAAGAATTTGTTCCTTAGTGTATTGGCCCATTGTATGTAAAGGTGCTATTTTTCGAATTTTATTTACTTTTTAGTTCTACCAACGAAACGATGTCAGTAATAGTTAAATGTGGCAACGAAGATGGTGGAGTGAAGCAAGACATAGCAAAGAATCTGCATCTCTTCGAAAAAGAAGCTGAAATGTTCGGTAGAACATTTCCCGCCATCTATGATATTTTAGGTTAGAGTGAGATATAGGTATTCTTTAGACAAGGAACGAGAGAGGACGTGTTACCGACTGTCATAGCGCACGACAGGCCAGTGGCGTAGCATGAAACGCGCGTTCTTGGCCAATATCACAAAAATGTTAAACATGAAAAGGTACTTAGTTAATTTTGACAACAAAGATAAGATTGTGAGTGTAAATGTAAATACAAGAAAAAGTGATAATGGGCATAAGCACTCAACGTAAGAAAACAAAAAAAATAGAAAACTAGTAACCGTATACATGTGTTTCATGCTATTTGGCAATCATCAGTACGGTGTAACATCAACCAAATCAAAAATATAGGAATGATTTGGGAAGCAACAAATGAAGTCCAGGCTGCAAATGTGCTGTTGGCTCCTGCCTGGACTTCATTTGCTGCTTCCCAAATCATTCCTATCTTTTTGATTTGGTTGATGTTACACCGTACTGATGATTGCCAAATAGCATGAAACACGTTACTATTTTTTTTGTTTTCTTACTTTGAGTGCTTATGCCCATTATCACTTTTTCTTGTATTTACATTTTTTACACTCACAATCTTACATCTTTGTTGTCATTGTATCTTGGGCTATGAAGATTTCCACGCAGGTCGCTTTAGCAGCCTCCGTGGCGATGTTAGTACAAGCCCCGAATTGGGGATGTGCTGACTGAAGCTGCAAATGTGCTGTTGGCTCCTGCTTAGACTTCATTTGTTGCTTCCCAAATCATTCCTATCTTTTTGATTTGGTTGATGTTACACCGTACTGATGATTGCCAAATAGCATGAAACACGTGTATGCGGTTACTAGTTTTTTTTTGTTTTCTTACTTTGAGTGCTTATGCCCATTATCACTTTTTCTTGCGTAGTTAATTTTGACTTAAATAATGTAATTTGAAATATTGGTATTTATTTTGCAGATAATTTAAAAAAATAAATGTATAGCTAGTGTCAAGTGCTGAAATATATTTATTTGCGGCGATTTCGAATCAATCAAAATAAAATAAATAATGCACGCCCATGGAAACCAGCCCATATTTTATGAAACTATCATAATCAATTAAGAAATTTTCAATAAAAACGATGTTAAGAAATAATTGTATTGGTCCTATTTACAAACAAAACAATGCACTTTATCATACTGAAAGGTAGAAAGAATTTGAATAAGTTATAAGTATTGAGAAAAAATAAAGTTTTATTGCATCTTTCAAAGGTAGCTTGTTAAATATTTACCTGTGAAACGAAATCCCGGGCTCTTGCTTTTCACTTCTGCTTTTGCAACCAAACGCTGAACAATTCATCATCGTAAGAGTATATTTTCCCCTTAATCACTGTTTTTGTACTTTTAATTCACAAATTCACGAAATTAACTCACATCGTACTTGCTTTGTCTTTTGCCTGCCACATATAAAATGGCCGCCGTTCAAAAAGACGTTACAAAATATATACACGGCAGGGTACGCAAGAGCGGTGTCGTCTCTCTTTCATTGTCTAAGGTACACAATGATGATTATTTCCTTAGCAACAAAATATCGAAAACCCATCAAATCTACAGAATTTCAAAACGTTTAATTTATAGGAGAATACTACACGCTATCGTCAAAATGTTTGTTCGCTACCTTAGAACCTCATTCCATTATTGTATTGGAAGATTTGACCACATTGGGCTTTGACGTTCTACCAAGGCACATAGGATTCGACTTGGAACATTGTTTTAAGGTGGTAGAAAAAATGGCGCAAATGCATGCTGCATCTGTCATTATGTACGAAAAGGTAATAATGATAATGGTTACTCATTTTAGTAAGCAGGATTTTATAAACATTCTTTACAGGATCCGTCATTAGTAAAGCACTTTGCTGAAGGATTATACGCAGACAATAAGCTGGTGAGAGACTGGGTTTCTGCCGGATATAAGGCACTTGCAGATGCGTGTTCTAGATGGCCAGGTAATTACAGTAATTAGAAGATGTTTTTTTAGGGCAGTTGGGGTTTAATAGGAAGTAAATAAAATATTTAGAAAGTGATATTTTCCCATGTTTTAAAATGTCATGTCATTAAATAGGCGCCTTAAAATTACCTTTCCAACGATATGTAACATCATAGGGTTATCTCTTGCTGTTTTCGAGATATTCGACTGTTTCTCCGGTTTACTAACTAATTGAAAATAAGTATACTTATTATCTAGTAGGGCAGTAGGGCCTACTCGATGACGTCAGAACCTATAGACAGGTTTGTTTTGATAAACGCTTGACCACGGGCGTAGCCAGGATTTAGTTTGGGGGGGGGGGGGTTTAGTTTGAGAAGTAAATAAAACAACAAAAATATACTTACATGAAATTTAATATCTATATATTCATCCGAAAAACTACGACATATTTATAAAGTTCTTAACTTTAAATGAAATGGATAAATTAATTTCGTTCCTCTGCGCTAAATCTAAAACCATTAAAGAAGAAATCTTCGGCTTTTTCTTTTAAATATATCCACTACTTCATCTGCATGAATTTCTGTTCCATAGTGAATGTTCATTAGAGCCAAACCATTAAGTCTGTTTTCACTTGTAGTGTTTCGTAAATAGTTTTTCAGTCTCCTTAGGCTCGAGAAAGACCTTTCTGGGGTAGCAGTGGATACAGGAATGGTAGCCAAGATTTGTAGTAATGTGTAAATATTAGGATAAAGGTTTTTATCGCACATATCTAGGCATTCCAAACTAGATTTCGGGGTAGGCAGTCTTCTTATCAGCATGCAAGGTAGCTGAAGCTTTGATAGCTAAATCCAAATTTGTTTCTTTATTAGAAACCCCTTGACCTTGACTACACAACTTTTCCCAGTAGTCCATACCTTTAAGTTTATCACCCTTCCTTTTTTTCCCCTCCATTTTTCGACAGTAATAATGATTCACGTATCTATCCTTAACAAGGTCATCGAATAACAGTGCACTAAAATTACTCACTTACACGGTACACTTAATTCTCTTCACTATTCGTTCACCACTTTTCACTTTTATTCGCTTCGAGTTCGCATGGAACAATACTGCCGTAAGCGCGGTCACGCGCCGTGGCGCCGCTTATATAGCAGCCCAGTAGCCGTCCAGAAACTTCCACGAACTTCCATAAAGTTCCGCTTATTTCGACCGAGGGGCGTGGCGAATAATCGAGAAACAACGCAAAGTGTCCCTACAATACAAAATAGTTCGGCTGCAACTGCGTCTGCCTCTCGTCAAAAGATGGCGCTAGGCGCTACTATTACTACATATATTCAAACGTAATAATAATTTAACTCTTCACTCCTCGTATTTTTTCGGTATAATATTAGGTAATATTTTGCTTATTTCGGGGGGGGGGGTTGAACCCCCGAAACCCCCCCTTGGCTACGCCCGTGCGCTTGACGCCCAGAACTAATCACAATCTAAGTCTAAGCGCTCCATTAAATTATTCCGAAAATGTCGCGAGATTGTCAGAAATTGCCCCTTTTTGTCGAGCCGTAGCGTACTTATTTCGACTCTGGGCTCGGAGGCTGGTGTCGTTAGACCATCCCCCGAGTCTTCAGGTGAGGTTCCGATGCTTCCGGCGCCCCCAAACAAGAAAAAACATGCGATATTTAAGTGAGATTCTGGAGGAACTATAACCGGGAATCACCGGGTGTATAGTTGGTTGATGGTTGACTTTCTGTCTTTGTTTGTAGCATGTTTTTAGGGTAGTATGGATATATTTGATCTTGGAGTCAAAATAAAGGGCATTTTAACAATAGGGCACCACGTCTATAGGTTTTGCTTTGCTTTGCTCTTTAACACGTTAAATGATTACATGTACGATAAGTAGGCCATAGATCGAGAGCCCATTTATTATGTAAGAGACAGATACATACAGATACATACCAATTTCTAAACATATTTATATTATTTACCTACTTCCGGTTAAACCGCAAGTAATATTCAAATTATAAATTTTATTATTTTTGACCCAAACAATACTTTTTAATTTGCAAAGAAATCGTTTTTGGGCCTTAACTATTCGGGAACACCCTGTATATCAATTATGAAGCTAGATTATGACTCCTGCCAAAAAACTGCAATACCCTAGTTTTTGGTTGGTATCTTTATTTAAAAAATGAAGGAAATAATCGAACTTAACAATTTATTTGAGACCCTCTGTACATGATGTTCCAACTGATATGAACTTAACTAATTATTTTCGTTATATTTCGACCAGAAGAAAAATATCAAAACTAGTTTTTGTAGAATTTTTCGGGGAATTCGAATATGAAGTCACAGTTGATATACAGGGTGATGTTAAAAAAAATGTCTCAAAATATTCACTGTTGCCTAAAATTTTGAAAACGGATTACCTATAAATTTTGTTAAAAAATATTGAACAATAAAAATTCTAAAAACCAATAAAAACTGGACTAAAAACAATTAAAACTATAACTTATACCAAAGATCACTTGAATATTATGATCTTTGCTTATACTTTATTACAAATAATAGTAATGTCAATAAGTATACTCAAATACAAAAACCCTAGTCTAAAAATTATGAGTTACAATAAGCAAAAAATTACTTAACATTGACCTGTTTCAAAAAAGTTTCAATGAGATCCTGATGAAAATAGTATCTGGACCTTAGACAAGGAAAGAGAGGACGCCTAACAGCGCTCGCGTCCCTGTTACCGATTGCCACATCGCACGACAAGCCAGTGGCGTTCTTAGCCAATATAACAAAAATGTTAAAAATGAAAAGGCAGTTAATTTTGACTTGCATGTAATTTGAAATATTGGTATTTATTTGCAGATAATTTCCCAAATGTAAAGCTAGTGTCAAGTGCTGAAATATATTTATTTGCGGCGATTTCGAATCAATCAAAACAAAATGAATAATGTACGCCCGTGGAAACCAGTCCATATTTTATGAAACTATCATAATCAATTGAGAAATTTTTAATAAAAAAGATGTTAAAAATAATTATATTGGTCCTATTTACAAACAAAACAATAGAAGTTATATTGAGAAGAAATAAAGTTTTAGGGCATCTTTCAAAAAGAGTCATGACCGCGCAGACAAGATCTAAAATTAACGGTCGCGACGACCGGCTGGAATCTCAGGAATATTCTCCTCTAGTCACCCCTCACCACGCACTCTTGTCTCGTCTCTTCCCCTCTCACCGGCAGCCCGTTAGCGCGAGGAACGGTGTCGGTGTCGGACGACGGGCGACGTTTTTTCGGACCCGAGCGAGTCGGACCGCCAGGCAGCCGAGAGCTGAATCGGTCGGAAGGGCGCCGGTGTGCAGGGTGATTCCGCGAAATTAGGCCACTTCATAACTTTTTTATTTATCAACTTAGAAAAAAATATCAAATACAAAAGTTGTAGGGCTGCAACCTGACTACTTCATGGCGTTTTGTTGTTGACTCGGTTTGTGTATTTGTTGTGCTATTGTTGAAAAAATATAAATATTAAACACATATAAATATTAAACACATACCCCTATTTGTACGAATTCCGAAAGTATCTTTTCGAGTCTTTTTTGTTATTTACTAACCCTGTTTTTTTCTTCAATGCCTTGCGGAAAATTGGGTTATAGAAATTAATAAAAAAAAACATAAGTTTTGTCTGTATATTTCGATATTTTGTATGCAATAATAATTGTTTTTCTGATAAGTGCACTGATAATAAAAGATAAAAAAACCTTTTTAAAAACAAACTTTTATTTAAGTCATGTACTAAAACGAATAAAATAAAATACCTACGTCATGTATCTACTAAAAGGAATAAAATAAAATGAATCTAGGTTTTCGTTAAATTCAATGCCAAATTGCGACAAATTTTTGTAAATCAAAAAGCTAGTCGCGCGAATTCTAAAGAAAATACATACTTTGGCAAGTAGGTACTTGCTTATCAACCAATCACTGTATATTAAAATTAATTGGTACCTACTTTCTATGAACATTTCTCGCGACAAGCTTTTTAAATTACAAAAACTTGGCGCAATTTGGCACTGAATTATTCTAACAAAAACCTAGACTTATTTTATTTTATTTTAGTCTATTCGATGTAGTACATGATTTATTTCATTTTATTCGTTTTAGTACATGGCTTAAATAAAAGCTTGTTTTTAAAAAGGTTTTTATCTTTTATTTTATTTTGTGCTTTTTAGTACATATTTGATTCCCATATCAGGAGAGTGGTAAAGAAATTTAGCCCGCCATATTGGATTTAGTATGACGTCACTTATCTTATTATTTTGTACTCGTCAACCCCTTTCATTTGATACCCATATTCAGGGGGTTGAAAAGAAAAAATGTAATCCGTCATCTTCCAGCGGCGGCCTTATTGGATTTAGTGTGATCTCACTAACTTTAGCGTTTTCTACTTCTCAAGCCCTTTCATTTGATACCCATAATATTAAGTATTAGAAAGTAGAAAGTATTACAATATTGAGTATTGCATATTGCATTGTCACCGGAACTAAAGGTGTATGCAAAGTTTCAGCTCAATCGGATGTCAGGAAGTGGTTCTAATTCAGCTTGCAAGATTCGACCCACACGAACAGGTGAAGTTAAATAAAAAAGCTTGTAAAATACGATAAGCGGAAACAAGAGTGCGACGGCGAACATATTGTACCTATCTTTGTCTATTTAGTGTCCCCTCTACGGAAACTCGCTTGAGGAGAGGGCAGGAGTGGGGGCACGGGGAAATTCGGTGTATTCATATTGATTTCGGCTTTGCAGTGTTTTTCTAGAAGTCGATCTACTTTTTTATTTTCAGTTCCAAAAATTCGTTTTTTTTACCAAAATGTAACTAATAGATGGAGGAACAATTCGTATGAAAAAAATTTTTAAAAAACATTGTTGGTACTTGTAAAATTTACAAAAATGCTACCGTTTCATTTTCTCGGGAGTATTTGAAGGAGTATTTTTGTTACCATTAAAAAACTACAATTAAAAACAAAAAAATTGTCCATACGAATCGTAGACCTACATTTTCGCCACAGTTTGAGACAGGTTTGACAGAAATCAGTTTACGTATAACAGAGGAGATAGATTTTGAAGTTTCAAATTTCGTTTTGCATTTTTGGTGGACGTCCTGGGACTAATTCCATGTAAAGTATACGGTAGAAAGCTAGCGGAATTCCGTGCGTTTATCTGTACTATTTGCAGTGCCATTGCTCTTAAATATTTACCTGTGAAACGAAATCCCGGGCTCTTGTTTTTCACTTCTGCTTTTGCAATCAAACGCCGAACAATTATTCACCATCGTAAGAGTATATTTTCCCTTAATAATTGTTTACTTTTAATTCACAAATTCACGAAATTAACCCACAACGTACTCGCTTTGTCTGCCACATATAAAATGGCCGCCGTTTAAAACTATACGCGGAAGGGTAGTCAAGCGCGGTGTCCTCTCTCTAAGATCTGGATTTATGTTGAATGAACTTTACACACGATATATTTTAACCAGGTTTTGAAAAATATGGCTACAAACTTCAAGCGTTAGGCGGCGAAGCCTTAGATCGAGGATTTAAAGCTCAAAGAAGAAAACTAGGAGGTTTCAACGTACTAAACCATGGCGACCTGTGGGTCAACAACATGATGTTTTCGTATTCCGCAGGTGGCAAGCTCAGAGATATCAGATTTGTAAGTAGGTATTGATATTTTCAAAGTAGTAAACAGATAAACGACCGGTTTATAACGAACGGTTTTTTCTTCTGTGAAGGTAGACTTCCAGATGAACATTTTCACAAGCCCGGCCATAGACCTTCACTATTTCATAGCTACCAGCACGAAAATCGAGGTGAAGCACGAATGTATCGAGATCATTTTGGACCATTACTACGCACAACTTCTGGCAACGCTGGCTAGGATGCAATACTCTCTAGAGAGAGTACCAACTAGAGAACAGTTTAAGAAGGATTACAATTACAGAGCTTTCTATGGTAAGTGATAACAGAGAAAATATAGCTTGTTTTTGTTTTTTTTAATCATCGAAAATATGACAAAATTGCCAAATGTGACCAATAGCTGACACATTGTACAGGGTGTCTCAAACTCGATGCCCCAGGGTCGATATTGGCTAATAAAAAACGCAAATGAAAATGTCACTTGGGGGTTTCAAATGAGACTACTTGGGATTACTTTTGAGCCCAAAATTTTATTTTTGGAACTTTTGAAAATGCCTGTAATGACGTCACGAAATATATTTTTCCCAGAAACATACCTGTTTCTTTTTCTATTGTGAAAGAGCGTGTTTTTCTGATAAACTTTCATTAAGGACCTTTTTTCATGTCTCTCTTCGTTTAAAAGATACAAGCAGAAATATGCAAAAACACGCATATTAAAAATATATCGGAAAAAAAACAAGTTAGCCGTGATTTAATTTGGTCTCCATGGAAAACAACACAGTTTGACTATACTAAAGCAGTTTGTGAAATAACTTGTCAATTTTAAAATATTTAGTCTTGGTTATTATTCATTTTTAATCGTTTATTTCAATCAAAATGACTACACATGATGAAAAAGTTGATATGATTTTAATTTACGGGGAAGCCCAAAAAAATGCCAGAAAAGCCGTGCGAATTTATCAAGAAAGATATCCAGACCGCCGAATTCCTGATCACAAAAAAATTATAAGACGGGAAAAAACTCTTCGCGAAAATCAAAGTGCATTTTGTAATCGAAAAGATAAACCAATTCGAAAAAGAACTCGCAGTGATGATGCAACAGCCCAGGTATTGCAATATTTTGAAGACAATCCCAGACATTCAATTAGGCAAGCTAGCAGTCCTCAGTTCAAAGAATTATGAAGAGCAATAAATATCACGCCTACAAGTTACACTATTTAGAACAATTAGGGGAACTGAATAGAGAGAAGCGAGTAAATTTTGTTTCCCAAATTATAACAATACCAGAAATTGTTGACAGGCACATTTTAAATCACATTCTTTGGACAGACGAAAGCCATTTTGTGAGCAATGGTATGCCAAACAGAAGAAATGAACATTATTGGTCAACAGAAAACCCTCATTTTGTCAATCCTATAAGGAATCAAGGTCATTTTGGTATTAATGTCTGGTGTGGCATCATTGGTCGCCATCTAATTGGACCTTATTTTTATGAAGGAATTTTAAATAGCGAAAGATATCTGAGTTTTCTTCGAGATGAACTTTCAATTCTTCTTGAAGATGTGCCTCTTCAATTAAGGCGATCAATGTGGTTTCAACATGATGGAGCTCCACCTCACGCAGCACGTATTGTCCGCGATTATTTAGACGAAATATATGAGGATAGATGGATAGGGATTAATGGTCCAATAAAATGGCCAGGGAAATCTCCAGACCTGACCCCTTTAGATTTTTGTTTATGGGGACTTCTCAAAAATAATGTATATAAGACCCCTTCACAAAATATTGACCATTTGAAGGAACAAATTATAATTGCGTGCCAAGACATTTCCCCGGAAATTTTAAGAAAAGCCACCCAAAGAGAAGTTCGGCGACGATATGAAATGTGTTTCTTAGAAGATGAGGGGCACATAGAAAATAATTTATAGTTAAAATTGTTATTTATTCATTTATTATTAATAGTTACTTGCAATGTTTTTGTTTGTTTTTTGATTTATAAAATTTAAAATATTACCGCTATATTTCATAGTATTATATTTTTATAACAAGTAGGTAGTTCGTAAGTCTTTAAATATCCTAATATTTTCCATGGAGACCAAATTAAATCACGGCTAACTTGATTTTTTCCGATATATTTAATATGCGTGTTTTTGCATATTTCTGCTTGTATCTTTTAAACGAAGAGACACATGAAAAAAGTTTCTTAATGAAAGTTTATCAGAAAAACACGCTCTTTCACAATAGAAAAAGAAACAGGTATGTTTCTGGGAAAAATATATTTCGTGACGTCATTACAGGCATTTTCAAAAGTTCCAAAAATAAAATTTTGGGTTCAAAAGTAATCCCAAGTAGTCTCATTTAAAACCCCCCAAGTGAAATTTTCATTTGCGTTTTTTATTAGCCAATAGCAACCCTGGGGCATCGAGTTTGAGACACCCTGTACATACCTATAGCCAATGGCTGACAGGGGTGTCAGGCATTGGAAATATTTAACCCATTGACGTGCAACTTGTACACCATTATAAGGTTTATTGTTAGAGACTTTAGAGATTATTTTTGCATGACTTGTGATTTTCCCACTGATTGACACCTGTCAGGCATTGGCTTACCATAAACATAACATAAACCAATAGCTGACACCCCATCCAAAATCTTCAAAAACTTAAAATAGGTAGTTCTAAAATATTATCCTATCTTGTTTGCTTAGAAGTATAAGCCACAAAAAATTGAAAATAAAAAACCTTTTTAAAAACAAGCTTTTATTTAAGCCATGTACCTACGAATAAAATAAGTTTAGGTTTTCGTTAAGATAATTCAATTCCAAATTGCGACAAGTTTTTGCAAATTGAAAAGCTTGTCGCGCGAAATGTTGATGAAAGTAGATACCAATTAATTTTATTGGACAGTGATTGGTTGATAAGCAAGTACCTATTTTCCAAAGTATGCATTTTTTATTTACAATTCGCGCGACAAGCTTTTCAATTTGCAAAAATTTGTCGCAATTTGCAATTGAATTATCTTAACGAAAACCTAAACTTATTTTTTTTGTTTTAGTACATGGCTTAAATAAAAGCTTGTTTTTAAAAAGGTTTTTTTATTTTCCATTTTATTTTGTGCTTTTTAGTACCTATTTCATTCCCATGTCAGGAGGGTGGTAAAGACATTTAGTCCGCCATCTTGGAGCGGCGACCATATTGAATTTATGTACTAATCATGGTTACACCCTGTATATGTCTATCGGATTTTGCGAATAATACGATGTTTTTATATTTCTCAGGTCTTATGGGCGCAGCTACAGTCTTAGCATTTGTAAAGTCAGCAAAAGGGAGAACGGATGCATCGTTCGAAAATATAATTAAAGATGGCAGCAAAGATGGATTCCGGTATCATGCCTACAACAACGAAAGGTACAGGAAGCACATGGAATATCTGCTACCTTATTATGATAGTTTTGGAATATTAGATTGATATAAATTATAATAAAATAGTAAATACCTAATTATAACTGTATAATTTATTTTGAATATCTGATTCTCTTTAAAATTCAAAATAGTAATAGTGTAATTATAATAAATGTTAGGTACATTTTACCATAAACATATCTACTTAATATACAGTAGGTAGGTACTTACTGTGAATCCCAGCCCAACCTACCGTATTCATTGGTTGCTGCCATAAAATTATTTTCTTTGTAAATGGTATGTAAATTTCAAAATTATGTTAATTGATTACTTAGACAAACTATTACGTCCATAGAGTGATTAAATTGTAGGAATTTATTAGCAGTTCTCTGGGGAAATATGCAGAAATGATCTTCGTACATACAGAGGGCACCAGAAAATAAGGGGGAAGAACTGGTAAATATTATAGAATTAGTCACAGTTCAGGGGCGTAGCTCAATTTTGTGTAACTTACTGACTTAATTTTCATATAATTGTTGTTTAATTTATAGTTAATATATAATAGTCTTAACGGTGATGCCTTAGACTATGGAGGAAGGCAAGCCCTTATAACATTGGCAATTATATTTCTCGTGCTTGAATATGCAACGTTATTCCCTGTTTACTAATTTTGCGCACGTTTACTCCCGAACATACGAAACGCCACTGAGCTCTCTGACAAGCTTGCCGGCGGCCGAAAAAGTGAGCGCTGTGTGGTAGCCCAAATAGGCAGTTAACTTTACGTACTATAGAAACAGGCACAAAACGCGTTGGCTAACTGGTTTTGACGGCCGGTTCGCTTTGTTGCCGTATTTCAAAGGCCATGGTAGACGCGACGATGGTGAACAAAATATAATAGGTGTTTTTTTTAAACCGCGTTAAAAATAAATGATAAATAAAAATGAGTAAGTGGTCGCGTGATGCGAGCTTTATTTTTTCGGTATTACAGGGTTCAGGAATTCGGCTTCAATGCTAAAACTTGTATTCGCCAATAAATAACGACTGCTCGTATAGGAAATCTCGCAACGCTGCCCGCATTCTTTAGAAACTTTTTCTTTCGTGCATTGAACTATACGTTATGAATGGTCGGCCAATCGACGGCGTCATCATCTACTTGTCTCTTTTCGGCTTCAGAGCGGGCGCGCATGCTGTTGTCTCTGTCTCGCTTGCAATGCACTTATCCTTGTGGATTGGTATAATAAACCGTGAGGTCAATTTAAAATACGGCCAGGCGGCTGCGGATAGGAATGAATTATTATTAGCACAGAATAAATAGCTTTGCAACAGAAGCCTCCTTACGGACATGTGTCAAAAATAAGCGAGTCTCCATTTCAATTTACAGAAAGACAGACAGTATTTTAAGCATAAATTTGGTTCTAATGCAATCTCTTTCTTATGTAGATTAACGTAAAATCGAATAAAATGCATATTATTCATGTCTTTAGAAGATATTTCGCTGAAAAGCGAGTCTCCTTTTGACACATGTCGCTAAGGAATTGTCTGTATTACTCGTTAGTCTGTGTTATTAGACATTAGTAATCTTGGCCCCATTAGTAATAATTGAGGAGTTTTTGCATGAAAATGTAATTGCATTTTTTAAAGATAGTTTACAATTAAACATTTTAAAAATTTTGAAAAAAATTAGGTGGGTCATTGACCAAATGACCTTATGGAGGAACCGCACCAACGAAAATCAGAAACATACATGTGAAGTGAAGTTGCAAAAAAATAAATGGTAGAAGTGTTTGTCACATCAAAATGAACTAAATTAATTAATTAATGAAAATCGAATTCTAATGACCGTTCATCAGTTTTCTTAAAGACCTTTCAGGAAAACCCTGTATACACTCTGAGTTTTTTTCGATGCCCACTATGGGGATCTCGGAAACCAGCAGAGCTAGAACAAAGGTTAAATGGGGAAAGAATTGCAGTTTTGAATGCTCTATCTAATGCCCCTTTTGTATTTTTAAAAAAGTTCACGGTTCACTAGAATTTTTGAAAAAAGTGATGTTTTGCTATTTCTTCAGATCTCTGTATCTCCGTTATTTATCATTATACAGAAAAACTGTTTCAAACAAAAATTGTAGATAATTTTGGGTTTAATAAGATAATCTGATCCAATTTTTTATCTTGTTTGTGATTTTTGAGATATGAAATAAACTTGTGTTTTTTTAAATGTAAATCGTAGTTGGCTGTGGTCTTATAAAATCGGCCATTTTTTTAGCTTTCCAAAGATATAATACTCGGCATAGTTATTACAAAAAATAAAAGAGCTATGGCTAATTTTCCGTTTTTTTTTTTAATTTTTACATAGTCAGCCATGGAATATTTTCATAATTACGTTCTATTTTATAATTAGACATACTTAAAACTTTCTAATATTTTGTTTTTAGCTGGTAACAAAATGTAAGAAAATAAAACAAAAATTAAAGAACACAAATTCAAATTATTATTATTTTAAAAGGTCACCTTTTAAAATAAAAAAGGAGTTCAAACAATCCACCATTATTATTTATGCAAATATTGCATCTTTTTAAAGCTGAATTTGTCGCCTTTCTTAGAGAGCGCCTGTCAATACTGGAATTATTGCTTCTAAAACAGCTGCTCTTAATTTAACAATTGTCTCATACTTTATTTTGTACTGTTCCCCACAAAAAGAAATCCAAAACAGACAAATCGGGGAATCGGGACTGCCAGGAAATAGGTCTATTTCTCCCTATCCAACTATTTGGATAGAGCTGATCTAGGTAATTTCTTACGGGCAAATAATTATGTGGTGGATCTCCATCATGATAATTTTTGTTTTATTTTGTTACATTTTGTTACCAGCTAAAAATCAAATATTTGAAAGTTTGAAGTATGTCTTATTATAAAATAGAACGTAATTAAAAAATTATAAAAATTTTTTTTAAAAAATCAGGAAATTAGCCATAGCTATTTTATTTATTATAATAATTATGCCGAGTATTACAAAAAATTGCCGATTTGATAAGGCCACAGCCAACTATGATTTACATTTAAAAAAAAAACACAAGTTTACGTCATATCTCAAAAATCACAAACAACATAAAAAATTGGATTGGATTGGATTGGATCTGTATAATCAGAAATAACGGAGCTACAGAGATCTGAAGAAATAGCAAAAAATCACTCTTTTCAAAATATCTATTGGGCCATGAACTTTTTTGAAAATCCAAAAGGGGCATTAGATTGAGCATTCAAAACTGCAATTCTTTCCCCATTTAACCTTTGTTCTAGCTCTGCTATAGTTTCCGAGATCCCCATAGTGGGCATCGCAAGAAACTCGCCCTGTATATATTGTCACATTGAATTTAACATTAGTACAAATTAATTTGTATTGTTCATGGTCTACCCGAAATTTGAATGATCGAACCATAGCCTTCTGGGAGACGCTCCCAATAAACGAAAACAACGAAAACATTGGGAATTATGCTAATCGTTTCTTATCCGCCAAAGACTGAGTTTATCTCGACAGGTTTTCTCAGTCGACCGAACGACGTCGTCGCGGCAGCTTGGAAAGCCCTCTCGGTTGGCGATTGTTTTTCTTTTTTCGACCGCCGCGCGCCTATTGTTTTGAACGTCGACCCAGCCATGGGTGACTCGACGCGGTGCCATTATTACTGTTTAATGATCGGTCTGTTGGTGGTTTTTGGGAAAACCGAAGCACGTGAGTGATCTTTTTTTGGAAATGTTGACTAACAAGTGGTTTTGGCTTTGCTACTCGACTAGGTACTTCCTGTTTGTTATTTACACTGTAGTATTTGCTGTTAAATTGCGCTTAAAGTGTTATCAACATTGTTTACGAGGAATTACATTTTTTGTTTTGGCATTTTTTTCATTTTCTAAATATCAATATAATATTTATAGACATAAACAAATGAAGATAGTGCAGGCCAAAAAGAATGAGGGTCACATAACAAAAGTTTCGAGTAAAACCAATTTTAAAGTTGAAATCCCCCTATCTATTTAAGAAATAGACTTGTTGTTAGTAACCAATTTTTAAAATGTCAGCTGGGGTCTCTTGTTTTGGTAAAACGTTTTGTTATAGTAATATTTTTTTGACATGAGCGTCCCGAGAAATTGTAAAAGGGGGTTAAGCACATTAAGTCAAGGAATAGAAGATGAAAGTCGGCAAAAAAAATCAATATTCATTTTAAATATATTTTTTTAAGTACCTACCTACGCAGGTGTCTGCCAGAAAGTTGGACACAAATGGGAACTTTCTTTATTTGAAGTTTCTAACAAAAATGATTCTTGATAAAAGTTGGTGCTTGTGCTTAAACTCAAAATCCGCCCGTAAAAATTTTGAAATTTCCATTCGTATACAGGGAAGGTCGAAAAATATGAAAATTCCTCAAGAGTAAAGTACTTACCCTTATTTTTAGAACTAGAGCAAAATGACACTATTAAGAAAAGTTGTTTGGAATCCAAAGACAATTTTAAATATGAATTCACAGCCACCTACTCAAAAGAAGAAAAGAATTACACTCGCATTTTTTATTCATTATTAGAATAAGTCGCCAAAATTTCGTTTTTTTAAATATCAGTAAGCCATGCCTTTTTTCAAAAATCCACAAGGGGCGTTAAATTGGGCCCACAAAGCTGCAATTCTTTCCCCATTCTTTCCCCAACTATCTCCGCTAGTTTCCGAGATCCCCATACTGATCATCAAAAAAACTCACCCTGTATATAGTGTGCACACGCTAGTGAAGGTTTTTTTTTATTGCTTTATGTTCGCGAACTTTAAAAAAGTTATTGCTGCGACCACGGGCGTAGCCAAGGGGTGGGTTTCGGGGGTTCTAACCCCCCCCCCCCCCCGAAATAAGCAAAATATTACCTAATATTATACCGAAAAAATACGAGGAGTGAAGAGTTAAATTATTATTACGTTTGAATATATGTAGTAATAGTAGCGCCTAGCGCCATCTTTTGACGAGAGGCAGACGCAGTTGCAGCCGAACTATTTTGTATTGTAGGGACACTTTGCGTTGTTTCTCGATTATTCGCCACGCCCCTCGGTCGAAATGAGCGGAACTTTGTGGAAGTTCGTGGAAGTTTCTGGACGGCTACTGGGCTGCTATATAAGCGGCGCCGCGGCGCGTGACCGCGCTTACGGCAGTATTGTTCCATGCGAACTCGAAGCGAATAAAAGTGAAAAGTGGTGAACGAATAGTGAAGAGAATTAAGTGTACCGTGTAAGTGAGTAATTTTAGTGCGCTGTTATTCGATGACCTTGTTAAGGATAGATACGTGAATCGTTATTACTGTCGAAAAATGGAGGGGAAAAAAGGAAGGGTGATAAACCTAAAGGTATGGACTACTGGAAAAAGTGGTGTAGTCAAGGTCAAGGGGTTTCTAATAAAGAAACAAATTTGGATTTAGCTATCAAAGCTTCAGCTACCTTGCATGCTGATAAGAAGACTGCCTACCCCGAAATCTAGTTTGGAATGCCTAGATATGTGCGATAAAAACCTTTATCCTAATATTTACACATTACTACAAATCTTGGCTACCATTCCTGTATCCACTGCTACCCCAGAAAGGTCTTTCTCGAGCCTAAGGAGACTGAAAAACTATTTACGAAACACTACAAGTGAAAACAGACTTAATGGTTTGGCTCTAATGAACATTCACTATGGAACAGAAATTCATGCAGATGAAGTAGTTGATATATTTAAAAGAAAAAGCCGAAGATTTCTTCTTTAATGGTTTTAGATTTAGCGCAGAGGAACGAAATTAATTTATCCATTTCATTTAAAGTTAAGAACTTTATAAATATGTCGTAGTTTTTCGGATGAATATACAGGGTTAACTATCACTTAGTACAAAAATTTTTATGGCAGATAAAGAAAAATTAGACTTGCCAAAATAAATTTTCAAAAATTTTCTAACATTTGTCTTAAGCCTAAAAAAATTTTTTTTCAAATTGTATTAAACCCCTCAAAAAACGCCGCCTATGGACGCCCGCGCGACATGTCTAAAAATTTCGCGTATGTCAATAGCGCGGCGTTGCCACGTCTATCAATTTATCCGAGGATTCACCACAAAATTTCGATTTCCTTTTAAAAACGATTACTTTCTAAGGAACATGTAGAATGCCTATGAAACACCTACCTTACTGACATTTCCAGGATTGTTTGCACCATTTTCTGTTTTCTTGCTTTTTTACATTAAAAGTCACACAACACAACATTCACATTTTCTAAATCTGTTGGGGATCTCTTGGTTTCCCTCTGCTATTCCTTTTGTTTGAAGCGAGGTACTCAGCCTGACGACCACGACGAGGTAGATCCCCTCCGCCAGGAAAACCCCGAAGGGTAACCAAAAAATCACAACTGCACTAGCACACATTGCACAAATGCACATGCAAAGCACTACAGTAGCTGTTCAAAGAGGCCGCCGTTAACTTCGATGCACAAATTCACTCGGTTAACTAAAGAAGTCTGGATACGTGCAAAAAGTCCATGATTATTCCGGATTTGAACAGCTGCACCTTCAATTCGTTCACGTAACTGCTGCTCGTTGTCGATTTCCTGCTCGTACACAATCGCCTTCATGAATCCCCAAATACAAAAATCCATTGGATTCAAGTCTGGTGATCGCGGCGGCCATGCAATTGGCCCTCCTCTTCCGATCCAACGGTTGGGGCATTGGTCGTCTAAAAGTGCACGAACAGGTCTCGCAAAATGGGCTGGTGCACCATCGTGCATAAACCACATGTCATGCAGTACTTGTAGTGGCAAATTATCAAACAAAACATTTGTCAGAAAATACAAGTATCGTTCAGCGTTTAAATTTTCCGGTAGAATGTATGGTCCAATTAATCGATCTCCATAAACTCCTGCCCAAACATTGATGGAAAACCGACGTTGGAAATTAAACCGCCGAACAGCATGTGGGTTCTCATCGGACCAAATATGGCTGTTGTGTCTAAAAAAAAAACAACAAAAATTAGAAATATTCACAATTTTGGCGAAGGCGTTAGGATTGACATAGCCAATTTTATAATAAATAAAAAAGATAATATGGAAGAGAGAAAGCTATAAGTGAGTAAAAATTTACATACGTGTAAACCCCAGCACGTGTGAAGCAGCATTCGTCTGTCCAAAGAATGTTGAAAACAAAGTTTGGGTCTGGGCGATTCGATCACGTAGCCAAGTGCAGTAGGTCATTCTCACCGGAAAATCATTTGCTTCTAATGCTTGGACCTTTTGTATGTGATAAGGGTGAAGGCCGTTTTCCCTTAGAATCCTCCATGCCTGTAAATAATTTTATTGTTACATTTTAAATTTTATGTATGTATTAGGTGCAAGCAAAGACAATCCCATCACATGGGATAGTCTTTGGTAGAAGTCAGTTTTATTGGTTTTATTTTACTTGCCTTGTTCTGAGATATTCCCAATCTCCTTGCAATAGCTGTAGTGCTTATGGAAGGTTGCTCGCCCACCCCTTCGAGCTTGCAAAACACCAGTGTTTCGCATACGTTGTACAATGTTCACGAAAGTACGTGGGTTAGGCATATTTGCCCTGTTAGGAAAACGAATACGGTATTCTGCTGCAGCTCGATGTGCACTTTCATCGCATCTCCCGTACATTATAACCATGTCCGTTAACTCGGCGTTCGAATACTCCGGCATTTTCACAAAGACGCTGAACGATTTGCCGCGAAAATCAAGACCAAACTGGGAAATAACGCCATGTTACATTCGCAAATGCCCTCCGTCGGCTACTAGCCAAACTTGAAAAGGTTTGTTCCAACAGGACCAATAACCGTGCTCAAGCACGTTCAGCGCATGCGCACTACCCCACTGGCTGTTCCAACTGAATTATGTACCTACCGACACGGGACGATACACGCACTGTTCCAGCCGATTTATGGATCATTTGTGTATCGTCCTTGTACGATAAAAACGGTCCCTGGTCTAAAGCAATAACCGCGTGTACTGACATGCGCAGTGTATAGTCATGTGACAGAGATAAACAATAACCTCATATTTTTGTTTTTACGTAGATGGTTTTAAATCGATGGCTGGGATCGTGTTTTTTATTTCTTGTTGGTTTTTGGCTTGTTGGGTAGGGCGGGGAATCGTTGAACAATAATTTTTTAGAGTGAAGAGTGAGGTTAGCCCACCGAACATTCGGTTAGCCACATATTAAACACGCAGGTTAGGTGCGGTCACAAAACGTGATTTGGTCGATTTGATTCACAATCCGTTCCATCTGAAATTTTCTTTGGGATCGCACATGAACGGTGCAAAACTAGCGCATGCGTTCTTTAAGGGTTATCATCTAGTTCATGTACAGTTCTGTGACGGTACGTAAATTCGAGTTGGAACAAATGATCCCAAAGAAAATTTCAGATGGAACGGATTGTGAATCAAATCGACCAAATCATATTTGTGACCGCACCTAACCTGCGTGTTTAATATGTGGCTAACCGAATGTTCGGTGGGCTAACCTCACTCTTCACTCTAAAAAATTGTTCAACGATTCCCCGCCCTACCCAACAAGAAATAAAAAACACGATCCCAGCCATCGATTTAAAACTATCTACGTAAAAACAAAAATATGAGGTTAATGTTTATCTCTGTCACACGACCATACATTGCGCATGTCAGTACACGCGGTTATTGCTTTAGACCAGGCACCGTTTTTATCGTACAAGGACGATACACAAATGATCCATAAATCGGCTGGAACAGTGCGTGTATCGTCCCGTGTCGGTAGGTACATAATTCAGTTGGAACAGTCAGTGGGGTAGTGCGCATGCGCTGAACGTGCTTGAGCACGGTTATTGGCCCTGTTGGAACAAACCTTGTATGTACAGTTAGTTGCCTAGCTAGGAAGTTATGAAATGACGAACGGGGCAACGCGGAGCAGTCGAAAAAACGTTTCATAGACTCGACCGGGCCGATACGTCGCTTAATTCATACCGCCGAGGCTTCAGAACAATAAATCCTTTATCTATGCTTCAGAAGAGGTTAGATGGTGGACAAGAATTCATCAGAGGAGCTCCGGGGGTATTAAGGGAGACGGCTTGTGGTGTCGCGGTAATGAGCTTTCCGCGAGACTAGGAACCGGTCCGGATACGAGCTAAGGTAAGGGGAATCTAATAGCGCTGCATCTGTACAGATTCAAATCGATTGTTATTTATGTATTTTTTAAATTTGTTTGAGTAAAAAGGTATTTTCACCGTTCCTAAATCAACGGCAACACCGCGGAAAATCACTTCAGCTGTCAGTACCTTCAGAAGCCAAATTGGATGACGTCATTAAAGGCGGGGATTTACAGGGAAAATAGGGGTCTTTACCCGTTTTTTTAAAGATCGTAAAAAAATCTAAAAATATTTTTCTATGTTTTCTTAAGCCATCCTGCGCACGTGGTAAAATTTTTTGTACTAAGTCATAGTTAACCCTGTATAGATATTAAATTTCATGTAGGTATATTTTTGTTGTTTTATTTACTTCTCAAACTAAACCCCCCCCCCAAAACTAAATCCTGGCTACGCCCGTGGCTGCGACATTTCACTGCACTTAATTAAAAAATGAAAAATGGGTAAATTAAATTAGAAATAAGATCAAGTGTGATATTTATAGTGTCTCTAAAAGGATATTGTCATGAATGGCATGGAAACAAATTTATTACAAGCTTTTTTTTACAAGCATTTTACAAGTTTTTTTTACAAGCTTTTTTACAAGTTTTTTACAAGCTTTTATTTAACATGCAATGTATGGTGAACTATGTATGTATGTACATATGTATGTATGTATGTATGTATGTTTAGGTCAAATCTTGCAAGCTGAATTAGAACCACTTCCTGACATCCGATTGATCTGAAATTTTGCATACACCTTTAATTCCGGTGACAATACAATATACAATACTCAATATTGTAATACTTTCAAAATGGCCGCCGCTCCAAGTTGGCGGATAATATATTTTTTTGTAAACCCCCTTAATATGGGTATCAAATGAAAGGGCTTGAAGAGTAGAACTAAAAAGTTGAAAATAAAATTATTATTAAAAAAAATATTTAAAAACTTTGTAATAAATCAAACCAAGGCAAATCCATCATTTTGTTACATTATACAACTGTATATGATATCATCAAAGCTTGCCGCGAGAATAAATATATCTTGAAAGTAATTTTAAGTAGAAAATGTATTTTTCTATAAAAGAAATTTACACACGAAAATCTCGCGACAAGCTTTTATATCATATACAGTTGTATAATGTAACAAAATTATGGATTTGCCTTGGTTTGATTTATTATAGTTTATTTTCTTCTTTTCAGAGCATTTAAATAAATTATTAAAAAATAAATTTAAATAAAAGCTTGTTTTTAAAAATATTTTTTTATTAATAATTTTTTCAATTTAATTTATGCATTTGAAATATTTTAAATTATATTGAAATTGCTAGGTATATTGTAAATGAACTCACTTGGGACACAGTGATATACGGGGCGCGATCTATTTCATAGCATTTACCACGCTCTGCTACTGGTAAAAATACCAGACTTATCAGCAGAAATCACCCGTATAAAATTCAAAGGTTTTTATGCGGTCGACGTCGACCTAGTCAAGGAGGCAGCCAATACGAAAGCGAGCGTAGCGATTTGATTGGTCGGCGTTTCGGAGATCCATTGAGCAGGTGTCGACTTGGCCAATTAGGCCAGTATAACCAGTGCCGTGCGCGGAAATAAGGACTGCGCTTTATTTTGCGGATTTTGGTTTTGTGTATAGATTTTTGTGTGGTGTGTTGTTTTGTGCGCAACAAAATTATTGGTTTGCTTTGGTTTGAATACTTCAAAGTTTATTTTATTCTTTTTTAGAGCATTTAAATAAAATGTTTATAATATTACTAAGGGCCGCGCGCCGCCTACGACTCGGTCTTGTTTTACAAAGCAAACGCCGCCCAAGCGTTTTTATATGCTGTTCCAAGTGAGGTCATTTATACTATACTTATTGGATTTTAAAATGTGAGGTGGAAGGAGTGATTCAAATTGATAGTTTTTTTTTATTTAATGGTCTTATTTTGGGAAATCCTATTTATAGATATGCTAATGCAACCTTTCAAATTCTTCTAGGCTATTATTGTAGGTAACAAATCCAGTGTAAATTATTTATTAATGCCTACTCATAAATATAGCTATTAATAAAATGAACGGAAAAGTAAACAATAATATTTGCATATTGTCGGAAATTTCTTGGTGATGAGAACAGGGTCCATTTAATTTTTAATTGGGACTTTCGCCACAGAAACCTGAATCAAACTGAAAAAGGCGAAACTCTGAACGTAAACTCAGAAAATAACTTTCAACTTTCTTTTTCTGAGCTTTCGGAGAATAATAGTATATTTCATTACGAGTCTGGAAATAAAGATTTTTCCGTGCGCGCGTGTCAAATTCCCGTGTTCGGCTGCGCCTCACACGGGAAGTCATGCAAGCACAAAAAAATCTATTTCTGGACGTGTAATGAACGATATTTTTTAATTATACTTCTTTGAAAACGGAAACTTAAAACATTTTATCGGTATATTATAATAAATTTAATTGACAAAAAATAAACAATGCAGACAATATAGTGTTTGGTACGTATGATGCGTTTCCATGGTTACTCTCAAATTATTTCAAAGGTGCTTTGTTGTAAATTAGTTATTGTCAGATAAGGTGAATAAAACGTCAAAATATTACAGAAATGTATCTAAATATTGAAAAACTTACAAATTAAAATACAAAATAGGTACATGTTAAATAGCAGAGAGCATATACAGTTTCTTAAATTTAGTTTACTTTGCTGTATTTCTATTTTAAAGCCATATATTCGGTATTTTTATTCAGCGCACGGAAAGTTTTTCCATGCGCTGTTTCCGTGCGCTAGCCCGAAAAACCCCATCTTTCATTATTGCTAAAACAGATGAAAATAAGGTGTTTTCAAAGTATAATAAAAATAATGTTACCCCTTTCTCAAATGTGAAATGACAGAATGATAAATGTCAAGATACTGTACCCTGTGTCGTAACTAATTGTACCTACTAACTTCTCTTTGGATAACTGGTCCTAAAGTAAATTTAGTTTCTATACAAATAAAAACAGAAGTTATCAAATTATTAAAATTTGTAATAAAGTAAATTTGAGGCCAAATATCCATATCTCCGCTATACTGGCTATTTTGAATAACTTGGTATGTTACTACAGGGCATATCGGTCAACAGTACATTAATTAGGCAAAAATAGGCTTGTTACGAATCTGCAATTAAAATTTTTTGAAAGTGCATATTAACGCCAGAAGTTTCTTATTGCAAAAAGTTTTGCATTGGCTATTGCATTAAATATACAATGATATGGCGGAAGCCTCAGCACTTGATGTCCCATTTTATTAATTATATGGTCACACGCATAAGGCAACTTGGATTTATAATTTTTAACGATCTGGAGCAACTCACATTTAAGGGAATTTTCAGAAAAATAATTTTTTTTATTTCGAAGACAGTTAATTATTTCTTCTTTTTTTGTGGCTGTATTGGGCACATTTCCACACAGCCTGGAATGGTATTTCGCATTGTCCATTATAATTAAAGAAGGGTTTTCAAGTTTCGGCAATAGTTTCTCCTCCAACCATTTTTCAAACATTTCGGCGTTCATATTATCGTGGTAGTCGGCACTTTTATTTTTAGTTGAAAATATAAGCTCAGCGCCATCAATAAATCCGTCCTTATTACCGGCATGAACAATTATAAACCTTTTGCCATCATTCGCTTTTTTGTTGTACACACATTTTGGATTTTTCAATCTATCAATAATGTTGAAGAAAAAATTTCTTGCACCTTGCACCACTGTGTAGTGGTTTTTGTTTGCCGCTGTGTACCTGACCGTTTGTTTTTACTCTTCTTTTTATGGGAGAACACAGGTAGTTCCGGCTGCTGAATTCATTCTGCTTTCAACCACCAGACTAACCTTTTTAATATGTTTGTATCGTCATTTTACCATAGCATTGATTGTTTATATATGTTATCTATGTTACCTGATTTATATAATTATTTATTTTTTGACAAAGGAAATTACTAGTTGGGTAAGCATTGAAATTTGTACCTTGTTTTTTTTTGTCCTTTTTTTGTTTTTTGTTCCTTTTTTTCCATATATTTTAATTTTTTAAGAAACTCATTAACATATTATGTAATATCTTTGTAGAGCCCTGATGATAGTTATAAAATATACCGAAACGTTGGCAATGAACTAATATAATTTCCATTTGGTTTTAGCCCTAAATCCTACCAATTCTCAACACATTTAGATTAAGGGTTACTAAATTTTTACCAGTTACTTAAAATTAATTTTTGCCCATAGGAACGGTTTAAAAATTAAATATAGGCACCTGGCACGCCTTGGCATCATGGCTAAAAAAATAGCTCGGTGTTACCGTTGCTATTTTTTCGCGAGTTTACTATTCAGGATATTTTCTACATAATGATAATAAAAAATAAACAACCTTTTAAAGAACACGCTTTTATTTAAGCCATGTACCACAACGAATAGAATAAGTTGAGGTTTTCGCAATTGAGATCAAAAAGCTTGTCGCGCGAAATTTTCATAAAAGTAGATATGTCAATTAATTTTATTTAATAATCCAATGCTTACATACCGAAGTATGTATTTTCTTTACAATTTGGGCGACAAGCTTTTTGATTTCAAAATTTGGCATTGAATTGAACTTATTTTATTCGTTTCAATATCTATACCTACATTCCCTTATCCTAATGAGTGAAACGTTATAGCTGTACGTTCTGCATATTTTCAAAACATAATATATTTTTTAAATATTAAACGAGATTCTTATGCAAGAAATTACCATAATATTTATCAACAAAAATACAGATTTTATTGTTTACTATGGTAAAATAAAATAGTAAACAATAAAATTTGTATTTTTGTTGATAACTAAAAACGTGCCATTACACGTTATAAGCTACATCCAATTCTGAGGATAGTTTTCATAAAGTTAAAAATGGAATGGTGGTAGTTAAGTTTGACTTACATATAATTTGAACCATTGTTTTTTATTTGTAGATAATTTCCCAAATGTAAAGCTAGTGTCAAGTGCTAAAATATATTTATTTGCGGCGATTTCGAATCAATCAAAATAAAATAAATAATGCACGCCCATGGAAACCAGCCCATATTTTATGAAACTATCATAATCAATTAAGAAATTTTCAATAAAAACGATGTTAAAAAAATAATTACAAACAAAACAATGCATTTTATCATACTAAAAAATAGAAGAAATTCGAAGAGGTTATATTGAGAAAAAATAAAATTTAAGGGCATCTTTCAAAGGTAGGTTCTTAAATATTCACCTGTGAAACGAAATCCAGGTCTCTTGCTTTTCACTTCTACTTTTGCAACCAAATGCTGAACAATTCACACCATAGTAAAAGTATACAGGGTGGCCCACCACGAACTGCATCGATCTATATATGGAAAACTAAAAGTAGTAAAAATCTGAAAATTTGGCACCTCACCAACGCCGATGGGCGCTGCTCAACTAAAATATTTTGGTGAATCTGGCACTTCCGGTTATACCGGAAGTCGATATCAACTTCCTTATCTCAAATGGAACACCCTGTATATTATTGCATTTTTTGATTTTAGGCATCATTTTGGAACAAAAACATGCAACATGTTCTATATCTAACTCCAACCGTTTTTGAGATATTTGCATTTTTCCGAAAAAAATTACAGGTGCAGACCCAAAGTCAATTAGCAATTGATACGAGGAAACCGCGAAATTTCAAAACGAATTTTTGGCATCGTGTAACAGAAGCCCTGACCTAGTGATCTCTGCTGAAAAATAAATCCGTTCTACAAAATATGAATAAAAATTACATTCAAAATGTGCTTATATCTCGAAATTTTCAAATGGAAACCCCCGTTTTTTTAATGCGATCTTATTCACCACTAAAAATGATGACAACTTTGTATATGGTTTCCTATACCTAAATGCAGTAATTTTCGATTAATTTACGAAAAACCCACTTTTCGCCCATAAAATGCGGGGTTTGCTTAACGCTTGGAAAATCATATTAGCCGTGGATGTTGAAAAGACAATCGCGGCTGAGGAAATGTCACTTGTCAACACTTGTCAACAATAATGCCGGCGCGCTTAAATTACACAAACGAAGATTATGTATCGCACGTTCTTGATATTCTTTGTTGCATTCTCCGTAGATAATAACCAAACTTAAATAATCTTCGTTTGTGTAATTTAACCGCGCCGGCATTATTGTTGACAATAATTTATAAACCTACTTTTAGTTTTCCATATATATTATAGATCGATGCAGTTCGTGGTGGGCCACCCTGTATTTTGCCCTGTATAACGAAAATCGTTAGTATTTCGATAACATATTTATGTGAAAAAATCTACTTATTTTGACGTTTTCTATAGATGCTTGAAGTTTAATCTGTTTATTTACACTGCAGGTGTGTGACGTCACCCTGTTTCTCAAGAATGCCGTAAAATATTCGTTCTCAAGTTTTACGTCAGCAATAATTATTATTGCATCAAACGAAAGAGAACGGTCGAATGACGACATACAGTGTGTTCGCCTTGCGAGGACCTTGAAATTGAATTGCAATAATTTAAAAATACAATTGCAAATTTAAGTTGATTTTTTAAGGAGCCCTATTTTTGGGCCATCTTTGGCTCCTTAACACTGTCTCATCGTAATATTCGCACAACGGCATCAGTTATAATATCCACGTTATTTCACTTGCTGTTTTTATAGGCCGCATTGCACCGAAATAATTTTCATTATTTTGTATTATTGTCCTGGTTGTCAAAATTATAATTTTTTATACAGGGTGATTCAGTTTTATTCTGCGACACTTCAACAGGTGATAGAAAATAAAAAAATAACCGCACTTTCTTTTATAAACTATATCATTTTATGGCCTTTATTAAAAAGTTACAGGGTGTTAAAATTTTAAGAAACGTGGTCTTTATTGAATATTTACCAAACTAGTTGAGATATTTAAGTCATATTTGGTACACGTTATAACGGCATGGGTTAGCATAAATCCTGTTAATATCAAATACCTTGAACAACCAGTGGCGTAGAAGTAGGTAATTAGTATAATTATTGTTTTTAGAAAAAGAAGAACCACTTTGTATAGCAATAAAATATATTCAATTTCTTATGTAAATTTTAATTTTAAACAAAAATGCCCTGTTGGTAATTTTTTGTATATGTCATGGTTTCGTGTCAAATTTGATTTTTTGTATTATTTCGGGGTATTTCTGAAAAATTATCTAAAAAAATTTGCTCCATAAGTATCACTTAAAGTGGAAATAATGTGTTTGCTACTAGAAATAAAGTAACTTTTTCCAATAATGGAGCGAAGTTTCAAGTTAATTTTTCCGAAGTACCCCGAAATAATACGAAAAAATCAAATTTACTATGAAACCATGACACATATGAAAAAATGCTAAGAGAACGTTTTTGTTTACAATTAAAATTTACATAAGAAATTGAATACATTTTATTGCTGTATAGCAAGGTGGTTCTATTTTTTTGTCTAAAATAAATTATACTAATTACCCATTTCTACGCCACTGGTTGTTCAAGGTGTTTGATATTAACAGGTTTTATGCTAACCCATGTCGTTATAACGTGTACCAAATATGACTTAAATATCTCAACTAGTTTGGTAAATATTCAATAAATTCAACATATTTCTTACTACTTTAACACCCTGTAACTTTTTTATAAGGCCTTAAAATGATATAGTTTATGGAAGAGAGTGTGGTTATTTTTTGGTTTTCTATCACTTGTTGAAATGTCGCAGAATAAAACTGTTCTGGTCCTGGGTGTCAACCATTTAAATCATGTAATCGTGTGTTATTACCATATAAAATTTTTTATTTAAAAAATTTCTTTTTCCATTTTTCTGAGATATTACATATTTCTAACATATGTTTCGATCAATACAATGATCTTCATCAGAGCAAAACATTTTTTAAAAACAATCAGGTGAAACATAACGTTATAAAATATGCATGGTTTAATGTTACAATTATTTTATATATATTTTATTATATATATATATATATATTTATTAGGCTACTATAGCAGCTGGTTCGTACAAAAATGTTTTCATTCTTGAAAATAAAAATGTTTATAATATTTAGAAAAATATATATAAAAGAATTGTAACATTAAACCATGCCTATTTTATAACGTTATGTTTCACCTTCTAATTGTTTTTATGTTTTGCTCTGATGAAGATCATTGTATTGATCGAAACATATGTTAGCAATAAGTAATACCTCAAAAAAATGGAAAAAGAAATTTTTTTAATTAAAAATTTTTATATGGTTATAACACACGATAACATGATTTAAATGGTTGACACCCAGGAACAGAAATATATAAAAAAGGAAATAATTTTCCACTAATTCCCGATATCTTTCTCCTCAAAATCAGGGACAGGCGCCTTGGGACACTTCAACGAAATTGCCTCAAGAATTACGTTCCTTTCAGAGAGTCAAGACGATGAGGGCTGCAGGACGCCCGACGGTCAAGAAGGCTCTTGCGTCATCATCAAGAACTGTCAACCTTTCGTCGACTTGCTCGCCAACATCAAGAGGCCTTTTTCGCAAGAGGTCAAGGAGAGGCTCAAGAAGTACACTTGCGGATACGACACGTCCAGCGTCAAGGTAAGAACCATATACTTTCTTACTTTTTCTGAAGAAAAAATTAAATTTCTATGAAATTATTAAATAACTGTTATAACCAGGGACTCTTTAAATTAAGTAAGATGACCCAGCATTATACTTTCCCACGTCGTGAGGCCTATTCTTTCCACATTCTAATGATAACAGTGTCTCATTTTATTAGAGAATCTATGATCTGTGAATATGTATAACAGGTACGTTGATTGTTAATAATGGTTTCCACGATTTCTAAAAATCAGACTTGACAATGTTGTGCCAACAAGTGCAGAATATGGCAACTGCCAAATGAAACAAATTTATTTTATAGTTGAGATTGATTTCCAGCAATTATTTCCACGAATTTAAGTAGTAAGTATGGTAAGTCAGTACCGATTTCGCAAAAAGCTGAATTATAAGCACCCCCACTTAGCCTTCCACCGGTAAAAACCGATGTAGTTACAACAATTTTCAGTGGCGTCTTTCTAGCCAGGGAAGTACAGCGTGTCCCAAATAGTTTGTCCTACCCCCTGGATCTCAGGAACCGTAAGAGATACGAAAAAAACTTGAATACAAAAGTTGTAAGGTTCGCAGTGGACGCAACCTCTCTTTTATTTTCACATATATAGGGCGATTCGTATTTGCAGGACAAAAATAAAATATTTAGATTTTGACAATTGCATTAATCCTTTGAAAAATTTGCATTCTCCATGAACAGAACCGTTTTTTTTTGTTTTGTATTTTGGATGCAGCGTTGCCAAGATATCGAATTTTTCTTGGAATTTAGGGACTTCGTGGAGGTTATAGAAATTGAATGCTGTATCTTTATTTTAATAGATATCAAAGATATATTTTAACCGAAGTATGACAGCACAACCGTGTGTGGTGTGGTATGTCAAAATTGGTTTTTGCATATACAGTGTGTTCATAACAGGCTCTCAAAATCAGATCATTTCAAACAACAATAACTTTTTTTTTTTTCAAATGGAATGACCCATATTTCCCTAGTTTGTTGGATGCCGGCGTCCAAGCCCCACATTTTATGTAAATAACAATCTATACCAAAAACTACCCGTTTTCGAGATATTTAATATTTAAGAAAATTTCTTTGCATTTTTCATTCAGGTGGGAAGGTTTTATCAAGCAAGCCATAACTATTTTTCCAGACAGTGGCAGAAATAATTGTCATTTTAAAATTAAAATGTGTATACTTCAACTTTATTCCCTGGTGAATGTATCTACCCGAAGAACTTTCACAGTTTTCGTGATGGACTAACAAGATTAGTTCTAGTAGTTCTAATCATGTAGTTTTTCTTGGTGTCCATTGGTCCCTATAATAAATTTTTGTAATTTTATTTCTCTCTCAAGGGAATCTCACAAACCTAAAATAGACTAAGATAAACTCTTGTGTAGAAACTGTAGTTAATAAACTGAAGACCTGACTGAAGCTACTTGCTTAATATTTTAAAATTTACGTAATACGACTTTTGTTTTAAACTACCTATATGTAATGCCCACGTAATGGGAATTGTAGGATTCCTTATGGTGATGTAGGAACAATCTGGTTGGAATTATTGGGACTACTGGAAGTCTCTTTATCCAAGAGCGCATTAATTTGCTCCTATTATTTTCATGCCAGCAATATTTTTAATAAACCTTCAGGCCAAAGGCACTTAAAAAAAGGTGCATAACCTTTAACTGACACATCAGAGTATCTGGCAATTAGAAAACTTAAAGATAATTCCAATGCATATGTTGCTGAGTCCCCAAGAAAAGGTAAATCAGTTCAAAGATTATCAACATTTCTTGTTATTATAACTATAATAAATAATACTTACCTATCTTTCTAAGATTTTTAGATGATATTTATACCTCATTTCATTATTTCATAACGAGATAACTATAGTTAAATATTCCAAGTAATTTTTGCTCTGTAATTTAAGGCAATTCAAATTTGAAAGTTGATGTGAATTATGATGTGAAATATTTTGCCCCTTTTAGAATCTACGGCACTGGCATGTCACATAAAACCTGATGCCAGTTGGACACTGACATATAACATAACCTTGTACCAGCCCACTTGTGGTCTCCTTGGAGTCAACAGAAAACAAACTTCCCCTCAAGGCTTCACTTTTCCTATGCGATAGACTGTGATGTGCTGGGTCCCCTTATTTTAAAGAGTCCCTGGTTATTATAACTATAAAGCGAACCCATTATGAAGCAGTTGACCTTGGCGAGATGTAAACAAACCAAATGTTGCCGGATATTGCATGTCATGCAACAGCTTGGCAATTTCTCCGTGGTATTATATATTGCTTGATCGAAGTCACGATACACTTACCCACGGTATGTCACTAACGAATCCGAAAAAAACAAGGCACCTCTGCGCATCTACGTCAGTTGCGAATCACGAATTCAAAATAATGGGCGGTTGCGGTTTTACGATTTTTTATATTTTAGTTTACAGTTTAATGTGTCAAGAAAAAAGTGTAAACAACTGACTGATCGTCAGTCCAGCTCGACAGTGCTTTAAAATAGGCCAAAAATGCCGGGATGTGCAGTCAGCGTTTGTCCAAATAATAACAGAAACAGTAAGGGAGGGGAAATTAAATTCTATAGATTTCCCAAGGACAATAATCTTGCCAAAAAATGGATTGCTGCATGCCGCAGACAAGGACAGTATCAATTTAAAAAATGGTAAGCTAACAGATTATTTATAGAACAGAGCATTAAAAATAGGGGACTCAACAGAGTTGATGCCTGGTTTATACAGAAAATAAAATAGAATGTGCAATAAAAAATTAGCCTTGTTATGGTTAAAGGGAATCATTATTTGATTCCTATTTTACTCACTATTTATTATGTTGTTTTGTTTGTTGTTTAACTATAAACTAAGCATTAGTTGTGCAGGTTGTGCTTGTGTCGAGGCTTGTGTGCATTAATTGGTAAATAATTCTTTGATTGACATAAACCGACATAAACACTGGAAGGAAAAAGTTATATTTTTGGTAAGGCTTTGAATTTTATGTATCTTTGCCTATAACAAGTCATCTGTAAAATACTTTTTTTCGATGGAGATTTTGTGTCGATAGAGGCCAAAACTTAGTTCAGGATTACCTTTACTTACAATACATGTATTATTTAGATACCTACCTATATAATATTTTTTTATTGTCTACCAATATACGGTCTTTTAAAAGAAAAATCCTGTTAATTTAACAAAATATACATGAATTTTATTTGCATGCATACGATTAGCTAAAATGCAAAGAAAATAAAGTATTCTTAAAATTATAATTATCAAATTAAATGTGTTTTTTATCAACAGAATATTCATTCATTTATCTAGTAATATAATCTTCATATTTTAACAACGTTTATTTAAAAGAAAACGTTTAAAATAAGCAAAAACCCATAAAAAAGTATCTATTGCTGTGTAAAACATATGGAGCAATTTAACTGACGTCACAAGATGCGTAATGACATACCGTGGGTAAGTGTATCGTGGATCGAAGTAGAGCCCGCGTCCAGAGATATACTAATCTCTAGACTTTGGTAGAGCGATCGTTCAAGTCAAGCATTAGAACGCGCGCGGTCGACTCTTGGATGGGCGACTTCGTTGTTTTAGTTATTTTACCTAATAAATCTTCTTTCTTTTCTATTTCAAAGAAAAGTTAATATGTATCTCGGCACTGAACTTCCTTTTTATGACTCACAAATCAATATTTCTAGGTGTGCTGTTCCCAAGGACCTATATCCTTGGATTCCCAAACGGTTCAGTTGAACGACATGCCGCCAGATGTCTCTAAACATAGAAATTACCGCCTTCTACCTCAAGATTGCGGTTATGTTGACAGTACGGACAGGATAGTCAACGGGGAAAATGCCAAATTGAACGAGTTCCCTTGGATGGCACTATTAGGGTACAGAAATGGTGAGTTTTTATTACAAACAATATGCTATCGTGTGACATGGAATTTTTTCAGCAAAAGGAATAATTCAGTACAAGTGCGGTGGAAGCATACTGAATAAGAATTATATTTTGACAGCTGCACATTGTATCAGGACCGCCAGTAGCCCTCTGTAAGTACCACCCTCAGACAAATAATAAACCATTAAACATAGACTAACCTAAAAGCTGCATTGTAAACACTCAAAACAAAAACAACAAATTTGACATTTAAGGCTGCATCATATGATAACCAGAGGTTACGTTTCCTATGCCACAAATCCAACACATTACTCTTTCCATCGCTCACACTAATTCACTTATTACTAACTCGACTATAGTAAGGGCAGAATGTAAAGGCGAAGTCGGCCATAAAATCGAGAGAGATGGGCTATGATTTTCCTACCTGCTCTCCCTTATGTTTTGGAGCGAGAGGTTCGGCAGGGGGGGGCTCGCCATTGTATGTTTGGTTGCCTGTATCAATGTATTTTTATTTCCAACTAGCTGGAAAAAGTAGCGAATTTCAAAGGATTACAAAAAACACGGGTATTTTTAAAATATCCATAGATACTAATGACACTAGTTTAAAAGTTATGGGCGAGATTTTTTTTTGAATTTCAAACTTTATGCCGGCATAAATTCGTCTATTTTGTCTCTTGAGCCGGAATTTTACCTTCGTTAAGATTGGCATAGGTTTCGGAATATGCTCGGAACGAAAACACGGTAATAAACATTGTAATTATCCAGTCTTGTTGTAAATAAAAAAACATAGGCAAAATACCCCTTAAATTATGCAGCGGGAATGCAAAAGTGTGGCTATTATTTATCAGATGGCGCGAAAAACAGACGATCGATGAACGGTTGACGCCGTTGTTACAGGTCCAGTTTAATAATTACATATATTATGTTCATATGATGAATTTTACGTTTTGGCGATATAATATTTAATCAACTAAGCTGTCTGATTGCTTTTTTGTGTTTTTGTATTACTTCCATATTATTATATACTATAAATTGCGAATTTTTAATATTAAAATAATATAAAACTTCAAAAGGTATATTCGGGAGACCCTCGTAGCTCAAAGACTCCGATCTGTGATTTTAACCCCTCTCTTTTTAGCAATGGTTCATTGATTTTTAGCTTGAAAGGTACACGGCGGCACTAAAAACTGCTTTAGTTGACTTTGCATTATTTATACATACGTGTGGGTTGGGTACTGTTATGTTCTTATAGTTATGTCGCCGTTATGTATTTTTCGTGAGGAAAACACAATCGTTAGCATATAAACTGACATTAGGGGAGGATTCATGTCTATGTCTCTATATGTATAGGTATGTCGAAAATTATCTATACCGGGTGTTCCATTTTAATAAATGCAGCTATTATAAATATCTCAAAAACGAAAATCACATAAAAGTTGAAGCATATTATGAGGTGCAATGTAAGACGCACGTTTTCACTTGTAGGCAGACGACGTTTTCAAGGTCACTTGAATGTCTACTGTGTTTTTTACTGTTAAAGGCATATCTTTTGTTAAAGAATGTGATTCGGCACATTTTCTGTAGGTATAGTATTGCGCTGGTATTGCTGGCTTAAAAGTTCTACAAAATTATGTTTAGTTTTTTCCATGAAATGAAACATGGTCTTTTATGTGTACATAAGGTGTTTCTTCGTTTGCATTATTACTACATTCAAACACATTTTAAGTAACGCAAGCATTAAGATAAATACATATCTCGAAAATAAAAAATGAAAAAGAAAACGATATATTGATGCGAAAGAACATCTTCTGTACCTATATGTTAAACATCTACAGTGTGACCTCCGTTAAGGAGTTACCACCCTGGTTACTACGGAAATTCTTCTATGGTAGTACCTATAAATTTATTTACATTACATTTTCCATTACTCTAAATGTATGCCAAAATAATACATATATTAAGATATCAGCAAATAGTAGGTATTTCACGTATCTAACAAAATTCACAACTTTACGTCAACTTTGGATCAAATACAATAGAATTTTAATTTCTTTCGGTTTGTCAATATTAAGTACTTAATGAAAAGTTAATAGAATAATAAAAGATAAAACTATAGTGACATAAATTCTAAATGTCAGTCAGTCAGTCAGTATTGTGATCATTCATGCGGTTTTGAGGGAGAATATTATGTCATGACAGTAGATTTGACAGCCGGTAGGTAGTCCTCTTACTTACTATTTTACTCAACAATATTCTTAATAACTATGAAAAAAATATAGAAAAATTAAGGAGCGTAAATATTCATATTATTATTTTGTGTTTAACAATTCACAGTTTCAATCCCAAAATACGCCAGGATGGGAGAGATGCGATGTGCTGTTATTTGTATAAAAAAAGGGGGTCGGTCCGCCTGCCTCCCCCTAGACCCCTGGTTCCGACCAACGACCTTGCCGGGCAACAAAACAACTTATAAGGAACGGAAACTTATTTTAGCAAGGCGAAACATTACTTTTTATTCTCGCTCTGTACCAATGGCCGCTCTCCAACTCCAGCGCCATCTTACAGACACTTGCGCAATTTTTGCACTCCGCAGTACCGTCGATGGAGGAAGGTATCTTCAATCAACGGCAGTACCCAATTTCTGTTTTAGCAACATTTATCCTAGTTAGGAACACGGTCAAATGAAGGTCGTCGCGAGGTGATGACGTTTTATTTCCGTCCAGAACCGCAAGATCCACTTTTTATTGCTCTGTCCTTGTCTGATACATTATGATAATATATTATTATGATAATAATATATTCAAATGGGAGTACGCCTATAAAACATGGCAGTAATGAAATATTTGGTTAATTTTGGTGATAGACTTCCTGTAATAACAATGCAGCGTGAAGTATTCAGTGCCCAAAGTAGAAAATTAATATTAAATGTGATGAAATATTCCCAAGAAAAAAAAGAGAACACACGTGAAAATTTATCGGTACTTCAATGCGCATCGGAGGCGTTACAGATTAGTACAAGGACCATTTCACGAATTAGGCAAGAAGGCATTAAACATATTAAAGTGGTAGGTACACACTAAAAGTAAAAAGCAGCCATAAAACTAAAGATTTGACAGAATCGGATATAAAGGAGAAATAAGAAGTTTGATTTATGACATGACAACTAACAAGCAACACTTAACTAGGGAAAAAATATGCGAAGAACTGGAAAAAAAGGGAATTTTGAGCTGCGGCAAATCAACGTTAAGTGTAATTTTAAGGAATCTTGGATTTAAGTACAAAATAAATGATGGAAGATAATACTTAATGGAAAAGCCAGATATAGCATCAAAAAGAGTTCAATTTCTACGACAATATACATCCAATTTATTTTCAAGCTGTCCTCTAGACGTAGTGTTTTTAGACGAGACCTGGATTTTTCAACACGGGGCGAATATGAGAACTTGGCACGACAAAAATCCAAAATGTGTGTACAACAAAAAAGCGAATGATGGCAAAAGGTTTATAATTGTTCATGCCGGTAATAAGGACGGATTTATTGATGGCGCTGAGCTTATATTTTCAACTAAAAATAAAAGTGCAGACTACCACGATAATATGAACGCCGAAATGTTTGAAAAATGGTTGGAGGAGAAACTATTGCCGAAACTTGAAAACCCTTCTTTAATTATAATGGACAATGCGAAATACCATTCCAGGCTGTGTGAAAATGTGTCCAATACAGCCACAAATAAAGAAGAAATAATTAACTGGCTTCGAAATAAAAAAAATATTTTCCTGAAAATTCCCTTAAGTGTGAGTTACTCCAGATCGTTAAAAATTATAAATCCAAGTTGCCTTATGCGTCTGACAATACATATAATTGGGACATCGAGTCTAAATTACTCTTAATTACTCTTACTTATTAATCTTCCAAAATTACAAATGAAATTACAACAGGTACCTAAGTACAAATTTTTAATCCGTCCGTTCACATCAGGTAGTAAAGCAATAATTTATTCTAGGCCGACCCTGCCTGCCTTAAACAATCAACTAGTAATACAAGACAAGTACTAGGTTTTCTATCTCTCTTCTTTTTATGAAAGGTGCTTAGCGAACTTTAAGACGTACGTCGAATACAAATTGGAGGAGGAGACATGAGTGTAATTGTGCGAGTGCAAGTAAAGCAATAGTAATAGCGCTCTCTCATTGATGATTTATTGCCGACTTCGCCTTTACATTTTGCCCTTACTATATATGTATTTTGTCCAATAACCCCAAAATCTCCTAAAAAAAACAAGAACAACCGCAAAAATAAACACTCGAAACACATCAACGCAAACCGGCGAAATCTCAACGAATTCTGGTTCAGCATTATTGATCATAAAGAGCTCGTGCAACGTTGCCACGTTAGCCAGAATAAGCAAATTATTAAAGATATTGTTTATAGACCAAGTAGGATCAGTAAATTAAAATTATTCAATTTTTACTATATTTATGTAGATTGTAGATATCAACTAATTTTAGATTTCTATTACTAACTCGGACAAATAATGTTACTAAACATTTTTTATCTTGAACAAAATGAATATTTAGTGTCCCCATTATAATTTTTAAAAGAAACGGCTCGTGGCATATGGGACAAAATGCCTTGGTAATTGGCAACACCAAACTGAAACTAGTTTCCAATATCTAATGGAAATTATGTATGGGTCTTTCGGAGGTGGAATAGGAAACTTAGTAAATCAAAATTTGATAATTTTGGCTGTCGCTTTCCAGATGGACCGTCAGAGTGGGCGAACATAACCTCGCTTCCGAGAGAGACTGCGAGAAGAACAACGAAAACAGAACCATATGTAGCCCGCCAACGCAAGATTTGGCGATTTTGGAGATCATCCCCCACTCTCAGTTCGATAGTAAGAAGCTCAACAACGACATCGGGTTGATCAGGGTGTCAACCATCGATCTGTTGAGAGGTAAGACCGTTGACGCTTTTTTTAAGTCAGAAAATAGGTTTGAATTGTTCGTTCCGAAACACGTCCTACGTCACTGATTCGAGAACATGGTATAGTATTTCTAAAGTCACTTGGAACAGCATAAAAACCTGTGAATTTTATAAGGAAGTCGGCTGATAAGTCTGGTATTTTTACCAGTAGCAGAGCGTGGTAAATGCTATGAAATAGATCGCGCCACTGTGTTCCAAGCGAGTTCAATTATATTTTACCACTATAGCCATAATCCTTATTCAATGGTATAGCTCAAGAACAGGCTCTTCCGGCAATAAAATACGAGTCAAAACACTTTTTTAACCATATTAAACCGCACCTGGTATTATAAGTAAAAGGAGATGAAGGAGACAGAGACGATAGATATTGTAGTAAAAACAAGTGACTGCATGCTCACCTAATATAATATCACCAATCCTTGCATGGGCTACACTGTTCGACGGCCGGCCACTTGTACAGCGAAATGCGGTGGATAGGCGTGCGATAATTTCACAGATTTTAGGATATACTTGCGTAAATAGTTGTAATCGATATGGCTTTTAGAGACCTTTTGACAATATTGTATGGTGCATTAACCTTTACGTTGTGTTTGACGACAACCTTAAAAACCTTAAAAGTGAAATATTATGTTGCTTTTAGAATATGTATATCTTAAAAAAAAACTGCGTGACGCTTATGTCCTATATTGAGTTTTTTTTATGCAATTAGAGTTTTTTATGCTGTTTCAAGTGACTTTAAAAATACTATATATTGTTGGTCAGTCTATAACCTGGACCAACACTATATTATTATAGTGTTGGTCCAGGTCTAACTTTTATGTTTATGCTGGACCAACACTATATTAAAGCACGATACACTTACCCATGGTATGTCACTAACGAATCCGAAAACAAGGCAACTATGCGCATCTACGTCAGTTGCGAATCACGAATTGTAAATAATGCATGGTGTCTTCGTCTTCGGTTGTGTTTTACGATTTTTTATAGTTTACAGTTTAATGTGTCAAGAAAAAAGTGTAAACAACTGACTGATCGTCAGTCCAGCTCGACAGTGCTTTGAAATAGGCCAAAAATGCCGGGATGTGCAGTCAGCGTATGTCCAAATAATAATAGAAACAGTAAGGGAACGGAAAAATTAAGTATTATATATTTCCCAAGGACAATAATCTGGTAAGGAAACAGATTATTTATAGAACAGAGCATTAAAAATAGGGGACTCAACAGATGAGTTTATGCCTGGTTTATACAGCAAATAAAATATAGAATGTGCAATAAAAAATTAGCCTTGTTATGGTTAAAGGGAATCATTATTTGATCCCTATTTTAATCACTATTTATTATGTTGTTTTGTTTGTTGTTTGACTATAATCGCTCGAAACAGTTTCGAGCGATTGCCACTGGCGCCACACGACAAAACAAATTTCCATGGTGGTTTTATGTTAAAACACCATTGTTGCAGAATCTGTTATAAGATAAAAACATGCAAATGTGTCTGTTACAACGAATTTAATATCCAAAATAAAATAAAATATTTGTTTGTTATATCCCTCTAATTTGACAAGTTCGCATGGCATATTTCCATACATTTTCTTAAGAAAGGCGAGTCTAAAAAGCAAGCAAGAGTATTTGGTACCTTTTGGTTTGAACTGAAGTCCACGGCTAGTTGTAGTGTAATAAGTAAGCATAAGTCGCATTAGATTTTTCAGTTTCTTCTTTATATGGAGGACTATTGGTTCGCTTTGAAGCTATATAAAAAATTTTCTATTTCCATTCTTGCATACGTTACAAAATACTCTTCCAAAATAGTATCTAGAATTTTCACATCTTCACCTAAAATAATGTTTATTCTTCTGCAATTCACGAATTCACCTAATGGTCTGTGCAGTGTGCATACCATTTTCTTCATGTGCATGGAAATTTCATGTTTTCACAAACAAATCTACCTATAAAAGCTGTGTTAATAGGATAAAACTGCTAAATACTGGACGCAAAGACAATTCATTACCGTAAAAAGAAGGCAAATCGTAATAAAGCTGGATATTTAAAATTTGGGACATTTTAAACGTCAGAAACTGACACACCAATAACCACAGAATACCCCCCTATAACCTATAATAAGTCGCCATTTTTTTCGTCGAGTGGCGCCGCGGCCGCCACCCCAGTCCGTAAAAACAATGAAATATTACGTCATGCTCGGGTATTTAATGTGTCTGTCCAGATCTTACAATGACAAAGATGACAGGACAGTAACATAACCTAAAATAAAAACGTTCGCAAATCAGTGACGGTGCTTGAAACCACTGTTAAAAACCCAAATTTATTTTCAGAAAATGTCAAACCGATTTGTATGCCGGTGTATTCGAACACCGACCTCAGCGACAAGCATGTCGTGGTTGCCGGTTGGGGCAAAACTCAATTTGGTAAGTGACGTATTTGTGAACGGAACCCACATAATTGTATATTAACAAATACACCGCTTTTGGCCCCATTGCGCACGGCATTGTACTTTGAACTAAAATAATTACCATTTCACAAGGTTAGTTTATAAACTAACCTTGCCATATTATAAAACGACAACCAAGACATTACATTATTTATGGAACCCACCCCAGTATAAATTATTTCAAATTTCCCGCCTCATTTAGGATTAAAAATGGCCGCCAAATTATTCCCCCGGTCGGATGTCTCTTTTCAGGGACCCTTTAAAATAAGAGGGCCCAGCATGTCACAGTCTGTCACATAGGAAAAGTGAAGCCTTGAGGGGAAGTTTGTTTTCTGTTGATTCCAAGGAGACCACAAGGGGGCTTGTACAAGGTTATGTTATACGTCAGTGTCCAACTGCCATCAGGTTTTATGTTTTATGTGACATGCCAGTGCCATAGATTCTAAAGGAGGCAAAATATTTCCCATCATAATTCACAATTTATAAGTTTTCTAACTTCTAGATAGTCAATTAAGACTCAATGTACAATGTACAGCAGGTACGTGGTGATTCAACATTTTGACCCATAAAATGGCTTTTTTCGATCTGTAGCGAGCAACACGCATAATTTTAAATTTTTGGTCAATACAAATTTTAATCTAAGTAATTACTCACATTTTGAGACAAAAATTGTTTAAAAATATTGTGATATATTTATCACAATGGCCGTTATTAGGCTTTTTGCGCTAATGATAATAACGGCCAATGTGATAAATATTTTTAAATAACATTTGTCTCAAAATGTGAGTGATTACTTAGATTAAAATTTGTATTGACAAAAAGTTTTAAATTATGCGTGTTGCTCGCTACAGATCGAAAAAAGCCATTTTATGGGACAAAATGTTGAATCACTACGCACGTGGTGTACATTGAGTCCCTGCGGCCGCCTCTAGTAGTCCCAATAATTGCAACCAGATTTTTCTTGTCTCACCATTAGTAATCCTACAATTCCCATTACGTGGGCATTTTACGTATAAGGGTTGAGTGATTATTCCTCACTCAACGGTATAAGCCTTGAGTGAGGCACTCAATTGTATAAATAAGTAGTTCAAAACAAAAATGGAATTTCGTAAATTTTAAATTATTAAGCGGGTAGGTAGCTTCAGTCAGGTATTTTTTTAAAGAGTTTTTATATCTACGACTATAAGTTTATTTTACGTTTGTGAGGTACCTTGGGAGAGAAATAAAATTACAAAAATCTTATAATGAGCACCGAGAAAAACTACATGATTAGAACTAAATACAAGACCTATTTATAATCTTATTAGTCTATCCCGAAATCTGTGAAAGTTCTTTGGGTAGATAGTAGATACATTCAATAAGGGAAGAAAGTTCAAGTACCTACCTAGGTACCTATACACCTACATATTACAAATGGATTGACGAACCTGGTAACAAGGTGCAATAGCGACAAATTCTTAAATAAGCAAAATCGGCACTGACCTACCATACTTATTACTTAAATTCCTGGAAATAATTGCGGGAAATCAATTTCAACTATAAAATAAATTTGTTTCATTTGACAGTTGGCATATTCTGCACTTGTAGACACAACATTGTCAAATCTAATTTTTAGAAATCATGGAAACCATTATTAATTTTTACTAACAATCAAAGTACCTGTTATTTTCATAGATTCTCCAATAAAATGGCATACTTGGCATCACTGATACCATTGGAATGAGGAAAGAATATAGACCGTCAGCCAGTGACAGATTGTCCTTACTGATTTTCTCATTTATGCCTTGGAGAGGGTTGAAAGGTAAATCGATGCTGAGTCGGAAAATAGTAATTTTAGGTTTGGCCCCCGGGGAAAACATATGGAAAATTCGATTTTTCAAAACAGAAAAAAAGGTACTAATAACTTATGCCATGTTCTAAGGTACTAATAACTTATGCCATGTTCACCGTATGATTTCTTATCTATTCCGACCTCGAAAACCGAAAGGCATAAGTGTAGCGTGTGGAAAAAGGGTTGAATTAAGGGTTTGGCAGATCACACAAAAAATGACTTGGTTTACTGACTCCGTCAGTTATGCCGTTCGGAATGGTGAAAACTTATATCCTCACTAGCCCAAAAAATGATTGGCAGAAGTGACGCGTGGGGAAAAACGCACTTTTGGGTCGGAAAAAAAGTCGGAAAAACTTTTTTTCTTCAACTAATTTCTGCACTTATGCCTCTGAAACTATAGAAAGTTTTATTGCAATTCATTTTATCCCTGACAAAATCAGTTGACGAAAAAAAAATTTTTCTATTTCTTTTCCGACCCAAAAGTGCATTTTTCCCCACGCGTCACTTCTGCCAATCAATTTTTGGGCTAGTGAGGATATAAGTTTTCACCATTTCTAACGGCATAACTGACGGAGTCAGTAAACCAAGTCATTTTTTGTGTGATCTGCCAAACCCTTAATTCAACCCTTTTTCCACACGCTACACTTATGCCTTTGGGTTTTTGAGGTCGGAATAGAATAAGAAATCATACGGTGAACATGGCCTAAGTGAGAATTAGTACCTTTTTTTCTGTTTTGAAAAATCGAATTTTCCATAGTATGTTTTTCCCGGGGGCCAAACTTAAAATTACTATTTTCAGACTCAGCATCGATTTACCTTTCCACCCTCTCCAAGGCATAAATGAGAAAATCAGTAAGGAAAATCTGTCACTGTCTGACGGTCTAATAGGCCTCACTTTGGAAAGTATAATGCTGGGTCCCCTTACTTTCAAGAGTCCACGGGCGTAGCCAGGATTTAGTTTTGGGGGGGGGGGGGTTTAGTTTGAGAAGTAAATAAAACAACAAAAATATACTTGAAATTTAATATCTATATATTCATCCGAAAAACTACGACATATTTATAAAGTTCATAACTTTAAATGAAATGGATAAATTAATTTCGTTCCTCTGCGCTAAATCTAAAAATCTTCGGCTTTTTCTTTTAAATATATCCACTACTTCATCTGCATGAATTTCTGTTCCATAGTGAATGTTCATTAACCATTAAGTCTGTTTTCACTTGTAGTGTTTCGTAAATAGTTTTTCAGTCTCCTTAGGCTCGAGAAAGACCTTTCTGGGGTAGCAGTGGATACAGGAATGGTAGCCAAGATTTGTAGTAATGTGTAAATATTAGGATAAAGGTTTTTATCGCACATATCTAGGCATTCCAAACTAGATTTCGGGGTAGGCAGTCTTCTTATCAGCATGCAAGGTAGCTGAAGCTTTGATATTTTATTCTCTTCACTATTCGTTCACCACTTTTCACTTTTATTCGCTTCGAGTTCGCATGGAACAATACTGCCGTAAGCGCGGTCACGCGCCGCGGCGCCGCTTATATAGCAGCCCAGTAGCCGTCCAGAAACTTCCACGAACTTCCACAAAGTTCCGCTCATTTCGACCGAGGGGCGTGGCGAATAATCGAGAAACAACGCAAAGTGTCCCTACAATACAAAATAGTTCGGCTGCAACTGCGTCTGCCTCTCGTCAAAAGATGGCGCTAGGCGCTACTATTACTACATAATATATTCAAACGTAATAATAATTTAACTCTTCACTCCTCGTATTTTTTCGGTATAATATTAGGTAATATTTTGCTTATTTCGGGGGGGGGGGGGTTGAACCCCCGAAACCCCCCCCTTGGCTACGCCCGTGCAAGAGTCCTTGTCTCTTTTGCGCGGTATAGGTTACTAATAGGTAACGATCTGTTATTTAGTTTTTCTATTTTCAGATGTAAATCTAGGCAGCGATATCCTGCAAAAGGCGGAGTTGCCAGTTGTGCCGTTCTCCAGCTGTCGCAACATGTACAGACCGTACAGCGTCGAGCTGAACAACAGACAGATGTGCGCTGGCGGTGGCAGCAAAGACACGTGCGGTGGCGACAGTGGAGGACCACTAAAATATCCGGAGTACATCAACGACGAAGTCAGATTCGTCCAACATGGTAAGCATAAAGACGCGAACGACAAATAGATATGAGGCGCCATTTCGGACTAAATTATTATTTTTGAATATATAAATTTTTCGCGCTAATACGAGCCCCGTCCCATGTTAGTTGGCCCAGTCAATATAAATGTGGCAATTCTTGAATATACTTGAATAAAAATAAAATATATAAGGAAATAATGGTTTCTTTTAGTCAAATCGGTAACAAATAAACTTCGAAATATACAAAACAGTATTATTTTACTAGATAAAGTAACAAAAAATAAGAACAGTAGTATCCAATGCAAAGTTTTGGCCCTAGATAATAAGGCACTCTACTACTTAACTAATGCTACCACTGAGTTACGTCACCTTTTCTACTTATAACAGCTTGAACACGTCTAGACATGGTATTGGCTAACTCCTGGCAATCATTTGGGGCAAAACTATCCCATATATTTTGTAGTCTCGCTCTTAATTCTGGTATGGTCCTCGCTGGTGATAATCGTAATTTTTTCTTCATGATATGCCATAAAGTTTCAATTGGGGACAAATCTGGGCTACTGGATACCCATGGTAAAAGCAGAATATTGTTTTCCAACAGCCAGTTTCTAACCCGTTTTGCTGTATGGCACGCAGCGCCATCTTGTTGAAAAATAAATTCAAGTCCAGTTCTTCGGCATTCCTCTAAAGTAGGTTTTAGGTATGTTTCCAGAATATAAATGTATCTTTCGGCATTCACGATACCTTCTACAAAGTGCAGGCTGCATACTCCCTTAGCAGACATGGATCCCCAAACCATTACTGAATGCAGGAAATTTTATTTTTCTTTTCACACAGCCTGAATGATACGTCTCCTCTTTCTTTCTTATTACTCTACTCCGGCTATCACCTACACACACTTCAAATCTGGATTCGTCACTCCAGTGAACTGAATCCCATTGTTCCTGAGACCAGTGTCTGTATTGTTTTACCAATAACAACCTAGTTTTTTTCTGTGCGCCAGTGAGTAATGGTTTTTCTTTTGCCTAAAAGAGTACTCATAAAAATGATTTAAAACTGCAGATACAAATAAACTTTAAACCTACCTTGTAAACTTTAAAACCCAATTGCATAGCAACCCTATGGCATGTTGTTCTAGAAAACTTCTTCCCAGTTGCAGTATTCCATAATATACTTATTTCTCCATAATTGGATCGGTGGTTTTTAACAAGTATTCTTCTTAAAGCTCTTTTATTGATATCAGCAACTCTACGCTTTCTTCCAGTTTTTTGCTTTTGGGCGATAGAGGTTGTTATTTTATATAACTGTATGATCTTTCGAACGGTATATCGAGATAAATTGACAATATTACCAATGTCTGATGCCGATTTTCCCGATTGTGACAAAGAAATGATTATCTTCCGTACATCCTCACTAACCGCCTTTCCTCGCGTCATTTTAATAATTTTTTAAGAGTAATATTAACTTGACACTGGGTGTATGAGACTACTGAATGACTTACAAATGTTAAATGAAATTAGTTGTCACAATGAGTTTGTTTATTTCAAAGCCATATTGATATTAAATTTTTAATACATTGGCTCTGCTTGTACTCTAAAATACATTCTAAATAATGATTATTTGCGTACAATGGAATTATTTAGAAAATGTGTAAAATAATATAAAACTCGCCAAATGTAAGTAGTAAATAATGTTTTAGTAAATTTACGAATCCTGGTTTAGGATTAAAATACCCAATTATAGTTTTTAGCGAGCTGGGCCAACTAATATGGGACGGGGCTCGTATATTTTTTTAATATGATACTTATAGACATTTGGTGAATAATCTTTTTGTAGTCAAATTTATATATTACGCATCGCCCAAAAGTATATATTACAGTAAACGCAATACAGTGCGCCAATATACATATAATAATTTAGGGTACCACTGGTCGTCACCAGAGGTCGCGCCGCGCATCCCTAAAGTGCACCGGCAACGCTGCAGCAGAAAGGGCAGAAGCCCTAAGTCGAAATATTTTTTTTATATGATATTTATAGAAATTCTTTTTTTAGTCAAATTTATATATATTACAGTAAACGCAAAAAAATATATCAAAACACGATATATTAATTTGGTGCGCCAATATATAATAATTTAGGGTACCACCGGTCGTCACCAGAGGTCGCGCCGCACATCCCTAAAGTTCACCGGTAACGCTGCAGCAGAAAGCGCAGAAGCCCGAAGTCGAAGTGATTATGATTACCGACGTACTGGATGTTCTTTTTCTGTGTCAGGTTTGGGATTTGATGTTTTGTGGTGTATAACCCCACAATCATCTTACATATTAGTTTCCCGCCCGCATGATCGTTTTCGTTTCGCCTTCGTTTTGTTGTAGGAAGTGGCTATTTATACGTCCGACGTATATAAAAGTCGGTATACGTCTTGCACTCTCATTGGTGGATTGAGTCACGTGACTTCTTTGGATGTACATTTAACTCCGTACACGTCCGAACCCGAAGTAAACATTTGATACGTTCTACCATTGATTAAGGTATTCGGATTCCGAATACCTTATTCAATGGTTCTACGTCGGAAGCCGTCGGAAGTGCATTTTTCTCAAGCATCTTTGCAATAAGGAGCGTATTCCCTCCTTTTTGGGGGATAAGCGCTGCCGTATGAAAAAAGAAGGGGACATTCGCATCATATTGTGGCAGTCGGCAGCGATGCGCGCTGCCGTATATGAAAAAAGAAGTGGTAATCTTTTCCAATGGTGTAACGTCGGGCGAAAATAGGGAATAGGGACCTATCTAGCCAAAATTTCAAGAAAATCGGGGGTGGGTTTTACACAGGGACCCTTTTTATTTTAAAGAGTCCCTGGTTTTACACCATTCTGCGCTTTCTGCTGCGGCGTTACCGGTGCACTTTATAGGGATGCGCGGCGCGACCTCTGGTGACGACCGGTGGTACCCTAAATTATTATATATTGGCGCACCAAATTAATATATCGTGTTTTGATATATTTTTTCCGTTTACTGTAATATATACTTTTGGGCGATGCGTAATATATAAATTTGACTAAAAAAAGATTATTCACGCAAATTTCTATAAATATCATATAAAAAAATATATTTCGACTTCGGGCTTCTGCACTTTCTGCTGCAGCGTTGCCGGTGCACTTTAGGAATGCGCGGCGCGACCTCTGGTGACGACCAGTGGTACCCTAAATTATTATATGTATATTGGCGCACCAAATTAATATATCGTGTTTTGATATATTTTTTTGCGTTTACTGTAATATATACTTTTGGGCGACTCGTAATATATAAATTTGACTAAAAAAAGATTATTCGCGCAAATTTCTATAAATATCATATTAAAAAAATATATTAGCCCGAGAAATTCAAAAATAATAATTTAGTCCGAAATGGCGCTTCATAAATAGACGTTACCGGTGAGTTATTTAACTGGTTTTTTAGGTATAGTGTCGTTTGGTCCCACGCACTGCGGTAAGGGACTCGTACCAGGGGTGTACACAAAAGTGATTTATTATATGGACTGGATATTAGACCACATAAAGCCGTAAAGCATTCCTAAATTAGGTTAATTTAGGTTGAGTTCATCAGTGAAATGATATAGACTGAACTGTTAAAATAGTTAAGTATTTATATAACGAGTGACACTTTATTATGCATGTTTTTTTATACAGTGTGTTTAGACAATTCATTATTTTATAACCGGTCGGCCGATTTTCGAAAACTGTTTTTAAATATAGTACTCCGAAAGCTCTACATCCTGGTATAAATTATTTTAAGATTCGCCCTTTCCATAGCCTATAAAATAAGAACCTAAAAATAATGAAAGCATTTTAGTCATTTTTACTTTAAGTGGCGACAATTCGTTATTTACAATAATTGTCGCGACTTAAAGTCAAACACACTGTATATATCGCAATTTTTTCTACGTGCATTCTGATTCTACAGAAAGAAAACAAAAATGTTAGAAGCTAAAAACCAACAAAATAAAATTAAATAAAGTGTGACTTTAATGGACGTAGAAGAATATTCGTTTAAACCATTGGTTCCTAAAATTTATACCGTTAGAAAAATAAAAATGTGGAGGTCATGGTTTAGAAATTTTTTTAAGTGGTGGTAAATATTTTGTGCCCCACTTATGCCATAGATTTTGATATTAATTAATTTTTTGTACAAAATAACAAACATTTTTACAAAATATAAAAAATGAATAAAAAAATTACCTCCGTTTTTAAACAGACTAAATCCTCAGTTTTAAAGCTTTCTATTTATAAAAATAGTGTATTATTTTTATATGAATAACTGATATATTTTTAGGTAGTTTGTAAAAGCTTGATTTTTGTATAATAAAGATATTTTATATAACTTTGTTTTGTTCCATTTATTTTATAAAAAAAACAATTAAATTAAAACCGTATGCACACTCCACTAAAAATAAAAAACAAAAAATAACACCGATTTCACAAATTTGCCCGTATGCACATTTCAACTAAAATTTTAGAAATATTTTTCTCTTTCTAAATTGAGTTATCTTTGGATTTGGTGACAGTTAAGGCAGGGAATTTGAATCTATTTAGATATGAATACATCATATTATTATCCTACATACTACATACATCATAACTTACTGTCACCGACTCCAAGATAATTCAATGTAGAGAGAGAAAAATATTTCTAAAATTTTAGTTGAAATGTGCATACGACCAAATTTGTGATGTCGATGTTATTTTTTGTTTTTTTATTTTTAGTGGAGTGGGCATACGGGCAAATTTTTGAAGTCGGTTTTAATTTTTTTGTTAAAATTTTTTTATTTCTTATTTTTTAGTGAATTATTAAGAATTATCGAAATCGGTCCAATATTAAATTACATCCCCTATTTGTCCACCCTTAGGATTGAAATTATTTTTCTCTTCAAATTTAATTTCTCTTCAAGTTTAAATGTGACCTCTTTCTAATAAAACAAGAATCATCGAAATCGGTCCAAAATGGACTTTCATCCCCTATTTATCTACCCTTAGTGGTAAAATTTTTTCTTTAAATTTAAATGGGACCACCTTTAAGGTACTCCCTTTCTAATAAAAAAGAATCGTCAAAATCGGTTCAATATGAAATTTCATCCCCTATTTTTCTACCCTTAGGGGTGGAATTTTTTCTTCAAATTTAAATGGGACCATTCTGTAGGTATACCCTTTCAAATAAAAAAAGAATTGTCCAAATCGGTTTATAAATGACGGAGTTCTGAGGTAACAAACGTAAAAAAACATGCAACCGAATTGATAAACTCCTTCGTCGGTTAAAAATATAAAAAATATCGCGAAAAATATGAGTGGTGCCTTAATTTTGTCCAGGAGTTTGAATGAACTTTACCGAATCAATGGTAATTCTGATTCCCTCTCCAATATCGCGTAAATTGGAAATACACGATAATTAATAGTAATACCAGTTCTGTATGATGCCCTCTCGATTCTCAGTTGTTTTCTTCTCTTCATCGACACACGACCATATCATGGCTGAATCGACGTGGGGCTACTATTGTTTAGTGTTTGCTTTGTCGTTGATTTTCGAAAGAAGCTAAACAAGTAAGTTTTTTTGGAAGAAAAATATTAAATTTGGTCGTTTCGCATACCTTTTAATATACTGTAACTCGTTTGTCTACAAAGGTCAAACAATAAAAAAAATTGTAATATGTTGTGTTATTGTTTAACATTGAGATCGAGTCTGCGTTTCCTGAAATTAGAATTTTACTGGTTCCTTTAATTTAATTAATTCAATTTATACTTTTATTAGAATGATTGTTTTGAAATTTGATATTAACTATTCTACAGGGTGTTCCGTTAATAATGATTGTGCCAAAATATTACAATTGAGGTTAACAAATTAACAACTACCAGTCAAATCTCAATGGTTACTGAGATACAGAGCGTTGAAGTTCATTTTTTGAAATTAAATTATGGCTACAGCCACAGAAAATATACGCCGCGTAGCGTATATTTTCTGTGGCTACAGCTCCCAAAACAATCAAGCTGCTGAACTGTTATGTTTTTGGGGATGGAGAATATAATCTGAAAATGTCAATTTCTACGTATCTCACACATGTTTTTAGATCGGGCTTTTACTCGTAACTTCTTTGAGGTTATTTTTTTGGTCACGCAGGTCCATCACTTTAGTGTACCTCTTCATTCTGCAACAAAAAGGTATTCTCGCTTTATAACGGTAAAATCAACCATTCGGGTTGAAATTGGCAAAATGTGTTCCAGATCTCAAACATTCGAAACATAAAATTTTCACCTACCACTTTCAAATGTTACAGATCAACTGTACAGGGTGGCTCACTATAAATTGACACCCCACTTAACTTCTTAGTTTTGAGGTTAGAAAAAAAAAGGTTTTTACAAAAGTTTTAGAAAGTAATAAAAAAATTTTTTGACGCTATTGAACCTTATACAGTGTGATCTAGAAAGCCGTGGCAGACACAACTTATGTTTTTTTAAATAGAACACCTTGTATATTTTTGGATTATTGAATTCTACGCATTTTTCCGATTTCAACGAAGTATATATATGTTCGCTCCAACCGTTCGTTCAGAACTGAGCCTTTTTTGTGAGGGATTACTCCTTCGGTCATAGGTTGCCATGGAAGACAAATGCCAAATAGTAATAATTATTATTGACAGTTTGCAAGTATATTCACGCTCTGGAAAACAAAATGGGCTATTTTATGATTTCAGAGAGAAATGAAGAAGGGAAATTGAGAGAAATGAGAAAATTTTAATAGTAACATAGTTAATAAACTTCGTCAAATTTATTGTTTGAAATTTAATTGTTATTGAAAACGACACATATTAAATACTGAACACAGCAATTTTATCGTTGACTCAATAAACATAAAGTTAGTAGCAAATAGCAATAAATGCATTGAGCAAGATGGAGGCCATGTGGAGCATTTGTAATACGTATATCCTTTTCCTAAATGTTATTGTCGATTTCAATAAAAATTAAATTTCAAACAATAAATCTGACGAAGTTTAGTAACTATGTTACCTACTATTTAAATTTTCTCATTTCTCTCAATTTCCCTTCTTCCTTTTTCTCTGAAATCTTAAAATAACCCATTTTGTTTTCCAAAGCGTGAATATACTGTCAATAAAATTATTAATATTATTTGGCATTTGTCTTCCATGGCAACCTATGACCCAAGAAGTAATCCCTCACAAAAAAGTCTCAGTTCTAAACATATAACATAATATATACTTCCTTGGAATCGGAAACTGCGTAAAAATCAATAATCCAAAAATATACAGGGTGTCCAACTTTAAAACTGTACAAATCTTCATTTTTGGAAATAATCGCCTAAACTTTTTTTTGTTTGAAAGGCCTTCAAAAGCCGCTTCTTTTAACCTTCCTGCCATTTTCAAAATTCTGATCCAGGGCCGGCTGCGATTTTTTTATTCCCCCGATTTTCACGAAGACCATTTAGCGATTTTTTTTATTTAAAATCTAACCCCACAGCGTTAATCATAACACCCCAAAACCCTTATATACCAAATTTGAATAAAAAATATACAGGGAGTTCCGTTCTGGAGGGTGTCAAAAGTCAAAACTGTTGAATGGTCAATAGGACCACTCAAGGTGTTGGTCCAATACAAAATATACAGAGTGTTCTTATCTGTGCCATCTCAAATAATTACTAAATTTTTGGAATTTTATACGGATCAAAAATCGAGTATATCAAAACCGCTCCACACACTATAAACGAACTAAGTCTAAAAAATACAAAAGCCTGCCAGTCAGTAAGTCCTGGTGTGCCACAACAGAAAACGCACAAAAAATGTATCATCTTAGACAGTGATTTTGTTGAGAAAGGTCCAATAATTTTAATTGTTTTTATTTGTTAGTTATCATTTTGTACAGAAATACATCACTTTTGTGTTTATCAATATTTTTTCAATGATTCCAGAGCACTCTTGATCCGAATAAGTTTCATAAAATTTCAGAATTTTGAGATGGCCCAGAGAAAAATACCCTGTATATTTTTGTAGTATATTTTTTGAAGGTATTCCATGGCACACTTGACTCGCCAGATGTCTTTAAAATTCCTATTTTGCTCAATTTTGACACCCTACAGAATGGAACTCCCTGTATATTTTTTGTTCAAATTTGGTATATGGGGGTTTTGGGGTGTTCTGATTAACGCTGTGGGGTCAGATTTTAAATAAAAAAATCGCTAAATGGTTTTCGTGAAAATCGGGGATATAAAAAAATCGCAGCCGGCCCTGGATTTGCATTTTGAAAATGGCAGGAAGGCCAAAAGAAGCGGGTTTTGAAGGCCTTTCAAACAAAAAAAGTTTAGGCGATTATCTCCAAAAATGAAGATGTTGCGGATTTGTACAGTTTTAAAGTTGGACAGCCTGTATAACGCGTTTCATTTAGAAAAACATAAGTTATGTCTGTCACGGCTTAAACACACTGTATAAGATCCAATAGCATCACAAAAACAACTTTTTTCTAACCTCAAAAATTAACAAGTTAAGAGGGTGTCAATTTATACTAAGCCACCCTGTACATTATTCATAGGAATTTTTTTCTTACTTTAAATGGTACATTTGATCTGTAACATTTGAAAGCAGTAGGTGAAAAATTTATGTTTCGAATGTTGGAGTTTTGGGGAACATTTTCAACGCAAACGGTTGATTTTGTCGTTATGGAACAAGAGTACAAGAGTACATACACATTCAGCTTATTCTCCATCCCCAAAAAATATAACAGTGCCGAGCTTGATTATTTAGTCAAATAATAAATAATCAAATATAAATTATTATCATCTTCCGTGTACATTCAAGTCACATATCAAGGCAGCCCTGACGACTGTCAAACACCTGACGGTCAGGACGGCACCTGCGTCAGCATCAGAAAGTGTCCCCCATTCAACAACCTGTTTACCAAATTCGACCCACTCGAATTTCCCCAAGACCTCAAGGAAATGTTGAGGGAGTACACGTGCAAAGAGGACACTAACTGTGCCATCTTTAAAAAGAGGAGCGAATGTATAAAGGTAAAATTATACAAACATAATACGACGATAAAGTCATAAAAAAAACAGATATTTTTTTGATTAGATCTGAGAGAAATAACCAAGGCTAGAGGGGCAAAAGCATCAACATGCACATGTTTGTAGGCAACCAACATATAATGGAAATTTACCAAAGTAAACAAACATTACGTTCGTGTGTACAAAGTTTACCTGTGATAGATTATGTCCTGAAAAATATCAATTTGGCCACACACCACACACTTTCTGAGTCCCATTGTATACAAAATCAGTCACTATATATCCTAAAATCTAATAAATAGTTATAAATTAACAGCGGCGTTGCCATGTTGGGCGATTCGAAGGGTACCTACCTATGTTGACGATTTTATTAAAGAGTTTATTTCCCTCATACTGCTTGCATCCAATAAGGTAGCTCCTTCCATAAAAATCCAACCAATCATATGCCTCTGCTAGCGATAATTGCACTTGTGCAAATTATCGCGGTAATTGCACTTGTGCAAATTATCACTTCGTTGCTTAGCAACCGCGAATATGTTGGATACAAAGACGTACCTACTTCTTAAAGTTTGTGTGTTTCACACTGTTCTAAATTATGCAGCTTATAAATTATGTTGCGGTACTATTAAGCATTGTATCAATGAATTTATGTAACTTTTACATTGCTAAATTTTTGTTATTGGACCTCCGTCTCCCTTTAAATTCAGAAAATAAACCAACGCTGACAGGATGTAGGTATAATCGCATTTGCCTTGGATATCCAAGCGTCATGTTTGTTTACTCGAACGCTACAGTCGAAGCTGTCAATAAACTCATTCAAAATGAATCGTTTTGGAAATGGAAACAGAAAAAATTAATACAGAAATTATTAAATCGTATTCGAGAAATAATCTCGACAAATACCACTCGTGCCGGAAATTTTTCTAGATAATTTTATTCTCAAGCCCTATTTTGCCCATTAGCAAAATCACTCGTACAAATTGGGCTTTTATTTTCAGAGATAAAAGACCAATTATTCATACTCCTGATCTTTCTAGGCAAAATAGCGCTTTCGAAAAAATTATCGATAAAATTTCCGACACTTTGTGATATTACATACGATAATTAGCATACTATAATAATTACAGCGCAATTTCCTTTTAGTTTAAAATTGTCGAATACAAGGAATTAATAGCTACATTTCTTAATTTAATGTTATGGGAGGTGTGTCTTCATTTAATCCCATTATTAAATCCGTAGGTATATTTTCAAATGAAATGCTGTAAACAATGGAGTACGTGGCATCACTCAAAAATATGTTGGGTCGTTTACATTTTATTCTAACTCCCTCCATCCTTGATTATTTTCCTGAGGTTTAGATAGTAAAGCCGGCCGCATGATTTCAACTCTCAGAAGATTATAGAATAAGATGTTACCACAGACCTATATAGCTTATGTCTGTGATGTTACGTAAAATGTAGAGAGTATATTTCTTTACTTGAAGCGAGTAGGTTGCCTCAATAATTAATATTGGCCCGATCGTTGTTATTTAAAGAAGTTGTGGTTAATTCTTAATTTTTTAATAGGTACCTACAACCCGTCCAAGGAACATATTTACTACTTCTTCGCAAAAGTCTTTTGATAAATTCGAAAAGTGCCGTTCTAAAAATCGAAGGAGGTGGTGAATTTCTTAATTACGTCTTGTACTTTCCTCTGGTACCGATGAAAGAAACCTCGAAAATCCGATCTCCTGAAAAACGCGTTTTTCCTGTTCATCAAACGATATATTATGGCACTGGCTGTATAGCGGGACTTCGCACCCAATTCGCGTCCCCGTGGTCCAGACTTGCCCCCGTCTTTCGCGCCGTATTTAACAGCGGAGGATTTTCGGGGCCCCGAAAATACGCCTATCGTATTTCTAAAGGACCAATGGACCCTTTTTTATTGTTGCTCCATGGGCCTTCTTTCCTATTTTGTTCTATAATCATATGATCATATATGAGAGTAGATTTGCCTAAAAATTAACCAAAACTTCTAATAATATGAATATTTACGCTCCTTTATTTTTCTATATTTTTTCATAGTTATTAAGAATATTGTTGAGTAAAATATTAAGTAAGAGGACTACCTACCGGCTGTCAAATCTACTGTCATGACATAATAATTCTCCCTCAAAACCGCATGAATGATCACAATACTTACCCTAACTGGCATTTGGAATTTTTGTCTCTATAGTTTTATCTTTTATCATTCTATTAACTTTTCATTAAGTTCTATTCTATATATATATATTGATAAACCGAAAGAAATTAAAATTCTGTTGTATTTGATCCAAAGTTGATGTAAAGTTGTGAATTTTGTTAGATACGTGAAATACCTACTATTTGCTGATATCTTAATATATGTATTATTTTGGCATACATTTAGAGTAATGGAAAATGTAATGTAAATAAATTTATAGGTACTACCATAGAAGAATTTACGTAGTAGATTCTTCTATGGTACTACCTAAATGCTTGCCGGTACATCAACTTTGTGTCAAACAGAATTTTAAAGCGTTAATATAATTTTCTTTTGAAAAAGATATATTCTTATCGATATTTTCTAGTAATAATAAAAAGTTAATAAAATTATAGAATGATACTCGTATATTATGTTGTATAGCTAGTGATATAAAATAGTTTTTACGAAGTAATGACTTTTTAAAATTTTAAGAAATTCTATAAATAGGAAATAGGCGCTTATGTAACATTAAAATAGAAACGATCTTACACACATTGTTTAATGTGATTTTTGAACTTAACAAAAAAAAGTTTATCAAAATCGGTAAACAAATAAAGATATTTTACCAGGGTGGTAACTTCTTAACGGAGGTCACACTGTAGATGTTTAACATATAGGTACAGAAGATATGTTCTTTCGCATCAATATATCGTTTTCTTTTTTCATTTTTTATTTTCAAGATATGTATTTATCTTAATTATTGCGTTACTTAAAATGTGTGTTTGAATGTAGTGTTAATGCAAACGAAGAAACACCTTATGTACACATAAAAGACCATGTTTCATTTCATTGAAAAAACTAAACATAAAAACTTTTAAGCCAGCAATACCAGCGCAATACTATACCTACAGAAAATGTGCCGAATCACATTCTTTAACTAAAGATATGCCTTTAACAGTAAAAACACAGTAGACATTCAAGTGACCTTGAAAACGTCGTCTGCCTACAAGTGAAAACGTGCGTCTTACATTGCACCTCATAATATGCTTCAACTTTTATGTGATTTTTTTGTGATTTTCGTTTTTGAGATATTTATAATAGCTGCATTTATTAAAATAAAATGGACCACCCGGTATAGATAATTTTCGACATACCTATACATATAGAGACATATAGACATGAATCCTTCCCTAATGTCAGTTTATATGTGTTTTCCTCACGAAAAATACATAACGGCGACATAACTATAAAAACATAACAGTACCCAACCCACACGTATGTATAAATAATGCAAAATCAACTAAAGCAGTTTTTAGTGCCGCCGTGTACCTTTCAAGCTAAAAATCAATGAACCATTGCTAAAAAGAGAGGGGTTAAAATCACAGATCGGAGTCTTTGAGCTACGAGGGTCTCCCGAATATACCTTTTGAAGTTTTATATTATTTTAATATTAATACAATAACATAAACATAAAAAAGTAATCAGACAGCTTAGTTGATTGAAAATTATATCGCCAAAACGTAAAATTGATCATATGAACATAATATATGTAATTATTAAACTGGACCTGTAACAACGGCGTCAACCGTTCATCGATCGTCTGTTTTTCGCGCCATCTGATAAATAATAGCCACACTTTTGCATTCCCGCTGCATAATTTAAGGGGTATTTTGCCTATGTTTTTTATTTACAACAAGACTGGATAATTACAATGTTTATTACCGTGTTTTCGTTCCGAGCATATTCCGAAACCTATGCCAATCTTAACGAAGGTAAAATTCCGGCTCAAGAGACAAAATAGACGAATTTATGCCGGCATAAAGTTTGAAATTCAAAAAAAATCTCGCCCATAACTTTTAAACTAGTGTCATTAGTATCTATGGATATTTTAAAAATACACGTGTTTTTTGTAATCCTTTGAAATTCGCTACTTTTTCCAGCTAGTTGGAAATAAAAATACATTGATACAGGCAACCAAACATACAATGGCGAGGCCCCCCCCTTAAATAACAATGATCGGGCCCATATTAATTGGGGCAACCTACTCGCTTCAAGTAAGGAAATATACTGTCTACATTTTACATAACATCTTATTCTATAATCTTATGAGAGTTGAAATCGTGCGGCCGGCTCTCATACCAATAGTAAAGCGTTCAAAGCGATAATAGTATAAACATTCACGACGGTTTTTTCAGGTGTGTTGTCCACATGAACCCCTATTCTTAGAATACCTAAGTGCTAAGTTGACCGATACGCCGCTAGGTGTCGCCAGACTTAGAAAGTACCGACTTCTGCCCAGAGACTGCGGTTACGTCAAAATAGAAGACGCCAATCTAAACGAATTTCCTTGGATGGCACTACTGGGTTATAAGACTAGTGAGTTTTTGCTACAAAAATATCCTGCCGAAAATGAAACGATTTGAATTTTGCAGAAAAGGGACTAAGATTCAATTGCGGTGCGACCATATTGAATAAAAATTATGTCTTGACTGCTGCACATTGTCTCCGCCATGGCACACTGTGAGTGAACATCACATACCTACCTAAATACAGGGTGTAACTGAACTGATGGTCAAAAATGAAACCACGTATTCTTGGGGTCAAAATAAGGGCACTTCTTCATATATTTTTTCTCCTACGAGCCATAGTTCTTTTTAGACAGAGCGTAGAAATTTAGAGAAAAATGCACATATTTCTTAGTATCTCTAGAAGTATACGAGATATTTTCTTCAAACTTGGCTTGTCACATGAGCGGATGAGCTGTCAAAAGGTTAATATCAAGCTTCTGAGGCCCCCAGTTGCCGAGATACAGGGTGTTATTAAAATTAATTAGTTCAGAAAAATATGAATACCCTGTATAATCGCATTTTTTAAATTTGTTTTGAGTGGTAAATTCAATGGTTAACAAAAAGTATCTCTTAGTATTTTTTCATATTCTCAGCCGTTTTTTAATTATTTTCAAAGAACGGCAATGCTGCAAGTCATTTTAAGAATAAATCTAGCAATCTGTGGATGCCAATTAAACTTGGCATTATTTGAATCATTTCATTTGGCTGTCACTTTTGCTATGGACTTGCCAATGGCAATAATAAACATGCGGAAACAAAATAGTTGCTTGTGTATTGAAAGAGCCGGCGGCGGTCATTTCGAACATTTAATAATTTAATTTTCTGATAGCAATTACGTTTCTTTTATTATCGTTTTTGCTTTTGTATTTTGTTAAATAAAGTTTAATTGACATCCACAGATTGCTAGATTCATTCCTAAAGTGACACTTGTTTATTGCAGCATTGGCGTTCTTTGAAAATAATTAAGAAACGGCTACGAATATGAAAAAATACTAAGAGATACTTTTTGTTAACCATTCTATTCACCACTCAAAACAAATTAAAAAAATGCGATTATACAGGGTATTCATATTTTCCTGAACTAATTAATTTTAATAACACCCTGTATCTCCGCAATTGGGGGCCTCAGAAGCTTGTGCTTGTGACACACCAAGTTTGAAGAAAATATCTCATATACTTCTAGAGATACTAAGAAATATGTTTATTTTTCTCCAAACTTCTACGCTCTGTATAAAAAAAACTATGGCCCGTAGGAGAAAAACATATATGAAGAAGTACCCTTATTTTGACTCCAAGAATACGTGGTTTCATTTTTGACCATCAGTTCAGTTACACCCTGTATTAACATATACCGTTTTTGACCCCACTGCGCAAAAATGGAATTTGCCACCATTTTTAACCCTATTTTGGCAGTTTAAATGGTGGCGATCTTATTCCTTGTTTACATTTTTTTATACTGTATGAACAAAATTGCATTATACTTTTTTGAAGGCGCCGGTAAAAACCATACAAGTCACCTTGACCCGTTTTTTTAGGAAATACGTTTTTAGTTTTTAATCGCGTTTTTATCTTTGTACGGGGTGATTCAGTCATGATGTAGAAAAATTGAGTGGGGGAAGCCTACTAGGTAGGAGTTTTAATGCACTTGGTTCACTTTAATTTTTTTTTGAATTCCATATTCGTATTAAGCTTTTGTTTTCACCCGTGGTTAAAATTTTTTTACATCATTTAACTGCCAAGTTTGACAACTGTTGTCCCCTTAGACAAGGAAAGAGAGATGGACGCCTAACAGCGCTCGCGGCCGTGTTACCCACTGCCACATCGCACGACAGGCCAGTGGCGTAGCATGAAACGCGTTCTTAGCCAATATCACAAAAATGTTAAAAATTAAAAGGTAGTTAATTTGAAATATTGGTATTTATTTGCAGATGATTTCCCAAATGTAAAGCTAGTGCTGAAATATATTTATTGTGGCGATTTCGAATCAGTCAAAATAAAATAAATAATGCACGCCCATGAAAACTATTGTATGAAACTATCATAATTAATTGAGGCATTTTTAATATAAACGATGTTAAAAAATAATTATATTGGTCCTATTTTCAGACAAAACAATTCACTTTATCATACTAAAAGAAAGAAGGAATTTGAAGAAGTTATATTGAGAAAAAAAATTAAGTTTTAAGGTTCCTTTCAAAGGTTAAATATTTACCTGTGAAACGAAATCCCGGGATTGCTTTCCACTTCTGCCTTTGCAACCAAACGCTGAACAATTCACCGTCGTAAGAGTATATTTTCGTATGTAATATCACAAGTGCCGGAAATTTTATCGATAATTTTTTCGAAAGTGCTATTTTGCCTAGAAACATCAGAGTATAAATTGGTCTTTCATTTTCTGATAATATCCCGAGAGCGAAGCTCGAGGGATTTAACTCTGAAAATAAAAGCCCAATTTGTACGAGTGGTTTTGCTAATGGGCAAAATAGGGCTCGAGAATAAAATTAACTAGAAAAATTTCCGGCACGAGTGGTATTTGTCGAGATTATTTCTGGAATACGATTTAATAATTTCTGTATTAATTTTTTCTATGTTTACATTTCCAAAACGATTCATTTTGAACGAGTTTATTGACAGCTTCGACTGTGGCGTTCGAGTAAACAAACATGACGCTTGGATATCCAAGGCAAATGCGATTATACCTACACCCTGTCAGCGTTGGTTTATTTTCTGAATGTGTCATAAATTTAAACGGAGACGGAGGTCCAATAACCAAAATTTAGCAATGTAAAAGTTATATAAATTCATTGATACAATGCTTAATAGTACCGCAACATAATTTATAAGCTGCATAATTTACAACAGTGTGAAACACACAAACTTTAAGAAATAGGTACGTGTTTGTATCCAACAGATTCGCGGTTGCTAAGCAACGAAGTGATAATTTGCAAAAGTGCAATTACCGCGATAATTTGCACAAGTGCAATTATCGCTAGCAGAGGCATATGATTCGTTGGATTTTTATGGAAGGAGCTACCTTATTGGATGCAAGCAGTATGAGGGAAATAATCCCCTTAATCACTGTTACCTACGTACCTACTCGCTTTGTCTGCCACATATATAATGGCCGCCGTTCAAAACGACGTAACAAAATCTATACACGGCAGAGTAGGCAAGCACGGTGTCCTCTCTCTTTCCTTGTCTAAGGTTGTCCCCATCCCCTTATAACTTTCTACTCAGTGATAATCTGATTCAGTTGTTTTTTAGACTAACCGTAAGAGTGGGCGAACAAAACCTGTCGACTGAGAGAGACTGCGAGACAGACAACGATAACAAAACCAGATGTAACCCACCCGTGCAAGACTTGTCCATTTTGGAAATCATTCCACACTCACAGCTCAACCAACCTTATAGGTTCAACAACGACGTCGGGTTGATCAGGGTCTCGACCATCGATCTATCAAAAGGCGAGAAATTTACTCATCGAGAGGGAACCAATGACGTCAAAACCTATAGACGTGGTTCCCAATTGTTAAAATGTCCTTTATTTTGACTCCAAGATTAAATATATCCATACTACTCAAAAAACATGCTACAAAGACAGAAAGTCAACCATCAACCAACTATACACCCGGTGATTCCCGGTTATAGTTCCTCCAGAATCACACTTAGATATCGCATGTTTGGGGGCGCCGGAAGCATCGGAACCTCACCTGAAGACTCGGGGGATGGTCTAACGACGCCAGCCTCCGAGCCCAGAGTCGAAATAAGTTCGCTACGGCTCGACAAAAATGGCCAATTTCTGACAATCTCGCGACATTTTCGGAATAATTTAATGGGGCGCTTAGATTGTGATTAGTTCTGGGCGTCAAGCTTTTATAAAACAAAACTGTCTATAGGTTCTGACGTCATTGGAGGGAACATGTAAGGATAGAACTAGCCGCCATTTTGGTAGTTAAATTGACAGTTTGTACGAGCTCATCGGTGGCTAGTATGTTTGGCGATGTCAGATTTTCGTTCATATAAAGTTTTTGATTTATTTACATAAAAAAGTTTTAGGTTTAGGTTCAGTTGTTGTCGAGGATTCGCCATGTCCTATTTGTTCTAAAAAAACTGGAAAACTTGCGTAGGATAAAGGATAAATTACTAAATCGAAGCCTTTGAAAATGGCAAAAAGTGAAAAAGTCTAGAACAGCATGACACTCATTGGAAAAGGAAGAAAATATAACAAAAATAAATTTACGGGCGATTTGAGGTGCGGGGATGGAAGCGGGTGAACATTTAGGGGTGGAAAACGGTTTATCACGATTTCCGGCAAAACTACAACTCCTATCGAAAAAAGTTAAGTGGCAAAGTTGTAGGTAATAAAAGGATCTACAACTTTTGTATTTACATTTTTTCACATAACCTCAAAATATCCGCGAAAAATCGAAATAACCGATTTTTGGGTTTTTAATTTTTATCTCCCACAACAAAAACTTACGAAATTTGGTGGAAACTTACCTTCTTATGTCCCAAATACGCTGTAATTTTTTCGAATCGAAATATTTATTTTTACCCCTTATTTTGATTTTAAACCGAAAAAGTAACCTCATTTTGAATCGTCAAAAAAAGCTGCTTTAAAAAAAGTCGGTGCGCATTTTATTCGTTGAAACCTCTACTTTCTGATGATGTAAAAAAATATACCTACATCACTATGGAAAGTTTTCTCAGAAAATGCAAAAAAAACGAAATGTACACTTTAATTACTTGAAAAATGCGAGATTCCATGTTACATTGATTAACCAAGAAATTGCAAATCAATATATTACTTTTGTGGGTGAGGAACCAATGCAGACTGGACAAAATATTGGAGACGAAGACGATGATGGTTTTGTAGATTTCGAAGATTTGTCGAATCTAACGATGAAGAAATGCCATCAAAGAGGCAAAAACTAATGGATAATTGATTAGAATTCCAGATAGTGTGATAAATGTGTATCAAAATATTATAAGTAATAACTTCATAATTATTTAATTTGAATAGTACAATTTTAAGCATCCATTTTTAAAAAAACATATTTTTGTATTATAAGATTTTGTATTCCATAAATGTAACTAGAATTTAATGAATCAACTTTTTTATCGAAAAAAAAGCAGCAGTCACATTTTAATCCCATCTTTAATATTTAGAAAACTTACTATTTTCGAATGTTTTTTGCAAACTCTATGTTTCATGGATTTGCAATTTCTTGGTTTATCAATGTAACATTGAATCTTATATTTTTCAAGTAATTAAAGTGTAAATTTCAATAAATAGCGCAAAATTTTAAACAATGATTAGAAAAATTTTCGAAATCGAGTTTTTTTCATTTTTTGCATTTTCTGAGAAAATTTTCGAATATTTCGATTGTTTCCGGCTATTTTAAGGTTATATCATTGAGTAAGCCCTATTTATTCCTTTACTCAATGGTTATATCAAAAAAGTGTAAATACAAATGTTGTAGATCTTTTTATTACCTACAACTTTACCATTTAACTTTTTTCGATAGGAGTTGTAGTTTTGTCGGAAATCGTTTAATAGTATATTGCATAATGAGAGTTGTAAACAGCTTATTACGTATGAGTGTTCCGCACGAGCCGCGCAGCGGCGAGTGCTGTAATTCCACGAGTATGTAATAAGCTTACAAGTCGAGTTTTGTATTATAATTTTTCTTCGACGAAAGAAAAACTATTATAATAGATAAACTATACTTCTGATTATCTGACAGGCAACAATTAGTATGTTGGTTAGTTGCTATGGTGACGCGGAAGCCGCGCTAACAAGACACCCGTGATAATTGCGTTTTAATTAAGAACAGATACGTATTTTTTTATTACGTGTCAGTCATTACGTGTCAGTGTTCGTAACAATGGACTTACTTATAACCTAAACCGTCACTTAATAGGTATGTATTACTAGCATAGGAGTAGAAAAACCGTTTTCCTCAACTAAAATTTCACCCCCTTCCACCCCCGTACTTCAAATCCCCCGTAAATTATTTTTCTTGTTACTTTTTCCATATTTTCTTCATTTTAATGTGTCATGCTGTTCTGGATTACTTTGGTCTCAAAAATTATCTACCCTGGCCTACATATATACGATATACGACACCTTTCAGAATTTACGCCGTCTGTTGTTTGGTCTACTGTTTGGATTTCTTGTTTTCAGCAAGCGCGAAACCGATATGTATGCCGGTGAGTTCGGAGATTGACCTGAGCTACACGCACGTCGTCGTTGCTGGATGGGGCGTAACTCAACACGGTGAGTAACGGATTTGAGGAAACGACACAACTATAGTCCTCCTTACGGCAGAATGCGTGCGACGCAAGGGGGAAGAACTCGTAAATATTATAGAAGTAGTCACAGTTCAGGGGCGTAGCTCAATTTTGTGTAACTTACTGACTTAATTTTCATATAATTGTTACTTAATTTACAGTTAATATTACTCTTAACGGTGATGCCTTAGACTATGGAGGAAGGCAAACCCTTATAACATTGGCTTGAGAATGCAACGTTCTTCCCTGTTTACTCATTTTGACATACGAAACGCCACTGAGCTCTCTGCGCCGGCGGCCAAGCTTGCCGGCGGCCGAAAAAGTGAGCGCTGTGTGGTAGCCAAAATACGCAGTTAACTTTACGTGAAACAGGCACAAAACGCGTTGGCTAACTGATTTTGTCAGCCGACTCCTTGGCAGAAGTGCTTTGTTGCCGTATTTCAAAGGCGATGGTAGGAAATGTGACAACGCTGCCCGCATTCTTTAGAAACGTTTTCTTTCCAGCGTTGAACTATACAAAAGTGGGACCTAAGGCACGGGGCACAGATAGGTGTAGCTACTGCTACTCTGTGTACACTTTAGGAAGAAAATGACGCTTTTTAAGCAAAACGTAACCTAACCCAACCATTCTAACTGATTCTTCCAGGGTCTACAGGGAGGGATGTCCTCCAAAAGGCGGAGGTGCCGGTGGTGTCGATGACCAGCTGTCAGGCCAAATACGATACTTTCAACGTGACCTTGAACGACGGTCAGATATGCGCAGGAGGCGGTGGAAAAGACACCTGTCACGGAGACAGTGGCGGGCCACTGAAAAGTCCGCTGTACACCAACGGCGAAGTGAGATTCGTCCAACATGGTAATAAGAATACTGGGTTAATACACCGGATTTTGTTTAGTTGTTTATGCATTTGTATGGAGTGAGAAGACCCCGAAAAAAAAACCAAAAATACAAAATTGATTTTGACTTATTTTAAATAGAACAAAGAAAAGATACATACCTTGAGATGTCCATTAGACAATTAATTATTATCAAAAATAATGCCTAATATTGAGATAATTCGGAGGATATATCACTCACATTTTAGAAATTCGGTAATTATTTCCAATGGTGTAATCCACCCCCGATTTTCTTGAAATTATGGCTACCTCCCCATTTTCGAGGTCCGTGAACACGAATCCGGCTTTGGTTTTTCCCGGTCGGACGTGAAAATGAATTTTCAAATTTTCTTTTGACATCCCGGATTTTACGACGATATTTGTGGCTGTGATCGGGATGAATTTTTACTGTACGCAGCTCAAACTAATCACCACACTATTTTGCACCTTTTGTATCATCGAAACTTCGCGAAAATTCGCGGGAAAACCCGAAATTTTGAAAGATTTTTGCATTGCTTAGGGGAGAGTCGGGTAATATCGGACACATTTCGAAAAATTGAAATAATTTTTATCAAAAAAATTATATATTAACATATTTTTGCTTAAAATAAACTATACTCTGCAGAATAGAATACATAATAAAATTAAACAAAAAAACTTAAACAAAAACTCCACTCGTTAAAAACAAAAGTGGGCCTATTTTTGTAATTTTCTGAAAACGACGGGTAGTATCGGACATGAATTAATTCTCCTTACAAATGTCGCATTTATAATAAACCTGATGTTTTTCTGCCTCAGAACAATTTTTATGGGTCCAACCATGGCACTAGAAGCATTGTATCCAATTTGCGACGAAGTCTTCACCAAAGATGATACACTCCATTGCTTCTTATTACTGTTCTATCTTTGCTATATTTTTTGTCCTTTACATTTTTATTTTTTCCAATGTAATCCTCTAGTTAATCAATTTTTCTTTTTCCTTTTGTGTTCTTGGGCATTTTTTAAAGTTAATATGAAAATAAGAATGTTCAGTGAAAATTTCAGTGTGTCCGATATCAACCGAAATATGTGTGTCCGATACTACCCGAACAGCACCGTTGGAAAAAAGTGGCCAACTTATTTTTTACGACCCTCCGAAAATTTCCATAAAACCATTTTTATATTCAAAATAATCAACAAATGTTATATAATATGAACATTTTAAAATAACTTACCGTTTATATAAAATATAGACTGGTAAATTTTATGTCCGGGAAATTTGTTTTGGGCAAAAAATAAAATAAAGCACACGACGGGTACCGTTCAAAGCTCGGCCTCATACTGAACTTATGTGTCTAGGGCAATTCTAATAAAGCATTTTCTGACAAATTCGGAACGCCATCTATTAGGGAAATTGAGAAGATGCTGTTGTCCGATACTACCCACTGTCCGATATTACCCGACTCTCTCCTACGTACGCTATTTTCGCCCATGTCCGACATTCGGCGCGCGCCAACTTACCCTCTCTACTCTACTTTATTACTCTCTACTCTACTTACGCCTATGGAGGCGCTTTCACATAGCACTCGACTGCGATCGCAGTGACTGTTTGGTGGGAGTGGTTGTGGAAAATTCCACTCTAAATGAGGATTATCTTACCATTTAATAGGTTTTATTGAATAATTTAAAGTAAAATTATTCTCTGTAAAACACGACTGTGCCCATTTGTGTTTTTTTGTTTTCTAGGCATTGTGTCATTTGGTTATAACAACTGTGGAAAGATGGGTATTCCAGGGGTATATACAAAAGTGGCTTTTTACATGGACTGGATATTAGACCACATAAAGCCGTAGTAAGACATTCTTAGATTTAATTTGGGTCGATAGAACGATATAGACTGGACTGTTAAAGTTTATAAATAGTTAAGTATTTTTATACAGGGTGAGTCACATCTAAAGGCAGAGCCGAAAACAAATGGTAGAACTCGCTAAAATAAGCACATGTTTTTAATAATCATTAGCTCAAAAACGCTTGGTTCTCCATATACAGCGTGTTGAAATTTTCCAAAAATAACATATTTTTGAAATTTTTTTCGAGCCCGTCTAAGAATTTCAACCAAATTTGGTACACATTATGCATCGGTATACCCCGATTACTGTAAGAAGTCCCGATTTTGTCAGATGACATTCTCCACAAAATCCCTAGGAATTTTCTGTTAACCATGGGTATAACATTGGTATATGTGTCTCAACCAGTTAATGACGTCACTCATTGATTTATGATGTGAAAAGTTATCCAAGTGATACGAAAAAAGAGCATAATAAAATAAAAACCCCTTTGCAATCACGATTATACCGCTATAAATAACAATAACTATGACTACAACTCATTTTAATAATAATTTCAAACGTCATGGAAACACTTTTCATTTTGGTATTTTGTAATAATCAGCTGCTTTTGGCAGCGTCTATGGCCGGACTCAGGCAAATTTAGCTTCGGTGTGTCAAAGTGACAGTGAAGGTTTTCCAGATCATTCAAACTGGTTCAAACATTCGGCAATGAAAATATTCGCGGGTTTTATACGTTTCGTGAAAAAATCATCTGTGTTGTTCTTGTTCGTGTTACTGTTCGTGTTATTAGTGGAAATGGGATAGTTACTGACCTGAACTTATGACCCGGTTGCAGTTTTTGCTGCATTGGTGCCAACTTAGGATATCGAAATTACCAATTGACAGTCCCAGTAAGGACTTCTTAAAATAATTTCAGTATGACCAGCGGCGTAGATACAAATAGCCACTCTAAATAATTGTAAAAAAAGAAATACGGTCCTGTGCAAAACCAAAAATTTTGCCTTTTTTGGATAGCCCATTCAATTTGGAACAAAAAGCGCCTCTTGGTATTTTTTTATTTCTGGCACAGTTTTTTCGTAATTTCGGATTTTTTAAACGAGTGCCAAGGTGATTATGCTGGCATTTAAAATAAAATTATTTGTATCTACGCGGCTGCTCACCTGAACAGGGCCAAATTATTGCACAAAATGACAACCCATAATATGTTAATATATGTTAAAAGTTTCAACACGCTCTATATGCGGAGAACCAAGCGTTTTTGAGCTAATGTTTATTAAGCATATGTGCTTATTTTAGCGAATTCTACCTTGTGTTTTCGGTTCTGCCTTTAGATGTGACTCACCCTGTATAACGAGTGTCAATTTATGCATTAATTGTTTACATATTAATATTATTACTACCTTCAACGGTAACATATGAGGTTTAAAGCAACCATACCGCCTTCATGTCAAACTGGTTTCGATTCGAAGAGAGTTGAAACAAATATGAATAACAAATGTAATTTTAAAAGGCCAGATTGTTTAGTTGGTTTATAACTTATAAAGAACTTAATAGCCTGTATTTTGAAGTAGCGATGTCCGAATAAAAAAAATGGCACAATTTTGCAATACAAATTATTTCTATATCCCAAAAATTATAGCTAATCGAGAATTAACTAATGAATAAATAATGCCGATTTTAGAAGGTATACTCTGTCCAAATGGAATTGATAGCACGCTGCCCCAGGAGACTACCTGGGTCCGACAAAAAGCTTTGCCATTTGTTCAATGTATTTATCTGCGTTCTTCCTAATCTGCCTTTAGATGTGACTCACCCTGTATAACGCGTGTCAATTTATGCATTAATTGTTTACATATTAATATTATTACTACCTTCAACGGTAACATATGAGGTTTAAAGCAACCATACCGCCTTCATGTCAAACTGGTTTCGATTCGAAGAGAGTTGAAACAAATATGAATAACAAATGTAATTTTAAAAGGCCAGATTGTTTAGTTGGTTTATAACTTATAAAGAACTTAATAGCCTGTATTTTGAAGTAGCGATGTCCGAATAAAAAAAATGGCACAATTTTGCAATACAAATTATTTCTATATCCCAAAAATTATAGCTAATCGCGAATTAACTAATGAATAAATAATGCCGATTTTAGAAGGTATACTCTGTCCAAATGGAATTGATAGCACGCTGCCCCAGGAGACTACCTGGGTCCGACAAAAAGCTTTGCCATTTGTTCAATGTATTTATCTGCGTTCTTCCTAATCTGCCTTTAGATGTGCCTTTAGATGTGACTCACCCTGTATAACGCGTGTCAATTTATGCATTAATTGTTTACATATTAATATTATTACTACCTTCAACGGTAACATATGAGGTTTAAAGCAACCATACCGCCTTCATGTCAAACTGGTTTCGATTCGAAGAGAGTTGAAACAAATATGAATAACAAATGTAATTTTAAAAGGCCAGATTGTTTAGTTGGTTTATAACTTATAAAGAACTTAATAGCCTGTATTTTGAAGTAGCGATGTCCGAATAAAAAAAATGGCACAATTTTGCAATACAAATTATTTCTATATCCGAAAAATTATAGCTAATCGCGAATTAACTAATGAATAAATATGGCGATTTTAGAAGGTATACTCTGTCCAAATGGAATTGATAGCACGCTGCCCCAGGAGACTACCTGGGTCCGACAAAAAGCTTTGCCATTTGTTCAATTTATTTATCTGCGTTCTTCCTAATCTCCAAATAACAATAGGCAATAAAATGCTAATAAAGGAAATTATAAGCCATAGGGGGAGGGTCGGTTGCAAAATGGTTTGTTTGGGTAAGGAAAACAAAAAGTTTATTCATTTATTAGTGTTTTTACCTGTTCCTAAAACCAGCGAACCATTTTGCAAAAATATTAAATTTTGAGACACTCCAACGTGTTTTATTATTAACCTACGACCTTTTCCAGAGGAAGGGTTTATACCTCTTGACCACCCTTCGATAAAAGCTTGCCGAGAACTTTGAATATTTTTGTCTTTCCATACTTTTGAAACAGTATGTCCCTCGTCCAACCAAGTTTCATCCAAGTAAAAAATGTTTCTTCGTTCACTTCGAATGTTTTTTATTTTTCTGAGGCCCGTAGGTATTCTCTTCTCCAACAAATGATTTCGGGTTTGTCTATGAGAATAGACTTTCGGTTCTGTTTCTCCCAGCGAAAATTCATGTCTTTAAGGACTGTCCATAATGTGGTTCTTCTCACTTCGGGCAAGTCGTTGTCTTCATTCACAAGATTTTATTTAATGTTGAAAGTAGCACTTGAAATAAAATTTGTGAACTATCCTTCTTATGGCATACTTAGCTTCGCTGTCGATTTGCGTTGACTTCTTCCCTGGTTTCTTCTTAGCTTCATTAAGTTCACCTGTGGTCCTTCTTTCTTTCAGAAATCCATAAACGGTTGCCTCTCCAACTCCAGTCATATTCGAACATTCCACAACTATGCTGCGAACAGTACTAGAGGGCTGCTGATGTAACAGTGCATCGGGAACATTTAAAACTATAGTTTTCCTCTTGCAGAAAAATGGCTTTTACAGAGGATCTTGGTATAAAACATGAACTCGAAGCCAAACTACTATACTGCCAAACGACAAATGAATATTTCACCTTTATGATTATAAGTTAGAGATAGGCAACGGAAACTTTCCATAATGTAGCCCATTATTGTACGATTTCTGTGCTTTTAATGACGATTTTGGGACACTTTACTGCCGATTTCAAGAAAAATATATTTTATTATATTCTATATACTTTTTGACTGAAATTTAATAAGTTTAAATTTATTATATTCTTTCATATTTGGTTTTATCTTTTTTATCTTTTTTATTTATCTATCTTTTTCAGTTCTCTATTTTATTATGTTTACTTTTGTACAGGGTGACACAATTAAGATGTTACTAGCGATTATCTCGGTAATTTTTAAGATACATTGGCTGTTCAAACACTAAACTTGTGTTGTTTTTCCGAAGAAATTGAATGCCGCCAAGAAAAAAAAACAGTTTAATTTCAAATTACCATTTTTTTTGAATTAAGATGGCGATTTTGTTGCAATTTTTCATCAGACTAGTAAAGTGACTAAAAAAATCTGCACAACACGGTTGCATATCACTTTCGGTTTAGCGGAAGCAATGTTTTTTTTTGCCCCAGCTAAATCTGCAAAAATAATAGTATTTTTTTAACAAAAAAACGACGTTTTTTGCTGTAAGTAGTAATTAAATAATAATGATACTAATAATTTAAAATCTGAAAGTGGAATTTTGAATTATGATCATGAAATACCAAGTATACAAAGCAAAACTTTTACATTTTTTGATATTATACTTTTTCTGCAATATCTTTAACAAATTTCACTCAAAATATGACATATTTGGTATTTTTGGAAAGCTCTAGGTGTGACTAATTAAACTAAACGCTAAAAAAAGAAGACTGGAAACTTTCCGAAAGTTTCGGAAATTTTTGTTGGAAACTTTCCGGGAATTTTCGTAAAGTGGAAACTTTCCCATCTCTAATTATAAGTATTTATGATTTTAAGCAAATAGGTGGAACTACCTACAATTTTATAAAAGTAATAAGAGGCACATAATTACGGTTTTAATAATTGCTTGTATTAAAATTGCGAGGATAATTAAAATTGCGAAGATAATTACCTACAACATACTAAATATTATACATAATTGCCTCAAAAAGGGAATACATATTGTAATCTAATAAAGATAACTTCTTACTTTTATTTTCAATGTGTAAATAGGAAAATTATCCATGAAAATATGGTTGTTGTCTGAAAGAGATTTTGACAATAAAAAACAAAATTCAGCATACGCTACTCATTTGATAGACAACAACCATATTTTTAAAGATAATTTTTCTATTTTAAACATTGAAAATAAAAGAAAATGACGCCGCCTGTGGTTTACGATCATTTTGTGGCCCTGTGCTATCAATTCCTTTTGAACACCGTATAGTTTGTTTATTTATGTGGTTAAAAATAGTTGGAATGAAGCGAAACGGAGAATGCCCTCTCTATCTAAAAGAAATACTTACCACTACCGCCAGTTTCGTGTGATGTTCTTCCGATTCGCGTTTGTTTTCATCTTGTTCTTCAACACATGACCATGGCTGACTGGACGTGGTGCCATTACTATTTACTGTTTGGTTTGTTGGCGATTTTCGAAGGAAGCGAAGCAAGTGAGTGTCTTTTGATAATGGCAAATACATAGGTATAAATAATAGCTTAGATGTGGTGTTTAGCGATCCAAGTAATTATTAATTGTTGGCTGTACTGGCTGGGAGGTGGATCGAAGGGTACAACAAAACTACTTTCTTCAAAATGTCGACGTTTCGTCAATTATATTGACATCATCAGGACTCTACAATAGAATAAAAGTAGGTATATAAACAAAACAACATGAAAACTGGGAGCAGTATACATTAAAAAATGATAATAAAACATATAATTAAAATTACACACATTAAAATATCTTGTACTTACATTGAAACGTAGTTTTTGTGTCATGACTTAAAATTATGTACATATCACAGAACAACTAGGTAGTGGGACAAAACAAAACAGCAGATGGCTTTCATACACGAAAAATTATAGCAATGGTCAATATAGAATTCTTACCATGTGGAGCTGCCAGTATTTTTTATCTTTTCAACAGATAAGGAGTTTATAAAAAGAAGGAATACAGATAGGTGGACAGGACAGGTACCTACCTAAATTTAAAAATTAAAAATATTTGTGTTTAATTTTGTCAATAATATTAAAATAGGCCATATTAAGGTTTTGTATATCCGTTCTTTTGTTAACGCAAGTTTTATCTTTTTTTATACAAATCATTTCATTTAAAAGTCTTTTTTTATAGTTGGATTGCCTGCCGATAACTTTTGTGTTATCAAAATCGAAGTCATGACCAGTATTCAATTTATGTTCAACTAGCGCCGTGGGGTTTTGCTTTATTGTAAATTTTTGGATGTTAGGGTCTGTAGGGAAACTAATGGTACTATAAAAACCAACTGGTATCATAAACCTACCTTTTCGGAACGACTTTTAAATTTTCACTCTGAACATCCTTTGAACCAAAAAATTAATATTATACAAAACCTCAAACATAGGGTTTATCGCATCTCTAGCCCCGAATACTTAGAAGATAATATAAAATATATCTACAGAATTTTACAAAACAATAATTACCCAGTGTCTTTAATAAATAAAATCATGAACACACAAGAAAATAGGAAACCACAACAAACTACCAACAATAACAATAATAATATAAAATTCTTTAAAATCCCTTATATCAAAAACCTATCAGAGAGACTAAGTAAAACAATAGCAAAAAAAGACGATGTGAGAGTATCATTTAAGAGTCGTAACAATATGAAAGACCATTTTTTCTCCAAGCTAAAATCAAAAACAAGTTTAGAATTACAGTCAAATGTAATTTACCAAATACCCTGCCTTTCTTGTGACAAATGCTACATAGGTCAAACTGGGAGATATATAAAACAGAGAATATACGAACACAAAAACGACTGCAAAAAATTTACAATAAAGCAAAACCCCACGGCGCTAGTTGAACATAAATTGAATACTGGTCATGACTTCGATTTTGATAACACAAAAGTTATCGGCAGGCAATCCAACTATAAAAAAAGACTTTTAAATGAAATGATTTGTATAAAAAAAGATAAAACTTGCGTTAACAAAAGAACGGATATACAAAACCTTAATATGGCCTATTTTAATATTATTGACAAAATTAAACACAAATATTTTTAATTTTTAAATTTAGGTAGGTACCTGTCCTGTCCACCTATCTGTATTCCTTCTTTTTATAAACTCCTTATCTGTTGAAAAGATAAAAAATACTGGCAGCTCCACATGGTAAGAATTCTATATTGACCATTGCTATAATTTTTCGTGTATGAAAGCCATCTGCTGTTTTGTTTTGTCCCACTACCTAGTTGTTCTGTGATATGTACATAATTTTAAGTCATGACACAAAAACTACGTTTCAATGTAAGTACAAGATATTTTAATGTGTGTAATTTTAATTATATGTTTTATTATCATTTTTTAATGTATACTGCTCCCAGTTTTCATGTTGTTTTGTTTATATACCTACTTTTATTCTATTGTAGAGTCCTGATGATGTCAATATAATTGACGAAACGTCGACATTTTGAAGAAAGTAGTTTTGTTGTACCCTTCGATCCACCTCCCAGCCAGTACAGCCAACAATTAATAAATAATAGCAGTTAAATTCCACTAATTTACATCATTATATCCTCCACGCGCTCAAGTCACATATCAAGGCAGCCCTGACGACTGTCAAACACCTGACGGTCGAGACGGCACCTGCATCAGCATCAGAAAGTGTCCCCCGTTCAACGATCTGTTCACCAAATTTGACTCACTCGAATTTCCGGAAGACCTCAAGGAAATGTTGAGGGAGTACACATGCAAAGAGGACACCAACTGTACAATGGCCAAATTTAAAAATACGAATGAATGTATAAAGGTAAAATACAAACATAATACAACGATAATATACACGGTATTTTTTAAATAAAATTGTTGGGTTGTGATATTTCTCGGACATAACCACAACCTTCTCAAGCTTACAAGCCCTGTGCAAACATGTGGCAACGCCGCAGCGGGACGGTTCAACGGGACTATGAAGTATAGAGCAGTCTGCACTTTGGCTTAGTTTATCTTTTCGAATAAATGTTCAACCGGTGAAATTTTCGAAAATGTCAGTTATTTCTTATTTGCGTGCCTAGATACAACTAAATTCGAATGAATAAAACCATAAAAACTTCCTGATTTTAAGGTGGTTACGTTTAATTATGTAAAATTGTTAGGTATAACACTCTCCAAACAGTCCAAACCAAAAACACTTTTTCCCTGGAAGGAACAAAATCTCTTTTGATGGCCTTAACCCACTTTTCCCTTAAAATGGGGTCTTTAGGGAGGAAAAAGCGGACACTTTAGGACCGCCTTTGTAGTTTCCCTTGCAGTTGGGAACGGAACACGTCCACGGCATGATTTAAATAAGTCCGAAACTCTAGACGCAACCTTAAAACCTATAAATAAGATTGAATTTTAATCACTTTATTCTGAACCACTGCTGTTTTACCACCTTATTAATAAAACTCCAAGTCCTATATTACTAAAAAACACAGTCCAACACACAATAAACACAACAAACGTTCTTTAAAACAGGAAAACCGCCAGACAAGTAAACGTAAACAACTACAAAAAGCTATCTCCCTGTGGTGACGTAGTGGCGTTTCGCGTCGCCAGCTGACAGGCCTTTATCATTGCGACGGTGTCGGAAAGACTAACGCAAGCAATAAGACGCCATTTTCAGGTGTGCTGTCCGCACGAACCCCTATTCTTGGCGTACCTAGCCACTAAGTTGACAGATATGCCGCTAGGTGTCGCCAGGCTTAGGAACTACCGTCTTCTGCCACGAGACTGCGGTTACGTCAACATAAACAATGATAATCTGAATGAGTTTCCTTGGATGGCGCTATTGGGCTATAAGACTGGTGAGTTATACCAAAAATAATCCAGTTACAAATGCGATAATTTGAATTTTGCAGATAACAGAGTATATTTCGAATGTGGCGCAACCATTTTGAATAAAAATTACATTTTAACTGCTGCACATTGTCTCAATAACGACACTCTGTGAGTATATACACCTGGATTATATGCCAGCGCCACTGGCGCCACACGACGAAACAAATTTACACGGTGGTTTAATGTTAAAACACCATTGTTGCAGAATCTTTTATAAAATAAAAACATGCAAATGTGTCTGTTACAACGAACCAAAATAAAATAAAATATTTATTTGTTATGTCCCTCTAATTTGACAAGTTCACATGGCATATTTCCATACATTTTCTTAAGAAAAACGAGTCTAAATAAAAAGCAAGCAAGAGTATTTGGTACCTTTTGGCTTGAAATGAAGTCCATGGTTAGTTGTAGTGTAAGCATAAAACGCATTTGATTTTTCAGTTTCTTTTTTATATTGAGGACTATTGGTTCGCTTTGTAACTATAAACAAAATTTTCTATTTTCATTCTTGCATACGTTACAAAATACCCTTCCAAAATAATATCTAGAATTTTCGCTTCTTCAGCTGGTTGATCAGATCATCCCATAATTCCAAAATAGTGTTTATTCTTCTGCAATTCATCTAATGGTCCGTGCATTGCGCATACCATTTTCTTCATGTGCATGGAAAATGCATGTTATCACAAACAAATCTACCTAAAAAATCTGTGTTAATAAGAAGGCAAATCGTAATAAAGCTGGATATTTAAAATTTGGGACATTTTAAACGTCAGAAACTGACATATCAATAACCGCGGAATACCCCCTATAACCTATAATAAGTCGCCATTTTTTTCGTCGAGTAGCGCCACCTCAGTCCATAAACAACAATGAAATATGATGTCATGCTCGGGTCTTTAATATCATCGAATTGATAAGTACAATGGAAGTCGCACAGGTACCACTTTCATTGTTGTTTGGGGCAGCCAACTCTAGAGAGAGATAGGTTTCAAATAAGGCAATAAGTAAGACAAGGACGCCTAATGAACGTGTCAGCTGATTCAGGCAAAGGAGGTATATAGGGATGTTACATATTAATGGGCGAATTTAATGGGCATGTTCCGTAATTCTCTTTATTGAATGATCTGTATTCCGAAATTCGGGGCTTGTTTGTAGGAATGAGAATTTTTCTATATAACTACAATTATGTAAATATTGCACAGAAAAAAGTAGTGAATTGATTAAAAAAAATTACCTACATGGCAATTTTATGTACCTGGAAGTAAATTGAGACAAATAAAATACAACTTACAAAATAAAAGTTTATTTCAAAATAAAGGCGACAAAATATCTAGGATAAGGTGTACATTTTCAACTTTAATAACTTATCTTAATTGATTTATTAATTTTAAAATTCAATTTAATAGGGAAAGCATGTAAGACAGGTCTTTCACATATTTTTATATATATTTTATATTGTTTAGGCATTTAACAAAAAGAATTACAAATAATTACCTTATTAAAGGGACCAGAACCTCAAGATTAATTCGTCCCTCTTTGACTACAAAGAGCTAGGTTCATTAGCACAATATTTTGCCAGTTTTTCCCTTGATAGTTTCTATCATGACTTGGAAAATAAAAAACTGTAGTAATTGCTCTCAATAAATTGTTGACTACAAATGCAAGTAAATACTTGTAGACAGTACAAAGTTTTTCCTTTTTATTGCTGCAATCCACTTGTCTCTAATATCACCTTATCTCTTGGAAAACTGTAGTTATTAGCAAAGATTTTTAAGACTTACGAATGAAAAGAAACCCCACTATTCTTATTCTTTCCGTCTCGTTTGGTACATCCAAATACACAACAGGAGTTGACCCCCTTTTTTGTAATTTACAACTAAAACAGAAAGAATATAGCCACATAGCTAAATTAAATTTTCTCTCCGATCTAAAAATATAATATTAAACCAAACACCAACTAAGAAAACTCAACGCTGTTTTATACGAAACTGCCACCACGACACGAACTCAAATCAAATATAAATAATACAATAATAATTACTCCTATTCATATTGGGACTTGGGACAGAAGGAAAATTAAAATGACGTTTGACAACGGAACTCGTTTGAAGCACAGGACACAAAAATAGAAAGTTAGGACAAACACCTCTTTTGTGTTATGTGGTTTTTGCCGGAATCAGCTGATTTATTTACTATTTCACTTACTCAAGTTTGGCTGCCAGTTTCTCTCTCTACACTCCTTCCATCTACTTGTCAATTCAATGTTTAATATAGTGTCGGTTCAGGTGTCACATAATCTCATTGATGCAATCCGCTTATGGTGTTTTCTAGACGCACAGGTAGAGTGGGAGAATACAACCTCTTTACTCAGAGAGACTGCCAAACGGATCACATGGATAGAACTAGATGTAACCCACCAGTTCAAGATCTGTCAATTTTGGAAGTCGTTCCACACTTGGGGTATTCCTACGGTGCCGACAGGTTCAACCCTCATAGGTTTGACAATGACATCGGATTAATCAGGGTATCGACCATCGATCTATCCAAAGGCGAGAAATTTGATATTTTGTCTCTGAACTTGTAGATACTCACCTGGTGATTATTCTTGATCTATGATTTCCAACCCCCTTCAAGCTGAGAAATTTTATACGTCATCTTACAATGACATAGGTGACAGTGTTATAACCTAAAAATAAACAAATTTGATGGTGATAACCTTAGAAAAATGAAAAAAACCATAGAAATGGCATAATATATTAGTTTTTTTTTGTGTTGCCCTTCAAGGAATATCCAAAATATTTATATTTACAACTACTGTAAACACAAAACAGTGGAGTGTCAAAACACGAAATTTATTGAAAATAAATTATTGAAACTGTAGGTATACCTATCATTCATGAATTCATATTTTTTCGTAGTGTAGTAAAACTAATAAAAAAGTAATGCTAAAATATAAGCCGAAAAAATGAATTTCTAAACCCAAAGTTCCAAATCTATAATAAGGGCAGAATGTAAAGGCGAAGTCGGCCATAAAATCGAGAGAGATGGGCTATGATTTTCCTACCTGCTCTCCCTTATGTTTTTGAGCGAGGGGTTCGGCTTAAAGAACCGCAAGACCAACTCTTTATTGCTCTGTCCTTGTCTGATACATTATGTTAATAAAGATAATATATTCAAATGGGAGTACGCCTATAAAACAGGGCAGTAATTAAATATTTGGTTTATTTTGGTGATAGACTTCCTGTAATAACAATGCAGCGTGAAGTATTCAGTGCCCAAAGTAGAAAATTAATATTAAATGTGGTAAAATATTTCCAAGAAAAAAAGAGAACACACGTGAAAATTTATCGGTACTTCAATGTGCATCGGAGGCGTTACAGATTAGTACAAGGATCATTTCACGAATTAGGCAAGAAGGCATTAAACATATTAAAATGGTAGGGATGATAATATTTTATATTTTGACTAAAATTCATAACGAATTAAATGTATATTATTGTTATTTATTTATTATGTATATACTGACTTCTGACTATGTAAAGTTTATTTTATGTTGATATTTAATTTGTAACTAAAAATATAAATATATTTTTTTTTGCCTAACCATTACAATAATTATTATTTAAATACCTAAGACCTACTTTTGAATTTCAGGATGATTATCTTTTAATTGCCAGTCTAAATTACAGAATTAATCTTCAAAAATTACAAATGAAATTACAACAGGTACCTAAGTACAAATTTTTATTCCGTCCGTTCACATCAGGTAGTAAAGCAATAATTTATTCTAGGCCGACCCTGCCTGCCTTAAACAATCAACTAGTAATACAAGACAAGTACTAGGTTTTCTATCTCTCTTCCTTTCATGAAAGGTGCTTAGCGAACTTTAAGACGTACGTCGAATACAAATTGGAGGAGGAGACATGAGTGTAATTGTGCCAGTGCAAGTAAAGCAATAGATATAGCGCTCTCTCTTTGATGATTTATTGCCGACTTCGCCTTTACATTCTGCCCTTACTATACGAATATGTATGTACTTACATGTGAATAAATATTACATCATTGTCTATGGCATAAAATGTTCACCAACGAATATACGAGTATGAGTATCCAAAAAAATAACGCACAAACAAACAAATAAAACAAAGTCGAAAAGCCACTATACTCTTACATCCAAAGCACTACCATAAACAACGCTACCAAACCGTCGTACGTAATCTTCAAAGCGTCGTTGTCGGATTGTGCAAAAATAGTCGATAAAAAAAGGGTAAATCGTTGACTGACGTATTTATAAAGACTTCTCACGGCTATAGCTTTATGTACTGGAAAACAGATGGCTCTGATGGCTAACAATGTTTTCTGCATTGTATTTTAACTCCGGAAAGCGCATGGTGAAACCCATTTGTATGCCGGTGAATTTAGAAATCGACCTGAGCTACACTCACGTGGTCATTGCCGGATGGGGCAAAACACAATTTAGTAAGTGCCTAACAAATGTGCTCTCAACTTTTAAAACAGCCACTAAACATAGTACAAAAATGTAAACCTAAATAACGCGTTCGTAGTAGCAGAGCATATAAAACAACCAGCAGTATAACTTACTCTTGAGAAATCATCCGCAAATTCAATGACCTTGAGCCATTATGGGGGAGTAGAAGTCAGAGGTGTAGTCGGGAAAATCAATTCAGAAATACAGAGTAGCATTAGTAAAGTAAATAGTGTGTGGTAAGCACAAGCAGCTTTGACTCCTTCCTGGGATTCTTTATTTAAAGATTCTAGCAAAAAGCACAATTTACAAAAAAGCACACTCCACGGCACTGTAATATCTCTCATACGGCCAAAAAGAAATGCCCAATCGCCCCGACACTGCATCAATTTGACAGAATCTATTCCCACATGGCGGCTGCGCGAACAGGTGCGCAGAATTTTCCCGCCATGGGGAGAGAGACTGCTGGTTGTTTTATATGCGCTGGTAGTAGTTCGTACAACCACAGTATAAACAATATGCAGTAAACTAACTCGACACCATTACCGGTAGAACATTTTTATCGCTACAGGACTTACTTTTATGCACTTGGATTAATCATGGCTCCGTAATTCAAGTCATAAACTACTATTTATATCCAGATGTAGATCTAGGCAGCGATGTCCTCCAAAAGGCGGAAGTGCCGGTGGTGTCGCCGTCCAGCTGTCAGGCCAAGTACAGGTCGTTCAATGTGACCTTGAACGACGGTCAGATATGCGCAGGTGGCGGAGGAAAGGACACCTGTCACGGAGACAGCGGAGGGCCGCTAAAATACACGGAGTACATCAACGACAAAGTCAGATTCGTCCAACACGGTAAGAAAAGAGATAAACAAAAAAAACGATGGACGTTACGCATTTAACTGTTTCGTAGGGATAGTGTCGTTTGGTCCTAGGCGTTGCGGAAGGAGCGGTAAGCCAGGGGTGTACACAAAAGTTGCTCATTACATGGATTGGATATTGGACCACATAAAGCCGTAAAAAATTGTTATATCTTAATCAGCTGAATTCTCTATGGTTCCTTTATTGTTATTGATATTATCACCAAATTGTGACTGTTATAGAAAATAGCAACAAATAAGATGCGCTTAAGCTTCCTTCTACACAAATTTTACAAACTTATTAGTGCTTTTTTAATGGATATAAACTTTTTTCCATGGTGGAAAAAATATTGGAAACTTTGATTGGAAATAATGTTTTTTATCTCACAAATTTTGATATTAATTATATAGTGTGGATACAAATTGTGGAATATTGCTTATACATATATCTTAAAATATTCGTTATAACAACATGTTTTAATAAAAGTGTAACATGTTTTAATAAAAGTGTGTGAGAAATAATCTAATGTTAAAAGTGTTAGGGTAAATTATTTCCCCTAACACTTTTGTTAAAACATGTTTTTGATATGGACGAATATTTTAAGAAATATAAGCAATATTCCACAATTTGTATCCACACACTATAGGTATTTTGAGTCCCAAGCAGCATTAAAGTTGCGGTAACTGAGATGGGAACTTTGAATAAGTAGTTATTACGTAATTAGGTATTACTTAAAAATCGACTTATTAGTTTGTATTACTTATATTGAGAAAGTATGAGTAATTACGTAGTAATTATTACTACAAGTTGGAACTTTATGGTTTCAGTACTTCTAAGTAGTTTTTGAAGTATCTGGAACGGAATTGTTACTATGCAAAATTACGTTAAAGTCAGGTTAACTCTAAGGTTATATTCAATGGTCACAATTACTTTGTCGTGTTACTTGTTTATCACTTTAAAGTTTTCATTACTTTATGGTAACGGTGAAAGTAACTTCTACATCTTAGCGACTTTAGAAATACCTCCAAAGTTACGGAACTATATAGTCATATTTAAAGTGAAATTAACTTTCCCGCTACTCGAGCAAACTACTGTATGGTAAGTTTTACTTCTCACTCCATTTTAAAATTACTAGAAAGTTCCAATTACTACAAAAAAATATTTTAAAGTAACTGTCACTTCTATAGGGACCAAAATGGAAACCACATTTAGTTCCTTACAATCGTTTGAAGGATTGGGTCGTTTTTGCGAAGTGATGAAAATGTCAGCCATTAGAAAGAAGAAAAATTCTAGACACACATTCACGTTTTATAGAAAATTAAAGCAGCAGTTGGATGAAACGAATCGAAACACCAGCACTTGTCTTCAATACAAAATTACAAAACGCTTCTCTTTAGTGGCTACAATTTTAAATATCAACATTTCGAATTATAGCACGAAACACAGACCGGCTGAAAACAATACTCACATATAAAATTTATAGGTTAAAGTTCCAAATGGAACCTAGTAGTAGCATTCGGAACTTAAACGAGGCTTCTGGAACTTTGAAGTTCTCTTGTGGTAATTGGGACTTTAGAGTTTAAAATATCTAAAACTAATTTTCGTCTTAAAGGTAGGAATTACCTTAAAGTGAAAAAAGTCTAGTTTCCGTTACTACCAGTTAAGTGGCAAAGCCTTCAATCACCCATTTTAAGGTAAATAATACTTAGAAGTAATTACTGAAAATTACGCCATATTTTCTTATAAAATGATAGACGCCATTAATATCAAATGTCAATTTCCTTTGGTACTGAAATAGTCATTTCTTCAAAATTGTTTCAAAAAAGAGAAACTTGAGCAAAAATGAAGTCGTATAACTTATAGAAATATTAAAAAAGCATTTTTCAGCATTTTTAGGTAATTTCGCATATTTTCGTAATGTATCGTCCTGAAAAAAAAGTGTTAAAACATGCATTTTGAGAGGGCGCGTTGTAATTTTTCAATCTATCAACGTCATATTTGACAGAAAATTTTCAATCGTTTTAGTTTCTTGAATCTAGCAACGAGAAATAAATCAGCAAATTAATACCTTTCTTATACCTACCATTAGTCATAGATATAAGTTAAAAATAAATATTAGGTAGGTACTTCCATTTTCCACGGTTATTGAAAAATGACGGAAGATGCTGGGCTAGAATACTTTTTAATTATTTAGACAAAGACAAAGCGAGGACGCGAATGTAAAGAAGCAAACAAATCCAACAAAGTAGCGGTGACCACGCTGCTACGTCTCCACCACGTTGCCGGAACGTAAGCGCGTCCTAGCGGTGTAAGTTGCTAGGTGGTCGCCGTTACGTATCTATCACCCTCAAAATGTTCCCCATTTTGGTCGCAGGGACGTAATAGGAACGTAGTAATTACGTTCCTATCAGTAGTAATCACAACTTTAAAGTCGCAAACAAAAGTTGCCGGAACGTAACGGCGAATAAAAATGCTGCTTGGGAGTGACCTTGAATGGGTAAGTTTATTGGTAAAAGTTACTTCATTTAAAGTAAGAAACACATTTTCTCTACTTTGAGTCTTATCTATCGAGCACATTTTTTATTTAATTTTGCAAAAATACCCTGAAATCAAAAAATCAATACTATACAAGGTGATTCTTTTTTCTAAAAATAATTATTGTACTAGTTAGGTTTGGTTCGTGAACATGCAGAGAAGATTATCCAAAATATTTTTTTTAATATCTCGACAATAAAAAAATTTCCGATTTGTTGTGTAATAGCTGGATTTTGTTTAATAAATACTTTTTATATAACTTTTGCTTCATTTATTTCAGTTCCATTAAGTATCCTAATTTTAAAAAAGGCTGCCAATGGAATAACTATACTACTTCCACATCACTTTCCATTCCAAAATAGGAAAACAATTATATGACGTAGAAACCGACATATTATTGACACTTTTTGGATTTTCTGAGAAATTTTATTCCTTCAAAATAATGCCAAAATTCAATTCCATAGCTATAAATATAGGAGAGAGAACACCGCGCTTAACCTACCCTGCCGTGTATAGATTTCCTAACGTCGTTTTGAATGGCGGCCATTTTATATGTGGCAGACAAAGCGAGTACGTTGTGAGTTAATTTCGTGAATTTGTGAACTAAAAGTAACAGTGATTAAGGGGAAAATATACTCTTACGATGGTGAATTGTTCAGAGTTTGGTTGCAAAAGCAGAAGTGATAAGCAAGAGCCCGGAATTTCGTTTCTCAGGTAAATATTTACCGAGCTACCTTTGAAAGATGTCCTAAAACTTTATTTTTTCTCAATATAACGTCTTCAAATTCCTTCGACCTTTTAGTATGATAAAGAGCATTGGTTTGTTTGTAAATAGGACCAATATAATTATTTTAACATCGTTCTTATTGAAAATTTCTTAATTGGTTATGATAGTTTCATAAAATATGGGCTGGTTTCCATGGGCGTGCATTATTTATTTTATTTTGATTGATTCGAAATCGCCGCAAATAAATATATTTCAGCACTTGATACTAACTTTACATTTGGGAAATTATCTGAAAATAAATAGGTACACATATTTCAAATTACATGTAAGTCAAAATGAACTACCTACCATTTTTAACATTTTTATCTAAGCCAAAATCCGAAAATAATTATATGACGTAGAAACCGACATATTATTGACACTTTTTGGACTGTCTGAGAAACTTTATTCCTTCAAAATAATGCCAGAATTCAATTCCATAACTATAAGCGTTGACTGACGTATTAATAAGACTTCTCACGGCTATAGTTTCATGTCCTGGAAAGCAGATGGCGCCTATGGCCAACAATGTATTTTGCATTGTATTTTGTCTCCGGGAAGCGCATGGTGAGCCAGAGAACTGTCAAACATGACAGCCGTGAGCAGTCTTTATTAATACGTCAGTCAAAGCTATAAGTGTATTTCAAATTCACCCATTGCAAAGTAATAGTTTATTTTTTACTGGTACCACAATTTTTTCTTAGACGCTTGTTGACTGAAATACAGATTGTTGAAGTTGTTAAGCAGAAAGCCACCTACTTCTGTGGCAGTTTTCTGATATTGAAACACACACAACTGAGCATTTGAAAGATGTAAGTAGTGGGAATGTGCTAATACAACTTTTTTTTAGTTGTAATATGTTTTAACTACTTGCTAGAAGTATTCAAATTTATATTTTCATTTTCAACTGCGGTTCTCTATATGTATCTAGAGGCTCTTCAAAAAATCCAAATGAAAAATCAAGGATATTATGTTCTTTAATATATTAATAGCTCATATTTTTTCTGTAGAAATTGTAAATCGTGTCAAAATAAAAGTCACACTACACTGGCTTAGAAATATTCCTTGTAAGGAGCATAAGGAATATTGCTGAACCAGCTAAGAAATATACATATAAATAGTTTTTATTGGGCCTCCTCAAACAAAATACAGTAGATAGGTATTTGATTTGGTTTTTTTTTTGCCATATTTTCTAACCTTTTATAATAATTCCGTAAATTCGAACTGATTCGCCGCGTCCAAATCGTCAGGTCTTCCAAAAGTGACGTCAAGCTGGTCGTTGTCCTTTGTGGTAAGAAGACAACACGTTATCAGTACGCTTTCGACAAACTTCATTTTTACTAAACTGGCTTTGAGGATGGGGAATTGTCCACCTTGTGGTAGATCTTTCAATGGAACAAAAGGTTGTTGCCCGAGAAGACGGATTGTATTATCTTTTTGTAAATCCATCTACAGAAAAATACACTCGCACGCGAACCAAAGAAAAAATTAATACCTACTTACAGTTCCGTTGTATTCTGAACAATGAGCGGGAAGCACTATAATAACGTTTAGCATAATACAAAATGTAGATTCGCAAACTAAATACAGTGTGACACATTTGTTTTGGGGTCAGTCTGTAAAAAGTGTATCAATCGTGCGATTTGGCTGATTTTTTTTTTAAATTGTAGAGCTCGATGAACTGCACATTTTGAACAAAAATTGCCTGGTTCGCATAAAATCCAAAGCCTACTATGACCGTTTTTATGAGCAAAATTTTAAGAAACCATATTAGCGTTTTTTTTTGAAAAAATCTGTGTGCGCCAATGGATTGAGCACCCCTCGAAATGGGTATGTACAAAATTTCATCAAAATATTTCAAGTAATAACGATTTTGTAGAAAAATTAAAAATGCAGCCAAGGTACGTCTTTATTTTCAAAAATTCAAAGTTGGCCATGGAAAATAATTGAATTGTTTACTTTTATTAAGTATCAAACTGTCTAAATTGAGTTCAGAAATTGTTTGTGCTCAATACAATTAATTATCATAATTATGGAATATTTAAGCATAAGAGACAAAATAGAAATTGTTCGACTCGTGGGCGACAACGAGCGCTCGGCAGCAGAAGCTGCGGCCGAATTTAACAATAGACACCCAGGTAGATCAGTGAGTCGAAGTACTGTACAACGTATAAACAATATTTTTGATGAAACTGGATCGATTTCTAAAAATTTATTAAAAACTAGGCAAAATGGACGCCGTGGACTTGTTGAAAATAACAATCAAATTCTGCAATACTTTAGTGACAATCCTCGAAATAGTGTTCGAACGGCTAGTTTAGACCTTCATATACCCAGAGAGAGTATAAGGAGATGTTTGAGACAAAACAAAATAAAACCGTTTAAGCCAAAATTTTTGCACACCCTGGAACCAGGAGATGAGGAGAGAAAATTAGAATTTTGCTATTGGCTGCAAGGTGAATATCTCCATAATGGCAACTTTTTAAATGAAATTTTATTCACCGACGAAGCCACGTTTACTACAAATGGTGTAGTATCAAGTCAAAACTGCCGTCACTGGTCAGCTGAAAATCCAGAGTTTATAATAAATGCAAGGAGACAATATTCACAAAAAATTAACGTTTGGTGTGGAATACTACGCGACAGAATAATTGGCCCATTTTTATTTGAAGGGAATTTGAATGCGGCTGGCTTCTTGAATTTTCTAGAAATTGAATTTAGAAATGCTTTAGATGAGTTACCATTAAGATACCGTTTAAATTTAAAGTTACAGTTAGATGGCAGTCCTATTCATAATGCTCGTTTAATCAGAAACTGGCTAGATAATAATTTTGAAAACTGTTGGATAGGGCGAAATAGTCCTTTCTGTGAGTGGCCACCGAGATCTCCGGACTTAACTCCTTTAGATTTTTTTCTTTGGGGTACACTTAAGCAAAATGTTTATAAGTCAAGACCCCATAATTTACAAGAACTGCAAGCTAGGATAAACCGTAGTTGTGAGGAAATTACTCCACAGCAAATACGAAATGTAATTTTGAATGTACGCAAGAGGAACGACAAATGCATTGTAGAAAATGGAGGCTTGGTAGAAGTTACAAAAATTTTATAATTTTAATTGTTTTTATGTTTTGTGTTTATAAGCATAAGGTTGTATTATTACAATTCAATTATTTTCCATGGCCAACTTTGAATTTTTGAAAATAAAGACGTACCTTGGCTGCATTTTTAATTTTTCTACAAAATCGTTATTACTTGAAATATTTTGATGAAATTTTGTACATACCCATTTCGAGGGGTGCTCAATCCATTGGCGCACACAGATTTTTTCAAAAAAAAACGCTAATATGGTTTCTTAAAATTTTGCTCATAAAAACGGTCATAGTAGGCTTTGGATTTTATGCGAACCAGGCAATTTTTGTTCAAAATGTGCAGTTCATCGAGCTCTACAATTTAAAAAAAAAATCAGCCAAATCGCACGATTGATACACTTTTTACAGACTGACCCCAAAACAAATGGGTCACACTGTATATAGCAGCTAGTCACTAGTCTCCGCATACCTAGCACCTATTATAACCCTGCACATACTGCAAGCGGTGGGTGAACATCCTTCAGTCACAGGTCCGTATCTAGGGGGGGGCAGGGCAGACATTGCCCTGCCTGGCAGAATGTTTTCCCTGCGTGAACCATGGGTTCACCGTTCACCTCGCACAAGAGCCGTAAATAAGGCCCTGGCTCTATTGAAAACGAGGAAAATAGATAATGATATGATTTTTTAACTTATTACACCCAGTTTAAATTGAATTTGTTTGTCCTTAAACAATTTTCAATCAGTGGCGGCCCGTGGGTTTTGGCAGCGGGTGGGCAAGGTGACACCCCCCCCCCGCAAAAAATAGGGATATAGGGACATGTTACTCTAGTTAGTCAATTTACTTTTGGAATCGGAAACTCGTTAAGTACGCCGTAAACTGACTTAGGTAGGTACCTACCAATGACGTCAGAACCTATAGACAGGTTTGTTTTGATAAACGCTTGACGCCCAGAACTAATCACAATCTAAGGGCTCCATTAAATTATTCCGAAAATGTCGCGAGATTGTCAGAAATTGCCTCTTTTTGTCGAGCCGTAGCGAAGTTATTTCGACTCTGGGCTCGGAGGCTGGCGTCGTTAGACCATCCCCCGAGTCTTCAGGTGAGGTTCCGATGATTCCGGCGCCCCCAAACAAGAGAAAACATGGGATATCTAAGTGTGATTCTGGAGGAACTATAACCGGGACTCACCGGGTGTATAGTTGGTTGATGGTTGACTTTCTGTCTTTGTTTGTAGCATGTTTTTAGAGTAGTATGGATATATTTCATCTTGGAGTCAAAATAAAGGGCATTTTAACAATAGAGCACCACGTCTATAGGTTTTGACGTCATTGGTACCTACTATCGCAAACTTTCCAAAAATAAACAGTTCAGCAAGAACCAACGAGAAGGTCGGAGTGTTTTCACATATTAAAGCGCCGATTTAACAAAAAATTTACTATATCACCTGTACCTGTGATACCTGTACTGTTATTGTTGTTATTACTGCTTACCAGCAGCCCCTGCACCTGCAGAATAGTTGCCTCGACTGCTTGGTCTTGGTCGCACCCCCGGCACTCCATTATCTCGATCGCGAAAAAATAGTAGCACCTACGAAAACGACTCCGTAAAACTGAATTAGAATTAAGTTATCATTAGCACGCGGCCACGCGGCCTGGAGCCCGAAGAGAGAGAGATAGCAATAACAACAAGTGCATGCATCGCATCATCTGCATGACAAGGAAGTCGAAGTCGAACGTTCCTCCCCCAGCGTTCAAAAAATGGGCTCGCCGGCGCGCCCGAGCCTCCTTGCCCAACTTCCCTATGCCTGACTGCCTGGCTCAGCGGCGCCTATCCCGGCCGGAAAATCAAAAATTCAGTTTGCTGTTTGTTTTGTAATGTACCTAATAAACTAATAAGATTTGAGATTTGAAAAAAAAACAAAGGAACGTACGTTACTAGTTACTAAGTACTTTCGGATTTGATTGATAAATGATAAATGGTAAGTATAAAGTAGGTATAAGTATAACTTTTTTGCAATTCGAATGTAGATCTAAATCGGTTTTAGTTTTCTCTTTGCCCTTTACATTCATTCTAATTCTAATTTATTGAAAATTGGACCGATTATGCGATTGTGATTAATTAACTGAACGTGAACGTGAATATATACGTATACTTTACATACCTTACCGAAATAAAAACGTAGTTAGCAACTGACTGTTAGTTACTAATAGTAATAGTTACACACTTACATAGACATGGATTCATTTTTCCTGAATTTTCGCGACTTAATTTACCTATGTAAATGCGTTTTGACTCTGCAGACAAACGGCAGCGTTCGGTCGCCGCTTCCGGCCGCTTGCCGCTGAGTCGGCTCGTCTGGTGGGCCGGCTGGAGTCCCGCCCACCCAAATAACATTTAAATGCAGAGTATGCGTAACCTACGTTTATATCTTCGCGCAGCTCGGGCGCGTAGCTCTCGTCGCAGACGTATAGCTTGGCTAATAAGGCTAAGATTCGCCCGGTACGGGCTGGCCCATCGGCATCTGCATCGGCTGGGAGAGCCGCGCACCGCAGTTTGGGAAATTCCATCGCGCCCTCCCATAATAATTACCAAATTCAAACATTTTGAAGCTATAGCTATATGTCGCAGGCTTATTGTAAAATCAGTCTTATTATATATTATAATACGCCTAGGCTTTTTTAGTACGACTAGGCGCATTGTAATACTACTCAAATAATTAAGAATCTCACAATTTGACTGACAATTTTAGGCGTATTATAATACGCCTGCCGCTTCTTACGTTGGGTGGGCACTGCCCACTCTGCCCATTGCCACGAGCCGCCACTGTTTTCAATTTACCTATACCTACTGCACTGGCCACAAAAATGTTTGAAAAAATTATAGTAATATAATGTGGAGCTTTTGAAGAAAATTATAATTTATTGGGCACTATGACCACTGCATACCTTTTATTTTTACTTCCACATCACTAAAAGGGTGTTCAGTGTTGTTATTGATAATAATGTAAGTTAATCCTGGACCGACACCAAAGTTTACAGAATAATAGTACATTATACACTTAGGTTGAGAAGTGCGCCATTATTTACCGAGCATTTTTATATCCTGAGGTGCGTAGCGCCGAAGGATATAATATGCAAGGTAAATATAATGGCCTTCTCAACCGAAGTGTATACAGAGTGCTTCACGTAAGTGGTTCATTAGAAGTTTACGGGGAAGAAGTGCGAATTTTGATTTGAAATTTTGGTTACTTATATAACAGGTTGTAAACTTTCCTTCTAAAATATTTTCAATTTCCGATCACTTCCGGTTATACTGGAAGTCGATAGCAACTTCGTTATTTCAAATAGAACACCCTATATATTATTACATCGTTTGGTTCCCTATTAAATTCCAAATCTTTTTTCTGAATATAATGTGTACCCTTTTCGAAATATTCGCAATTTTTTTATTTTTTTGAGTTTTGCAGCTATCGACCATAATAGTGATGATAACTTTGAAATTTATGAATCTGGACAACTGAAATTTTGGACTGTCGTAGGCGAGAGTCAACTTTATTAAATGGTCTGTATGCCATTTCAAAATATTGTACAGGGTATTCGGGAAAAAATTCCCAATATCAACATCGAAAAATTGAAAAATCTCATTTTTTCCAAATGGAACCCATATTTTTTTATTGCACCATTGAAGTGCTTGTGAAAAGACAGTTCAAAAAGATATAACACACTATATGTCTAAATGAAGCGGTTGCTTCGTTATTACGCAAAATACGTATTTTTTCTTCTCTGTATCATCAAAGATGCCATTTCTCAAGGAGCGTCACATTATAAGGGGGCATGGAAAATGAAATAACGCAATTATATGACAAGGTTAAGGGCTATTTAATAATATTTTTCCCTGAGAAGCAACAATACAAAATTAAATAATACTAACGATTACATAATAATAGGTACTGAATTTCCTTTTCGTCAAAGTGGTAAATGTAAATGCCTTTCATTAAAAACTCTAATTGTTATTTCTAAAATTCTTTTACACTCTCCATGAGTGTAAAACATATTCAAAATATCTTCGTTAGAATAGTTATTTTGAGCCATTCTTGTCAACAGTTAATATTTTATTGTTTGGAACACAATAAATTAATGATAATCACAATGGAAAAATCCATGGCCGCCTATTAGAAAAGGTCCGTTGTTTCTTGATATGGAGCAGCATATAGTGTGTTATATCTTTTTGAACTGTCTTTTCACAAGCAGTTCAATGGTGCAATAAAAAAATATGGGTTCCATTTGGAAAAAAAGAGATTTTTCAATTTTTCAATGTTGATATTGGGATTTTTTTCCCGAACACCCTGTACAATATTTTGAAATGGCATACCGACCATTTAATAAAGTTGACTCTCGCCTATGACAGTCCAAAATTTCAGTTTTCCAGATTCATAAATTTCAAAGTTATCATCACTATGGTCGCTGGCTGCAACACTCAAAAAAATCAAAAATTTGCGAATATCTCGAAAAGGGTTAGGAATAGGGAACACATTATATTCAGAAAAAAGATTTGGAATTTAATAGGGAACCAAACGTAATAATATATAGGGTGTTCTATTTGAAATAACAAAGTTGCTATCGACTTCCGGTATAACCGGAAGTGATCGGAAGTTGAAAATATTTTAGAAAGAAAGTTTACAATCTGTTATATAAGTAACCAAAATTTCAAATCAAAATTCGCACTCCTTTCCCGTAAACTTCTAATGAACCACTTACGTGTATAGATTTTTTTTACTACTAACATTGAAATATTGCCATATTTTACATATTTGAATAGATTTAGCCTGGGAGTTCAGTTGTCAAGCTGACAAAATGAAAATAATTTTAAATGTCATATAGAAAATGTTTCATTATTACCTAGGTATTTTTTTATTATCATTATTTACCTAGGTAAAGAAATATTACTTCTAATTAGAGGAATGAGGTAGGTAAATAATGATGATTTCTCAGGTTAGTAGTAAAAAAAACTTGTACTTCTGCTGGTTTGAAGATGAAAACACTTAATTGATTAATTTTGTGAGAAGTTTTAGATGGTACACACTGTGTGTTGTTTAACACGATCCAGTAAAGATCTTCGATCTTCAGCGTCAATAGTCACAGGCTACGCCATGTTGGTGCGGTGTTGTTTTCTTTTAAGTTTGTCCGTGATTTTTGGAAAGTCAGCACGTGAGTTACAGGTTTATTCTTATGTTTTTCTTAAGCATTCTGTTCTTTTGCGAAGAAAATTATTTCAGGGTGATTTTGATTAAAAGTGATTTAAATAAATTCGTTTCTATTTTTGAAGCGCAATAATACCTTTGAAAACAACAATAAAAGTAAAGGTTTCAAAATGTTTCTTGGAAATGAAAATTATTCATGTTATTGAATTATTCATTTTTTTTATTGTTTTTCAGTGATAGATAAACATAGCATGCGAATATTTTAAAAGCCTATATTATTCTTCTATCGGGAGGTGCAATCTTATTTATTTTTAAAACACATACAGGTAGGTATATATTTTCTATTTCCAAGTTAACTTGCAGCTTGCAGTTTTTTCTATATACTAGCATAATAAAGAACAAATAAAAAGATTCTAAATGTATTTTTCAAACATGAAAAGATTACACTATGGTTGTGAATAAAATAATGTAATTTTTTTACAGTTTTAATTAATTGGCACAGCTTGTATAAAAGTCGTTGTATCTTTGGAATCTATGCTATGCATACAGATCCGCGAAACTGGTTTTTTAATGTTTACATTGCAGCAAAATCTCTAATCTTTCTTAATGTATTAAACAATTCTGAATATTTACTAATGGTAAAAGTATAAACCAGCTGATGTCAAAAACCGTAAAAGTGGGTAAAACTATAGATCCACTAAGTGGTTTTCCTACTATGTTAATTTTAACATAAAAAATAATTGTAGGTTGTTAGTCTCATACGATTATAATAATAAAAATTATCAACATTGCAATATGTGGGAAAACAAAAAATGAGCTTCTACACAAAAAATTTTTGTTTTCAATTTCTCACGATAGTCAACACTAAAATTTCCCCAGAAGCAACCGCATGCTTGTGCGTGGGAGGGGTGGCAATTACTATTATTTAGGCTTGGGGCATTTTACGATGTAACTCATTAGGTTAATTGGTAACCCTTTTCCAACATAACCTGTTAATAGATGGCAATAATATATTAATAAGTAAAAATAATAACTTGCAAGCTGATGATTACATTTTCTTTTCAACCCCCTTATGGGAACCAAATGAAAGGTCTTGAAGAGTTAGAAAACGATAAAAATTAGTGACATCACACTAAATTCAATATGGCCGCCGCTCCAAGATTGCTGATTACCTATTTGATACCCAACATGGGTAACAAATGAAAGGGCTCGACGGGTAGAAAACAACAAGGTGAATGACTTCATACGAAATCCAATATGGCGACCGCCCCAAGATGGCAGACTAAATTTATTTACCATCCTCCTGACATGGGAATCAAATAGGTACTAAAAAGCACAAATTAAAATTGAAAATAAAAAAAAACCTTTTTAAAAACAAGATTTTATTTAAGCCATGTACTAAAACGAATAAAATAAGTTTAGGTTTTCGTCAAGACAATTCAATTCCAACTTTTATGTTTTTTATTTTATGTTAATCAGTGGCGTGCATAGGGGTAATGGCCTCGATATTTTTAAGAAAATAAATGATACGCCACTGAAATAATTTAAAATAAAAATTATTTTTAAAATCCTCGTTTCATTAGTGCAAAAAAGCCTTTTTTCACAGGGGCCGCCATTTTTATGCAAAAAAATAAAACAACATAACGCGTATTTTTAATTTCTATTACAACAATATCAAAAACCTATCCTATACAGCAACAATAAATCAAAACAACAAATGAAAATAAAAATATCTCGAATAAAACATTTTTAGGTAGGTGCGCATAGCTATAGGTAACAATAAATAAATTATCATTTTTTGAAAAAAACTTTGACTCCCTGTATATCGGAAACGAAGCATTTGCGGACCTACGTTTACATAGCAAACTGTCATTATTTTTTCATGTAGAATCACCCCTTAAAGTTTGTCGCACTTATTTACTAACACCCTGTATAAAAGCTTGTTTTTAAAAAGATTTTTTATTTTCAATTTTATTTCTGACGGAAACATGGTTTAAAAAATCGGAAAATGCGTATATGCATAACATATTAAAAAGAGCGTAGAATCCAAATTTGTGGTTTTCCAAATTTAGTAGAAAGGCCCACTGAGATAAAAATGTTATTGATTTAAATTTTTGTAGTTGTTTAATTTCTTAAATTTCTTCAATTTTAGAATTATTCGATGCCACTCGACACAAAAATTACCGGCTTCTTCCTCTAGATTGTGGGTATGTCGACACTTCGGATAAAATAGTAAATGGCAAGAACGCGGCGCTTGGTGAATTTCCATGGATGGCTTTGCTGTCATATAAATTTAGTAAGTTTGTATTTTTAGAAGGCCAGTTAAAATTTAAGAAATAATTAAGGTTACACCCTGTATAATATGCGGATTTATGTTTTTAGAAAACGGCTCAGATGCGGGCTTCTTATGCGGTGGCACAATATTAAACAAAAATTACATTTTGACCGCTGCACACTGCCTCACCCAAACAGAACTTCAACTGTAAGTATTACGTTTTAATTAGAGTTTCTGGATTCGGAGAGTTAGGACAATAATGGATTTTTTTAACATAAAAAATAATTTTTAAAAGTCACATCAATTTTGTGTTGATGAAAAATAATTTGGGACAGATTCCATCGGCGTAACAAGCTCACAATCTCATACACGGGAAATATGGAATGTACTAAACAAATGGCGGGTTATTTGAAAAGCTCCTCCTATTCATTTATATTATTACTGTTACTAAATCGTATTTGTTTAATTAAGAATAAGTGGAAAGTGTAATGAAGGTCGTAATTAAACTGTAAAAGTTTTGCCAACAAATACGACTTAGAAATATAATTAAAGATTAAAGTGCAAATTTGTCATAATTAATGTTATTGTCTTTATATACAGGGTGACCCATTTGAAATGGAAGCCCCCCCCCCCCGTAAAATTTTTATTTTTCATCCGATTTTAGCCGCGTTTTTTTTCTAAAGGTAGGTCACAAAAAAGCTCTTTTTTTACTTTGGTATATAATTTCAGGTCTTACTTATTCTCAATTTTCAAGGCCTACTACGAAATTTATTTCCAGTAAAAAATGACGAAAACCATTTAGCGTTTTTTTTTATTTAAAATCTGACTCCTCAGTATTAATCAGGATACACTAAAACCCCCACATACCCAATTTGAACAAAAAATATACAGGGAGTTCCATTCTGCAGAGTGTCAAAGTTGAGCACGATAAGAATTTTAAAGGCATCTGGCAAGTCAAGTGTGTCATGGAATCCCCTTAAAACAGTTGAATGGTTAACAGGGCCACTCAAAGTGTTGGTGTGTAAAGATCCAATGTCCTTCTCTGTGCCATCTCAAAATAATGATTTTAATTGGGGTCAAAAATCGAGTAGACACTATAAACAAAGTCTAGAGAATATCTCTAGACTTTGCTATAAACGAACTAAGTCTAAAAATACAGAAGCCTGAGGGTCAGTAAGTCCATATTATGAGTTAAGGTGGCTGGTCTGCCACAACAGGAAACGCACAGAAAATGTATCATCTTAGACAGAGACTTTGTTGAGAAAGGCCCAATAATTTAATTTGTTTTTATTTGTTGGTTGGCATTTTGTAAAGAAATAAATTACTTTTGTGTTTATTAATATTTTTTTAATGATTCCAGAGCACTCCTTACCAGTATAAAATTTAATAAAAATTCAGCATTTTGAGATGGCCCAGAGAAAAAGACCTTGTACATTTTATTGGTTGTGCACTAGGATTTGGAGTTAATTTTTAATCTACAATACGAGATTAAATATATCTTATTATGCATAATATACTTAATTATAAAAGCTCGCAGATTCTACTTTAATGATATTTATTATAGTCTCCATTTGTTCTATAGGACATCTTTTACACTTCTTGCTAGCATACGCGCTAAACCATATTAGTTTCGCCATACCAGTTTTTTGGTTATTTCTAATAATCGGGCAACTGCAATAAAGTTTTAAGGCATCTTTCAAAGGTAGCTTGTTAAATATTTACCTGTGAAACGAAATCCCGGGCTTTTGCTGTTCACTTCTGCTTGTGCAATCAAACGCTCAAACCATCGTAAGAGTATATTTTCCCCTTAATCACTGTTACTTTTAATTCATTCGCAAATTCACGAAATTAACTCGCAACGTACGACCCGCTTTGTCTGCCAAAATTTTTCATATTAAAATTAAAGCCTGGTGCTCTGCACACTTAAACCCGGTCTTGCATAAAATTTTGCACGTATATTCTGCAGCCGTTTCTGGCTTCCGAAATTATGGATGTTGCCTAGATTTTATTAACTATAAACATTCTTTTAGGACCGGCGTGAGAGTAGGAGAATACGATTTGTCGTCTACAACGGACTGCGAGACACGCCGCGAGAAAATAATCTGTAATCCTCCCGTTAGAGATCTCTCTATTTTGGAGGCTATCCCCCATGAGAGTTACTCCAGTATGCAGAAGACTAACGACATTGGATTACTCAGAGTGTCGCAGATCGATTTGTCGCAAGGTACAATAAAATTAGGGTTCCTTTATTAGGAGAGTTGTTGCGATCAATTGTCATCATCAAATTTCAATTCGTTTTGCACAAAAGTAGTGACTCTGAGCACAGAATAAATAGCTTTGCAACAGAAGCCTCTTTACGGACATGTGAAAGACAGACATCAGTAGGTATTTTAAGCTTAAATTTGGTATTTGGTTCTAATATAATCTCGTTGCTAACGTAAAATTAAATAAAATGCCCATTATTCATGTCTTTAGAAGATATTTCGCTGAAATAAAGCAAGTCTCGTTTTGACACATGTCGGTAAGAAATTGTCTGTACCTATTACCCTTGTTTATAACAGACAAAGCTATTACCTGGACCAACACATGAGCCTTCTCCTCCTTTTACAGTTTTAAGTGATCTCAAATCGAATCCGAATCACTTTGAGATCACATCAGCTGACATCGAGTGTTCCTTTTACAAATGTTCAGTTGATTATGAAGTGCCCAGTTTACGCAGCAAATCGATTTGTATGTAATTTGTGTTGGTTTTGAGTGTTTCCGGGGTTAAGGTGGTGAAGAATACTGAAAAATTCATTCAAGGGTTAGATTATAAGTTGTCCTCCTTTTGACTTCTTGCACAAGTGAATTTGAAGTGAAATAAACATGGAAGTGATCTGATAGTGAAATGATTTTTTATTGGTAAATGGAACAGTGAACGACCACGTTATCCATAATCTAACGCTTGAATGAATTTTTCAATATTTTTCACCACCTTAACCCCAGAAACACTCTCAAAACCAACACAAATTACATAAAAATTGATTTTCTGCGTAAACTGATCACTTCATAGTCAAATGAACATTTGTAAAAGGGGGACGGCTATTTCACTATCAGATCTTCATGTTCGTTTCACTTCAAATTCACTTGTGCAAAAAGTCAAAAGGAGGACAACTAATTAAAGATCTATGCATAGCGCTGTTTCAAGCGATCGCCACTGGCGCCACACGACGAAAACAAATTTACACGGTGGTTTAATGTTAAAACACCATTGTTGCAGAATCATTTTTATAAAATAAAAACATGCAAATGTGTCTATTACAACCTCTGATCGGAGGTTACAACGAATTTAATATCCAAAATAAAATAAAATATTTGTTTGTTAAGTCCCTCTAATGTGACAAGTTCGCATGGCATATTTCCATACATTTTCGAGTCTAAAAAGCAAGCAAGAGTATTTGGTACCTTTTGGTTTGAAATGAAGTCCATGGCTAGTTGTAGTGTAAGTAAGCATAAAACGCATTAGATTTTTCAGTTTCTTCTTTATATGGAGATTCGCTTTGGAGGTATAAACAAAATTTTCCATTTTCATTCTTGCATACGTTACAAAATACTCTTCCAAAATAATATCTAGAATTTTCGCTTCTTCAGCTGGTTGATCAGATCATCCCATAATTCCAAAATAGTGTTTATTCTTCTAATGGTCTGTGCACTGTGCATACCATTTTCTTCACGTGTATGGAAATTTCATGTTATCACAAACAAATCTACCTATAAAAGCTGTGTTAATAGGACAAAACCGCTAAATACTTGACGCAAAGACAATTCGTTACCGTAAAAAGAAGGCAAATCGTAATAAAACTGGATATTTAAAATTTGGGATATTTTAAACGTCAGTAACTGACATATCAATAACCACAGAATTCCCCCTATAATAAGTCGCCATTTTTTGCGTCGAGTGGCGCCACCCCAGCCCGTAAACAACAATGAAATATGACGTCATGCTCGGGTCTTTAATATAGTGTCGGTCATTCCCGCAATTGTTACTTTATCGATTTATCAGTCTCCATTTATTCTATAGGGCCTCTTCATTGCCATTTTTTATTAACTTAAGTACCTATCTTTGCAGCAGGTCATGAATAGGTTTTATTGAGGTATTTAAGGTATACACAGATTATTGTTTGTAATTACATGTTTTTACTGCCTTTCTTGAAGTAGGTAGTTATTATTTTTATTCTGTTTTTTTATTTACGGTAGTTCTTATCATTTCCAGTAAATACGAAACCAATTTGTTTGCCGACCGAATACTCCGGAGATGAGAGGGGTTTGGTAACCGGTTGGGGCGTGACAAAAAATGGTAAATACTGTTTCTATTCCCACATAAGTAATAAGTATATTATTTGCTACGTAACACTAACATATTTTTTTTATAGGAAAACCAAGCAGCATTCTGCAGAAGGCCCATTTGCCGATAATACCATTTTCCGACTGTCAGAATGATTACAGGCACAGTTTCAACTTGACGTCAAGTACGGTCCTGTGCGCTGGAGGTCGAGACAAGGACAGCTGTGGTGGGGACAGCGGCGGGCCTTTAACGCTTCCCCAGAGCTTCAACGACGACGTGAGATTCGTCCAATACGGTAAGCAAGGCCTACGATAAAGACAGGCCATGGCGCACAAAAATCACGTGACCGTCTTAGTCCGACGTTACATGTCATTTGTCACATAACTGAAAGCGGCAGCTTGGGTTTTGAGAAGTCTTAAACGTTTAAAGTGTTTTAAACGTCTTAGTTTATATTTTAGAAACAGGTTTGTGTCTAGTGCGCGCGTGTCCTGGCGGAGGGGAACCGCCCAGGTGTTATTATGGCCTCTGGGTGGGAGCCGTGCCGTCCAGGAGTATTGGTGCCGCTCGCGCCGACGCGTGAGCGCTGTAAGGGGAATTCTCCCCCCGGAATGGACAGTGGAGCCTGAGACACAGACGGGTGAACTGCTTACGGGAGATCCGCGAGTTCAGACGGTCCGGGTGGCTGGAAGCCGTTCCCGTTGACCACGTTCGGGTTTGCGTATTTTGTATTCACCATTCACCTTGTGCGAAATAAATCAGTGTTGTAACGTACTCGAGGATTTTCGTTGTCGACCCACGCCCTGATACGGTTCCTATTCGGCCTTTCACTCTGCCGATCAACTGGGACCTCGTCAATATTTACAGTATACTGAGGTGAGTTTTCATTTTTATTTCGTAAAAAATAACCTAAATACCAAATATTGGGTCTGTTTATATTGCATTTATACATAATATTACAAAAGTCAGGAAGAAAATGTCTCCATAACAACATTTGCTTTGCCTCGGAATGAAAATTTGCGCCAAAAATGGATTCGTCAAATTCCAACTGATATTTAATTTCTACAAAACCCAAGGCTAACACATTTTCAAGAAAGTGAAACAATTAAAGTGGACAAATGTGTTGTGGGAGGAAAATACCTATAGAGAATATCACCTAAGCTAAAGGAAGGTGCTGTCCCAACAATTTTTGAGAATGTGCAAAATATTTGAGTGCAGTGCCGTTTAACTCTCAGCCCAAAACAGCTGAGGCAGGTTGAAAATTTTGAAAAAATAATTAGAGAAAGCCTGGATGCACAATACCAATAATATAATAGATCATTGAGTAAAGGAATATTCCTTTACTCAATGAATAGATGAAAGAAAACTCCCCAAATTTTTACGAAATTTGTTTACTCTACTAATCTCCAAAAAATGCCTTTTATTATAAAGGACTAAGTTGGTCACGTGACTACGCGATTATGCGTTAGCGCCATGGCCTCTCTTTATCGTTGGCCTCGTACGGTAAGCATATTATGACGTCATCACACTTGTACTGTAGGATTTTTTTTGTTTTGAACATAGTTATATTTTGTAACAAATAAAACAATCTTTTCTACATATTATTGATCTTTAACTCAAAATTCAAAACGTCAAATTCAAAATTCTCCGTGCAAAAACAGTGTTCTGGATAAAAAAAACACACTGTTATCGTTGACTGACGCATTAATAGACTGCTCACGTCTGGCTTTTTTTGGTCCACCATGCGTTTTCCAGAGACAAAATACCTTAGACAAGGAAGGAGAGATGACACCGGTTTGCCTACCCTGCCGTGTATAGATTTTGTTACGTCGTTTTGAACTGCGGCCATTTTATATGTGGCAGACAAAGCGAGTGCGTTGTGAGTTAATTTCGTGTATTTTTGAATTAAAAGTAACAGTTATTAAGGGAAAAATATACTCTTACGATGGCGAATTGTTCAGCGTTTGGTTGCAAAAGCAGAAGTGAAAAGCAAGAACCCGGGATTTCGTTTCACAGGTAAATATTTAGCAAGCTACCTTTGAAAGGAGCCCTAAAACTTTATTTTTTCTCAATATAACGTCTTCAAATTCCTTCGACCTTTTAGTATGATAAAGAGCATTGGTTTGTTTGTAAATAGGACCAATATAATTATTTTAACATCGTTCTTATTGAAAATTTCTTAATTGGTTATGATAGTTTCATAAAATATGGGCTGGTTTCCATGGGCCTGCATTATTTATTTTATTTTGATTGATTCGAAATCGCCGCAAATAAATATATTTCAGCACTTGATACTAACTTTACATTTGGGAAATTATCTGAAAATAAATAGGTACACATATTTCAAATTACATGTAAGTCAAAATGAACTACCTACCATTTTTAACATTTTTATCTAAGCCAAAATCCGAAAATAATTATATGACGTAGAAACCGACATATTATTGACACTTTTTGGACTGTCTGAGAAACTTTATTCCTTCAAAATAATGCCAGAATTCAATTCCATAACTATAAGCGTTGACTGACGTATTAATAAGACTTCTCACGGCTATAGTTTCATGTCCTGGAAAGCAGATGGCGCCTATGGCCAACAATGTATTTTGCATTGTATTTTGTCTCCGGGAAGCGCGTGGTGAGCCAGAGAACTGTCAAACATGACAGCCGTGAGCAGTCTTTATTAATACGTCAGTCAAAGCTATAAGTGTATTTCAAATTCACCCATTGCAAAGTAATAGTTTATTTTTACTGGTACCACAATTTTTTCTTAGACGCTTGTTGACTGAAATACAGATTGTTGAAGTTGTTAAGCAGAAAGCCACCTACTTCTGTGGCAGTTTTCTGATATTGAAACACACACAACTGAGCATTTGAAAGATGTAAGTAGTGGGAATGTGCTAATACAACTTTTTTTTAGTTGTAATATGTTTTAACTACTTGCTAGAAGTATTCAAGTTTATATTTTCATTTTCAACTGCGGTTCTCTATATGTATCTAGAGGCTCTTCAAAAAATCCAAATGAAAAATCAAGGATATTATGTTCTTTAATATATTAATAGCTCATATTTTTTCTGTAGAAATTGTAAATGGTGTCAAAATAAAAGTCACACTACACTGGCTTAGAAATATTCCTTGTAAGGAGCATAAGGAATATTGCTGAACCAGCTAAGAAATATACATATAAATAGTTTTTATTGGGCCTCCTCAAACAAAATACAGTAGATAGGTATTTGATTTGGGTTAGGTATTTGATTTGGTTAGTCTCCGCATACCTACCACCTATTATAATAAATATAATAAAAATATTTAGCAAGCTACCTTTGAAAGGAGCCCTAAAACTTTATTTTTTCCCAATATAACTTCTTCAAATTCCTTCTACCTTTTAGTATGATAAAGTGCATTGTTTTGTTTGCAAATAGGACCTAATATAATTATTTTTTATCATCGTTTTTATTGAGAAATTCTTAATTGATTATGGTTTCCATGGGCGTGCATTATTTATTTTATTTTGATTGATTCGAAATCGCCGCAAATAAATATACTTCAGCACTTGACACTAGGTTTACATTTGCGAAATCATCTGCAAATAAATACCAATATTTCAAATTACATGTGAGACAAAATTAACTACCTTTTCATTTTTAACATTTTTGTGATATTGGCTAAGAACGCGTTTCATGCTACGCCACTGGCCTGTCGTGCGATGTGGCAGTCGGTAACACGGCCGCGAGCGCTGTAAGGCGTCCTCTCTCTTTCCTTGTCTAAGCAAATACAATGCATTGTGAGCCATCAGCGCCATCTGTTTTCCAGATCATATATGAGAAGTCGTATTATAAATACGTCAGTCAATGCTTTCATCTGGTACCTGATGGTTTTTTGTAATTTTTTTAGGCATAGTGTCGTTTGGACCAGTCAACAACTTGTGCGGTAAGAACGTTTCACCAGGAGTGTATACAAAAGTTTTATACTACATGAAGTGGATATTAACCCATATAAACCCTTAGCATATATAGTATATGATAATTTTAGAAAAATGAATACCTTAATGTATCTGCCACCCGTAATATCCTGGAAATGACAATGGCCTTTTTCAGTTTATAATACAGGGTGAGATGATTTTCGTTCTAATATATTCAGTGGTGTAGATTTGAGAAGAGAACAGAGTCTCGATTTATGAAAAATAACAAAAAGAACAGAAATATTTTGAGATCACTTTTCCCCTTCCAAATCTACGCCACTGAAGATATTACAAAGAAAATTGTATACTACATTCGGTAGGCTAGAAAATCGAAAAAATATTCTGTCCATATATGTATGAAAAAAACTTAAAACTATTTATGAAACAATATTACATACTTTTTAATAAATTACTTAAGAAACATATTATACTTAGGTAAGATTTTTATTTCCAAGCTTTTCCAACAACAATACTAAAACAAGCCGGAAATTTTAGTCGGTTTTTCGGTTTTTTGTTTTTTTCTCTCGTAAAAATAACTCAATTTACTTGAATTTTGTGAAAGTATACTATTTTTGCATTGCATATTATGCCTGATTTTACTGGAATTCGGCAAACAAGTAGTTTTCGCGATATTCACATAAAAAAACAAAATCTTCCACCGAAAACATTTTGGTGATTGTAGTACGTTGACATTAATATTTAAGGGGAATTAAATGCGAATGTTTCTAAAAAACAAATTTATTTTAAAACGAATAAAACATTTTTTATTAAAATTTAGGATTGTCAAACCACTCATATTCAACACCGTAGCTGTCTCTACCAGTCCTCTGGCAATATTCTCTGGAAATCACAATTATTTTGTTAATTATTTACCAAGTTTATTATTGTTATGAAACAATATTCAACATTGATATAGTCTACATATTATATCTTACCCTCTACTACAAGGCACTTCCCTAAAACATTGCGGACCAAGGACCGTAAAGTAAGTGAAACCGATTTTCTTAGAAACCAAGCTACCGACACTCCTCAAACAATCATGAAACTGTTCGTCGCAGTCGCAGTGAGATCTAAAAAATAAATAAAAAGGCACCTTAAACAATGTTTGACTTATTTTTAATTAAATTTAAACGCCCTGTATCTTGTAAGTTACCTTAATTTTCATCAAATACTCATGAATTTTATGGTCGGAAACACTCTGTATACCTTGTGAATAGTCCTGTATTTTCCAATCCGTTCTTCACTTGTCCAGAAGCAATGGCGTTTGGACATTTATCATGATTTCTACAACACTTATCAGTATCCTCGAAAGTACCAAAGTCTTCCTTGTTTGCCGCTCTGTTACCATCTCCACACCATTTTGTACCTAAATAAAAATTAAGAATAATAAAAATTTTAGATATTATAAGTAGGTACTTTCCTTGTTTATACATAAATAAGGGTACTTTCATGTCTCTTATATTAAACGGGAGGGTTGACTAAAGTATGCAATCAGTGACAGTGATTAATCCTTAGATAAGGAAAGAGAGAGGTTCTTATTTATTTTGAACGGCGGCCATTTTATATGTGGCAGGCGCTGCCTATGCGGGAGAACCCTCAGACAAATAATAAACATAGACTATCCTAAAGGCTGCATTGTAATCAGCCAACATAAAAAAATGCCTACTCAAAACAAAAACAACAAATTTGACACTTAAGCCTGCATCATATGATAACCAGAGGTTGTACGTTTCCTATGCCACGAATCCAACACTTTACTCTTCCCATCGTTCTTAAAACTACACTAATTCTCTAATTACTAACTTAACTATATGTTTTTTGTCCAATAACCCCAAAATCTCCTCACAGAAACAAGAATATCGCAAAAGTAAACACTCGAAACACATCAACACAAACCGGTGAAATATCAACGGACTCTAGATCAGCTGTTGGGGGCATAAAGAAGCAAATGCGCATCGATCACAAAGAGCTCGTGCAACGTTGCCACGTTAGCCAGTATAAGCAATTTTTTAAGGATATTATTTATAGACCAAGTAGGGTCGGTAAATTCACAAAATCAGTAAAATTTATTGTTAAATGATAAGTGTTCAAGTTTATACCATATGTAGATTGTAGATATCAATTAATTGTTCCAAACTGATGTTTTTAACGTTGGTTACACATTTATTTCGTAAGTACAAGATAAATTTATGAAGAAGTTTGGCAATGGTGCAATGATTGCATTGTTTTGTTTGAGGTTTCTAACCTAACTCAGACAAATAATGTTACTAAACATTTTTTATCTTGGCAGGGTCTGTATATTGTACTGAATTATTAGTCTATGTTTACTATTTGTCTGAGGGAGAACCACAGATTTTGTCCAATCATCGTAATAGCAAAGTCTAGAGAATACTATAAGTCAAATCACTCCTTTGAAGTCTTCGAAAAGCCGCCGATTTTTTAAGACCGGTCGTAAATAAATGTCAGCTCGCCACTCCGTTATTTACGAGGGTGGACTATCCAAAACACCGTAAAGCTGGTTGCAACAAGTTATACGGGGGCACCTCTATATTGACTTTCCATTACGCACAATAGGAGTAATAGGTATAGCGGAAAAATTAGGAGCAAAATATGTATGTATAATAAAATTGCAGGTATTTTACTTTTTCCGTTTAAGTAACGCAAGATATACCTAATTAAACATAGGGTAAGTAAAAATAAACATAAGTGTGTACGTACCTAGGAGCAAACAAAATTATTTACCTAGTTTAAAAGTTTTGCAAAATTGTAAGTTTTGGATTTGATTTATTTTGTCTTTGGGCTTTTAATTCCCTATTCGCAAATTTAAGTTTGTAGTAAATACGAACTCGCGTATATACTGAAACCAAATAATAGTCCTGGGGAAATTTTGCATACGCATATACCTACAGTGTGTCCACTTAAGGACTGATCACCCCTGTAAAATTTTTATTTATAGCTCGATTTCCATAAACTTTTTGTTGTTGGATAGAGCTTCAAAAATGGCATCAAACACATAATTCAGGTGCCTCGTGCGATAAAGTCATGGCCCACTGAGACGGTGTTTTAGTGCTAAAATTTCGAGAAGTACTATTAGGGATTTTTTAGAGGAAAATTAATGCCAGACTCTTATTCAGCATTGTTGGAGACCCAAACGTACCAATTTGCATTGCCGTAGCTCTACAGGGTGTTCCAAAAAAATTAAAAGGAAAAGTAAGGCCGGATTCTTATATGCAGTGAGAGGTTCCAAACAAAAACGTACTAATTTGTAATTAATTTTCTTAATTTCTGGTAAGTTGGTCACTAAAATATTCATGAAGAACTCATATTCTTTCAAAAATTTATTAACGAACAATTTTTTTTATTTAATTTAATATCATCAAATAGGTACATGAATAAACCACACAACATAACATAAACTCAAATTTCAGTCATTTCAATTTATAGTCCTCCATTTTCTTATGCAATTTGGTACGTTTGGGTTTCCAACAACGTTGAATAAAAATCTAGCATTAATTTTTCTCTAAAAAAGTCCCTAATAGTACTTCTCGAAATTTCAGCACTAAAATTTCGTCTCAGTGGGCCATGAATGTAACGCACGAGGCACCTGAATTATGTATTTAGTGCCATTATTGAAGCTCTATCCAACAAAAAAAGTCTACGAAATCGTGCTAAAAATAAAAATTTTACAGGGGTGGTCACTAATTAAGTGGGACACTAAAAATTTTGAAACACCCTGTAGAGCTATGCTAATGCAAATTGGTACGTTTGGGTTTCGAACAACGCTGAATAAGAATCCGGCATTGATTTTCCTCTAAAAAAATCCCTAATAGTACTTTTCAAAATTTCAGCACTAAAACACCGTCTCAGTGGGCCATGAATTTAAGCACAAGGTACCTGAATTATACATTTAATGCTATTTTTGAAGCTCTATCCAACAAAAAAAAGTTTATGGAAATCGAGCCATAAATAAAAATTTTACAGACATAGAATTTTTTTTTGAAAATTTGGCTGTTGCGACCAATGTCAATGAGTACTATTCACTTAAAATATTTTCAAAATGGCGGCACTTCCGGTTATACCGGAAGTCGATGACAACTTCGTTATTTTAAATGGAACACCCTATATTTTATTGCATTTTTGGATTCTACGAAAAATTCTAGGTACATTTGATGTATCATATCCTATACCGAAATTCAACTGTTTTTGAGATATTTGTAATTTTAGAGAAAAATTACAGATGCAGACCCGTACTTAATTAACAGTTTCTTCATAACGGCTACAATTTCGTAACGCGCTCTTGGCATTTTGTAGTCAAAGGCTTGGTGCAGAGAAATACCATAAAGAAAGTTTCCAATCTTCTCACAAAAAATTATTCAAATATTAATTAAAAAAATGCCTCAATATTCTCAGATGGAAACCCCCATTTTTTTGTAGTAGCCGTATTCAGCACAAAAAAATTAGGGCAAGTTTGTGTTTGGTTCCTTATACCTAAATGTTATCATTTTCGATTTATTTACAAAAAAATATTTGTAAAATTCTTAATTTTAGCACGATTTCATAAACTTTTTTTTGTTGGATAGAGCTTCAATAATGGCATTAAATGCATAATTCAGGTGCCTCGTGCGTTACATTCATGGCCCACTGAGACGAAGTTTTAATGCTGAAATTTCGAGAAGTACTATTAGGGACTTTTTTAGAGAAAAATTAATGCTAGATTTTTATTCAACGTTGTTGGAAACCCAAACTTACCAATTTGCATTAGAAAATGGAGGACTAATTGAAATGACTGAAAGTTGAGTTTATGTTATGTTGTGTTGTTTATTCATGTATTTGATGATATTAAATTAAATAAAAAATTTGTTTGCTAATAAATTTTTGAAAGAATATAAGTTCCTCATGAATATTTTAGTGACCAACTTACCAGAAATTAAGAAAATTAATTACAAATTAGTACGTTTTTGTTTGGAACCTCTCACTGCATATAAGAATCCGGCCTTACTTTTCCTTTTAATTTTTTTGGAACACCCCGTGGAGCTATGGTAATGCAAATTGGTACGTTTGGGTTTCCAACAACGCTGAACAAGACACCGGCATTAATTTTCCTCTAAAAAATCCCTAATAGTAGGTACTTCTCGAAATTTCAGCACTAAAACACCGTCTCAGTGGGCCATGAATTTAACGCACGAGGCACCTGAATTATGCATTTAATGCCAGTTTTAAAGCTCTACCCAACAAAAAGTTTATGAAAATCGAGCTATAAATAAAAATTTTACGGGGGTGGTCAGCCCTTAAGTGTGGCAATAAAAATTTTGAAACTCCCTGTAGAGCTACGGCAATGCAAATTGGTACATTTGGGTTTCGAACAATGCTGAATAAGAGTCTGGCATTAATTTTCCTCTAAAAAAATCCCTAATAGTACTTCTCGAAATTTTAGCACTAAAACACCGTCTCAGTGGGCCATGACTTTAATGCACGAGGCACCTGAATTATGTGTTTGATGCCATTTTTGAAGCTCTATCCAACAAAAAAAAGTTTATGAAAATCGAGCTATAAATAAAAATTTTACAGTGGTGGTCAGTCCTTAAGTGGGACACACTGTATATAAATGTAAATAATTTTGTTTGCTCCTAGGTACACACTTTATTATGTATATTTTTACTTACCCTATATTTAGTTAGGTAGGTATATCTTGCTTTATTTAAACGTAAAAAGTAAAATACCTGCATTTTTATTATACATATTACCCTCTTTATTTTTTCGCTATACCTATTACTCCTATTTTATTGTGCATAATGGAAAGTCAATATAGAGGTGCCCCGTATAACTTGGTGCAACCAACTTTACGGTGATTTGTATAGTCCACCCTCGTAAATAACGGAGTGGCGAGCTGACATTTATTTACGACCGGTCGCAAAAAATCGGCGGCCTTTCGACGACTTCAAAGAAGTGAGCGGACTTATAGCATTCTCTAAACTCTATTCAAACTAAACGCAAGTGAAACATAAACACAAGTTGTTGCATGGCTAGAGCGTGATACGCACGTGATCGGCTTGCTATTGGCCAGCCGGCAATAAAGTCAGTCCCGGCGGGCGAGTGCAGCGAGTCGGTGTTTCTTACAGAGGTGTATTGAGTTGCAAGTGGACCTTTATTTTTTTCCGATATAATTCTTTCGCTGTTTATTAATTGTTGGAGCTACGATTTGTGTTAATAGTAGAAATTTGCAGGCAAATGAATGACTAGGTGTGCCATATAAGTTTGTTTTTAAAGTTCTTAATACTGGGGAATATTATTTTAATAATTTATATTATAAAATTCATAGAGATCGTCCTCAATGCGGCCCTGCCTCGTATTAGCCCTCAGAATAGTTCACGTGCTTCCATCGTGTAAATGTTTACGCGCCACTTGCATTTAGTTTGAATGGACTGTAGACTTTGCTATTATCATAACCGCTGGATGCAACGTTCAAATATCCATATTAATAATGTAGTAACAGCCCTACCTGGATAAATAGCTTTGATTCTGTCCTTAAACGTATCGACAAAACCTCCGTACTTCTTATCCACGTCAAGGCCTTTGGAGCTGGATTTTAAGCCCAACTTTTTTTCGATCTTATCGATTCCTTTCGACACCTCCTTTATAATGTCCCTGCCAATAAAATCCAGTCTTCCGTGTTCTTTCCTATCTTCTGGCGTACTATCTTTTTTCCCCGTTGCCTTTTGCTCTTCTCGATTCTCGCCAGCGGGAAAAATGTCGTCTCGATAGGCGTGAGCGTCGTGGTAGTCGCGACTGTTGTCGTAATTTGGAAATTTCTGGTCGCCATAGTCGTAGTAAGGTTCGGCTTTGTGGGTACTTGCGTTGTTTTTAGTTTTCTCGTCGTGTGAGAATAATTTTCGCAGGTTCGTTGGTACTATTTTGTCCCAAAAACCTACAAACGATAAAAATATAACGATAGTACAGTGTACCTATAAAGGATCTTTACAATCCGCAGTCCGGCCCTGAAGTTTTAATTTTCAAATGCTTCATAACGCAGGGTTATTTTTGGAAATAATCTCCTGAACTTTTTTTGTTCCTATTTGTTCCTACCATTTTCAAAATGCAAATGCAGGGCCGGCCGCAATTGTTTTATACCCCAGGTTTTTACGAAAACCATTATTTAGCGATTTTTTTGTTTGAAATATGACACCTCAGAGTTAAACAGGACACTCCAAATACAAAATTTGAATTGTACACGGGAGTTGCATTCTGCAGGGTGTCAGATTTGGGAAAAATATGAATTTTAATAGGGCATTTGGCGAGTCAAGTGTGCCATGGAATCCCTCAAAACAGTTGAAGAATTAACAGGACCACCCGATGTGTTGATGTGCAAAAATCCAATACAATAATATACAGGATGTTTGTCTGGGTCATCTCAACATGCAGAATTTTTTAAACCTAAACACAAAAGTAATTTATTTTTATTTTACAAAATATCAACTCACATGTAAAAAAATAAATTCGTTTTGTGTTTAATAGCAGTTTTTCAATAATTCCAGGATGCTCTGGAACCCGATAAAGGTTTAAAAAATTCTGCATTTTGATATGACCGAGATACAAACATCCTGTATACTATTGTATTGGATCTTTGCCCACCGACACTTTTAGTGCTCCTGTTGACTATGCAACTGTTTTGAGGTGATTCCATGGCACACTTTGATTCGCCAGATGCCTTTAAAATTCCTATTTTTCCCAACTTTGACACCCTACAGAATGGAACCCTCAGTATATTTTGTGTTCAAATTTAGTGGTTTTGAAGTGTCCTAATTAAGGCAGTGGGGTCAGACTTTAAATAAAATCGCTAAATATTTTTCGTGAAAATCGGAGGTATAAAAAAAGTGGCATAGCCGGCCTTGGATTTGCATTGTGAAAATGGTAGGATAAGGTGTCGTAAGAGGCAGTTTTTGAAGGCCTTTCAAACAAAAAGAATAAAGGCGATTATCTACAAAAATAAAGATTTTATGGATTTGTACTATACAGGGTGTTCGAAAAATAGACGGAGATATTTTAGAGGGTGATTCCCTGTTAAGAAATATGAAAAAAAGTTTCTATAAACATGGGTCCGGAAATGCAGAGTTTTCAAGATACAGGATGTTAAATAAAAAAAAAATAAAACATGAAATTATTAATGTCTTAAAAATTATTTACTCGATTCTGTTGAAATTTGGCAATGTTATTTGTTGTATTAAGAGGCTAATTTCGCCCTAACTAGATTAAATTTATTAAGTCCAGTGGCGTCCCGGGGGGCACCTTAGCGAATATTATTATCAAAAAAATGTACGCCACTACCTTTTTTGTAACTTTAATATTTTTTGTTGATTAAGCATCTAAAAATACAACTTCTTTCCCTCTTGTATTGTTTTCCTATCTCACTTCGTTTTCGAGAAAAAAAAATAAAAACCGTTTTATTGCATGTCACTGGACAAAATTGGTTGTAGTGTACTTTATGTTATGATATTGGAAAAGTTGCAATAACACTCTTTCCTAGAAATGCTTTTGATTATTTGTTTTCCAAGGCACTTGTTTTTTTTTGCAAAAATTGATAAACCAATTTTGTCCAGTGACATGCAATATATTTAACATCCTGTATCTTGAAAACTCTGCATTTCCGGACCCATGTTTATAGAAACTTTTTTTCATATTTCTTAACAGGGAATCACCCTCTAAAATATCTCCGTCTATTTTTCGAACACCCTGTATACCCGTATTTGAAAGTAGGTACCCTGTATATCTATAGTCTAATAATTTTAAAGAAGCAGATCTGATTAACATATTTAATATACCTAAATTTTAGCCATTTTTAATTATTATTTATAAATATATTTAGGAACATGCTGCCATTAGTATCATATAATATATATCTTTATCGTTATGACTTATGACAAATATTATCTATTTATTGTATTATATTTGCAAGCAAATGGTATATTTACTCATTTTCAAGACAAAAATAACATGAAAGAAATCTATAATAAAATATGTTCAGAAAAAATAGGGCTTTCGAGCATTGTGCTAAAAGTAGGTATGGGAAAAATATTATGGCGTCGCGATGCCTATAGCGTCGTTTTTGCACACCCGCCTGTTTTATCTCCCATAAAATAATATCCGACACCTTCGTCCATTTTCCATGAACACATCTAAAATTTATAAAAATGACCACCCTGTACATTCTGCCGATCAGTATAGGTATCATATATCTATAATAATATGTTATAAATTTTGAACGCCTTTCACGTTTCTGATAAAATTTAGTACGATGATAAAAGGGAACAAAGTGCTGCGAAATGGTAGTAAAGATAGAAAAGATCACTGAAATAACAATAATAAAATTTAAATATGTTTTTTACTCTACCACTTTTTTAAAAAGTACTAAAATTATAATAAAATAATATATTAATATAAAAACGGACTAAAACGTATGAAATAATTTTTCCTAGCCCCATAAAAATTCGAAAAACGTGGCGGGCGCATGCAATAGACAATAGCCTTGTTTATATACAGAAACATAAATAAGGATAATAGTAAGGGGTGTTAGAGGCAGGGTTGGGTAAGTAGAATACGTCAGGTATTTTACAGGGTTTTCTACATGTAGAAAACCATGTAATTTACCTCCTGGGTTTTCTACATATATTATTAATGCATAAAACTCAGTAGAAAAAAACGGTTATATCCTTTTTTCATTTCAAAATAAATAAATACATATACTATTCCAGCATATTATAATAAATTAACAAACTCTAAAAATTTACAAAATAAACATAAAACTCTATTTTTAGTTACTTTTTAAATCACAAACAGAATACTAGAATAGTTGTTAATATCAAATTTTTAATATTCTTCAAATTTATTATCTACGGTTTTTAATATGTAATAAATGTGAAGAAGTTTTTTTTATCGATCTTCACTCAATTTATTCCGAAGAGAAGAATGGACAAAAGATCAACTAGAAAAAAACTCAATCCTCAATAGTAAAATTGCCAGTTGTGAAAGTATTAGGTTATGTTATGTTTCTGTTATGCCATGTGATGGCAACTGACCAATAGGAGGTTTTCTACATATTCTACATAGTTTTCTACATTTGCATGTAATTTACATAGGTTTTCGACGTGTAATGTAGAAAACTGTTTTCTACACGTAGTTACCCAACCCTGGTTAGAGGAGTAGCTGTTGTTGAGAAAACATTTGCAGATCTTTTATATTTTTAGCTTTGCCCTTTTTAAAAATTATTTAATTTTTATTTTTTTCTGCTTTTTAGTCTTGCGTTTGAAATTTTGTAATCGATTTTAAACATCTTGATGAGATTATGACAGAGACTTATGGCAAATTTCAGATTTATTTCAGTTTTTCTTCACCTGATCATATACAGGGTGACCCATTTGAAATGGAAGAAGCACCCCCGTATTTTTTTTTATTTTTCATCCGATTTTAGCCGGGTTTTTTTTCTAGAGATAGGTCGCAAATAACTATTTTTTTTAATCTCAATTTTCAAGGCCTGCTACGAATTTTTTCCCATTAAAATATGACACCTCAGTGTTAATCAGGACACCCTAAAACTTCAAGTTATAGCGGAAATGAAAGTGCTTTTCTCTATTTTACAACTTACACATTCCATTTAACCATTATAGAATTCCTTTTTTAATTTTAATTCCAACGATATATAATTATTTAACCTATATTTATTTCCAACCGTTTCAAAGATATTTATCAGAGAAGGCTCCATTAAACTACATATAGATACATACATGATCTCATTGTTCTATCCGAGTAGGCCAAACAATAAAACCAAAATTTATGACAATATCAAGTCAGCCATGATAATAAAACTCACAATCAAGTAGGCTGTATAAATAAGTTCAATCTTTCTATTTACCTGTCAGATTAGTCTTAGAATTTTGTTACTAAAGCTGTTACTAGTTACAGTTTTAAAAAATGTTTTTGAAAGAAGAATGCTGATATTTTAAAGGTCGATCTTTATCAAAATGATAAAAGACGTAGAAACTTCTCGCAAATATCCTAATAGAAATGTTCCGAGTGCCTTATTTATATCAAAGCTGTATCGAAGATTAAGATCGACAGAAAGTGTGATTTGCAAGAGAAAAATTGGGTTTAGAATTAGTGAGGACGAGAAAGAAGGAATTTTAAATTATTTCAGAAGAAATAACGAAAAATCACAGAGAGATGCAGCCAGAGATTTATACTGTAACTATAGTAGAAGCTTCAGCAACAAAATTTTAGACTAATCTGTCTAAATAGAAATATTGAATTAACAACCTACTTGATTGTCAGTTTTATTATCATGGCTGACTTGATTTGTCATAAATTTGGTGTTAGTGTTTGGCCTACTAGGATCGAACATCAGACACTGACCATGAGACTATTATAAGTATATATGTCTCTAGTTCAATGGAGCTTCTGTGATAAATATCTCGGAAACGGTTGGAGATAAATAGGTCAAATTATATATCGTTGGAATCAGAATTAACAAAGGAATCCTATATATTGGTTAAATGGAATGTGTAAGTTGTAAAATAGAGAAAATCACGCTATAACCAGAAGTTATTTCAAAACATTAAATATTCAGGAATACTACTTGAAGGTTTTCTAATGGTTGTGTAGGTAAAAAATTATTTATTTTTTTTATTTTGCAAAAAATGTTTTTTACCGTATACAAAATCCGAGTACACCATCGAATTTCCCTTAATTTTTACTACAATATCATTTTTCGAATGAAGATTTTATGTTAACCTGCCTCCTCGTAACACACACTTTTTCCACTTGGATGGGTCACCCTGTATCTACTTAAAATATTCAAGAATAAATTATTAAAAATTTAGTTCGCACAATATTATGTAAAAACTTAAGTGATATTTAAATTTTAAATCAATCAAATTACCAGTAAAAAGGAACGTTTCTTATGTATTATGACATAGTTTGTAACTACTTACCCGATCTTTCCGATATTTCTTCATGTCTGTATTCTTTTTGTTGGCCATTTACCACAACTACACTAAATATCAGCAATATCTTAAAGAATACATTCCGAGGATAGTGACTTCCCATGGCTATCAATTCAAACCAAACCAGACAAGTTTATAATGTCAGACTACTGTAGACAAAGATAGGTATCAAGAAAAAACCCCAGAAAAAATGGGACACCTCCCACCGACGTAGATCTTATAATAAAACAAACACACTTTCCAGTTTTGATATAAAAATTTATACCTACCTACCCGTTTTTAATTATGTTGAAATGTTGTTATAATTATCTACTGTTAACCTTGCTACAGTCGTTATGGTAGACTTCATAAACAGGAAGATGTGAAAGAAAAAATGTATTGTATATTATGGTAAAATATGTAATTATTGCCATTGTTTTTGAGAAAAATAACCATAACAATATTGTTCCCGTGAAAAAACGATTTTCTAAACATCCTGGCCACTCAAAATGTACAAGAAAAGTAAAAATGAAACAGAGAAAAAATTCTTTTCGGCTGTAGCTAAGTTTTTCCAAGGGCCCTACAAGATTTTTTGAACATTATTTTTACCTTGTTAATCCCTGATGAAGAACTTATTGTAGGTAGATAGGTACTGGAAGCTGTTATTGTAACGCAGTTAATTTGAAATAACAACTTGTATGTTTACCTAGAAAAATACTTGCTGTATGTCTAAATAAATTAAAAGTAAAAAAATATTTTTAAAAAAAGCTTTTATTTAAATGCGCTAAAAAGAATAAAATAATCTTTTCTTTTAAAACTTTTACTATCAACTTATAACGTCATTCCACAATTTATATGATATAAAAGCTTGTCGCGAGATTTAAGTAGTGGTATTTACTTAGTTTGAAAACTTAAATCTCGCGACAAGCTTTTATATCATATAAATTGTGGAATGACGTTATAAGTTGATAGTAAAAGTTTTAAAAGAAAAGATTATTTTATTCTTTTTAGCGCATTTAAATAAAAGCTTTTTTTAAAAATATTTTTTTACTTTTAATTTATTTTGTAATTTTTAGTTTGGCCAGGTGTCTGAGTCTATTCATCTCAGTTAACGCATCATTGTTGCAAGGTCGTTTGCCGGTTAGTTTAGAACAGTCTAGCTCTTCAATGAGGAGACCTTCTAATGACCATCTTGGGTGTTCCGCCATGTTGGATTTAGAATGACGTCACACATATAATCATGCATTGTCATCCAAATTAAACGTGTGTACAAAATTTCAGCTCGATCGGTTGAAATTTAACTAGTCCGCCATCTTGAGTGTTCCGCCATGTTGGATTTAGAATGACGTCACACATATAATCATGCATTGTCATCCAAATTAAACGTGTGTACAAAATTTCAGCTCGATCGGTTGAAATTTAACTAGTCCGCCATCTTGAGTGTTCCGCCATGTTGGATTTAGAATGACGTCACACATATAATCATGCATTGTCATCCAAATTAAACGTGTGTACAAAATTTCAGCTCGATCGGTTGAAATTTAACTAGTCCGCCATCTTGGGTGATCCGCCATGTTGGATTTAGAATGACGTCACACATATAATCATGCATTGTCATCCAAATTAAACGTGTGTACAAAATTTCAGCTCGATCGGTTGAAGATATCTGCTTCAAAATTGAGTTGCAAGATTCCACCCGAACAAATTACATACATACATACATACATACATACATTGCAAGTTAAATAAAAGCTTTTAAAATACCTTAAAAGATGATTTTATAAATATTTAATTGTTCTTGAAAATTGCAGTGACCTCCAACAGTTTGAAGAAATTCATTCAATAAAACTGATGTAGCAAATACTTGAAATTAATAGCAGTTATATCGTGCACTTATGCAAATGTAAAACGAAAAAAATATAGATACAAAGTTGGATAAAGACAACAATAATATTTTTAGATAGGTAATAATGCTTTTAAGTGCCGTATGGTGATAAGAACTAATAAATAAAAATGAAAAATGAATGAAAAATTCATTATTACTTGTTTGCAACAAGCAGAAGCCCATTGTGCTATTAAAAGCGCGCAATCGGTTTCCCTACAATTTAATTTTTAAAAATAACAGGTGTTCAGAAACACCTTCGATGTCACTATACAGGATGATTTTTTTAGGTCTACCACCGCGATTTTCTCGTTCATTTTGCGGCCTACAAAAAAAACGTAAGAAACACAAATGTGGCAATTTTGGACAGCTAAGTGGTGCTGCAAAAGAAATCGGCATCCATTGCCAACTTGTCGCCCAATATTAAAAAACCTCAAGTTGAGCAAAACTATTAATGGCCGTGGAATGTTTATTTTAAGAGACAGAGAAAAACTTTTATATTGAAAATTGATGGCACTAAGAAGCTTTATGCAAAAGGGTACTCAGATAGTTTCAGAAAATTACACAGGGTCTTCGACTCTCTTGAGGCTATTTTTTTTTTCTCGCTTATTTTGGGCCGCACAGAAAATATATTAAGAAAACAAAATATGGCAATTTTGGTCAGAGAGGCGACATTAAAAAAGGAATGGGCCTCCATACCCAACTTTTCGCAGTGTACTAAAAAAAACCTAAAATCGACAAAAATTTTCAAGGTCTCAAGAGAGCCGAAGACCCTGTGTAATTTGCTGAAACTATCTGAGTACCTGGGTGGATAAAGCTTCTCAGTGCCATCAATTTTCAATATAAAAGTTTTCCTCTGTCTCTTAAAACAAACATTCCACGGCCATTAATAGTTTTGCTCCATTTGAGGTTTTTTTATTATTGCGCGAAAAGTTGGCCATGGATGCCGATTTCTTTTGCAGCACCACTTAGCTGTCTAAAATTGCCACATTTTTGTTTCTTAAGTTTTTTTTTGTAGGCCGCAAAATGAGCGAGAAAATCGCGGTGGTAGACCTAAAAAAATCATCCTGTATAGATGAGGGAAAGCTGACATGGTACAAACCATTGAATTGACAAGTAGATGGAAGGAGTGTAGAGAGAGAAACTGGCAGCCAAACTTGAGTAAGTGAAATAGTAAATAAATCAGCTGATTCCGGCAAAATCCACATAACACAAAAGAGGTGGTTGTCCTAACTTTCTATTTTTGTGTACTGTGCTTCAAACGAGTTCCGTTGTCAAACGTCATTTTAATTTTCCTTCTGTCCCAAGTGCCAATAGGAATAGGCTCAATAGGAGTAATTATTATTGTATTATTTATATTTGATTTGAGTTCGTGTCGTGGTGGCAGTTTCGTATAAAACGGCGTTGAGTTTTCTTAGTTGAAGATCGGAGAGAAAATTTAATTTAGCTACGTGGCTATATTCTCTCTGTTTAAGTTGTAAATTACAAAAAAGAGGATCAACTCCTGTTGTGTATTTGGATGTACCAAACGGGGCGGAAATAATAAGAATAGTGGATTTTCTTTTCATTCGTAAGTCTTAAAAATCTTTGCTAATACCTAACTTTGCAGTTTTCCAAGATATTAGAGACAAGTGGATTGCAGCAATAAAAAGGAAAAAAATTGTACTGTCTACAAGTATTTACTTGCATTTGTAGTCAACAATTTATTGAGAGCAATTTCATAGAGAATTTTGGGCAGCGCAAACTTAAAAAGTATGTAATTACTACAGTTTTTTATTTTCCAAGTCATGATAGAAACTCTATCAAGGGAAAAACTGGCAAAATATTGTGCTAATGAACCTAGCTCTTCGTAGTCAAAGATTGAATTAATCTTGAGGTTCTGGTCCCTTTAATAAGGTAATTATTTGTAATTATTTTTGTTAGATGCCTAAACATTAAAAATTATATAAAAATATGTAAAAGCTACCTGTCTTACATGCTTTTCCTATTAAATTGAATTTTAAAATTAATGAATCAGTTATGATAAGTAATTAAAGTTGAAAATGTTTATACCTTATCCTAGATATTTTGTCGCCTTTATTTTAAAATAAACTTTTATTTTGGAATTTGTATTTTATTTGTCTCAATTTACTGCCAGGTACATAAAATTGCCATGTAGGTAATTTTTTAATCGATTCACTACTTTTTTCTGTGCAATATTTACATAATTGTGGTTATAGTATAGAAAAATTCTCATTCCTACAAACAAGCCCCGAATTTCGGAATACAGATCAAACAATAAAGAGAGTTACGGAACATATCCATTAAATTATGCAACAACCCTATATACCTCCTTTGCCTGAATCAGCTGACACGTTCATTAGGCGTCCTTGTCTTACTTATTGCCATTTGAAACCTATCTCTCTCTAGAGTTGGCTGCCCCAAACAACAATGAAAGTGGTACCTTTGCGACTTCCATTGTACTTATCAATTCGATGGTACAAACACATACCTGGGTTGCTATAGGTATATGGGTACAAAAGAAACTATACCTACCTACTATCCATCACAAAATATACTGTCCATAAAATAAGGTTATAAACTATATAGTCATCATGCCAATGGACTTTCTGTCCTTTATTTTTACTTCTAGGTTAGATTATACTGTCATATTATTATTTTTATTTTTCCAAAATGATTGTAACTTAAAAAAACCAAAATGTGTAAATATGCATACCTACAAATTACCTACAAAACATAAATAAATAATGAGGAGTAAAATTATTAAAGATGCTACATTTTACTTTCTTGAACGATGTATTTTGTAAAATAAAAACATCCAAGTTTATTCATATGTGCAAGATAATTAAAATTATTTAATAAAATAACATTGGCAAATAAGATTTAGTTCCTTATAGAAGTGAAGAAAAACTAATTTTCCAATGTTTTATACAGGGTGTTACAAAAAAGTATAGGTTAATCCATTAACTATGATTGTTCACTTTGTAACTTTTCTTAAGTCATTTTTCATTTAGATGCCTCTACTACACAAAACACGTGTAAAAGATGAATTTGAAATAATTACTTATTTGTAAATATTTATATAGTAGAAATTTGACAATATCTTTTTGAATAACAATAACACACTTTTTTGTAACACCCTGTATAATAACTGAAATCTTCAAAAATATACAGAGAAATTAAAACCAACTACATCTGAATTAAATTAAATAATAGCCCCAAAAAAACAGCAACTTTATTTAGAAACTTCCAACGTTGCCAAATCACATCTGTTGCGTAGAATTCCCGTTCCAAGTGTTACTATCGTCGTCGTCGTCCTTTTTGTCACTTAATCTGTGAACATTTCCCTGTTTTTTTACCACTGTGGTTGACTCGCCAAGGTTTCTTCTTTTGGGATTACTGTGGGTAGGAAAGAAAATAGTTATTTATGTACCAAGGCACTGAAGTTCAACTTTTTATGACTCATGTGGAGTTTAGTTGCTGAGGCCTCTGGCCGAGGCAAATAAACCACATGAGTCATAAAAAGACCTTCAGTGCCGAGGTACATATTATATTTTTCTTGAAATCGGAAAAAAAATGTTTTATTAGGCAAGAAAATAATAATAAGGGATCACCCGTCCACGAACCGACTACGCGCGGCGTTGCTTGACTTTACCGATCGCTCTACCTAGGACAAGCATAATGATGTACGGCACCTTCTGACAGAAAAACCAAACTGCTGCTTCTTGTGCAGCCTACACAACAAATCTATTGTTTTTCAAATTTACTAAAATATGTATACTGAAGGATTGTGCTTCTATAGGAAACAATTTCGCAATGTGTACGAAAAGTTAAATGAGCCTTTATCGGCCGGGTTTTGAAATTTGGTCACTTTTGACGGGCGATTTCTCCGTGTCTGACGTTTGATGTTTACATCTCGCCAAGGCCTACGTATTGAAAAAATCGTACAATAATGGGCTACATTATTGTACGATTTCTGTGCTTTTAATGACGATTTTGGGACATTTTAATGCCGATTTCAAGAAAACTATTTTTAACGCAACTCCTTTCCACACACGATTGTTGTTTATATTAAAAAAAATAATTAAACCATTTCCACAATTACTGTTGGCATAAATGGTTCAGATGACTTAATTACAAATCTTATGAATCTGGGAAATCGTACGTTTGAATTACTTTTGCTGAAATGCAGCATTTCATTTACTTTTAATTAGTATTTCGTTACTAGTAATACAGATTGTCAGATTTTAATTAATTACGTCATATTTTAAGCGGATTGGCAACAAAATATTTTCTCAAAATCGAAAATTACATTAAAATTCTCTAGAACGAGCAGCAAACAACTTAAAGCCATTGGGGCTATAAGGCTGTGAATTGGTGAGTGTTGAATCCCGGAACCTGAACTATTCAAGTCAAGTCGCGAAAGAACTGTTAGATATACTAAGAAAGCCGGACATGTTTTCAATGCACAAGGCCCATTCTTTTATAGATTGTAGTAAATGACCTTCTAAAAAAAAAGTTGTTTTATTTGAAAGGAAGTAGAGGCATTTCATTTGGCGCCCAACGTGGGGCACTGTAGAGGCAAAAGCAATGTCGGGTTTTCAAATTCCTTGATTGCTATTTGTGATAAGCAAGAAACTGAAGGAAAACGGTGATAGGGAATGTTCTCGTGGTACTTTTTTCGAGGATGATGTTTCTTTTTGACTTTGAGCAATTACTCCAGAGGACCCTAATAAAAAATTAGTCAATGTCTTGTGTAAACTTGCATTAATGACATCAACAGTTAAGTAAAAGTTTTTGTTTAAAATAAGAAAGTTTTTAAGGTTGTGACATGACACTAAATTCACCAAATTTAATTTGAAGACCTTTAACGGTACGTTTGAACTATTTCACTTATTTATTATAGCACCAACTAAAACAACTCTTACAATTTCATATCACCATTTATTTCAATCGAAATTAAATCTAAACACAACTTACATAAAATACCGGCCACGAAAAAACCTACGTAACCTCGCAAAAATTCAACATAACCTCAGCCACTCTATATGAACCGCCTGATGGTGTTCCTCAATTGATACTCGTCGGCCCCGCTGAATTTCGCCACCTCCCGTCTATTTTTATAAAACACAAATGTGGGCATCGACGATACGCCGTAACTCTGGGCTATATCAGGATTTTCGTCGACGTCGATTTTAAGAAACACCACGTTGCGATGTTCCCGGGCCAGCCCGTCTAGGTACGGCGCGATCCTCTTGCACGGGCCGCACCAAGTCGCGAAGAAATCCATAACGACCAACTTCGAGCCGGCGTCCCTCAGACGTTTGTCCAAATCGAACTTGTTGCGGACGTGTACGACAGAGTTGGCCCTGGAAGAGGATTTGAGGTTAGGTTGTCGGAGGATCTAACCTCGCTTTTCAATTGTTTCTGATAATATGGCAACTTGATTAATTTTTGACGGCCATTTTTGAGGTTACTTCCCATTTTTTAACACTCCGATTTGTAGGATAATATGTTAAAATGGTCGTGAAAATTTACTATAAAAAATATACAATAAATATGAACATTTGCCATGGGGTGTGCCATCCAAAGTTATTTTTTAGGTCTCAAGGGTACCATTTTAACATTTTTCACCCTATATATTAAGATTTCTAAACAATTTTACCTACCTTTGTTTAAATAATTATGAAGAGTAAAAAAAACAATCACTCCACTTAAAATGGCCACTTAACGTTTCTTCACTCACATGATATTGTGCAACAAAAAATAACCTTAAATGGGACACCCGCTACATCAATAATTTATATAAACCTTGTGCATTTAGGAAATTGTTCGTTTGAACTACTCTTAACAGTTTTCATTTTATTTAGGATCGGCTAGTATTTTCCTAGTAAAATGTACGTAAAAATTTGAAACATTTTGAATTTGTAATCAGAGCTGGGCAGATCTAAGATCGTTTTAAAGATCTAAGATCGTGATCTTAGATCTAGATCCTTTTTGTTTCATTGAGGAATGATATTTTTTAAAAAGATCGTTTAAAAAAGATCTGATCTTCTTTTCTTAATTTGACGATCTTAGATCATTTTAAAGATCTAAGATCGTTTAAAAGATCTAAGATCGTTTTAAAGATCTAAGATCGTTTTAGAGATCTAAGATCGTTTTAAAGATCTATAAAAGGATCTAAGATCAATATAACGATTTAAGATTTTTTCCTCGTTTGTTTGTTATTTTTGAAGAATAAAAAATAGTACTCTAGGTTGTTGTAGGAATAAGAGTTTTTGTTTTTATATCTACATATTTTTAAAATATGTTCTCATTTTGACCTCAATTGTTGTAAGTAGTTCGTTTTTGAAACGTTTCTGTGATTTTTTTATAAAATAATGTAGGTAGAAAGGTAGGTATATATTTTTTAGAAGAATGAATAGTTTTGTACTAACAAGGATTCTTCTTTTTATACATATAATCTACATATTATTTCTAAAATATATGTATTATGAATTCAGTTACTTACGTTACTAACGAGCGTTAATTTAAAGCAGTTTACCTCAGGATATCTCTAGGTCTTAGCTAAAGTGCAAATTGTCAGAATTTGCGAAAATGACAAATAATATAAAAAAAACTGACATACATTTTACTAGAGATGGGCAACGGAAACTTTCCAAGTCGGGAAAGTTTCAATTTTTGGAAACTTTCCGGGAAGAAACTTTGAAGGTTTAGGAAACTTTCCCTCAAAGTTTCGGAAACATTCCTGGGAAACTTTTCCGGGAATTTATGCAGAAATTTTAAATTTGCCGCCATAAATGCCTGGCCAAGATTCATGACATAACCTAAAAAATACAAAAAAGAACAAAGAAGAATCACGAACTGTGTGCTATAGACCACAGATAAAATATATTTTTATTATTATTATTCTGAAATTTAAATTAAATTAAACTAGCTAAATAATCATCATAATATGAATATGGTAATTTGTTATTTTCTTTCATATTTGGTTTTATCTTTTTTTATTTATCTATGTTTTATCAGTTTTCTATTTTATTATGTTTACATTTGTACAGGGTGATGCAATTAAGATGTTACTAGGGATTATCTCGGTAATTTTTAAGACACATTGTTGTTTTTCCCCATGAAATTGAATACCGCCAATAAAAAAAAGTTTAATTTCAAACAAAAAATTTATCACCAAATTACCTTTTTTTTAAATTAAGATGGTGATTTGGTTGCAATTTTTCATTAGACTAGTAAAGTGAATAAAAAATCTGCACAACACAGTTGCATATCACTTTCAGATTCAGCTAAATCTGCAAAAAAATAATAGAGTATTTCTTAACAACTTCACTTCACTTCACTTCCTACGTTTTTTTACTGTAGGTAGTAATTAAATACTAATACTAATAATTTAAAATCTGAAAGTGGAATTTTGAATTATGATTATGAAATACCAATTACAAAGCAAACCTTTTACATTTTGTGATATTATACCTTTTGTGCAATATCTTTAACAAATTTCAGTCAAAATATGACATATTTGGTATTTTTGGAAAGCTCTAAGTGTGACTAATTAAACTAAACACTAAAAAAAAAGAAAACTGGAAACTTTCCGAAAGTTTCGGAAATTTTTGTCGGAAACTTTCCGGGAATTTTCGTAAAGTGGAAACTTTCCCATCTCTACATTTTACCTACAACTACAAGAACCTATTTTGAGGTCAAATTTAAATGAACGCTTTTTGTTAATTTGTATTTTATTTTCAATTATCTATTTCTCAAAATTCCGAATTTTATAACTTAAGTTATAAAATTATAAATTGCATAAATAATCGGTGAACACGAGTTTACAAGAAAAGTCTAATTCTCCATAGGTATATCAACTGATTGATTACGTAACCAGTTCAGTTAGAGTAGTAACTTTACATAACTAGTTACGTAAAATTTTACTTTACACAACTAGTTACGTAAAACTTAACGTATCATCACTTGGTCAGGTTTTGAAAGATTTCACTTTACACTATGTCAAAATTAGGAAAAGTATTTATAGACATCTATATCTATTAACTATATAATATCATGAATTTTGTTCAAAGATCTTAGATCATTTAGAGGATCTTAGATCGTTTAGAAGATCTTAGATCGATTGATCTTTTTTAAATAGATCATGTTTAGACGAACTTTGATCTAAGATCGTTTTTGAATGAAAAGATCTATTTTTAGACGATCTTAGATCTTTTTTTGAAAAGCGATCTGATCTATGATCTAGATCTTTTTTGGCGCGATATTTCCCAGCTCTGTTTGTAATTAAATGTCACTTTCCGCAAAAAACGCCCCTAAACTCAAAAATTCCAAAGTTCCGTACCTGCTTCCGCCAGAGTACCCGGCACTGCCATCGGGAGGTTTGTCGGCGGCCTGGTTGCCGATCCCACCGAAAATGAAGCTCTTTATGAAGTTCAGAATGTTCAGAAACGGGGCCAGAATCGTCCAAACGAACGACGTCAGGCCGCCGTGGCCGCCGCTTTGAACGACCCCACCTTGGTTCAGCGCGAGGATCAGAATTACGGCGTTCGGCGTTAGCTGCAGGTCTGAAAGAAAGGTTCGCGTCGGAGAACGATGGGTTGGTCTTCGATAGATTCGAAGATAAAACGGTTCGTGTTAAGGAAAATGTCCTACGACGGTTTTAGGAAATTGTACGTTCGAACTACAGTCGGAAACTTTCCAAGTCGGGAAAGTTTCCATTTTTGGGAAGAAACTTTGAAGGTTTAGGAAACTTTCCCTGAAAGTTTTGGAAACAGTCCTGGGAAACTTTCCCGGAAAGTTTTCCGGGAATTTATGTAGAAATTTTAAATTTGCCTGGCCAAGATTCATGACATAACTTAAAAAATACAAAAAAGATCAAAGAAGAATCATGAACTGTGTGCTATAGACCACAGATAAAATATATTTTATTATATTCTATATACTTTTTGACTTCTGAAATTTAATAAGTTTAAATTAAATTAAACTAGGTAAATAATAATCATAATATGAATATGTGAATTTATTATATTCTTTCATATTTGTTTTTTTTTATCTTTTTTTTTATTTATCTATGTTTTATGAGTTTTCTATTTTCTTATGTTTACTTTTGTACAGGGTGACGCAATTAAGATGTTACTAGCGATTATCTCGGTAATTTTTAAGATACATTGATGGTTCAAACACTAAACTTGTATTGTTTTTTCCAAGAAATTGAATGCCGCCAAGAAAAAAAAAACAGTTTAATTTCAAACAAAAAAGTTATCACCAAATTACCATTTTTTTAAATTAAGATGGCGATTTTGTTGCAATTTTTCATTAGACTAGTAAAGTGAATAAAAAATCGGCACTTTCGGTTTAGCGGAAGTAATGTTTTTTTTTGTCCCAGCTAAATCTGCAAAAAAATAATAGTATTTTTTTTAACAAAAAAAAAACTGTCACTTCCTACGTTTTTACTGTAGGTAGTAATTAGATAATAATACTAATAATTTAAAATCTGAAAGTGGAATTTTGAATTATGATCATGAAATACTAGAGATGTGCCGAGGGTTTATTCCCTTAGAGGGTTTTTTCCCAAAGTAGGGTTTAAACCGGGTTGGGTTTTTTCATTAATTCCCTTGGGTTTTTTTGAGGGTTTTTTCCCTGAGGGTTTTTTCGAAAATTTGGGTTTAAACCGGGTTGGGTTTTTTCGTTAATTCCCTTGGGTTTTTTCAATAATTCAATAATATATTATTTTTTTACTTTTGACAGATTTGACACATGACATGACATAATTTTGACAGTACATACGTAACGTACATAGTACATGTACATAGTATATAGAGCGAATCGCGAATGTAAATTGTAGGTTAAAAGTTTCGGATTTCAGCTTGTAGAAAACAAGAAAACATTTCCACTTTCCACAAATTATTTCCCAGTTGCATTACCAAAGTTATAAGTTATACTATTCTACATAAAATATTAAATATATGCCAAGACATTGTTCCGAAGAATGGACACATTTTAGAATAATAATAATAAAAACAAAGAGAAATAAGAAAAGGAGAAAGTCAGACTTTATTTTTTATTGCAGTTTTATAACTTTGCTAGTCAAGTGAAGAGTAATTAAGTTATTTATTTATTTATTTTTCAAGTTTTAATTTTTGTATTCTTTATTTATACTTTATTTATATAGAGACAAAATAAAGTAACTGATAAAACAATAAAAGTATATCTAAATTATTCAAGTTGCCTTTCCTACTAAAAAACAAAAATAATAAGAGTTTGTTTTTTGTTTTTTCTTTTTCTATTAAATTTGAAATTAAAAAAATAATAAGTAGGTACCTATTTATAAAATACGTAAATTCCCAATAAAATCCCAAAGCGGGTTTTTTCCCTTTATTGGGTTTTTTCAAGGAAAAAACCCTTGAAAAAATCCAAAAACTAATAATATTTGAAAATAATAAATTCTAAATGTATTCTTACAGGGTTATTTGGTATCAAAATAATCGTCTTCTAACAAGCAATTTTAAAATGAAAGAAACCAGATATTTACATATAAAAACCCTTCCCGGAAAAAAACCGGGTTTATTCCCTCCAAAAATAAAAACCCGGTTTTTTCAAATCACTATGAAATACCCATTAAAAAGCAAACCTTTTACATTTTGTGATATTATACCTTTTCTGCAATATCTTTAACAAATTTCACTCAAAATATGACATTTGGTATTTTTAGAAAGCTCTAAGTGTGACTAATTAAACTAAACACTAAAAAAAGAAAACCGGAAACCTTCCGGGAATTTTCGTAAAGTGGGAACTTTCCCATCTCTACTTTAAACCAACAAAGTACGTCACATTTTCCACGTTTCTTTGCCTCTCACCTGCCAAACTCTGTGAATAATCGCCGACTGTAAATTCCCTCCGCGGGAAAGTCGTCGACAAAGAAAATTTGCTGAATGGCAACCGCAATTCATCTTTTATATAATTCACTACGGTTTCCAAAGAATCAGCGGCCGGGAAATCTTTGGTTTTCGAACTGCCGTCCGGCAGCTTGAACTGCAGCCTCGCCGTGTTAGAATTCGCCGATCTCGAGCTCGACGTTGGGGTGCTAAAAAACAAAAAACTTCATTTACGACACTTGTTAAAAAATCCCGTAATTTTCTACTTTATCCACTTTTGGAATTTTTGTGATTTTTTGAGAAAACATTGAAAATACACGTTTTTAAGTCATTTGTAACCAACAAAATTTTGCGCAAATGGATATTAACTGTCCTGCGGGAGTTAAACAAGTTTCTTTTTAGGGCAAGGAAAATATCCAAATATGACGTCAATTTCATTTCGAAAATATTCTCTAGACTTTTGTAATTAAATAAGGAAATCACTACACTCAGGGCAAGGAAAATATTTAAATATAATAGCAAATTCTTCAGAAAACTAAAATTAAATTATTGTACCTACTTACCCTAGTAACCAAGTCAGCGCACCCGCAATAGCCGCCGAAAAACATCATTGCGCTGGTTTTGTACGTATTACTGTCTCTAGATTTCAATAACCTTTTTTAATTTTTGCGATTTTTTTGGGAGAACATTGAAAATACACGTTTTTAAGTCATTTGTAACCAACAAAATTTTGCGCAAATGGATATTAACTGTCCTGCGGGAGTTAAACAAGTTTCTTTTTAGGGCAAGGAAAATATCCAAATATGATGTCAATTTCATTTCGAAAATATTCTCTAGACTTTTGTAATTAAATAAGGAAATCACTACACTCAGGGCAAGGAAAATATTTAAATATAATAGCAAATTCTTCAGAAAACTAAAATTAAATTATTGTACCTACTTACCCTAGTAACCAAGTCAGCGCACCCGCAATAGCCGCCGAAAAACATCATTGCGCTGGTTTTGTACGTATTACTGTCTCTAGATTTCAATAACCTTTTTTAATTTTTGCGATTTTTTTTGGGAGAACATTGAAAATACACGTTTTTAAGTCATTTGTAACCAACAAAACCTTGTGCAAATGGATATTAACTGTCCTGTGGGAGTTAAACAAGTTTCTTATTAGGACAAGGAAAATATTCAAATATGATGTCAATTTCATTTCGAAAATATTCTCTAGACTTTTGTAATTAAATAAGGAAATCACTACACTCAGGGCAAGGAAAATATTTAAATATAATAGCAAATTCTTCAGAAAACTAAAATTAAATTATTGTACCTACTTACCCTAGTAACCAAGTCAGCGCACCCGCAATAGCCGCCGAAAAACATCATTGCGCTGGTTTTGTACGTATTACTGTCTCTAGATTTCAATAACCTTTTTTAATTTTTGCGATTTTTTTGGGAGAACATTGAAAATACACGTTTTTAAGTCATTTGTAACCAACAAAACCTTGTGCAAATGGATATTAACTGTCCTGTGGGAGTTAAACAAGTTTCTTATTAGGACAAGGAAAATATTCAAATATGATGTCAATTTCATTTCGAAAATATTCTCTAGACTTTTGTAATTAAATAAGGAAATCACTACACTCAGGGCAAGGAAAATATTTAAACATAATAGCAAATTCTTCAGAAAACTAAAATTAAATTATTGTACCTACTTACCCTAGTAACCAAGTCAGCGCACCCGCAATAGCCGCCGAAAAACATCATTGCGCTGGTTTTGTACGTATTACTGTCTCTAGATTTCAATAACTTTTTTAATTTTTGCGATTTTTTTGGGAGAACATTGAAAATACACGTTTTTAAGTCATTTGTAACCAACAAAATTTTGCGCAAATGGATATTAACTGTCCTGCGGGAGTTAAACAAGTTTCTTTTTAGGGCAAGGAAAATATCCAAATATGATGTCAATTTAATTTCGAAAATATTCTCTAGACTTTTGTAATTAAATAAGGAAATCACTACACTCAGGGCAAGGAAAATATTTAAATATAATAGCAAATTCTTCAGAAAACTAAAATTAAATGATTGTACCTACTTACCCTAGTAACCAAGTCAGCGCACCCGCAATAGCCGCCGAAAAACATCATTGCGCTGGTTTTGTACGTATTACTGTCTCTAGATTTCAATAACCTTTTTTAATTTTTGCGATTTTTTTGGGAGAACATTGAAAATACACGTTTTTAAGTCATTTGTAACCAACAAAACCTTGCGCAAATGGATATTAACTGTCCTGTGGGAGTTAAACAAGTTTCTTATTAGGACAAGGAAAATATTCAAATATGATGTCAATTTCATTTCGAAAATATTCTCTAGACTTTTGTAATTAAATAAGGAAATCACTACACTCAGGGCAAGGAAAATATTTAAATATAATAGCAAATTCTTCAGAAAACTAAAATTAAATTATTGTACCTACTTACCCTAGTAACCAAGTCAGCGCACCCGCAATAGCCGCCGAAAAACATCATTGCGCTGGTTTTGTACGTATTACTGTCTCTAGATTTCAATAACCTTTTTTAATTTTTGCGATTTTTTTGGGAGAACATTGAAAATACACGTTTTAAAGTCATTTGTAACCAACAAAATTTTGCGCAAATGGATATTAACTGTCCTGCGGGAGTTAAACAAGTTTCTTTTTAGGGCAAGGAAAATATCCAAATATGATGTCAATTTCATTTCGAAAATATTCTCTAGACTTTTGTAATTAAATAAGGAAATCACTACACTCAGGGCAAGGAAAATATTTAAATATAATAGCAAATTCTTCAGAAAACTAAAATTAAATGATTGTACCTACTTACCCTAGTAACCAAGTCAGCGCACCCGCAATAGCCGCCGAAAAACATCATTGCGCTGGTTTTGTACGTATTACTGTCTCTAGATTTCAATAACCTTTTTTAATTTTTGCGATCTTTTTGGGAGAACATTGAAAATACACGTTTTTAAGTCATTTGTAACCAACAAAATTTTGCGCAAATGGATATTAACTGTCCTGCGGGAGTTAAACAAGTTTCTTTTTAGGGCAAGGAAAATATCCAAATATGATGTCAATTTCATTTCGAAAATATTCTCTAGACTTTTGTAATTAAATAAGGAAATCACTACACTCAGGGCAAGGAAAATATTTAAATATAATAGCAAATTCTTCAGAAAACTAAAATTAAATTATTGTACTTATTTTATTACCCTAGTAACCAAGTCAGCGCACCCGCAATAGCCGCCGAAAAACATCACGGCGCTGGTTTTGTACGTATTACCACAGACTAACGAGTAATACAGACAATTACTTAGCGACATGTGTCAAAAGGAGACTCGCTTTTTAGCGAAATATCTTCTGAATACATCAGTAATGTGCATTTTATTTGATTGTACGTTAATCTACATACCGAAGAGATTATATTAGAACCAAATTTATGCTTAAAATACTGTCTGTCTTTCTGTAAATTGAAATGGAGACTCGCTTATTTCTGACACATGTCCATAAGGAGGCTTCTGTTGCAAAGCTATTTATTCTGTTGTATTACTGTCTCTAGATTTCAATAACCTTTTTTAATTTTTGCGATTTTTTTGGGAGAACATTGAAAATACACGTTTTTAAGTCATTTGTAACCAACAAAACTTTGCGCAAATGGATATTAACTGTCCTGTGGGAGTTAAACAAGTTTCTTATTATGACAAGGAAAATATTCAAATATGATGTCAATTTCGTTTCAAAAATACCTATTCTCTAGATTTTTGTAATTAAATAAGGAAATCGCTACACTCAGGGCAAGGAAAATATTTAAATATTGCCTAGTAACCAAGTCAGGGCACCCGCAATAGCCGCTGAAAAACATGGCACTGGTTTTGTACGTATTGTCTCTAGATTTCAATAATTTTTTCGGAACACTTCCGGTCATTAGCGCAGCATATGAAAGTGGTTTCCGTGTTTCTGGGATTATGTACAACACAAAGGTAATTTTAGTTTTTCTCTAACCCAAAAGTGGATAAACTAGAAAATGACCAAAAATCCTTACCTAGAAGCTATTGGTCCATCCTTGTTACTAGGTCCGGCACTAGAAAACTTTGACGCCCTTTCGGCCTTATCTTGAGCAATTTGAGCCAAGACCCGAGCCCTATCTGCGGCCAATTCTCGTTTTTCTCTCTCCCGTTCTTCTTTCAGTTGTTTCAGGTCTTGGTCGTCCTGCCAACGTTTCATTTCTTGGACATCTTGGCCCATTTTGCGCCTCTTGATTTCCTTAAAGAATATTTTGAAAGATACAGGAAAGTAGGTCAATTGTTACGACCTACCTTTTGCCTCTCATTTTCTTGCTCTTCCCTTTCCTTTTCCTCTCGTTTTATTTCCAATAACCTCTTCGCTCTTTCCACTTTTTCTTCAGAAGAGAGACCACTTTCTCCTTCTTCTGAAGGCACATTACTCGTCGATGGTTCTTCTTTTTTAATTGTACAAACGCCATTTTCACAAACTACATTTGGAGGTTGTTGTGATGTTTGCTCGCTTTTAATAAAATTTTCCGTGGAAACACCCGCTTTTTGCAAGATTTCGTCAAGTTTTTTCGACAAATCTACAGCTTCGGTAATAATTTCTAATGGGACGCCATTTTTAGCGATGAAATAAATAGACGGCACCGATGTCTGTTTATCTACAATAAACGTCAAGGCAAATATATGTCACTGATAACAACGCCGTTAAAAATAACAAAAGGATACTTACAAATTTCGCTGAACTGCTGATGTGGTACGGAATTTGCTTCGAGTTTGATCGCTACGAAGCTATCGCCTTCCAATTTGTTGCTAACCTCTTCAGAATCCACCAACGAAGTGATTTGTTGGGATTTTTCGTCTTGTCCTACATAGAAAATAATTTAATATTATGTTAATGCCAAAGTTCATTTTTTTACCTTCGATATACACGACGAAAATCGAACCCTTAGCTTTACACAAAGCTATAGCTTCACCTATACCGCCGTTATACCACCGCATTTTCGAAAAATCGTATAAAACTTGCTTTATTATCAAAAAATATTTTGATTCTCTTTTCGGTAGTTGAAATGACGTTGCACAACGATTTTGACGTTTATGAAATTCTTCTTTTTCACAATTTGCTTATACGGGTTTATAATATCGTCTACAAATCACAAAAAAGAATGACTGTTGCTATTAGTTAAAAACCACAAAGTTGTGCAGAAGAAGAAGACATTTGAAACGTTTTTGACATACCCTATAAAAAAGCAGTTTGTTTTTTTTATCTACATAATTACCGTAATTATTATTTTTTTGTAACTCATTTTTGAGGCGATTAATTGAGATAGATATTAGTTCAAACTTCAAACCTTGTCGTTCAACTAACAAACTAAATAACGGTCCCAGGTCTTCTAGACGTCGATGCGTGTTGCTAATAAATAAAAACCCCAATAAAGAGGCGACTAGCTCCTAACTTCTCAGTTTAGATGTAAACATAACCTCACTTTCTGATATAACCTCATACCTCAAACTACTTCAAAAATGTCCGAAGAACATGAAAATAAGCCGTACAAGAGGAAAAGAAAGAAGACTTTTCTGCAGAATGCCAGAAAATATGCCAAAAAAGGATATTACGGACGAGGTTCGCATATGGACGCTGATACATACCAATATTTCGTAAGAATTGTGGAAACTTACAAGGAGGGTTTCGATTCTGAAGATGATAAAGGTATGGCAAGGAATTGCCCTTATTGCTGGTATATTTTATGAATTTTTTAGTCATATTTGTAAATAATGTTTTCGAACAAACCGAAGAAAAAGAATTAGAATGTTCAAACAACCAAGTTGGTTGCCGCGTTATAGAAATGTTGCTGCCGTTTGCTAACGATAATGTTTTGAAACGTTTTATGGAAAAATTTTCGTCCGATCTAAGACCTTTGAGCAAAGATCGATTTGCAAGTCATGTTTTAGAGACGTTGGTCACACAATCTTGCTTAAAATCTTTTAACGAAAGTTTAAACGAAGAATTACGCGAATATTACAGAGGTTTCTTATTGAAAGTTAGCAAGTTTTTGTTGAATAATCTTGAGGATTATGTATGGGATACGTATGGGAATCACGTTATAAGGACTTGCTTGGAAAATTTGTCACAAATTGAGAAAGATGATAAAAATAAAAGTAACATACAAAATAATGCCGAGCTTGTAAAAAAAGAAGTAAAACAAGAAATACCTGAAGAATATTCAGAATTAGTGAAAGAATATGGGATTCGTTTGATATCTTGGCCCCAATTCGATGAATTATGTTACAACGATATATCCTCAGCGTTTTTGCAAACTCTCATGAAATCATTAAGTAAAATCGATTCTAAACTTCTAAAAAAATACCTTGACAAATTTATAGAACTGTTCGCAAGCGATCCTGAATCAAATGAGACAGAACAATCGTCAAATATTCTGCCCAAAGCATTTTTATCGAAACCAGTTATAATGCTATTGGAAACTTCTATACAGGTGGCTGGGAAAAAGAAATTTACACAAATTTATGCTAAATGTTTTTCCGGAAAATTGAAGAAATTGGCAACGACGAGAAGTACGAATTTTGCAGTACAAAAACTTATAAGTTGTTGTAAGGAAAAAACTGAGGTGAGTTTTTGAAAAGATGCCGTTAAAAATTATGTTAAATTCAAAGTTAAATTCTATTAAGAAAAATCACTGAATAATTAAATTATTTGAGTTGTTAAATTCTCTTCCTAATACAACTCGTAGCATTTAATAAATACTAGGAATTAGGACATGAGTCTGAGAATTACAACACAAACTATAGGCAGGTGTCATTATACTGAACATATATTTATTTTTAGTTTGAAGCAATTTTTGATGAATTATCTGATAATTTTACCAATATAATCGAAGCAGGACATTCTGGAATAATTTTATCTTTAGCACAAACTTGTAAAAGATTATCATCAAAACAAGGACCTTTTGTACAGGTAAACCCTATACAGAGCATTCCAGAAACACAAATTCATTTTTTTACATTATTTTAGAACATTATGAACACTTTTGATTGTCTCGAACCAGAAGAAAGACAAAATTCTATAATCTTATGCCTGAGTCGTTTTACGAAATTTGAAGACAATCGGAAACAATCAAATGAAAATTTACACAAAGAGAAATTAAATTTACACGGAACTTTGCTTATTCAAGCCATGTTGGAGTTTAATAAACCCATAAAAACTGTGAATGCACTTTTAAGTATGGACATAAACGATTTGAAAAATTTATTTTCGAATAATATGGGGAGTCATATTGTCGATTCTTATGCACAAAGCACTTTTGTGGGAGAGAAAAGCAGAGAAAAGTTAGTTAGAAAAATGAAGGTAAGTGTCAATATGCAAGTACAGATTTATTATTCTGCAGTTAAAATTACTTTTGAGTGGAACAAACATTTTTATAGGGTTCATACCAAGACTTAGCTTCCTCGAAATACGGATCTAGATCTTTCGAAACAATTTGGAAAGCGGCAAATTTGAAGGCGAAGCTTCAAATAATGGACGAACTTTGTTACAAAGAAGGTTCTTGGTCAAATTCCGAATTCGGCAAAATAATTTCGGGAAAAATTAACTTGGTTTTGTACAAAAGGAATAAGGAAGATTGGAAGAATTGGGTGAATAAGGAGACTAGTTCAGTTGAAAGTTTGTTTAAGGATGTTCTAAAATAGGGTTATATGAATAAAAACAATTTAAGGACAACTTTATTTTATTTCCTAATAACAAATAAATCACATAAATAGGGTACTTGGCATTAACCCAATTTAAAAACCTGCTGAGAAATTTTTATACAAGATTATCTTACTATGGCAAATATGACAGTAATGACAGAATTCTAACCTATTATAGGGCTGTTCATTTGTCACATAGTGACGTTCACAATTCGGTAACGTAAATACCTTTAGAACAACTGGTGGAAATGTTATATTAAAAATTAAATTATGAAGAAAACTTTTTTTCAAAATAGAATGTAAAAAAAATCGCAATAAGTACCCTATTCTTACCGACTAGATAAAATCAAAGAGGAACAATATTTTTTGTACACTTTAAAATCTAGTTACACAGAGTACAGATATACAGGATGTTTAGTTTCATGATTGCACCACCCAGTAGGTATAATATGAAGATTTGTGTGTTTTGAAAAAAAATGTGCAGTATCACAAAAACATTGTTAAAAATAACTTTTTAGATGAATAAAGGAAGTTAATAACATCACATCTATACTTTGTAGTTACCTACCTAACCAACACAGGACATACAGGGTTTACAATAGACGAGCCCACTGAAAATTTGGCCTCGAAAAAAAAGACGAAAGTTCCGTCCTAGAGTTTTCCTTCTTTGTCAGCGCCGCTAAAGTAATGTTTATGTTGGCATTGAATAATTCACTGTTTAGTGTCTTATTTGCTGTTTTGTGGTACCATGGAATTATGAAGAAGGGAAATATTACCACCTAAGTTTACTGGAATTTTCTGTGATCAGCAGCAGTTCCGTTTTCTGATCGAGATCCAATCGGGTGTCCTCAGTTTTGAAACGTAGTTTCGATGTTCTAAAGCCGAATGTTACCACAAAAACGTCATCAATATTTTCTTGTGAGAATAGCGGCCGTATGTACATTTTTATAAATTATCATAGTAAATCGTTGAATGGGAAAAAGTAGGACTGATAATGCCAACATTGGTGACTTTTATGAAATTGGTGACAGTAAATAGTTATTTAAATGCAAACGTATATATTAGTTTGGCTACACTGAAAAGAAGGATAGCGCTAATGCGGAACTTTCTTCTCCTTTTTCAAGGCCAAATTTTCAGTGGGGTCGTCTATAATTGAACAAGGTCATCTAGCTTCATTCGGGGCATCTTCAACGGGTACAAAAAGGTTATTCTAATGTAAAAAAAAATTTTTTAGTGTACCGTTATTTTTTGATATAATAAAAGTAATTTGTTGCATGTTGTGACAGAATAATCTTTATAAACATTTAATAGATTATTCAAATTTCGTGTTGATTTTGTATACGTTCGTAGAAAAAGTATAGTATGCAACATAATTTAGAAACCCACTGCTAAAATGATGTTTTATTATCAGATTCTCCTTATATCTTGATGAGCCACGATGCACAGATAACGGTATGTCCGCGCGCAGGTCATCGAGGACAACGATAAAGACAGGCCATGGCGCTTACGCATAATCGCGTAATCACGTGACCAACTTAGTCCTATAGTCCTATACATATATGTAATATTCTATTATAATAGAAGGCATTTTTGGAGATAAGTAGAAAAAACAAATTTTGTTTTTTCAAAATTTTCAACCTGCCTCAGCTGTTTTAGGCTGAGAGTTAAACGGCACTGCACTCAAATATTTTGGCACATTCTCAAAAATTGTTGGGACACCACCTTCCTTTAGCTTAGGTATTTTCCTCCCACAAAACATTTGTCCACCCACTTTAATTGTTTCACTTTCTTGAAAAGGTGTTAGCCACACGTATTTAAGGGTTTTTTAGAAATTAAATCTCAGTTGGAAATTGACGAATCCATTTTTGGCGCAAATTTTCATCCCGAGGCAAAGCAAATGTTGTTATGGTGACATTTTCTTCCTGGCTTTTGTAATATGTATAAACATAATATAAGGAGACCCACTATTTGGTATTTAGGTTATTTTTTACGAAATAAAAATGAAAACTCACCTCAGTATACTGTAAATATTGACGAGGTCCCAGTTGATCGGCAGCGTGAAAGGCCGAATAGGAACCGCATCAGGGCGTGGTTCGACATAGAAAATCCTCGAGTAAGTATGTTACAACACTGATTTATTTCGCACAAGGTGAATGGTGAATACAAAATACACAAACCCGAACGCGGTCAACGGGAACGGCTTCCAGCCACCCGGACCGTCTGAACTCGCGGATCTCCCGTAAGCAGTTCACCCGTCTGTGTCTCAGGCTCCACTGTCCATTCCGGGGGAGAATTCCCCTTACAGCGCTCACGCGTCGGCGCGAGCAGCACCAATACTCCTGGACGGCACGGCTCCCACCCAGAGGCCATAATAACACCTGGGCGGTTCCCCTCCGCCAGGACACACGCGCACTAGACACAAACTTGTTTCTAAAATATACACTCACCCAAACTTATATGGAATCACTTGCTATTTTCGCTGAAGAATTTGTTAGTAAAAGTTAGTTGCTGGGAGTGAAAATACAGTTTCTTTAATCCGTTTATATTAGAAAAGTAATCGAAAATCCATGAACCTAATTTTATTACAGTAAGAATCAAATAAATTAAATAAATTAAATCATGCGTGATTCTATATAAGTTTGGGTGAGTGTAAACTAAGACGTCTAAAAACACTTTTAGCATTTAAAACTTCTCAAAACCCAAGCTGCCGCTTTCAGTTATGTGGCAAATGACATGTAACGTCGTACTAAGATGGTCACGTGATTTTTGTGCGCCATGACCTGTCTTTATCGTAGGCCTCGCGCGCAGATGCTGTGACGTCAACGCTGACGATTTTTCGATAAAATCATGGCTACCTTTTATTTTTAAACGGAAATTTGACTTGTTTACAGTGAGCTGGGCAACCACATATACACCAAGGTGTTTCAAGGTGCCTACATTCTGTTTTTGAATATAACCATAACCTGACGTAAAATTGATAACTGACGTAATTAATTCCAGGACTATTTTTTATAAGTTGGCCGCGTTTTTGTCCAAGTGACGTAGAGAGTTCAATTTTCGTTCTCCTCTCTGGCACACCGTAATACGTGAATCGTGCATGAGGCCCTTTATATCCTCTATATAGTGTTACCTATAGAAAAATGACTAGATATAAAAAATTAACAAAAAGGAATGTACGATATGTTATATAACAAATATTTACTATATTATACTCATTGCATTTGCTGTAGGTACCATGTGATCGCGTATATTTTTACAACCCCTCTTATTTTCTATATTTTTGAGGTTAGGAAAAAAAGTTTCAGATAAAAGTTGTAGAAGCTTTTTTCAGAGTTTATTTAGTTCTATATAGGGTGTTCAGAAATGCGGTGCCAAATCAAACTTATGTTTTTTAAATGGAACACCCTGTATATTTTTAGATATTTGAAATCTGCTCATTGTCACAATAATTGCAAAGATGTATACATTTAAAAATATACAGGGTGTTCCATTTAAAAAAGACCTAGGTTTGGTTAGGCACCGCTTTTCTCAAAAATATAGAAAATAAGGGGGTAAATGTACAAATATAATGTGGCTACATGGTACGTGTGAGCTACCTGTAAGATTTTTAAAATGTTGGTATATTTACAGAAGATATCAATGACAATTTTAACAATCATGTAGAAATTGTCATCGATGTATTTGAAATCCTCAGCTTCATTACAGATTTCTATCGAATATCTATCGGCAATCTCGAGAACTTATTCACTGTCGCGTTTTTCCCGTTTTCGCGTCACTTTTTGAACTTCACGTCGGCGCCGACGGGCGCCGGTGGTCGCGGTGCCGCCGACGGCGGCCTGCTCGATTTCTCTTTGTCCTTGTCCCAGTCCTTGGCGGCGCGCGCGTTTTGCTTCTCCTTCGGGCAGGCCTGGTGGTGGTTCTCCCAGTCTTTGTGCTGGCAGAACGCGCCGCAATATCTGGCAACGCCGCATCCGGAGCACGTCTCGTGCGCGCGCCGGCCGCAATTCCAACACGCCTGCGAAACCACAAAATATATAGGTTAGGTTATGCGAAACCGGTGTTGGTCATAGAGATCATACTATCACAGGATAAACAATATACAGTATGAAAAATCGACGCCATTGCTGGTAGAATGCTTTTATCGCGCAGACCAGAATCACTAAAGAATGGAATGCGAGGAATGCATCAGGGATGTACTCAGATATATTGGGAATTCCGCCAGATTTGGGATTTCCCAGAATTCTTTACCTGTACCCCATATAGCATTTAATATTTTTTGAATATGCAAAACTAGTTCCTAATGTGCAAAAAAATATTCCCCATATTTATAAAACATTGTTACAATATTTTACTTTTAATCGCAGATACAAATATAATATGTTAGATGAATGTACAAATGATGTATATGTTTGTTTTGAATAAGAAGGGATATTTCCACAATATCTTGTATAACATATTCCTAACTTTGTGGTTCTATAAATATTTACAAATTGAACATTTAACTTAAGAACATTACAGGCACGTTCACCTTAGGAACGTACAATTTGGAATATTGCTGGAACATGCTAAATAGTATATTCATACAGCAAATATCTTACGAATGTTCACAAACGGTACTTATTCCTACTCTTGTGACGTCACAAAGATTCTAGCTTACACTATTTTTAGATAATATTTCCAAGTACCTCGATGGCTCAGTTGGTTAGAGCGTCAACTTGTAAATCGATGGTCGTAGGTTCGAACCCAGAAACTGGTATCGGCGGATTTTTTTTATTTTATAATTTACACGTGAATATTAAATGGATATACATAGAACATACACTGAATATTTGTGGGACGTGCATTCAATATATTTTTGAATGTTTATAATACGTGAAATAGTACCTTCAAAAGGCGAACACCTGAATGTTGCCTGAATGTTCACATAATGTTTCTATAGTTTTTATGAATATTCCTACAATATGCATGTTCTCTAAAAAAATATTATCAGAATATTCCGCCTATGTGATTTTGCTATAAATGGGACTTTGCCAGAGGTGTGTACCCTTTTCTACTGTTTACTGTTTATTATCTGTGCACAGACGTTATAACAATATCCAAACCATTAATGTAAGAAAATAATTTAATCCCGGTCCTGTGTCCCGTTGATTTTTATAGGGCGTGGTCTAAAATAAAGAAGTAATGTGACTTCAAAGTGAGATTCTATTGGAGAATGAGTTTGTATAAAAAACGAAAGTCACTACCGCCGAGATCAAACGCGCCGACAGGAAGAGTTACAACTGGGTATTCCCTGAACTGTGATATTATGATCTCTATGGTGTTGGTCCAGCCCAAACATAGAGATCATATATATAGGTAGAGTGCTGGACGTTGTTTTTTATACATAGGATGCGCGGAAAATTTTTGACGAATTTAAAATCACAAAATAGTAATAAATAGGCCCAATGGACACGCGCATTTGCAATTTGAGGTAGTGTTTTGTGAAACTTGACACTCTTTGACAGCGGCAAACTAAATATAAGTATAACCTACCGTTATTTGCATCATAGACGCTTTGTGGCATAATTTTTTCGATTTTCAGCTGTTTATTAATAGTTTCTTCACGTTTTAGTTGTTTAAGTGTTTTATCTAATTAAGTGAATGCAGTAAATGCGGTATACCAACTCTTCTATTAAAACTACCTAAACCCTCATTCAAGTAAGTATATTAACATGATTGTGGTGTAAGAAACTATTAGTAGGTTAATAAAGGATGTTTTTAGTGGCATGTCAGGTAAAGGAGGTTAATTGTTTTAGTGTTAAAGTTATAAAGGTAGATGAAAACAAGTCAAGTTATAGCATCAGTGAAGCAAATTCTAGTAGTTTGGACGAAACTAGTTTTACAAGTATAAACGAACCTAGTTTTAGTTATCGAAGTATTAACCAGTCCACGTTGAGGTGAGCTTAATTTATTACCAATATACAAGTTTGTAGGGAGATAGTAATTCAGAAAAACAACCACTGTTTTGAATTGCGCGGTCTGAAGGTCTAATGCGCATGTTCCATAGGCCCATGCGCAAATCCACAATTTGCCATAACAGAGACTTGTTCAGCACTCTACCTATATATATGATCTCTATGAGCCCAAACGAAGGCTTCGGTATGGAAATGTCACACCTCGGAGAAATAACCAAGGATAGAGGGAGCATTGGTGTCATAATCAACCAATATACGATGAAAATTTATAAAAGTAAAGAAACATTACGCCAGTGTGTACAACGGTACAACGTTTACTTGTGATAGGTTATGCCCAGAGATATACACAATGTGTCCCGGATAAGAATGATCAGCGTGGGGATCTTTCAAACGGTGAGATATAGAACAATGGTTAAATGGGAAAAAAGTTGCGCAATTTTGAGGTCAATAAAATGGTACAAACAGATTTCAAATATCTTTTTTCGTTTTTGAGTTATTTTGAAAAAACTGAAATTTTACTTTTTCGATTTTATTTTTTTCTGAAGTTGTTATCACAGATAGGAAAAAAGAAAACACTTTCTTATGGCACTTTTTAACGGGCTTGAAGATGGCGTTTTTAGCTTTGTTCTACAACATTTCGTTTTTGAGAATTTGACCACACATCACACACTTGCTGCGTCCCATTCAATACAAAATCAATCACTAAAATACTGATAAATAATTATAACTTAACAAGAAAAACACGAAAAATACACTGGTAAACAATCACAGAAAATGACTCACTGGGGGTAAACAACACATACAACCTTCCGACCAGTGGCTCTCAGACTGTCTCTAAAATTTGGGAAAACTTTTTATTTTCTGCGAATAAAAAAAATCGGGACCTACCGCCGGTTAAAATTTCTATACTACACTCTATTCAAACTAAATGCAAGTGGCGCGTAAACATTTACACGATGGAAGCACGTGAACAATAATTCTGAGGGCTAATACGAGGCAGGGACGATCTCTATGAATTTTATAATATAAAATATTAAAATAATATGCCCCAGTATTAAGAACTTTAAAAACAAACTTTTACGGCACACCTAGTCGTTCACTTACCTGCAAATTTCTACTATTAATACAGATCGTAGCTCCAGCAATTAATAAACAGCGAAAGAATTATATCGGAAAAAATAAAGTTCCACTTGCAACTCGATACACCTCTGTAAGAAACACCGACTCGCTGCACTCGCCCGCCGGGCCAGGCTTTATTGCCCGCTAGCCAATAGCAAGCCGATCACGTGCGTGTCATGCTCTAGCCATGCAACAACTTGTGTTTATGTTTCACTTGCGTTTAGTTTGAATAGAGCATAGTACCAGCGTCCAGAGACATACTAATAAGTCCGGGCACTCGGCCTTGTGTAAACAAACGTATAGGCAAAGGAGAATATAAACTCATTTCCAACCTAATGATTATGGGATTCGTTCAGATTAAAATGGATAACCTGAATTTAAATTCCCAATTTTAAAGCTGTTTTGAAGCCTCCTAGAATGTGTGATCTATGATAGTCACAGGACTCACAGTAATTATAGGTTTTCATGGCAGAAAAGAAAATTATTTCGATTCTGAAATATTCCAAAAGAAGAACTTTCTTACGTTTTGTTGTGACGGGGCTGGTTGACTAGACGGCGAGTGACTGTTTGTGTCACCTGTTGACTCTGACGGGTGACCAGATTCTTCTGAGAGCTTTTTCGCTTCTAAAAAATAATAGGTAGTCACTTTCGGATACTTTAACATATAATTTGTTAATTAGTTAACCTATCAGCAATTTTTCCATTTTCGCCCTCTCGGCAGCGATGAGTTCGTTGGCCTTAGCTTCAGCAGCCGCCACTGCTTTCTGAAGTTCTATCACCGCCTGTCTTTTGACGTCGTTCACCGCATCTTCTGCCCTCCTTCTAACCTACAATAATAGATTATGTCACAAGGAGTATAAGTGGATCTTTCTTCTACTCCGAGTAACATATACTATACAGAGTGTCTCACTTAAGAGTGAAACAACTCTATAACTTCTTTCATTTTTAACCGACCAGAACGAAATTGGTAGATGGCATTGTTGCCTACTTATTTCCAAAAAATTAGTTGCCTACTCCAAAGTCAAAGCCACCTGCGATGCCACAAACGAGGCTAAAAATCCGAACGTCATATTAGGCTTTTTTTTCAAAAAAATTTACTAGAAAAAGTTTTTCAGAATCGATTAAAACCCTAAATCCAAAATTTTGTCAAAATCAAAAAATATTAATTTAAAAAAAATTAAATTCCAAAAACAGCAATTTAATAATTTTCTGTGTTTAGAAAAGTGTGCGATGGAAGTTTTGAAGGCAAATTGTTTTCATAAAGTAATTATTTTAAAATAAAAGCTACAAAACAAATTTAAAAATATTAAATTTTAAATTTTTACTTAAATTTTATTTATTTAATATTTTTTGATTTTGACAAAATTTTGGATTTAGGATTCTGAATCGATTCGGAACAACTTTTTGAAAAAAAAGCCTAATATGACTTTCGGATTTTTAGCCTCGTTTGTGGCATCGCAGGACAGGTGGCTTTGACTTTGGAGTAGGCAACTAATTTTTTGGAAATAAGTAGGCAACAATGCCATCTACCTTTGGTAAAAATTTCGTTCTGGTCGGTTAAAAATTAAAGAAGTTATAGGGTTGTTTCACTCTTAAGTGAGACACTCTGTATATACCTTACATATACAATGTGTCCCGGATAAGAATGAAAAGCATGGGGATCTTGCAAACGGTGAGAGATAAAACAACGGTTAAATGCGGAAAAAGTTGCGCAATTTTGAGGTCAATAAAAGGGTACAAACAGATTTCTAATATCTTTTTTCCTTTTTGAGTTATTTGAAAAAAAGTTAAACTTTGCGTTTTCGATTTTATTTTTTCTGAAGTTGTTATAACAGAGAGAAAAAAAGAAAAACACTTTCTTATGGCACTTTTTAACGGGCTTTAAGATGGCGTTTTTAGATTTGTTTTTGAAAAACCATCTTCAACTTTATTTTTTAAATACGGACCTGGATTTTTTTGCATATTTTGAAAGTACTTTTCATTGCAAATACCATGATGTATGACACGAAATATTTTTTAAATGTTTTGAGGCAATTATACTGAAAATTATACTGAAAATTAAATAATACAACTTATCTTTCAATCGGAGAACCAAAAAAAGGACGGCAAAGACTAATAACAGTCACATACGATAATAAAAAAATAAATAAAAATCCTCCACCTAGAAGGCTTTCAAACAACAAAACCAACCCCTTGTCATTTGTCATAACTCCCACTGTATCATTTAGTTAATAATTTGTAGTATTAGAAATGGAGGGTGCTTTTGCTTTTTCAAATGACGACAAATTTAACATGTTAGCATTATGTTATATCTTGTGTCACAGCACAGATAACGTAACGTCACAGAAATAGTGTAGAGGCCATATTGTTGCAATTAATAAATGCCAAAAGTTATTGGTTTCATTTGCTTAAAGCTTTCTTCTCACAATTAGAAAAAGCGAAGAATTTACTCCAAAACATAATGCGTCACTGTTTGCTGTACAACAACAGAGGAAAACACTTAACAGACAGGGCCGTATTTAAAAATATTAAGTTTTCGAAGTAAAAATAAACTGTAAGTTAAACTGTTGAAAATACTGATTAATATTTAGACTTTTTATTATTAAATACAGGGCCGCAATAGAAAAAATAAAAGAAAGAAAAGGAACTTTTAGTATAATTATTGTCTCAAAACATTTTTAAAATATTTCGTGTCATAGATCATGGTATTTGCAACGAAAAGTGCTTTCAAAATCCGCAAAAAAAAATCCAGGTCCTATTTAAAAACATAAAGTTGAAAATGGTTTCTCAAAAACGAAATGTTGTAGAACAAATCTAAAAACGCCATCTTAAAACCCGTTAAGAAGTGCCATAAGAAAGTGTTTTTCTTTTTTTTTTCTATCTGTGATAACAACTTCAGAAAAAAATAAAATCGAAAACGCAAAATTTTACTTTTTTCAAAATAACTCAAAAACGAGAAAAGATATTAGAATTAAATTTTGTTGACCGTAAAATTGCGCAATTTTTTCCCCATTTAACCGCTGGTCTATCTCTCACCGTTTGCAAGATCCCCATGCTGTTCATTCTTAGCCGGGACACATTGTACAGGGTAGTTCATTATAAATTGACACCCCACTTAACTTGTTAGTTTTTGAGGTTAGAAAAAAAGTTTTTTTATAAAAGTTTTAGATACTAATACAACGTTTTTTGTGGCGCTATTGTAACTTATACAGTGTGTTCTAGAAAGCCGTGGCAGACATAACTTATGTTTTTTTAAATGGAACACCCTACATATTTTTGCATTTTTGAAATCTGCTCATCAAAATAATATTAAACTTTGTGGCATTATCTTTTTCCGTTTTTGAAAAATTCCGTATTCAAATTTTATACTAAATTTATTTAACTCGAATTTGTGGATCTCGTGATAAAGATAGACGATCAATGTAATAACGAAAAATATTTGTTTTAAACAAGGGAGTAACATAGTGAAACTCCAAAATGTTTAGGAGCTTTTACGACTTTCCTGAAATTCTTATTTCGAGAATATAATCAGTAAAATTTGAAAAGGCTCTTAAACATTTTGGACTTTCACTATATTACTCTCTTGTTTAAAGCAAATAGTTTTTGTTATTACATCGATCATCTATCTTTATCACGAGATCCACAAATTCGAGTTAAATAAATTTAGTATAAAATTTGAAAACGGAATTTTTCAAAAACGGAAAAAGATAATGCTACAAAGTTTAATATCATTTTAATTGCCTTGATGAGCGGAATTTAAAAATGCAAAATTATATAGGGTGTTCTATTTAAAAAAAAACATAAGTTATGTCTGCCACGGCTTTCTAGAACACAATGTACACGGTCCAATAGCGTCACAAAAAACTTTGTATTAGTATATAAAACTTTTGTAAAAAACTTTCTTTTCCAACCTCAAAAACTAGCAAGTTAAGGGGGGGGGTGTCAATTTATAATGAACCACCCTGTACATACCTACTATTTTATCTTCAAGCTCATGAAATAACAAGAATTAGGTCGAATGGAGAAACTACTAACTACTATTTACCTCAGCTACTCTGTCTTCAGTTTGCCTTACAGCTTGTGCCAAAATATCGTTTGCTGCCTTCTTCAAATCCAAGCTGACATCCTGCTTTCTCAACCAATCCGTTGTGGCTTCTTGATTGTTCCGCTGTTGCAGTATTGTCAGTGCCCTGAAAAAGAAAATATTGGGAAGACATTGAACCCAATATTATCGTTGTTCGAGTCGGAAAGAACCATTACAAAAAATACATACTCGGGTAAGCCACTGAATGTCCTACCTTTTTGTTTTTTCCACCATGGACAATATACAGTTGAGCATCACGTGGATATTCTTCCATTCATCTTCTCCCGTCCTACTTTCCTCGTTGTTAGTTTTCTGAGTGTGCGTATTATTCGAATAGTCGCAAGCGTGCGACGAATTGGTACCTGATGACGCCACGTTTGCCAATAGAAATCCTGTCTGGTATCCGAACTGGAATGGTCTTTTTATCGGTGGATATTCAGAAGGGTCTGACGGCTGCTGTTGGCCATTTATACCGTTCTCAAATGCCCTGAAACGATATTAAGTGGTAAAAAAACGCATTTTTTTGGTTCACCCAGGGTGTGTACTTGTCCCTTATTTTGAAACACCCTGTATAACAATTAAAGGGACTAAGATGTCTGTTTAAATCATATAAATCCTCTATATGCGAGATAAGGTATTAGAAAAAATTATATTTTTTATTTTCAATAATGGGTAAAAAATGAAAAATAATCCCCAATTAGAATCAAAAGGCGACTGAAACAGGTGCTGTGCCTGTGACGTCGACGTCGGTGGTAAAAGGGCGCATTTGGCACAATACGGCGCTACCTTTCTGCATAGCGGGCTTGCTATGTTGAGAAACAGGCCAGAAATTACGAAAAATATATCGAGGTGACTTTAAATGTCCCATAGACATTCAGTGTATCGATATAATTCGATTAGATGATACATTTTTTCATCTGAAAATTAGAAATATTGTCACAACTGAGTGCCTCCACACGGAGCCTTTACCATGTGACGCACTACTAGTGTGTGCCGGAGGGTTGGATTAACCCTCACAGCTTGCCGGGATCACTGGGTGCGGGAGTCGCGAAGCGCAGAAGAAAGACAGCAGGTACAAACTAGGGTGATGTTTATTCTTGCACTCACAGATATGCCTCTAACAGTATCTGGACCATGGCGGAGGTAGCGCGGACTGTGGACCGACGCGACCGATAGTACGTGGAGGTGACCGGGACGCGAGCTGCGCCCTTGACCCGACGCGACGGCGGGGTGCCGCTACTGACCCACTGACGTCTTCAACAGTGCCCAGGGGCGCTGTCGGCTGCCCCTCGGAGCCCGACCTGAACAAGGAGGCTATTTAAGCGGGATCCATTGAAAGGTCATACCACCGAGGGTGGTCAGTGATCGAGTAGCTGCTAATAAGCGGGGCTTACTCATCCCCAGCCTGTGGCTGGTGCCGGATTTATACTCGCAGATTTTGCCGACTCGGCGATTGGACTTTGATTTATCTAATGTTTATCTTATCGAGTAATCCTCGTATATTTTGTTATTGATTGTCCCCTGTATTTTGTATAATGTTATCTTTATTTGTTATGATTCAGTAGAAGTAAGTTTGAATAGTTTGGTCATCGGTCCACAGATGTCACTTTGTTGACAATATTTCTAGTTATAACAGTAGCTGCGATAACAGTGTACTCCGATCACATCGATATTCGCTTGGCAGCGGAACCACGCTCACCAAACAGTCACTGCGATCGCAGTCGAGTGCTATGTGAAACCGCCGACATAGGCGTAAGTAGAGTAGAGAATAACAATGTAGAGTAGAGAGAGTACGTAAACACGGCAAAAATCTTTCAAAGTTTCGGTAGTTTGAGCTGCGTACAATAAAAATCTATCCCGATTACAACCACAAAAAATATCGTAGTGAAATCCGGGATGTCAAAAGGAAATTTGAAAAATCATTTTCTCGAAAACTACGTCCGACCGAGAAAAACCAAGTCCGGATTCGTGTTCAGGCACCTCGGAAATAGCGGGGTAGCCAAAATTTCAAGAAAATCGGGGGGTGGATTACACCATTGGAAATAATTATCGAATTTCTAAAAGGTGACCCAATTATCCTCGGAATTATTTCAATATTAGGTATTATTTTTCATAATAATTATTGTCTAATGGATATCTGAAGGTATATACAGGGTGAGTTTTTTTCGATGCCCACTATGGGGATTTCGGAAACTAGCAGAGCCAGAACAAAGGTTAAATGGGGAAAGAATTGCAGTTTTGAATGCTCAATCTAATGCCCCTTTTGTATTTTTGAAAAAGTTCATGGCTCACTAGATATTTTGAAAAGAGTGAATTTTGCTATTTCATCAGATCTCTGTAGCTCCGTTATTTCTGATTATACAGAAAAAGTGTAGAGACAAAAATTGTAGATAATTTTGGGCTTAATAAGATAATCTTATCAATTTTTTTATGTTGTTTGTTATTTTTGAGATACGACATAAACTTGTGTTTTTTTAAATGTAAATCATAGTTGGCTGTGGCCTTATAAAATCGGCCATTTTTTGAGCTTTCCAAAGATATAATACTCGGCATAGTTATTATAAAAAATAAAAGAGCTATATGGCTAATTTTCTGATTTAAATTTTCACTTTCTAATATTTTGTTTTTAGCTGGTAACAAAATGTAACAAAATAAAACAAAAATTAAAAAAACTCAAATTCCAATTATTATTATTTTAAAAGGTCACCTTTCAAAATAGAAAAGGTGTTCAAACAATCCACCATTATTATTTATGCAAATATTGCATCTTTTTAAAACTGAATTTGTCGCCTTTCTTAGAGAGCGCCTGTCAATACTGGCAATTGCTTTTAAAACAGCTGGTCTTAATTCAACAAATGTCTCATACTTTATTTTGTACTGTTCCCCACAAAAAGAAATCCAAAACAGACAAATCGGGGGATCGGGGCGGCCAGGAAATAGGTCTATTTCTCCCTATCCAACTATTTAATAATTAATAAGTAGTAATTTCTTACCGGCAAATAATTATGTGGTGGAGCTCCATCATGATAATTCATTTTATTTTTTTCTCTCGCTGTTTTGATACTCTGTGTCGGTAGGTATATATATAGTAGGTCCCACTAACAGCCGGTTCCTGCTACCACCGGCAAAGAAACTATCGCTCATTTTAATAAAACCACCAAATCCCTTAGCAAGGGTAGGGGCTAGGCTCCAACGACCGTTACCAGAGAAAAGCGCGTGTTTTGCAGCTATAACCACCTACTGGGGTCCTGAGAAGACCTAAGAAATGTTTTATGGCGTCAAAATTGCGCTGTGTTGACAGAAAAATCTTGAATGGACCTTCGTAGACATCTTTTTCTAATATTGTGTGTCAAGATTTGATTTCGCTAAATATAAACCTTCGGTGCTGGAGTTACTTAACATTCCCTGTAATCGTTGAGTGGCTTATTCTTTTCCTCAACCATTTTTAGTAAAAGAATATAATATTTGATACAATGTGTCCCGGATAAGAATGAACAGCATGGGGATCTTGCAAACGGTGAGATATAACAACAGTTAAATGGAGAAAAAGTTGCGCAATTTTAAGGTCAATAAAATGGTACAAACAGATTTCCAATATATTTTTTCGTTTTTGAGTTATTTTGAAAGAAAGGAAAATTTTACGTTTTCGATTTTATTTTTTTCTGAAGTTGTTATCACAGATAGAAAAAAAAGAGAAAAACTTGCTTATGGCACTTTTTAACGGACTTTAAGACGGCGTTTTTAGATTTGTTCTACAACATTCCGTTTTTGAGAGACCATCTTCAACTTTATTTTTTTAAATACGGACCTGGATTTTTTTTGCAGATTTTGAAAGCACTTTCCATTGCAAATACTATGATGTATCACACGAAATATTTTTAAAATATTTTGAGACAATTTTACTGAAAATTCCTTTTTTTTTCTATTCATTTTTTTCTAATGCGGCCCTGTATTTAATAATACAATCGGAGAGCCAACCAAAGGACGGCAAAGACTAATAACAGTTACATATGATAATAAGAAATAAATAAAAATCTTCCACCTAGAAGGGTTTGAAACAACGAAACCAACCCCTTTGTCATTTGTCATAACTCCCACTGTATCATTTAGTTAATAATTTGTATTATTAGAAATGAGGAAAACACTTACCAGACAGGGCCATATTTAAAAATATTAAGTTTTCGAAGTAAAAATAAACTGTAAGTTAAATTGTTGACAATATTAAACAATATTTAGACTTCTTATTACATATTAAATACAGGGCCGCAATAGAAAAAAATGAATGGAAAAAAGGAAATTTTAGTATAATTAATTGTCTCAAAACATTTTAAAAATATTTCGTGTTATACATCATGTGGTTTCAAAATCTGCAAAAACAAATTCCAGGTCCGTATTTAAAAAAATAAAGTTGAAGATGGTTTCTCAAAAACGGAATGTTGTAGAACAAATCTAAAAAGCCCGTTAAAAAGTGCCATAAGAAAGTGCTCTTCTTTTTTTCTATCTGTGATAACAACTTAAGAAAAAAATAAAATCGAAAACGCAAAATTTCACTTTTTTCAAAATAACTCAAAAACGAAAAAAGATATTAGAAATCTGTTTGTACAATTTTATTGACCTTAAAATTGTGCAATTTTCCCCCATTTAACCGTTGTTCTATCTCTCACCGTTTGCAAGATCCCCTGTTCGTTCTTATCGGGGGCGCATTGCACATTGTATATTCATTTACTCAATGCCTGAACGCTGCATCTTAAAAACGAATTTTGGCGGGAGTTGCATATTAGCATTAGCAGCTGGTATCGGCTAAAATCGAATAGGATTATCAAACCGCGCGAGCATTGCAATAGAAACGCAAATAATTGCTCTATAGTTTCAGTTTCGGGTCGGATATATTTCAGTCAAATAACATTGCAATGAGTTATGGGAGGTTTGCGGTTGGGGGACTCTTTGCTGTAAGCGCGTTTGGCTTTCGTTGTACCTCTACCAATATCGATTTAGATGACAGATGCAGGCGACCTGTTTCTCGGGAAATTTCGAGGTGGGCGAAAACTTATGTGGTTTCAGCTAAATAAAACTTTGGGAATGTAAGTTTTCACTAATTTTGGAAAACCACAAATATGGATTCTACACTCCTTTTAATTCTAGTGAATATTTTGTTTGGGGATATTTAAAACAAAAAATTTATAACACGGTATCCGACACCAGGATTGAACTAAGGCTCAAAATTGAAGAAAATATGAAACTCTCAAAACAAACCGAGCTACCATATTTTGTACGTTGTGCAGTAGCTAATCTGTTATATCGATGCCAAAAATGTTTAGAAATGAGGGGAAGGCACTTGGAACACTTATTATAATGTTAAAAATTGTTAAATGAATGTAGTTTTGCATTAATTAAAAATGTTTGAATAAAACCGTTTTTTTCAAAACTTGATCACCCTGTATCTTGAAAACTAAAGCCAATCGAACTAAGTTTATATAGGAAACTCGCATTATTTTTTAATTTTTTATCCATTCTTAAATTTTTAATATTTAAAAGTGAATCACCCTGTAGGACTAGAAGATATGTTTCAATAACACATTGATCGTTAAATATCTATTAGCGCAAAAACATATTCAGAACCGAAAGCTCAACCGAAATGACAGCTGTCAAATGGACTTTAACTTTTACGCATGGTAATTAAATTTATATTCAAAACAATACAAAAAAATCAAATTTGCCATAAAACCATGACACATACGAAAAATTGGCAAGAGGACATTTACCCACTTCTAAGCCACTGGTTGTTCAATATTTTTTGGGAGCTATCACCCGTTACAGTTTTAAAATTCTTAAAAGTATGCCACTCTGTATATGCCTAAAATAAAAATCAAGCTGTAGCCTGTTAATTATTTAATGGACCGTCAGAAGACAGTGACAGATTTAGGTGCCCCATTTTCGTATACAAGCCTCAAGGAGGGTTGAAACGTACATCTAAAGTCTATCCAAGTTACAGAGGTAGTGGATCAAAACATTGGCCATCACGTGACCTATTCTCTTATTGGTCTGGCCGTCATAAAATGTCAAGTGTTTACGCGGCGAGCAGAATGCAGGGCCGGCTCTTCCCTCAGTCGAGTTTCCTGCATATTTTAGATCGGATCGCGAGCAGTATGTTCTGTAAATTTATTTTGCTACTTAATTTAAGGAAATTTATAAAGATCCAGGAAAGGTAGAAACACAAATTTTAGAACTTCTAAAAGAATTAGTTCACTTGGAATCTCATATTAGTCCGACCGTGGTAATCGATCGCAAGGCGGTCATGTGACTTTGTAACTTGGATAGACTTTATGTTGTGTAGAATGAAAGCAAATTTACCCCTGGGGATAACATATGGAAAATTCTATTTTCCTGTATAATATTATGTAATACTTTCCTATATAATAATAATGCCAGTTTATATTTTTCGGGCTAGTGTCGGTGTGCATTTTTATACTTTCGCTGGGCTTGTGTGGAAAAATCTGTCAAAATCCCGATTTTTCCTTATAAGATTACGCTCTTACTTCAACTCTTTAGCCACCTGGAACCCTCAACCCTTAGGCAAAGAAAGAGAGGGGACACCGCGCTTGCCTACCCTGCCGTGCATAGATTTTGTTGCGTCGTTTTGAACGGCGGCCATTTTATATGTGGCAGACAAAGCGAGTACGTTGTGAGTCATTTCGTGAATTTGTGAATTAAAAGTAACAGTGCTTAAGGGAAAATATATTCTTACGATGGTGAATTGTTCAGCGTTTGGTTGCAAAAGTGAAAAGCAAGAGCCCGGGAATTTCGTTTCATATAGGTAAATATTTAACAAGCTACCTTTGAAAGATGCCCTAATACTTTATTTTTTCTCAATATAACTTCTTCAAATTCCTTCTAACTTTTAGTATGATAAAGTGCATTGTTTTGTTTGTAAATAGGACCAATATATTTATTTTTTAACATCGTTTTTATTGAAATTTTCTTAATTGATTATGATAGTTTCATAAAATATGGGCTGGTTTCCATGGGCGTGCATTATTTATTTTATTTTGATTGATTCGAAATCGCCACAAATAAATATATTTCAGCACTTGACACCGGCTTCACATTCGGGAAATTATCTGCAAAAAATTGCAATATTTCAAATTACATGTAAGTCCAAATTAACTACCTTTTCATTTTAAACATTTTTGTGGTATTGACTAAGAACGCGTTTCATGGTACGCCACTGGCCTGTCGTGCGATGTGGCAATCGGTAACACGGCCGCGAGCGCTGTTAGGCGTTCTCTCTCTTTCCTTGTCAAAGACTCAAGCCTTTAGTTTTCCGAAGCCAGATTGTATTAATTAATCATTCAGTGAACACGGCTTGCGTGAAAATACAACAAACACCTTCTATTTCATTCTACTCAACATCGATGTACTTTTCAACCCTCTTAGAGGCTTGTGTTCGAAAATGGAACGCCTAAATCTGTCACTATCTGACCGGCACCGTCGCAATAACAAGGTCCGCCAGCTGAAAGCGTTGAGTCATCCAAGGGAGGTGGGCCTAAGGCGCCAAATTCAAATTGCAAGATGTCAACTTGGTAAATTTGGTAAAAAAACACTTTAAAATGATTGTTTACATGTATAGCTCATGGTTTTACAACACGGATAATAATCTACCAGAGTGAAAGTCACATTTTCAAGGGCTTTTGGTGCATTTAGATATCTACCGGTAAAATTTTCGTAAATGCCAATTATTTCTTATTTGCCTGCCTAGATACAACTAAATTCGAATAAATAAAACCATACAACTTACTGATTTCAAGGTGGTTACGTTTAATCACGTAAAATTGTTAGGTATAACACTCTCCAACAGTCCAAACCAAAATCCTGGAAAACTGTGTAGGAACAAAATCTCTTTTGATGGCCTTAACCCACTTTTCCCTTAAAATTGGGTCTTTATGGAGGAAAAAGCGTACACATTAGGACCGCCTTTGTAGTTTCCCTTGCAGTTGGGAACGGAACACGTCCACGACATGATTTAAATTAGTCCGAAACTATAGATATAGACACAACCTAAAACCTATAAACTAAAATTGAACTTTAATCACTTTATTCTGAACCACTGCTGTTTTAACACCTTATTAATAAAAACACACAACAAACGTTCTTTAAAACAGGAAAATCGCCAGACAAGTAAACTTAAACAACTTCAAAAAGCAACCGCCCGACCTCCCTGTGATGACGTAGTGACGTTTCGGGTCGCCAGCTGGCAGGCCTTTATCATTGCGACGGTGCCGATCTGACGGTCTATAACGATCGCGTATTTGATCATAGAAAAATAACGCAAAAATTACACCCTCGTCTTCTCGGAGCTCTCTAATCAGCCCGCAACCTCCATGCGGCGCCGTTTACGAACTTTGAGCGTTTCACTCTAAAAGTTATTATCGACAAATCAGGTGCAGAAATTAACGCTTAGCGTTCTTTCGGCGGGGGGCTCCTGCGTTTGACGGTTTTAGCAAATGGACTAGTTCTTGCAAACGAGAAACGCGCCGCTTTATTTAAAGCCTCGAACGAGAAAAGTTGCCGGCAGACGTAGACCTGGGAGCACGAAGTCATCGAGTGTGTCGCAGACCAAATTAATATAACTGGAGCCCAGTAGAAAATACGCCCGCAAAAAAACGATAACGTAGGTACACGGTGGGCCAAATTGGACACTTTTAAAGGGAAACTCCTATTTTTGACGGAGATAGACGAAAACTGATATCGGTGTCTGAGGCTCATTTTTTATGATAAACTTAATAGCGCAAACCGCAAATCGATATCTGTCACCGTTACAGGGCGTTTTTCGAAAATCTGCGTTTTCGAAAAGTGGCCATAACTTTTTTCGTGTTAAAAATTTTGTGTTTCTGTAAACACATTTCTGAAGCACTTTTTTACGTAGAATCCAATGCTGCTACTACATTTTTTTTTCTAGTCAATGGTTTAAGAGTTACCGATAAAACATAATATTTTCTAAATGGAACACCCTGTATATTTTTGCATTTTTTAGTAGACCGAAAAATTACCATTCCAAAAATATATAACACTTAAGGATTTACTTAAGTAGTTATCAATTACCTACTTATAGCTTTTATGATTTCATGTCTATAATTGGTAGCGCGCCCTTTTATACAAGTAGGCTTTGGACGGTGAAACAATGAAACAACCGTGGAAAAATGTTTATTGTTACCTACCTGTCAAATTTTCAGTAAAGCTATTTAGATTTTTCTATTTTTGTGTAATTTATAAACTTTATAACATACCTAGAATGAAATTTGAAAGGTATGAAAAATGGGATATGATGTCTGTTTTATACTGTCCGGGGAAAATGCCTATCTCTGTTTAACTCGTACCTACCTTTTCGGCCTACTATGAATCAAATCTATCTATCACTATTAATCAAATTGTGTTGCAATTTTGCAAAAGTGTCCTTGAAAGGATGTCTTCTATCTGGATACCGCTCGTAGTATAAATTGCTCGTTGCATCTGATTTTTCCATTTTTCCCCGGATTGTATAAAACAGACGATCATAGCCCATTTTTCATAACTGTCAAATTTCATTGTAGGTATGTTATAAAGTTTATAAATTACACAAAAATAGAAAAATCTTTATATCCTGCCTAAACTGCTTAACTGAAAATTTGACAGGTAGGTAACAGTAAACATTTTTCCACGGTTGTTTCATTGTCTCACCGTCCAAAGCCTACTTGTTGAAAGGGCCTGCTTCCAATAACACATGAAATCATAAAAGCTATTAGTACCTAATTGATAACTTCTTAAGTAAATCATTAAGTGTTATATATTTTTGGAATGGTAATTTTTCTGTCTATTAAAAAATGCAAAAATATACAGGGTGTTCCATTTAAAAAATAATATTTTTTATCCGTAACTCTTAAACCATTGACTAGAAAAAAATGTAGTAGCAGCATTGCATTCTACGTAAAAAAGTGCTTTAAGAAGGATTTTACAGAAACACAAAATTTTCAACCCGAAAAAAGTTACGACCACTTTTCGAAAACGCACATTTTCGAAAAACGCCCTGTAACTCAAGAACGGTAACAGATATCGATTTGCGGTTTTCGCCATTAAGTTTATCATAAAAAACGAGCCTCAGACACCGATATCAGTTTTCGTCTATCTCCGTTAAAAATAGGAGTTTCCTTTTAAAAGTGTCCAATTTGGCCCACCCTGTACAGTTCGAGTTCGGTCGATCTCGGCCATTTTAGCAAGATACACCCAGTATATCATGTTTGGAATGCATCTGCGTCGGGAATTAGGTGCCTTCTATCTCTCCCAACTGCGATCGCTATTGGTGACAAGTCGATTATACGACACATCTCACTAAATTTAAATTGAAATAAAGACATTTGGGGGCGGAGAGTCTTTCCGCCGAACTGAAAGCTTTTGCTTTTTAGTTCCGCGCCGCGTCTAGTATGTCTGTACTCGATATGTTCATCCCCCCAATCCCTAGCAACCCCAACTTTAAAATTTCAAATAGAACTACCCCCCTGTGGCGCATCATTTTAAAGCCCTTTTTATTGCGAATACAGTGATGTACCGTTTTTAGAATTCTGTTGAGATTTGACAGAATTATTGTCTAAAAACGGAAAGTTGACAATCAACTGTACTCGCGATCCGATCTAAAATATGCAGGAGGGAAGAGCCGGCCCTGCATTCTGCTCGCTGCGTAAACACTTGACATTTTATGACGGCCAGACCAATAAGAGAATAGGTCACGTGGTGGCCAATGTTTTGATCCACTGCCTCTGTAACTTGGATAGACTATAGTTTTTATTGACGTGCCGATCAGTTTACAAAAAAGTCACAAATGAAAAAGCCGAATCAAAACAAAAAAAGTTCTTACGAATTCAACCCAACAAAAAGTCACCTGTTTTTTAATTGACCACAAGTGTGTTTTCTTTTCTTTTCAAAACGTACCCCCCCCCCCCCCCCCCCGTTCATTAAACCCACGAGCCGCCACTGCTATTCACGCACGAGATATAGGAGAACTAAAAAATGTAAAAATATTAAAGGGGTGAGAATGACGCTACAACATTATTAAATGGAAATAGTTATAAAAAACAATTTAAGAGGGGGTTGCCGACAGCGAAAGTGACGTTAGATTTCGTATTTTTTAAAGTTGTATAGCATAAAATCTAATAACATCTTACCTGGCAAAAATTTAGTACAAACATCTCTTCATTTTCATCATAAGATATTACAAGCAGTGCTTTGTTTTATACTTTATGAAAACCTTGGGAAAAATAATAATTCCAGTTCATATGCTTTTAGGATCTTATGATTAAAATTAAGACAGAGATGTTTGTACTAGGTAAAATGTTATTAGATTTTATGCTATACAACTCAAAAAAATACGAAATCTAACGTCACTTTCGCTGTCGGCAACCCCCTCTTAAAATAATTGGTTACATATGTAGCTTATGGTTTTACAACACGGATAATAATATACGAGAGTGAAAGTCACATTTTCAAGGGCTTTTGGTGCATTTTGATATCTACCGGTAAAATTTTCGTAAATATCAATTATTTCTTATTTGCGTGCCTGGATACAACTAAATTCGAATGAATGGTTACGTTTAATCGTGTAAAATTGTTAGGTATAAAACTCTCCAAACAGTCCAAACCAAAACCACTTCTACCCTGGAAGACTGTGGAACAAAATCTCTTTTGATGGCCTTAACCCACTTTTCCCTTAAAATGGGGTCCTTAGTGAGGAAAAAGCGGACACTTTAGGACCGCCTTTGTAGTTTCCCTTGCAGTTGGGAACGGAACACGTCCACGGCATGATTTAAGATTTAAATAAGTCCGAAACTGTAGACACAACCTAAAACCTATAAACTAAAATTGAATTTTAATCACTTTATTCTGAACCACTGCTGTTTTATCACCTTATTAATAAAACTCCACGTCCTATATTACTAAAAAAACACAGTCCAACACACAATAAACACAACAAACGTTCTTTAAAACAGGAAAATCGCCAGACAAGCAAACGTAAACAACTAAAAATATTATTTCTTACCCATCGGAAAATCGCCTTTTAGTTCCGGTCAGCGGATTCGCATCGTTCGGCATAAAGATTTCGGCTGCCTCTGAAAGCGACTGGGTTGCTTCCAGGATGAGATGGTCGTGGCTCCTGACGTACAGCAGTGTAGACTGAAACATACAAAAAGTCATCGACATTTCGCCTTATGATTTGTCCAGGACCAGCATTTTTGCACGTGTTGCGCGCTTTATTTTTTCTACGGTCGCATAATCTGTGCAGAAATGCCAGTGGTTTTAATATAGTGCTTGATTATATACAGGGTGAGTTTTTTTCGAAGCCCACTATGGGGATCTCGGAAACTAGCAGAGCTAGAACAAAGGTTAAATGGGGAAAGAATAATTGCAGTTTTGAATGCTCAATCTAATGCCCCTTCTGGATTTTTAAAAAAGTTCATGGCTCACTAGATATTTTGAAAAGAGTGATTTTTTGCTATTTCATCAGATCTCTGTAGCTCCGTTATTTCTGATTATACAGAAAAACTGTAGAGACAAAAATTGTAGATAATTTTGGGCTTAATAAGATAATCTAATCCAATTTTTTTATGTTGTTTGTGATTTTTGAGATATGACATAAACTTATGTTTTTTTAAACGTAAATCATAGTTGGCTGTCTTATCAAATCGGGCATTTTTTGAACTTTCGGCATAGCTATTATAAAAAATAAAATAGCTATGGCTAATTTTCTGATTTTTTTTAAATTTTCGCATAGTCAGCCATGGAATATTTTCATAATTATGTTCTATTGTATAATAAGACATACTTCAAACTTTCAAATATTTTATTTTATCTGGTGACAAAATGTAACAAAATAAAACAGAAATTATCATGATGGAGCTCCACCACATAATTATTTGCCCGTAAGAAATTACCTAGATCAGCTCTATCCAAATAGTTGAATAGGGAGAAATAGACCTATTTAATAAAGTATGAGACAATTGTTGAATTAAGAGCAGCTGTTTTAGAAGCAATTGCCGGTATTGACAGGCGCTCTCTAAGAAAGGCCACAAATTCAGCTTTAAAAAGATGTAATATTTGCTAATGGTGGATTGTTTGAACACCTTTTTTATTTTAAAAGGTGACCTTAATAATTTGAATTCGAGTTTTTTAATTTTTGTTTTATTTTGTTACATTATGTTACCAGCTAAAAACAAAATATTAGAAAGTTTGAAGTAGGTCTAATTATAAAATAGAACGTAATTATGAAAATATTCCATGGCTGACTATGTGAAAATTTAAAAAAAATCAGAAAATTAGCCACAGCTCTTTTATTTTTTATAATAACTATGCAGAGTATTATATTGTTGGGAAGCTCAAAAAACGGCCGATTTTATAAGGCCCCAGCCAACTATGATTTACATTTAAAAAAACACAAGTTTATGTCATGTCCCAAAAATCACAAACAACATAAAAAAATTGGATTAGATTATCTTATTAAGCCCAAAATTATCTACAATTTTTGTCTCTACAGTTTTTCTGTATAATCAGAAATAACGGAGCTACAGAGATCTGATGAAATAGCAAAAAATCACACTTTTCAAAATATCTAGTGAGCCATGAACTTTTTTAAAAATCCAAAAGGGCATTAGATCGAGCATTCAAAACTGCAATTCTTTCCCCATTGAACCATTGTTCTAGCTAGTTTTCGAGATCCCCGTACTGGGCATCGAAGAAACTCACCCTGTCTATTGTAACTATAACATACTTATTTAGTTTAAAGATCTTGACATTTGTCCAAAAAAAAAAAAAATAAACATTAATTAATAAAAGCATCAAAAATTTTTATAATGTCAACACCTCTGTACAAGAAACCATGTTCGCCAAACACAAAAGTTTACTGCTTCCGCCATCAACTTGGAAAATTAAAACGGTAAACTGCATCGGCTGGCACACACTGATTACAATAAATATAAAAGTTTAGTGGACCACTAATTGTTAATGGCAAATCGGTAGATGAAGAGGACGAAGTTAGACCCAGCGGATACGAGAGAAAGGGAGAAGGGAGGCGGGATTCTAAGGGAAATATCCGCCAAGTTCTGCCAGGCTTTCCTTATTGGAATTTGGACCGGGTGTCAGGTTGATTTATTTTTTCTCTATAGACATGGAGAGTAAGTAGGGTGGAGGGACGATGTTTCTGGGAAACATTCGTATATTTTCGGTGTTTTGAATGATTTTATCGCATTATTAATGTGAAATTATTGACGATATATTAACTGAAAACGAACTTATATAAATTAATTGTACATGCGGTGTCACAGTTGACGTAATTTTAAAATGGTTCAAAAACTAAACTTTGATGTCACCAACACCAACGATGTCAGAATATTTCGAGATAATAAATTAAATGTTGATTGTCAAGATTATGTATAGTTAACCGACTGGCAAAATTTTATAAGCCAGATTTATTTAGGTTTGGACAACTTACAAGTTGGTGAGCATTTTGCAAGTAAGCTCTTTTCGAGCAATCTAGCCACTATGGGACATTCGCCACCTTCTTATAATTTTTGTGAATAAATCCTAAATCTAAAGACAAACACACAACTCCCAGGGCACTGCTGCGGTAGGAATCGAACCCACGACGTGGGGTACCACAAAATATCATAAGTTAGGTAAATTTTCTTCTTCAGTCTTCACAAATCTCAAATCGAAACATCGATATTGACGTAAATCGTGTCAACGTCGCAAAACAGTAGCCAATCGGCGTTTTTGGGCCCGTGACGTCACTGGCTCAAGAAATTTTGATTTTAAGAATATTTTTAAAGCGTTTATCGGCCGAAAAAATCGGAAAAAAAATATTTTCCTGTTTTATTCATAATCATAATTACGAAAGCGTAGAAGGGCCAGAGCAGAGAAAATTTTATAATTTCGTACTTTTCTTCGAAATTATGGATAATTTCATACTTTTCTATGAAATTACGTATAATTTCGTACTTTTCTACGAAATTATGGATTACTTCGTAGTTTTCTACGAAATCATATATAATTTCGTGCTTTTCTACGAAATTATGGATAAGTTCGTACTACAGCATGCGGATCTTATTTTTACTTCGAAAACTTAATATTTTTAAATATGGCTTGGTGTTTTCCTCTGTGGTTGTACAGCAAACAGTGTCGCATTGTGTTTTGGAGTAAATTCTATGCTTTTTCTAATTGTGAGAAAAAAGCTTTAAGCCAATGAAATCAATAAGTTTTGCCATTTATTAATTGCAACAATACATTCGTTCGGCCTCTGCACTATTTCTGTGACACAAGATATAACATGCCAACATGTTAAATTTGTCATCATTTGAAAAAGCACCCTCCATTTCTAATAATACAAATAACTATTAACTAAATGATACAGTGGCAGTTATGACAAATGCCAAGGGGTTGGTTTCGTTGTTTCAAAGCCTTCTAGGTGGAGGATTTTTATTTATTTTTTATTATCATATGTGACTGTTATTAGTCTTTGCCGTCCTTTTTTTGGTTCTCCGATTGAAAGATAAGTTGTAAGTTAAATTGTTGACAACACTGTTTCATATTTAGACTTCTTATTATTAAATACTGGGCCGCATTACTTAGAAAAAAATCAATGAAAAAAAAGGAATTTTCAGTATAATTGTTTCAAAACATTTTAAAAATATTTCGTGTCATACACCATGGTATTTGCAATGAAAAGTGCTTTCAAAATCTGCAAAAAAATCCAGATCCGTATTAAAAAAAATAAAGTTGAAGATGGTTTCTCAAAAATGAAATGTAGAACAAATCTAAAAACGCCATCAAAGCCCGTTAAAAAGTGACACGAGAAAGTGTTTTTCTTTTATTCCTATCTGTGATAACAACATCAGAAAAAAATAAAATCGAAAATGCACAATTTTACTTTTTTCAAAGTAGGTATATCAAAAACGAAAAAAGATATTAGAAATCTGTCGACCTTAAAATTGCGCAACATTTTCCCCATCTAACCGTTGTTCTATCTCTTACCGTTTGCCCCCATGCTGTCCATTCTTATCCGGGACACATTGTAGTTTCCGAAATTATTTCTCTTGCACTATTTTCACTGACCGATGTTGATACGGCAAAAATATCGAGGTGGACACCTCTCCAATCTATCTTAACTCCACGGCACCAGGGTGAAAACGCAGCCGGTTGCCTTTCTATGATTTATTCGGAGCCCGGGGCTAATTTTGATTTGAATATTGATCCGGCCCTGGACGGCCCGGTCTCCCGCCTCATGTTTCATGCAACTGTTTAAATTCTTCCGTCTCCCCCCCCCCTCCAGAGGCTTAGCCCGTCTTCTATTTATTTTTCATTAATTTCGACTCGGTCGAGTGTTTGCACGGGAATTTGGGTCGCGAAATGCTTTTATTTCGGCGGGTTCTTACATTTTAGAGCCTACCGAGTTACAATAGCAAATGCTTACCCTCAGACAAAAAATAAGATATACAGGGTGACCGTATTTCGAGTCTATGCATGGGGATCTTGGTTATCTTAAGAGATACGAGGTCGGTTAAATTGGGGTGTATTTTTGAAAAGATAATTTTTTTTCTTGTTAAAATGATATGTCACACATTATGCTTTACTTTGTTTTTCTTGCCGTAATATCATATTAATCGTTTTTGCATAGAGTGCCTTGGAAACATAAGCCCCCTAATGTTTGACGTTTTTGCATAGAGTGCCTTGGAAACATAAGCCTAGTTACCCATTGCTGCGAAGTGTGCTTTGGAATATTGTTTAAACGGTTCAGTAAAAATTCAGTTCATGTTGAATTTATTGATTGAATAAATCATAAACGTACCACGAGAGTATGGTCTGAGACCTTGTTATTTATTCGTCATTTGTCATATAACACATTAACACTAAAAAAGTTAAACTGGAAACACAAGAACAACAAAAACCTAGACGAGTAGACAATTCTATCCTATAAATGTTCAATTTGTCCTCCTTGTTCCTCAAGGCACAATGCAGCACGTTTCCTTAAATTGTTTATGACTCGTCCAATATCCCTTCAACGTCATTTATATTTGAGGAATACTAAATTTGAATCGTCATGCTTTTCTTCATGACATTTTTTTCGGGAAAATAAAGTATCCGTTTCACTAAAAATTGTACTAAACTATCAAACATTACGTGCCTTACTGGCTTAGGTTTCCAAGGCATTCTATGCAAAAACGTCAAACATTATGGGACTTATGTTTCCAAGGCACTCTATGCAAAAACGATTAATTTGATATTACGGCAAAAAACAAAGTAAAGCATAATGTGTGACATATCGTTTTAAGCAGAAAAAATCCTCTTTCCAAAAAAGCAAAAATCCAATATGGCGCCCATAAGAAAAATAAAAGTTGATCGTCATATCTTTGTCCAAGAAGGCGACAAAAAAATGCGAGGCCATATTATATATTATATTAAAAATTCCGTTGGAAGCACCTTCATTTTCTAGGATATTTAAAATTTTTATTTCGATATATATTTTTCGAATTATATAAAAATGTTCTACTTCTTACTTCTTACCTGCTTACTAACCCTCGCCAGGGCATGTACTTCCCTCTGTAGAATCGGTAAGTGGGTTCTCAAAAACGGCAGTACGAACGGCCTTAAAGGAAAATTTGTGACGTCTTGAAGTGAGTGGTGGAATTCTTCTATGGTCAAATTTGAACTCTGAAAATGAAGAATAAATTATGCACCATTAGTAGAAAACCACTTTTACACCTATTACTTACATAAATACATAACTTCTACACATCGTTCCTTTAACTATGGGGATCTCGGAAACTAGCAGAGCTAGAACAAAGGTTAAATGGGGAAAGAATTGCAGGTTTGAATGCTCAATCTAATGCCCCTTTTCGATTTTTAAAAAAGTTCATGGCTCACTAGATATTTTGAAAAGAGTGATTTTTTGCTATTTCATCAGATCTCTGTCACCGTTATTTCTGTATTATACAGAAAAACTGTAGAGACAAAAATTGTAGATAATTTTGGGCCTAATAAGATAATCTAATCCATTTTTTTTATGTTGTTTGTGATTTTTGAGATATGACAAACTTGTGTTTTTTTAAATGTAAATCATAGTTGGCTGTGGCCTTATCAAATCGGCCATTTTTTGAGCTTTTCAAAGATATAACACCCGGCACAGTTATTTTAAATAATAAGAGAGCTATGGCTAATTTTCTGTTTTTTTTTTTAATTTTCTCATTGTCAGCCATGGAATATTTTCATAATTACGTTCTATTGTATAATAAGACATACTTCAAACTTTCAAATATTTTCTTTTTAGCTGGTGACAAAATGTAACAAAATAAAACAAAAATTATCATGATGGAGCTCCACCACATTACTTGCCCGTAAGAAATTACCTAAATCAGCTCTATCCAAATAGTTGGGTAGGGAGAAATAGACCTATTTCCTGATTGTTTGAACACCTTTTTTATTTTAAAAGGTGACCTTTTAAAATAATAATAATTTGAATTTGAGTTTTTTAATTTTTGTTTTATTTTGTTACATTTTGTTACCAGCTAAAAACAAAATATTAGAAAGTTTGAAGTATGTCTAATTATAAAATAGAACGTAATTATGAAAATATTCCATGGCTGGCTATGTGAAAATTAAAAAACAAACAGAAAATTAGCTATAGTTCTTTTATTTTTTATAATAACTATGCCGAGTATTATATCTTTGGAAAGCTCGAAAAATGGCCGATATGATAAGGCCACAGCCAACCATGATTTACATTTAAAAAAAAACACAAGTTTATGTCATATCTCAAAAAACACAAACAACATAAAAAAATGGGATAAGATTATATTATTAAGCCCAAAATTATCTACAATTTTTGTCTCTACAGTTTTTCTGTATAATCAGAAATAACGGAGCTACGGAGATCTGATGAAATAGCAAAAAATCACTCTTTTCAAAATATCTAGTGAGCCATGAACTTTTTTAAAAATCCAAAAGGGCATTACATTGAGCATTCAAAACCGCAATTCTTTCCCCATTTAACCTTTGTTCTAGCTCTGCTAGTTTCCCAGAGCCCCATAGTGGTCATCGAAAAAAACTCATCCTGTATATTGACAATAATTTATCTTTTTACTTACAACTAAATTGAGCACCAGACTCCTGACCCTATCGCCAACGTCAGTCGATATGTCGTTTCCAAATTGCACGAGGGTACTGAGAAACCTCTTGACTTTCGTCATCTGCCTGGGGCTGGAAAAATTGCACAGTGGCGCCGCGTGTGGTCCTTCAGCGTATATGCTTGTCCTTGCTGTGTCCAGATTCACAGAAAGCATCTGGAAAAAGGGCGGGTAATGACGCACCTAATTTATTTCATTTTTTTCCAATACTTAATAATAAACTACAGGGTGGTTCACTTTTATGTGGTAGGACTTTAACATTAGATAGAAAAAGATAATCTAAAATGAAAATTTTATATCAACATATATCGGGGAAAGCTTAGTTTCCGAGATACAGGGCGTTGAAGTGTTGGAAAAAATATGAAGTATTTTTTACACTGTCCGAACCAGTGGAGATATTTAAACCAAATTTGATGTGTAGTACCACCTTTTTGACTACGATATTTAGTGATAATATGAAGGTCCTGAAATAACCAGTGGTGGAGTTATGGGTTTTCACTATCACTAAATTTAAAAAGTAATTAGTACGGACCTGTCTCACATCAACGTAAATTTTTTTTTCGTAAAGTTCTTTCAATTCTCTACAAAAAGTGTATCTTGACATTTTTTTGTATCTGCCACGGTTGTGTAGTAAATAAATTATTTCGTTTCCATCTCAGCCTTTTTTGCCTAAAAATGTGTTTTCTAAGATTATTGATAAATATCGCAAATAACAGAAATTAATTATGGAACACTTATCGGATTCAGCTATTTTATTTTTAATTTTATGGAAACAATTTTAAAAATAAACTGGCACTTGGTTTGAGGTACATTACTTTATTATCATTTTAACATTTTTATCAAATCTATTATTATTTCTTAATAATTTTTATAATTCTAAATTTGTACAACATTCAACAATTGTTCAAAATGTGATCCATTCTGTTGCACACATAATTCACTTCGACGCCTAACGGATTGAACAGCATCGATTAAATTGCCATTTCTCAATTCATCGCACGCATTTCTGATACGATCAATAAGTTGTTCCCTTGTTTCTACAGGAGTCGCATAGACTTGTTCTTTTAAAAATCCCCATACGAAGAAGTCCAGAGGTGTTATGTCCGGAGAACGTGGTGGCCAAGCGACCGGTCCCCCTCGTCTGATCCACCTATTTGGAAAGTTATTATTTAACCAGTTCCTCACATTTCGGTGAAAATGTGCAGGACAGCCGTCAAGTTGGAACCAAGCCAACAATCTTAAGTTTAAAGGAATGTCTTCCCACATATTATTATGCTCAGCTACTAAAAACTCCAAAAAATTGTCACCATTCACTCGCTGTGGCAAAAAAAAGGGTCCAAACAGATGATGGTTGTACAGTCCAATCCAAACATTGACACTAAATTCGACCTGAAAATTTCTTGGCCGGATTGCATGTGGGTTTTCTTGTGCCCAAATATGAGAATTACGAAAGTTTACTACTCCACGACGAGTAAAACACGACTCGTCCGTCCATAAAATGTTATTTAAAAATTGTCTATTTCCTTCAATTGACTCCAAAATCCATCGGCAAAACACTAATCTTCTTTCTGCATCGCCGGGCCTTAAACCTTGTACGGGTTGTAGATGATACGCATGCCTGTGATCTCTTTTTAAAGCTCGCAAAATTGCAGACTTTGAAACACGTAGGGCCACTGACACTCTTCTGCTACTTGTTGTAGGATTCCTATCGAATTCACGAAGAATCTCATTGTTGCGTCTGACTTGTTGGATATTGTTTTCATTTCCTCGTTCGACGATTCTAGTTCTCAGACCGCGAGTTCTGAATTGCCGGTGCATGTTAACAAACACCGAGGGACGCGGATGGCGCCTATTTGGAAATCGCCTCCGGTATTCTCTGGCTGCTTCCGCAGAGTTCCCATTTGCAACTCCATAGCAGAAATGGATGTCAGCCTGCTCTTCATTTGTAAATTGGAACGGCATTTTAATTATTAACAAAGACAAACTGCGGCGCTGCTACGTTCATCTACTGGATGACAGATTATTGTATTATTAACTGTCAATAAGACTTTCTTTTCCATGGCACACTTATCTTCACCAGTACGGCGATGCAGAAAGGACATTAGTATTTTGCCGATGGATTTTGTAGTCAAAGGAAATAAGACAATTTTTAAATAACATTTTATGGGCGGAAGAATCATGTTTTACTCGTCGTGGTATAATTTAGAATTCTACAAATTTAGAATTATAAAAATTATTAAGAAATAATACTAGATTTGATAAAAATGTTAAAATGATAATAAAGTAATGTACCTCAAACCAAGTGCCAGTTTATTTTTAAAATTGTTTCCATAAAATTAAAAATAAAATAGCTGAATCCGATAAGTGTTCCATAATTAACTTCTGTTATTTGCGATATTTATCAATAATCTTAGAAAACACATTTTTAGGCAAAAAAGGCTGAGATGGAAACGAAATAATTTATTTACTACACAACCGTGGCAGATACAAAAAAATGTCAAGATACACTTTTTGTAGAGAATTGAAAGAACTTTACGAAAAAAAAATTTACGTTGATGTGAGACAGGTCCGTACTAATTACTTTTTAAATTTAGTGATAGTGAAAACCCATAACTCCACCACTGGTTATTTCAGGACCTTCATATTATCACTAAATATCGTAGTCAAAAAGGTGGTACTACACATCAAATTTGGTTTAAATATCTCCACTGGTTCGGACAGTGTAAAAAATACTTCATATTTTTTCCAACACTTCAACGCCCTGTATCTCGGAAACTAAGCTTTCCCCGATATATGTTGATATAAAATTTTCATTTTAGATTATCTTTTTCTATCTAATGTTAAAGTCCTACCACATAAAAGTGAACCACCCTGTATATTTAAAAAATTGCAATTATATTTTCATGCAAAAACTTCCCAATTATTACTAATGGAGTCAAGATTACTAATGTCTAATAATATTCATTTCTATCCGCAGCCGCCTGGCCGTATTTTAAATTGACCTCACTGGTTAATATGGCAATCCACAAGGATAAATGCATTGGACGTGAGAGAGAGAGACAACAGCATACGCGCCCGCTTTGAAGCCGAAAAGAGACAAGTAGATGACGAAATAGTCGACGGCCGACCAATCATAATGTAGCTGGTTTTACACACGATACACTTACCCACGGTATGTCACTAATGAATCCGAAAACAAGGCAACTATGCGCATCTACGTCAGTTGCGAATCAAAATAATGGGCGGCTGCGGTTGTGTTTTACGATTTTTTATAGTTTACAGTTTAATGTGTCAAGAAAAAGGTGTAAACAACTGACTGATCGTCAGTCCAGCTCGACAGTGCTTTAAAATACCTAGGCCAAAAATGCCGGAATGTGCAGTCAGCGTTTGTCCAAATAATAACAGAAACAGTAAGGGAACGGAAATTAAGTACTATAGATTTCCCAAGGACAATAATCTTGCCAAAAAATGGATTGCTGCATGCCGCAGACAAGACAGTATCAATTTAAAAAATGGCAAGGAAACAGATTATTTATAGAACAGAGCATTAAAAATAGGGGACTCAACAGAGTTTATGCCTGGTTTATTCAGCAAATAAAATAGAATGTGCAATAAAAAATTAGCCTTGTTATGATTAAAGGGAATCATTATTTGATACCTATTTTACTCACTATTTATTATGTTGTTTTGTTTGTTGTTTAACTATAAACTAAGCATTAGTTGTGCAGGTTGTGCTTGTGTCGAGGCTTGTGTGCATTAATAATTGGTAAATAAGGCTTTAATTGATATAAACCGGCATAAACACTGGAAGGAAAAAGTTATATTTTTGGTAAGGCTTTGAATTTTATTTATCAATATCTTTGCCTATAACAAGTCATGTGTAAAATACTTTTTTCGATGGAGAGTTTGTGTCGATAGAAGCCAAAACTTAGTTCAGGATTACCTTACTTACAATAAATGTATTATTTAGATACCTATATGATATTTTTTTATTGTCTACCAATATACGGTCTTTTAAAAGAAAAATCCTGTTAATTTAACAAAATATACATCAATTTTATTTGCATGCATAATATAGCTAAAACGCAAAGAAAGCAAATTATTTGTAAAATTATAATTATCAAATTAAATATGTTTTTGTATCAACAGAATATTCATTCATTTATCTAGTAATATAATCTACATATTTTTAACAATATTTATTTAAAAAGAAACGTTTAAAATAAGCAAAAACCCATAAAAAAGTATCTATTGCTGTGTAAAACATATGGAGCAATTTAAATTCTGATTCGCAACTGACGTCACAAGATGCGCAATGACATACCGTGGGTAAGTGTATCGTGGTTTTACATAGCAGTCAACTGCAATCACAGTTCAATTCGGTGGGGGAGGCTTATACTGCTATAGCAGAACTGTTATGTAATATTTGCAAAAAGTGTCTTCACAGTAGTAGTTACAAAATGGCGCCGAATAAAAGGAAAATGTATGCTATCATGTGCCTTTTGATTAAAAAAGTTAATATTAAATATTATACGTAAATATAACATTAAAAGGTATTGGGTGAAAACGCCTTTATTGAACAGACCACGTTTTGACCGAATTATATTAACAGTAGGCGGAGATTTCCAAAATTTTACACGTCTCCGATACGAAAAATATATTGAGGTGACTTTAAATGTCCCATAGACATCCATTGCATCGATATAATTCGATTAGATGATGCATTTTTTCATCTGAAAATTAGAAATATTTCTAGTTATAACAGTATCTGCGATAACAGTGTACTCCGATCACATCGATATTCGCTTGGCAGCGGAACCACGCCCACCAAACAGTCACAGCGATCGCAGTCGAGTGCTATGTGAAACCGCCTCCATAGGCGCAAGTAGAGTAGAGAGAGTACGTCGGGGCATGGGCGAAAATAGCGTACGTAAACACGGCAAAAGTCTTTCAAAATTTCGGTTTTTCCGCGGGTTTTCGCGAAGTTTCGATGATACAAAAGGTGCAAAATAGTGTGGTGATTAGTTTGAGCTGCAAGTCCGGATTCGTGTTCAGGCACCTCGGAAATAGCGGGGTAGCCAAAATTTCAAGAAAATCGGGGGTGGATTACACCATTGGAAATAATTACCGAATTTCTAAAAGGTGAGTCAATTATCCTCGGAATTATCTCAATATTAGATATTATTTTTCATAATAATTGTATAATGGATATCTCAATGTATACAGGGTGAGGGTGTAACTGAACTGATGGTCAAAAATGAAACCACGTATTCTTGGAGTCAAAATAAGGGCACGAGCCATAGTTTTTTTGATACAGAGCGTAGAAGTTTGGAGAAAAATATACATATTTCTTAGTATCTCTAGAAGTATACGAGATATTTTCTTCAAACTTGGCGTGTCACAGGAGCAGATGAGCCGTCATACTTAAGCTTGACATGAAGCTTCTGAGGCTCCCAGTTGCGGAGATACAGGGTGTTATTAAAATTAATTAGTTCAGAAAAATATGAATACCCTGTATAATCGCATTTTTTTAATTAGTTTTCAAGTATCAATAATTTCCTGGGTATTCGACCAAAAATAACAATTTTCTTTTTTCAATTGTAATATTTAATTACGTACGTTTCGGCAATAAGGATTTGCCGATTTAATTTACTCAAAGTTAGATAAGTATCACTAATGGAGAGATTTAACAGCTGAATGTAAAAAATAGAGAGAATCTTTTCAAACTTTTCCTTAGATTGTAGGTTTTTTACTATGTGTATTTTTTATTTTGAGAAAGTTAGGAATAATTTTTAAATTCTTACATCTTGTTAGGAACACTCTTCTATTTTTTTCCTTTGCGATGCATTTGTTAAGTTGTCTGTAAGTCTTGAAGAAATTGCATGTTGAGGAGTCGATTGTAGAATCCATGCGTAACGGTTTATTTTCTCCCAAAACCATATGATTTTTTATATTTATTTCCTGGTCGTATTAGTTCAAGTATCAATAATTTCCTGGGTTTTCAGTGGTGAATAGAATGGTTAACAAAAAGTATCTCTTAGTATTTTTTCATATTCCCAGCCGTTTCTTAATTATTTCCAAAGAACGGCAACGCTGCAATGAACAATAGTCACTTTAAGAATAAAGCTTGCAATCTGTGGATGTCAATTAAACTTTATTATTTATCAAAATACAAAAGCAAAAACCGTTGACTGACGTATTAATAAGACTTCTCATGGCTATAGTTTCATGTCCTGGAAATTAGATGGGGCCTTATAGTCAACAATGTATTTTGCATTGTATTTTGTGTCCGGAAAGCGCATGGTGAGCCAGAGAGCTGTCAAAGATGACAGCCGTGAGCTGTCTTTATTAATACGTCAGTCAACGCAAAAACGATAATAAAAGAAACGTAATGCTATTAGAAAATTAAATTATTAAATGTTCGAAACGACCGCCGTCTCTTTCAATACAAGCAACTGAAGCAACTATGTGTTTCCGCATGTTTATTATTGCAACTTGGCAAGTCCATATCAAAAGTGCATATTAGTCAATTCCTCGAATGAAAATATCATTTTTCAAAATATTGATACTAAAGTGCAAAGTTGGCAGCCAAATGATTCAAATAATGCCAAGTTTAATTGACATCCACAGATTGTTGGATTTAGTCTTAAAATGACTTGTTTATTGCAGCATTGCCGTTCTGTGAAAATAATTAAGAAACGGCGGAGAATATGAAAAATACTAAGAGATACTTTTTGTTAATCATTGAATTTACCACTCAAAACAAATTAAAAAAATGCGATTATATAGGGTATTCATATTTCTCTGAACTAATTAATTTTAATAACACCCTGTATCTCCGCAACTGGGGGCCTCAGAAGCTTCATATTAACCTTAAATTTGACAGTTCATCCGCTCATGTGACATGCCAAGTTTGAAGAAAATATCTCGTATACTTCTAGAGATACTAAGAAATTTGTTTATTTTTCTCTAAATTTCTACGCTCTGTATAAAAAACTATGGCCCGTAGGAGAAAAAAAATATATGAAGTGCCCTTATTTTGACTCCAAGAATACGTGCTTTCATTTTTGACCATCAGTTCAGTTACACCCTGTATATCTTTTCTTTGCTCTAATTAAAAAAGTCAAAAACATAAAAAAATACATAAAAGATAGTTTGTGCGGGACTCACCAGCCGCGCCTGGCGCGTATATCCAAGAATTGGGGAATTTTTTCTCTTCCTATTGTAAATAACCGCCAAGTAATAGCCCCATGTAAATTACCATAAGCGATAAACGCACGGGCGTAGCCAGGATTTAGTTTTGGGGGGGGGGTATAGTTTGAGAAGTAAATAAAACAACAAAAATATACTTACATGAAATTTAATATCTATATATTCATCCGAAAAACTACGACATATTTATAAAGTTCTTAACTTTAAATGAAATGGATAAATTAATTTCGTTCCTCTGCGCTAAATCTAAAACCATTAAAGAAGAAATTTTCGGCTTTTTCTTTTAAATATATCCACTACTTCATCTGCATGAATTTCTGTTCCATAGTGAATGTTCATTAACCATTAAGTGTGTTTTCACTTGTAGTGTTTCGTAAATAGTTTTTCAGTCTCCTTAGGCTCGAGAAAGACCTTTCTGGGGTAGCAGTGGATACAGGAATGGTAGCCAAGATTTGTAGTAATGTGTAAATATTAGGATAAAGGTTTTTATCGCACATATCTAGGCATTCCAAACTAGATTTCGGGGTAGGCAGTCTTCTTATCAGCATGCAAGGTAGCTGAAGCTTTGATAGCTAAATCCAAATTTGTTTCTTTATTAGAAACCCCTTGACTTTGACTACACCACTTTTTCCAGTAGTCCATACCTTTAGGTTTATCACCCTTCCTTTTTTTCCCCTCCATTTTTCGACAGTAATAATGATTCACGTATCTATCCTTAACAAGGTCATCGAATAACAGTGCACTAAAATTACTCACTTACACGGTACACTTAATTCTCTTCACTATTCGTTCACCACTTTTCACTTTTATTCGCTTCGAGTTCGCATGGAACAATACTGCCGTAAGCGCGGTCACGCGCCGCGGCGCCGCTTATATAGCAGCCCAGTAGCCGTCCAGAAACTTCCACGAACTTCCACAAAGTTCCGCTCATTTAGACCGAGGGGCGTGGCGAATAATCGAGAAACAACGCAAAGTGTCCCTACAATACAAAATAGTTCGGCTGCAACTGCGTCTGCCTCTCGTCAAAAGATGGCGCTAGGCGCTACTATTACTACATAATATATTCAAACGTAATAATAATTTAACTCTTCACTCCTCGTATTTTTTCGGTATAATATTAGGTAATATTTTGCTTATTTCGGTGGGGGGGGGGGGGGGTTTGAACCCCCGAAACCGCCCCCCCCCTTGGCTACGCCCGTGGATAAACGTGACTATTTTCTACCAATTTTACCCCCACTTCGAACACAACCCCCCTCCCTATCCAGTCAGAGTGCGGCACGGACCCGAGGTTGTCCGAAGATGTCCGATTGTGGTCCGGAACTCTCATAATCTATCTACTAGTTAATATATCGGGGACCTCACAATAATTCAACACGAATGAAACTGCCGACAATGAACGGATAAAGTTTATGCCCGTTATTTTATTGTTTTATTTACCGTTTGAGCCAGGGGCAGTGGCGGGGTAAGACTGTCGGCACTTCCGTTGTTTGGTGGCGACGAAGGGTTGTTTCTCTGTGGTGACGATTGGGATGGCGACATAGGTGCAGTGTGTTGTTTCGAGCATTCTGTCGGTGAATCTGGGGTTTTGCAGCGTTCTTGTTTTGCCGAACCTAAAGCAAAATAAACGAGAATATAATATAATATGTTAATTATCTACAATCAATAAATATACATTATATACAGTGACCGACAGAAAGTTTGTCAACATAAAATTCACGATTTTTTTTAGTGCTGTAATACAAGTAATTGAATTTTTTATGTAGATTTTAATTGCAGACAAAAATGTCCCCTTGGTGCCTATTTGTTCTCATGTGTTATAGTTTAATGTCAAATTTTATGTTTTGTATTATTTCGGGGTATTTCTGGAAAATTATCTAAAAAACTTGCCCCATAAGTAATACTCAAAATAGAAAAAACGTGTTTCTTACTTTAAACGAAGTAACTTTTTCCAATAAACTAACCCATTCAAGGTTTTACTTTTCAAGATACAGAGCGTAACATTAACTTTATCTTCATTAAATGTTTAGGCCCTGTAACTTCAAAAGATAGGTAAGTTTATTGGAAAAAGTTACTTTATTTAAAGTAGCAAACACATTATTTCTACTCTAAGTGTTATTTATGGAGCACATTTTTTAGATAATTTTTCAGAAATACCCCGAAATAATACAAAAAAATAAAATTTGACAACACATATGCGAACAAATACCAAGAAGACATTTTTCTCTGCAATTAAAATCTACATAAAAATTCAATACCTTTTATTACAATACAAGATTCATTCTTTTTTCTAAAAATAATTTTACCAATGACCCACTTCTCCGCCACTGATTGTGCAAAATGTTCGATATTAACAGGTTTTGTATACCAAATATGACTTAAATATCTCAACTAGTTTGGTAAATATTCAATAAAGTCCACACATTTTTTCCAACTTTAACACCCTGTAACTTTTCTATGAAGCCTTAAAAAGATATACAGGGTGAGTCAGGGGTGTTCGGCAGGTGGTTTTAAGTGGGGGTCCTTCATATAAAATTTTTCGATTTGGGCTTTCCTTGCCAAGTTATTCGAGTCTACAGGGTGACCCAAAAGTATATTTTTTATTTATATCTCAATAACGGCACTACTTAAAAATTTGAAATTTGGTATGTGTTATCTACTTAGGTACTGGAAGACGCGTTAGGATAGTTTATTCATTTACACAGTGCCCTAAAAAAAGGGTAAAAACTAACAATCCCTATTAATTTTTTGCTCAAACTTTTTTGGGGTTATCTTTTTGGTCTTGCAGGTCCATCATTTCAATGTATCTTTTCATTTTGCAACAAAAGTGTACTCTTGTTTCATAATGATAAAATCAACCGTTTGCGTTGAAATTGGCAAAATGTGCCCCAAAACACCTGTTAACTTCAACATTCGAAACATAAAATTTTTACCTACCGCTTTCAAACGTTACACATCGACTGTGCCATTTAAAGTGAGAAAAAAATTCCTATAAACAATGTACCAAAACTTATTAGCTTTCAAAATGGAAAGGATTGAATTTAACAAAATTTGAACACCTTATTTCAAGAAAACCAATGCTGTTTTGATCAATGTCTAATTGGTATTTTTTTTTCCTTATTTTTAATGTACAGTCGATCTGTAACGTTTGAAAGCGGTAGGTGAAAATTTTATGTTTTGAATGTTGAAGTGAACAGGTGGTTGATTTTATAGTTATGAAACAAGAGTACACTTTTGTTGCAAAATGAAAAGATACACTGAAACAATAGACCTACAAGAATAAAAAGATAACCTCAAAAAAGTTTGAGCAAAAAAAATAATAGGGGTTGTTAGTTTTTACCCTTTTTTAGGGCACTGTGTAAATGAATAAACTACCCTAAGGCGTCTTCCAGTAAGTAGATAACACATACCAAATTTCAAATTTTTAAGTAGCGCCGTTATTGAGATATAAATAAAAAAATACTTTTGGGTCGCCCTGTAGACCCGAATAACTTGGCAAGAAAAGCCCAAATCGAAAAAATTTTATATGAAAGGCCCCCCTTAAAACCACCTGCCGAACACCCCTTAAAAGTATTTACTATATATTCTGACTCACCCTGTATAGTTTATGCGAAAAAGTGAGGTTATTTTTTGAAGATCTATCACCTGTTAAAGTCCTGCTACAAAAAACTGATTCACCCTGTAGATTGTAGAGGCTCTTCGTAAAATCAAACTGAAAAATCAAGAGTTTGTTCTTTACTGTAAGTAGGTATTACCCTTGTTTATGAGACCCATAAACAAGGGTATTAGGTATTATATAAATATTGAATAGAAACAAGAAATCTGACACGTAACTCTTCAGTCTGTAAGCGTTGACTGACGTATTAATAAAGACTGCTCACGGCTGTCATGTTTGACAGTTCTCTGGCTCACCAGGCGCTTCCCGGAGACAAAATACAATGCAAAATACATTGTTGACCATAGGCGCCATCTACTTTCCAGGACATGAAACTGTAGCCGTGAGAAGTCTTATTAATACGTCAGTCAACGCTGTAAGTCTTTTCGGGGACACGTAAATTTGTCTCGCATTTTCCGATTTTCATTACTTTTTTTGCGTAACATTGTGCGGAGAAAACGCCCTTATCATTTTCGCCGTGGGTATACACGAAACTGTGGATCGACAAGCGGGCCAAGAGATAAAACTACAAAAGAGAACCGATGTTGGGCCCAGCATATGCGGGCCGTAAAATTATACCCTTGGGCCTTTCTCTTTCTGTCCTGGCAGGCACGCTGGTACCTCCATTCTATTCCGCGCGTACACAACGCGCGTACACAACGCTTTTTGTCGATGCATAGACGTAGAAATGTAGAAATACAAAGGAAACTCTCCTTGAAATACGAGAATAACTTTTATTTATGCAGGGTGAGCTTTTTTCGATGCCCACTATGGGGATCTCGGAAAACTAGCAGAGCTAGAACAAAGGTTAAATGGGGAACGAATTGCAGTTTTGAATGCCCAATCTAATGCCCCTTTTGGATTTTTAAAAAAGTTCATGGCTCACTAGACGTTTTGAAAAGAGTGATTTTTTTGCTATTTCATCGGATCTCTGTAGCTCCGTTATTTCCGATTATACAGAAAAACTGTAGAGACAAAAATTGTAGATAATTTTGGGCTTAATAAGATTCTAATCCAATTTTTTATATTGTTTGTGATTTTTGAGATATGGCATAAACTTGTGTTTTTTTAAATGTAAATCATAGTTGGCTGTGGCCTTATAAAATCGGCCATTTTTTGAGCTTTCCAAAGATATAATACTCGGCATAGTTATTATAAAAATAAAATAGCTATGGCTAATTTTCTGATTTTTTTTTATTTTCACATAGTCAGCTATGGAATATTTTCATAATTACGTTCTATTTTATATTTAGACATGCTTCAAACTTTCTAATATTTTGTTTTTAGCTGGTAAAAAGATGTAACAAATTAAAACAAAAATTAAGAAACTCAAATTCAAATTAGTATTATTTTAACAGGTCACCTTTTAAAATAAAAAAAAGTGTTCAAACAATCCACCGTTATTATTTATGCAAATATTGCATCTTTTTAAAACTGAATTTTTCGCCTTTCTTAGAGAGCGCCTGTCAATACTGGAATTATTGCTTCTAAAACAGCTGCTCGTAATTCAACAATTGTCTCATACTTTATTTTGTACTGTTCCCCACAAAAAGAAATCCAAAACAGACAAATCGGGGGATCGGGGCTGCCAGGAAATAGATACATTTCTCCCTATCCAACTATTTGGATAGAGCTGATCTAGGTAATTTCTTACGGGCAAATAATTATGTGGTGGAGCTTCATCATGATAATTTTTGTTTTATTTTGTTACATTTTGTTACCAGCTAAAAATAAAATATTTGAAAGTTTGAAGCATGTCTTATAAAATAGAACGTAATTATGAAAATATTCCATAGCTCACTATGTGAAAATTTAAAAAAATCAGAAAATTACCCATAGCTATTTTATTTTTTATAATAAATATGCCGAGTATTATATTTTTGGAAAGCTCAAAAAATTGCCGATTTTATAAGGCCACAGCTAACTATGATTTATATTTAAAAAACACAAGTTTATGTCATATCTCAAAAATCACAAACAACATAAAAAATTGGATCAGATTATCATATTAAGCCCAAAATTATCTACAATTTTTGTCTCCACAGTTTTTCTGTATAATCAGAAATAACGGAGCTACAGTGAGACATGAACTTTTTTGAAAATCCAAAAGGGGCATTAGATTGAGCATTCAAAACTGCAAATCTTTCCCCATTTAACCATTGTTCTAGCTCTGCTAGTTTCCGAGATCCCCATAGTGGGCATCGAAAAAAACTCAGCCTGTATACCTAAGAACTTTTACGTACAATACTGTGGCTGGTACAAGATCTCTCTGCAGTCTCTGCGTTTCCAAATGATTTTTTGCTTGTAGCCTTTGTTGAACACGTGTTTTGCCTTACTAATTCGTGCCAGGTCTCCCACTTGAAGCTTTTGTTTACCAAACGTCTTTACGTTTTGATCCACATCTTTAGGTTTCATTTGAATCGTTGTGTGTTTGTGATCACTGTATTGTTTTATTGGATCTGTATAATGTCTATCCATCTATACTTACCGCTTACCGCTTAAACTAAAACTATAAAGAGTTTTTCTTACAGAGTCCGTATCACTCTAGCACTTTTTGTAACGCTGAACGTACTGTAGTGGTTAATATCTTCAGTGTTCATCAGTTTTCGGAAATGAGAATTTATTGTACCTACTTGATCAATTTAAAGGTTTTTCGGTTACCGATTTCAGCCCAACAGACCCTTGTGCACTTGATTGTGGTCAACAACAATGATCACTAATAAAAATGTATACCCTTAGGATCTTTTATATTGAGTGCTCACTCACTAATGAACTATAAGGACCCAGCAAGCAGAACTTGGCCCGTCGTCTTCTTTTGTCCTCGGATTAAAACAAAAGGGCCTGCTTCGATTGTTTTTCGACCGGTCGAAATTTATTGCGTCACTTGGCCGTGATTTCTAAGCCGGAAGCTCTGGAAAACGAGAAGTTGGCCGTGCCTGATTGTCCCATGGAAAGATTCGGATAATGGATTTGGAAGTTTCTGTATTGGGAAGGTATAGGGGAGACTTATTATTACCGTATTTATTTACTAGCCGCATCCGACTATGGTTATAGGTATTTTCAGAAGTTATCGATGACGAAATAATACTAATTGCCACCCCTCCTCGGTTCAAAATTTATGTATATACCTACAGAATGGTCCCATTTAAATTTGAAGAAAAAATTCCAACCGTAAGGGTGGAAAAATAGGGGATGAAATTTCATACTGGACCGATTTCGATGATTCTTTCTTTATTGGAAAGGGGGTACCTTAGGTGTGGTCCCATTTAAATTTAAAGAAAAAATTCCAACCCTAAGGTTAGATAAATACGGGATGAAAGTTCATATTGGCCCGATTTGGATGATTCTTATTTTATTAGAAAGGGGTTACCTTAGGGGTGGTCACATTTAAATGTGAAGAGAAAAATTTCAATCCTAAGGGTGGACAAATAGGGGATGGAATTTAATATTGGACCGATTTCGATAATTCTTAATAATTCACTAAAAAATAAGAAATAAAAAAAATTTTAACAAAAAAATTAAAACCGACTTCAAAAATTTGCCCCAATGCACATTTCAACTAAAATTTTAGAAATATTTTTCTCTTTCTAAATTGAGTTATCTTTGGAGTCGGTGACAGTAAGTTATGATGTATGTAGGATATGATGTATTCATATCTAAATAGGTAAATTCCTTGCCTTGACTGTCACCAAATCCAAAGTTAACTCAATTTAGAAAGAGAAAAATATTTCTAAAATTTTAGTCGAAATGAGCATACGGGCAAATTTGTGAAGTCGGTGTTATTTTTCGTTATTTTTTTTTATTTTTAGTGGAGTGTGCATACGGGCAAATTTTTGAAGTCGGTTTTAATTTTGTTGTTATTTTTTTTTTAATATCAGACCATCCCGTATAAAGAAACAAACCTAGACTCAAACTAAAGGGATAAATAATTGGATTTTTGCATTTTCATTCTAGCTTTTATTTAAAACACGTCAAAATCAATGATGGTCATAAATTTATTATGAAATAAATTTTAAACAAAAGAATCCCCACATCACGAAAATCGAATTCATTAATTTAAAATTGCACAATACAGTGCTGCGCACCATAATATAACCTAAAATTTGTCGGCCAAAAGGCGCCAAATTAAAATTTCAAGTTGTCAACTTGGTAAATTTGCTAAAAAACACTTTAAAATGATTGTTTACATATATAGCTCACTAATAATAATCTACGAGAGTTAAAGTCACATTTTCAAGGGCTTTTGGTGCATTTTGATATCTACCGGTAAAATTTTCGTAAATGCCAATTATTTCTTATTTGCGTGCTTAGATACAACTAAATTCGAATGACTAAAATCATAAAACTTCCCGATTTTAAGGTGGTTACGTTTAATCATGTAAACTTGTTAGGTATAAAACTCTCCAAACAGTCCAAACCGAAACCACTTTTACTCTGGAAGACCGTGCAGGCACAAAACTTCTTTTGATGGCCTTAATCCACTTTTCCCTTAAAATGGGGTCTTTAGGGAAGGAAAAAGCGGACACTTTAGGACGGCCTTTGTAGTTTCCCTTGCAGTTGGGAACGGAACACGCCCACGGCAGGATTTAAATAAGTCCGAAACCATAGAATTTAATTTTAATCACTTTATTCTGAACCACTGCTGTTTTACCACCGTATTAATAAAACTCCACGCCCTATATTACTAAAATACGCAGTCCAAAACAGGATAAACACAACAAACGTTCTTTAAAACAGGAAAATCGCCAGACAAGTAAACGTAAACAACTACAAAAAGCTACCACGTTGTGATGACGTAGTGACGTTTCGCGTCGCCAGCTGGCGGGCCTTTATCATTGCGTCGGTGCCGGTCGAATTCGACATAGGTAATATAAATTATCCAAACATGGCTTCACAAATCCGCCTTCAATTTTCGCAAAAAGTCAGCCCATAACTTCAAGACGAAACAAATCATTTAATTACGGCTTGAAATATTTTGTGTTTTTTTGTTCATCCCGTTCGACCTTTATGTCAGCTGCTGTGGTCAAATGCGACGCAACAGGCATTTGGCAGGGTGACCCACTCGAAGTGGAAGAGGAGCCTTCTCACCCCATACAATCGTGTAAACTACTAAAAAATTTTCTGTGTAAGTATTCGCAGCGTCCAGAGATATATTAATAAGTCCGGGCACTCGGCCTTGTGTAAACAAACGTTTCCCTCTTGCCCTCTCCCGCTCCCCTCCTCATCGAGCCGATCGATATCTTATAATATAAGAAAATAAGCTGTACACAGTGTGGCTGAGAGCGGTTCGTTCGCATTCTACCGGGTGCGCGCAAAATATTACCTACCGACCGTGACTGTGTTGTAGTGATGCCTAGTAACGCTTTTTACTGCAGTGCGGATGGCTGTAAAATCAGTTCAAAACACAATATTACCTTTTTTAATTTCCTAAAAACCGAAAGAAAGGTAACATTGAGTTTGAGGTATCTACCTACAAAAATTAAGACATTTTTATGTGACATTTGTATAGTTAGGTATTAATTGAAGAATAATATAGATATAATTTTAAAATATTGAAAATTTGAAGGTGCCAGCAATGGAAGAATGCCTTAGGGTTCATCGGAGAACATAAATTTGCGAATATTCCACCTGAAGAGGCATATAAACCTATAAGAATTTGCAAGGCACATTTTGATGATCAGTCATTCACTTCGTCCGAAAAACGTTTAGTAAAAACTGCCGTCCCCTCGGGTGTCCCATTAAGATTATTGCCAGAAGCTTATGGTAAGACGCATGCTTGTGTAGGTACGTATGCGTAATATTTTGTTCTGTATTGTTTATGTCAAATTAAATATCAAAATATTTACTACAGGATGAAAAAGTATATATGATTAGTTTAACTCTTTGTCGTTAAATATTTATTTGTTATTTATGTTTTGTTAGGCTTTATTAAAAATGAACGTAAAACATAAAAAAATTACATTTTTATTCATGTTCCAACCAAAGTCTACAGATACCTACTAATTTTGTAGATTCTGGTAATAGCTACCTTGTATTTTAATTTAACTGTACCTACCAAAAACTAACGGTACACTTACCTACACAAATAATGTTGTACCAAAGTCTACAAATAGGTAAACTAATATTTGTAGACTTTGGTAAATAATGGAAAGTCAATATGAACCTGCCCCCGTGTAACTAGCTTGACGGCGACTTCGTTTAGTCGCCCTCGTAAATGCAAAGCGTGCGAGGTGACGCTGATTTACGACCGGTCGCAAAAATTTTCGGCTTTGCCGAGAGATCAAAGGATTGAGCAGACTTTAGTATTTCTAGACTTTGGTATTAGCCCATTATTTCCGGTATTGTGATTTTACATGCGAATTTTCAAACGGCCCACCTAAATCACCCTGTACAGGGTGTCCCATTTTGAGTGTTTTTGGGTGTTTTTCTCAAAAATCTCGGTTATTATTAAAGCTAGGGGGTTGCGGTTTTCACGTCACTGTTCTATTTTTTTGAGAGGAATTTGGTGGACCAATCAGATTTTAGATAAGTTTGATAGTTTCCGCGCATTGGCGCAGGGCTGAAATTTTCGATTTTATGGAAACCTCTCTCCTGGCTACAACTTATATATATCGACAAATTTAATCAACTATTTTTATAATTTATAGTTTTGGCGTAGAATCGAATGAAATAATTAGTTTGTTAGTAGCGGTAATAGTTTTTGAGATATGAACCAAAGTTATATATTTTTTTAAATGAAAACCATAGTTCATATCTCAAGAACTATTAACGCTACCAAAAAAACTAATTGTTCCATTCGATTCTACGCCAAAAAAACTAAAAATAGTTGATTAAATTTGTCGATATACAGGGTGTTATTTAAGTACGTAGCCAAACTTCAAGGGATGATTCTTTGAGTGATTTTAAGGTGAAAAAATTATATAAACATAAGTCCGTTATCGCTTCGTTTTCAAGATACAGGGTGTCAAACTTTAAAAAAATCATTTTTTTCAACAACATCTTAATAATCCTTTAGCCGATTTTGCTGAAATCTGGCAGTGTTATTTACGGTAGAGAGGGATTAATTTAGCCCTAAGTAGATTCAAATTATTAAGTCCAGTGGCGTCCCGGGGGGCACCGTGACCAATATTTTTGAAAAAAAAAAATGTACGACACTGACTTTTTTAAAACTTTTATATGTTTTTCGCATTAAGGAACTAAGAATACAACTTTTTGGTCTCTTAAATTTTTTTCGTATCTGGCTTCGTTTTCCAGAGAAAAAATAAAAACCACTTTATTGCACGTCATTCCTTTTTTGTTGCATTGCTGCTTTCTCGAAAACGAAGCAAGATACGAACAAGATTCAAGAGACCAAAAAGTTGTATTTTTAGTTTCTTAATGCGAAAAAAAATATGAAAGTTTTAAAAAAGTCAGTGGCGCACATTTTCTTTTTCTCAAGCCACTAGACTTGATAATAATTGTAATCTACTTTTATATTTTTTTCACATTAAGCAACTAAGAATACAACAAGCAATGACATGCAATAAAGTGGTTTTTATTTTTTTCTCGAAAACTAACGAAGACAGGAAAAAAATTCAAGAGACAAAATAGTTGTATTCTTAGTTGCTTAATGTGAAAAAAATATAAAAGTCGATTACAATTATTATCAAGTCTAGTGGCGTCCCTTAACCAATATTTTTGAGAAAAAGAAAATGTGCGCCACTGACTTGTTTAAAACTTTCATATTTTTTTCACATTAAGCAACCAAGAATACAACTTTTTTGTCTCTTAAATTTTGTTCGAATCTTGCTCCGTTTTCGAGAAAGCAGCAATGCAACAACAAAGCAATGACATGCAATAAAGTGGTTTTTATTTTTTTCTCTCGAAAAGAAGCCAGATACGAAAAAAATTCAAGAGACCAAAAAGTTGTATTCTTAGTTCCTTAATGCGAAAAACATATAAAAGTTTTAAAAAAGTCAGTGGCGTACATTTATTCTTAAAAAATATTGGTCACGGTGCCCCCCCGGGACGCCACTGGATTTAATAATTTGAATCTACTTATGGCTAAATTAACCCCTCTCTACCGTAAATAACACTGCCAGATTTCCGCAAAATCGGCTAAAGGATTATTAAGATGTTGTTGAAAAAAAGATTTTTTTAAAAAAGTTTGACACCCTGTATCTTAAAAACGAAGCGATAACGGACCTATGTTTATATAAACTTTTCAAAGAATCACCCCTTGAAGTTTGGCTACGTACTTAAATAACACCCTGTATACAGTGTGTCCCACTTAAGGACTGACCACCCCTGTAAAATTTTTATTTATAGCTCCATTTTTATAAACTTTTTTTTGTTGGATAAAGCTTCAAAAATGGCATCAAACACATAATTCAGGTGCCTCGTGCGTTAAAGTCATGGCACACTGAGACGGTGTTTTAGTGCTGAAATTTCGAGAAGTACTATTAGGGATTTTTTTAGAGGAAAATTAATGTCAGACTCTTATTCTGCACTGTTCGAAACCCAAGCGTACCAATTTGCATTGCCGTAGCTCTACAGGGAGTTTCAAAATTTTTATTGCCACACTTAAGGGGTGACCACCCCCGTAAAATTTTTATTTATAGCTCGATTTTCATAAACTTTTTTTGTTGGGTAGAGCTTTGAAAATGGCATTAAATGCATAATTCAGGTGCCTCGTGCGTTAAATTCATGGCCCACTGAGACGGTGTTTTAGTGCTGAAATTTCGAGAAGTACTATTACGGATTTTTTAGAGGAAAATTAATGTCAGATTCCTATTCAGCATTGTTCGAAACCCAAACGTACCAATTTGCTTTGCCGTAGCTCTACAGGGAGTTTCAAAATTTTTATTGCCACACTTAAGGGCTGGCAACCCTCGTAAAATTTTTATTTATAGCTTGATTTTCGTAAACTTTTTGTTGGGTGGAGCTTTAAAAATGGCATTAAATGCATAATTCAGGTGCCTCGTGGGTTAAATTCATGGCCCACTGAGACGATGTTTTAGTGCTGAAATTTCGAGAAGTACTATTATTATTTTTTAGAGGAAAATTAATGCCGGTTTCTTGTTCAGCGTTGTTGGAAACCCAAACGTACCAATTTGCATTACCACTGTTATACAGGGTGTTTCAAAAAAATTAAAAGGAAAAGTAAGGCCGGATTCGTATATGCAGTGAGAGGTTCCAAACAAAAACGTACCTACTAATTTGTAATTAATTTTGTTAATTTCTGGTAAGTTGGTCACTGAAACATTCATGAGGAACTCATATTCTTTAAAAAAATTATTAGCGAACAAATATTTATTTAATTTAATATCATCCAATACATGAATAAACAACACAACATAACATAAACTCAAATTTCAGTCATTTCAATTAGTCCTCCATTTTCTAATGCAAATTGGTACGTTTGGGTTTCCAACAACGTTGGATAAAAATCTAGCATTAATTTTTCTCTAAAAAAGTCCCTAATAGTACTTCTCGAAATTTCGGCACTAAAACTTCGTCTCAGTGGGCCATGAATGCAACGCACGAGGCACCTAAATTATTACGCATTTAATGCCATTATTGAAGCTCTATCCAACAAAAAAAAAGTTTATGAAATCGTGCTAAAAATAAAAATTTTACAGGGATGGTCACTAATTAAGTGGGACACTAAAAGTTTTTAAACACCCTGTAGAGCTATGGTAATGCAAATTGGTACGTTTGGGTTTCGAATAACGCTGAATAAGAATCCGGCATTGATTTTCCTCTAAAAAAATCCCTAATAGTACTTTAAGGCACGAGGTACCTGAATTATACATTTAATGCCATTTTTTAAGCTCTATCCAACAAAAAAAAGTTTATGGAAATCGAGCCATAAATAAAAATTTTACAGGGGTGGTCAGTCCTTAAGTGGGACACGCTGTATATAAGTTGTAGCCAGGAGAGAGGTTTCCAAAAAATCGAAAATTTCAGTCCTGCGCCAATGCGTTTTATAGAAAATTTATCTAAAATCTGATTGGTCCACCAGATTCCTCTCAAAAAAGTAGCACAGTGACGTGAAATCCGCAACCCTCTAGCTTTAATAATAACCGAGATTTTTGAGAAGAACACCCAAAAACACCCAAAATGGGACACCCTGTACGTCGCACGTTAAACAAACGACGAACAAAAGCCGGCCGCGCGTACGCGCCCGTCGATTGTTTACGTGACGCCCGTGACGGCCGCCTTTGATGTCGCCGCCGGTCGCCGGCGGTATAGCAGTAGGCCGCGGGGAAACATTGCAGCGTTGTCAGAGTTACTGCAATTATACTAATCTAGTACAATAATTGGTCTTTTTGTACATAAATATTCATTTTCGTTATATCTAGTACATGTTTGCCTGATTGTTGCATTATTTCATTTTTACGGAGAAAGAAATTCAACGAAAAACATTTAAGTATACTAAAATAGTAAATATGAAAACGAAAAACGATAGTATTGTTTCAGTTTTTATTTATTAGTCGTAGTATACCAATACCCAAGCAGCCCTGTCGCCATTAGTGGTAGAATGCCGACCCGAAGTTAGTTACTGTGTATTCCTTCTACCGTGGGACCGTACTGAACTCTAACTGTTTGGTTTGGTTGCAATTTTCTATAAACAAGTAAATAATCTCCTGGACAACATTAACGCACCACTTTAATTATTCTAAATATTTACAAAAAAAAAACACAAAATAAAACTTAGTTACATTGAAATGATAACTAACACCACAGAATAAATAATAGCTTTGCAACAGAAGCCTCTTTACGGACAAGTATCTCCGCAACTGGGGGCCTCACAAGCTTCATATTTACCTTAAATTTGGCAACTCATCCGTTCATGTGACACGCCAAATTTGAAGAAAATATCTCGTATACTTCTAGAGATACTAAGAAATATGTGTATTTTTCTCTAAATTTCTACGCTCTGTATAAAAAAAAACTATGGCCCGTAGGAGAAAAAATATATGAAGAAGTGCCCTTATTTTGACTCCAAGAATACGTGGTTTCATTTTTGACCATCAGTTTAGTTACACCCTGTATATATCGACAAATTTAATCAACTATTTTTATAGATTTTTTGGCCTAGAATCGAATGGAACAATTAGTTTTTTGGTAGCGTTAATAGTTTTTGAGATATGAACCAAAGTTATATTTTTAAATTGAAACCATAGTTCATATCTCAAAAACTATTAACGCTACCAAAAAACTAATTGTTCCATTCGATTCTACGCCAAAAAATCTATAAAAATAGTTGATTAAATTTGTCGATACAAATATATAAGTTATAGCCAGGAGAGAGGTTTCCAAATAATCGAAAATTTCTGTCCTGCGCCAATGCGCGGAAACTATAAAACTTATCTAAAATCTGATTGGTCCACCAGATTCCTCTAAAAAAAGTAGCACAGTGACGTGAAATCCGCAACCCTCTAGCAACCCTCTAAACACCCAAAATGGGTCACCCTGTACGTCGCCCGTCAAACAAACGACGAACAAAAGCCGGCCGCGCGTGCGCGCCCGCCGATTGTTTATGTGACGCCCGTGACGGCCGCCTTTGATGTCGCCGCCGGTCGCCGGCGGTATAGCAGTAGGCCGCGGGGAAACATTGCAGTGTTGTCAGAGTTACTGCAATTGTACTAATCTGGTACAATAATTGGTCTCTTTGTACATAAATATTCATTTTCGTTATATCTAGTACATGTTTGCCTGATTGTTGCATTATTTCATTTTTACGGAGAAAGAAATTCAACGAAAAACATTTAAGTATACTAAAATAGTAAATATAAAAACGAAAAACGATAGTATTGTTTCAGTTTTTATTTATTAGTCGTAGTATACCAATACCCAAGCAGCCCTGTCGCCATTAGTGGTAGAATGCCGACCCGAAGTTAGTTACTGTGTATTCCTTCTACCGTGGGACCGTACTGAACTCTAACTGTTTGGTTTGGTTGCAATTTTCTATAAACAAGTAAATAACCTCCTGGACAACATTAACGCACCACTTTAATTATTCTAAATATTTACAAAAAAAAAACACAAAATAAAACTTAGTTACATTGAAATGATAACTAACACCACAGAATAAATAATAGCTTTGCAACAGAAGCCTCTTTACGGACAAGTATCTCCGCAACTGGGGGCCTCACAAGCTTCATATTAACCTTAAATTTGGCAACTCATCCGTTCATGTGACACGCCAAATTTGAAGAAAATATCTCGTATACTTCTAGAGATACTAAGAAATATGTGTATTTTTCTCTAAATTTCTACGCTCTGTATAAAAAAAAACTATGGCCCGTAGGAGAAAAAAATATATGAAGAAGTGCCCTTATTTTGACTCCAAGAATACGTGGTTTCATTTTTGACCATCAGTTTAGTTACACCCTGTATATATCGACAAATTTAATCAACTATTTTTATAGATTTTTTGGCCTAGAATCGAATGGAACAATTAGTTTTTTGGTAGCGTTAATAGTTTTTGAGATATGAACCAAAGTTATATTTTTTAAATGGAAACCATAGTTCATATCTCAAAAACTTTTAACGCTACCAAAAAACTAATTGTTCCATTCGATTCTACGCCAAAAAATCTATAAAAATAGTTGATTAAATTTGTCGATACAAATATATAAGTTGTAGCCAGGAGAGAGGTTTCCAAATAATCGAAAATTTCTGTCCTGCGCCAATGCGCGGAAACTATAAAACTTATCTAAAATCTGATTGGTCCACCAGATTCCTCTCAAAAAAGTAGCACAGTGACGTGAAATCCGCAACCCTCTAGCAACCCTCTACACACCCAAAATGGGCCACCCTGTACGTCGCCCGTCAAACAAACGACGAACAAAAGCCGGCCGCGCGTACGCGCCCGCCGATTGTTTACGTGACGCCCGTGACGGCCGCCTTTGATGTCGCCGCCGGTCGCCGGCGGTATAGCAGTAGGCCGCGGGGAAACATTGCAGTGTTGTCAGAGTTACTGCAATTGTACTAATCTGGTACAATAATTGGTCTCTTTGTACATAAATATTCATTTTCGTTATATCTAGTACATGTTTGCCTGATTGTTGCATTATTTCATTTTTACGGAGAAAGAAATTCAACGAAAAACATTTAAGTATACTAAAATAGTAAATATAAAAACGAAAAACGATAGTATTGTTTCAGTTTTTATTTATTAGTCGTAGTATACCAATACCCAAGCAGCCCTGTCGCCATTAGTGGTAGAATGCCGACCCGAAGTTAGTTACTGTGTATTCCTTCTACCGTGGGACCGTACTGAACTCTAACTGTTTGGTTTGGTTGCAATTTTCTATAAACAAGTAAATAACCTCCTGGACAACATTAACGCACCACTTTAATTATTCTAAATATTTACAAAAAAAAAAACACAAAATAAAACTTAGTTACATTGAAATGATAACTAACACCACAGAATAAATAATAGCTTTGCAACAGAAGCCTCTTTACGGACAAGTATCTCCGCAACTGGGGGCCTCACAAGCTTCATATTAACCTTAAATTTGGCAACTCATCCGTTCATGTGACACGCCAAATTTGAAGAAAATATCTCGTATACTTCTAGAGATACTAAGAAATATGTGTATTTTTCTCTAAATTTCTACGCTCTGTATAAAAAAAAACTATGGCCCGTAGGAGAAAAAAATATATGAAGAAGTGCCCTTATTTTGACTCCAAGAATACGTGGTTTCATTTTTGACCATCAGTTTAGTTACACCCTGTATATATCGACAAATGTAATCAACTATTTTTATAGATTTTTTGGCCTAGAATCGAATGGAACAATTAGTTTTTTGGTAGCGTTAATAGTTTTTGAGATATGAACCAAAGTTATATTTTTTAAATGGAAACCATAGTTCATATCTCAAAAACTATTAACGCTACCAAAAAACTAATTGTTCCATTCGATTCTACGCCAAAAAATCTATAAAAATAGTTGATTAAATTTATCGATATATATAAGTTGTAGCCAGGAGAGAGGTTTCCAAATAATCGAAAATTTCAGTAGCACAGTGACGTGAAATCCGCAACCCTCTAGCTTTAATAATAACCGAGATTTTTGAGAAAAACACCCAAAAACACCCAAAATGGGCCACCCTGTACGTCGCCCGTCAAACAAACGACGAACAAAAGCCGGCCGCGCGTGCGCGCCCGCCGATTGTTTACGTGACGCCCGTGACGGCCGCTTTTGATGTCGCCGCCGGTCGCCGGCGGTATAGCAGTAGGCCGCGGGGAAACATTGCACTGTTGTCAGAGTTACTGCAATTGTACTAATCTAGTACAATAATTGGTCTCTTTGTACATAAATATTCATTTTCGTTATATCTAGTACATGTTTGCCTGATTGTTGCATTATTTCATTTTTACGGAGAAAGAAATTCAACGAAAAACATTTAAGTATACTAAAATAGTAAATATAAAAACGAAAAACGATAGTATTGTTTCAGTTTTTATTTATTAGTCGTAGTATACCAATACCCAAGCAGCCCTGTCGCCATTAGTGGTAGAATGCCGACCCGAAGTTAGTTACTGTGTATTCCTTCTACCGTGGGACCGTACTGAACTCTAACTGTTTGGTTTGGTTGCAATTTTCTATAAACAAGTAAATAAACTCCTGGACAAAATTAACGCACCACTTTAATTAATCTAAATATTTACAAAAAACACACAAAATAAAACTTAGTTACATTGAAATGATAACTAACACCACAGAATAAATAATAGCTTTGCAACAGAAGCCTCTTTACGGACAAGTATCTCCGCAACTGGGGGCCTCACAAGCTTCATATTAACCTTAAATTTGGCAACTCATCCGTTCATGTGACACGCCAAATTTGAAGAAAATATCTCGTATACTTCTAGAGATACTAAGAAATATGTGTATTTTTCTCTAAATTTCTACGCTCTGTATAAAAAAAAACTATGGCCCGTAGGAGAAAAAAATATATGAAGAAGTGCCCTTATTTTGACTCCAAGAATACGTGGTTTCATTTTTGACCATCAGTTTAGTTACACCCTGTATATATCGACAAATTTAATCAACTATTTTTATAGATTTTTTGGCCTAGAATCGAATGGAACAATTAGTTTTTTGGTAGCGTTAATAGTTTTTGAGATATGAACCAAAGTTATATTTTTTAAATTGAAACCATAGTTCATATCTCAAAAACTATTAACGCTACCAAAAAACTAATTGTTCCATTCGATTCTACGCCAAAAAATCTATAAAAATAGTTGATTAAATTTGTCGATACAAATATATAAGTTGTAGCCAGGAGAGAGGTTTCCAAATAATCGAAAATTTCTGTCCTGCGCCAATGCGCGGAAACTATAAAACTTATCTAAAATCTGATTGGTCCACCAGATTCCTCTCAAAAAAGTAGCACAGTGACGTGAAACCGCAACCCTCTAGCAACCCTCTACACACCCAAAATGGGACACCCTGTACGTCGCCCGTCAAACAAACGACGAACAAAAGCCGGCCGCGCGTGCGCGCCCGCCGATTGTTTACGTCCGCGGGCGCCGCCGCCGCGCTGCCGCCCGCCCCCAAATCAAAACGTCACCGCCAGCAAAAACCGAGCGCCTGCCGGTGGCTGCGGCCTTTTTCCCGCGGCGCTGGGGCCCCGGCTAAATCAAAGGCGGCCCCTTTGAGCCGTCAGCGGCACGCTCCCCGCACGCTAATTGGGCCGGTGGAAACTGAAAGCGCGGCTGGCCGTGACGCCCGTGACGGCCGCCTTTGATGTCGCCGCCGGTCGCCGGCAGTAATAGTAGGCCGCGGGGAAACATCGAACGGCGCGGCAGCGTTGCCAGAGTTACTGCAATTATTGTACTATACTCTATTCAAACTAAACGCAAGTGAAACATAAACACAAGTTGTTGCGTGGCTAGAGCGTGACACGCGCGTGATCGGCTTGCTTATTGGCTAGCCGGCAATAAAGCGTTGCCCGGCGGGCGAGTGCAGCGAGTCGGTGTTTCTTACAGAGGTGTATTGAGTTGCAAGTGGACCTTTATTTTTTACAAGCTTTTATTTAACTTGCAATGTATGGTGAACTATACAGTGTGTCTGGTTTTTCGTGTTAACACCCCTGAAAATCTAGGTAGGCTGAAGGAATTGAACGGGGCAATTTTTTTATAAATATGTCCCTGAAAGGTCATCATTTGCGAGGTATTGGTTTGGCATTGCCGCGAAATCCTGGCCTACTGCGATTTTTTGAACAAAAAATATACAGGGAGTTCCATTCTGTAGGGTCTCAAAGTTGAGCAAAATAGGAAATTTAAAGACGTATGAAGAGTCAAATGTGCCATGGAATCCCTTCAAAACAGTTGAATGGTTAACAGGACCACTCAAAATGTTGGTGTGAAAAGATTTACTACAAATATATACAGGGTATTTTTCCCTGAGCCATCTCAAAATTCAGAATATTTATTAAACTTTATACTGGTCAGGAGTGCTCTGGAATCATTGAAAAAATATTAATAAACACAAAAGTAATTTATTTCTTTACAAAATGCCAATCAACAAATAAAAATAACTTAAATTATTGGACATTTCTCAACAAAGTCACTGTCTAAGATGATTTTCTGTACGTTTACTGTTGTGGCACACCAGCTACCTTAACTGATATGAACTTACTGACTGGCAGGCTTCTGTATTTTTTAGATTTAGTTCGTTTATAGTGTGTGGAGCGGTTTTGTTATACACAATTTTTTACCCCTACAAAGTTCCAAAAATTCAGTAATTTGAGATGGCACAGATAACAACACTCTATATATTTTGTATTGGACCTTTGCACACCAATACCTTGAGTGGTCCTATTGACCATACAACTGTTTTGAGGGGATTCCATTGCACACTTGACTTGGCAGATGCCTTTAAAATTCCTAATTTGCTCAACTTTGACACCTTGTAGAATGGAACTCCCTGTATATTTTTTATTCAAATTTGGTATTTAAGGGTTCTGGGGTGTTCTGATTAACGCCCTGGGGTCAGATTTTAAATAAAAGAATCGCTAAATGGTTTTCGTGAAAATCGTGAGTATAAAAAAATCGTAGCCGGCCCTGGATCTGCATTTTAAAAATGGCAGGAAGGTCAAATGAAGCGGTTTTTGAAGGCCTTTCAAACAAAAAAAGTTTAGGCGATTATCTCCAAAAATGAAGATTTCACGGATTTGTACAGTTTTAAAGTTGGACACCCTGTATGTATGTATGTTTAGGTCAAATCTTGCAAGCTGAATTAGAACCACTTCATGACATCCGATTGAGCTGAAATTTTGCATGCACCTTTAGTTCCGGTGACAATACAATATACAATACTCTAGATTGTAATACTTTCAAAATGGCTGTCGCCACAAGATGGCGGATGATGTGTTTTTTGTCAACCCCCTTAATATGGGTATCAAATGAAAGGGCCTGAAGAGTAGAACTAAAAAGTTGAAAATAAAATTATTAATAAAAAAATATTTTTAAAAACAAGCTTTTATTTACCTAAATGCTCTAAAAAAGAAGAAAATAATCAAAAAATTCAAACCAAAGCAAACCCATAATTTTGTTACATTATAAAATTGTATATATATGATATAAAAGCTTGCCTACTTGTCGAGAACAAAATATAAAAAAATATCGAGAAAAATATGAGTGGTGCGTTAATTTTATCCAGGAGTTTAGTTAATACGTTAAATCTTAATTTTTGCAAGCTTTGATTTAACTTAGTGTGTATGTACTGAAATCTTGCAACTGGATTTTAAACCACTTCCACCCAACCGATCGAGCTGAAATTTTGCACACAATTTTGGTTTTGGTGAGAATGCAATCTAGTATACTCAGTATTGTGATTTTTTCAAAATGGCCGCCACTCCAAGATGGCGGATTACCTATTTCTTCGCAATCTCCTCGACATTGGTGTGAAATGAAAGGATTTGACGAGTAGAGAAACGACAAGGCGAGCGACGTTATACGAAATCTAAGAAGGCGGCCGCCACAAGATGGCGGATTACCTATTTATTCACAACCTACTTGACATGGATATGAAATGAAAGGGTTTGACTAGTACAAAATGATAAGGTGAGTGACGTCATACTAAATCCAATATGGCGGACTAACTTTCTTTACCACCCTCCTGACATGAGAATAAAATAGGTAGATACCTACTAAAAACCACAAAATAAAATAAAAAATAGAAAAAACAATTTTAAAAATCACAAAACAATAATTATTAGTAAAATGCCTATACTTGAGTGCCGACTAACCTAACCTATATAGTTTGTAGTGCTAGGAATTCATTATCGGAAATATGAATTTCCAGGGATTTGTGACGTCATTTGTGCGAAAAATTTAAAATTTAGATTTTGTTCTAAAGAAATTATGGCCCATTCTGCAAAAAAAACAAACTTTTGACAGTATTTTATCAATCGCCCCGTAATCCCACAATTTTTGAGTTATTGAATATTAATTTCGCAATATAAGAATAGGGCAAAGGGTCACATTTGTCGAGATCCCGAGGGTCCCGGCCCTTTCCAGCGCGGCAGGAATGGGCCAGCTGGCGCCCTTCTGCTTCTTCGCAGCACTAAAACGCAGCAGGCCGGGGACTGCAGGGCCGTGTCGACGAAGTTTCTGACCGGTTAGGTACAGGGTGATCCATCCAAGAGGAACACCCCCCCTTAACTTCTTTATTTTTCAAGTTAAAGAAAAAATTGTTGAGATAAAAGCTTTAAGGTTTTTCGTGAGCTTTTCCATGAACTTACTGAAATTGACACAGGGTGTTCCGTAAAAGCTGGACAAACCAAGCTTTTTTTTCACGAGAACACCCTGTATATTATTGCATTTTTGGAATCTACACTGCGTCCCGATTCCAACGACATATATATGTCATATGATTGCTCCAGCCGTTTTTACAATACAGGGCGTTCGAACTCCATTTATTTCATGTTTTCACATCCTGTATCTCTGAAACGAAAAGTTTGCGGAGAATATGAGTATAAGAAAAAATGATGAAAACAGTGCCTCTAAAACGTTCATAGTCATTTTGAACCCACTCCGAATCAAGGTTCATATTTCCATATTTTGTCCTGGACTAGAAAAATATCAACCTTAACTTTTTTGTGGGGATGATTACAAAATGACTATTATCGTTTTAGGGGCATCATTTTCATCATTTTTTCTTATACTCAATTTATCAGCAAACGTTTCGTCTCTGAGATACAGGATGCGAAAACATGAAAATATGAAGTTTGAACGCCCTGTATTGTAAAAACGGCTGGAGAAATCATATAACATATATATGTCGTTGGAATCGGGACGAAGTGTAGATTCCAAAAATGCAATAATATACAGGGTGTTCTCGTGAAAAAACATCAGCTTGGTTTGTCCAGCTTTTACGGAACACCCTGTGTCAATTTCAGTAAGTTCATGGAAAAGCTCACAAAAAACCTTAAAGCTTTTATCTCTACAATTTTTTCTTTAACTTGAAAAATAAAGGTTCCTCTTGGATGGATCACCCTACAGGGACTCTTTAAAGTAAGGGGACCCAGCATTATACTTTCCAAAGTGAGGCCTATTCTTTCCTCATTCTAATGGTATCAGTGGTACCAAGTATGCCATTTTATTGGAGAATCTATGAATATAACAGGTACTTTGATTGTTAGTAAAAATTAATAATGGTTTCCATGATTTCTAAAAATGAGACTTTACAATATTGTGTCTACAAGTGCAGAATGTGGCAACTGTCAAATGAAAGAAATTTATATTATAGTTGAAACTGATTTCCAGCAATTATTTCCACGAATTTAAGTAATAAGTATGGTAAGTCAGTACCTAGTGCCGATTTTGCTTATTTAAGAATTTGTCGCTATTGCACCTTGTTACAAGGTTCCTCAGTCCATTGTAATATGTATACTTGAACTTTCTTCCCTTGTTGAATGTATCTACCGAAAGAACTTTTACAGATTTCGGGATGGACTAATAAGATTAGGCCTAGTAGTTCTAATGATGGTAGTTTTTCTCGGTGTTCATTATAAAATTTTTGTAATTTTATTTCTCTCCCAAGGTACCTCACAAACTTAAAATAAACTTGTAGTCGTAGATAAAAACTTTTTAAAAAAAGACCTGACTGAAGCTACCTGCTTAATAATTTAAAATTTTCGAAATACGATTTTTGTTTTGAGCTACCTACTTATATGTAATGCCCACGTAATGGGAATTGTAGGATTACTAAAGGTGATACAGGAAAAATCTGGTTGCAATTATTGGGACTACTACAGGCCGCCGCATTACCTTTAATTGACACATCTGAGTAAAGTTTAAAATTGTGAAAACCTGATGGCAGTTGGACACTGACATATAACATAATCTTGTATCAGCCCCCTGACAGAAAACAAACTTCCCCTCAAGGCTTCACTTTTCCTATGCGATAGACTGTGACATGCTGGGCCCCTTATTTTAAAGAGTCCCTGCCCTGGACGATCTGTACGTTCTGAGAACGTACCCAGGGGCGTGCAGTCCATGGAAGCAAAGGAAGCAGTGCTTTCCCTAAACCAAGACAATGATAAAATGTAATTTTTGAATTTTTATACAGGAAGCAATTAGTTTAGTTACCTAGGTATATAAAAGACGCTAAAAATTATCTTATATATCATAGATCAAACCTACAATATGTTATGCATATAGCACAGACCTATCTATATAGCTTCGGTAATAGGTCTGTGCCTATAGCAAATGCGGCGTTGACTCCGACTGCGCCATTGAGGTAGTATGGAGAGGAGAAGCTGTCACGTGACCCAAAACGGGTTCACCTACGTCATAGATTACCAAAACAACGTCAATTTGTTGACAAAGTGCATTAAAAGTGGCTAAAAGTGCAGTTTTCCTTGTTATTGCGAGCTATATTGACCTCTGGAAATAAATATGCCATGTGCTGTACGTTGTTGCAGTAGCAATTCTAAAGTGGACAAAACGAAATTCACAGGAATTACATTTCACAGGTAATGCAAACAATAGACAGAGCCGTATCAATATAATTTATAATATACACTTTGATACTTTATGAAAAGAAAAATATTACCTTTAGGTATGTATTTCTCAAGGATTGCCTACAGGGTGTTTCTTCCTTCGATTCTAAATAACCCCATATTTTCTTTCGTAGGTTTTTTATAATTTTACTAGTAAGACTGTTTAATCAGACCCTGGCGTGTCAGCCATATTGATCACAATCTTAGCCTCGCCCCCTGAACCCGTTTGCTATATGCGACAAAGTAATGTTATGGCGCCTCCCCCCCATACTACCTCAATTGTGTGACTTTCCTTTTTTATACAAACTCATTCTCCAATAGAATCTCACTTTGAAGTCACGTTACTTCTTTATTTTAGACCATGCCCTATAAAAATCGATGGGACACAGGACCGGGATTAAATTATTTTCTTACATTAATGGTTTGGATATTGTTATAACGTCTGTGCACAGTTGAAGGAATAATTGTTTATACCTGTGGGTACACTGATGGCAGAGTACAGGTAAAGAATTCTGGGAAATCCCAAATCTGGTGGAATTCCCAATATATTTGATGCATTCCTCGCATTCCATTCTTTAGTGATTGTGGTCTGCGCGATAAAAGCATCCTACCAGTAATGGCGTCGACTTTTCATACTGGATATTGTTTATCCTGTGGTACAATGTAAGCTATGCCGGCCGCTAGCTTTTCTGTTGCGTTCGAGAGTCGAGAGGTTACTGAACTTTCCACCTCCACCTCCACCGCACTGGCTGACGCGAATGAGAACACGTGTTTTAAGCGTGCGTGGAAGCTATCGTTGCAGTAGGTTCTTTGTTTAGTTTAGTTGGTTTTGATATCTGCATTGGTGCGTCGCGCGCTTCGTGTCTCGGGCGATATGGAAGACAATACGGACATGGACATGCAAATACCGTCAACTTCGGCTGTCGGGAATGACGTTGAAAATGTTAAAGTTAAAGACAATTAAGTAAGAGTGTGTGTGAATGTGTAGTGTGTGCCTTAATAATAAAGGGATTTTCAACATTAAACTTTGCGGATAAGCTTCAATTAATTACTAACGGAAGGGCAAAACCCCCTATGAAAAATTTAACCGCAAAAATGGATGAATGACTTTCACAGATATCGCTGTTGCCTATTGAGAATATACTTCTCCAGAACATGTTAGAGCATCGACGTTTTTATGATGACGTCATTGACGACTTCGCAAAAAGTGATCGAAGAATCGAATTACATTACAAATAGGTAAGTTTTGAAACATTGCTTCCCTTCCTTAAAATGTCACCGCACGCCCCAGCGTTCTCCGAAAAGTGCCCCGAATCCGGCCCTGCGCTCAGGTCTGCCCGCCCAGCTGACGGCGCCGGGCGTCGCAGCCGGCGGCGACGTGTTCATTACTGCGTTTTTAACGGCGGCCCATCGCGACTCCGGGGGCCCGGAGCGAACGCCCGGAATTCCCGGAGGAAAGGTGCCGATGCGGCGACATTCCGCAACTGTTATGGGGCCGCTTCACGGGCGTAGCCAAGGGGGGGGTTTCGGGGGTTCAAACCCCCCCCGAAATAAGCAAAATATTACCTAATATTATACCGAAAAAATACGAGGAGTGAAGAGTTAAATTATTATTACGTTTGAATATATGTAGTAATAGTAGCGCCTAGCGCCATCTTTTGACGAGAGGCAGACGCAGTTGCAGCCGAACTATTTTGTATTGTAGGGACACTTTGCGTTGTTTCTCGATTATTCGCCACGCCCCTCGGTCGAAATGAGCGGAACTTTGTGGAAGTTCGTGGAAGTTTCTGGACGGCTACTGGGCTGCTATATAAGCGGCGCCGCGGCGCGTGACTGCGCTTACGGCAGTATTGTTCCATGCGAACTCGAAGCGAATAAAAGTGAAAAGTGGTGAACGAATAGTGAAGAGAATTAAGTGTACCGTGTAAGTGAGTAATTTTAGTGCGCTGTTATTCGATGACCTTGTTAAGGATAGATACGTGAATCATTATTACTGTCGAAAAATGGAGGGGAAAAAAAGGAAGGGTGATAAACTTAAAGGTATGGACTACTGGAAAAAGTGGTGTAGTCAAGGTCAAGGGGTTTCTAATAAAGAAACAAATTTGGATTTAGCTATCAAAGCTTCAGCTACCTTGCATGCTGATAAGAAGACTGCCTACCCCGAAATCTAGTTTGGAATGCCTAGATATGTGCGATAAAAACCTTTATCCTAATATTTACACATTACTACTAATCTTGGCTACCATTCCTGTATCCACTGCTACCCCGGAAAGGTCTTTCTCGAGCCTAAGGAGACTGAAAAACTATTTACGAAACACTACAAGTGAAAACAGACTTAATGGTTAATGAACATTCACTATGGAACATAAATTCATGCAGATGAAGTAGTGGATATATTTAAAAGAAAAAGCCGAAGATTTCTTGTTTAATGGTTTTAGATTTAGCGCAGAGGAACGAAGTTAATTTATCCATTTCATTTAAAGTTAAGAACTTTATAAATATGTCGTAGTTTTTCGGATGAATATATAGATATTAAATTTCATGTAAGTATATTTTTGTTGTTTTATTTACTTCTCAAACTAAACCCCCCCCAAAACTAAATCCTGTCTACGCCCGTGGGCCGCTTTATTAGATATATATAAGCGAAATTATGGGCGATATCGCCGTGCAACAGCTGTGCAGCCCATGGAGATAGTTCCGCATTCTTTAGATATCCTGGGATAGTTTTAGTCAGCCCTGCATTAGATATTAAAAAAACAATAACAAACAAATTTAAGAACAAAAAGAGTGATAGTCGACCATATACAGTACTGTTTCGGGACGGTAATCCCTCATCAGTATGGCTCACCCGACTATCAAGTGGTAGACAATAATACTCCATGATCAATTAATTGCTTCGGTAATTGATTGATTCCTTATATAGTAAAAAAATTTAAACCGACTTCAAAAAATTGCCCGTATGCACACTCCACTAATTATTTAAAAAAATTAACAAAAAATAATAGACCGTCAGACAGGGACAGATTTTCCTTACTGATTTTCTCATTTATGCCTTGGAGAGGGTGGAAAGGTAAATCGATGCTGAGTCTGAAAATAGTAATTTTAAGTTTGGCCCCCGGGAAAAACATAATATGGAAAATTCGATTTTTCAAAACAGAAAAAAAGGTACTAATTCTCACTTATGCCATGTTCACCATATGATTTCTTATACTATTCCGACCTTGAAAACCCAAAGGCATAAGTGTAGCGTGTGGAAAAGGGGTTGAATTAAGGGTTTGGCAGATCACACAAAAAATGACTTGGTTTACTGACTCCGTCAGTTATGCCGTTCGAAATGGTGAAAACTTATATCCTCACTAGCCCAAAAATTGATTGGCAGAAGTGACGCGTATGGAAAAATGCACTTTTGAGTCGGAAAATAAGTCGGAAATTTTTTTTCCGTCAACTGATTTTGTCAGGGATGAAATGAATTGCAATAAAACTTTCTATAGTTTCAGAGGCACAAGTGCAGAAATCAGTTGACGAAAAAAAAACAATTTTTCCGAGTTATTTTCCGACCCAAAAGTGAATTTTTTCCCACGCGTCACTTCTTCCAATCAATTTTTGGGCTAGTGAGGATATAAGTTTTCACCATTTCGAACGGCATAACTGACGGAGTCAGTAAACCAAGTCATTTTTTGTGTGATCTGCCAAACCCTTAATTCAACCCCTTTTCCACACGCTACACTTATGCCTTTGGGTTTTCGAGGTCGGAATAGTATAAGAAATCATATGGTGAACATGGCATAAGTGAGAATTAGTACCTTTTTTTCTGTTTTGAAAAATCGAATTTTCCATAATATGTTTTTCCCGGGGGCCAAACTTAAAATTACTATTTTCCGACTCAGCATCGATTTACCTTTCAACCCTCTCCAAGGCATAAATGAGAAAATCAGTAAGGAAAATCTGTCACTGTCTGACGGTCTATAACACCAACTTCACAAATTTGCCCGTATGCACATTTCAACTAAAATTTTAGAAATATTTTTCTCTTTCTAAATTGAGTTATCTTTAAATTTGGTGACAGTCAAGGCAAGGAATTTAAATCTATTTAGATATGAATACATCATATCCTATATACATCATAACTTACTGTCACCGACTCCAAAGATAACTCAATTTAGAAAGAGAAAAATATTTCTAAAATTTTAGTTGAAATGTGCATACGGGCAAATTTGTGAAGTCGGTGTTATTTTTTGTTATTTTTTTTTAATTTTTAGTGGAGTGTGCATACGGGCAAATTTTTGAAGTCGGTTTTAATTTTTTTGTTACAATTTTTTTAATTCTTATTTTTTCGTGAATTGTTAAGAATTATCGAAATCGGTCCAATATTAAATTCCATTGAAATTTTTCTCTTCAAATTTAAATGTGAATGAAAATGAGAATCATCCAAATCCGTCCAATATGAACTTTCATCCCCTATTTATCTACCCTTAGGGGTGGAATTTTTTCTTTAAATTTAAATAGGACCACACCTAAGGTACCCCCTTTCCAATAAAGAAAGAATCATCGAAATCGGTCCAATATGAAATTTCATCCCCTATTTTCCACCCTTACGGGTGGAATTTTTTCTTCAAATTTAAATGGAACCATTCTGTATAGGTATACCCTTTCAAATAAAAATAGGAATTGTCTAAATTGGTTTTTAAATGGTCCCTCATTCAACGCTGAGGTAACAAACATAAAAAAAAACATACAACCGAATTGATAACCTCCTCCTTTTTTGAAGTCGGTTAAAAATTACCAGATTTCGGAATCCTGGAAATGATAACCCCATGAAACTTATTTAACACAATTTACGCATTGGTAGTTGGTAGTAAGAATAAACATAATTTTTGATTAAATCAACTTAAAAGCTCTTGAAATGCTGTCTTTCTTTGTACATACAAAGCACTGTGTTAAAGTCTAAATTTCACATCAAAGGTGACTAGAATCCGTTGAATTTGCCTAAAGTACTCTGTCTAAAATCAGAAGTGTGATAATGCGGATGGGTGATGTGGGGTCCTTGTATCCCACTGCTGAAATTTACCGTGGATTCGTTGTGGTAATCCAATAGGGATAGAGTGGAACCCCCACGGCGATAGATAAGGCCTATCGGTGTCCAGCGAGCCACACAGCGTCCAAAAACGCTGTGAACCAGAGGCGGAGAGCACAGATTTTATTTTGTTAGTACTTAAGTAGATGATACATTTATATTTTTAGAGGCTTTAGATAAATTGACAGCATTTCAATAGGGTACTTGACTATATTTGTAATTGCTCTAAGATCGTACTCAGTTTACAGTAAATGCACCAACAACGGCTTTCAACCCTTATTTGTTTATGATAATTAAAGACGAAGTTGCGCAATTTTCTTCAGGCTGAAGTCTACAGTTTCGTCGTTCTATTGTCCAGAACGGGTGCCCGCTTGCAATAATTCGTGGAACAAATTCCAATTATTATACTTTTTTGTTCAAATGTCTCCAAATGAATATCTATAATTTAATGTATTGCAACCTTTGAGCTTTAACTAATGCAATTTCGTAAATATTATTTTTAGAAATGGCAAAAAGCACAAAGTAAAATAAAAAATAACTCACTCACTATGAATTGACACCCCCCTTAATTTGTTAGTTTTTGAGGTTAGAAAGAAAAGTTTTAGATACTAATACAAAGTTTTTGTGGCGCTATTGGACCTTATACAGTGTGTTCTAGAAAGCCGTGGCAGACATAACTTATGTTTTTTTAATGGAACACCCTATATATCTTTGAATTATTGAATTCTACGCATTTTATAATTCCAATTAAGTACCTATATAATTATGTTATATGTTTGCTCCAACCGTTCGTTCAGAACTAAGCCTTTTTGTGAGGGATTACTCCTTGGGTCATAGGTTGCCATGGAAGACAAATGACAAATTATAGTAATAATTATTCGCAGTTTGCAAGAATATTCACGCTTTGGAAAACAAAATGGGCTATTTTAAGATTTCAGGGGAAATGAAGAAGTGAAATTGAGAGAAAAATGAGAAATTTTAAATAGTAACACAACTTCGTCATATTTATTGTTTTAAATTTAATTTTTTTTAAAAACGACAATAACATTTAGAAAAAGAATATATTTTTATATATATTTTTTTTTGTGGGGTTATTTAAAAACAAAATTTATTATGACAGACCGGGAAATGTAGAAACACTGAAAGCAGAATTCGGAAAGAAAGAAATTTCGGAAAGAAATCCACATATTAAATACTACCAATTTTATCGTTGACTCAATAAACAGAAAATTAGTAGCAAAAATAAATTGATGAAGACCATGTGGAGCATTTGTAATACCTACGTATATCCTTTTTCTAAATGTTATTGTTGTTTTCAATAAAAATTAAATTTCAAACAATAAATCTGACGAAGTTTATTAACTATGTTACTATTTAAAATGTCTCATTTCTCTTAATTTCCCTTCTTCATTTTTCCCTGAAATCTTAAAATAGCCCATTTTGTTTTCCAAAGCCTGAATATACAGGGTGTCCAACTTTAAAATTGTACAAATCCGTAAAATCTTCATTTTTTTAAATAATCGCCTAAACTTTTTTTTGTTTGAAAGGCCTTCAAAAACCGCTCCTTTTGACCTTTCTGTCAATTTCAAAATGCAAATCCAGGGCCGGGTTTTTATTGGCTAGTTGGCATTTTGTAAAGAAATACATTAATTTTGTGTTTATCAATATTTTTTTCAATGATTCCACAGCACTCCTGACCTGTATAAAGTTTCATAAAAATTCAGCATTTTGGCACAGATAATAACACTCTGTATATTTTGTATTGGACCTTTGCACACCAACACCTTGAGTGGTCCTATTGACTATTCAACTGTTTTGAGGGGATTCCATGGCACACTTGACTTGGCAGATGCCTTTAAAATTCCTATTTTGCTCAACTTTGCAGAATGGAACTCCCTGTATATTTTTTATTCAAATTTTGTATATAGGGGTTTTGGGGTGTTCTGATTAACTCTGTGGGGTCATATTTTAAATAAAAAGATCGCTAAATGGTTTTCGTGAAAATCGGAGGTATAAAAAAATCGCAGCCGACCCTGGATTTGCATTTTGAAAATGGCAGGAAGGTCAAAAGAAGCGTTTTTTGAAGGCCTTTCAAACAAAAAAGTTTAGGTGATTATCTCCAAAAATGAAGATTTTTCGGATTTGTGCAGTTTTAAAGTTGGACACCCTGTAGGTACTTGCAAACAAGGAGTAATCCGTCACAAAAAACATAAGTTATGTCCGCCACGGCTTTCTAGAACACACTGTATAAGGTTCAATAGCGTCACAAAAAACGTTGTATTAGTATCTAAAACTTTTGTAAAAAAACTTTTTTCTAACCTCAAAAACTAACAAGTTAAAGGGGGTGTCAATTTATAGTGAGCCACCCTGAACCTACACCTACTAAAGCGAATAAAGCTTGTCGCAATTTGGCATTTAATTGCCTTAAAGAAAACCTAAGCTTATTTTATTCCTTTTAGTATATGACTTAAATAAAAGCTTGTTCTTAAAAAGGTTTTTTTTTATTTTTTATTTTCTTCTATTTTGATTAACTTTGGTACCGTGTTGAGTGGAACTCCCTGTATATTTTTTGTTCAAATTCAGTACATGCGGGTTTCGATGTGTCTCGGTTGACGCTGCGTTGTCAGATCCTAAATAAAGGAATGGCTAAACGGTATTAACGAACTTCGGGAGTATAAAAGAATCGTAGCAGGCCCTGGATTTGCATTTTGACAGACGTAGGAGGCGGTTTTCTAAGACCTTTCGACCCCAGGCCGCCATCTCCAAACATACGCGGGCACCAACGGGCGAAAAATTGCGCCCGGTACGCCCCTGCCCCTAATAAGGGTGTCCCCTATCTGACAGCCAGGCGCGTCGACCGGCAAGTTTTAAATTCCAGATTTGGGGCAATTACGGCGGCGCTCGGCCACCCTGCAACCACCACGATAACCCCGAAGTGTTTTACGGTCGGAGGGTTTGAGCCGCGGTACTTACCTATGCTTACACGGCGTACAATTTTGATGTTGTTTGTCTAACCTGGACCGTTGATTGTTCCATCAACGCCTGAACCGACACCATATTAGTAGCTCTCAGTATAAATTCAAGAGACTATAGACCCGATTCACCCGATTGCTGTAAGAAGTCCGGATTTTGTCCGATGACAATTCTTCACAAAATCCCTAGGAATTTTCTGTTATCCATGGGTATAACATTAGCATATATGCGTCACAATCAACGAGGCCTATGATAAAGACAGGCCATGGCGCACAAAAACCACGTGACCATCTTAGTCCGACTTTATATGTCATTTGTCACATAACTGAAAGCGGCAGTTTTAAATGTTTAAATTGTTTTTAAACGTCTTAGTTTATATTTTAGAAACAAGTTTGTGTCTAGTGCGCGTGTGTCCTAGCGGAGGGGAACCGCCCAGGTGTTATTGTGGCCTCTGGGTGGGAGCCGTGCCGTCCAGGAGTATTGGTGCCGCTCGCGCCGACGCGTGATCGCTGTAAGGGGAATTCTCCCACCGGAATGGACGGTGGAGCCTGAGACACAGACGGGTGAACTGCTTACGGGAGATCCGCGAGTTCAGACGGTCCGGGTGGCTGGAAGCCGTTCCCGTTGACCACGTTCGGGTTTGTGTATTTTGTATTCACCATTCACCTTGTGCGGAATAAACCAGTGTTGTAACGTACTCGAGGATTTTCGTTGTCGACCCACGCCCTGATACGGTTCCTATTCGGCCATTCACGCTGCCGATCAACTGGGATCTCTTCAATATTTACAGTATGCTGAGGTGAGTTTTCATTTTTATTTCGTAAAAAATAACCTAAATACCAAATATTGGGTCTGTTTATATTATATTTATACATATTACAAAAGCCAGGAAGAAAATGTCACCATAACAACAATTGCTTTGCCTCGGGATGAACATTTGCGTCAAAAATCGATTCGTCAAGTTCCAACTAAGATTTAATTTCTAAAAAACCTTTAAGTATGTGTGGTTAACACATTTTCAAGAAAGTGAAACAAATAAAGCGGACAAATGTGTTGTGGGAGGAAAATACCTATAGAGAATATCACCTAAGCTAAAGGAAGGTGATGTCCCAACAATTTTTGAGAAGTGCCAAAATATTGTGAGTGCAGTGCCGTTTAACTTTCAGCCCAAAACAGCTGAGGCAGGTTGAAAATTTTGAAAAAACAATTAGAGAAAGCCTGGATGCACAAAACCAATAATGTAATAGATGAAAGAAAACTCGCGAAATTGTTACGAACTTTGTTTTTTCTACTTATCTCCAAAAATGCCTTTTATTATACAGGATGATTTTTCTAGGTCTACCACCGCGATTTTCTCGCTCATTTTGCGACATACAAAAAAAACGTAAGAAACAAAAATGTGGCAATTTTGGACAGCTAAATGGTGCTGCAAAAGAAATCGGCATCCATGGTCAACTTGTCGCGCAATATTAAAAAAGCCTCAAATTGAGCAAAACTATTAATGGCCGTGGAATGTTTATCTTAAGAGACAGAGAAAAACTTTTATAATGAAAATTGATGGCACTAAGAAGCTTTATGGAAAAGGGTACTCAGATAGTTTCAGAAAATTACACACGGTCATCGGCTCTCTTGAGGCTATGCATTTTTTTTGTTTATTTCTTATTAAGCGATTTTCTCGCTTATTTTGGGCCGCACAGAAAATATGTAAGAAAACAAAATATGGCAATTTTGGTCAGCGAGGCGAAATTAAAAAAGGAATGGGCCTCCATACTCAACTTTTCGCGGTGTACTAAAAAAACCTAAAATCGACAAACATTTTCATGGTCTCAAGAGAGCCGAAGACCCTGTGTAATTTGTTGAAACTATCTGAGCACCTGGGTGGATAAAGCTTCTCAGTGCCATCAATTTTCAATATAAAAGTTTTCCTCTGTCTCTTAAAATAAACATTACACGGCCATTAATAGTTTTGCTCAATTTGAGGTTTTTTTAATAATGCGCGACAAGTTGGCCATGTATGCCGATTTCTTTTGCAGCACCGCTTAGCTGTCCAAAATTGACACATTTTTGTTTCTTACGTTTTTTTCGTAGGCCGCAAAATGAGCGAGAAAATCGCGGTGGTAGACCTAAAAAATCATCCCGTATAGTTGGTCACGTGACTACGCGATTATGCGTTACGCCATGGTCGGTCTTTACCGTTGACCTCGGAACTGTCCAAAATAATATGGTTATTGTCTGAAAGAGATTTTGACAATAAAAAACAAAATTCAGCACACGCTGTTCATTTGTTTGGTCCTCCCTGTAGAGCGAGGAAACATGGGAATCGAACGGCTGGCGGGCGGGGGTTTTGTGTGAAATGGAGTGATTATTATTATATGGAATAAATACACAGTTCGGCGTGGGAACCGTGCAGCATGGCTGAGGTGGAGGTGCTTTGTGATAAATTGATCGGTGGAAATGTAGAAGCTTTCGATGTTCCTGCTGGATAGTTCGTTATATTTTCCGTTCGCTCTCGGCACCTAAGGGTTTCTTTATGAAAATTCACAAATTGTATATTGTAAATAATTGTAAAATGATACGCATTTTCAAGTCTATTTAAACCTTAGAAAAGGGAAGAGGGAGTACACCGCGCTAGCCTACTCTGCTATGTATAGATTTTGTTACGTCGTTTTAAACGGCGGCCATTTTATATGTGGCAGACAAAGCGAGTACGTTGCGAGTTAATTTCGAGAATTTATGAATTAAAAGTAACAGTGATTAAGGGGAAAATATATACTCTTACGATGGTGAATTGTTCAGCGTTTGGTTGCAAAAGCAGAAGTGAAAAGCAAGAGCCCGGGATTTCGTTTCACAACTAAATATTTAACAAGCTACCTTTGAAAGGTGACCTAAAACTTTATGTTTTCTAAATATAACTTCTTCAAATTCCTTCTACCTTTTAGTATGATAAAGTGCATTGTTTTGTGTGTAAATAGGACCAATATAATTATTTTTAACATCGTTTTTATTGAAAATTTCTTAATTCATTATCATAGTTTCATAAAATATGCGTTGGTTTCCATGGGCGTGAATTATTTATTTTATTATGATGGATTCGAAATCGCCACAAATAAATAAATATATTTCAGCACTAGCTTTACATTTGGGAAATTATCTGCAAATAAATACCAACATTTCGAATTACATGCACTTAAGTCAAAATTAAGTACCTCTTCAGTTTTAACTTTTTTGTGATATTTCAAGTCGTCAAATAACATATATTATGCTTTAAATGTCAGCAAATACTAAATGTGTTTCTAAATATTTACAAAATAACCAAAGTATGTACGTACCTACAACAATAGCAATAGTAACTATAAGTTATTAATATACAGGGTGAGTTTTTTCGATGCCCACTATGGGGATCTCGGAAACTAGCAGAGCTAGAACAAAGGTTAAATGGGGAAAGAATTGCAGTTTTGAATGCTCAATCTAATGCCCCTTTTGGATTTTTAAAAAAGTTCACCGCTCACTAGATATTTTAAAAAAAGTGATTTTTTGCTATTTCTTCAGATCTCTGTAGCTCCGTTATTTCTGATGATACAGAAAAACTGTAGACAAAAATTGTAGATAATTTTGGGCTTAATAAGATAATCTTATCCAATTTTTTTATGTTGTTTGTGATTTTTGACATATGACATAAACTTGTGTTTTTTGAAATGTAAATCATAGTTGGCTGTGGCCTTATAAAATCGGCCATTTTTTGAGCTTTTCAAAGATATAATACTCGGCATAGTTATTATAAAAAATAAAAGAGCTAATTTTATAAGCTAATTTTCTGATTTTTTTAAATTTTCACATAGTCAGCCATGGAATATTTTCATAATTACGTTCTATTTGATAATTAGACTTACTTAAAACTTTCTAATATTTTGTTTTTAGCTGGTAACAAAATGTAAGAAAAAAAAACAAAAATTAAGAAACTCAAATTCAAATTATTATTATTTTAAAAGATCACCTTTTAAAATAAAAAAGGTGTTCAAACAATCCACCATTATTATTTATGCAAATATTGCATCTTTTAAAAGCTGAATTTGTCGCCTTTCTTAGAGAGCGCCTGTCAATACTGGCAATTATTGGTTCTAAAACAGCTGCTCTTAATTTAACAATTATTGTCTCATACTTTATTTTGTACTGTTCCACACAAAAAGAAATCCAAAACCGACAAATCGGGGGATCGGGACTGCCAGGAAATAGGTCTATTTCTCCCTATACAGCTATTTGGATAGAGCTGATCTAGGTAATTTCTTACGGGCAAGTAATTATGTGGTGGTACTCCATCATGATAATTTTTGTTTTATTTTGGTATATAAAAATAAAATATTTACATAAAAATAAAATATTTGAAAGTTTGAAGTATGTCTTATTATACAATAGAACGTAATTATGAAAATATTCCATGGCTGACTATGTAAAAATTAAAAAAAAAACAGAAAATTAGCCATAGCTCTTTTCTTTTTTGTAATAACTATGCCGAGTATTATATCTTTGGAAAGCTCAAAAAATGGCCGATCTCAAAAATCACAAACAACATAAAAAAATTTGATTAAGCCAAGCCCAAATTATCTACAATTTTTGTTTCCACAGTTTTTCTGTATAATCAGAAATAACGGAACTACAGAGATCTGAAGAAATAGCAAAAAATCACTTTTTTCAAAATATCTAGTGAGCCGTGAACTTTTTTTAAAAATCCAAAAGGGGCATCAGATTGGCAACAAAATAAATGCAATAAAAGCATACAAAATCTCATAATATCACCATGAAACAACTTTTAGACATAATAAACTGAGGAGGCATTTGTAGTTCAGTAAACAAAAATAGAGAAGCTTTCGTAGCTTGATGAACAAAAATAGGTAATAGATTAGCTTTCGTAGCTCGATAAAGCGAATAAACAAAAATGTGTACATAAATATTGTCAGTTTGAGGTCACAACGGTGCAAATATGCCCAACAATAAATTTTGGTAATCAATCAAGGCAAAACAACTGTGACTGGCAAACGACAACAGTGCTGGTAGGTATAGTGTAAATGAACTCGCTTGGAACAGCATAAAAACCATTGAATTGACAAGTAGATGGAAGGAGTGTAGAGTTGTTGCTTTTTCACAGCTTCAGATTATCGGGCAGCTGTTACAGCCTTTCCGAGGTTCAGGTTAGGGTCAAGCTGCACCTTTTCAGACAAAGCTTTATCTCGTATCCCCACTACCACCTGATCACGAATGGCTTGATCGGCAAACCCTGTTGGGAAATCACAGTTTTGTGCACGAGAATGCAAGGCTGTCACAAAGTCTTCTACACTTTCTCCCTCTTCTTGATAACGAGTGTGAAAACAGTAAAGTTCGTAGATTACATTTTTGGAAGGTACAAAATGTGCATTAAACTTGTTTACGACAGTTTGAAATGAAGCCGCTTCAGCTTCAGACAGCTTGAATGATTGGTACACTGCCTCTGCTTGTTGTCCCATTAGGTAGATTAGAGAGTTTACTTGGTCTTTGTCACTTTTCGACTCCAGACCTGAGGCGCTTCTAAACCCATTGAATTGACAAGTAGATGGAAGGAGTGTAGAGAGAGAAACTGGCAGCCAAACTTGAGTAAGTGAAATAGTAAATAAATCAGCTGATTCCGGCAAAAACCACATAACACAAAAGAGGTGTTTGTCCTAACTTTCCATTTTTGTGTCCTGTGCTTCAAACGAGTTCCGTTGTCAAACGTAATTTTAATTTTCCTTCTGTCCCATGTGCCAATACGAATAGGAGTAATTATTATTGTATTATTTATATTTGATTTGAGTTCGTGTCGTGGTGTCAGTTTCGTATAAAACGGCGTTGAGTTTTCTTAGTTGGTGTTTGGTTTAATATTATTTTTAGATCGGAGAGAAAATTTAATTTAGCTATGTTTAAGTTGTAAATTACAAAAAAGAGGATCAACTCCTGTTGTGTATTTGGATGTACCAAACGGGACGGAAAGAATAAGAATAGTGGGGTTTCTTTTCATTCGTAAGTCTTAAAAATCTTTGCTAATAACTTTGCAGTTTTCCAAGAGATAAGGGTGATATTAGAGACAAGTGGATTGCAGCAATAAAAAGGAAAAATGTTGTACTGTCTACAAGTATTTACTAGCATTTGTAGTCAACAATTTATTGAGAGCAATTTCATAGAGAATTTTGGGCAGCGCAAACTTAAAAAGTATGTAACTACTACAGTTTTTTATTTTCCAAGTCATGATAGAAACTCTATCAAGGGAAAAACTGGCAAAATATTGTGCCAATGATCCTAGCTCTTCGTAGTCAAAGATGGAATTAATCTTGAGGTTCTGGTCCCTTTAATAAGGTAATTATTTTTGTTAGATGTCTAAACATTAAAAATTATATATAAATATGTAAAAGCTACCTGTCTTACATGCTTTTCCTATTAAATTGAATTTTAAAATTAATAAATCAGTTAAGATAAGTGATTAAAGTTGAAAATGTATACCTTATCCTAGATATTTCTTCGCCTTTATTTTAAAATAAACTTTTATTTTGGAATTTGTATTTTATTTGTCTCAATTTACTTCCAGGTACATAAAATTGCCATGTAGGTATTTTTTTTTAATCAATTCACTACTTTTTTCTGTGCAATATTTACATAATTGTGGTTATAGTATAGAAAAATTCTCATTTCTACAAACAAGCCCCGAATTTCGGAATATAGATCAAACAATAAAGAGAATTAGGGAACATGCGCATTAAATTCGCCCATTAATATGCAACATCCCTATATACCTCCTTTGCCTGAATCAGCTGACACGTTCATTAGGCGTCCTTGTCTTACTTATTGCTATTTGAAACCTATCTCCAAACAACAATGAAAGTGGTACCTGTGCGACTTCCATTGTACTTATCAATTCGATGATAAAAACGCCTGGGCGGCGTTTGCTTTGCAAAACAAGACCGAGTCTTAGGCGGCGCGCTGCCCTTAATAATATTATACAAATTTTATTTAAATGCTCTAAAAAAGAATAAAATACTTAAACTTTGAAATAATTCAAACCAAAGCAAACCAACCATTTTGTTACACACAAAACAACACCACACAAGAATCTATACACAAAATCAAAACCAGTAAAATAAAGCGCAATCCTTATTTCCGCGCACGGCACTGGTTATACTGGCCTAACTGGCCCACACGACACCTGCTCCGTGGATCTCTGAAACGCCGAACAATCAAATCGCTACGCTCGCTTTCTTATTGGCTGCCTCCTTGACTAGGTCGACGTCGACCGCATAAAAACCGTTGAATTTTATTACAGGTGATTTCTTCTGATAAGTCTAGTATTTTTACCAGTAGCAGAGCGTGGTAAATTCTATGAAATAGATCGCGCCCCGTATATCACTGTGTTCCAAGTGAGTTCATTTATATTATACCACTGGAAAAAAGGCAAACAGTGGTAGCGTAGTCCATAGGCTTAACAAACTTTAAGATCTTCCAATATCGCAGCAAGAATATATTTATAATATACAAGATCTGCCAATTTAAATGTTAGCTGAGTTCGCGAATTGAGGTTTCGAGACTGAGGTTTGGAAGTTTTTAATTGACGCATACGACAATAGAAATTTAAACAAGAAAAATATGCAAAAAATACTGTTTTTAGGATTCTCTAAAGACATCCGAAAACAGAGTAACAAAAAGGAGGGCAGCCAGAAAATTGATATTTCAAAGGTAGCTTGTTAAATATTTACCTGTGAAACGAAATCCCGGGCTCTTGCTTTTCACTTCTGCTTTTGCAACCAAACACTGAACAATTCACCATCGTAAGAGTATATTTTCGTATGTAATATCACGAGTGCAGGAAATTTTATCGATAATTTTTTCGAAAGCGCTATTTTGCCTAGAAAGATCACGTTTTATTTTCTGATAAAATCCAGAGAGCGAAGCTCGAGGGATTTTATCTCTGAAAATAAAAGCCCAATTTGTACGAGTGGTTTTGCTAATGGGCAAAATAGCGCTTGAGAATAAAATTATTTAGAAAAATTTCCTTCACGAGTGGTATTTGTCGAGATTATTTCACGAATACGATTTAATAATTTCTGTATTCCTTTTTTCTATGTTTACATTTCCAAAACGACTCATTTTGGACGAGTTTATTGACAGCTTCGACTGTAGCGTTCGAGTAAACAAACATGACGCTTGGATATCCAAGGCAAATGCGATTATACCTACACCCTGTCAGCGTTGGTTTATTTTCTGAATGTGTCATAAATTTAAACGGAGATCGAGGTTTAATAACAACTATTTAGCAATGTAAAAGTTATAATACCACAACATAATTTATAAGCTGCACAGTAATTTAGAACAGTGTAAAAAACACCAATTTTATAAGAAGTAGGTACGTGTTTGTATCGCGGTTGCTAAGCAACGAAGTGATAATTGCACAAGTGATATTACCTAGACTTTGGTATTACCGCGGTAATTTGCACAAGTGCAATTATCGCTAGCAGAGGCATATGATTGGTTGGATTTGTATGGAAGGAGCTACCTTATTGGATGCAAGCAGTATGCGGGAAATAATCCCCTCAAGCACTGCTACCGCTACCTTTAATTCACAAATTCGCGAAATTAACGCACAACGTACTCGCTTTGTCTGCCACATATAAAATGGCGGCCGCCGTTCCAAACTACGTAACAAAATCTATACACGGCAGGATAGGCAAGCGCGGTGAAATATACCTGAATTAAACGAAAAGTTTATCAAATGTGAAACTTGGACATATGTATAAAAAACTTGCGAAAAAATATATTCGTATTTGATATAGGTACGCCGAAATTAAATGTAATATTTTAAATGGTTGGCGAAATTGTTGCTTGTAATCGAAATGACAACATTTCCTTCGCAATGGGTTCCAATAAAATAATTCTAGAGGCCGTATAGACGAAATATAGAGTTCTCCAGCCTTCAGCATTACGCTGTTAAAGCTCTTCCTTTAATCGACTTATCGTGCTTTCCTCCGTACTTTTCCAAACCGACCGTCCCCCCCTCCCACCTCCCAATCCCCACCCGGCCTTCCCATCGATCCCGGTAATTCCGCACGCGGTGGTTCCCCAATGAAAGCGACCACCTGGTGCCCCACGGGCAACCCCCGAAAGTTGGGGCAGAACGCGGACCGTCGGGGCAACGACTATGCCGTGGGAACGGACGCGACTAGCCGCGCAGCGGCGCACCCAATGACGTCAAAACCTATAGACGTGGTGCCCCATTGTTAAAATGCCCTTTATTTTGACGCCAAGATTAAATATATCCATACTACTCTAAAAACATGCTACAAACAAAGACAGAAAGTCAACCATCAACCAACTATACACCCGGTGATTTCAGGTTATAGTTCCTCCAGAATCACACTTAGATATCGCATGTTTTTTCTTGTTTGGGGGCGCCGGAAGCATCGGAACCTCACCTGAAGACTCGGGGGATGGTCTAACGACGCCAGCCACCGAGCCCAGAGTCGAAATAAGTTCGCTACGTCTCGACAAAAAGGGGCAATTTCTGACAATCTCGCGACATTTTCGGAATAATTTAATGGAGCGCTTAGATTGTGATTAGTTCTGGGCGTCAAGCGTTTATCAAAACAAACCTGTCTATAGGTTCTGACGTCATTGGGCGCACCCGTACACCGAACCTTCTAGCACAGATAGTAACGGCGGAATGTAAAGGCGAAGTCGGCAATAAATCATCAAAGAGAGAGCGCTATATCTACAGGGTGTAACTAAACTGATGGCCAAAATGAAACCACGTATTCTTGGAGTCAAAATAAAAATAAGTGCACTTCTTTATATATTTTTTTCTCCTACGGGCCATAGTTTTTTTTATACAGAGCGTAGAAGTTTGGAGAAAAATACACACATTTCTTAGTATTTCTAGAAGTATACGAGATATTTTCTTCAAACTTGGCATGTCACACGAGCAGATGAGCCATCAAACTTAAGGTTGACATGAAGCTTCTGAGGCTCCCAGTTGCGGAGATACAGGGTGTTAGTAAAATTAATTAGTTCAGAAAAATATGAATACCCTGTATAATCGCATTTTTTTAATTTGTTTTGAGTGGTGAATAGAACGGTTAACAAAAAGTATCTCTTAGTATTTTTTCATATTGGCAGCCGTTTCTTAATTATTTTTAAAGAACGGCAACGCTGCAATGAACAATAGTCACTTTAAGAATAAATCTAGCAATCTGTGGATGTCAATTAAACTTTATTTAACAAAATACAAACGCAAAAACAATAATAAAGGAAACGTATTGCTATTAGAAAATTAAATTATTAAATGTTCGAAATGACCGCCGTCTCTTTCAATATACGCAACTATGCGTTTCCGCATGTTTATTATTGCCATTGGCAATAAGTCCATAGCAAAAGTGCATATCAGTCAATTCTTCAAATGAAAATATAATTTTTCAAAATATTGATACTAAAGTGCAAAGTTGGCAGCCAAATAATTCTAACAATGCCAAGTTTAATTGACATCCACAGATTGTTAGATTTATTCTTAAAATGACTTGTTTATTGCAGCATTGCCGTTCTTTGAAAATAATTTAAAAACGGCGGAGAATATGAAAAATACTAAGAGATAGTTTTTGTTAACCATTGAATTTACCATTGAAAACAAATTTAAAAAATGCGATTATACAGGGTATTCATATTTTTCTGAACTAATTAATTTTAATAACACCCTGTATCTCCGCAAATGGGGGCCTCACAAGCTTCATATTAACCTTAAATTTGACAGCTCATCCGCTCATGTGACACGCCAAGTTTGAAGAAAATTACTCGTATACTTCTAGAAATACTAAGAAATATGTGTATTTTTCTCTAAATTTCTACGCTCTGTATAAAAAAAACTATGGCCCGTAGGAGAAAAAAATATATGAAGAAGTGCCCTTATTTTGACTCCAAGAATACGTGGTTTCATTTTTGACCATCAGTTTAGTTACACCCTGTATATTGCTTTACTTGCACTCGCACAATTACACTCATGTCTCCTCCTCCAATTTGTATTCGACGTACGGCTTAAAGTTCGCTAGGCACCTTTCATGAAAGCAGTGGCGTCACGTCGGGGGGGGGGGGGGCAGGGGGGGCACGCCCCCCCCCCCAGTTTTTTTTAGGTGGGATCTTTATAATAGTATTTAAGGCACAGAAAATATACGCGCAGCGTGACCCAAGGTCCTCTAGACTGCTAAGGTAAAAAAGGAAATAATTCACAGCAACGTAATTTCCATTGTCGACCATTGTGACGCCGGAATCGTCGTTCGTGATATACACTACCTATAATATGTGTGGGTCGAATCTTGCAAGCTGAATTAGAATCACTTCCGGACATCCGATTGAGCTGAAATTTTGCGTACACCTTTAGTTCTGGGTTCAATACAATATGCAATACTTGATATTGTAATACTTTCAAAATGGCCGTCGCCACTAGATGGCGGATGATGTGGTGTTTTTTTTGCCAACTCCCTTAATATGGGTATCAAATGAAAGGGCTTGAAGAGTATAAAACGATAAAGTTAGTGACATCACACTAAATTCGTTATATCGGCAGCCTGAAGATGGCGCATTACCTTTGCTCTGGTAAAGAACATGGGTCGGGCAGAAAAGAAATATCTTGAATTTTCATTACCTATTTCTGCACAAGTACAAAATAATAAGGTAAGTGACGTCATACTAAATTCAATCGAGGCCTACGATAAATACAGGCCCTGGCGCACAAAAATCACGTGACCATGTTACTCCGACGTTACATGTCATTTGTCACATAACTGAAAGCGGCAGCTTGGGTTTTGAGAAGTTTTACATGTTTAAAGGGTTTTTAAACGTCTTAGTTTATATTTTAGAAACAAGTTTGTGTCTAGTGCGCGTGTGTCCTGGCGGAGGGGAACCGCCCAAGTGTTATTATGGCCTCTGGGTGGGAGTCGTGCCGTCCAGGAGTATTGGTGCCACTCGAACCGACGCGTGAGCGCTGTAAGGGAAATTCTCCCACGGACTACAGAATAGGGGAACCCGGAATGGACTATGAACATGGACAGTGGAGCCTGAGACACAGAGGGGTGAACTGCTTACGAGAGATCCGCGAGTTCAGACGGTCCGGGTGGCTGGAAGCCGTTCCCGTTGACCACGTTCGGGTTTGTGTATTTATTGTATTCACCATTCACCTTGTGCGAAATAAATCAGTGTTGTAACGTACTCCAGGATTTTCGTTGTCGACCCACGCCCTGATACGGTTCCTATTCGGCCTTTCACGCTGCCTCGTCAATATTTACAGTATACCTACTCCCTACTAAGGTTAGTTTTCATTTTTATTTCGTAAAAAATAACCTAAATACCAGTTTATATTATATTTATACCTACATATTACAAAAGCCAGAAAGAAAATGTCACCATAACAACATTTGCTTTGCTTGCAATTTTTGAGAATGAGCCAAAATATTTGAGTGCAGTGTCGTTTAACACGCCCAAAACAGCTGGGGCAGGTTGAAAATTTTGAAAAAACAATTAGAGAAAGCCTGGATGCACACAACCAATAATGTAATAGATGAAAGAAAACTCGCGAAATTGTTACGAACTTTGTTTTTTCTACTTATGTTTTCGTTTATCATGGAATTATCATTCAATGCCAAATTGCGTCAAGTTTTTGTAAATCAAAAAGCATATCGCGCGAAATATTCATAAAAGTAGGTAGGTACCAATTAATTTTATTGGACAGTGATTGGTTGATAAGCAAGTACCTATTTGTCAAAGTATGTATTTTCTTTACAATTCGCGCGACAAGCTTTTTGATTTATACAATCTTGTCGTAATTTGGCATTGAATTATCTTAATCTTAGATTATTTTTAAAAAGGTTATTTTGCATTTTATTTTATAGATGTTATTTATTTTTTGTTTGTATTAATGATAGGACAGTACATACAAGTTGTTTAATTTTGGAAGTTTTTGTTTTTGTTTTTGACAATGACAGTACGAGTTGTTTAATTTCGGAAGTTTTTTTGTTTTTGTTTCATGTATTATTTGTCTCATTGGTTTATTAAAAATAGGAAAATAAAAGAGTAATTGTTTTCTTTCCCATTTTTCTTTCATCTAAACTAAAATTGCTATAAAAAAATCTTGAAATGCTGTTCATTGTCTTGAGGAAAAAATAAGGTGCCCCCCTGCTTCTGAAGTCACGCGACGCCACTGCATGAAAGGAAGAGAGATAGAAAACCTAGTACTTGTCTTGTATTACTAGTTGATTGTTTAAGGCAGGCAGGGTCGGCCTAGAATAAATTATTGCTTTACTACCTGATGTGAACGGACGGATTACAAATTTGTACTTGGGTACCTGTTGTAATTTCATTTGTAATTTTTGAAGATTAATTCTGTAATTTAGACTGGCAATTAAAAGATAATGATCCTAAAATTCCAAGTAGGTCTTAGGTATTTAAATAATTATTGTAATGGTTAGGCAAAAAATATATATTTATATTTTTAGTTACAAATTAAATATCAACATAAAATAAACTTTACATAGTCAGAAGTCAGTATATAATAATAATATACATTTAATTCGTTATGAATTTTAGTCAGAATATAAAATACTATCATCCGAATATGAATCGTCATTTAAATTAATAATAATTGGGTCTAATTCGTGAAATGGTCCTTGTACTAATCTGTAACGCCCCCGATGCACATTGAAGTACCGATAAATTTTCACGTGTGTTCTCTTTTTTCTTGGAAATATTTCACCACATTTAATATTAATTTTCTATTTTGGGCATTGAATACTTCACGCTGCATTGTTATTACAGGAAGTCTATCGCCAAAATAAACCAAATATTTAATTACTGCCCTGTTTTATAGGCGTACTCCCATTTGAATATATTATCTTTATTAACATAATGTATCAGACAAGGACAGAGCAATAAAAAGTTGGTCTTGCGGTTCTTTAAGCCGAACCCTCGCTCCAAAACAAAAGGGAGAGCAGGTAGGAAAATCATAGCCCATCTCTCTCGATTTTATGGCCGACTTCGCCTTTACATTCTGCCCTTTCTATATATAGGTCTGTGCTTCTAGTAACGCAATAACGTTAAAATATCGGCCGGGATGTAATGAGCGCCATGTATCGGGCGGTGCCGTCAGAACGTTTTCCCCTTCTGGCGTATAGAAATCTGTGATAATTCCGCTAGCGTGTAAAGCTACGAACCCGCGTTGAGATTATGTCCACGAGGTTCTTGCTTCGGCAGTGAAAAGACTAAATAATAAGCAAATAATACACAATACAGTATGTCCTAGGTTAAAACTTCTCTATTTTTCATTTTATCGAAGAAGTTACTGTCGATAAAAAGTTTTGCTATAGTGTATTCGAAAGGAATTGCTGCGACGCTTCCCAATCATAAATTCATGAGACTACCTAATGTAAAGCTAGTTAATTTTGACTTACATATAGAATGTGTCCGGGATAAGAATGAACAGCATGGGGATCTTGCAAACGGTGAGAGATAGAACAACGGTTAAATAGGGAAAAAGTTGCGCAATTTTAAGGTCAATAAAATGGTACAAACAGATTTCTAATATCTTTTTTCGTTTTTGAGTTATTTTAAAAAAAAGTAAAAATTTGCGTTTTCGCTTTTATTTTTTTCTGAAGTTGTTATCACAGGTATAAAAAAAGAAAAACACTTTCTTAGGTCACTTTTTAACGGGCTTTAAGATGGCGTTTTTAGATTTGTTCTACAACATTTTGTTTTTGAGAAACCATCTTCAACTTTATTTTTTTAAATACCTACCTGGATTTTTTGCAGATTTTGAAATAACTTTTCATTGCAAATACCATGATGTTTGACACGAAATATTTTTAAAATGTTTTGAGACAATTATACTGAAAATTCCTTTTTTTCCATTCATTTTTTTTCTAATGCGGCCCTGTATCTAAATATTAATCAGTATTGTCAACAATTTAACTTACAACTTATCTTTCAATCGGAGAACCAAAAAAAAGGACGGCAAAGACATAACAGTCACATACGATAATAAAAAATAAATAAAAAACCTCCACCTAGAAGGCTTTGAAACAACGAAACCAACCCCTTGTCATTTGTCATAATTCCCACTGTATCATTTCGTTAATAATTTGTATTATCAGAAATGGAAGGTGCTTTTTCAAATGACGACAAATTTAACATGCGTTAGCATGTTATATCTTGCGTCACAGAAATAGTGTATAGACCGAACGAATGTATTGTTAAAAGTTATTGGTTTCATTGCACAATTAGAAAATGCAATGAATTTACTCCAAAACACAATGCGACACTGTTTGATGTACAATAACAGAGAAAAACACTTACCAGACAGGGCCGTATTTAAAAATATTAAGTTTTCGAAGTAAGAATAAACTGTTAAATTGTTGACAATACTGATTCATATTTAGACTTCTTATTATTAAATACAGGCTCGCAATAGAAAAAATTGGATGAAAAAAAAAGAATTTTCAGTATAATTGTCTCAAAACATTTTAAAAATATTTCGTGTCATACATCATGGTATTTGCAATTAAAAGTGCATTCAAAATCGGCATTAAAATCCAGGTAAGTATTTAAAAAAATAAAGTTGAAGATGGTTTCTCAAAAACGAAATGTTGTAGAACAAATCTAAAAACGCCATCTTAAAGCCCGTTAAAAAGTGCCATAAGAAAGTGTTTTTTTTATTTGTGATAACAACTTCAGAAAAAAATAAAATCGAAAAAGCAAAATTTTACTTTTTTCAAAATTACTCAAAAACGAAAAAAGGTATAATAAATCTGTTTGTACCATTTTAGAGACTTTAAAATTGCGCAACTTTTTCCCCATTTAACCGTTATTCTATCTCACCGTTTGCAAGATCCCCATGCTGTTCATTCTTATCCGAGATACATTGTAATTTGAAATATTGGTATTTATTTGCAGATAATTTATCAAATGTAAAGCTAGTGTCAAGTACTGAAATATATTTATTTGTGGCGATTTCGAATCAATCCATATTTTTATGAAATTATCATAATCAATTAAGAAATTTTCAATAAAAACGATGTTAAAAAATAATTATATTGGTCCTATTTCCAAACAAAACAATGCACTTTATCATACTAAAAGCTAGAAGGAATTTGAAGAAGTTATATTAAGAAAAAAATAAAGTTTTTGGGCATCTTTCAAAGGTAGCTTGTTAAATATTTACCTGTGAAACGAAATTCCGGCTCTTGCTTTTCACCTCTGCTTTTGCAACCAAACGCTGAACAATTCACCATCGTAAGAGTATATATTTTCCCCTTAATCACTGTTACTTTTAATTCACAAATTCACGAATTTAACTAACAACGTACCTATACACACCTTCTAAGATCTGTACTATCAATTCCTGTCAAATACACTATAGTTCTTAAAATAAGATTGGCATATAAATAATTAACATTTTTTGTACGGTGTGTTCAAAAACGTAAAATGGTAGAAGAGTAATAGTTATTTATGTACCAAGGCACTGAAGTTCAACTTTTTATGACTGATGTGGAGTTTAGTTGCTGAGGCCTCTGGCCGAGGCAAATAAACCGCATTTGTCATAAAAAGAACTTCAGTGCCGAGGTACATATTATATTTTTCTTGAAATCGGAAAAAAAATGTTTTATTAGGCAAGAAAATAATAATAAGGGATCACCCGTCCACGAACCGACTACGCGCGGCGTTGCTTGACCTTACCGATCGCTCTACCTAGGACAAGTATAATGATGTACGGCACCTTCTGACAGAAAAACCAAACTGCTGCTTCTTGTACAGCCTACACAACAAATCTATTGATTTTCAAATTTACTAAAATATGTATACTGAAGGATTGCGCTTCTATAGGAAACAATTTCGCAATGTGTACGAAAAGTTAAATGAGCCTTTATCGGCCGGGTTTTGAATATTTGGTCACTTTTGACGGGCGATTTCTCCGCATCTGACGTTTGATGTTTACATCTCGCCAAAGCCTACTTATTGAAAAAATCGTACAATAATGGGCTACATTATTGTACGATTTCTGCGCTTTTAATGACGATTTTGGGACATTTTAATGCCGATTTCAAGAAAACTGCGTTTATTTGTGAAGATATGAAAAAAGTTATAAGGAAAAGTTTGCTTTCAACCGGATGCGACGAGCGGACACTTTTTTTTTCGAATTTTCCGTAAGTGGGACCCTACTGTGCGGTTAAATTTGTTTGTATCATGACCGGATCACCTGAATTAGATTTATATGCTGCCCAACCACGCGTTCCCGACAAATGCTGGAAAATCTGCGATGCCACTCCCGGGCTTTGTTGCCCTGATGGAAAACGTCATGCACACGCAGGGCCAGGGCCGTATCTAGCGAAAATTTGGGGGGGGGGTTCAGGATCGGCTCATGCCTTTGTGGGGCTGGGTGCCGGACGAAAGTGCGGGGCCCTGGCAAGGAATTATTGAATCCATGCATTAGGAAACTAATATTTAAGCCATGTACAGGGTTATTCTTACTTGTTTGTTTTTTAAGGTAAAAGTGTGATTCAAAAAACAAAATCAATGGTTCGGCGAATACTTTTTTATGCCATGACCGTTTAGTGTACAGGGTGTTCCAAAAAAGTAGGACCAAAGGCGACTTAATTTTTTTAAATGGAACACCCTGTATATTATTGGATTTTTGAAATCTGCTCATCAAATGATATTAAACTTTGTGGCATTATCTTTGTCCGTTTTTGAAAAATCCCGTATTAAAAAAAACCTTTTTAAAAACAAGCTTTTATTTAAGCCATGTATAGGGTTATTCACTGAGAATTGACCCCCCACCTAACTTTTTTGTTTTTTAAGATAAAAGGGTGATTCAAAAAACAAAATCAATGGTTCGGCGAATACTTTTTTATGCCATGACCGTTTAGTGTACAGGGTGTTCCAAAAAAGTAGGACCAAAGGCAACTTAATTTTTTTAAATGGAACACCCTGTATATTATTGGATTTTTGAAATCTGCTCATCAAATGATATTAAACTTTGTGGCATTATCTTTGTCCGTATTTGAAAAATCCCGTATTAAAAAAAACCTTTTTAAAAACAAGCTTTTATTTAAGCCATGTATAGGGTTATTCACTGAGAATTGACCCCCCCCACCTAACTTTTTTGTTTTTTAAGATAAAAGGGTGATTCAAAAAACAAAATCAATGGTTCGGCGAATGCTTTTTTATGCCATTTAGTTTTTATTTAGTGTACAAGGTGTTCCAAAAAAGTAGGACCAACTTAATTTTTTTAAATGGAACACCCTGTATATTATTGGATTTTTGAAATCTGCTCATCAAATGATATTAAACTTTGTGGCATTATCTTTGTCCATTTTTGAAAAATTCCGTACCTATTCAAATTTTATACTAAATTTATTTAACTCGAATTTGTGGATCTCGTGATAAAGATAGACGATCAATGTAATAACGAAAAATATTTGTTTTAAACAAGAAAGTAACATAGTGAAACTCCAAAATGTTTAGGAGCTTTTACGATTTTCCTGAAATTCTTTATTTCGAGAATACAGGGTGAATCACATCTAAAGGCAGAGCCGAAAACACAAGGTAGAATTCGCTAAAATAAGCACATATGCTTAATAAACATTAGCTCAAAAACGCTTGGTTATCCATATACAGCGTGTTGAAACTTTTCCAAATATTTTTTTAATTTTTTTCTAGCCGTTTAGGAATTATTTTATACATATTATGGGTTGTCATTTTGTGCAATAATTTGGCCCTGTTCAGATGAGCAGCGGCGTAGATACAAATAATTTTATTTTAAATGCCAGCATAATCACCTTGAGACTAGTTTAAAAAATGCGAAATTACGAAGAAACTGTACCAGAAATAAAAAAATACCAAGAGGCGCTTTTTGTTCCAAATTGAATGGGCTATCCAAAAAAGGCTAAATTTTTGGTTTTGCACAGAACCGTACTAATTTTTTTCTACAATTATTTACAGTAACTATTTGTATCTACGCCGCTGATCATCTGAACGGGGTCAAATTATTGCACAAAATGGCAACCGTCCAGTGCATAATGTGTACCAAATTTGGTTGGAATTCCTAAATGGGCTCGAAAGAAATTAAAAAAATATGTTATTTTTGGAAAAATTTCAACACGCTGTATATGGAGAACCAAGCTTTTTTGAGCTAATGTTTATTAAGCATACGTGATTATTTTAGCGAGTTCTACCTTGTGTTCTCGGCTCTGCCTTTAGATGTGACTCACCCTGTATAATCAGTAAAATTTGAAAAGGCTCCTAAACATTTTGGAGTTTCACTATATTACTCTCTTGTTTAAAAAAATATTTTTCGTTATTACATTGATCGTCTATCTTTGTCACGAGATCCGCAAATTCGAGTTAAATAAATTTAGTATAAAATTTGAATACGGAATTTTTCAAAAACGGAAAAAGATAATGCCACAAAGTTTAATATCATTTGATGAGCAGATTTCAAAAATCCAATAATATACAGGGTGTTCCATTTAAAAAAATTAAGTTGGCCTTGGTCCTACTTTTTTGGAACACCCTGTACACTAAACGGTCATGGCATAAAAAAAGTATTCGCCGAACCATTGATTTTGTTTTTTGAATCACCCTTTTATCTTAAAAAACAAAAAAGTTAGGTGGGGGTCAATTCTCAGTGAATAACCCTGTACCTACTAAAACGAATAAAATAAGTTTAGGTTTTCGTTAAGATAATTCAATTCCAAATTGCGACAAGTATTTGCAAATTAAAAAGCTTGTCGCCCGAAATGTTGATGAAAGTAGGTTTTTCTACCTACCAATTAATTTTATTGAACAGTGATTGGTTGATAAGCAAGTACCTATTTGCCAAAGTATGCATTTTTTTCTTTACAATTCGCGCGACAAGCTTTTCAATTTGCAAAAACTTGTCGCAATTTGGAATTGAATTATCTTAACGAAAACCTAAACTTATTTTATTCGTTTTAGTACATATGGCTATAAAAGCTTGTTTTTAAAAAGGTTTTTATTTTCAATTTTGTTTGTGCTTTTTAGTATCTATTTGATTCCCATGTCAGGAGGGTGGTAAAGAAATTTAGTCCGCCATCTTGGGGCGGCCGCCATATTGGATTTCGTATGAAGTCATTCACCTTATTGTTTTCTACTCTGCAAGCCCTTTCATTTGATAGGGGGGTTGACAAAAAATACATCATCTGCCATCTTGAGTATTGCATATTGTATTGTCACCGGAACTAAAGGTGTATGCAAAATTTTAGCTCAATCGGATGTCAGGAAGTGGTTCTAATTCAGCTTCAATATTTGATACATTCTAACAAAAACTAATAAATAATAGTCTATAAATTAACATAAAAACACTTGAAAACAAGAAAAATACGCACGTAAACAATCAGAGAATAGAGAATAAATATGAGACACGTCGCGAAAACAAAACAAATGCATTGAAATGGCCGGCGGTGTTGCCATGTTTGGCGATTTGAAGTGTCTGTTGACGACTTTATTAAAGTGTAAATTAGCATACTATAATTACAGGGCGATTTAGTTTTAGTTTAAAATACAAGGAATTGATAGCTAAATTTCTTAATTTAATGTTATGGGTGGCGTGTCTTCACTTAATCCCATTATTAAACCCGTCTATTTTGAAATGAAATGCTCTAAACAATGGTGTCATTCACAAAGATGTCGGCTCTGTTTACTTTTCGTTATTATTCCCTCTATCCTTGGTTATTTCTCTGAGGTATCGCATCTAGAAAGACTGCAGGTGCATTCGGCTGAAATTCTCGCCCTATAATAACTTGGCAGATTTAGCTGGAGTGAGAAGTGTCGGGAACTGCGCGGAATTGCTGATAATAAATATGAATTACGCAAAGTGCCGAGTCGGGGTTTGAGCTGCGGGGATTTTATTTTACGTTTCGAATCAGTGACTATAGAAGGAATTCTATAGTCACTGTTTCGAATGGTGTGCTGAGAGATTGAGTCAGGTGATGGTATTTTAAAGAGAGATTTCAGGAAAATAGTTGAGAAAAAGCCAGCGACTGAAGACACTGAGAATTTGTCGTTAATACTGTACACATGAGTTTGTAAAACGTTTTGTGGCGAGAAGTGACAAATGACAAATGTTACATGTTTTGTTATTTTGTACAGACTGAGTCATTTTCGATGGTGTTATGGGGTATCTGCGTTATTTGTATAGATAGAAAAAAACAAGGTAGGTAGGTGTTCATGAGTTAATTTTTTGAGATATTTACGATCCTCAAAACAGATCTCTGATATCTCCAATACTTTAGGAGATACAGGGCGTTTTTGAAATTTTTGCAATTATCATAGCTCATTTGTTTTTAAACCTATATATTTCGTTGAAAAAGCTTTATACGCACTTTTTACGTAGAATCCATTGGAGTAAACAATTTTTCTAAAAAATAGTTATTTATGTACCAAGGCACTGACGTTGAATTATTAAGTTGAACTTCAGTGCCTTGGTAGGTAAAATAACTATTTTTTAGAAAAACTGTTTACTCCAATGGATTCTACGTAAAAAAGTGCGTATAAAGCGTTTTCAACGAAATATATAGGTTTAAAAACAAATGAGCTATGAGCTATGAGCTAACAAAAACGCCCTGTATCTCCTAAAGAATTGGAGATATCAGAGATCTGTTTTGAGTATCGTAAATATCTCAAAAAATTAACTCATGAACACCTACCTTGTTTTTTTCTATCTATACAAATAACGCAGATACCCCATAACACCATCGAAAATGACTCAGTCTGTACAAAATAACAAAACATGTAACATTTGTCATTTGTCACTTCTCGCCACAAAACGTATTATCAAATACCTGTATATTAACATACAGCGTGACCCACTTAAAACCGGAACACCGCCATAAAATTTTACAAGTTTTTTACAAGTTTTTATTTATATAACTTCACCTGTTAGTATGTATTATGTGTGGGTCGAATCTTGCAAGCTGAATTAGAACCACTTCCTGACATCCGATTGAGCTGAAATTTTGCATACAACTTTAGTTCCGGTGACAATACAATATGCAATACACAATATTGTAATACTTTCGACTTTCTAATACTTACTATTATGGGTATCAAATGAAAGGGCTTGAGAAGTAGAAAACGAAAAAGTTAGTGACATCACACTAAATTCGATATGGCGGCCGCCCCAAGATGGCAGACTAAATTTCTTTGCCACCCTCCTGACATGGGAATCAAATAGGTACTAAAAAGTACAAAATAAAATTGAAAATAAAAAAACCTTTTTAAAAACAAGCTTTTATTTAAGCCATGTACTAAAACGAATAGAATAAGTTTAGGTTTTCGTTAAGATAATTTAATTACAAATTGCGACAAGTTTTTGCAAATTGAAAAGCTTGTCGTGCGAATTAAAATGCATACTTTGGCAAATAGGTACCTGCTTATCAACCAATCACTGTCCACTAAACTTAATTGGTACCTACTTTCATCAACATTTCGCGCTTTTCAAAAATGTGTCAAAAAATAAATGTGCTTGTTTATTTAAATTTTATTTTGAATTTAATTGCCTGCAAGTGTCGATATGCACCTGCATCGATGCAGAAATTTGAAAATTTCTCGAAAACGGTCACCTTTGGCGTTATTCGCCAAGTGAAGAGGATATATTCACAAAATGTCGTAAAAGTTTAGTGTCAAAAAAGTTAGGGCAAATTAAATTAAATAATGATAGCGTACGCAGCGCCCTCTACGGGTTGCACCAAAAATGCAGTAGCGTGCCGTAGGGGGGGCACGGGGGGGCCTGTGCCCCCCCCCCCCCGCCCTCAGCCCTAACCCGCCCTTTGTGCTCTAGTGCAATTGCAAAATTGAACGTACAATCACGACAATATTATGGTCTATTATTTGTATTATTTTTGCGTTATCCCCGGCAAATATTTCCTTTAAAGGAACGGTTGGCAACGCTGCTTTGTTCACTACTTTGCTGCGCCGCCGCTCTTGACTTTCCTCTTTCAGTCTTTCCTCGCTCTTCGAGTCGTCGTTACCTCCACCTAGCAAGTTCATCACTCACCGTTGGCTCTCCTGCTCTCACTGTTTTGTTAAAAATATTTTCCACCATACTTTGCAACTGCCCTGGAGCAGAAAGGTCGTTTACCAGTTAGCAGGTTAAACAAAATTTTGAATTTCCAAAGGTGTTCAATGACTCAGGAAAGGACAAATAACTTATCATTCCCAGCGCCGGTTTTAGGGGGGTGCTAGGGCACTAATAGCGCCCGGCGGTTAATTTTAGGAGGCGGTATAGTTGGTCTAATAACTAAAAATAAATCACATTTGGTTGCTATGTCACCCAGAACGCGACCCCTTCATTTTGATCGTAGTCTGCAAACATAACATCTGAAACGTTCTCTTATTCATCATCTTAGTCATCTGTACGTTGAAGATTTTACTCCCCCCTGGATTTTTTGACGAAAATAAAAATTTCTAAGTGAAAATATCTTAAAGGCAGAATATACAACATTGATTCATTGATTGAATATAAATTGGAAAATTGTCATGTAATAATGTGTAACATAGATATACATTTATTGAAAAATATACTTATTATTGTCAAGTAGCTAACTACCGATTCCACGAGACCTGGCTTTTCCCATACTACCCCAGGGCTGTAATATGGTTTGGGTGTTCAAGCACCCTACATCGAGAAAACACGAAAAACACATTATACTGTTACAATTTTGTAATTTCCTATACCTCTTTTAAACTATCTGTCCTTTATATTTCTAAAAATTTTTGCCCAGGGCGCATTTTAGTAACCAAACACCTCTGCTTTCTTTTGTATAGCCGGTTTAAAAAGCAATGATTTTTATGGGCTCACACTAAAACAAATTTCGAAATTTCTATTAGTCACAGTTGCTCTATAAAAGAAGATTGAGTAGGACTTCATGGCTACAAATGTTTAGAGTCATAGTGAACAAAAAAAAATAAAAACCAGTTAACAAGAATATGTTTTGCTTGGAATTTATTTTCGTTAATTTAAACTGTTTGACCTTGAATATATGAAAAATTTTCGCCTGCGGCGCAATTTTGTACCATAAAGATTCAATTTATAATTTATTATTATTTTTTAAATTTCTGACTACTTCCCAACTAAAAAGTTTAGTTTTTTGGGCAAAAGTAAAAAAAGGAAATATAACGCGTTTGTTAAACCCCGGCGGTAGTCAAGCTAAAACCGGCGCTGATCATTACTAGTAATTGAATCAGAAACAGCGAAATTAATCAATTATGATAAGACAAATGTAAATCTGTAAAAACAAGAAGATTATTATTTTAGTTAAGTAGGCTGTGTTATTTTTTGTTTATAGCTTTACCTAACTCATAAAATATTATATATTTTGTTTTGTTAAAACAAAAAAATGTACAACTTTTTTTTTTGGCGCCCTTAAAATAGCTCGCCCCCTCCGCCCTTTTACCCACGGCTGGCACGCTACTGCAAAAATGATACCAAATTATGACTTCTCTTCCCAAAAAAAAAACCACGGCTACCAAATTTTGCAAGATAATTTTGTCGTCTCAAAAAGTTACTTAACAAAATCGAAAATAAAATTTATTCATATGAACTTTTAGTCATATTTTCCATTTTTCTTTTTAATTTTTCAAGTTGGTGCATTTATTTCCGGACACCCTGTATTTATTTATTTTAGAAAATATGTTTTTGTTCTGTTTTTATTCATTAAAAGTATCGACAGAGTTTTGTTATTTATAACCGATTGCCCCCCCCCCCCCAGACGTTAATCCTGGATACGCCACTGTCTCAGTGTTCCCCAATTCCTGGGTAACAGTGAGACAAATGTCCAGTGTAGTTTCAATTTACTTTAGACCTTTAGAGGACAATAATAGTATGGCTATGCTGTTTTTCACATAGATTTGGGAAACATTTTTGGAAACAAAGTGCTAAAAAAATAATTTAAAAAATTCATTGAATTTCGAATTGTTGTAAAAAGAAAAAGTGTCGCACTGTTACCCATTTTCCCCTATATTATTTGTAGGTACTTATCTGGTTCTGGGCTTCCGCTAGTCCCAGCTTCTTCCTGCATTATCATAAAAACTGGATGGTGCAATAACATTTTTGAATTGTCACCCGAATTTAACTAGTTTGCAAAATTTCAAATCGTTTCGACAAATTAGAACATACAGAATGTCTACTTTTAAGTGTATACAAATCGATAAAAAATGTATTTTGCGAGATATTTTCAAAAACCTTTTTTTGTTCGAACGGTCTTCAAAAAACGCTTCTTTTGACCTTTTTACTTTTGTCAAAATGCAAATCCAGGGACGGCTACGATTTTTTTTATACCCCGATTTTCACAAAAACCATTTAGCGATTTTTTTATTTAAAATCTGACACAACAGCGTTAATCAGGACACCCCAAAACCCCCATAAATTTGAACAAAAAATTTAGAGGGTGTTCGGTTCTACACCGTGTTAAAGTTGAGCAAAATAGGGACTTCAAATTCACCTGGCGAGTCAAGCGTGCCATGGAAGTATTTCAAAATAGTGGAAGAATTAACAGGACCACCCAAAGTGTTGATGGAAGAAATTGCAAGAAGAAATATACAGGATATTTTTCCCTGCAGCGTCTCAAATTTCCGTTTTTTTTCGAATTTTATGCTGGTCAAGTTGGGCAAAAATTAAGATTAACAGAACTGTCAAATTTATTGTATCGACTTTTTTTTAATTTCCATGGCAGATCTGATTTTTGTGAATATTTTTATTAAGAATTTGGACAGATTTTTTTAAATTATTACCCAACAAAAACTAGAATATTGTTCGTAAACACAAGGGAAATGACTGAATGACTCTTTATATTTTTTTAAATTTAATTTATAATCAATAATCCAAGGCAAACTTGACCAGCATAAAATTCGAAAAAAATCGGAAATTTGAGACGCTGTAGAGAAAAACATCCTGTATATTTCTTCTTGCAATTTCTTCCATCAACACTTTGGGTGATCTTGTTAATTCTTCCACTGTTTTGAAATAATTCCATGGCACGCCTGACTCGCCAGGTGCCTTTGAAGTCCCTATTTTGCTCAACTTTAACACGGTGTAGGACCGAACACCCTCTACATTTTTTGTTCCAATTTAGTATATGGGGGTTTTGGGGTATCCTGATTAACGCTGTTGTGTCAGATTTTAAATAAAAAAAAACGCTAAATGGTTTTTGTGAAAATCGGGGTATAAAAAAAATCGTAGCCGTCCCTGGATTTGCATTTTGACAAAAGTAAAAACGTCAAAAGATGCGTTTTTTGAAGACCTTTCGAACAAAAAAAGGTTTTTGAAAATATCTCACAAAATACATTTTTTATCGATTTGTATACACTTAAAAGTAGACACCCTCTATACAGGGTGTCTACCCCTGTATACAGGGTGTCTACTTTTATGCATACACAAATCCATAACTTTATTTTTGGAGATGCTCGCCTGAACCTTTTTTATTTGAAAGGCCTTCAAAAACGCTTCTTTCGACGTTCCTACCATTTTCAAATTGCAAAGCCAGGTCTGGCTCCAATTTCTTTTATTCCCTGATTTTCGCGAAAACCACAAAACTTTAAAATTTAGCAAAAATTCTTCTGAACAAGGTAAAATATTAGTAATGATAATGTGTATATTAAAACACTCTCATTTAAGGTGCAAAATTTTCATTTTAAACGTTTTTAAGGAACTGGAAATTATTTGACGAAAAATTTTTTTTCTCAGGTATTTAGTCATAGCTTTTAATTCTAAGCAACTTTTCTTAATAACCTTTTGCTGAATTGTTTGGAATAAGGGTACTTTATTCTTGTACAAATTTTATATTTTTTGACCTACCCTGTATGCTGTTTAACTTGCAACCATTCTAAGTGCACCAAATATGATTATTGAACATGCATCAACCTTCGGCAATGTTTGTATTTTGGTTGTGCAATTAATACAAAAAGTCCCATATGTTACACACTTAAATGACCACACTGTATATGTTTAGAAGTAGACACCCTGTATATGCATACATACAAGTCATAATGACTTATTTACGTTCCGATTTCTTAGCTTTTAATGGCGATTTTGAGAGTCTTTATTAACGACTAAAAAAAAACTTTCAAACAATATTGTTGAAACGTTTCGCAATCCCCGTCCAGAGCTCCGCAGAACCGAACCGGCCCCAGGTGCCTCGGCAGGCAATTAGCGCTCTGGGGCCCCATAAATTTGGGGCTCATCCGCGGCGCAAACGGGACCCCCGGCCAGACCCCCCCTCCCCCCCCCCCCCGTGCCTTCCACCCATCCCGGCCTCGGCCTGCTTGATAACAACCGGCCATTTCTCTACACGCCAGATTGTACGCAAAGATAATAAATCCCCGAGACCAAAAGTAACAGATACACGGGCGTAGCCAAGGGGGGGGGTTTCGGGGGTTCAACCCCCCCCCCCCCCCGAAATAAGCAAAATATTACCTAATATTATACAGAAAAAATACGAGGAGTGAAGAGTTAAATTATTATTACGTTTGAATATATGTAGTAATAGTAGCGCCTAGCGCCATCTTTTGACGAGAGGCAGACGCAGTTGCAGCCGAACTATTTTGTATTGTAGGGACACTTTGCGTTGTTTCTCGATTATTCGCCACGCCCCTCAGTCGAAATGAGCGGAACTTTGTGGAAGTTCGTGGAAGTTTCTGGACGGCTACTGGGCTGCTATATAAGTGGCGCGTGACCGCGCTTACGGCAGTATTGTTCCATGCGAACTCGAAGCGAATAAAAGTGAAAAGTGGTGAACGAATAGTGAAGAGAATTAAGTGTACCGTGTAAGTGAGTAATTTTAGTGCACTGTTATTCGATGACCTTGTTAAGGATAGATACGTGAATCATTATTACTGTCCAAAAATTGAGGGGAAAAAAAGGAAGGGTGATAAACCTAAAGGTATGGACTACTGGAAAAAGTGGTGTAGTCAAGGTCAAGGGGTTTCTAATAAAGAAACAAATTTGGATTTAGCTATCAAAGCTTCAGCTACCTTGCATGCTGATAAGAAGACTGCCTACCCCGAAATCTAGTTTGGAATGCCTAGATATGTGCGATAAAAACCTTTATCCTAATATTTACACATTACTACAAATCTTGGCTACCATTCCTGTATCCACTGCTACCCCAGAAAGGTCTTTCTCGAGCCTAAGGAGACTGGAAAACTATTTACGAAACACTACAAGTGAAAACAGACTTAATGGTTAATGAACATTCACTATGGAACAGAAATTCATGCAGATGAAGTAGTGGATATATTTAAAAGAAAAAGCCGAAGATTTCTTCTTTAATGGTTTTAGATTTAGCGCAGAGGAACGAAGTTAATTTATCCATTTCATTTAAAGTTAAGAACTTTATAAATATGTTGTATTTTTTCGGATGAATATATAGATATTAAATTTCATGTAAGTATATTTTTGTTGTTTTATTTACTTCTCAAACTAACCCCCCCCCCCCCAAAACTAAATCCTGGCTACGCCCGTGAACAGATAGGATATAGTCGGAAAAGAAATGCAATTGAAAATTTTCGGCAACATTTCTATGTTTAAATAAAATTGAAAATTAAAAAAAAACCTTTCTAAAAACAAGCTTTTATTTAAGCCATGCACCAAAACGAATAAAATAAGTTTAGGTTTTCGTTAAGATAATTCAATTCCAAATTGCGACAAGTTTTTGCAAATTGAAAAGCTTGTCGCGCGAAATGTTGATGAAATTAATTTTATTGCACAGTGATTGGTTGATAAGCAAGTACTTATTTGCCACAGCATGCATTTTTTCTTTACAATTCGCGCGACAAGCTTTTCAATTTGCAAAAACTTGTCGCAATTTGGAATTGAATTATCTCAACGAAAAAATATACTTATGTTATTCGTGGTCAGTAGGGTGGTAAAGAAATTTCGTTCGCCATCTTGGGACAGCCGCCATATTGGATTTCGTATGAAGTCATTCACCTTATTGTTTTCTACCCGTCGAGCCCTTTCATTTGATACTTATGTTGGGTCTTAAATAGGTAATCCGCCATCGTGGAGCAGCGGCCATTTTGAAAATATTACAATATTGAGTATTGCATATTGTATTGTCTCCGGAACTAAAGATGTATGCAAAATTTCAGCTCAAACGGATGTCAGGAAGTGGTTCTAATTCAGCTTGCAAGATTCGACCCACACATAGTTAAATAAAAGCTTGTAATTACAAAGGTCTAAACATACTTTGATTTTCTTCTGCTAAATAATTTAAAACGCACGAAAATGAATTTTTCAAACTCGGTACATTTTTCAAAAAAAAGTCAAGAATAGTTTTTTTGTTAGTATCGATTGGAAAATTTAGTGAAGGCAAAAAAATATTACTTCTTCACTGGCATTGCATTTTGTTGTTAAAAAAGTTTATTGTTGACCCCCGTTTCTCCGACACTGGTAGTCCTGGTAGAAGTAGATGGACTGAATTATTTTTAATTTATACTATTTAATGAGTGTCTAAACTGTACCAAATATGTTTGCTTTAACTGTCTTCCTTTAGGAAAAATAAAAGATAACTTGAAAAAAAACTTTGACGCCATGTTTATAATAACAAATTTTCTTTATAAATTTTGTCAGTATCTCTACAAATAGACGCAGTTTAGGCATAGCTTTCAATTCTAAACAACTTTTAATAACCTTTTGCTGAGTTTTTTGAAATAAGGGTACTTTATTCTTGTGCAATTTTTATATTTTTTGACCTACCCTGTATGCTGTTTAACTTGCAGCCATTCTAGGTGCACCTAATATGATTATTGGACATGCATCATCTTTCGGCAATGTCTGTATTTTGGTTGAGCAATTAATATAAAAAAGTCCCATATGTTGAACCCTTAATTATATTATACATATATAATTCAATGATGCATTAAGCGAATGGATTTTATCTACACCACGGTCACAGTTTGAAAAATTAATAAACAAACAAGCAATAATTTAAAGGTTCTCCTGCTACTTACTTCTTTCTAGACTGTCTTCAAACAAACAAAAAATGTTTAAATGACAGGTCCATCAACCTATCTTTCTTCCAAGTGCTAAAAATTATTACATGTATTATAGTTATTATTATTATTATTCCCTACTTACCTTTGGCAATTTATTATTTATTATTAGGTATGTTTATTGTATGGTTTTATACAATTTTCTTATTTATGTTATAATGCGGCGTTACTCGCAGTTTAGTTGTAATTTTAGGGCATCTGTATTTGTATTGTTTATAACCTATGTAATGTTGTGGTTGTATGTTGTATTTGTATTATCACAATAACTGCTATTTTATTTTAAGATAAGGAAAAGGGCCCACGCACAAACCTTTAGTGGTTTCAGTGGTGTAACTACATTTCCATTACACGTTATTAGTAATAGTATAGGTACTATTTTTGTTCACGTTATTGTTTTTGGGATGGAAATAAATGTAATGTTATGTTATGTTAATGAATGTAAACATTGAATAAGGAATTCGTACTTAGTACTTAATCAATAATGTAAAGAAACAAACGATTATGTCGTTATAACTTGCGCTGAGCCTCACGAGCCGTCGGGAGACAGTCGTCATGCTCTGTGGATTTGTTGTGGTGTATAATGTCAGGTGACTTTTTAGACTTTTCTGTGTGGTAGCCAAAGCAAAATAGCTCAATTATTTGGTTGAAATATACGAGTACTTGTAGCATTCCACGTTATTCCACGTTATTGTTTTTGGGATGGAAATAAATGTAATGTTATGTTATGTTATGTTAATGAATGTAAACATTGAATAAGAAATTCGTGCTTAGTACTTAATCAATAATGTAAAGAAACAAACGATTATGTCGTCATAACTTGCGCTGAGCCTCACGAGCCGTCGGGAGACAGTCGTCATGCTCTGTGGATTTGTTGTGGTGTATAATGTCAGGTGACTTTTTAGACTTTTCTGTGTGGTAGCCAAAGCAAAATAGCTCAATTATTTGGTTGAAATATACGAGTACTTGTAGCATTCCACGTTATTCCACGTTATTGTTTTTGGGATGGAAATAAATGTAATGTTATGTTATGTTATGTTAATGAATGTAAACATTGAATAAGAAATTCGTGCTTAGTACTTAATCAATAATGTAAGGAAACAAACGATTATGTCGTTATAACTTGCGCTGAGCCTCACGAGCCGTCGGGAGACAGTCGTCATGCTCTGTGGATTTGTTGTGGTGTATAATGTCAGGTGACTTTTTAGACTTTGCTGTGTGGTAGCCAAAGCAAAATATCTCAATTATTTGGTTGAAATATACGAGTACTTGTAGCATTCCACGTTATTCCACGTTATTTTTTTTGGGATGGAAATAAATGTAATGTTATGTTATGTTATCTTAATGAATGTAAACATTGAATAAGAAATTCGTGCTTAGTACTTAATCAATAATGTAAAGAAACAAACGATTATGTCGTTATAACTTGCGCTGAGCCTCACGAGCCGTCGGGAGACAATCGTCATTCTCTGTGGATTTGTTGTGGTGTATAATGTCCGGTGACTTTTTAGACTTTTCTGTGTGGTAGCCAAAGCAAAATATCTCAATTATTTGGTTGAAATATACCAGTACTTGTAGCATTCCAAATTCAACACTAAAAGGCAAATAACCTCGGAAAAGTGTCATCATAAAACTGCCAATACGAGACACAAGACTTGCCTCACCGCTAATCTGCCTCTACCGCCATTTAATAGGTCCCGGTGGGCCCTTCTTTCAATTATTATATCCGGGTCAATCGCAGGTGGCCTACGGTGGCGGTATCCAACAGTCAAAACAAAAAGCTCGCGGCGCCACATCGGGGCAGGCGGTGCACGCGACACGGCTCCAGGCGCGGCCTGCTGCCTCTGACAGCTTAATTATTATTTTGTTCGACGCCGCGCGGCCGCGGTGCAGGCCACAGGGGCGTACCAGAATTTTTTTCCCCAAATAATATCTCCTTGCACGGGCGTAGCCAAGGGGGGGGTTTCGGGGGTTCAAACCCCCCCCCCCCCCGAAATAAGCAAAATATTACCAAATATTATACAGAAAAAATACGAGGAGTGAAGAGTTAAATTATTATTACGTTTGAATATATGTAGTAATAGTAGCGCCTAGCGCCATCTTTTGACGAGAGGCAGACGCAGTTGCAGCCGAACTATTTTGTATTGTAGGGACACTTTGCGTTGGTTCTCGATTATTCGCCACGCCCCTCGGTCGAAATGAGCGGAACTTTGTGGAAGTTCGTGGAAGTTTCTGGACGGCTACTGGGCTGCTATATAAGTGGCGCGTGACCGCGCTTACGGCAGTATTGTTCCATGCGAACTCGAAGCGAATAAAAGTGAAAAGTGGTGAACGAATAGTGAAGAGAATTAAGTGTACCGTGTAAGTGAGTAATTTTAGTGCACTGTTATTCGATGACCTTGTTAAGGATAGATACGTGAATCATTATTACTGTCCAAAAATTGAGGGGAAAAAAAGGAAGGGTGATAAACCTAAAGGTATGGACTACTGGAAAAAGTGGTGTAGTCAAAGTCAAGGGGTTTCTAATAAAGAAACAAATTTGGATTTAGCTATCAAAGCTTCAGCTACCTTGCATGCTGATAAGAAGACTGCCTACCCCAAAATCTAGTTTGGGATGCCTAGATATGTGCGATAAAAACCTTTATCCTAATATTTACACATTACTACAAATCTTGGCTACCATTCCTGTATCCACTGCTACCCCAGAAAGGTCTTTCTCGAGCCTAAGGAGACTGAAAAACTATTTACGAAACACTACAAGTGAAAACAGACTTAATGGTTTGGCTCTAATGAACATTCACTATGGAACAGAAATTCATGCAGATCAAGTAGTGGATATATTTAAAAGAAAAAGCCGAAGATTTCTTCTTTAATGGTTTTAGATTTAGCGCAGAGGAACGAAGTTAATTTATCCATTTCATTTAAAGTTAAGAACTTTATAAATATGTCGTAGTTTTTCGGATGAATAATATAGATATTAAATTTCATGTAAGTATATTTTTTGTTGTCTTATTTACTTCTCAAACTAACCCCCCCCCCCAAAAAAACTAAATCCTGGCTACGCCCGTGTCTCCTTGTATCGAAATTCGGAGACCCAGACCAATTATAGTACAGTAAATTTAATTGGATTTAAAATTTTCTTATCCATCGATAGTACATCATATAGAAAGCTTAAATCCGAATTTTCGGCCATCAACCCTTTGCAGGTTTTCCGCCATCTTGAATTTAGTGGTAAATTAGTTTTTCGCGGATAACAGCTGTATTTTTAATTTTACCAAAAAAATAGTCGATACCATTTTTAAAGGAAAAAGGGTGCTCTACAAATTGGTTCCCTTGTCATTTTCTTGAATTTTGCATGTATAACAAGTTATAAGAAAATAATCGAGAAAAAAGGGGTTGCAACTTTTTTCACATTTAATATTTTTTTTCTGCTAACGACAGCGCGAAATTTTCTTAACAAAAGTTGTTCACTACAAAATTACCTATGATATTTGTCTGAACCACTTTTTTCTATCAGCAATAGTTTATTTCCGGTACCGTCTCAAAGTTGCGCGCAACGTCTCCTAGCACCTTGTAGCGCCAAAGTACACGCGCTATACCTTGACTGTACTTTGCAAAATTTCCCAAGTTTTTTATACCTGACTGTACTTTATGTAAAGCATAATAATTAATAATTGTGTCCGCGCGTAGTAGTTTACGGTACAATGACGAAAAGTTGAGTTTTTCGGACGGATGCAGACTTCACCTGCCGAGGCGCGGTCGAGGCTGGCGAACCGCAGAAGTACGTGTATCATACCAATATTTTTTATTCGAATGTGCGATATATAATATATACAGTGTGACCCATTTGTTTTGGGGTCAGTCTGTAAAAAGTGTATCAATCGTGCGATTTGGCTGATTTTTTTTTTAAATTGTAGAGCTCGATGAACTGCACATTTTGAACAAAAATTGCCTGGTTCGCATAAAATCCAAAGCCTACTATGACCGTTTTTATGAGCAAAATTTTAAGAAACCACATTAGCGTTTTTTTTTGAAAAAATCTGTGTGCGCCAATGGATTGAGCACCCCTCGAAATGGGTATGTACAAAATTTCATCAAAATATTTCAAGTAATAACGATTTTGTAGAAAAATTAAAAATGCAGCCAAGGTACGTCTTTATTTTCAAAAATTCAAAGTTGGCGATGGAAAATAATTGAATTGTTTACTTTTATTAAGTGTCAAACTGTCTAAATTGAGTTCAGAAATTGTTTGTGCTCAATACAATTAATTATCATAATTATGGAATATTTAAGCATAAGAGACAAAATAGAAATTGTTCGACTCGTGGGCGACAACGAGCGCTCGGCAGCAGAAGCTGCGGCCGAATTTAACAATAGACACCCAGGTAGATCAGTGAGTCGAAGTACTGTACAACGTATAAACAATATTTTTGATGAAACTGGATCGATTTCTAAAAATTTATTAAAAACTAGGCAAAATGGACGCCGTGGACTTGTTGAAAATAACAATCAAATTCTGCAATACTTTAGTGACAATCCTCGAAATAGTGTTCGAACGGCTAGTTTAGATCTTCATATACCCAGAGAGAATATAAGGAGATGTTTGAGACAAAACAAAATAAAACCGTTTAAGCCAAAATTTTTGCTCACCCTGGAACCAGGAGATGAGGAGAGAAGATTACAATTTTGCTATTGGCTGCAAGGTGAATATCTCCATAATGGCAACTTTTTAAATGAAATTTTATTCACCGACGAAGCCACGTTTACTACAAATGGTGTAGTATCAAGTCAAAACTGCCGTCACTGGTCAGCTGAAAATCCAGAGTTTATAATAAATGCAAGGAGACAATATTCACAAAAAATTAACGTTTGGTGTGGAATACTACGCGACAGAATAATTGGCCCATTTTTCTTTGAAGGGAATTTGAATGCGGCTGGCTTCTTGAATTTTCTAGAAATTTAATTTAGAAATGCTTTAGATGAGTTACCATTAAGATACCGTTTAAATTTAAAGTTACAGTTAGATGGCAGTCCTATTCATAATGCTCGTTTAATCAGAAACTGGCTAGATAATAATTTTGAAAACTGTTGGATAGGGCGAAATAGTCCTTTCTGTGAGTGGCCACCGAGATCTCCGGACTTAACTCCTTTAGATTTTTTTCTTTGGGGTACACTTAAGCAAAATGTTTATAAGTCAAGACCCCATAATTTACAAGAACTGCAAGCTAGGATAAACCGTAGTTGTGAGGAAATTACTCCACAGCAAATACGAAATGTAATTTTGAATGTACGCAAGAGGAACGACAAATGCATTGTAGAAAATGGAGGCTTGGTAGAAGTTACAAAAATTTTATAATTTTAATTGTTTTTATGTTTTGTGTTTATAAGCATAAGGTTGTATTATTACAATTCAATTATTTTCCATGGCCAACTTTGAATTTTTGAAAATAAAGACGTACCTTGGCTGCATTTTTAATTTTTCTACAAAATCGTTATTACTTGAAATATTTTGATGAAATTTTGTACATACCCATTTCGAGGGGTGCTCAATCCATTGGCGCACACAGATTTTTTCAAAAAAAAACGCTAATGTGGTTTCTTAAAATTTTGCTCATAAAAACGGTCATAGTAGGCTTTGGATTTTATGCGAACCAGGCAATTTTTGTTCAAAATGTGCAGTTCATCGAGCTCTACAATTTAAAAAAAAAATCAGCCAAATCGCACGATTGATACACTTTTTACAGACTGACCCCAAAACAAATGGGTCACACTGTATACTTATTTAAAAAAGTAGAAAATTAAGATCAGAAATGATACTGTTTAGTTTTCATTGCAATAAATCCTAGTTACCTATATGAACTTCTAGTCGGCCACGGAATAGAGCAAACTATTGAACTGTCAATGTACCTGAACAGAAATTCCGTGTATATTCTAACGTTTGTTGGCCCTCGTAAAATAAACTAGACCGCCATTGGGCACCAATTTTTAGCCATCCGGCAGAGGGCGCTGGCGCCCACCTAGATAGCCACCATATTGTGTGCATTATAGGGGATTTAGAGTGCATTCTAGGAGAAAAGCGAAATTTGTGTTGGCAACACAAAATGACATTTGACAACGGCCAACCACGGCCCTCTTGCATTTGACATTTGACAGCCAATGGCATGGCGTATGCGCCCAATATGGCCGACCATTCGGTGGGACATAATAAAGCAGTCCAGTTTACTTTACGAGGGCCGTGGTTCAAGTATATCTATACTGAATTTCTGTTCAGACACATTGACATTGACAGTTCAATAGTTTTCTCTGTTCCATGGCCAACTAGACATTCATAGGTAACTAAGTTTTATATTGTAATGAAAAATAAACAGTATCATTTCCGATCTTAATTTTCTACTTTTTGAAATAAGTAGATAGTAGATATCTATATATAGGTATCTAAGCACATTCGAATAAAAAATATTGTATGATACAAGGAGAAAAGGTTGTTTTTCGTACTTCTGCGGTTCGCTAGCCTCGACACGCGGACACAAATAATTATTATGCTCTACATAATAATATGTCAAAATACAGTCAGGTATAAAAAAACTTGGGAAAATTTGCAAGGTACCGGCAAGGTGTGGACCCTACGAGGTGCTAGGAGACGTTGCGTTAACTTTGAGACGCTACCAGAAATAAACTATTGCTGATAGGAAAAAGTTGTTCAGGCAAATATCATAGGTAACTTTGTATTGAACAACTTTTGTTAAGAAAATTTCGCGCTGTCGTTAGCAGAAAAAAAGATATTAGATGTGAAAAAATTTGCAAACCCTTTTTTCTCGATTATTTTCTTATAACTTGTTATATATGCAAAATTTAAGTAAATGTCAAGAGAACAAATTTGCAGAGCACCTTTTTTCTTTCAAAAATGGTATCAGCTATATTTTTGGTAAAACTAAGAATACAGCTGTTATCCGCGAAAAACTAATTTACTCCAAAATTCAAGATGGCGGAAAACCTGCAAAAGGCTGATGGTCGAAAATTTGGATTTAAGCTTTCTATATGGTGTACTATCGATGAATATAAAAATTTTTCTTACCCAATGAATTGCAATATTAAACCTTAAATTTACTGGACTATTATGGGCAAACGAAAAGCGAAAAAAATCCGCTTCAGTGGGATTAAATGGGAACATAAAGATTAGATCGCAACTTAATTTAAAATACAATAAAAATAGTAGTTAGTATACAGGGTTAACAATTTCGCCCAGTCAAGGGTAGTGACAGGGAGTGAAATAGCGCGGCGTTGCCACGTCTATCAATTTATCCGAGGATTCACCACGAAATTTCGATTTCCTGTTGGAAACGATTACTTTCTAAGGAACATGTAGAATGCCTATGAAACGCCTACCTTACTCACATTCCCAGGATTAAATATTGTCCCATTTTCTGTTTTCTTGCTTTTTTACAATAAAAGTGACACAGCACTACAAAACACAACATTTTCTAAATCTGTTGGGAACCTCTTGGTTCCCCTCAGCCATTCCTTTTGTTTGAAGCGAGGTACTCAGCCGGGCGACCACGACGAGGTGGATCCCCTCCGCCAGAAAAACCCCGAAGGCTAACCAAAAAACACAACTGCACTAGCGCACATATGCAAAGCACTACAGTAGCTGTTCACCTCGATGCACAAATTCACTCGGTTAATTGAAGAAGTCCGGATACGTGCAAAAAGTTCATGATTATTCCGGATTTGATCAGCTGAACCTTCAATTCGTTCAAATAACTGCTATTCGTTGTCGATTTCCTGTTCGTACACAATCGCCTTTCATGCATCCCCAAATACAAAAATCTATTGGATTCAGTCTGGTGTGCCCAGGCCCTAACTTTCCCATTTAATTAGTTATTAGTTGTATTGTTATTTCTAAGCGATAGTATTCCATTAAGATGTATGGGTAGTGCTGATGTTGAAATTCAGGTGAACCATTGAGTAAAATTTATTCCTTTACTCAATGGGTGAACGCACTAGGAAACCCTTGATTTAATTTAGGCGATAGGGGAAGTTCGCGGAGTAAAGCATGCAACTGGCCAAATATGGTAATACCTGTACTTCAGTTTGCGGATTGGTCAACATCGCCGCGCGTCGTGACTTGCGCGGGAGAGCCAAGAGGGGAGGACAGTAATGGAGTAACGGCACGCGTGCAGCAGCTCGCTTTCGCGGGTCCCGTGGTCTTTGGCTGGAGTGTAGTGAGAAGCCTCGAGCATCTCCAGAGTCAGGAGAAGAAAAATTGTGGAGAATTTGGAGACGCCCTGTGCCCCGGATACAGGAAATCAAGAGGTGTTGCCACGGCGGACCGACCAGGCCACCGGTACTCGACGCCAAGAGCCTCGGAGTGCTGTGTACGACGAGGAAGCGGCACTATTAGTGAACACCCAGGCCAGGGAATCAACTGCACCAAAGTTGTTGATGCATATGGTGGGTGAGTGCATACAGTAAGTCGACTACCCCTAAGCAGCCGTTGCACAATATGGAAGGACATTGCCTCGGACATTGGGTGAGCTTTTAATTGAAAATAAACTATTGTTTCGGGTTCTGCACTGCGCGCTAAAAGAACTAACTATCAAAACGGGGTTTACGCCTTTATCTATAGGGGCTTAAGAGGTCAGGTGAATTTAGATTAGTTAAATTTCAAAGTAAGGTAAGGCGAATCCGGGAGAACCTCGGGTAAATCTAACAGCGCTGCGGCTGTACAGATTCAAATCGATTGTTATTTATGTATTTTTTTATTTGTTTGAGGTATTTTCATCCTTCCTAAAACAACGGCAACACCGCGAAAATAACTTCAAGCTAACAGTATGTTCGGAAGCCATATTGGATGACGTAATTATAGGCGGAGATTTACAGGGAAAATAGGGGTTTTTACCCTTTTTTAAAGATCGTAAAATCAATATACAGAAAAAAAATGACCGTCGCTGGTCGCCCACTTCATGGGCGAGTCAAATCAATTAATTTCTCTAATTTTCTGAGAGTCGTTTGCCAAAATTTTAAATTTAGTCGCGATCTAATCTTTATTTGGTCTGGGATGCCGAGTTTGAAGGTCCTTGTACTGAAAATATATTTTTATTATACTTCTTTGAAAACACCATATTTGTTTTAGCAATAATGAAAGATGGGGTTTTTCGGTCTAGCGCACGGAAACAGCGCATGGAAAAACTTTCCGTGTGCTGAATAAAAATACCGAATATATCTATGGCTTTAAAATAGAAATATACAGCAAAGTAAACCAAATTTAAGAAACTCTATATTATGCTCTCTGATATTTAACATGTACCTATTTTGTATTTTAATTCGTAAGTGTTTCAATATTTAGATACATTTCTGTAATATTTTTGACGTTTTATTCACCTTATCTGACAATAACTAATTTACAACAAAGCACCTTTGAAATAATTTGATAGTAAACACTACATATTGTCTGCATTGTTTATTTTTTGTCAATTAAATTTATTATACCAAATATGCCGATAAAATGTTTTTCTTGAAATCGGCATTAAAATGTCCCAAAATCGTCATTAAAAGCACAGAAATCGTACAATAATGTAGCCCATTATTGTACGATTTTTTCAATAAGTAGGCCTTGGCGAGATGTAAACATCAAACGTCAGACGCGGAGAAATCGCCCGTCAAAAGTGACCAAATATTCAAAACCCGGCCGATAAAGGCTCATTTAACTTTTCGTACACATTGCGAAATTGTTTTCTATAGAAGCGCAATCCTTCAGTATACATATTTTAGTAAATTTGAATATCAATAGATTTGTTGTGTAGGCTGCACAAGAAGCAGCAGTTTGGTTTTTCTGTCAGAAGGTGCCGTACGTCATTATACTTGTCCTAGGTACTATTCCATTTCACATACCTACCTTCAGCCTAAGTTCAAAACTAGAGAACAATTCGCTGTGCGAGTTCGTGCCCGACCCTATCTGTCAGATGTGCCCCTAGTGGGCGGGAGCTACTACTATACCAGAAGACCTTACCTTTGTAAATATTGTATGTATGTGTAAATAAAAAATTGTTCAAACCCGAATCCTAGGTAGAGCGATCGGTAAAGTCAAGCAACGCCGCGCGTAGTCGGTTCGTGGACGGGTGATCCCTTATTATTATTTTCTTGCCTAATAAAACATTTTTTTTTCCGATTTCAAGAAAATATATAATATGTACCTCGGCACTGAAGTTCTTTTTATGACTCATGTGGTTTATTTGCCTCGGCCAGAGGCCTCAGCAACTAAACTCCACATGAGTCATAAAAAGTTGTACTTCAGTGCCTTGGTACATAAATAACTATTAAGTTTCCGTTTTCAAAGAAGTATAATAAAAAATATCGTTCATTACACGTCCAGAAATAGATTTTTCCAGACTCGCAATGAAATATACTATTCGAAAATACTCGTCAAGACTCGATTTATATTAAGCCGGTTGTTTACCTACTTTTACCAGCGGCGATTCTCAAGCGACACGCCCTGTATGTTCCCGACCGAACGCGAGTAATTTAATAAAAGCAAACAACCGTCCGGTCCTGCGGATGGGGTTTGCTCTCAAAACACAGCGAAAACGAGGCGTTCGTTGTGTTTTCCTTTGGCAAGTCCCCCTTTCCATTCGGCCGTGGTATCTGGATGGCACATCCGCGGCTTCCCACGGGATGAGACCTTGTTTTCCCGTCCTTCCCCTTTTAGGAAAATGCGGGACCAAAGGAGGGATTAAATGGAGGTTAAATCAAGTAATCCGAGCTCAAACTATCGTAAGTGTCAAAACTCCTGGAGAAAAATGACGTCAAAACCTATAGACGTGGTGCCCCATTGTTAAAATGCCCTTTATTTTGACTCCAAGATTAAATATATCCATACTACTCTAAAAACATGCTACAAACAAAGACAGAAAGTCAACCGTCAACCAACTATACACCCGGTGATTCCCGATTATAGTTCCTCCAGAATCACACTTAGATATCGCATATGTTTTCTCTTGTTTGTGGGTGCCGGAAGCATCGGAACCTCACCTGAAGACTCGGGGGATGGTCTAACGACGCCAGCCTCCGAGCCCAGAGTCGAAATAAGTTCGCTACGGCTCGACAAAAAGGGGCAATTTCTGACAATCTCTCGACATTTTCGGAATAATCTAATGGAGCTCTTAGATTGTGATTAGTTCTGGGCGTCAAGCGTTTATCAAAACAAACCTGTCTATAGGTTCTGACGTCATTGTTCCTTACCAATTCCCGACGTGAGGTGACGTGTGTACGAAACCTGTACAAAGCACCTTTGCACCAACAGTAGACGGATATCTTGTAAATACTCTGATAACTGCCCATATTTAATCGGGACGTATATGTACCTTAATTTAAAGCCTATTCATTTAATTTATACCCTGACGTCATCGTTTGGTGTTTTTTGCTGCCAATATAAATTCTAGTGACACTACAAAAATGCCACACAAATAATAGTTAATTTTTATCTGTCATGTTGGCATAATAGGGCTGGGTTGCAATGATAATATTCAAATTTTTCGTTAAAATTTTGACACAGTCTGTCACTGAATTTTAAAAATGCCGCGCAAGATATAGGTTCTCAAAATCGCTGGGAAAAGGGAAAACGGGGGTCCGCTGCCTCCGCTTTATGCTGTAAAAGATGTAAGTACTTTTTATTTAATTCACTATATATAAATTTCGATAATTTGCAAAAAATCATATTTTTGTTTCTCTTTAAGAGGGTTGCAGCAGCTCTAGGAGGACCAGCTACTCGACCTGCAAGGAGAGAAAGAAAAAAACCTGTAGTCATCATTGATGATTTCGAACAGACAGCAATCTGAAATGTGATATATTAAATTTATAGGGACAGTATGTTAAAGAATTTTGCCAATTTGCCCGAATATGCGTCTAATTTTATAATTATTCTTTTAGAAAAGCACTTTACAGTGAACACCCTAAAAGCGAAATTAGAAGAAAGAGATATTTTTCATGGTGGTAGAACATCTTTATGGAAAATATTGAGGAACATTGGATTTAAGTACCATAAAGATGATCCTCGACGTGGACTTATGGAGGTGCCTAATATTGCCCTAAAACGTATTAAATTTTTAAGAAATTATATGCAAGGAAAGTGATAAGGAACAGGAGAGTTTGTTTACCTGGACGAAACATGGATTTTCCAAGATGGGACTATCAGCAAGTCTTGACAAGATGATAGTGTGATGATAGCGTTAAGTCCATTAAGACAACTAAAGTTGAGGGCAAAAGGTAACTAGTAATATACATAAAAACAAATATCCAAAGTTTTTTTTTTTTTGAAAGATATATTGTGGTGCATGCTGGAACGACACATTGGTTTTGTTGATGGTGCAGAGCTGGTGTTTTGCTCAAAAAGTAAACAAGCTGATTATCATGGTGAAATGAACCATGAACATTTTTTTAAGTGGTTTGAACACCAACTACTAAAAAATTTGAAGTCGCCTTCCATCATCGTCATGGATAATGCATCCTATCATAGTAAAATAGTTAAGCGAGGTGGCTTTTGATCGGGATCGGGAAGACATACACCCCTTGATCATTAATCTTGATAGTGACTCGGATAGTGACTACGAAGACGATGAAGAGGAGTGCAATTTTTGAATCAACCAAATTTTCTTTTTAAAAAAACTTTAGTTTTCTTAACGGATTTAACGCTATCATCTTGCCAAGACTTGCTGATAGTCCCATCTTGGAAAATCCATGTTTCGTCCAGGTAAAGAAACTGTCGTGTTCCATCCATTTTTGCTTGCATATAATTTCTTAAAAATTTAATACGTTTTAGAGCAATATTAGGCACCTCCATACGTACACGTCATGGATCATCTTTACGGTACCATGAAAAATATCTCTTTCTTCCAATATCGCCTTTAAAGGGTGTTCACTGTAACGGGCTTTTCTAAAAGAATTAAAAAAATAAAAAATAAATAAAATTAGACGCATATCGAGGTAAATTGGCGAAATTTTTTAACATACTGTCCCTATACATTTCATATATCACATTTCGTATAGCTGTCTGGTCGAAATGATCAATGTTGACTACAGGTTTTTTCTTTCTCTCTTTGCATGTAGAGTTTGCCCAGAATTGTTTTTATTTATTTATTATTATTATTATTATTTCATTGTTCATGGGCATATTTAGTTATTAAGTATACTTAATAAAATTTAATTCAAAATTGTTTGAGATCTTTATTTTAATAAATAATAATAACATAATGATTTACAGCACAAAATTCATTGGGTAGTATAAATAAAACTTAAGCAAATGCTTTTATTTAAAATTGTAAAAGAAAATATTATTAAAGATTTTGAATTAAGGGAAATATTTTCTTTGTAAATTTCCACTGCTTTCTTTTTACATAAAGGTGTATCAGATGGTCCAAAAAAATTTTAAAATTAATTATTCGGAAATAGTGAATTTTTCAATTTTTTTTGAATTTTGAAGTATTAAGATTTTCCTTATTTTTATTCACATGGCCTATTAAGGCTTCAGATTAAGAAAACACTGTGTACATTAACTAACCTGTAAATGGTTTAAAAGTCAAATATTTTGGCAGTTGAAGTCTTCGTATTTGCAATTTGTCATAAAGTTTGGCAACGCTGTTATGCTGGTTTCGATGACGTCAGGGTATAAATTAAATGAATAGGCTTTAGAAATGTGTTTTTGCTGAAAATGCATAAATAGCTAGCATAACTCCAAATTAAAAAAGAAAAAAATCAGCAAAACTCAGGGTTGTGCTTGCTGTTACAATAGGGTACTTGACGAAATTTTACAAACTTGATAAAACAATTCCTGGACACTTGCCTAAGACCCTACGATTATTTAAAATATATATATTTACGTACTTATCAAGTTTTTAGACTTTCTTCGAAATTTGGCGGGAAAGCACTTATGACGTCACAAGTGTTTTAAAAAGACAATTTGGCAACATAGCAATACCACTAAAGTGTTCTAAGACATAACCTTATTCGGCAGTGAAAGTTGCAAGGAAAGTTGAAATTTCAGAATTCTAACCTCAAACTCCCAGACTTATGATGCCGCGTGAAACCACATTTAGTCAAGAAGTGTTTTTTTTTTTTCGTAAATATCTATTCAATCGTTTTTCTGCAAATTTTTTGGCTAGGTTGGGCCGGAATTCGGGCTCAGTATTAAGCACTATGGCGCCTTTATAAACGCGCCTTCAAGATGGTCCCTAGGCCGAGGTTCTCTCTTTATTAATAACTCATAATACAACTGTACTATTACTACAACGTAGGTAGGTAGAAACCTTTGCAGTTTTATCCCATGAATTTCGGCAGACGCCAACATCGGATTATTAGAAAAAATTTGTGCTACTTAAAAAGCATCCCAATTTCGGCAAATTACGGATTTTCCTTTTAGGGTCCATGATATCTTACCTTACACATCTAACAACACGATAACTAGGTCCGCAAATAATATATATAATAGTAAATATTAATAACAAACTATAATAAATCGCACAGATATTAATATCTACTAATGTTTTGACTTAGCGATATACGGAATCGGAATGACAGTTGGCATCACGGGATGTCATCTGCCGATCAAAAAACCATACGTGTTAGATGACATGTGGATATATGCATATGGTTAGATGTCTAGGTGGGCAGGTAACGTTGCCACATAGGCGAATATTTCCCCCATTATTGATACCTGAATATTTATAGTACGTTCCGTATACAGATATTTTAACTAAACTGTTACGTGGCAGAGATGAAGGATATAGTTTCCAGCGTGTGCAGCATAAACAGACACCATTTTGCTATAGAGGAGTCAATATGCGGAATAAAAAAGTCTTTATGTGACAAAATTTGTGTGTGCAATTGCGTTAGTTAAAGCTCAAAAGTTGCAATACATTAAGTAACAGATATTCATAGGCAAGCTGGAGATATTTGAATAGAAAACTGCAATTTGTCCTTGTTCCACGAAATATTGGAAACGGGCACCGGCAACGTTACAGTTCCGTTCCTCCTGAGAGGCACAGAGTTGCCACTTTTGGCGTTCTGGACAATAGAACGACGAAACTGTAGATTTCAGCCTGAACAAAATTGTGCAACTTCGTCTTTAATTATCATGAATAAATAAGTGTTAAAAGCCGTTATTTCATTTATTACGTGTTATGTTGGTGCATCTACTGTAAACAGAGTACAATTTTAGAGCAATTAAAAATATTGTCAAGTACCCTATTGTACTAGATCTATTACAATTTGCCAATTGCTATTACGCTATTACTACAATAGCAAAAATCCAAATAATCTATTACAATTTCGGCTGCTGACATTATAGGTGCTTTCCATTGGATTGTTCTACAGATCCAGATTCCTGTGTTACCTAGGGTCACTTAGAATCGCTTGTGAATGGTCGATTAAGCGACCCTGAGCAGTAGATCACTTTGGAGCAGTCCAATGGAAAGCACCTCATAACTTCTTACTATATTTTTAAGTTTATTTATTTTTAACTGTACAAATTTATGGGTACCTACTGTTACCGGCGCAGTTTTTTGTTATGTTTTTTGTTTTTGTAGGATAAATTCTATTTTTTTTTTTAGAAATGGAACGTTTTTATTTATTTTATAATAACCAAAAACTGTTTCAGTAAAAAAAGGTGGGTAAAATTTGACAGGAATTTGGAGCTATTACAATTTATTACAATCTAGTACAATTTTGTGAACAATTCTAGTACATTTGCCTTGGTCAAAAGCAGCAAAAAGGGATAAATGAATCTGGGTCAACACTAATGCCGTGTAGGCCGTCCTCTACTTCTTATCACTGCATTGATGCGTCGAGGCATGCTTGATATCAAATGTTGAACAAAAGCTTGCGGAATATTCTCCCATTCTTCAATAGCGACCTCTATCAGTTGGTTGTGACACAGAATAACTAAAATATTCTGTGGTTGTGATTAGATCACGTCTAAGCGCTCCATTAAATTATTCCGAAAATGTCGCGAGATTGTCAGAAATTGCCCCTTTTTGTCGAGCCGTAGCGAACTTATTTCGACTCTGGGCTCGGAGGCTGGCGTCGTTAGACCATCCCCCGAGTCTTCAGGTGAGGTTCCGATGCTTCCGGCGCCCCCAAACAAGAAAAAACATGCGATTCTGGAGGAACTTTAACCGGGAATCACCGGGTGTATAGTTGGTTGATGGTTGACTTTCTGTCTTTGTTTGCAGCATGTTTTTAGAGTAGTATGGATATATTTAATCTTGGAGTCACAATAAAGGGCATTTTAACAATAGGGCACCACATCTATAGGTTTTGACGTCATTGGTAAGGAATACCTACCTAGGAATACGTCATTGGTAAGGAATACCTACTGTAATCACTGGTATATGTGCTAATAATAATAATAATAATAATTCTCAGCCTCACAATACTCCAAACTAGGTGTACTCCAGAAGCAACCACATGCTTGTGCGGGGGAGGGGGGCAATTACTATTATTTTGTCTTCGTTGCCATTTGCGGCTAGGGCCGACTTTTTTCCCGATAGAACTAGGATAGCATTTGCTCAAGTACTACGGAAAACCGTAGAAAACCGTAGTAACCCCAGTGAGTGTAGGACAATTAGTAAATCACACGGATAAAGCTATTTAGGAGCAATACCGTGAACCCACATTTGTCCAGCGCTCTTGGCCATAGCGGTGTTTTTCTTTAAAGACATGTACACGCGCGGCCTTTGAAATCGTTCCAATACGTGCGGACGCAAAGGCGTTCAACTGGCAACGTCGCAATTACCCCTCCCCTCTCTCTCGGTTTGAAAGCCAGCCATAACCTTAAAAGCGTAAGTGACGGCAAATCTAACATCTTATTACGCGACATTAACTTACGTGACATTGCCAGTTACAGTGCAAAAAAACAGTAAATTCGGCGCTGTTGGGTTGGCCTTAGATTGCCTGAATAATAGTGGAAAATCTTATAACCCTGCCCACGGACATTGGTGGCTTTTTTCGCAAAAGTCATTCGACAACCTCGAATAGAGCCGTTCTAAAAATCGAAGAAGGTGGTAAATCTCTTAATTGGGTGTCGTACTTTCCTCCGATACCAAAAAGAACCTCGAAAATCCGATATCTAAGAGAAATTCCAGATTCACGATTAACCACTTTCGAGAAACGGGACGGCTGTATAATCAACGAAACCGACGGAAAATCCTCTGAAACCACTATTGGAAATTGCTTGTTTTTTCTCATTTCTCGATTTTTCGGGGGCGCGGGAAGCATCAGAACCTCACCCGAGGACTCCAGCACAGAATAGCCACCGAAGCTTTAAAAATTGAAATAAACCAAAGATTATGGTTCGCGGTTAAGATAAAGAAGTGTAATAAACCAATGTAAAAATTTAAAATTTTATACTTAGATATTTATATGTCTGTGATTATACCTTATTTAACTTTAATACCACTTTGACGTTTTGACAATCAAAGAAATCCTCGTAATTTCAAGTTACGTGAATCTCAAAACACCAAGAAACTGTGTAAAACTTTAAATCCACTTTATTATAATGATAATGCAGCGATTTATTAACCTATTTTCGTTGACTGACGTATCGCAATTTTTATTTTCTACGGGGAGGAGCGGGTCGGTACGAGGGAATGTAGGGGAAGTTGTTGATTTGAGTAGCCGTGGAATTGGCGCAACGTTGCCGCACTTACCCGAAATTCTTGATTTCTTGCTTATTTCTCATGCCTAGTGGAACGATTTATGAGGCCGCGCGTGTACATGCGCCTGCCTCGAACCAAGGTCGATCGAAGGCAGAAAAACATGCAGTCTAAAAAGTCAGCGCCGGTACGAGCGACGCCACCGCCAATACACCAATAATTATTGTAGTTTGTAGTTGTTTATTCATATCCGCCAATAGCAGTATGTTCATTTCCTCCCGGGATACTCTGTTGTGTGTTTTGTTCCTGACTTTGATCAACCGCAAAACATTAAAACCTAAGTTTAATGTTTTTTGGCTATAACCACGTTCTTGTCCAAGAACGGTAGACGCACAGGATTGCTCGATCTCGTAAGCGTAATGTTCGCCAGTCGGCAGATGGGTGTGACGTCAGCGCTAGACTAACTGTGTTATTTGTACATCAGCGTTTTGACGCGGGTTTTGACTGTGTTTTCTTTATTTTATGTAACCTGTTTTTAGTTTTCAATCTATTATTGAATATTTATACTAAATTAGTACCATCTTGCTTAGTATTAAAAACGTAAGAACTAATATATTTTGTCAAATTAACTCTCTAATATCGAATGTTTTGTGCCATTATAGGTTAGAAGTTAGATTTGAGATCTCCTCGTCATTGTCTTCGATTTTTTTGTAGGTACTGGGTTATTTCATAGGTAGGTACTTATATTTTATCATTTTAAATACACTTTACTCTATACTTTATTTTTATTATTTATTTAGAATACATTATGACAGGAACGAGGTGTGCTGTTTATGGTTGTAATACAACTTACGCTTTAAAAAAAGCGGGCGAAAATATTATGTTCCATACCTTCCCCAAGTCAAAAGATATGGTTTCACCAATGACGTCATTGGGTTTCACAAACGATTAGGAGAGCATGGGTGGCAAGCTGTAAAAGAATGGACAGTTTCAACCCTAATAACAGTCATATTTGTTCTCGTCATTTTACGGAAAATGACTATGAAAGAGATTTACAGAGTAAAAGAGTTTAACCTTTCCATCTTCATCCAAAGCTTCTTTAACTACAGATTAAATCTGGCAAGAAGAGTAGTTGAAAATGCATTTGGCATTTTAGCCAAACGATTTAGAGTTTTTTGACTAAAATTAATTTGAATGTGGAAAAAGTGCAAACCATAACATTGGCATGTTGCACATTACATAATTTTTGAGACCCGAATGTCCTACTTCCATCCTAGAAGAGCTTGATAAAGACTATATATTTCAATTTGGACTTTCTTACCAAACATGCTCACCAAGACATGCTTGCGTTGCTGCCCAAGAGGAGTTTTGTGATTATTTCGTGAATGAGGGAGATGTGCCTTGGCAGCGGAATACATAAATAAAACATATTGTAACATTTCACACACTTTTTATCTATAAGTATATTATCTTTAAAACTATGTACTCTCCTCTTTCTCGTCTAATGCCTCAAACAAAACTAGTATCAAAATATAACCTTTCTTGTGTTCAAATTTTCAATGTTAGTACCTACTCCTGAAGTTCACGCAAAACTTGACGGAAAATAGGACATGCTCTAATTCGTGAAGTAACTTCATGAAGAAATTCATGAATTAATTCATGAAGAAATTGCCAGTGTAATACACGACTTTTTATAATAATTTGCCCTTGAAGTGACTTAATGAAATAATTCATGAAGAAATTGTCAATGTAAAACAGGCATCACAGAGTGTGTACCAGTACAGGTGCAATAAAACCAAATGTCAAGTCCTATAAGCGCCTTTTATCGAACCTTTTGTGAAACATAATTTTCATAGTGTTTATTAAGAGTATTATACTCGTAATAAATTGAAACTAAAATTTGGCATACATTATTTTTAATATTAATTTATAAAATAATATCGCAAAAGATTAGTATCATACTTACCGTCTTTCAAACGTTCAAAATACTTTGTATAATAATAATATTTTATATTTGCCTCAGCCAGAGGCCTCGGCAAGTAAATTCCACATGAGTCATAAAAAGTTGAACTTCAGTGCCTTGGTACATAAATAACTATTTTCGAAATTTTCTTCAGTATGCAATTATTCCATATATTGGCAATTTTATAAATTAATCCCTTAGTCTTGGTACATTCTAAGTAAAAAATAAAAGTTCTCTGTACTCTTAATAGTGTATAAAAATCAAAGGATTGGCAAAAGTAGCTCAAAAACACAGAACATCCACAGAAAACCCACCCTTTCTATATTTTGAACGGTAGCTCCCGGCGCGCTTAGCAGATAGCAGTCTAGCGGTGACGTCACGCCGGCGGAGAGATTTGCCCGATCGAGCAATCCTGTGCGTCTACCGTTCTTGGTTCTTGTCTATTTATCATAAATAGTACGTGAGTAGGTAGACAAAGTGTTGGAGAAGTTGGCGTACCTGCTCTTACAGAAAAAATCAAGAAAACATTTCTAACTGACGGCAACCAGTGGTTGATAACTCTCGGTCAAGTGACAAATTAATGTTAGATGTTTTGCGGCAACAGGATAATTTTTCCCGAACACTCTCATATCTCAAGGCCTACTATAAAGACAGGCCCTGGCGCACAAACATCACGTGAAAATCTTAGTCAGACGTTACCTGTCATTTGTCACATAACTGAAAGCGGCAGCTTGGGTTTTGAGAAGTTTTCAATGTTTAAAGTGTTTTTAAACGTCTTAGTTTATATTTTAGAAAAAAGTTTGTGTCTAGTGCGCGTGTGTCCTGGCGGAGGGGAACCGCCCAGGTGTTATTATGGCCTCTGGGTGGGAGTCGTGCCGTCCAAGAGTATTGGTGCCGCTCGCACCGACGCGTGAGCGCTGTAAAGGGGAATATCCCCCGAACCACAGAATAGGGAGCCCGGAATTCCGGAATGGACTATTATGGACATGGACCGTATTAGACAGTGGAGCCTGAGACACAGAGGGGTAAACTGTTTACGGGACATCCGCGAGTTCAGACGGTCCGGGTGGCTGGAAGCCGTTCCCGTTGACCACGTTCGGGTTTGTCTATTTATTGTATTCACCATTCACCTTGTGCGAAATAAATCAGTGTTGTAACGTACTCGAGGATTTTCGTTGTCTACCTACGCCCTGATATGGTCTTTCACGCTGCCGATCAACTGAGACCTCGTCAATATTTACAGTATACCTACTGAGGTTAGTTTTCGTTTTTATTTCGTAAAAAATAACCTAAATACCAAATATTGGGTCTGTTTATATTATATTTATACATATTACAAAAGCCAGGAAGAAAGTGTCGCCATAACAAACATTTGTTTTGCCTCGGGATGAAAATTTCCGCCAAAAATAGATTCGTCAAATCCCAACTGATATTTAATTTCTAAAAAAACCTTAAGTATGTGTGGCTAACACATTTTCAAGAAAGTGAAACAATAATTAAGGACAAATGTGCTGTGGGAGGAAAATACCTATAGAGAATATAACCTAAGCTAAAGGAAGGTGATGTCCCAACAATTTTTGAGAATGTGCCAAAATATTGTGAGTGCAGTGCCGTTTAACTCTCAGCCTAAAACAGCTGAGGCAGGTTGAAAATTTGAAAAAACAATTAGAGAAAGCTTGGATGCACAAAACCAATAATAAATGCCTTTCATTATATAGGACTAAGTTGGTCACGTGACTACGCGATTATGCGTTAGCGCCGTGGCCTGTCTTTATCGTTGGCCTCGCTCATATCTAGAAGGACGTTTATAGAACTGGTTACATAATGTGCTACAACGATGGTTGCGCAAGTCGAGAACGCGCTTATTTTGTAATATCTGCTCGCGTGGAAGGTACAAGGATCCCCTCCCCGTCGCGTCGAAATACCAAAACGCGCCGCTACACTTCCGGCTGTTTATTTTCCCCGCCGCCGCCGCCGCGACGAAAGAATTTCCGGCCGTGGGAGGCGGCGCAGCTGCGGCAACAGCGCGTGCCGCGCCGACGAGCCGCGGGATGCGGGGGCCGGCACGTCCGCGTCGCCCGGCTGCGCCGCCTCCCACGATGGGCGCTTTTGTTTCTCCAGGGCCGGCCGCGATCCCGGGGCGGTTCGATGGTATCGGGCGCTCTCTAAAGTATAGTTGAGGAGCATAATGCACTTACCTACTATGGCGTATTATGGTGTGTGCCACTTATTTGAAGAATGTTAACTTAGAATTTAGTAATTATTGTTCTTGATTTCTGACTCCAAAAATAATAAGTAGTAATACTCGCCTTTCATTATATAGGACTAAGTTGGTCACGTGACTACGCGATTATGCGTTAGCGCCGTGGCCTGTCTTCATCGTTGGCCTCGCTCATATCTAGAAGGACGTTTATAGAACTGGTTACATAATGTGCTACAACGATGGTTGCGCAAGTCGAGAACGCGCTTATTTTGTAATATCTGCTCGCGTGGAAGGTACAAGGATCCCCTCCCCGTCGCGTCGAAATACCAAAACGCGCCGCTACACTTCCGGCTGTTTATTTTCCCCGCCGCCGCCGCCGCGACGAAAGAATTTCCGGCCGTGGGAGGCGGCGCAGCTGCGGCAACAGCGCGTGCCGCGCCGACGAGCCGCGGGATGCGGGGGCCGGCACGTCCGCGTCGCCCGGCTGCGCCGCCTCCCACGATGGGCGCTTTTGTTTCTCCAGGGCCGGCCGCGATCCCGGGGCGGTTCGATGGTATCGGGCGCTCTCTAAAGTATAGTTGAGGAGCATAATCCCTAATAGCACACAATGTCCGAGGGACGTCCATACAATGTCCATATTTGTTCGAAACGTCCAGGACATAAAATGTACATCCCAAGGACGTCCGTTTTTGGACGTCAATTGTTCGTACATAAAATGTACATCCCAGGGACGTCCGTATTTGGACGTTAAATGTTTGTACTTAAAATAGACATCCGAGGGACATCCCTATATGGCGATTATGCGTTAGCGCCGTGGCCTGTCTTTATCGTTGGCCTCGCTCATATCTAGAAGGACGTTTATAGAACTGGTTACATAATGTGCTACAACGATGGTTGCGCAAGTCGAGAACGCGCTTATTTTGTAATATCTGCTCGCGTGGAAGGTACAAGGATCCCCTCCCCGTCGCGTCGAAATACCAAAACGCGCCGCTGCACTTCCGGCTGTTTATTTTCCCCGCCGCCGCCGCCGCGACGAAAGAATTTCCGGCCGTGGGAGGCGGCGCAGCTGCGGCAACAGCGCGTGCCGCGCCGACGAGCCGCGGGATGCGGGGGCCGGCACGTCCGCGTCGCCCGGCTGCGCCGCCTCCCACGATGGGCGCTTTTGTTTCTCCAGGGCCGGCCGCGATCCCGGGGCGGTTCGATGGTATCGGGCGCTCTCTAAAGTATAGTTGAGGAGCATAATCCCTAATAGCACACAATGTCCGAGGGACGTCCATACAATGTCCATATTTGTTCGAAACGTCCAGGACATAAAATGTACATCCCAAGGACGTCCGTTTTTGGACGTCAATTGTTCGTACATAAAATGTACATCCCAGGGACGTCCGTATTTGGACGTTAAATGTTTGTACTTAAAATAGACATCCGAGGGACATCCCTATATGGCGATTATGCGTTAGCGCCGTGGCCTGTCTTTATCGTTGGCCTCGCTCATATCTAGAAGGACGTTTATAGAACTGGTTACATAATGTGCTACAACGATGGTTGCGCAAGTCGAGAACGCGCTTATTTTGTAATATCTGCTCGCGTGGAAGGTACAAGGATCCCCTCCCCGTCGCGTCGAAATACCAAAACGCGCCGCTACACTTCCGGCTGTTTATTTTCCCCGCCGCCGCCGCCGCGACGAAAGAATTTCCGGCCGTGGGAGGCGGCGCAGCTGCGGCAACAGCGCGTGCCGCGCCGACGAGCCGCGGGATGCGGGGGCCGGCACGTCCGCGTCGCCCGGCTGCGCCGCCTCCCACGATGGGCGCTTTTGTTTCTCCAGGGCCGGCCGCGATCCCGGGGCGGTTCGATGGTATCGGGCGCTCTCTAAAGTATAGTTGAGGAGCATAATGCACTTACCTACTATGGCGTATTATGGTGTGTGCCACTTATTTGAAGAATGTTAACTTAGAATTTAGTAATTATTGTTCTTGATTTCTGACTCCAAAAATAATAAGTAGTAATACTCTTTAATCTATTGTGGTTCTTTTTTTATTTTTTTTATATATATATATATCCCTAGCAACACGTTTTCAAGGAATATCTTATTTTATCAACAATGATAATATTAAACAATTATTATAATACCTGTCGATTCAAACAAGCACCACAAATACCTACTCCCCTCTTTAAGAAGAATTAAATGTCAATCTAATTTAAAACATATGTAACTCTTTTTTAATTTTATTTTCGTTAAAATCATTAAAATTTTCTGAAAGAATAAATGCGGGTTTAACACGGTCAATACTAATTACCATTTCTTCGTTTCTTTTTAAAATAACAAATGTTTTTGAAAATTTTTTAATCACCTTGTAAGGACCTTCGAAAGCTGGTGAAAGAGATGTTTTTTTACCTTCAACTTTAACAAAAACATAATTTGTATCTTTTAAAGCTGGTGAAACAAAGGGTTTTTCTCGATTATGGCTACTCACTGTTGTTGGTTTTAAATTACAAAACATTTCTTGTAAATTAACTAAAATAGGGAAAGTGTCAACGTTTTCTTGTGATTTAATAAAAAATTCTCCAGGTAGTCTCAAAGGTTGTCCATAAACCAATTCAGCAGAGGAACACTGAAGGTCTTCCTTTACTGAGGTTCTGAGACCTAATAATATTAAAGGTAGTTCATCTTTCCAACGATTTATATTTCCTCTGGCAGTAAGAGCGGCTTTTAATGTTCTATGAAATCTCTCTAACATGCCATTGCTTTGCGGATGATAAGTAGATGTGTGTATTTTATGAATACCGAGAAATTTACTAAATTCTGAGAATAAAGCTGATTCAAATTGTGAACCTTGATCGTGCGTTATTGTATGAGGTAAACCAAAACGTGAAAAATAGTGAGTTAAAAGAGTTTTAGCTACAGTCTGTGCTGTAATATTGGATATCGGATAAGCTTCTGTCCAACGAGTGAATCTTTCGATAACAGTAAGTATGTATGTATATACAACCACTTGAAGGAGTAAGAGGGCCTACTAAATCTAGATGTATATGTTCAAAACGACCTTTAGGAATTTCAAATTTACTTAAGGGAGATTTTGTATATCTGTGAATTTTTGAAGTTTGACAATTTAAACAACATTTGGTCCATTTGTCTATGTCTGTATTCATTTTGGGCCAAAAATAACATTTACCAATCATTTGTTTTGTTGCTTTAATATATATCCCTAGCAACACGTTTTCAAGGAATATCTTATTTTATCAACAATGATAATATTAAACAATTATTATAATACCTGCCGATTCAAACAAGCACCACACCTACTCCGTGGGTTTTTTTTTGTGAAGGGAAGTTGCGACTATGTGGAATCTCTTTATTGTATGCTACGTAATGGCGTACTACCGGGTGTTTACCCCGGAGTTGTGGCGTTTGGTTTTTATCACGGGCGTAGCCAAGGGGGGGGTTTCGGGGGTTCAACCCCCCCCCCCCACCGAAATAAGCAAAATATTACCTAATATTATACCGAAAAAATACGAGGAGTGAAGAGTTAAATTATTATTACGTTTGAATATATTATGTAGTAATAGTAGCGCCTAGCGCCATCTTTTGACGAGAGGCAGACGCAATTGCAGCCGAACTATTTTGTATTGTAGGGACACTTTGCGTTGTTAACTTTGTGGAAGTTCGTGGAAGTTTCTGGACGGCTACTGGGCTGCTATATAAGCGGCGCCGCGGCGCGTGACCGCGCTTACGGCAGTGTTGTTCCATGCGAACTCGAAGCGAATAAAAGTGAAAAGTGGTGAACGAATAGTGAAGAGAATTAAGTGTACCGTGTAAGTGAGTAATTTTAGTGCACTGTTATTCGATGACCTTGTTAAGGATAGATACGTGAATCATTATTACTGTCGAACAATGGAGGGGAAAAAAGGAAGGGTGATAAACCTAAAGGTATGGACTACTGGAAAAAGTGGTGTAGTCAAGGTCAAGGGGTTTCTAATAAAGAAACAAATTTGGATTTAGCTATCAAAGCTTCAGCTACCTTGCATGCTGATAAGAAGACTGCCTACCCCGAAATCTAGTTTGGAATGCCTAGATATGTGCGATAAAAACCTTTATCCTAATATTTACACATTACTACAAATCTTGGCTACCATTCCTGTATCCACTGCTACCCCAGAAAGGTCTTTCTCGAGCCTAAGGAGACTGAAAAACTATTTACGAAACACTACAAGTGAAAACAGACTTAATGGTTAATGAACATTCACTATGGAACAGAAATTCATGCAGATGAAGTAGTGGATATATTTAAAAGAAAAAGCCGAAGATTTCTTCTTTAATGGTTTTAAATTTAGCGCAGAGGAACGAAATTAATTTATCCATTTCATTTAAAGTTAAGAACTTTATAAATATGTCGTAGTTTTTCGGATGAATATATAGATATTAAATTTCATGTAAGTATATTTTTGTTGTTTTATTTACTTCTCAAACTAACCCCCCCCCCCAAAACTAAATCCTGGCTACGCCCGTGGTTTTTATGGCGTCATAAATCCAATATGGCCGCCATACAAGATATTTATTCGTTCCATCAAGAATAACTCCTTCCAGAGGGCTCATACGCAAAATGTGCATAGAATATTTTCTATTCTGCATGAGCAGATGAACAAATTTGAATCTTATCAATTTTTCCATATCTTCTACCCGTTAAGAGTTATGATCTATTATATATGTCACCATCGGTTATTTATTAAGGGTAAAAAATAATGATTGTGCTTCTATTTACTCACAATAACTTTAATATTACACTTATATGCAACAAACATTACAAGTAGAGTCGTTACAATAGCATGAAACACACCTTAAAAATATATACCTACAGGCTGTCCGGTTAATAATTGTCCACATAGCAACTACACTACACATATTTCGGACCAAAATATAACGATTGAGGCCAATACGCCTTAATACAAATGTTTTTTTAAGAGATACAGGGCGTTGAAATTCATTTTTTGAAATTAATCAAGCTGCTGAACTGAAATTTTGCACTATTGTATTTTTGGGGACGAATAAACAATAATGACAATAATAATAATATAATTCTCACCTTCACAATACTCCAAACTAGGAGTACCCCAGAAGCAACCATATGCTTGTGCGGGGGAGGGGGGCAATTACTATTATTTTGTCTTCTTTTCCATTTGCGGTTAAGCTGAAGATGCCAATTTCTATGTATCTCACAGAGGGCTTCACTTGCGCTGTTATTTTTGAATGGAGCTTTTATTCGTAACTTGTTTGTGGCTTCCTTTTTGTTGTTGCAGATCCATCATTTTAGTGCATCTTTTCAATCTGCAACAAGAAGGTACTCTTGTTACGTTAAATTCATCTGTTTGCGATGAAATTGGCAAAATGTGCCCCAAAACACCTTTCGAAACATAAAATTTTCAGCTACCGGTTTTAAATGTTTCAGATCAACTGTACATTCAAAATAAACAAAAAAAATGCAAAATGAGCTTTGGTCAAAACACCATTAATTTGTTTTCTTGAAATAGTGTTTAAACTTTGCCGAGTTTCAATCAATTCCATTTTGAAATCGAAACATTTTTGATACATTTGTTCCTAAGGACTTTTTTCTCAAATGGTATACAGTTGATCTGTAACATTTAAAAGTGCTAGGTAAAAATTTTATTTTTCGAAAACAAGAGTACCTTTTTATTACAGAATGAACAGATGCACTAAAATGATTGACCTGTAAGACCAAAAAGGTAACCTCAAAAAAGTTGCGAGTAAAAGCACGATTCAAAGTGCAAGTGACGCCTTCTGTGAGATACATAGAAATTGACATCTTCAGCTTATTCTTCGTCTCCAAAAATACAGCAGTGCTAAATTTCAGTTAAGCAGCTTCATTCCTTTGGGAGATCTACTCATAACTCAATTTTAAAAAATGAACTTCAACGCCCTGTATCTCATAAACAAACAACATTTCTATTAAGGCGTATTGGCCTCAATCGTTATATTTTGGTCCGAAATATGTGTAGTGTAGTTGCTATGTGGACAATTATTAACCGGACACCCTGTAGGTATATATTATTAAAGTGTGTTTCATGCTATTGTAACGACTCTACTTGTAATGTTTGTTGCATATAAGTGTAATATTAAAGTTATTGTGAGTAAATAGAAGCACAATCATTATTTTTTACCCTTAATAAATAACCGATGGTGACATATATAATAGATCATAACTCTTAAACGGTAGAAGATATGGAAAAATTGACAAGATTCAAATTTGTTCATCTGCTCATGCAGAATAGAAAATATTCTATGCACATTTTGCGTATGAGCCCTCTGGAAGGAGTTATTCTTGATGGAACGAATAAATATCTGTCAAATGAAATAAATTTATTTTATAGTTGAAATTTTGATTTCCAGCAATTATTTCCACGAATTTAAGTAATAAGTATGGTAAGTCAGTAGTGCCGATTTTGCTTATTTAAGAATTTGTCGCTATTGCACCTTGTTACCAGGTTCCTCCATCCATTTGTAATATGTATACTTGAACTGTCTTCCCTTGTTGAATGTATCTACCCAAAGAACTTTCACAGATTTCGGGATGGACTAATAAGATTAGGTCTAGTAGTTCTAATGATGTAGTTTTTCTCGGTGTTCATTATAAAATTTTTGTGATTTTATTTCTCTCCCAAGCTACCTCACAAACTTAAAATAAACTTGTAGTCTTATATTGTAATGCCCACGTAATGGGAATTGTAGGATTCCTAAAGGTGATACAGGAAAAATCTGGTTGCAATTATTGGGACTACTACAGGCGGCCGCATTACCTTTAATTGACACATCTGAGTACCTGGAAGTTAGGAAAGTTAAAAATTGTGAATTATGATAGGAAATAATTTGCCTCCTTTAGAATCTATGGCACTGGCATGTCACATAAAATCTGATGGCAGTTGGACACTGACATATAACATAACCTTGTATCAGCCCCCTTGTGGTCTCCTTGGAGTCAACAGAAAACAAACTTCCCGCCCTCAAGGCTTCACTTTTCCTATGTGATAGACTGTGACATGCTGGGTCCCCTTATTTTAAAGAGTCCCTGCATGGATGGTATAGTCAAATTATTTTAAGAAGTCCTTACTGGGACTGTCAATTATTGGTAATTTCGCCATCCTAAGTTCATAAGGCATCAATGCAGCAAACAAATGCAACCGGGTCATAAGTTCTGGTCAGTAACGAGCCCATTTGCACAATGAATAACTACTAATAACACGAACAAGAACAACACAGATACTTGACGTCACCACCAAGGAGGGCGCGTGACAAGAATGATTTGAATTATGCAGTTTTTAATTGCTTATATTTATTACATAAAAATAAAAAATTAGTTTTTTGTGAAGTATGGTTCATTTAATGGCAATAAATTACGTTTGAAAGTAATATTTTTCAAATTTAATTTTTGTGCAAGTTCCCCTTTGTGTCCCCAAGCGACCACAACAGGCCACGAGACGAACAGCGTTGCCAAATGGATCAGAATCGTCTTTATTCACATATGTACGTACGGTTCGAATTTAAATGCTCAGTAGGTCGAAGCGTGTTCTCACCTCTCCAGTTCTCTTATAAAACAATGGTTGACTGCCAACCCCACAAAACGAAAATTTGCCCTGGTCCATTTCGTGAATGGCCCGGTCTAATAATAAAACACCAACCGCTTGTAATAACGAGGCATCGTAAAGCAAGGTTCAAACCACAACACGGAGGTCCCAGGTGGCACTGTGCATATACGCAGCTTCTAAGCACAGTGTTGCCGATAATGGCTGTACTGTGCGACCTACAAAATACATGCCTACACCCGACGCTGTTGCCATGTTTACGACGGACAGTTAATCACAACGTGAATTAACTTATAGGCTATAGTTATTGAAATTGAAGCTTGTGTAGTTTACGGCAAACTGTATAGTAGGTAAGTGCACAGAAAATATACGCTACGCGGACAGAAGTTCCACACAATGTAATTATTTGGCAGCCCGAAAGGAAGCCGGCTCTCAAAAGCCGGCTTCCCCTGGCTTTCAGCAGTGTCTATAGAAGAATTCTTCCATAGTTCTGCCTTCACGGCCGTGGTACTTTCATCACTCAATACTAGGCGGCAGCACGCTAGGAAAAAGCATCCGAAAGCGGCGTTGCCGGATTGTGCAAACAGTCGGTGGTTTTACCGAACTATAAAAATACAGATCTTTAATAAAATGAGCTTGCCCATTTAGAATCCAAGGTTAACAGTGACGCTGTCAGCAGTAACTATAGAATTCTTCCCTAGAGAGATTTATTTTTTTCGTCGTTTTTGGAAAGGGCATTCAATATTTTACGAATCCGTGGCTGAAAAAAATTACTGCGCTAAAACTACCCCTGCACCCCTCAAGGAACAAAATAATAACTACCTAAATTATTCTTGGTCCGATTATCTGCGCCGTTTTTAGCAACGACGTTCCAAATGATTCCAGATGCATATGAACCCGTGGTAGAAAAATTTACAAGCAAAAATTATCCCTTCCAACTATGTCCGACTATGGTAGTTTTTTGAAAGCGTAGCCACTATAACTCTTATTTCACGAATCCGTGGTAGAAAAAAATCATCGTACAAAAGCTACCCCATGCACCCCCTGAAAAATTGAAAATTCCATTGTTCTTAGTTTGAGGTTCACCGTTTTAGCAAGGACGTTCCAAATGATTCCAGATGCACAAATTAGTGGTTGAAAAAATTTGTCAGGAAAAACTACCCCCTCCAGATATTGTTTTCGAGACGATTATTTAGTCATTTTTTGAAGAGGCATTTACTATATACCTACCTTATTTCACGAATCGGTGGTTGAAAACATTTACGGGGCTAAAACTACCCCTTCCCACCCCCGAAAGTTTATTTATAATTCGATTATTGTCGTTTTTTGATAAGACATTCACTATTTCCCGTATTTCACGAATCCGTGGTTGAAAACATTTACGGGGCAAAAACTACCCCTTCCCACCCCCGAAAGCGTATTTTTAATTTGATTATTGTCGTTTTTGAAAAGACATTCACTATATCCTTTATTTCACGAATCCTTGGTGGAAAACATTTACGGGGCAAAAACTACCCCTTCCCACCCCAGAAAGCTTGTTTTAAAATTGATTATTGTCGTTTTTTGAAAATGCAATCACTATATTCCCTATTTCACGAATGTGTGGTTGAAAACATTTGCGGTGCAAAAACTACCCCTTCCCACCCCAGAAAGTTTGTTTTTAATTCGATTATTGTCGTTTTTTGAAAAGACGTTCACTATATCCCTTATTTCACGAATCCGTGGTTGAAAACATTTACGGGGCAAAAACTACCCCTTCCCACCCCCGGGCCGGAAGTTTGTTTTTAATTTGATTATTGTCGTTTTTTGAAGGGTGCTGGGGGTATTGTTCACCCAACAATTTTTTTCGCCCAACAATTTTTTTAACCACGAATTTGTGCATCTGGAATCATTGCGAATGTCCTTGCTAAAATTGGCGAGGATCCGACAATATAAGTTATTATTTTTGTTCTTAAAGGGGTGCTGGGGGTAGTTTTCGCACAAGAATTTTTTTCAACCGCGAATTCGTGAATCTAGAGTCATTATAAGAACCTACTTGCTAAAATCGGCCAGTATCCGACAATGAAGTTATAATTTTTTTAAAAGGGTGCTGGGGTAGTTTTCGCCCAACAATTTTTTTAAAGTACAAATTTGTGCATCTGGGATCATTAGGAACGTCCTTGCTAAAAACGGTGGGAATCGTACCATGAAATTTTCCTTTTTTTTTCCTTAAGGGATAGTGGGGGGTAGTTTTTGCCCAACAAATTTTTTCAACTACTAATTCGCGCATCTAGAATCATTATAGGAACGTCCTTGCTAAAATTGGCGAGGATCCGACAATGAAGTTATCATTTTTGTTCTTAAAGGGGTGCTGAGGGTAGTTTGCGAACAAGAAATTTTTCAACCGCGAATTCGTGAATCTAGAATCATCTAGAACGTACTTGCTAAAATCGGCCAAGATCCGATAATGAACTTATCAATTTTTTGTGCTAGGTGTAGTTTTCGCCCAACAATTTTTTTGTGCAGAATCATCAGGTACATACGTCCTTGCTAAAAACGGTGGGAATCGTACCATGAAAGTTATCTTTTTTTCTTTAAGAGGTAGTGGGGGTAGTTTTCGCCCAACAAATTTTTTCAACCACGAATTCGCGCATTTGAAATCATTAGGATTAGGAACGTTCTTGCTAAAATTGGCGAGAATCCGACAATAAAGTTATCATTCTTGTTTTTAAAGGGGTGCTGAGAGTATACCTACTTAGTTTTCGCACAAGAAATTTTTTCAACCGCGACTTCGTGACTCTAGTCATTAAAAACGCACTTGCTAAAATCGGCCAGGATCCGATAATGAAGTTATAATTTTTTTAAAGGGGTGCTGGGGGTAGTTTTCGCACAACAAATTTTTTCAACTACCATGTGGAATCATTAGGAACGTTCCTTGCTAAAATTGGCGAGGATCCGACAATGAAGTTATCATTTTTGTTCTTAAAGGGTGCTGGAGGGTAGTTTTCGCACAAGAATTTTTTTTCAACCACGATTTGGTGCATCTGGAATCATTACGAACGTCCTTTCTAAAATCGGCATGGATCCGACAATAAAGTTATAATTTTTTTTTTCGTAAAAGGTAGGTGCTGGGGGTAGTTTTCGCCCAACAATTTTTTTTAAGCGCGAATTTGAGCATCTGGAATTATTAGCTAAAAATCGTACCATGAAAGTTGTCATTTTTTTTCTTTAAGGGGTAAGTAGTGGAGGTAGTTTTCGCCCAACAACTTTTTTCAACCACGAATTCGTGCATTTGGAATAATTGGGAACGTCCTTGCGGGGATCATGATATCAAATGAATATTTCAATAATACAAAAATACTTAGAGATAGAAAAAAACCTTTGGAAACAGTGATTAAAATGATAAATTTAATATGCAACAAGTATTCAGTTGGTCCCAAAATTAAATAGTAAAACCGATAAATTTGGCATAATTGACATCCTGTACATATTTTCTACATTGTAGAACAAATATTTACCGTACACTAAGTATATAGGTAATTGGGAAATAAAATAGGCACGAATAAAATATATTATTTGTAACATCTTCGTATATTTTAATCAGATAATTATTAGCTCTCAAGCACCCTGTATAACTTAGTATACGTCATACGACTTCTGCAAAGACGAAGCAAATAATAAATCCCACTATTATTTCGTATAGTTCAAGGCCTCTGACCGTCTGCCGGGAAATAGATTTTGATGACCGAAAGCGTCCGCCAGCATAGACGCGTTTATGAAACCTTTATTCCTAAACCACCGGCAACACGGTTAGGCTCTTCAGCTGACTGCTGGCGCCTCTAGCGGTGACTTTTAGCGGAGGGCATTTTACGGTTTTAAAAATCGAACGATTCTGCATCCGAGCGCTATCTGTTAGGCCAAGGCAAAACCAAGTTTCGGTGAGCTATACATATTTTACGAGCCCGATGCTACTGGCAATTCTGTCCGCGTAGCGTATATTTTCTGTGGGTAAGTGCTTGTACAATATGTCTACGGTTAGAGTGAAAAAAGGGTAAACCTTTTTTATTTTTGCATTTTGCATAAAAAAGCACACTTTTTTCCAGCCTTTTTAACGGTAATGTCACTTTTTTAAAAACGTTTTTTTTTTCGTTTTCGAGATATTACACACAACTTTAATTTTCTTATGGACTCCATCTTGGATTTGTAGAAATTTGAAATCTACGTGAAATTCTCTTTCCAACGATGTGTCACACTAATGATTTTTGTTAATTATTGTAACACGTATGTTTTTACCTAACACTAAAGTAGGCTATGAAAAGTCTGACAAAACAAAATGCAACAAACTGTCAGTTGTTGTGTTCTTCTGTAGCGCTCAGCTGTGTTCCGTGAAATGTGTAAAAATGTCGTTCACTTATAGTGAAATATACAGTGTGGTCATTTAAGTGTGCAATATATGGGATTTTTTTTTATTAATTGCACATCGAAAATACAAATATTCCCGAAAGTTGGTGCATGTTCGATAATCATATTAAGTGAACTTAGAATGGTTGCATAAGTCAAACAGCATACAGGGTAGGTCAAAAAATATAAAAAGAATAAAGTACCATTATTTTAGAAAATTCAGCAAAAGGTTATTAAGGAAAGTTGTTTAGAATTAAAAGCTATGCCCAAATACCAAAACATAGCCTCCTAAGAAAAACATTTTTTCCTCAATTAATTTCCACAGTTTCTTAATAAACATTTAAAATAAAAAGTTTGCACCTTAAACGAGAGTTTTTTAATATACACACTATCATTACTAATGTTTTACCTCGTTCAGAAGAATTCTTGCGAAATTTTAAAGTTTTGTTTAATATCGTTGCAACAAACATGAAGTTTGTGATTCCCTAAAAAATTAAAAATCTAAGTTCATTTTACAAATATGCTTGAATTTGAACAAAGTTATGCGGAATTGATATAATTTTAATTGATTTATGACGTTTAGGGTGAATATTAAAACAAACTTTTTTTGAGGAAATTAATGTTTTTCAAAAAAGTTTTTTCTTAGGAGGCCATGTCTTGGTATTTAGACATAACTTTTAATTCTACACAACTTTTCTTAATAACATTTTGCTGAATTTTCTAAAATAAGGGTACTTTACTCTTGGGCAATTTTTATATTTTTTGACCTACTGTTTAACTTGCAACCATTCTAAGTGCGCCTAATATGATTATCGAACATGCACCAACTTTCGGGAATATTTGTATTTTCGTTGTGCAATTAATAAAAAAAAATCCCATATGTTGCACACTTAAATGACCACACTGTATACATGAAAAAGTAATTGATAACTACTTAGTAAATCATTAAGTGTTATATATTTTTGGAATGGTAATTTTTTGCTCTATTAAAAATACAAAGTTATTTCAAAAATACCGTTTTACAAAAAATTGTGAAGTTGTATTTTAACACTAAATGTTACTAATGAGTATACGGGGAGTAACGAAAAAGTGCCGGTTTTCATTTCTGACTTCCGGTTTTACCGGAAGTGAACATCTCTTTGTCAGATTTTTTAGACAACCTGTATATATTGGGTTTTTTAAGTTTCTTTTGTTCTCCCAATTCCAACCATATATACTTTATATAGTTATCTCTAACGATATATTTTTAGCATTCCATGCAAAGATGTGAATTTGCCATATTCGACGAAATTTACCAAAAAATAAAAATTTACTGCTTGGTTATTTTTAGAGATAACTATATAAAAATATATATGGTTAGAATTGGGAGAACAAAAGGAACTTAAAAAATCAATATACAGGTTGTCTCAAAAATCTGATAAAGTGATGCTCACTTCCGGTAAAACCGAAAGTAAGAAATGAAAACCGAAACTTTTTCCTTACTTCCCGTATACTCATTACTAACATTTCGTGTTAAAATACAACTTCACAATTTGTTGGAAAACGGTATTTTTAAAATAACTTTTTAACAACACCTGGTATATTAAGTTTGACGTCATATTCGAATTCCTAGGAAAATTCTACAAAAGTATGGTTTTCGAACCATGAATTTATCTTTAAAATTACCGAGAAAATCGTTATTATCACGTTAACTAAGACATACATATCCATAAATGAACGGTATTTTTACAAATTTCAAAGAACACAACTGACAGTTTGTTGCATTTGTTTCGTCATGGCCTAACTTAGTTTTAGGTAAAAACAACGCTTTGGAAAGTTGGCTGAACAATATGGCCGTTCCCGTCGCGTACTTTATTAAAGTTAAAGTACGCGGGGCTCCTTCCTGCGGTTCTATATTCAGAGCCTCGGTCCGACCGTTTGAAGGACGCGTTTTCGTCCTCTTCCCGTAAACATTTCCTATCGCTGTTGACACACACTCTTCCTAGGGAAGAGGGCCGTCGAGTGGGGTTGAGCTAAGGCCCCCAGGGCGTGCCTTATCTCTCCCGTCCGGTCCACACGCTCTCCTTCCGTCAGCGAAGCGACTCTGTATGCACTGCGAATTGCTACCGTACACTTATATTGCTTGCGTACGTATCCACGGAATAGAAAATGGCACGAAACCATGAAATCGGCGGGAAGCGAAGAGCGCATGCGCCAACTAGACAAAGAGAGAAAGATAGGAGAAAGAGGGAGTGGTGGGAACAGAGATATGGAGGTGGGGAGAATGAGCGTCAAGCTGCGCGAACTTCTTGATCATAGTCAATGATACAGGGCCCACACCTATATATTTTGTTGGGCCCACTGGCCTAAGGAGCCCACCGACCATTCCAGTCACTGCAGTATTAGCCATTAAAATATTTTAAAATGTTTCTTAGACGTTTTTCTATGAGGCGCCATTTCGGACTAAATTATTATTTTTGAATATATAAATTTCTCGGGCTAATATTTTTTTAATATGATATTGATAGACACGGGCGTAGCCAAGGGGGGGGGTTTCGGGGGTTCAAACCCCCCCCCCCCCCCCGAAATAAGCAAAATATTACCTAATATTATACCGAAAAAATACGAGGAGTGAAGAGTTAAATTATTATTACGTTTGAATATATTATGTAGTAATAGTAGCGCCTAGCGCCATCTTTTGACGAGAGGCAGACGCAGTTGCAGCCGAACTATTTTGTATTGTAGGGACACTTTGCGTTGTTTCTCGATTATTCGCCACGCCCCTAGGTCGAAATGAGCGGAACTTTGTGGAAGTTCGTGGAAGTTTCTGGACGGCTACTGGGCTGCTATATAAGCGGCGCCGCGGCGCGTGACCGCGCTTACGGCAGTATTGTTCCATGCGAACTCGAAGCGAATAAAAGTGAAAAGTGGTGAACGAATAGTGAAGAGAATTAAGTGTACCGTGTAAGTGAGTAATTTTAGTGCACTGTTATTCGATGACCTTGTTAAGGATAGATACGTGAATCATTATTACTGTCGAAAAATGGAGGGGAAAAAAAGGAAGGGTGATAAACCTAAAGGTATGGACTACTGGAAAAAGTGGTGTAGTCAAGGTCAAGGGGTTTCTAATAAAGAAACAAATTTGGATTTAGCTATCAAAGCTTCAGCTACCTTGCATGCTGATAAGAAGACTGCCTACCCCGAAATCTAGTTTGGAATGCCTAGATATGTGCGATAAAAACCTTTATCCTAATATTTACACATTACTACAAATCTTGGCTACCATTCCTGTGTCCACTGCTACCCCAGAAAGGTGTTTGTCGAGCCTAAGGAGACTGAAAAACTATTTACGAAACACTACAAGTGAAAACAGACTTAATGGTTTGGCTCTAATGAACATTCACTATGGAACAGAAATTCATGCAGATGAAGTAGTGGATATATTTAAAAGAAAAAGCCGAAGATTTCTTCTTTAATGGTTTTAGATTTAGCGCAGAGGAACGAAATCAATTTGTCCATTTCATTTAAAGTTAAGAACTTTATAAATATGTCGTAGTTTTTCGGATGAATATATAGATATTAAATTTCATGTAAGTATATTTTTGTTGTTTTATTTACTTCTCAAACTAAACCCCCCCCCCCCCAAAACTAAATCCTGGCTACGCCCGTGTTGATAGAAATTTGCGTGAATAATCTTTTTTAGTCAAATTTATATATTACGCATCGCCCAAAAGTATATATTACAGTAAACGCAAAAAAATATATCAAAACACGATATATTAATTTGGTGCGCCAATATATAATAATTTAGGGTACCACCGGTCGTCACCAGAGGTCGCGCCGCGCATCCCTAAAGTGCACCGGCAACGCTACAGCAGAAAGCGCAGAATGGTGTAAAACCAGGGACTCTTTAAAATAAAAAGGGTCCCTGTGTAAAACCCACCCCCGATTTTCTTGAAATTTTGGCTAGATAGGTAGGTTGCTATCCCCTATTTTCGCCCGACGTTACACCATTGGAAAAGATTACCACTTCTTTTTTCATATACGGCAGCACGCATCGCTGCCGACTGCCACAATATGATGCGAATGTCCCCTTCTTTTTTCACACGGCAGCGCTTATCCCCCAAAAAGGAGGGAATACGCTCCTTATTGCAAAGATGCTTGGGAAAATGCACTTCCGACGGCTTTCGACGTAGACGTATCAAATGTTTACTTCGGCTTCGGACGGGTACGGAGTTAAATGTACGTCCAAAGAAGTCACGTGACTCAATCCACCAATGAGAGTGCAAGACGTATACCGACTTTTATATACGTCGGACGTATAAATAGCCACTTCCTACAACAAAACGAAGGCGAAACGAAAACGATCATGCGGGCGGGAAACTAATATGTAAGATGATTGTGGGGTTATACACCACAAAACATCAAATCCCAAACCTGACACAGAAAAAGAACATCCAGTTCGTCGGTAATCATAATCACTTCGACTTCGGGCTTCTGCGCCTTCTGCTGCAGCGTTGCCGGTGCACTTTAGGGATGCGCGGCGCGACCTCTGGTGACGACCGGTGGTACCCTAAATTATTATACAGGGTGAGTCACATCTAAAGGCAGAGCCGAAAACACAAGGTAGAATTCGCTAAAATAAGCACATATGCTTAATAAACATTAGCTCAAAAACGCTTGGTTCTCCATACACAGAGTGTTGAAACTTTTCCAAATATTTTTTAATTTTTTTCTAGCCCGTTTAGAAATTATTTTATACATATTATGGGTTGTCATTTTGTACAATAATTTGGCCCTGTTCAGATGAGCAGCGGCGTAGATACAAATAATTTTATTTTAAATGCCAGCATAATCACCTTGACACTAGTTTAAAAAATCCGAAATTACGAAGAAACTGTACCAGAAATAAAAAAAATACCAAGAGGCACTTTTTGTTCCAAATTAAATGGGCTATCCAAAATTTTTGGTTTTGCACAGGGCCGTACTACTTTTTTTCTACAATTATTTACAGTAACTATTTGTACCTACGCCGCTGGTGATCGCAACGGGGTCAAATTATTCCACAAAATGGCAACCGTCCAGTGTATAATGTGTACCAAATTTGGTTGGAATTCCTAAATGGGATCGAAAGAAATAAAAAAATAGGTTATTTTTGGAAAATTTTCAACACACTGTATATGGAGAACCAAGCTTTTTTGGGCTAATGTTTATTAAGCACATGTGCTTATTTTAGCGAGTTCTACCTTGTGTTTTCGGCTCTGCCTTTAGATGTGACTCGCCCGTATATTGGCGCACCAAATTAATATATCGTGTTTCGATATATTTTTTTGCGTTTACTGTAATATATACTTTTGGGCGATGCGTAATATATAAATTTGACTAAAAAAAGATTATTCACGCAAATTTTTATAAATATCATATAAAAAAAATTTTTGGACTTCGGGCTTATGCCCTTTCTGCTGCAGCGTTGCCGGTGGACTTTAGGGATGCGCGGCGCGACCTCTGGTGACGACCAGTGGTACCCTAAATTATTATATATTGGCCCACCAAATTAATATATCGTGTTTTGATATATTTTTTGCGGTTACTGTAATATATACTTTTGGGCGATGCGTAATATATAAATTTGACTAAAAAAAGATTATTCACGCAAATTTTTATAAATATCATATAAAAAAAATTTTTGGACATCGGGCTTATGCCCTTTCTGCTGCAGCGTTGCCGGTGCACTTTAGGGATGCGCGGCGCGACCTCTGGTGACGACCAGTGGTACCCTAAATTATTATATATTGGCCCACCAAATTAATATATCGTGTTTTGATATATTTTTTGCGTTTACTGTAATATATACTTTTGGGCGATGCGTAATATATAAATTTGACTAAAAAAAGATTATTCACGCAAATTTTTATAAATATCATATAAAAAAATTTTTGGACTTCGAGCTTCTGCCCTTTCTGCTGCAGCGTTGCCGGTGCACTTTAGGGATGCGCGGCGCGACCTCTGGTGACGACCAGTGGTACCCTAAATTATTATATATTGGCCCACCAAATTAATATATCGTGTTTTGATATATTTTTTGCGTTTACTGTAATATATACTTTTGGGCGATGCGTAATATATAAATTTGACTAAAAAAAGATTATTCACGCAAATTTTTATAAATATCATATAAAAAAATTTTTGGACTTCGGGCTTCTGCCCTTTCTGCTGCAGCGTTGCCGGTGCACTTTAGGGATGCGCGGCGCGACCTCTGGTGACGACCAGTGGTACCCTAAATTATTATATATTGGCCCACCAAATTAATATATCGTGTTTCGATATATTTTTTTGCGTTTACTGTAATATATACTTTTGGGCGATGCGTAATATATAAATTTGACTAAAAAAAGATTATTCACGCAAATTTTTATAAATATCATATAAAAAAATTTTTGGACTTCGAGCTTCTGCCCTTTCTGCTGCAGCGTTGCCGGTGCACTTTAGGGATGCGCGGCGCGACCTCTGGTGACGACCAGTGGTACCCTAAATTATTATATATTGGCCCACCAAATTAATATATCGTGTTTTGATATATTTTTTGCGTTTACTGTAATATATACTTTTGGGCGATGCGTAATATATAAATTTGACTAAAAAAAGATTATTCACGCAAATTTTTATAAATATCATATAAAAAAAATTTTTGGACATCGGGCTTATGCCCTTTCTGCTGCAGCGTTGCCGGTGCACTTTAGGGATGCGCGGCGCGACCTCTGGTGACGACCAGTGGTACCCTAAATTATTATATATTGGCCCACCAAATTAATATATCGTGTTTTGATATATTTTTTGCGTTTACTGTAATATATACTTTTGGGCGATGCGTAATATATAAATTTGACTAAAAAAAGATTATTCACGCAAATTTTTATAAATATCATATAAAAAAATTTTTGGACTTCGAGCTTCTGCCCTTTCTGCTGCAGCGTTGCCGGTGCACTTTAGGGATGCGCGGCGCGACCTCTGGTGACGACCAGTGGTACCCTAAATTATTATATATTGGCCCACCAAATTAATATATCGTGTTTTGATATATTTTTTGCGTTTACTGTAATATATACTTTTGGGCGATGCGTAATATATAAATTTGACTAAAAAAAGATTATTCACGCAAATTTTTATAAATATCATATAAAAAAAATTTTTGGACATCGGGCTTATGCCCTTTCTGCTGCAGCGTTGCCGGTGCACTTTAGGGATGCGCGGCGCGACCTCTGGTGACGACCAGTGGTACCCTAAATTATTATATATTGGCCCACCAAATTAATATATCGTGTTTCGATATATTTTTTTGCGTTTACTGTAATATATACTTTTGGGCGATGCGTAATATATAAATTTGACTAAAAAAAGATTATTCACGCAAATTTTTATAAATATCATATAAAAAAATTTTTGGACTTCGAGCTTCTGCCCTTTCTGCTGCAGCGTTGCCGGTGCACTTTAGGGATGCGCGGCGCGACCTCTGGTGACGACCAGTGGTACCCTAAATTATTATATATTGGCCCACCAAATTAATATATCGTGTTTTGATATATTTTTTGCGTTTACTGTAATATATACTTTTGGGCGATGCGTAATATATAAATTTGACTAAAAAAAGATTATTCACGCAAATTTTTATAAATATCATATAAAAAAAATTTTTGGACATCGGGCTTATGCCCTTTCTGCTGCAGCGTTGCCGGTGCACTTTAGGGATGCGCGGCGCGACCTCTGGTGACGACCAGTGGTACCCTAAATTATTATATATTGGCCCACCAAATTAATATATCGTGTTTTGATATATTTTTTGCGTTTACTGTAATATATACTTTTGGGCGATGCGTAATATATAAATTTGACTAAAAAAAGATTATTCACGCAAATTTTTATAAATATCATATAAAAAAATTTTTGGACTTCGAGCTTCTGCCCTTTCTGCTGCAGCGTTGCCGGTGCACTTTAGGGATGCGCGGCGCGACCTCTGGTGACGACCAGTGGTACCCTAAATTATTATATATTGGCCCACCAAATTAATATATCGTGTTTTGATATATTTTTTGCGTTTACTGTAATATATACTTTTGGGCGATGCGTAATATATAAATTTGACTAAAAAAAGATTATTCACGCAAATTTTTATAAATATCATATAAAAAAATTTTTGGACTTCGGGCTTCTGCCCTTTCTGCTGCAGCGTTGCCGGTGCACTTTAGGGATGCGCGGCGCGACCTCTGGTGACGACCAGTGGTACCCTAAATTATTATATATTGGCCCACCAAATTAATATATCGTGTTTCGATATATTTTTTTGCGTTTACTGTAATATATACTTTTGGGCGATGCGTAATATATAAATTTGACTAAAAAAAGATTATTCACGCAAATTTTTATAAATATCATATAAAAAAATTTTTGGACTTCGGGCTTCTGCCCTTTCTGCTGCAGCGTTGCCGGTGCACTTTAGGGATGCGCGGCGCGACCTCTGGTGACGACCAGTGGTACCCTAAATTATTATATATTGGCCCACCAAATTAATATATCGTGTTTCGATATATTTTTTTGCGGTTACTGTAATATATACTTTTGGGCGATGCGTAATATATAAATTTGACTAAAAAAAGATTATTCACGCAAATTTTTATAAATATCATATAAAAAAATTTTTGGACTTCGGGCTTCTGCCCTTTCTGCTGCAGCGTTGCCGGTGGACTTTAGGGATGCGCGGCGCGACCTCTGGTGACGACCAGTGGTACCCTAAATTATTATATATTGGCCCACCAAATTAATATATCGTGTTTCGATATATTTTTTTGCGTTTACTGTAATATATACTTTTGGGCGATGCGTAATATATAAATTTGACTAAAAAAAGATTATTCACGCAAATTTTTATAAATATCATATAAAAAAATTTTTGGACTTCGGGCTTCTGCCCTTTCTGCTGCAGCGTTGCCGGTGCACTTTAGGGATGCGCGGCGCGACCTCTGGTGACGACCAGTGGTACCCTAAATTATTATATATTGGCCCACCAAATTAATATATCGTGTTTTGATATATTTTTTGCGTTTACTGTAATATATACTTTTGGGCGATGCGTAATATATAAATTTGACTAAAAAAAGATTATTCACGCAAATTTTTATAAATATCATATAAAAAAATTTTTGGACTTCGGGCTTCTGCCCTTTCTGCTGCAGCGTTGCCGGTGCACTTTAGGGATGCGCGGCGCGACCTCTGGTGACGACCAGTGGTACCCTAAATTATTATATATTGGCCCACCAAATTAATATATCGTGTTTCGATATATTTTTTTGCGTTTACTGTAATATATACTTTTGGGCGATGCGTAATATATAAATTTGACTAAAAAAAGATTATTCACGCAAATTTTTATAAATATCATATAAAAAAATTTTTGGACTTCGGGCTTCTGCCCTTTCTGCTGCAGCGTTGCCGGTGCACTTTAGGGATGCGCGGCGCGACCTCTGGTGACGACCAGTGGTACCCTAAATTATTATATATTGGCCCACCAAATTAATATATCGTGTTTTGATATATTTTTTGCGTTTACTGTAATATATACTTTTGGGCGATGCGTAATATATAAATTTGACTAAAAAAAGATTATTCACGCAAATTTTTATAAATATCATATAAAAAAAATTTTTGGACATCGGGCTTATGCCCTTTCTGCTGCAGCGTTGCCGGTGCACTTTAGGGATGCGCGGCGCGACCTCTGGTGACGACCAGTGGTACCCTAAATTATTATATATTGGCCCACCAAATTAATATATCGTGTTTTGATATATTTTTTGCGGTTACTGTAATATATACTTTTGGGCGATGCGTAATATATAAATTTGACTAAAAAAAGATTATTCACGCAAATTTTTATAAATATCATATAAAAAAATTTTTGGACTTCGGGCTTCTGCCCTTTCTGCCGCAGCGTTGCCGGTGGACTTTAGGGATGCGCGGCGCGACCTCTGGTGACGACCAGTGGTACCCTAAATTATTATATATTGGCCCACCAAATTAATATATCGTGTTTTGATATATTTTTTGCGGTTATTGTAATATATACTTTTGGGCGATGCGTAATATATAAATTTGACTAAAAAAAGATTATTCACGCAAATTTTTATAAATATCATATAAAAAAATTTTTGGACTTCGGGCTTCTGCCCTTTCTGCTGCAGCGTTGCCGGTGGACTTTAGGGATGCGCGGCGCGACCTCTGGTGACGACCAGTGGTACCCTAAATTATTATATATTGGCGCACCAAATTAATATATCGTGTTTTGATATATTTTTTGCGGTTACTGTAATATATACTTTTGGGCGATGCGTAATATATAAATTTGACTAAAAAAAGATTATTCACGCAAATTTTTATAAATATCATATAAAAAAATTTTTGGACTTCGGGCTTCTGCCCTTTCTGCTGCAGCGTTGCCGGTGGACTTTAGGGATGCGCGGCGCGACCTCTGGTGACGACCAGTGGTACCCTAAATTATTATATATTGGCGCACCAAATTAATATATCGTGTTTTGATATATTTTTTGCGGTTACTGTAATATATACTTTTGGGCGATGCGTAATATATAAATTTGACTAAAAAAAGATTATTCACGCAAATTTTTATAAATATCATATAAAAAAATTTTTGGACTTCGGGCTTCTGCCCTTTCTGCTGCAGCGTTGCCGGTGCACTTTAGGGATGCGCGGCGCGACCTCTGGTGACGACCAGTGGTACCCTAAATTATTATATATTGGCCCACCAAATTAATATATCGTGTTTCGATATATTTTTTTGCGTTTACTGTAATATATACTTTTGGGCGATGCGTAATATATAAATTTGACTAAAAAAAGATTATTCACGCAAATTTTTATAAATATCATATAAAAAAATTTTTGGACTTCGGGCTTCTGCCCTTTCTGCCGCAGCGTTGCCGGTGGACTTTAGGGATGCGCGGCGCGACCTCTGGTGACGACCAGTGGTACCCTAAATTATTATATATTGGCCCACCAAATTAATATATCGTGTTTTGATATATTTTTTGCGGTTATTGTAATATATACTTTTGGGCGATGCGTAATATATAAATTTGACTAAAAAAAGATTATTCACGCAAATTTTTATAAATATCATATAAAAAAAATTTTTGGACATCGGGCTTATGCCCTTTCTGCTGCAGCGTTGCCGGTGCACTTTAGGGATGCGCGGCGCGACCTCTGGTGACGACCAGTGGTACCCTAAATTATTATATATTGGCCCACCAAATTAATATATCGTGTTTTGATATATTTTTTGCGGTTACTGTAATATATACTTTTGGGCGATGCGTAATATATAAATTTGACTAAAAAAAGATTATTCACGCAAATTTTTATAAATATCATATAAAAAAATTTTTGGACTTCGGGCTTCTGCCCTTTCTGCCGCAGCGTTGCCGGTGGACTTTAGGGATGCGCGGCGCGACCTCTGGTGACGACCAGTGGTACCCTAAATTATTATATATTGGCCCACCAAATTAATATATCGTGTTTTGATATATTTTTTGCGGTTATTGTAATATATACTTTTGGGCGATGCGTAATATATAAATTTGACTAAAAAAAGATTATTCACGCAAATTTTTATAAATATCATATAAAAAAATTTTTGGACTTCGGGCTTCTGCCCTTTCTGCTGCAGCGTTGCCGGTGGACTTTAGGGATGCGCGGCGCGACCTCTGGTGACGACCAGTGGTACCCTAAATTATTATATATTGGCGCACCAAATTAATATATCGTGTTTTGATATATTTTTTGCGGTTACTGTAATATATACTTTTGGGCGATGCGTAATATATAAATTTGACTAAAAAAAGATTATTCACGCAAATTTTTATAAATATCATATAAAAAAATTTTTGGACTTCGGGCTTCTGCCCTTTCTGCTGCAGCGTTGCCGGTGGACTTTAGGGATGCGCGGCGCGACCTCTGGTGACGACCAGTGGTACCCTAAATTATTATATATTGGCGCACCAAATTAATATATCGTGTTTCGATATATTTTTTTGCGTTTACTGTAATATATACTTTTGGGCGATGCGTAATATATAAATTTGACTAAAAAAAGATTATTCACGCAAATTTTTATAAATATCATATAAAAAAATTTTTGGACTTCGGGCTTCTGCCCTTTCTGCTGCAGCGTTGCCGGTGGACTTTAGGGATGCGCGGCGCGACCTCTGGTGACGACCAGTGGTACCCTAAATTATTATATATTGGCCCACCAAATTAATATATCGTGTTTCGATATATTTTTTTGCGTTTACTGTAATATATACTTTTGGGCGATGCGTAATATATAAATTTGACTAAAAAAAGATTATTCACGCAAATTTTTATAAATATCATATAAAAAAATTTTTGGACTTCGGGCTTCTGCCCTTTCTGCTGCAGCGTTGCCGGTGCACTTTAGGGATGCGCGGCGCGACCTCTGGTGACGACCAGTGGTACCCTAAATTATTATATATTGGCCCACCAAATTAATATATCGTGTTTTGATATATTTTTTGCGTTTACTGTAATATATACTTTTGGGCGATGCGTAATATATAAATTTGACTAAAAAAAGATTATTCACGCAAATTTTTATAAATATCATATAAAAAAAATTTTTGGACATCGGGCTTATGCCCTTTCTGCTGCAGCGTTGCCGGTGCACTTTAGGGATGCGCGGCGCGACCTCTGGTGACGACCAGTGGTACCCTAAATTATTATATATTGGCCCACCAAATTAATATATCGTGTTTTGATATATTTTTTGCGGTTACTGTAATATATACTTTTGGGCGATGCGTAATATATAAATTTGACTAAAAAAAGATTATTCACGCAAATTTTTATAAATATCATATAAAAAAATTTTTGGACTTCGGGCTTCTGCCCTTTCTGCCGCAGCGTTGCCGGTGGACTTTAGGGATGCGCGGCGCGACCTCTGGTGACGACCAGTGGTACCCTAAATTATTATATATTGGCCCACCAAATTAATATATCGTGTTTTGATATATTTTTTGCGGTTATTGTAATATATACTTTTGGGCGATGCGTAATATATAAATTTGACTAAAAAAAGATTATTCACGCAAATTTTTATAAATATCATATAAAAAAATTTTTGGACTTCGGGCTTCTGCCCTTTCTGCTGCAGCGTTGCCGGTGGACTTTAGGGATGCGCGGCGCGACCTCTGGTGACGACCAGTGGTACCCTAAATTATTATATATTGGCGCACCAAATTAATATATCGTGTTTTGATATATTTTTTGCGGTTACTGTAATATATACTTTTGGGCGATGCGTAATATATAAATTTGACTAAAAAAAGATTATTCACGCAAATTTTTATAAATATCATATAAAAAAATTTTTGGACTTCGGGCTTCTGCCCTTTCTGCTGCAGCGTTGCCGGTGGACTTTAGGGATGCGCGGCGCGACCTCTGGTGACGACCAGTGGTACCCTAAATTATTATATATTGGCGCACCAAATTAATATATCGTGTTTTGATATATTTTTTGCGGTTACTGTAATATATACTTTTGGGCGATGCGTAATATATAAATTTGACTAAAAAAAGATTATTCACGCAAATTTTTATAAATATCATATAAAAAAATTTTTGGACTTCGGGCTTCTGCCCTTTCTGCTGCAGCGTTGCCGGTGCACTTTAGGGATGCGCGGCGCGACCTCTGGTGACGACCAGTGGTACCCTAAATTATTATATATTGGCCCACCAAATTAATATATCGTGTTTCGATATATTTTTTTGCGTTTACTGTAATATATACTTTTGGGCGATGCGTAATATATAAATTTGACTAAAAAAAGATTATTCACGCAAATTTTTATAAATATCATATAAAAAAATTTTTGGACTTCGGGCTTCTGCCCTTTCTGCCGCAGCGTTGCCGGTGGACTTTAGGGATGCGCGGCGCGACCTCTGGTGACGACCAGTGGTACCCTAAATTATTATATATTGGCCCACCAAATTAATATATCGTGTTTTGATATATTTTTTGCGGTTATTGTAATATATACTTTTGGGCGATGCGTAATATATAAATTTGACTAAAAAAAGATTATTCACGCAAATTTTTATAAATATCATATAAAAAAAATTTTTGGACATCGGGCTTATGCCCTTTCTGCTGCAGCGTTGCCGGTGCACTTTAGGGATGCGCGGCGCGACCTCTGGTGACGACCAGTGGTACCCTAAATTATTATATATTGGCCCACCAAATTAATATATCGTGTTTTGATATATTTTTTGCGGTTACTGTAATATATACTTTTGGGCGATGCGTAATATATAAATTTGACTAAAAAAAGATTATTCACGCAAATTTTTATAAATATCATATAAAAAAATTTTTGGACTTCGGGCTTCTGCCCTTTCTGCCGCAGCGTTGCCGGTGGACTTTAGGGATGCGCGGCGCGACCTCTGGTGACGACCAGTGGTACCCTAAATTATTATATATTGGCCCACCAAATTAATATATCGTGTTTTGATATATTTTTTGCGGTTATTGTAATATATACTTTTGGGCGATGCGTAATATATAAATTTGACTAAAAAAAGATTATTCACGCAAATTTTTATAAATATCATATAAAAAAAATTTTTGGACATCGGGCTTATGCCCTTTCTGCTGCAGCGTTGCCGGTGCACTTTAGGGATGCGCGGCGCGACCTCTGGTGACGACCAGTGGTACCCTAAATTATTATATATTGGCCCACCAAATTAATATATCGTGTTTTGATATATTTTTTGCGGTTATTGTAATATATACTTTTGGGCGATGCGTAATATATAAATTTGACTAAAAAAAGATTATTCACGCAAATTTTTATAAATATCATATAAAAAAAATTTTTGGACATCGGGCTTATGCCCTTTCTGCTGCAGCGTTGCCGGTGCACTTTAGGGATGCGCGGCGCGACCTCTGGTGACGACCAGTGGTACCCTAAATTATTATATATTGGCCCACCAAATTAATATATCGTGTTTTGATATATTTTTTGCGGTTATTGTAATATATACTTTTGGGCGATGCGTAATATATAAATTTGACTAAAAAAAGATTATTCACGCAAATTTTTATAAATATCATATAAAAAAAATTTTTGGACATCGGGCTTATGCCCTTTCTGCTGCAGCGTTGCCGGTGCACTTTAGGGATGCGCGGCGCGACCTCTGGTGACGACCAGTGGTACCCTAAATTATTATATATTGGCCCACCAAATTAATATATCGTGTTTTGATATATTTTTTGCGGTTATTGTAATATATACTTTTGGGCGATGCGTAATATATAAATTTGACTAAAAAAAGATTATTCACGCAAATTTTTATAAATATCATATAAAAAAATTTTTGGACTTCGGGCTTCTGCCCTTTCTGCTGCAGCGTTGCCGGTGGACTTTAGGGATGCGCGGCGCGACCTCTGGTGACGACCAGTGGTACCCTAAATTATTATATATTGGCGCACCAAATTAATATATCGTGTTTTGATATATTTTTTGCGGTTACTGTAATATATACTTTTGGGCGATGCGTAATATATAAATTTGACTAAAAAAAGATTATTCACGCAAATTTTTATAAATATCATATAAAAAAATTTTTGGACTTCGGGCTTCTGCCCTTTCTGCTGCAGCGTTGCCGGTGGACTTTAGGGATGCGCGGCGCGACCTCTGGTGACGACCAGTGGTACCCTAAATTATTATATATTGGCGCACCAAATTAATATATCGTGTTTCGATATATTTTTTTGCGTTTACTGTAATATATACTTTTGGGCGATGCGTAATATATAAATTTGACTAAAAAAAGATTATTCACGCAAATTTTTATAAATATCATATAAAAAAATTTTTGGACTTCGGGCTTCTGCCCTTTCTGCTGCAGCGTTGCCGGTGGACTTTAGGGATGCGCGGCGCGACCTCTGGTGACGACCAGTGGTACCCTAAATTATTATATATTGGCCCACCAAATTAATATATCGTGTTTCGATATATTTTTTTGCGTTTACTGTAATATATACTTTTGGGCGATGCGTAATATATAAATTTGACTAAAAAAAGATTATTCACGCAAATTTTTATAAATATCATATAAAAAAATTTTTGGACTTCGGGCTTCTGCCCTTTCTGCTGCAGCGTTGCCGGTGGACTTTAGGGATGCGCGGCGCGACCTCTGGTGACGACCAGTGGTACCCTAAATTATTATATATTGGCCCACCAAATTAATATATCGTGTTTCGATATATTTTTTTGCGGTTACTGTAATATATACTTTTGGGCGATGCGTAATATATAAATTTGACTAAAAAAAGATTATTCACGCAAATTTTTATAAACATCATATAAAAAAATTTTTGGACTTCGGGCTTCTGCCCTTTCTGCTGCAGCGTTGCCGGTGGACTTTAGGGATGCGCGGCGCGACCTCTGGTGACGACCAGTGGTACCCTAAATTATTATATATTGGCCCACCAAATTAATATATCGTGTTTCGATATATTTTTTTGCGTTTACTGTAATATATACTTTTGGGCGATGCGTAATATATAAATTTGACTAAAAAAAGATTATTCACGCAAATTTTTATAAACATCATATAAAAAAAATTTTTGGACTTCGGGCTTATGCCCTTTCTGCTGCAGCGTTGCCGGTGGACTTTAGGGATGCGCGGCGCGACCTCTGGTGACGACCAGTGGTACCCTAAATTATTATATATTGGCCCACCAAATTAATATATCGTGTTTCGATATATTTTTTTGCGGTTACTGTAATATATACTTTTGGGCGATGCGTAATATATAAATTTGACTAAAAAAAGATTATTCACGCAAATTTTTATAAACATCATATAAAAAAATTTTGGACTTCGGGCTTCTGCCCTTTCTGCTGCAGCGTTGCCGGTGGACTTTAGGGATGCGCGGCGCGACCTCTGGTGACGACCAGTGGTACCCTAAATTATTATATATTGGCCCACCAAATTAATATATCGTGTTTTGATATATTTTTTGCGGTTACTGTAATATATACTTTTGGGCGATGCGTAATATATAAATTTGACTAAAAAAAGATTATTCACGCAAACTTCTATAAATATCATATTAAAAAAATATATTAGCGCGAGAAATTTATATATTCAAAAATAATAATTTAGTCCGAACTGGCGCCTCATATTTTTCTGTGTAAATTTTTATATTATTGCATGCACACAACTAAGAATTATTTTAACGTATTAATGAGGTGTTTACTTCTCAATACAAGAAAAGTGATAATGTACATAAGCACTCAAAGTTAGAAAACAAACAAAAAACACAAAAAAAAACTAGTAACCGCATGCACACGTGTATGCGGTTACTAGTTTTTTTTTGTTTTCTAACTTTGAGTGCTTATGCCCATTATCAAATTTCGCAGTCTTGCATACCTACTTTTTTATTCTGAATAACTTTATCTAATGAAATTTTTCGATATTTTAAACGACAAGGATAGTTCACCTACTTATAGGAAATAAAGTGGACGAAAATCAAAGTAAGCCAATTATTTTGAAAATTGGCATAGGGACATAATTTTCAATTCTAACCAGCTTTTTATAATGAAATTTTTCGATATCTTGTCGAGAAAGGGCACTTAACTTACACAGAAAATAATTAAGTCGTCCCTGTCAGGGCCTACTTTATTTTTCAAAATTAAAAATACATATGCTGAAATTTATTTTCTAGGCAAGCAGGCCTGGACCCCAAATGGCCGAATTCGAATTCGAAAATTTTTGGTCTCGTTTCACTTATCCTGGGACACACTGTATATGTTTTGGAAAATAAACTAATGTAAAATTGTGGTCGATTCCCAGGATTATTATTACTAAATAACAAATGTTACGACCAGGATAATTAGAAGAATTAATAAAAAAAAATAAAGAAATCAAAATATTTCTGCTTTGATTTGGTTACTACTTCAAACTTAAAATTAAATTATTTTCTATTTTAACATTCAGTAAGTATCTAATTACACTTATAACACACAAGGCCCCTGTTATCTTTTTATTTTTGGGATTTAAAAATCGGCGGGCAGTTTTATTTCTGTAGGCAGAGCTGGGCAAGTAATTAGGCGAAAGTAATTGAACTGTCAATAAATTCCTTTTCATGGAATTGTACTTAGTTGGAATTACTTTTGAAATAGAGACAGTAATTGTAATTTAATATCAAGTACTTTTTGAAAAGGAATTGTACTTGTAATTTAAAATCAATTACTTCTGAGAATTGCAATTCCTTTTTAAAATTCCTTTAATAATTACTGTTTCAATTACAATTACTTTTCCAATTACAATTACTTGTCCAATTACAATTACTTTTTCAATTACAATTACTTACACAATCTCCTCTTGCGGTGCCGGCCGGCGACGGCCCGAGCTGATTAATCGATTGATTGATTTTGGAAATATGTATTGCAACGTTGTTTGGGCCAACCTCGCCAACAAATGCAAATAAATGCGTCATCACTGACAAAGTCCGCAATAATTAGAAAAGTTTTTTTAAAATATAATTGTATTCTTCCATCGTCAGCACCAGTCGAGAGACTATTTTCGTTTGCGACAATTGTGAATGCCCCCAAAAGGCATGCTCTAACTGATAATAATTTTGAAATGTTGGTAATAATGAAAGCTAACAAAATTTCTTATATCTCTTGTAAAGCCCATATGGCACGGCATTAAGATTTTTTTTGTATACATTTTAAAATATTTATTTTATTTCTCTATTCATGTAGCCGTTTATTTTCAGTTTTATTTTCATAGAAACTGAGCTGTGACTCTGTGAGGCCATTGTGTTTTAAGACATAGGTATATTACTATATTATACTGTTACCTACTGAATATAATTCGTTTTGTTCATTAAAATACTGTACAGGGTGGGCCAAATTGGACACTTTTAAACGGAAACTCCTGTTTTTAACGGAGATAGACGAAAACTGATATCGGTGTCTGAAGCTCATTTTGGCGAAAACCGCAAATCTGTATCTGTCACCGTTCTTGAGTTACAGGGTGTTCTTCATATGTGCGTTTTCGAAAAGTGACCGTAACTTTTTTCAGGATGAAAATTTTGTGTTTCTGTAAAAACATTTCTAAAACACTTTTTTACGTAGAATTCAATGCAGCTACTACATTTTTTTTCAAGTCAATGGTTTAAAAGTTACTCATGAAAAAAAATATTTTTTAAATGGAACACCCTGTATATTTTTGCATTTTTTTAATAGAGCAAAAAATTAACATCCCAAAAATATATAACACTTAATGATTTACTTAAGTAGTTATCAATTACTAATAGCTTTTATGATTTTTTTCATCAGAAACTCTTAAACCATTGACTTGAACAAACAAAAAATGTAGTAACAGCATTGGATTCTACGTGAAAAAGTGCTTTAGAAATGTTTTTACAGAAACACAAAATTTTCATCCTGAAAAAAGTTACGGCCGCTTGAAAATGCACATATTCGAAAAACGCCCTGTAACTCAAGAACGGTGACAGATATCGATTTGCGGTTTTCGCCATTAAGTTTATCATAAAAAATAAGCCTCAGACACCGATATCAGCCTTCGCATATTTCCATTAAAAATATAAGTTTCCCTTTAAAATTGTCCAATTTGGCCCACCCTGTACATTTTATTTATTTTAATTTGAATATTTGCCATTTACAAAGAAACAAAGACTAGCATCTTTTTGCATCATAGAACAAATAAGGCTTAATATAGTTAAGTTATCAGTTAAGTTATCAGTTATGGTTTTTTAAGTAACTAGTACCTACCTTATTTTGGTGTCTACAAATTTAATAAAGCAAATAAGAAGTAATTGAAAAAGTAATTGTTTACATCAATTCCAATTCCAAATACAAATAATTGTAATTCTAATTCAATTACATTTCAAAATATCAAAGGAATTGTAATTGGATCTAATTACATTCCTACAAAAGTAATTAGAATTGTAATTGGTCAGTTTTTAATTGTAATTGACCCAGCTCTGTCTGTAGGTATTATTATTTATAAATAATGATATGCTGTTCTGGAGTATAGAGATTTTATTTTACCCCCCCCCCCCTCCCCGGCTCAGGGCCCTTGGCTTAGCCTTTGATACAGGGCCCACTCGAAGCTAGCTACGCCACTGATCATAGTCCAAGAGCCAGCCGCATGATTTCAACTCTCATAAGATTAGATATAATAAGATGTTTTATGTAAAATGTAGATAGTATATTTCTTTACTTGAAGCGAGTAGGTTGCCCCAGATAATATGGGCCCGATCATTGTTATTTAAAGAAGTTGTGAGTAACTTTCAATTTTTTAATAGGTACAACCCGTCCCACGAACATATTGGCACACCAGCCACCTTAACACATATGGACTTACTGACTGGCAGGCTTCTGTCTTTTTTAGACTTAGTTCGTTTGTAATGTTTGGGGTGGTTTTGATATACGATTTTTGACCTGTATAAAGTTTAAAAAATTCAGCATTTCGAGTTGCACCTTGTATCTTTTTTATTGGATCTTTGCACATCGACACTGTGACTGATCCTGTTCATCATCCAACTGTTTCGAAGTAATTCCATGGCACACTTGACTCGCCAGATGAGTTTAAAATTCCTATTTTGCTCAACTTTCACAGCCTGCAGAATGGAACTCCCTGTATATTTTTTGTTCAAATTTTGTATACGGGGGTTTTAGGTTGTTCCAATTAACGCTGTGTTGTCAGATTTTAAATAAAAAAATCGCTAAATGGTTTCGTCATTTTTTACAAGAAAAAAATGTGTAGTAGGCCTTGAAAATTGACATTAAGACCTGAAATTTTGCACCAACGTAGAGTTTTTTGTGGCCTATTTTTAGAAAAAAACGCGGCTAAAATCGGATAGAGAATACAAATTTTACGGGGGTGTTCGCACTTAAGATGAAACACCCTGTAGTTCCCGACTCCCGATTTTCAAGTTTCGAGAAACGGGACGGCTGTAAAATTAGCGAAATTGACGGGAAATCCTGAGGAAACGCTCCCAGAAATTGCGTGTTTTTTCTCATTTTTTGATTTTTCGGGGGCACCGGAAGCATCTGCACCTCACCTGAAGAGGGAAGCTTTAAAAATTCCGACCCCAGAGCCCAGAGCCGAAATGACGTGACGTGAAATGCTTTACAATCACGTAAAAAAGATGCGTCCCACCTGCGTTGGTCGGTTTTTTTCGCCTATATTATGGCACTGGCTGTATAGCGGGACTTCGCACACAACTCGCGTCCCCGAGGTCCAGACTTGTACTGTGGTTGTCCTCCGTCTTTCGCGCCGTATTTAACAGCGGAGGATTTTCGGGGCCCCGAAAATACGCCTATCGGATTTCTAAAGGACCAAGGGACCCTTTTTTTATTGTTGCTCCACGGGCCTTCTTTCCTATTTTGTTCTATAATCTTTTTTTATTATCATTTCATTTTGTTACATTTTGTTACCAGCTAAAAACAAAATATTAGAAAGTTTGAAGTATGTCTAATTATAAATTAGAACATAATTATGAAAATATTTCATGGATGACTATGTGAAAATTTGAAAAAAAAAACAGAAAATTAGCCATAGCTCTTTTATTTTCTATAATAACTATGCCGAGTATTATATCTTTGGAAAGCTCAAAAAATGGCCGATTTGATAAGGCCACAGCCAACTATGATTTACATTTAAAAAACACAAGTTTACGTCATATCTCAAAAATCACAAACAACATAAAAAATGGATAAGATTATTTTATTAAGCCGAAAATTATCTACAATTTTTGTCTCTACAGTTTTTCTGTATAATCAAAAATAACGGAGCTACAGAGATCTAATGAAATAGCAAAAATCACTCTTTTCAAAGTATCTAGCGAGCCATGAACTTTTTTAAAATCCAGAAGGGGCATTAGATGGAGCATTCAAAACTGCAATTCTTTCCCCATTTAACCTTTGTTATAAAAAAATTATTTAAATGCTCTAAAAAAAGAATAAAATAAATTTTTAAATAATTCAAACGAAAGCAAACCGTGCACGGCACTGGTTATACTGACTAGCCTACGTCGACACCTGCCCCATGGATCTCGGAAATGCCTACGAATCAAATCGCTACGCTCGCATTCTTATTGGCTGCCTCCTTGACTAGGTCGACGTCGACCGCATGAAATGCTTTGAATTTTATACGGGTGATTTTTGCTGATGAGCCTGGTATTTTTACCAATAGCAATAGTAGAGCGTGGTAAATGCTATGAAATAGATCGCGCCCCGTATATCACTGTGTTCCAAGTGAGTTCATTTGTACTTTACCAGGGTAGCTCGAGAACAGGCGCCTCGGCAATAAAATACGAGACAAAACACTTTTTTAACCATATTAAACCGAACCTGGTATTAGTAGTAAAAAGAGATGATAAGGAGACAGAGAAGATATATGTTGTAGTAAAAACAAGACAAGAAATACTATACCTACTTTACTCTTGTAACTCCTCCTTTGTCACTATTTTATTTCGGTGCAAAATAAAAAAAAACATTTGTTGCATAGGTACATTCTGACGGTCACTGAATACTTAACTTGCACATTTTGTTAAACTGAAACGTTCTTACCTTTCGAAGGCCTGGATCTAGGCGGTTCATTGTATCCTCCTCCATCTTTGTCTGAGTTCTCTTCTTTGATAATCTTAGGCTCCATGCCCTGAAATAAAAAAAAGTCAGTAATTTGGCTCGAACATGAGGCAACAAGATTTATCTTTGATTTCCTACATTTTAATTTTTAAATTATGAAACTGAATTCTCATGTAATTTTAAATACAATTCAAATAAAAGTGTTGAATACTCGGTTGAACGTTTATTAGAGAAAAAGAAATTAAACCAAAATGCCTAGTTGCTAGTTGGCAACGGCTACGCTGTAATATTGAAGCATGCAAGGTATAGTAAGTTCTAGGCAATTACCTAATCCCAATGCTAAGAAAATACCATTGCGCAGTCGTGGTATTTTCAGCTTTGGGATTATAATTCGTAAAATTAACGAAAGGTATTATCGATAATAGGCACACCACTTGTTATATTAGAAAAATTTCCGGCACGAGTGGTATTTGTCGAGATTATTTCACGAATACGATTTAATAATTTCTGTATTAATTTTTTCTATGTTTACATTTCTAAAACGACTCATTTTGAACGAGTTTATTGACAGCTTCGACTGTAGCGTTCGAGTAAACAAACATGACGCTTGGATATCCAAGGCAAATGCGATTATACCTACACCCTGTCAGCGTTGGTTTATTTTCTTAATGTGCCTCATAAATTTACACGAAGACGGAGGTCTAATAGCAACAATTTAGCAATGTAAAAGTTATATAAATTCATTGATACAATGCTTAATAATACCAAAACATAATTTATAAGCTGCATAATAATTTAGAACAGTGTAAAACACACCAATTTTAAGAAGTACATACGTGTTTGTATCGAAATTTCAGTCCACGATCGAACAGATTCGCGGTTGCCAAGCAACGAAGTGATAATTGAACAAGTGCTATTACCGCTTTCACGGGCGTAGCCAGGATTTAGTTTTGGGGGGGTTTAGTTTGAGAAGTAAATAAAACAACAAACATATACTTACATGAAATTTAATATCTATATATTCATCCGAAAAACTACGACATATTTATAAAGTTCTTAACTTTAAATGAAATGGATAAATTAATTTCGTTCCTCTGCGCTAAATCTAAAACCATTAAAGAAGAAATCTTCGGCTTTTTCTTTTAAATATATCCACTACTTCATCTGCATGAATTTCTGTTCCATAGTGAATGTTCATTAGAGCCAAACCATTAAGTCTGTTTTCACTTGTAGTGTTTCGTAAATAGTTTTTCAGTCTCCTTAGGCTCGAGAAAGACCTTTCTGGGGTAGCAGTGGATACAGGAATGGTAGCCAAGATTTGTAGTAATGTGTAAATATTAGGATAAAGGTTTTTATCGCACATATCTAGGCATTCCAAACTAGATTTCGGGGTAGGCAGTCTTCTTATCAGCATGCAAGGTAGCTGAAGCTTTGATAGCTAAATCCAAATTTGTTTCTTTATTAGAAACCCCTTGACCTTGACTACACCACTTTTTCCAGTAGTCCATACCTTTAAGTTTATCACCCTTCCTTTTTTTCCCCTCCATTTTTCGACAGTAATAATGATTCACGTATCTATCCTTAACAAGGTCATCGAATAACAGCGCACTAAAATTACTCACTTACACGGTACACTTAATTCTCTTCACTATTCGTTCACCACTTTTCACTTTTATTCGCTTCGAGTTCGCATGGAACAATACTGCCGTAAGCGCGGTCACGCGCCGCGGCGCCGCTTATATAGCAGCCCAGTAGCCGTCCAGAAACTTCCACGAACTTCCACAAAGTTCCGCTCATTTCGACCGAGGGGCGTGGCGAATAATCGAGAAACAACGCAAAGTGTCCCTACAATACAAAATAGTTCGGCTGCAACTGCGTCTGCCTCTCGTCAAAAGATGGCGCTAGGCGCTACTATTACTACATATATTCAAACGTAATAATAATTTAACTCTTCACTCCTCGTATTTTTTCGGTATAATATTAGGTAATATTTTGCTTATTTCGGGGGGGGGGGGGTTTGAACCCCCGAAACCCTCCCCTTGGCTACGCCCGTGACCGCTTTGCTTTTGCACAAGTGCAATTATCGCTAGCAGAGGCATATGATTGGTTGGATTTTTATGGAAGGAGCTACCTTATTGGATGCAAGCATTAATATCTAACGTTGAATTTCTTGAGTCAACGGTTAAAGTTTTTAAATATAGGGCATAATTTACCAAACCTCCCCGGTATTTTAAATTAGTTCTCGCTTTTTTCCGTCGCCCTCCATTCTTTCCACATTAATGCAAGATTAACTTTTCCAGGGCTGGCGTCTGCGCCAGATTTCCGTGGGGCCGGTTTTTTTTATAACGCCCAGATTAGTTTTTAATTCTCCAGGAATTTATTATTCTGGTCATTTTTGCACGAACACGGTGACAAAAAAAGGGCACATGATATTTTTCATACGGAAGTTTTTATAAATTTTTTTGTAGCCAAATATTTTGATTTTAAAATGTTGTTCTGGTTTAAAATACAACGGAAATATATTAACTGTACAGGGTGTCACAAATTGGATGCTCTTTCTCGATTCGATTGGGAGATACAGGGCGTTTTTCGTTTTTTTTTTTTCGCGTTTCTTTATGGTTTTATAATTTTGTTGTTTATGAATATTTTCGATTTGGATCTTAGACAAGGAAAGAGAAAGGACGCTCGCGGCCGTGTTACCGACTGCCACATCGCACGACAGGCCAGTGGCGTAGCATGAAACGCGTTCTTAGCCTATATCACAAAAATGTTAAAAATGAAAAGGTATAGTTAATTTTGATTCACATGTAATTTGATTATATTTATTTGCAGATAATTTCCCAAATGTAAAGCTAGTGTCAAGTGCTGAAATATATTTATTTGCGGCGATTTAGAATCAATCAAAATAAAATAAATAATGCACGCTCATGTTTATTGAAATTATCATAATCAATTAAGAAATTTTCAATGAAACCGATGTTAAAAAATAATTATTTTGGTCCTATTTACAAACAAAACAATGCATTTTATCATACTAAAAGGTAGAAGGAATTTGAAGAAGTTATATTGAGAAAAATAAAGTTTTAGGGCATCTTTCGAAGGTAGCTTGTTAAATATTTACTTATGAAACGAAATCCCGGGCTCTTGCTTTTCACTTCTGCTTTTGCAACCAAACGCTGAACAATTCACCATCGTAAGAGTATACTCACTGTTACTTTTAATTCACAAATTCACGAAATTAACTCGCAATGTACTCGCTTTGTCTGCCACATATAAAATGGCCGCCGTTCAAAACGACACGGCAGAGTAGGCAAGCGCGGTGTCCTCTCTCTCTTTCCTTGTCTAAGATTTGGTTAAAAACATGTTTAGTTTGTTTTTAATGTAGAATTTAAATGTTGAATTTTAAAATTTGGGACAATATATACTTATACATACTTATACTTCGAATATTAGCTAAATTTGTGGGAAAATGCCATGTAACAGCTGAATTTTTCATGAGTTAGCTATCATAAATGCAGGGTGGACACTGCCTTCCTGTGACAGCATAGAAGTGGTAGCGTGACATAAAAATCATGGGAAATCGGTGATTAGAGGTAAATTTTTGATAAACGGCCTGGGAAGCGACTATTATGTTTATGAAAAATTTAAGAATAGAGAAACGGGAAAATCTAGGTTAAATACTTAATGCTCAAACACGAGTAGGTATTATATTATTTCAGTAAAAATTGCTAAAACCATAGCCGAACGATCCTCGCGGAAAAACAGCAAGATTTAATATTGCCACAGCTTACTATGTTAGGGTAAGCTGTGGTGTAGCCCCCAAAAAATGAATAGACACAATAAAAACTGCACAGTTGAATACGTAAGAAATATTTGTTTAACTTTAATGAATACTGGTGGTGGTGGAAAACGAACAATTTCGAATTCAATAACTAGACGGAATATTGATATTCAGTGTGTCCCAATTTGATACTGGACACCTCAGAAATATATGAAAGGCAAGGAAAACAAATGGTCTCTATTTTTTTATTGGTAGTACCAAAGGAGAGTATCTCATAGGCGGTGGTATTTGGATGGGGTAATAATTATTTCATGGCCTGCTATGATTTTTTAAAATAGCAAATTTTCAAGAAACCCCGTTAGGGATTTTTTTATGTCAAAATGTTATTAAGAAAACTTTTTCAGAATTAAAAACTGAGTAGATTCGCAAAATTTCAAAAAGCTAGGCTTACTATGATTTTTAGATTTATCTCCCACTTTTTTCTTAGAAAAGTGTCCTTTCTGGAGCTTTCACGTCAAAATTTTATTTTTTCACGCTGATCAATATTCCATAATAATATTTTGACTTGAAAGCTCCAAAAACTACACATTTCTAAGAAAAAAGTGGGAGAAAAATTCGAAAAAGCTAAACATCAAAGTAGGCCTAGACTATTGAAATTTTGCAATTCTACTAAGTTTTTCATTCTGAACAAGTTTTTTCAATAACATTTTGTCGTAAAAAAATCCCTAATAGGGTTTCTTGAAAATTAGCTATTTTAAAAAGTCATAGCAGGCCATGAAATAATTACCCCATCCAAATACCACAGCCTATGAGATACTCTCCCTTGGTACTACCAACAAAAAAATAGAGACCATTTGTTTTCCTTGTCCTTCATATAGTTCTGAGGTGTCCAGTATCAAATTGGGACACACTGTATATTATAGACTAAAGTTTGAGCTTTTCATAACTGCAAAGTTTTTAGTGAAGCTAATAAATCATTACAGCTATCTACAATAAAAACTAGATATTGTTAAATTTGTAGGAAAATTTTGTATAACATTTCGGAATACTCGCAGAAAAACAGCAAGATTTTAAAAAATTACAATAAATTGAAGTTTGAGCTTTTCATAACTGCACACTTTTTAGTGTAGCTGACAAATTATTAGAGGTACAATAAGAATAGTAGATTCTGTAATGAGGTTAGAATGAAAAAATTCGATACGAGTCGAATTTTTTCATTCTAACCGAGTAACAGACTGTATTTTCTCCACGACCATTCGTGAATGTAATTTCAGGTGGAGTATTATCAAATTCCATATCAAAATCACTCGATTTTTCACTCATTTTATTTAACTTAACACATTCGAAAATACTTATTATGACGCGCACCCCCAAGCCGCTATTGTTGACAGCGAGGTTGACAGTCTTGAAATCCATGGCACTCTATCTATGCTGTGTTTAGTTCGATTAGCGTATTGTTATAGAATGAAAATATATAAAATAATGCAATTATTTATTATTATTAGTACGAAATCTTAGTATCCCTATTATTATATTGTTTATTTATGTGCAATAGATTACAAAAATTATATTAAGATCCTGGAAATACATGCAAAACATTCGAGAAGCAAGTATTTAAGAATAAATCATCTCGCTCTAGAGTGAGAATTGTTAAGTTCCATTATTAAAAATGATTTTAGAATATTTACATTTACGAATGGTCGTGGAGAAAGTATATTTATTATATACTGTTGAATTCGTAAGAAAATGTTGTATAAATAGGTATATGAAATACTCGTAGAGAGACGGCAAGATTTTAGAAAATGCAATAAATTCAAATTTGAGCTCTTCATAAAACTGCACAGTTTTTAGTGTAGCGAGTAGCGAATAAATTCTTAGAGCTACAATAAGAAACTGCATACCGTTGACTTGGTAAGAAAATTTTGTATAACTTTACGGAATGCTCGCAGAAAAACAGTAAGATTTTAAAAAATTACAATAAATGGAAGTTTGAGCTTTTCATAACTGTACACCTTTTAGTGTAGATAACAAATTATTAGAGGTAGAATAAGAAAATATATACCGTTTTTATTAATAAGAAAATTTTGTTTAAATTTAAGGGATACTCTCGGGAAAACAGCAAGATTTTGGATAAAATTGACAGATTATAAAAAGTTGAAATAAATGGAGCTCTGAACTTTTCATAACTCTACACTTTTTAGTGTAACTGCCAAATTATTAGAGCTACAATAAAAACTAGACATTGAGCTACAATAAAAACTAGACATTGTAGCGTAAGAAAATGTTGTATAACATTTCAGAAAACAGTAAGATTTTAAAAATTACATAAAATTTAAGTTTGAGCTTTTCATAACTGCACACTTATTAGTGTAGCCATCAAATTATTAGAGGTACCTACAATAAGAAAATATATACCGTTGAATTAATAAGAAAATTTTGTGGAAATTTAAGGGATACTCTCGGGAAAACAGCAAGATTTTGGATAAAATTGGCAGATTATAAAAAGTTGAAATAAATGGAGCTTTGAACTTTTCATAACTCTACACTTTTTAGTGTAACTGCCAAATTATTAGAGCTACAATAAAAACTAGACATTGAGCTACAATAAAAACTACTTAGACATTGTAGCGTAAGAAAATGTTGTATAACATTTCGGAACACTCGCAGAAAAACAGCAAGATTTTAAAAAATTACAATAAATTGAAGTTTGGGCTTTTCTTAACTGCACACTTATTAGTGTAGCTAACAAATTATTAGAGGTACAATAAGAAAACATATACCGTTGAATTAATAAGAAAATTTTGTATAAATTTAAGGAAAAACAGCAAAATTTTGAATAAAATTGACAGATTTTGCAATAATTTGAGCTTTAAACTTTTCATAACTGTACACTTTTTAGTGTAACTGCCAAATTATTAGAGCTACAATAAAAACTAGACATTGTTGAATTTGTAAGAAAATTTTGTATAACAAGATTTTAAAAAATTACAATAAATTGAAGTTTGAGCTTTTTATAACTGCACACTTTTTAGTGTAAGAAACTATATATACCGTTGAATTGTCGACAAAATTTTGTGTAAGTATGGATAAGGAATAAATGTCCCAAAACAGCAAGATTCAGAAAGAATTTGCCAGAATTAAAAAATGCAAAAAATAATTTTGTACTTTTCATATAGCGTTCGCTAGCTCCAAAAATATGAGAGTTACAGTAAAAAATTTAAATCTCGCTAATTTCGTCAGAAGATTGTGTAGAAATTTAAGGAAAAACAACAAGATTTGGACAAAAATTAAGAAAAATCGTACATATTTTGAACTTTTAGGCCGGAATTTCCAGAACGCCCCGTAGAGCCCGTACCGCCGAAATTGCAGGGCCCATGTGTGGTGCACTGCGGGATGGACGTCACGTTTTTCCGTCGTTAAACGTCGAACGCGTGCGGGGCGGGGGGAGGGGGTGGGTTTTTGTGTTTTATGACGTCACCGTGTCCGGAATGCATTGGGGTTTGTTGCGGCGTACCGCGCTGCGCCCCATATGGCGGTCGGCCGCGGTCGAATTAGAGGGATTCCGTTTTTATTTCGGCGGGGAGGCCCGACATGAATATTAATAAAATTCCTTCCGGCGGCACTTGTCAGCCCGAAACAATGTCGGTAGTGATTTTTTGTTCGAACGTATCGAATCTTAGACAAGGAAAGAGAGAGGACGCCGCGCTTGCCTACCCTATGCCGTGTATAGATTTTGTTATGTCGTTTTGAACGGCGGCCATTTTATATGTGGCAGACAAAGCGAGTACGTCGTGAGTTAATTTCGTGAATTTGTGAATTAAAAGTAACAGTGATTATGGGAAAATATGTTCTTACGATGGTGAATTGTTTTAGGCGTTTGGTTGCAAAAGCAGAAGTGAAAAGCAAGAGCCTGGGATTCCGTTTCACAGGTTTAACAAGCTAGACATTAATTTTGAAGGCCTCCGAGAACATTATTCATTACTCTTCGGAAGGTGCTTGGTGCATTTTTGAGACCAAATGGCATGCTTTTAAATTGATAGTGATGTCTGTAGAAAATGCCGTTTTGGTTATATCTTCTGGTGACATTACTTCGAATTTTGACAAAATTTAAACTTTTTAATGTTTTGTAATAATTTAATTTGCAAGAAAATTTCTAGAAGAATTTTTGGCAATGTCCTTTTTTCACTTTGCAAAAAGGAGGCAACCCTAGTCTGAACGTATATCAAATACTGTCGTTCTCGGACTCAACCTATGATCGAAACGGAAGTCTTTTAGATGGTGTGTTGTGCTTGGCACGCAAGTCGCCGCAAAATTATAATTCCGTCGTGATTGGTCTGTGAGGAGGCGCCAAATTCAAATTTCAAGGTGTCGATTTGGTAAATTTGGTAAAAAAAACACTTTAAAATGATTGTTTACATATATAGCTCATGGTTTTACAACACGGATAATAATCTACGAGAGTGAAAGTCACATGTTCAAGGGCTTTTGGTGCATTTCGATATCTACCGGTAATATTTTCGTAAATGCCAATTATTTCTTATTTGCGTGCCTAGATACAACTAAATTCGACTGAATAAGACCATAAAACTGCCTGATTTAAAGGTGGTTACGTTTAATCATGTAAAATTGTTAGGTATAACACTCTCCACCCATAGTCCAAACCAAAACCACTTTTACCCTGGAAGACTGTGTGGGAACAAAATCTCTTTTGAGGACCCAATTTTCCCTTAAAATGGGGTCTTTAGGGATACCTTAGGACCGCGGATACCTTAATAGGATCGCCTTTATAGTTTCCCTTGCAGTTGGGAACGGAACACGTCCACTTCATGATTTAAATAAGTCCGAAACTATAGACACAACCTAAAACCTATAAACTAAAATGAAATTTTAATCACTTTATTCTGAATCACTGCTGTTTTACCACCTTATTAATAAAACTTCACGTCCTATATTGCTAAAAAAAACACAGTCCGACACACAATAAACACAACAAACGTTCATTAAAACAGGAAAATCGCCAGACCTCAGAGAAATAACCAAGGATAGAGGGAGCAACAGCTTCAAAATACATACGTTTGTAGTCAACGAACATCTTATGCAAATTTACCGAAGTAAACAAACATTAGGCCCGTGTGTACAACGTTTACCTGAGATAGGTTATATCCTGAGAAATATCAATTTAGTCACATACCACACACTTTCTGCGTCCCATTGTATACAAAATCAGTCACTATATCCTAAATACTAATAAATAACCTATAAATTAACAGAAAAAGAATTAAAAACGGTAAAAATGCATACGTAAACAATCGGAAAACTTGACATGCTGGGCATACACAAAACAAATACCGCTGAGTTAACGGACGCGGCGCCAGCGGGAGGCGGGGCATCAACAGCAGCGTTGCCATGTCGGGCAGTTTGAGGTATCTGTGACGATTTTATTAAAGTGATAATTAGATACTATAATTACAGCGCAACTTAGTTTTAGTTTAAAACTGTTACATACAAGAAATTAATAACTACATTTGTTAATTTAGCGTTATGGGAGGTGCGCCTTGGAGCCTTCATTGAATCCCATTATTAAACCCTTCTATTTTGAAATGAAATGCTGTAAACAATGGAGTACGTGGCATCACTCAAAAAGATGTTGGCTTTGTTTACTTTTTGTCCTTACTCCCTCTATCCTTGGTTATTTCTCTGAGCGCCAGACAAATAAACGTAAACAACTTCAAGAAGCTACCTCATATAAATCCTTTATCTATGGCTACCTCCCTCTCATGACGTACCTAGTGACGTTTCGCGTCGCCAGCTGGCAGGCCTTTATCATTGCGACGGTGCCGCTACCAAGCTTGGATTTCTAGGTTCGGAAAAATTCTAATTAAAATTAAGCAATGATTTATTCATTTGTTTATTTTCCCTACATTTACAAAGTATCTAAACCTTTTTATAATTGTAGTGAAATTTGAACAATTTTTAATTCTCATTGGCCTATTCGGGCTTTTTAAATCGAACCCTCCATTTTCTTTGAAATGGATTGGGGTGTAATAATGGTTTTTGCTTTTTGTGTATCTACAAGGCGAGTTTTTTTCGATGCCCACTATGGGGATCTCGGAAACTAGCAGAGCTAGAACAAAGGTTAAATGGGGAAAGAATTGCAGTTTCGAATGCTCAATCTAATGCCCCTTTTGGATTTTTAAAAAAGTTCACGGCTCACTAGATATTTTGAAAAAAGTGATTTTTTGCTATTTCTTCATATTTCTCCGTAGCTCCGTTATTTCTGATTATACAGAAAAACTGTAGAGACAAAAATTGTAGACAATTTTGGGCTTAATAAGATAATCTGATCAAATTTTTTGTGTTGTTTGTGATTTTTGAGATATGACATAAACTTGTGTTTTTTTTTAATGTAAATCATAGTTGGCTGAGGCCTTATCAAATCGGCCATTTTTTTATCTTTCCAAAAATATAATACTCGGCATAGTTATTACAAAAAATAAAATAGCTATGGCTAATTTTCTGATTTTTTTAAATTTTCACATAGTCAGCCATGGAATATTTTCGTAATTACGTTCTATTTTGTAATTGGACATAGGTACTTCAAACTTTCTAATATTTTGTTTTTAGCTGGTAACAAAATGTAACAAAATAAAACAAAAATTAAAAAACTCAAATTCAAATTATTATTATTTTAAAATAAAAAAGGTGTTCAAATAATCCACCATTATTATTTATGCAAATATTGCATCTTTTTAAAACTGAATTTGTCGCCTTTCTTAGAGAGCACCTGTCATTACTGGCAATTGCTTCTAAAACAGCTACTCTTAATTCAGCAATATTCTCATACTTTATTTTGTACTGTTCCCCACAAAAAGAAATCCAAAACAGACAAATCGGGGGGATCGGGGCTGCCAGGAAATAGGTCTATTTCTCCCTACCCAACTATTTGGATAGAGCTGATCTAGGTAATTTCTTACGAGCAAATAATTATGTGGTGGAGCTCCGTCATGATAATTTTTGATAATTTTTGTTTTATTTTGTTAATGTTGTTACCAGCTAAAAATAAAATATTTGAAAGTTTGAAGTATGTCTTATTATAAAATAGAAGGCAAATATGAAAATATTTCACGGTTGACTACGTGAAAATTAAAAAAAAAATCAGAAAATTAGCCATAGCTCTTTTATTTTTTATAACAACTGTGTCGAGTATTATATCTTTGGAAAGCACAAAAAATGACCGATTTAATCAGGCCACAGCCAACTATGATTTACATTTAAAAAAACACAAGTTTATGTCATATCTCAAAAATCACAAACAACAAAAAAATTGGATTAGATTATGTTATTAAGCCCATAATTATTTTCAATTTTTGTCTCTACAGTTTTTCTGTATAATCAGAAATAACGGAGCTACGGAGATCCGATGAAATAGCAAAAAATCACTCTTCAAAATATCTAGTGAGCCATGAACTTTTTTAAAAATCCAAAAGGGGCATTAGATGGAGCATTCAAAACTGCAATTCTTTCCTCATTTAACCTTTGTTCTATCTCTGCTAGTTTCCGAGATCCCCATAGTGGGCATCGAAAAAAACTCAGCCTGTATATTTTGAGTTTGGAGAGCATCGGTGTTTAGTGTTTTTTCTAGTTCTGAAATGGTGTTTTCTTGATGTGAGTACGACGAATATGAATCTTGTGATATGATCGCTGCCGAAGTGAATAAGACTCACTTTGATCACTGCTAATACAGTGTGACCCATTTGTTTTGGGGTCAGTTTGTAAAAAGTGTATCAATCGTGCGATTTGGCTGATTTTTTTTTAAATTGTAGAGCTCGATGAACTGCACATTTTGAACAAAAATTGTCTGGTTCGCATAAAATCCAAAGCCTACTATGACCGTTTTTATGAGCAAAATTTTAAGAAACCATATTAGCGTTTTTTTTTGAAAAAATCTGTGTGCGCCAATGGATTGAGCACCCCTCGAAATGGGTATGTACAAAATTTCATCAAAATATTTCAAGTAATAACGATTTTGTAGAAAAATTAAAAATGCAGCCAAGGTACGTCTTTATTTTCAAAAATTCAAAGTTGGCCATGGAAAATAATTGAATTGTAATAATACAACCTTATGCTTATAAACACAAAACATAAAAACAATTAAAATTATAAAATTTTTGTAACTTCTACCAAGCCTCCATTTTCTACAATGCATTTGTCGTTCCTCTTGCGTACATTCAAAATTACATTTCGTATTTGCTGTGGAGTAATTTCCTCACAACTACGGTTTATCCTAGCTTGCAGTTCTTGTAAATTATGGGGTCTTGACTTATAAACATTTTGCTTAAGTGTACCCCAAAGAAAAAAATCTAAAGGAGTTAAGTCCGGAGATCTCGGTGGCCACTCACAGAAAGGACTATTTCGCCCTATCCAACAGTTTTCAAAATTATTATCTAGCCAGTTTCTGATTAAACGAGCATTATGAATAGGACTGCCATCTAACTGTAACTTTAAATTTAAACGGTATCTTAATGGTAACTCATCTAAAGCATTTCTAAATTCAATTTCTAGAAAATTCAAGAAGCCAGCCGCATTCAAATTCCCTTCAAAGAAAAATGGGCCAATTATTCTGTCGCGTAGTATTCCACACCAAACGTTAATTTTTTGTGAATATTGTCTCCTTGCATTTATTATAAACTCTGGATTTTCAGCTGACCAGTGACGGCAGTTTTGACTTGATACTACACCATTTGTAGTAAACGTGGCTTCGTCGGTGAATAAAATTTCATTTAAAAAGTTGCCATTATGGAGATATTCACCTTGCAGCCAATAGCAAAATTCTAATCTTCTCTCCTCATCTCCTGGTTCCAGGGTGTGCAAAAATTTTGGCTTAAACGGTTTTATTTTGTTTTGTCTCAAACATCTCCTTATACTCTCTCTGGGTATATGAAGGTCTAAACTAGCCGTTCGAACACTATTTCGAGGATTGTCACTAAAGTATTGCAGAATTTGATTGTTATTTTCAACAAGTCCACGGCGTCCATTTTGCCTAGTTTTTAATAAATTTTTAGAAATCGATCCAGTTTCATCAAAAATATTGTTTATACGTTGTACAGTACTTCGACTCACTGATCTACCTGGGTGTCTATTGTTAAATTCGGCCGCAGCTTCTGCTGCCGAGCGCTCGTTGTCGCCCACGAGTCGAACAATTTCTATTTTGTCTCTTATGCTTAAATATTCCATAATTATGATAATTAATTGTATTGAGCACAAACAATTTCTGAACTCAATTTAGACAGTTTGACACTTAATAAAAGTAAACAATTCAATTATTTTCCATGGCCAACTTTGAATTTTTGAAAATAAAGACGTACCTTGGCTGCATTTTTAATTTTTCTACAAAATCGTTATTACTTGAAATATTTTGATGAAATTTTGTACATACCCATTTCGAGGGGTGCTCAATCCATTGGCGCACACAGATTTTTTCAAAAAAAAAAACGCTAATATGGTTTCTTAAAATTTTGCTCATAAAAACGGTCATAGTAGGCTTTGGATTTTATGCGAACCAGACAATTTTTGTTCAAAATGTGCAGTTCATCGAGCTCTACAATTTAAAAAAAAATCAGCCAAATCGCACGATTGATACACTTTTTACAGACTGACCCCAAAACAAATGGGTCACACTGTATGTGGGAGTTGCGCCGCATTTTTCCTGTGGCGCGGATAGGAAGGCCTTGCGAGGCGTGTGTGCGGCATCTGCCCCAGAATAAACTAATATAAGTAAACGGGGCCGAGTGTATCGGTGTCTGGGCGTGATGTAGTGCACTTGCGGTCAGTTCGCGTCCGGGTGGAAGATTGGGGACGATTTATTTCTCTTTATATCAGACGTGGCTGTCGGAAAACGGGACATATAGACATAGGTTGTTGGCGTCGATGATTTATGTTGTTTCGGGTTCCCCTTTGAGGTTCAGGTGTGGGGGATTATTTCCTTAATAGGGTACTTGACCACGGGCGTAGCCAAGGGGGGGGTTTCGGGGGTTCAACCCCCCCCCCCCCCCCCCGAAATAAGCAAAATATTACCTAATATTATACCGAAAAAATACGAGGAGTGAAGAGTTAAATTATTATTACGTTTGAATATATGTAGTAATAGTAGCGCCTAGCGCCATCTTTTGACGAGAGGCAGACGCAGTTGCAGCCGAACTATTTTGTATTGTAGGGACACTTTGCGTTGTTTCTCGATTATTCGCCACGCCCCTCGGTCTAAATGAGCGGAACTTTGTGGAAGTTCGTGGAAGTTTCTGGACGGCTACTGGGCTGCTATATAAGCGGCGCCGCGGCGCGTGACCGCGCTTACGGCAGTATTGTTCCATGCGAACTCGAAGCGAATAAAAGTGAAAAGTGGTGAACGAATAGTGAAGAGAATTAAGTGTACCGTGTAAGTGAGTAATTTTAGTGCGCTGTTATTCGATGACCTTGTTAAGGATAGATACGTGAATCATTATTACTGTCGAAAAATGGAGGGGAAAAAAGGAAGGGTGATAAACTTAAAGGTATGGACTACTGGAAAAAGTGGTGTAGTCAAGGTCAAGGGGTTTCTAATAAAGAAACAAATTTGGATTTAGCTATCAAAGCTTCAGCTACCTTGCATGCTGATAAGAAGACTGCCTACCCCGAAATCTAGTTTGGAATGCCTAGATATGTGCGATAAAAACCTTTATCCTAATATTTACACATTACTACAAATCTTGGCTACCATTCCTGTATCCACTGCTACCCCAGAAAGGTCTTTCTCGAGCCTAAGGAGACTGAAAAACTATTTACGAAACACTACAAGTGAAAACAGACTAATGGTTTGGCTCTAATGAACATTCACTATGGAACAGAAATTCATGCAGATGAAGTAGTGGATATATTTAAAAGAAAAATCCGAAGATTTCTTCTTTAATGGTTTTAGATTTAGCGCAGAGGAACGAAATTAATTTATTCATTTCATTTAAAGTTAAGAACTTTATAAATATGTCGTAGTTTTTCGGATGAATATATAGATATTAAATTTCATGTAAGTATATTTTTGTTGTTTTATTTACTTCTCAAACTAACCCCCCCCCCCCAAAACTAAATCCTGGCTACGCCCGTGTACTTGACAATATTTTTAATTGCTCAAACATCGTACTGACTTACAGTAGGTGCACCAACATAACACGTAATAAATGAAACAACGGCTTTTGACTCTTATTTATTTATTATAATTAAAGACGAAGTTGCACGATTTTATTCAGGCTGAAATCTACAGTTTCGTCGTTTTATTATCTAGAACGTCAATCGCGGCAACCTCTGAGCCTGTCAGGAGAAACGGCATTGCAATGTTGCCGGTGCCCGCTTGCAATAATTCGTGGAACAAAGGCAAATGGTACTTTTCTATTCAAATGTCTCCAGCTTGCCTATGAATATCTATAATTATTTAATGGTATTGCAACCTTTGAGCTTCTACTAATACAATTGCACACAAAAATGTTGTCACATAAACCCTTTTTTATTACGAATGTGTTCCGTGTATTGGCTCCTCTATAGCAAAATAGTATCTATTTATAACTGCATACGCTGGAAACTGGAAACTATATTATCCTTTATCTGTCACGTGACACTTTGGTTAAAACAGGGACCCTTTAAAGTAAGGGGACCCAGCATTATTCTTTCCAAAGTGAAGCCGTTTCTTTCTCCATTCTAATGGTCTCAATGATGCCAAATATGCCATTTTATTGGAAAATCTATGAATAGAGGAAGAGACCCAAATTTGAGACACTTTTTTTGTAAATTGTACTTACTTCTAATCATGTAGTTTTTCTCGGTGCTCATTTTTGTAATTTTATTTCTCTCCCAAGGTACCTCACAAACGTAAAATAAACTTGTAGTCGTAGATAAAAACTGTTTAAAAAAAGACCTGACTGAATTAAGCTACCTGCTTAATAATTTAAATTTAGGAAATACCATTTTTGTTTAGAACTACTTATACGTAATGCCCACGTAATGGGAATTGTAGGATTACTAAAGGTGAGACAAGAAAAATCTGGTTGCAATTATTGGGACTACTACAGGCGGCCGCATTACCTTTAATTGACTATCTGGAAGTTAGAAAACTTAAAAATTGTGAACTATGATGGGAAATATTTTGCCTCCTATGGAATCTATGGCACTGGCATGTCACATAAAACCTGATGGCAGTTGGACACTGACATATAACATAACCTTGTACCAGCCCACTTATGTGGTCTCCTTGGAGTATACAGAAAACAAACTTCCCCTCAAGGCTTCACTTTTCCTATGTGATAGACTGTGACATGATGGGTCCCCTTATTTTAAAGAATCCCTGGGTTAAAATATGTGTATACGGTACCACAGACTATTTCCGTTGAGTGACGTATTAATAAGACTTCTCACTGCTATAGTTTCATGTCCTGGAAAGTAGATGGCGCATATTGTCAACAATGTATTTTGCATTGTATTTTGTCTCCGGGAAGCGCATGGTGAGCCAGAGAACTGTCAAACATGACAGCCGTGAGCAGTCTTTATTAATACGTCAGTCAACGCTATTTCCCTCGTCTTAATTTCCACCAATCACAAACGCAATTTTGAATTACAAATGGTTTCTAGATGGTCAACAGTTTTTTCGAGTTTACCCGCGGCAAAACTTGACAGCTGTTGTATAATAGCAGTGACTATATTCCTTCTATAGTCACTGATAATAGGTAGTATGTTTCGTAAGCTATGTGTATGCAGAATAATCTGTTACTCATGAAATAGTCTTGTCAAATACCATTCGGGCATCTAATTTTTCCTGTGAAAAAAATCCAAAAAAACACAATGCCAAGTAATATTTTTTTAACAAAATGCATTCGTGCAGGTGCAAAAATCCTCGTCTTCGACTCGGATTTTTGTTGCCACCAGCACTCATGCGTCTTGTTAAAATATTGCTTAGCAACGTGTTTTTTCAATTTTTTTCGGAAAAATTAGATGCCCTATGATATTACTTACGAAAAAACACCTGTGATTTCACGGGGCATCCTAAGTCTGGGGGTTTGAGATTAGAACACTTCGGTGGTATCGCCATGTTGCCAAATTGCCTTTTTAAAACACTTGTGACGTCATAAGTAATTACTTTCCCGCCAAATTTCGAAAAGAGTCTAAAGCTTACTAATTACGTAAATATTATTTTTAGAATTAATCGTAGGGTCTTATGCAAGTGTTCAGGAATTATTTTTTTATTATACTTCTTTGAAACACCTTATTTTCATCTGTTTTAGCGATAATGAAAGATGAGGTTTTTCGGGCTAGCGCACGGAAACAGCGCATGGAAAAACTTTCCGTGCGCTGAATAAAAATACGGAATATATGGCTTTAAAATAGAAATATACAGCAAAGTAACCTAAATTTAAGAAACTCTATATGCTCTCTGATATTTAACATGTACCTATTTTGTATTTTAATTCGTAAGTGTTTCAATATTTAGATACATTTCTGTAATATTTTTGACGTTTTATTTACCTTATCTGACAATAACTAATTTACAACAAAGCACCATTGAAATAATTTGAGAGTAACCATGGAAACGCAGCATACATACCAAACACTATATTGTCTGCATTGTTTATTTTTTGTCAATTTTATTATAATATGCCGATAAAATGTTTTAAGTTTCCGTTTCAGAGAAGTATAATAAAAAATATCGTTCATTACACGTCCAGAAATAGATTTTTCCGTGCTTGCATGACTTCCCGTGTTCGGCTGCGCCTCACACGGGAATTTGTCACGCGCGCACGGAAAAATCTTTATTTCCAGACTCGTAATGTCTACTATATCGAGTTTGTAAGATTTCGTCAAGTACCTACCCTATTCCATCTTTCATAACCTTACGCAAACCCTATTTTTACAGCTATCGCATGACTTTTTAAATTCCTTTTCGTTGCCAAACAAGACAAAATCCAGATTGCCATGGCCATTGTTTATTTTGTAGGAGTTTCGCAAAAGCATCTGCGGAATCTGGAAGTCGAATAATGATTGCTGTGTTATGTTTTTGCATCAAAAATAAATTCAGGGTTTGTTTATATTTTGTGATGATGACCACAACTGCTGCTACCGTTGGATGTTTGTTGCTTAGTAGGCAAAATGTAAGTTTATTAAGAGACTTCGACGAAAAAAAAATTTTTAGTAATTTTTTTTTTAAATGCAATATACAGGATGATTTTTTTTTAGGTCTACCACCGCGATTTTCTCGCTCATTTTGCGGCCTACAAAAAAAACGTAAGAAACAAAAATGTGGCAATTTTGGACAGCTAAGTGGTGCTGCAAAAGAAATCGGCATCCATGGCCAACTTGTCGCGCTTTATTAAAAAAAAACTCAAATTGAACAAAACTATTATAATGGCCGTGGAATGTTTATTTTAAGAGACAGAGGAAAACTTTTATATTGTAAATTGATGGCACCGAGAAGCTTTATCCACCCAGGTGCTCAGATACTTTCAGCAAATTACACAGGGTCTTCGGCTCTCTTGAGGCCATGAAAATTTTTTGTCGATTTTAGGTTTTTTTAGTACACCGCGAAAAGTTGGGTATGGAGGCCCATTCCTTTTTTAATGTCGCCTCGCTGACCAAAATTGCCATATTTTGGTTTCTTACTTATTTTCTGTGCGGCCCAAAATAAGCGAGAAAATCGCTTAATAAGAAATAAACAAAAAAAAATTAAAAGTAAAAAAATATTTTTAAAAAAAGCTTTTATTTAAATGCGCTAAAAAGAATAAAATAATCTTTTCTTTTAAAACTTTTACTATCAACTTATAACGTCATTCCACAATTTATATGATATAAAAGCTTGTCGCGAGATTTAAGTAGTGGTATTTACTTAGTTTGAAAACTTAAATCTCGCGACAAGCTTTTATATCATATAAATTGTGGAATGACGTTATAAGTTGATAGTAAAAGTTTTAAAAGAAAAGATTATTTTATTCTTTTTAGCGCATTTAAATAAAAGCTTTTTTTAAAAATATTTTTTTACTTTTAATTTATTTTGTAATTTTTAGTTTGGCCAGGTGTCTGACTCTATTCATCTCAGTTAACGCATCATTGTTGCAAGGTCGTTTGCCGGTTAGTTTAGAACAGTCTAGCTCTTCAATGAGGAGACCTTCTAATGACCATCTTGGGTGTTCCGCCATGTTGGATTTAGAATGACGTCACACATATAATCATGCATTGTCATCCAAATTAAACGTGTGTACAAAATTTCAGCTCGATCGGTTGAAATTTAACTAGTCCGCCATCTTGAGTGTTCCGCCATGTTGGATTTAGAATGACGTCACACATATAATCATGCATTGTCATCCAAATTAAACGTGTGTACAAAATTTCAGCTCGATCGGTTGAAATTTAACTAGTCCGCCATCTTGGGTGATCCGCCATGTTGGATTTAGAATGACGTCACACATATAATCATGCATTGTCATCCAAATTAAACGTGTGTACAAAATTTCAGCTCGATCGGTTGAAGATATCTGCTTCAAAATTGAGTTGCAAGATTCCACCCGAACAAATTACATACATACATACATACATACATTGCAAGTTAAATAAAAGCTTTTAACATTCATAGCCTCAAGAGAGTCGAAGACCCTGTGTAATTTTCTGAAATTATCTGACTACCCTTTTGCATAAAGCTTCTTAGTGCCGTCAATTTTCAATATAAAAGTTTTTCTCTGTCTCTTAAAATAAACATTCCACGACCATTAATAGTTTTGCTCAATTTGAGGTTTTTTTAATATTGTGCGACAAGTTGGCCATGGATATCGATTTCTTTTGCAGCACCACTTAGCTGTCCAAAATTGCCACATTTTTGTTTCTTACGGTTTTTTTTGTAGGCCGAAAATGAGCGATAAAATCGCGGTGGTAGACCTAAAAAAATCATCCTGTACAGTATGTCCACGGATGGGGTAAATAAGAGGACCAATGGACCAAAAAGTAAAAGATACGAAAAAATGTTATTCTTTATAAAAGTTTTTGCTTGCTTTAAAAATAAGATCCACGATGCCAAAAATTTGTTTTTTTATACAGGGTATCCAAAAAACACAAAAACGTAAAACTTGATGAAGAGTAAAGTTGGCTTTTTATTAATTTTAATGCAAAACGTTAAATAAAAAACTTGAAATTTTAAAAGAATTCTTATTCCAGATTTTCAAGCAAAAATTTGAAATTTCTAAATTACTCTTTTAAAACCGAAAGTCATAGTCTTACCTTTTTATTTGATTACACCTTTGATAACTGTGGCGTATTTGTCAAAATAAGAAAGATGTTTTTAGAGCAAAGAATATTTATAATCCAAAATTACAGACAGGTTAAATAAAATTACTAATGGAATTTATAAATAATAATTGTAATACTCGAGAAATATTTCTTATTTTATTAAACTTTAAAACAATTAGGGGCACATTATTTTTATTTTTCAAAAACTTCTCCTCCATATTCTACGCATTTTTCTAACTGACGTCGTAAATGGCTAAAGCTGCTTCTTATTTCTCCTAGTGAAATTGATTCTATCGCTCTTAAAATTCTCTGCTTTAAAACTTCTTCGTTATGCCGTTGAGTGAGGGAATAATTCACTCAACGGTTATGTTCAATGGGTCTTTCATATGTTAGTTGTTTAATGCGCCCCCATAGAAACATATCACAAATTGTCAAGTCGGGACTCCTAGGGGGCCACAAAATTGGACCATTTCGGCCCATCCATCGATTTCCAAATTTGCGATTGAGCCAATCCCTGACTTCTGTAGGACACCCATCGCGCTGAAAATACATATTTTGGCGATATTGAAGAGGCAATTGTTCTAACTTGTCTGACAGAAATGACTCCAGCATATGCAAATAAGAATGTCTGTTACACGTATTATCAAAAAAATATATGTTATAATCCCATAATAAGAAATGGCGCACCAAACATTTAGTTTTTTAAAATACTGGCGGCGGTTTGCAATTCTAAACTCTGGGTTTTTCCTACTCCAGTATCTCACATGCTGAGAGGCTACAGTGCCGTTTGTACTGAAGGTTGACTCATCTGAGAACATTATCAGCTTATGAAAGTTCACGTTGTTATTTAGAATTTCATCACCGACCCACAAACAAAAATCCATGCGTTTGTAACTGTCCCCATCTTCCAAAGTATGGTTAAAAATTGATTTAAAAGGATAAATTTTATTTTCCTTCAACACATTTTGAATATACTAAGTTGGGAATTTGGAACCTATTGGCGATACACTATTGTTATTACGTTTAAATCCACACACCAATACCGTTGTTTTTGCACCATCATCAGGAGATGATTAAAGTTTTAATCATCTCCTGATGATGCTACCTTAGTTAGCGAAACGCGCGTCGAGTGGTATTGGTGTAACGTAATAAGAACATTTTGAATATGGCTTTTTTACATATTTGTAAACTTTGGGCTCGTTTTCTTAAAGACAGCATAGGATTTTCATCAACAGATTGCAAAATTAATACTGTAGAAGCATCGTTTTCGTCGTATCTTTTCTTCGTCTTCTTTAAATCATTAACGGATTCAGTTTTTTGAAATCTGATTACTAACTTATGTAGTGAACTTATGCATAATTGTAGATACATTTGGAAACTTTTCTTGAAACTTCTCAATAACGTAGCGATAACTATTCTTGCCGTTTCTGTAATTTTGGATTATAAATATTCTTTGCTCTAAAGACAACATCGTTCTTATTTTGACAAATATGTCACAGTAATAACAGTTATCAATGGCGTAATCAAATAAAAAGGTCAGAATATGACTTGGAAAAATTTTGGTTTAAAAAGAGCAATTTAGAAATTTCAAATTTTTCCTTGAAAATCTGGAGTAAGAATTCTTTTAAAATTTCAAACAAGTTTTTTATTTAACGTTTTGCATTAAAATTTATAAAAAGCCAACTTTACTCTTCATCAAACTTTACATTTTTGTATTTTTTGCATACCCTGTACAAAAAAACAAATTTTTGGCATCGTGGACCTTATTTTTAAAGCAAACAAAAACTTTTATAAAGAATAACATTTTTTCGTATCTTTCACTTTTTGGTCCATTTGTCCTCTTATTTACCCCATCGGTGGACATACTGTATACAGGGTATCCCAATTAAGACGTCACGAGCCGTCTAAGATAAATTGATTTCTGAAACACCAAACTTATGTATTTTTTTCAAGGAATTGACACCAAGAAAAAACAGTTGAATTTCAAACAAAAAAGATATCGTCAAATAACCTTTTTTTTTTCGAAAAAATTAAGATGCCGTATTTGTTCCATGTTTTCATTAGACTAGTAAAGTGAGTATAAAATCTTCAACGCACGCTTGAATATCACTTTCTGGGCATAGGAAAAATGTTGCATGCAGCTACTCCATAAAATATCTAATAGGTATTGTAAGTTTTTAGATTTTTTTTTGTGAGAGTCTAACTAGGATCTCCCCCTTAATATTATGGTCAAAGGCAATGTGGCTTAGGTCTGTTATTGTCGAGGTTTGCTATTTTAGTTTATTTATACCTGTTCCGATTTTATATACAGCGATTACACAGCGCGAAATCCGCAGGACTGGAAAAAAATAAACAGAAAAATGTCCAAGTATAAAGGATTTCTATTTCGAGTCTATAATGCATCCTCGTGCTTGGTTATCTTAAGTGATACGAGGTCGAAGTTTGGCAAAAGTTGCGGAATATGATGCCGTGTACCGTGGTAAAAAAAGTTTTGGCTGGTTTTTCTCGTTCTGAAAACAATGCGAAAAAACTGAAAATGTACGTTTTCATTTCTATTTTTTTAAACGAAATCCAAGGGCTGGACATTTCTAAGTTAAATATTATTAAGGCACTTTTTACAAGCGATCTAAATATGGCCTCGCATTTTTTATCGCCTACCTGGACAAAAATATAACGATCAACTTTTCTTTTTCTTATGGGTTCCATATTTAATTTTTGCATTTTTGAAAAGTGAAAAGAATATTTTTTATACAGGGTGATTCAGTTTTAATCTGCAACACTTCAACAGGTGATAGAAAACCAAAAAATAACCGCACTTTCTTCTATAAACTATATCATTTTAAGGCCTTATAAAAAAGTTACAGGGTGTTGAAGTTGCTAGAAATATGTGGAATTTATTGAATATTTTACAAACTAGTTGAGATATTAAGTCATATTTGGTACACGTTATAACGGCATGGGTTAGAATAAAACCTGTTAATATCAACCATCTTGAACAACCAGTGGCGTAGAAATGGGTAATTAGTGTAATTTATTTTAGAAAAAAAATAGAACCACCTTGTATAGCAATAAAATGTATTCAAATTCTTATGTAAATTTTTATTGTAAACAAAAACGTTCTCTTAGCATTTTTTCATATGTGTCATGGTTTCATAGTAAATTTGATTTTTTCGTAATATTTCGGGGTACTTCTGAAAAATTATCTAAAAAATGTGCTCCATAAGTAACACTTAAAGTGGAAATAATGTGTTTGCTACCTAAATATAGTAACTTTTTCCAATAAACTCACCTATTTAAGGCTATACTTTTGAAGATACAGGGTCTAAAACATTTAAGGAAGATACAATTAATGTTACGCTCTGTATCTTGAAAAGTAAAACCTTGAATGGGTAAGTTTATTGAGAAAAGTTACTGTATTTAAAGTAAAAAACACATTTTTTTCTACTTTGAGTGTTACTTATGGAGAAAGGTTTTAAGTTAATTTTTCAGAAGTACCCCGAAATAATACGAAAAAATCAAATTTGCTATGAAACCATGACACATATGAATAAATGCTAAGAGAACGTTTTTGTTTACAATAAAAATTTACATAAGAATTTGTATACACATTTTATTGCTATACAAGGTGGTTCTATTTTTTTTTTTTCTAAAATAAATTCTACTAATTACCCATTTCTACGCCACTGGTTGTCCAAGATGGTTGATATTAACAGGTCTTATGCCAACCCAGGCCGTTATATAACGTGTACCAAATATGACTTAAATATCTCAACTAGTTTGTAAAATATTCAATAAATACCACATATTTCTTGCAACTTTAACACCCTGTAACTTTTTTATAAGGCCTTAAAATGATATAGTTTATGAAGAAAGTGCGGTTATTTTTTGGTTTTCTATCACCTGTTGAAGTGTTGCAGATTAAAACTGAATCACCCTGTATATTATGCTTTACTTTGTTTTCTTACCGCAATGTCAAATTAATCGTTTTAGCATAGAGTGCTTTGGAACCATAAGCCCCATAATGTTTAATAGATCAGTAAATAAATTAAATTTTTGAAATATACCTACTGCGACTATTATCGGCAGATAGCAAAGCAAGAAGCACAAGTAAAAAACGATTATTTTTATCAACATTTTATTACATTGTTTCAATGGTATTAAAAGTAAAAACATATTGCATTGGTTTTTGATAACTTTAATATTATGTATAGCAGTCACATCAGTTAAAAGTATAAGGATATTAGGATCATAAACTACATAAAACACCTCCTGTATATTTTTTAGTTCCGGCTCACACATGTTTTGGTGATGGAAAATCCACAGTTAGCAAGATGGAACATTCATTACGAGCTTTTATATATTTTTTAACTTGCCCTGTTAGTATGTATGTGCGTGGGTCGAATCTTGCAAGCTGAATTAGAAACACGTCCTGACAAGGTGACAATACAATACGCAATACTCGATATTGTAATACTTTCAAAATGGCCGCCGCTCCAAGATGGCGGATGATGTATTTTTTGTCAACCCCCTTAATATGGGTATCAAATGAAAGGGCTTGAAGAGTAGAAAACTAAAAAGTTAGTGACATCACACTAAATTCAATATGGCCGCCGCTCCAAGATGGCGGATTACCTATTTGATACCCAACATGGGTATCAAATGAAAGGGCTCGACGGGTAGAAAGCAACAAGGTGAATGACTTCATACGAAATCCAATATGGCGACCGCCCCAAGATGGCAGACTAAATTTCTTTACCATCCTCCTGACATGGGAATCAAATAGGTACTAAAAAGCACAAATTAAAATTGAAAATAAAAAAAAAAACCTTTTTAAAAACAAGATTTTATTTAAGCCATGTACTAAAACGAATAAAATAAGTTTAGGTTTTCGGTAAGATAATTCCAAATTGCGACAAGTTTTTGGGAATTGAAAAGCTTGTCGCACGAATTGTAAAGAAAAAAATGCATACTTTGGCAAATAGGTACTTGCTTATCAACCAATCACTGTCCAATAAAATTAATCGGTACCTACTTTCATCAACATTTCGAGCGACAAGCTTTTCAATTTGCAAAAACTTGTCGCAATTTGGAATTGAATTATCTTAACGAAAACCTAAACTTGTTTTATTCGTTTTAGTACATGGCTTAAATAAAAGCTTGTTTTTAAAAAGGTTTTTTTACTTAGAAAATTTCCCCCTTATTAAGGAACTCCCTGTGTAGCATCATAATTTCACATCATTTTATTTCAATCTAAAAAAAAATTATTTACCCAGTTGTTAAATTCACGGCAAAGGCCCGTTCGGTTATTTTTGTTATCTCGCATCCGCAGCCTTTGTAATGTTTATTGAAATGTGCTGATGACATTCATATTATTTCGTTTGATTATATTTGCACTGCAAATCAAATATTAAATTATATTTCCACCTTTATTTCAGAAGCTCAAACGCTCAAATGGTAAAAATTGAAATTTCAATAGATTGCGAATTGTACCTATTTGTTTTGTGATCTCGACAGTTGTCAACTGTAAACAGTCATGTAGGGGACATACTAGCTTTGTTTCCGTTTTTATTTTCGAGGACAGTTCAGAACGGTTCAAGTCTTGCGCAGAACTGATTGCCAGATCCTTTAAAATTCCTATTTTGCTCAACTTTGACACCTTGCAGAATGAAAAATAAATGCTAAAATAACCTACTTAGAATTCAAAAATTTACTTGCAACCATATGAGGCAATACCCCAGAGTCATTACTTTTATACAGGGCGAGTTTTTTTCGATGACCACTATGGGGCTCTGGGAAACTAGAACAAAGGTTAAATGGGGAAAGAATTGCAATTTTGAATGCTCAATCTAATGCCCCTTTTGGATTTTTAAAAAAGTTCATGGCTCACTAGATATTTTGAAAAGAGTGATTTTTGCTATTTCATCAGATCTCTGTAGCTCCGTTATTTCTGATTATACAGAAAAACTGTAGAGACAAAAAATTGTAGATAATTTTGGGCTTAATAGGATAATATAATCCAATTTTTATGTTCTTTGTGATTTTTGAGATATGACATAAACTTGTGTTTTTTTAAATGTAAATCATAGTTGGCTGTAGCCTTATCAAATCGGCCATTTTTTGAGCTTTCCAAAGATAGAATACTCGGCATAGTTATTATAAAAAATAAATCCACCATTATTATTTATGCAAATATTGCATCTTTTTAAAACTGAATTTATCGCCTTTCTTAGAGAGCGCCTGTCAATACTGGCAATTGCTTCTAAAACAGCTGCTCTTAATTCATCAATTGTCTCATACTTTATTTTGTACTGTTCCCTACAAAAAGAAATCCAAAACAGACAAATCGGGGGATCGGGGCGGCCAGGAAATAGGTTTATTTCTCCCTATCCAACTATTTGGATAGAGCTGATCTAGGTAATTTCTTACGGGCAAATAATTATGTGGTGGAGCTCCATCATGATAATTTTTGTTTTATTTTGTTGCATTTTGTTACCAGCTAAAAATAAAATATTAGAAAGTTTGAAGTATGTCTTATTATAAAATAGAACGCAATTATGAAAATATTCCATGGCCGACTATGTGAAAATTAAAAAAAAAATCAGAAAATTAGCCATAGCTCTTTTATTTTTTATAATAACTATGCCGAGTATTATATCTTTGGAAAGCCCAAAAAATGGCCGATTTGATAAGGCCACAGCCAACAAGTTTATGTCATATCTCAAAATTCACAAACAACATAAAAAATTTAATCAGATTATCTTATTAAGCCCAAAATTATCTACAATTTTTGTCTCTACAGTTTTTCTGTATAAACATAAATAAGGAAGCTACAGAGATCTAATGAAATAGCAAAAAATCACTCTTTTCAAAATATCTAGTGAGCCATGAACTAAAAATCCAACAGGGGCATTAGATGATGCATTCAAAACTGCAATTCTTTCCCCATTTAACATTTGTTCTAGCTCTGCTAGTTTCCGAGATCTCCATATTGTGGTCATCGGAAACACTCACCCTTTATAAAACAAATTTAAATCTGATTTTGACACTTTACTACGGATGGATATCCGAATCACTCCGTACGTTGTTTTTTTTTTTGGCCCCCAATTTTTTAAACGCCCAGCATCCTCACCCTCCTCATTAGTATCCTCCTCTTCAGAAACATCTACCATCCGCCAATCATGTTCGAACCTCCGAAGAAACTCGCGGCGAGCCGCATCGGATCTAGCGTGCCGTGAGACGGCGATGCGGGGCTGTTCCGGGGCGGGCGTCCCGACGGCGACTGGCGGCGGCGGCGGCGGGCGACGCCGGGCGTCGCGACGACGCGCGCACGGCCGCGGCGGCGGCGTTTTCTAATTTTTTTTTCCGCCGAACTCGTCGGCCGAAGGGTTTGATGGATCGCCGTGGGAGAATACCCGTGTGCGGGTAAAAGTATAACGGTAAACAGGTGTGTTTGCTTTGGTAATTTATGTGCTGGGGGTATTGGGGCGGATACGGGAAAGTCGTTAACGGAACGTCTTATCGGGAAGCGCGGGGTTGATACCTTAGACTATTTCCGTTGACTGACGTATTAAATAAGACTTCTCACGGCTATAGGTTCATATCCTGGAAAACAGATGGCGCCTATGGTCAACAATGTATTTTGCAGCCGTGAGCAGTCTTTATTAATACGTCAGTCAACGCTATTTCCCTCGTCTTAATTTCCATCAATCGCAAACGCGCAATTTTGAATTACAAATGGTTTCTAGATGGAAAAACTGTATGACAGCACCTGTCAGCAGTTTTTTCGAGTTTACCCGCGGCAAAACTTGACAGCTGTTGTATAATAGGTAGTAGAGGCCCTGTATGACACGAAAAGTGACAGTTATTCGTTTTAACAGAGGTTGGACAACGATCGGATCTCTCTCTCTCTCTGGCGAGGGTCTTATTTTCCCTATGAAATTCATTTTGTGCAACAGACATATATTTTTTCGCTCTTTCTAACATTCCCCTAGCAGCACGATGTATCAAAATTGGATTTTAAGGTTAAGCTAACGACAGTTAACTGCCATAAGCGTAGGTAGATGAGGGCACAGTTTAAAATGTATAAAAACATAGATAAAACCAATAAATAGGTAAATAGGTTAGGTAGTAGTATGTTATTTGCAAAGCTTCACTAATAATAATTATTGAAGTTTGAATGGAAAAGTGAAGAAACATATAATTTGTTCCAAGAAAACAGAAATTTTAGGATATCAGGATAAACACATTTATTAAATTTTTGTAGGAGGGTGGTATATGTAGATAGATATGTACATAAAATTAAACAAGGCTCTAGCATACCAACTAATCAAACTTTCGAATATTTCTTCAATAGGAATCATAGCTGCAATAATAATTATTATTCCGTTCATTTAAAAATAAAAAAGTTCTTTTAAATGGTTTTACTGTATGGTTTCGTTTCTTCAAACTCTCTTATACCTACCATCATAATTTTAAGACAATTAATACTGAAATTTGTACGGAACAAAAAGTTGGAAAGTTTGTTTTGGTAATATCACAGACCTATATATATAGGTCTGTGGTAATATGAATCAACCAATAATAATAGGAATTAGGCTGAATAAAAAAATGAGTACCTAGGTATTTAATATCGATATATTAGTCTCTCATTCTTTTTTTTGTTATGAAAAATTCATCCTGCTCAGAATTCTTGCAGTTTCTTATTACACAAGATGTCACTTTTAACTGTTAACATTCCTTTTTGCAAAAGAAAATGAGCACGCTCAATAATTTGTCGACAGTTTTGTTGACAAACTGGCACCCGCCAAGATAAGAATATAATAAAAACAATGTTACTCGATCTGCCAAAATCTGTTGTCTAACCTCTGTTAAAACGAATAACTGTCACTTTTCGTGTCATACAGGGCCTCTAATAGGTAGTATGTTTTGGAAGCTATATGTATGCAGAATAATCTGTTACTCATGAAATAGTCTTGTCAAGTACTATTCGCGCATCTAATTTTTCCTGTGAAAAAAATCCAAAGAACATAATGCTAATTAATATTTTTTTTACAAAATGCTTTCGTGCAGGTGCAAAAATCCTCGTCTTCGACTCGGATTTTTGTTTCCACCAGCACTCATGCTTCTTGTTAAAATATTACTTAGCAACGTGTTTTTTCGATTTTTTTCGGAAAAATTAGATGCCCTTAGCCCTTATGATATTACTTACGAGAATTCAACGCCTGCCAATATGAATCAATGAAATGATATGATTTTTGAAATATTAACCAATCAGGTAATGATTTCAGCGATTATTTCCCTCGAGCTTCGCTCTCGGGATTTTATCAGAAAATAAAAGACCAATTTATACTCGTGATCTTTCTAGGCAAAATAGCGCTTTCGAAAAAATTATCGATAAAATTTCCGGCACTAGTGATCTTACATTACGATTATTTCCCTCATACTGCTTGCATCCAATAAAGTACCTCCTTCCATAAAAATCCAACCAATCATATGCCTCTGCTAGCGACAATTGCACTTGTGCAAATTATCGCGGTAATTGCACTTGTGCAAATTATCACTTCGTTGCTTAGCAACCGCGAATCTGTTCGATACAAACACGTGCCTAGTGTTTCACACTGTTCTAAATTATGCAGCTTATAAGTTATGTTGCGGTACTATTAAGCATTGTATCAATGAATTTATATAAATTTTGGTTATCGGACCTCCGTCTCCGTTTAAATTTATTACACATTTAGAAAATAAACCAACGCTGACAGGGTGTAGGTATAATCGCATTTGCCTTGGATATCCAAGCGTCATGTTTGTTTACTCGAACGCTAAGTCGAAGCTGTCAATAAACTCGTTCAAAATGAATCGTTTTGGAAATGTAAACATAGAAAAAATTAATACAGAACTTATTAAATCGTATTCGAGAAATAATCTCGACAAATACCACTCGTGCCGGAAATTTTTCTAGATAATTTTATTCCCAAGCCCTATTTTGCCCATTAGCAAAATCACTCGTACAAATTGGCCTTTTATTTTCTGATAAAATTCCGAGATTCTGACCAATTTATACTCGTGATCTTTCTAAGCAAAATAGCGCTTTTGTAAAACCATGATACACAGGGTGGCCCACCACGAACTGCATCGATCTATATATGGAAAACTAAAAGTAGGAAAATTCTGAAAATTTGGCACTTCACCAATGTCGATGGGCGCTACTCAACTAAAATATTTTGGTGAATTTGACACTTCCGGTTATACCGGAAGTCGATATCAACTTTCTTATCTCAAATGGAATACCCTGTATATTATTGCATTTTTGGATTCTAGGCATCATTTTGGAACAAAAACGTGCAACATGTCCTATGTCTAAATCCAACCGTTTTTGAAATATTTGCATTTTTCCGAAAAAAATTACAGGTGCAGACCTAAAGTCAATTAGCAATTTATACGAGGAAACCGTAAAATTTCAAAACGAATTTTTGGCATCGTGTAAAAGAAGCCCTAACCTAGTGACCTCTGCTGAGAAATAAATCCGTTCTTATACAGGGTGTTCACAAAATATGAATAAAAATACATTCAAAATGTGCTTAAATCTCGAAATTTTCAAATGGAAACCCCCCCCATTTTTTTAATGCGATCTTATTCACCACTAAAAATGATGATAACTTTGTGTAAGGTTTCCTATACCTAAATGCAGTAATTTTCGATTAATTTACGAAAAACCCACTTTTCGCCATAAAATGCGGGGTTTGCTTAACGCTTGGAAAATCATATTAGCCGTGGACGTTAAAAAGACAATCGCGGCTGAGTAAAAATGTCACTTGGTTTATAAATTATTGTTGTCAACAATAATGCCGGCGCGCTTAAATTACACAAACGAAGATTACCTATGTACCTATCGCACGTTCTTGATATTACTTTGTTGCATTCTCCATAGATAATAAACAAATTTAAATAATCTTCGTTTGTGTAATTTAAGCGTATATGTAAACAATCATATTAAAGTGTTTTTTACCAAATTTGCCAAGTTGACATCTTGAAATTTCAATTTGGCGCCTCAGGCCCACCTCCCTTGGATGACTCATCGCTTTCAGCTGCCGGGCCTTGTCAGTTGCGACGGTGCCGTCTTAGATCGATTAACTCTTGACACTGTGTAACGGATTTTTCCATTTCAAAATCCGTTACTCGTTTTTTATATTTTGTTATTAACATAAAGTCATTATTACATATCTCCTAATATCTCATACTTAATAACTAATTTATTCTTCGTACAGTTTCAATTCATTTATAACATTGTATTCAATTTTATTACCACTTTTTCAAATTTCAAATAATTCAAATTTTCGCGCGCTATATACGGAAATGGCCGTGTACTTTCGCCTAGCCTCGAACCCTGGCATATTCAAAATGCGAAAATTCAAGTGTGTGTTTACATTTCAGCAGGTATGTAGTTAAAGATCTGTATTATGAATTACTCGATTTTTCGGTTCTGTTTTTGCATAATTTGAACATAAATACTGTTTAGTTGATTAAATGCGTGTCTTGCTAAAACCTGATTGGTCGGATGACGTAGGTCCTGCCAGCGATCGGCCGGTAGGGTCCGACCTGAGGAGAGTTTGCTCCCGTCTTCGTGTGTGTCGAGTCGCGCAGAGGCATCTGCCCATTTCCCGCCAAATTTTCGGCATTTTCGGCTTTTATCTAGTTGAATTTTTGCCATCGGTGATTTATTTGAGTGGTTTTGTATCTTAATATCGGGGATTGACTTCGTGTGACTAATATTTTTGCGTTTTTCTCTTTTCTATGTCCACGGCGTCGTGAGGCAGCGACGCTTGCCCGAGGCATTTCCTTTTTGGCTGCGTAGCTGAGGAAGCGAGGGACACAGCAAGCAGGTGGTGGCTGTTTCTCCTGGAAAACCCCACAGGTGAGTAATTTCTTTTGATTTTTGCTTAATTCAGCAACTTTACTACTCACCTGTGGCGTTTTTTTTGACGTGCTATTTTTTTTGAAGGTCTCATTTCGTCCGGGCCCCCGGCCATCTTTAACTCAAAAACATAGCATTGTTATTTTTTTGAATACCCACCATCTTGCGGCTGTTATCTTGTTGAATATTTTCAAGTTTTGGTCACATTGGTCACACGTTACTTCCTTATTAAAAGCTTTTATTTAACTTGCAATGTATGTATGTATGTATGTATGTATGTAATTTGTTCGGGTGGAATCTTGCAACTCAATTTTGAAGCAGATATCTTCAACCGATCGAGCTGAAATTTTGTACACACGTTTAATTTGGATGACAATGCATGATTATATGTGTGACGTCATTCTAAATCCAACATGGCGGATCACCCAAGATGGCGGACTAGTTAAATTTCAACCGATCGAGCTGAAATTTTCTACACACGTTTAATTTGGATGACAATGCATGATTATATGTGTGACGTCATTCTAAATCCAACATGGCGGAACACTCAAGATGGCGGACTAGTTAAATTTCAACCGATCGAGCTGAAATTTTGTACACACGTTTAATTTGGATGACAATGCATGATTATATGTGTGACGTCATTCTAAATCCAACATGGCGGAACACTCAAGATGGCGGACTAGTTAAATTTCAACCGATCGAGCTGAAATTTTGTACACACGTTTAATTTGGATGACAATGCATGATTATATGTGTGACGTCATTCTAAATCCAACATGGCGGAACACCCAAGATGGTCATTAGAAGGTCTCCTCATTGAAGAGCTAGACTGTTCTAAACTAACCGGCAAACGACCTTGCAACAATGATGCGTTAACTGAGATGAATAGACTCAGACACCTGGCCAAACTAAAAATTACAAAATAAATTAAAAGTAAAAAAATATTTTTAAAAAAAGCTTTTATTTAAATGCGCTAAAAAGAATAAAATAATCTTTTCTTTTAAAACTTTTACTATCAACTTATAACGTCATTCCACAATTTATATGATATAAAAGCTTGTCGCGAGATTTAAGTAGTGGTATTTACTTAGTTTGAAAACTTAAATCTCGCGACAAGCTTTTATATCATATAAATTGTGGAATGACGTTATAAGTTGATAGTAAAAGTTTTAAAAGAAAAGATTATTTTATTCTTTTTAGCGCATTTAAATAAAAGCTTTTTTTAAAAATATTTTTTTACTTTTAATTTTTTTTCGAGTTAGGTCTCGATTCTGTGGTACCGGGCCACTCAAGTAAATCTGATACCGATATTTTCACTTTCCTAATAAATTCGTATTGCCTTTAGTTTATCAGCTTTCTTAGTTTCTCTATTTTACCGTTCAAGTCTCAAATAAACTTTTCGCGTTAAATAAGTATTAAAATTTCTTAAATTTCAAGAATTCGGGCTGGAGCATTCTCAAAATTTTTTTCTTCTTATTAAATATTAAGCATTTTGCTATTCCGGTCAGTTCGATAATATTATCTATAAAATTTAAAAAACTATGCATAGTTCCCCTTAATTTAGTATAGTTCTAAACGTTTAATTTTCATCATTTGTCAATATTTAATAACTTTAGTATCATAATTCAATTTTAAATATTAATCGTAACCTATTGGTTTATAAATTTCTGTAAAAGGCTTAGACCTTGTCTAATGCTACTTTCTTTCTGATCTGTTCATGCTTGCGCACCATCTCTGAGGACGCTACGATCACAGCCCTCTGACGAAGGAACAACGTGACGAGAGTTGCGTAGGCATCGAGTGGAGTTGCGTTGGCATAGGTGTTGACTCCTGGTCAGCTCTACTTCGGCGACGCCCTGAGATATCCGCTAGCCTCAACATCTGCAACGCCTATTTGAGCAGACAAGGACCGGAGGAAGCCCTAGCCACGCCCCACACTTCTACGAGCCTCGTTTGAGCGTAAGCGACTGAAGACGCAGTTCAAACTTAAGATTCAGAGTGAAGCATAATAGAAGCTGAACAGTCAGTTTAATTGTAAAGCTAATTTAATCTTTTTATTTGTTCTTAAACCAATTTTTATCAAAAATTTAACTTTAAATTTTTAACTAAAAGTTTAACTATATTTTCTAATTTACTGTATTTAAATATTTGCTCAATATTAACCTTATCCTAAAGTCGATTCATTTTATATCATTAAAGTTGTACAATCCAAAATTATAACATCTCAAAACTTGTGATAAATAAATCTTGTATATTTAACGAAGGTAACAGGATTTTATTGGACAGACCCAAGTATAGCAAACCTAGGATTGTTATAACCTTCAGCACCATTTTATTTGTTTTGGCCATGTTTCAAGGCACACTTGATATGCCATGCGATAAACTGCTTGGCTTCTGCGGAAGTTTCTGTCGTATCGAAACGTTTATAAAAAGAGACCCGATCGTTTTTTTTTTGTTCATGAAATTTCGTACAGGGAGGTTTGAAGTAACACCAAATGACGCCACGGGGTCAGATCTTTAATAAAAAAATCCCTAATGTCGCATTATGAAAATTGGCCATTAAGCAAACGCGGACACACTGTACACGGCGGGCGAACCTGCTCCCGCGGTTCCCCCCCTCCCTCCGCGCGACCCCCGCCGCTGGCCACTTGAGCAGCAGCTGCAGCTGTCGGCGTCGGCCCGCAGCTGCAAAAAGCGATCCCCCCACACCCGCCCCCAATTATAATCGGGGGCGCTTTTCCGGCAGAAATTGGGAAAATCGCGCGCGAGGCCTGCGTCTGACGGCTGGAGCCCCCCCCCCTCCCCTGCCGCCACCTCCCCGGGGGGAACCACCCGCCCCCCACCTGCCCGTGCGATGGATCAGATGGATCCAGGTTGCCGAGGTGCGTTTTTTCGGTTATAGAGTGGGGGGAAGTGTAAGATCTTCCTTTTCCTTTTTTAACATGAAATTGAATAAAGGCGACATTGTTATGTCATATACCCTTTGATAACAATAAACTTTAAGCAGGGCCGCGCCGTCCACGTGTGCAATGTGTGCGGCGCACACAGGCGCCAGGTGCGAAGGGGCGCCAAAAAACGCCAAAATTCGACGGGCGCCATAAGGCTGACTTGAAAGCACGAAAAGTGGATTTTTTCTAAATTGCTTACTGAAATGTATTGTTGACTTTTAATAGTATTCGAAAGATTTTTTCATATCTTTTATATGTATGTAGGTATTAATTATTATTTTATTTTGTGACATTAGGTATTAGGTAAATACCGAACAGAAAAAAATATTATTTATTTTTATTGATAGTTAGACCTTGCACCTTGCACAGAGTACCTATTTGATTTTTTTTTGAGCCAAAGAGATTTTGAAATTTTATAATTATTTGTTTTATATTATGTTTTATGTTTTTTATGTTATACAGTGTGTCCCAATTTGATACTGGACACCTCAGAACTATATGAAGGACAAGGAAAACAAATGGTCTCCATTTTTTTATCGGTAGTCCCAAGGGAGAGTACGTATTTGGATGGGGTAATTATTTCAAGGACTGCTATGATTTTTCAAAATAGCTAATTTTCAAGAAACCCTATTAGGCATTTTTTAAGACAAAATGTTATTAAGAAAACTTGTTCAGAATGAAAAACTGAGTAGAATAATTGCAAAATTTCAAAAGTCTAGGCCTACTTTAATTTTTAGCTTTTTCTCCCACTTTTTTCCTAGAAATGTGTCCTTTCTGGAGCTTTCACGTCAAAATATTATTAAGTAAACTTGATCATCGTGAAAAAATAAAATTTTGACGTGAAAGCTCCACGAAGGACACTTTTCTAAGAAAAAAGTCTAAAAATCAAAGTAGGCAGGCCTAGCCATTTAAAATTTTGCGAATCTACTCAGTTTCTCATTCTGAACAAGTTTCCTTAATAACATTTTGTCGTAAAAAAATCGTAAGAAAATTTGCTATTTTAAAAAATCATAGCAAGCCATGAAATAATTACCCTATCCAAATACCACCACCTATGAGATACTCTCCCTTGGTACTACCAATAAAAAAATAGTGACCATTTCTTTTCCTTGCCCTTCATATATTTCTGAGGTGACCAGTATCAAATTGGGTCACACTGTATACAAAGTAGGTATATTTACTGGATCACTTTATACTTAATAACGTTTTGTTTGTTTATATTTATCTACTTTTTTATTTAACAAAACCAAAACAAATATTTTTTTGAAAACTAAATTTTTATGGGCGCCACGGAAATTTTTACACACTGGCGCCACCGAGTGTTGGCGCGGCCCTGACTTTAAGGTGGGATTTTTAGGTGTGAGACAATAATCATGATTGAGGTGTATAACCTCTAAATGAAGTATTTAGCTTTTGCCAATTTGAAATTAGAGCTAACTTAATCTAAAATAAATAATAAAAATAATAATAATAATTTTGTGGGTAAAATTCGGGAAAATATATTGTCAACAAAGTGACATCTGTGGACCGATGACCAAACTATTCAAACTTACTTCTACTGAATCATAACAAATAAAGAAAACATTATACAAAATACAGGGGACAATCAATAACAAAATATACGAGGATTACTCGATAAGATAAACATTAGATAAATCAAAGTCCAATCGCCGAGTCAGCAAAATCTGCGAGTATAAATCCAGCACCAGCCACAGGCTGGGGATCAGTAAGCCCCGCTTATTAGCAGCTACTCGATCACTGACCACCCTCGGTGGTCTGACCTGGCAATGGATCCCGCTTAAATAGCCTCCTTGTTCAGGTCGGGCTCCGAGGGGCAGACGACAGCGCCCCTGGGCACTGTCGAAGACGTCAGTGGGTCAGTAGCGGCACCCCGCCGTCGCGTCGGGTCAAGGGCGCAGCTCGCGTCCCGGTCACCTCCACGTACTATCGGTCGCGTCGGTCCACAGTCCGCGCTACCTCCGCCATGGTCCAGATACTGTTAGAGGCATATCTGTGAGTGCAAGAATAAACATCACCCTAGTTTGTACCTGCTGTCTTTCTTCTGCGCTTCGCGACTCCCGCACCCAGTGATCCCGGCAAGCTGTGAGGGTTAATCCAACCCTCCGGCACACACAAGTAGTGCGTCACATGGTAAAGGCTCCGTGTGGAGGCACTCAGTTGTGACACGTGGTGGAGGCGCGCAGTCTTCAAGCTGCACCACGCGTCTCCCACGTAAACTTGTGTGACAATATGTTGAGTTTGATTTTAATAAAAAGTCTAAAATAAATGTTAGTCATCTAAAAGAATGTATCTTGGGCGACGGTGTGGTAGCCTCCTGTTAGGATCATACATGCAGACATCTATAAGGAGCTGATTCGGGTGGAGAGGAATTGTGGTTTCGTAAACTTTCTGCGTGTGCGATTTAATAAATTCTTTAATTAGTGGTACGTTCATATCCCGATGAATGGTGGCGTTTGACACATACCAGTCCGCACCCGTAACTAATCTGAGGCACTTATTTTGTACCACCTGGAGTTTATTTAACTGATTGTTAAATGCAAAACCCCAGGCAGCACAAGCATACAACATAATTGGCCTAATCACCTGTTTGTATAGCAACAATTTACTTGCGGAATTTAGTTTGGAATCAACTGCTAAAAGTGAGTAAAGCGAAGCTATGGCGGCCTTAGCTTTTTTTAATGCGATTGGAGATATGAGGGGCCCAGGTAAGTTTAACATCAATGATAACACCGAGGTATGTAACTTGCCTGGACCACTCTATAACGCTGTCGTCAATAACGATATTATCAACAATTGGGAGGATTCTTTTCTTTGAAATTAAAATAGCTTGTGTCTTGTTGGCGTTACTTTTTATTTTCCGTTTCAGGAAGTAGTCTAGCAATGCATTTATAGCGTTTTGCAGGTAGACCTTAATAAAGCTAAGCGATTTTCCGGTAGCAAGAATGGCAGTGTCGTCCGCATACAGAAATAATTGGGGGTACCAAATCGCTGACATACAGGGAGTACAAAATAGGGCCGAGTACTGAGCCCTGTGGGACACCCGCCTCAATATTCCTTGTTGTCGAATGTTTACCGTCAACTCTAACGCAAAACTTTCTATCAAAAAGAAAGCTTTTAACAAGGCGCACCATGGGAACTGTTATACCGCCCCTGAGCATTTTGTACAACAGCCCCCAATGCCACACCTTGTCGAAAGCCTTTGCAATATCTAGCAGCAGGACGCCTGCATTTTTCTTCTCTTGTATATTAGCCGTGATGTTTTCGACTAGTCTGCATACTTGCACTTCCGTACTGTGACCTGCCCGAAATCCAAACTGTTCCCTCTGTATGAAATTTTGTTCTTCGGTTTCTGTGAGAAGTCTAGATAATATGATTCTTTCAGCGATTTTAGAGATTGACGACAGAAGACTTATGGGCCTAAAGTCGCTTGGAAAAATGGAACCGTTTTTTTTTTTGGGTATAGTAATAACTTTCCAAGAATTCGGGAAGTGTTGTGATCTTAGTATACCGTTAATTAAATTTAGTATAGCAATTTTGAATTTTAAAGGTAATAGTTTGAGAGCTTTGTTTGAAATACCGTCAATGCCAGGAGCCTTGCGGACAGGAAGAGATTTAATAAGATGGTATACCTCATTAGGTTCACAAAAATCAATTTGCCCCGGGGGGGCGTTAGATCTTGTATGACAGGAATGTGCTATTTTAACAGGGGTTTGAAATAGTACATTTCATTACGAGTCTGGAAATAAAGATTTTTGCGTGCGCGCGTGACAAATTCCCGTGTGAGGCGCAGCCGAACACGGGAAGTCATGCAGAAACTTAAAACATTTTATCGGCATATTATAATAAATTTAATTGACAAAAAATAAACAATGCAGACCATATAGTGTTCGGCATGTATTAGAGGCCCTGTATGACACAAAAAGTGACAGTTATTCGTTTTAACAGAGATTGGACAGCGATCGGATCTCTCTCTCTGGCGAGGGTCTTATTTTCCCTATGAAATTCATTTTGTGCAACAGACATATATTTTTTCGCTCTTTCTAACATTCCCCTAGCAGCACGATGTATCAAAATTGGATTTTAAGGTTAAGCTAACGACAGTTAACTGCCATAAGCGTAGGTAGATGAGGGCACAGTTTAAAATGTACAAAAATATAGATAAAACCAATAAATAGGTAAATAGGTTAGGTAGTAGTATGTTATTTGCAAAACTTCACTAATAATTATTATTGAAGTTTGAATGGAAAAGTGAAGAAACATATAATTTGTTCCAAGAAAACAGAAATTTTAGGATATCAGGATAAACACATTTATTAAATTTTTGTAGGAGGGTGGTATATGTAGATAGATATGTACATAAAATTAAACAAGGCTCTAGCATACCAACTAATCAAACTTTCGAATATTTCTTCAATAGGAATCATAGCTGCAATAATAATTATTATTCCGTTCATTTAAAAATAAAAAAGTTCTTTTAAATGGTTTTACTGTATTGTTTCGTTTCTTCAAACTCTCTTATACCTACCATCATAATTTTAAGACAATTAATACTGAAATTTGTACGGAACAAAAAGTTGGAAAGTTTGTTTTGGTAATATGAATCAACCACTAATAATAGGAATTAGGATGAATAAAAAAATGAGTACCTAGGTATTTAATATCGATATATTAGTCTCTCACTCTTTTTTTTGTATAATAAAAATTAATAACTTTTTAATGCAAGAGAGATCATCTACATTTCAATAAAGAAGACAACAGTATTTTTGTTTTCAAAGATATATTATTGCAAGTAAATAGGAAAAATCAAACTAGTACAAGTTCTCACAAATTTATACATATTTAATAATTGTTCCTTCTTGCTAAAGTCACGTTCATCAAACGTTGCAGGAAATGATCCTTTCTTCAACACAACCTGACACTCAAAATCCATGTCGGAGAAGTGAACCTGTGAAAGTTAAAGAACTATAAATTTAAGCTACCTAAACATAATAAAACGCTGCCATCAAATGCTATTTTTTTATCAGCAAGAAATTTGTAATGGAATATAAGCTCACACATTTAACTGACTACACAAAAAGGGTTCTTTATATTCCCACCAGTGTTAACTTCTTTTTTGTCCGATTTTGTTGGTCTTGGTGTAAAATAAAGCTCCTTCAAAACTGCCTCTCTCTAACAGTTATTATAAATTCTAAAATATCCTTAGAAGTAAGATTTTGTAAGTATTTTATTGCTATTTATTCGTGGCGTTTTTTCCTATAGGAGGTTTCGAAAAAATGTATTAGAACAAGTATTTACGAATTACATATTACACTCTCTTTCCAAATTTCACGATAGGAAGAATTTTCTAATTGCAAACAACTTTTTTCGTATTTTTAGTTTTCTCCTTTCGAGAAGAAACGAAAATTAAAAAAAAATTAACAAAATAGGTCAAAAAATTATGGAATACCTACGTCTCTTCGTTATGAGAATTTTGTAGTAGAAAAATTTCCTTTACGCAGTAACAAAATATTACTTATAAACCAATCCAAAGTTGTCACGCACAACTTATCTAATATATCCATATACATATACTTACATTTTTATTATTCCATGAAACGAAAAATGCCTATCCCGGTCCAGTAAATATACCTATAACAGGTTTTACCTCCTTGAAGGGCAAAAATTTTAATTTTATCTCTTTAACATTGGGAAATTTTCATAAGAATTCTAATAGGGGGTTTGTATAACCTTATGGCGTTGACTGAAGTTTAAATCTTCACCCAACGCTTATGGACTTTTATTGAAAACAAATAGGTACTAATATTTAATAGGTATTAATTTAGGTATCTTATGTTATGTTGCTGATGCAGATTAAGAAAATTATTCTGCAGATTAAAATCACAGATCAAACAAAAAATAAAAAGGAACTAGAGATACTTGTGTAATTAAATTTACTTACCTCGCAAATTTTCGTATCATTTCCAACTCTCATGTTAGGGTATTTCATTTGCACCATCGTGCTCGTTCTTCTGCGCTTTTTGGAAATGGCGTTAAGAAAAATTCATCCTGCTCAGAATTCTTGCAGTTTCTTATTACACAAGATATTATTTTTAACTGTTAACATTCCTTTTTGCAAAAGAAATTGAGCACGCTCAATAATTTGTCGACAGTTTGTTGACAAGCTGGCACCCGCCAAGATAAGGATATAATAAAAACAATGTTACTAGATCTGCCAAAATCTGTTGTCCAACCTCTGTTAAAACGAATAACTGTCACTTTTCGTGTCATACAGGGCCTCTAGCATGTATGATGCGTTCCCATGGTTACTCTCAAATTATTTCAAAGGTGCTTTGTTGTAAATTAGTTATTGTCAGATAAGGTGAATAAAACGTCAAAAATGTTACACAAATGTATCTAAATATTGAAACACTTACGAATTAAAATACAAAATAGGTACATGTTAAATATCAGAGAGCATATAGAGTTTCTTAAATTTAGTTTACTTTGCTGTATATTTCTATTTTAGAGCCATATATATTCGGTATTTTTATTCAGCGCACGGAAAGTTTTTCCATGCGCTGTTTCCGTGCGCTAGCCCGAAAAACCCCATCTTTCATTATTGCTAAAACAGATGAAAATAAGGTGTTTTCAAAGAAGTATAATAAAAACAGATTTTGAGAGGTCTACTAATAGACCGGGACAGAGCAGTATCTAGCTAAATTTTGGGGGGGTTCAGGATCGGCTCAAGCTTTTGTGGGGCTGGGTGCCGGATGAATGTGCGGGGTCCTGGCAAGGAATTATTTAATCCAAAACATTTTTTTTTTGAAAATTGATACGCCACTAGAATGGAATATTTTTTTATTATACTTCTTTGAAAACACCTTATTTTCATCTGTTTTAGCAATAATGAAAGATGGGGTTTTTCGGGCTAGCGCACGGAAACAGCGCATGGAAAAACAAAGTAAAAACACGAACATAAAAAACAAAAATGCGATGCACCAACTTAAAGTTCCGCTATTTCATTGCACAAACATTAAAATATAGAAATAACCGAAAACAGCCAAAACAACATAAATATACGCCATAAACAAAGTACATGCCTGTGTGCGCCTATGGCAATTAATAAATATAAGCAATTAAAAACTGCATAATTCAAATCATTCTTGTAACGCGCCCTCCTTGGTTGTGACGTCAAGTAGCTCGAGGCCAAGGCCTACTATAAAGACAGGCCCTGGCGCACAAAAATCACGTGACCATCTGAGGCCAACGTTACATGTCATTTGTCACATAACTGAAAGCGGCAGCTTGGGTTTTGAGAAGTTTTAAATGTTTAAATTGTTTTTAAACGTGTTAGTTTATATTTTAGAAACAAGTTTGTGTCTAGTGCGCGTGTGTCCTGGCGGAGGGGAACCGCCCAGGTGTTATTATGGCCTCTGGGTGGGAGTCGTGCCGTCCAAGAGTATTGGTGCCGCTCGCACCGACGCGACGCGACGCGTGAGCGCTGTAAAGGGGAATTCATGGGACAGTATTAGTATTAGACAGTGGAGCCTGAGACACAGAGGGGTAAACTGTTTACGGGAGATCCGCGAGTTCAGACGGTCCGGGTGGCTGGAAGCCGTTCCCGTTGACCACGTTCGGGTTTGTGTATTTATTGTATTCACCATTCACCTTGTGTTGTAACGTATTCGAGGATTTTCGTTGTCGACCCACGCCCTGATATGGTTTCTATTCGGTCTTTCACGCTGCCGATCAACTGAGACCTCGTCAATATTTACAGTATACCTACTGAGGTTAGTTTTCATTTTTATTTCGTAAAAAATAACCTAAATACCAAATATTGGGTCTGTTTATATTATAATTATACATATTGCAAAAGCCAGGAAGAAAGTGTCGCCATAACAAACATTTGTTTTGCCTCGGGATGAAAATTTCCGCCAAAAATGGATTCGTCAAATCCCAACTGAGATTTAATTTCTAAAAAACCCTTAAGTATGTGTAGCTAACACATTTTCAAGAAAGTGAAACAATAATTAAAGTGGACAAATGTGTTGTGGGAGGAAAATACCTATAGAGAATATCACCTAAGCTAAAGGAAGGTGATGTCCCAACAATTTTTGAGAATGTGCCAAAATATTGTGAGTGCAGTGCCGTTTAACTCTCAGCCTAAAACAGCTGAGGCAGGTTGAAAATTTTGAAAAAACAATTAGAGAGAGCTTGGATGCACAAAACCAATAATGTAATAGATGAAAGAAAACTTGCCAAATTGTTACGAAATTTGTTTTTTCTACTTATCTCCAAAAATGCCTTTCATTATATAGCACTAAGTTGGTCACGTGACTACGCGATTATGCGTTAGCGCCGTGGCCTGTCTTTATCGTTGGCCTCGGATCGAGCTAATGACGTCAAAACCAAAACCAAAACGTCAAATGAATAGCTTGCGGTCACAAATTTAATTATTTATTGCAAATGAAATATTGCAATTTGAGGGCTGATATTTGGTACGTGCTCTTTCTATAGATAGGCAAATATATTAAAGAAATAAAAAAAATTGTTCAAATTCCCCATTTTTATGATACAATTTCTATTATCTTTGATAACGAAAATTATACCATGAAAATTATTGACCTTGGACGAGTGCCTATGGAAGACTGTTGAAACAGCGAGACCGAGAATCGAATTTGTATGATGTAATTTTTATTATCAAATGACATGATAGAAATTATACCGTAAAAATAATGACCTTGCCAATTTTATTTATCAGATAATAGAAATTGTACCATAAAAATTCTCGACCTTGAGCATACGAATTTATATGGTACTTTGATAACGGAAATTGTTCGAATTTGGATGTCGTTCAAAAGCCATGTCATTTTGATAATGAAAATTCAATTTTTATGACACATGGCTCCCGAGTATAATAAATGTTAAAACGGCGTTCCATAGTTTTCTAACCTATACCCCGATTACTGTAAGAAGTCCCGATTTTGTCAGATGACGTTCTCCACAAAATCTTAGGAATTTTCTGTTAACCATGGGTATAACATTGGTATATGTGTCTCAACCCGTTAGTGACGTCACTCATTGATTTATGATGTGAAAAGTTACCGAAGTGATACGAAAAAAAGAACATAATAAAATAAAAACCCTATTGCAATCACGATTATACCGCTATAAATAAAAACAACTATGACTACAACTCATTTTAATAATAATTTCAAACGTCAATGGAAACATTTTTCATTTTGGTATTTTGGTATAATCAGCTGCTTTTGGCAGCGTCTATGTGCGGACTCGGGCAAATTTAGCTTCGGTGTGTCAAAGTGACAGTGAAGGTTTTCCAGATCGTTCAAACTGGTTCAAACATTCGGCAGTGAAAATATTCGCGGGTTTTCTACGTTTCCTGAGTTTTAACGTTATCTGTGTTGTTCTTGTTCGTGTTACTTTTCGTGTTATTAGTGCAAATGGGCTCGTTACTGACCTGGACTTATGACCCGGTTGCATTTTTTGCTGCATTGGTGCCAACTTAGGATGGCGAAATTACCAATTGACAGTCCCAGTAAGGACTTCTTAAAATAATTTGACCATATCTAGTATAATTCCTCCGTCATTCTTATTGGCCGCGGCGTCCGCAGCTCACCCTGACTCCCGTGTGCTCGACCTAGGCGGCCGGGTGCAGGCAGGCAGTAGGCGACGAAACAAATGAAAGGCGACGCGAGCACGTGCCCCGCAGCTGCGGCCGCCGCCGCCGCCGCCTGCGACGCATCAAAAACGCATCGCGTCGTAATTACGCCGGAACAGCGGCGCATGCGGCACACATGGGAGGGAAATTAGTCTCTTTTTTCCGTCGGTGGATACGGGGCGTTAGTAAGGTGCTTTTAAACGGTTTCGCTTCGGTTATTTGCTATACACTGTGTCCCGGATAAGAATGAACAGCATGGGGATATTGCAAACGGTGAGAGATAGAGCAACGGTTAAATGGGGAAAAAGTTGCGCAATTTCGAGGTCAATAAAATGGCACAAACAGATTTCTAATATCTTTTTTCGTTTTTGAGTTATTTTGAAAAAAGTAAAATTTTGCGTTTTCGATTTTATTTTTTTCTGAAGTTGTTATCACAGATAGAAAAAAAAGAAAAACACTTTCTTATGGCACTTTTTAACGGGCTTTAAGATGGCTTTTTTAGATTTGTTCTACAACGTTTCGTTTTTGAGAAACCATCTTCAGCTTTATTTTTTTAAATGCGGACCTGGTTTTTTTTGCAGATTTTGAAAGCACTTTTCATTGCAAATACCATGATGTATGACACGAAATATTTTTAAATTGTTTTGAGACAATTGTTCTGAAAATTCCCTTTTTTCCATTCATTTTTCTCTAATGCGGCCCTGTATCTAATAATAAGAAGTCTAAATATTAATCATAATTAAACAACAAGTTAGCGTATAACGGATATAGGGGGAGGGGGTGCCTGAAAATGGCAAATTTTGAAAATCACCTTGTGTTTAAAAAAACTAAGAAGGCCGCACGAAAATTCTGTATACGAGCCTTTCTTTTTATAAAAAAAAGTAGGTCAGTGTCCCGAAAACCGCAACTCCTTATTTCTAAAAATAACCGAGATACCTCGCAAAAGTAGAGAAAATGGGACATGGGACACCCTGTAGGTGCATAGAGAACAATCCAACCATGGGCGTAGCCAAGGGGGGGGTTTCGGGGGTTCAAACCCCCCCTCCCCCGAAATAAGCAAAATATTACCTAATATTATACCGAAAAAATACGAGGAGTGAAGAGTTAAATTATTATTACGTTTGAATATATGTAGTAATAGTAGCGCCTAGCGCCATCTTTTGACGAGAGGCAGACGCAGTTGCAGCCGAACTATTTTGTATTGTAGGGACACTTTGCGTTGTTTCTCGATTATTCGCCACGCCCCTCGGTCGAAATGAGCGCAACTTTGAGGAAGTTCGTGGAAGTTTCTGGACGGCTACTGGGCTGCTATATAAGCGGCGCCGCGGCGCGTGACCGCGCTTACGGCAGTATTGTTCCATGCGAACTCGAAGCGAATAAAAGTGAAAAGTGGTGAACGAATAGTGAAGAGAATTAAGTGTACCGTGTAAGTGAGTAATTTTAGTGCGCTGTTATTCGATGACCTTGTTAAGGCTAGATACGTGAATCATTATTACTGTCGAAAAATGGAGGGGAAAAAAAGGAAGGGTGATAAACTTAAAGGTATGGACTACTGGAAAAAGTGGTGTAGTCAAGGTCAAGGGGTTTCTAATAAAGAAACAAATTTGGATTTAGCTATCAAAGCTTCAGCTACCTTGCATGCTGATAAGAAGACTGCCTACCCCGAAATCTAGTTTGGAATGCCTAGATATGTGCGATAAAAACCTTTATCCTAATATTTACACATTACTACAAATCTTGGCTACCATTCCTGTATCCACTGCTACCCCAGAAAGGTCTTTCTCGAGCCTAAGGAGACTGAAAAACTATTTACGAAACACTAAAAGTGAAAACAGACTTAATGGTTTGGCTCTAATGAACATTCACTATGGAACAGAAATTCATGCAGATGAAGTAGTGGATATATTTAAAAGAAAAAGCCGAAGATTTCTTCTTTAATGGTTTTAGATTTAGCGCAGAGGAACGAAATTAATTTATCCATTTCATTTAAAGTTAAGAACTTTATAAATATGTCGTAGTTTTTCGGATGAATATATAGATATTAAATTTCATGTAAGTATATTTTTGTTGTTTTATTTACTTCTCAAACTAACCCCCCCCCCCCCCCAAAAAAAACTAAATCCTGGCTACGCCCGTGAATCCAACTTAAACTTTGTATTGACCAACAGTTAAAAATAATGCACATTGCTCACTACAGCTCGAAAAACGCCATTTTATGGGTCAAAATGTTTAATCACCATGTACGCTCTGTACAGGGTAATTCAAACTCGACGCCCCAGGCCTACTGCGAGAACACGAAAACTGAAAATAAAATTTCGAATTTCTTAAATGGAATGGAATGAAAAGCATGGATTTTTTCTATTCACTAGGATCGGTTTTACGAAGTCTAGCTAGACATGAAAACAATTGCGATAGTCAGAAATTATTAATTTAAGAGTATGTGCCTTGTGCACCATTAAATTTGTTCGACTGGAGTATTTTTTAAATTTTTGAATTGTGCTTGTTACTGACTTGTTTGCTATTAGCTATAGTTTGTTACGAAAATTGTTTTTTAATATTCCAGTTGAAATAATTTAAGGGTGCTCAAGACAACCTAACATTCTCTTAAATAATTTCTGACTATCAATTGTAAATTTTGAAAAATAAAAGATACAGAAAATCTTTTCCTATAAAAGTTGTTGAGATTGATAAGGACTTTCAATATTTAGGAAAAAGAATGGTTTATGGGGAAAAATATTGATGACGTCACAGCGGCCATTTTCCCAAACAACAAAAAAGCAAATTTTCCATCATAATTGGGCCTTATAGTATGTCCCATTTAAGAACCCCTGTTCGAAATTTTATTTCCAATTTTCGTGTTGTTCCCGCAGTAGGCCTGGGGTGTCGAGTTTGGATCATCCTGTAGGTACATTTACTCTTAAGTTATTATAAATTTTTGTACTACCGTACAACCCTTGCATTTAAAGATTTTGATTCGTCGGTTATTACGCAGCACCATCAATCGGCTCGCATCGCAAAAACCGAAATTTATGTGCCCTGCATGAATTTTGATGGCGGTGGGCCCCTAGCAGCTCTGGGCCCGTGTTCACCGCACACTCTGAACACCCTGAAGTTACTCCACTGTCTGAGACCCAGGTAGTTCTTGAATTTATAATGGGGGCAGCCTGCTATCAATTCCATTTGAACAGAGTATAGTAAGGAAATCGCCCATACTTATTTTTAGTCTAATCTAATTCTTTCTTAAAAACATCCCGCTCCTCTTCCCATAAATCCATCTCCCGCCCCTCCAACCGCTTCCTTCCTCCCGTCTCGTCCCGCCCGCGCCGCGCGCCGAGCCGCGGCCGGGGGTCCCCGCCACGCAAAAAGGGCCCGGGGCCCCCAAAAGGGTCCTCCACCGTCCGCCCTGCCGCTGACAGGTGAGAAATCACCGTCGGCGTGGCGGGGAGAAGGGCGGGGGGTGTATGTGGGGGGTGGGGAATCGACCGCCGCGCGTACAGGTGCGGGTAGATGCGTTGCGGGTCGCTGTTCCGATTGCGGCAAGGTAGAAGCAAAGTCTAGAGAATACTATAAGTCGGCGCACTCGGCCTTGTGTAAACAAACGTTTCCCCCCTGCCGTCTCCCGCCCCCTCGGCCCGCCGTCATCGGAGTCCGGCGATCGATATCCTATTTTATTTATTTATTTATTTATTTATTTATTGCCCAACAGAAAAATCCATTTACAGGACAACATACAAAGATAAATATAAAGGGAACACAGAAAAAATAAAGAAAACTGATTATAAAGTAAGCACAGCTCAATCAATATAATCAACATAGTATAGGGAGCCCCACGCAGGGTATCTACCCTGTACAGTACAATTATCAGCGGACTAATACTAATACTACCCAACACATAACGTGAAATTATGAAAAGCACTCAATGGCACACCTCAAAAAGGAAGGCTTGGAGCAATCAAACAGATCACATTCATCAGGCAACATATTATGGAGACTGGATGTAAAATAAATTGGCGACTTAAACATTATATTAGTACGAGCATAGGGAACGTAAAATGTAGATGTTAGCCGTGAATTAGGTCTTGGTACTCGTATGTTTAGTCTAGAAAGAAAAAAAGGAGAATCTATATTGTTTCGGATACAGTTATATAAAAAGGAAACACCAGAAACGGATCGGCGAACTATCAATGAACACATATTAAATTCATTAAGAAGTGCCTGATGGTCATATCCACGAGGAGGGTACATGCCGTGAGTTTTATAATAAAGAAATTTAAGAAATTTTCTTTGAACATACTCTAATTGCTTTTCATGGGTTTCATAAATTGGATGCCAAATAACAGAACAATATTCCAGTTTCGAACGGACGAGTGAAAAGAACAGAGTCTTCAAAGCCGCAATATTTGTGAAGCCTCGACAGTGTCTCAACAAAAAACCCAAAGTTTTGTAGGCAGACATCGAAATATTATTGAAATGCTCATTGAACGACATGACACTATCAAAGCGGACCCCAAGATCATCAACACTGTCCTTAGAAGCAAGACTTGTGTTAGAGTACCTAACCACACTGCACTTGGCAGGGTTTAAATCCAGGTGATTAACGACACACCAAGCATCCAATTCACAAAGCTGCTTCTGGAGAAATAAGCAGTTCTCTAAGGATTGTATTGAACAATAGATTTTTAAGTCGTCCGCGAGTTACGTTCCCACGAGAGGAAGCAAATCCAGAAATTAAGTGTAATATGATTTTGTATACTCAACACTTCTCTAATGTTATAAAAGATGTAAAAACCCCAGATGTAACCAGTCTTGTACTCCGTTCTCTAATAAATTGTTTTTAAAAAGCAATTGCCGTGGTCTCGTATCGTAATTGGCGCAGTCGGTAGGACGCTGCCAATCGGTCGTTAGTCTGTTGCAGATTCGATCGCGCTGTATCAACGGTTAAATTGGTATCGATCCGAACACCGGGCCCCACGGATCCAGCAAGGACAGCATCGCCTGCAGGACACCGAGAGACCCACAACCGAGACGAACCACGGAGAGAACGCCTAGGGAGAAGTCCAACTTCGACAACTCTCCTCTTAGGACCTTAGGATACGAAGTCCTGAGTACCTGGACAAGCATCGCCGGGACTTATAGGCACTAGGTATAAGAAGAAACAAATGAAAACACCGAGCTTCATCACACTGCTTTTGTAAGTTGCTTAATCCTTTTTGCCAATTTCCTTTTGTACAGTTGATTTTTTAGTTGTAATTTTCGAAGCCATTTTCCCAATTATTTTTAGTTTATAAGCGATAGTATTATTGAAAGTTTAGCTGATTTCTTTTTAAATTTAAATATTGAGAACGAAATCAATATGCCAGCCGATAATGTTAATGTTCCTCTTCTACGTTACCAAGCAGATAATATTCCCTTGTTTGACGGAAACCCAAATTTGCTTAATAGATTTATCTCTTCTTGCGAAAATCTCCTCAGAAATTTCTTTGACACTAGAAATGCCGAAAATGTTGTAAATAATTGTCTATTAGATACCATTTTAAGTAAACTAAGAGATCGCGCAGCTGATTTAATAGGTTCTAGATCAGAAATAACTTCTTGGGCAGATATAAAAAATGCTTTAATTAATACTTTCTCCGATCAACGTAGTATAGACTGTTTGATACAAGATTTAATTTCAATGAAACCCCAAAGAAATGAAACTCCTTTACAATTTGGAATGAGGATCCAGGATGCACGAAGTTTACTTTTTTCCAAGTTAAATTTAACGAATATTAATGCAAACGAAAAAGTTATTACCATAAAACATTACGATGATTTTGCTTTAAAAACATTTATCAATGGCCTTCCCTATCAAACTCAACTTGTTGTTCGACTTAAATCTCCTGATTCATTAGAAAAAGCCTTATCTTTAGTAGTAGAAGAAGAAAATTTCAAATATCTGAGTACCGGACAAAACCAAAATTTGACTCACCCTGTATATAAACCCCAACCAAGAATTAATCCTTTTCTAGTTAACAAACCTAATTTTTCTAGACCCCAATTTTCCTCCTCACCAATTTTCTATAATAGACCACCAACACAACTTCCTACTTTTCCAAATCAAAGAATATTTCCTAGACCCCCAATATTTCAACCTCAAGTTACACAACCCCAATTTAGACCAACTACACAACCCCAATTTAGACCAACTACACAACCCCAATTTAGACCAACTATTCCTACTAGACCTAATTTTCAACCTCGTTTCACACCTTATTTTCAACCTCAGCAAAGACCCAATTTTTCTAATTTCCAATCTCGATATCCAACACAACAGCACCCCTATTTTGCTAATCAAAGAACAAGCGCAATTTTACGAAACCAACAACAACGAAACCCAAATCAACCCGAAGCTATGGAAACCAGTAGCACTCAATCTCGAACCAATAATCCAAAACACGTGTCTAAATTTGAAGAACTTTTCAATCACGAAATTAATCCCGATCAATCCGAAGCATCAATCACTGAAATTGACGAAAATCAATATCCCGATTATTTCTACGAAAACTTTTACTCGCCTGAGTACGACAGTTATTCTTTTTCCCACGATTATGACACTGATTATTCCCAGAATCCATACGAGACTTACCTACCTCAAATTTCACATTGCGATCCCATGCTTTCCGCTGACTTTTCACAAAGTACCTCGAACTCTGATATGAACTCTGGACAACACGTAAATTTTACCAAGGACAACTTGAAAGACAACCCGTCTTAATCGACTTAAATAACATCCGCCAAGACTTACCTCATATTTACATCCCAGAAATTGACTCATATTTTCTCATAGATACCGGTAGCTCACGTAGCATACTAAATCCTAGAATAGCACAAACGTTTTACAAAGAATTCATTAGAAATGAGATATTTAATATTCAGACAGCACACGCAAGTCCTTTACATGACGAAGTCGCCGTTATTCCAATTTTTAAAATTTTTAATACTCCAGGATATCATAAATTTTATTTATTTAACTTTTCTGAAAAATTTGATGGCCTCATCGGAGCCAATCTAATTGATAGATTAGATGCCAATATTAAACTAAGGCGCAGAAGATTAAAAACTCCAAATTCAGACATTCCAATAATTTACTCAAATAACGACGCCGATAGTACACCTCAACTTTTAGAACCCTTTCAATCCTATCAAATTATTATACCCCCTAGAACAAAACAAATTGTCAAAATACCAGTAGATTGCGATATTCGAAATTCTTTTGGAATATTAGATTATTTTAAATTCGGAAAAGGTACAGAAATGCCTCGCGCTATCGTAAACATAAAAAATAACTTTGCTATCACTACTATTACCAATATAAACGAAAATCCTGTTAAAATTGTACTAGACGAACCCTTCGAAATTGAACCAATAAACATATGTGATGTTAATTTTTGCGAGAAAATGGAAACTGACGAAATACTTGAACCCGACCAAGACAATATTTTAAAATCAAATTTAAAAGAATTAAGACTCGATCACTGCAACAAAGAAGAACAAGACGCTATTCGAAAACTCTGTTTTGAATTTAGAGATATATTTTACTGCGAAAAAATTCCTTTAACTTTCACAAACAAAATTCGTCATAAAATTAATGTAACTAATGAATCTCAAATTTTTACAAAAAGTTATCGTTATCCCGAAATTCACAGAAATGAAGTAAAAACCCAAATTTCCAAATTACTCGATCAAGGTATCATCCAAGACTCAACTTCTCCATGGTCTAGCCCCATTTGGATAGTTCCAAAAAAAATGGACGCTTCTGGAAAGCGCAAATGGCGAGTGGTTATAGACTATAGGAAACTTAACGAACGGACTATTAATGACAAATATCCCTTACCCAATATCTCAGACATTTCTTACCCAATATCTCAGACATTTTAGACAAGTTAGGTAAAAGTCAATATTTTTCGACATTAGATTTGGCTAGTGGTTTTCACCAAATTGAAATGGACCCAGACGACATACCAAAAACTGCTTTTTCCACGGAAAACGGAATTCAAACGAATGCCTTTCGGTTTAAAAAACGCGCCCTCTAGTTTTCAGCGGGTTATGGACAATGTCCTCCGAGGGCTACAAAACGAAATTTGCTTAGTTTATCTAGATGATATAGTCATATTTAGTACCTCACTTCAAGAACACATTAGCAGACTTAGACAAGTTTTTACTAGACTCAGAGAATCCAATTTTAAGTTACAACTCGACAAGTCAGAATTTTTACGTACAGAAGTTTTATATTTAGGACATGTAATAACCCCAGACGGAGTAAAACCCAATCCAGACAAAATTTCCGCTGTAAAGAATTTTCCCATTCCCAATACTCAGAAGGACATTAAATCATTTTTAGGCTTACTAGGCTATTACAGACGTTTTATTAAAGACTTTGCAAAAATTGTAAAACCAATGACACTTTGTTTAAAGAAAAATTCTAAAGTAGTCCACTCTCCCGAATTTATGAAATCTTTCGAACATTGCAAAAATTTACTTATCAATGCCCCTATTTTACAGTATCCAAATTTTGAAAAACAATTCATTTTAACGACAGACGCAAGTAACTACGCCATAGGTGCAGTTCTATCACAAGGTGACGTTCCTAATGACAGACCAATTGCATACGCATCCAGAACTCTTAATGACAGTGAAACAAAATACTCCACCATTGAGAAAGAACTTTTGTCAATTGTGTGGAGTTGCAAATATTTTAGACCCTATCTTTTTGGTAGAAAATTCAAAATTTATACTGACCACCGTCCCCTTGTCTGGTTATTTAATCTCAAGGAACCCAATAGTAAATTAGTTAGATGGAGACTAAGACTTGAAGAATTTGACTACGACATAATTTATAAAAAAGGAAAACAAAACACAAATGCTGACTGTTTATCTAGAATCAAAATTAACGACATAGAAAATGAAAGTGTAATTAATAATCCAGGTGAAATAAACCAAGACATTGAACAATTTTTTTAACAAATTTAACAGACGAAGCTTACAAAAAATTCGAAACAATTGACTTAACCGAGGACGAAGACACTTTTACTGACATGAATCCCAATTCTTTATTCGCAGAAAAGCCAAAACCAAGCCCAAAAATTAGAATCTTACAAGACATTCAAATTAAACCCCCAAATTTCCCAAGACGACTTACTCCTGTAGATGATACACTCGCTACACCTCATTCAACTAGTAACCAATCTAGTTTAAATGATGGTATTCCCATAATCGACGATATAATAAATAATAAAAATAAACAGATAATAGTTTATCCAAACCCCTATAATAGATTAGAAGTTGTTCACGAAAATTTTGAACATTTAAAAGTTTTAAATATATCTCTCCCAAAAAATAATAAAAAACTTATCTTTGAATTTTTAAGAGACTATTTAACCTCTGACAAGACATATCACACTTATTTCCACGATGAAACAATGTATAAGGAATTTAATGAAGTATATATCACAAATTTTAATCCCAATACTCTTAAACTTATAAAATGCACCAAAATAGTAAATTCTCTTAAGGAAAAAGACGAACGCTTAATGGTTATCAAATTTCAACACGAAGGTAAATGCAACCACCGCGGTATAACAGAAACTTTAGAGCATCTTAAAAGAAATTACTACTGGCCTACTATGAAACGCGACGTGACTAATTACATAAATGACTGTAACCTTTGTCAAACTGCAAAATATGCAAGAAATAAACCATATGTTCCTATCGTGCTTACCGAGACCGTCGGAAAACCTTTTCAGCTTTTACATGCCGACTTATTTAAATATGATAATCACACCTTCCTTACAGTGATAGACGCATTTTCAAAATTAGGACAAGCTTTCCCAGTTCAAGGAAAAACAGCTATAGAAATTTGCAACGCTTTGATTAAATATTTCTCATTTTACGGCATACCCGAAAAAATTACAATGGACAATGGACGAGAATTTAAAAACGAGACAGTACAAGAACTTCTAAAATCTCACAAAATTCAAATTCACTTTACTACCCCTAATCACCATTAATCGAACTCTCCTGTTGAACGTTTTCACTCTTCATTAATAGAACATTTACGTTTACTCCAACAAAAACATACAAATGAAAATGTAACAAATTTAATGACTTACGCAATAATTGCCTATAACAATTCTATTCATTCTTCAACAAAGTTCACCCCTTTAGAATTAACATTAGGTCATACAAATTCACGTGACCCCTCACTGCTAATAGAAAGTTCGTTTTATGCAGATTACGTAAGTTCCCATAGAGATAAATTAAAAAATCTTTATGAAACTGTTTCCGAAAATCTTATAGACCACAAAAGAAAAGTTCTTGGAAAACACAACACTCAGGGACCAGACCAGTACCAGTTCAAAGTAGGACAGACTGTATACAAAACTAATATTCAAAGAAATAAAAAAGAAAATAAATTCATTGGACCGTACGAAATTTTAGAAATTCTCGAAAATAATAAAGTAAAAGTAAAAAATAAGAAAAATAAAATTTTAGTAGTTCATATTAAAGAATTAAAAATTCCTGTTTTAGGCTCGTCATCGGAGCAGGAGCTTTAATGCCAAAATTTCACAACCTTAATGAAAATCCAGGACTTCTACCTTTAAAATTAGGAAATGCAAAAGTCACCACTGATAAATGGTCATTTATTCAAACTTTTGATGTAACAAAAATAGTTGAACAATTTTACACTATTCATGGCAAGTTTTCAGAACTCAAGAATAGCTTTAATTACTCATCTACTTATAAAAAAGAATTTCATAACTCCTACAACTTAATTAATGTTTTGGAAAACAAAATTATTTCACAAATTAATCAAATAAACCCAATAATAAGAAAGAAAAGAGGCATACTTGATCCCTTGGGCACTTTAATTAAAACAATAACTGGAAACTTGGATCAAACAGACGCACAAAAATATGATTCAGCTTTATTTACACTTTCACAAAATGAACAAAAATTGAAGACTCTTGTAAAAGAACAAATAACCCTTTTAGAAAGATCTATTACCAAATTTAAGAATACTACAGATATACTTAGCCATAACGAGGAAGTATTAGATGCTAGATTGAAAAACGTAGAAGAAGTTATTAAAGCAAACAGTATAGAAACTATAGAAGTTTTCAGATATTTTGAAATAGATATGGTAATCTCTCAGATATCACTGGCATATCAGACGATATACGACATTTTAGAAAAACTTGAAGTTGCAATAACATTTTCAAAATTAAATACCTTACACAATTCAATAATTGAGCCGCCAGATTTATTAATAGAATTAAAATCAATCAAGAAGCATTTGTACAAATTCAAATTACCTTTTGACACTATTACTGAAAACATATTATTATTTGAAAAAATAGTAAACATAAAAAGTTACAGCAAAGGAAATCAATTAGTCTTTATAATAGAAAATCCATTAGTGCTTCAAGAAAATTACAGCTACTATCGACTTTATCCTATACCAACTCCCTCGAAAAACAATAAATTCAAACTAATCCTTCCTCAAGAGAAATACCTTCTCCTTAATGAGCAATATTATATCTCAACGGACAAGCAATGCCAAGAAATTACCACCGAAGAATACCTGTGCCATGAACATAGTCCAGCCAAAATAGAAACTAACGCTCCATGCGAAGTCAGTCTTTTAAATTTTATCAAAAACTCCACGTCGTGTCAACAAATTCCTGTAGAAGTTCCCGAACTCCGAGTACATAAGATGGAAAACAATCAATGGTTAATTATCGCCCCCAAAGAGACTATAGCTACCCTATTCTGCGGATCCAGTGAACAAAAACTACCCTTAAACGGAACCTTTGTGTTAGAAATGGAAGTGAACTGTGAAGTGCAAGTGAATGACTTTAATATTAGAATTTATCAAAGCTCAAAAATTAATTATAAAAATATTGTTTTACCTAGTTTAAATTTCGAAAATAATGTTCATTCTGATTTGATTGTTAATTTTAGAAATTTTAAATTAAATTCTGTAAACACAAATGAATTTAATAATATCAAAAATGCTTTAGATTTGCAAAAAGAAAAATTAGAAAATATTTCTGAAGTACCGATTCATTTTAACCAACTTAGTTTCTGGACTATATTGATTTACCTCATAATAATAATAACCTTACTCTCATTTTTAATTAATTTTTTCTATCAAAAACATATCATAAAAAAACAAAAGGAAAAAGAAAATAACAAAGATATCTTTTGAAATATTTTAACAATTAACAATTTAAAATCACCTCGCACCCTGTGCTCGTTTCTAAGGGATGGAGGAGTTACGTTCCCACGAGAGGAAGCAAATCCAGAAATTAAGTGTAATATGATTTTGTATACTCAACACTTCTCTAATGTTATAAAAGATGTAAAAACCCCAGATGTAACCAGTCTTGTACTCCGTTCTCTAATAAATTGTTTTTAAAAAGCAATTGCCGTGGTCTCGTATCGTAATTCGCGAACAAAAGTTTACCACATTTGAGATTATCAGTAATATCATTGATAAATAGAAGGAATAACAGAGGCCCCAGATTGGAACCCTGAGGAACTCCAGAAGTGGCAATATATTTGTTAGAATTAAAGCCATTGTAACATACGGACTGAGGGCGGTTCTTCAGGTAAGACTCAAAAAATGAAACGAGGCTATCACTAAAACCAGCCAGCGAGAGTTTGTACAATAAAGTGGGATGATCGATCCTGTCAAACGCCCTCGAGAAGTCCGTATACACCATACACTATTTGATAAGAAGATAAGCTTATAGACCGGGAGCAAAGTTTACAGAAATATTTTATTCTGTAAACTTTGCCGGGAGATAGTGACAGATTTTTGGACGTGATTTTACTCAGTATGCCTTGCAAAGGGCATTATGTGGCACATATTATCACAATAATAAGGTATGAATCAGAGAGTCATCCTGGGTTCTTCATGTGAAAAACTGAGTTTTCAATTATTCGAAAAATATGCGTTTTGATATGATTTTATACAGGCTGCCATGTGTTTTATAATAAAGTTCAAATAGAAAATTCCTCGGAAAACCATAGGCTTACCGTTAGCATGGGCCAAAGGACAATTATTGTCACGAGAACTTGTATTTTAATAATTAATTTTTCCACGTTTCTGAACAGGCTGCCAATGAGAAGTATGCAAGTTCTAGTTATGAAACTGCTGAAGAAAAGATGGCATATCTGTGGTGCTTGTTTGAATCGACAGGTATTATAATTATTGTTTAATATTATCATTGTTGATAAAATAAGATATTCCTTGAAAACGTGTTGCTAGGGATATATATATATATATATAAAATAAAAAGAACCGCAACAGATTAAAGATTATTACTACTTATTATTTTTGGAGTCAGAAATCAAGAACAATAATTACTAAATTCTAAGTTAACATTCTTCAAATAAGTGGCACACACCATAATACGCCATAATTGGTGACCCCGACGTGATCTTGAAGCAAGAAACATCGAAGAAGAAATTATCGTCGATCCAAAGGAAACAACACAGCCCCAACGGTTCCAGAGGAAGAAACCAGGAAGCAACACAGCCCCTACGTTTCCAGATAGGCCGAAACGAGAAAGCAACACAGCCCCTACGTTTCCAGAGGTGCAGATACGAGGAAGCAACGCAGTCCGAGCCGCAGAAGACCAACAAGTTTGAGAAGAAAATTTCAAATCAAACCTTTTAAATCAGAAGAAAATTCTAATCCAGTACTTATTAATTGTAAGTCAAACTTCACCACAAATAGGAGAATCTAACATTGTAGCTGACACCCTATCACGCGTTGACAGTGAGATTTCTTCTTTTGATTTAATTAAAATAGACATCGAAACTATTAAAAAATCACAAGATTCTGATGAAGAACTACAATTTTTACTAAAAAATCAAAAACTCAACTCTAATTCTTTCTTACAACAAGAAGAAGTTACATTTGCAAAAATCAAACTTTGGTGCGAAGTCTCTTCTTCCAAACAACGTATCTACATTCCTAAAGATTTACGTTTTACTATATTTAATAATTTACATAATATTTCACACCCGGGAGTTAAAGCAACAAAACAAATGATTGGTAAATGTTATTTTTGGCCCAAAATGAATACAGACATAGACAAATGGACCAAATGTTGTTTAAATTGTCAAACTTCAAAAATTCACAGACATACAAAATCTCCTTTAAGTAAATTTGAAATTCCTAAAGGTCGTTTTGAACATATACATCTAGATTTAGTAGGCCCTCTTACTCCTTCAAGTGGTTGTACATACATACTTACTGTTATCGAAAGATTCACTCGTTGGACAGAAGCTTATCCGATATCCAATATTACAGCACAGACTGTAGCTAAAACTCTTTTAACTCACTATTTTTCACGTTTTGGTTTACCTCATACAATAACGCACGATCAAGGTTCACAATTTGAATCGCTTTATTCTCAGAATTTAGTAAATTTCTCGGTATTCATAAAATACACACATCTACTTATCATCCGCAAAGCAATGGCATGTTAGAGAGATTTCATAGAACATTAAAAGCCGCTCTTACTGCCAGAGGAAATATAAATCGTTGGAAAGATGAACTACCTTTAATATTATTAGGTCTCAGAACCTCAGTAAAGGAAGACCTTCAGTGTTCCTCTGCTGAATTGGTTTGTGGACAACCTTTGAGACTACCTGGAGAATTTTTTATTAAATCACAAGAAAACGTTGACACTTTCCCTATTTTGGTTAATTTACAAGAAATGTTTTGTAATTTAAAACCAACAACAGTGAGTAGCCATAATCGAGAAAAACCCTTTGTTTCACCAGCTTTAAAAGATACAAATTATGTTTTTGTTAAAGTTGAAGGTAAAAAAACATCTCTTTCACCAGCTTTCGAAGGTCCTTACAAGGTGATTAAAAAATTTTCAAAAACATTTGTTATTTTAAAAAGAAACGAAGAAATGGTAATTAGTATTGACCGTGTTAAACCCGCATTTATTCTTTCAGAAAATTTTAATGATTTTAACGAAAATAAAATTAAAAAAGAGTTACATATGTTTTAAATTAGATTGACATTTAATTCTTCTTAAAGAGGGGAGTAGGTATTTGTGGTGCTTGTTTGAATCGACAGGTATTATAATTATTGTTTAATATTATCATTGTTGATAAAATAAGATATTCCTTGAAAACGTGTTGCTAGGGATATATATATATATATATATATATATAAAAAATAAAAAGAACCACAACAGATTAAAGAGTATTACTACTTATTATTTTTGGAGTCAGAAATCAAGAACAATAATTACTAAATTCTAAGTTAACATTCTTCAAATAAGTGGCACACACCATAATACGCCATAATACCCTTTGCGCATAACGAAGTACACTTAACATCGAATAAATCGTTTAAATTATTAAATAACATTCAATTTAAACAGTACTTGGACAAGCGTAAAAGGTATGCCATCCTTTTTTCAGCATTTTCATAATAAGAACTTGCATACTTCTCATTGGCAGCCTGTTCAGAAACGAAAAAACTAATTATTAAAATACAAGTTCACGTGACAATAATAGCCCTTTGAACCCACGCTAACGGTATGCCTATGGTTTTCCCAGGAATTTTCTATTTTGAACTTCATTATAAAACACATGGCAGCCTGACTAAAATCATATCAAAACGCATATTTTTCGAATATTTGAAAACTCAGTTTTTCATATGAAGAACCCAGGATGACTCTCTGGTTCATAGGTACCTTATTACTTATTATTGTGAGAATATGTGCCACATAATGCCCTTTGCAAGGCATACTGAGTAAAATCACGTCCAAAAATCTGTCACTATCTCCCGGTCTATATGTAGCTGAGAGCGGTTCGAGGCTGATTTACGACCAGTCGCAAAAAATTATTGTTATAATATATATATATATATATATATTCTACATACATTATTCAGTTACTAATTTATACTGTCGTGAAATTATCTTTACCCCTCCATATCATGGAAACCGTTCACTTTACCATAATTCTGTATATAACAATTCTTGTTCGGAATTTAATGTATATCATTTGTGTATAGGATGACGTTTGCGCTAAACCTGGTAGTTTACTAGATATTCACGCAAAACTGTGAAAAATAATAATTTCCTGCCCTTTTCACCCCCTCCCCCCGAAACCCGACGCTGGTGGTGGTGTAACTTTTTAGTACTAAGTCCTAGGAGGGTATTGGAATTATTTCGCGCTAGAAAGGACTTTTTTGGATATTTGGGTGTGGCCTAATTTTGTGTTAATTTTACTGTACTATTTTGCCAAAAAATACGGTCATTAGAACACGCTCCAACAAAAAAGTTTAAGCATTCATAAATTTCTTCTTTTTTCCTGGTCGTGTCAAAATTAGTAATATTTATTACCGGGAATCGACCATAACATAAAACGACGGATTGTCATATAAAAACGTCAGTTTTTTATATGACTATTTCCGTTGATTGACGTATTAATAAAGATTGCTCTCGGCTGTCCATGCGCTTTCTGAAGACAAAATACAATGCAAAACACATTGTTAGCCATCAGAGCAATCTGTTTTCCAGGACATGAAGCTATAGCTGTGAGAAGTCAACGCTATTTCTCTCGTCTTAATTTCCACCAATCACAAACGCGCAATTTTGAATTACAAATGGTTTCTAGATCGAAAAACTGTATGACAGCATCTGTCAGCAGTTTTTTCGAGTTTACCCGCGGCAAAACTTGACAGCTGTTGTATAATAGATAGTATATGTTTTGTAAGCTATGTGTATGCAGAATAATCTGTTACTCATGAAATAGTCTTGTCAAATACCATTCGGGCATCTAATTTTTACTGTGAAAAAAATCCAAAAAAACGCAATGCTAAGTAATATTTTTTAACAAAATGCATTCGTGCAGGTGCAAAAATCCTCGTCTTCGACTCGGATTTTTGTTGCCACCAGCACTCAGGCTTCTTGTTAAAATAATACTTAGCAACGTGTTTTTTCGATTTTTTTCGGAAAAAAATAAATACCCTTGATATTATTCATTTAATTTTTAATTGGGTTTTCGCCACCAAACTGATTGAAAGACAACTTTTTCAAGTTGCCTCGAAAATTCATAAATTCTTAACACTAAATGCTTTCGGAGGATAAATCTTCCTCCTTTCTCAAAGATCATGTCACGTCAAAGTGAAGTGACAGATTAATAAATTTCAGGTTAAAATGTCATGACAACAGAAACAATAGCCTAGCCACCTGCCTGATATTGTACCCTGTGTTTTATCTAATTATCTATACTAACTTCTCTTTGAATAAGTGACAATAATATTTTACTGAATTCCACTGAACATTCAGCAACACAGTTGCCCGTATTTCCTAGAATAAATGCAGATTCTTTAATTTTTCGTATATTTCCTACTTCTTCTTTTAGAATTGGTTTGGAACTATCCCACAATATCCTATGATTGTTATTAAAGGAAGGTACACATATTTTTGACTTCGAAATTTGATTTTGCCTGATATAATTTTTATGTTCTTTTAAACCAACGTTAAATGGCCTACAAGTCTCCCCAACATAGAACTTTCCACATTCACAAAGAATTTTATAAATGCAATTTTTTGAACTTTGTAACTCATTAAATGGTTTTGTTTTAACTAGCATCGATCTTAATGTATTTTTGGTTTTAGATACTGTTCTCACATTAAAACGATTGCCTATACGTTTTAGCTTATCTGACAGTCCAGGAATATAAGAAATTGTTAAATTTACTGGTCGGTCCGCCAGATTTATTTCTCTAATTCTATTAGCATTGTTATTTTGTTGGCAATCCTGAAAAACTTGCTCAACAAATTCAATAGGATAACTATTCTTCTCAAGAACATGTTTTATATGTTTAATTTCCTCCTCAAATTTTGTGTTATTAGAACAAATCGTTCTAGCCTTGCCATACAAACTTTTAATTAGGTACTCCTTTTTTAACACTAATAAGATGATTGGAGTTGAAATGGAGATATATATTAGTATGTGTTGGTTTTCTATAGACATTAGTTTCTATATTATCTGATTTCAGTATAGAAACATCTAAGAAAGGTAATTCATTATTATTTTCAATTTCTAAGACTGGGACTGTGGCGTCATCTGCCGGCGGACGGGCGAACCGCTTGCTCGTATAGCAGTAGGCGGTGAGATGCAAAATACGGCTCCGTTTGTTTGTGTGAAAATTCGATAACGTCGTCGCAATATTTTTGAGTAGATTCAATAGATTGTGAGCAATAATCTACACAATAATCATTGTTGAAGTACTAAAAATGATAATCCAGTGACGAAATAGAAGAGAGTAGAGTGTAAGGATCATAAAAAATATAAAAGTTGCACTTTAATAAATAGTATAAATCTTAAAAAATAGTATAAATCAGGTAACATAGATAACATATCAAAAAACAGGTGTCGTTTATTATGTTATCCATGTTACTGATTTATACCAATCTATATATGTGTTACCTTATACTATTTATTAGAAAACAGGAAATAGTAGTTTGAGCCCTGAGGATGGTAATAAAATAAAAATATATTGAAAAGTGAAACGTTGGCAACAAATTAAAAAAAATAAATAACCCTAAATCCTACCGACAGTTTCTTATAACCCTAAATTCTATCGACATTCAACACAATATCAAATACCGTAAGACGTGGTTAAATATTTTAAATCCAGTATCGGTATTTTTTTTGTTGGAAGACAATTGTATAGGTTATAGAACAAGTGTACCTACGTTTAGAACTAGGTTTAACTCGTCATCAAAAGGTGGCACTCATTTTAATTACGGTGCAAAGTATACCCTACAAGAGAGATACTTTGCACCATTTGGAATTTTAATTATTTTTAGCCTGTAAACTGACACTAATGCAAAGAAACCCGATGTAAATATTTACTTTGCACCACAATAGATAAGTAGGATTTTTTTCCGCATATTCATTTAGCCAATAATAGGCATTTAAAGCTGCTATTTTTTATTGGGGTAACAACCCCCTTAATATGGGTATCAAATGGGAAGGCTTGAAGAGTAGAAAACTACGAAATTAGTGACATCACAGTAAATTCAATATGGCCGCCGCCCCAAGATGGCGGATTACATTTGATTTTTAATCCTCTTAATATGGGTATCAAATGAATGGGCTTGAAGAGTAGACACCACTAAAAGTGGTGGGTAGACACTACTGAAAGTGCGGTGCAAAGTATCCCCAATTTTCTAGAAAACCGTTATTATAATAAAAAATTATTTTTTCTTTGATTCCAAATTCTAATAACTTTGTTTTTTTTTTTATATGTATAAACAATAATAGTGGGTATATGGAATTAAATGCATTCTTAGCGCTTCTTATCAGCTAGAAATTCCTTGGCAATACAATTTTGGGGAACTATAAATCAACAAAATTTTGAGGTTAAGATACCGGTAACAGCTGATCAACAACTAATGGCGGGAGGGGGAGTCTAACCTGTTGCTATTACTTATTGCGGCTCCATCTATTGGTAGAAAATGTTATAAAGTGGAAAAATCCAAATTGGAGGAAATAAGTGTCTATAAATAATAACATTTACAACATTGGTGCAAAGTTATCCTGACAGGTGCAAAGTAACCCCGTTTTACGGTACCTATTTATAAGGGTGGCTATTTTTTTTTTTTGTAATCTAGTTGACTCTTTCGTTTGTAATTTGCCTTTATTCTTTCTACTTCGGTCGAACGACGGCTATGAAACCGAAATTTAAGATAACAATCGCCCCATATTCAATGCTATTATTGGAAAAACTTTGTCCTGACATCGTTCATCTTTTACTCGAAATAAAAATCGCGATAAAATACAGTAGTTATGATGTTATGTCACCCATAGCAACCGTTCACTTTTCAATACAAACAACAGCTGTAAATGCGTTGCTATAATACCGCAAAATCGTTCATTCCTTTTTTAGTACAAACATAATGCTGTCGATATTTTGCATTAAAAATATCTGAAAAATGAAGTCAACTTGTTATTAAGTGTTTATAAGAAAGCCATATTATAACGAAATTGGGCATGGGTCTTTTTCAAAAGTTGGCATATTTTCTGGGTGCCAGAAAAAAGGAAGTCAATGTTTTGGTGGTTGGTTTGAACAATAGTGGAAAATCGACGGTGGTAAATAGCTTCAAAAATGAAGAGGATAGAGCTACTGAAATTGTGCCTACTGTGGGGTTTTCTGTGGAAAGGTTTCAAAGCAAGTACAAAATATACACCACTTCTTATTCAATGCCTGCATAACAAATAAACATTGAAAATGGTCAACTTTTCGTATTTTCTTGCAGATCAAAATTTGGCATTCACAGCGTTTGACATGTCAGGACACGGGAGGTATAGAGACTTATGGGAACACTACTACAAAGACTGCCATGGAATCATTTTCGTCGTTGACAGTTCGGACAGGCTCAGGCTTGTAGTGGTCAAGGTACCTACCTATGCTTTATTGTTTTTTTTTTTTTTGTTTATAACCATATTTTTCATATATTTTCAGGAAGAATTAGATCTTTTACTGCAACATCCTGATATCTGTAACAAGAGGATTCCTATATTGTTCTTCGCCAACAAAATGGACATGAAAGATGCATTGAGCAGTGTAAAAATCGCAGCTGCATTGGGTAAGTTTTATCGTTGAGATTTCAGTCAACGGTTTAATCCATAAACAGGGTTATTGGCAAGGTTAGTTTGGGTTATTGGTAACTTTTGACAACTTTTTATTTAAAATTTTCCTATGATTTAAATGTTTAGGGACTTTTTTCATTCCAAACTTAAGACCATGGTGTTGGGCAAGTAATCCAGTTGAAAAGTTTTAAAAAAGTTCTGTAGATTTTTTTGTGTACTAAGAAAAATTGAAATATCTCAAAACTATTGGGTTTTGCATAATGCATATTAGGATTAAATTTGCTTCTTACCTCCTACCCTATCTCATCTCCAAAGGAATGTATCGATAAGAATGTACCTATCGAATTACCAATAACCCTGAATATTTTATCTAGAGACCAAGCTGTAACAGGTGATAGATTCTCGTAAGTAATATCATAAGGGCATCTAATTTTTCTGAAAAAAAATCGAAAAAACACGTTGTCAAGTAATATTTTAACAAGAAGCATGAGTGTTGGTGGCAACAAAAATCCGAGTCGAAGATGAGGATTTTTGCACCTGCACGAATGCATTTTGTTAAAAAAATATTACTTAGCATTGTGTTTTTTTTTTATTTTTTCACAGGAAAAATTAGATGACCGAAATGGTATTTGACAAGACTCTATTTCATGAGAATAACAGATTATTCTGCATACACATAGCTTACAAAACATATACTATCTATTATACAACAGCTGTCAAGTTTTGCCGCGGGTAAACTCGAAAAAACTGCTGACAGGTGCTGTCATACAGTTTTTCCATCTAGAAACCATTTGTAATTCAAAATTGCGCGTTTGTGATTGGTGGAAATTAAGACGAGGGAAATAGTCAAAAATAATCGCACTGTCTCGTATGAACTGTATCTTTTTAAGGCCTTATAAAAAAGTTACTGGGTGTTAAAGTTTTAAAAAATATGTGGGCTTTATACAGGGTGACCGTATTTCGAGTCTATGCATGGGGATCTTGGTTATCTTAAGAGATACGAGGTCGGTTAAATTGGGGCAAAGTTGCGGAATTTGATGCCGAGTAACATGGTAAAATGAAATTTTGGCTGGCCCTTTTCGTTTTGAAAATAATGCGAAAACACTGAAAATTGTCGTTTTCGTTTTTATTTTTTTAAACGAAAACGAATGGCGCTGGACATTTCTAAGTTAAACATTATTAAGGCACTTTTTTACAAGTAATCTAAATATGACCTCGCATTTTTTTTCTCGCCTCCCTGGACAAAGATTTGACGATCAACTTTTATTTTTCTTATGGGCGCCATATTGGATTTTCGCATTTTTGACAAGAGGATTTTTTTCTGGTTAAAATGATATGTCACACATTATGCTTTACTTTGTTTTCTTGCCGTAATATCAAACTAATCGTTTTTTCATAGAGTGCCTTGGAAACGTAAGCCCCATAATGTTTGACGTTTTTGAATAGAGTGCCTTGGAAACATAAGCCCCATAATGTTTGACATTTCTGCATAGAATGCCTTGTAAACATAAGCCCCATATAACGTTTGATATATTGATATATTTGATATAGTTTAGTACAATTTTTAAGTGTCACTGATACTTTATTGTACTGAAAAAATTTCATTTTCACATGAAGAAAAGCGTGACATCATTCAAATTTATTATTCCTCAAATATAAATGACGTCGAAGGGATATTGGACCAGCCATCAAGAATTTAAGGAAACGTGCTGCATTGTGCCTTGAGGAACAAGGAGGACAAATTGAACATTTATTGTAAAACAGGATTGTCTACTCGTCTAGGTTTTTGTTGCTCTTGTGTTTCCAGTTTGACTCTTTTAGTGTTAATATGTTATATGGCACATGACGAATAAATAACAAGGTCTCAGATCATACTCTCGTGGTACGTTTATAATAATTTATTTAATCAATAAATTTAACATTAACTGAATTTTTACTGAACCGTTAAACAATATTCCAAAACACACTTCGCGACAATGGGTATGGGTAACTAGGCTTATGTTTCCAAGGCACTCTATGCAAAAACGTCAAACATTATGGGGCTTACGTTTCCAAGGCACTCTATGCAAAAACGATTAATTTGATATTACGACAAGAAAAACAAAGTAAAGCATAATGTGTGACATATCATTTTAACCAGAAAAAAGCCCTTTTTTAAAAAATTTAAAAATCCAATATGGCGCCCATAAGAAAAATAAAAGTTGATCGTCACATCTTTGTCCAGGGAGGCGAGAAAAAAAAAAGTGAGGTCATATTAAAATTCCTTGTAAAAAAGTGCCTCAATATTGTTTAACTTAGAAATGTCCAGCCCCATTCGTTTCCGTTTAAAAAAATAAAAACGAAAACGATAATTTTCAGTTTTTTCGCATTATTTTCAAAACGAAAAAGGCCGGCCAAAATTTCTTTTTACCGTGTTACTCGGCATCAAATTCCGCAACTTTGCCCCAATTTAACCGACCTCGTATCTCTTAAGATAACCAAGATCACCATGCATAGACTCGAAATACGGTCACCCTGTACATTGAATATTTACCTAGTTTAGATATTTAAATCAAATTTGGAACACATGAGGTTAGCATAAAACCTGCCATGACACATACGGAAAATTGCCAAGAGAACATTTTTGTTTACAATTAAAATCTACATAAAAAAAAATACCTATTTTTTTATTATACAAGGTTTTTTTTTCTAAAAACAATTGTACCTACTATATAATTACCCACTTCTACGCCACTGGTTGTTCAAAGGTGTTTGATATTAACAGGTTTTATGCTAACCCATGCTGTTCTAACGTGTACCAATAATTTGACTTTCTCTCTCAACTAGTTTGTGATAAATATTCAATAAAGTCCACATATTTTTTAAATCTTTAACACCCTGTAACTTTTTTATAAATCCTTAAATACAATTTATACAAGGGCGTTTTTTTATATCTATCACCTGTTACAGTATGGTCGTTTAAAAGGTTTTTTGTTTTTTTTTTCTGTAGGTTTGGACAAAATAATGAATAAACCATGGCACATTTCGACAAGTAACGCTGTAACAGGAGAAGGATTGCAAGATGGTGTGGAATGGTTGACTCAACAAATTAGGGAAATGCTAACAACCAGAAGTTGAGAGTAAAATTATTATTGTTATCGTTAATAATCATTATTTTTAATATTTTTTATACTTTTATGGTAATTATAATATATATGTATGTAGGTATTTATGTCTAATTTTATTTTATATACAGAATTTGAAATAAAAAAACGTTGTTTTTGATTTAAAAAAAGTCTAAAAGTCGTTTCACTGGCGAAACTACAGGTACCTATAGGAACACATTTATCAAAAATGTAAGTAGGTACCTAAAAGGTTATGTTGTAAAAATTTTGTATTTATTCTTTGACATTCATCTTCTTGTGAAATGAAGTTTCAAATTTTTAAATCTTATTTTTAGTAGTACCTACTTAAAATGTTTATTTAGGTAGCACATTGTAGGTACGTATAACTGGCTACATGCAAATATTAATTACAAATAATATATTATCACCATATCTAAGTAGCATTTATAGGTACTAAAATCTCTCTTAACTATGTACAGGGTGTCCCATTTTGGGGACGATTGGGCAGTTCTTTTTTGGCTGTATGAGAGATATTATAGTGCTGTGGAGTGTGTTTTTTTGTAAATTGTGCTTTGTGCTAGTATCTTTCACAAAATATATAGGTTAGTATCTTTAAATAAAGAATCTCAGGAAGGAGTCAAAGCTGCTTGTGCTTACCACACACTATATACTTTACTAATAATACTACTCTGTATTTCTCAGGGACCCTTTAATAAAGAGTTATCATTATTTCTGAATAGATTTTCCCGACTACACCTCCGACTTCTATTCCCCCAAGGTCATTGAATTAGCGGATGATTTCTCAAGAGTAAGATATATCGTTGATTTTTCCTTCCTCCATCGACGGTTATGCTCTGGTATTAGAGCGTATTGGACGTTTGCCAAAAGTGGAAACGAAACGATCTATTTTTGTATTGTACCTGCCCAGGTAAACCACTTTGGAAGAAGCAGCAATACATTTCTGCATTTTGTGGTGGTGACGGTGGTGTAGTCCACAGATTACCCAGCTCATCGAATTGATAAGTCATTTCAATGACCCAGCTTGTGTAGTCATTCGAGTCATTCAGTGGTGTAGTGCATTGAGGTAGTATACTACCTCAAACCTCAATTGTGGGTAATTATTGAATATAGTGTATGCACCGCCCGATTTTCTTGAAATTTTGGCTACCCCCCTATTTTCGAGGTCCCTGAACACGAATCTGACCTCAGCTTCTTAAGGCCGGACGTAGTTTCCGAGAAAATGAATTTTCAAATTTCCTTTTGACACCCCACTTTTCGCGGCGCTATTTGTGCTTACTGTGCGCAGCTCAAACTAATCACCACACTATTTTGCACCTTCTGCAACATCGAAACTTCGCGAAAACCCGCGGGAAAACAGAAATTTTCCAAGATTTATACAATGTTTTTCACGCGGTTGCTCTGTCCGGTATTTTGCTTGACGCTTGACGTTTGAGTGGGACTAGTGGGAGGGGCGTTGACTTAAAGTGCCATCGATATTAAGAGCAGAAAACTGGAGCGCTTGCTCTCATAATCCACAGGAGTGAATAAAAATGTTAAAAATTAAACATTAAATTTATTAGGGCCCAGCTTTGTCAATAACATTATTTAAATTGGTGTTGATAGAAGTCCCCAATCTAGCATAATATGGGTAAATGCTCTTAAATCTGTTTGCGAATCTCTATCCACTTCCAAAGAGAAAATGTTATTGTTCGGCAAAGACCACGAGAAGGTGTGGGCCCAACCTTTTGGCTACCCCCCTATTTTCGAGGTCCCTGAACACGAATCTGACCTCAGTGTTTTGAGGTCGGACATAGTTTCCGAGAAAATACATTTTCAAATTTCCTTTTGACACCCCACTTTTCACGGCGATATTTGTGGTTATAATCCGGATAAATTTTTAGTGTACGCAGCTCAAACTGATCACCACCCTACTTTGCACCTTCTGCAGCATCGAAAGTTCGCGCAAAGCCGCGGAAAAACCGAAATTTTGAAAGATTTATGCCGTGTTTACGCCCGGCCCGGCCGCTGTTTTCGCCCGACGATCGGCGCGCGCCTATCGTCGGGCCGATCGTCGGGCGAAAACAGCGGCCGGGCCGGGCGTAAACACGGCATAAATCTTTCAAAATTTCGGTTTTTCCGCGGCTTTGCGCGAACTTTCGATGCTGCAGAAGGTGCAAAGTAGGGTGGTGATCAGTTTGAGCTGCGTACACTAAAAATTTATCCGGATTATAACCAAATATCGCCTTGAAAAGTGAGGTGTCAAAGGAAATTTGAAAATTCATTTTCTCGTAACTACGCCCGAGCATCAAAAACTAAGGTCAGATTCGTGTTCAGGGACTTCGAAAATAGGGGGGTAGCCGAAATTTCAAGAAAATCGGGCGGTGCATACACTATATTCCATAATTTAATTTTTTTACTTTTTCATAACTTCTCTAGTTCTAACCTCGCAACATCGTTGGCTCCGTATAGCAGCGCCAGCTGTCGCTCTCCCGTCTCTCCCGCGCAATCGCAGCCGAATGTCGAGGGAAAATGAGTATGTCCCAAAACATTGTATAAATCTTGGAAAATTTCTGTTTTCCCACGGGTTTTCGCGAAGTTTCGATGTTGCAGAAGGTGCAAAATAGTGTGGTGATTAGTTTGAGCTGCGCACAGTAAAAATTCATCCCGATAAGAGCCACAAATAGCGCCGCGAAAAGTGGGGTGTCAAAAGGAAATTTGAAAATTCATTTTCTCGGAAACTACGTCCGGCCTCAAGAAGCTGAGGCCAGATTCGTGTTCAGGGACCTCGAAAATAGGGGGGTAGCCAAAATTTCAAGAAAATCGGGCGGTGCTTACACTATATTCAATAATTACCCAATTGTGTAGTGTAAACCGTCGATGTCGATGGTCACCTCAATAAACGGCCACTTTATATTTTCCGGAAACACATGGGATTCCTTGTATTTCTTAGAGGCAGTAGAGAGAAAATAACTAAACCTTCTCTCTGAGAGAGAGTAGACAATCTTTCTACAACAACCGCGGTCACTGAGATCCAAAATTTTTCGGCTTGTTGTCTCTGGCATGGCCTCCTACGATTTACGGCACACTTCGCGTCCTTTCTGGCCTGCTCATTCGAACCAAAAATCCCGTTCGCGTACTTCGAGAGTTGACCGCAAGACGGAGCCACCAACCGTACTCCTGTCAAACACAAAATATTAAAGGTTATGTCCAGAAATAAACCGGCTGTTGTCAAAGGTCGAGTTTCACATTCCCTGCTGGCGTGTTTTTCACGCATTTAGGTTATATTTTCTGTTGTATAACTTTTTTGTAATTATTAAGTGTGAATTTCACAGAATACCGGAGCCGTGCCGTTTTTTTTGGACTGTAGTGAGCGAATAGGAGAAGTGTTTTGAATTTATTAAAAGCTGGGTTCTTTTTACAGGAGGGGTCGTTCTCCTGCTTCATTTCATATTGTAAATAATGCCGCGGTTGTGTTCCATGGCGAATTGTCGTGGTGGCCATCTTGAAATTGGTACGGTTGGTGGCGCCCCCTACTTCAATGAGCAGGCCAGAAAGGACGCGAAGTGAGCCGTAAATCGTAGGAGGCCATGGTCTCTGGCTTTTATTTGTAAAGTACAATTTCGACCTGCCCACAACGACCATTTCCGTGAGGCAATAAATTAATCTGAAATGTTTGTGCATTATCAACACAACTTGGGAAATAAGGTTTGTTGGGGTTTCCTAAAGCAGTGTACCTAGTACCTACATACTGTATAACCTTTTACTGTTATTCAACAAGCATTATTAATATAGGTAAACACTAAGAAATTATAGGTAGTTACAATTTATCGTTCAGCTTATAAAGAAGGTAAAGTCGTATGAATGTACATAGTTATGTCGAAGAAAAAGTTTTTGTCCTTAAAAGATAAAATCGATATTATCGCCGATAGTGAAAAGTGTGGGTTAAGCGGGAGAAAGTTAGCCGAAAAGTATGCAGTGGGAAGAACACAAATTAATGCTATCATAAAAAACAAAGAGAGTTTGATAAAACTTTGCAAAGAAGGAACTAATTTAGAGCAAAAACGAAAATTTCTCAAGCCAGGGGGGCTGGAAATCGATCAAGTTGTATACAATTGGTTTCGTAAAGCTAGAAATAAAAACATACCAATATCTGGACCTTTAATAAAACAAAAGGCCCTGGAAGCAGCTGAAAATTTAAAAATGTGGAACTTCAAAGCGTCTAATGGGTGGTTGGAGAGGTTTTGCCAACGGCACAACATTACGTTTAAACCAAAAAATTGTTTTGCCATAGCCGATTCAACTTTTGACGAACGAGATGAGATTCCTCTTGCGGTTTCTCCTAACAATAAAAGGATTCGTTTGAGGGAATTTGCGTCCATCGACGGAGGTATTCTTACTGAAAGTCCTGAAGTCGGTGCATCAGAGATTGTTGTCGAGTTATGGGAAAATGACGACGGCTCTGAGAGTGAAATTGAAGTGTCAGAAAATCCCGAGGAAAATCCAAAGACCACTCTCTCAAACATGAGAGAAGTTTGTGATAAATTACGAGATATACAAAATTTTTTCATATTACGTAATAACAGTGAGTTAGCCATAGATGTCGCCCAAGTTTTGTTAAAAAGTGAATCTGAAATTTTAAGAAACAAACTGAAAAATTTATAGCAAACGGCCATTGACATATTTTAGCATTTTTACATAAACGTATTATGTATACCCACGATAGACTTACCCACGGTATGTCAGTAACGAATCCGAAAACAAGGCAAATCTGCACATCTACGTCAGTTGCGAGTCACGAATTCAAAATGCGGTTGTGTTTTACGATTTTTTATAGTTTACAGTTTAATGTGTCAAGAAAAAAGTGTAAACAACTGCCAGTCCAGCTCGACAGTGCTTTAAAATAGGCCAGAAATGCCGGGATGTGCAGTCAGCGTTTGTCCAAATAATAACAGAAACAGTAAGGGAACGGAAATTAAGTACTATAGATTTCCCAAGGACAATAATCTTGCCAAAAAATCGATTGCTGCATGCCGCAATTTAAATTGTGACTCGCAACTGACGCGTCACAAGATGCGCAATGACATACCGTGGGTAAGTTTATCGTGTGTATACCTACCTACCCCTAATGATGTGCAAATATTTGAAGTGTTCTAGAGTCAAAATTTTTGGTTCTGATTTTTTCTGTCAAAAACGGTTAAATATTGGGACACGTCACCAGCAAGTCAGAAGACACTTTACGTTTACTTTTTGCAACTAGAAACCTGAAACTTATTCACCTTTTTTAAGTTAGTTTATTTGAAAATAAAAATTGGTTGTTTGTAGCCCAATTAATTTAGAAACTTTTTTTCATAAAACTAACTTTAACTTACACGTGGAACACTTCGTCCAAATATTTGTACAAATAACAGAACACACGAACATTGTAAAACATTATTCCTTATACGATTTTTTTTTTTAATTTTTTGTTCATGCAACCCTCCAAATACGCTATGGAGAGGTTTTACTGTATCACATTCAAAATATGGTACAATGGTTTGTAAATAAAATTTTAACTTTAACTTACACGTGGAACACTTCGTCCAAATATTTGTACAAATAACAGAACACACGAACATTGTAAAACATTATTCCTTATACGATTTTTTTTTTAATTTTTTGTTCATGCCACCCTCAAAATACGCTATGGAGAGGTTTTACTGTATCACATTCAAAATATGGTACAATGGTTTGTAAATAAAATTTTAACTTTAACTTACACGTGGAACACTTCGTTCAAATATTTGTACAAATAACAGAACACACGAACATTGTAAAACATTATTCCTTATACGATTTTTTTTTTAATTTTTTGTTCATGCAACCCTCAAAATACGCTATGGAGAGGTTTTACTGTATCACATTCAAAATATGGTACAATGGTTTGTAAATAAAATTTTAACTTTAACTTACACGTGGAACACTTCGTTCAAATATTTGTACAAATAACAGAACACACGAACATTGTAAAACATTATTCCTTATACGATTTTTTTTTTTAATTTTTTGTTCATGCAACCCTCAAAATACGCTATGGAGAGGTTTTACTGTATCACATTCAAAATATGGTACAATGGTTTGTAAATAAAATTTTAACTTTAACTTACACGTGGAACACTTCGTTCAAATATTTGTACAAATAACAGAACACACGAACATTGTAAAACATTATTCCTTATACGATTTTTTTTTTAATTTTTTGTTCATGCAACCCTCAAAATACGCTATGGAGAGGTTTTACTGTATCACATTCAAAATATGGTACAATGGTTTGTAAATAAAATTTTAACTTTAACTTACACGTGGAACACTTCGTTCAAATATTTGTACAAATAACAGAACACACGAACATTGTAAAACATTATTCCTTATACGATTTTTTTTTTTAATTTTTTGTTCATGCAACCCTCAAAATACGCTATGGAGAGGTTTTACTGTATCACATTCAAAATATGGTACAATGGTTTGTAAATAAAATTTTAACTTTAACTTACACGTGGAACACTTCGTCCAAATATTTGTACAAATAACAGAACACACGAACATTGTAAAACATTATTCCTTATACGATTTTTTTTTTTAATTTTTTGTTCATGCAACCCTCAAAATACGCTATGGAGAGGTTTTACTGTATCACATTCAAAATATGGTACAATGGTTTGTAAATAAAATTTTAACTTTAACTTACACGTGGAACACTTCGTCTAAATATTTGTACAAATAACAGAACACACGAACATTGTAAAACATTATTCCTTATACGATTTTTTTTTAATTTTTTGTTCATGCAACCCTCAAAATACGCTATGGAGAGGTTTTACTGTATCACATTCAAAATATGGTACAATGGTTTGTAAATAAAATTTTAACTTTAACTTACACGTGGAACACTTCGTCCAAATATTTGTACAAATAACAGAACACACGAACATTGTAAAACATTATTCCTTATACGATTTTTTTTTTTAATTTTTTGTTCATGCAACCCTCAAAATACGCTATGGAGAGGTTTTACTGTATCACATTCAAAATATGGTACAATGGTTTGTAAATAAAATTTTAACTTTAACTTACACGTGGAACACTTCGTCTAAATATTTGTACAAATAACAGAACACACGAACATTGTAAAACATTATTCCTTATACGATTTTTTTTTAATTTTTTGTTCATGCAACCCTCAAAATACGCTATGGAGAGGTTTTACTGTATCACATTCAAAATATGGTACAATGGTTTGTAAATAAAATTTTAACTTTAACTTACACGTGGAACACTTCGTTCAAATATTTGTACAAATAACAGAACACACGAACATTGTAAAACATTATTCCTTATAAGATTTTTTTTTTAATTTTTTGTTCTTGCAACCCTCAAAATACGCTATGGAGAGGTTTTACTGTATCACATTCAAAATATGGTACAATGGTTTGTAAATAAAATTCTCACAATTTCTTAACTTTGCCTTTTATTCAATCTTTCCTTTACATTATAATCCTTTCAATAATAACTAATTAGACACAAAAAATATCCCCACTTTTAACGGCGGTCCGTTTTTCCTATTCCTCGTTTTCCGGTAAACAAATGCTTCGGCATTTTATTGCCGATAAATCTGTCCCCTTCCCCTTTGAGCCCCATCCTGCCGACTTTCTTCGCGATCGCCCTGTGGGCGATCTTCGCCAGTTTTCTCTTCATCTGAAAAATAATACGATAACAAAATTTGTGCATTTGCCAAAGAAATGGATCCGCGACAACATTTTACGGCCAAATATGTACAGGGTCTGTCGTAATCACTTTTAACACCGCCGTAAGTGGCGAATGTTCACTGAAATGTTGACGAGAATACCATGGGACAAATGAACTACTTTTCATACGGTAGGTTATCAAGTTGCCAAACTACAATAGCTTGTGTAGATACCCTATTGTATCGCAGAAGAAACAGTCATCACTTGTACTATCTTCACTCGTTCCTTCATTCAGCAACACTTTCTCCTTAACAAAAAATGCACGGCTTTCACTTACCGCCACATCCTTGATGCCCTGTTCGTTTCTCGGAAGTCTTGTCAGCCCCTTGCTCCGGCTCGGGGCTGCCAAACTGGTGCCGCCATCGTCCTTCCTCATTTTCTTCTCGACTGGGCCGCTAGACAGCGATCGGGGCCGCTGTTTCGTCCTCGTAAAGTTGGCGTTCCTCGTACCCGACATATCCACGCCGAGGTTCTCCATGCTCTTGCGCAGCTTGGCGACGGAGCGTTCCTTGACCTAAAAACAATGTACATGACAGAATAGAGATTGTACATAAAGTAAGGTGTAAATATATTGTCTGTACTTTTCCACTATTATTAAATATGCACGTAAATTAAAAGTATATAATTCTGTTGCAAAATGGTATTCCACTAAGACCTGTTGTTTCGTGTATTGGAGCTCCTTCATATAAAATTTCGAAATTTATACACTCACCGGCACGAAAAACGGAGCACTTACAATTTTTATTTAAAAAATGTGAAATTTTAATACTTTGCGATGGTTTATTATTATAATAAGTTAAACGCAAACAACAACATGTTTTAAGTAATTTCTAATAACAATTGGGCGCTTTTTTTTTAAATAAAAACTTTTGTTACAATTTAAAAAATTAGAACGATAAACCCACATTGGTGTTGTGGCAAAATGTCCTTAAATGAATCAAAACTTAAACGATTTTTGAGCAAAAACTAATGAGGAGCATTTTTAATAACGGGTATTACCCCCGCGAGCTCGAATGATTGCATGCATTCTCCGTGGCATGCCTAAAATCAAATGGCGAATGTCCTCTTGAGGAATAAGGTCCCATTCCTCTAAAAGAGCTTGTTTCAACTGATTTATGGTTAAAGGAGCAGGAACACGACTTCGCATTCTTCGCCCAAGCATGTCCCAAACATGTTCAATCGGGTTCGCATCTGGACTTAACGCTGGCCACTCCAAAACAGGAATGTTTACATCATTTAAATACTGTTGAGTGATTCTTGCGGTATGAGGTCTGGCATTATCATGCATCAGAAGAAAGTTATTTCCAATAAAATCAACATACGGGACAACAAAATCTTGGAGAATTTCATCAATGTACCTGGCAGCAGTTAAGGAGCCTCTTGGAACGATGTACAACTCAGTGTGTGCCTCCAGAGAAATTCCAGCCCACACCATTACTGAACCTCCTTGGTATCCTACTCTAGGACTGAAGGTACGTTCTGCAAAACGCTCTTGTGGTCTTCGCCATACTCTCTCGCGACCATCTGGAGATCGCAGGCTAAACCTGGACTCATCAGTAAATAAAATTCGCCCCCAATCATTTTCACCCCAGTGCTCATGATTTCTGGCAAACCGAAGTCGCGCAACACGATGACGCCTAAGAAGCTCTGGACCTGTTGCAGGTCTACGACTGGTAAGATTGGCTTCTCCAAGTCTTCGTTTAACTGTACGTTCGCTTACATTGGTATTCCGAACATGATGAAGTCTATTTCTGATTTCTACAGCTGTAGCACGACGATCTCGTAGACTTTGCAAGAGGATGAAGCGATCATCATGAGCGTTAGTTTTTCGTTGGGGACCAGTTCCAGATCGTCTGGTGTAAGCTCTAGTTTCCAAAAAACGTGTATAAATACGGTGCACAGTGCTATTGGATACGGCATATTGTTGGGCAACATATCGCTCAGTTCTTCCGTCTTGAAGCAACGCAACAATAGCAGCCGCTGTTTCAGGATTAACAGCCATATTTTTACCTTAAATAAACGCAGTACAGCTTTGAACTGTTTCACTTCTTTAAACTCAGACTTGTCAAAACCATGGCCTCCTACAATTTATGGCTCTCTTCGCGTCCTTTCTGGCCTGCTCATTCGAACGAAAAAACCCGTTCGCGTACTTCGAGAGTTGACCGCAAGACGGAGCCACGAGGCGTACTCCTGTCAAACACAAGATAATAAAGGTTATGTCTGCTTATGTCAGAAATAAACTGGCTGTTGTCAAAGGGCGAGTTTCATATTCCCTGCTGGCCTGTTGTTGTTGTTCACGGATTAAAATAAAAAAGATTTTAATTTTAAATAGTTTTAGCTTGTTCTCTGGTTTTAGTGTGTTGTTTCTTGTTTGTGTTAGTGTTTTAGCGAATTTCACAGAATACCATACCGGAGCCGTGTGCCGTTTTTTGGACTAGTGAGCGAATGTGAGGGGTGTTTTGAATTTATTAAAAGCTGGGTTCTTTTTACAGGGGTCCTCCCTCATATTGTAAATAATGCCGAGGTTGTGTTCCGTGGCGAATTGTCGCTTTAAGCAATTGCCCTTATTTGAATTCCCGAGTAAAGAGCATTCATTCAACTTAAAACTTGGGTCGAAGCTACTAGTGCTGGAACAGGTATAATTTTAAAATAATGGTATTATGTGGTGTTTAAAATCAGTTTTTGTGTGTAGGAACATTTATCCATCCTATAAAACAAGCGGATGGCTTGTTTATCTGTTCTGGACATTTTAAAAAAGACAGCTTTAGAATATGCAAAAACAACATGAGGAAATTGAAGCCAAATTCAATTCCCACCATTTTTGCAGAGGTGAGTAGGTATATTTTTTATAATAATTTTAATTTTTAGTGTCGGTGTAAATGGCCAACGATAATACCAAGCTGGTTTTATGTTTTATATAACATACTACATACCTAGTGTAAGTTCTACCCGAATTTCTACTTAACAAGCACAATGAATATTGTATCTGCTTGGAAGAAGAGCTAGGATACATTTTGTAAAGAAATATCACGAAATATGTGGACCGAGATGTGGACTGTGATGTGTATACCCTATGTATGCTCTTTATGTCCTATATTAGTACCAATGTATATTAGATATCTTTTCACGATAGTTGATGTGCACATCAGTTTCAGAGACAGATGAGAAGCCTGTTTGATGCATTCAGAAATTGATGATCATGTGTAACTTTAATGTTGGAATTGCAAAAAAATGCTTCGTTTAAATAATTAAATAAGGAAGTGGCTATTTATACGTCCGACGTATATGAAAGTTATACATCTTGCGTTCTCATTGGCGAGTTGAGTGACACGAGTTCTTTGGACGTACATTTAACTCCATACACGTCTGAAGTAAACTGATTTTAGATACGTCGGTAGTGTATTTTTTTCAAGCATCGTTGCAATAAGGTGCGTGTATGCCCTACTTTTTCGGCGATGGGCGCTGCGGTATGAAAAAATAAGTGGTAATTATTTCCAATAGTGTAACCCACCCCCGATTTTCTTGAAATTTTGGCTAGGTACCCCCTATTTTCGCTCGACGTTCGGCGCTGTATAAAAGCCGGATTTATAAACTTCGAAGTTTCCGTTTGACGCTGATGCAGCTGCTGTTGCCATAAACTTTTCCATTCCGTTTAGAATTTTCTGTACACCTGTGTGTTATCAACGCCAGAAAAATAATGCATAGAACAACAATCGTCATCTGAGCGAAGTCGTTCGATTTCAATACTCTGATTTTGCAACTCTAAATACATTTTGTTAATTACTTTGTATCATTATTATGGATAATTAATATTAAAAATATTACACAAAATCAATACAGATGATCAGCTGATAAACTGGGAAAACATGTGACCTCCCACGTGACTCTTAAGAGTCTAATGGAAAAATATAAATGTTGGCTATCCAAACGGACCTCCAGGAGGTCCGTTGTTATCCCTAACGGAATTTGAGTTTATAATAATTAATCTTCGATGTCCAACTTTCAAACATCAAACGGAAACGTCAAACGTCAAAGTTTATAAATCGGGCTTAACCATTCGGCGGGTGCCGAATGTCTGACGAAAATAGGGCCAACATTTCAAGAAAATCGGGGGTGGGTTACACAATTGGAAATAATTACCACTTCTTTTTTCATACCGCAACGCCCATCGCCGAAAAAGGAGAGCATACACGCTCGTTATTGCAACGATGCTTGAGAAAAATGCGCTTCCGACGTATCTAAATGAGTTTACTTCGGAAGTGTATGGAGCTAAATGTACGTCCAAAGAAGTCACGTGACTCAACTCGTCAATCAGAGCGCAAGATTTATACCGACTTTCATATGCGTCGGACGTATAAATAGCCACTTCCTATAAATAATTCGTTTTTGAGCTGCCCAAGTTTGCTTAAAAACAAAATACTTAGTTTGGGACAACGATTTACTCTTAAATGTGAATTGATTTCCAGCAACACTTCCCGGTTCTGATGCAATTTTGTTGCTGCCACCAAAATTGCATGAAATTAATTGTTCACACTTGGCAATTAGTAACTGCAATTTTCTTGCATGCAAATAGAAACTACCTACTCTATTTTTGTGCAATTAAGTTGCTGCAACTTAATTGCTCTATTTTTGTGCAATTAAGTTGCAGCAACTTTAGTAGGTTTTTAGGGGTTTTTCCATGCCAACGCACTGAAAAATGTCAAAATGGTGTCGCTGCATTGTTAAGATTAACACCAAATATAATACTATTACCCTAAAAATATATTTTTTTATATATTTTGTGTTAAAAATGTTTATGTATTGTTAATCGGATGTCAAATTTTAGTAACTTGCTTCGCTATATAGGTCTGTGGTAATAGTTTGTTACTAGAAAATTGCTGCAATGGATGCAACTATTAAATGAGGCGTTTAGTGCAAAAGTTAAAACATAGTTTTGAGAAAAACGCCGTTTATATTTCATGATTGACCCTAAAAGTAAAACACTTTCTCCATCATCGCAAGCAAGAAACAAGGCAACAATAAACAAGTAGGTGCATAAACAGTTTGTTAGTGTCTCATTATTTATATTTTTTAGTCAACTCTTTGTTAAGAATCTTCGACAGAGTGAAGCACATCGTCGTAATTATTTTTACCTCACGAACTGAATTTGTCACCCTTAGGTTTTTATAAAAATAATGCAAATATGGTGGGACATACGCTAATAAATCTTTTTTTCTAAACTGCTATACTTTGTTGCTTTAATTTTCCTGCTTGTTGGATACAAAAGTGTTTGTATTTCTTTTGGAAATGTCGATGTATGTATAAAATAAACTCATTCGTTATTCGATTATTTGTAATAGTAAATTTATATCTCAACCACTGCCTCTTCCTTCAACTAGTTGACAGACTCGACTTAGACTGTCTTTTTCCGCCATTTCAGTACGTGGACTCTACCTTTCACAAATGCAATTCCTTTTCCAAGTGCTTTTAATTTTAAAGTTGCCAAGGCTGGTTCAGAGAGTTCAGTTTTTATTTTTTGTTCAAATTCGTCCCACCTCCTGTAACTGTCAGACACAGGTGCGTGAAAAGTTAATAATTTTTTCCTGGAAACAGATAGTGACCCAGGATCGTGCGTTTCATTTTTGCATAGGCCGTACATTATCGACAAATTTGAGGTGGGGGTAAGTACAGTTTGTTCAGCGAATGTTCAGCCCTACGTCACAACTCTTGTCCTTGTCTGGCTCGTGAATATACGACCGATATCCGTCGTATAGTCATGAGTAAGGCAAGGGCAGGAGTTGTGACGTAGGGCCGAACATTCGCTGAACAAACTGTAGCAAAGGTCAGGATTTTTGTTTTTTGAATAATGGGACCAATACCTTGGGAAACTCGAAAAAAAAATGATAGATTAAATTTTTTCTTTGCTTGTCTTATTGTTCGGAGCCTTCTTCCCCCTCTTATGCCTAGAAAGGGTGTCACATTGACCTTTTTGATGTAAAGCACATCTAAGTCGACGTTCAGAAAAGCTTAAAATCTTTAAAAAAAAACTCCTAATTAAAAGATAGGCCGCTATTGCGCAAAACATTCGAACTAAGTCATTGATTCGCAAATGTTGGGCCTTTTTTGTACTAACTGATATGATCAGATTGCAATATGCCAAAGTAACATTATATGCGTCATCTAGAGGCGTCTTAGAGGAATCGATATAGGCCGTTATTACATATGATAGATTAATAAAAATCCATGCAGCGTGTACTATTAACACAATAAGCATTTTTTTTTTGGAGTTGGGCCACTCTTGCACTAAACACCTCAAATGTGAACACACATGCAATAGAGTCGCAGCAACAAAAAGATGCCCGATATATTGTTGCATCGTCAGAACCGGCACAGACTAACGAGTAATTATTTATTCTGTGGAACAACTGTTTTATAAAGCGATAAGGAACACTTCTAACAATTCGTTCCAAACCTATGAAACAATTTCATTATACAGTTGAAATATTTTATACATTATCATGGAAACGTTTCTATGATAATTTCTTTATTGATTTATAAGCAATTTTATAATATAAACATTGTAAAGGTAAATGTAGAAGTCTACATAGTTGCAGCATTGAGTAAAGTATATATATTTATATAGGGTATACAGGGTGTCCGGAAATAAATGCACCAACTTGAAAAATTAAAAAGAAAAATGGAAAATATGACGAAAAGTTCATATGAACATGGATCCGCAGATGTTTGGTTTTCGAGATGCAGGGTGTTGAAATTTAAATTTTATTTTCGATTTTTTTAAATAACTTTTTGAGACGACAAAATTTTCGTGCAAAATTTGGTAGTCATGTTTTTTTTGGGATGAGAAATCATAATTTGGTATTATTTTTGGTGCAATACGTAGAGGGCGCTGCGTACGCTATCATTATTTAATTTAATTTGCCCTAACTTTTTTGACAGTAAACTTTTACGACATTTTGTGAATGTATCCTCTTCCCACACGTTTTCTAAGCAAAAAAGGTATACTTGGTGCATAACGCCAAAGGTGACCGTTTTCGAGAAATTTTCAAATTTCTGCAACGATGCAGGTGCATATCGACACTCGTATGCAATTAAATTCTAGGCGTTAATCATAGGTGCCTGGCGTTCACAATAAACAAACACATTTAAACTTACGCCAAAAGGTGAACAAAAAAAATTGCTACATTAATTCGGTTAGAATCATCGGAAGATGGCATTATCATACCATGTTTCATGTCCCCTGTCTAAACTCGGAAACTTACCTGCATTTCATAGAAAATTGCAAACAAGAAACCATGAATGTTACAAATTATTTTCATGAAACTTTTATTAAGAGTTCGATTCTTACAATTGAATTTTATTAGGTAAGTGAAATTAGTCAATTATGTAAAACGTGTTCAAAGTGGGAACCGTTTTGTTGAACACAAACCCGCAGACGTTTTACAAAATTTTGACGTATTTTCCAATGAATGTTTGGTATCTGTTTAATATCTTCAGCCGCGGCAAGGATTCGTTGTTGTAAGTGATCGCGATTTCTAATTGGCACGGCATAGACGCGATCCTTCATGGCCCCCCAGAAAGAAAAGGCCATAGCGTTTAAGTCCGCAGAACGGGGAGGCCATGCTGCGTTGGGGGAATTGTTACCAATCCAACGTCTTGGATAATTTTCATTCAGCCATTCGGTTACGATCTGCCCTCGGTGTGGTGGGGCACCATCATGCATAAACTCTGTCTAATATCAAGGGGAATATCTTCCATAAGAATTGGTAGTTCATGTTCCAAAAGATACCGGTAAGTTTCAGCATTTAACCGAGGGGGCAAGAAATGTGGACCAATGATGTAATCTCCGACGATTCCAGCCCAGCAATTGACTGAACATCTATCTTGTTGCACTGTTAACAAACGACGTCCTCCTGCATTAGATTTTGTTACATTTACAGAACCCGTTTCCATAAGTTGCCGGTGCACACGTGAAAACATTGAATGATATGGAAGTATTCGTTGGGGAAATCGGTCAGAGTACAGTCTCCGCGCGAGACGTGAATTTCCACGGGCCTCTCCATACATCAGGTGCATTTGAACCTTTTCTTGCATGGGTAATATCACCATTTTTTCAGAAAAAAGTAGAAAAGATAATCTAACAACATACATACAATCATACGAGTGTCGATATGCACCTGCATCGTTGCAGAAATTTGAAAATTTCTCGAAAACGGTCACCTTTGGCGTTATGCACCAAGTATACCTTTTTTGTTTAGAAAACGTGTGGGAAGAGGATACATTCACAAAATGTCGTAAAAGTTTACTGTCAAAAAAGTTAGGACAAATTAAATTAAATAATGATAGCGTACGCAGCGCCCTCTACGTATTGCACCAAAAATAATACCAAATTATGATTTCTCATCCCAAAAAAGCCCCGACTACCAAATTTTGCAGGAAAATTTTGTCGTCTCAAAAAGTTATTTAAAAAAATCGAAAATAAAATTTAAATTTCAACACCCTGCATCTCGAAAACCAAACATCTGCGGACCCATGTTCATACGAACTTTTCGTCATATTTTCCATTTTTCTTTTTAATTTTTCAAGTTGGTGCATTTATTTCCGGACACCCTGTATAACATATATCCTTCACTCAATGGTTGCAGGCAACAAAATAGTGTTCTCGTTCTCCATAACTCTAATATAATACTACTTATTGAAATTATAAAACCAATTTGCTGGTTGGGATGTTTTTTTTAGTTGAATAAATAATTCATATTAAAAGTATGTTTTGTGTTTATAGCCTACCACTGTCCAGCATCCCAATAGCTCCTGTAGAGAAATAACCCTTGTAACACATAGTCCTAATATTCCAAAATCTCCTCCTAAAGTGTCGAATCTATGGCCATCGCAGGTAATGTATCAAAAAAATATTGTATAAAATGTTTGTTTTTTTCCTTCAACCGTTCTGACCGTGACCTCTTCACATCATTTTGAATGTAAAGTTTTTTTAACCAACTACCACAGGAAGTTTAGCTGCTATTAAATCATTGTGACTTTTTCCAGTAATTACAGAAAGTTCTATACATCACCCACTTTCGAAAAGTATATAGGAAATATCTTTCTTACTTTTTAAAAGCAAACCTTTTTCACTGCAATGATCTTGGGTGAATAGGTACTAAAACATCTTCCCGATCCAATCAAAACCCAGGAAAAAATGCAAAAAAAGTCCTACATTTTATTGTAATAAAATAAATACAAAATAAAAGTATATTGATAGTAAAAATATATATATATTTATAGCCTGCTGTTCATAGTCCTGACATTTTTCAAGGAATAATGAGTCTTGTCATTCCCGCTTCTCCCAATCAAATTTTAGATACATCATCATCACAGGTAATCAACATTATATTATGTACAAACTAATATATTTCCCACACAAAGGGTAACAGTAATTTTTGTTGTTTGGCTATACATTACTGGCAATTTAGGTTTGTGCATCGTAACAAAAATTTCATAAGTACGTCAATCTTTCAGTCCATCGGTACATCAAGAATCTGATGATTTTCCTACACAGATTTCACGTAGATGGTTGACTGTTGATTCAATATGACCTATAAAAGTTTGGCATCTTACTTTTGACAACATTCTGGTTTAAACAACGATAATACCTCAGATAATACTCACACATAAAATACCTACTTCAACATTCTATCAGCAATGAACTACATATTCCATGAAGAATACTCAAGAAGCACATTGCAAGTCAGATATTATTTTTGTTTGCAACTGCTCGGTTTTCAGGTAGGTTTTTCACTATTTTAGTGTGATCATATCATAAGTTTTGAAGCACTGGTCAACCATGGTCAACATCACTCATTAAGCATGAAGATCAATAATAATAAAAGTTCCACTTCTTTTCGGAAGACAATCGAGGTCCTATTAAATCCAAAACGTTCGATTCCGAAGACCGGAGAAACACGGAGTCACTCACGGACCCACGCCTTCGGAGTTCGTAAACACAACAATCGATTTGCGGCTATCGGCTATCCTTTTTAATCACAGATTCTCGATTCTCGTAACTGTCGGCTTGATTATCTCATAGCAGTTTGATACATAATACTTATGTTATTGATAAATTGAACATAATTTTAGATTTAGATAGATGCAAGACGAAGGACGCTCAAATTTTAGGTTATGAAAAATTCGATGTCAAACGCGGTCAATTGACAAATGACCAAAAATGACTTCGGTGGCCATCTTGAAATTGGTACGGCTGGTGGCGCCATCTACTTCAATGAGCAGGCCAGAAAGGACGCCAAGAGAGCCGTAAATCGTAGGAGGCCATGGTCAAAACAATAAAAACAAAAGAAAAGTCATGGCCAACTAAGACTTGTGTACTTTTTAATTTTTGGAAATTTTTATTCAAAACAGTCTAGTCTTGCTTTTCAAATAGACGTTTAATTGTTGTTAGATATTACTTAAAACATATTGTTGTTTGCTTTTAACTTATTATAATAATAAACCATTGCAAAGTATTAACATTTTACATTTTTTAAATAAAAATCATAAGTGCTCCGTTTTTTGTGCCGGTGAGTGTAGTTAATATTTTTAAAAAATTGACTACTTCGCATGATTTTACTTTCATTAATAACTTTAAAATTCCGGATAATTATATCTTAATTAGCCTTGATATTAAGTCTCTTTTTACGAACATTCGTCAAGATTTGGGACCTTATTGGATTACATACAGATATAACGAGAGAGAGTTTTCTAAATATTGTTTGTGTTACTTTTGAGAGTAGTTATTTTGTTAGGGATGGAATATTTTATCAACAAATAAAAGGAACTTCTATGGGTAATCCATCTTCACCCATATACGCTGAGATTATTATGAATAGATTTTTAAAAACAATTACATCTAAACTTCCATTTCAACTCCCTTTTATTAAATTATATGTTGATGATTTAGTTACTGCTATTCCAATTAATACTGAATTACAAATTTTAAATATTTTTAATAGTTATGATTCCGATATTAAATTTACGATTGAAATTGAAAATGATAATAAATTACCATACTTAGATTTATGTTTAATTCATAATCATGATAATACTATTGTCACTGATTGGTATATAAAACCATTATCATCTAAAAGAGTGCTCAATTTTGATTCTTTCCATAAAAGATCCCAGAAAATTTCTATAATTAAATCATTAAAACATAGAATCATCAATCTATCTCATAAGAATTTTTGGACTAAGAATTTAGCAAAAAAATTACTTTTAGATAATGGTTATCCATTGAAAATTATTAATTCTGTATTATTTTATACCCATAATTTTAATGTTGATAATTTAATTAATAACCCTACTTTATCTGTTGATGACAATAATGAAAATTCTTTAATACAACGTTATAACATTCCATTTGTTCCGGGACTTTTTCAAAAACTTTCTAAGATTTTATCCACTAATAACATACAAATTGTTCCTTCGTATCTTAAAACAACTTCAATTTTATTTAATAAATTTAAAGATAAAACTCCTATTAAATAATTTTCTAATTCGATTTATAAAGTTCCTTGTTTCAATTGTACAGGTACATATATTGGACAAACTAAAAATTATTTAAAAAATCATATGAATGATCATAGGAGAGATTGCAATAATAATAATAACCATACAGCTTTAGCTAATCATCATAATTTAACTAATCACAATTTTGATTTAACAAAACCATTAGTCCTTAACCTTGAGCAAAATTATCAAAAAAGACTTATAAAAGAATCTATTTTTATAAATTGTGATCCTAATTCATTAAATTTTCGTACTGATGTAAATAATCTAAGCGTAATTTATTCTAATTTGATTTCTTCTATTCCTAATAAAATTGGTACCCAAAATTAAAATTAAATTTAACATCATAGATTGTACTATTTTTACAACTCTGCTCAATTTATATATTGACCTCTCTACTTTCTTACACCTTTTACCTTTTTCATTAGTGTGACTTTTTATTAATTCTGACTTTATCAAATCGAATTGATATTTTTAACAACACATATATACAATCGTTTTTACAATTATTTTTGCATTAAGACTCTCTTTGGTAAGTTCTGATTCTATATTAGTTGCAATTTATCAATTTTGTATATTTCTTCAATTTATTTTAGCCTGATGAAGCAAATATATTTTGCGAAAGCTTGCAAAAGATAGAATTTTAATTTTTAAAGAGTAAGGTGTAAACTCGTTCATTATTATTATTATTGGTGTGTTACCTTTGCTCCGACAGTTCTCGGCATCACCGGCTTTCTGCTCTGTTTGTTAACTCTGGCTTCGTCCTTCATTATGGCCTTTTTGTGCCGAATTTGGGTCGCCAGCTTTTGTATTTCCCTCATGGTATCGTCCAGCTCTATTTTCGGAACGACATACATGCCGGTTTCTTCGCGTATTTCCTCTTCTCTCTCCAGTTCTTCCAGTTTCGAGAAGATGTCGGGGTCGATGTAGTCGGCAATGTTATGACCTAAAAGAAAATATAAAATTATGATGTTATTGTCGTACCGTTCGGTTTTATTCTAGTTTAATTGACATGCCGGACCTTCCCAAAACTCCGGCAGAATGTCATATCTCTCCTCTTCGGGAATGTCAGTGTAATGTTTGTGCAAATCAAGAACATAATCGTCCCCTCCTTCTATTTCGATGTCGCGTTCCAACTTTCTCTTCTTCTTCTCGGCGTTGGCCCGTCGTTTTGCCAACACGCTCTCGGGCATGACGGGCGGCCGGGACTTGTCATCACGGACTTTAGGTACCGCAACATGGAGGCGGTTTAAGATACCGTCAACCTATTTAAAAAAAAAGGTATTTATACAAATATAAAAAATAGCATATAAAAAATATGTATTAATGTATTTGACAAAATAATAACATAATAAAAACAAAGTTACTGCCAGAGCTGGGCAGATCTATTTAAAAAAGATCGTTTTAAAGATCTAAGATTGCGATCTTGATCTTAAGATCTTTTTTGTTTCACTAAAGAACGATCTTTTATAAAAAGATCGTTTCAAAAAGATCTGATCTTTGATCTTAATTTGACGATCTTAGATCATTTTAAAGATCTAAGATCGTTTAAAAGATCTAAGATAATTTTAGAGATCTAAGATCGTTTTAAAGATCTAAGATCTTTAAAAGGATCTAAGATCGTTATAACGATCTAAGATATTATCCTCATTTGTTTTTGTTCATTTCTGAACGTTTCTGTGATTTTTTTATATAAAATAAAGTTTTATTTTTGAAGAATAAATAGTGCTCTAGGTTGTTGTAGGAATAAGAGTTTTTGTTTTTATATCTACATATTTGTAAAATATGTTCTCATTTTGACCTCAATTGTTGTAAGTAGTTCGTTTTTGAAACGTTTCTGTGATTTTTTTATACAAAATAATGTAGGTAGAAAGGTAGGTATATATTTTTAGAAGAATGAATAGTTTTGTACGAACAAGGATTTTTCTTTTTATACACAAGTCATATAATCTACTTATTATTTCTAAAATATATGTATTACGAATTCAGTTACTAACGTCACTAACGAGCGTTCATTTAAAGCAGTTTACCTCAGGAGATCTCTAGGTCTCAGCTCAGCTAAAGTGCAAATTGTCAGAATTCGCGAAAAATGACAAATAATATAAACAAACTTGATGTACCTACAACTACAAGAACCTATTTTGAGGTCTTTAAATGAATGCTTTATGTTAATTTGTATTTTCTTTTCAATTATCTATTCTCCATTCTCACCTGATTGATTACGTAACCGGTTCAGTTAGAATAGTAACTTTACGTAACTAGTTACGTAAAATTTTACAACTAGTTACGTAAAACTGGACGTATCATTATTTGCTCAGGTTTTGAAAGATGTCACTTTATATTAAGTCAAAAATTAGGAAAAGAAATTACAGACATCTATATCTATTAACTATATAATATCGTGAATTTTTATTAGATCATTTAGAGGATCTTAGATCGTTTATAAGATCTTAGATAGTTTAGAAGATCTTAGATTGTTTAAAAGATATTAGATCGATTGATCTTTTTTAAATAGATCATTTTTAGACGATCTTTGATCTAAGATCGATTTTGCATGAAAAGATCTATTTTTAAATGATCCTAGATCTTTTTTTTGAAAAACGATCTGATCTATGATCTAGATTTTTTTTTAGTCCGATCTTTCCCAGCTCTGGTTACCGCCTTACCTTTTTGGTCCTCATTTTCTGGTCCACCCTGTAACTCAATAACATCTCACACGCGTCCGTCTTAACTTCCATCACCCCCTCGTTCGTCACGGTCGACATTTGGATCAACTTAACCTCCGAATCCTCTTCGATCTCCTTCAAAAACTCCCTACGATCTTTCGGCAAATCGTCCAACTTTACTATGTCACTTTTGTTCGCCACTACGACTAGGGGCTTGTTAACGAACAACGGCCTTATCGATTCGAACAACTTAACTTGTTCCTCCAGCGTATGCCCGCACTGTTCGGAAAGATCGAGAAAATAAAGGATGCAGGCGCGGAGATGCGCCAGAGCCGTCACCGCCTGCATTTCGATCACGTTACGTTCTTCCAAAGAATGATCAAGGATTCCAGGGGTGTCGATAACTTGCCAACGTAAGTATTTGTAATCCGTATGCCCGACGTACAAAGATTTCGTCGTAAAGGCGTACGGCTGCACTTCAACGTCGGCGCGAGTGATTTTATTAATAAACGACGACTTCCCGACATTCGGAAAACCGCAAATAATAATCGTACGCGTGTACGGATCGATGGAAGGCAAGCGAGCCAAGTGCTGCCGAACTTGTTCTAAATACGTCAAATTTGACGCTTGGCGCTTCATTATGGTCGCCATGCGACCGAGCGCAGCCCTCTTAAGCTGCTTGCAACGATACAAAGAGTCGCCGTACTTCAACAATCTCACATAATCTTTTGCGACGTTATCGATAAGGTGTCGCGCAGTGTTTATTTGACCTAAGGCGAGTTTATAATGGTCCTTGTCGTATAAAACGTTCATCAAATCGGCGTAGAAAGGATGCACGTCGTCGAGTTTGGGAAATTCCGTTAAAATCTGCGTCAAACGATCGTGAAAGCTTTGTTGCGCAAATTTAACTTTGCGCATATAAAAGTTGCGAATCCTGGTGATTTTATACTGCTTGTGGATGACGGTGGGTGTTTTTCGTTGGGTTTTCGATAGGATTATGTCGATGAAGTCCTGAAAATAGGTTAGAGTTAAGGAAGATAACTTTAATGGCAGTTTTAAAAGTGTACCTTTGACGTGGGGACGACAGCGATTTTCTTAAAGTTGTACATAGACATTTTTGCGGTTTATTTTAACTGGCGATCAATAAAAAAGGGGAAATTTTGTTTATTTTCTGAAAGGCACGTGTGTATTTTGACGTGCCGCATTTGAAGGGCATTGACAGATAAATTAAAAACACAAAACACGAAAGGACGTTTGAACTAATCGCTGTTGCATTTGAACTAATGCCAATATTTCTTCGTCTTTTTCCAATATAATGTTCTGTGGTTTTCAACTCTGGGTTTTTCGTCCACGCTTGACAGTCTCTGGTTGAAAATTAAACCCTATTTTGGTATTTTCTAGGATCAAGAACAGTAATAAATTGTATAAAGTTATTTCCTTTTTCGTACACTGACAAAGGATAAGAACAGTCTGTTGTCTCTGTTTTCGGACATAATATGTTGGTTGGCGGATTTCTCGTTTTCTGTCGTCACCATCGATGCTGGGCGCTGTGTTTTACGTTTGTTTTGCGATCTTTTATATAATTTTGTGTTGTTTTTTTAATTTCGCGTCGATTTATTATTGTTAGTGATTATACGATTTTTTATTTTCTTAAGGTAAACAGAAGTTTTGGATCTTTATAGAGGCAGTGTTTTTAAAGCCATTGAAATTTATTTCAGAACATGCCTGGACGAGTATGTGCTGTAGCTACATGCAAAAATAACCAACTGTCCCTTAGGAAGAAGGGCTCAAAAATAATATTCCATTGCTTTCCAAGAGGCAACGATTCGGTTTCTACCACCATGCGGAAACAATGGGTACACCGCTGCAAGAGAGCAAATAAATTTAACGTAGACAAATCAGCAGTTTGTTCCGACCATTTCAAGCCAGATGATTATGAAAGGGATCTACAGAATGAATTATTAAGTAAGGAATACAAGCTGGGTTCGGCATTTGCTCAAACAACAATAGTTTTTCATAGGAACCATTGTTGTTGGAGCAAAAAAAGCGAATGGAGGACTAGTGCCGAACACAGCTATAGTTGAATATTATAATGAAGTTACCACTTTTGTTTTATTTATTTTGTTTAATTTTTTAGATCTGCCTCTACGCAAAATTCTGAAAAAGACTGCGGTGCCCACATTGAATCTGGGAGAGAAAAATGATAGGAAGACAACAGAACTGAAACCACGAGAAAAAAGAGCGATAAGAAGAAAGAACAAAGAAATAGTTGATGCATTATTACTTGCTTCCACAAGCGAGGTGAATCAACCGTTGCCCTCAACATCCAAAAAGGACTTTGGTATTGAAGGTTCAATCGATGAAACCTCCAAAATATTCACAATTATTCTGACTGCTCCAAATGCTGGAACTAAAGAAACTATACCATCAAAGCTTCAGACGGAGCCTCGAAAGTTGTTCAATTACAAGAAAAAGTATAAAAAATTGATGCAGAAATATAACGAGTTTAAGACTAAATCTAACAAAAAGATTCGGAGATTAAATATGATGCTAACATATTATGAAAATAAATATGGCAATCGTGCAAAAACGAATACCGATAAGTCACTAAAAAAGCAAAACCAAACAAATTTGCTATCTCATAATAAGTTGATTCAATGGACTTGGGAAGAGTTATCTGCAGCATGTACACTGATGTATTATAGCAAAAAATGTTATTTATATTTTAGAAATAGTCTAAATTATCCCTTACCAAGTTTAAAGCAGTGGGAGAGTGCTTAAATAATAATAAAAATTTTTAGTTTGGGCTAATATTTAGTTTTAATAGTTTCATCTTGTAATTTGTTAACTTCCGTAAAAGGAATTTTCCGTAATTTTTACCTTTGCTTTTCTTCATCTCTTATCCTCCAAGTTCTGTCAAATGTCGTTTTGAATAAATTCTTCTTCTTCTAAAACAGGGTTCCAGGTTTTAGATAGTTAGCAACGTCTTTAACCTAAACTTGATGTTTTGTGTCTTCTAACCTAAAATTACCTTTTGTTTTGACAACTTGTCAAAGTACACGTGAAATGAAATGAGAAAAATGAATTTATTTGTAAGACATTGATCATTTCGTTAAAACTGCATAGTTAAATATAAACACTGCAAAATGGGCGACATAAACATAGACACAAGCGATTTCGTGCCGAAAAAATCCCAAAAACGCAGAGTCGACTCGACGGGTGAAAGTTCCATGGAAGTAGAAACTCACAATGGTATCCAAGGGAAAAGTAGGAACAGACCGAAGGAGAAAAGGGCGAAAACGCAATCGTTTTCCGAAACTAAGGATGATATGAGGAAGATACCGGTACCATCTCATAGATACTCTCCGTTGAAAGAAAACTGGTTGAAAATCTTCTCGCCAATTGTTGAACATTTGCAGTTACAGATTAGGTTCAATTTGAAGAGTAGAAATGTTGAAATTAAGACGTGCGAGGAGACGAAGGATATTGCCAATTTGCAAAAGGCTGCCGATTTTGTAAAGGTAAGAATATTGTGCTACTGAACAGAAGTGGACATTTTCATTTTCTTTACAATGCATATTATGGGTATCAAATTTCATAATTTTTGTTACCTGGAAAAGCTCTAAAACATTATCTTTGTTACTACAGGCCTTCATATATGGTTTCGAGGTAGAAGACGCGATGGCCTTGCTGCGTTTGGACGATCTGTTCGTGGAATCGTTCGAAATAAAAGACGTGAAGACCCTAAAAGGTGACCACCAGTCTCGCGCCATTGGCAGGCTTGCCGGTAAAGGCGGTAGGACAAAATTCACGATAGAAAACGCAACGAAAACTAGGATAGTGTTGGCCGATAGCAAAATTCACATTTTGGGCAGTTTTCAAAATATTCAGCTGGCTAGAAGGGCCGTTTGTAACTTGATTTTGGGATTGCCACCGTCGAAAGTTTACGGACAGTTGAGAAATGTCGCGGCTAGAGTATCGGAAAGAATGTAAATAAATTATTTTCAAGAGTTTTTAAATTGTTTTATTAAAAGAAAACTTCTCAGGATTTATCAAAATATACACAAGTAGGTTATTTTCCAAGTAAGGGTACAAAATACTACAAAACGTATGTGTGTAAAAAAGTTATAAATAAAACAGTTTGTAACATGCAAGTTTAACACACTGTATTAATAAAGTTCCATTATTTTAGCCCAAAAAACTACGGATAATGGATTGACTTACATTTTTACTATTTCTTCTTATGAACGAATTTGATGTAGCTCCACCCCACCAATATACAAACTTCCAGGATTATAATCATAACTAAAACAAGCTTGTTATATATGGCGCTACGCCCCATCTTAACGAGAACTGCCTTGGCCCCGTCCAACTGACTATTGGCGTCTTCTAGCCGATTTCTCGTTCTCAACAACGATTCACGCTGTTCCCCTAGTTCGTTCACCACTTCATTGCCAATAGCTTCAGTTTCAACCTACAGAAATTATTTACAGTTAAAGAAGTATTTAAGAGAATTTATTGTTACGGCGATAGCGGTTGATCTAGCGAGACTTTCTCCTGTTCGCTCGAGGATGGCTGAGCCATCCATAACCAGCTGACGGTTTCTAGCTTCCCAATCATCCATTTTACAATGTGTTCTTTTTTTTTGAAGAAATTATTCAAAATATTCTTCAAAAACTTTAATATTTTTATTACTTAAAAAGAAAAAAGTAGGTTGGGTCAATGAATCAAAACATAAAAGTTAGGTCTATCCACATAACATAAGGGTTGGGTTATTTGCTTCTTCTTCTTTTCTTCCATAGAACATCAAGCTGAAGTTTTGTTTTTTTGTTATAAATATTTGTTTATAACAAAGTTCTAAATATTATGGAACGCCGTTTTAACATTTATTATATTCGGAAGCCATGTATCATACAAATTGAATTTTCATTATCAAAATGACACGGCTTTTGAACGACATCCAAATTCGAACAATTTTCATTATCAAACAGCATATAAATTCATTTGCTCAAGGTCGAGAATTTTTATAGTACAATTTCTATTATCTGACAAATGAAATTGTCAAGGTCATTATTTTTACGGCATAATTTCTATTATGTCATTTGATAATAAAAATTATATCATAAAAATTCGATTCTCGGTCTCGCTCTTTCAACAGTCTTCCATAGGCACTCGTCCAAGGTCAATAATTTTTATGGTATATAATTTCCATTATCAAATTCGATAATAGAAATTGTATCATAAAAATTGTATTTAATTTATATGTAACAATTTTTATTATCACATAATGAAAATACGTTGAATAAAAATTCAAGTCTATTTTTATTATCGGAAAGACCACTCTTTTAACTACCATAAAAATTGGTCGAATTTTTATTATCGAAATGCAACGGAATTTTTATGAAAGAAATTAGACGTGTACAAATTACAATGATACTTGAAAGTGAAACTGTAATTTTCTTTCATAAAAATTACGTTGCATTTCGATAATAAAAATTCGACCAATTTTTATGGTAGTTAAAAGAGTGGTCTTTCCGATAATAAAAATAGACTTGAATTTTTATTCAATGTATTTTCTTTATGTGATAATAAAAATTGTTACATATAAATTAAATACAATTTTTATGATACAATTTCTATTATCGAATTTGATAATGGAAATTATACCAAAAAAAATTGACCTTGGACGAGTGCCTATGGAAGACTGTTGAAAGAGCGAGACCGAGAATCGAATTTTTATGATATAATTTTTATTATCAAATGACATAATAGAAATTATGCCGTAAAAATAATGACCTTGACAATTTCATTTATCAGATAATAGAAATTGTACCATAAAAATTCTCGACCTTGATCAAATGAATTTATATGGTAGTTTGATAATGGAAATTGTTCGAATTTGGATGTCGTTCAAAAGCCATGTCATTTTGATAATGAAAATTCAATTTTTATGATACATGGCTCCCGAGTACGATAAATGTTAAAACGGCGTTCCATAAAATATGGTAAATAAAAGTTTCTGTGAGTGCGGAAAATTTCCAATCAGTATATTTTCGTGAACAAAAAAATAAAGAGAACCATGTAGCTAAAGCATTAGCGCCCTATGTTGGAAACCAGAAGAAGAAGAACGCAACTTGACAGCTAACCTAACTTTGCTGTTTTGTGACATTCGTCGATATAAAGTAGGATTTGTTTACGTTTTACTTCCAAATAGTAAACAATAAAAATCGAAATGAAAGAGTGTTTTGTCGAATTTTGTACAAACAACTCTGCGAACAGCAGCAAGATATTCGTACCGGTGCCCACGGTGTCTGAAAAAAGAAAACTTTGGTTCGAAGCTGCTGGAAGGGACCTTTATCGTAATGCGAGGACTTTGTTCTACTGTTGTGAGGATCATTTCGATGTAAAAATTTAAAGATGTGTAGAGAAGGAACGTGGTTTCACTGCGTTGTTACTTTTCGGCAAAGCCACCTCTGTTTTGAAATGGGGTGAAAGTCAGGGGGTGCTAGTAGTAATGTGTGCTCGTTCGTAAAAATAGGGCCGATACGAATTATTGTGAGTACTTTTATGTCAATTGAAGTGCCGACTCTTGAGGCATCATGCTGGCATGGTAACGGTAGTGGCCTAGTGAGACCACATCCTTACAATAAATTTAAGCTCGGCAATTTATACAATTACGGTTTTGTCTTTTAGATAGAAAACGACATGGAAAACTACATGCAGTTCAAAATATTAAAAGGCAACATTAAAATTAAGATGAAGCGTGACGTTATTCCTCACAAATTTGGCTGGATGCCCGAATATGTGAATTGTAAAACCGAACTTTTGGACGTAAAACTTGAGCCCGTTGAAATTAAGGCGGAACCAGAAGAAAATGCTCAAGAGGTATCTATGTTTACTCAACCTTCCAAAGTTACAAAAACTACGAGAACTGTCGGGATACAATGTTATTTTTTCGCATTTAATTCGGCCGATAAAGAGACACAAACAGACGAGGTTGTAGACGACAATTTTGAATGTTGTATGGCAAAACAAAGACCGAAAAGAAAAAATATCAGAAAACCTCAGAAATCGCGAAAACGAAGGAGAAAAAGGCGAATAGAAGAAGATGCTTCTTCTACTGATTCGTGTGTGGAAGATGTAGTTTCCAATGTGGTTCCAGAAGAAATAACGATAAAATGTAGTCCCTGCAGTAGTCCTGTCGATAATTGGGAGACTCCCGGAATATTTGTACAGACTTCTGAAGTGAAAACAGAAATAAAACCGGAGCCCGATGATTGGTGAATATTGTGAAAAAATAATTTGCAATTTGTGTCGAAATAAAAGGAACTATTGTTGAATTGAACTTGTCAAATGCACTTTCGATAGAGCAATAAATTATACCACAATAATATGGAAATTAGATAAAATCAGTCTCAAATACTATGGAAACTCTTATTGTTATCAAATCTTTTGTTAGTAACATTGTATTTACAAATTGCGCATATGCGAAATGTTCAAAATAATTTAAGAAATTTGATGACACAAAAAAGTACAGTCCTTGACTGACATATTTATAAAGACTTCTCACGGCTATGGCTTCATGTCCTGGAAAACAGACGGCGCTGATAGCTAACAATGTATATTGTATTGTATTTTGTGTCCGGAAAGTGCATGGTGAGCCAAAAAAAGTGTCAGACTTCACAACCGTGAGCAGTCTTTATTAATACGTCAGTCAACGGTAAAGTTTTGGTAATGAGTGGTGTCAGGCGTGGCATATATAAGAGGGGGTTGCCGACAGCGAAAGTGACATTAGATTTCGTATTTTTTTAAGTTGTATAGCATAAAATCTAATAACATTTTACCTGGCAAAAATTTAGTACAAACATCTCTGTCTTCATTTTAATCATAAGATCTCACAAGCAGTGTTTTGTTTTATAGGTTATGAAAACCTCGGGAAAAATAATAATTCCGGTGCATGTGCTTTTAAGATCTTATGATTAAAATGAAGACAGATATGTTTGTACTAAATTTTTGCCAGGTAAAATGTTATTAGATTTTATGCTATACAACTTAAAAAAATACGAAATCTAACGTCACTTTCGCTGTCGGCTGTCTATTTTTGTAAGCGGTTTTTTAGACTAATACAGCAAATTTTTGTTATAAGTGATAGTGGTAGGTGAGATGAGTCTATGGTATTTAAAAACAATATGCTTGGTTTGCCCAAAAAATGAAATTAAACTTCTAAAGGAAAACTGTTAAATCAGTCTCCGACTATTCATTCGATCTGGCAACCCCGCACCGCAACAAATCTGGGGTGAATTAAAAATTTAAATAGACCCCCAATGTGGGAGTGTTCCGTAAGTAGAGAAACAATATTATTCTAAAGAAGTCCCTAGAAATATGCACTGAACTCTCATTATCTTGTTCATTTAAATTCAATAATGCTATCATTGTTTCAATTGAAAGATTATTGTAATTAAAGTGAGGAATTGAGGAAACACAAGTTTGTGGAAACCCAGGTTAGCTATTTGACCACAGATTAAGTATAGCATAACACGGCGTTTGTTCCAAAAGCAGTTAGTTGTGAACCGCTTCTTGGCGATCTAATTGGTTGTAAACAGTTCTTGAATTACTTTTCTTCATTCTGATTCGCTAAAACTGGTTCAGAACAAAGAACTAGAGAGGGGAGAATACAAGGTTAGTTTGAAGCTGCGCGGACTGAAATAAAAAGAGCAGCCATATTGCACCCCAGATATCCATGGGCGTATCATTGTTTTAGTCAAAAGTAGAAAATTCATGACCTGAAGCTAAAAATCTTACTTTCCTTGTCTAGTATAGTAAAGTAAGTGTAAGTATTGGCCTTTTTCTCTGGTATTGGCAAGTATTGTTCATATTTATTTTGCTGTAGACTGTAGATAATATACAGGATGATTTTTTAGGAACACCACCGCGATTTTCTCGCTTATTTTGCGCCCTACAAAAAAAGCGTTAGAAACAAAAATGTGGTAATTTTGGACAGCTAAGTGGTGCGGCAAAAGAAATCGGCATCCATGGCCAACTTGCGCAATATTAAAAAAACCTCAAATGGAGCCAAACTATTAATGGCCGTGGAATGTTTATTTTAAGAGAGAGGAAAACTTTTATATTGAAAATTGATGGCACTAAGAAGCTTTATGCAACTGGGTACTCAGATAGTTTCAGAAAATTACACAGGGTCTTCGGCCCTCTTGAGGCTATGAAATTTTTTTGGTTATGCGATTTTCTTGCTTATTTTAAGCCGCACAGAAAATATGTAAGAAAACAAAATATGGCAATTTTGGTCAGCGAGGCGACTTTAAATAAATTAAAAGTAAAAAAATATTTTTAAAAAAAGCTTTTATTTAAATGCGCTAAAAAGAATAAAATAATCTTTTCTTTTAAAACTTTTACTATCAACTTATAACGTCATTCCACAATTTATATGATATAAAAGCTTGTCGCGAGATTTAAGTAGTGGTATTTACTTAGTTTGAAAACTTAAATCTCGCGACAAGCTTTTATATCATATAAATTGTGGAATGACGTTATAAGTTGATAGTAAAAGTTTTAAAAGAAAAGATTATTTTATTCTTTTTAGCGCATTTAAATAAAAGCTTTTTTTAAAAATATTTTTTTACTTTTAATTTATTTTGTAATTTTTAGTTTGGCCAGGTGTCTGAGTCTATTCATCTCAGTTAACGCATCATTGTTGCAAGGTCGTTTGCCGGTTAGTTTAGAACAGTCTAGCTCTTCAATGAGGAGACCTTCTAATGATCTAACCCTACTTAAGGCCACGTATGCTTGACCAGGCGCGAAGAGCTTGGAGCCTAAATATACAACGAGACAGGTTGCAGACCAATGCTGTTGACGCCTATCTCACCAAACTACACAAGTCAAAGTTAACTAGTCCGCCATCTTGGGTGTTCCGCCATGTTGGATTTAGAATGACGTCACACATATAATCATGCATTGTCATCCAAATTAAACGTGTGTACAAAATTTCAGCTCGATCGGTTGAAATTTAACTAGTCCGCCATCTTGAGTGTTCCGCCATGTTGGATTTAGAATGACGTCACACATATAATCATGCATTGTCATCCAAATTAAACGTGTGTACAAAATTTCAGCTCGATCGGTTGAAATTTAACTAGTCCGCCATCTTGAGTGTTCCGCCATGTTGGATTTAGAATGACGTCACACATATAATCATGCATTGTCATCCAAATTAAACGTGTGTACAAAATTTCAGCTCGATCGGTTGAAATTTAACTAGTCCGCCATCTTGAGTGATCCGCCATGTTGGATTTAGAATGACGTCACACATATAATCATGCATTGTCATCCAAATTAAACGTGTGTACAAAATTTCAGCTCGATCGGTTGAAGATATCTGCTTCAAAATTGAGTTGCAAGATTCCACCCGAACAAATTACATACATACCTACATACATACATTGCAAGTTAAATAAAAGCTTTTAAAAAGGAATGGGCCTCCATGTCCAACTTTTCGCGCTGTATTAAAAAAACCTAGAATCGACAAAAAATTTCATGGTCTCAAGAGAGCCGAAGACCCTGTGTAATTTACTGAAACTATCTGAGCACCTGGATGGATAAAGCTTCTCAGTGCCATCAATTTTAAATATAAAAGTTTTTCTCTGTCTCTTAAGATAAACATTCAAAGGCTGTTAATAGTTTTGCTCAATTTGAGGTTTTTTTAATATTGCGCGACAAGTTGGCCATGGATGCCGATTTCTTTTGCAGCACCACTTCTGTCCAAAATTGACACATTTTTGTTTCTTGCGCTTTTTTGTAGGGCGTAAAATAAGCGAGAAAATCGCGGTGGTAGTCCTAAAAAATCATCCTGTATAGGAAGGTTAGAAACTTTCATATTTTTTTACTTATTTTAGATTAGAGCGCTCCAGTACATTTTTGGGCACTATTTAATTTGACCTTGGTTATTGCAATAAAATAAAAACAGCTTATAAGTATTAAATTTAAAACACATTTTTTATTATTTTGTATCCGGATAATAACATTTATATACAGAAAAACATAGCAATATACGTCAAGTACATCAAAAAATCTTCCGATGTTTTCCTCTAGCTACAGACCAGGGACTCTTTAAAATAAGGGGACCCAGCATTACACTTTCTTTTATCATTCTAAGGGTATCAGTGATGCCAAGTATGCCATTTTATTGGAGAATCTATGAATATAACAGGTACTTTGATTGTTAGTAAAAATTAATAATGGTTTCCATGATTTCTAAAAATTAGACTTGACAATTTTGTGTATACAATTACAGAATATGGCAACTGTCAAATGAAACAAATTTATTGTATAGTTGAAATTCTTTAATTGTCACATCTGAGTATCTGAAAGTTAGAAAAATTAAAAATCGTGAACTATGATGGGAATTTTTTTGCCTCCTTTAGAATCTATGCCACTATCTATCACATAAAACCTGATGGCAGTTGGACACTAACATATAACATAACCTTTTGTACCAGCCTACGTATGTGGTCTCCTTGGAGTCTACAGAAAACAAACTTCCCCTCAAGGCTACACTTTTCCTATGTGATAGACTGTGAAATGCTGGGTCCCTTTATTTTAAAGAGACTACAGAGGCTACAGACTATAGAAAAGACGAAAAAATCGAAATATTTTTCGACGTCCATCCCGCCGTAGAATCGTTGCCGCGCGTTTTTCCGAAACACCCAGTGAAATCTCCCGCTCAAAAAACCACGAGCCTCCTGGCCAGCGCGTCCGCCACCAGAACGTCCAGCTCGGGCGTGACCAGCAGTCCGGAGGCGTGGCCGACGTTCCCGCGGTGGGCGTGGCCCCGCGTCTCTATCGGCGCCCCGTCGGACGTCATCAACAGGGGGCGGTCCGCCGTCCCGTGCGCGCCAATCACGTCGAACGGGCCCACGGTCACGGCTGACGGGCGTGGCATCCCCACCGTCGACAACAGACGACCTAAACGAGGGGCGCAATTCAGGTATAAATAGATCGTCGATTTCGATTGGTCGTACCGTCTCTCCCGCCGAAGATCTTGACGGCGTCGTTGCCGGTATCGGCCACGACGATACGCCCGTCGCCGACGACGGCCACGCCCTCCGGCCGTCTCAGACCGCCCAACACCAGGCGGACGGAGCCGGCAGCGGCGTCCATCACCACCACCCTGTCGTGGCCGGCGTCGCACACGGCCAGCTCGTTGGTCGGCGGCGACACGGCCACGCCTACAGTGGGAGGAGTCGGGATTAAAAATAGGTATAGTGCTTCTATCTTTATATCGCCTGACCCTAATAATTGCAATAATAGTACCCCCAATAAAACCCATGGTGTTCGATCTAGACCGACACTATATTAAAGACCCGAGCAGAGAACAATCAAGTAAGAGAATACAAACTCGGGGTGCGGTCATTGTTGTCGCTCAGCCAGCGGCCGCCGAGAAGTCAGGCCCGTATTTAAATAAAATTGAACTAGATGGTTCAGGTCTGTAACGTAAAAATTAAACGGAATGTATAAGTATTTAGAAAAACATAAAACTGGAAGAAACAATATTACATTAGAAACGAAAGGTGTGTAAGTTTTGAAAAATAGCAATAATATAATATCCGCTAATGTCAGTGCCTAAACAGGTACAAGGGATTTTGAAAAAGAAAGCAAAATTATGTTTTAAATAATTATTGATACCGATTATCGCCAACATGATGTTTTGCAAGAAAATTTTCACAAATATATATGTGGTTATACCTTATTAGAAAATGTTTACAGGTAGGTACCTACATACTTGCACAATTTGTGAAAGATATGCCCATCAAGTTAAAGAACTAGATGACAGTACTTCCAAGCATACGAAAAGGGTACCGTTAACAGTTTTGGCAGCCGATAATAATTCAATAATATTTGTTTCAAAATTGTAAATTTTATTAAACGATAATTTCGAAAAATTATCTAAAAATCTAAAAATCTTTTAACGTTGAGTACACAAATACAATTTGACTCCCCTTGTGAAAATTTTCCAATATCTCAATTTATTAAATTATATTTTAGGTTAAAGACTATTTTATACGTTAAAACTTATTAATAGAAATTTTAAATGTATTAATAAAAATAAAATGATTGTATGGAAGCACCAATAAATTTTTTAAACATAATTTTGCTTTTTTTCTACAAAATCCCTTGTACCTATGTATATTAGGGGATATATTATTGCTATTTTTCAAAACTTACAGACCTTTCGTTTCTAATGTAATATTGTTTCTTCCAGTTTTATGTTTTTTACTTATACATTCCGTTTAATTTTTACGTTACAGACCTGAACCATCTATTTCAATTTTATTTAAATACGGGCCTGACTTCTCCTCCAAAGTAATGGTGGCCGCTGGCTGAGCGACAACAATGACCGCACCCTCTTACTTGGTTGTTCTCTGACCCGAGCATGACAAGTCATATTTCATTGTTGTTTACGGACTGGGGTGGCGCCACTCGCCGAAAAAAATGACGACTTATTATAGGTTATAGGGGGGTATTCTATGTGGTTATTGGTATGTCAGTTACTGACGTTTAAAATGTCCCACATTTTCAATATCCAGAGCTTTATTACGATTTGCCTTCTTTTTACGGCAACAAATTGTCGTTGAGTCCAGTATTTAGCAGTTTTATCCTATTAATACAGCTTTTATTGATAGATTTGTGTGTGATAACATGAAATTTCCATGCACATGAAGAAAATGGTATGCACACTGCACAGACCATTAGGTGAATTGCAGAAGAATAAACACTATTTTGGAATTCTGAAATCTGATCAATCAGCTGAAGAAGCGAAAATTCTAGATATTATTTTGGAAGAGTATTTTGTAACGTATGCAAGAATGAAAATAGAAAATTTTGTTTATAGCTGCAAAGCGAACCAATCAATGACGTCAAAACCTGACGTCAATGGAACCAATAGTCCTCCATATAAAGAAGAAACTGAAAAATCTAATGCGTTTTATGCTTACTTGCACTACAACTAGCCATGGACCTAATTTCAAACCAAAGGGTACCAAATACTCTTGCTTGCTTTTTAGACTCGCTTTTCTTAAGAAAATGTATGGAAATATGCCATGTGAACTTGTCAAATTAGAGGGACATAACAAAGAAATATTTTATTTTATTTTGTATATTAAATTCGTTGTAACAGAAAGATTCTGCAACAATGGTGTTTTAACATTAAACCACCGTGTAAATTTGTTTCGTCGTGTGGCGCCAGTGGCGATAGCTTGAAACAGCGCTATGCAAGTGTTGGTCCACATTCGATACTTACAGCTAGGGCCAGATTAGAGCGCAATTGCAAGGGAACCAATCTAGGTGGAGGTATTAGTAGGTAAAACGATGAATTTAATACTTATATTGTATTGTATTTATAAAAGGATGACGAATTGTTTAAACGTAATTTAATAGGTCTCATTTTGCGATCGTCAATTTTATTCTCCCCAAAATTTCCTACGCCAACGTAGCCCGCCCGTACAGCAAAGATTTTGCGCCCCGCTTATCATGACTTATGGGTTGCAAGGTCAGACGATATAAAGATAGAAGCCATGATACAACAAAAGAGAGATATGATATTGCGCAGGTTGGACACCATATTGGCGCGTCACGCGGTTATAAACAATGATACAAGTTGTATCATCTGGTTATAAACAACCGAAACGTCAGAAACGTCTGAGTGTCATTGTAGTGTATTCTCTGCATTTTCAGCCTGTTGTATCATGGATAGAAGCACGGGCGTAGCCAGGATTTAGTTTTGGGGGGGGGGTTAGTTTGAGAAGTAAATAAAACAACAAAAATATACTTACATGAAATTTAATATCTATATTATTCATCCGAAAAACTACGACATATTTATAAAGTTCTTAACTTTAAATGAAATGGATAAATTAATTTCGTTCCTCTGCGCTAAATCTAAAACCATTAAAGAAGAAATCTTCGGCTTTAATATATCCACTACTTCATCTGCATGAATTTCTGTTCCATAGTGAATGTTCATTAACCATTAAGTCTGTTTTCACTTGTAGTGTTTCGTAAATAGTTTTTCAGTCTCCTTAGGCTCGAGAAAGACCTTTCTGGGGTAGCAGTGGATACAGGAATGGTAGCCAAGATTTGTAGTAATGTGTAAATATTAGGATAAAGGTTTTTATCGCACATATCTAGGCATTCCAAACTAGATTTCGGGGTAGGCAGTCTTCTTATCAGCATGCAAGGTAGCTGAAGCTTTGATAGCTAAATCCAAATTTGTTTCTTTATTAGAAACCCCTTGACCTTGACTATACCACTTTTTCCAGTAGTCCATACCTTTAGGTTTATCACCCTTCCTTTTCTTCCCCTCCATTTTTCGACAGTAATAATGATTCACGTATCTATCCTTAACAAGGTCATCGAATAACAGTGCACTAAAATTACTCACTTACACGGTACACTTAATTCTCTTCACTATTCGTTCACCACTTTTCACTTTTATTCGCTTCGAGTTCGCATGGAACAATACTGCCGTAAGCGCGGTCACGTGCCGCGGCGCCGCTTATATAGCAGGCCAGTAGCCGTCCAGAAACTTCCACAAAGTTCCGCTCATTTCGACCGAGGGGCGTGGCGAATAATCGAGAAACAACGCAAAGTGTCCCTACAATACAAAATAGTTCGACTGCCTCTCGTCAAAAGATGGCGCTAGGCGCTACTATTACTACATATATTCAAACGTAATAATAATTTAACTCTTCACTCCTCGTATTTTTTCGGTATAATATTAGGTAATATTTTGCTTATTTCGGGGGGGGGGGGGTTTGAACCCCCGAAACCCCCCCCCCTTGGCTACGCCCGTGGATCGAAGCAATATCAGCGTCCAGAGATATACTAATAAGTCCGGACACTCGGCCTTGTGTAAACAATAAACGTTTCCCTCTTGCCCTCTCCCGCTCCCCTCCTCATCGAGCCGATCAATATCTTATAATATAAGAAAATAAGCTGTACAGAGTGTAGCCAAAGATCATAATATTATGATTTTTGGTGTAGCTGAGAGCGGTGCATTCGCATTCTACCGGGTGCGCGCAAAATATTACCGACCGACCGTGACTGTGTTGTAGTGATGCCTATAGTATAGTAACGCTTTTCACTGCAGTGCGGATGGCTGTAAAACCAGTTCAAAAGGTATATTACCTTTTTTTATTTCCTAAAAACCCTGAAAGGTAAGATTGAGTTTGAGGTACCTACCTACAAAAATTAAGACATTTTTATGTGACATTTGAATACTTAGGTATTAATTGAAGAATAATATAGATATAATATTAAAATATTGAAAATTTGAAGGTGTCAGCAATGGAAGAATACCTTAGGGTTCATCGGAGAACATAAATTTGCGAATATTACACCTGAAGAGGCATATAAACCTATAAGAATTTGCAAGGCACATTTTGATGATCAGTCATTCACTTCGTCCGGAAAACGTTTAGTAAAAGCTGCTGTCCCCTCGGCTGTCCCATTAAGATTATTGCCAGAAGCTTATGGTAAGACGCATCCTTATGTAGGTACGTATGCGTAAAATTTTGTTTTGTATTAACGTAACATAAAAATTGCATTTTTATTCATGTAACAACCAAAGTCTACAGATATTCTGGTAATAATAATTCTGGTAATAATAAAATACAAGGTATACACCTTGTATTTTAACTTAACTGCAACTACCAAAAACTAACGGTACACTTACCTACACAATAAATAATGTTGTACCTATACCAAAGTGTAGAAATAGGTACCTATACTAATATTTGTAGACTTTGGTAAATAATGGAAAGTCAAGAACCTGCCCCCGTACACAGATTCCCCTATTCTGTGCCCCGTACCACAGAATAGGGCAACTAGCTTGACGGCGATTTCATTTAGTCGCCCTCGTAAATGCGAAGCGTGCGGGGTGACGCCGATTTACGACCGGTCGCAAAAAAACTGTCGGCTTTTCCGAGAGATCGAAGGAGTGAGCGGACTCTATATTCCTAGACTTTGGCAATATACTCGCCGTGCGGCGCGCGCAGGACGCCCTCCCCGACCGCCCCCGAATGTTCGCCGTCCGCGGCGAACGCGTGCACCACGTGGCCCCTCGCGTCCGCGACGTACGTCACTTTACGCGCGGCGCAGAAGCAGACCCCGGTGGGCGTGAGCAGCGTGTCGTGGCGCAGGCGCCTCGCCAGGCGCAGCCTGCTGCGCTCCAGCACGTAAACGCAGCGGCCGTCGGGCGCGGAGACGAGCAGTAGGCCGTGGTCCCACGGTGGGATGCCTGCAAACGAAGGTAAAGTAGGTATTACATTTTTAACAATGGGGAACTTGAACAATTTTTTTTAGTTCTTTAATATATTCGCCTATCTATAGAAGCGCGGGAATGGTCGTGACGTCAAATAGCTCGATCGCAAGGCCTACTATAAAGACAGGCCCTGGCGCACAAAAATCACGTGACCATCTTAGGCCGAAGTTACACGTCATTTGTCACATAACTGAAAGCGGCAGCTTGGGTTTTGAGAAGTTTTCAATGTTTAAAGTGTTTTTAAACGTCTTAGTTTATATTTTAGAAACAAGTTTGTGTCTAGTGCGCGTGTGTCCTGGCGGAGGGGAACCGCCCAGGTGTTATTATGGCCTCTGGGTGGGAGTCGTGCCGTCCAAGAGTATTGGTGCCGCTCGCACCGACGCGTGAGCGCTGTAAAGGGGAATTCTCCCCGAACCACAGAATAGGGAGCCCGGAATTCCGGAATGGACTGTTATGGACATGGACCGTATTGGACAGTGGAGCCTGTGACACAGAGGGGTGAAGTGCTTACGGGAGATCCGCGAGTTTAGACGGTCCGGGTGGCTGGAAGCCGTTCCCGTTGACCACGTTCGGGTTTGTGTATTTATTGTATTCACCATTCACTTTGTGCGAAATAAATCAGTGTTGTAACCGTTGATTTTCGTTGTCGACCCACGCCCCGATACGGTTTATATTCGGTCTTTCACGCTGCCGATCAACTGAGACCTCGTCAGTATTTACAGTAAAGCTACTGAGGTTAGTTTTCATTTTTATTTCGTAAAAAATAACCTAAATACCAAATATTGGGTCTGCTTATATTATATTTATACATATTACAAAAGCCAGGAAGAAAGTGTCTCCATAACAAACATTTGTTTTGCCTCGGGATGATAATTTCCGCCAAACATGGATTCCCCAAATTCCAACTGAGATTTAATTTCTAAAAAACCCTTAAGTATGTGTGGCTAACACATTTTCAAGAAAGTGAAACAATTAAAGTGGACAAATGTGTTGTGGGAGGAAAATACCTATAGAGAATATCACCCAAGCTAAAGGAAGGTGATGTCCCAACAATTTTTGAGAAGTGCCAAAATATTGTGAGTGCAGTGCCGTTTAACCCTCAGCCCAAAACAGCTGAGTCAGGTTGAAAATTTTGAAAAAAACAATTAGAGAAAGCTTGGATGCACAAATCCAATAATGTAATAGATGAAAGAAAACTTGCCAAATTGTTACGAAATTTGTTTTTTCTACTTATCTCCAAAATGCCTTTCATTAAATAGCACTAAGTTGGTCACGTGACTACGCGATTATGCGTTAGCGCCGTGGCCTGTCTTTATCGTTGGCCTCGGCTCGATCGATCAGAAGACAGTGACAGGAATGACAGCTACACAGAATTAGAGAAGATGAGAATGGAAATCGAACGTTAAAATAAACAGTTCGGCGACCCATTTACAGACGGCTCTGATGTAGGTCTCGGTACGTGGGATTCCATTTGCTGTCAGATTTGTGACACCTGCTGCTCAAGACAAAAAATTAGTACGCTTACGCATCTCGCAATGTAAGTAACTATTTAATTCAGCATTCAGCACACACTTTTCAAACGTTATCAACAATATCAAGACGGACAGACAAGAATAGGACGTTCTCGTTTGGTCTTTCTAAACAAAGCTTGCGTGGTGCTGTAGTTTGTTTACATGTGCCGCCCATATTAGTTTTCAGCTGTTTTGGGCTGAGAGTTAAACGGCACTGCACTCACAATATTTTGGCACTTCTCAAAAATTGTTGGGACATCACCTTCCTTTAGCTTGGGTGATATTCTCTATAGGTATTTTCCTCCCACAACACATTTGTCCACTTTAATTGTTTCACTTTCTTGAAAATGTGATAGCCACACATACTTAAGGGTTTTTTAGAAATTAAATCTCAGTTGGAATTTGGGGAATCCATTTTTGGCGGAAATTATCATCCCGAGGCAAAACAAATGTTTGTTATGGCGACACTTTCTTCCTGGCTTTTGTAATATGTATAAATATAATCTAAGCAGACCCAATATTTGGTATTTAGGTTATTTTTTACGAAATAAAAATGAAAACTAACCTCAGTAGGTATACTGTAAATACTTATTGACGAGGTCTCAGTTGTTCGGCAGCGGGAAAGACCGAATAGAAACCGTATCGGGGCGTGGGTTGACAACGAAAATCAATGGTTACTTCGCACAAGGTGAATGGTGAATACAATAAATACACAAACCCGAACGTGGTCAACGGGAACGGCTTCCAGCCACCCGGACCGTCTAAACTCGCGGATCTCCCGTAAGCACTTCACCCCTCTGTGTCACAGGCTCCACTGTCCAATACGGTCCATGTCCATAACAGTCCATTCCGGAATTCCGGGCTCCCTATTCTGTGGTTCGGGGACAATTCCCCTTTACAGCGCTCACGCGTCGGTGCGAGCGGCACCAATACTCTTGGACGGCACGACTCCCACCCCGAGGCCATAATAACACCTGGCCGGTTCCCCTCCGCCAGGACACACGCGCACTAGACACAAACTTGTTTCTAAAATATAAACTAACACGTTTAAAAACAATTTAAACATTTAAAACTTCTCAAAACCCAAGCTGCCGCTTTCAGTTATGTGACAAATGACATGTAACGTTGGCCTAAGATGGTCACGTGATTTTTGTGCGCCAGGGCCTGTCTTTATAGTAGGCCTTGGCCTCGAGCTACTTGACGTCACAACCAAGGAGGGCGCGTTACAAGAATGATTTGAATTATGCAGTTTTTAATTGCTTATATTTATTACATAAAAATAAAAAATTAGTTTTTTTGTGAACTGTGGTTCATTTAATGGCAATAAATTACGTTTGAAAGTAATATTTTTCAAATTTAATTTTTGTGCAAGTTCCCCATTATTTATGTTAAACAGATCCTTGCCTATGCCCCCCGGCCTGGGACATTTGTTCCATATCACTCTGGGTTTGAAGCTTTTGGTTTGGAAAAACTTTACCATTGTTTCCAAACTCTCGAATGGGTTCAGCTTGACCACGGTCTGTTTGGCATCTTCTATGTTATAAATGTCTTCATCTTGCTGTTCCAACCTACATTTGACGGAAAACATAAATATTTATGGATATAAAGCATATGTAGCGTATACCTTAGAGTCTCAGGATTAAAGCCAATCTTTGCTTCTGCGAAATGAACAACTTCTGCTAGTAACTTTGTTGCTTCTTTTTGCAAGTCCATGTAACTTCTAACCTACATACAAATAATAATATATTATACCCTTAGGTTGAGAACTGAGCCATTATTTACCGAGCATTTTTATATCCTGAGACGCGTATCGCCGATGGATATAATATGCGAGGTAAATAATGGCCTTCTCAACCGAAGTGTATATAGAAATTTTTTTTACTACTAACCTGAGAAATCACCACTATTTACCTCATTCCTCTAATGAGAAATAATATTTCTCACCCTAGGTAAATAATGATAATAAAAAAATACCTAGGTAAATAATGAAAAATTTTCTATATGACATTTAAAGATTAGTGTCATTTTATCAGCTTTACAACTGAACTCCCAGGCTACTTGATATTTCGAAGTATTTGAAAAAAGCGAGAAATGACTAAAATAAACTAAAATATGGCAATATTTCAATGTTAGTAGTAAAAAAAATCTATATACACTTCGGTTGAGAAGGCCATTATTTACCTCGCATATTATATCCTTCGGCGCTACGCGCCTCAGGATATAAAAAAGTTCGGTATATAATGGCTCACTTCTCAACCTAAGTGTATAATATACTATTTTTACTTACCTGAGAAATCACCATTATTTACCTCATTCCTCTAATGAGAAATATTACTTCTCATTAGAGGAATGAGGTAAATAATGGTGATTTCTCAGGTCAGTAGTAAACAAAATAATTTAATAGTGACATTTTCGAAGATAATAGATAATATTACAGGCAAATAATAAACATAGACTAATAATTCAATACAATACAGACCCTGCCCTGATAAAAATGTTTAGTAACATTATTCGTCTGAGTTAGTAATGGAACGAACCATTGCCAAACTTCTTCATAAATTTATCTCGTACTTACGAAATAAATGTATAACCAACGTTAAAAAAATCAATTTGGAACAATTAGTTGATAATCTACAATCTACATATAGTAAAAATTTGGACAGTTATCATTTAACAACAGATTTTACTAATTTTGTGAATTTACTGGTCCTTCTTGTTCTATAAATAATGTCTTTAATAAATTGCTCATTCTGGCTAACGTGGCAACATTGCAAGAGCTCTTTATGATCGATGCGCATTTTTTTGCTTTATAATGCCCCAACAGCTGATCCAGAGTTCGTTGAGATTTCGCCGGCTTTTGTTGATGTGTTTCCAGTTTTTATTTTCGTATTATTCTTGTTTTTTTAGTAGATTTTGGGGTTATCGGACAAAAGGCATATAGTTAAGTTAGTAATTAACGAATTACTGTACTTTTAAGATCGATGGGAATAAGAGTAAAGTGTTAGATTTGTGGCATAGGAAACGTAACCTCTGGTTAACATATGATGCAGGCTTAAGTGTAAAATTTGTTGTCTTTGTTTTGAGTAGGCATTTTTTATGTTGGCTGATTACAATGCAGCCTTTAAACAGAGCATATAAAACAACCAGCAGTATTACTCCCCATGACGGGAAAATTCTGCGCACCTGTTCGCGCAGCCGCCATTTGGGAATAGATTCTGTCAAATGGATGGGGCGCTTGGGCAGTTCTTTTTTGGCTGTATGAGAGATTACAGTGCCGTGGAGTGTGCTTTTTTATAAATTGTGCTTTGTGCTAGTATCTTTAAATAAAGAATCCCAGGAAGGAGTCAAAGCTGCTTGTGCTTACCACACACTATATACTTTACTAATACTACTCTGTATTTCTGAATTGATTTTCCCGCATACACCTCTGACTTCTATTCCCCCAATATGGCGTCAAGGTCATTGAATTTGCGGATGATTTCTCAAGAGTAAGTTTTACTGCTGGTTGTTTTATAAGCTCTGCATTACGTTAGTCTAGTTTATTATTTGTCTGAGATTACCTCATTCCCTTCTTTAAACACATTGCTCTCGATCTTCTTCTTCACAAACTTCACTCTGTCTTCAAGGGCTTCGTACACCACGTTTGCTTCACGCTTCATGGATGAAATCTCCCTAAGCGAGTTCTTCTCCACTTTTTCCAACTCCGCGATTTTCTGTTGGATCACTTCTTTAACCGTTTCTTCAACGCGATCGCAACGAATCTCGAAATCTTCTATTTTTCTGATAAGTTTACTCTCGCATTCCGCCAAGCGAACGACCAGGCTGTCCAGATTTGAGCCTAAATTCTCGAGGTGGTCTTTCCAACACCCAGTGCAGAATGTCTATAGCAAAAAATTAAACATTTTTTGAAATCATTTGGCAGCAGAACTGTTTTAAATTGTCACGAGCATGCGCAGTTGCGTCAAAATGAAACTGCGCATGCTCCTGACAGTTTGAAACTGGTTTGAAATCCTACGAAAACAGTGTCCTGTATAGCGACCATATACAGTGTGTCCCGGATAAGAATGAACAGCATGGGGATCTTGCAAACGGTGAGAGGTAGAACAACGGTTAAATGGGGAAAAAGTTGCGCAATTTTAAGGTCAATAAAATGGTATAAACAGATTTCTAATATCTTTTTTCGTTTATGAGTTATTTTGAAAAAGTCAAATTTTGCGTTGTTATCACAGACAGAAAAAAGAAAAACACTTTCTTATAGCACTTTTTAACGGGCTTTAAGATGGCGTTTTTAGATTTCGTTATTGAGAAACCATCTTCAACTTTACGGACCTGGATTTTTTTGCAGATTTTGAAAGCACTTTGAGACAATTATACTGAAAATTCCTTTTTCCCATTGATTTTTTTATATTGCGGCCCTGTATTTAATAATATAGAAGTCTAAATATTAATCAGTATTGTCAAAAATTTAACTTACAGTTTATTTTTACTTCGAAAACTTAATATTTTTAAATACGGCCCTGTCTGGTAAGTGTTTTCCTCTGTTGTTGTACAGCAAACATTGCCGCATTGTATTTTGGAGTAAATTCTTCGCTTTTTCTAAATCTGGGAAGAAAGCTTTAAGCCAATGAAACCAATAACTTTTGCCATTTATTAATTGCAACAATGGGTGGTATGAATAAAAACGAAGTACTTGCTACTACTACAAGTATTAGTATCTTCTACCTAGTATTTACTTTAAAACGAAGTAGATACTACATTTCCGTAATATTTACTTCACCTGTCAGAGAACTACGGAAATGTAGTATCTACTTCGTTTCAAAGTAAATACTAGGTAGAAGATACTAATACTTGTAGTAGTAGCAAGTAGCAAGTACTTCGTTTTTATTCATACCACCCATTACATTAGTTCGGCTTCTACACTATTTCTGTGACGCAAGATAATAACATGCTAACATGTTAAATTTGTCGTCAAAGATCGTTTGCAAATTTTACAAAATAAATCAATGAGAATTATTTTAGGGTGGAATAAGTATAGCAAAATTTTAGATATGTTAAATAAATTAGAATGGCTTAACATAGAAAATTATTTAGAATATAAAACTTTAATATTTATTCATAAAATTAAATTAAATTTAGTAGCGCCGTATTTTAGCAACATGTTAACAAAATTTCAAGAAGTACATAATTATCAAACAAGTCAATAAAATGGTACAAACAGTTTAAGTTTAATTTAAAGTGAAATTATTTAAATAAGTATAGAATAGGATATTAATACACAGTAGGTTTTATTTATTAATGATGTAGTTGGATAGCAATTTGTTGCTAAATAAATTTGTTTATTATTATTATTATTATTATTATCATTTGAGAAAGCACCCTCCATTTCTAATAATACAAATTATTAACTAAATGATACAGTGGGAGTTATGACAAATGACAAGGGGTTGGTTTCGTTGTTTTAAAGCCTTCTAGGCGGAGTATTTTTATTTATTTTTTATTATCGTATGTGACTGTTATTAGTCTTTGCCGTTCTTTTTTTTTGGTTCTCCGATTGAAAGAGATAAGTTGTAAGTTAAATTGTTAACAAAACTGATTAATATTTAGACTTCTTATTATTAAATACAGGACCACAGAAAAAAGAAATTTTCAGTACAATTTATTGTCTCAAAACATTTTAAAATTATTTCGTGTCATACATCATGGTATTTGAAAGTGCTTTGAAAATCTGCAAAAAAATCCAGGTCCGTATTTAAAAAAATTAAGTTGAAGATGGTTTCTCAAAAACGAAATGTTGTAGAACAAATCTAAAAACGCCATCTTAAATCCCGTTAAAAAGTGCCATAAGAAAGTGTTTTTCTTTTTTTATATCTGTGATAACAACTTCAGAAACAAATAAAATCGAAAACGCAAAATTTTACTTTTTTCCAAATAACTCAAAAACGAAAAAAGATATTACAAATCTGTTTGTACCATTTTATTGACCCTAAAATTGCGCAACTTTTTCCCCATTCAACCGTTGTTCTATCTCTCACCGTTTGCAAGATCCCCATGCTGTTCCTTCTTATCCGGGACACAGTGTATAGTTTGCATTTTACGCATGGCAAAACAAATTCACCTGATCACAGTGCCGACAGTTCTTAATGTCCTCAACTTCTTGTTCCTTCCTACACCTCAAACACCTCCTATCTTCGCCTTTCTTCTCGTCGGTCTTCCCGTTACCCTCCACGATCTTCAGTAGCGAATCCACGTGCAAATTTTTAGGCAGTTGCTCCAGAGAATCGAACCCGTCGGCCAGGACGTACTCCTTGTTGCAAATACTGCAAAATATTTTCGGCTCGATCGACTGCTTGAGTTTTGGCTCGCCGGCGACGTTGCCGTTGGTTTTCAAATTTCTGGCGGTCAGGTGCGTCTTGAGGCAGCCCAGACAGAAGGTGTGCTGGCACGGGAGCATTCTGGGGTCGTTCAGTTGGTTCAGGCACATGCCGCACTGAAGTAAAGATCCTATGGCGTCCATGGATTCCTGTCTGGAAATATTTTTGTCGCTACCTATGTATGTTCCAGGGACCCTTTAAAGTAAGGGGACCCAGCATTATACTTTCCAAAGTGAGGCCGTTTCTTTCCCCATTCTAATGGTCTCAGTGATGCCAAGTATGCCATTTTATTGGAGAATCTATGAATATGACAGGTACTTTGATTGTTAGCAAAAATTAATAATGATTTCTAAAAATTAGGCTTGACAACGTTCTGTCAACAAACACAGAATATGGCAAGTGCCAAATGAATCAAATTTATTTTATATTTGAATTTGGTTTCCTGCAATTATTTCCAGGAATTTAAGTAATATAAGTATGGTAAGTCAGTGCCGATTTTGCTTATTTGAGAATTTGTCGCTATTGCACCTTGTTACCAGGTTCCTGAATCCATTTGTAATAATATATTGTGTACTTGAACTTTCTTCCCTTGTTGAATGTATCTACCCAAAGAACTTTCACAGATTTCGGGATGGACTTATAAGATTAGGTCTTGTACTTAGTTTTTCTGGGTGCTCATTTTTGTAATTTTATTTCTCTCCCAAGGTACCTCACAAACGTAAAATAAACTTATAGTTGTAGATAAAAACTGTTTAAAAAAAGACCTGACTGAAGCTACCTGCTTAATAATTTAAAATTTAGGAAATGCCATTTTTGTTTTGAACTACTTACTTATACGTAATGCCCACGTAATGGGAATTGTAGGATTACTAAAGGTGAGACATGAAAAATCTGGTTGCAATTATTGGGACTACTACAGGCGGCCGCATTACCTTTAATTGACTATCTGGAAGTAAGAAAACTTAAAAATTGTGAACTATGATGGGAAATATTTTGCCTCCTTTGGAATCTATGGCACTGGCATGTCACATAAAACCTGATGGCAGTTGGACACCGATATATAACATAATTAACCTTGTACCAGCCCACTTATGTGGTCTCCTTGGAGATATACAGAAAACAAGGCTTCACTTTTCCTATGTGATAGACTGTGACATGCTGTGTCCCCTTATTTTAAAGAGTCCCTGGTATGTACGTTCGGGGCGTTTATCGTACGAGTGACCTTAAGATTTTGCTTACCTTCTTATTCGTTTTTCGACAGGTTTGGATTGTTTCGCGAATGCAAGTCCAAAGCGTAAGGTCAAGGTTTTTTGTTTAACTGTTACAGTTTCCTTGTTTTCACTTTTCGGTTTTTCGACATCATTTTTTTCACTCATATTTCAAAAGTAAATCACACACTTAAGTAAACCACAATAAATTATGTCGATATATTAAGATACCTATTAGTTTTGCGGATTATAAAAAATGTAGGTACGTTATATCTACGATTGAAGATATTTATCAGAGGATATTGGATAAGATAATACATTGATATATGTCGAGAAATGAAAAAATAATGATAGCATTGTCTAAACTAAGCCATAGGTTCAAAATAAAAAATAACACATAGGTACAAATTTGAAATGTTTCTAAAATTCTGAATACATCTAAATATGGGATTTTAACGGTAACTTTTTAATATAATATGCAATACTCAATATTGTAATACTTTCAAAATGGCCCCTTAATATGGGTATTATCAAATGAAAAGGCTTGGCGCGTAGAAAACGACAAAGTTAGTGACATCACACTAAATTCAATAAGATGGCGGTTTAATTTTCTTGAACTAAAAAATAATAAATTAATTAATATAGTAACAAAAATATTTTTAAAAACAAGCTTTTATTTAAATGCCCTGAAAAGAAGAAAATAACTTTGACAATTATACAATTGTCTATGATATAAAAGCTTATCGCGAGAATATAAATATACAGGGTAAGTTTTTTTTTGCCCACTATGGGGATCTCGGAAACTAGCAGAGCTAGAACAAAGGTTAAATGGGGAAAGAATTGAATCAGTTTTGATTGCTCAATCTAATGCCCCTTTTGGATTTTTAAAAAAGTTCATGGCTCACTAGATATTTTGAAAAGAGTGATTTTTTGCTATTTCATCAGATCTCTGTAGCTCCGTTATTTCTGATTATACAGAAAAACTGTAGAGGCAAAAATTGTAGATAATTTTGGGCTTAATAAGAAATTCCCCGGTCTACAATACAAAGGGTAATGAAATTAAGCAAATTTAAAGCCTTCAAAATATTACCTGTTCAAAGGCTATTCCCTGGAGATGCTGCAAGAAGACTGGAATATTGTCAAACAATGTTAAACTTTTATTTTGCAAGAGGTGGAGCTGGATTTTTTAAACAAATTATTTGGTCCGATGAAGCTACATTTACAACGGCGGGAATATACAAGCGGAAAAATAGTATATTTTGGTCTGTTGACAATCCACGGGCATTTCGTGAAGTTGTGAAATCCGGCAGAAATTCCGTGGGGGTTGGTGCGGAATTGTGGGAAATTTTATAATGGGCCCTCTATTTTATTCAGGAAGTATGACAGGTAGGAAATACCTACATTTAATCCAGAACGAATTGGAACAATACTGTGACCAGTTGCCATTAATTTTTCTCAACCAACTCCAAGAAAGACAATTAATATGGTAGCAAGATGGCACTTCCTTCCATAACTGTGGGCCCATAACGGAATTTTTGAACAATTCGTTTGAAAATTGGATTGGTAAACATGGAACGATAAGGTGGCCGCCACGTAGTCCAGATTTAACCCCCTTGGATTTTGTCTTGTGGGGGCATTTAAAAAATAAAGTTTATAAGAACCGCCCCGAAAATGTTGAGGAGATTAAAAGACGAGTAAAATTAGAAATTGATAGTTTAAACAATCGTCCCTTAATCTTTGAAAATGTCCGAAAAAATTTCTTAAAAAGACTAGGGTTAAGGTTATGTGTAAATAATAATGGAAAGCATTTTGAACATTTAATGTAAATGAACTTCCAACTAATTTTTAATAACTAATCATATTGTTGTTGTTATAATAAATATGACAGTAGTAAAAATAATAAATGTTTCATAATTTCCACGAGATTTTTAATTAAGTTGAATGCAGTTGAATGGCTATAGCCACTTTAACATTCAGCCTACTCGCTTGTCAGTTTTATTATCATGGCTGACTTTATTTGTCATAAATTTGGTTTTATTGTTTGGCCTACTCAGATCGAACATCAGACACCGACCATGAGACCATGTATCTAGTTTGATGGAGCTTCTCTGATAAATATCTCGGAAACGGTTGGAGATAAATAGGTCAAATTATATATCGTTGGATTCAGAATTAAAAAAGGAATCCTGTGATGGTGAAGAGAAATGTGTAAGTTGTAAAATAGAGAAAACCACTTTCATTTCCGCTATAACCGGAAGCTATATTAAAAAACTGAATATTCGGGAATACTACTTAAAGGTTCTCTAATGGATGTGTAGGTAAAAAAATATTTTTTTTATTTTGCAAAAAAGGTTTTTTCGCGATAACTTTTTTACCGACCCCCGTATACAAAATTAGGGTACACCCTCGAATTCCCCTTAATTTTTACTACAACCTCATTTTTTGAATGACGATGTTATGTTAACCTGTCTCCACGTAGCACGCACTTTTTCCGCTTGGATGGGCCACCCTGTACTATTGAATACCAAACAAATTAAAAGAATGCCCGCTCTTCAATCTTAAAATCCCATCCTTGGCTTTTGTTTACGTTTACCGGAAACTTATTTATTATCCTGTAGCTATCAACATCGAGAAATGTCGTCTCTATGTTGCACAGTTTGTCCGTATTTGGCAAACGGCGCGGCGCGCGAGTAGCGCGATATGTTGGCCGTTTAACTGTTTAAATATTTTTGATTTCCCTTGGCCGCTATGGAAATTCTGAAACGAGACTGTGACACTTTAAAAGGGACAACAACAGTAATTATGAAAGATGACGTAAACGGAAAACTGGACAATCCTTATTACTTTCGAGGTTAGTACTACAATGGCAACAAAAAGAATAAGACGTAAGACCGACAGAAGCCATAAGAAAGAAGTGCAGGAGTGCATAATATACAGGGCGGTCCAACTTTTATCGAATCGATAGAAAAAGACGTCAAAATAAGACGTTATAATATAAGAGTTATGATGATAAAAATTTTCTAAAGAAATAAACGTTGTGCACTTTATTTGATTTTACGTTAATCTACATTATAGAGAGATTGTATTAGAACCAAATTTAATCTCTATTCAACCATTGATTAAGGAATTCCTTATTCAACGTTGAAATTGAAAATATTAAGTTTTTTAAATTTAGTTTCGTAAAAGGAGTAAGGAGTTTACTTTATTATTATTATTTAAAATAACAATTCTGTATTAGCAATTCGACATTCGATTAAGTGTATATGTAGTATCAAAGCCTATACTATGTCTACTTCAATTTAATGTCATGCCAATCTCAAATTTTATCAATATTTTTTCTCAAATTTTTATAGTAAATATAGAACAAACTGGCAAGTGCGATACATCAAATTAAATGGGATATACAGGGTGTCCGGAAATTACGTGCACATCCAGAAGGGGGTAATTCTTTGGCCCATTTTAAGAAAAAACTTCATATGGACGTATGTCGTAAACATCCTAACTTTTGAGATACAGGGCGTTGAAGTTCACTTTTTTAAATTGAATTTTGGCTTCATCTCCCGAAATAATCAAGCTGCTGAACTGAAATTTGGCACTGCTATGTTTTTGAGGATGGAGAATAAGCTGAAAATGTCATTTTCACCGTATCTCATAGAGGGCGCCACTTGCGCTGTTTTTTGATCACGCTTTTACGCGTAACTTTTTTGAGGTTATCTTTTTGGTCCCGCAGGTCCATCATTTTAGTGCATATTTTCATTCTGCAAGAAAAAGGTACTCTTGCTTTATAACGATAAAATCAACCGTTTACGTTTAAATTGGCAAAATGTGCCCCAAAACACCTGTTGACTCCAATATTCGGAACATAAAATTTTCAACGACCGCTTTCAAATGCTACAGATCAACTGTACCTTCAAAATGAAGAAAAAAAATCCCTATGAACAATGCACCAAAAATTATTCGCTTTCAAAATGGAAAGGATTGAATTTGACAAAATTTGAACACCCTATTTCAAGAAAACCAATGGTGTTTTGACCAATATCCATTTAGCATTTTTTTCTTCATTTTGAATGTACAGTTGATCTGTAGCATTTGAAAGCGGTCGTTGAAGATTTTATGTTTCGAATATTGGAGTCAACAGGTGTTTTGGGGCACATTTTGCCAATTTAAACGTAAACGGTTGATTTAATCGTTATAAAGCAAGAGTACCTTTTTCTTGCAGAATGAAAATATGCACTAAAATGATGGACCTGCGGGACCAAAAAGATAACCTCAAAAAAGTTACGCGTAAAAGCGTGATCAAAAAACAGCGCAAGTGGCGCCCTCTATGAGATACGGTGAAAATGACATTTTCAGCTTATTCTCCATCCCCAAAAACATAGCAGTGCCAAATTTCAGTTCAGCAGCTTAATTATTTCGGGAGATGTAGCCAAAATTCAATTTAAAAAAATGAACTTCAACGCTCTGTATCTCAAAAGTTAGGACGTTTACGACATACGTTCATATGAAGTTTTTTTCTTAAAATGGCCCAAAGAATTACCCCCTTCCGTATGTGCACGTAATTTCCGGACACCCTGTATTTAGCTTTATAAAAAATCCGTCATTAAATTTTTTTCCAGACCATTTAATATTTTACCCCAAGATGGCCCAAATTTAGTAATATCTAATATTCAAAACTGATTTAATATTTGGATTTTGTCAGTTCTTGCAAACAATTTTTATGTTAAACATTTTTGCATATCCCTATAAATCAAAAAGTAACAGCAGTTTAAAAATTTTGTTTTTTTCTGTCAAAAATTGCCAAGATATTTTGAGTGAGCCACTTATATAAGTCACCCTGTATATGTTTATAGAAAAAACGTCTTATTTCGACCTTTTCTAGTGATTCCGGAAGTGAGACATACAAAAGGTGGAGCAATATGTGTGCTTGTTTAAGGATGAAAAATGACGTCACAAGAATCGACCACGTGACTTGCGGTATCTGTCAAAATTGACATTTTTTTCGAAAATCATCCAAAATCGGCTTTATTTGACGCATTTTAGAAAAAAGTTATTAGAAAAAGTTGTTTCTTTTGCAATTGTTAGCCCACATACCAATTTTCAGAGTCCCACGATGACTTTTGTTTTTTGCGATTTTTTCTAAAAAAAAAAAAATTCCAAACATTTTAACTAAAATTTATTAATTGAAAATTGTACTTTTTTACAGATCGACACCTCTAATATGTTTTTAACATCAATTCTAATGCTACCCAGTTGTTTTCTTAAAAAATCTCTATTTGTTTTAAAAAAATTATGTCAAGTTTGGTGCAAAGTTAATTTAATTTCAAAGGTTTAATGAATTCAGGCCTAGTCTACTTTTCAAAAGTACAATTTTCAATAAATAAATTTTAGTTAAAATGTTTGGAAAATTTTTTTTTTAGAAAAAATCGCAAAAAGCAAAAGTCATCGTGGGTCTCTGAAAATTGGTATGTGGGCTAACAATTGCAAAAGAAACAACTTTTTCTAATAACTTTTTTCGAAAATGCGTCAAATAAAGCCGATTTTGGATGATTTTTCCAAAAAATGTCAATTTTGACAGATACCGCAAGTCACGTGGTCGATTCTTGTGACGTCATTTTTCATCCTAGAACAAGTACAAATCGATGGCAAAGTCAAATTATCATTTTATCCAAAAATTAAAAAATCCCTTATGGTGCGTACGTTATTGGTCACACTGTATATCCATTATTCAATGAGTCAATTAAATCTTGGAAGGGTGTTCATATACCATATACCTATATACCTGACCGCAATCAGTATCAATCCCAGGCCCTCGATTTAAAAAATCCGGGTTACGAGCCGAAAAGTAGGCTCCAAAAATGACCAATAAAAATGAAATTTCGACGGCATAGCAGGTCTTTATGTGAAACGAGTTCTCGGTCTGCATTTTTAATTCATTGTATTATGGAGGTTGAGCTGCATCGCCCTGTGTTAAATAAGTGGTTCTTCGCGAATGTAAGAGATTGGTGCCGAAAAAGATTCCGGTTCCGTAAATATTTCAACTTAAGTGTGACATAATTAACAATGAATGTAATTAATTAAATGTTACTATAAAAAGATTACAAAATATAAATTAAATAATATTATTAAAATATTATTAAATAATATACCGGCTTTTTCTACGGCCATTTCTATTAGAATAATAACTTATTTATAATGTTAATGAACTGTGGAAGATACTAAATAAAACTCAAAGAGAGAATTCAGAACCAAAGGAGTAACATAAATATATTATGGGAGATATAAATAAAATTAAGGAAAATATTAGGGAAAGTGTATCTTCTTACATATCAAATTGTATCAGCATTAGTCATAATAGTCATTTTGTAAGAGTTAAACATAGACAGATTAACAAATTCCAATGATTATAGTCGAGAAAACGCATAGTGAGGAATTGAATCAAATAGACAATGATTTCGTCAACAGAACAGTATGTAATTAATTTATCTACCAGAAAAGTTAGTTTTGGCAACAGTTAAAATTTTCTATTGCTGGCAAAATTTCTAAGCTTGACATAGTAAAGGAAATAGCTCATGCAATACCTGAGGAACTAGGTCAAGAATTTAGAGTCAGATAAAAAGTAGTTTTAGACAAAGTTTTTAAACTAAAGTCAAATATTTCAAAGGAAGAAAAAGCAGCAATTAGGTCACTTAAATCAGATTAAAATATTACCAGCAGATAAGGGAAATGCCACTGTTATTTTCGAGAACAACTTCAATAGAAACTAGAATAATACAAAACACTCCGAACAAAGGACACTCGATTCAAAACCTCCACACATATGTATAATGGTTTATCCAAAATACACAAAATTGTAAGTTCAGTACATTCACTATGTCATTCGTTAGCAAAATATTTACTTAAAATGGTTAATCTGTTAATAGGAAACTCAAATGCATTTATCAGAAGCAGTAATTATTTTTTAGAAAAAAATTAGGGAACATCACTTTCTTATATCTTAGCTAGGTTAATTTGATGTGGTCAGTTTTGTTACAAATGTACCTGTTGACAAATCATTGAATGACAAATTTGAATTTAGGTCTAATATTAGAAATTAGAACTAACAACATTATGTGTTAAAACTTGTATTTTCAACTAGGAAATTAATTTTACCAGCAGGAATTTGAAATGGCTATAGAATCTTCTTTATCACCATTCATAAGCGATTTATTCATGAGAGATTTTGAATAAAATGAGTTGATTAGATATGTTCACCAACCTAATGTTTGGTGGAGATATGTATGTACCTAGTTGACATATTTATTATAATATGAGAAAATGGAATAGATGATTTAAATTCATTATTAAATTTTATAAACTCACAAGAACCTTCTATTAAGTTTAGCCTAGAAATTGAACATAACAAATAATCAATTACCTTTGTTAGTTGTTTCTATACCAAAATCAGATAGTATAGAAACTAGAGTATATTGAAAATCAACATAATAAATATCTCTATTTTATTTAAAATCATCATATTTTTGTCAAAAAAGGAATTATTAAAAGTTTATATGACGCAGGGCTAAAGCGATTTGTTCTAATATGCCCTGTCATTTAATACCAATGACGTTAAAACCTATAGACGTGGTGCCCCATTGTTAAAATGCCCTTTATTTTGACGCCAAGATTAAATATATCCATACTACTCTAAAAACATGCTACAAACAAAGACAGAAAGTCAACCATCAACCAACTATACACCCGGTGATTTCAGGTTATAGTTCCTCCAGAATCACACTTAGATATCGCATGTTTTTTCTTGTTTGGGGGCGCCGGAAGCATCGGAACCTCACCTGAAGACTCGGGGGATGGTCTAACGACGCCAGCCACCGAGCCCAGAGTCGAAATAAGTTCGCTACGTCTCGACAAAAAGGGGCAATTTCTGACAATCTCGCGACATTTTCGGAATAATTTAATGGAGCGCTTAGATTGTGATTAGTTCTGGGCGTCAAGCGTTTATCAAAACAAACCTGTCTATAGGTTCTGACGTCATTGTTTAATACCCATATTAAGGAGGTTGAAAAGAAAATGTAATCCGCCAACCACATAACACAAAATAGGTAAAACTTCAAACTGTTTGTCCTAACTTCTATTTTTTCTGTCCTGTGCTTCAAACGAGTTCCGTTGTCAAACGTCATTTTCCTTCTGTCCCAATAATTATTACATTTATATTTGATTTGAGTTCGTGTCGTGGTGGTAGTTTCGAATAAAACGGCTTTTAGTGTTCTTAGTTGGTGTTTGGTTTAATATTTTTATCAGAGAAAATTTAATTTAGCTATGTGGCTATATTCTCTCTGTCGTAGTTGTAGATTACAAAAAAGATGGTCAACTCCTGTTATGTATTTGGATTGTGCCAAACGGGACCAACGGGGCGGAAAGATTCGTAAAAATCGTTGCTAATAACTATGCAGTTTTCTAAGAGATAAGGTGATATTAGAGACAAGTGGATTGCAGCAATAAAAAGGAAAAATTTTGTACCATCTACAAGTATTTACTTGCATTTGTAGTCAACATTTTATTGAGAGCGATTTCATAGAGAATTTTGGTCAGAGCAAACTTAAAAAGTATGTAATTACTACAGTTTTTTATTTTCCAAGTAATCTTTTGATAGAAAGTCTATCAAGGGGAAAACTGGCAAAATATTGTGCTAATGAACCTAGCTCTTCGTAGTCAAAAAGGGAAATTAAGGTTCTGGTCCCTTTAATAAGGTACGTATTTGTAATTCTTTTTGTTAGATGCCTAAACAATTAAAAATTATATAAAAATATGTAAAAGCTATACCTGTCTTAGATGTTTTTCTCATTAATTTAATTTTAAAATTAATAAATCATTTAATATAAGTAATCAAAATTGAACATATCAATTATCCTAGATATTTTGTAGCCTTTATTTAAAAATAAACTTTTATTTTGGAATTTGTATTTTATTTGTCTCCATTTACTTCCAGGTACATAAAATTGCCATGTAAATTTTTTTAAAATTAATTCACTACTTTTTTCTGTGCAATTTTTACTTAATTGTGGTTATATTCAGAATGCTGTTGAAAACATCGAATTGAACTAGGACAAAATTATCATTCCTACATTCCCAAATTACGGAATACAGATCATACAATAAAGAGAATTACGGAACATGCCCATTAAATTTGCCCATTAATATGCAACATCCCTTTATATTATACATCCTTTGCCTCAATCAGCTGACACGTTCATTACGCGTCCTGCGTCCTTGTCTTACTTATTGCCATTTGAAACCTATCTCTCTCTAGGGTTGGCTGCCCCAAACAACAATGCTGGGTCCAGAGTCTCTAGGATTTATCATAGACAAAGCTAAACATGTACCTAGACTGTCAGAATCATTGTTAAAATTTCCGCACGCTACACCAAATATTTTGCATAAAATTTTATATAAAAACTAATAACTAAATTAAAATTTATTTGTTTTATAGTATATTTCATTAAGAGTCTGGAAGTAAAGATTTTTCAATGCGCGCGTGACAAATTCCCGTGTTCGGCTGCGCCTCACACGGGAAGTCATGCAAGCACGGAAAAATCTATTTCTGGACGTGTAATGAACGATATTTTTTATTATACCTACTTCTTTGAAAAAGGAAACTTAAAACATTTTATCGGAATATTATAATAAATTTAATTGGCAAAAAATAAGCAATGCAGACAATATAGGTAGTAGTTGGTATGTATGATGCGTTTCCATGGTTACTCTCAAATTATTTCAAAAGTGCTTTGTTGCAAATTAGTTATTGTCAGATAAGGTGAATAAAACGTCAAAAATATTACAAAAATGTATTTAAATATTGAAACACTTACGAATTAAAATACAAAATAGGTACCTACATGTTAAATATCAGAGAGCATATAGAGTTTCTTAAATTTAGTTTACTTTGCTATACAGGGTGTCCGGAAATTACGTGCACATACGGAAGGGGGTAATTCTTTGGCCCATTTTAAGAAGAAAACTTTATATGAACGTATGTCGTAAAAGTCCTAACTTTTGAGATACAGGGCGTTGAAGTTCAATTTTTTAAATTGAATTTTGGCTACATCTCCCGAAATAATCAAGCTGCTGAACTGAAATTTGGCACTGCTATGTTTTTGGGGATGGAGAATAAGCTGAAAATGTCAGTTTCTACGTGTCTCACAGATGGCGCCACTTGCGCTGTTTTGAATCGTGCCTTTACTCGTAACTTTTTTGAGGTTATCTTTTTGGTCTTGCAGATTTATCATTTTAGTGCACCTTTTTATTCTACAACAAAAAGGTACTCTTGCTTCATACGGATAAAATCAACCGTTTGCGTTGAAATTGGCAAAATGTGCCTCAAAACACCTGTTGACTCCAATGTTCGAAACATACAATTTTCACCGACCGCTTTCAAATGCTACAGATCAACTGTACCTTCAAAATGAAGAAAAAAATCCCTATGAATAATGCACCAAAAATTATTCGCTTTCAAAATGGAAAGGATTGAATTTGACAAAATTTGAACACCCTATTTCCAGAAAACCAATGGTGTTTTGACCAATATCCATTTAGCATTTTTTTCTTCATTTTGAATGTACAGTTGATATGTAGCATTTGAAAGCGGTCGTTGAAAATTTTATGTTTCGAATATTGGAGTCAACAGGTGTTTTGGGGACCATTTTGCCAATTTAAACGTAAACGGTTGACTTAATCGTTATGAAACAAGAGTACCTTTTTCTTGCAGAATGAAAAGATGCACTAAAATGATGGACCTGCAGGACCAAAAAGATAACCTCAAAAAAGTTAAGCGTAAAAGCGTGATCAAAAAACAGCGCAAGTGGCGCCCTCTATGAGATACGGTGAAATTGACATTTTCAGCTTATTTTCCATCCCCAAAAACATAGCAGTGCCAAATTTCAGTTCAGCAGCTTGATTATTTCGGGAGATGTAGCCAAAATTCAATTTAAAAAAATGAACTTCAACGCCCTGTATCTCAAAAGTTAGGACGTTTACGACATACGTTCATATGAAGTTTTTTTCTTAAAATGGGCCAAAGAATTACCCCATTCTGTATGTGCACTTAATTTCCGGACACCCTGTATATTTCTATTTTAAAGCCATATATTCGGTATTTTTATTCAGCGCACGGAAAGTTTTTCCGTGCTCTGTTTCCGTGCGCTAGCCCGAAAAACCCCATCTTTCATTATTGCTAAAACAGATGAAAATAAGGTGTTTTCCAAGAAGTATAATAAGAATTTGTTTTCGCTCCAATTTTTTTAATTTAATCTCGGCAACGCCACCTTGAAAATAAAAAACATGCAATAACATGCATTTTAATAACGATTTTGGAAAAAAAACACAGTCACCTGTGGCTCTTCTACCACCACCTCTGCTTCTTCCAACGGCAATACAGTCGCATCGAGGAGGCGCTCAGACGCGAAACAAATAAACGTCGTGCGGGGACCCGACCACTGTCGCGGCCAACTCGATTGTTGCGACACGCGTTTTCACCGGCATTTTCGAATATTTCCCGCGAAATTTCGGCCATTAAATCGTGTGGCGGACCGTCGCCGCGCCGATTTTGAATTCGCGGACGGAAGAAGGGTGAAAATGGACGATCCTGCAAGTTTGGACTGGAGAGTTGTCAGATTCGGCGTGGCTCGGTGGTCTCGGGTTAGTTTTTGAGCGCCGAGAGTTGGGGAAGAATTCCATAAAACTGATTTTTAATGGTAAGTTTGCACAATCTACTACAAGATACCTAAGTGTTTTTACTTTCCTCCAATTTTTTTTGGAAAATTTACGAAAGTACAAAAATATAACTAAGAAGACTTTCAATTGTAAAATTGTGATGTGCTGTTACGCACTTGCGACACATATCGTCATGGTAGGATCACTATTTTTTTATCGGAAATCTGGCAACGTAGCTTTATTCAGCACCTTCTGAAACCCCAATACCCCAAGTTTTATTAATTTACTTCGCCGACTAACATTTATACAGGGCCTTAAATTTGGGAAATTTGTTTTTTTTTTCACAATTTCACAATTTTACAAGGGTGTTTCGGATCAAATCTAAACACCCTGTATATGAAATTAACAACCACAATTATTTGCGTAACGCTAATAATTACAAACTACAAGTGAGAAGCAAAGGTAATTAATAATTAATATATTTTCACTAACGCGACATAATGTTCATTCATATTGTTAAATAAATATTCTGTTATGTGTGGCCTACAATTAGACACAGACCATTAACTGCCATCAGCATTAGTTGGCTATTTTGTTGCTATAATAGCTCCAGTGATTTATATGTATTTACATCCAAGATCGAAAGTTGGAAGTCTAGACTATTTTCGATTTCATAATAGCACAGATATCTATATAGAAGCTATATAGGTCTGTGATAATAGGTAGAAGGTATTCACCTATTATTATTCTTTGTCGAGAATTCAACGCCAGCCAATATGAACCAATGAAATGACAATTTATGAAATATTAACCAATCAGGTGATAATTTCAGCGATTATTTCCCTCATACTGCTTGCATCCAATAAGGTAGCTCCTTCCATAAAAATCCAACCAATCATATATGCCTCTGCTAGCGATAATTGCACTTGTGCAAATTATCGTATGTAATATCACAAGTGGCGGAAATGTTATCGATAATTTTTTCGAAAGCGCTATTTTGCCTAGAAAGATCACGAGTACAAATTGCTCTTTTATTTTATCTCTGAAAATAAAAGCCCAATTTGTACGAATGGTTTTGCTAATGGGCAAAATAGGGCTTGAGAATAAAATTATCTAGAAAAATTTCCGGCACGAGTGGTATTTGTCGAGATTATTTCTCGAATACGATTTAATAATTTCTGTATTAATTTTTTCTATGTTTACATTTCCAAAACGACTCATTTTGAACGAGTTTATGACAGCTTCGACTGTAGCATTCGATTAAACAAACATGACGCTTGGACACATTATTTTCACTTTAAGTGATACTTATGGAGCAAATTTTTTAGATAATTTTTCAGAAATACCCCGAAATAATATAAAAAATCAAATTTGCCACGAAACCATGACACATACAAAAAATTACCAAGAGGGCATTTTTGATTAGAATTAAAATTTACATAAGAAATTGAATACATTTTATTGCTATACAAGGTGGTTCATTTTTTTTTCTAAAAACAATTATACTAATTACCTACTTCTACGCCACTGGTTGTTCAAGGTGTTTGATATTAACAGGTTTTATGCTAACCTATGCCGTTATGACGTGTACCAAATATGACTTAAATATCTCAGCTAGTTTGGTAAATATTCAATAAAGACCACATGTTTCTTAAAACTTTAACACCCTGTAACTTTTTAATTAGGCCTTAAAATGATATAGTCTATAAAAGAAAGTGCGGGTATTTTTTGGTTTTCTATCACTTGTTGAAGTGTCGCAGAATAAAACTGAATCACCCTGTACAGTCTAAACTTATGCATTTTCAACACTCTATGGACTGAGTTCCTTGATATTTGCAAATATCTCGATGCATCTTTAATAGATTGTCTCGGATTTTCCTCGAAGTATAATAAGACTGCTTTATATTTCCAAAACGCGACATTTATTTGGTTTTCTGAATACACAATCTGAAATCGCAAGAAAATTTTATAGGATTTTCATATTTACATTTTTTCCAAAATTAAAAACGAAAAAGTTAAGGAAGGGGTAAAATATTATATGTATAAATAACCCTGTATATTAAACAAATAAAAATAAACAATCATTAATTTTGGGAGTCACGAATTTATTTGTTTGAACTTCCGCTCTATTCACATTACATTTATACGAGCCTCTTTACCTTATGTTACATTATTTGTATTTACAAGTTATTGTGCGAGTCTTGGACATTGTAGTTTTCCTAAAAACTATTGACACACATAAAATATTATGCATAACAGCTTTTAGCAATTTCTTGAAACGACCAGTGGACACGACCATTGAAAGAGATGTCAAAATACAATATGCTGACATTTGTTAACACTTATTTTATTGCTGGGTAAGTGATTTCTTGGAGAAGAACTATTTTGTCTAACAATTCGTTTTAAGTAGGTACCTCATTCGATTTGGTAGTAATATAATATTTTTGTATAGAAAATTCAACAATTTCCGCAATTTACTTGTTTCATTGTTACGTCAGTCTGAAGAAGACTTAAGTGTGTACGAATTTCCTTATTGAATATTTACTTTGCAACAAAATAAAATAAACAATCGGCAATGAACAATGCTGCCAAATTAAAAAAAAAACAGCTCATAGTTCTAAATGCTACTATGGAAAAGAAAGGGAAGGTGTCCCAAATCCTACATTTTTATATTTTTCTTGTGACGCCAAAGAGAATGTGAAACTGTTTTATAACAACCAGTAAAAATTCGGTGGACTAATGGCCAAGTCATAAAACGCCGTTTTAATATTCACAGTGGCACTTCTGCCTGGCTATTTGGCCAAAATTCATTGTGTTCACTCTCACAGACTGATAAGTAAGCCAAAAATTCGGATCAAATTGGCTTTAAAAAGTGAAATTTTGTTCTACAATGATTTTGTATACCATGTGATCCCGTTACACCCCCCTTATTTTCTATATTTTTGAGGTTGGGAAAACAGTTTCAGATAAAAGTTGCAAAAGCCAAAGCAAGCTTTTTTCAGCGATTCTTTACTTTTATAAAGGGTGTTCAGAAAAGCGGTGTCAAACCAAACTTATGTTGCAGATAAAAGGTTTTTCACCAACGTAACGTCAAAGATATTGATATCTTTGTTGGGACATGTCGTGACGAAAATTACCTTGTTCAAAAGAATTTTTACGAAATTTTAAAGTTTTGTAACAAACATGAAGTTTGCGATTCCCAAAAAAAATCTACGTTAATTTTACAAATATGCTTGAATTTGAACAAAGTTATGCGAAATTGATTTAATTTTGATTGATTTATGAAATTGTTTAGGGTGAATATTAAAACAATTTTTTAGGAGGCCATGTTTTCGTATTTAGGTATAACTTTTAATTGTACACAACTTTTCTTTCATGCACCAACTTTCGGGAATATTTGTATGTTCGTTGTGCAATTAATAAAGAAAGTCCCATGTTGCACACTAAACTGACCACACTGTATAGGAAAAAATGTCATAAATGATGATGAGTATTCGCCTTTAAAATATAGTTGCATTTCCCCACAGTCCAAATTTGCATACAACCTGTTGATTCAGTAATCAAATTACATTGAACTTGAACTTGATATAAGGTATATCCGCAAAAGTTTCATTTTCGAAAAAATAAACATCAAATAAGTGCAAAATTAAAAGGTTCAACGTCGAATATTTTCCAAACGCTTGAAACAAACATTTTTTGAAACCAAGGCCAACTATGGTTTCCATTTAAAAAACACAAGTTTGAGTCATATCTCGAAAATGACAGCTGTCACGGAAAGAAGGTCATGATAACCGCCTTGGGAACACAAATCCCTCCAAATTTTGCACTTTTATCTAAAATCAGAAAATGACAAAAAAAGCCTAATATGACTTTCGGATTTTTAGCTGCGATTGTGGCATCGCAGGTGGCTGCTTTGACTTTGATGTAGGCGACTAATTTTTTGGAAATAAGTGGGCAACAACGCCATCTACCTTTGATAAAAATTTCGTTCTGGTCGGTTAAAAATTAAAGAAGTTATAAGGTTGTTTCACTCTTAAGCGTTGATTGAGGAAGGGGATCGATATTTTGCATTAGGAAGCTAATCTTCCCCTTCCTCCATCGACGCTCTTAAGTGAGACGCTCTGTATATGCTGGATTGTGTCTACGGTAACGTTTTTCAAACATAGCCATTACATTATTTGTATTATCTTCAGGTGCCAATAATTTATAATTTGGAACGGAATCAGGACCACACTGGGTATGAATATAAATGCATGTCATACATGTCCGACATTCCCGTATGGGTTCGAAATTTTCATTTTCATTGTAGTCACGTTTGTAAGTAGAATGGCGTTCGGACAGAAAATAGGGCCAATGGGCAATACACAAGAAAAATTCTTGATTTTTCACTTGGACTTTATGAAAAGCCTCTAGATATATGTATAGGAAAAGGCGGTTATTCGATTGTTTTGGACATTTTATCGTTATACAGGGTGAGCCAGAATGTATAGTAAATACTTTAAAGGAGTGTTCGGCAGGTGGTTTTAAGGGGGGGGTCCTTCATATAAAATTTTTCGATTTGGGCTTTCCTTGCAAAGTTATTCGGATTTACAGGGTGACCCAAAAGTATTTTTTTATTTATATCTCAATAACGGCGCTACTTAACAATTTGAAATTTGGTATGTGTTATCTACTTACTGGAAGACGCCTTAGGGTAGTTTATTCATTTACACAGTGCCCTAAAAAATATATAACTTTGGTTCATATCTCAAAAACTTTTAACGCTACCAAAAAACTAATTACTCCATTCGATTCTACGCCAAAAAATCTATAAAAATAGTCGATTAAATTTGTCGATATACAGGGTGTCCCGAAATTAGCCTGCCATAATTTATCAGCGTGTTCTACGACCTAAAAAAATTAAAAAAGTTCCTATAAACATGGCCTCAAAAATGCCCCTTAATGGGGCTATAGCCCCCGAAAGGGGCAGTTTCACAAACGGATTTCTATAAATATTTCCAGAACGAACAAAGATAAAATTCTGAAATTTGGTATGTGATGTACCTGTGAGATTAGACATTTACCGAGGTAGCGATAGTTAGACATTATTAATCATAGGCGTCCCAAATGGGGAGTTCAGGAGTTAAAATTACCCCAAAAAATTTTTTGTATACTTTTTCCAGATTTCTTGCAAAATTATGAAAGTTGAAGGTATTCTACGAAGAAAAGGTGCTCTTGTTGAACTTCGATATCATGCATCGTTTTCGAGTAAACTCGTTTTGAAACTTTTTTGCAGAGTGCCATGAAAATGCCTATTAGAAATTAGCCTGCCATAATTTACCACCACGTTTTTTGATACAAAAAATTGAAAAAAGTTCCTATAAACATGGCCCCAAAAAAGTTCCCTAAGAGGGCTATAGCCCCCAAAATGGACACTTTGGCAAACGGTTTTTTCTAAATATTTCCAGAACGAACAAAGATAAAATTCTGAAATTTGGTATGTGATATACCTGTGAGATTTGACGTTTACCGAAGTAGAGATAGTTTGACATTCTTCATCATAAGCGTCCCAAATAAGGGGGGTCAAGGGGTTAAAAATATCCCAAAATTTTTTTGCGTTCTTTTTTCATGATTTATTCTCCCAGGTATTTCTCATACCAAATTTCAGAATTTTATCTTTGCTCGTTCTGGAAATATTTAAAAAAAACCGTTTGCCAAAGTGTCCATTTCGGGAGCTATAGCCCTCTTAGGGGGCATTTTTGAAGCCATGTTTATAAGAACTTTTTCATTTTTTTGGGTTGCGGAACACGCTGGTAAAATATGACAGGCTAATTTATAATACGCATTTTGATGGCCCTCTGCAAAAAAATTTCAATACGATTTTACTCGAAAACGGTGCACGCTATCAAAGTTCAACAAGAGCACTATTTTTTCGTAGAATACCTTGAAATTTTAGAATTTCGCAATAAATTTGGGGGAAAAGCACACACAAAAAATTAAGGGTATTTTTAACCCCTTAACCCCACCATTTAGGACGCCTATGATTAAGAATGTCTAACTATCGCTACCTCGGAAAATGTCAAATCTCACAGGTACATCACATACCAAATTTCAGAATTTTGTCTTTGTTCGTTCTGGAAATATTTAGAAAAAACCGTTTGTGAAACTGCCCCTTTCGGGGGCTGTAGCCCCATTAGGGGGCATTTTTGAGGCCATATTTATAAGAACTTTTTTCATTTTTTTAGGTGGTAGAACACGCTGGTAATTTATGGCAGGCTAATTTCGGGACACCCTGTATATAAGTTGTAGCCAGGAGAGAGGTTTCCAAAAAATCGAAAATTTCAGTCCGGCGCCAATGCGCGGAAACTATAAAACTTATCTAAAATCTGATTGGTCCACCAAATTCCTCTCAAAAAAATAGAACAGTGACGTGAAAACCGCAACCCTCTAGCTTTAATAATAACCGAGATTTTAGAGAAAAACACCCAAAATGGGACACCCTGTGCATTCAAAATAAGGGAAAAAATACCAATTGGACATTGGTCAAAACAGCATTAGTTTTCTTGAAATAGAGTGTTCAAATTTTGTTAAATTCAATAATCCTTTCCATTTTGAAAGCTAATAAGTTTTGGTATATTGTTCATAGGAATTTTTTTCTCAGTTTAAATATGTGTAACATTTGAAAGCGGTAGGTAAAAATTTTATGTTTCGAATGTTGAAGTTAACAGGTGTTTTGGGGCACGTTTTGCCAATTTCAACGCAAACGGTTGATTTTATCGTTATGAAACAAGAGTACACTTACGAGATAGATAACCCCAAAAAAGTAATGAGTAAAAGCACGATCCAAAAACACCGGAAGCGTATAATTATTTTATAATAATAAATATTCTATAAATAAGGAAACGCACCTTCTTTCCACCACACGCGGCACATCTCCGAAGCAGTATCAGTTTCCTTAATTATGCAATAATCTTGTGGTAATCGAACCGCTTGGATCACTAGCTGACCTTGACCAAGTTGGGGTCTTTTATTGAGGTTGAGTGCAATCAGAGTCAGTTTACCGGCAGGTTAGTCTCTCGACCAACCGTTGGAATCATTTCTTGTTTTTTATGTAAAAAAAGATCAAGTGAGCTTGCACGTGACATCATTCTTGACAAAATTGTTGACAGAATACCTTTGGGCCATTTGTAATTATTATTGCAAAAGCACGATTCAGTTTTTCTAAAATTGAATTTTTAATAGACGGTTTTAAGCATTGCTTACAAACACTTACTGGCCTCGCTGATCTGTAAACAGCATCATTATATACAGGGTGAGTGAAACTCGACGTCCCAGGCCTACAGCGGGAACACGAAAACTCAAAATAAAATTTCGAAAAGGCGTTCGTAAATGGGACATACTGAGGTCCAACTATGACCGAAAATTATTTTTTTTGATGTTTGGGAAAATGGCCGCTGTGACGTCATCGATATTATTTTCCCAGAAACATACCAGTTTTTCTCTATACAGGGTGTAACTGAACTGATGGTAAAAAATGAAACCACGTATTCTTGGAGTCAAAATAAGGGCACTTTTTCCTATATTTTTTTCTCCTACGGGCCATAGTTTTTTTTATACAGAGCGTAGAAATTTAGAGAAAAATACACATATTTCTTAGTATCTCTAGAAGTATACGAGATATTTTCTTCAAACTTGGCGTGTCACATGAGCGGATGAGCTGTCAAATTTGAGGTTAATATGAAGCTTCTGAGGCCCCCAGTTGGCGGAGATACAGGGTGTTATTAAAATTACTTAGTTCCGAATAATATGAATACCCTGTATAATCGCGTTTTTTTAATTTGTTTTGAATGGTAAATTCAATGGCCAACAAAAAGTATCTCTTAGTATTTTGTCATATTCTCAGCCGTTTCTTAATTATTTTCAAAGAACGGCAATGCTGCATTAAACAAGTCATTTTAAGAATAAATCTAACAATTGGTGGATGTCAATAATTAAACTTGGCATTATTTGAATCATTTGGCTGCCAACTTTGCACTTTAGTATCAATATTTTGAAAAATTATATTTTCATTCGAAGAATTGACTGATATGCACTTTTGCTACGGACTTATTGCGAATGGCAATAATAAACATGCGGAAACGCATAGTTGCGTGTATTGAAAGAGACGGCGGTCATTTCGAACATTTAATAATTTAATTTTCTAATAGCAAAACCTTTCTCTTATTGTCGTTTTTGCTTTTGTATTTTGTTAAATAAAGTTTAATTGACATCCACAGATTGCTAGATTTATTCTTAAAGTGACTATTGTTCATTCGCAGCGTTGCCGTTCTTTGATAATAATTAAGAAACGGCTGCGAATATGAAAAAATACTAAGAGATACTTTTTGTTAACCATTCTATTCACCACTCATAACAAATTTAAAAAATGCGATCACATTTTTCTGAACTAATTAATTTTAATAATACCCTGTATCTCCGCAACTGGGAGCCTCAGAAGCTTCATCTCAACCTTAAGTTTGACGGCTCATCTGCTCATGTGACACGCCAAGTTTGAAGAAAATATCTCGTGTACTTCTAGAGATACTAAGAAATATGTGTATTTTTCTCCAAATTTCTACGCTCTGTATAAAAAAACTATGGCCCGTAGGAGAAAAAAATATATCAAGAAGTGCCCTTATTTTGACTCCAAGAATACGTGGTTTCATTTTTGACCATCAGTTCAGTTACACCCTGTATATTGAAAGTCCTTATCATTCTCAACCACTTTTGTAGGAAAATATTTTCTGTATATTTTATTGTCCAAAAACATGGAATTTTTCTAATCATTTTCCGAAATCTAGCTAGCCATGGAAATAATTGATAGTCAGAAATTATTGAACTAAATGATACAGTTATGACAAATTAATGACAATGGGTTGGTTTCGTTGTTTCAAAGCCTTCTAGGTGGAGGATTTTTATTTATTTTTTATTGTTGTATGTGACTGTTTTTAGTCTTTGCCGTCCTTTTTTTGGTTCTCCGATTGAAAGATAAACTGTATGTTGAATTGTTGAAAATACTGATTAATATTTAGACTTCTTATACAGGGTCGCATTAGAAAGAAATGAACGGAAAAAAAGAATTTTCAGTATAATTAATTGTCTTAAACCATTTTAAAAATAGTTCGTGTCATACATCATGGTATTTGCAATGAAATGTGCTTTCAAAATCTGCAAAAAAAAATCCAGGTCCGTATTTAAAAAAATAAAGTTGAAAATGGTTTCTCAAAAACGAAATGTTAAAACCCGTTGAAAAGTGCCATAAGAAAGTGTTTTTCTTTTTTTTTCCTATTTGTTTTAACAAATAAAAAAAAATAAAAACACAAAAATCAAAAACAACAAATTTCACTTTTTTCAGAATAACTCAAAAACGAAAAAAGATATTAGAAATCTGTTTGCACCATTTTATTGACCTCAAAATTGCGCAACTTTTTCCCATTTAACCGTTGGACTATCTCTCGCCGTTTGTAAGATCCCCATGATGTTCCTTCCTTATCCGGGACACATTGTATATCCTAAAATTACTAATACATCGTTATAAATTAATTTAAAAAAACACGAAAAATACACACGTAAACAATCAGAGAAAATGACACACTGGGACTGGGGTAAACACAAACAATGCAGAGAGATTGGATGCGACGGCGGTGTTGCCATGTTGGGCGATTTGAAGTGTCTCTTGATGATTTTATTAAAGTGTAAATTAGCATACTATAATTACAGCGCGATTTAGTTTTAGTTTGTCGCATATACAAGGAATTAATAACTACATTTCTTAATTGAATGTTATGGAAGGTGTCACATCTTTGCCATATTGTAAGTTACATACATAAAGACGTTGTCCACACGTCATCACACGTGGTGGTCAACCAGTATACAGGTCGACGTTATTTTTCTGGGCCAAAACATAATATGCAGCGATGTGTCACAGAAGATAACAAAAATAATTGCCATACTTTTTTCCTAATGCTCGTTTGTCAACCTACGTAACGTGATGACATACCCGCCCAGCCTTCTGGGATTTACATAACTTGTCCCGCTCTCCTGCAGTCTGTCTGCTGTTGACCAGGCCGGCGATAGTGGACCTGTCTCTGTGGGCTAGAGCGACCGATCAAAAGCGGGGAATCCATACATAGGCAACGTCCATTCGGTTTTATTTACACAAACAGGAAATAATGCCGGGTAGATTTTTATATCAGTGACAATAACAACAACAGTTTAATGTAGAGTATTTTTTGATTTTTGTCCTTACCTTGTCACTGCCCCGATTCTTCGACTAGCGACCCCAGGCCCACATGAGCCAGACTTGACCCTGCTGACCTGCTTCGAATCGTCCGTTTCGCGTGCAGTTCAGAGTAATTTTGGCCAAATTAAGACTGCAAAACTGGAGCGCATTTTTTCGAAGCCGGTCCTCCTACCCCAACTGGGATTATTTCGTGTTATATTTCCTATATCAGATATAATTCGCATAGAAGATTCTATAGTAGATAATAAATAGTATTTTTGACATCATTGTAGAAAGGGGTATACAGGGTGGCCGTATTTCGAGTCTTTGCATGGGGATCTTGGTTATCTTAAGAGATACGAGGTCGGTTAAATTTGGGCAAAGTTGCGGAATTTGCTGCCGAGTAATATGGTAAAAAAAAAATGACTGGCCCTTCTCGTTTTGAAAATAATGCGAAAAAACTGAAAATTGTCGTTTTCGTTTTTATTTTTTTAAACGAAAACGAATGGCGCTGGACATTTCTAAGTTAAACATTATTAAGGCACTTTTTTACAAGGAATCTAAATATGATCCCGCATTTTTTTTCTCGCCTCCCTGGACAAAGATATGACGATCAACTTTTAATTTTCTTATGGGCACCATATTGGATTTTTGCATTTTTGGAAAGATGATTTTTTCTAGTTAAAATGGTATGTCACACATTATGCTTTACTTTGGTTTTCTTGCCGTAATATCAAATTAATCGTTTTTGCATAGAGTCATAGATTCTTCTATGATAGAGTGCCTTGGAAACGTAAGCCCCTTAATGTTTGACGTTTTTGCATAGAGTGCCTTGGAAACATAAATAAGCCTAGTTACCCATTGTTGCGAAGTGTGCTTTGGAATATTGTTTAATGGTTCAGTAAAAATTCAGTTAATGTTAAGTTTATTGATTAAATAAATCATAAACGTACCACGAGAGTATAATCTGAGATCGTGTTATTTATTCGTCATTTGCCATATGACACATTAACACTAAAAGAGTCAAACTGGAAACACAAGAACAACAAAAACCTAGACGAGTAGACAATCCTATTTTACAATAAATGTTCAATTTGTCCTCCTTGTTCCTCAAGGCACAATGCAGCACGTTTCCTTAAATTCTTTATGGCTGGTCCAATATCCCTTCGACCGACGTCATTTATATTTGAGGAATAATAAATTTGAATGATGTCACGCTTTTCTTCATGTGAAAATGAAATTTTTTCAGTAAAATAAAGTATCAGTGACACTTACAAATTGTACTAAACTATATCAAATATATCAATATATCAAACGTTATATGGGGCTTATGTTTACAAGGCATTCTATGCAGAAATGTCAAACATTATGGGGCTTATGTTTCCAAGGCACTCTATTCAAAAACGTCAAACATTATGGGGCTTATGTTTCCAAGGCACTCTATGCAAAAACGATTAATTTGATATTACGGCAAGAAAAACAAAGTAAAGCATAATGTGTGACATATCATTTCAACCAGAAAAAAATCCTTTTTTAAAAAATTTAAAAATCCAATATGGCGCCCATAAGAAAAATAAAAGTTGATCGTCACATCTTTGTCCAGGGAGGCGAGAAAAAAAAAGTGAGGTCATATTAAAATTCCTTGTAAAAAAGTGCCTCAATATTGTTTAACTTAGAAATGTCCAGCGCCATTCGTTTCCGTTTAAAAAAATAAAAACGAAAACGATAATTTTCAGTTTTTTCGCATTATTTTCAAAACGAAAAGGGCCAGCCAAAATTTCTTTTTACCATGTTACTCGGCATCACATTCCACAACTTTGCCCCAATTTAACCGACCTCGTATCTCTTAAGATAACCAAGATCCCCATGCATAGACTCGAAATACGGTCACCCTGTATACCTACCTACCAGAACTGGGAAAGATCGTTTAAAAAAAAGATCTAAGATCGTCTAAAAATGATACTATAACAAACCTAATATTGATTCATAAAAAAATACTACCTACCTACTTTTAGCAAAAAAAGGTGCAAAAATAATAAGTATTTTTTTAATGTTTGACACCAGTGGGAGCTCCAACCGCTGTTACCAGCCCAACGATCTACCAATCAACGCGGTTGAAATCCCCACTAAATTAAAAATAATCGTTCTGCAGTTTGGTAGCGAGGAATAAATTTGGGGGGGCTATTTCAAGATTCAAGCCCCCACCTAGAACCGCCTTTGTATGTATACTATAGGTGGGACAAAAATCATTGTATTGAGGCGCAGGTCGCAGTCTTATGTGCGTGTTTTAAAATGTTGGTGAATACGCTGGGATTGGGATTACACCATCCTTGGGCGAACCTGTTGAGAAATTGTTATTATTCCTACAGCTGACTACACGCGTAAAAATGGTAATATATAGAATATAGAATAGTGTAAATGCTCGGGTAAAGTAGTATTCTCTTTCTCTTTTAGATGCAAAATCAGATGGCGTTTTATAGAAAGTCTTTGACCATTATGGAAATCCAATTCACAGAATTCCTTATTTAGATTCCATTTAGATATTCTCGCCGAGAGGTGGCGCTGAATACATCTTCCCATGTTGTTGCCGCGTTGCGTTGTTATTATAGTCAAGTCTGTCTCCTTGTATTCGAAGATTTCCTATCAAGAGGATCGGGCAGAGCTTTCTCTGCAACTGCTTTCAAGTTCACTACACAATTATTACAAGTATTGGTAGTGTAGTGAACCGAATATAATTTTTGTAATGTGGGGTCCAACGCCCCGCTTGTGACAAACAAAAACAGTACAACAGTACACAATCAGTGTCACCATACAGTGTATCTTGGAACCACCGGTGATTTCCGATATCAGCGGTAACACCGATGATTCAAATATCAACTGATACTTAGAGATTAAAAAGGCGCTACGCCCGAACAACAATAGGATCACGGATAGGGATGTTAAGAAAATAACGGAACATGACGAACATGTTAGAGGTAGCCTATTCAGTGAACTGTTCTTTGTAATAGGTATATTACATAGCGAGAGTTGTAAACAGCTTATTACGTATGAGTGGAAAAGTTGCGCACGAGCCGCGCAGCGGCGAGTGCTGTAATTCCACGAGTATGTAATAAGATCTTCTAAACGATCTAAGATCCTCTAAGTTATCTAAGATCTTTGAACAAACAAAATTCATGATATTATTTAGTTAAATACTTTTCCTAATTTTGACATAGTATAAAGTGACATCTTTCAAAACCTGAGCAAGTGTTGATACGTCCAGTCGCAACTAGTTGTGTAAAGTAAAATTTTACGTAACTAGTTACGTAAAGTTACTGCTCTAACTGAACTGGTTACGTAATCAATAAGTTCATATACCTATATTAGGCCAGGGCCTAAGCCTTGAAAATTGCAATAAGTGAAAAACATTTAGAACAGTATGAAACCCATTGGAAAAGGAAGAAAATATAGCAAAAAGAACAGAAAAAATAATTTAAGGGCGATTTGAGGTACGGAAGTTGTAGTTTGTGATCTTTTAGTGGTGGAAAACGGTTTATCACGATTTCCGGCAAAACTGCAACTCCTATCGAAAAAAGCTAAATGGCAAAGTTGTAGGCAATAAAAAGATCTACAACTATTGTATTTACACTTTTTTCACATAACCTCAAAATATCCGCGAAAAATCAAAATAACCGATTTTTATCTCCCACAAAAAAAAATTCCACTAAATTTGGTGGAAACTTACCTTCTTATGTCCCGAATACGCTGTAATTTTTTCGAATCAAAATATTTGTTTTTACCCCTTTTTTATTTTAAACCGAAAAAGTAACCTCATTTTCAATCGAAAATGCCCGTCAAAAAAGCTGCTTTAAAAAAAAAGTCGGTTCGCTTTTTGTTCGTGGAAACCTCTACTTTCTGATGGTGTAAAAAATATATACATCACTATGGAAAATTTTCTCAGAAAATGCAAAAAACAAAAAAAACTCGATTTCGAAAAAAATGTTTTAATCATTGTTTAAAATTTTGGGCTATTTATTGAAATTTACACTTTAATTAGGTACTTGAAAATTTTAATATTCCATGTTATATTGATAAACCAAGAAATTGCAAATCGATATACAATGTGTCCCGGATAAGAATGAACAGCATGGGGATCTTGCAAATGGTGAGAGATAGAACAACGGTTAAATGGGGAAAAAGTTGCTCAATTTTGAGGTCAATAAAATGGTACAAACAGGACAGGTATCTCATTTCGTTTTTGAGTTATTTTGAAAAAAGTGAAATTTTGCATTTTCGATTTTATTTTTTTCTGAAGTTGTTATCACAGATAGGAAAAAAAGAAAAACACTTTTAAACACTTTTCATTCCATATACCTTGATGTATGACACGAAATATTTTTAAAATGTTTTGAGCTAATTATTCTGAAAATTCCTTTTTTTCCACTCACTTCTTTCTAATGCGGCCCTGTATTTCAATGGAAAAAAGAAATTTTCAGTATAATTGTCTCAAAACATTTTAAAAATATTTCGTGTCATACATCATGGTATTTGGAATGAAAGGCGTTTTCAAAATCTGCAAAAAAAATCCAGGTCCGTCTTTAAAAAAATTTAGTTGAAGATGGTTTCTCAAAACACGAAATGTTGAAGAACAAATCTAAAAACGCCATCTTATAGCCCGTTAAAAAGTGACATAAGAAAGTGTTCTTTCCTATCTGTGATAACAACTTCAGAAAAAAATAAAATAGAAAAAGGCAAAATTTCACTTTTTTCAAAATAACTCAAAAACGAAAAGAGATATTAGAAATCTGTTTATACCATTTTATTGACCTCAAAATTGCGCAACTTTCTTCCCATTTAACCGTTCTTCTATCTCTCACCGTTTGCAAGATCCCCATGCTGTTCATTCTTATCCGGGACACATTGTACTATATAAGTACCTAATTAAAGTGTAAATTTCAATAAATAGCTCAAAATTTTAAACAATGATTAAATATTTTTTTCGAAATCGGTTTTTTTTGCATTTTCTGAGAAAATTTTCCATAGTGATGTATATATTTTTTACACCATCAGAAAGTAGAGGTTTCAACGAACAAAAAGCGAACCGACTTTTTTCTTAAAGCAGCTTTTTTGACGTGGGCATTTTCGATTGAAAATGAGGTTACTTTTTCGGTTTAAAATCAAAAAAAGGGCTAAAAATAAATATTTTGATTCGAAAAAATTACAGCGTATTCGGGACATAAGAAGGTAAGTTTCCACCAAATTTAGTGGAATTTTTTTTTGTGGGAGTTAAAAATTAAAAACCAAAAAATCGGTTATTTTGATTTTTCGCTGATATTTTGAGGTTATGTGAAAAAAGTGTAAATACAATAGTTGTAGATCTTTTTATTGCCTACAACTTTGCCATTGAGCTTTTTTCGATAGGAGTTGCAGTTTTGCCGGAAATCGTGATAAACCGTTTTCCACCACTAAAATATCACCCGCTACAACTTCCGTACCTCAAATCGCCCTTAAATTGATTTTTCTGTTCTTTTTGCTATATTTTCTTCCTTTTCCAATGGGTGTCATGCTGTTCTAGATTTTTTTTGTTCTCAAAAATTATCTACCCTGGCCTATATGGAGAATTAGAGTTTTCTTTTTAAAAACGTGTTCACCTATTATTTATGCAATTTATAATTTTATAACTTAAGTTAATAAAATTCGGAATTTTGAGAAATAGATAATTGAAAATAAAATACAAATTAACATAAAGCATTCATTTAAATTTGAAATAGGTTCTTGTAGTTGTAGGTAAAATGTACGTCAGTTTGTTTATATTATTTGTCATTTTTTGCGAATTCTGACAATTTGCACTTTAGCTGAGACCTAGAGATCTCCTAAGGAAACCTGCTTTAAATGAACGCTCGTTAGTATATAAAAAGAAAAATCCTTGTTTGTACAAAACTATTCATTCTTCTAAAAAATATATACCTACCTTTCTACCTACATTATTTTGTATAAAAAATCACAGAAACGTTTCAAAAACGAACTACTTACAACAATTATTGAGGTAAAAATGAGAACATGTTTTACAAATATGTAGATATAAAAACAAAAACTCTTATTCCTACAACAACCTATAGCAAATAAGTCTAGAGAACAGGAGCGACGAGCGACGAGCGACACTTTGACGATAGCTCTACCTAGGTCAAGTATGACAAAGACACGGCGGCTTCGAACAGAAAAACCAAACTGCTGCTTGTTGTTCAGCCTCCATAATAAATCTATCGATATTCAAACCTACTAAAATATTTATACTGATAGATTGCCCTGCTATAGGTAACAATTTGGCAATGTGCACGAATAGTTAAATGGGTTTTGAATATTTGGTCACTTTTGACGGACGATGGCTCCGCGCCTGACGTTTGATGTTTACATCTCTCCAAGGCCTACTTATTGAAAAAATCGTACAATAATGGGTTACTTCAGTGCCGATTTCTGAGCTTTTAATCACGATTTTGGGACACTTCTTTGCCGATTTCAAGAAAACTTATTTACCCTACAATTAACGTAGCTCTGTCTTTGTTGGTGGTATTGCCAGTAAGCGTTGCTAGTGCAGAGCGTAGTTTTTCTTATTTAAATAGACTATATAAAGATCTGGCTTAGGTCAACTACTCACCAAGATTGGCGCTTATGTATATAAATAGAGATATTAAAATCGATCCCGAAAAAGTTATCGATAGATTTTCAAAAATTAAAAAAAGAAGATTACCCTTTGTCTTGTAAATATTTAATAAGTTTTGTTTTTTTTTCTTCAATAATGTTTGATATTAACAATAACAAATAGTTGCAGATTGTCTTGTGTGTAGACTAGACTGTAGTCTTAAGTGTTTGAAAATGTTCAGAGTTTTGATTAAAAATGATTTTTTTTTTGTTTTAATCTTTTTTATTTTTTCATATAATATGGGCCCGATCATTGTTATTTAAAGAAGTTGCGGTCAATTTTTAGGCAAATCTACTCTCATATGATTATAGAACAAAATAGGGAAGAAGGCCCATGGAGCAACAATAAAAAAGGGTCCCTTGGCACACGGGCGTAGCCAGGATTTAGTTTTGGGGGGGGGGGGTTAGTTTGAGAAGTAAATAAAACAACAAAAATATACTTACATGAAATTTAATATCTATATATTCATCCCAAAAAAATACGACATATTTATAAAGTTCTTAACTTTAAATGAAATGGATAAATTAACTTCGTTCCTCTGCGCTAAATCTAAAACCATTAAAGAAGAAATCTTCGGCTTTTTCTTTTAAATATATCCACTACTTCATCTGCATGAATTTCTGTTCCATAGTGAATGTTCATATTAGAGCCAAACCATTAAGTCTGTTTTCACTTGTAGTGTTTCGTAAATAGTTTTTCAGTCTCCTTAGGCTCGAGAAAGACCTTTCTGGGGTAGCAGTGGATACAGGAATGGTAGCCAAGATTTGTAGTAATGTGTAAATATTAGGATAAAGGTTTTTATCGCACATATCTAGGCATTCCAAACTAGATTTCGGGGTAGGCAGTCTTATTATCAGCATGCAAGGTAACTGAAGCTTTGATAGCTAAATCCAAATTTGTTTCTTTATTAGAAACCCCTTGACCTTGACTACACCACTTTTTCCAGTAGTCCATACCTTCCTTTTTTTTCCCCTCCATTTTTGGACAGTAATAATGATTCACGTATCTATCCTTAACAAGGTCATCGAATAACAGTGCACTAAATATACTCACTTACACGGTACACTTAATTCTCTTCACTATTCGTTCACCACTTTTCACTTTTATTCGCTTCGAGTTCGCATGGAACAATACTGCCGTAAGCGCGGTCACGCGCCGCGGCGCCGCTTATATAGCAGCCCAGTAGCCGTCCAGAAACTTCCACGAACTTCCACAAAGTTCCGCTCATTTCGACTGAGGGGCGTGGCGAATAATCGAGAAACAACGCAAAGTGTCCCTACAATACAAAATAGTTCGGCTGCAACTGCGCCTGTCTCTCGTCAAAAGATGGCGCTAGGCGCTACTATTACTACATATATTCAAACGTAATAATAATTTAACTCTTCACTCCTCGTATTTTTTCGGTATAATATTAGGTAATATTTTGCTTATTTCGGGGGGGGGGGGTTTGAACCCCCGAAACCCCCCCCCCCCCTTGGCTACGCCCGTGCCTTGGCATAGACGTAACTAGGTCGTATTTTTAGGGGGGCTGATCAGGACCGGCTCAAGATTTTGCGGGGCCGGGTGCCGCATGAAAATGCGGGGCCTCGACAAGGAATTATTTAACCCATTAAGAAGAAATTTTTGAAAGTCGGTACGCTACTTACAAAGGTATATTTTTTACATGTCATTCTGTAAAATGGTAGGCCGGGGCTACGAGTTTGGATCACTTCTGTGACGTATATAGGAATTCATTTCGAGTGGTGGAGGGACAATTTTTGTGTCTTTTTTTAAACAAGGGCATTTAAAAAAATTATAAAAAAAAGCGCCGCAGGCGAAATTTTTTAAAAAATTGAAGAAAAATAACATAAAATTAGTCTTGGGAAATCCCAATATCTTCAAATTTACAAGCTGGAGTGGATATTTTCAGATTTCGAAATGGGTTCGGTCCCGCCCTTCTAAATACGTTACTGATTGGATCACCCTGTACCACCCTTGAGGTGCCACAGCCAAAAACGTTAATTTTAAGGCTTCAAAAAATAATGTATAGGTAATTTTGAATCATCTTTAATTCATTTAAGAAAAAACATTAGGAAAGAGGAGGTTTCCGAGTAGAAACCAGAGAAAAAATGTTGGGAATGTCTGCTATTTTGTGATGCACGATTATTTACATATATTATAACGAAACATCAATACACTGGATGAATAACAAAATAAAAGTCTGGAGTCTGGCACAGCAAAAGTACATTCTCCGACGCCCGTCTTTCTCTCGGCAGCAGGCACGGTGTGTTCGCTCTCGCTTGCGCGTTTAAATTTCAGTCGGATTTTGTGGGGGCACAAGGCGCAAGATTCCGCAAGAGCAAGCGATTCGTCGAAACTGGTGAATTTAAAAAGGCGCGTGCGTGTTGCGTAACGTTGCGTTGTCAGAATGTTAGATCTATTCTGTTTACGAGAAGCATAAGATCTTCGCACATCCTTTACATTTTAGGGAGGGCTAATAGAAATGTAGGGGGGGCTAAGCCCCCCCTAGCCCCCCCCCTAGTTACGTCTATGTCCCTTGGTCTGGACCTAGGGGACGCGAGTTGTGTGCCGAAGTCCCGCTATACAGCCAGTGCCATATACGCAAACGTATTCTTTAAAGAAACTTTCAGGTAAATTATTTATCGCACGGGCGTAGCCAAGGGGGGGGTTTCGGGGGTTCAAACCCCACCCGAAATAAACAAAATATTACCTAATATTATACCGAAAAAATACGAGGAGTGAAGAGTTAAATTATTATTACGTTTGAATATATGTAGTAATAGTAGCGCCTAGCGCCATCTTTTGACGAGAGGCAGACGCAGTTGCAGCCGAACTATTTTGTATTGTAGGGACACTTTGCGTTGTTTCTCGATTATTCGCCACGCCCCTCGGTCGAAATGAGCGGAAGTTTGTGGAAGTTCGTGGAAGTTTCTGGACGGCTACTGGGCTGCTATATAAGCGGCGCCGCGGCGCGTGACCGCGCTTACGGCAGTATTGTTCCATGCGAACTCGAAGCGAATAAAAGGGAAAAGTGGTGAACGAATAGTGAAGAGAATTAAGTGTACCGTGTAAGTGAGTAATTTTAGTGCGCTGTTATTCGATGACCTTGTTAAGGATAGATACGTGAATCATTATTACTGTCGAAAAATGGAGGGGAAGAAAGGAGTAGTCATACCTAAAGGTATGGACTACTGGAAAAAGTGGTGTAGTCAAGGTCAAGGGGTTTCTAATAAAGAAACAAATTTGGATTTAGCTATCAAAGCTTCAGCTACCTTGCATGCTGATAAGAAGACTGCCTACCCCGAAATCTAGTTTGGAATGCCTAGATATGTGCGATAAAAACCTTTATCCTAATATTTACACATTACTACAAATCTTGGCTACCATTCCTGTATCCACTGCTACCCCAGAAAGGTCTTTCTCGAGCCTAAGGAGACTGAAAAACTATTTACGAAACACTACAAGTGAAAACAGACTTAATGGTTTGGCTCTAACGAACATTCACTATGGAACAGAAATTCATGCAGATGAAGTAGTGGATATATTAAAGCCGAAGATTTCTTCTTTAATGGTTTTAGATTTAGCGCAGAGGAACGAAATTAATTTATCCATTTCATTTAAAGTTAAGAACTTTATTGTCGTAGTTTTTCGGATGAATATATAGATATTAAATTTCATGTAAGTATATTTTTGTTGTTTTATTTACTTCTCAAACTAAACCCCCCCCCCCCCCAAAACTAAATCCTGGCTACGCCCGTGATTTCTCGTTTTAGAGTTATAGGATTTTCGGCGAGAAAAACGACCAACACAGGTGGGACGTATCTTTTTTACGTGACTGGCCGACATTTCCCGTCAACTAAAAGCCAAAGTCCGTAAACTGTCAGAAATTGCCCTTTTTCGTTGAGCTACAGCTAAGTTATTTCTGCTCGGGACTCTGGGGTAGGAATTTCTAAAGCTTCCCTCAAGTCTTCAGGTGAGGTGCAGATGCTTCCGGTGCTCCCGAAAAATCAAAAAAATGAGAAGAAACACGCAATTTTTAGGAGCGGTTCCTCAGGATTTCCCGTCAATTTCGCTAATTCTACAGCCGTCCCGTTTCTCGAAACTAGAAAATCGGGAGTCGGGAAATTTGGTTAAATATCGGATTTTCGAGGTTTCTTTGGGTACTGGAGGTAAGTATGTACAAGACCCAATTAAGAAATTTACCACCTCCTTCGAATTTTAAAACGGTACTTTTAGAATCTATCAAAAGACTTTTGCGAAAAAGTAGTAAATATGTTCGTGGGACGGATTGTACCTATTAAGAAAATAAAAATTATCCACAATTTCTTTAAATAACAATGATCGGGCCCATATTAACTGAGGCAACCTACTCGCTTCAAGTAAAGAAATAGATAAGCTTATGAGAGTTGAAATCATGCGGCCGGCTCTTGGACTTCTAGAGCACTATTTATTCTTCAAAAATAAAACATTATTTTATATAAAAAATATCACAGAAACGTTTCAAAAATGAACGAAAACAAATGAGGAAAAGATCTTAGATCGTTATAACGATCTTAGATCTTTAAAACGATCTTAGATCTTTAAAATGATCTTAGATCTTTAAAACGATCTTAGGTCTTTTAAACGATCTTAGATCTTTAAAATGATCGTCAAATTAAGATCAAAGATCAGATCTTTTTGAAACGATCTAGTGAAACAAAAAAGAACTAAAGTCTATCCAAGATACAGCGGCAATGGATCAAAACATTGGCCACCACGTGACCTATTCTCTTAGTGGTCTGGCCGTCATAAAATGTCAAGTGTTTACGCGGCGAACAAAATGCAGGGCCGGCTCTTCCCTCAGTCGAGTTTCCTGCATATTTTAGATCGGATCGCGAGCAGTATATTCTGTAAATTTATTTTGCTACTTAATTTAAGGAAATTTATAAAGATCCACGAAAGGCAGAAACACACATTTTAGAACTTCTAAAAGAATTAGTTGAGAATTACATGCCACTTGGAATCTCATATTAGTCCGACCCTGGTAATCGATCGCAAGGCGGTCATGTGACTTTGTTTATCTCTACTGCCGCTGTATCTTGGATAGACTATAGATCTAAGACCAAGATCGCGATCTTAGATCTTTAAAACGATCTTTTTTAAATAGATCTGCCCAGCTCTGATACCTACTATATTACTTGCGTATGCGTAAAATTTCAAATAGTTTCCCAGATTATGGAATTTTCATTATTACCTCATCTGCATTTAAAAACGTGCCATCAAACGGCATAACCAGTATGCTATGTAGAATGTGTTGCCGGATCACCATTGCTTTTTATGGCACATGCGACGATTAAGGCAACTCAAATGACCGATATGACAGGTTGATTTACATAGGTAATTCCACGTTTTCACGAAAATAAACTGATATCGAGATGTCGCCAATCTTATTTATGTATCGAGTACCAAAAATTTACTCAGGAATTTTAGATTTTTCCCCCTTACTTAGTTATAAAAAAACTGTTTCGATATATTATTTGTAATCATCAACAGAAAAATTTTGTTTTATCCAGTTTACAGTAAATTCCTAGGTTCCTATTTTATTTGCTCTCATAGGTAACATCCAACGGACCAGCAAATAGATAACGTTTGGCAGCCTATTAATTAAACTCATACCGTTGACTGAAATATTCGGAATTTCAGTCAACGCTCATACTTTTTATACAAATCCATTTTAAAGGGTCTAGCAAATTTTTTAACCGACTTGTCGACTTTCGTTTCTAAAATAATTGATGGCACAGGCCTAGTAATAGCAAAGTCTAGAGAATCTAGACGTTGGTAATAGCACAGATATAATTTTTAAATGACGAAAAAAATCAACACAATATATGAACGAAACAATCGATCCTATAATTTGAATTCTGCAATGTTGCCACACTTTCGTACTACCGTCACAAATTTTAATTCTGTTGTAATTCGTAATTATTGCTTTTTATCTACAGCACTTTAACTTCGAACAAGTTCATTTGTGCAATTAACCAGTTACTAATAAGTACCTATTTACAGCAAATTAGGTGTTAAATAAGCGTTAAACTGCTGGAACTAATATAATACCCAATATCTAATACTGATTGCATGGCATTAAAATAATTACATGACCATGGTAGCACAGTACACCTAGGTATATAGCTATTAACCCGAAGCAAATAATAGCGATTTATGATTTTATCTATGGAGTAGATCTTGAATTTTGATTGACTCGTACGGGGATTTTAAAACCACGAATTAAAGTGACCCATGGTATTCGAAAGGAATTGATAGCAAAAATGAGGGAAGAAACATTTTTTAGTTGGATGAAACTTGGTTAAACGACGGATACTTATACTGTTTCAAAAGTATGTATAGGTATAAACCCTTCGTCTGGAAAAGATCGTAGGTTAATAATATCGAACATTGGAAGCGAAGATGGATTTCTAGATGGGGATTTATTAGACTTTCAATCCAATTGTACTAAAGATTGCCACGAGGAAATGTTACCAAATAATTCCATACTTGTAATGGAAAATCATTCTAGACTAGTGGAGAAGCTTCATTCCAACGAGTTCTTGGTGAATGGCAATGCTATCAATTCCATTCTAATACACTATAGTGCCTATTTCACGATATCAAAGTCCAGAAATACTAAAGTCCCACTTCTTTGATCTCTCGGAAAAGCCGACAATTTTTTGCGACCCGTCGTAAATCAGCGTCACCTCGCACGCTTCGCATTTACGAGGGCGGCGAAACGAAATCGCCGTCAAGCTAGTTATACGGGGTCAGGTTCATATTGACTTTCCATTATTTACCAAAGTCTACAAATATTAGTATACCTATTTGTAGACTTTGGTACAACATTATTTGTGTAGGTAAGTGTACCGTTAGTTTTTGGTAGACACAGTTAAATTAAAATACAAGGTAGCTATTACCAGAATCTACATAATTAGTAGGTATATGGGTATTACTGTAGACTTTGGTTGGAACATGAATAAAAATGCAATTTTTTATGTTTGACGTTCATTTTTAAAAAAGCCTAACAAAACATAGAGCAGACAAAAACATAAATGACAAATAAATATTACGCATACGTACCTACACAAGCATATGCGTCTTACCACAGACCTATATAGCTTAGCGAAGCTACAGGGTGCCCCATATGTATGGAATAATGCTAAAATATATTTAGAAAAAAAATGGTTTAAATAAAACTTACAGTGTGACCTATTCTGCATAATCCTATCAAGTCGATTTTGTTTTACCTCTCATAATGTGGTTGATATGGCAACGAACTTTTTTTTTTTCAAATGGGATCATATCTTTTTTAATCGATTTTTGGAATCAGCTACTTATTCTGCAATAAAAAAAATCTATAGGTTGCATAAGGAAAATTTTCAGAAATAAATTATTTTTATTTTTTCCGATTTAATAGTGGACGTTATCAGTAAACTCGATGGAGGCAAAAAATATGCTACGTTAAAATTGTTTGATGGTTCTGCCATAATGAGAATGGTAAATCTTTCGAATTCAGTTAAATGTTCCATTTTAACTTGCAGGACATAAAATACCTACTGATTAAATTTATCGACCAATGAGATTTTTTTTATAAGAAAAGCAAAAAGAAAAGAAGCAAAACCATCAAACAATTTTAATGCAGCATATTTTTTGCCTCCATCGAGTTTACTGATAACGTCCACTATTAAATCGGAAAAAATAAAAATAATTTATTTCTCAAAATTTTCCTTATATAACCTATAGATTTTTTTATGCTGTTGTATGCAGAATAAGTAGCTGATTCCAAAAATCGATTAAAAAAGATATGATCCCATTTTAAAAAAAGAAGTCGTTGCCATAGCAACCACATTGTGAGAGGTAAAACAAAATCGACTTGATAGGATTATGCAGAATAGGTCACACTGTAAGTTTTATTCAAACCATTTTTTTTTCTAAATATATTTTTTAAGATATAAGCATTATTCCATACATATGGGGCACCCTGTATATACGTCTGTCGTCTTACCATAAGCTTCTGGCAATAATCTTAATTTACTAAACGTTTTCCGGACGAAGAGAATGACTGATCATCAAAATGTGCCTTGCAAATTCTTATAGGTTTATATGCCTCTTCAGGTGGAATATTCGCAAATTTATGTTCTCCGATGAACTCTAAGGCATTCTTCCATTGCTGGCACCTTCAAATTTTTTATATTTTAATATTATATCGATATTATTCTTCAATTAATACCTAAGTATTCAAATGACACATAAAAATGTCTTGTCTTAATTTTCGTAGGTATAGGTACCTCAAACTCAATCTTACCTTTCAGGGTCTTTAGGAAATGAAAAAAAGGTAATATAGTCCTTTGAACTGGTTTTACAGCCATCCGCACTGCAGTAAAAAGCGTTACTAGGCATCACTACAACACAGTCATGGTCGGTCGGTAATATTTTGCGGTAGGTAATATTTTGCGCGCACCCGGTAGAATGCGAACGAACCGCTCTCAGCTACACTGTGTACAGGGTGTTCCCGTATATTTTGACCCACCCCTAGAGCCTTTATTTGTCGAGTTGAAAGTTGTTGGGTTTTTTCTGAACCGCTAGGATCTGTTACTAAAGTCTATCCAAGATACAGCGGCAGTAGATATAAACAAAGTCACATGACCGCATTACGATCGATTACCAGGGTCTGACTAATATGAGATTCCCAGTGGCTTGTAATTCTCAACTAATTCTTTTAGAAGTTCTAAAAATTATGTTTTTACCTTTCGTGGATCTTTATAAATTTCCTTAAATTAAGTAGCAAAATAAATTTACAGAATATACTGCTCGCTATCCGATCTAAAATATGCAGGAAACTCGACTGAGGGAAGAGCCGGCCCTGCATTCTGCTCGCCGCGTAAACACTTGACATTTCATGACGGCCAGGCTGGTAGGGCTGTTCGATCTCCGAATTTCAGTATCGGAAATCGATACTGAAAAAATATCGATAAAATCGATAAATCGATCTTATCGATATAATCGATCTTATCGATAAAATCGATCTTATCGATAAAATCGATCTTATCGAAAAAATCGATCTTATCGATATAATCGATCCTATCGATAAAATCGATCTTATCGATATAATCGATCCTATCGATAAAATCGATCTTATCGATCCTATCGATAAAATCGATCTTATCGATAAAATCGATCTTATCGATCATATTGATAAAATCGATCTTATCGATAAAATCGATCTTATCGATAAAATTAATCATATTGATAAAATCGATATAATCAATTTTACTTAAGAAGCTAGACAAAAAAAGGCCGAGCGGCTTTCTGCGGGCGCGGTCTAGACGCAATGGGTGCAGCAATTTCCTTTATTCCTATCAAAAGATAGATATAATTGGAAAGATCGGTAAAATCAAAAATATCGATAAAATCGAAAAGATCGATAAAATCGAAAAGATCGATAAAATCGAAAAGATCGATAAAATCGAAAAGATCGATAAAATCGAAAAGATCGATAAAATCGAAAAGATCGATATTTCGATTTATCGAAATTGAATATCGAGTATCGATAAAATCGATAGTATCGATACTTTCGATTTTATCGATATTTTGTCTCAGGCCTACGGCCAGCCCAATAAGAGAATAAGTCACGTGGTGGCCAATGTTTTGATCCACTGCCTCTGTAACTTGGATAGACTTTAGATAAAACAATAATGAGCGTCGCAAATTTATGAAAAAATGTAAACTTACTTTTTTTAATGGAACACCCTGTATATTTGTGGATTTTTGAATTGCACGCATTTTTCCGAATCCAACAATATAAATATGTTATATGTTTGCTCTAAGCATTCGCATGATATTCCAAATTGCAGATAAATACGATCTTTATATTTAATCAATGTTGTCATGGAAAAACATTTCAACTTGGACAAGAGCATTCCTATCAATCCATTATTTTTGGGACAATACACCTTGGTACCCTACAACTTTCATTTGAGTAATTTTTTTCTAACTCTAAAAATAAAAGCTGTAGGGGTGAGTCAAAATATACGGGAACACCCTGTACAGCTTATTTTCTTGTAAGATCTCGATCGCGGTAGTCCGAGCGGGAGGAGGGGAGCGGGAGAGGGCAAGAGGGAAACGTTTGTTTACACAAGGCCGAGTGCCCGGACTTATTAGCAGAGAACAAGGAAGCGAAGGGGGCGGAGGCGTCACTTTCAGTTTAGCGTTTCGAGCGAACAGACCTTCAGTGGCGGCGTTAATTTGAAGTTTTCTTTATTGCGAGTGTGTTGTTTTGTTCGGTGTTTTGTCTTATGATCATGAGTAGACAAAAGCGGGGGCGTTGTGTGCGCAGCGAAAGGCTGCGTGCGTGAACAAAAGTTACAACTGCAGGTTATCGTTCTTCTCCTTTCCAAAAGAGCATTGGTAGATGATTAATTGTGAAATCTCTGGGAATTAGTTGCTGTTCAGGTGCAATTTACTGTATTATCATAACCTTCCACCTAAGTAATCTGAAGGCAGACTTAATTTAAGGATTTAATTTAAAAATCGTGAATTAAAACACTGAAAATGCATGGTGTAGTTCAGGCGATTTCGTATATAAAATTATCGAACTTACATGTAATTTAAGACAAAAAGGCACAAAAACAACAAAAAAACCTTTCAAATCAAAAATATATTTTTTGGGCTAAATTTCATATGAAGCAAATGTGGATAAAGAATACATAATAATTTTATTTATAAATCCTGTCCTTAAATTAAGTCTGCCTAAACAGGCCATACGTTATTGTTACCTGTGTGGGTTTACTCCGTTTACCTGTGTTCATACCTATGTACCTATTATGAATACTAATTCCTTAGTTTTTTTTTATCAAGAAGTTAGGCACCTTTCTAAAGTACATAATAGCCACAAACACGCCTAATATAGTACCTACGTAGTGCCTAATAGCATTAAAAATTATAAACAGAAATTGAAAATGTACAAACAAAAATAAGCTTATTATATGGAAAAATCAATAAAGTTTATTTTATGGAAAAATAGATTTTTTACTTAGTACTATTCCCATACAAATGTTCAAGTTTTTTCGCATAGTCGTAGGTACCTACTGATTTTACTGAAGGAAACAAGAACGAAACTGTTTTAGAACTGGGTAGGTATATTTAATTAATCTGATTAAGACAATAAATACATATACCTATGTTTTGTTTTTCATTTGTATTCTACTTTTGCTCAGGCAGTCATCAAATTTTAAGGTCAATAAAATATTAAATTTTTGGAATAAGATAAGAATAATCGCCTTATTTCAGTTATCTAACTAGATACCTTAAATTAAAAATAGTCCTTCAAAATCCAATTACATTTTTGCCTGTTCCAATCATCATTTCAGTATGAATGATTTGTTTTGTGTTTATAAATGAATGATTTAAAATATCTGAGTACAGACCTACACTATCCCTTCACTAAATTCTAAATACGACCCTGTCTTCTAAACAGAGAACATGACGACCACCGGCTGCCAAAGATCAAAGGCGCCGGCCGTCGAGTTTAGATTCTCCCCTTCCTTGTTCTCTGTTATTAGTATATCTCTGGACGCTGACGATATTTGAAACTCTCTATAATAGTGGCGATATTGAAACTTGCATTATTCCAGTCCATATAAAATACAAATATATAAGGGAAAGTTAAATGGACGACCTTGAACGATGTTATATTTCACACAACAACCACTTGTGGCGCTGTAGCTAGTTTATATTTGACAGATGTTAAATGTAAAGAAATCAATACATATACATAATGTATCTTTATGTATATGAATCAATAAATTAGGTTAGGAAGTTAGGTTATATTTGGCGGCAGAAAAACAAAAGGAAAATACCTAATTTTCCTTATAATTTATTAAGTTTTAAGTTTTTATTAAATGATTATCTGGAGATAAGGCTGGCCCGTGGTAATCTAAGTGCAGAGTCGTCATGAAGTATTATTTTTGATGCGAAAAACTTGTGATATCCTTTGTTGAGAATTTCCAAGAAGATATGAAGATATGGGAGTTATTACTGATACTGATGCTGAGAATTTGAAGTTGGGGTAGGTAGTACTATTATTTGTTTTTTTTTTGTGAAATATTAAATATTTTGCTTACTTTCTTTCAGCTATAAACGATCGTTTAAGACTGGATGTAGAGGCTGCACAGTTGATTTTGTTTCTCGACAAATTGTTTCATAGCCTCAATGCCAATTCTAAAAATGCCCCAATTTGAGGTGTTTTTTAACGAGGGAAGAGGTTGCTGGTGTAGCTCCATTAAGGTGGATTTATAAACTCGACGTTTGCGTTGGCGCTCGCCGTTGCCGACATTGAGATTCCGGGATTTGTTAACATTTTGAAAAGAACTAGGGTTAGTGAAAATACCATTTTTTATATAGCAAGTTATGTGGCTAGTAAGTTAAAAACTATATTCATTAATGCTTGTGATACTTGTAAGGCTAACCTAATGGCAAATGTTGGTACAAATCTCAGCTATTCAGAATTTGTTAATGTTCGTCAGTACGAGAATTGCAATTTGGTGAAAGCTGGAGGGTTTCTTCACTTTGCCGTTAGACAAAGTATATCTCACTTGTTTTATTTGCTTCCGAGGTTGCGTTTCAAAAATAATATTTCAAAATTGCTAAGTGTGGTACTTTCAGCCAATATAAATTTTTCTGTTTTAAATTGTAAGACCCATAATAATTTAGGCACGAATGTTAAAAATCTGATTATTCGATGTACTATTATATATAATCGCCAGGGATAGATCCAATAAAGGTACTAGCCTATGAGAAGTATATTTCCCGACAAAAAAAACGTAAGTAACTTAAGTCATACCTATCATTCTTGTTTGTTTTATATTTAATTTTTATACCTATCACTTTTTTGTTTTATGCTTTCTATTTTGCATGCTTTTATAGTTTTGTTTTTATAGTGCATATTATTACAACATTGTCAATGTGCTTTTTTGTATTTTTATAAATATGAATGTAATAAATGTGTAAATGAAGACAGTCGCTTCTTTGATTTCTTTACACAGCAATAAGAAACAGTGCAAATCCCACCACTGTAGAATACGAGTAAAACTGTTTATTAAAATGTCGAAGTGGTATGACGGCATGACAGAATTGTTCGCTTCCATTTTTTCACCGGTAAAATGCGGTCAAAAATAAAGACAAATTATAAAGACATAAAATTGGTAGTGAACAGTTCGTTGCATGTGAAATTTAAATTAATGATCATAATGCCCATTTGCGACATTTTGTTAAACCAGGATTAGTTGTAATCCAGGATTATTATTTTTATAGAAATGATTGTTAGAACTATGATTTCTATAAAAATCCTGGATTACAGATAATCCTAGTTTAACGAAATAAAGCAAAAGGGCAGTGTGATCATTAATTTAAATTTCGCGCTAAATATAATACGCTGGCGACACCTAGCGCCCAATTAAAAAAGTACATTAATTTCCACAACACCCGTTGGAGGGCGCTACAAAAGTTCTCAGACGATAACATTGACGTTTCCCATATACAGTGTGACCCATTTGTTTTGGGGTCAGTCTGTAAAAAGTGTATCAATCGTGCGATTTGGCTGATTTTTTTTTTAAATTGTAGAGCTCGATGAACTGCACATTTTGAACAAAAATTGCCTGGTTCGCATAAAATCCAAAGCCTACTATGACCGTTTTTATGAGCAAAATTTTAAGAAACCATATTAGCGTTTTTTTTTGAAAAAATCTGTGTGCGAAAATGGATTGAGCACCCCTCGAAATGGGTATGTACAAAATTTCATCAAAATATTTCAAGTAATAACGATTTTGTAGAAAAATTAAAAATGCAGCCAAGGTACGTCTTTATTTTCAAAAATTCAAAGTTGGCCATGGAAAATAATTGAATTGTAATAATACAACCTTATGCTTATAAACACAAAACATAAAAACAATTAAAATTATAAAATTTTTGTAACTTCTACCAAGCCTCCATTTTCTACAATGCATTTGTCGTTCCTCTTGCGTACATTCAAAATTACATTTCGTATTTGCTGTGGAGTAATTTCCTCACAACTACGGTTTATCCTAGCTTGCAGTTCTTGTAAATTATGGGGTCTTGACTTATAAACATTTTGCTTAAGTGTACCCCAAAGAAAAAAATCTAAAGGAGTTAAGTCCGGAGATCTCGGTGGCCACTCACAGAAAGGACTATTTCGCCCTATCCAACAGTTTTCAAAATTATTATCTAGCCAGTTTCTGATTAAACGAGCATTATGAATAGGACTGCCATCTAACTGTAACTTTAAATTTAAACGGTATCTTAATGGTAACTCATCTAAAGCATTTCTAAATTCAATTTCTAGAAAATTCAAGAAGCCAGCCGCATTCAAATTCCCTTCAAAGAAAAATGGGCCAATTATTCTGTCGCGTAGTATTCCACACCAAACGTTAATTTTTTGTGAATATTGTCTCCTTGCATTTATTATAAACTCTGGATTTTCAGCTGACCAGTGACGGCAGTTTTGACTTGATACTACACCATTTGTAGTAAACGTGGCTTCGTCGGTGAATAAAATTTCATTTAAAAAGTTGCCATTATGGAGATATTCACCTTGCAGCCAATAGCAAAATTCTAATCTTCTCTCCTCATCTCCTGGTTCCAGGGTGTGCAAAAATTTTGGCTTAAACGGTTTTATTTTGTTTTGTCTCAAACATCTCCTTATACTCTCTCTGGGTATATGAAGGTCTAAACTAGCCGTTCGAACACTATTTCGAGGATTGTCACTAAAGTATTGCAGAATTTGATTGTTATTTTCAACAAGTCCACGGCGTCCATTTTGCCTAGTTTTTAATAAATTTTTAGAAATCGATCCAGTTTCATCAAAAATATTGTTTATACGTTGTACAGTACTTCGACTCACTGATCTACCTGGGTGTCTATTGTTAAATTCGGCCGCAGCTTCTGCTGCCGAGCGCTCGTTGTCGCCCACGAGTCGAACAATTTCTATTTTGTCTCTTATGCTTAAATATTCCATAATTATGATAATTAATTGTATTGAGCACAAACAATTTCTGAACTCAATTTAGACAGTTTGACACTTAATAAAAGTAAACAATTCAATTATTTTCCATGGCCAACTTTGAATTTTTGAAAATAAAGACGTACCTTGGCTGCATTTTTAATTTTTCTACAAAATCGTTATTACTTGAAATACTTTGATGAAATTTTGTACATACCCATTTCGAGGGGTGCTCAATCCATTGGCGCACACAGATTTTTTCAAAAAAAAACGCTAATATGGTTTCTTAAAATTTTGCTCATAAAAACGGTCATAGTAGGCTTTGGATTTTATGCGAACCAGGCAATTTTTGTTCAAAATGTGCAGTTCATCGAGCTCTACAATTTAAAAAAAAAATCAGCCAAATCGCACGATTGATACACTTTTTACAGACTGACCCCAAAACAAATGGGTCACACTGTATATTTGTATTTTATATGTTCCCGTCTCTTAGGTCGGAATGGGGTGCGGGCTGCTGCTCCTCCTGGGACTCGTCCTCCCCGCGGCCGCCTCGTCCGAGGACCAATCGACTGTCAAACACCACCGGCAACGCCGCGTCCTGTGGCTGACGGAGGACGGGAGACTGGCACTGCCGCCCGGCACCACGCTCTTCATCACTCCGTCGCTGAGCATGCCCTTCGTGAGGCACCCGCCCGAAGGTTTCCTGAGCAACATCACGGTCAGCCTGCCGTTCACCAGTGAGTAGGGGGGAGACTGGGAAACTTTGCGTGAGCTGGCAACGTTGCCGCAACTAATGTCCTTTACGGGAAGGGAAAAAATCACAGATATGGAGGTTGGGACTGGACCAACACTGTATTAAAGACCTGTGCATAGCGCTGCACCATTGTTGCAGAATCTGTTATAAAATAAAATCATGCGAATGTGTCTGTTACAACGAATTTAGTATCCAAACTAAAATAAAATATTTGTTTGTTATGTCCCTCTAATTTGACAAGCTCACATGGCATATTTCCATACATTTTCTTAAGAAAAGCGAGTCTAAAAAGCAAGCAAGAGTATTTGGTACCTTTTGGTTTGAAATGAAGTCCATGGCTAGTTGTAGTGTAAGTAAGCATAAAACGCATTAGATTTTTCAATTTCTTCTTTATATGGAGGGCTATTGGTTCGCTTTGGAGCTATAAACAAAAATTTTCTATTTTCATTCTTTCATACGTTACAAAATACTCTTCCAAAAATAATATCTAGAATTTTCGCTTCTTCAGCTAGTTGATCAGATCATCCCATAATTCGAAAATAGTCTTTATTCTTCTCCAAATCACCTAATGGTCTGTGCAGTGTGCATACCATTTTCTTCATGTGCATGGAAATTTCATGTTAACACAAACAAATCTACCTATAAAAGCTGTGTTAATAAGATAACACTGCTAAATACTGGACGCAAAGACAATTCGTTACCGTAAAAAGAAGGCAAATCGTAATAAAGCTGGATTCAAAAGATAGAACCAACAGAAAACAACTACTCCGAGGGCTAATACCCCTACCGGCATTGAACTACACCATTGGTTCTCGATTTTCGTTGGGAATATACATTTGAAGATCAAGTTTTTTCCTTCACCAACGTTACGTCAAAGATATAGCAATCTTTGTTGGGACATGTCCTGACACGCTGCAGGCACAATGATCCCGGCCAGCCCATTACCGGATTCATCCTCTTTGGGAATCATCAGATGGACGTAGGCAAATCCTGGGTGGTCCATCCACCCAGGATTTGCACCCCTACCGGCATTGAACTACACCATTGGTTCTCGATTTTCGTTGGGAATATACATTTGAAGATCAAGTTTTTTCCTTCACCAACGTTACGTCAAAGATATAGCAATCTTTGTTGGGACATGTCCTGACACGCTGCAGGCACAATGATCTCGGCCAGCCCATTACAGGTTTCATCCTCTTTGGGAATCATCAGATGGACAAAGATTGCTATATCTTTGACGTAACGTTGGTGAAGGAAAAAACTTGATCTTCAATAAAGCTGGATATTTAAAATTAGGGACATTTCAAATGTCAGTAACTGACATACCAATAACCACAGAATACCCCCCTATAACCTATAATAAGTCGCCATTTTTTCGTCGAGTGGCGCCACCCCAGTCCGTAAACAACAATGAAATATGACGTCATGCTCGGGTCTTTAATATAAGCGGCGTTCCTTTTGCCACTTTTCTTAAGAATTCTTACATTATCTCAGTTGGTGGCCGTTCCTTTTACAAATGAGAATGTGAGCTAAGTGAGATTTTTTACCTCTCCCTTCACCCTTCAAGCACATCCTGGCGAGGACACTCACTATCGAGCATACTGGCTCAGTTTGGTGGTGGGGAAAATGACCCTTTCACAAGATGAGCCTTTGACAGGAAAAAACAAACTGAGTGGCTCGGCTAACAACTCAGTGTAGGGGCAAAAGGAACGCGGCTATTGTGTCGGTCCAGGTCACGGCAATAGATTATACTGGTATAGAGGCAAGCGTCTCCGCGGTGACCAACGAACTGTAGACGCGCCGAAGAGAGAGACGGAAGATTTAGTCGGCCAAGATTATTGGCATTCCCGCATTGGCGCTTCCCATCGTATTTCTACAATTCTCTTGTATGTTAGGGTTTGGAACAATGAATAACATATTTTCAATATTTTCTAATATAGGTAACCACTTTACTAAATACTTACATTGCGAAGAATAATTAAAAATTAATATATTCATGTACGTAGGTAAATTTAAAAGTACGAGCATACATCGACAATTAGTTCAAATATTCTTAACTTTTCGTTGTTATAGATAGGTACCTATATTATATGATATACTATAGTGGATCGAGTCTTTATGTTACCAATTAAAATCTATCTAAAACTTATTTTTCCAGGTTAGTTTGTCTCTGCACAACCTAAAAAGCATATTTACTATTATTTTTAGTGCCCTGTGTACCGATGTGATATGAACTCGTTTAAAAGCTAAACCGGATTAAAGTAGAAAATAACCATAGAGAAATGAATTTCGATTTTATTGTCATTTTCTCTTGCTATTTTCTGTTTTAATCCGGTTTAACTTTTAAATGAGTCTAAACAACATATACAGGGTGTTTCTAAATTGCACCAAAATATTTTACAGGGTAATTCTCCCGTTAAAATTAAGGGGGGTCTTTCATATAAATTTTTACTCAAAACCCCTCCCCCTCCCAGTTACACCCCTCCAAATATGCGGGGGTAAAATATTGTTTTTATATATTTTCTCCACTATGGAAAGAGGTAAAAAGTTGAAATTTTGTGGACCAGTTGCACTCATGGAAGACATTTTGTGACATTTTTTCACTAAAGTGTGAGTGGATGGGGATGAAAAACCCAACCCCTAAATTATTTTTCGCCACAATTTTTTAATGTGGCAGATTTAAAAAAAAAATAAAACTTGTTGACACCCGCGCGACTTAACGCATGGTTAATGATTAATAATAATTTTTTTATGAATCAGATAATCTAGTAGGCTAATGTCAAACATCTAATTACTATTCTTAGATGTCATAACTAATTTGTGTTGTGACCCTTATAACAAAAAAATGGTGAACTTCACAAATGAAGAAATGCGGGATATGCATTTTGTTATGGGCTCATGCGAAACTATTCGAAATACCTACTCCCGGAATATTTCAAAGAATTCGGAATTCTATGGCCCGAAGAATAGAGTCGTGCATTTTTGCAGACGGGAAACATTTCGAGCATTTGTTGTTATTTTTAGAATTCATATTAAGTTGTTGTTATTATTTATAGTTGTTAAAGTTCTCAGATTTTTTATTTCCTTAGTTTTTTAGGTCTGTATCATCTCTCCCTAATATTTGTAATTAAAGTATTTTTGATAACTACCTACTTGTAAAATTATTATTATTATTACAAAGAATTACTACTTATTATTAATACTATGTTTTCCTTTCACTAAAATTATGTCAAATTTAGAACCAAAACAAAAGATACCTAAACGTTTTTAAACGCAGTAATTAGATGTTTGACATTAGCCTAAGATTACCTGATTCATAAAAGAATTTTTAACCATGCGTAAGTGGCGTGGGTGTCCACAAGTTTTATTTTTTCTGAAAAATCTGTCAAGTTTAGGACAAAAAAGACAAGAATTGAAAATGTTTTTAAACGCATTTGTCATTGTAAACCATTTTTTTTGTTTTGAAATTTGACACGTTAAAAAATTCTGGCAAAAAATAATTTAGGGGTTGGTTTTTTCATTCCCATCCACTTGAAAAAATGTGACAAAATGTCATTCTATGAGTGCAACTGGTCCACCAAATTTCAACTTTCTACCTCTTTCCATAGTGGAGAAAAAAATAAAAACAATTTTTTACCCTCGCATATTTGGAGGGGTGTAACTCGGAGGGCGAGGGGTTTTGTGGAAAAATTTATATGAAAGACCCCCCTTTAAATTTAACGGGAGAATCACCCTGTACAATATTTTGGTGCAATTTAGAAACACCCTGTATAATAGGTGCATTTACAATTTACACGTTCGTCACTAAAAATTTGCTATAGCAATTGCGATTTTATTATTAACACTTAATTAAAAAAACAAGTACATATAGTTATAGGGAATATCTGCAAATTATTTATTACAAAAGTGTCCACTTATGCAGTATGAAATTAAATTATGTTTTTTGAAGCTTAGCTTCTTTTCTTTTTTATACGCTAGAATTTCTTTGTTGTTTCGTTTCTTGTTTATAATAATGTTTAAGTCCCATAATCATATAATTATAAACAATTTTAGAGAGCACATCTGCCCGATGTGTTTGGCAGCTAAATTCTATGCAGTATTATTTGTTTTCCTTAAATAATATAATTTCATCAAGAGTTCTGCTCATTAACACCTATTCTATTTTAATTAAAAATTTATCCACCATAATATTGGGGTACGAAACAATGTACCCCCATTACTCGCGCACCCGAAATATTATGAAAACACTACCAACTCCGCGGACCACAGCTCGGCCGGCTCGACTAAATTCTCTGTCTCGCTCTAAGGCTGATCTACAACTCGACGGACAGCGGCTGCCGCGCGGCGTTGCCGCGGCCTACCCACCAGTTTATTTATCGCCGTGGTCCAGGTTGGGAGAACGCGCTTTGCCCTACTGCGCACATATACCTATAGGGCCATCATGATTTTCGACTACAACCGCTGCAGCAGAAACGGCCATTTTGAAGACACTTTTGACATTTTACCGGCTGGTGCGGAGTGCTTACCTGTTTTTATTTGGAGTTTTCGAAGTGATTTATTTCGATTGATTTTAGCGTTATATCGTGTTCTGTGAAAGACTGTTAGAATTTTACAAGAGAAAGACGTGAGGGAATATCTTTTTTCCGTTAAGGATTTTCCAATAGGTTTGTTTGCTTTTTTCAGTTTTCAGTTTCTCAGTGCCGTACCTTTCTGTACCAATTACATTTTTATTACTAGATATACCCCGATTACTGTAAGAAGTCCCGATTTTGTCAGATGACATTTTCACAAAATCCCTAGGAATTTTCTGTTAACCATGGGTATAACATTGGTATGTGTCTCAACCAGTTAATGACGTCACTCATTGATTTATGATGTGAAAAGTTACCCAAGTGATACGAAAAAAAGAGCATAATAAAATAAAAACCCCATTGCAATCACGATTATACCGCTGTAAATAACAATAACTATGACTACAACTCATTTTAATAATAATTTCAAACGTCATGGAAACACTTTTCATTTTGGTATTTTGTAATAATCAGCTGCTTTTGGCAGCGTCTATGGCCGGACTCAGGCAAATTTAGCTTCGGTCTGTCAAAGTGACAGTGAAGGTTTTCCAGATCGTTCAAACTGGTTCAAACATTCGGCAATGAAAATATTCGCGGGTTTTCTACGTTTCATGAGTTTTACCGTCATCTGTGTTGTTCTTGTTCGTGTTACTTTTCGTGTTATTAGTGCAAATGGGCTAGTTACTGACCTGAACTTATGACCCGGTTGCAGTTTTTGCTGCATTGGTGCCAACTTAGGATATCGAAATTACCAATTGACAGTCCCAGTAAGCATTTCTTAAAATAATTTGAGTATAGATTAGGTGGATTAAATGTAAGGTTTTTATTAATATACGTATATAAACTGGGCAAAGTGTCTTCAAAATGGCGCGAGACAAGATTAGTCAATTCGCGCAGCTTAACGCTCATTTTCCCCACCTCCATATCTCTGGGAAAAATGCGCCAGAGTTGGCGCTGTTTCACTCAAAGCTGCACATAAGCCCCATTAAATTAGCCGTCTCTTTCGAATAAGAATATTTTCCTTTTCAGTCGATTTCAACAAACTGGGCCTAACCGACAACGAAAATCCGTACGGTGAGCTCCCACCGCTCCTAGCCAGATCTATGGGCCGTGCAGCTGGAAATGTTCTCGCGGATTACATCGGGAACGTGTTGAGAAGAACGAAAAGGTATAGGTTAGGTTTACAACTCAAAAGTTAGGATTGAACTGAAACAATAAATCAGTTATTTTAAGTGCTTTTGCATTTGTATTTGCCACTAAATTATAACACTTCACTAATCCAAACGCCGCAAATCACTGTTCTCTCCTTAGGACATGGAAAGAGAGGGGACGCCTAACAGCGCTCGCGGCCGTGTTACCGACTGCCACATAATATCACAAAAATGTTAAAAATGAAAAGGTAGTTAATTTTGACTTACATGTAATTTGAAAGATTGGTATCATCTATTTATTTGCAGATAATTTCCCAAATGTAAAGATAGTGTCAAGTGCTGAAATGTATTTATTTGTGGCGATTTCGAATCAATCAAAATAAAATAAATAACGTCCATGGAAACCAGCCCATACTTTATGAAACTACAAATCATAATCAATTAAAAAAAATTCAATAAATACTATGTTAAAAATAATTATATTGGACCTATTTAACAAACAAAACAATGCCCTTTATCATACTAGAAGATAGAATGAATTTGAAGAAGTTATATTGAGAAAAAATAAAGTTTAAGGGCATCTTTCAAAGGTAGCTTGTTAAATATTTGCCTGTGAAACGAAATCCCGGCTCTTGCTTTTCACTTCTGCTTTTGCAACCAAACGCCGAACAATTCAATGTTACTTTTAATTCACAAATTCACGAAATTAACTCACAACGTACCTACTCGCTTTGTCTGCCACATATAAAATGGCCGCCGTTCAAACCGACGGGGTAGGCACGCGCGGTGTCCTCTCTCTTTCCTTGTATAAGGTTCTTTCATTGTTTGATTGTCATAACGGCCAAACCGCCATGATGGTATTTTTACATCACATTAATAGGTATGTCAAATCATTGGTCCGGTGGATGGCGCCACTTTCGACCTTGTCAAAGGCAAGGTGCCAGATTGTGTGTAAAGTCCCTATTCAAATTAACTAAATCAGTAGAATGCAAAATAAAAAATATAAATATGCAGATGTTTCTTTGCACATTGGGATAATATTAAATTAAGAATCTAAAAGTTGGAAGGTGTAACTTTATATTTAGGAGGACCCACAATCCATCAAATTTAAGTATGACAGATTATTGTATCAAAGATATATACAAGGTGTTTCCTATAGTTTCTTCTAAACATGGGTCCAAAAATAGTACAGAAGTTGTACGCGATTTAAATAAAACTTGGTGCAATAGTTTAGTCGCTGAAGTGCAACAATTTATCATAGTTATCATCGGATAACACATGAATTTACTACTAAACTTTAATTTCGTTCGATTAGCAGATAGAAATTTAAATTAATCGAAATCAGAGTTTAAAAATATTAAATTTTTGTGCCCAACTTTCTGCCGGTCACTGTATACTTCGTTGGAATCGGAAAAATTCGTAGAATTCAATAATTCAAAAATATATAGGGTGTTCCATTTAAAAAACATAAGTTATGTCTGCCACGGCTTTCTAGAACACACTGTACACGGTCCAATAGCGTCACAAAAAACTTTGTATCACTATGTAAAACTTTTGAAAGAAACTTTTTTTCTAACCTCAAAAACTAACAAGTTAAGGGGGTGTCAATTTATAGTGAGCCACCCTGTAGGTACATTGTTCATAGGTATTTTTTTGTCACTTTAAATTGTGCAAATATTCTGTAAAATTGGAAAGCGGTAGTTGAAAATTGGCAAAATTACCTCTACCCTTGGATATTTCTCTGACGTATTCTCTCCGCAGGTCTTCTCCGGATTTTCCGAAACCGCCAAACGCGGACGTCTTCCATGGCGGTGAAAGGGCCCTCCTATACTCGGCCCTAGAGAGATTCCTGGAGAATTTCGGGGTCGACGGAAGGGCCTGCCTGCTGAGGGCCATTTGCGAGGTACACGCGCGACCCATGACCTCCTTCGGACTCGTAGGGGAGGTCATTAAATTATTCCTCAGGTAAGAACAACGCCAAAGACCGAGAACCGTAACGGGAAGATATACGTGTTCGAAAAATAGACGGAGATATTTTAGAGGGTGATTCCCTGTTAAGAAATATGAAAAAAAGTTTCTATAAACATGGGTCCGGAAATGCAGAGTTTTCAAGATACAGGATGTTAAATAAAAAATAATAAAACATGAAATTATTAATGTCTTAAAAATTATTTACTCGATTCTGTTGAAATTTGGCAATGTTATTTGTTGTATTAAGAGGCTAATTTCGCCCTAACTAGATTAAATTTATTAAGTCCAGTGGCGTCCCGGGGGGCACCTTAGCGAATATTATTATCAAAAAAATGTACGCCACTACCTTTTTTGTAACTTTAATATTTTTTGTTTGATTAAGCATCTAAAAATACAACTTCTTTCCCTCTTGTATTGTTTTCCTATCTCACTTCGTTTTCGAGAAAAAAAATAAAAACCGTTTTATTGCATGTCACTGGACAAAATTGGTTGTAGTGTACTTTATGTTAAGATATTGGAAAAGTTGCAATAACACTCTTTCCTAGAAATGCTTTTGATTATTTGTTTTCCAAGGCACTTGTGATTTTTTTGCAAAAATTGATAAACCAATTTTGTCCAGTGACATGCAATATATTTAACATCCTGTATCTTGAAAACTCTGCATTTCCGGACCCATGTTTATAGAAACTTTTTTCATATTTTTTAACAGGGAATCACCCTCTAAAATATCTCCGTCTATTTTTCGAACACCCTGTATGGACCCCAGAGCTGGAAAATATCGCGCCAAAAAAGGTCTAGATCATAGATCAGATCGTTTTTCAAAAAAAGATCTAAGATCGTTTAAAAATAGATCTTTCCATGCAAAAACGATCTTAGATCAAAGATCGTCTAAAAACGATCTATTTAAAAAAGATCAATTGATCTAAGATCTTTTGAACGATCTAAGATCTTCTAAACGATCTAGGATTTTCAAAACAATCTAAGATCTTCTAAACAATCTAAGATTTTCTAAACGCTCTAAGATCTTAGATAGATATACCTAGATTTCTATAAATACTTTTCCTAATTTTGACATAGTTATAAAGTGGCATCTTTCAAAACCTGAGCAAGTGATGATACGTCCAGTTTTGCGTAACCAGTTGTGTAAAGTAAAATTTTACGTAACTAGTTACGTAAAGTTACTACTCTAACTGAATTGGTTACGTAATCAATCAGTTGATATACCTATGGAGAATTAGACTTTTCTTGTAAAAACGTGATTCGGAATGTTGAGAAATAGATAATTGAAAATAAAATACAAATTAACATAAAGCATTCATTTAAATTTGACCTAAAAAGAGGTTCTTGTAGTTGTAGGTAAAATGTACGTCCGTTTGTTTTTATTATTTGTCATGTTTCGCGAACTCTGACAATTTGCACTTTAGCTGAGACCTAGAGATCTCCTGAGGTAAACTGCTTTAAATGAACGCTCGTTAGTAACGTAAGTAACTGAATTCGTAATACATATATTTTAGAAATAATATGTAGATTATATGTATAAAAATAAAAATCCTTGTTCGTACAAAAGTATTAATTCTTCTAAAAAAATATATACCTACTTTTCTACCTACATTATTTTGTATAAAAAAATCGCAGAAACGATTCAAAAACGAACTACTTACAACAATTGTGGTCAAAATGATGACATATTTTACAAATATGTAGATATAAAAACAAAAACTTATTCCTACAACAACCTAGAGCACTATTTTTTATTCTTAAAAAATAAAACATTATTTTATATAAAAAAATTACAGAAACGTTTCAAAAATGAACGAAAACAAATTATGAGGAAAAGATCTTAGATCATTTATAACGATCTTAGATCCTTTTAAAGATCTTAGATCTTTATAGATCTTAGATCTTTAAAACGTCTTTATTAGATCTCTAAAACGATCTTTGATCTTTAAAACGATCTTAGATCTTTAAAACGATCTTAGATCTTTTAAACGATCTTAGATCTTTAAAACGATCTAAGATCGTCAAATTAAGATCAAAGATCAGATCTTTTTGAAATGATCTTTTTAAAAAAGATCGTTCTTTAGTGAAACAAAAAATATCTAGAACTGAGATCAAGATCGCGATCTTAGATCTTTAAAACGATCTTTCTTAAATAGATCTGCCCAGCTCTGATGGACCCCGGGAAAGTCGAAATAACGCTCGGTAAACGAACGACTTTTGTTAATTTCAGTGCCAGTAAGTCCCCGTACGCCCACATGATGGAAGATTATGTGGAGGCAGAGAATATGGGGTCCGGAAAACGTGGGGGGCCTTCCGAATGCTGGCCCTACATGAAGGATTGCCCGAAATCGATTTTTGCCACAAAACACAATCATTACAGGTATAGAAACAGATTTTTTTCGACCATATTTTTTATTTTGTTTTGTGACCTTTCTTATAAGATTTTGACAACTGCCTACTATGATATTTGTACAAAAATTACATTAACTTTACAATAAGTCATTATAAACGAATGTAGGCGAGTTTGTAAGTCAGCGTATACATACAGGGTGCGGTGCATTAAAAGTATCTGGAGAACCAAATGGAATAAAAATCTGAAAATTTGCATACCTACTTAGGTTATCGGATCCACGGCCACTTGAACTAAAATATTTTCAACTTTCTACAACTTCCGGTTATACCGGAAGTTGACGGCAACTTCCTTACGTAAGTTTAGGGGGAAGGAGTGCGAATTTTGATTTGAAATTTTGGTTACTTATATAACAGGTTGTAAACTTTATTTCTAAAATATTTTCAACTTCCGATCACTTCCGGTTATGCCGGAAGTAGATAGCAACTTTGTTATTTCAAATAGAACACCCTATATATTATTACACCATTTGGTTCCCTATAAAATTCCAAATCTTTTTTCTGAATATAATGTGTATCCTATTCCTAACCCTTTTCGAGATATTCGCAAATTTTTGATTTTTTTGAGTGTTGCAGCCATCGACCATAGTGATGATAACTTTGAAATTTATGAATCTGGAAAACTGAAATTTTGGACTGTCGTTGGCGAAAGTCAACTTTATTAAATGGTCTGTATGCCATTTCAAAATATTGTACAGGGTGTTCGGGAAAAATTTCCCAATATCAGCATCGAAAAATTGAAAAATCTCATTTTTTTCAAATGGAACCAATATTTTTTTATTGCACCATTGAAATGCTTCTGAAAAGACTGTTCAAAAAGATATAACACACTATATGTCTAAATGAAGCGGTTGCTTCGTTATTACGTAAAATACGTATTTTTGCTTTTGCAGCCATCGACCATAGTGATCATAACTTTGAAATTTATGAATCTGGAAAACTGAAATGTTGAAAGTCAACTTTATTAAATGGTTTGTAAGCCATTTAAAATATTGTACAGGGTGTTCGGGAAAAAAATCCCAATATCAACATCGAAAAATTGAAAAATCTCTTTTTTTTTTCAAATGGAACCCATATTTTGTTATTGCACCATTGAAATGCTTGTGAAAAGACAGTTCAAAAAAATATAACACACTATATTTATATGTCTAATAGAAGCGGTTGCTTCGTTATTAAGCAAAATACGTATTTTTGCTGCTTCATATCAAGAAACAACGGACCTTTTCTAATAGGCGGCCATGGATTTTTCATTTGTGATTGTCATTTATTGTGTTCCAAACTAAAAAATATTAACTGTTGACAAGAATGGCTCAAATTAACTATTCTAACGAAGATATTTTGAATATGTTTTACACTCATCGAGAGTGTAAAAGAATTTTAGAAAAAAATTCGAGTTTTTAATGAATTTACCACCTTTGACGAAAAGAAAATTCAGAAAGTTCGAACGAAATTTCATAGTCCATTGCAAGGTCCAAACAAAGAGAAGCAAATGTAAATACGTAACAGGTAAATAGCATAATATGAATAAAGTGTTTTACTTACATGTATATAGTTTCTTGTTTTTTCTTCTAGTACCTATTATTATGTAATTGTTAGTATTATTTAATTATGTATTGTTGCTTCTCAGGGAAAAATATTATTAAATAGCCTTTAACCTTGTCATATAATTTAATTGCATTATTTCATTTTCCATGGCCCCCTATAATGTGACGCTCCTTGAGAAATGGCATCATTGTTGATACAGAGAAAAAATACGTATTTTGCGTAATAACGAAGCAACCGCTTCATTTAGACATATAGAGTGTTATATCTTTTTGAACTGTCTTTTCACAAGCATTTCAATGGTGCAATAAAAAAATATGGGTTCCATTTGGAAAAAATGAGATTTTTCAATTTTTCGATGTTGATATTGGGAATTTTTTCCCGAACACCCTGTACAATATTTTGAAATGGCATACAGACCATTTAATAAAGTTGACTTTCGCCTACGACAGTCCGAAATTTCAGTTTTCCAGATTCATAAATTTCAAAGTTATCATCACTATGGTCGATGGCTGCAACACTCAAAAAAATCAAAAATTTGCGAATATCTCGAAAGGGGTTAGAAATAGGGTACACATTATATTCAGAAAAAAGATTTGGAATTTAATAGGGAGCCAAATGGTGTAATAATATGTAGGGTGTTCTATTTGAAATAACAAAGTTGATATCGACTTCCGGTATAACCGGAAGTGATCGGAAGTTGAAAATATTTTGGAAAGAAAGTTTACAACCTGTTATATAAGTAACCAAAATTTCAAATCAAAATTCGCACTCCTTCCCCCTAAACTTCTAATGAACCACTTACGTGAATCACCCTGTATAACCAACGATAAAAAAACATTAATTTGGAACAATTAGTTGATATCTAAAATCTACATATAGTAAAAATTTGGAAAGTTAACAATAACTTTTACTGATTTTGTAAATTTACTGATCCTACTTGGTCTATAAATAATAATATCCTTAATAAATTGCTTATTCTGGCTAACGTGGCAACGTTGCACGAGCTCTTTGTGATCGATGCGCATTTGCTTTATTATGCCCCAACAGCTGATCCAGAGTTCCTTTGAGATTTCGCCGCTTAGTGTTGATGTGTTTCGAGTGTTTACTTTTGACTTTGAGTTATTCTTGTTTTTTGAGGAGATTTTGGGGTTATTATTGATTATTGGACAAAAGACATAGGTATTATATAGTTAAGTTAGTAATTAATTAGTGAATTAGTGTAGTTTTAAGAATGATGGTAAGAGTCACAAAGTATATATGTAAGAGTATGTAAAGTGTTGGATTTGTGGCATAGGAAACGTAACCTCTGGTTATCATATGATGCAGGCTTAAGTGTCAAATTTGTTGTTTTTGTTTTGAGTAAGCATTTTTTATGTTTGCATACTGATTACAATGCAGCCTTTATAGGTTAATATTGTCCACGCTTTATTATAGCAACTCCCGAAAATGACAAAAATTTCAAAAAAGGTTTAATATCTCAGAAACTATGAGGTTTAAGTATGCAGTTTATTAGACCAACTGACATGAAATTTTTTAGCAAGGAATCCGAATATGTAATAATATACAGGGTGTTATATTTGAAATAAGGAAGTATAACCGGAAGTGGCAGAAAGTTGAAAATATTTTAGTTCAAGTGGCCCGGTCCGATAACCTAAGTTCAATCATAAGTGCAGAAATATTTGAACGGCCCAGTCACATAGCATTGATAGATTCCATCACATTTTGTGTGCGGACTTTAAAAACTCGCCCTTTCTATAAGAAAGTATCATGAGCGAAATTTCAAGTAAATGACTTAACAACCAATAAATAAATAAAAGTTTCCTAAAATTCCAAATCCCATTTTTCATTATTTAAAAAATCTACTTATATTAGCAGACTGACCTCCTTTTCTTTCTATAACAACCGATACAAGTAACGAATATTGTTTATTTCAGCGAAAATGAAGTGGAAAACAACTTCATCGACGAAGAAACCCCCCCGGAAAACAAAGTTACCCTCAGCCCGTCGATAGGAAATATGTAGCGGACACTAACATACAGGGCGTTAACTTTTTAGCACGCAGTGATACCAAAAAAAATAATGTGATGTTCTACTAAGTCATTGGGACGAGGTCGGTACAAAAAAAAAACGGGATTCGGGGAGAGGTTATATTATGCTTTGCTCAAATTGTAAATAGTATTTATTTCCCATGTATTGCTACAATAAAGTACATTCTTCTTATAGCTTAGGTTCTCGTTTACTTAAGATATTGTAATAATTGTCATGGGTTTTGCATACGCCGAGATAACCTGTCAAAAATGACAGCGGCTGTCAAAATAATAAACTTTCTTGGCATAACACTGAGAAAAATAAAAAAAACATATAAATAGCTGTAGAATTTTTGATTTGCTTTTTTTATTTTTCTGAGGCAAAACATGACATTATTCTAACCCTCAAATGACGGCGGCTGTCAAAATTTGACAGGTTTCGTTTAACATGCATTTTCCTATCACACTGTTGAGAATGATTATATTTCGATCATTTGAAGAGATTCGTAATAATTATTTTGATAAAAACAAATTAGTCTAAAAGGCCTTTAGAGAACATTTTTGTTGAGTTGGCAGTCAATAGCCTGTTATTTTCTAGTTACTTTTCGTTTTACACTGACTGTCTCAAAATTTTGACAGTTAAAAACTGAAATAGAAACGTTTTAAACTTAGTGTCAACAAAAAAATGAACCTACAAAAAGAGTGACACATTTTTTTACTTAAAAGAGTTAAAAAGTAACGATTGCATATAATTTGATAAAATTTGGCCGACATTTCAACATAACCCAAAACTGATGGAAAAAATAGTGCGGCAAGATTTTTTGTTCGTAAGTGCGTTTAAAAATATTTAAATAAACTTTGGTTAAAAACTCTACCTAGTTGTACTTGTCTAGAACTAATTTATATAAGTATTATGTCATTATTTATTGAAATTAAAGAAATATATTTTTTAATTAAACGAATAAAATGTTCAAATTTGAGTATCATCTACCTACAATAGCGTATTATTTGAAGTACCTACCTCCTAAAGTTTATTAATAAAAAAGACTATTATAAATGTATTTTTGAGCTAGCCCCTAACAAACGAATAATATTTTAACAACTAAAGCCTGTTTTACATTGACAATTTCTTCATGAATTAATTCATGAATAAGTTTATGAATAAATTCATGAATTAATTCACGACAAATTCTATTTTACACTGATGAAGAAATTGATGAATTTTTTTGTCACCTTATGTCAGATTCTAGCGAATACCAACACCAATAATTTTTTTGTGCCGCATTTCCCCTATCAGAACATATTTTCTAACCATATCCATCTTTATCCAAAGCATCTTTAACTCTAGATTAAGTCTGGCTAGAAGAGTAGTTGAAAATGCATTTGGCATTTTAGCCAAACGATTTAAAGTTTTTTTGACTACAATTAATTTGAATGTGGAAAAAATGCAAACCATAACATTGGCATGTGGCACATTACATAATTTTTGAGACCCGAATGTCCTACTTCTATCCTAGAAGAGCTTGATAAAGACTATATATTTAAATTTGGACTTTCTTACCAAACATGCTCACCAAGACATGCTTGAATTGCTGCCCAAGAGGAGTTTTGTGATTATTTCGTGAATGAGGGAGCTGTGCCTTGGCAGCGGTATACATAAATAAAACATATTGAAACATTTCACACACTTTTTATCTAAGTATATTATCTTTAAAACTATGTACTCTCCTCTTCCTCGTCTAATGCCTCAAACAAAACCTGTATCAAAATATAACCTTCCTTGTGTTCAAATTTTCAATGTTAGTACTCCTGAAGTTCACGCAAAACTTGACGGAAAATAGAACATGCTCTAATTCGTGAAGTAACTTCATGAAGAAATTCGTGAATTAATTCATGAAGAAATTGCTAGTGTAATACACGACTTTTTATAATAATTTGTCCTTGAAGTGACTTCATGAATTAATTCATGAAGAAATTGTCAATGTAAAACAGGCATAACAAACAATAATTAGGTATTATATGAAAAAATCACAATAAATAATATAAATACACAGGGTGTCCCATTACTTATCGCCATAGGGCAACAGGTGGTACTTGACGTCAAAATATACTGTGTGAGCCAAAAATGCCTTAGTAAAAAGTTGCTCGCTTAAAAGATACAGGGTGTTGAAAATAAAACTTGAAATCCGAATTAATTTATTATTAATTAGGAAAAATTCACAAGCGACCAATAATATTAAAAATACCTTCCCGTTGTATTTTCAAAATTTGGATTTTTTTCCCGGTGTTTCTACATTCAAAGACGAATATCTCGCAAATGGCTTGAGACATCGATATTCCCAGCTTCATAGGGTAAAATATTATGCAGAATTTAATTCAAACTAGTACCGAATTCGGATTTCTCACCTTCGAAAAGCAAAGTGTGTAAATTTTGAATAAGATACCTTCAACGATTTTAGAATTATTGCAATTTTTCGAAAATCAAGTTTCATATTCAACACCCTGTATCTTTTAAACGAGCAACATTTTACTAAGTCATTTTTGGCTCACACAGTATATTTTGACGTCTAATACCACCTGTTGCCCTATGGCAAATAAGTTATGGGACACCCTGTATAAAATTTTCTCAAAGCAGAGTGAATCAGTTGTATTTCCACATACTTCAAAGATCGCTAGAAATTAAAAAAAGAAAGCAAGTATTTAATTTTGTTTTCTATCTTGAGGCCTTCATTTTGAAGATACACCTTGCCAAAGTTTAAAAAAAATAATTTTTACATATTTACTACCTACAAAGAAGTAAATCAATCTAATTTGGTATGTGTTATACCTAACTTTGTTACCCTGTATCTTAAAAACTAAGGTCTCAATAGAAAAAAATGTATAAGAAAAACTAGCATTATTTTTTGAAGTTCTGCCGATCTTCGAAGTTAAACGAAAATATAACTTAATCACCCTGTATATAAGCTGTTCGTTTTATTGCAATAATATTCAAGTCAAACAGTGGCTAAAAAGTGTTTTAAAAGAATATCGGTTATCTATAAAATGGCAAAATTTAACCTAAAGGAAAAGTAAAGAAATGGAAGGGCAATAACTTGACAAAAAATTGACTATTGCAATAAAATAATCAGCCTAGGTACTTATATTTTAAATTGAAAATGTCTCCGCAACAAATATTAATTAATATGTATTATATTGCTCAATTAATAAGTCTATCTATCTCCTAACGAGTATATAAATCTACAAAACAAAAAAATATACAATAATAAAACTTGTTCAACACGAGTAATATCAGTTATAAGTCTATTATGTAGGCCGTCCATTACTCAACGTTAGGATACTTAAAAAATCCTCGTAAAAAACAGACTGCCCGCATACCACCAAAAAAGTTAAAAAGCGAATTAAAATAAATTACAAAAATAAATATAAAGATTCTTGTATAAGGCACCTCACGTTTGATATGTTTGTGGTTCAGCCTGAACCTTACTTCACGTTAAAAATTTCACAAGTGAACCACAATTGACATATTATATAAAAAGATTCAATTACAAGAAATTCTTAGTGCAACTGCTGCACTTGGAAACGGCTTTACTATCACCCAATTTTACAGTATCGTCGTCTTCTTGGCTTAGTAGGCCATTATCGTGTCTTCGCTAAAAGCCATTAATTTTTCTTAAATCCACGGTTACCAAAAAAAAATAGAAAAATAACAGTTGTGGTAAAAAAAATCAAGTAGGCCTTGTCTGGAGCTCATAGACGAATATAAAAAACCCAGTAGGCTCTGACTAGAGCTCCGATCTAAGCTCCAGTCAAAGCAAACTAGATTTTTACCACAGAATGGCAATTTTGTTTTTTCTTGCGGGCATACTATCACTTTTTAATTCATTTATAATCAGAGGTAAATTAAAATTAATAAAACAATGAACTTACCTTAAGTTCAGTAGCCAAACACATGAAAGCATCCTCGATATTCGAATTGTCTTTTGCGCTCGCCTCCAACACAAAAAGCACCTCCGGCATATATTGGCACATCGTTTCAGCTTCCTCAAATTCTACCTCCCTACAACTCTCCAGATCTGCCTTATTTCCTACCAACGCTAACAAAACCTACAAAAAAAATCGTCAAAACTATTCCCGTTTTTTTTATTATTTTTTTTTACCGAATTTCCCGAGTATCGTCTAACTTCCTCCACCCAACGGGCAACAGATAGAAAGGAAGACCTCTTCGTTATGTCGTAAACTATTATCACGCCATTTGCCGATCTGTAGTAGCTCTGCGTTATCGTTCGGAAACGTTCCTGACCGGCCGTATCCCATATTTGTAGCTGAGAACAAAAATAATCCAAGTTAACCATGAAATAAAGAACAAATCCAAGTTAACCATGAAATAAAACAATGCAACCGCATCTCCTTATCTTATCAGAGCAGGCCCTGATAACGAGAGAAAACAGGGAGGCAACGCTCTCTGGACGTTTTCTTACCTTCACTTTCTTGCCGTCCACCATGACCGTCTTCATGGAGAAATCAACCCCTATGGTGTTCCCGTGACGCTCTATAAAAGTCCCGTTTTTGAACCTCTGCACCACGCACGTTTTGCCAGTTCCGCAATCGCCGATAAGTACGATTTTGAACAGGAAATCGAACGAATCCTCGTTGGGAATCGTCATCAACGTCGTGGGGTTTCTCGTCGTCATTTTATAAGGGAGGCCACCGCGAATTCAGGTGTTTATTATTTTTATTTACATTACTCACGAGAAATAGGTTAAAATTAGATCGGGAGGAATCAACCACCAGGGGGCGCTGACAATAAACAAATTAAAAAAAATCCGTCTGGGGAAGAAGAAGAGCGGTTGCTAATAAACAAGAACCTCTGTTAAGAAAGGAAGAGATGTGTAGCTAACTTCACATTAAATGTTTTGACATTCTCTTCACGTCCATGTTGCGGTGATACCGTACGCGTTTTCGTATTTTACAGTTTCTGGTTCAGCGCTGTTCAATTTTCCTTGATTAACTCGACCAGAAAGACAAACAAACACCAAAAATGGTAAGTAAACCTTACGTTTTATAAAATAAATGCATTTTTTCGAAGAACAAAAGTTCGTTTGAGGTTATAAGAACCGCGTGTCAATTTTTCTAAAAATTACAACTTTCTTTCAGTCGATGGCAAAGGATATTAACCCGGAGAAGCCCAGTCAGGACACAGCGCCGATCCACCATATCAGGATAACCCTGACGTCGAGGAACGTGCGTTCCCTGGAAAAGGTGTGCTCCGATCTGATCGATGCGTCCAAAAAGCAAAAACTGAAGGTCAAGGGGCCCGTCCGCATGCCCACCAAGATCTTGCGCATTACCACACGCAAGACGCCTTGCGGTGAAGGTTCCAAGACTTGGGACAGGTGAGGTTATGTTTTCGTATAGTTCGCCTCAAAAAATGTAATATAATGTTGCTGGTAGAATTTTTCATTCGTTTTCGATTTTTTTGTAGGTTCCAAATGAGGATTCACAAGAGAGTCATCGACCTGCACTCACCGTCGGAAATCGTCAAGCAGATCACTTCTATCAACATCGAACCCGGTGTAGAAGTTGAGGTTACCATTGCCGATGCTTAAAATGTCGACAGAATGAAGTTGTATATTTAAGTACAAGAATAAACATTTTTTAATTTACACTTCTCATTTTTGTACATTCTTCCTATACTAAAATCGAGCAATCCTTACGCCTGGCATAAATAAAACCACGTGTTCAATGACGTTCCTTGATTGGTCGGTAGGCTATAAAATTTCACCCGACTCTGCAACAGGGAAGTACTCGATCGCAAAACTGTAGTTATGCGGTGTTATCTTGTTGTTTTCAGCTATTTAGACACTGCCACAAATAATTTTATCGATGTTTTGAACCATTTTAATTAGGCCAATAATTTTTTTCCGAAATATTTTGATTTGATGTAAACAATTGTAAAACTAAAATTAAAGAAAGGTCGTGCCTCAGTGCGGCCCTGGCGAATATCTCGACGCACGTGCTTTTGTTTACGCCAGTCGTAAGAGTTGCTCGATATTAGTATAAATACTAATCCAGCAATTTAGTTTGTTATAATTATTTCTGTTCTAAAACAATCAAAACGATCTGTTCAGTTTTATAAATGATTAATCACAGGTATGGAAGTGTTTGGGTTGGCTGTCCACCTACCTATTTTACTTGCTCTAATATTCAAACATTATTTTACAAGAAAATGCATGTAGAAGAGAGATAAATGTTTACTTTAAAACAACTGACACCAGATGTTCCGACATAACCTCTTTTGACAATGTCTAGTTACAGCACAGACAGATCTGTGCTGGAACCAGAGAAATGGAGGCTGCCACTATGGGAAATCCTGTAAATTAGAGTTGGGGTCAATGGAACATGCGCATTCGATTGTTCCAATTTAAGTTAAAAACAATGACTTTAGTTTTTCAGTAATAAGTAGTAAGCTCAGAAAGACTAATAAGAAACAAAGAAGACTAATAGCACAGAGCTTAGAGCTATATAGGTACTAGGTACTAAAGTAGGTCAACATTTTGAAAAAGTTACTAATTTGAGGGTATATTATATGTATTACCCTTATGGATAGACAAGGGTATTACCTATTACTTTATACTATAATAGGTAGGTGTTTTCTTTCACATAAAAATTTTATATCCTTCCAAAATATATATTGGCACTTTTAGTACGAAAGCGTAGAGCGGCCACTTTGACACTTTTTTCTGTCAATTATGTATAATTAACACTTTTTTCTATCAATTATACATAAATGACACTTTTTCTGTCAATTATACATAATCGACACTTTTTTCTGTCAATTATACATAATTGACACTTTTTTCTGTCAATTATGTATACTTGACACTTTTTCTGTCACTTATATATAATTGACACTTTTTCAGTCAATTATACATAATTGACACTTTTTTCTGTCAATTACACACACCCAAACTTATATGGAATCACTAGCTATTTTCACTGAAGAATTTTTTTAGTAAAAAATTAGTTGCTGGGAATAAAAATACAGTTTCTTTAAACCATTTATATTAGAAAAATAATTGAAAATCCATGAGCCTAATTTTATTACAGTAAGAATTAAATAAATTAAGTAAATTAAATAATGCGTGATTCCATCTAAGTTTGGGTGAGTGTATATATAATTGACACTTTTTTCTGTCAATTATACATAATTGACACTTTTATCTATCAATTATACATAATTGACACTTTTTTCTGTCAATTATAAAACTGTCAATTATGTATAATTGACAGAAAAAGTGTCAATTATGTATAATTGGCAGCAAAAAGTGTCAATTATACATAATTGACAGAAAAAAGTGTCAATTATACATAATTGGCAGAAAAAAGTGTCAATTATGTATAATTGACAGAAAAAGTGTCAATTATGTATAATTGACAGAAAAAAGTGTCAATTATGTATAATTGACAGAAAAGTGTCAATTATACATAATTGACAGAAAAAAGTGTCAATTATGTATAATTGGCAACAAAAAGTGTCAATTATACATAATTGACAAAAAGTGTCAATTATGTATGTATAATTGACAGAAAAGTGTCAAGGATAAAAAAAATCTCAAGTGGCCGCTCTACGCTTTCCTACAAAAGCAATTATTTACGAAACCTACCTGTGAAAGCTTATTCCAGGAGCTTTATCTACACTTTGGTTTTTACACCACACTAAAACGCACTTTGCGATATTTTATATTAAAAGTCTATTACACAACGCCACAGAATTTATATTATACAGTCCACAAACAACCACAACTTCGCCGAAACAATAAAAACCGAGAAATCACTGGTTGCTAAAATAAATCGCAGCATAAACTCCTGGACAAAATTAACGCAACATCATAAATTTGCCACTTATTTGATGCTATTTTTTTTTCTGAATTTATGATCCGATTTGAATGATTTTTTTTGCATTGTAGGTTGGTTCCTTGAAAATGTTATAGTTTTCGCTGTTTATGATAAAAAGTTCATTTTCGATTTATACCGGGTGTAACAAAAATGTTGTTTTTTTCCGAAAATTCGTATCACCCTGTGGAGTATACTAGCAACCGAAACATATAGCATTAGACGGTAGGTCCATCTTTCTTCAACATTTTCTTTTCTGGTTTACTTCATTATCTCTGTTATTAAAGGAGATATACTGTTTTATATCGTAAGATGTTTTTATAGACTTTATTATTCAACACAGTCATTGTTAAATGTTTTCAAGTAGGAACTTTTCTGGCATTTCAAGCGATGTGTCAACAGATGTGTTTTAAAGTTACAAAGGTCAAATAAAATTCGCCATACCGATAAAAACTGTTCGGAAACTGCTTATTAAACGTTCGTTTCGTATGCCCAGTTGCCCGACGAGTATTTTAAAATTGAAAAATGAATCGACCAAAAAATTTATCGGCAGAAGAAGCAGTAAGAGCTTTAACTTTGGTGGATGAAGGCTATTCGATGTGTCATGTTGCTAATGTGATAGGAGGACATCGTTCGACTATAAGTCGTATGGTTGAACGATTTAACGAGACAGGATCTTACTCTCGAAGGTCAGGCCAAGGGCGAAACCGATGTACCGATCCAAGGGATGAGCGTTTTATTAAGCAAACTGCTCTAAGAAACAGGAATATCACTAGTACTAGGCTAAAAAGTGAGCTTAGAACTGCTCGCCATCATACAATACTGGGCATATGAAACGAACGTTTAATAAGCAGTTTCCGAACAGTTTTTATCGGTATGGCGAATTTTATTTGACCTTTGTAACTTTAAAACACAACATCTGTTGACACATCGCTTGGAATGTCAGAAAAGTTCCATAGCCTACTTGAAAACATTTAACAATGACTATGTTGAATAATAAAGTCTATAAAAACATGTTACGATATAAAACAGTGTATATGAGATAGAAGATAATGAAGTAAACCAAAAAAGAAAATGTTGAAGAAAGATGGACCTACCGTCTAATGTCAACTGCTATATGTTTCAGTTGCTAGTGTACTCCACAGGGTGATACGAATTTTCGGAAAAAACATAACATTTTTGTTACACCCGGTATAAATCGAAAATGAACTTTTTATCATAAACAGCGAAAACTATGACATTGTCAAGGAACCAACCTACAATGCAAAAAAAAACATTCAAATCGGATCATAAATTCAGAAAAAAAATAGCATCAAATAAGTGGCACATTTATGATGTTGCGTTAATTTTCTCCAGGAGTTTATATAGGTTGACATTGTGGCTTTACAATAGAAAATTATAGAAATGACCTAGTCAGTTTATAAATGATCAAATAACTTTTTAATGATCAAGCAATATATTTATATACATATTATTATTGACTGAAATGATTTTCCATTAGTTTAGTCACCATAGTAAAACATTTATAACCAGTCAAATATCTATAAATGACTAATCACTTAAAACTTGGGAATTTCGAACCGGGTAAGGAATAAAGAAACAACACTCCTGATAATAAAAATTGTATTTTTAAAATTAATACAATTTATAAACCTATTCAAATATTGTATCTCTAGACTAACTACAGCAGCATAGATTTCAATTTTTTTTACGTTTAGAACAACAAAGCTTTACACATCTATGAGGGTGAACCAAACGGAAATTGCGCATCCTTCCTCGAAAAATTCCAAAGAAACAAACTAAATGTAACCCAATAAAATTCTATTCGATTTTATCTTTTTTTTGCACATACGAAAATATAGACTATCATTTTTGTACACGCACTAAAAAAATGAAGCAACTGAAATCTGGTATTATGGACGTCTCCAAAATCTAACACAAATATACACACATATACATGCATTGTACACAAAAAATGACGACCCTGAAAAATACGGGGTGTTCCACAATATCATATTTACATTTTTTAGAAGTTACTCTCCAAGATCCCTCATAAAAATGACATACCACTTATATAAATGATTTAGGCCACTTATAAAAATGATTGGTAACTTTTATAAATGATCAAGTAACTTCTGCTATAGAAAAAACCAAATTACTAGTCACTTTTCTGAATAAATAACCATCTGATTTTAAAAGTGACTAATAATGATAGTGTAATTCAAACACAATACTATGAAAAAATTGTCGGGAGTGAAAAGGTGTCGCTTATAAAATGATTATTCACTTTTATAAATGACAAAAAATCTGCACGAAGCGTTTTTTCCAGAATCCAAAAACGACTAAAGCAACAAAATCAACTTATAGAAAGTGACAAATGTGGCAATTTGAATATAATTTCAAAATTTGTGCATTTACACTATTTACACAAGTTGCTTGATCAAAGTTGGCCATTTATATAAGTGAACAGAATTTGTTTAACGATCAGAAATTAGACAAATTTTGCCAAATTTCTAAAAGTGATCAGGTCATAACCTGGTCATATATAAAAGTGAAGATGTTGAATTTAGCCATTTTTTATATAAGTGAGAAACAAAAATTATGGTGGGGTAAACTTTTGAAATGAAATATGGACATTTATAAAAGTGAAAGGGTCATTTATATAAGCGACAAGAAAAGTTTGAGAAAATTGTGGAACGCCCGGCACCGAACGTCGTCGAAATCAAACGATGAGGAAAATGTGCTAGATTTCAGGAAATTGGTGTCTCTTGCGAAAAAAACAACGTACACAATGTAAATGTATAAACCACCTTAAGTCTGACAACTAGCCTATACTTAATAATTGTGACTTTTTTACAAATCGTTAGGGACACTTCCAGGGGTTAACAAAAAAATGGGGTAATATAGTTAGAGTGTAAAAAATGCCGAGCGACGACACGCCCGCCGAAAGGAGGGACAAAATAAACAATGAGAAAAACGTACACTGATGCATCAAACTCGAAACTTTTTCCATTAACACTAGAAAAAAAAAACATCCACTTGTTCTAAACACCTCACGTCGATATCAGCTGCAAGAGAAGCGGTTATATAGAAAATGTCCGTCAATCGAGAGCCATCGAGAGCCGATTGAACAGCTTGCTTACCGATTTGACTGTAGTTTTGATGAAGTCCTTTTTGTGGGAGAGGTCGAAGTCCGGGTAGTGGTCGTAGACGCGCTGGCACACCGTCTTCATCGTGATCTCCTCCAGGTTGGCGCCCTCCAGCACCGACTTGATGAACGCCTTGATCTCGTCGTCCTGGATTTCGATAAAACGTTAGCGACAGATACGACGGGAGACTTTCGCAGCAAAAATTCGGTTCAATCGAAAAGACAGGAAGAAATACAGGGTGAATCAGTTTTTTGTGGCAGGACTTTAACATGTGATAGATTTTCAAAAAATAACCGCACTTTTTCGTACAAGTAGAAACTATATTTTAATAAAACTTCATATAAAAGTTACAGGGTGTCAAAGTTGGAAAAAATACGTGGACTTTTATTGAATATTTACCAAACTAGTTGAGATATTTGGTATACATTATAACAGCATGGGTTAGCATAAAACCTGTTAATATCGAACATCTTGCACAACCAGTGGCGCAGAAGTGGGTACCTAATTGGTAAAATTATTTTTAGAAAAAAAATGAATCACCTTGTATTGTAATAAAAGGTACTGAATGTTTTATGAACATTTTAATTTCAGACAAAAATGACCGCATGTGTTATAGTTTAATGGCAAATTTCATTTCTTATATTATTTAGGGGTATTTCTGAAAAAATATCTAAAAAATTTGCCCCATAAGCAAGACTTAAAATAGAAAAAACGTGTTTCTTACTTTAAATAAAGTAACCTTTTCCAATGAACTAACCCATTCAACGTTTTACTTTTCAAGATACAGAGCGTAACATTAATTGTATCTTCCTTAAATGTTTTAGACCCTGTAACTTCAAAAATATAGCCCTAAATAGGTAAGTTTATTGGAAAAAGTTAGTTTATTTAAAGTAGCCAACACATTATTTCTACTTTAAGTGTTACTTATGGAGCAAATTTTTTAGATAATTTTTCAGAAATATCCCGAAATACAAAAAAATTAAATTTGCCATTAAACTATAACACATGCGAACAAATACCAAGAGGACATTTTTGTCTGAAATTAAAATCTACATAAAAAATTCAGTACCTTTTATTACAATACAAGGTGATTCATTTTTTTTTTCAAATAATAATTTTACCAATACGCCATATTAGTCTGACGTCACGTTGTATCCAAACAACCTCGTAGATACACGGGCGTCTTTGTCTTTTTGACTAGATTTAGATTTCCTAAGGCCGATCAAGAAAGAGGAAAGTGGAAAAAGCTGGTCAGGTAAGACATCAAACAAATAATAATAAGATTTTGAGTGGAGCATGTGAACGCAGATGTCAAAAGTAAGGTTAGAAATCTTTTTGGTAAATTTCTACGAAAACTGGCTCAAAATTTGCACTTATAAAGTTCAGAATACACTTACCTTAACGAAGATGGATAGTTATTGTCGAAGAAACCGATTTAAATATTTTTTTTTAGTCAAAAACACAAAAACGCCCGTGTATCTACGAGGTTGTTTGGATATAGTGCCTTGACCTACCCCCACTACGTGACGTCACCACTAATATGGCGTATTACCCACTTCTCCACCACTGGTTGTGCAACATGTTCGATATTAACAGGTTTTATGCTAACCCATGCCGTTATAACGTATACGTATGACTAAAATATCTCAAGTAGTTTGGTAAATATTCAAAAAAGTCCACATATTTTTTCCAACTTTAACACCCTGTAACTTTTCTATGAAGCCTTAAAAAGATATAGTTTATAGTGTTTATACAAAAAAGTGCTGTTATTTTTTGAAGATCTATTACCTGTTAAAGGCCTGCTACAAAAAACTGATTCACCCTGTATATTGCCGTTTCTAAAGATGTTCGGTGAGAATATTAGTTCGACAAACACGTTGGAATAGTCTACTTGACAAAAGTTTTCGTCTTAATAAAATCAGTTTATCTATAAAACTAGTAAATATGAAAAGTTTCCTACCAAATACACCTTTTCTATGGTAAAAATTCTAAAGTAGTTCAAATAAACCGTTTTCGAAAAAACAACTTCCCATATGTATTTTCGCCGCTTGCCACTTATAAAACTCGCTTCATCACATTCCGTGAAAAACGAAAAGGCCCTATCCGTTAAAATCCCCAAAACTCACCGTCGGCGGATCGGCGTTCTTCACCTTCTTGGCCAGCGGCTCGTCCTCGGACGACGAGGCGGCCCCGTCCTTGCGGTCGCTGTCGTCCTCCTCCCCCTCGGACGACTCCTTCGGCTTGCGGCCGCGCCTGCCCGGCGCCTTCTTGGCCGGGGCGGGGGCGGCGGCCGCGGCGGCCGCCGCCTTCGGCCTGCCGCGGCCCCGTCCGCCCGCGGGGCCCCTCTTCGGCTTCGCCTCCACCTTCGTGGCGCTCTTGCGGCGCTGCTTCGACCTGGGGCCCTCCTCAAACTGGACAGACACGGAATCGATAAAAATTTCAGTTAACTAATATAAATCATGGAATTATTAAAAGAGCATGTTAATGGTCTATTTGAACTACTTTTCAATTCTTTTTATAATGCCCAGTTTTCAAATCGAATAATATAATCTCTTAAGGCGGGTTCTCATTAGTCAACGTCATTGATCAACATCGTTGAATCTATGCGATTGAAATAAAATATATTAATGTGAACATCCGTTCAACGATATTGCTCAATAATATCACATTTCAATGAAACTGAAAGACATTTCTACTTTTGATTGATCATTGGAACTGATTCAATTAAATTGAACAGTGCTTGACTGTGAGAACAAGCGATTTCAGTAGCATTGAAATGCCATCGCGTGTATTTTTGAGGTTAAGTTGTGTATTTTAAATTTGTACGACGAAGTTTCCTTTTTTTCCTATTTCTGATTATGTTTTTTAAATATTCACACATAATAAGAACGCCAGTCCGCACAATTTTCTTCCTTGCAGCCATTTTTTAAACTGACACTTTCAAGGCTCAATATTCAATTTCCTTGAATCGTGTGAACGAATTTTCATTCTATTCTATTATTCAATTCCACAGATTCAAGGATATTGATCAATGAGGTTGACTAATGAGAACCCGCCTTTATGTTAATTTTCTTGTAAGATGAAGTTTCAAATATTTTAAACAAATCAAAAATTTCTGTTGTGGGATACAACCTATTGGAAAATTTAAAAGTAGTTCAAATGAACAGTGTCAAATATTTATTTATTTAATTTTTCAATATATGATTTAAATGCATAATTTGTAATATCGCTTTGATAATAAGTTTAACAAAATTAATTTCAAATTATTAAAATAAATTAAATTTAAAAACGAACTTTTTTCACACCCATAGAATTGTTTTTCATTTTGAAGTTTAAAATTATCGATATAAATTACAGTATGTTAATGTTTTACTTCAACTACTTTTCATTTTTTCATTATAAAATACAGGGTGATTCAGTTTTATTCTGCGACCCTTCAACAGGTGACAGAAAACCAAAAAATAACCGCACTTCCTTCTGGAAACTATGTCATTTTAAGGCCTTATAAAAAAGTTACAGGGTGTTGAAGTTGTAAGAAATATGGGGAATTTATTGCATATTTACCAAACTAGTTGAGATATTTAAGTCATATTTGGTACACGTTATAACGGCATGGGTTAGCATAAAACCTGTTAATATAAAACACAAATGGAACAACCAGTGGCGTAGAAGTGGGTAATTAGTATAATTATTGTTTTTAGGAAAAAAATGAACCACCTTGTATAGAAATAAAATGTATTCAATTTCTTATGTAAATTTTAATTGTAAACAAAAACTTTCTTTCAGCATTTTTTCATGTATCATGGTTTCATAGCAAATTTGATTTTTTCCTATTATTTCGGGGTACTTCTGAAAAATTAACTTAAAACTTCGCTCCATAAGTAACACTCAAAGCAGAAAAAATGTGTTTCTTACTTTAAATACAGTAACTTTTCCCAATAAACTTACCATTCAAGGTTTTACTTTTCAAGATACAGAGCGTAACATTAATTGTATCTTCCTTAAATGTGTTAGACCCTGTATCTTCAAAAGTATAGCCTTTAATAGGGGAGTTTATTGGAAAAAGTTACTTTATTTCAAGCAGCAAACAAATTATTTCCACTTTAAGTGTTACTTATTGCGCAAATTTTTTAGATAATTTTTCAGAAATACCCCGAAATAATACAAAAATTCAAATTTGCCACGAAACCATGACACATAACAAAAATTACCAAGAGGGCATTTTTGTTTAAAATTAAAATTTACATAAGAAATTGATTACATTTTATTGCTATACAAGGTGGTTCTTTTTTTCTAAAAACAATTGAAGACCTCGGTGCAAAAACCGGACAAGTCCATAGTTTATAAGTTTTGGGAAAATGAAAAAAACTCCCGGACTTGTCTGGTTCTTGCACCCAAGAATGTGAGCGGCCAAGTCCTAAAGCTACATATCAACGTTACTCTGCTTTGGACTTGGCTGATTCTTGCACCAATCGATCGGCGATATTTTAATACATAAATGTAGTGGAAAAAGTCAATTTTACCCAAAAGTGGACTTGTCCGGTTTTTGCACAGAGGTCTTCAATTACACTAATTACCTACTTCTACGCCACTGGTTGTTCAAGGTGTTTGATATTAACAGGTTTTATGCTAACCCATGCCGTTATAACGTGTGCCAAATATGACTTAAATATCTCAACTAGTTTGGTAAATATTCAATAAATACCACATGTTTCTTAAAACTTTAACACCCTGTAACTTTTTAATAAGGCCTTAAAATGATATAGTTTATAAAAGAAAGTGCCGTTATTTTTTGGTTTTCTATCACCTGTTGAAGTGTCGCAGAATAAAACTGAATCGCCCTGTGCAATCTTTTAGCGTTGACTGATGTATTAATAAGACTTCTCACGGCTATAGTTTCATGTCCTGGAAAGTAGATGGCGCCTATGGTCAACAATGTATTTTGCATTGTATTTTGTCTCCGGGAAGCGCATGGTGAGCCAGAGAACTGTCAAACATGACAGCCGTGATCAGTCTTTATTAATACGTCAGTCAATGCTTTTAGGTTACTTTCTTATAAAATGAGATTTAAAATATTTTGATTTTTAACTATTGTTAAAATTTCGTGAGCTAGTGTTAAATGAAAAATAAACAGAAAATCCATCAAATCAAACATTTCTGTTGAGGGATACAACCTATTGGAAAAATTTAAAAGTAGTTCAAATGAACAATAACAAATAAATATTTTTTATTAATTTATTTTATTGCATATTTTGCAATATTGTTTAAGCATAAGTTTAGCAACAAAATTATTCTTATTGTTTAAATTAACTTAACATTATTTTTCATTTTGAAGCTTTTGAAGTTTAAAATCATCAATAAAAATTAGTCAATTGATATGAACCGTGGAAATAAAAGAGCGTGTTAATGGTTCGTTTGAACTACTTTCAAAATGGATGAAGTTTCAAATATTTTAATTCTCGACTATTGTCAACATTTGTGAGAGCCGGTGTTACAGTGCACCCGTCACGACGTTAACGAACGAAAACCAAAGAATCGTTTGCCGGGTGTCCGCAACCTTACGGCGTCGTCGCCTCGGGCGAAACCCAACAATAAAGGGAACCACTCACGTCGCTGTCCTCGCTGTCGCTCGGGCTCGCCTCGTCCTCGTCCTCCGAGGAGTCGCGCTTGCGCGGCCTGCCGGCCGCCCGCCTCCGCTTGCCGGCGACGCGGGGCGGCGGCCGCGCGCCCTCGTCGCTCGCCTCCGACGCGTCGCCGTCCGGCCTGAACTCCTCGTCGCTGGAGCTGTCGTCCTTCAGGTTGGGCCGCTTGCCTGCGACGGAAACGCCTGTGACGTCGTGGCGAGCGGATCAGACAACGCGCGGGACGCCACGCGCACACCTAACTACCGCCCCCCCCCCCCCCCTGGCACGGCGTGGGCGCGCGGATCGAGCTTTTTTTATATTCATATTATATTTATTTATTAACGGGCATTGCCCAATTTCATAATGTAGGGGTACATGAAGCAACACGAAAAAATACGTGGAGTGAAGAGTTAAATTATTATTACGTTTGAATATATTATGTAGTAATAGTAGCGCCTAGCGCCATCTTTTGACGAGAGGCAGACGCAGTTGCAGCCGAACTATTTTGTATTGTAGGGACACTTTGCGTTGTTTCTCGATTATTCGCCACGCCCCTCGGTCGAAATGAGCGGAACTTTGTGGAAGTTCGTGGAAGTTTCTGGACGGCTACTGGGCTGCTATATAAGCGGCGCCGCGGCGCGTGACCGCGCTTACGGCAGTATTGTTACATGCGAACTCGAAGCGAATAAAAGTGAAAAGTGGTGAACGAATAGTGAAGAGAATTAAGTGTACCGTGTAAGTGAGTAATTTTAGTGCGCTGTTATTCGATGACCTTGTTAAGGATAGATACGTGAATCATTATTACTGTCGAAAAATGGAGGGGAAAAAAGGAAGGGTGATAAACTTAAAGGTATGGACTACTGGAAAAAGTGGTGTAGTCAAGGTCAAGGGGTTTCTAATAAAGAAACAAATTTGGATTTAGCTATCAAAGCTTCAGCTACCTTGCATGCTGATAAGAAGACTGCCTACCCCGAAATCTAGTTTGGAATGCCTAGATATGTGCGATAAAAACCTTTATCCTAATATTTACACATTACTACAAATCTTGGCTACCATTCCTGTATCCACTGCTACCCCAGAAAGGTCTTTCTCGAGCCTAAGGAGACTGAAAAACTATTTACGAAACACTACAAGTGAAAACAGACTTAATGGTTTGGCTCTAATGAACATTCACTATGGAACAGAAATTCATGCAGATGAAGTAGTGGATATATTTAAAAGAAAAAGCCGAAGATTTCTTCTTTAATGGTTTTAGATTTAGCGCAGAGGAACGAAGTTAATTTATCCATTTCATTTAAAGTTAAGAACTTTATAAATATGTCGTAGTTTTTCGGATGAATATATAGATATTAAATTTCATGCAAGTATATTTTTGTTGTTTGATTTACTTCTCAAACTAACCCCCCCCCAAAACTAAATCCTGGCTACGCCCATGTGAAGCAACTTAGCAGATATAGTAACAGGTAATCTTATATCTAAATTGTTCAAACACAGCTTTTACAGTGCATATATGAATGCAGGAAATTATAAATGCAAGTACTGTAAAATGATGTAGGTATCCCGCGAGTGTATACAAGGTTTCCAAACAATAGTGTGCAATTGTTTTATGAAGGCCGAGCCATTGGAAAAGAAGCTAAGTCTGGGATGCTCGTTGGCAAGTCTGCCTGACCTTGTCAGAAAACTATTTTGACCGTAGTTAGTCCTATGGACAGGTATCGAGAAAGTGTTTGTCTGGCGAGTCTCCCTTGACGGCACATGCAAACCTATCCTGCTCAGGAGATGGGGACAGGTATATCTGTTGTCACGGGCGTAGCCAGGATTTAGTTTTGGGGGGGGTTTAGTTTGAGAAGGAAATAAAACAACAAAAATATACTTACATGAAATTTAATATCTATACAGGGTGTATCTTTGATAGGTACAGAAATTTTAACCACGTAATCGGGGACGTTCATAAAACCGAAAAATGAAAAAAAAAATTTTTTTAATCGATGTTTAGAAAATGGGGCAAATCAATCTTTATCCGTGCTCAATGCACGCCGCTGGATCGTCACTAGAAGCGCTTAGAGGGGAGGTCTAACCTCTCCCTAGGAGATGGAGGGGAATAACGTTAGATTAGGAAGGGGAATACCGCGACGTTCTGCTTGCAGAATTAGGTACCTAGGTACCTTTGAAAATTACTGCTGGTAGGTATCCACGTTTTTTTATGATGTCGGTTGCTGTGACGAACTGTTTATTGCTTTCTTCACAGGCGCACACAATAATTTAACAAACACGTCAGTTTTTATCACTTTACTGTTATTTTAAGTCCCTAGGCAGCAGAAATGTATCCGAGCGCCGCTCGGAGAAGTCATTGCTAGAAAACTCATTGCTGATTTCACACTCATAATTTTTTGACAAGTCTTTTGTGGAGTAGGTATCTACCTACCTACCTATTTTACAACTGATTTTCAGGCCGCAATTTTTTTATACTAATAATTAGCCATCTCTTGGGACACCTTGGGATAATAAATTTCTGATCGGCAATCAACTGAATAAAGTATTTGTTTTAAAATACAAATTATCTGTAAAAATTGCAAATTTCCACAACCACCCATAGGGTAGAGCGTAGAGCAGCGGCGCGTTACTTTTTTTTAGCGAGTGTTCGCCTGTAGCCCTATCATCTCGAAAAAAGTGGGGGAAGACTGTAATTTGACGTGAATTTAACGCGCGGCTTCGATTTGTTCATAGTTTTTAATATTTTTCAACCCTTGCCCGATAGTGCGCCACCTTTAAACCCCCTCAGGGTTGTGGTCCTACGTATTATCTACTTTTAAAAAATTATTCGTTTCCGAAAAAAGTGGGGGAAGACTGTCATTTGATGTGAATTTAACGCGCGGCCCCGATTTGTTCATCGTTTTTAATATTTTTCTACCCTTGCCTGATGGTGCGCCACTTTTAAACCCCCTCAGGGTTGTTGTCCTGTCTATTGTCTACTTTTAATAGTATATTACACACCGAGGTGTCTCGAGATAAAGTAAACTTTCCACCCGGGCGGGAGGGCGGGAAGTAAAAGTCAAAAAATTGACACTTTCAAACTTCTAAAAAGTCAGAAATGTCGATATTACATACATGGTTGTAAATAAAAAATTATTCGGTTCCGAAAATAGTTGGGGAAGACTGTCAAATTGGCGTGCTTATCATTTCCGCATTTTTTAACCCTTTGCCGTTTCGGAACTCTCTCAAGTTAATTCCTTACCATTCCTCTTACTTTTCGTAAAAACTTGGTGGCGAAATGTCGCGTAATGTCCCCAAAAACCGAAAAACAGCGACTCCTCCTGGTGAATTTAAGCTCCTGCGTGCCCTTGACTACTGCCCGACATTCCTTCGCCGAGATTCGCCAGGCGCGGGCATATGACGTTGGCGTCGGGCGCTGGCGTCCGACGCCAACTTCACACAAAAACGACGCCGCGCCGAATCGCGCAATAATTACAATTACGAATGAATTCACTGGCACTGATTCACTCGATTTTGCTCCATTTCCACGCCGCCCGGCCCGGCCGACCTACTAAATTACAGCTGGGCGAGGAGCGCAAGCGCGGGGCGCCACTTGACATCGACACTACAGGTGATCCCCACTACTCATAACTAGTGCGCGATATTAGCCAATCGCGGCTCGCGGCTCGCGGCCCCTACTTCTCTCGGGGCGGCGCTACTATGTTGCCAAGTGTGCTGAAAATTTACCTGATTTAGTAATTTAATTCCGTATAAATTTAATTGTGTAGTGGATTTTTACATGGATTTACCCGTTTTTGTGCGTAATAATTATACGAGATAGTAGATTAACTTATAACGAAAGAAACCCCGTATAAATCCGCGAAAATCAAAAATCGGATTTAAGGGACTTTAAGTCAGTTTGGGGACATGTCGGCATAAACGGCAACACCGAATAGTGGTATTGAATGGTATGGGGGAAAGCTTGTGCGCCGTCACCGTACCCCCGCGCCGTAGCCGACGCGCTAGTCGAAGATCGTCCGTCCGATTATTATGGGATTTAACAGCTGATTGATATCGATCCGCGTCCGCCTGTAATTTTTGGGAGCGCCAGCTTCAACAAGCAATTTATTATTATACAGAATGCCTTACGTGTGGCTATTCTGTGGTATAACAATTCTGTTTCCAAAACGTGGACGCGTATGCAAACGTCGCGTCTCGCTAACCGATATTGTTCCGTTACTTTGCTTTGTTTTACGAACTGTCGTCGGAACTGAACCTGCTTCTGTACATTTTTCCAGATCCGTTCGCCATTTTTTTGGACCAGCAGTGATGTCCAAACCTGTTGCAATTGCCGCTACGAATTTGCAGTGAAATAACAAGTGATTTTTTCATATTTCCGTTAAGAAATGCAGTGTTAAACTTTCGCGGCCTTCGTATGAAAACAGTGCTAGATAGGTTCCTACTAGGTACCCCAATTACGCGCGAGGATAAAAGAAGCAGCTTCAAGGGTTCGCGAAAATTCGGGTTTTATTAGACGCATACGGTATGGATCTAATTGTACAATCCACCTAGTCGAGTCCCCGTTGGAATAAATCAGCTGAGGGAAACCGAGACGTCCCTAATATTTGGCATCGCGCCGCTTTAAGTGTGCAGTGAAAAAAAAACAAGTGTTTTGTTCGTATTTCCGTAAAAAGAGACTATGAAGTGTTATACCTTCGCGACCATCGTATAAAAACAGTGCCACTAGTTAGGTAGGTACTTAGTGCTTTATGTGATTTTGTGAAGATTTTTGGATAGTATCTAAACACAAGAAAATAGTAAAAATAATCGATGCATCTCAAAGGTAGGCTTTTTCATGCTATTCGTCGAGCTATTCGCTAAAAGAACCTTTAAGGAGTTGTCCAAAAATTATTTATTTATTTATTTAATCTCCACATACACCAAATGATACATGGTTGCGTCAATATTCTTCAAATACTGCGAAAAAGCCTCGGAAAAAGCGATTCGACTGGCAACCAGTTACCTAGTGCTTCTTGTGATTTTCGAGAGGATTTTTGGATAACATAAGAAAGGAGTACGACACCCGCAAGGAAAATCATCCAGGCATCCGAAAGGTAGTTTTTTTGCATGCTATTCGCTAAAAGAACCATTAAAGATTTGTTCAAAAACTAGTTGAAAGACTATTCCTGAAATACTGTGAAAGAGCTATACGTCTGACAACGCTGCACGGCGGAATTGGGGGGGATCCGCCGGAACGGGCCTCAGTTCCAGCTGGTCCCGGCAAGGTCAAGGACCCATGGCCGTAGCGTCGGAAAAAGGGGTTTTAATAGCGTTTTAAAAAAAATTATTTCTGACGTTAATATGCACTTTAGAAAAATTTTAATTGCATAGGCGTAACAAGTGCATTTTTCCCGACCTGCCCTTAAAATTTCTGTACTTATCAAAGTTACACCCTGTATATTCATCCGAAAAAATACGACATTTATAAAGTTCTTAACTTTAAATGAAATGGATAAATTAATTTCGTTCCTCTGCGCTAAATCTAAAACCATTAAAGAAGAAATCTTCGGCTTTTTCTTTTAAATATATCCACTACTTCATCTGCATGAATTTCTGTTCCATAGTGAATGTTCATTAGAGCCAAACCATTAAGTCTGTTTTCACTTGTAGTGTTTCGTAAATAGTTTTTCAGTCTCCTTAGGCTCGAGAAAGACCTTTCTGGGGTAGCAGTGGATACAGGAATGGTAGCCAAGATTTGTAGTAATGTGTAAATATTAGGATAAAGGTTTTTATCGCACATATCTAGGCATTCCAAACTAGATTTCGGGGTAGGCAGTCTTCTTATCAGCATGCAAGGTAGCTGAAGCTTTGATAGCTAAATCCAAATTTGTTTCTTTATTAGAAACCCCTTGACCTTGACTACACCACTTTTTCCAGTAGTCCATACCTTTAAGTTTATCACCCTTCCTTTTTTTCCCCTCCATTTTTCGACAGTAATAATGATTCACGTATCTATCCTTAACAAGGTCATCGAATAACAGCGCACTAAAATTACTCACTTACACGGTACACTTAATTCTCTTCACTATTCGTTCACCACTTTTCACTTTTATTCACTTCGAGTTCGCATGGAACAATACTGCCGTAAGCGCGGTCACGCGCCGCGGCGCCGCTTATATAGCAGCCCAGTAGCCGTCCAGAAACTTCCACGAACTTCCACAAAGTTCCGCTCATTTCGACCGAGGGGCGTGGCGAATAATCGAGAAACAACGCTAAGTGTCCCTACAATACAAAATAGTTCTGCTGCAACTGTGTCTGCCTCTCGTCAAAAGATGGCGCTAGGCGCTACTATTACTACATATATTCAAACGTAATAATAATTTAACTCTTCACTCCTCGTATTTTTTCGGTAATATTTTGCTTATTTCGGGGGGGGGGGGGGGGGGGTTTGAACCCCCGAAACCCCCCCCTTGGCTACGCCCGTGTCTGTTGTGTAGCAAATTATAAAGCATTTTTAGATCTCTTAGATCCCGACGTTCCTTGAGGGTTCTAATTTGAATGTTATGTTCTAATTGGGGATATGTCAATTGTGGTGAGCTAAGTTTGAAGAAGAAGCGTATTCGAGATGGGTTCTCACCAATGAGCAATATAGGAGCTTAACTGCACCGACATTAGTGAATTCGCGGGTAGTACGTTTTATAAATCCGAGGAGCTGCAAAGACTTTGATAAAGTGCCCTGGATGTGGGGCATGAAGGTAAGTTTAGAGTCCATAACAACGCCCAAATCTTTTATTTCTGGAACATTAGAAAGAGTAGTGTTTCCGATCAAGTAAGGCTGTTCGAAGGCTGCCCTTGACTTATGAAAGGTGACAGAGTGACACTTGGAGGCATTCAGCTCCATGCCATTCCGGGTACACCAAGCCACTAATTGATTTAAATCCGACTGAAGTTTTAAACAGTCACTAGATGAGGAAATCTCCATGTATAGCTTCAAGTCATCCGCAAAGAGAAGAAAGTGACTGTGTTCAAGGCGCGATCCTAGGTCATTAATAAACAAATTGAAGAGCAGAGGTCCCAGATGGGACCCCTGGGGTACTCCTGAGGGGACATATATATCTCTGGACATAAAGTTGTTGAATCTAACAATTTGAGAACGATCCGTTAAGTAGCTCTTTATCCAGGAAAGAAAAGTACCGCCAACACCCATGTCCCGCAGCTTGGATACCAAAACAGCATGGTTAACCCTATCGAAAGCCTTGGAGAAGTCCGTGTAGATTGAGTGCACCAGAGAGCCCCTCTCCAAGGCATCCGAGACAAAGTCGACATACTATGTTAGCAGGTTAAGCTCAGCGTTTCTACCAGTCTGAAAGCCAAACTGCTCTGAGATAACGTATGGGCTCAGTACTGAAGTTAAATATTTGGTTAGTATAAGTTCAAAAACCTTAGGGATAGCACTCAAGATACTAATTGGCCGATAATTTGCTATCAAATCCTTCTTCCCCGATTTATGTATAGGCGTTAGGTAGCTCAGCTTCCAGAAATCCGGAAAAGTTCCTTTCGTAAGAGATGAATTAAAAATAATGTGTAAGGGACGGGCCAGCACGAAACTGCAATGCTTGAGCAATAGTGGGGGTAGACCATCAGGCCCTGGTCCTTTGTTAGCATCCAAGGAATTGAGGTGGGAGTAGACATCTGAGATTGATATGTAGTAGTCAGTGACAATGGTATGGTTATATATAGAGTCTGGTTGCGGGTGATGTGAACAGGGCTTAGAGGTATAGATTTTAGTTACTAGCTAGAAAAGATAAGACCCTTACTTTGACTAGTTTTTCGACAATTTTTGAAATTCTCGGCAAACATAGTAAAACTTGCATGGAATATCGCTACTCTTTCTTTTGGAGTTAACATAGTTTGCGACTTTTCGCGAAGAACAAAAGTTGGCCGTCTCGATCCGCGCGCACGCTGTACAGCACTTAATACAGCACTTAAACCCACAATATTCTCTGATAAATGACTATCTTACTAAATAAAATAAATGCCCTGTATGACAAGAAAATTGACAATTATTATTTTTGACAGAGGTTCGACAACAAATTTTGACAGGTATAGACATTTTCTTTTTTATTATATGGTTATAGGCGACTGAATTTAAGATGCCAACGCCCCGACGGGCACTATGCGAACTAACCATATGGGCCGTTGTCACCTCTAGCTTTGGGCACACTTTGGGTTTACACTGCGTTGTTCTTTGTTCTTGTTAATTGTTCTTGTCGTGTTCTATATAATTTTGTGGTCGTCTTCATAAAGTTATTTGGTTATTAGGTAAAAGTTCCCCCCGACAATCGGCGCGCCCAGATTGTGGGGCGAAAACAGCGCCCGGGCCGGACGTAAACACGGCACAAATCTTTCCAAATTTCGGATTTTCCGCGGGTTTCCGCGAAGTTTCGATGTTGCAAAAGGTACAAAATAATGTGGTGATCAGTTTGAGCCGCATATAGTAAAAATTCATCCGGATTATAACCCCAAATATCGCCATGAAAAGTGAGGTGTCAAAGGAAATTTGAAAATTCATTTTCTCGTAAACTACGCCCGAGCATCAAAAACTAAGGTCAGATTCGTGTTCAGGGACCCCGAAAATAGGGGGGTAGCCAAAATTTCAAAAAAATCGGAGCAGACACACCACGGGAAACTGTACTTACCGGTTATTATAAAGTTTAAACATTATTGTTTATGATTTATGTAATTGCAAAGGAAACAGGCAACTACTAAAAATGAACTAAAAGCAGAATTGGAAATAGAGAACTTGGTTAAATTAAATTGATTCGAAACTTGTTCCAACAGGAAAAAAAAATGTTTGGGTTAGGACCTCAGCGATCGAATCAAGACGGTTTTTCGTCCGAATCTCGCACTAAAACTTCATAATTACACTGCATAACACTTTAGCATGTTCAAATTCCACTTCTGATAACTGTGGGAGGCCTTTTGGGCGTGGTAATCATAATAAAAATCACATTTTACTTCCTTTATTTCATTTTCTAACAACTCTTCTTTAACTCTTCTCTCTTTTTTGGCACAAGCGTGGCGGGAATATTTAAACATTTGAATACAACTGTTGTTATTTACCACATTATTATAATAGTCAACTTTAGCAAATAAAGCTTTTTTGACTGATTTTGAACAAAACAGAAAACATAATATACGGATCAACAAAATGGCATGGCCCAAATACTTAGTTTAGCATTGAGCTTACAGGGGGCGTATTTCTTATATTCAATCGCGTATCCCAGGGACTCTTTAAAATAATAGACCGTTAGACAGTGAGAGATTTTCCTTACTGATTTTCTCATTTATGCCTTGGAGAGGGTTGAAAGGTAAATCGATGCTGAGTCAGAAAATAGTAATTTTAAGTTTGAAGTTTGAAAACATATGGAAAATTCGATTTTTCGAAACAGAAAAAAAGGTACTAATTCTCACTTATGCCATGTTCACCGTATGATTTCTTATACTATTCCGACCTCGAAAACCCAAAGGCATAAGTGTAGCGTGTGGAAAAAGGGTTGAATTAAGGGTTTGGCAGATCACACAAAAAATGACTTGGTTTACTGACTCCGTCAGTTATGCCGTTCGAAATGGTGAAAACTTACATCCGCACTAGCCCAAAAATTGATTGGCAGAAGTGACGCTTGGGGAAAAATGCACTTTTGGGTAAGAAAATAAGTTGGAAATTTTTTTCCGTCAACTGATTTCTGCACTTATGCCTCTGAAACTATAGAAAGTTTTATTGCAAAATCAGTTGACGAAAAAAAAAATTTCAGATTTATTTTCCGACCCAAAAGTGCATTTTTCCCCACGCGTCACTTCTGCCAATCAATTTTTGGGCTTGTGAGGATATAAGTTTTCACCATTTCGAACGGCATAACTGACGGCGTCAGTAAACCAAGTCATTTTTTGTGTGATCTGCCAAACCCTTAATTCAACCCTTTTTCCACATGCTACACTTATGCCTTATGGTTTTCGAGGTCGGAATAGTATTAGAAATTATACGGTGAACATGGCATAAGTGAGAATTAGTACCTTTTTTTCTGTTTTGAAAAATCGAATTTTCCATGTTTTCCCCGGGGGCCAAACTTAAAGTTACTATTTTCCAACTCAGCATCTATTTACTTTTCAACCCTCTCCAAGGCATAAATGAGAAAATCAGTAAGGAAAATCTGTCACTATCTGACGGTCTATAAGGGGACCCAGCACGTCACAGTCTATCACATAGGAAAAGTGAAGCCTTGAGGGGAAGTTTGTTTTCTGTTGAAGATTTAAAATATAAAGTTTAAGTTATTATAAGTTTAGTTTATTTAATGATTCTAAAGGAGGCAAAATATTTCCCATCATAATTCACAATTTTTAAGTTTTCTAACTTCCATATACTCAGATGTGTCAATTAAAGGTAATGCGGCCGCCTGCAGTACTCCCGATAATTGCAACCAGATTTTTCCTGTATCACCTTTAGTAATCCTACAATTCCCATTACGTGGGCATTACATATAAGTAGGTAGTTCAAAACAAAAATCGTATTTCGTAAATTTTAAATTATTAAGCAGGTAGCTTCAGTCAGGTCATTTTTTAAAGAGTTTTTATCTGCGACTACAAGTTTATTTTAAGTTTGTGAGGTACCTTGGGAGAGAAATAAAATTACAAACATTTTATAATGGACACAGAGAAAAACTACATGATTAGAATTACTGGTAACAAGGTGCAATGACAAATTTTTAAAAAGCAAAATCGGCACTGACTTACCATACTTATTACTTAAATTCGTGGAAATAACTCCTGGAAATCAATTTCAACTATAAAATAAATTTGTTTCATTTGACAGTTGTCATATTCTGCACTTGTAGACACAATATTGCCAAGTCTATTTTTTTAGAAATCATGGAAACCATTGTTAATTTTTACTAACAATCAAAGTACCTACCTGTTATATTCCTAGATTCTCCAATAAAATTACATACATTAGTATGCCCATTGTGAAGGCATTTTAGAACACTATCAGTCAAAAGTGCCAAAGTAGTTCAAACGAACAATAAATAATTCTACTAATCGTAGTTTTTTCATCTTGCTATGTGCTTTGTGTTTTTTTAGAGAACCAAAATTTGTTCCCTTTTTCACCCAAAAGATATGAAATATCCTAAGAAATTGTAAAATAAATGCAAAATTAAAATTGTAAACTTACCACTTAACTTTTGACAATTTACACGTTTCTCTTTTAACTCTAATTTTTTTATTATTATTTCCAAAGTTTCTCGTTATTTCCTACGATTTTGGAATCTGATCTTAATCTTGCTGAATAATTTTCATTAAAATGTCCCTATAGTTAACTCCTTAGTAATCGAATCCCTATGGACATAATTTGGTAAATCATAAATCCTATTCATTTTTTATCGATAATTTATGTCATTACCATTAACCTTAAAATCAAATTTTGACACATCCTGCTAGAAAGAGTGAAAAATGATACCCAGATAGAGAACTGGGCATTCCCCAACCTCTGTCAATAACTGTCAATTTTCATGTGTACAAGATGTAAACGGGGCCACCCGACCAAACACAAATTAAACCCGACCATCTAACCCAATGAGATCGATAAATATGCCATTATTTCCCAAAACGAGAGAAAAAGAAAAAACACTTCTTTACCTTTATCCCTTCGGGCCCTCGAATGCTTCTCATCGCTGGAGTAATCATCGTGAGATGAATATCCTAGAAACACATCGATCCCTATTTTGGTACAAGACGCACACACAAAACAAACACAAACAAAAACTACAAATACTAATTTTTAACTATGCACCCCCTTCCCTAGTTTCGTTATTTTTAACATCACTACTATAAAAAAACATCTCAACCAAATAAACTACCACATAATCTTTGAGAAAGACATTAAAAATTAGATAAAAGTAAACGTAATAATTCTAATCATAAAAATCATAAAAAATGAAAAATTTGCAACATTTTCCACTAATTCTACATGCTTAAAAAACCTCTAAATAAATAAACTTCTCACCTCTGTTGTTTGCTCTGATAGCGGAGGCCCTTTTTGGCCTTCCGCCCGGCAACGGTTTTCCGGAATCCTTAGGATCCATCAAGAAATCGAGTATTCTTTCAGACATGTCATCTTTAGAGCCGGTTTTTGTTAAATCGAGAATCTCGCATATACTTTTTAACGACTTCACCTCGAGCTTCTTGACAATTTCTACTTTCTTGCGGTAGTCTTCAGAGTCTCTTTTGAATTCAAAACCTAAGAAGGAGAATATTTACAATTCCAACAGTTTTTTTAAATTAATCTTCTTGGCTGAATTTTCAGACAAAGAAAAACAATACATATTTATTTTATGTTTGTACATTCTGAAAACGTTCTGCACCACTATCAGTCAAAAATCTAAAAGTAGTTCAAATGAACATTTTGGAGCTTTTTCGTTAAATCATTATTGAGAAAATTTATATTTTTAGGTGGATTTTTAGGCAGAAAACAATACATATTATGTATAACCATTCTGAAAACATCCTCAGCCTCTTTTGAATTCAGAACCTAAGAAACTTTTATGTTAAATCAAGTGAAAAATTACTTTTCTTAACTGGATTTTTAGACAAAAAACAATATTTATTTTATGTTTGTCCATTCTGAAGACGTTCTGCAACACTTATCAGTCAAAAATCCAAAAGTAGTTCAAATAAACATTTTCAAACTTTCTTGTTAAATTATCAAGAAAATTAATATTTTTAGCTGGATTTTTAGGCAGAAAAACAACATATATTTCAGAATCTCATTTGAATTCAAAACCTAAGAAGAATAATATTTACAATTCCAATATTTTTAACTTTTTTCGATACATCAAGTGAAAAATTAATGTTTTTAGCCGGATTTTTAGACAAAAAACAATATTTATTTTATGTTTGTCCATTCTGAAGACACTATCAGTAAAAAATCTAACAGTAGTTCAAATAAACATTTTTAAACAGAAAAACAATATATATTTCATGTATACCCATTGTAAAGACACGACATCCTCAGAGTCTGTTTTGAATTCAAAACCTAAAAAAAGATAGATAGATAATCTATCGCTTTTTCAACTTTAAATTTCTTTGTAAATGATTAATTTCACATTGATCCCGACTCTGCACTCAAATATACTTATACTTTTCTTCTCAATTTAGATCTTAATTAAGAATAAATATAATAACAGATCTTCTTTAATAACGGTTGTATTTATATATCAATGAAGTAAAATAACGGGTATTTCGGCCAAAATTATGTTTTATTTATTCTTTACAATAAACCAAGCTTTCGGCCATACTTTTGGCCTTCGTCAGGGTATTGAGATGAATATTGAAAAGTTATGGTTCTATGAATATAAACGTCCAAAAATGGAATAAAATTTTTATTAATTATTTACAATTCAAACATTTTTAACTTTTTCATTAAATCAAGTGAAAAATTACTCTTTTCGGCTGGATTTTTAGGCAAAAACAATATGTATCTTATATAACACTATCAGTCAAAAATTTAAAAGTAGTTCAAAGAACGTTTTTGAACTTTTTCATTAAATCATTATTGAGAGAAAATTCATATTTCTAGCTGGAATTTAGGCAGAAAACAATAATAAATTTGATTTAAACCCATTCTGAAGACGTTTCATAACACCATCTGTCAAAAATCTAAAAGTAGTTCAAATGAACAATTCATCTAACCATAGACTTCTCATCTCACGGTATTGTTTTACAAGAAAAACTTTATACTGGAACAAAATCATCACACACTGGCACACAAAAGATATGGAACATCCTAAACATCCAAGGAAATTACCAGAAAATGTAAAGAATTCTAGACTCACCATTGAACTTCTTGATGTTGCGCTTGATGAGGTTAGGTTTGCCGATGGTTTTGAACAGTATGCGATGCAAATGTTTCAAGCTCGAGTCGTCGGTTTTGAAACGTGTAATCGATGCCTCTACGCGGGGTATCTCGCCCAATGCTGTGCCAGAGCCATTCTCAAATTCAATCTTGGTCTTGAAGAAAAAAATGAACACATTACTTGCCATTGCCACACTTACGTAAAAGTATGAGAAAAGATCACCGTTTTGAGACGGTTAATTTATTTATTATCTATCACTGGCTCTCAAAACAATCTACTGGCACTCAAAATCAAGATATCCACGAGTTCTGTCAATTGTTTCACAGAGAATCGATATTTTACGAGGTCTGTTTCGGCAGAACTTCAAATCGTTTGAAACCGCGGTTTCATTTTTCAAAATAAAACTGGTTTGAAATTGTGCCGAAACAAACCTACAATCATTTTCCCTACTCACCGGTTCTTTCTGCTCGGGAGCGACCTCCAACCTTTGCACGCTTTTCCTTTCGCGTTTTCCGCTAGTTTCGAGTGGCTGGTCAAGCAACGGCACCCCCTTCTTGCCCTTCTTCTTTTTCTTCTCATCCTTCTCGCTGCCCTCGTCTTCCTCCTCCTCTTCCTCTACTTCTTCCTCTTCGTCTACCTCCTCCTCCTCCTCTTCCTCTTTGTCTTCGCTATCTTCCCCCTTCGCTTGCTTGTCGTTTTCCTTCTCTTCTTCCTTCTTGGGTTCCTCCTTTTTGGGGGCGTCTACCTCTTTCTTCTCGTCGTCTTTCTTCAGGTCCGGCTCGTCTTTTTCGGGTTGTTCGGGTTCCTGTTCGGACTCCTCGGTTTCCCCTTTGGGTTTCTCATCGTTTTCCTTCTTCTCCACGTTGTTTTCTACCGTCGCCTTCTGTGGCTTTGCGTTGGCATCGGCGGAATCCTGCGATGTGTCGGTGTGGTTGTCAGAGCCACTTTTCTCGTTGGCCTAAAACATTTCTACATAAAACAACACCGTAGGAACCGAAATGAACGCGCATTCCCCGCCAAAATCGAGTATTTCGCCGTGAAAACCTTTCCCGCTTTTTCCCATATCAACAGACGCCATATTGGCGAGGCACCAGCGAAACACGATGTTTTTCCCGGTGCAAATACGCGACTCGGCCACTCCGCGGCACTTTCTTTGGGTAAATCGGCACCCCCCGTTCCGAATTTCCCCTCGAAACCGCCCGAAAAAATCATATTTACCTCTGACAGGGCGCTTTTGGCCGATTCACCTTCGCTCGACATCTCAACTGTCATATAACGCGTCTAGGGAAAGATCCAATGGCAGTTCGCGGAACGCCGATCGCAAGCGGGCCTTGGAATACTGCCGACGCCAAACGGCCAATCGGGGGCGAGAACTCGCTGGGCCGCTGGAATCGCGAAGAGTTTTCCGGCGGCGTTGCCGAATCGACGGCGTCAGCGGGGGATCCGGGGATTTCCGATTGCGGGTTATTTCGAATTTTTTTGCGACGCGGCGGCTTAAAATTGCGCGATTATTTTTAAACGGCGGTAGACAATTTGTGGTTCGTTAGGAACTTGTTAAAACCTCGAGAAACGACGGCCACGATGATTATTTCACACGCACGTACGTCGAAAAATGTACGCAATTTGCAATGACGCTTGGTGACGTCACCAAATGTGAAGCCCTTCGGTTGGCCTTGAAAGAAAGTGGTTTCGAGTAAAACTGGGGCAAAAGGCAAAATCGGTACTTCATTAATTAAGTACTTATTTTTTCAACTAATTTTTCACAATGTTTTACACGCAAGACTGAATATGAAAAGATTATTAAAAATTTTTTTATAGAGAAAGATATACAATCTAACCGTTTATCGTTATGTGACTTCTCCTCTTCTTCTAGTAATCCAAATTCGGGGTTTCAAATCTTAGCAACATTACACCCTAGAAGAAGAAGAGAGAAGACCCAAATTTGATGTTTTGTGTATAATTAAGCACGAACAAAATTAAAAATTAGGCGAAGAAGAAGAATTCAAAATTTTGACAAAATATATGATTTTTTGGTTTATCAATAATTTATTATTTTACAAATATTTTCATTTTTACAACTTTTCATCAATAATGAACTTAAAAAGCGCGTGTCTGTGATCTAAACACCTCAATCCGAAGATCAAAATTCACGTTATGTAATTATTCGATCAATTTTTTTATATATTTATATTTTTTACAATAGTTATGGATGAAGTTCTTTTTAGAAGCTCACAAAAGCTAGAAAATATCCAGGCAAGTTCCCATAACTAAATAAAATCAATGTAAAATATAAATTTTCTTTTATTTTTCAGATGAAACTTGAAATAGCTGCCTCAAAAGCCTTCGACCTTATCCACATTTACAGAGAGCAGAGTAAATCGTTGGTATTAGAAATATGGCATAGTGCTAAAGCCGAACAATTAAAACACAATTTGAAAGAACTGGCAACTCACTTGACGACCATTTCTCGGGAGGTTAGAGTTAAAGTTATCGCCGCCATCGATCCTACGAGAATTTACTTGACTCTGGTTAACGTAATCGGGAAAAGATGTGAGTAGTTTTAGTTTTAAGGTCACATAAAATGTTTACTCCCAATACCCATAAACTATAAAATCTTTATGTAAATTTATTTACATGTCATTGACAAGCCCTCTATATCTCTGGTAATATGTTTTTTCTTAAAATACCTAATATTTTTTCAATTTGATTTATGTTGTCATTAAAATATTTTTAGCCCAATATTTTCCTGTCAACACCAAAACTTTAACCCACTTATATATTTACACGCCAGACTTATTTATAGAAGACTTCCTCATGTCTTCCAATCTTTATTTTTAGCCATAATCACCTTTCGTTGCATTACTCAATAGCCAAGTAAATTTTCACGTTTGCAAGCAGTTTCAAAGTATGTTTTTTCATATCGTAGGGACGAAAAGAGACATATGTTTTGCGTGCGCCGGCTTTGTAGTGGGGGGCCTCGTTGGCGTTACGATCGGCATGGCGATACGAAAGAAAGAGCCGATTTTACGTTATATGCAAGCCGTTCAGATCAGTCACTATATGGGGTTAGAGGTAAGTAACGATAGGCTATTTGCGAATGTTTTATTTTCGGCGAAAACATATACGATTATTATAATTTTTTAAAACGATTAGTTGTTCATAATAGTTAATTTATTCTTCGCTTCTGATGTTACTGTTGTAAACCTCACTATGTGGCAAACGTGTATTGAAATGTTGACATGGGACAAATGAACTACTGTCCATACAATAGGGCTAGAATAGGTCAAAACTCGTACCAAATTTGTCATTCATAAAATAAACAAAAAGAAAATGTCATAAATGTCCAAATATAATGTGATTTTTTAGTCAGCTACAGTGGTAGAAGACGCTATAGCCCCATACGAATGCGGAGACTTTGATGTACTAATAAATGTAAAAGCCGCCTCTGTTCATATAGTCGATGCCCAAATATGTACCGGATACGGTAGAAATTTAAGAAGGATCCTTAGGAGAATATACAAGGTAAGTTTTTCAAAATTAGAAAACACATAAATTACGTTTGAAAAACTGCCTGGAATACCTGAAAAAAAATAGTTTTAACGAATTGGTTATGAAGTGTTTCAAACTTTGTTTCGGTTGTTATTTAAGAATTTTTCTGAGAAATAGAGGAAAGTGCTTACTACGGTGATCTTGAAAGTGGTGCGAAGAGGTGACATGATCTAGAAACCAACATTATTGTCCGCAATCCAAACATACTGCAGACAAAGTATTATACATTTTTTACATCAGAATTTGGAATATTGTTTAAGCCATTGGTGGACAGTTATTCCGTAGTACCATGGTAGAACCATGCCAGAGCTAATGCAATTATTATTTATTCAGTAACGAGATAAATATAATGCTCTCAATACTGTAGTCTCGCTATGGTTCTTGTTCTTGTATCTAAGTACCACTCAGTGTTAACATACTCGCTAACACATTGTGTATATCATGTGTCCTTTACCAGCACAACACTGGAATGAAAAAACTAAAGATTTAAATAATGAATTTGTTTTTAATAAAAGAAAATTTTCATTATACGCTGTATGGAAATGGCGTTTTACAATTTATGTAGGTATGTCTTGGAAAATTATACACTACTACATGTTATACCTGTATCAACACTATATTAAAGACCTGTGCATAGCCCTGTTTCAAGCTATCGCCACTGGCGCCGCACAACGAAAAAAATTGATTAATGTTAAAAACACCATTGTTGCAGAATCTTTTATAAAATAAAAACATGCAAATGAGTGTTACAATGAATTTAACATCCAAAATAAAATAAAATGTTTGTTTGTTATGTTCCTTTAATTTGACAAGCTTACATGGCATACATTCATAGACTTTATTAAGAAAAGCGAGTCTAAAAAGCAAGCAAGAATATTTTCGTAACTTTTGGTTTGAAATGAAACCGATGACTAGTTGAAGGTGTAAGTACAGAACGCATTCGATTTTTCATTTTCTTATATAGTGGATCATTGGTTTGTTTTGGGGCTATAATTTTCTATTTTCATTCTTGCATACGTTGTTCCAAAATATAATATCCAGAATTCTATAATAGTGTTTATTCTTCTGCAATTCACATAAAGGTCTGTGCATACGATTTTCTTTATGAGCACGGAAATTTCATGTTATCACAAACAAATCTATCTATGAAAGCTCGGTTAATACGACAAAACTGAGAAATATTGAACGCAAAGAGAATTCGTAACCGTAAAAAGACGGAAATGCTAATAAAGTGGGATATTTAAAATATGGAACATTCAAAACGTCAGAAACTAACATATATGTATAACTACAGAATACCCCTGTTATAACCTATAAGTCGTCATTTTTTCGTCGAGTAGCGCAAACAACAATGAAATACAACCTCATGCTCGGGTCTTTAATATAATGTCGATCCAGATTATACAATACATAAAGAAGGTACACTGATTGAAAATGTCATAGATTTTATATTAGCAATACACAAAACCACATAATTGCCATACAAAGTTCCAAAAGGCAGTGCGGTATCCCCCAAATTAGCACAATGCTATTCCCTTAAACTACAGGTCAGAGACCCGATTTTTAGCACAACAAAAATACGACACTTTTGCAATTAAACAATAAAAACCCACGTGAAGAAAGGGAAGTCCTGGTTTGTTTGCCCCTCAGGAGAATGGGGAACTTGCAAAAAAATTAAATTTGAAAAATATTAGTTTCAAACGTAAGTTATTGCCATTAAATGAACCACAGTTCACAAAAAACTTATTTTTTATTTTTATGTAATAAATATAAGCAATTAAAAACTGCATAATTCAAATCATTCTTGTAACGCACCCTCCTTGGTTGTGACGTCAAGTAGCTCGTTGGTGGTGGAGCCTCTAGTGGACGGCGGCACCATGTATAAACTAATATTGGCGGCACATGTATCAAAACTACACCACCACGCAAGCTTTGTTTAGAAAGATCAACGAGAACGTCCCATCCTTTGTCTATCCGTTTTATTATAGTCTATCTCAGTCTTGATATTGTTGATAATGTTTGAAAAGAGTGTGCTGTATTAAATAGTTATTTACATTGCGAGATGCGTAAGCGCAGTTTTTTGGCCGAGGAGGTTGTTTAACGCCTGTGTTGCCTCGTTTCTTAAAACTCTCTTCGAGGCCAAAAAGAGCGTACGCATCTAGCAATGTATTACATTTTTCCTGCTACTGACAATTTCATATTAGGTACGTAACTACTTTGAATTTAAATACACTATGGAGTAGATTGTGAGTAATAATCTTCATAATAACCATTGTCCAATTATTACTAAAAATGATAATCAGTGATAAATATATAAGAGGTAGAATGCAGTGATAATTAAAAAAAACAAACTTGTTGTGCGATTGAACCCGGGACCTCACCATTCAGTTAAAGAAGTGCTTGTTAAATTTAAACTTTTAGGCGGTTCTTATTTTTGACCTACATCAGATCCCTCTGAAAATTGGTCGCTGAACTGTTTATTTTAACGTTGAATTTCCATTCTTCCTTTCCTAATTCTGTGTAGCTGTCACTCCTGTCACTGCCTTCCCATCGATCGTCACAACCATTCCCGTGCTTTTCGTGTCGTTTCAAATGAGTAGCTTGCGATCACAACTTTAATTATTTATTGCAAATTAAATATTGCGATTTGAGGGCTGATATTTGGTATGTGCTCTTTCTATAGATAGGCAAATACAGTGAAACCTCCCCTAGCGGACACCTCTCTTGAACGGGCATCTCTCTTGAGCGGACATTTTTTCTAGAACCAAACACAGGCATACGTTTTAGCATGTAAAGAGTTCTCCCACGAGCGGACTCTCTATTGGACGGATGCCGACAGTGTAATTTTCCCAGAAATAGATTAAAGACTCTCATATGCGGACGCGAAACTCTAATGAACGGACTTATTTAATTCGGGAACCTATTCAGACCTGTATTTTCAGCCTGTGTGTGGAATAAAGTTGGTGTAATATACGATTCATATTAAAGGATAAAGATGGAATGATACCCCTACTCAATATAGTGCAAGAAAATGATACATGGAGAAAAAAAAATCTTATCAGGTAGATATTTTCAGGGTTGGTTGTGGGTAGCGTCCTGAGTATAACCCCAAAAAATCACCGTCGAAGTCGTGTTACGAACCCCGCAATAGGAGTGGTTTTGCAAACATTTTTTGCATTTTTTTTTCTTATGTGTACATTATTACATTCTCTACAACTTTCCCTTATGAAGTTTTTTTAACTTCAATACTTCACAAGATATAGGTAAAAGATCACCACTAGCTAAAGTGCTTTAGAAGGGTGAAAAAAAATTTCTTTAAAACAAGCTGATTTTTTCAGGGTTAACTGGGGGTGCACTGTTAAGTACTTATACAAAAGATTACACGCAAATCAGCTTGTTTTAAAGAAATTTTCTTATAAAGCACTTTAGCTAGTGGTGATCTTTTACCTATATCTCATGAAGTATCGAAGTTAAAAAAAACTTCATAAGGGAAAGTTGTAGAGAATGTAATAATGTATAGTATAATTATTTTAAGAAGTCCTTACTGGGACTGTCAATTGGTAATTTCACCATCCTAAGTTGGCATCAATGCAGCAAAAATTGCAACCGGGTCATAAGTACAGGTCAGTAACGAGCCCATTTGCACAATGAATTACTATTAATACCACGAACAAGAACAACACAGATAACGGTAAAACTCACGAAACGTACAAAACCCGCGAATATTTTCACTGCCCAAAGTTTGAACCCTTTTGAACGATCCTGAAAACCTTCACTGTAACCTTCACAACACCAAAACAAAATTTGCCTGAGTACGCACCATAGACGCTGTCGCAAGTAGGTGATTATACCAAAATACCAAAATGAAAGTGTTTTCATTACGTTTGAAATTATTATTAAAATGAGTTGTAGTCGTAGTTATTTTTATTTGTAGAGGCATAAACCTGATTGCAATAGGGTTATTATTTTATTATGTTCTTTTTTTCGTATCACTTGGGTAACTTTTCACATCATAAATCAATGAGAGACGTCATTAGCTGGTTGAGACACATATACCAATGCTATACCCATGGTTAACAGAAAATTCCTAGGGATTTTGTGGAGAATGTCATCTGACAAAATCGGGACTTCTTACAGTAATCGGGGTATACACATAGGAAAAAAAATTGCAAAAAAAATGTTTGCAAAACCACCCCTATTGCGGGGTTCGTAACTCGTAACACGACTTCGATGGTGATTTTTTGGGGTTATACTCAGGACGCTACCCACAACCAACCCTGAAAATATCTACCTGATAAGATTTTTTTTGTCCATGTATAATTTTCTTGGACTATTCATTATAAAAACATACTTTGTCATTATTTCAGCGAATTCTTTCAGTCAGCTTTTCCCATAATCGGACACCTCCCACAAACGGACAATAAAGTTGGAACCATTGGTGTCCGCCTGTGAGAGGTTTCATTGTACAGGGTTATGCACATAACATTTTACCCCCCTTAACTCTTTTATTTTTCGTGATAGAAAAAAATGGTAAATAGAAAAGTTGTAGGGAATTTTCTTGCGAGTTTAAAGTGCATATCAGATCTGCCGATATACAGGGTGTTGTCAAGATACAAACCAAACCTGTTTTTTTTTAAATAGAACACCCTGTATATTATTGGTTTTTTTTCAAATCTATTCTCCATTCCGATTCCAACGATATATATTTAATATGTTTGGTTCAATGGTTTACTCGGAATTTGCTGTCATAACAAAAATTTGACATTTGACAGTTGTATGAAACCATTAGGTTTAGTTTTGTAGTTTCTTGCAATAAATAAATAAAAAATAATAAACATAAAAACAAACCAGATTTATTGATGAATTAGACCTATACAGGGTGTCCGGAAATTACGTGCACATACGGAAGGGGGTAATTCTTTGGCCCATTTTAAGAAAAAAACCGCATATGAACGTATGTCGTAAACGTCCTAACTTTTGAGATACAGGGCGTTGAAGTTAATTTTTTTAAATTGAATTTTGGCTACATCTCCCGAAATAATCAAGCTGCTGAACTGAAATTTGGCACTGCTATGTTTTTGGGGATGGAGAATAAGCTGAAAAATGTCAATTTCACCGTATCTCACAGAGGGCCACTTACGCTGTTTTTTGATCACGCTTTTACGCGTAACTTTTTTGAGGTTATCTTTTTGGTCTTGCAGATTTATCATTTTAGTGCACCTTTTTACTCTACAACAAAAAGGTACTCTTGCTTCATACGGATAAAATCAACCGTTTGCGTTGAAATTGGCAAAATGTGCCCCAAAACACCTGTTGACTCCAATGTTCGAAACATACAATAGGGTACTTGACGAAATTTTACAAACTTGATAAAACAATTCCTGGACACTTGCCTAAGACCCTACGATTATTTAAAAAATATATATTTACGTGCTTATCAAGTTTTTAGACTTTCTTCGAAATTTGGCAGGAAAGCACTTATGACGTCACAAGTGTTTTAAAAAGACAATTTGGCAACATAGCAATACCACTAAAGTGTTCTAAGACATAACCTTATTCGGCAGTGAAAGTTGCAAGGAAAGTTGAAATTTCAGAATTCTAACCTCAAACTCCCAGACTTATGATGCCGCCTGAAACCACATTTAGTCAAGAAGTGTTTTTTTTTTTTTCGTAAATATCTATTCAATCGTTTTTCTGCAAATTTTTTGGCTAGGTTGGGCCGGAATTCGGGCTCAGTATTAAGCACTATGGCGCCTTTATAAACGCGCCTTCAAGATGGTCCCTAGGCCGAGGTTCTCTCTTTATTAATAACTCATAATACAACTGTACTATTACTACAACGTAGGTAGGTAGAAACCTTTGCAGTTTTATCCCATGAATTTCGGCAGACGCCAACATCAGATTATTAGAAAAAATTTGTGCTACTTAAAAAGCATCCCAATTTCGGCAAATTACGGATTTTCCTTTTAGGGTCCATGATATCTTACCTTACACATCTAACAACACGATAACTAGGTCCGCAAATAATATATATAATAGTAAATATTAATAACAAACTATAATAAATCGCACAGATATTAATATCTACTAATGTTTTGACTTAGCGATATACGGAATCGGAATGACAGTTGGCATCACGGGATGTCATCTGCCGATCAAAAAACCATACGTGTTAGATGACATGTGGATATATGCATATGGTTAGATGTCTAGGTGGGCAGGTAACGTTGCCACATAGGCGAATATTTCCCCCATTATTGATACCTGAATATTTATAGTACGTTCCGTATACAGATATTTTAACTAAACTGTTACGTGGCAGAGATGAAGGATATAGTTTCCAGCCTGTGCAGCATAAACAGACACCATTTTGCTATAGAGGAGTCAATATGCGGAATAAAAAAGTCTTTATGTGACAAAATTTGTGTGTGCAATTGCGTTAGTTAAAGCTCAAAAGTTGCAATACATTAAGTAACAGATATTCATAGGCAAGCTGGAGATATTTGAATAGAAAACTGCAATTTGTCCTTGTTCCACGAAATATTGCAAACGGGCACCGGCAACGTTACAGTTCCGTTCCTCCTGAGAGGCACAGAGTTGCCACTTTTGGCGTTCTGGACAATAGAACGACGAAACTGTAGATTTCAGCCTGAACAAAATTGTGCAACTTCGTCTTTAATTATCATAAATAAATAAGTGTTAAAAGCCGTTGTTTCATTTATTACGTTTTATGTTGGTACATCTACTGTAAACAGAGTACAATTTTAGAGCAATTAAAAATATTGTCAAGTAACCTATTTTCACCGACCGCTTTCAAATGCTACAGATCAACTGTACCTTTAAAATGGAGAAAAAAATCCCTATGAATAATGCACCAAAAATTATTCGCTTTCAAAATGGAAGGGATTGAATTTGACAAAATTTGAACACCCTATTTCCAGAAAACCAATGGTGTTTTGACCAATATCCATGTAGCATTTTTTTCTTCATTTTGAATGTACAGTTGATATGTAGCATTTTAAAGCGGTCGTTGAAAATTTTATATTTCGAATATTGGAGTCAACAGGTGTTTTGGGGCACATTTTGCCAATTTAAACGTAAACGGTTGATTTAATCGTTATGAAACAAGAGTACCTTTTTCTTGCAGAATGAAAGGATGCACTAAAATGATGGACCTGCAGGACCAAAAAGATAACCTCAAAAAAGTTACGCGTAAAAGCGTGATCAAAAAACAGCGTAAGTGGCGCCCTCTGTGAGATACGGTGAAATTGACATTTTTCAGCTTATTCTCCATCCCCAAAAACATAGCAGTGCCAAATTTCAGTTCAGCAGCTTGATTATTTCGGGAGATGTAGCCAAAATTCAATTTAAAAAAATGGACTTCAACGCCCTGTATCTCAAAAGTTAGGACGTTTACGACATACGTTCATATGAAGTTTTTTTCTCAAAATGGGCCAAAGAATTACCCCCTTACGTATGTGCACGTAATTTCCGGACACCCTGTATATAAACTATTATGAAGTTAGCACCTACATTATAAAAGATGTTCAATGACGCCTCCATCCTGAGCAAGACAGAGATTATATCGCTTAACTAGGCTTCTCTTAAAATTTATTACTGCGCCGGATTTATTGAGGAGTCGGATTTCTTCAGTTATCTTCTGTTTTAATTGGTTGATATCGTTTTTGTTCTTTCAAATGTCAAACTTTTGTTGTCATGACAGTTTATTAGTTTTCGTGGCAATCTGGATATTTAACTAATAGCATTGAATAAATACAAATACCTTAATCAATGCTAATAGGTATATGATAATCCAGTATTTGAAAGTAAATTCCCGAGTAAACCATTGAACCAAACATATGACATATATATATCGTTGGAATCAAAATGAAGAATAGATTTGAAAAACCCAATAACATGCAGGGTGTTCTATTTAAAAAAACATAGGTTTGGTTTGTATCTTGACAGCACCCTGTATATCGGCAGATCTGATATGCTCTTTAAACTCACAATAAAATTCCCTACAACTTTTCTATTTACCATTTTTTTCTATCACGAAAAATTAAAAAGTTAAGGGGGGTAAAATGTTATGTGCATAACCCTGTACATATATTAAAGAAATAAAAATCAATTTCAAGTTTTCGAATTACACGGTATCGCTATCATTTCCAGCAGTCCAGCTCGGACTTGCCGGTGATCCTCGGCCGCGACTGCACCGGCATTGTGACCGATCTCGGCGCCAAAGTGAGGCGACTGGAGATCGGGGACGAGGTGTGGCTGACGCTGCCGTTCTGGTCGCAGGGGGCGCTCTGCCAGACGGTGCTCGTCGCCGAGAGCCGCGTCTCGAAGAAACCCAAGAACGTCGGGTTCGAGGGGGCCTGCAGCCTGCCGTACGCCGGAAGTTTGGCGCTGCAAGCTCTGAGCGAGGTAGAAGTGGACGCTAGCAATGCGAGGAGTAAAAAGTGAGTGATCTTTGGGCGACTATAATTTGTTTTGGGAGCTTTCAACATTCTTATTCAATGAAAGGTCTTTTCTAAAAAAAAAATGTCCTGATATTTCTAATAAATCCGCCGCGTAACAGTCAAAATTTAATGATTTTCTTTCATCGTTCATTTGAACTACTTACAGAAAACGATATTGGCTTTAAACCTCCATATAAACTCTATTCAGTTTAGCAATCAAAATTCAATGATTTTCTGGGAACGATGATGCCTATTTCGAATATTATTATTTGTTTGAATTACTTTCCAAGTTTAACAAACTGGTTATATTTGTCAATATTCCACTGTATTTTCTGTTGGGCTCTCAGGATCTTGCTTTAAGATGAAATTTAATGATTTTCTTGCATTGTTCATTTGAACTACTTTCACATTTCTGTCTTACAGAAAAAAGATATTGGCCAAAGCCAATATCGGGTTAAAACCCTCAATATAAACTCGTTTTATTCTACTTATCAATCAAAATTCAATGATGTTCTTTCATCATTCATCATTCTAGGAATGATGGTGCCAATTTAGAATTTTATTGTTTCTTTGAACTACTTTCACATTTCTGTCTTACACAAAACGATATTGGCTTTAAACCTCAATATAAACTCTATTTATTCTATTGAACAATCAAAATTCAATGATATTCTTAGATTTTCTGGGAATGATGGTGCCAATTTCGAATTTTATTGTTTGTCTGAACTACTTTCCAAGTTTAACAAACGGGTTATATTTGTCAATATTCCACTGTATTTTCTGTTGGGCTCTCAGGATCTCGCTGCAAGATGAAATTTAATTATTTTCATGCATTGTTCATTTGAACTACTTTCACATTTCTGTCTTACAGAAAAGGATATTTCCTTTAAACCTCAATATACACTATTTATTCTATTTAGCAATCAAAATCCAATGATATTCTATGATTTTCCGGGAATGATGGTGCCAATTTGGAATTTTATTGTTTGAACTACTTTCCAAGTTTAACAAACGGCTTATATTTGTCAATATTCCACTGTATTTTCTGTTGGGCTCTCAGGATCTTGGTACAAGGTGAAATTTAATGATTTTCTTTCATTTTTGATTTGAACTACTTTCACATTTCTGTCTTACAGAAAACTATATTGGCTTTAACCCTCAATATAAACTTGTTTTATTCTACTTATCAATCAAAATTCAATGATGTTCTTTCATTTTCTAAGAATAATGGTGCCAATTTAGAATTTTATTGTTTCCTTAAACTACTTTCCAAGTTTAACAAACTGCTTATATTTGTCAATATTCCACTGTATTTTCTGTTGGTCTCTCAGGATCTTGATGCTAGGTGAAATTTAATGATTTTCTTTCATTGTTCATTTGAACTACTTTCACATTTCTGTCTTACAGAAAACGATACTGGCTTTAAACCTCAATATAAACTCGTTTTATTCTATTTAGCAATCAAAATTCAATGATATTCTATGATATTGCGGGAATGATGGTGCCAATTTAGAATTTTATTGTTTCTTTGAACTACTTTCCAAGTTTAACAAACTGCTTATGTTTGTCTATATTCCACTGTATTTTCTGTTGGGCTCTCAGGATCTTGGTGCAAGGTGAAATTTCATGATTTTCTTTCATTGTTCATTTCAAATGAGTAGTTCAACTACTTTCACATTTCTGTCTTACAGAAAACTATATTGGCTTTAACCCTCAATATAAACTCGTTTTATTCTATTTAGCAATTAAAATTCAATGATGTTCTTTCATTTTCTAGGAATGATGGTGCCACTTTAGAATTTTATTGTTTCCTTGAAGTACTTTCCAAGTTTAACAAACGGCTTATATTTGTCAATATTCCACTGTATTTTCTGTTGGTCTCTCAGGATCTTGGTGCTAGGTGAAATTTAATGATTTTTCTTTCATTGTTCATTTGAACTACTTTCACATTTCTGTCTTACAGAAAACGATACTGGCTTTAAACCTCAATATAAACTCTATTTATTCTATTTAGCAATCAAAATTTAATGATATTCTATGATATTCCGGAAATGATGGTGCCAATTTCGAACTTTATTGTTTTTTTAAATACTTTCCAAGCTTAACAAACAGCTTATATTGGTCAATATTCCATTGTATGTTCTGTTGAAATATAAAGACTTTCTTTCATTTTTCATTTGAACTACTTTCACATTTCTGTCTTACAGAAAACGATATTGGCTTTAAACCTCAATATAAACTCTATTCTATTTAGAAATCAAAATCCAATTATATTCTTTGATTTTCTGGGAATGATGGTGCCAATTTCGAATTTTATTATTTGTTTAAACTACTTTCTAAGTTTAACAAATGGGTTGTATTTGTCAATATTCCACTGTATTTTCTGTTGGGCTCTCAGGATCTTGGTGCAAGATGAAATTTAATGATTTTCTTTCATTGTTCATTTGAACTACTTTCACTTTTCTGTTTTACAGAAAACGATATTGGCTTTAAACCTCAATATAAACTCTATTTATTCTATTTAGATATCAAAATCCAATTATATTCTTTGATTTTCTGGGAATGATGGTGCCAATTTCGAATTTTATTGAACTACTTTCTAAGTTTAACAAATGGGTTGTAAGTTGTAATTGTCAATATTCCACTGTATTTTCTGTTGGGCTTTCAGGATCTTGGTGCAAGATGAAATTTAATGATTTTCTTGCATTGTTCATTTCAACTACTTTCACATTTCTGTCTTACAGAAAACGATATTGGCTTTAATCCTCAAATTTATTCTATTTAGCAATCAAAATCCAATGATATTCTTTCATTTTTTAGGAATGATGGTGCCAATTTCGAATTGTTTATTTGAACTACTTTCGAAGTTTAACAAGTGGGTTATATTTTTCAATATTCCACCGTATTTTCTGTTGGTCTCTCAGGGTCTTGGTGCAAGGCGGCTGCACGTCGGTCGGCTGCGTCCTTATCCAACTGCTCAAGCACTGGAAGTGCGACGTGACGACAACGTGCTACAAACGGTCGCTTCCCGTCGCCAGGGCCCTGGGCGCCTCCGATATCGTCGTCGTTTCGGAACCGGAGGCGAATCCCGCGGAAAACGACGAGGAAGCCGAACGAGCGACGGCCGGATGCGGGGCCGCCAAGGAACTGGAGCTGAGAGGCGTTTTATTCGACGCCATCATCCTTACGAGGGATTCGGAAAGCGGGGAAGAGTTGAAACGTTTCTGTAGCAATGGGGGAAGGATCGCGTCGACGCTACCGCCGCCCTTGTCGTCGGATAGGTGCGGACTGGTGTGTCAGTTGCTGCTGGGCGGTTATATTAGACTGAGATACGTTTTGGAGGTGAGTAAACACTGTTAACGCGAGGAAAATACTATTGTTCGTTTGAACTACTTTTGAACGTTTCGCTGGATTATCGAGAACTCGAGGAAAAATCATTTAAAATGGCTCTGCATTGTGAGATGTCTTCAATCAATTAGTAATTTGTACAAATTCATGTACATTTTTTTGTTAGTTTGAGATGATTTTTTAACATCCTGTGTATGACAAATCGTTTTTTTTTAAATCGCTAAAACCAGGGACACTTTAAAATAAACGGACCCAGCATGTCACAGTCTATCACTCACGTGACATTAGGAGTTCTAGCATTGCGTACGTTTACCATTGCTTCACTTGTGAAATAGTGTAGGAAAAATGCAATACATTGGAATTATTGTAAATATTTTATTATTTTATTTGGATAAATTTAGGCACTCAAGGCTAGAAAGTATTAACAACAAAATACCTAACCTAAATGAGAAGTCCTAGAATCACATGAGTTCGCGCCGCGCCACGGCCGGTATTTTTCGTTGGCTACTATAATAGGAAAAGTAAAGCCTTGAGGGGAAGTTTGTTTTCTGTTGACTCCAAGGAGACCACAAGGGGGCCGATACAAGGTTATGTTATATGTCAGTGTCCAACTGCCATCAGGTTTTATGTGACATGCCAGTGCCATAAGTTGTCCTCCTTTTGACTTTTTGCACAAGTGATTTTGAAGTGAAATGAACAAGTGACCTGACAGTGACATGATTTTTTATTGGTAAATGGAACAGTTATCTATAATTTAACCCTTGAATGAATTTTTCAATATTTGTCACCACCTTAAGCCCAGAAACACTCAAAACAAACACAAATTACATAAAAATCGATTTGCTGCGTAAACTGATCACTTCATAATCAACTGAACATTTGTAAAAGGAACACTCGATGTCAGCTGATGTGATCTCAAAGTGATTCGGAATCGATTTGAGATCACTTAAAACTGTAAAAGGAGGACGGCTAATGATTCTAAAGGAGGCAAAATATTTCCCATCATAATTCACAATTTTTAACTTTTCTAACTTCCAGATACTCAGATGTGTCAATTAAAAGTAATGTGGCCGCCTGTAGTAGTCCCAATAATTGCAACCAGATTTTTCCTGTATCACCTTTAGTAATCCGACAATTCCCATTATGTAGGCATTACGTATAAGTAGGTAGTTCAAAACAAAAATCGTAATTCGAAAATTTTAAATTATTAAGCAGGTAGCTTCGGTCAGGTCTTTTTTAAAGAGTTTTTATCTACGACTACAAGTTTATTTTAAGTTTGTGAGGTACCTTGTAAGATAAATAAAATTCCCGAAATCTGTGAAAGTTCTATGGGTAGATACATTCAACAAGGGAAGAAAGTTAAAGTATACATATTACAAATGGATTCAGGAACCTGGTAACAAGGTGCACTAGCGACAAATTCTTAAATAAGCAAAATCGGCACTACTGACTTACCATACTTATTTATTACTTATTTCAACTATAAACTAAATTTGTTTCATTTGACAGTTGCCACATTCTGCACTTGTAGACACAACATTGTCAAGTCTAATTTTTAGAAATCATGGAAATCATTAATTTTTACTAACGATCAAAGTACCTGTTATATTCATAGATTCTCCAATAAAATGGCATACTTGGCATCACTGATACCATTACAATTAGGAAACAACAGGCCTCACTTTGGAAACTATAATGCTGGGTCCCCCTACTTTAAAGAGTCCCTGGTTAAAACCGTTGATATTTCGCGGCAAAAAAGTGTAGACACACCTCGTACGTTTGAACTACCCTCGATCGAACCTACAAAAATAACCTTGTATCTCAGAGTGCGTTGGGTCTACCGATGCCGGACTTCAGCGAGACCCACCTCTGCCACGTGACCCTCGACAAGCTGGCCCAGTTCGTCGAGGACGGTTACCTCCAGACCGTCGTCGACAAGGTCTATCAACCGCAAGACGTCGAAGCGGCGCTGCACCACGTCCAGTCGCCGCAGTCGATCGGCGGCACAGTCATTACCTTTAGGTAACATTTCGTCGACCTAGTACAAAATTTCGGTAGAGTTCCCATCATTTTTAACAGGTGACACTTGACGAAAGACTGTCGCTAGCCTACCGGGACCACTGGTAAGACAGAGTGAAAAATCTCGGTTGCCAACACAGATAACTGTGACAGTTAATAAAACAAAAGACTGTCGCCAGCTCACTGGGATAGTTGGTAAACTCTACTTAAGTGACAGGAACTCTTGTCAAATTGACTGTCAAAAATGTCATTTATTCGTGACGACCAGTAGGGAAGGTAGTTTTTAGGGTGAATAAACATACCAAAAAAAACTTTGTATCGAGAAATTTTATTAATTTCAGTTCCTGTTAAAGAAAATTTAGAAGACGATATCTAACTGTACTAAAAAAAATGTGAAAAGCTTTAAGGTAATTTTCTGTATCAGATGGTGCTAATCGAAAAATATAAATGGTGTCCACGAAACTATTAAATTTTTAACAATAATTGACTGTTTATATAATTTGTTAAAAAAAGCACACAAAAAAAACTATTGTTTAAAATGGTTGGTGCCTTTTTCATACTGCCAGTAAATATTTTTAAAAGTTTATTTACATGTCAGATTTATTATATTTCGTCGAATAAAACGATTGTTTAGTAAGTTTGTTATTTTTAAAAGGGTAATAATAATTTTTGCCCCAGAAGGGATGGGGGTGCCATTTACTATTATTTGGGATTCATTGAGATTTGCAGTGAGGACTCATTATTTTCTATTAAATTTCTCGGCTTTTTCCCCTGGAATAGCATATTTGATCATGTCCATTATTTTATTGAATATTTTTGTTTGCAACTTTTTTTGTGTTTGTCCGATTTACTCAATTTTTTATATTAACGTAGTACCAAATGGAGGGCTACTTTTGTCATAAAGATTATTAAAATGTGCAGAGTATTTTTAAGGTTAAGTTTACATTTTGACACAATAATGTCCGTAACTTTGTTAGTCTTTGTGGAATTTCATTAATTTTTAGTACACACGTAGTACTAGAAGAGGCAATTGGTTTGGCATAAAAATCATCAAAATACACAGAGTATTTTTAAGGTAAAGCTATAAATTTACGTTTCAGTACAATAACGTTTGTAACTTTGATACAGAGTCATAGAGATCATATACATATATAGATAGAGTGCTGGACGATGTTTTTTTATACATAGGATGCGCGGAAAATCTTTGACGAATTTAAAAATCATAAAATAGTAATAAATGAGCCCAGTGGACATGCGCGTTTGCAATTTGAGGTAGTGTTTTGTGAAACTTGACACTCTTTGACAGCCATTTGACAGTGACAAACTAAGTATAACCTGCCGCTGTTTGCATCATAGACGCTTTGAGGCATAATTTTTTCGATTTTCAGCTAATTATTAACAGTTTCTTCGCATTTTAGTTGTTTGAGTGTTTTATCTAATTAAGTGATCATCTCGAATATGTTCTGCTCACTTTACACCAGTGTTTAAAAACGAAAAGAGTCAAAACGCAGCTAATTGAAAATGCGGTACCAACTCTTCTATTAAAATTACCTAAACCATCATTTAAGTAAGTATATTAACAAGATTGTGGTGTAAGAAACTATTAGTAGCTTATTTGTTTTAGTGTTAAAGTTATAAAGGTAGATGAAAACAAGTAAAGTTCTAGCATCAGTGAAGCAAATTCTAGTGGTTTGGACGAAACTAGTTTTACAAGTATAAACGAACCTAGTTGTAGTTATCGAAGTCTTGACCAGTCCACGTTGAGGTGGGCTTAATTTATTATCAATATAAAAGTTTGTGGGGAGATAGTAATTCAGAAAAACAACCACAATTTGCCATAAAAAGGAATTTGTTCAATACTCTACCTATATATATGATGTCTATTTACAGAGTACCCTAAGTGAGGTTAGGATTTAGGAACAAATAAAAGTCGATAGTGTTTAATGTATGTACATTTATTAGGTTTTTCTCGTTTTTTTGTCATACTAGAAACAGAGTTTACGTCAAAAGTTTTCGCTAAAATTGTATTTTATCACAGAATCAGTGAACACCACACTCATGCGTTCTCACTATTATTTATAATAACCTCTCTCGCCTAAACCTAAGTCGCTTATTAAAATTAAACACCCGTAAATATAAAAAATAGCACAGACATGACAGCGAAATTCTCTTGCTTTGTTTTTACCATCGGCATTTTCTCCACTTTATTTTTTAATCGTGTTAAATTCGGTTTCCCGGGCACACCCAACGTGTTTTTAAGCCATCGGATTCATCGGCGAAGCGCCATTCTGCAAGATTTTCAGGATATTTACGTTTTTGTTTCAATTACTTTATAAACAATATAAAATGATAAGAAACGATAAGCCGCATTCGAAACTGCTAATCTCCTAAAAACGTTGCAAAATAAGCGTTTCGCATGATTAACAAAAAAATAAATAAAAAATTCCTCTAAATTTACAATTAATACTATTAGAACTTACGAAAACGAAATATCAGCTCTAGTCGTTACAACCGGCGCTTAATTACACAATTTCCATCACAGCAGCTTTTTGCTATCCATTTCCAACATCGTCGAAAAAATTGAACTAAAACATAACCGCAAATTTTTACAAACCATTCAAATTAACAAACGTGCCAAAAGACCCGAGTTCTAGATACGAAAAGTCAACAAACAACTCTTGGAAAAGCTCAAGTGTACCCATTTGATTGAATATTACAGCGTGTTTTGAAAGTAGTTCAAATGAACCATACGGATATCCATTAAAAAGGTGGCAAAACTATTAGACCAGGAGATAGTGATAGATTTTTGGACGTGATTTTACTCAGTATGCCTTGCAAAGGGCATTATGTGGCACATATTCTCACAATAATAAGGTATGAATCAGAGAGTCATCCTGGGTTCTTCATGTGAAAAACTGAGTTTTCAATTATTCGAAAAATATGCGTTTTGATATGATTTTATACAGGCTGCCATGTGTTTTATAATGAAGTTCAAAATAGAAAATTCCTCGGAAACCATAGGCATACCGTTAGGGTGGGTCCAAAGGGCTATTATTGCCACGTGATCTTGTATTTTAATAATTAATTTTTCCACGTTTCTGAACAGGCTGCCAATGAGAAGTATGCAAGTTCTTATTATGAAAATGCTGAAAAAAGGATGGCATACCTTTCGCGCATGTCCAAGTACTGTTTAAATTGAATGTTATTTAATCATTTAAACGAGTTATTCGATGTAAAGTGTACTTGGACGTGCGCAAACGGTATGCCACCTTTTCTTCAGCAATTTTATAACAAGAACTTGCATACTTCTCATTGGCAGCCTGTTCAGAAACGTGGAAAAATTAATTATTAAAATACAAGATCACGTGGCAATAATAGCCCTTTGGACCCACCCTAACGGTATGCCTATGGTTTTCCGAGGAATTTTCTATTTTGAACTTCATTATAAAACACATGGCAGCCTGTATAAAATCATATCAAAACGCATATTTTCCGAATAATTGAAAACTAAGTTTTTCACATGAAGAACCTAGGATGACTCTCTGATTCATACCTTATTATTGTGAGAATATGTGCCACATAATGCCCTTTGCAAGGCATACTGAGTAAAATCACGTCCAAAAATCTGTCACTATCTCCCGATCCATATAAAATGCCCGTTTTAAAATAAAACATGATACACAAAAACCTCAATTTATCCCGTAAGAACAAAAAAAATACAACAATTTCGATTGCATCAACAAGATTACTCCCAAACGAAACAAACTGACCCCCACGTCAACACACATTCGAACATAACCGCAAATATCTCCCCAAGTTTCACCATCGTATGCTACCGAAACGCCCCGACGACATTCGTGAGGGTCTCGACGGCCGAACGCAGGGTTTTGGAATTTTGTTCGCCGCAGAAAAGCGCGGCGTGCAGTTCCCGTTGCCGCCGTTCCAAGTACCTAAGCTCGAATTGGCGCGCCGTGATGTTCTGGCGCGATTCCGCGCACCGCCGGGTCAGTTGGTCCGCCTCCAGCGCCCTCTCTGAAAGAGAACGGAAAACGAAGACCTATAGTTGATAAAATGTCGACCAGTTTTTGTCGGAGGCGCATCATTACAACATGCAGTATTTTCAATGCTGGTTTAGTTTTTGTTTTGACACAATAGTGTTTGTAACTTTTTTAGTTTTTGACGGACTTAGATAGTTTTCGGTGCACACATAGTACTAAATGAGATGCTGCTTTTAGTGGAAAAAATATTAAAATATACAGAGTGATTTTAAGATAAAATATCGATAAATCTGTTTATAACTTTTCTAGTTTTTATTGGATTTAATTTATTTGTGGTATACACAAAGTACCCAATGAGTAGCTGCTTTTGGCCCAAAAATCATTAAAATATACATAGTGTTTTTAAAATAATTCCGGAATATGTGATTGAACACAAATCTGTTTACAACTTTTCTAGTTTTTGTTGGATTTAAATCATTTTTGCTACACATGAAGTACCCAATGGGTGTTGCTTTTGGCCCAAAAATCATTAAAATATACAGAGTGTTTTTAAGATAATTCCCGAATATATGTGATTGAACACAAATCCGTTTATAACTTTTCTAGTTTTTATTGGGATTTAAATCATTTTTGTTACTCATGACGTACTCGATGAGGTGCTGCATTTGGAGCAAAAATCATAAAATATACAGAGTGTTTTTAAGATAATTCCGGAATATGTGATTGAATACAAATTACTTTTATAATTTTTTTAGTTTTTGCCGGATTTAAATCATATTTGGTACACACAAAGTACCCAATAAGATGCTGCTTTTGGCAAAAAATCACTGATGTATACAGAGTGATTTTAAAATAATATCGCAATATGTGTTTGAACACAAATCTGTTTATAACTTTTCTACTTTCTGTTGGATTTAAATCATTTTTGCTACAGATGAAGTACCCAATGAGGTGCTGCTTTTGGCCCAAAAATCATTAAAATATACAGAGTGATTTTAAGATAAAATATCGAAATGTGCCGAACATAAATCTGTTTATAACTTTTCTAGTTTTTGTTGGATTTAAATTATTTTTGGTACACACAAAGTACCCAATGAGGTGCTGCTTTTGGCCCAAAAAAAATCATTAAAATATACAGAGTGTTTTTAAAATAATTCCGGAATATGTGATTGAACACAAATCCGTTTATAACTTTTCTACTTTTTGTTGGATTTAAATCATTTTTTGGCCCGAAAATCATTAAAATATACAGAGTGTTTTTAAGATAATTATTCCGGAATATGTGATTGAACACATCCATTTATAACTTTTCTAGTTGTTGTTGGATTTAAATCATTTTTGCTACAGAGGAAGTACACAATGAGGTGCTGCTTTTAGCCCAAAAATCATTAGAATATACAGAGTGTTTTTAAAATAATTCCGGAATATGTGATTCAACACAAATCCATTTATAATTTTTCTAGTTTTTACTGGATTTAAACAATATTTGGTACACACGAAGTAGCCAAGGAGGGGTTGCTTTTGGCCCAAAAAATCATTAAAATATACAGTGCTTTTAAAATAATTCCGAAATATCTGATAGACACAAATCTGTTTATAACTTTTCTAGTTTTTGTTGGATTTAAAACATTTTGGGTACATATGAAGTACCCATTGAGGTGCTGCTTTTGGCCCAAAAAATCATTGAAATATACAGAGTGTTATTAAAATAACATCACAATACATGTTTGAACACAAATCTGTTATAACTTTTTTGTTTGACTTAAATAATTCTTGGAACACACAAAGTATCAAATGAGTGCTGCTTTTTGGGTCAAAAACTTATTGAAATATACAGTGTTATCAAACATCCAGTTACATTTTGACAAATACACTTTACCTTTACAATATTTCTGATATGACTCCATAACGGCCTGCACGCCAGGCCATTTAAATCCGTTCCCTTCTACAATCTCCTCCGTTCTATTCTCGATCTTATTCTGCAACTCAAACTTCACCAGGGGCACGTGATGGTACTCCAGAATACCACTCCAGGGTTCTTCTCGTTTCGACATATCATCTTCGTCAACTTTGAGGTTATGTGTATACTGGTGGACGAGCGGTACCTTGAACCGAGCGTCCGCGGTATCCACCAGACCGTTTGGCCTTGATTTGTTTGAGGTTATGTGGGTTTCGTGAACTTTGATCGAGTATTTCGTCAGCGACGATTCGCAGCCACGACGGAGACGTTCGCTCACTATTTTCGCCCAGGTCTTCTCGGATTCTGTAAAATAAGAACTTTTAGCTGGGTCCTACAATGAAATGGAACATCCCTTGTGGAAAAAACTCAACTTACCGTGTCTAACTTGCGGAGGGACATTCTTGAGACCGAGCAATTGGAAGAAAGCACTCTTCGGCTTGAAATCGGGCATCGCGTTTAGGAAAGATGGAGACTTGGAAGGCGCGGGCAGGTCCAAAGGTAAGATGCGGTCGTTGTTTTCTACTTCGACTAGGTGGGGCGACAGCCACTTACGACGTTTCAGCTTTTCTAATTCTAATGCTGAAAAGAAAAAAACATATATAGATCTTTTTTTTTACGCCGATGCCATAAATGCTTGCGACTTTCAGTGTTTTTGTCCGATTTAAAATTTTCTCGTATAAATGTAGCACCAAATAAGGCACTTCTTTTGATACAAGAATCGTTAAGATATACGGAATATTTTTAAAGTTTAAGTTCGTGTTTTAACACAATAAAGCTCATAACTTTTTTGTCTTTCTCGGATTTAAATAGAGATGGGAAAGATCCCTCTTTACGAAAAATCCCGGAAAGTTTCCGACCAAAATTTCCGAAAAGTTTCCAATTTTCTTTTTTTTAATGTTTACTTTAATTAGTCACACTTAGAGCTTTCCAAAAATACCAAATATGTCACATTTTAAGTGAAATTTGCTAAAGATATTGTCGAAAAGGTATAATATCACAAAATGTAAAAGTTTTGCTTTGTAATTTGTATTTAATGATCATAATTCAAATTTCCACTTTCAGATTTTAAATTATTCGTATTATTAATTAATTACTACCTACAGTTAAAAACGTAGGAAATTAGTGTTTTTTTTTTTGTTAAAAAAAATACTATTATTTATTTGCAACTTAGCTGGGACAAAAAACCATTACTTTCGCTAAACCAAAAGTGATATGCAACCGTGTTGTGCAGATTTTTTATTCACTTTACTAGTCTAATGAAAAATTGCAATAAAATCGCCATCTTAATTTTAAAAAAATCGGTTTTTTGTTTGAAATTAAATTGTTTTTTTTTTCTTGGCGGCATTCAATTCCTTGGGAAAAACTACACAAGTTTAGTTTTTGAACCACTAATGTATCTTAAAAATTACCGAGATAATCGCTCGTAACATCTTAATTGTGACACAGTGTACAAAAGTAAAAAATAAAACATAAGGATAAAATATAAAACCAAAAATGAAAGAATAATAAATTCACATATTTTTCATATTATCATTATTTATCTAGTTGAATTTAATTTAAACTTATTAAACTTCAAAAGTCAAAAAGTCTAATAAAAACAGCATACAGGGTAGGTCAAAAAATATAAAAATTAAGAGAGTAAAGTACCCTTATTTTAGAAAATGTAGCAAAAAGTTATTAAGGAAAGTTGTTTAGAATTAAAAGCTATGCCTAAATACCAAAACACAGCTTCCTAAGAAAAAAATTTTGGATCTTAGAGAGTTTTTTAATATACACATTATCATTACTAATGTTTTACTTTGTTCTAAGTTAATTTTACAAATATGCTTGAATTTGAACAAAGTTATGCAGAATTGATTTAATTTTGATTGATTTATGAAATTGTTTAGGGTGAGTATTAAAACAACCTTTTTTGAGGAAATATTAATGTTTTTCAAAAAAATATACCTATTTTTTTTTCTTAGGAGGCCATGTTTTGGTATTTAGGCATAACTTTTAATTCTAGACAATTTTTCTTAATAACATTTTGCCGAATTTCTGAAATAAGGGTACTTTACTCTTGTACAATTTTTATATTTTTTGACCTACCCTGTTTGCTGTTTGACTTGCAACCATTCTAAGTGCACCTAATATGATTATCGAACATGCACCAACTTTCGGGAATATTTGCATTTTCGTTGTGCACTTAATAAAAAAAAATCCATATGTTGCACACTTAAATGACCACACTGTGGTACCAAAGAACTAACTTTTTTGTCACAAAAATAATTAAAATATCTAGTGATTTTAAAATAATAGTTATTTATGTACCAAGGCACCGAAGTTCAACTTTTTATGACTCATGTCATCATAAAAAGAACTTCAGTGCCGAGGTACATATTATATATATTTTTTTTTTACATCGGAAAAAAAAAGTTTTATTAGGCAAGAAAATAATAATAAGGGATCACCCGTCCTTGAACCGACTACGTGCGGCGTTGCTTGACTTTGACGATCGCTCTACCTAGGTTAAGCATAATGACGTACGGGGTCTTCGTACAGAAAAACCAAACTGCTGCTTCTTGTGCCGCCTACACAACAAATCTATTGATATTCAAATTTACTAAAATATGTATACTGAAGGATTGTGCTTCTATAGGAAACAATTTCGCAATGTGTACGAAAAGTTAAATGGGCCTTTATCGGCTGGGTTTTGAATATTTGGTCACTTTTGACGGGCGATTTCTCCGCGTCTGACATTTGATGTGTACATCTCGCCAAGGCCTACTTATTGAAAAAATCGTACAATAATGTAGCCCATTATTGTACGATTTCTGTGCTTTTAATGACGATTTTGGGACACTTTACTGCCGATTTCAAGAAAAATACCATTAGACGTGTAAAGACAATTGTTTATAAATGTTATGTTATTGTTTTTGTCAGATTTAAATATTTTTGGCAAAGACTTAATAAATAATACGAGGCGCTCCCTTTGGTATAAAAATTATTAAAAAATACAGAGCAATATAAAAGTTTCAAATAAGTGTGTGTTTTGAGACAATAATAACGATAATATTTGTAACTTTTTTAGTTTCGGTCAAAAAAAAAAATCAGCAATCGGACAAAACCGATATACCGATTTTCAAAAACCTAACCTCCAAACTGAACCGCCACTCACCGTTCTTGTTCTCGTGCGTGGTCAGCCGAAACGTCCCCAAGAACCTGACCTTCTCCCCGCTCAGGTCCGGCCTCAGCGGCGGTCCGGACATTATCCACAGGTCCGGCTTGTCCTCGGACACGTCGTCCTCCGAACTCGTCGCCGGACTGCCCTCCGCATTTCCCGAACAATCCAGAACGTCCCCGTCCGACCTCGTCTCCCTCCTCAGCTTCCTGCGGGTCGTAGCCAAGTCGATGCGGCTCAATCGTTGACGTTTCGGGGCCTGCTGCCCGAAATTCAGGTTGGGCACGTTCAGTACCGTCACTCTGCCGGCTTGGGGCGGCTTGCGTTTCGTCCCGACTATCTTGGTTCTCTCACCGTCGCCTGACGACAGCGTGCCGTTGGATTTGACAGTCGACGCGCCGTCATTTCGCAACGCCGAGGGTCGTTCGACTGTTTTCGTCGGTGTGGAGGGATTGACATCTTCCGTTGACTCGTTATTTACTTCTCGCTGCTCAACGTTATTCTTTGACTCATTATCGACGTTACCAGCTTCCCGACTATCAATTGTTGACTCGTTATCGACTCTCGGCACTTCAGCGTTTGACTCGTTATCGACAAAAATCGACTCTGCGTTTATTTTAGAGACATCCGTACTAGAGGCTGACTCATCGACTCTTAACACTTCTTTTGACTCACCATCGACAAGAGCTGGCCCGTTATTCACTCTACAACCGTCGGCGTCTACCTTACGGTCAGATTTTGACTCGGTATCGTCGACGGTCGCGGTCCGCGACACGTTATCGACGTCAGGCGTGTGACTAGGGCCGCCGGTTTGAAAGTGGTTGGTCCCGACGATATTAACAATGTTGTGGTCGGTGAGTCTGGTATTTGGTTTGCCGTTTGGGGTTATGTCGTCACCGTGGGCGTCCCGCGATGGGTGGGGCGACGATGGGGCGTCACTAGAGGCTATGGGGGGCTTCCTGGCTGGAACAAAGGCAACCTTATATGCAATAGGTGTTTCGGTTTGAAAGTTGTTTAAAATATGAAAAAAAAAAGTTGTTTTCAAAAACTAAACACTAAATATTGAAAGTTAATCTGTTTAAACTATTTAAGTAACTTTCAATATAGATTGCAATATCTATTATCTATTTTAGTTTTGTTTTTTTTTTAATTTTTCGCATGTCTAGAAAAAAAAATGAAGGTATGTAATTATTTTTGTTGTTGTATCTACAATATAAAAAGCAGTAAGCATCAAGAAAGCAAAAAAAAAAGAAAAGTGCAAAAATAGTAAAATACATCAAAGCTAAGCTAAAACTGTCTACATGGCATACATTTTCATAGCAATTTCTTGAATCTTTCCAAAATGTAAATAAGAAATATTGAAACCAAAAAAAAATATTTTTTTTAATAAGAAATTTCCAATTATTTATAAACAGTGTTTAGAAGAGACTTGCTGATTTTAAATTTGATTTCTAGTAAATTATTTTTCGAAGTGAGGTGCTGTTGTTGGCATAAAAAATCAATGAAATATACAGGGTGACCGTATTTCGAGTCTATGCATGGGGATCTTTATTATCTTAAGAGATACGAGGTCGGTTAGATTGGGGCAAAGTTGCGGAATGTGATGCTGAGTAACATGGTAAAAAAAATTGGCTGGCCCTTCTCGTTTTATATCTCTATATTTTTTTAAGGCTTCATAGAAAAGTTACAGGGTGTTAAAGTTGGAAAAAATGTGTGGACTTTATTGAATATTTACCAAACTAGTTGAGATATTTAAGTCATATTTGGTATACATTATAACGGCATGAGTTAGCATAAAACCTGTTAACATCGAACATCTTGCACAACCAGTGGCAGAGAAGTGGGTAATTGATAAAATTATTTTTAGAAAAAAAAATGAATCACCTTGTAAAAGGTATTGAATTTTTATGTAGATTTTAATTGCAGACAAACATGTCCTCTTGGCATTTGTTCGCATGTGTTATAGTTTAATGGCAAATTTAATTCTTTTGTATTATTTCGGGATATTTCTGAAAAATTAACTAAAAAATTTGCCCCATAAGTAAGACTCAAAATAGAAAAAACGTGTCTCTTACTTTAAATAATGTAACTTTTTCCAATAAACTAACCCATTCAAGGTTTTACTTTTCAAGATACAGAGCCTAACATTAATTGTATCTTTCTTAAATGTTTTAGACCCTGTAACTTCAAAAGTATAGCCTTAAATAGGTAATATTGGAAAAAGTTACTTTATTTAAAGTAGCAAACACATTATTTATACATTAAATCTTACTTATGGAGCAAATTTTTTAGATAATTTTTCAGAAATGTCCCGAAATAATACAAAAAAATTAAATTTGCCATTAAAATATAACACATGCGAACAAATACCAATATAACATTTTTGTCTGCAATTAAAATCTACATAAAAAAATTCAATACCTTTTATTACAATACAAGGTGATTCATTTTTTTTCTAAAAATAATTTTACCAATTACCACTTCTCCGCCACTGGTTGTTCAAGGTGTTTAGGTTTTATGCTAACCCATACCGTTACAACGTATACCAAATATGACTTAAATATCTCAACTAGTTTGGTAAATATTCAATAAAATCCACATATTTTTTCCAACTTTAACACCCTTTAACTTTTCTATGAAGCCTTAAAAAGATATAGTTTATACGAAGAAGTGTGGATATTTTTTGAAGGTCTATCACCTGTTAAAGTCCTGCTACAAAAAACTGATTCACCCTGTATAAATTGTCTCTTCCAAACAAGTGAAAATAAGATATCAAGCAATAGGGAAGTTGCATGATTTTGAAATATAGTTAATGTTATGCTTATTGCGGGCGAAAATTAATTTTAAATCAATTCCAAATTTTCCCACCATGTTAAGAAGAGCCTTTTAGATAAACAACTAAAAAAAATTGCCGTGTTAGCCCATCCAGGCAACTTTTAAGACGTAAAAAGCGGTTCGTATGCCCGAAGAAAACTTAATGACATTTTGAGCTATATTTATCATTTATTAGCAATTTACATGCATGCAACTGCCCTGTTCTGAACGTAAACTACCAAAGCATGCCTACTCGAACACACAAAACTACCGATTCCCAAAGCGTGGCAAGCGGCAGACAGAAAAACATCAAACGGAGAAAATCCCCGACAATGGACAGTTAAAGCAGAGCCCAATACGTAATTTACTACGTAGACGTAGCGCACTGACGTAAACGTGCAAAGGTCGAATACGTCAAGTTTCAAAAGTACATGTTTTAGAACGTAACGGCGAGACCTTTCCCGAAGGTGACCTGAAGGTTATTTATGTCCCTGTGTTGGACGTTTTTTGTTCCTCTCAAAATCGCTCACAATAAGTTCTTAAACGTTTCGACATAATTTTAAAATGCAATTTCTAGTTGCTCTTTACGATTGACGTATACTGCTTCGTTTCGAGTGTACAGGGTGATCATTTTTAGACGCCCAGCCTCTGTTGGTGGAAAACGGTCAAAGATATGGAGATATTATACAGTGTGTATCAGCCAAACGGAATAAATTCAATAATAAATAAATGGGGGCGGGTTCGAAAAAATGCTCGGGCACGTCGACTGTTATTGTTAGTTGCGCATTGTTTTTTCAACCAAAACCTTTTATACAGGGTGACTCATGTGACGGTGGCCAATACCAACTTTCTTATTTTAAATACATCACCCTGTAAATTATTCCATTTTTGGATTCTTCATAAAATTCAGGTACAATGTCCTATACCTATCATCTCCAACTGTTTCAGAAATATTAAATGTTTTGTTTTTTACGTTACTTTCGGAAAGTTACCAATTTTCTTTTTTTATTGTTTACTTTAATTAGTCATACTTAGAGCTTTCCAAGAATACCAAATATGTCATATTTTAAGTGAAATTTGCTAAAGATATTGTAGAAAAGGTATAATATCACAAAATGTAAAAGTTTTGCTTTGTAATTCGTATTTCATGATCATAATTCAAATTTCCACTTTCAGATTTTAAATTATTAGTATTATTAATTAATTACTACCTACAGTAAAAAACATAAGAAGTGACTTTTCTTTAATACTATAATTTTTTTGCAGACTTAGCTGGGACTAAAAACCATTACTCCCGCTAAACCAAAAGTGATATGCAACCGTGTTGTGCAGATTTTTTATTCGCTTTACTAGTCTAATGAAAAATTGCAATAAAATCGCCATCTTAATTTCAAAAAAATCTGATAACTTTTTTGTTTGAAATTAAACAGTTTTTTTCTTGGCGGCATTCAATTCCTTGGAAAAAACTACACAAGTTTAGTTTTTAAACCACCAATGTGTCTTAAAAATTACCGAGATAATCGCTCGTAACATCTTAATTGCGACACCCTGTACAAAAGAAAAAAATAAAACATAAGGATAAAAGATAAAACCAAATATGAAAGAATAATAAATTGACATATTGTTCATATTATCATTATTTATCTAGTTTAATTTAATTTAAACTTATTAAACTTCAGAAGTCAAAAAGTCTAATAAAAAAATATAATAAAATATATTTGATCTGTGGTCTATAGCACAGTTCATGATTCTTCTTTGTTCTTTTTTGTATTTTTTAGGTTATGTCATGATCTTCGCCAGGCATTTATGACGGCAAATTTAAAATTTCCACATAAATTCCTGGAAACTTTCCGTGAAAGTTTCCCGGGAATGTTTCGGACACTTTCAGGGAAAGTTTCCTATACCTTCAAAGTTTCTTACCATCCCTTATAAAAAAGGCTCAGTTCTGAACGAACGGTTGGAGCGAACATGCAACATTTATACTTCGTTGGAATCAGAAAAATGCGTAAAATTCAATAATCCAAAAATATACAAGGTGTTCCATTTAAAAAAACATAAGTTATATCTGCCGCGGCTTTTTAGAACATACTGTATAAGTTCCAATAGCATCACAAAAAACTTTGTATTAGTGTTTTGTAAGAAACTTTTTTTCTAACCTCAAAAACTAACAAGTTAAGGGGGGTGTCAATTTATTAGAGATGGGTCGCTGGGAATATTCCCAGGAATATTCCCGGAACGGGAGAGTTAAAAAATTGGAAATATTCCCCACAAAGGGAAGCATTGACTCGAAAACATCCAAAAATCCCGGAACGTTACCAAATTTTAAATTTGCCATCACTAAACTGTCTAAGTGATTGAGAATTGAACCTCAAATTTCGGTTATAAAATAAAATGTTCGTTTTAAATGTTTTAATTTTAAATTTTAAACGAAGCACTAAGGCCCCTGAGGTTGCTGTCTGCTTGTATATAGTGCTTGAGTTTTATTAACTACTGGTACTGGGTAAGTTTTCAGTTGGAGTTGTTTTGTTTTGTTTATTTAATTAAAATTAAATAATTAGTTGAAAAGGTAACTGCTGTACGATGTTCAATGATGGAAATCAATAACAGCAACAGTGTTTATTACAATAATCTTTAATGAACCATGATTATTATATATGTTCCAAGCTTTCGCCCTTTAATTGAGGGCTTCGTCAGGGGATTATAAATTATATTAATAGTTCAATTATTCCAAAAATTATATAAATTTGGCGTTTCGATATGACCGAAAAAGAAGTAATATGGCGGAAGGAATTTGATACACAGTGTGTCCCACTTAAGGACTGACCACCCCTGTAAAATTTTTATTTATGGCTCGATTTTCATAAACATTTTTTTGTTGGATAGAGCTTCAAAAATGGCATTAAATGTATAATTCAGGTACCTCGTGCCTTAAATTCATGGCCCACTGAGACGGTGTTTTAGTGCTGAAATTTCGAAAAGTACTATTAGGGATTTTTTTAGAGGAAAATAAATGCCGGATTCTTATTCAGCGTTGTTCGAAACTCAAACGTACCAATTTGCATTACCATAGCTCTACAGGGTGTTTCAAAATTTTTAGTGTCTCACTTAATTAGTGACCACCTTTGTAAAATTTTTATTTTTAGCACGATTTCATAAACTTTTTTTTTTGTTGGATAGAGCTTCAATAATAGCATTAAATGCATAATTCAGGTGCCTCGTGCGTTACATTCATGGCCCACTGAGACGAAGTTTTAGTACTGAAATTTCGAGAAGTACTATTAGGGACTTTTTTAGAGAGAAATTGATGCTAGATTTTTATTCAACGTTGTTGGAAACCCAAACGTACCAATTTGCATTAGAAAATGGAGGACTAATTGAAATGACTAAAATTTGAGTTTATGTTATGTTGTGTTGTTTATTCATGTATTGGATGATATTAAATTAAATAAAAAAATTGTTCGCTAATAAATTTTTGAAAGAATATGAGTTCCTCATGAATATTTTAGTGACCAACTTACCAGAAATTAAGAAAATTAATTACAAATTTGTAGGTTTTTGTTTGGAACCTCTCACTGCATATAAGAATCCGGCCTTACTTTTCCTTTTCCAACAACGCCGAACAAGAAACCGGCATTAATTTTCCTCTAAAAAATCCCTAATAGTACTTCTCGAAATTTCAGCACTAAAACACCGTCTCAGTGGGCCATGAATTAATGCACGAGGCACCTGAATTATGCATTTAATGCCATTTTTAAAGCTCTACCCAACAAAAAGTTTATGAAAATCAAGCTATAAATAAAAATTTCAGGAGGGTGGTCAGCCCTTAAGTGTGGCAATAAAAATTTTGAAACTCCCTGTAGAGCTACGGCAAAGCAAATTGGTACGTTTGGGTTTCGAACAATGCTGAATAAGAATCTGGCATTAATTTTCCTCTAAAAAATCCGTAATAGTACTTCTCGAAATTTCAGCACTAAAACACGGTCTCAGTGGGCCATGAATTTAACACACGAGGCACCTGAATTATGCATTTAATGCCATTTTTAAAGCTCTACCCATAAAAAAAAAGTTTATGAAAATCGAGCTATAAATAAAAATTTTACGGGGGTGGTCAGCCCTTAAGTGTGGCAATAAAAATTTTGAAACTCCCTGTAGAGCTACGGCAATGGAAATTGGTATGTTTGGGTTTCGAACAATGCTGAATACGAGTCTGGCATTAATTTTCCTCTACAAATATCCCCAATAGTACTTCTCGAAATTTCAGCACTAAAACACCGTCTCAGTGGGCCATGACTTTAACACACGAGGCACCTGAATTATTAAATTAAATTAAATTAAATTTTACAGGGGTGGTCAGTCCTTAAGTGGGACACACTGTATATATGCAATTTTTTTATTTTCACATTTCAGTAGAATCATATATCATATCAAATTCCTTCAGCCATATTACTTCTTTTTCGGCCATATTGAAAGACCAAATTTATATAATTTTTTCATTAATTGAACTATTAATATAATTCCCTGACGAAGCCCTCAATTAAATGGTGAAAGCTTGGAACATTAATAATTATGGTTCATTAAAGATTATTGTAATAAACACTTTAACTAAGCTTTAATATTCTATTCTTTATTTAATTTATGCAATTTATGCAAATTAGTATGAATCATTATTCTGAAAACTCCCGGGTTTTTTGAAAATCCCAGGAGTTTTTACAAAGCTCCGGGAGAATTGACAGGTAAATAAAATGGCGGATGGGAGGTATCAGGCTGGGAGGAGTGGGAGTTTTTAAAAATCCCCGGAGTAAACCCCATCACTACAATTTGTAGTGAGCCACCCTGTATCATGATTCACTTCCACCCATATCTTTGACCACTTTCCACCAACAGGGCCGACTAAAAAAATGATCACCCCGTACGCACGTACACGCGAGCATACGTCAACCGTCCGTCCGTGCAGGGAACGCACGTCCGGAAATCCCTCGACGCGCACGCGCCGCCGTCATCGCCTACGTCCACGCCTCGTTACGCACGGGGCCTCTCCCCCACAACTCCCCAAGTCACGAACCGACGGCGGATGGATGGCAGCGGCTGCGGCTGCGGGGGGGCGGTCGCTCGCCGCGGTCGTCACGCGCCGCCCTCACCTTTGTCGGCGGCGGTGGGCGTGGCCGGGCGGGCGGTGGGCGTGGCGACGCGGCCGGTGGGCGTGGCGACGCGGCCGGTGGGCGTGGCCGACGGCGCCGGCCGCGGCGACGACGCGCCGTCGACGATGAGCGGCCCCGACGGCTGGATGACGGGCCCCGACGGCTGGATGACGGGGCTGTGCCGCGACAGGTTGAGCAGGTAGGCGGACGGGGACGGGGAGGGCGGCTGGCGGTGGTGGTGGTGGTGCTGGTGGTGGTGGGAGGGGGACGAGCGCGGCATCGAGTACGAGGGCGGGGCCGAGCTGAAAACGGGACAAAGGGGGGACAGTTAGAGAATGGACAAGTATACTTAGGAATGAAAAATAATTTTTTGCCTTGGAATTTGTAAAATATGTCTAGATAATCACGGAACCCCACCAACAGATTTTTTTTCCCATTAGTTTGCTCAAAAATTGGAAAAAAACGGTCACAAAAGTAGGGAATGTGACGTCACGATCCCTAATTTCAATAAGTACCTGCTATTTTCTTAGTACTTATTTCGTCTTTTTTTATATAACCAAGTACTCCCAGGCAAATTATTAGATTCAGTTTGTATGCGCCTGATGAGGAATAATCAAATTTCGTAGCATTTTAATGAAATATTTGGATTTTACTAATCCCATTCTGAACTTATTAGATGCCCCCTATAAAATATGACAGATGACATATTACTGGAGAATCGTCGGCAACGCCGCACTTTGCAGAGTTTGTGGGTTTGTGCGTTTATAACCTCACTTTCGCCTTCATAAATACTATTCTCAGTTTGAAAAGAATCTTGCTGTGAATACTTTATTTTTTCGGTTTATAATGAAGACAAGATTTGTTAAAGCTTGTCCTCATAACTTGCCTTGCATAGATTTTGATATGGTGTGTCAATTTTATCAATAAAAACGGGGAGCAAAACATGGAGAAATGAAGAGATATGTTTGTTATTTGATTTGTATATTGTTTTAATATTGCTTAATGATGATGATATAGCTTAAATTCTGGTTTTAGGTAGACTAGAGAATAAATATTATGGTAACAATGTTATTGGAGACACGCAGAGGAAAGAACATAGCAATGAATGCATAATACATGGTTAAGGCAAAAATTACCCCTGAGCACAAAATTAATAAGAAAAATGTTAATGATACTGTGGTTAAAAATGAAGAAATTCAACTGAATAGTTGTGGAAGTAGGTATATTATGTTGTAATTACCCAACATAAGCAGATTAGTTCTAAATTATGCACATACCACGATGTACGAGGCACGATCATACATCGTGGCACATACATAGATACAGCTTTTTGTGCTTCTAGTTTAGTTGCTAGTTCAGTAAAGAAATACTTATTGTGTATATACCTATAGCTAAGATATGGGGGAGGGGCGTGGGGGTGTCGCACACCCCAATGTTGAAATCGATTATCAAACAAGAAATCATGCTTTGTAAAAGCGATCGTTCATACCTACATGTGAAAACCATGATTCAGAACTAATTTAAATAATCTAAAGACAATGCAAGTTCGACAGCAGAGTTTCATTCGATACCACGTGCTTGACCGTCAATGACTACCTACTTTTTGCGGGTATTTTTTTCTTGTATCATCTAATGAAGTATTTAAGTAATAAGTCCGTAGTAGGTAGTAGTACACTTTGTCGCATCCATTTTGATGCGGAAAGTTCTACTTTTCTGCACTAGTGACGTTAACTTTGTCAACTAATAATAGAACTACGCTTGTAAAATTTTTGCAGGTACACCTCTTATAGATAAAATGGACTTGTTTCCAATAAAAAAAGTTTTGTAAACCAACCAGCATAACGTCCGAATCATCGATACCAATACCAGTGACTATAATAGTCACTGCCAATACCTAGTGTTCTCAGCATTTTCCTTAGCAAATTAGTATGGTTCATTTCCGTCATGGATTATTAGAATGAATGAATGGTGAAAATAGTTCAAATCATAAAAAATAAAAGCTTGTAAAACCACGCGGGGCCGCGGGATCCGATAATCCGATTTGTGACGCCACAAAATAGGTTATGTCACAGACATATATAGCGCGAAGCTATATATGTCTGTGGTTATGTTTATGTTCTGACTGACAGGCTTGGCATTGAGGTGCGGCATTGCCAAACATGGTGCCATGGCGGTAAATTTAGGGAAAAATAAAATCCAACAGGTAGTTACGTATATTGAACTTTAAAAATTAATTGCGGCAAAACGGGGGCGAAATTTTTTAAAAAAAAAATACCGCAAGTATATCTCACCCAATACTATCCGATGAGCAAATAAAAAAAAGTGGTGTATTAGTCCATTGTGTTTTTTCAATTCGCTTCTTAAATTAATTTAAAATGTGTACTTTTTAAAGGAATTCTCTCAGACAAGTAATAAACATAAAGTAACCTAAAGGCTGCATTGTAATCGGCCAACATAAAAAAATGCTTACTCAAAACAAAAACAACAAATTTGACACTTAAGCCTGCATCATACAGGGTGGGCCAATGGAAACTTCCCACCCCAATTTTTTTGGTTTAAAATAAAAATCTGGAAAAACACTCGGACACGTCGATTTTTGATTTGAGGGGGAACTATTTTTCAGTTTTTTCATCCCCGTAGCTTTAAGCCCCTAGCTGGGGGGAGAACAACCCCCCAAAGTTGAATAGTGTGTAGGGGTCGTGCCATAAATTTTTTTAAAGGTCTCATCGAGTTCTTTATGACACTACAATTTCGCCTCATTATTTTTATCCGTGACGAAATGACAGCTTATCAAAATAAAAATAAATAAAAATAGTTACTAATTAAAGTTTTATTATTTAGGTGCCTACACGTGAACTTATCTAACAAACTGTTGTTCACAACTGTTGTTCACAACAGTTTGTTAGATAAGTAACAACTGTTGTTCACAACAGTTTGTTAGATAAGTTCACGTGTACAATTAGTATTTTAATTAATTTTTATTTTGACAAGCTGTCATTTCGTTACGGATAAAAATAATGAGGCGAAATGGTAGGGTCGTAAAGAACTCGATGAGACATTTAAAAACAGGTATTGCTCGACCCCTATCCCCTATTCAAATTTGGGGGTTGTTCTCCCCCAGCTAGAAGGTTAAAGCTACGGGGATGAAAAAAACTGAAAAATAGTTTCATCTCAAATCAAAAATCGACGTGTCCGAGCGTTTTCCCAGACTTTTATTTTAAACCAAAAAAATCGGGGTGGAAAGTTTCCATTGGTCCACCCTGTATAATAACCAGAGGTTACGTTTCCTATGCCACCAATCCAACACTTTACTCTTCCCATCTTTCTTCTTAAAACTACACTAATTACTAACTTTACTATACAGGGTGTTCGAAAAATAGACGGAGATATTTTAGAGGGTGATTCCCTGTTAAGAAATATGAAAAAAAGTTTCTATAAACATGGGTCCGAAAATGCAGAGTTTTCAAGATACAGGACGTTAAATAAAAAAAAATAAAACATGAAATTATTAATGTCTTAAAAATTATTTACTCGATTCTGTTGAAATTTGGCAATGTTATTTGTTGTATTAAGAGGCTAATTTCGCCCTAACTAGATTAAATTTATTAAGTCCGGTGGCGTCCCGGGGGCACCTTACCGAATATTATTATCAAAAAAATGTACGCCACTACCTTTTTTGTAACTTTAATATTTTTTGTTTGATTAAGCATCTAAAAATACAACTTCTTTCCCTCTTGTATTGTTTTCCTATCTCACTTCGTTTTCGAGAAAAAAAAATAAAAACCGTTTTATTGCATGTCACTGGACAAAATTGGTTGTAGTGTACTTTATGTTATGATATTGGAAAAGTTGCAATAACACTCTTTCCTAGAAATGCTTTTGATTATTTGTTTTCCAAGGCACTTGTGATTTTTTTTTGCAAAAATTGATAAACCAATTTTGTCCAGTGACATGCAATATATTTAACATCCTGTATCTTGAAAACTCTGCATTTCCGGACCCATGTTTATAGAAACTTTTTTTCATATTTCTTAACAGGGAATCACCCTCTAAAATATCTCCGTCTATTTTTCGAACACCCTGTATACAGTGTAGTTATTTAAGTGCGCAACTTTTTTTTTTGTTAATTGCATAACCAAAATACAGATATTGCCGAAAGTTGATGCATGTTCCATAATCATATTAGGTGCACTTAGAAAGGTTGCAAGTTAAACAGCATACAGGGTAGGTAAAAAAATATAAAAATTGTACAAGACTAAAGTACCCTTATTTCAAAAATTCAGCAAAAGGTTATTAAGAAAAGTTGTTTAGAATTAAAAACTATGCCTAAATACCAAAACATAGCCTCCTAAAAAAAATTTTTTTCGTCAATTAATTTCCAATTTGTTAATAAACATTTAAAATAAAAATTTTGCAATTTAAATGATAATTTTTTTCAACAATAATTAATTTCCAGTTTTTTAATAAACATTTAAAATAAAAATTTTGCACCTTAAATGAGAGTTTTTTAATATACACATTATCATTACTAATGTTTTACCTAGTTCAGAAATAAAAATAACTATCGCTACAACTCGTTTTAATAATAATTTCAAACGTCATAGAAACACTTTCATTTTGGTATAATCAGCTACTTGTGGCAGCGCCTTATGGTGCGTACTCAGGCAAATTTTATTTCGGTGTTGTGAAAGTGACAGTGAAGCTTTTTCCGAATCGTTCAAAAGGGTTCAAACTTTGGGCAGTGAAAATATTCGCGGGTGTACGTTTCGTGAGTTTTACTGTTATCTGTGTTGTTCTTCTTCGTGTTATTAGTATTTATTCATTGTGCAAATAGGCTCGTTACTGACCTGGACTTATGACCCGGTTGCATTTTTTGCTGCATTGATGCCAACTTAGGATGGCGAAATTACCAATTGACAGTCTCAGTAAGGACTTCGACTATACAACCCTCCCCCATTTGTGTCATCCTGCAGTGGCAGGTGGTCCTTCAAAATTATTGAAAGGAAAAGGATTATTTTTTTCTTTCCCCCCTGAACATTAACGTTAGTTATACATTTATTTTGTAAGTACAAGAAACATTTATGAAGTAATAATAAAAATAATAATAATTCTCACCCTCACAATACTCCAAACTAGGAGTACCCCAGAAGCAACCACATGCTTGTGCGGGGGAGGGGGGCAATTACTATTATTTTGTCTTCGTTGCCGTTTGCGGCTAGGGCCGACTTTTTTCCCGATAGAACTAGGATGGCATTCGCTCAAGTACTACGGAAAACCCTAGAAAACCGTAGTAATCCCAGTGAGTGTAGGACAATGATAGTAAATCACACGGATAAAGCTATTTAGGAGCAATACCGTGAACCCACATTTGTCCAGCGCTCTTGGCCATAGCGGTGTTTTTCTTTTTTAAAGACATGTGCATGTGCCTGCCTCGAACCAAGGTCGATCGAAGGCAGAAAAACATGCAGTCTAAACAGTCAGCGCAGGTATGAGCGACGCCACCGCGACCCCAAGTAGTTTGGCAACGGTGCAATCATTGCATTGATTTGTTTTAGATTTCTATTACTAACTCAGACAAATAATGTTACTTAACATTTTTTTAAGTTGGCAGGGTTTGTATTGTATTGAATTATTAGTCGTAAACGTAAACTCTGGTTATCATATGATGCAGGCTACAGGCAAGGTACAGTGCTCATACTTGGGCGCTTCCGAGACGCTACCGGAAATAAACTATTGCTCATAGAAAAATTTTGTTCAGATAAATATCACAGGTGATTTTGTAGTGAACAAATTTTGTTAAGAAAGTTTCGGGTTGTCAGCAAAAAAAAAAGATATTAGATGTGAAAAAATTGCACCCCCTTTTTTTCGATTATTTTCTTATAACTTATAAATTCAAGAATGCGGAAAACCTGCAAAAGGTTGATGGTCGAAAACTCGGATTTAAGCTTTCTATATTGTGTACTATCGATGGAAAGAAAAATTTCTCTTAACCAATGAGTTGCAATATTAAACCATAAATTTACTGGACTATACTCGATTCATCCAACGAACAGAGTAGGTACAGGGTGTTCCCGTATATTTTGACCCACCCCTAGAGCCTTTATTTTTCGAGTTAGAAAAAAATTACTTAAATGAAATTTGTAGGGTACCAAGGTGTATTGTTCCAAAAATAATGGATTGACAGGAATGCTCTTGCCTAAGTTGAAATGTTTTTTATATTGTTGGAATCGGAAAAATGCGTGCAATTCAAAAATCCACAAATATGCAGGGTGTTCCATTAAAAAAAAGTAAGTTTTTATTTTTTCATAAATTTGCGACGTTCATTTGTTTTATCTAGTAACAGATCCTAGCAGTTTAGAAAAAACCCTACAACTTTCATTTAAGTAATTTTTTTCTTACTCGAAAAATAAAGGCTCTAGGGGTGGGTCAAAATTACGGGAACACCCTGTACATCAAAACAGTGAAATTTATGTGCGTATGCGTTGATTGGTCAAAGCAGACACACCTTTAACTTCTGGCCAATAACATGGTATTTGAACGCTCCCAAGTAACGGTCTGTGTTCAATTTAAATAAATCTTTTGGTGTGTTTTGGAATTTTAATTTTTAAAAATGTCTAGTAAGGATACAGCTGAAGAAACGACAAATTCGTGTTTATACCCCGATTACTGTAAGAAGTCCTGATTTTGTCAGATGACATTCTCCACAAAATCCCTAGGAATTTTTTGTTAACCATGGGTATAACATCGGTATATGTATCTCAACCAGTTAATGACGTCACTCATTGATTTATGATGTGAAAAGTTACCCAAGTGATGCGAAAAAAAGATCAAAATAAAATAAAAACCCTATTGCAATCACGATTATGCCGCTACAAATAAAAATAACTATGACTACAACTCATTTTAATAATAATTTCAAACGTTATGGAAACACTTTCGTTTTGGTGTTTTGTAATAATCAGCTGCTTTTGGCAGCGTCTATGGACGGACTCAGGCAAATTTAGCTTCGGTGTGTCAAAGTGACAGTGAAGGTTTTCCAGATCGTTCAAACTGATTCAAACATTCGGTAATGAAAATATTCGCGGGTTTTCTACGATCGAACCCTTATGCGATTCTGTACAAGACTCTTCGCTTTTACAAACCACGTGCCCTTATCGTGATATTGTTTTGGCGCACTCCGTTTGTTGGATGGATCGAGTTTAAGTGTCAAATTTTCGTACTGTTTTGATTACTCCCTCAAAAATTCCCTTGCAAGCCTGTGAGGCAATATCCAGTTTTTTTTTCTTTATCTCAAGGTCGTTTCTTTTGGCAAAAGCAATTTAAATTTGACGACACTGACCGCAACAACCCTAAAGGTGGCCACACATTTCGCTTTTGCCGGACATTTTTGTTCGACCAACAAGTCTGTTCGAACAAAACCACAAAAGGTTGAGTTTACAAACACTTCAGTTTTGTTCTCCATCCTCAGTCGACAAAATAATATCTGTGAGAGAGGGGAAAACGTTATATTTGTGTGCAGTGGCGGCGGCATTAGCTACAAAAACAAAAAATAAAAGAAATCGGTCAAAATGGTCAAAGGAATGGCTTTTGAAGAGAACTCACTTTTCCCATATTAATCTGCTGAATGAATTTAAACTAAAACCAGGAGATTGGTTTAATTATTTAAGAATGGATTACGAAACTTATTGTAGATCAGTCATTTTTGCTACCCTGCAGGTACGTTAACTGCGAAAACCGTAGTCTTTTAAAAATGTTTATGCCACACACATCAGACTTGTTCGAACTCGTGTTACGTTCCGCGTAAATTTTTATTTAAATGTGTTGATTTGAAAAATTTCGTTCGAAAGTTCCGTTTAAAAATTCGGTGGAAACGCCGGTTTAGGGTTTTGGTTCTAATATTCGTATTTCAGTATAAAAAAAGGGGTCTCCTCGCCTCAGCGGTACGCACGGGCGAAAAGGAAAAAAAAAGATCAGTTGCTCGTCGGTGTGTTGGCAGTTAAGTGCAGAAAGAAATTTTTGTGGTTCGACGGATCTAGTCTTAACTGGCCAAAATTTGGTACATTCTCTGTGAGTTTCGAGATAAGTTTATTAGACGGATCTGCACCCGACGAAATCAACAATCACGCCACTGACGTCTTAGCAATAGGGGTTCCGTGCAAAGGTCATTAGCTTTATTTTACCCCTTGGGCGAAATTTAAATTATCTTTGTTTCCCGTTTACTAGGCGTTTTTCTTTACCCCGGGAAGAAAATCTACAAGCGTAACTTCCCTTGCGGCAGCTAGCGCAGCTCTTGGTGAACGAGGTCCAGTACAAAGGTCGGCCCAGTAGGAGCCATTTTGTTGTTAGAGGTCACCAAACATCGCGGGAACTGTGATAAGTACCCCAGTGCGGGGATTTTCTATCCTACGATTCTTTTCTGTTGCGATTTCTACCCAAACCTAAGTGCCTGACTACGTTGGTTAATTATTGTTGTGTAACTTTAATTATCATATAAGCACCTAGTCCCTTACTCTTGCAAGAGTCGCGTTAGTGTAAGAAAACAAAAAAAAAAGATTTAATATTATTTTCTAATACATATTGTACACCCCTGTATCTTGTTGTCTTATTATACTCTGCACTCTCTCACCTGGGCGCCAGGAAGCCCGCCGACACGGACGCGGCGGCGGCCGGCCCGAGCGGCGAGTGCCTCGCCGCCGCCATCATCGGCGGCCCGTAGAGGCCGCCGCCGGCGACGACGTTGGCGTGCGGCGACGCCCTGGCGCGGTCGCGCGCCGCCCTCTCCCGCTGGTGCTCCATGATCTCGCGCTGGTGCTCCATGATCTCGCGCTCCATCATCTGCTGGTCCTCCTTGCGGGCGGCGGCGGCCGCGTGCGCCGCTGCCGCCACCAGCCGCTGCCTGTGCTCCTCCTCGAGCTTCAACCTGGGCGGGCAGAGACGGTAATTTCTTATTTTATTTATTTAAGAACAACAAAAAGCATTAAAATCCACAAGCAGTGATATAATAAAAAACAAAATAGTGCTTAAATAGAGTCTTGTTTTAAGACGAAATTAAGCGGTTTCTCATCGATTATGTCGTTCTTAAGGCCGGTCCACACGCAACGATGTATCGTACGATTTGCATGCGCAAGTAAATCGTTACAGATAAATCGTTACAAATTCAGTGCGTCCACATTATAACAACTTATCGTAGTAAAGCTGCCATTTTCGCTTGATACAATAATCATGGAGGAAGGGTTTTTGGAGTATTTTGACGTTTTGTTTCAATGTTAAAAGGAAGAGGGATATCAGGAAACGTTTAAATAGAACTAGGTGGTCTAAAGCAAGGTTATTGAAACGGAGTCTATTTTACCATTGAATTCTATTATAAAATTATGCGAAATGATCGACATATTTTTTAACAAATTTAAAATAAATCAGTTATTGTTTTAATTTTAATTAATTTAATAATTTTCGGACTAAAAGTAGGCAGGAGTCAGCTACCGTCGCACCTAAAACTGTACAAATCTCGGACAAGCGTAGTTACGATTTGCATGCGCAAATCTCAAAAAGGAATCTCAGATAGTAAACGAATATAAAAATATTATAACAATGAATGCTTTCCAAATAAAGAATAAGTTAACACTGGAAAATGCTACACGGACAACAGCAACAAGCAGAACAATACTGGATCATGTTATTGCAAATAAAAATGTACAATGCAAAATGGAACTTGATGACCACATGATCTCGGATCACAAAATAATTAAAGTAAATGTTAATAAAAAGGTGACTAAATGGAAGAAAGAAAGTGTGACAAAAAGTAAATTAGACGAGAGTAGATGGATAATGATGGTGAAAGAAAAACTAGCTGAGAAAAAAAAATTAAACACCTTGCAAGAAATGGCTGAAATCATCGTGAATGCAAAAAAAACAGTGTTCTAGGACATACACTTACAAAATTAAAACTGGCAATGATTGGATTACACCGGAATTTCACAAAATACTGAAAAAAAGAGATGACCTTTACATTAGGTGGAAAAAAATACCAAATGAATACACAGAAACAGCATTTAAAGTGTTGAAAAATAAAGTTAATAATATGAGAAAGCAATTACAAAAAAAAATATGCAGAAAGGTTGATTAAAGATACAAATGGGGACTGCAAAAAACATGGAGAGTGATAAATCAATTATGTACAAACAAAAAAAATAGTAATAATCAAGATCAAGTTAAACAAATTGAGAAAGATGGAAAAAAAATAACCAAAAGCATAGGTATCGCTAAAGAATTTAACATGCATTTTGCATCTATAGGAAAGAAGTTGGCTATGAAAATAAGCAAGGCTCAAGGAGTAACTTTTACAGAAGAAGAAACGATTAACAGCATTTTCTCAAACCAACGGACAAAAGTGAAGTTATAAACAGGATTACAGAGTTGAAACAAAATAGCTCACCGGGCTTAGACAAGGTTGCGACTAAGGATCTAAAGAAGCTAATTAATGTGATAGGAGACAATTTAGTTAAAATGATAAATAATATATTGGAGACTGGAACGTTTCCAGAGGAACTAAAGACAGCAAATATCATCCCTATCCACAAGCAGGGAAAGTATGAGGACCTTAATAATTACAGGCCTATTTCACTCTTACCATCCTTCTCGAAATTAATAGAAAAAATAATTAAAATAAGAATGATAGATTTTATCAAAAAAAAAACTATCAATTTGATGAGCATCAGTATGGCTTTAAAAAAAAAAGCAACACGCTGGGAGCAGTGACGGATCTTGTTGATTATATACTAAATGAAATAGACCAAAAAAATTATGTAGTGGCTGTTTTTGTGGATTTACAGAAGGCGTTTGACACTGTTGACATTGAACTGTTATTGAATAAAATGAGTAAAATGGGTTTCCGTGGCCGATGTGGGGATCTACTGAGGACTTATTCAGTTGGTAGGAAGCACTACACAACAGTTAATAATTGTGACAGTGGCAAGGAGGAATTGTGTGTGGGTCTTGCTCAGGGATCAGGGCTCGGCCCATTGCTTTATTTGCTGTATGTTCATATGCTGGGCTAAAGGCAAAATATTTTATGTTTGCTGACGACACAGTTCTTGTGACCTCAGCCAAGGATAAAGAAAATCTTGAAAAGAAAATAAACTATGATTTGGACGTATACTATAAGTGGCTCTGTTACAATAAACTTAGCATAAATGCTAAAAAAACTGTGTACAGACTGAGTCATTTTCGATGGTGTTATGGGGTATCTGCGTTATTTGTATAGATAGAAAAAAACAAGGTAGGTGTTCATGAGTTAATTTTTTGAGATATTTACGATCCTCAAAACAAATCTCTGATATCTCCAATACTTTAGGAGATACAGGGCGTTTTTGAAATTTTTGCTATTTTTTTACAATTATCATAGCTCATTTGTTTTTAAACCTATATATTTCGTTGAAAACGCTTTATACGCACTTTTTTACGTAGAATCCATTGGAGTAAACAGTTTTTTCTAAAAAATAGTTATTTTACCTACCAAGGCACTGAAGTTCAACTTAATAATTCAACTTCAGTACCTTGGTACATAAATAACTATTTTATAGAAAAACTGTTTACTCCAATGGATTCTACGTAAAAAAGTGCGTATAAAGCGTTTTCAACGAAATATATAGGTTTAAAAACAAATGAGCTATGATCATTGCAAAAATTTCAAAAACGCCCTGTATCTCCTAAAGTATCGGAGATATCAGAGATCTGTTTTGAGCATCGTAAATATCTCAAAAAATTAACTCATGAACACCTACCCTGTTTTTTCTATCTATACAAATAACGGAGATACCCCATAAAACCATCGAAAATGACTCAGTCTGTATATGGTTATAAAAAATAATAGTAAGGTAAATTGTGATATTAGTGTAATAATAGACAGCAGTAAACTTAAAGAAGTAACGGACTATAATTATCTTGGACTAAATATAAATAATAGGCTTTTGTGGAATAAGCATGTAGAAAAAATATCAAAAAAAATCTCGCCCATGATTGGTGCTATAAGGAGATGCTCACATGTTTGACAGCAAGATAAAAAAAATGTTGTATAGTAGCTTTATAGAACCTCAACTGAGATATCTAATAGTATGTTGGGGCAATGCGCCAAAGTATCTACTCGATAAAATACAAAGAGTGCAAAATAAATCTGTTAAGCTTATTTACACACTTAAGTATGATACACCGAGTGATGCTATATATAAAAATATCAGTATTATCAATGTTGGTCAATTGAAAAGGTATGAACAAATTAAATTTGTCAAATGTATTAAGTTGGATTGTATAAAAACTAATTTGAGGGCAAAACTGATGCAAACTACAGATTGTCATAATTATGTATTAAGAAATGAGTCTATGTTAAGAAATTCTTTGGTAAGGACAAAAAAGTGTCAAAGCTCTCCATTATATGGAGCTATAAATTCCTTTAATCAGGCTCCAAAAATGATTGTAAATTTGCAAAATTATAAAAAAATGTGTGAGAAATTAAAGCAGCACTTATTGAAAAATTAAAAGAAGAAAAATGTGAATATACATGCCATATACCTAAAAAAAAAAATAACATAAAGCATAAGTTGTGAGAGATAGACTTAATAACTGTAGACATTAAACTTAAGTTGTAGGCCCTGGTGCCAGTTTTTTTGTGAACTGTTTTGGGTCATAAATAAATAAATTAAAAAAAAAATCTATGCTTTTCGGCTCAGACTATCAACTCCGACGTCCAACTTGGCACAGTTCTGAATTTTGTGCAAATCTGCTGTGCACACAGCAGTAAACTTAAAGAAGTAACGGACTATAATTATCTTGGACTAAATATAAATAATAGGCTTTTGTGGAATAAGCATGTAGAAAAAATATCAAAAAAAATCTCGCCCATGATTGGTGCTATAAGGAGATGCTCACATGTTTGACAGCAAGATAAAAAAAATGTTGTATAGTAGCTTTATAGAACCTCAACTGAGATATCTAATAGTATGTTGGGGCAATGCGCCAAAGTATCTACTCGATAAAATACAAAGAGTGCAAAATAAATCTGTTAAGCTTATTTACACACACCTGTAACGATTTACTTGCGCATGCAAATCGTACGATACATCGTTGCGTGTGGACCGGCCTTAAAAGTGTATCGTGGATTTACCTTTCGTGCATGTAGAGCGGCATGCCCGGCGCGCCGGCCGGCGCCGGCACCACGTACGGCAGGTAGGGGTGGGCGACGGCCGTCCACGGCGGCGGCCTCAGCAGCCCCAGCCGCTCGTAGTAGAGCTGCTCCTCGACCAGCGGCAGCGGCGGGTACGGCCCGTACGGGGACGGGTAGCCGGGCGGCAGGTCCAGCGCCACCGGCACCTGCGCCAACCTGCGGGGACGGTCGATACGCCCGTAACATTTGCGACTGTTTATTTATTTATTTATTGCCCAACAGAAAAATCCATTTACAGGACAACATACAAAGATAAATATAAAGGGAACATAGCACCACAGAAAAAATAAAGAAAACTGATTATAAAGTAAGCACAGCTCAATCAATATAATCAACATAGTATAGGGAGCCCCACGCAGGGCATCTACCCTGTACAGTACAATTATCAGCGGACTAATACTAATACTACCCAACACATAACGTGAAATTATGAAAAGCACTCAATGGCACACCTCAAAAAGGAAGGCTTGGAGCAATCAAACAGATCACATTCATCAGGCAACATATTATGGAGACTGGATGTAAAATAAATTGGCGACTTAAACATTATATTAGTACGAGCATAGGGAACGTAAAATGTAGATGTTAGCCGTGAATTAGGTCTTGGTACTCGTATGTTTAGTCTAGAAAGAAAAAAAGGAGAATCTATATTGTTTCGGATACAGTTATATAAAAAGGAAACACCAGAAACGGATCGGCGAACTATCAATGAACACATATTAAATTCATTAAGAAGTGCCTGATGGTCATATCCACGAGGAGGGTACATGCCGTGAGTTTTATAATAAAGAAATTTAAGAAATTTTCTTTGAACATACTCTAATTGCTTTTCATGGGTTTCATAAATTGGATGCCAAATAACAGAACAATATTCCAGTTTCGAACGGACGAGTGAAAAGAACAGAGTCTTCAAAGCCGCAATATTTGTGAAGCCTCGACAGTGTCTCAACAAAAAACCCAAAGTTTTGTAGGCAGACATCGAAATATTATTGAAATGCTCATTGAACGACATGACACTATCAAAGCGGACCCCAAGATCATCAACACTGTCCTTGTCGTCTGATTAGGATCGGGTTTTTTTTTAGACGCCGAAACTGTACTTTAGGGCGGAAGGGCACAACTCATTTAGAAAAACCTACTACGACATATTTTTGGAGCCAAAATTATCGAAATTCTGGATACGCCACTGGAGCGGGCATCCCTTAAAATGGATATACAGGGTGTAAATGAAAAAGTGCGAAAAAATTCAAGGGGTGAATCTTTGAGTTATTCTAAGACCAAAAGTCTATATAAGCATAGGTCCGCTAGTGCTTCGTTTTCAAAATACAGGGTGTCGAACATTTTTTAATAATTATTATAATAAAACAAAAAAATTTTATGGCTAGCATTGCCGTTTATAGCAATTTTTAAGACTAGAATAAACTATTAATATGGAAAAAATATCGTATACCCTAGTTTTTGTTAATTGGTAGTTTTAATTTTTTTATTATGTTGTCCGGGAGACATGCAATAAAGTGATTTTTATTTTTTTCTCAAAAACGAAGCGAGATACGAGAATAATTCAAGAGACAAAAAAGTTGTACAGTGCCACCTCAATAATCCGGATCTCCTATACACCGGATTCTTCAATAATCCGGACAAGCATTTCAATTACATTGTGTACTTTATAATCCGGATTTGATGGTGCTTGGAAATCCGGACCTGCGTTTTTAAATGCCCACTTCATTCAAACTGCATAGGAAAACTGAAATCGATAGTGAGGGATTCCCCTAACTTTCAATCTAACTTCTGGGATTCACATAAAGTAGTACATATTATGTGGTTTTGATTTGCCTCAACCGCATTGTGTCTGAAGATTAATAACTGTTTAGTTGTTTGGTGGTTGTCACATAGTATACAACATCGTGTTATTTTACTATATTATTACACATATTAAAATACCTTCTAAAAGAAAACATATTACACTGACAATAAAACAAAAGTCCGATATATTAGAAAGATTAGTTCGTGGTGAAAGTGGAAAAATGTTGGCAAATGAATACGGAGTAGGAACATCAACAATTTCCGATATAAAAAAAAACAAAGAGAAACTCAAAAAGTATGTATGATTTATTTTAAAGATCATTTTCTACATTCACTATGGACGTGTAACTTCTTTTAGATTTATTGCCAAATGTGATTCCGGTCCTGGCGCCAGAAAAACCTTATGAAAAGCCGAACATCCAGAAATGGAGACTCGTTTGTATGCATGGTTTTGTACACAACGATCCAGGCATGTCCCAATTTTTTATGTACTATTTTTTATTTGCTTTATAATAAATGTTTCCCTTTTCAATACAAAAGTTGTCCCTCTTCAGTAATCCGAATTATTTACTTATCCGGATCACCGCGGTTTTAATTAGTCCGGATTATCAAGGTCGCACTGTATTTTGAATGCGAAAAAAATAAAAGTTTAAAAAAAGGAGTGGCATTTTTTTACAAAATTGTTGGTTAAGGTGCCTTGGGAACCCAATGTACTTAATAATTTTAATCTAGTAGGTGCTAAATTAGCCTCTTTCTACCATAAATAACACTGCCAAATTTCAACAAAATCGGCTAAAGGATTATTAAAATATTTACGAAAAAGCGATTTTTTAAGAAGAGTTTGACACCCTGTATCTTGAAAAGGAAGCATTACCGGACCTATGTTTATATAAACTTTTCGTCTTAGAATCACTCGAAGATTCACCACTTGAATTTTTTCGCACTTATTCATTTACACCCTTTCATTGGTTTCTACAATTCTTATTGAAATTTTTTAGAGATGGGCAGGCGAATGCACCTGGGAACATAATATATGAATGTTCCCAAATGGGTACATACCCAGGGTGCATAACGGTTTGCACCGGGTACTTATAGGGTTTTTGCAAAGCATTTTATTTCTCGATAATTTTGTGATTAAAAAGCTGTGACTTAGACTTACAACACAAAGAACTTGCTTTGTAAGAAGACTGTTTTCTGCTTCATGATGTACCTAGAATGTATTTTTACTTAAGTACCTTGTTTTTTTTTTAATATTTTATTACACGTTATGTAGCAAAGCAAAGAGCAACAATCAACACATTTATTTTTATGAATAAAAGACCAAAAATGCTTAAAACTGTATTTTCATTCTAATTTTCTAGTTAATTCCATTCAAATATCACTTATTTGGTATTGCCAAAAAGGACTTTTCATGACAAATTCAAAACTGCAAAAAAGCAATGCACCCGGTACATTCAGGGTACATGAATGTTTCCAAGGAGCAAACGAATGTACCCGGTACAAACCCATCGCTAATATTTTTTAACAATATTTGTTACAAACCCATTTTAAGGGATATCCAATCCACTGACTAATCAAAAGTTTTATAAAAATATGCCTAATATGATTATGTCCAATTTTGACCCAAAAATTTATCATAGTAGTAGTTTTTTTTTAAGTAAAATGTGCCCTTTTGCCCTAAAGAATTGTCAATGGCCTATCGTTAAAAAAAATAGATCAAAATAGGATGATAAAAACTAATTTTATAGGGTTCCACTTTTATTAATTAAAAACTAATTATTATTTCAGTGCCAACGTCAAATATGAGTCACTCCAACCTTCAAAAGTTGCCTTAGCCCAGAGACTCTTTAAAGCAAGGGGACCCAGCATTATACTTTCCAAAGTGAGGACTATTCTTTCCTCAATCTAATCTATGAATATAACAGTTACCTTGATTGTTAGTAAAAATTAATAATGGTTTCCATGATTTCTAAAAATTAGACTTGACAATGTTGTGCCAACCAGTGCAGAATATGACAACTGCCAAATGAAGCAAATTTATTTTATAGTTGAGATTGATTTCCAGCAATTATTTCCACGAATTAAAGTAGTAAGTATGGTAAGTCAGTACCGATTTTGCAAAAAGCTGAATTATAAGCACCCCCACTTATGAACCGATGTAGTTGTAGAATATTGGTTACAACAATTTTCAGTGGCGTGTTTCTAGCCAGGAATGTACATTTAATCAGGCCGCAAAATAAACTTTAAGGACTTATTTACAATTTGTCGCTATAGCACCTTGTTACCAGGTTCCTCAATCAATTTGTAATGTGTATACTTGAACTTTATTCCCTTGTCAATGTATCTGGTGATTCAGGAAAAATCTGACTGGAATTATCGGGACTACTGGAGGTCTCTTTATCCAAGAGGGCATTAATTTGCTCCTATTATTTTCATGCTAGTAATTTTTTTAATAGACCTTCAAGCCAAAGGCACTTAACAAAAGTCGCATTACCATTAACTGACACATTTGAGTATCTGGAAATTAGAAAACTTAAAAATGATACCAATGCATATGTTGCTGAGTCCACAAGAAAAAGGTAAATAAGTTTAAAGATTATCAACATTTATTTTTATTAGAACTATAATAAGGGTACTTAACTTTCTAAGATTTTTAGGTAATATGTATAACTCAATTCATTATTTGATAACGAGATAACCATAGGTAAATATTCCAAGTCATTTTTGCTCTGTAATTTAAGGAAATTCAAATTTGAAAGTTGTTGTGAATGATGAATTAAATATTGCACTAAGATGTCACATAAAACCTGATGGCAGTTGGATCCCCTTTTTTAAGGGAAAAGTGGGTTAAGGCCATCAAAAGAGATTTTGTTCCTACACATAGTCTTCCAGGGTAAAAGTGATTTTGGTTTGGACTGTTACACCTAACAATTTTACATGATTGAACGTAACTACAGTTTTATGGTTTTATTCATTCGAATTTAGTTGTATCTAGGCACGCAAATAAGAAATAATTGGTATTAAGGAAAATTTTAATGGTAGACGTCTAAATGCACTAAAAGCTCTTGAAAAGTGACTCACTTTCGTCGATTATTATCAGTGTTGTAAAGCCATGAGCTATATATGTAAATAATCATTTTAAAGTGTTTGTACAAGCCCCCTTGTGGTCTCCTTGGAGTCGACAGAAAACAAACTTCCCCTCAAGGCTTCGCTTTTCCTATGCGATAGAATATGCTGGGTCCCCTTATTTTAAAGAGTCCCTGCCTTAGCCTAACCGGTAAAGGCCTATGAAAGCGTCATTTATTTTATAGTAGGGCTCAAATCCCACACGATGTATTTTTGTTGATAATTAAAAAAAAAAGAAAATGCATCGTCCGGGATTTGAACCTACGATAAAATAAACGACCCTTGCATAGGCACTCGTATGAGTATGATATTGCGACTTTACCTGTCTTCCGGTCTATAAGGTTGAAAGCCGCTCCGACTGAGGTCGCCGAGGGAGGAAGAAGGATACCTATCGACCGGATGGGAAGTTAGCCGAGGTTCGCTGGCTCTCATCGAAGAGGACCCATACAAACTGGTTGGTGGCTCGGAGATCTTTGGCTTGTCCGACATGCTGGACACACAGACTGGAACAGAGGAGAATATTTTTGTTGAAAATTCACAGGGATAGGACATAAATAAATAAATGCAACCTTTTAAAACAATTGCCGACGTTTCGTCAATATATTTTGACTTTTTCAAGGCTAAAAAGAAAAACACAATGTCGTAAGAACTACAGAAAAAAGACGAAATACAATACAAACCGAACAAGAAAGTAAAAAACTCACCAAGTTAAATCAGTTGAATATTATAGCACTTATGAAAACATTGTTAAAGACCATATAGACAATTGAAAGACACATTGTTACCGTAAATGCACACGTTATAAATAAATAAAGCGAAAATGGAACCACACACTCGAGCAGGAAAGGTAGAATAAGGATAGTTTCTTTAAATTGAATGGGTAAAAAAAAATTAATACAATTGGTACGTTCATATACACAGTGTGTCCGCATGTGAGTGGCGATCTCACCTCAAATATTAGTTCGTTATTCTCGCGGTTTTTTTGTATAAATCCAACAAATTACTATATACTAAGCTCAAATTTTGTGTATCCGTTCTACAGTTTACAGTCTCATTAAGTCTAATATGTATCATCTCGCTAACATTTCTCTTAAACCAGTTTGTTTCTCTATCTAAAATATTGGCATTGTCATAGTCAAATAGATGGCCCTCCTCAAAATGATGTGCTGCCAGGGCTGTTTTTTCTTTTTTATTTTTGAATTTGTCATTACAGTCATATTTGTGCTGTTTTATTCTAGTCTTCAAATGTTGTTTAGTTTGACCCACGTAGGACTTTGAACACGGCATGGTATTTTATAAACGATATTAGAACATTCACCTTTAGGAGTTTTGTCCTTGAGTCGTGAGAATAATGAATTCGTGGTTTTTGTATTATAATATGCTAGTTGGGTTGATTTTGACATATTTCTAATCATGTGAGCAATTTTGTGAGAAAGACCCGGAATAAAAAATATATTTTTCGAAATAACCTGTACAAAAGTTATGCAATTATATTTTTATTTTTTTGGGGTTATTTTGCAGGTTCATCATTTCAGTGCATCTTTTCATTTTACAGTAAATGTGTGTACTTGCTTCATAACGATAAAATTAAATTAAATTTAAAATTGGCAAAATATGGCCCAAAACATGTTTATAGGAAATTTTTTGTTCAAAATGACATTTCCTACCCGTCATATTGGCACCATAATTTAGAAACACTCTGTATAATATGGTGTATGCACTGTTTAGCACCGTTGCCAAAAAAGCCCATTTATAAAGAAAGTTTAAGATGGAATTATAATAGCTATTCGAATCAGAAGAGTTGCTTCATAACTCACAACATTCAATTTGTCTAAATATAAGTGGGTTTTTTGCCACAAACCTGAACCAAACTGATTAAAAGACAACTTTTCCAAGCAGCCAGGAAAATTCATAAATGCCTAACATTACGAAACTTTGAACGTTAACTCAAAAAATAACTTCAACAACTTTGTTCGAGCTTTCGGAGAATAAATCTTCCTCCTTTCTTAAAGATATTATCGTCAAGTCAAAGTGAAATGAACGAATGATAAATGTCAAAGTGTCATGGCAATGACAACAGAAGTTTGTCCCCCACTAAACATTTTATATTTTTCGGAAAATCATATCATAAGTGACGATAATCAAAAATTCGACTTACAACGAATGCAGTTCCGTCTATTTTCCCAAATTTACCATATTATTTGTCAAATGATACGTTAATTTTTTTGTATCGGTGACACGTTGGATAAAATTGAATATAATTTACAAGCAGATTTAAACTATTTGAACATATTTTTATGTAGTAATGAATTATTTTCAATTAAATGTTTCAATAAGAACATTTATGATTATCTGTAATAGGAAAAAAATGAAAGTTTTTCACGTGATTTGAGAATGTATAACAAGAATATGGAGCTTATTTGAAAAATTTAATATGTATTATTCATATATTTTTTTGGATATAAATTTTAATTTCAACAAACATTCTTCTCATTTGATTAAAAAAATAGTAGGAAAATGATATGCTAGGGCACACAATTTTAAAAACTAACTACATTATATTTAAATCTATATTGCCCCATTTTCAATATTGTCCTACCATTTTTTTCAGAATAAGGATTTAAAATTATTTAAAATTGTAACAAATCTACAAATATAATTTTTATTTGTCGTTAATCAAAATATAAATATAAGTAGTGAAGAAATATTTTATATTTTTAAATTCTCTGCGTGAAAAAATAAAATATGTTCATAATGATAAATACAGGGTGTCCCACACAAGATGGTTTGAATAATAATTAGAAAAAATTTTCTATAGCTGTAGGAGATTACATACTGCTGCTACTGCTGGATATATCTGAATGATTTTTAATTATATTCATACTTTTGTATTTAATTAGTGCTTCTACATTTGCCTCCTGTTCAAGGTTATCACTTGTCACAGTCTCAGTCTTAGAAGAGGGAAGAGAGGGGACACGTCAAACCAGGAACTGTTGTGTTACCAAATCGGACCAAAATCTTGAATGAAAAGTTCAACAGACCTAATGCAAATTGCCAAAAATTGCCAACTATGGCCTTAATCATACTTTGAAATAGCGTACACCTCTGCACTCGCAAAGGAGATATATAACATAAAATAAAAATCATGCAAGAAGCCGAACAAAGATCCAAATGAAGATTTTGCCTCAAATGTCTGGGACCAAAAATGTCACCGGATCGATTTTGTGTCAGCCAGATTATTGGTTGCGTTCGATGCAGGCCGAATTTTTGTAATTGCTAGGTAGCGCTATCTGTCAACCTTTTACAGCGCTGTAATCGCTGCCGTGGTACGTTGAACCTGGATCGACATTATATTAAAGACCCGAGCATAACGTCATAATTCATTGTTGTTTACGAACTGGGGTGGCGCCACTCGACGAAAAAAATGGCGACTTATAGGTGTATTCTGTGGTTATTGGTATGTCAGTTACTGACGTTTAAAATGTCCCAAATTTTAAATATCCAGCTTTATTACGATTTGCCTTCTTTTTACGGTAACGAAGTGTCTTTGCGTCCAGTATTTAGCAGTTTTATCCTATTAACACAGCTTTTTATAGGAATATTTGTTTGTGATAACATGAAATTTCCATGCACATAAAGAAAATGATATGCACAATGCACAGACCATTAGGTGAATTGCAGAAGAATAAATACTATTTTGGAATTATGGCATAATCTGATCAACCAGCTGAAGAAGCGAAAATGTTGTAAAATCGCTAGTGTCAGGTGTGGGGTAAATATTTCACCTGGACCGACACTATATTAAAGACCCGAGCATGACGTCATAATTCATTGTTGTTTACGGACTGGGGTGGCGCCACTCGGCGAAAAAAATGGCGACTTATAGGTGTATTCTGTGGTTATTGGTATGTCAGTTACTGACGTTTAAAATGTCCCAAATTTTAAATATCCAGCTTTATTACGATTTGCCTTCTTTTTACGGTAACGAAGTGTCTTTGCGTCCAGTATTTAACAGTTTTATCCTATTAACATTAACACAGCTTTTATAGGTATATTTGTTTGTGATAACATGAAATTTCCATGCACATGAAGAAAATGGTATGCATACTGCAAAGACCATTAGGTGAATTGCAGAAGAATAAACACTATTTTGGAATTATGGGATGACCTGATCAACCAGCTAAAGAAGCGAACATTCTAGACATTATTTTGGAAGAGTATTTTGTAACGTATGCAAGAATGAAAATAGAAAAGTTTGTTTATAGCTCTAAAGCGAACCAATAGTCCTCCATATAAAGAAGAAACTGAAAAATCTAATGCGTTTTATGCTTACCTACACTACAACTAGCCGTGGACTTCATTTCAAACCAAAAGGTACCAAATACTCTTGCTTGCTTTTTAGACTGGCTTTTCTTAAGAAAATGTATGGAAATATGCCATGTGAACTTGTCAAATTAGAGGGACATAACAAACAAATATTTTATTTTATTTTGTATATTAAATTCGTTGTAACAGACACATTTGCATGTTTTTATTCTATAAAAGATTCTGCAACAATGGTGTTTTAACATTAAACCACCGTGTAAATTTGTTTCGTCGTGTGGCGCCAGTGGCGATCGCCTGAAACAGCGCTATGCACAGGTCTTTAATATAGTGTTGGTGACCAATTAATAACTTGGTGTTGTCCTGTCATCAGATTTTTTTGTAAGTATTGTATTTATGTTCGGTATTTTTTATTTTCGTTTTCAAAATAACTTGATTTTCTGTATTTATTTTTTTAGCTAATTTTTATAATGACGACCAAGAAATAATAAACAACTGCACAGAGTGGGCACAAGAGTTTTTTTTACAAAAAGATAAATTTCTAAAAGAAATACTTCTAAAAAATATAAGACTGCCCTCACTTTTCCCTGACTTTTGGAGGCATTATTTTCCCCCTGACTTTTCCCGGTTTATCAGGCGAGTCCGAACCCCACTCTCTCAAAAATGTACTTGCAACTGCAAGCCTGAGGCAATAACTCTGATGATGACGCTGATTGCAACAACTCTCCTAAAGTCCAAAGCACGAAAGAAAACGTTTCTAAAGAATGCGGGCAGCGTTGCGAGATTTTCTATACGAGTAGTCGTTATTTATTGGCGAATACAAGTTTTATCATATTGAAGCCGAATTTCTGAACTCTGTTATACCGAAAAAATAAAGCTAGCTCGCATCACGGGACCACTTACCCATTTTTGTTTATCGTTTATTTTTAACGCGGTGTGATAAAACACCTATTATATTTTTTTCAACATCGACGCGTCTACCATCGCCTTTGAAATACGGCAACACAGCACTTCTGCGAAGGAGTCGGCTGGCAAAATCAGTTAGCCAACGCGTTTTGTGCCTGTTTCTATAGTAAGTAAAGTTAACTGCGTATTTGGTCTACCACACAGACCTCATTTTTTAGGCCGCTGGCAAGTTTTTTCCGCCGGCTCAGAGAGCTCAGTGGCGTTTCGTATGTTCGGGAGTTAACGTGCGCAAAATGAGTAAACAGGGAAGAACGATGCAATCTCAAGCACGAGAAATAATTGCCAATGTTATAAGGGTTTGCCTTCCTCCATAGTCTAAGGCATCACCGTTAAGAATAATATTAACAATAAATTAAATAACAATTATATGAAAATTAAGTCTGTGAGTTACACAAAATTGAGCCAAGCCCCTGAACTGTGACTAATTCTAAAATATTTGCGAGTTCTTCCCCCTTACGTCGCACGCATTCTGCCGTAAGGAGGACTATAATAAAGGACCACTAGAGCGAACTCAAATAGAGAAGTACATGTACGTCATCGACCAGGCTGCGCGAATGTTTGTACCATAGGCGTATCAATTTTAGTCATATTCTAAGTAGATACATAAAATGTATAAAAATAAATATGACATGTTGGCTGTAAAATTTGTTTTCAATGCTTACGGTATGGACGTTTTATTTGAAAGAAAATAAAGTGGGGTGTTACTAAAAAACATTATTTGCTGTGCTAATTTTATTCCAATAAATTTATTATGCACTAAAAAAGTATGTACCTATATAAAAACTATGAAAATTTTGTGTACACAAGCAACACATATAATATAGTATATGATAATATAATGTATTATAATGGTTCTATTCCCGCGAGGTCGTCACCAAAATCTGATTGCCAGTCGTCAGTCTTCGTCATCGTCAGATTCTTCCGTGTTCACTACAAATACTAAATCTTCAAGTGCTTCATCTAGGAGATGCTCTTTTTGGGTATATTCATCTATAATTTTCTCAGAGTGTTCACATACAGACACCCAATCAGCTGGTCCTATTTCCCCAAATCTCTGTCTTGCTGCTTCGACATCATTTAATTTAAATGAAACATTTCTTGTGGCAACCCAGTTTTTCATATTGGCCCATATTTTCTCGATTGGATTGAACTCTGGATGATATGGAGGTAATCTTAATACACGATGACCATGTTCGGTCATAAGTGTATCCAATTTGTACTTATGATGTTTACTTTTATGCATATTAATGACTACGTATAATTCTGGTTTTGTTAATGTGGGATCATGTGCAATATTTCTTTGTTCAAGCCAGATTATCATATCTTTTTTTAAAGTCGCAGTAGTTGGGTCTTTGTCATATGCAACGTTATGATATGAGGCATTATCTACTACCAGCACAGATCTCGGAGGCAGATTTGGTAGTAACTGTTGTTTTACCCACAAATGTAAATTTTATAGGTAATGTTCTACCCCATAATTAAAATGTAAAAAGAAAATATACAGGGTGTAACTGAACTGATGGTCAAAAATGAAACCACGTATTCTTGGAGTCAAAATAAGGGCACTTCTTCATATATTTTTTTTCTCCTACGGGTCATAGTTTTTTTTATACAGAGCGGAGAAGTTTAGAGAAAAATAAACATATTTCTTAGTATCTCTAGAAGTATATGAGATATTTTCTTCAAACTTGGCGTGTCTCATGAGCGGATGAGCCGTCAAACTTAAGGTTGTTATGAAGCTTCCGAGACCTGCAGTTGCGGAGATACAGGGTGTTATTAAAATTAATTACTTCAGAAAAATATGAATACCCTGTATAATCGCATTTTTTAAATTTGTTTTGAGTGGTAAATCTAATGGTTAACAAAAAGTATCTCTTAGTATTTTTTCATATTCTCAGCCGTTTCTTATTTATTTTCAAAGAACGGCAATGCTGCAATAAACAAGTAACAAGTCATTTTAAGAATAAATCAAATAAATCTGTGGATGTCAATTAAACTTGGCAATCATTTGGCTGTCAACTTTGCACTTTAGTATCAATATTTTGAAAAATGATATTTTCATTCGAAGAATTTACTGACATGCACTTTTTCTATGGACTTGCCAATGGCAATAATAAACATGCGGAAACGCATAGTTGCGTGTATTGAAAGAGACGGCGCGGCATTTCAATTTAGTTAATTTTCTGATAGCATTACGTTTCTTTTATTATCGTTTTTTCTTTCGTATTTTGTTAAATAAAGTTTGATTGACATTCACAGATTGCCAGATGTATTCTTAAAATGACTTGTTTATTGCAGCATTGCCGTTCTTTGAAAATAATTAAGAAACTGCTGTGAATATGAAAAAATACCAAGAGATACTTTTTGTTGACTATTGAATTCACCACTCAAAACAAATTTAAAAAATGCGATTATACAGGGTGTTCATATTTTTCTGAACTAATTAATTTTAATAAGACCCTGTATCTCCGCAACTAGCGGCCTCAAAAGCTTCATATCAACCTTAAGTTTGACGGCTCATCCGCTCATGTGACACCCCAAGTTTGAAGAAAATATCTCGTATACTTCTAGAGATACTAAGAAATATGTGTATTTTTCTCTAAACTTCTACGCTCTGTATAAAAAAAAACTATGGCCCGTAGGAGAAAAAAATATATGAAGAAGTGCCCTTATTTTGACTCCAAGAATACGTGGTTTCATTTTTGACCATCAGTTCAGTTACACCCTGTATAATTAACATATTAATGCAATGAATGGTAATTTGAATTATATTATTATAATCCTGAAGAGATAGGTATAATGTGCCAGGAATATCAGGTAAAAACATAATAACTTCAAATCTTTGACCACAGACACAATACACAATGAGCTACCAGCAATACACTATCACACACGATGCACCAGGAAACACTGCCACTATCGCAATAAACTGCATCAAACGCACCTCCTCTTTTATAGTTTATGCACCCGTCGCATGACCGAGTACCCGCCTATGCGGCCGACCCACCCCTTCAAAATGGACTCGCCCGGCAACCCGACGGAAATTCGTCCCCGGCGCAGGATGACGTACATGTACTTCTCTATTTGAATTCAGTCTAGTACTGGCCGTCCTGGCCGACCGGTCTTCCCGCCAACGGATACGCGCAATGTCTCGTCGCGATGTTCGCGCAACCGCGTCGCGTCGCGCGACGTTGCCGCGTCCGCGGCGCCACCTACCTGCCGGGGGGGCGGCCTCCGCCTGCTGCTGCTGCTGCTGCTCGGCGCCGGTCTGCTGGGCGAGGCTGCGCAGCGCCGCCGCGAACGAGTGGCTGGCGGGCGGGGGCGGCGGGGGGGCGCCGGCGTACGCCGCCCCCGGGCCGGGCACCGCGTGCGCCGTAGCCGAGGGCCGCGATTTGGAGGTGGGCGGCGGCGGCGCGCCGCCGTTCGAGGAGGGCCGCGGCGCGGACGACGACTGCGGCGCCGGCGCTGGAACAGTGGGAGAGGGGGGGACTGATGTAGGCACGGGTGTGGCTTAGCGGTAGGACTTTTGAATTTTTTTGATAATGATTTAACTTTTTTTCCATTTCCCATTGACAAAAGATAGGAGACAGTAAAATACGGGATACGCCAAGTACCAATATTAGTAGTAATGCTGTACAGGTTGTCCCATTTTGGGTGCTTTTCTCAAAAATCTCGGTTATTATTAAAGCTAGAGGGTTGCGGTTTTCACGTCACTGTACTACTTTTTTGAGAGGAATTTGGTGGGCCAATCAGATTTTAGATAAGTTTTATAGTTTCCGCGCATTGGCGCAGGACTGGTTCTCCTGGTTACAACTTTTTTCCATTTAAAAAAAAATATAACTTTGGTTCATATCTCAAAAACTACCAAAAAACTAATTATTCCATTCGATTCTACTCCAAAAAATCTATAAAAATAGTTGATTAAATTTGTCGATATACAGGGTGTCCGGAAATTACGTGCACATACGGAAAGGGGTAATTCTTTGGCCCATTTTAAGAAAAAAACTTTATATGAACTTATGTCGTAAACGTCCTAACTTTTGAGATACAGGGCGTTGAAGTTCATTTTTTTAAATTGAATTTTTGCTACATCTCCCGAAATAATCAAGCTGCTGAACTGAAATTTGGCACTGCTATGTTTTTGGGGATGGAGAAGAAGCTGAAAATGTCAGTTTCTACGTGTCTCACAGATGGCGCCACTTGCGCTGTTTTGGATCGTGCTTTTACTCGTAACTTTTTTGAGGTTATCTTTTTGGTCTTGCAGATTGATCATTTTAGTGCACCTTTTTATTCGACAACAAAAAGGTACTCTTGCTTCATACGCATAAAATCAACCGTTTGCGTGGAAATTGGCAAAATGTGCCCCAAAACACCTGTTGACTCCAATGTTCGAAACATACAATTTTCACCGACCGCTTTCAAATGCTACAGATCAACTGTACCTTCAAAATGAAGAAAAAAATCCCTATGAAGAATGCACCAGAAATTATTCGCTTTCAAAATGGAAAGGATTGAATTTGACATTATTTGAACACCCTATTTCCAGAAAACCAATGGTGTTTTGACCAATATCCATTTAGCATTTTTTTCTTCATTTTGAATCTACAGTTGATATGTAGCATTTGAAAGCAGTCGTTGAAAATTTTATGTTTCGAATATTGGAGTCAACAGGTGTTTTGGGGCACATTTTGCCAATTTAAACATAAACGGTTGATTTAATCGTTATGAAACAAGAGTACCTTTTTCTTGCAGAATGAAAAGATGCACTAAAATGACGGACCTGCAGGACCAAAAAGATAACCTCAAAAAAGTTACGCGTAAAAGCGTGATCAAAAAACAGCGCAAGTGGCGCCCTCTATGAGATACGGTGAAATTGACATTTTCAGCTTATTCTCCATCCCCAAAAACATAGCAGTGCCAAATTTCAGTTCAGCAGCTTGATTATTTCGGGAGATGTAGCCAAAATTCAATTTAAAAAAATTGACTTCAACGCCCTGTATCTCAAAAGTTAGGACGTTTACGACATACGTTCATATGAAGTTTTTTTCTTAAAATGGGCCAAAGAATTACCCCCTTCCGTATGTGCACGTAATTTCCGGACACCCTGTATACATAAGTTGTAGCCAGGAGAGAGATTTCCAAAAAATCGAAAATTTCAGTTCTGCGCCAATGCGCGGAAACTATAAAACTTATCTAAAATCTGATTGGTCCACCAAATTCCTCTCAAAAAAGTAGTATAGTGACGTGAAAACCGCAACCCTCTAGCTTTAATAGTAACCGAGATTTTTGAGAAAAACACCCAAAATGGGACACCTTGTACAGGGTGGTCCAAACTTTATCAGCAAGACTTTAAAAACTGCTAGAAAATTTCAAAAAAGGAGATTTTTTTCATATAAACATGTATCGAAATCCTATATTATAGAAACTACAAATAAAACTACATATTTGGTACAGTTTAGACACTCATTAAATACTATAAATTAAAAATAATTCAGCCCATCTACTTCCACCAGTGTCGGAGAGACGGGAGTCAATCACCATATTTTTTTATAAAAAAAATGGTACGCCACTGGAAAAGTAATATTTTTGCCTTCACTAAGTTTTCCAATTAATTGTAAGAAAAAACTATTCTTGACTTTTTTCGAAAAATGTACCGTTTTTGAAAAATTCACTTTTAATGCGTTTTAATTTTTTAGCAGAAGAAAATCAAAGTAGGTCTAGGCTCCCGAAATTGTGCAGACATACTGAGTTTTCAATTCCGAACAACTTTCCTTAATAACATTTGGTCCTAAAACACACAAAAAGGTTTCTAGGCTCGAAAAATCATGTGTCCTGGGAATTTAAAACAATATAATTTTTAGCACCAGTAAAGTGGGCTTTAGGTAGGTCTTACGGCAAAATGTTATTAAGGTTAATTGTTCGGAATTAAAAACTGAGTACTTAGGTGTGCAAAATTTCGAAAGCTTAGAAAAAAGTCAAGAATAGTTTTTTCTTATAATTAATTGGAAAACTTAGTGAAGGCAAAAAAAATACTTTTCCAGTCCTGTACCATTTTTTTATTAAAAAATATGATGGTTAACCCCCGTCTCTCAGACACCGACACTGGTGGAAGTAGATGGGCCGAATTATTTTTCTTTCTTTTTTTCTCCGGCACTGTTGGTAATAGATGGGCTGAATTATTTTTAATTTATAGTATTTAATGAGTGTCTAAACTGTACCAAATGTGTTTGCCTTAACTGCCTTCCTTTAGGAAAAATAAAAGAAAACTTGAAAAAAATTGAACTTTGACCCTGTATATCGAAAACCGTTAGGATTTCGATACATGTTTATATGAAAAAATCTCCTTTTTTGAAATTTTCTAGCAGTTTTTAAAGTATTGCTGATAAAGTTTGGCCCACCCTGTATGTACTAAAGGGTGTCCCAGTTGTAAACCACAATTTTGAAATAAATGATGATGATAATAAAAACTTTATTTCGAACAAAAAAGTTCATGTGAACATGGGTCCGGAGATGCTTTATAAAAAAGATACAGGGTGCTAAAGTTTATTTTTTTTAGTATTCGGGTATAAAATGCAATAAACTGAAGATACCAGCGGTTTGATGTAAGCAGTGGCGTACGGGAATGTAGAAATAACCAAGGATAGAGGGAGTAAGAACAAAAAGTAAACAGAGCCAACATCATTATTTTGAGTGATGCCACGTACTCCATTGTTTGCAGCATTTCATTTCAAAATAGAAGGGTTTAATAATGGAATTAAATGAAGGCACACCTCCCATAACGCTAAATTAACAAATGTAGTTATTAATTTCTTGTATGTAACAATTTTAAACTAAAACTAAATTGCCCTGTAATTATAGTAGCTAGTTATCACTTTAATAAAATCGCCACAGATACCTCAAACCGCCCGACATGGCAACGCCGCCGTTGCTGCCGCGTTCGTTAACTCGTCGGTATTTGTTTTGTATTTGCCGAGCAAGTAAAGTCTTCCGATTGTTTACGTATGCATTTTTCGTGTTTTCAATTGTTTTTCTGTTAACTTAAAGGCTACTTATTAGTATTTAGGATATAGTGACTGATTTTGTATCCAATGGGACGAAGAAAGTGTGTGGTGTGTGGCCAAATTGATATTTATTGGTTATTTCTCTAAGGTTTTTGGTTTTCCCAGTCATACAAATGGTAAAAATATGTCGTTTTTGAGATATTATTAAAAAACCGTTTAAAAAATAAACTTTAACACCCTGTATCTTTTTTATACAGCTTCTCCGGACCCATGTTCGCATGAACTTTTCTATTCAAAATAAAATTTTCTCTCGTTTATTTCAAAATTGTTGTTTATACAACTGGGACACCCTGTATATGCAAACATATTTGCTACGTTATTTTCTGCTTATTCGTAAACAGACATGTTAGAGTAGGATCAGGAAATTCAGAAAATCAGTAAAATTTATTGTTAAGTGGTAACTGTCCAAATTTTTACTAGGTATAAGATTGTAAATATGAACTAATTGTTCCAAATTGATGTTTTTTAACGTTGATTATACATTTATTTCGTAAGTACAAGATAAATTTTATGAAAAAGTTTGGCAATGGTGCAATCATTGCATTGTTTTGTTTTAGATTTCCGTTACTAACTCAGACAAATAATGTTACATTTTTTATCTTGGCAGGGTCTGTATTGTATTGAATTATTAGTCTATGTCTATTATTTGTCTGAGCTTATAACTTATAAATTAATAAGTACTTTGTGGCGGCTTCAGACAAATGCTTTGAATTCAAATTCTATGTACGGTCATTAGGACAACTATTTTAAAATAATGTTTGTCTTCAAATGTTAGTAATTACTTAAAATTTGTATTGACCATAAATTTGACATTATGCGTGTTGCTCACTACAGATCGAAAAAAAGCCTCTTTATGCTTAAAATAAGAATAGACTTTTTCGCTGAATTTGAAAAACCGCAAAATCGAATTCTACACTATTTTCAATAGATGTATGTTAACCAAAATTTTGTTAGAAAATTCTGAATTTCGCATTTTCTACACAAATTACGTCACGGATCCCTGTATATCGCCATATTGGATTTAAATTGTTAGCTGGCAAGCTATTGTTTTTATTTATTAATTTATTATTAAAAAATAAATAGCCAAAATACGCTTTATTTGTGATTTTATCGAAAAGAGTAATTTGAAAAAGTTGCTTGGAATTTTAATTTAACCCCTATGTGCCTATGTTCAGACAAAAATTAGTTGAGCTTTTCTTGAAACTAGCCGATTACGAACCAAAAAGGGCCCGTAACTAAAAAATATCACGTTTGGATGATAGGCAAACAATTCTAAAGTCAAATATGGCACACCAAAAAAATTAAATTCATTAGTTTTTTTTCAAAAAATCAAAAATTTATCAGTGAGAATTTTGTCTGAAAATTTGCACATAGGGTAAAATAAAATTCCAAGCAAATTTTTCAAATAACTTTTTTCGATAAAATCACAAATAAAGCGTATTTTGGCCATTTATTTAATTAAATGTCAGGTATCTCAAACGACTTCACGGCGTTTAATGATCTCATTTCGAATCTTTTTGGAAGCAGAGATGATCGCCCCAGAGTAGTTCCATCTTAGCCCAAAAATAAAAAAAAAACGCATATGGTTCCAACTTTTTGGAGGGCACTGTATAAAGTAGCATTAAATGATTTTCATTTTTTAACGGGAGGGTCCATTTCTCTCCCCGACGCCGACGCTGGGCCTGGGCAGCCTCGCCCTCTAGATTTATCAGGGGTTAACGCCGTTGGGACCGCCTGCGGTCAGGGTAGGCGCTGGCCCGATGACCCGAGGCGGTCGGAAACCACGCCGAAATGACGCGTGACAAATGACTGGGACGTCAAAAGATTAAACTAGATCACCCCGTTTCGCTACAGTTTCGGCCTCTGGGTTTCGGTTTAGAATTTTACGTATTATCACAGAAAATATACTACGAAAAATCTTTTTCTACTCCTATGCTAGTAACATACCTATCAAGTGACGGTTTAGGTTATAAGTGAGTCCATTGTTACGAACACTGACACGTAATGACTGACACGTAATAAGAAAAAATTACGTATCTGTTCTTAATTAAAACGCAATTGTCACGGGTGCCTTGTTAGCGCGGCATCCGCGTCACCATAGCAACCAACCAACATATTATGTTGCCTGTCAGATAATCAGAAGCATAGTTCATCTATGGTCTATCCAAGATACAGCGGCAGTAAGTCACATGACCGCCTTGCGATCGATTACCAGGGTCGGACTAATATGAGATTCCAAGTGGCATGTAATTCTCAACTAATTCTTTTAGAAGTTCTAAAATGTGTGTTTCTGCCTTTCGTGGATCTTTATAAATTTCCTTAAATTAAGTAGCAAAGTAAATTTACAGAATATACTGCTCGCGATCCGATCTAAAATATGCAGGAAACTCGACTGAGGGAAGAGCCGGCCCTGCATTTTGTTCGCCGCGTAAACACTTGACATTTTATGACGGCCAGGCCAATAAGAGAATGGGTCACGTGGTGGCCAATGTTTTGATCCACTGCCGCTGTATCTTGGATAGACTTTAGTATAATAGTTTTTCTTTCGTCGAAGAAAAATTATAATACAAAAAATTCGAGTTGTAAACTTATTACATACTCGTGGAATTACAGCACTCGCCGCTGCGCGGCTCGTGCGCAACTTTTCCACTCATACGTAATAAGCTGTTTACAACTCTCGCTATGTAATATACTATTAATTTGAGGTGCCACTTGACCCCTATTTTCATTTAAGAAATTTGAGTTGGTAGCTACCCCAGCTAGGGGTTGCAACTACAGCACTGTTTTCCTCTGCAATGTCCCCCTTCCAAACTAAACCGAAGTGTTTTTTCGTTTTTTGGAAGAAACGGTATTTTCTGAAATAATCTGGGTGGAAACTGTTCCCTGGGCCACCCTGTATAATAATTATTCCATATGTATTGTCGAATGGACCGCAACAGTCACGTCACTGTTACGGAAACTTAAGTTTTCATTTTTGGCTTCATTAAGGCCCAAAAAAATAGAATAATTGCGGTTCCCTATAGACGTCGAGGCTCTTCATAAAATCCAAGTGAAAAATCAAGAAATTTGTTCTTTTGTGTATTAGTCCATTAGGTAATAATCGAGGTAATAATAAAAACTGTAATTCCTCAAGTTATGTTAATCTACATTATACTTTACAACATTACAACTTTAAAACTGTACAAATCCGTAAAATCTTCATTTTTGGAGATAATCGCCTAAACTTTTTTCTGTTTGAAAGGCCTTCAAAAACCGCTTCTTTTAACCTTCCTGCCATTTTCAAAATGCAAAGCCAGTGCCGGCTGCGATTTTTTTTATACCCCCGATTTTCACGAAAACCATTTAGCGATTTTTTTATTTAAAATCTGACCCCACAGCGTTAATCAGAACAACCCAAAACCCCTATATACCAAATTTGAATAAAAAATATACAGGGAGTTCTATTCTGCAGGTTGTCAAAGTTGAGCAAAATAGGAATTTTAAAGGCATCTGCCAAGTCAAGAGTGCCGTGGAATCCCCTCAAAACAGTTGAATGGTCAACAGGACCACTCAAGTTGTTGGTGTGAAAAGGTCCAATACAAAATATACAGAGTGTTCTTATCTGTGCCTTCTCAAATTACTGAATTTTTGGAACTTTATACGGGTCATGAGTGCTGTGGAATCATTGAAAAAATATTGATAAACACAAAATTAATGTATTTCTTTACAAAATGCCAACTAACAAATAAAAACAATTTAAATTATTGGACCTTACTCAACAAAGTCACTGTCTAAGATGATACATTTTCTGTGCGTTTCCTGTTGTGGCACACCAGCCACCTTAACTGATATGGACTTACTGACTGGCAAACTTCTGTATTTTTTAGATTTAGTTCGTTTATAGTGTGTAGAGCGGTTTTGATATACTCGATTTTTGACCCGTATAAAGTTCCAAAAATTCGGTAATTTGAGATGGCACAGATAAGAACACTCTGTCTATTTTATATTGGACCTTTGCACACCAACACCTTGAGTGGTCCTATTGACCACTCAACTGTTTTGAGGGGATTCCATGGCACTCGACTTGGCAGATGTCTTTAAAATTCCTATTTTGCTCAACTTTGACACCCTGCAGAATGGAACTCCCTGTATATTTTTTATTCAAATTTGACACATGGGGGTTTTGGGGTGTTCTGATTAACGCTGTGGGGTCAGATTTTAAATAAAAAAATCGCTAACCGGTTTTCGCTAAAATCGGGGGTATAAAAAAATCGCATCCGGCCCTGGATTTGCATTTTGAAAATGGCAGGAAGGTCAAAAGAAGCGGTTTTTGAAGGCCTTTCAAACAAAAAAAGTTTAGGCAATTATCTCCAAAAATGAAGATTTTACGGATTTGTACAGTTTTAAAGTTGGACACCCTGTATGTAGCAACATGAAATTAATGATTAATGTCTTATCTGGGACACCGACACCCTGTAGCTATACGAAATTTGGTTGCAAGACGAATAATTGCTGTTCGGAAATTAAATAAAAACCGAACACCTACCTATTTATAAAAAATTTAACGGCCCTTCAACCTTTCGCGCTTAAAAAATTAACACGGATAATCAATCAACCGTAAAATTCTCATCACGAAATGCCCGTGGTTTTTTTGGAACGCTTATTCCTTCCTCGTCGTGCATCGTCCAAAATCGCAAACTGTTGCCATCGACCCTTAGGGGTCCCGGGGGTCCGCATCCCTGGAAGTTCCCCACCACCCCCCCCCCGTTCCGGTCGGCTTCCCCCCCCCCCGAAAGCCACGAAATTGCCGTGCGGTATACGCCCCGTTTCACGCAGCTCGTCTGGTTTTCCGCTTCACCCCAAGCCTCACGGCACGCCGCCACCAAGACCGCGCCGAGGAAAGAATTTTTTATAATAATTCTTTGAAAACACCTTACTTTCATCTGCTTTAGCAATAACGAATCATGGGGTTTTTCGAGCTAGCGCACGGAAAAACTTTCCGTGCGTTGAATAAAAATACCGAATATACCTATGGCTTTAAAATAGAAATACAGGGTGTCCGGTAAGTACCTCCTAATCTCTCAGAAGCATACAGGGGAGGTCAAAAAAACACTAGTTTGTCAAAGGAAAAAAAATCCTACTGTGCCCCTTAACGGAGATACAGGGCCCCAAAAGAGTACTTAGCGATTTACTTTTTTGGCTCTAACTTTTGAACCGACTTGTATAATTTAATGAAATTTTAATAGTTTATGTTGGCCATAAAGACTCATAAAACCATACTACCGTAGATGTTTCACATCGTCAGGGAAGTCAGGAACGGACTTGCCACCACACTCGTTGGGCCAAATTTTTGACAGGTGTCATTTTACAGAGCTGAAAACTGTTTTTTTAAATACTTTGGTCATTGCTCTTTAAAAAAGGTACTCTTCATTTCTTTCGACCAAATGAGCCGTTTTCGAAAAAATTAAGTTTTTTAACACGTTTACACAATTAACGAGTGCTTGTCCATAAAGGTACGGAACCCTAAAAATAACATAATACAGACTAGGCTGATATGCATTTAATTTATGGTGAAGCGCTGTCCAACTCTTCGAAGGCAAGAAGACTTTATGCTGAAAGATTTCCAGCTCGAAAACCTTTCAAAGGGTTGATCGGAGCTTAATTAATTTACAATGTTATTAAAACACAAAAATAATGAAAACGTTTAAATGTTATTTTGGCAAATGTTGAATATGAGCTCCACGTACTTCAATACATTTTCTTAGTCTTCGAATATTTTCCCGCTGCACTGCAAATAATATTCCGGCATTATTACGAACTTAGTTAGAATGCTGTGTTATTCTCGCTAGTAGTTCTTCTCTAGTATTTACTGGTGTTGAATAAACTAGTTGTTTTAGATGTCCCCAAAAGTAAAAGTCTAAAGGATTTAGATCAGGCGACCTTGGTGGCCATAAAACAGGGCCACCTCGACCTATCCATCGAGGGCCAAAAACGTTAGTTAAGTGCTGACGTACTATACGGTTAAAATGAGGTGGAGCACCATCATGCATGTACCACATTTGCATTCTTCTATCAAGAGGTACGTCTTCCAATAAATTATTTAAATGTTGCTTTTTAACAATAACCACCTGATTTTTACCTAATTGTGTTTAGCATTAGTAACTTTTGAGTGTTATACAAAAACTTAATTTTTTCGGAAACGGCTCATTTGGTCGAAAGAAATGAAGAGTACCTTTTTTAAAGAGCAATGACCAAAGTATTTAAAAAAACAGTTTTCAGCTCTGTAAAATGACACCATAAACTATTAAAATTTCATTAAATTATACAAGTCGGTTCAAAAGTTAGAGCCAAAAAAGTAAATCGCTAAGTACTCTTTTTAGGCCCTGTATCTCCGTTAAGGGGCACAGTAGGAATTTTTTTCCTTTGACAAACTAGGATTATTTTGACCTCCCCTGTATGCTTCCGAGAGATTAGGAGGTACTTACCGGACACCCTGTATACAGCAAAGTAAACTAAATTTAAGAAACTCTATATATGCTCTCTGATGATTTAACATGTACCTATTTTGTATTTTAATTCGTAAGTGTTTCAATATTTAGATACATTTCTGTAATATTTTTTACGTTTTATTCACCTTATCTGACAATAACTAATTTACAACAAAGCACCATTGAAATAATTTGAGAGTAACCATGGAAACGCATCATACATACCAAACACTATATTGTCTGCATTGTTTATTTTTTGTCAATTAAATTTATTATAATATGCCGATAAAATGTTTTAAGTTTCCGTTTTCAAAGAAGTATAATAAAAAAATATCGTTCATTACACGTCCAGAAATAGATTTTTCCGTGCTTGCATGACTTCCCGTGTTCGGCTGCGCCTCACACGGAAATTTGTCACGCGCGCACGGAGAAATCTTTATTTCCAGACTCGTAATGAAATATACTAATTATGGATATGAAAGAGAAAGAACGTTTAGATTTTTTGAAAATATCATGAAATACTTAGTATATTTCATTACGAATCTGGAAATAAAGATTTATCCGTGCGCGCGTGACAAATTCCCGTGTGAGGCGCAGCCGAAGTCAGAATACATCTTATTATATTACCACAGACCTATATAAAGTTTTCTTTTGAATTACTTTAAAGTTGAAATGACAGTGTCATTCTTTCGGTATCATATTTTCTTGCTGCTATTTTTGTCAACATTCGATAATGTTATCGATTTTACATAAAGCATAACCTAAATACAAAAAACCTCTAATTTGAAATACAGTTTCTATGAATATCTAAGTTTAATAAACAATTCATTTAATTTTTTTTCACTTTGTTACTTGTCAGTGTAAAAGTCCCAGAGAATTACCCATATACCAAAACGACTGACTCGTAATATTGATCACGCGATTCTCTCCAACGAATTGCGTGTCACATTGTTCCCACTTGGACCGTTTGACCCGTGACACGCGACCTTTGGCTCAAAGGTCTGGCCCAATTGACATCGCCCGACCTTCTCCATCTTCCAAAGCTAGACACAGACACCCGCCCGAATAATTCTGATCGCTTTTAAATCGCGAATCGTTTATCAAACTGCTCGAATTACTTCGGCAGTTGACCTAAAATCCTTTCTAAAAATAAAACGGTTGAGGATTTACGTCACCTTCCCCCTACCTATCAAATAACAGGGTAAAGCAAAAAAGGCTTCCAAACAAAATAATGCAGACCGTAGGCGAAACTTTTAACAGAAACTTTTCAACATTTCTATGTTTACTAATATGTTGAATTGCTAATGATAATTATTATATATTCCAAATTTCAGAACATTATCTTTGTTCGCTCGGGAAATATTTAGAAAAAACCGTTTGCCAAAGTGTCCATTTCACTCGTAACTTTTTTGAGGTTATCTTTTTGGTCTTGCAGGTCCATCGTTTTAGTGCCTCGATATTTTTGTCGATATATCGAACAACGATATTTTCTTTTCTAAATATCGATATATCGATATTGTAATATATCGATATTGTACACTGTATTGTGATGTATCGATGTAGCGATACATCGATATTGTAATATATCGATACATCGATATTGTAATATATCAATATTACGATATATCGATATATTGATATTTAGAGAAGATAGATATATCGACATTCCGATATAGGTATCGATATGTTGATGTATCGATTTATAATTTAAAAAATGAGAGAGTAATGAAAAACGGTTTATTGTTTTCCGTCAGTATGGCTTTTTTTGTTTTACTTGTACACAACTCACCCAAGGGCAAATACTACCCACCTCCACAACCACAATAATAAGCAAGACAGTACTCAAAACCACAGATATGAGATTCACACGACTGCATTGTTTCTGTTAGTTGTTGGTAGCAAATAGCAAACATATGGAAAAATTACACACTGAGCAATTAGGGCCCCCTAATTTAGGGGAACTCGCCATGTGTGATTTGTAAGTAATTTACCTTTTCGTACAATTACTATTGCTGGTTTCATTAATTTCGGAATATCGATATATCGGAATTTCGATATATCGGAATATCGATATATCGGAATATCGATATATCGGAATATCGATATATCGGTATATCGATATATCGGAATATCGATATATCAGAATATCGATATATCAGAATATCGATATGTCAGAATATCGATATATCGGAATATCGATATATCTTAATATCGATATATCGGAATATCGATATATCGGCTATATCGATATTTTTATGATTATCGATATTAAATAAGTTTCCGACATTTCAGAGATAAACATGGGTCCGCAAGGCGCAAGGCCTTCATTTTTGAGATACGGGGTGTTAAAGATTTATGTTTGTCATTTTCTAAATAATTTTTGAACTAATGTCCATATTTGGACGAAAACTGGTGTAAGTACAAATTAACAAATTTTCGGAGAGGCAAGTTCCGAAAATGTCGCGAGATTGTCAACAACGGGACGGGCACGTCTACAGATTCCGACGTCGTTGAATTGCACAAAGAAAAGTGTCCGTATACAGGGTATTCCCGGAATATCCCGTCCCCTAAACTCCCCTCGCAGACTCTTTCCGCGCCACCCCCACCGAAGAATCCGGACACGTCCCCTTGGGGCCTGCGTCGATTTCACGCCACCCCCGCAACGCCCGGGGGTGGCCCGGGGGTGTAGGGGGGGGGGGGGGCACGCGCGTAGCCAAGGGGAGGGTTTCGGGGGTTCAAACCCCCCCCCCCCCGAAATAAGCAAAATATTACCTAATATTATACCGAAAAAATACGAGGAGTGAAGAGTTAAATTATTATTACGTTTGAATATATGTAGTAATAGTAGCGCCTAGCGCCATCTTTTGACGAGAGGCAGACGCAGTTGCAGCCGAACTATTTTGTATTGTAGGGCCACTTTGCGTTGTTTCTCGATTATTCGCCACGCCCAAATTTGGATTTAGCTATCAAAGCTTCAGCTACCTTGCATGCTGATAAGAAGACTGCCTACCCCAAAATCTAGTTTGGAATGCCTAGATATGTGCGATAAAAACCTTTATCCTAATATTTACACATTACTACAAATCTTGGCTACCATTCCTGTATCCACTGCTACCCCAGAGAGGCCTTTCTCGAGCCTAAGGAGACTGAAAAACTATTTACGAAACACTACAAGTGAAAACAGACTTAATGGTTTGGCTCTAATGAACATTCACTATGGAACAGAAATTCATGCAGATGAAGTAGTGGATATATTTAAAAGAAAAAGCCGAAGATTTCTTCTTTAATGGTTTTAGATTTAGCGCAGAGGAACGAAATTAATTTATCCATTTCATTTAAAGTTAAGAACTTTATAAATATATGTCGTAGTTTTTCGGATGGATATATAGATATTAAATTTCATATAAGTATATTTTTGTTGTTTTATTTACTTCTCAAACTAAACCCCCACCAAAACTAAATCCTGGCTACGCCCGTGATACAGGGTATTCCCGGAATATCCCGTCCCCGAAACTCCCCTCGCAGACTCTTTCCGCGCCACCCCACCGAAGAATCCGGACACGTCCCCTTGGGGCCTGCGTCGATTTCACACCACCCCCGCAACGCCCGGGGGTGGCCCGGGGGTGTAGGGGGGGGGCACGGGCGTAGCCAAGGGGGGGGTTTCGGGGGTTCAACCCCCCCCCCCCGAAATAAGCAAAATATTACCTAATATTATACCGAAAAAATACGAGGAGTGAAGAGTTAAATTATTATTACGTTTGAATATATTATGTAGTAATAGTAGCGCCTAGCGCCATCTTTTGACGAGAGGCAGACGCAGTTGCAGCCGAACTATTTTGTATTGTAGGGACACTTTGCGTTGTTTCTCGATTATTCGCCTCGCCCCTAGGTCGAAATGAGCGGAACTTTGTGGAAGTTCGTGGAAGTTTCTGGACGGCTACTGGGCTGCTATATAAGCGGCGCCGCGGCGCGTGACCCCGCTTACGGCAGTATTGTTCCATGCGAACTCGAAGCGAATAAAAGTGAAAAGTGGTGAACGAATAGTGAAGAGAATTAAGTGTACCGTAAGTGAGTAATTTTAGTGCACTGTTATTCGATGACCTTGTTAAGGATAGATACGTGAATCATTATTACTGTCGAAAAATGGAGGGGAAAAAAGGAAGGGTGGTAAACCTAAAGGTATGGACTACTGGAAAAAATGGTGTAGTCAAGGTCAAGGGGTTTCTAATAAAGAAACAAATTTGGATTTAGCTATCAAAGCTTCAGCTACCTTGCATGCTGATAAGAAGACTGCCTACCCCGAAATCTAGTTTGGAATGCCGTTTGGAATGCCTAGATATGTGCGATAAAAACCTTTATCCTAATATTTACACATTACTACAAATCTTGGCTACCATTCCTGTATCCACTGCTACCCCAGAGAGATCTTTCTCGAGCCTAAGGAGACTGAAAAACTATTTACGAAACACTACAAGTGAAAACAGACTTAATGGTTTGGCTCTAATGAACATTCACTATGGGACAGAAATTCATGCAGATGAAGTAGTGGATATATTTAAAAGAAAAAGCCGAAGATTTCTTCTTTAATGGTTTTAGATTTAGCGCAGAGGAACGAAATTAATTTATCCATTTCATTTAAAGTTAAGAACTTTATAAATATATGTCGTAGTTTTTCGGATGGATATATAGATATTAAATTTCATATAAGTATATTTTTGTTGTTTTATTTACTTCTCAAACTAAACCCCCACCAAAACTAAATCCTGGCTACGCCCGTGATACAGGGTATTCCCGGAATATCCCGTCCCCGAAACTCCCCTCGCAGACTCTTTCCGCGCCACCCCACCGAAGAATCCGGACACGTCCCCTTGGGGCCTGCGTCGATTTCACACCACCCCCGCAACGCCCGGGGGTGGCCCGGGGGTGTAGGGGGGGGGGGGGGCGGTTGGCGTCGCAGACGCGTCGATACGGCCGCCGCCATCGGATATTCAAACCGGCGACGAGATCATCGCCGAACAGAGGGGTGGGAGCTGGGGGTTCCGGGGAGGGGGAATGTGGACGCGACAGGAATAGCATTGCTGACAAAAATTAACACCTACTTTTATTTGTGTACAGGGTGGTTCATTAGAAATTGACACCCCCCTTAACTTGCTAGTTTTTGAGGTTAGAAAAAAAGTGTTTTATACAAAGTTTTTTGTGACGCTATTGGAACGTGTACAGTGTGTTCTATGTTTTATTTTAATGGAACACCCTATATATTTTTGCATTTTTGAAATCTGCTCATCAAGGCAATCAAAATAATATTAAACTTTGTGGCAATATCTTTTTCCGTTTTTGAAAAATTCCGTATTCAAATTTTATACTAAATTTATTTCACTCGAATTTGTGGATCTCGTGATAAAGATAGACGATCAATGTAATAACGAAAAATATTTGTTTTAAGCAAGAGAGTAACATAGTGAAACTCCAAAATGTTTAAGAGTTTTTACGATTTTCCTGAAATTCTTATTTCGAGAATATAATCAGTAAAATTTGAAAAGTCTCCTAAACATTTTGGAGTTCCACTATATATTACTCTCTTGTTTAAAACAAATATTTTTTGTTATTACATCGATCATCTATCTTTATCACGAGATCCCCAAATTCGAGTTAAATAAATTTAGTATAACATTTGAAAACGGAATTTTTCAAAAACGGAAGAAGATAATGCCACAAAGTTTTATATCATTTTAATTGCCTTGATGAGCAGATTTCAAAAATGCAAAAATATATAGGGTGTTCCATTTAAAAAAACATAAGTTATGTCTGCCACGGCTTTCTAGAACACACTGTACACGGTCCAATAGCGTCACAAAAAATTTTGTATTCGTATCTAAAACTTTTGTAAAAAAAATTTTTTTCTAACCTCAAAAACTAGCAAGTTAAGGGGGGTGTCAATTTATAATGAACCACCCTGTACAAATCCGTGGAATATTTATTCTTCGAGAACTGAACTTATTTGAACCGACTTCAAAAAAAGGAGGAGGTTATCAATTCGGGTTGTATTTTTTTTATGTTTGTTACCTCAGAACTCAGTCATTTATAACCGATTTGGACAACTAACTCTTCTTTTATTTGAAAGGGTATACCTTCAGAATGGTCCCATTTAAATTTGAAGGAAAAATTCCACCCCCTAAGGGTGGACAAATAGGGGATGAAATTTCATATTGAATCGATTTCGATGATTCTTTTTTTATTAGAAAGGGAGTATACCTTAGATGAGGTATCCCATTTAAATTTGAAGAAAAAATTCCACCCCTAAGGGTGGACAAATAGGGGATGACATTTCATATTGGACCGATTTCGATGATTCTCTTTTTATTAGAAAGGGATTACCTACTTTAGGAGTGGCCCCATTTAAATTTGAAGAAAAAATTAATGGACAATAGGGGATGAAATTTCATATTGGACCGATTTCGATGATTCTTTCTTTATTGGAAAGGGGGTACCTTAAGTGTGGTCCCATTTAAATTAAAAGAAAAAATTACACCCCTAAGGGTACATAAATAGGGGATGAAAGTTCATATTGGACGGATTTAGATGATTCTTATTTTATTAGGAAGGGGCAAGCAAGGGGTTACCTTAGGGGTGGTCACATTTAAATTTGAAGAAAAATTAAATTTGAAGAGAAAAATTGCAATCCTAAGGGTGGACAAATAGGGGATGGATTTTAATATTTTACCGATTTCGATAATTCTTAATATGTAATTCACTAAAAAATAAGAAATTTGCCCGTATGCACATTTCAACTAAAATTTTAGAAATATTTTTCTCTTTCTAATTTAATTGAGTTATCTTTGGAGTCGGTGACAGTAAGTTATGATGTATGTGGGATACAGTAGGATATGATGTACATATTCATATCTAAATAGATTTAAATTCCTTGCCTTGACTGTCACCAAATCCAAAGATAACTCAATTTAGAAAGAGAAAAAGATTTCTAAAATTTTAGTTGAAATGTGCATACGGGAAACTTTGTGAAGTCGGTGTTATTTTTTCTTAATTTTTTTCTAAATTTTTAGTGGGGTGTGCATACGGGCAAATTTAATTATAAATTTGATTTTTCACCACAGAAACCTGATTCAAACTGATTAAAAGACCACTTTTTTAAGTTGCCACGAAAATATCGAATATTAGAAGAACGAAACATTGAACGGTAACTGCACCTAACTCAAAAAATAACTTCAACAACTTTGTTTTTCTGAGCTTTTGATATCGTACCCTGCACAGAAAATATACGCTGTAACGTACAGAAAATATACGCTGTAACGTATATTTTCTGTGATACCTTGTGTTGTATCTAATTATCTATACTAACTTATCTTTGAATAACTAGTAATAATATTTTACTGCAATACGCTGTAACGTATATTTTCTGTGATACCTTGTGTTGTATCTAATTATCTATACTAACTTATCTTTGAATAACTAGTAATAATATTTTACTGAATTCCACTAACATTCAGTTTCCTAGAATAAACGCAGATTCCTTAATTTTTCGCCTATTTCCTAATTCTTCTTTGAGAATTGGTTGGGACCTATCCCAAAAAATTTTATGATTATTATTAAGAGTGTTCACTTATTTTTGACTTTGAAATTTGATGCTGCTTGATGTTCTTTTACGTCAAATGTCCTACAAGTTTCCCCAACATAGAACTTTCCACACACAAGGATATACCTCTTCGTTTTAAATAGGATGGATCTTATTGTGTTTTTTGTTGTTTTAAATACTGTTCTGACATTTTAGGGAGATTTTAACTTTACTGGTCGGTCTACCAGATTTATTTGTCTAATTCTATTAGCATTGTTGTTTTGTTGGCAATCCTGAAAAACTTTCTCCCCAAACAACATTTAATTACTCCTTTTTTTAACACTAATATGATGATTGGAATTAAAATGGAGATATCTATTACGATCTATTATTAGTGTATGATGGTTTTCTATAGACACTAGTTTCTATACTATGTATTTGATTTTAGTATAGAAAGCAAACATTTAGGTTGGTGAACATATCTAGTATCTAGTCAACTCATTTCGTTCAAAATCTTCCATGAATAAATTGCTTAAGAATGGTGATAAAAGAGATCCCATAGACCCCGTTCGTTTTTAATGTCAGGCATTATTTATAAATTTTCCTGACAACTTGAAAATCACTTTGATTCAGGCTTCTGTGGGGAATAACCCAATTAAAAATTAAATTTGGATTTTAGGTACAGTATAAATGAACTCACTTGGAACACAGTGATATACGGGGCGCGATCTATTTCATAGAATTTACCACGCTCTGCTACTGGTAAAAATACTAGACTTATCAGAAGAAATCACCTGTAATAAAATTCAACGGTTTTTATGCGGTCGACGTCGACCTAGTCAAGGAGGCAGCCAATAAGAAAGCGAGCGTAGCGATTTGATTGGTCGGCGTTTCGGAGATCCACGGAGCAGGTGTCGACGTGGGCCAGTTAGGCCAGTTTAATCAGTGCCGTGCACGGAAATAAGGATTTATTTCCGCTTAATTTTAGTGATTTTGGTTTTGTGTATAGACTTTTGTGTGGTGTTTTGTGTGAAACAAAATTATTGGTTTGCTTTGATTTGAATTATTTCAAAGTTGATTTTAATCTCTTTTAGAGCATTTAAATATATTATTGAAGCTGTTCCAAGTGAGAAACTAAGAGAAATACTACATATACATATAACTTTACTTATAACTATTTCAAAATTCTAAATAATTGCATACATTTTAAAACATAAAACCTCTGGGTCATGTATAATATCTAAAATTATAGTCATTTATTTTATTACCTGAATTAAGATGGTAAAAATATGGATGAGGATGCTGGTAGCCGGTGACACTAACACCATGCTTGTAATCCATTGTTCCTTCTCTTATTTAAAAATCACCACGTTTAAGAACAAAACAATTTCTTTATATCACGTGATTCTATACATCATAAGATCACAGAAGTTTAATCTGTGATAAGATTGCTAATATTAAGGCAAGATTATCGGGAAAATGTTCTCTACACTCCACACATAAAAAACTGTATTTTTACGTAAAGTCACAGAATGTAGTTTCACCGTTGCTTCCCCATCATCTGTTTTGAATTGGATCAAAACAAAAACACAAAGGCGCACCAAGTGACACTCCATTTGTCACGCCAACAAATCAGCGCACCTTTCACCGAAAAATCGCAGTAGACTCACAAAAAAGACGAAAACAAAAACAAACCCACGCCAACCCTCCATAGCCACCCCCGATCATCCGCAATGCACGTTTCGCGCGCTTATAAACAACCGGCCGTCTGCCGACGCCGCACAGTCGTTTGTCATCGGAGCAGGCCGAGAAACAAAACGCGGGCGGCGTGTTGACGTATCGACGCGGCCCACTACGATACGGCGGCGGCGGCGGCGGCCGCGGCACACCGCCGCCCGAGACGGAGGGGTGGCGGTGGGGCCCCGCGCAGGGCCGCACCCGGCGGTCAGATTGGGGCGGTGGGAATTTTCATTGGAGCGTCCGGTGTTTCTCAATTAAATTTCGAGACTGAATAAGATATCAATAGGCAGATTGTTGTTGTGTTGTTTGATGTACAGGGTGTCCCATTTTGGGTGTTTTTCTCAAAAATCTCGGTTGTTATTAAAGCTAGAGGGTTGCGGTTTTCACGTCACTGCACTACTTTTTTGAGAGGAATTTGGTGGACCGATCAGATTTTAGATAAGTTTTATAGTTTCCGCGCATTGGCGCAGGCCTGAAATTTTCGATTTTTTGGAAACCTTGCTCTCTCCTGGCTACAACTTATATATATCAACAAATTTAATCAACTATTTTTATAGATTTTTTGGCGTAGAATCGAATGGAATAATTAGTTTTTTGGTAGCGTTAATAGTTTTTGGGATATGAACCAAAGTTATATTTCTTTTAAATGGAAGACATAGTTCATATCTCAAAAACTATCAACGCTACCAAAAAACTAATTACACAGCTTACCCTATGTTAGGGCAAGCTGTGCCAATTATTCCATTCGATTCTACGCCGATTAAATTTGTCGATATATACAGTGTGACCCATTTGTTTTGGGGTCAGTCTGTAAAAAGTGTATCAATCGTGCGATTTGGCTGATTTTTTTTTTAAATTGTAGAGCTCGATGAACTGCACATTTTGAACAAAAATTGCCTGGTTCGCATAAAATCCAAAGCCTACTATGACCGTTTTTATGAGCAAAATTTTAAGAAACCATATTAGCGTTTTTTTTTTGAAAAAATCTGTGTGCGCCAATGGATTGAGCACCCCTCGAAATGGGTATGTACAAAATTTCATCAAAATATTTCAAGTAATAACAATTTTGTAGAAAAATTAAAAATGCAGCCAAGGTACGTCTTTATTTTCAAAAATTCAAAGTTGGCCATGGAAAATAATTGAATTGTTTACTTTTATTAAGTGTCAAACTGTCTAAATTGAGTTCAGAAATTGTTTGTGCTCAATACAATTAATTATCATAATTATGGAATATTTAAGCATAAGAGACAAAATAGAAATTGTTCGACTCGTGGGCGACAACGAGCGCTCGGCAGCAGAAGCTGCGGCCGAATTTAACAATAGACACCCAGGTAGATCAGTGAGTCGAAGTACTGTACAACGTATAAACAATATTTTTGATGAAACTGGATCGATTTCTAAAAATTTATTAAAAACTAGGCAAAATGGACGCCGTGGACTTGTTGAAAATAACAATCAAATTCTGCAATACTTTAGTGACAATCCTCGAAATAGTGTTCGAACGGCTAGTTTAGACCTTCATATACCCAGAGAGAGTATAAGGAGATGTTTGAGACAAAACAAAATAAAACCGTTTAAGCCAAAATTTTTGCACACCCTGGAACCAGGAGATGAGGAGAGAAGATTAGAATTTTGCTATTGGCTGCAAGGTGAATATCTCCATAATGGCAACTTTTTAAATGAAATTTTATTCACCGACGAAGCCACGTTTACTACAAATGGTGTAGTATCAAGTCAAAACTGCCGTCACTGGTCAGCTGAAAATCCAGAGTTTATAATAAATGCAAGGAGACAATATTCACAAAAAATTAACGTTTGGTGTGGAATACTACGCGACAGAATAATTGGCCCATTTTTCTTTGAAGGGAATTTGAATGCGGCTGGCTTCTTGAATTTTCTAGAAATTGAATTTAGAAATGCTTTAGATGAGTTACCATTAAGATACCGTTTAAATTTAAAGTTACAGTTAGATGGCAGTCCTATTCATAATGCTCGTTTAATCAGAAACTGGCTAGATAATAATTTTGAAAACTGTTGGATAGGGCGAAATAGTCCTTTCTGTGAGTGGCCACCGAGATCTCCGGACTTAACTCCTTTAGATTTTTTCTTTGGGGTACACTTAAGCAAAATGTTTATAAGTCAAGACCCCATAATTTACAAGAACTGCAAGCTAGGATAAACCGTAGTTGTGAGGAAATTACTCCACAGCAAATACGAAATGTAATTTTGAATGTACGCAAGAGGAACGACAAATGCATTGTAGAAAATGGAGGCTTGGTAGAAGTTACAAAAATTTTATAATTTTAATTGTTTTTATGTTTTGTGTTTATAAGCATAAGGTTGTATTATTACAATTCAATTATTTTCCATGGCCAACTTTGAATTTTTGAAAATAAAGACGTACCTTGGCTGCATTTTTAATTTTTCTACAAAATCGTTATTACTTGAAATATTTTGATGAAATTTTGTACATACCCATTTCGAGGGGTGCTCAATCCATTGGCGCACACAGATTTTTTCAAAAAAAAACGCTAATATGGTTTCTTAAAATTTTGCTCATAAAAACGGTCATAGTAGGCTTTGGATTTTATGCGAACCAGGCAATTTTTGTTCAAAATGTGCAGTTCATCGAGCTCTACAATTTAAAAAAAAAATCAGCCAAATCGCACGATTGATACACTTTTTACAGACTGACCCCAAAACAAATGGGTCACACTGTATAAGTTGTAGCCAGGAGAGAGGTTTCCAAAAAATCGAAAATTTCAGCCCTGCGCCAATGCGCGGAAACTATAAAACTTATCTAAAATCTGATTGGTCCACCAAATTCCTCTCAAAAAAGTAGTACAGTGACGTGAAAACCGCAACCCTCCAGCTTTAATAATAACCGAGATTTTTGAGAAAAACTCCCAAAAACATATATACACATATTTATTTCGCATTCCTGATATGGATTGTTCTTTTCGATCCGTTGTTCAGATTGATAAAAAAATTGGCATATCCATTCCGAATTTCGACGCTGTTTCAAGGTTATCTTTGAAGAACTTTAGAAACCCTCGTTCGAGGTAGATTTAAATTAATTTTGTCCGTTCTGTGATTCTGTGTAAGAAGTGTCAACGAAAAAAGAAAACTCCTGGGCAAAACTAACGCACCAACATAATAAATCCGCACAAAAATTGCATTTTTTTAAATGAATTAATGTAAAAATAAATTAATGGAAACTCCAATGAAAAGCAACAAATTGCATTATTTAATTAGTTTAACAGTAGAAAATGCCCAAAAAAAAGCGGAGCTACCGTGACAATGAATAAAGAATGTAACGGCCACTTGAAAATGTACAAACTTTTTACGAAATTTCGTAAAAAAAGTGCGAATTCACAAACTTTTTACAAAATTTCGTAAAAAAAAGTATAAATTGTAACAAAAAGTAGTATGTGGCCTTTCTACGCTTTCGTACCTTTTAGGCGCGTATTCACTTGCAACAAAATGCTCCAAACGCTCAGAACACTCGGCGCGCGTTGCGCAGAATGCAACAAACATTTTAGCGCAAAGTTCGTGCTGTTTGGAGTGTTCGCTGTGTTTGCCGCGTTCCCGCGGCCGTTGGTCCGCGCGTTCTTCAGAGAGACGGGCGCAGATGACAACGTGGTAGTGGCTGCCGGCGCTCTTCTGATTATAGATGCTTTAACCAAAGTCTAGAGAAATAGTATTTCTCTAGATTTTGCTTTAACTAGCAATAAAAAAAAGAGATAAAAGAAAAAACCCGGGAAAAAAGAAAAGCGCCGACAAGACGTATTTTTTTACAACATAAAAATATGGCACTGCTCCGGGGTATGGATATCATCCACACTTGCAGAATTTTACGAGGATGGCTGCAGAAGATTGCGAGAAGTTGATGTGTTTAGTTGTATAATAATAATAATAAGTTTATTCAACAACATATATACATTAGTTTTTATATATGTTTTTATCATTGAATTGACAAGTAGATGGAAGGAGTGTAGAGAGAGAAACTGGCAGCCAAACTTGAGTAAGTGAAATAGTAAATAAATCAGCTGATTCCGGCAAAAACCACATAACACAAAAGAGGTGTTTGTCCTAACTTTCTATTTTTGTGTCCCAAGTACAATACGAGTAATTATTGTATTATTTATATTTGATTTGAGTTCGTGTCGTGGTGGCAGTTTCGTATAAAACGGCGTTGAGTTTTCTTAGTTGCATTATTTTTAGATCAGAGAGAAAATTTACAAAAAAGATGGTCAACTCCTGTTGTCTATTTGGATGTACCAAACGGGACGGAAAGAATAAGAATAGTGGGGTTTCTTTCATTCGTAAGTCTTAAAAATCTTTGCTAATAACTTTGCAGTTTTCCAAGAGATAAGGTGATATTAGAGACAAGTGGATTGCAGCAATAAAAAGGAAAAATTTTGTACTGTCTACAAGTATTTACTTGCATTTGTAGTCAACATTTTATCGAGAGCGATTTCATAGAGAATTTTGGGCAGCGCAAACTTAAAAAGTATGTAATTACTACAGTTTTTTATTTTCCAAGTCATCTTTTGATAGAAAGTCTATCAAGGGGAAAACTGGCAAAATACTGTGCTAATGAACCTAGCTCTTCGTAGTCAAAGATGGAATTAATCTTGAGGTTCTGGTCCCTTTAAAATTGCCATGTAGGTAATTTTTTTTAATCAATTCACTACTTTTTTCTGTGCAATATTTACATAATTGTGGTTATATAGAAAAATTCTCATTTCTACAAACAAGCCCCGAATTTCGGAATACAGATCATACAATAAAGATAATTACGGAACATGCCCATTAAATTCGCCCATTAATATGCAACATCCCTGTATAGTTCCTTTGCCTGAATCAGCTGACACGTTCATTAGGCGTCCTTGTCTTACTTATTGCCATTTGAAACCTATCTCTCTCTAGAGTTGGCTGCCCCAAACAACAATGAAAGTGGTACCTGTGCGACTTCCATTGTACTTATCAATTCGATGGTTTTTATATATGTTTTGAAACAATGAGCGCTGCGAACAGGGCAAACGCTGCGAACAGAGCAAACGCTGCGAACACCCGTACTACCCACTGCGCATCAGCGAACAACTAATTCCCTTTGTGCAAATCCGGTTTACCGACAAGCCTCGGAAAATGTTTTTTGTTATACTTCTTTGAAAACACCTTATTTTCACCTGTTTTAGCAATAATGAAAGATGGGGTTTTTCGGGCTAGCGCACGGAAACAGCGCATGGAAAAACTTTCCGTGCGCTGAATAAAAATACCGAATATATGGCTTTAAAATAGAAATATACAGCAAAGTTAACTAAATTTAAGAAACTCTATATGCTCTCTGATATTTAACATGTACCTATTTTGTATTTTAATTCGTAAGTGTTTCAATATTTATAGATACATTTCTGTAATATTTTTGGCGTTTTATTCACCTTATCTGACAATAACCATATATAAATCCTTTATCTATGGACAATAACTAATTTACAACAAAACACCTTAGAAATAATTTGAGAGTAACCATGGAAACGCATCATACATACCCATACCCACGATACAACAAAAGAGAGATATGATATTTAGCCGCCTCAATTTCGTTCCCTTCTGCACAATTACGTCACGCGGTAAGTTCCCGCCCACTTATGACATACAAAGTATTACAGTATGTCCACTGATTGAGTTTACAAAGGGACAAATGGACCAAAGAGTAATTAACAGTAATTTTACAACGCAAACTTCCGCAAATTGGCTGAAAATGCAGAGAACACACTACAATGACACTCAGACGTTTCTGACGTTTCGGTTGTTTATAACCAGATGATACAACTTGTACCATTGTTTATAACCGCGTGACGCGCCAATATGGTGTCCAACCTGCGCAATATCATATCTCTCTTTTGTTGTATCATGCCCATACCAATAACACTATAATAGTCTGCATTGTTTATTTTTTGTCAATTAAATTTATTATAATATGCCGATAAAATGTTTTAAGTTTCCGTTTTCAAAGAAGTATAATAAAAAAATATCGTTCATTACACGTCCAGAAATAGATTTATCCGTGCGCGCGTGACAAATTTGTCACGCGCGCACGGAAAAATCTTTATTTCCAGGCTCGTAATGAAATATAGTATTCCGACAATAAGTGCCGTTTAATTTTCCGGCGTTTCGCATTTCGGCCTTAGTCCGCCCCTGGCCGCCCAACCCCCCCCTCGCAACCCCTCCACCACCCTCCGGCCGGTCCCCCAGCTGCCCCTGATTGGCCCGAGCCGGAAGCGGAAGCGGCAAGCGGCCGCCGTGCGTCACTCGGGTCGACCGCGAGGCCAACGATGAAGACAGGCCACGGCGCTAACGCATAATCGCGTAGTCACGTGACCAACTTAGTTCTATATAATAAAAGGCATTTTTGGAGATAAGTAGAAAAAACAAATTTCGTAACAATTTGGAAAGTTTTCTTTCATGTATTACATTATTGGTTTTGTGCATCCAAGCTTTCTCTAATTGTTTTTTCAAAATTTTCAACCTGCCTCAGCTATTTTAGGCTGAGAGTTAAACGGCACTGCACTCACAATATTTTGGCACATTCTCAAAAATTGTTGGGACATCACCTTCCTTTAGCTTAGGTGATATTCTCTATAGGTATTTTCCTCCCACAACACATTTGTCCACTTTAATTATTGTTTCACTTTCTTGAAAATGTGTTAGCCACACATACTTAAGGGTTTTTTAAAAATTAAATCTCAGTCGGGATTTGACGAACCCATTTTTGGCGGAAATTTTCATCCCGAGGCAAAACAAATAATGTTTGTTATGGCGACACTTTCTTCCTGGCTTTTGTAGTATGTATAATTATAATATAAACAGACCCAATATTTGGTATTTAGGTTATTTTTTACGAAATAAAAATGAAAACTAACCTCATTAGGTATACTGTAAATACTGACGAGGTCTCAGTTGATCGGCAGCGTGAAAGATCGAATAGAAACCTTATCAGGGCGTGGGTCGACAACGAAAATCCTCTAGTACGTTACAACACTGATTTATTTCGCACAAGGTGAATGGTGAATACAATAAATACACAAACCCGAACGTGGTCAACGGGAACGGCTTCCAGCCACCCGGACCGTCTGAACTCGCGAATCTCCCGTAATCAGTTCACCCCTCTGTGTCTCAGGCTCCACTGTCCAATATTGTCCCATGTCCATAATAGTCCATTTCGGGTTCCCTATTCTGTGGTTCGGGGGAGAATTCCCCTTAACAGCGCTAACGCGTCGCGTCGGTGCGAGCGGCACCAATACTCTTGGACGGCACGACTCCCACCCAGACGCCATAATAACACCTGGGCGGTTCCCCTCCGCCAGGACACACGCGCACTAGACACAAACTTGTTTCTAAAATATAAACTAAGACGTTTAAAAACACTTTAAACATTGAAAACTTCTCAAAACCCAAGCTGCCGCTTTCAGTTATGTGACAAATGACATGTAACGTCTGACTAAGATGGTCACGTGATTTTTGTGCGCCAGGGCCTGTCTTTATAGTAGGCCTTGGGTCGACCGCGGGAAGTCCAAGGGCCGACCCTTAGTGCACGGCCACGCAGAAGGCGGACGGCGGAGCGGAGAGCAGAGCGGAGATGGTAGCGGAGCGTTCAAAACAATGGGAAATAAATAGCTTTGTAACAGAAGCCTCCTTACGGACATGTGTCAAAAATAAGCGAGTCTCAATTCACAGAAAGACAGATAGTATTTTAAGCGTAAATTTGGTTCTAATATAATCTATTTGCTATGTAGATTAACGTAGAATCAAATAAAATGCACATTATTCACGTATTTAGAAGAGATTTCCCTAAAAAGAGAGTCTCCTTTTGACACATGTCGCTAAGGAATTGTCTGTATTATTCGTTAGTCAGTGCTACTATCGTTGACTGACGTATACGTTAGTCAACGCTACTATCGTGTCCACACATACCGCGGAGAGGGGAGCGGAGAGTAATAAAGTGTGTTTGCTCACGGTAGCGGAGCGTTCAAGTCAGTTTGACATTTTCCGACGTATTGGCGCGTATTTAAACCTCGAAAATAGAGCGTTGTATTTTTATATACCTATGGATCGCAAAATGCTAATTAGTGAAGTTTTTAGTCGCAAACCCCTGTGGGACATAACTCATGCACATCACCACAACCGAGTTGTTTTAGACAAACTCTGGGTCGAGATTTCCAAAATTATTTTTGTACAGATGATGGAATTCACCAGGTGTTTCCCTGCTTAGGTTTATTTCATGTACCCACACTGCACGTTTATTTTGCAAAATCCAAAATGGTACAGTCGATGTGTAACGTTTGAAAGCGGTAGGTAAAAATTTTATGTTTCGAATGTTGTTAGTTAACATCAGGTGTTTTGGGGCACGTTTTGCCAATTTCAATGCAAACGGTTGATTTTATCGTTATGAAACAAGAGTACACTTTTGTTGCAAAATGAAAAGATACACTGCAAGACCAAAAAGATAACCTCAAAAAAGTTTGAGCAAAAAAATTAATAAGGGTTGTTAGTTTTACCCTTTTTTAGGACAGTGTGTAAATGAATAAACCACCCTAAGGCGTCTTCCAGTAAGTAGATAACACATACCAAATTTCAAATTTTTAAGTAGCGCCGTTATTGAGATATAAATAAAAAGAATACTTTTGGGTCACCCCGTAGACCCGAATAACTTGGCAAGGAAAGCCCAAATCGAAAAATTTTATATGAAAGGCCTCCTTAAAACCACCTGCCGAACACCCCTTTAAAATATTTACATACATTCTGACTCACCCTGTCTATGGGTTTAGTGTTCAGCTCTTAAAAACCGTTTTGACAAAAAAATACTATAAATTTGAGAGATTAACGGAATATTCGTCCAAATAATTATCTGAATATTCGGTATTCGTCCAAGAACACTAGGCCGAATATTCGGTATTCGTCCAAGATTGCTAAGCCGAATATTTGGTATTCGACCAAGATTGCTAGGGCGAATGTTCGATATTCGGTCAACGCCACATTTCATTATTCAGTGGATAGTTTGAAGTATATTATGCATCGGTTTTTTTGCAAGTTGATTATTGCCAAAGACCGTAGGAAATCGCCCTGAAGAGTTCTTAAAGAAAACGGAGTGAACAATATTTTCAAAATGACTATCTTGATCTTAAATTGTTAATAACCTCTTTCAGTGACTCACCAGAAGTAGATTCAGTCTTTGGTGTAGATTTCCTATCCGATATCTTTGGGGAGCAGTTCTTCCTCGGCTTGGCCGGAAACGTGGGCGGCACCTGCGAATTAAACAGATCAAACTAAATGCAATTTAAAACCGGTTCGAACGTTTTCGAAAGTAAGGTATTAGCCGAGTAACGTTAGATCTGTCATTTAGAAATTACTTTTGCATCGCGTTATTTACTTGAGAATTCAACGCCTGCCGATATGAACCAATGAAATGACATAATTTTTGAAATATTAACCAATCAGGTGATGATTTCAGCGGTAATACCACTAGTGGTATTTTCGTAAGTAATATCATAAGGGCATTTATTTTTTTACGAAAAAAAATTAAAAAACACGTTGCTAAGTAGGTAACATTTTAACAAGAAGCATGAGTGCTGATAGCAACAAAAATCCGAGTCAAAGACGAGGATTTTTGCACCTGAACGAATGCATTTTGTTAAAAAAGTATTACTTAGCATTGTGTTTTTTTGGATTTTTTTCACAGGAAAAATTAGATGCCCGAATGGTATTTGACAAGACTATTTCATGAGTAACAGATTATTCTGCATACACATAGCTTACAAAACATACTACCTATTAGAAAACAGCTGTCAAGTTTTGCCCCGGGTAAACTCGAAAAAACTGCTGACAGGTGCTGTCATACAGTTTTTCCATCTAGAAACCATTTGTAATTCAAAATTGCGCGTTTGTGATTGGTGGAAATTAAGACGAGGGAAATATTCGCTGAAATCCTACTATCTTAGTTATGTCCTAGTTATGCCAAACCAATATTATGGTAGCTAAAACTGATTGATAACCCGATAACTTCTTCACAGTAATAAATTTAATATAGAACTAGAAGATACAATTTCAGTTAACACATTGATCGTTAAATATCTATTAACACAATAAATATATTCAAAACTGAAGCCTCATCCTAAATGACAGCTATCTTTGCGAAAAGCCAAAACATAAATATTTATAATTTCTGAAGTCGATTTTAGTTGAACACTGAACAAATATTAACTTATTTGCAGTTGTTGTTAAATTCTCTTAATAAATACAACTCGTGGTATGCCTTAACACATCATAATTAATGTTGCCTTTAAGCGAAATATCAAAACTTTACAAGACACGGAAAAATTAAGGCCGTGGAATATACGAAAACATTATTAGTAGTTCATTTATTCCCTCGTAACAAACTAAAAGAAAACCCGGAACAACTATTTCGGAACGCCCTGTCCATCACATCAAAAGTGCCTCAAAAACGTGCAGAAGTCTTTTACATTGCACACCAAATAATTTTAACGCATTCAAACGCAATCTGTACATAGTAGTTCAAACGTAACTTTACCCGACTAAGACCCCGCCGGCGGGCCGCGCCGTTCCCACTCTCATCACCTTTTTTTTAAATGGCATTTTCGAAAAAGCAAAATATTCATAATGTTTGTAGTTGATTTATTTAATAAGTCTGGTTGTCAAATTAAGCCTGAACACTGAATAATTGTTAAATTATTTGCAGTTGTTAAATACAACTCGTAGTATGCCTTAACTCATCATAATTAATGTTGTCTTTAAGCGAAATATCAAAACTTTACAAGATACGGAAAAATTAAAGCCTTGGAATATACGAAAACATTATTAGTAGTTCATTTATTCCCTCGTAACAAACTAAAAGAAAACCCGGAACAACTATTTCGGAACGCCCTGTCCATCACATCAAAAGTGCCTCAAAACCGTGCAGAAGTCTTCTACATTGCACACCAAATAATTTTAACGCATTCAAACGCAATCTGTACATAGTAGTTCAAACGTAACTTTACCCGACTAAGACCCCGCCGGCGGGCTGCGCCGTTCCCACTCACCACCTTTCTTTAAATCGCATTTTCGAAAATGCAAAATATTCATAATTTTTGTAGTTGATTTATTTAATAAGTCTGGTTGTCAAATTACGCCTAAACACTGAATAATTATTAAATCATTTGCAAGTACAACTCGTAGTATTAGGCCAGGGAAAATATAATTTGACCTAGAAAAACATATTAACTGCAATTTTGTTTTACCATATCAAAGTTATAAGTAAATACGTTGGTAGAAACCAAAAATTAAACATTTTGAAAAAACGGAACCTTGAGTTACCTCAAAAAACATCTATTTTTCGTTGGAAATTTCGAGCAAAAATGTTAACTGGATTTTTTAGACTCTTTAGGTAAAAAAACTTCCCTTGCTAACATATATTAAGAAATTAAACATTCTAAGAATATGGAAGTAACTTAGATAGACAAAGAGGGATAAAAATCGGATAATTTTCTATTTTGGCAAAAGCAAAAATATTAACTACGTTTTTATTGCAGATGATCATTCCCTTTTACAAATAGAATGTAACTTATGCAAAATTAAACATTTATCTGAGCCGCATGTACGTCAGCTGTCACTTCATTGGTATAGACTAGGTAAAAATATTAACTGTTTTTTTTTTTGTTTAACTTTTTACAATATAGCTATATTGAATCATATATAGCGAAATTAAACATTTATTTAGGGCGCATATAGGTCAACTGTCATTTGTCATTTCAAAATAAATACTTCCGTTACCATTTTTTTTTTAATTTCAAAAAATTTAACAAGGCTTAGTATCCACTTACAAAGTTTAACAAAAATCAGCCAGTTAATAATTTTGCTCTCAAAGACAGCTTCAAATTTCTTTAAAATGCGATTTCCGGCGAAAGAATATGTATAATAATTGAAGAACAAACTGTTAATACTTGATTTTTAAGGTAATTATAAATAATAAAAACACAGTTAATATTTTTTGCCCAACAAAATATTACGCAAAATGTCATTTTTACATCATTCGGATACTTGCGCAAACGTAATCTGTTTAATTTATCAATCTCAACTTCATATACCTTACATAATGCAGCTTAAAATTCGCAGTTAATATTTATGCCGTCTTTAGTACAAGAAAATGTATTTTTCTAAAAAAACGCCCACGCGCGTCTATTTATTTTGTATAAAAAACAATTCTGGCGTTCATTTATTACCAATATTTTGTGATGGCATTATAAAAATGCGGTTATGAATTTTTTCTAGGTTTCGTTATTTTTTACCGTAATTTCCCTGGCCTAGTATGCCTTAACTCATCACAATTAATGTTGTTTTTAAGCGAAATATCAAAACTTTACAAGATATGGAAAAATTAAGGCCGTGGAATATACGAAAACATTATTATTAGTTCATTTGTTCCCTCGTAACAAACTAAAAGAAAATCCGGAACAACTACTCCGGAACGCCCTGTATATCACGCCAGAAGCGCCTCAAAACCGTGCAGAAGTCTTCTATACTGCACGCCAAATCATTTCGACGCGTTCAGACGCAATCTGTCCATAGTAGTTCAAACGTAACGTTACCCGACTAAGACCCCGCAAGGCGCGGGGCGCGCCGCTCCCACTCACCACCTTGTCGCTGCGCTGGCCGCTCGGCAGCCTCGCCACCAGCGCCTCGGGGCTGTCCTCGGGCGGGGGCGGCTGCGTGATCCAGTTGTAGGCGCGCTTGTCCAGCGGCAGGCCCCACCGCTCGTACTCGAGACTCTGGGTGCGCAGCGTCTCGTAGCAGTCGAGGCACACCACCGAGTAGTCGCCGTTCTCCAACAGCAGCGAGTTGGCCGGCTGCGGGTGGAACCTCAGGAACGGGAAGTCCTGCGGATTAGTTGCTATTAGTTACAAATGTTAACAGACAACAGTACAGAGCTGGGCAAGATCGCGCCGAAAAAGATCTAGATCATAGATCAGATCGTCTTTCAAAAAAAGATCTAAGATCGTTTAAAAACAGATATTATAATAATAATACATTTATTGTCAACAAATCATACAATATGAAAAGACAACGTCACTAGAACAGACAGTATTTATATACGCTACATTGTAAAATTATATGGACATTTATCTATAAGATATCGATTTACGGCAGATTTGAACTTGGATAGTGATTCAATAGCTCTGATGTCTTCAGGAAGACTATTGTATGCCTTTACAGCATTATAATAAGGACCCCGTTCAAAGAATGTTGACTTGTGGATAGGATTGGAAAGTGCTTCTCGATTTCTGGTCAAAATTGTCACATGCTCTGAATGCATACTATTATTAGTTGAAAATAGTTCTTTATGATTCTTTACAAAGAGAATGAGGCTCTTAAAAAAGAGCCCTGGTACTGTGAGTATTTGTAATTCCGAAAAGTGTGGCTTGCATGATGCTTGCGGATGAAGTTTTTGTATGCAACGAATTATTCGTTTTTGAGCCCTAAAAGATATTTATAGCATTTACTGACGATCCCCAAAACAATATGCTGTAGTTTATGACTGACTGACTGCACAGCAGAAAAATAAAATACTCTTAATAATTCCAGAGAAATAATGTCTCTTAATGTACGTATCACAGCACAAGCACTGCTCATTTTTGATATTAGGTTTGCTAATTCTGTGTCCCAATGTAGTGTTCTTTGAATATTTACACCCAAAAATTTGCTCTACTTTAACGGATTTACCGTTTAGTTTTACATAGAGTGGAGATTCAGATCCTCTCAATTTACTGAAAACTAGAAGACTGTTTTTTTTCTGTATTTAGTCTCAGACTATTTTGCATGCACCACATTCTCATCTGCTCTGCGACTTCCGAACAAGCTGCAGATAGTTCATTATCAGTTTTTGTACTCTGAATGACAGTAGTGTCATCCGCAAACTGGCAAACAAGACTAGATGAAAGAGAAGAGGAGAGATTGTTTACATATATCAGGAACAATATCGGCCCAAGGATTGACCCCTGAGGGACTCCCTGCTCGATGGGTGAAGGTTGTGACATATAATTTTCAGGGGTAATATAACAAGTGGCGTGCCTATTATCGATAATACCTTTCGTTAATTTTACGAATTATAATCCCAAAGCTGAGAATACCACGACTGCGCAGCAGGATTGTTATTGGTTTAGCATAACTAGGACGTAACTAAGAGAAAAGGATTTCAGAGAAAATACCACTAGTGGTATTATCGTATGTAATATCACTAGTGCCAGAAATTTTATCGATAATTTTTTCGAAAGCGCTATTTTGCCTAGAAAGATCACGAGTATATATTGGGCTTTTATTTTCTGATAAAATCCCAAGAGTGAAGGTCGAGGGATTTTATCTCTGAAAATAAAAGCCTAATTTGTACGAGTGGTTTTGCTAATGGGCAAAATAGGGCTTGAGAATAAAATTATCTAGAAAAATTTCCGGCACGAGTGGTATTTGTCGAGATTATTTCAAGAATACGATTTAATAATTTCTGTATTGATTTTTTCTATGTTACATTTCCAAAACGACTCATTTTGAAAGAGTTTATTGTCAGCTTCGACTGTAGCGTTCGAGTAAACAAATATGACGCTTGGGTATCCAAGGCAAATGCGATTATACCTACACCCTGTCGGCGTTGGTTTATTTTCTGAATGTGTCATAAATTTAAACGGAGGCGGAGGTCTAAATAACAAGAATTTAGCAATGTAAGTTATATAAATTCATTGATATAATGCTTAATAATACCGCAACATAATTTATAAGCTGCATAATTTAGAACAGTATGAAACACACAAACTTTAAGAAGTAGGTACGTGTTTGTATCCAACAGATTTGCGGTTGCTAAGCAACGAAGTGATAATTATTAAAATTATCGCTAGCAGAGGCATATCATTGGTTGGATTTTTATGGAAGGAGCTACCTTATTGGATGCAAGCAGTATGAGGGAAATAATCGCTGAAATCATCACCTGATTGGTTAATATTTCAAAAATCATATCATTTCATTGGTTCATATCGTTGAATTCTCATGCAAAAACGATCTTAGATCAAAGATCATCTAAAAATGATCTATTTAAAAAAAGTTCGATCGATCTAAGATCTTTTGAACGATCTAAGATCTTCTAAACGATCTAAGATCTTTGAACAAAATTCATGATATTATGTACTTAATAGATATAGATGTCTATAAATACTTTTCCTAATTTTGACATAGTATAAAATGGCATCTTTCAAAACCTGAGCAAGTGATGATACGTCCAGTTTTGCGTAACTAGTTGTGTAAAGTAAAATTTTACGTAACTAGTTATGTAAAGTTACTACTCTAACTGACCTGGTTACGTAATCAATTGGTTGATATACCTATGGAGAATTAGACTTTTCTTGTAAAAACGTGTTCGCCGATTATTTATGCAATTTATAATTTTATAACTTAAGTTATAAAATTCGGAATTTTGAGAAATAGATAATTGAAAATAAAATATACAAATTAACCTGAAGCATTCATTTAAATTTGACCTCAAAATAGGTTCTTGTAGTTGTAGGTAAAATGTACGTCAGTTTGTTTATATTATTTTGAAAATGCAGACTTTCGTACAGAAATCCATCTTCGGCCGTTATTATTTACTATAGATGGCAAATGTCCGAGCATTTATGATTTTGAGCAGGACACTTAAAAATGTCCGCCGAGGCCTCGAGCATTTATGGACATTTTTGAAAATGGTGCCATTCGATTGCTTGTGAATAGACCTTTAAAACAAGACCCCATATGTATGACTGAAAAAGTATAAAGTAAAAAAAAAATTAAAATATGTAAAATTAAAAAAAAAAAGATTCTAGTTACAGATTGAAGACAGATTTAGAAGACCCAACGCGAAGGTACATGTAGGATGTAGGTAGGTTAGTGAGGTTAGCAATCAATAAAATATTTCAGTATTGTTAAAATTTAAAATTATTAAAACAAGTTTTGATCTGAAATTCAACGCAGTAATTGTAATTATTGCAATAAAATTACCTAAATTAATTGACAATGAGAGTTATATTCAATATATTCAATACTTACATCTTCATCAGAAATTTCATCAGAAATACTTTTTACATTTTTGTTACTACTAAATCTAAATAACTTCTTTATTTGTAGCCTTTGAACATTGAATTAAATGTTTTCTCATTCTTCCTGCATGGGCAAAATATTCAGCTTTACAAAATTCACAAATAGCATAATTTAATTTTTGGTCACTTATTTTCTTGAAGTAATTCCAGACAATTGAATTTTATTTGACCATTTTGCAAAGTAGGTACACACACAGTTCGCAATATTCTAGGTTAGAATTAGAAACGGTTTTGTAGTTTTATAGTTTTATAAAAACATTTACAAAGAAATGTCGAAGATATATTCATGAAAACTCTCACACCTTCCAAAGATTAATTTAATTTAGTGCCTTGTTCTGCTCGCTTGTGTATGTTGTTTGTCAATTATCTGGCACCCAAACTATATAATGAGCTGCCATTGAGCATAAGAAATATACAAAGAATAAAAACATTTACAAAGAAATGTCGATATATTCATGAAAACTCTCACACCTTCCAAAGATTAATTTAATTTAGTGCCGTGTTCTGCTCGCTTGTGTGTGTTGTTTGTCAATTATCTGGCACCCAAACTATATAGTGAGCTGCCATTGAGCATAAGAAATATACAAAGAATAAAAACATTTACAAAGAAATGTCGAAGATATATTCATGAAAACTCTCACACCTTCCAAAGATTAATTTAATTTAGTGCCGTGTTCTGCTCGCTTGTGTGTGTTGTTTGTCAATTATCTGGCACCCAAACTATATAATGAGCTGCCATTGAGCATAAGAAATATACAAAGAATAAAAACATTTACAAAGAAATGTCGAAGATGATATATTCATGAAAACTCTCACACCTTCCAAAGATTAATTTAATTTAATGCCGTGTTCTGCTCGCTTGTGTGTGTTGTTTGTCAATTATCTGGCACCCAAACTATATAGTGAGCTGCCATTGAGCATAAGAAATATACAAAGAATAAAAACATTTACAAAGAAATGTCGAAGATATATTCATGAAAACTCTCACACCTTCCAAAGATTAATTTAATTTAGTGCCGTGTTCTGCTCGCTTGTGTGTGTTGTTTGTCAATTATCTGGCACCCAAACTATATAATGAGCTGCCATTGAGCATAAGAAATATACAAAGAATAAAAACATTTACAAAGAAATGTCGAAGATATATTCATGAAAACTCTCACACCTTCCAAAGATTAATTTAATTTAGTGCCGTGTTCTGCTCGCTTGTGTGTGTTGTTTGTCAATTATCTGGCACCCAAACTATATAGTGAGCTGCCATTGAGCATAAGAAATATACAAAGAATAAAAACATTTGCAAAGAAATGTCGAAGATATATTCATGAAAACTCTCACACCTTCCAAAGATTAATTTAATTTAGTGCCGTGTTCTGCTCGCTTGTGTGTGTTGTTTGTCAATTATCTGGCACCCAAACTATATAATGAGCTGCCATTGAGCATAAGAAATATACAAAGAATAAAAACATTTACAAAGAAATGTCGAAGATATATTCATGAAAACTCTCACACCTTCCAAAGATTAATTTAATTTAGTGCCGTGTTCTGCTCGCTTGTGTGTGTTGTTTGTCAATTATCTGGCACCCAAACTATATAGTGAGCTGCCATTGAGCATAAGAAATATACAAAGAATAAAAACATTTACAAAGAAATGTCGAAGATATATTCATGAAAACTCTCACACCTTCCAAAGATTAATTTAATTTAGTGCCATGTTCTGCTCGCTTGTGTGTGTTGTTTGTCAATTATCTGGCACCCAAACTATATAATGAGCTGCCATTGAGCATAAGAAATATACAAAGAATAAAAACATTTACAAAGAAATGTCGAAGATATATTCATGAAAACTCTCACACCTTCCAAAGATTAATTTAATTTAGTGCCGTGTTCTGCTCACTTGTGTATGTTGTTGTAACTATCTGTGAAGATTGGTTTTTAGAATTAGAAAATTATATATGATCTTCCCACTGCACATACAGGTTTTGCAAACCTAGGTGCAGTTATAGTTAGTAGTAGATAAGTATGACCCACTCTTTGTATTGTGTTTTGTGATTTGATTTATCATGAATAAATTATTCTAATAGGTTAGAAATGGAGGGATTTTTTATATAAATGCCATAAATGCTCATAAATGACCATAAATGCTCACAAGTGACCAGAAATTCTCATTAATTCTCTAACTGACGACATTTATATAAATGATCATAAATGCTCCAAAACTGCCGGACAGTGACCAAAAAGTGCACGACACTTTTAAAAATGTCCTGTTCATAAATGCTCAAAATGCTTCTGCTCATAAATGCTCCAGCCATCTATATGATTTACCTTGATGAGCAGCGCCCGCACTCGCTTCCTGTACGTCGTGATGCCGCACACATAGCAGCTGTAGTTGTGCGTGTCGTAGACGCGCTGGTCGGCGGGCGGCGCCTTGGCGCCCATGTCGTCGTAGCGGCGCCACTGACCGACCAGGCTGTGGTAGCAGAACGTGCACACCAGCGCCGAGCCGTTCTCGCGCAGTTGCTCGGCGTTCGCCGGACTGCGGTGGTGGAGCAACGCCGGAAAATACGGGGCGTTGCGGCCTGCGGAAAAATCGTCTGTTTGCGATCTTCTAGGCCAGCATGATAATTATTGACATTTCGAAATTAGTTATTCCCAGACTGAGACTATATTAGAGACTAGGGCTGCGATTCTTTTCGATATATCGATATTTTTATCGATATATCGATATTTTTATTGATATTGCGATATATCAATATTGCGATATATCGATATTGTAATATATCGATATTGTGATATACCGATATTGCGATATATCGATATTGTAATATATCGATATTGCGATATATCGATATATTAATATTTAGAGAAGATAAATATATCGACATTCCGATATAGGTATCGATATGTTGATGTACCGATTTATAATTTAAAAAATGAAAGATGAATGAAAAATGTTTTATTGTTTTCCGTCAGTGTGCCTATTGCTTTTCTTGTTTTACTTGTACGCACCCCACCCAACGGCCAATACTACCCACCTCCACAACCACAATAATAAGCAAGACAGTACTCGACACGACAGATATGAGATTCACAAGACTACGTTGTTTTTGTTACTTGTTGGTAGCAAATAGCAAACATATGGAAAATGGTACACTTTGAGCAATTAGGGCCCCCCAATTTCGGGGGCCCATGATTATGGATTTTTGGAATATCAATATATCGATATATGGAAATATTGATAGATCGATATATGCAAATATCGATATATCGGAATATCGATATATCTCAATATCGCCCAGCCCTATTAGAGACCCGTGCGTGACGTAATTTCGGTGTTGCTTGCAAACTGGAATGGTTGACTGACGCAAGACTCCTCACGGCTATATCTTCATGACTTAGAAGTCAGATGGCGCTGATGGTTAACAATGTATTTTGCATTGCATTTTGTTTCCGGAAAACGCACGGTGGGCCAAAAAAGGGTCAAACGTGACAGTCGTGTGCAGTCTTTATCAGTCAACGGCAAGAACGTTAAACCAGACAGGATAGCTCAATCTGAATGGTGTAATGTTCGCGGCGCCCACCGAGTGCGTGACGTCACCGTTAGACGTCGTTAGGTGAAGGTTACATGGTACGCCCGTTGTTTACCTTTGTTTTTCTAGTTTTCTATCGTATTTCTTTCGGTTTTACTTTATTATTGTGAGTTTTTTGAGTTTTACCTGTTATAAAGTGTGTCTGTGTGCTGTTTTTATTTGATTTTTGTGCCGTGTTTATTATTATTCAGAGACACTAAGAGCCTGATACTTGAATTTCTACAGAAGGGAAGGTGAGCATTTCTTGACATATATTATTAATAATAAAAGTACGATGTTGATAATATACTACTTTACAGAATAGTCCTATTCACGAAAATATGCCGGGGACTAGGCCAGGGGGAACAAGGTGTGCCGTATATGGGTGTAATAACACTTATGCTACAAAAGCCCAAACTGGGCAGAATATCATATTTCATGCTTTTCCAAAACCAAAGGACCTTTTCTCTAAAACTATACAAAGTGATGAGTTGATATCAAGGTGCAAAAGGAAAGACAAATTCCACCCTAACACTAGCCATATATGTTCACAACATTTTGTAGACAATGACTACGAAAGAGATCTTCGAAATGAATTATTAGGTAAGTAAAATTTTCTTTGCTAGCTAGCCATCTAAAAAGTGCAAGAATATAAATATTTATATATATTTTTTAATTTGAGGCTTACCTTTAAGAAAGCATTTAAAAAAAAACGCAGTTCCTACATTAAAAATACCTTCCACAAAAACTATTACTGCAACAACCTGGGCAACAACTAATACATCACGTTCTGATAGACTTACCGAAAGACAAAGAAAGGAAGAAATAGAAAAATTACTTGTTGATTTGTCTGCCATAGAAAGTGGAGAAACTGCAAAATTAGAAGGCAGTTCTTCCCCAGCGACACTTACTGAAATTGGAATTCCCCAACAAGCAATTATTCAGGAATCAGGTGAAGTTTTTAAAAAAGAAGTTAACATGCCTTTTGTAGTTATAAAAGATTTTTGTAAATTAAGAACTATTATTAGAATCAATTTTCGAAATTTAAAAGCACGACATACTTAATAATACTTCACAAAGAAATAGTTCTGTGGATCCTCTTCGAAAAAAAAAGTGGAAATTAAACAAAATTATAAATTAGAATATTTATGAATTATGAATACCTAAATAAATGACTACCTATGTTTTTAACTGTGTTTTAATTTGTCTTGGTGCATTTTATCAGTGTTATATTTTTTATTATTGACTCACCATTCACATATTAAGTATAATATAAATATCATAATCCAAAAATGCGCTTCAAAATCAAAGTAATCAAAGGAGGCCCACAATTATTAACAGAATAATTCTGTAAAATATATTATAATCTGTGTGCCATAATAAAAACTATTTAAGGCAAAATTCGCACCTTCTGAAAACACATTTGCTGCAATAATGCGCTTTTTTCTCGTATTGGTTGGAGAAATTGTCATAAAAAATTCGTGTTCAAAAAACAAGAGTGAACTTTATTGATTTCTTGTTTACAATCCTTAAAAAATAAATCCGATAAAGCAAAAGCATCTAAAGCTCACTTTTTGTTTTTATGAACTTAAAAAGCCCAAAGCACAAGTCGCTTTCTGAAGGCGCGCGATTGGGTGTTTCGTGGTGCGAGTTTACGCAGTACGTCTAACTGTGACGTCGTCACGTCGGGCGGCTCGGCGGACAGATTCGCGCGATTGAGCTATCCTGTCTGGTTTAACGTTCTTGAGTCAACGGTGCTGGTAGAGGAAAAAAAATCGTTACTTAATACAGGTTACAAGTATGTCAGTTTCTAACGTTTAGAATGTCCCCAGAATAATAAAAAAAGTTACCCGACCGAGTTATAGTCTCCGATTGGACTTACCTTGAGGTCTGCTGTAGACAACCCTGGCCAGAGTGAGTTCTGAGTGAAGTCCGCAAAGGAAACAGTAGATACTGTTCCCGGCCGAGTTGCTGCATACCGTCCGTTCACTGTTTGTGCTCGGCGGCGTCGGTATGCCCCTGTCCCCGTTGGAAGCGGTCGCCTCCGGCAACGGTATGTCGTACCTGGAAGAGAAAATTCCAGTTTTACACCGGACTTTTTCTTTCAACAGGTTACTTGGCCATTTCTTAAAAGTGGCTTGAAGTTATAGTTTTTCTTGTCAGATGAATACGAAAATAGCTTTGAATTTTTTTTTCAATTTAAAAGATTTTTTGGTTTTATTGCTTCGTTTAATTAAACACCTATGACATCAATAACAAATTTGGCAGTGGTATATTGGTATAACGTAAATAAAGGTAAAATAATTTAACAGATAGTCCATAAGCACTGACAGAGATTTCCAATAGTTCATTAATATAACAAATTATATCGGAAAAAATTAATAAAGTTTTGAAAATTAGTAGAAATGTTAGGGATGACATAAGAATGTGCGATTTTGGTGTTTGTTTCGTACATATTTTGGCATTTTTAATAGTTTTTTTATACGTTTGTAAATGCAAAATAGGATAGGATCATGTTTGGGGGAATTTATAAAAGAAAATGCCCATAATTTCGAGAATCGAGTGCTTATAAAAATGAATGGACCACCTCGGCCAGAGATAAACATTGTTCAAGAATATGCCATAAGAAAAAAAAAGTTTAAACGTAGTTTTAATATTGAACAGTACAAAAAAACTTCGGGATTGTACGGGTGTGACAAACTACGAGTACATGCTTTGTTTTGTTTTTAACCATGAAAAGACTACATCAGAATGGACAAAAACGGGCGTTAGGGATTTATCTCATTTATCAACAAAAATTAAAAAACACGGATCTTCTCAAATTCGCTTAAGAAAGAATTGCAGCTGTCGAATATTATCAATGTTGATGTTTGTCAGTTATTAGATTCTGGCTATCGAAAAGCAATAAAAGACTTTAACGCCCAAGTAAAAAAAAATTGTCACATCTTGTCCCATCTTATTTTATTAATTGTGTAAAATTTTGACGAGTCGTCAGAATATACAGAGGGCTTTTTGGTTTTGTATCAGAAATCGATATGGCTATGAAATAATATTGGCAAGGAAATAATGTTTTTAAAGGTATGTCAAAATCGGTTCAAAACATCATATTGGATGCTATTTTAACAGTTTGTCAAGACGAGATAAAAAACAGGTTTCAGAAGCAGAGTTTGTAAAGATTCAGTGTGATGAAACTGCTGATGTTTCTACTAGAGATGGGCAACGGAAATTTTCCAAGTCGGGAAAGTTTCCGTTTTTGGCAACTTTCCGGGAAGAAACTTTGAAGGTATAGGAAACTTTCCCTGAAAGTGTCCGAAACATTCCCGGGAAACTTTCACGGAAAGTTTCCGGGAATTTATGTGGAAATTTTAAATTTGCCGTCATAAATGCCTGGCCAAGATTCATGACATAACCTAAAAAATACAAAAAAGAACAAAGAAGAATCATGAATCATAGACCACAGATCATATATATTTTATTATATTTTTTTATTAGACTTTTTGACTTCTGAAGTTTAGTAAGTTTAAATTAAATTAAACTAGATAAATAATGATAATGTGAACAATATGTGAATTTATTATTCTTTCATATTTGGTTTTATCTATTATCCTTATGTTTTATTTTTTACTTTTGTACTGGGTGTCGCAATTAAGATATTACGAGCGATTATCTCGGTAATTTTTAAGACACATTGGTGGTTCAAAAACTAAACTTGTGTAGTTTTTTCCAAGGAATTGAATGCCGCCAAGAAAAAAACAGTTTAATTTCAAACAAAAAAGTTATCGCCAAATAACCGATTTTTTTAAAATTAAGATGGCGATTTTATTGCAATTTTTCATTAGACTAGTAAAGCGAATAAAAAATCTGCACAACACGGTTGCATATCACTTTTGGTTTAGCGGGAGTAATGGTTTTTAGTCCCAGCTAAGTCTGCAAAAAAATTATAGTATTAAAAAAAAGTCACTTCTTATGTTTTTTACTGTAGGTAGTAATTAATTAATAATACTAATAATTTAAAATCTGAAAGTGGAAATTTGAATTATGATCATGAAATACGAATTACAAAGCAAAACTTTTACATTTTGTGATATTATACCTTTTCTACAATATCTTTAGCAAATTTCACTTAAAATATGACATATTTGGTATTTTTGGAAAGCTCTAAGTATGACTAATTAAAGTAAACAAAAAAAAGAAAATTGGAAACTTTCCGAAAGTTTCGGAAATTTTGGTCGGAAACTTTCCGGGAATTTTCGTAAAGAGGGAACTTTCCCATCTCTAGTTTCTACCCACCAGCAACTTGTTATTATTTTGGAACTAGCCAATGAATTGAGCAAAAACAACACATTAATTATATTATTATTAGTATTAGGTAAGCGTATTTTTGCATTATTTCCAAAATTTAAATTTTAAGTTAATTTCTTGCATGTTCACCACATGTGCTGGTGTTTATAAATCAGCGACATCATACACGGTGGTTAAAACCTGTTTTTAAATTAAATTATAGAGAAACTAAATGTGCCTCAAATAGTTTTAAATAGCCCAAAGGCATTCTGGGCGTAAGAACTTTTTTTCCATATAGATTTTCATCAAGAAGAAAACGTCCTCAAACACCCTATCATATAACATACGAAGTGATAATTTTCCAGTAAAATAAATGTCGGAAAAGTTTAAAGAAAGTTTTCAGGGAAGTTCGGGAAATTTTCGTGTGCTTCAAATTCGTTCGTCAAGATTTCCTTACCTTCTACGTTCGAGGGGTACCCTGTCCCCCTCCAGCCGCTCCCACTGGCACGCCAGGTGCTGCACGCAGCGCGTGCAGCACAGGACGCGGCCGTGACTGTCGGCGCAGCTGTGCTCCGAGGCGCGACCCAAGCCCTGGAGGCACGGGAAGTGCATCGCGTGGGAATTCATGCCCTCCGGCGACGTGCTCATCTACGGAAGGCATCGGGAAAATTCTGTCACATTTTTTCTACTCTCGTACTCGAGTTCGCGGCATTTTAAACACAGTCGACAGAAGACACCCGCGGCTAACTTCGTCCTGGGGTTCGAAACGCCCGAAGCCGTGAGTTGGCAATGGATTTTTTTAATCGCGGAATGAAGTTAGCCGCAGTCGTTGGATTTTCAGTAACATTGTTTTGGTTTTTACCTCATAAGGCTCATAGCGAAATACAAATAGGCAACCGATAATACACTTGTCGGCAAAGCGGCAATATAAAATGAAGGTTTTGAATAAAAAATTGTAACAAAAAATGATATACGGCCCTGATATGTCAGTTGGTATGAACTAAATTACCATTGTGTCAAATCTGGGGTACATTCGGCAATAACTAGTATACCTGTTTTAGAACCAGAAAAAATCATGGTTAGCCAATATTCAGTCAATATCATAGATTGCCATGACAATGACAGATTGAAAATTTATCATTTTTGACAGTTGATAGTTACTATTGGTAAATTATTTAAATGTATGCTTTTTGCCGCGAAAATCGGTGAAAACACGCGACAAGTGAATTTGATATAAATATATTTACAGAAGTAAGTAAATATTTATTCATAATTATTACACAAAATAAGTCTAAAGCTCGAATTAAAAATAATTCATTTTTTTTTTAGTTGACATTTGGTCTACAATCCTTACATCTTGAGTAAAACAAAACAATTGCGAGTAAAGTATCGTATGTAATATCACAAGTGTCGGAAATTGTAACGATAATTTTTTCGAAAGCGCAATTTTGCCTAGAAAGATCACGAGTATAAATTGGTCTTTTATTTTCTGATAAAATTTTATCTCTGAAAATAAAAGCCCAATTTGTACGAGTGGTTTTGCTAATGGGCAAAATAGCGCTTGAGAATAAAATTATTTAGAAAAATTTCCGGCACGAGTGGTATTTGTCGAGATTATTTCACGAATACGATTTAATAATTTCCGTATTAATTTTTTCTATGTTTACATTTCCAAAACGACTCATTTTGAACGAGTTTATTGACAGCTTCGACTGTAGCGTTCGAGTAAACAAACATGACGCTTGGGTATCCAAGGCAAATGCGATTATACCTACACCCTGTCGGCGTTGGTTTATTTTCTGAATGTGTCATAAATTTAAACGGAGGCGGAGGTCTAAATAACAAGAATTTAGCAATGTAAATGTTATATAAATTCATTGATACAATGCTTAATAGTACCGCAACATAATTTATAAGCTGCATAATTTAGAACAGTGTGAAACACACAAGTAAGTACGTGTTTGTATCCAACAGATTCGCGGTTGCTAAGAAACGAAGTGATAATTTGCACAAGTGCAATTACCGCGATAATTTGCACAAGTGCAATAATTATCGCTAGCAGAGGCATATGATTGGTTGGATTTTTATGGAAGGAGCTACCTTATTGGATGCAAGCAGTATGAGGGAAATAATCAGTATAATAAATGAAAATATCTTACCCATTCCATTTGTGTTCTGGGAAAAAGTCCGGCACAGATGTAACATCGAAAACTTTGGGAGCCCGTTTGTCCGTTAACGTCGGGCAAGGGGGAGGTAGTTCGAGTAGCTAGGGCGGCCTAAAAAAAAACATACTAACATTAATAAATAAAATGTGTTTTTCCTTTGTTACTTGGACCAACACTATATTAAAGACCTGAGCATGATGTCATAATTTTAGTGTTGTTTGCGATCTGCCAGGGACTCTTTAAAATAAGGGGTCCCAGCATGTCACAGTCTATCACATAGGAAAAGTGAAGCCTTGAGGGGAAGTTTGTTTTCTGTCGACTCCAAGGAGACCACAAGGGGGCTGATAGAAGGTTATGTTAAATGTCAGTGTCCAACTGCCATCAGTTTTTATGTGACATGCCAGTGCCATAGATTCTAAAGGAGGCAAAATATTTCCCATCATAATTCACAATTTTTAACTTTTCTAACTTCCAGATACTCAGATGTGTCAATTAAAGGTAATGTGGACGCCTGTAGTAGTCCCAATAATTGCAACCAGATTTTTCTTGTAGGTATCACCTTTAGTAATCCTGTGGGCATTACGTATAAGTAGGTAGTTCAAAACAAAAATCGTATTTCGTAAATTTTAAATTATTAAGCAGGTAGCTTCAGTCGGGTCGTTTTCTAAAGAGTTTTTATCTACGACTACAAGTTTATTTTAAGTTTGTGAGGTACCTTGGGAGAGAAAGAAAATTACAAACATTTTATAATTATAAACACCGAGAAAAAACGACATGATTAGAACTACTAGACCTTATTAGTCCATCCTGAAATCTGTGAAAGTTCTTTGGGTAGATACATTTTAACATGGGGAGAAAGTTCAAGTACATATTACAAATGGATTGAGGAACCTGGTAACAAGGTGTAATAGCGTCAAATTCTTAAATAAGCCAAATCGGCACTACTGACTTACCATACTTATTACTTAAATTCGTGGAAATAATTGCTGGAAATCAATTTCAACTATAAAATAAATTTGTTTCATTTGACAGTTGCCATATTCTGCACTTGTAGACACAAAATTGTCAAGTCTGATTTTTAGAAATCATGGAAACCATTATTAATTTTTACTAACAATCAAAGTACATGTTATATTCATAGATTCTCCAATAAAATGGCATACCATTAGAATGAGGAAAGAATAGGCCTCACTTTGGAAAGTATAATGCTGGGTCCTCTTACTCTAAAGAGTCCCTGCGATCCGCAATGGCGTAGTAGACAAAAAAAAAATTGAATTATTATGCATTATAGGTAAAGTCAGTTTCTGACATCTAGAATGTCTCATATTTTTTAACTCCAGCTTTATTCTGACTTGTGTTCTTTTTACGGTAACAAATTAACATAACAACCAAGCATTTTATTTTATTGTGGATATTAAATCCAAAATTCCTTGTATAAAATATTTCACAACAATGGTGTTTTTAACATTACATGCCCATAATACATAATATAATAATAATAATAATAATAATAATTGGTTGGGGAAGCCGCTGCACGGGAGGCATCCTAACGAGGTTAACCAGGAACATGTCAACAAGTTAGCGTCGAACTATTGGCTGACCTCGGGACGAATGTTCCCCGAGACGGAAGGCTTCCTACTGGCCATACAAGATCAGGTTATACCAACTCGCAACTACCTAAAATTCATTGTAGGAGATGCATCGGTAGTGGATGACAGATGCAGATACGGGTGCCCAACTTCAGAAACAATCCAGCACATAACAGGAGGATGTCAGATGTTCGCATCAACGGAATATAAGGAACGACACGATTCGGTTGCCAAGATCTTGCACCAGGAACTGGCGGAAAAGCTGCTGCTTGTGCAGGCAGAGAGGGTCCCATATTACAACTACACACCTGAGCCTGTTCTTGAGAACAGCAACTACAAGATGTACTGGGATCGTACAGTTCTGACAGATCAACGAGTTGCCCATAACAGACCGGACCTTATAATAGTTGATAAAATTTCTAGGCAGACAACTCTGATTGATGTGGCCATCCCGAACAACAACAACCTGCGTGTGAAGCAAGTCGAGAAGATCGCGAAGTACAGAGATTTAGAAGAACGAATTAGAAGGCAATGGGAAATGGAGAACGTCCAGACGATTCCAATCATCATGTCAACAACTGGTGTTATACCAAAAAGTTTGCTGAGAAACATCAAGGAGCTGGGTCTAACTGATAGTCTTTACAGGTCCATGCAGAAAGCGGTACTACTTGCGACAGCCCGAACCGTCAGGAAATTCATGGGGAATGCAGGATCATCCAACAACATCGGTGTCACCTAGGGCCCGATAACATGGCAAGGGTCTCGTCCGAGCCAGATCCTTTGGTATCCGGGATACTCGGGATCTGAGTGAAAGTTCCCCGTAGAGGGAGTGCGAATGCCTTTTGGCTAAGTCGAGATAATAATAATGTTTATTTCATAGATAATGGGTCAGTTACAAACAATATGATGCTATATAAACATTTGTTTTGTTTGCCACAGAAGCATTTACAAATGCTTGTACGTGGTTTTTGTTTTATTAGATATTTTAGCGTACTAGCGAGAACCATCTATCTAGGTATAAAATAGTGTATAAAAGTCTAAACATCAGCTTTTTACTAAATCTAATATGACATACATGTTAAAACAAGTGGTTAAAATTAATTTAAAATCAAGTAATGTACAAAAAGTAAATGCATATAAAAAAGATTTGGCATAAATATAATATAATATGAAATACTAACAATCTAAAACCAGTTTAAAATTAGGTAAGTATGTATATATCACAGCATTTAATTTAATTTAAGTTTAATTTACCTGAGGTACTTTAAGTCGACTAAGTCGTTAAATAATTTCCTTCCGCTATTTAAAATCCATGTTTTTAAGGATATCTTAAATCTTTTCGTACTTGGGATCTGTTTTATGTTATCAGGAAGCAAATTATAAATTCTAGGGGCATAATAATTGATTGATCTTTGTCCAATTGTTTTTGATTGTTTGTGGAGATATGTAGGCTTACCTCTTGTTGAGTAGCAATGATTTGTTTGGCTTATACGTATTTTTCCTTTGTAAATATTAGTGAGGAGCTTTAAACAGTACAACTGACGAATATCCAATAACCCACTTTCTGAAAATAATACGTCACTGGAATACGTCCGATTTTTTCGACAAATTGTCTTTAGAAACCATTTTTGTACCGAACTTAAACTTTTTAGATGACACCCAGCCACACTTCCCCAGCCCAAAATTCCATACGTGTAATGGGATTCCACAAGGGAGGAGTACAAGATTTTTAGCTGATTCAGATTCAGAAACTCCCTCAGGTAAGTAAATTTAGGTAGGATACTTCTCGTTTTGTTAATAATATTTTTCACCTGTAGGTCCCACCTTAGGTGGCGGTCGATAATTATCCCCAAATATTTCATGGAAGTGGTTTCGCTAATCTCTAGTTCTGAGTCTACAACTATTGGACCAAAGTTTGGGAGGTGTTTTGAGTAGGAAGCAAAGGGTAAGTATCTAGTTTTATCAGTATTTAAAGTTAGCTTGTTATTTTGAAACCACCTTCTGAAGATTTTCAGATCTTCTTGAACTTCAAGCTTGAGATTATTCCACGTATTGGATCTATAGAAGAGGGCCGTATCGTCAGCGAAACTTATAATTTGTCCTTTCGTTTTTAATTTCATTAAATCATTGATGTATAAGATAAACAGTAAGGGCCCAAGGACCGTCCCTTGGGGAACTCCGTACTTTATTGTTTGTGGTTTACTGACGACACCATCAATTATCACGTGCTGCTTTCTATCTGTCAGATAATCTTTAAACAAGTCAAGCACCCGACCTCTGAATCCATATAATTCTAATTTATTTAGAAGTGTTTGATGGCACACTGTGTCAAACGCTTTACTTAAATCTATGAAAACACATAATGATGGATCTCGGTTGTCTAGCGATTTATTTATTTTTGATGTTAACGAAGTTATAGCATCTTCGGTAGATTTATTTTTTCTAAACCCGTATTGGTGTTCAGATAGTATATTAAATTTTTCTAAAAAGTTACAAATCCTATGTTTTATGATTTTTTCAAATATTTTTGAGAAAGCAGACAACAGAGATATCGGTCGATAATTTTCAACTTTGTTTTTAGACCCAGAATTTTTATATAGTGGTGTTATAATGCCAGTCTTCAAGCAACTTGGAAAACAACCTTTTTGGAAACACTGATTTATAATAAATGTTAGTGGATTGGCAATTTCTGAAGCTATATTTTTTAGTGTTTCTATGCGAATTTTGTCCCAGCCAGGTGCTTTTCTTGGTTTCATTGCATCAATAATTGTTTTTACTTCTGTGCAATTTGTATCTGACAGGTAAAAAGAGTTTTCAAAGCTATCTACTTCGGGTTTCACTTTTACTGATGATTTTATTTTGCTGGCATATTTTTCACCTAATTCACTATAATACTTATTAAAATAATTTGAAATGTCTTTACTTGTCGTGATGGTTTCATTTTGTTCCGTTATTATACTATTGATTTTTGTTTTAGGTTTACATTTCCCACATATTTTGTTAACACATTCCCAGAGAGCCGAAGAGCACGATATGTTTTTGTTAAGTGCGTTTTTTACGAATATTTCCTTTGATTTTTTAATTAGTAACCTAATTTTATTTTTGTAATTGTTATAATTTTGTTTTAATAAAATATTGTTTGGATCTTGGATTAGTTTTTTGTACATAGCGTTCTTAGTATTTATTGATTTTAAAAGAGCCGATGTAATCCATTCTTTCTTACCAGTTTTAGAATTTTTTTTAATTGTTACTAATCTTGTATTCCTCTCTACACAACAATGGATTTTTTCTATCAGAATGTTCATTGCTGCGCTCATATTATTCTCTGCATATATCTCACCCCAATTTTCCCCGCTTAATTCATTTTTTAAATTCGTGAAATTAATGTATTTTTTTGTATGCTCATTTTTTGTTGCCTCTTCATCTTTCACAATAACTGGAATTGTTATACCAACAGGGTAGTGGTCTGTAGTATCATCAGTCCAAATGAATGATTCGGTTTTGCTTAAAATGGCTTCTTTGGCTTTAACATAACAGTGATCTATACAAGATTTCGAATCAGGTCGGGTTATTTTATTTATATATGAGACAAACTTATTCGCTGCTAGAATATTTTTATATTGTTCGACATAATAATTGTCTTTAAGGGTGTCAGTGTTCATATCGCCAATTAAAATGTGGCACTTATATTTATTTGTGTTTTCCAGATGGGATTTTAAACTCTCATTAAATATTTCACTACTCAACTGTGGCGACCTATACACTCCAGTAATATTTAGAAAATTATTATTTGCTAAACGTACTCTTATTTCTATGGCTTTAGTTTCCCCTAGTGCAGTAATGTTATGACTGTAGCTGAGTGACGATTTTACATAAAATACAACTCCATCGTTTTTATTGAAACTACCTCTGTTATACAAAATATCATAATTGTTAATTGAAAATAATGAAGGATCGTGTAAATTAAATGTTTCTGTAAGTGCAATTACATCAAAACTGGCCTTCAACCTGCTAATAAATAATAAGAGATCATCGAAATGTTTAGGTAAACTTCTTATGTTAAAATGAATAATACTAAATTTTTTTTCACCTGTTAAATGCTCATTTTGTAGTACTGTGATATTGTTTACAATTTTTGTATTTATTTCTTCATGCTTAAATTGCTTTATGTATAGATCCGTTTTATTTTATATACACTTAATTAGGTAGGATATGTTCAAAACCCTTCTTTCCAAAAATGTGGATAATCCTATTCTAATTTCTATTATTACTAGAGCCCAGTCTTGTTTTCACGTTTGGGCGCAAATTTTTTTTGAAATTTTGTCCTTTTGGGGTGTTTTCGTTGTCCTTTTGTTTGTCTTCTTTTTGCCTTACTGGTTTGTTGTTCGCCTCTTGTGCTATTTTGTGATTGTCCTTATCGTTTTTTGAATTTAGACAATTTTGTTGTATATGTTGTTCACAATTTTCTTCTATTTCTTCTACTTTCTGTGCTGGAACCTCGTTGTGGTAATATACAGTTGGGGTAGCTGGAGCGCTATTTGTCTGTGGTACGTTGTCTTGGTTTTCAAAGTCCAACAAATCTTCCGGAGTATACACGTGGTTATTTACAATAAGTTTTCCACCTCGTATATAACAAATTTCGTTTTTATTTTTCAGCTGATTGTAATGATGTTTTAATATTTTGTTATTTTCTCGCTGTTGTTTTGTAAAATCTTGTGTTATTCTCACAGAAGATCCCCGTAGGCTGTGACAATTTTTTATTATTTTGATTTTTACTAGCGTTGCAAGAAATTCTACTTTCAAAGGCGATGCACTCGACTTTCCCAGAAGATAAGTATTACTTATCTGGTTGCTTGAAATTTCAGTTTTGAGGATGGCATTCAATTTAGAGCAAACGGTTTCGGCCGAGATATTTCGTGGGTCGAGTTCGTGGCCGTATACTATTATATTATTTTTTCGAGTTTCTCGATCTACTAATTCGAGTCGATTTTGTAACTCGCTATTTTCTTTTTGCAGTTTCGTTATTTTCTCATTTAAATTTTCTATTTTTAGTAGAGCTCTTACCTCGATCGCTTCAATTAAACACTTAAGCTCCTGTTTAGAAGTTTTTATTTCTTCCAACACGTCTTTCAGTGTTAATTCTATTTCTGTCATGTTCACTCAGAATGAACTATACACACTTTTTTTTTTTCCGCACCGGGGACCAGGATTCGCGTGGAAGTACCGATAAGGTTTATTTATTTGATGTTTCAATAATTTAAATGCTATATACGCACGTAAGTTGAATTCTCAATTTCCACAGGTGTATTGTACACACTTCACTTGCACTTAGTGATAGAAATTTGTTTTTATTCGTCGCAATTTACTATTTATTGAATGGTTTAATTCAGACGGCAAATCTCGCCGTACGCCGTACGACTCGATACATATACGCGATCTCCATGTCAAGTTCAAAGCGCAATTTCGACGGCAGAAAAAAATCCGGCGACCCGCTGACTCATCACCTGACCCACAAATACAAACACATCAATATTTACGGAGGAAAAGGTCAAATGTCAAAACTGTCAAATAGGTCATCCAATTAGGTAATTCTGGTTGCGAAATCGACAGTGCGGGCTATTATATCTCGTTTTTGGTATCGCCTCGTGAATAATTTGAATATAATTCGAATTGTCTGCATTCGGGTAGACAGTAGATATTTGGAACTTTTTGCATAATAAGAAAGAAGAAATCTTAATTGGGTGATAATACGTTCTACCAACAGTGTTTGATTATTTTATAAATTTACAAGCTCAAAAATATGCATATTGTTACCTATTCAGTATTAACAATAAGCCGTTATACGAAGCAACAAGAACCCTTTAAGAACTTAAATTATTGAGTGAAATATTAAGATATTACCGCTTTCAAATGTTGCAGATCAACCGTACCATTTAAGGTGAGAAAAAAATCACTGTTATTGCTGCAATTTTCGACTGTTCTCTCAAACTCATCATAAAACTAATAAAATGACAATCTTGTGACCAGTTTATTTCGTTTGTTTGCCCCTCAGCAAATTTTGAGGTTATGTCACCTGGTCCAATTGGCAGTTGATTTAAATAGGCTATACATTCATTATCCGTCAACTTTCCCTCCGACATTAAAATACGACCATCATAGACGTCTTTTGTTCTAGCGCAAAAATTTAATTTCAAACAACGGACTTTTACTTTGACAGTTGTCAAAAGGTTAGATAACAAATCCTCTTGAAAATATATTAATCAAAAGATAATATTTATATAAGAAAATATATTAATTAAAAGATAATTTCCGAAAATGCTTACTCTGCGTATCGTCTATGTACTTTTCCGTGCAATATATTTACTGTGTCGAGTTCAAAGTTTATCGGTCATCAGGAAAAACAACTCGACCTTTGACAGTCACTATTTCTTATACAATAATTTGTATCATTTAAAAACATATTATTGTTGCAATTTTAGGTACCGAGAAAAATACTGGTCCCCAAAAAATGTGTACACAAATAAAGGGTACAGGGTGTCTTGGATAAAATGGTTTTTATCATATGGTCACTAGGGCTGCGATTTCGATAAAAAATCGATATATCGAACAACGATATTTTCTTTTCTAAATATCGATATATCTATATTGCGATATATTGATATTGCGATATGTCGATATTGCGATATATCGATATTGCGATATATCCATATTGTAATATATCGATATTATAATATATCGATATTGTGATATATCGATATATTGATATTTAGAGAAGATAGATATATCGACATTCCAATATAGGTATCGATATTTTGATGTATCAATTTATAATTTAAAAAATGAAAGAAATGAAAAACGTTTTATTGTTTTCCGTCAGTGTGCCTATTGCTTTTCTTCTTTTACTTGTACACACCCCACCCAACTGCCAATACTACCCACCTCCACAACCACAATAATAAGCAAGACAGTACTCGACACGACAGATATGGGATTCACACGACTACGTTGTTTTTGTTACTTGTTGGTAGCAAATAGCAAACTTATGGAAAATGGTACACTTTGAGCAATTAGCCCCCTAATTTAGGGGGTCTATGATTATGGCGTTTTGGAACATCGATATATCAGAATATCGATATATCGGAATATCGATATATCGGAATATCGATGTATCGGAATATCGATATATCGGAATATCGATATATCGGAATATCGATGTATCGGAATATCAATATATCGGAATATCGATATATCGGAATATCGATATATTGATATATCAGAAAATCGATATATCGGGATATCGATATATCTTAATATCGATACTTTTATGAATAACGATATTTTCGATACCTTTTTCAATATCGCCCAGCCCTAGTGGTCACCAATCGCAATTCAGTGACGACGACGACGATGATAATAATAACAACGGTCGTCCTACCTTGTATCCCTGTCGGCTCTGTTCCATGGCCGCCTGTTTCTTTTTGCTGGCGGTTATGTTGGCGTTGGCAATGTCGTACGGTTTGTATCGGATGTCGGAGCCGGCACTGTTGGCCGGCGACTTGACGGTGCTCGGCCTGCTCGACGTCGACAGCTGGGCGTCCTGTTGGCTTCCCGTGTGGTTCTGCAGCGCGGATGGGTCCCCGCCAAACACCTGAGGGGGAGAAAAATCGGGATTTATTTCGCTTGCGCCTACGAAAATACTTATGCGCCATTCGATACGAGAATACGGTACTTCATCATCTTTTAAAAGTAGTTTTAAGCTCTAGTTTAAAAGACTTTGGGGTTTTTTAGTGTTTTATGTCTATGATCTCCAACCTCTCTAAGGTTGTGTTACAATAGGGCAGTCCAACAAACTGTCATGATCAGCTTTTAAAGACTGCCGGAGGACAAATTAATGTTTACATTTGTTCAAAATACTAAATGTTTTTAAATTTCATTAAATTACTGTTTGAATCACTTGGCTGGAAGGTGTACTGGATCAACACAAGCTACGTAACAAATATTATAACAACATTACCAAATATGGCCAGCACCATTCCTCTGTCGACGTAAATCATTATGTAGGTAATTAGGATTGTTTCGTATTAGTTTATAAACAATAAGTGCTTACTTATAAGTTACAACATTAGGTTGTGTACTGAATTCATTTCATACAATATAGTCTGTCTAAAAACCTCAACGTGTTCACTTGCTTTAACCACCTACAAATGATCACCGAACAAGGGTGATTGCATGGCGATCCTGCCAACGCAAACCTGCCAACTCAAACCTGCCAACGCAAACCTGCCAACTCAAACCTGCCAACGCAAACCTGCCAACTCAAACCTGCCAACGCAAACCTGCCAACTCAAACCTGCCAACGCAAACCTGCCAACTCAAACCTGCCAACGCCGATCTGCCAACGAAAATAACTGGAAATGGGTTTAAAAGAATCAAAAGAAGAGGTAATTATCGCACAAGCAGGCAATAGCGGAGGTTCTACCACTTCACAAGAGATTCAGAGAGGAGTTTCCCTAGGAGAAGTTGTCGCACTGATAGCTGTAGCACTAGTCCTAGCAATAGTAGTCGCATATTGCTATTTACGCGGAAAGAAGAAATTGGAGCGGAAGATTCGTAGGGAAATTATAAGAAGCCAAGAAATCGCGTAAGCAGAGTTCGTCAACTGGCCGTACCACACCGGTGGCTGGCATCGTGGGAACGGGCTAGAGTGGCGTAATGCCTCTAGTTCGCAACGTGGGTTTTGGACCAGAAGCCCTCAAAGCAGCTCTTGGAGGAAAAAACGGCACAGAAAATGATGTTTAAGGTTAGAACTGTGTATTTCAAATTTTAAGTTAGATAGGCAAATGAATATTATAGAATTGGAAAATTTAAAGGAACAATTAGAATCCGTAAAAAAGTTTTATGGTAAGGTTAGCAAAGAACCATTAGATAGGCGAGAAAACCAGATTAGGCTAAACAAATTATTATTAGAAGTAGGTTTATTAGAGGATGAATTTACGAAAATAAAGTCAAAAGTTGCTAAAGTTGATAGGAAGCCAGAAGAGATACAAGTTATCAATTCGTACTTTAAAGAAATCGAAAAATATATTTATCATTCTAGACATTTACTTTTAAATAGATTAGGTACTTTAAGTAGTCAAGATAGTCAGGTAGAAATAAGAGAAATTCAAACTGTAAAAATGACCGAAAAGTTCGATTTACGAACAGCGTCTTCGTTACTACCTCTTATGGACGGTACTGAGGATACCACAAAACAATTAATTGATGCCATTGAGTTATACAGCGAGTTATTGGACGAGAATGGTCAAAAATTAATGATTAGTTATGTTTTGAAAGCTAGGTTATCCCAAAATGCAAAGCTTAGGCTTGATAGAACTTATAATACGGTTGACGATTTAGTAAACGATATGCGAACCCATTTGGTTAGTAAAAAATCAGCCACAGCACTTGCAAGCACACTTCACAGCGCTAAGCAAGAAGGCAAAACAATTGATAACTATGCGCAAATTATAGAAGATTTATTCGTGAATCTTACAATAGCTCAAGCTGACGGGAATAGTAATAACGCGGCAATACTACGAGTAGCAAACGAAAAACTTGCCATAAATGTTTTTTCAAACGGTTTAAAAAATAGTGAGCTTCGCACCGTTATAAAAGCTAGAAATTACTCTACTTTAAAAGAGGCTATAGTAGGTGCCAAGGATGAAGAAAGGTTAATATCTAGTAATCAATCCGGGTTTTTTCATATGCGGACACGAAATAATAACAGATTTAGTAATCATGGTATGAGAGGCAGATTCAATAGGTCTAGACAGTACAATAATAGTAACAGGAACGCTCAAAACAATGTAAACAGCACTCAGCGAAATTTTAGTGGTACTAGAAACTTTCGATGTCATGGTCGCGGAATTAGTCGAGGTCGTGCTAATTACCGGGGACAGCAGCGCAACAATCGAAGTACAGGTCACCAAGCTTATTTTGCAGACGCATCGGGAACTGAAGGTTTTAATTCAATAGGAGAAACAAGTAGTGTAAGCGAAACGCAGCAAAAATTTTTTCGTATCTAAACGAGAGATTGAAGAAGAATGTGTGTTTTTAGAGTTAAAGGGAATGAATTTTGTACGTGTGAAATGTGGAATGCGAGATATGTTGTTCTTGTTGGACACTGGAGCTAGTATTAGCGTAATTTTTTCAGAAAGTGTACAAAAAACTGATAGTGTTGATACATCTAAAAAGATACGTGTAAAAGGTTTAGGTGGAAATATAGTTTCAACAGGAGTTGTAAAATTATCTTTTTCGATAGCTAATGCAAAAATTAAACATGAATTCTATATTCTTGAATTTAATACAGATTTTCAAGGAGTTTTAGGTATGGATTTTTTCATTCAACATAAGGCAAATTTAAATTATGAAAAATTTTTGTTTTCTTTTTGGAATAATGACTGTGATGTATTAGCACCAATAATATCTGATTTTGACTGTTATATGTCTATTCCACCCAGAAGCGAAATAATAAAATACTGCTCAAGTGATCAAACGGACGAGTGTGTAATTTTTCCAGAGGAACTTTGTGAAGGTGTTTTTGTTGCGGGAATTTTAGCTAAGTCGGAAAATGGAAGAGTGCCAGTGAGGTTGCTGAATGTGAATGATCGTGAAGTAAAAATTAGAAATTTTAAACCTAGATTGGAGCGTGCATGTAATTTTGAGGCGTATAATTTCGGGAAAACCAATAATTTATCTGTAGAACGTATCGATAAGGTATTAGATTTAATAGATACATCAGCGCTAAACAAGGAAGAACATCTTGCAATAGAAAAAATTTGTGCGAAATACGCCGATGTTTTTCATTTAGACGATGACCCTGTTACAGTTACTAGTTTATATAAGCAAAAATTGCAATTGAAAGACAATGCAGTACCTGTATATGTCAAACCCTATAGGTTGCCTCATTCTCAAAAAACAGAAATTAACAAACAGGTTAAACAAATGCTACATGACGGTATTATTGAAGAAGCTAAATGCGAATGGTCTTCACCACTATTAATAGTACCTAAAAAAGCTGATTTGAACGGTATAAGGAAATGGCGAATTGTTATAGATTATCGGTTATTAAATAAGCAAATAATAGATGACAAATTTCCATTACCATGCATTTCAGAAATACTAGATTCGTTATCAGGTGCAATATATTTTTCCCATCTTGATTTATCTCAAGGATATTATCAATTAGAGTTACATAAAAATAGTAGAAAATACACGGCATTTACTACAAATGAAGGACAATTTCAAATGAAACGATTACCAATGGGGTTAAAAGTTAGCCCTAGTGCGTTTTCTAGACTACTGACTGTTGCATTATCAGGTTTAAATTATGAATCATGTTTTATTTATTTGGATGATCTAATTATTTTTGGAAATTCGTTACAACAGCACAATAGGAATCTTGTTCGTGTTTTACAAAGGCTTAGGGAAGTAAATTTAAAACTCAATCCCAGTAAGTGTGATTTTCTCAAAAAAGAAATTTTGTATTTAGGTCATATTATATCATCTGAAGGAATATTACCCGATCCAGAGAAATCTAGATCAATTTTGCAATTTCCAATACCAAAAAATGCAGACGAAACAAAACGTTTTGTAGCTTTTGCGAATTATTACCGAAAATTTATTAGAAATTTTGCTCAAATTGCACAACCATTAAATGAATTATCACGAAAAGGAAGTATTTTTAATTGGTCAGGTAAGTGTCAGACTTCATTTGATACTTTAAAACAAGCTCTCAGTAATCCACCCATATTGCAATATCCAAATTTTTCAGAAAACAACACTTTTATTCTTAAAACTGACGCTAGCGGATATGCCATAGGAGCAGTTCTTAGTAATGCAAATGACCATCCCATTGCTTTCGCATCTCGTGTTTTAAATAAAGCAGAGAAAAATTACTGCACAGTAGAAAAAGAACTATTAGCAATTGTATGGAGTGTACAACATTTCAGACCGTATTTATATGGTAGGAAGTTCGAAATTTTTACAGATCATCGCCCACTTGTTTACTTATTTAGTATTACAAACCCATCAAGTCGATTAACTAAATTCAGACTGATATTAGAAGAGTATGATTTTACGATAAGTTATGTTAAAGGTTCTGATAACGTAGTAGCGGATGCTTTGTCACGTGTAAGGATTGATTCAAATGAGCTGATGGATATGTGTGAAAGAGTGAATGTAATGACTCGAGCTCAATCAAAAAGAAGCGATATTCAAAGAAACCTACAACAGGAAAAAATGACTATTACTGAGGAAAGGCTTGATCACCCCGGACTCGTAGAAGTTTTAAACCGTCCTGTTGATAGCGTAGAATTACGGCCGATAAACAAAAATTTATTTATTGAATGTAAAAATAAAATTTGTGGAAATAGTGCACAATCAAATAAATCAACAAATGATGACTATATATATGATGAGTTAACCCAAATTATTTATTTCAACCAAGATTACCGATCAACGTTTGACTTAGGTACATCGTTGAGGGAACTTGCGAAAATTTGTAAAAATTGTGAAATAAAAGAATTATATATTATAAAGAATGCGCAAAGTAATGAATTTATTAAACATTTATCGCGATATAAACAAGACATAATAAATACCGGTATTATCAAAATAAGTATTATTCAAGGTGTAAAACGAATAGAAAATAAAGAAGTTCAGCAATTAATACTTAATGACTTTCATAACCTGCCTACAGGAGGACATTCCGGAACAAACCGAATGTATAATAATATTAAAAAATATTATCATTGGTCAAGGTTAAAGAAAGATATTGAGGAATTTGTAAAAAAATGTGACGATTGTCAGAGGTGTAAGTATGGAAGAGTAAATAAACAACCAATAACAATAACGACAACGGCTACCTCAGCATTTCAAAAAATCTATCTTGATTTAGTAGGCCCCATTAAAAATGATATTGATGAAAATTCTTATATATTAACAATCCAATGTGAACTGAGTAAATTTATCGAATGTTATCCTTTGTTGTCAAAAGAAGCAGATATAGTTTCGAAATCCTTTGTTGAAAATTTTATTTTACGTTATGGTATTCCAAGAGAAGTTGTTACTGATCAAGGAAAAGAATTTATAGCTAATGTGTTTCAAGAATCGTGTAAGTTGTTAGGCATAAAAACTTTAAACTCCACTGCTCACCATCATGAAACATTAGGAGCTTTAGAAAATTCACATAAACATTTAGGAGCTTATTTAAGAATTCAAGTTTCTAAATACACTCGTAATTGGAGTACATGGTTACCATATTGGTGTTTTGCATTTAATAATACTGTACATACTGAAACCAAACATACACCATACGAACTTGTATTTGGAAAGCTGAATCAAATACCTTTAAGCATTTCGGATAACATAGATCCTTTGTATAACTTCGGAAACTATTCTAAAGAACTAAAATATCGTATACAAAATGCTTGCCATGACGCTAGAAATAACTTATTGGTATCAAAACAAAAAAGGAAAGAAACATTAGATGAAAAAAGAAACGAAATTTTTTACAAGTCAGGAGATAAAGTACTTATTTTTAATGAAAGTAGAAATGCTAAAATGGATCCCTTATATACAGGTCCTTACGAGGTAGTACGAGATGAAAATCCAAATGTGATTTTAAAAATTAATAATAAAGACATTAAAGTGCATAAAAATAGAATTAAGTTATATTATACTTAGATATAGTTTTAGATAGTGGTATGAAAAAAAAAAAAAAAACTTAATGTTTTGCGTATTTTTTTTTCTCATCGCCAGGGGAGGTGTACTGGATCAACACAAGCTACGTAACAAATATTATAACAACATTACCAAATATGGCCAGCACCATTCCTCTGTCGACGTAAATCATTATGTAGGTAATTAGGATTGTTTCGTATTAGTTTATAAACAATAAGTGCTTACTTATAAGTTACAACATTAGGTTGTGTACTGAATTCATTTCATACAATATAGTCTGTCTAAAAACCTCAACGTGTTCACTTGCTTTAACCACCTACAAATGATCACCGAACAAGGGTGATTGCAAAGGGGACGGCGGTATTCAAGTTTTACAGAGTAAAGTTAATACCAGCGCCTTCGCCAAAAGTCTAGAATGATTGGATCACTCTCTCAAAAGTTTACTTGCAAGCCTATAGCCTATGAGGCAACGTCCCACATGGTATTTTCTTTACTACAGAGTCATTACTTTTACGGGAAACCAATTGAAATTTGATGAATACTACTTATGTTTAATGATATTAGGCAGAGCTGGGCAGATCTATTTAAAAAAAGATCGTTTTAAAGATCTAAGATCGCGATCTTGATCTTAGATCTAGATCTTTTTTGTTTCACTAAAGAACGATCTTTTTAAAAAAGATCGTTTCAAGAAGATCTGATCTTTGATCTTAATTTGACGATCTTGGATCACTTTAAAGATCTAAGATCGTTTAAAAGATCTAAGATCGTTTTAAAGATCTAAGATCATTTTAGAGATCTAAGATCGTTTTAAAAATCTAAGATCTTTAAAAGGATCTAAGGGCGTTATAATGATCTAAGATCTTTTCCTCATTTGTTTTCGTTCATTTTTTAAACGTTTCTGTGATTTTTTTTATATAAAATAATGTTTTATTTTTGAAGAATAAATAGTGCTCTAGGTTGTCGTAGGAATAAGAGTTTTTGTTTTTATATCTACATATTTGTAAAATATGTTCCCATTTTGACCTCAATTGTTGTAAGTAGTTCGTTTTTGAAACGTTACTGTAATTTTTTTATACAAAATAATGTAGGTAAAAAGGTAGGTATATATTTTTTAGATGAATATTTTTGTACGAACAAGGATTTTTTACATTTACATTTTACCTACAACTACAAGAACCTATTTTCACGTCAAATTTAAATGAATGCTTTATGTTAATTTGCATCTTATTTTCAATGATCTATTTCTCAAAATTCTGAATTTTATAACTTAGGTTATATAATTATAAATGCATAAATAATCGGTGAACACATTTTTACAAGAAAAGTCTAATTCTCCATAGGTATATCAACTGATTGATTACGTATCCAGTTCAGTTAGAGTAGTAACTTTACGTAACTAGTCACGTAAAATTTTACTTTACACAACTAGTTAAGTAAAACTGGACGTATCATCACTTGCTCAGGTTTTGAAAGATTGCACTTTAGAAAAAATATTTATAGACATAGATATCTATATCTATTAACTACAGTGTGTCCACGGATTGAGTGCACGTGGGGTGTAAATGACAAAAAAATTTCAAGTTGAAATTTGAGCTTAATTTTACTTTCGAAAAATCATGTATGCCTTGAGAATTTTGAAAAAACTAATTTTCCACATCAGTAAAGTGCCCTTTCTGTAGGTTTTACGACAAAATGTTATTAAGGAAACTTGTTCAGAATGAAGAACTGAGTAGGTTTGCGAAATTTCGAAAGTCTAGGCCTACCTTGATTTTTTGGCATTTTTTCCCACTTTTCTTTTGAAAAGTGCAGTTTGTGTAGTTTTCACATTAAAATGTTATTAAGAAAACTTGTTCAGAATGAAGAACTGAGTATGTCTGCGAAATTTCGAAAGTCTAGGCCTACTTACTACTATTCTGATTTTTATGAGTTTTAAATTTTTTAGCAGAAAAAAATCAAAGTATACCTCGGCTTTTGAAATTCTTTCACACCTATCCAGTTTTTCATTGTGAACAAGTTTTCTTAATAACATTTTAATGTGAAAGCTACACAAAGTGGACTTTTCTAAAGAAAAGTGGGAAAAAAATGCCCAAAAATCAAAGTAGGCCTAGACTTTCGAAACTTCGCAAACCTACTCAGTTCTTCATTCTGAACAACTTTCCTTATTAACATTTTGTCGTAAAACCTACAGAAAGGGCACTTTACTGATGTGGAAAATTAGTTTTTTCAAAATTCCCCAGGCATATACCCCGATTACTGTAAGAAGTCCCGATTTTGTCCCTAGGAATTTTCTGTTAACCATGGGTATAACATTGGTATCAACCAGTTAATGACGTCACTCATTGATTTATGATGTGAAAAGTTACCCAAGTGATACGAAAAAAGAGCATAATAAAATAAAAAACCCTATTGCAATCACGATTATACCGCTACAAATAACAATAAGTATGACTACAACTCATTTTAATAATAATTTCAAATGTCATGGAAACACTATTCATTTTGGTATTTCGTAATAATCAGCTGCTTTTGGCAGCGTCTATGGGCGGACTCAGGCAAATTTAGCTTCGGTGTGTCAAGTGACAGTGAAGGTTTTCCAGATCGTTCAAACTGGTTCAAACATTCGGCAATGAAAATATTCGCGGGTTTTCTACGTTTCGTGAGTTTTACCATCATCTGTGTTGTTCTTGTTCGTGTTACTTTTCGTGTGCAAATGTGCTAGTTACTGACCTGAACTTATGACCCGGTTGCATTTTTTGCTGCATTGATGCCAACTTAGGATATCGAAATTACCAATTTACAGTCCCAGTAAGGACTTCTTAAAATAATTTGAGTATACGTGATTTTTCAAAAGTAAAATTACGTCACAAATTAGTTTAAAACCAAGCAGGGCTTATCCCCAGAAGCTCAAATTTCAACTCGAATTTTTTTTGTCATTTACATCCCACGGGCACTCAATCCGTGGACACACTGTATATATAATATCACAAATTTTGTTCAAAGATCTTAGATCATTTAGAGGATCTTAGATCGTTTAGAAGATCTTAGATCATTTAGAGGATCTTAGATCGTTTAGAAGATCTTAGATCATTTTTAGACGATCTTTGATATAAGATCGTTTTTGGATGAAAAGATGGTAATTATGGAACACACCGTATGCACGGCCCGATCTTCTTGAAATTTTGGCTACCCCCATATTTTCGAGGTCCCTGAACACGAATCTGGCCTCAGTTTGTGGCGCTCGGACGTAGTTTCCGAGAAAATGAATTTTCAAATTTCCTTTGACACCTCACTTTTCACGGCGATATTTGTGGTTATAATCCTTATGAATTTTTACTGTATGCAGCTCAAACTGATCACGACCCTATTTTACACCGCGCCGGCTGTCGGGCGAAAACTGCGTCCGGGGCGGACGTCAACACGGCAAAAATCTTCCAAAATTTCGGGTTTTCCGCGGGTTTTCGCGAAGTTTCGATGTGGCAAAGGGTGCAAAATAGGGTCGTGATCAGTTTGAGCTGAATTCATCTCAATTATAACCACAAATAACGCCGTGAAAAGTGAGGTGTCAAAGGAAATTTGAAAATTCATTTTCTCGAAAACTACGTACGAGCGCCACAAACTGAGGCCGGATTCGTGTTCAGGAACCTCAAAAATAGGGGGGGTAGCCAAAATTTCAAGAGGATCGGGCCGTGCATACGGTGTGTTCCATAATTACCGAAAAGATCTGTTTTTAAACAATCTTAGATCTGTTTTTGGAAAAGCGATCTGATCTATGATCTAGATCTTTTTTGGCGCGATCTTTCCCTGCTCTGGTATTAGGTCTGGTCTGCGTTGTGTGACAACCATTGAATTGACAAGTAGATGGAAGGAGTGTAGAGAAAAACTGGCAGCCAAACTTGAGTAAGTGAAATAGTAAATAAATCAGCTGATTCCGGCAAAAACCACATAACACAAAAGAGGTGTTTGTCCTAACTTTCTATTTTTGTGTTCTGTGCTTGAAACGAGTTCCGTTGTCAAACGTCATTTTAATTTTCCTTCTGTCCCAAGTCCCAATATGAATAGGAGTAATTATTATTGTATTATTTATATTTGATTTGAGTTCGTGTCGTGGTGGCAGTTTCGTATAAAACGGCGTTGAGTTTTCTTAGTTGCATTATTTTTAGAACAGAGAGAAAATTTACAAAAAAGATGGTCAACTCCTGTTGTCTATTTGGATGTACCAAACGGGGCGGAAAGAATAAAAGTAGTGGGTTTCTTTTCATTCCTAAGTCCAAAAAATCTTTGCTAATAACTTTGCAGTTTTCCAAGAGATAAGGTGATATTAGAGACAAGTGGATTGCAGCAATAAAAAGGAAAAATTTTGTACTGTCTACAAGTATTTACTTGCATTTGTAGTCAACATTTTATCGAGAGCGATTTCATAGAGAATTTTGGGCAGCGCAAACTTAAAAAGTATGTAATTACTACAGTTTTTTATTTTCCAAGTCATGATAGAAACTATCAAGGGAAAAACTGGCAAAATATTATGCTAATGAACCTAGCTCTTCCTAGTCAAAGATGGAATTAATCTTGAGGTTCTGGTCCCTTTAATAAGATAGGTAATCATTTGTAATTCTTTTTGTTAGATGCCTAAACATATAAAATAAATTTAATTAATAATAAATAAGTAATTAAAAGTTGAAAATGTATACCTTATCCTATTCCAGGTACATAAAATTGCCATGTAGGTAATTTTTTTAATCAATTCACTACTTTTTTCTGTGCAATATTTACATAATTGTGGTTATATAGAAAAATTATCATTCCTACAAACAAGCCCCGAATTTCGGAATACAGATCATACAATAAAGATAATTACGGAACATGCCCATTAAATTCGCCCATTAATATGCAACATCCCTGTATAGCTCCTTTGCCTGAATCAGCTGACACGTTCATTAGGCGTCCTTGTCTTACTTATTGCCATTTGAAACCTATCTCTCTCTAGAGTTGGCTGCCCCAAACAACAATGAAAGTGGTACCTGTGCGACTTCCATTGTACTTATTAATTCGATGGTTTGCCCCTATGACCGTATGACCCGTCATGCGTCTTGTAGGTTAGTTCTGACTATTCTCATTCCTACAAACAAGCCCCGAATTTCGGAATACAGATCATACAATAAAGATAATTACGGAACATGCCCATTAAATTCGCCCATTAATATGCAACATCCCTGTATATCTCCTTTGCCTGAATCAGCTGACACGTTCATTAGGCGTCCTTGTCTTACTTATTGCCATTTGAAACCTATCTCTCTCTAGAGTTGGCTGCCCCAAACAACAATGAAAGTGGTACCTGTGCGACTTCCATTGTACTTATTAATTCGATGGTTTGCCCCTATGACCGTATGACCCGTCATGCGTCTTGTAGGTTAGTTCTGACTATTCTCATTCCTACAAACAAGCCCCGAATTTCGGAATACAGATCATACAATAAAGATAATTACGGAACATGCCCATTAAATTCGCCCATTAATATGCAACATCCCTATATACCTCCTTTGCCTGAATCAGCTGACACGTTCATTAGGCGTCCTTGTCTTACTTATTGCCATTTGAAACCTATCTCTCTCTAGAGTTAGCTGCCCCAAACAACAATGAAAGTGGTACCTGTGCGACTTCCATTGTACTTATTAATTCGATGGTTTGCCCCTATGACCGTATGACCCGTCATGCGTCTTGTAGGTTAGTTCTGACTATTCTCATTCCTACAAACAAGCCCCGAATTTCGGAATACAGATCATACAATAAAGATAATTACGGAACATGCCCATTAAATTCGCCCATTAATATGCAACATCCCTGTATAGCTCCTTTGCCTGAATCAGCTGACACGTTCATTAGGCGTCCTTGTCTTACTTATTGCCATTTGAAACCTATCTCTCTCTAGAGTTGGCTGCCCCAAACAACAATGAAAGTGGTACCTGTGCGACTTCCATTGTACTTATTAATTCGATGGTTTGCCCCTATGACCGTATGACCCGTCATGCGTCTTGTAGGTTAGTTCTGACTATTCTCATTCCTACAAACAAGCCCCGAATTTCGGAATACAGATCATACAATAAAGATAATTACGGAACATGCCCATTAAATTCGCCCATTAATATGCAACATCCCTATATACCTCCTTTGCCTGAATCAGCTGACACGTTCATTAGGCGTCCTTGTCTTACTTATTGCCATTTGAAACCTATCTCTCTCTAGAGTTAGCTGCCCCAAACAACAATGAAAGTGGTACCTGTGCGACTTCCATTGTACTTATTAATTCGATGGTTTGCCCCTATGACCGTATGACCCGTCATGCGTCTTGTAGGTTAGTTCTGACTATTCTCATTCCTACAAACAAGCCCCGAATTTCGGAATACAGATCATACAATAAAGATAATTACGGAACATGCCCATTAAATTCGCCCATTAATATGCAACATCCCTGTATAGCTCCTTTGCCTGAATCAGCTGACACTTTCATTAGGCGTCCTTGTCTTACTTATTGCCATTTGAAACCTATCTCTCTCTAGAGTTGGCTGCCCCAAACAACAATGAAAGTGGTACCTGTGCGACTTCCATTGTACTTATCAATTCGATGGTCACAACCCACCTGGTGTTTCTGCGGTATGCTCTTGTAGCACGTCGAACAGACCTGCACCATCCCCTGCGGGGAGATGGGGCTGGCGCCCGGCGGGGCCCTCATCGTCTGTATGAACGGGAAGTACGGCTCCCGTTCGGCGTTCGGACAACAGTACAGCAGCCGTATCGACGACGACGGATATTCCAAGGCGCACGTGTAACACACGAAGGTCGTCGTGTCCAGGGCGGCCGTCTGACGTTTCCTGAGCGTGTAGTTCCTCTCCGTGTGCGGCACACCTTGGGGGGGATAGAGAAAACGATGTTGCAGTAACGTAAAAAATCGCTTTTTCCTAAATATCTTAATCCTTTAGCCGATTCTGTTGAAATTTGGCAGTGTTAATTATGGTAGAAAGAGGCTAATTTAGCCCCTACTAGATTAAAATTATTAAGTACAGTGGCGTCCCGAGGGCACCTTACCAATAATTTTGTAAAAAAATGTGCGCCACTAACTTTTTTAAAACTTCTATTTTTTTTTCGCATTCAGCAACTAAAAATACAACTTTTTTGTCTTGAGTTATTCTCGTATCTCGCTTCGTTTTTGAGAAAAATGAAATAAAAATCACTTTATTGCACGTCTCCGGGACAACATAATAAAAAATAAAAATTATCAATTAACAAAAACGAGGGTATACCCGATATTTTTTCCATATTAATAGTTTATTCTAGTCTTAAAAATTGCTATAAACAGTAATGCTAGCTCTAAATTTTTTTTGTTTTATTATAATAATTATTAAAAAATGTTTGACACTCTGTATTTTGAAAACGAAGCATTAGCAGACCTATGTTTATATAGACTTTTGGTCTTAGAATCACTCAAAGATTCACCCCTTGAATTTTTTCGCACTTATTCATTTACACCCTGTATACTATTTCATCTTCAAGCGCATGACGTTCCCAGATGATGCATTTTATTTTCTTTATTACAGATTTCATTGTTATTATTGTGGTAAAATAAAATAGTAAAAAATAAAATCTGTATTTTTGTTTAGAATTAAAAAAGAAGTAAATGCCTCGTGTGGGATTTGAACTTACAATAAAATAAATGACGGTTTCATTTTCTTTTATTTTCAATGTGTAAAATAGAAAAATTATCTTTAAAAATATAGTTGTTGTCTAACAAATGAGTAGCATATGTTAGTTAAGTAACGTAAGTAAAATTAAAAAAAGGATTGTTTTGTAGCTTTTAATTTTATTTTAAAATGATTACTTTTTGAAAACAACTTGCCTTCAAAACTTCCATGGCGCACTTTTCTAAACGCAGGAAATTCTTAAATTGCTATTTTTGGACTTCATTTTTTTTATTTAATATTTTTTTGATTTTGACAAAATTTTGTATTTAGGGTCCTGGATCGATTCTGAACAACTACTTTTAGTTTTTTTTTTGAAAAAAATGCCTAATATGATTTTTGGATTTTTAGCCTCGATTGTGACATCGCAGGTGGCTTCGACTTTGGAGTAGGCAATGCAACAATGCCGTCTAATTTTGGTAAAAATTTCGTTCTGGGCGGTTAAAAATTAAAGAAGTTATAAGTTCTAAGGTTGTTTCACTCTTAAGTGAGACACTGTATAACTGTATGTATAGGGTATCCCAACGAAAACTTGACCCCCCAAAAATTCGAAAACCAAACAATATTTGAAAATTCGCCGAGACCCGTTGATTTTGGTTTTTGGGGGGAGCTTTTTTGACAGTCAAGCCAACCCGATATGTTCATCCCCCTAATCCCTAGCAACCCCAACTTTAAAATTTCAAATTGAACTGCCCCTCTTGTGGCGCATCATTTTAAAGCCCTTTTTATAGCAAATACAGAGATGTATCGTTTTTAGAATTCTGTTGAGATTTGACAGAATTATTGACTAAAAACGGAAAGTCGACAATCCACTATACGCGTAGTAATTTCTACACAAATGCCCGCCACTATTAAGTTTTTTATCTACTACACACGACCAAATTACAGTTTTTATTGACGTCTCGATCAGTTTACAAAAAAGTCACAAATGAAAAAGCGGAAGCAAAACAAAAAAAGTTCATACGAATTCAAACCTTATTATATCTTTTTAAAATAATATGTAACAAAAAGTCACTGTCACAAAAAGTTCCCGTTTTTTTGCTTCTAACCACGAAATCGCTACCTGTCGTTACTTTCAGGCTGCTATTGAAAGTGGAAACGTATTTTCGAAATGGTTTGTTTATTCTATCGCGGAAAGGGTAGAAATTGTTGCAATTTGTTATCTAAATCATGATTGCGCTAAAGCTACAGCACGAATTGCAACAATTTCTAACCTTTCCATGATAGAATAAACCATTTCGAAAACACGTTTACACTTCCAATAGCAGGCTGAAACTAACGATTTCGTGGTTACAAGCAAAAAACGGGGATCTTTTTGTGACAGTGACTTTTTGTTACATATTTTAAAAAGATATAAGGTTTGAATTCGTATGAACTTTTTTGTTTTGCTTCAGCTATTTCATTTGTGACTTTTTTGTAAACTGATCGACACGACAATAAAAACTAGGTAATTTGGTCGTGTGTAGTAGATAAAAAACTTAATAGTGGCGGGCATATGTGTAGAAATTACTACGCGTTCCGAGGATTGTCAACTTTCCGTTTTTAGCCAATAATTCTGTCAAATCTCAACAGAATTCTAAAAACTATACATCACTGTATTCGCAATAAAAAAGGGCTTTAAAATGATGCGCCACAAGGGGGGTAGTTCCATTTGAAATTTTAAAGTCGGGGTTGCTAGGGATTAGGGGGATGAACATATAGGGTTGGCTTGACTGTCAAAAAAGCTCCCCCCAAAAACAAAAATCGACGGGTCTCGGCGAATTTTCAAATATTGTTCGGTTTTCGAATTTTTGGGGGGGGGTCAAGTTTTCGTTGGGATACCCTGTACATATGTATTCTAATATTAGTGGGACAAATGATTGTATTGAAAAAGCCGTCCAGTTTATTTTTTGAGGGCCGCGATTTCAACTGTTCCTAGACAGAAACACAAGCATGCAATTTATGGCTTTAAGATAAAAGTGTTTATTCTACTGTCAAATCGCAAAAAAACGAAAATTATGATCCATAACGACTCTGCATCAGATAACAAAATTCCAAGAAAAAAAAACAATAAATAATATACAAATAAAAACAAGTTCGTATTTTCAATCCTGTATTTGCAACGATGCAAATGCTCAATGGCTTTTTTGTATAAACACACTAATTATTAAGGAACTTGAAGATAGACTAAACCATTGAATAAATAATTCACCTTAGTCAATGACTAAACTTAGTACATTTTGTAGTAGTGGTAAACCTTTCATTTATTGATTTGTTTATCATGAAAAGTAACCACGATAACCCTACAGTTAAAAAATATATAAAATATGTTCGGATAACCCTTTGACCTGTAGAAATATTTGACCTGATCGCAAATTTTGATTCTTGCCATATTTTTTTCGACAAATTAACTTAAACAACATATTAAGTTTTATGAATTTACATTGTCGACCAACAGGACCTTAAAGAAAATAGTAGGTATTATATTGTTTATAAAAGATAATGTATAAACAATCGCGCATGGATTGCCTAATCATATCCTCGCACAACTACCTTTAATTAAAAATTATTTAAGGGGGGGGGTTGCCGACAGAGAAAGTGAGGTTATATTTCGTTTTTTTTAAGTTGTATAGCATAAAATCTAATAACATTTTACCTGGTAAAAATTTAGTACAAACATCTCTGTCTTCATTTTAATCATAAGATCTTACAAGCAGTGTTTTGTTATGAAAATCTTGGGAAAAATAATAATTCCAGTGCATATGCTTTTAAGATCTTATGATTAGAATGAAGACATAAAAGTTTGTACTAAATTTTTGCCAGGTAATATGTTATTAGATTTTATGCTATACAACTTGAAAATACGAATCTAACCTCACTTTCTCTGTTGGCAACCCCCCCTTAACTATCGTTTTTTTTAGAAGAATGCCCCTAAAGGTTTTGAAAAAAGACCTCCCATGTTTATTTTCAACGAAAGTGTTGTTTTTAAAACTATTTTTAATTTAATGGGTTGATCTAACTGATTTACTTTTTTCTTCTTTTAAAAATTCGATATTAATTGCGAAAAAAAAAACATTAAATATGTCCGGTTTTGTACACAAATGAAGCACTCTCCAAAAAAAATCATATATTTCTCAAAAAGCACAAAGGTATTTCCTCCTTTGCCATTCCTCTGCAAATTGCTCTTTCATCAGGTGACTCAAAGTATTTTCTTTTTATCTGTTACAGAATTACGTAATGGTAACCTATTTGACTGTATGTTGCTTTGGGATATAACCGCTTTTGTTTGCTACATCTGGATATAACCGGTTTTGCTCCAAATTCCAAACTTTAGTGATCAATTTGAATTTGGATATATCCGCTTATGGTTGCAAATAATGATATGTTGTGTTTACCACGATACTCAGATAACGGCGTAGACAAGGAAAGAGAGAGGACACCGCTCTTGCCCACCCTGCCGTGTGTATAGAATTTGTTACGTCTTTTTGAACGGCGGCCATTTTATATGTGCCAGACAAAGCGGGTACGTTGTGAGTTAATTTCGAGAATTTGTGAATTAAAAGTAACAGCGATTAAGGGGAAAAATATACTCTTACGATGGTGTATTGTTCAGCGTTTGGTTGCACAAGCAGAAGTGAAAAGCAAGATCCCGGGATTTCGTTTCACAGGTAAATATTTAACAAGCTACTTTTGAAAGATTCCCTAAAACTTTATTTCTTTCAATATAACTTCTTCAACTTCCTTCTGCCTTTTAGTATGATAAAGTGCATTGCTTTGTTTGTAAATAGGACCAATATAATTATTTCTTAACATCGTTTTTATTGAAAATTTCTTAATTTATTATGATAGTTTCATAAAATATGGGCAGCGTCCAGAGATATACTAATAAGTCCGGGCACTCGGCCTTGTGCAAACAAACGTTTCCCTCTTGCCCTCTCCCGCTCCCCTCCTCATCGAGCCGATCGATATCTTATAATATAAGAAAATGAGCTGTACACAGTGTAGCTGAGAGCGGTTCGTTCGCAATCTACCGGGTGCGCGCAAAATATTACCGACCGACCGTGACTGTGTTGTAGGTTGTAGCACAGACCTATATAGCTTAGCGAAGCTATATAGGTCTATGTGGTTGTAGTGATGCCTAGTAACGCTTTTTACTGCAGTGCGGATGGCTGTAAAACCAGTTCAAAGGACTATATTACCTTTTTTCATTTCCTAAAGACCCTGAAAGGTAAGATTGAGTTTGAGGTACCTACCTACAAAAATTAAGACATTTTTATGTGCCATTTGAATACTTAGGTATTAATTGAAGAATAATATAGATAAAATATTAAAATATTGAAAATTTGAAGGTGCCAGCAATGGAAGAATGCCTTAGGGTTCATCGGAGAACATAAATTTGCGAATATTCCACCTGAAGAGGCATATAAACCTATAAGAATTTGCAAGGCACATTTTGATGATCAGTCATTCACTTCGTCCGGAAAACGTTTAGTAAAAACTGCTGTCCCCTCGGCTGTCCCATTAAGATTATTGCCAGAAGCTTATGGTAAGACGCATGCTTGTGTAGGTACCTACGTATGCGTAATATTTTGTTCTGTATTGTTTATGTCAATTTAAATATCAAAATATTTACTACAGGATGAAAAAGTAGATATGATTAGTTTAACTCTTTCTCCTTAAATATTTATTTGTTATTTATGTTTTTGTCTGCTCTATGTTTTGTTAAGTTTTATTATAAATGAACGTAAAACATAAAAAATTGCATTTTTATTCATGTTCCTACCAAAGTCTACATATATACCTACTAATTATGTAGATTCTGGTAATAGCTACCTTGTATTTTAATTTAACTGTACCTACCAAAAACTAACGGTACACTTACCTACACAAATAATGTTGTACCAAAGGTTACAAATAGGTAAACTTATATTTGTAGACTTTGGTAAATAATGGATAGTCAATATGAACCTGCCCCCGTATAACTAGGTCCACGGCGATTTCGTTTAGTCGCCCTCGTAAATGCGAAGCGTGCGAGGTGACGCTGATTTACGACCGGTCGCAAAAAATTGTCGGCTTTTCCGAGAGACCAAAGAAGTGAGCGGACTTTAGTATTTCTATACTTTGTTATTAGTATATAGTCAGAGAAAAAGGATTGTTCTCTGATATAGTATAATCAAATCACTTCTTTGTCTTTCCATTATTTACCAAAGTCTACAAATATTAGTATACCGATTTATAGTCTTTGGTACAACATTATGTGTGTAGGTAAGTATACCGTTAGTTTTTGGTAGGTACAGTTAAATTAAAATACAAGGTGGCTATTACCAGAATTTACATAATTAGTGATAGGTATATCTGTAGACTTTGGGTTGAATATGAATAAAAATGCATTTTTTATGTTTTACGTTCATTTTTAATAAAGCCTAACAATACATAGACCAGACAAAAACATAAATAACAAATAAATATTTAACGACAAAGAGTTAAACTAATCATATCTACTTTTTCATCCTGTAAGTAAATATTTTGATATCTAAATAATTGAACAAAACATACAACAAGCATTTGACATAAACAATTTAAGTTCTGCGATGAACCCTGTAGCGAAACCGTTTTCGGGTAGTTGGCGCCCTCTGTGTTTGTGTGGGTTGAACCGGTGACCCGGGCTGAACGCGCTCTTTAGTTGTTGTTCCGGCCGTGATGGAAGATTCGCCCGCCCGAACACGGGTGGCACTGCGGTCTGCGCCATCGAGAGCGCCGGGTACGGCGCGGCCGTAGCGTCGGCCTGTTCACCAAAGTCGTTCCCGCCGAGCGGTGGTTTGCCTAGCCTAATTGTGAGTTGCGGAGCCAGAGGTTTGCCTTCATAGGCTTTCTTAAGTCTAGGTTGGGTTGCCCGGTCTGTAATAGGTAAATAACTTGTTTGTGTGTTGCGAATAAGTGTTTAAATATATGTTTTGTCTGTAATAGCAATCGGTACCAGCAAAGCTGCCGCCATTTTGTCACCACACTTGATGAAAAAACGTCTACCTCGCCCAGTGTCTGATTTTCTGATTAAAGCTGATCTCCAAGGAAAATGTGCCAGTTTCATTCGCCTTCAAAGCATACTACGAACCCATAAAAACAGAGCGCCCCGAGATTAAGAAACGTTTCGTTGCAACCCTAAGGCATTCTTCCATTGATGGCACCTTCAAATTTTCACCATTTTAATATTATATCTATATTATTCTATTATTCTTCAATTAATACCTAAGTATTTAAATGTCACAAAAAAATGTCTTAATTTTTGTAGGTAGTAGCACATCTGTGGTAGAACGGTAGGTACCTCAAATTCAATCTTACCTTTCAGGGTCTTTAGGAAATGAAAAAAAGGTAATATAGTCTTTTGAACTGGTTTTACAGCCATCCGCACTGCAGGCATGACTACAACCGTTGATTGAATTCCATCGACGCTACAACACAGTCACGGTCGGTCGGTAATATTTTGCGCGCACCCGGTAGAATGCGAACGAACCGCTCTCGGCTACTGTGTAAGCTTATTTTCTTATTAAATAAGGGAGCGGGAGAGGGCAAGAGGGAAACGTTTGTTTATTACAAGGCACAAGGCCCAATGCCCGGACTTATCAGTATATCTCTGGACGCTGGTATAATATCTCTGGTCTGGACTAGAGGCCCTGTATGACACGAAACGTGACAGTTATTCGTTTTAACAGAGGTTGGACAACAGATTTTGGCAGATCTAGTAACATTGTTTTTATTATATTCTTATTTTGGCGGGTGCCAGTTTGTCAACAAACTGTCGACAAATTATTGAGCGAAAAGGAATGTTAACAGTTAAAAATTAAAATGTTTGTCCTTCAAGGAGGTAAAACCTGTTAGGTATATTTACTGGACCGGGATAAGCATTTTTCGTTTCATGGAATAATAAAAATGTAAGTATATGACTATATTAGATAAGTTGTGCGTGACAACTTTGGATTGGTTTATAAGTAATATTTTGTTACTGCGTAAAGGAAATTTTTCTACTACAAAATTCTCATAACGAAGAGACGTATTCCAGAAAACTATACTGGATCTTCTACATCAAAACTTCCACCCCCATAATTTTTTGCCCTATTTTGTTAATTTTTTTAAAATTTTCGTTGCTTCTCGAATGGAGAAAACTAAAGAAATACGAAAAAAGTTGTTTGCAATTAGAAAATTCTTCCTATCGTGAAATTTGGAAAGAGAGTGTAATATTTAATTCGTAAATACTTATTAATAAAATACTTACAAAATCTTACTTCTAAGGATATTTTAGAATTTATAATAACTGTTAGAGAGAGAGACAGTTTTGAAGGAGCTTTATTTTACACCAAGGCCAACAAAATCGGACAAAAAAGAAGTTAACACGGGTGGGAATTTTATATAAAGAACCCTTTTTGTGTCGTCAGTTAAATGTGTGAGCTTATATTCCATTACAAATTTTTTGCTGATAAAAAAATAGCATTTGATGACAGCGTTTTATTAAGTTTAGGTAGCTTAAATTTATAGTTCTTTAACTTTCACAGGTTCACTTTTCCGACATGGATTTTGAGTGTTAAGATTGTGCTGAAGAAAGGATCATCTCCTGCAACGTTTGATGAACGTGACTTTAGCAAGAAAGAACCATTATATAAATTTCTGAGAACTTGTACTAGTTTGATTTTTCCTATTTACTTACAATATATCTTTGAAAACAAAAATACTGTTGTTTTCTTTATTGAAATGTAGATCATCTCTCTTGCATTAAAGTGTATTAACTTTTATTTTACAAAAAAAGAATGAGAAACTAATATATCGATATTAAATATCTAGGTACTCATTTTTTTATTCAGCCTAATTCCTATTATTAGTGGTTGATTCATATTACCAAAACAAACTTTCCAACTTTTGGTTCCGTACAAATTTCAGTATTAATTGTCTTAAAATTATGGTGGTAGATATAAGAAGAGAGTTTGAAGAAACGAAACCATACAGTAAAACCATTTAAAAGACCTTTTTTATTTTTATTTTTAAATGAAAGGAATAATAATTATTATTGCAGCTACGATTCCTATTGAAGAAATATTCGAAAGTTTGGTTAGTTGGTATGCCTTGTTTAATTTTATGTACATACCTATCTACATATACCACCCTCCTACAAAAATTTAATAAATGTTTTTATCCTGATATCCTAAAATTGTTGTTTTCTTGGAACAAATTATATGTTTCTTTACTTTTCCATTCAAACTTCAATAATTATTATTAGTGAAGCTTTGCAAATAACGTACTACTACCTAACCTATTTATTGGTTTTATCTATATTTTTATATATTTTAAACTGTGCCCTCATCTACCTACGCTTATGGCAGTTAACTGTCGTTAGCTTGACCTTAAAATCCAATTTTGATACATCATGCTGCTAGGGGAATGTTAGAAAGAGCGAAAAAATATATGTCTGTTGCACAAAATGAATTTCATAGGGAAAATAAGACCCTCGCCAGAGAGAGAGATCCGATCGTTGTCCAACCTCTGTTAAAACGAATAACTGTCACTTTTCGTGTCATACAGGGCCTCTAGTCCAGACTAGAGGCCCTGTATGACACGAAAAGTGACAGTTAATGGATTAGAGGCCCTCTATCACACGAAAAGTGACAGTTATTCGTTTTAACAGAGGTTGGACAACGATCGGATCTCTCTCTCTGGCGAGGGTCTTATTTTCCCTATGAAATTCATTTTGTGCAACAGACATATATTTTTTCGCTCTTTCTAACGTTCCCCTAGCAGCACGATGTATCAAAATTGGATTTTAAGGTTAAGCTAACGACAGTTAACTGCCATAAGCGTAGGTAGATGAGGGCACAGTTTAAAATGTATAAAAATATAGATAAAACCAATAGGTAAATAGGTTAGGTAGTAGTACGTTATTTGCAAAGCTTCACTAATAATAATTATTGAAGTTTGAATGGAAAAGTAAAGAAACATATAATTTGTTCCAAGAAAACAACAATTTTAGGATATCAGGATAAAAACATTTATTAAATTTTTGTAGGAGGGTGGTATATGTAGATAGGTATGTACATGTACATAAAATTAAACAAGGCATACCAACTAACCAAACTTTCGAATATTTCTTCAATAGGAATCGTAGCTGCAATAATAATTATTATTCCGTTCATTTAAAAATAAAAAAGGTCTTTTAAATGGTTTTACTGTATGGTTTCGTTTCTTCAACTCTCTTCTTATACCTACCATCACAATTTTAAGATAATTAATACTGAAATTTGTACGGAACAAAAAGTTGGAAAGTTTGTTTTGGTAATATGAATCAACCAATAATAATAGGAATTAGGCTGAATAAAAAATGAGTACCTAGGTATTTAATATCGATATATTAGTCTCTCATTCTTTTTTTGTAAAATAAAAGTTAATAACTTTTTAATGCAAGAGAGATCATCTACATTTCAATAAAGAAAACAACAGTATTTTTGTTTTCAAAGATATATTGTAAGTAAATAGGAAAAATCAAACTAGTACAAGTTCTCAGAAATTTATATAATGGTTCTTTCTTGCTAAAGTCACGTTCATCAAACGTTGCAGGAGATAATCCTTTCTTCAGCACAACCTGACACTCAAAATCCATGTCGGAGAAGTGAACCTGTGAAAGTTAAAGAACTATAAATTTAAGCTACCTAAACATAATAAAACGCTGCCATCAAATGCTATTTTTTTATCAGCAAGAAATTTGTAATGGAATATAAGCTCACAGAAAGGGTTCTTTATATTCCCACCCGTGTTAACTTCTTTTTTGTCCGATTTTGTTGGTCTTGGTGTAAAATAAAGCTCCTTCAAAACTGCCTCTCTCTAACACATACATATACTTACATTTGTATTATTCCATGAAACGAAAAATGCCTATCCCGGTCCAGTAAATATACCTAACAGGTTTTACCTCCTTGAAGGGCAAAAATTTTAATTTTATCTCTTTAACATTGGGAAATTTTCATAAGAATTCTAATAAGGGGTTTGTAGAACCTCATGGACTTTTATTGAAAATAAATAGGTAGGTACAAATATTTAATAGGTATTAATTTAGGTATCTTATGTTATGTTGCTGATGCAGATTAAGAAAATTATTCTGCAGATTAAAATCACAGATCAAACAAAAAATAAAAAGGAACTAGAGATACTTATGTAATTAAATTTACTTACCTCGCAAATTTTCGTATCATTTCAACTCTCATGTTAGGTTATGTTATTTGCACCATCGTGCTCGTCCTTCTGCGCTTTTTGGAAAGGGTGTTATGAAAAATTCGTCCCGCTCAGAATTCTTGCAGTTTCTTATTCCACAAGATGTCACTTTTAACTGTTAACATTCCTTTTTGCAAAAGAAAATGAGCACGCTCAATAATTTGTCGACAGTTTTGTTGACAAACTGGTGTAATGCCCAGGCCAGCGCATAAGGCCAGAATATTTAAAACTATAATATTCCTACAGTATATCCTAGAGAGGCCCCAATATTCATATTCCTAAAACTTAAAACCATCCGTTCCTATGGAGATCTCCCGACCGCACGTGTCAAGGTTACACGCGGAACTCCAGAAGCAGATCACTTCACCCTGCGCTGCGCGCGCGTCGCGACAAATGATATAAAAGAGCGCCCGACTGGACCTACGGACAGTGCTAATCGAGCCTCCACCAGATGCCAGGGGAACCCCTGCCCGACTGAAGAAAATCAAGAAAGAAATACTCTCCTAGCACCGCAGTAAGTTTGGGCTGACCAAAAAGCCAAATATTCCTAAAACTTAAAACCATCCGTTCCTATGGAGATCTCCCGACCGCACGTGTCAAGGTTACACGCGGAACTCCAGAAGCAGATCACCTCACGCTGCGCTGCGCGCGCGTCGCGACAAATGATATAAAAGAGCGCCCGACTGGACCTACGGACAGTGCTAATCGAGCCTCCACCAGATGCCAGGGGAACCCCTGCCCGACTGAAGAAAATCAAGAAAGAAATACTCTCCTAGCACCGCAGTAAGTTTGGGCTGACCAAAAAGCCAAATATTCCTAAAACTTAAAACCATCCGTTCCTATGGAGATCTCCCGACCGCACGTGTCAAGGTTACACGCGGAACTCCAGAAGCAGATCACCTCACGCTGCGCTGCGCGCGCGTCGCGACAAATGATATAAAAGAGCGCCCGACTGGACCTACGGACAGTGCTAATCGAGCCTCCACCAGATGCCAGGGGAACCCCTGCCCGACTGAAGAAAATCAAGAAAGAAATACCCTCCTAGCACCGCAGTAAGTTTGGGCTGACCAAAAAGCCAAATATTCCTAAAACTTAAAACCATCCGTTCCTATGGAGATCTCCCGACCGCACGTGTCAAGGTTACACGCGGAACTCCAGAAGCAGATCACCTCACGCTGCGCTGCGCGCGCGTCGCGACAAATGATATAAAAGAGCGCCCGACTGGACCTACGGACAGTGCTAATCGAGCCTCCACCAGATGCCAGGGGAACCCCTGCCCGACTGAAGAAAATCAAGAAAGAAATACCCTCCTAGCACCGCAGTAAGTTTGGGCTGACCAAAAAGCCAAATATTCCTAAAACTTAAAACCATCCGTTCCTATGGAGATCTCCCGACCGCACGTGTCAAGGTTACACGCGGAACTCCAGAAGCAGATCACCTCACGCTGCGCTGCGCGCGCGTCGCGACAAATGATATAAAAGAGCGCCCGACTGGACCTACGGACAGTGCTAATCGAGCCTCCACCAGATGCCAGGGGAACCCCTGCCCGACTGAAGAAAATCAAGAAAGAAATACTCTCCTAGCACCGCAGTAAGTTTGGGCTGACCAAAAAGCCAAATATTCCTAAAACTTAAAACCATCCGTTCCTATGGAGATCTCCCGACCGCACGTGTCAAGGTTACACGCGGAACTCCAGAAGCAGATCACCTCACGCTGCGCTGCGCGCGCGTCGCGACAAATGATATAAAAGAGCGCCCGACTGGACCTACGGACAGTGCTAATCGAGCCTCCACCAGATGCCAGGGGAACCCCTGCCCGACTGAAGAAAATCAAGAAAGAAATACCCTCCTAGCACCGCAGTAAGTTTGGGCTGACCAAAAAGCCAAATATTCCTAAAACTTAAAACCATCCGTTCCTATGGAGATCTCCCGACCGCACGTGTCAAGGTTACACGCGGAACTCCAGAAGCAGATCACCTCACGCTGCGCTGCGCGCGCGTCGCGACAAATGATATAAAAGAGCGCCCGACTGGACCTACGGACAGTGCTAATCGAGCCTCCACCAGATGCCAGGGGAACCCCTGCCCGACTGAAGAAAATCAAGAAAGAAATACTCTCCTAGCACCGCAGTAAGTTTGGGCTGACCAAAAAGCCAAATATTCCTAAAACTTAAAACCATCCGTTCCTATGGAGATCTCCCGACCGCACGTGTCAAGGTTACACGCGGAACTCCAGAAGCAGATCACCTCACGCTGCGCTGCGCGCGCGTCGCGACAAATGATATAAAAGAGCGCCCGACTGGACCTACGGACAGTGCTAATCGAGCCTCCACCAGATGCCAGGGGAACCCCTGCCCGACTGAAGAAAATCAAGAAAGAAATACCCTCCTAGCACCGCAGTAAGTTTGGGCTGACCAAAAAGCCAAATATTCCTAAAACTTAAAACCATCCGTTCCTATGGAGATCTCCCGACCGCACGTGTCAAGGTTACACGCGGAACTCCAGAAGCAGATCACCTCACGCTGCGCTGCGCGCGCGTCGCGACAAATGATATAAAAGAGCGCCCGACTGGACCTACGGACAGTGCTAATCGAGCCTCCACCAGATGCCAGGGGAACCCCTGCCCGACTGAAGAAAATCAAGAAAGAAATACCCTCCTAGCACCGCAGTAAGTTTGGGCTGACCAAAAAGCCAAATATTCCTAAAACTTAAAACCATCCGTTCCTATGGAGATCTCCCGACCGCACGTGTCAAGGTTACACGCGGAACTCCAGAAGCAGATCACCTCACGCTGCGCTGCGCGCGCGTCGCGACAAATGATATAAAAGAGCGCCCGACTGGACCTACGGACAGTGCTAATCGAGCCTCCACCAGATGCCAGGGGAACCCCTGCCCGACTGAAGAAAATCAAGAAAGAAATACCCTCCTAGCACCGCAGTAAGTTTGGGCTGACCAAAAAGCCAAATATTCCTAAAACTTAAAACCATCCGTTCCTATGGAGATCTCCCGACCGCACGTGTCAAGGTTACACGCGGAACTCCAGAAGCAGATCACCTCACGCTGCGCTGCGCGCGCGTCGCGACAAATGATATAAAAGAGCGCCCGACTGGACCTACGGACAGTGCTAATCGAGCCTCCACCAGATGCCAGGGGAACCCCTGCCCGACTGAAGAAAATCAAGAAAGAAATACTCTCCTAGCACCGCAGTAAGTTTGGGCTGACCAAAAAGCCAAATATTCCTAAAACTTAAAACCATCCGTTCCTATGGAGATCTCCCGACCGCACGTGTCAAGGTTACACGCGGAACTCCAGAAGCAGATCACCTCACGCTGCGCTGCGCGCGCGTCGCGACAAATGATATAAAAGAGCGCCCGACTGGACCTACGGACAGTGCTAATCGAGCCTCCACCAGATGCCAGGGGAACCCCTGCCCGACTGAAGAAAATCAAGAAAGAAATACCCTCCTAGCACCGCAGTAAGTTTGGGCTGACCAAAAAGCCAAATATTCCTAAAACTTAAAACCATCCGTTCCTATGGAGATCTCCCGACCGCACGTGTCAAGGTTACACGCGGAACTCCAGAAGCAGATCACCTCACGCTGCGCTGCGCGCGCGTCGCGACAAATGATATAAAAGAGCGCCCGACTGGACCTACGGACAGTGCTAATCGAGCCTCCACCAGATGCCAGGGGAACCCCTGCCCGACTGAAGAAAATCAAGAAAGAAATACCCTCCTAGCACCGCAGTAAGTTTGGGCTGACCAAAAAGCCAAATATTCCTAAAACTTAAAACCATCCGTTCCTATGGAGATCTCCCGACCGCACGTGTCAAGGTTACACGCGGAACTCCAGAAGCAGATCACCTCACGCTGCGCTGCGCGCGCGTCGCGACAAATGATATAAAAGAGCGCCCGACTGGACCTACGGACAGTGCTAATCGAGCCTCCACCAGATGCCAGGGGAACCCCTGCCCGACTGAAGAAAATCAAGAAAGAAATACTCTCCTAGCACCGCAGTAAGTTTGGGCTGACCAAAAAGCCAAATATTCCTAAAACTTAAAACCATCCGTTCCTATGGAGATCTCCCGACCGCACGTGTCAAGGTTACACGCGGAACTCCAGAAGCAGATCACCTCACGCTGCGCTGCGCGCGCGTCGCGACAAATGATATAAAAGAGCGCCCGACTGGACCTACGGACAGTGCTAATCGAGCCTCCACCAGATGCCAGGGGAACCCCTGCCCGACTGAAGAAAATCAAGAAAGAAATACCCTCCTAGCACCGCAGTAAGTTTGGGCTGACCAAAAAGCCAAATATTCCTAAAACTTAAAACCATCCGTTCCTATGGAGATCTCCCGACCGCACGTGTCAAGGTTACACGCGGAACTCCAGAAGCAGATCACCTCACGCTGCGCTGCGCGCGCGTCGCGACAAATGATATAAAAGAGCGCCCGACTGGACCTACGGACAGTGCTAATCGAGCCTCCACCAGATGCCAGGGGAACCCCTGCCCGACTGAAGAAAATCAAGAAAGAAATACTCTCCTAGCACCGCAGTAAGTTTGGGCTGACCAAAAAGCCAAATATTCCTAAAACTTAAAACCATCCGTTCCTATGGAGATCTCCCGACCGCACGTGTCAAGGTTACACGCGGAACTCCAGAAGCAGATCACCTCACGCTGCGCTGCGCGCGCGTCGCGACAAATGATATAAAAGAGCGCCCGACTGGACCTACGGACAGTGCTAATCGAGCCTCCACCAGATGCCAGGGGAACCCCTGCCCGACTGAAGAAAATCAAGAAAGAAATACCCTCCTAGCACCGCAGTAAGTTTGGGCTGACCAAAAAGCCAAATATTCCTAAAACTTAAAACCATCCGTTCCTATGGAGATCTCCCGACCGCACGTGTCAAGGTTACACGCGGAACTCCAGAAGCAGATCACCTCACGCTGCGCTGCGCGCGCGTCGCGACAAATGATATAAAAGAGCGCCCGACTGGACCTACGGACAGTGCTAATCGAGCCTCCACCAGATGCCAGGGGAACCCCTGCCCGACTGAAGAAAATCAAGAAAGAAATACCCTCCTAGCACCGCAGTAAGTTTGGGCTGACCAAAAAGCCAAATATTCCTAAAACTTAAAACCATCCGTTCCTATGGAGATCTCCCGACCGCACGTGTCAAGGTTACACGCGGAACTCCAGAAGCAGATCACCTCACGCTGCGCTGCGCGCGCGTCGCGACAAATGATATAAAAGAGCGCCCGACTGGACCTACGGACAGTGCTAATCGAGCCTCCACCAGATGCCAGGGGAACCCCTGCCCGACTGAAGAAAATCAAGAAAGAAATACCCTCCTAGCACCGCAGTAAGTTTGGGCTGACCAAAAAGCCAAATATTCCTAAAACTTAAAACCATCCGTTCCTATGGAGATCTCCCGACCGCACGTGTCAAGGTTACACGCGGAACTCCAGAAGCAGATCACCTCACGCTGCGCTGCGCGCGCGTCGCGACAAATGATATAAAAGAGCGCCCGACTGGACCTACGGACAGTGCTAATCGAGCCTCCACCAGATGCCAGGGGAACCCCTGCCCGACTGAAGAAAATCAAGAAAGAAATACTCTCCTAGCACCGCAGTAAGTTTGGGCTGACCAAAAAGCCAAATATTCCTAAAACTTAAAACCATCCGTTCCTATGGAGATCTCCCGACCGCACGTGTCAAGGTTACACGCGGAACTCCAGAAGCAGATCACCTCACGCTGCGCTGCGCGCGCGTCGCGACAAATGATATAAAAGAGCGCCCGACTGGACCTACGGACAGTGCTAATCGAGCCTCCACCAGATGCCAGGGGAACCCCTGCCCGACTGAAGAAAATCAAGAAAGAAATACCCTCCTAGCACCGCAGTAAGTTTGGGCTGACCAAAAAGCCAAATATTCCTAAAACTTAAAACCATCCGTTCCTATGGAGATCTCCCGACCGCACGTGTCAAGGTTACACGCGGAACTCCAGAAGCAGATCACCTCACGCTGCGCTGCGCGCGCGTCGCGACAAATGATATAAAAGAGCGCCCGACTGGACCTACGGACAGTGCTAATCGAGCCTCCACCAGATGCCAGGGGAACCCCTGCCCGACTGAAGAAAATCAAGAAAGAAATACCCTCCTAGCACCGCAGTAAGTTTGGGCTGACCAAAAAGCCAAATATTCCTAAAACTTAAAACCATCCGTTCCTATGGAGATCTCCCGACCGCACGTGTCAAGGTTACACGCGGAACTCCAGAAGCAGATCACCTCACGCTGCGCTGCGCGCGCGTCGCGACAAATGATATAAAAGAGCGCCCGACTGGACCTACGGACAGTGCTAATCGAGCCTCCACCAGATGCCAGGGGAACCCCTGCCCGACTGAAGAAAATCAAGAAAGAAATACCCTCCTAGCACCGCAGTAAGTTTGGGCTGACCAAAAAGCCAAATATTCCTAAAACTTAAAACCATCCGTTCCTATGGAGATCTCCCGACCGCACGTGTCAAGGTTACACGCGGAACTCCAGAAGCAGATCACCTCACGCTGCGCTGCGCGCGCGTCGCGACAAATGATATAAAAGAGCGCCCGACTGGACCTACGGACAGTGCTAATCGAGCCTCCACCAGATGCCAGGGGAACCCCTGCCCGACTGAAGAAAATCAAGAAAGAAATACCCTCCTAGCACCGCAGTAAGTTTGGGCTGACCAAAAAGCCAAATATTCCTAAAACTTAAAACCATCCGTTCCTATGGAGATCTCCCGACCGCACGTGTCAAGGTTACACGCGGAACTCCAGAAGCAGATCACCTCACGCTGCGCTGCGCGCGCGTCGCGACAAATGATATAAAAGAGCGCCCGACTGGACCTACGGACAGTGCTAATCGAGCCTCCACCAGATGCCAGGGGAACCCCTGCCCGACTGAAGAAAATCAAGAAAGAAATACCCTCCTAGCACCGCAGTAAGTTTGGGCTGACCAAAAAGCCAAATATTCCTAAAACTTAAAACCATCCGTTCCTATGGAGATCTCCCGACCGCACGTGTCAAGGTTACACGCGGAACTCCAGAAGCAGATCACTTCACCCTGCGCTGCGCGCGCGTCGCGACAAATGATATAAAAGAGCGCCCGACTGGACCTACGGACAGTGCTAATCGAGCCTCCACCAGATGCCAGGGGAACCCCTGCCCGACTGAAGAAAATCAAGAAAGAAATACCCTCCTAGCACCGCAGTAAGTTTGGGCTGACCAAAAAGCCAAATATTCCTAAAACTTAAAACCATCCGTTCCTATGGAGATCTCCCGACCGCACGTGTCAAGGTTACACGCGGAACTCCAGAAGCAGATCACCTCACGCTGCGCTGCGCGCGCGTCGCGACAAATGATATAAAAGAGCGCCCGACTGGACCTACGGACAGTGCTAATCGAGCCTCCACCAGATGCCAGGGGAACCCCTGCCCGACTGAAGAAAATCAAGAAAGAAATACTCTCCTAGCACCGCAGTAAGTTTGGGCTGACCAAAAAGCCAAATATTCCTAAAACTTAAAACCATCCGTTCCTATGGAGATCTCCCGACCGCACGTGTCAAGGTTACACGCGGAACTCCAGAAGCAGATCACCTCACGCTGCGCTGCGCGCGCGTCGCGACAAATGATATAAAAGAGCGCCCGACTGGACCTACGGACAGTGCTAATCGAGCCTCCACCAGATGCCAGGGGAACCCCTGCCCGACTGAAGAAAATCAAGAAAGAAATACTCTCCTAGCACCGCAGTAAGTTTGGGCTGACCAAAAAGCCAAATATTCCTAAAACTTAAAACCATCCGTTCCTATGGAGATCTCCCGACCGCACGTGTCAAGGTTACACGCGGAACTCCAGAAGCAGATCACCTCACGCTGCGCTGCGCGCGCGTCGCGACAAATGATATAAAAGAGCGCCCGACTGGACCTACGGACAGTGCTAATCGAGCCTCCACCAGATGCCAGGGGAACCCCTGCCCGACTGAAGAAAATCAAGAAAGAAATACTCTCCTAGCACCGCAGTAAGTTTGGGCTGACCAAAAAGCCAAATATTCCTAAAACTTAAAACCATCCGTTCCTATGGAGATCTCCCGACCGCACGTGTCAAGGTTACACGCGGAACTCCAGAAGCAGATCACCTCACGCTGCGCTGCGCGCGCGTCGCGACAAATGATATAAAAGAGCGCCCGACTGGACCTACGGACAGTGCTAATCGAGCCTCCACCAGATGCCAGGGGAACCCCTGCCCGACTGAAGAAAATCAAGAAAGAAATACTCTCCTAGCACCGCAGTAAGTTTGGGCTGACCAAAAAGCCAAATATTCCTAAAACTTAAAACCATCCGTTCCTATGGAGATCTCCCGACCGCACGTGTCAAGGTTACACGCGGAACTCCAGAAGCAGATCACCTCACGCTGCGCTGCGCGCGCGTCGCGACAAATGATATAAAAGAGCGCCCGACTGGACCTACGGACAGTGCTAATCGAGCCTCCACCAGATGCCAGGGGAACCCCTGCCCGACTGAAGAAAATCAAGAAAGAAATACTCTCCTAGCACCGCAGTAAGTTTGGGCTGACCAAAAAGCCAAATATTCCTAAAACTTAAAACCATCCGTTCCTATGGAGATCTCCCGACCGCACGTGTCAAGGTTACACGCGGAACTCCAGAAGCAGATCACCTCACGCTGCGCTGCGCGCGCGTCGCGACAAATGATATAAAAGAGCGCCCGACTGGACCTACGGACAGTGCTAATCGAGCCTCCACCAGATGCCAGGGGAACCCCTGCCCGACTGAAGAAAATCAAGAAAGAAATACTCTCCTAGCACCGCAGTAAGTTTGGGCTGACCAAAAAGCCAAATATTCCTAAAACTTAAAACCATCCGTTCCTATGGAGATCTCCCGACCGCACGTGTCAAGGTTACACGCGGAACTCCAGAAGCAGATCACCTCACGCTGCGCTGCGCGCGCGTCGCGACAAATGATATAAAAGAGCGCCCGACTGGACCTACGGACAGTGCTAATCGAGCCTCCACCAGATGCCAGGGGAACCCCTGCCCGACTGAAGAAAATCAAGAAAGAAATACTCTCCTAGCACCGCAGTAAGTTTGGGCTGACCAAAAAGCCAAATATTCCTAAAACTTAAAACCATCCGTTCCTATGGAGATCTCCCGACCGCACGTGTCAAGGTTACACGCGGAACTCCAGAAGCAGATCACCTCACGCTGCGCTGCGCGCGCGTCGCGACAAATGATATAAAAGAGCGCCCGACTGGACCTACGGACAGTGCTAATCGAGCCTCCACCAGATGCCAGGGGAACCCCTGCCCGACTGAAGAAAATCAAGAAAGAAATACCCTCCTAGCACCGCAGTAAGTTTGGGCTGACCAAAAAGCCAAATATTCCTAAAACTTAAAACCATCCGTTCCTATGGAGATCTCCCGACCGCACGTGTCAAGGTTACACGCGGAACTCCAGAAGCAGATCACCTCACGCTGCGCTGCGCGCGCGTCGCGACAAATGATATAAAAGAGCGCCCGACTGGACCTACGGACAGTGCTAATCGAGCCTCCACCAGATGCCAGGGGAACCCCTGCCCGACTGAAGAAAATCAAGAAAGAAATACCCTCCTAGCACCGCAGTAAGTTTGGGCTGACCAAAAAGCCAAATATTCCTAAAACTTAAAACCATCCGTTCCTATGGAGATCTCCCGACCGCACGTGTCAAGGTTACACGCGGAACTCCAGAAGCAGATCACTTCACCCTGCGCTGCGCGCGCGTCGCGACAAATGATATAAAAGAGCGCCCGACTGGACCTACGGACAGTGCTAATCGAGCCTCCACCAGATGCCAGGGGAACCCCTGCCCGACTGAAGAAAATCAAGAAAGAAATACTCTCCTAGCACCGCAGTAAGTTTGGGCTGACCAAAAAGCCAAATATTCCTAAAACTTAAAACCATCCGTTCCTATGGAGATCTCCCGACCGCACGTGTCAAGGTTACACGCGGAACTCCAGAAGCAGATCACCTCACGCTGCGCTGCGCGCGCGTCGCGACAAATGATATAAAAGAGCGCCCGACTGGACCTACGGACAGTGCTAATCGAGCCTCCACCAGATGCCAGGGGAACCCCTGCCCGACTGAAGAAAATCAAGAAAGAAATACCCTCCTAGCACCGCAGTAAGTTTGGGCTGACCAAAAAGCCAAATATTCCTAAAACTTAAAACCATCCGTTCCTATGGAGATCTCCCGACCGCACGTGTCAAGGTTACACGCGGAACTCCAGAAGCAGATCACCTCACGCTGCGCTGCGCGCGCGTCGCGACAAATGATATAAAAGAGCGCCCGACTGGACCTACGGACAGTGCTAATCGAGCCTCCACCAGATGCCAGGGGAACCCCTGCCCGACTGAAGAAAATCAAGAAAGAAATACCCTCCTAGCACCGCAGTAAGTTTGGGCTGACCAAAAAGCCAAATATTCCTAAAACTTAAAACCATCCGTTCCTATGGAGATCTCCCGACCGCACGTGTCAAGGTTACACGCGGAACTCCAGAAGCAGATCACTTCACCCTGCGCTGCGCGCGCGTCGCGACAAATGATATAAAAGAGCGCCCGACTGGACCTACGGACAGTGCTAATCGAGCCTCCACCAGATGCCAGGGGAACCCCTGCCCGACTGAAGAGGGCAGGTGGCCACCCCTGCAGCCAACCAGTCACCCAGTAAAAATGAAGAAAATCAAGAAAGAAATACCCTCCTAGCACCGCAGTAAGTTTGGGCTGACCAAAAAGCCAAATATTCCTAAAACTTAAAACCATCCGTTCCTATGGAGATCTCCCGACCGCACGTGTCAAGGTTACACGCGGAACTCCAGAAGCAGATCACTTCACCCTGCGCTGCGCGCGCGTCGCGACAAATGATATAAAAGAGCGCCCGACTGGACCTACGGACAGTGCTAATCGAGCCTCCACCAGATGCCAGGGGAACCCCTGCCCGACTGAAGAAAATCAAGAAAGAAATACCCTCCTAGCACCGCAGTAAGTTTGGGCTGACCAAAAAGCCAAATATTCCTAAAACTTAAAACCATCCGTTCCTATGGAGATCTCCCGACCGCACGTGTCAAGGTTACACGCGGAACTCCAGAAGCAGATCACCTCACGCTGCGCTGCGCGCGCGTCGCGACAAATGATATAAAAGAGCGCCCGACTGGACCTACGGACAGTGCTAATCGAGCCTCCACCAGATGCCAGGGGAACCCCTGCCCGACTGAAGAAAATCAAGAAAGAAATACCCTCCTAGCACCGCAGTAAGTTTGGGCTGACCAAAAAGCCAAATATTCCTAAAACTTAAAACCATCCGTTCCTATGGAGATCTCCCGACCGCACGTGTCAAGGTTACACGCGGAACTCCAGAAGCAGATCACTTCACCCTGCGCTGCGCGCGCGTCGCGACAAATGATATAAAAGAGCGCCCGACTGGACCTACGGACAGTGCTAATCGAGCCTCCACCAGATGCCAGGGGAACCCCTGCCCGACTGAAGAGGGCAGGTGGCCACCCCTGCAGCCAACCAGTCACCCAGTAAAAATGAAGAAAATCAAGAAAGAAATACCCTCCTAGCACCGCAGTAAGTTTGGGCTGACCAAAAAGCCAAATATTCCTAAAACTTAAAACCATCCGTTCCTATGGAGATCTCCCGACCGCACGTGTCAAGGTTACACGCGGAACTCCAGAAGCAGATCACTTCACCCTGCGCTGCGCGCGCGTCGCGACAAATGATATAAAAGAGCGCCCGACTGGACCTACGGACAGTGCTAATCGAGCCTCCACCAGATGCCAGGGGAACCCCTGCCCGACTGAAGAAAATCAAGAAAGAAATACTCTCCTAGCACCGCAGTAAGTTTGGGCTGACCAAAAAGCCGAATATTTGTGTTTTGATTCCTTTGTGTCTGAATTGCCTTTTTATTTTTGAATTATTTTGGAAACTTTTAGAGAAAGTGAATTTATTGTGCATTTTTAATTAATTAAAAATAATTTAATGACTTTTGTGAACCGTATTAGAATTTTTGGGAATTTATTTTGAACCATATTATTTCACTGTAGATGTCAGAGTTTAATTTATTCAAACAGAAATAATCTTGTAACTTTTATTGGGAAAATTGTAAGGGAATTGGGAAACTATTTAGGGTCAATTATTTTGGGGTTGAAATCAGAATCTTGTTTTTAATGGAACTATTTTATGTCAGAATTTTCGAGTAATTTGAATTACATTCTTATACGAACTTGTGCTGGAACCTAAGCAAAGCTATACAGAGTCAAGTAATTTTATTCTATTTAGGAAATCAAGTAATTTTATTCTATTTGGGGAATCTTTTGCAATTTTTGTATTTTAATCTGAAGGTTTGTTCTTTTATGCCATAGTTATGTATTTGTGCCATTTTGTCATATTGTTTTGTGTCTTATTTTAAATTCTATTGTTTATCAGTGTATCTTGCGAAACGTTTGGATTTTGTTACTTAGAAAGGGGTCACATTTCAGATATCTTGAGTGTAGCATTGTGCGAACTTATAGATTTTTAATTTTATTCAATAATAATTATTGCACATGTGTTTAAACTTCCTATTGTACTGTATCTTGTTAATCCAATGTACGGTATCGTATTTAATTTTAATATACATATTAAACTATCCCTGTGTTTCCGTCATACACCTTAGGCCCACACTAAAAAGAATATTGTGGCTCGCCCTATACAAATCCGCTCGCCAACTTTTACCACCAACAAAAAGGGCTGAGATCGCCATACTGGCACCCGCCAAGATAAGAATATAATAAAAACAATGTTACTAGATCTGCCAAAATCTAGAGGTGGGTTGCGATTTCACGAACTGTGACTTTGTCACTGCTACTTATCTGTCGCAGTCACAGTCTGCTCCAGTCCCAACCAAATAGCAGTGAAATTTTGTCACAGGTTGGCATTGTTGCGAGTGCGGTTGGAGCGCTCGATTGCGACGATCGCGTGTATCTTCGGTCCGCTCCGAGTATACTCCGTCTCCGTCGCACGGACGCAGCCAAGAAGAAACTGCGACTTCTGTGACTGCGATCTACGATTGCGATGCGATGATACGGGGACGGGCATGTAGCGTAATATAAGTAGGAGCAAAGCAGGGCAGGCCAGGGGCGCTGGATAAAATAAACTGCTCCAAAAAATCACTGCTATTAGTCACTGTGAGGTAATTATTGAATATAGTGTATGCACCGCCCGATTTTCTTGAAATTTTGGCTACCCCCCTATTTCCGAGGTCCCTGAACACGAATCCGACCTCAGCTTCTTGAGGCCGGACGTAGTTTCCGAGAAAATGAATTTTCAAATTTCCTTTTGACACCCCACTTTTCGCGGCGCTATTTGTGGCTCTTATCGGGATGAATTTTTACTGTGCGCAGCTCAAACTAATCACCACACTATTTTGCACCTTCTGCAACATCGAAACTTCGCGAAAACCCGCGGGAAAACAGAAATTTTCCAAGATTTTCCCAATGTTTTGGGACATACTCATTTTCCCTCGACATTCGGCTGCGATTGCGCGGGAGAGACGGAGAGCGACAGCTGGCGCTGCTATACGGAGCCAACGATGTTGCGGGGTTAGAACTAGAGAAGTTATGAAAAAGTAAAAAAATTAAATTATGGAATATAGTGTATGCACCGCCCGATTTTCTTGAAATTTCGCTACCCCCCTATTTTCGAAGTCCCTGAACACGAATCTGACCTCAGCTTCTTGAGTCCGGACGTAGTTTCCGAGAAAATGAATTTTCAAATTTCCTTTTGACACCCCACTTTTCGCGGCGATATTTGGTTATAATCGAGATGAATTTAGCTCAAACTGATCACCACCCTATTTTGCACCTTCTGCAGCATCGAAAGTTCGCGCAAAGCCGCGGAAAAACCGAAATTTTGAAATATTTATGCCGTGTTTACGCCCGGCCCGGCCGCTGTTTTCGCCCGACGATCGGCGCGCGCCGATCGGCCGGTTTTTCCGCGGCTTTGCGCGAACTTTCGATGCTGCAGAAGGTGAAAAATAGGGTGGTGATCAGTTTGAGCTGCGTACACTAAAAATTTATCCGGATTATAACCACAAATATCGCCGCGAAAAGTGGGGTGTCAAAAGGAAATTTGAAAATTCATTTTCTCGGAAACTACGTCGGGACTCAAAACACTGAGGTCAGATTCGTGTTCAGGGACCTCGAAAATAGGGGGGTAGCCAAAAGGTTGGGCCCACACCTTCTCGTGGTCTTTGCCGAACAATAACATTTTCTCTTTATTGGAAGTGGATAGAGATTCGCAAACAGATTTAAGAGCATTTACCCATATTATGCTAGATTCTGGACTTCTATCAACACCAATTTAAATAATGTTATTGACAAAGCTGGGCCCTAATAAATTTAATGTTTAATTTTTAACATTTTTATTAACTTTCTGCTCTTAATATCGATGGCACTTTAAGTCAACGCCCCTCCCACTAGTCCCACTCAAACGTCAAGCGTGAAGCAAAATACCGGACAGAGCAACCGCGTGAAAAACATTGTATAAATCTTGGAAAATTTCTGTTTTCCCGCGGGTTTTCGCGAAGTTTCGATGTTGCAGAAGGTGCAAAATAGTGTGGTGATTAGTTTGAGCTGCGCACAGTAAGCACAAATAGCGCCGCGAAAAGTGGGGTGTCAAAAGGAAATTTGAAAATTCATTTTCTCGGAAACTACGTCCGGCCTCAAGAAGCTGAGGTCGGATTCGTGTTCAGGGACCTCGAAAATAGGGGGGTAGCCAAAATTTCAAGAAAATCGGGCGGTGCATACACTATATTCAATAATTACCCACTGTGACATGGCTGGAGCGGTCACATCCTGTCACAGCTCCACTAAAATCGCAGGTTGGCCCACCTCTGCCAAAATCTGTTGTCCAACCTCCGCTTTTCGTGTCGTACGGGGCCCCTGGTCTGGACGCTGCCGCTTCGGACTCACCCTGCGCCTGGAAGGCGTGCCACTGCTTGAGCAGGTGGCGCTGGCAGTCGGCGCACGCCTGGACGCGGCCTGCCGCGTCGATCGGCAGGCTGCGCGGCGGGCGCGGGTGCTCGGTCAGGCGCGGGTAGAACGGCGGCCCGTTCGCCGCCGCCGCCGCCGCCGCCGCCGCCGCCGTCGCCGCCGCGCCGCCGTCGGCGCCCGTCGCGGCCGGCTTCAGCGCCACCATGTCGAGGCTGCCGCGCTCGAACTCGTCGCCGCACACGTAGCACACCTGCGCGGAGAACACCGGACTATTGGTTTTGACCATCGAATTGATAAGTACAATGGAAGTCGCACAGGTACCACTTTCATTGTTGTTTGGGGCAGCCAACTCTAGAGAGAGATAGGTTTCAAATGGCGATAAGTAAGACAAGGACGCCTAATGAACCTGTCAGCTGATTCAGGCAAAGGAGGTATATAGGGATGTTGCATATTAATGGAAGAATTTAATGGGCATGTTCCGTAATTCTCTTTATTGTATGATCTGTATTCCGAAATTCGGGGCTTGTTTGTAGGAATGAGAATTTTTCTATACTATAACCACAATTATGTAAATATTGCACAGAAAAAAGTAGTGAATTGATTTAAAAAATTACCTACATGGCAATTTTATGTACCTGGAAGTAAATTGAGACAAAAAAATACTTACAAAATAAAAGTTTATTTTAAAATAAAGGCAACAAAATATCTAGGATAAGGTATAAACATTTTCAACTTTAATTACTTATCTTAATTGATTTATTAATTTTAAAATTCAATTTATAAAACGAAAAACATGTAAGACAGGTAGCTTTTACATATTTTTATGTATATTTTATATTGTTTAGGCATCTAACAAAAAGAATTACAAATAATTACCTTATTAAAGGGACCAGAACCTCAATATTAATTCCATCTTTGACTACGAAGACCAGGGTTCATTAGCACAATATTTTGCCAGTTTTTCCCTTGATATTGACAGTTTCTATCATGACTCGGAAAATAAAAAACTGTAGTAATTACATACTTTTTAAGTTTGCGCTGCCCAAAATTCTCTATGAAATTGCTCTCAATAAATTGTTGATTACAAATGCAAGTAAATACTTGTAGACAGTACAAAATTTTTCCTTTTTATTGCTGCAATCCACTTGTCTCTAATATCACCTTATCTCTTGGAAAACTGCAAAGTTATTAGCAAAGATTTTTAAGACATTGGTACATCCAAATACACAACAGGAGTTGACCCTCTTTTTTGTAATTTACAACAAACAGAAAGAATATAGCCACATAGCTAAATTAAATTTTCTCTCCGATCTAAAAATATAATATTAAACCAAACACCAACTAAGAAAACTCAACGCCGTTTTATACGAAACTGCCGCCACGACACGAACTCAAATCAAATATAAATAATACAATAATTAGGTACTCCGTACTCCTATTCGTATTGGGACTTGGGACAGAAGGAAAATTAAAATGACGTTTGACAACGGAACTCGTTTGAAGCACGGGACACAAAAATAGAAAGTTAGGACAAACACCTCTTTTGGGTTATGTGGTTTTTGCCGGAATCAGCTGATTTATTTACTATTTCACTTGCTCAAGTTTGGCTGCCAGTTTCTCTCTCTACACTCCTTCCATCTACTTGTCAATTCAATGGTTTTGACAAAAATTTACTTTAAACAATGACGTCAGAACCTATAGACAGGTTTGTTTTGATAAACGCTCGACGCCCAGAACTAATCACAATCTAAGCGCTCCATTAAATTATTCCGAAAATGTCGCGAGATTGTCAGAAATTGACCCTTTTTGTCGAGCCGTAGCGAACTTATTATTTCGACTCTGGGCTCGGAGGCTGGCGTCGTTAGACCATCCCCCGAGTCTTCAGGTGAGGTTCCGATGCTTCCGGCGCCCCCAAACAAGAAAAAAACATGCGATATCTAAGCGTGATTCTGGAGGAACTATAACCGAGAATCACCGGGTGTATAGTTGGTTGATGGTTGACTTTCTGTCTTTGTCTGTAGCATGTTTTTAGAGTAGTATGGATATATTTAATCTTGGAGTCAAAATAAAGGGCATTTTAACAATGGGGCACCACGTCTATAGGTTTTGACGTCATTGACTTTAAACTTTTGGGTATTTTTTGGGGGGTGCGTTAATTTTTGGGGGAAGTGTATTTGACCAACCCCCCCCCACTAACTTTTTTATTTTTTGAGCTAAAAACACGAATAAAAACGCATTTTGTAGAGGATTTTATATATATTTTTTTGCGGTTTTATTGCATTCTATATAGGGTTTTTAGAAAAAGAGTGGCAAACTAAACTTATGTTTTTTTTTTAATGGAACACCCTATGTATTTTTGCACTTTTGAAATCTGCTCATCAAGGCAATTAAAATGATGTAAAACTTTGTGGCATTATCTTTTTCCGTTTTTGAAAAATTCCGTTTTCAAATTTTATACTAAATTTATTTCACTCGAATTTGTGGATCTCACGATCAATGTAATAACGAAAAATATTTGTTTTAAACAAGAGAGTAACATAGTGAAACTCCAAAATATTTAGGAGCTTTTACGATTTTCCTGAAATTCTTTATTTCGAGAATATAATCAGTAAAATTTGAAAAAGCTCCTAAACATTTTGGAGTTACACTATATTACTCTCTTGTTTGAAACAAATATTTTTTGTTATTACATCGATCATCTATCTTTATCACGAGATTCACAAATTCGAGTTAAATAAATTTAGTATACAATTTTAAAACGGAATTATTCAAAAACGGAAAAAGATAATGCCACAAAGTTTAATATCATTTTAATTGCCTTGATGAGCAGATTTCAAAAATACAAAAATATATAGGGTGTTCAATTTAAAAAAACATAAGTTTAGTTTGCCACTCTTTTTCTAAACACCCTATATATAATGCAATAAAACCGCAAAAAAATTAATAAAATTCTCTACAAAATGCTTTTTATTCGTGTTTCTAGCTCAAAAAATAAAAAAGTTAGTGGGAGGGGTTAAATATTTCGTGGACACCCTGTACATACATTTATAACCACTGACTATGTGTAATTTTCTGAATACCCACCCAGTGCCATAAAGATTGTTAGTGCCATAAATTTTTAATATAAAAGTTTTCTTCTCTCTCTTAAAATAAACGACTATTAATAATTTCCAATTGCCACATTTTTGTTTCTTACGTTTTTTTGTAGGGCGGAAAATAGGCGAGAAAATCGCGGCGGTAGTCCTAAAAAAATCATCCTGTATTTTGTCAAATTATCTCTCCAATATCGAATGGGTTATGCCATTATATAGTCCAGCAGGCAGGTACTTTCTACCTGGAAAGTATTCCGAAGTTAATGATATTTTGACATGTTATGTGTGGGTAGTCTGCGGAGTAAAATCTGAGTTTTCGACCTCAAGGACCCTGTGCTAATTTGGGGAGGACCGAAAAACCTCGACATTTTCGGACTCGTTTCAGTCTTTCGCTTATAACTTGTAAACCATACGTTTTTAGCAAAATACCCTTATGTGCAAAGTTAAAGATCATTAAATTTCCTTTAAAAATCACTGCCCAGAAGTACTTTTTGATTCAGTATTCACCGAGATATAAAGATTCAAAGTAACAAAAAATTTCTCAAATTATCAAAAATTGTTTCCAGCCACAAATCAAACCAAGCATGAGATAACGATCTTTTATCTTTGTCTCTTTCACGTCTTCCGTGTCAAACTCATATCTTTCTCTGATACTGTTACCATAATAGGAGAAGACATCGATCTTTTGGTTTTGCTGACAGCCTTAGGTTCTTCTAAAAGTAACATTTATTTTTTGAAGAGTGGGAGAGGAAACACCCCTGCTGTTTTGTATTCTTTCCATTCCTGCAAAGAGGACACTCAGGATATTATCTTCCTTCACGCAGTAAGTGGGTGCGACACTACTTCCGCACTCTTCGGAATTGCAAAGAAGAAGGTAATACAAGTATATGAGAAAAACCCTCGGCTCTCAGAAATAGTTGGTGTTTTCAAAGACTCTGACGCATCACCAAACCAAATTCTTGAAGCTGGAGAGAAGTTCCTAGTGAAATTGTAGGGTGCTTCCCTTCAAACAGATAATTTCGAAGATCTGCGGTACCGAGCATAGGTTTTTAGCAGGATACACTTATTTACACATTTACACCCCCTCTTTCAATCCTAAAAACATGTAAATTCTAAATGATATAATTTGCATTATAACATTACATTAAAAATCATCACATTGAAGATAAATGTCAGGCATCTGTAGTACGCCTTGACCTCTTTGGCGCTGGTAGCATGTCGGCGTCGGCATCGGCATCGTCTTCTTCCTCCCGAGATATAATTTCGTCGAAGAGGTTAGTCTTTTCTTCTTTTCTTCAGTCTTTTCGCATTCAGCGTCGGTGTCTTCTTCATTTAAATCCTTTTCTGGTGAATTTTCGCATGCGGTACCAAGGCAATTCGTGCACATGGAAGAGCACCGAAGTCCTGTTTTATTGCAGCTACAGGCCCCCTGTGGTACATTTGCATCGAATTATTTTTAGAACATGGTTTGTTTGGAGCATCATCCATTGTCGTGATTAATGGGGATCACACCTGTAAATAAATAAAAAATATGTTTAATTTGAGAGATTCTAGTATTAACTAACTTCGTTTGGTTAAGCTCCAGCCCCAAGAGGATGGTAACTTTTCCCGGCTCCCTCCCATCCTCATCCATGTTTGTACTTGGAGGTACGTCCTAAAGAAATGATCCTTTGCGGCATATCTTGTAGGTGGCAATCTGGCAAGTTGGAATTTCGATTTTGCCACAACGTTGGACGAGAATGCTCGATACCCCAGGTATTACAAATTATCTGTTTCAAGGGAACCACCCTACAATTTCACTAGGAACTTCTCTTCAGCTTCAAGAATTTGGTTTGGTGATGCGTCAGTGTCTTTGAAAACACCAACTATTATGGTAACAGTATCAGAGAAAGATATGAGTTTGACACGGAAGACATGAAAGAGACAGAGATAAAAGATCGTTATCTCATGCTTGGTTTGATTTGTGGACGGGCTGGAAACAATTTTTGATAATTTGAGAAATTTTTTGTTACTTTGAATCCTTATATCTCGGTGAATACTGAATCAAAAAGTACTTCTGGGCAGTGATTTTTAAAGGAAATTTAATGATCTTTAACTTTGTACATAAGGGTATTTTGCTAAAAACGTATGGTTTACAAGTTATAAGCGAAAGACTGAAACGAGTCCGAAAATGTCGAGGTTTTTCGGTCCTCCCCAAATTAGCACAGGGTCCTCGAGGTCGAAAACTCAGATTTTACTCCGCAGACTACCCACACATAACATGTCAAAATATCATTAACTTCGGAATACTTTCCAAGTACCCCTCTTAATTTATTACTTGCCGCTTGGCCTAATAGCTTAAGTTAGATTTGAAATCTGCAAGTCGGTGTTTTCGATTTTTTTTTAGGTACTGGTGTAGTGCCTTCTTATAATTATCATTATCATTATCCATATCGTTATTTTATTTATTAGTTTAAACATAAATATAGCTATTCAGCTGTTTAGAATGTAGGACACTAAAGTAGGTAACTATAACAATTATTGTATATGTGGAGACGAATCGAAGCATTCATAGAATAAAGATGTGACATACCTGTTTGATTCCACAACACTGGGTGATTTATTAATACTTGGTCTTATTACATTCTAAGTAAAAAATAAAAATTCTCTGTACTCTTAGTAGTATCTAAAAACTAAAGGATTGGCAAAATTCGTTCAGTAATACGGAATATCCGCACTATACATATTTTAAAATTAAAGGGTAGCGCCCGGCGCGCTTAGCAGGTAGAGGTCTAGCGGTGACGTCACGCGTGCGGAGAATTTTGTCGGTACTAACCTCCGTGGCCGCGTTCTTGTCCGGCATGCTCAAGTCCAGTATGTCCGCCGCGCCGTCCCTGATGGTCGGCGGCGCCTGCGCCTGGGGCGCCGGCGGCGGCGGCAGCGGCGCCGGCGACCTCTGCGGCGGCGCCTCGGTCACCGCCTGCGGCGCCGGCGCGAACAGGGGCGCCGAGAGCGGGCGCGCCGCGGGCGCCGTCAGGTCGAGCGCCCCGTCCGCCGTGGGGGGCGGCGCCGGGGGCAGCGGGGCGGTGCGCGGCGGGCTGCGGCGCGTCGGCGCGGGCGTGGCCTGCAACACGAGAGGGGGCGTGGTCAGGGAGGCGGAGGGGCGTGGCTTGCGGACGGGCGAAAGTTCGGACCACGGGCGTAGCCAAGGGGGGGGTTTCGGGGGTTCAAACCCCCCCCCCCGAAATAAGCAAAATATTACCTAATATTATACCGAAAAAATACGAGGAGTGAAGAGTTAAATTATTATTACGTTTGAATATATGTAGTAATAGTAGCGCCTAGCGCCATCTTTTGACGAGAGGCAGACGCAGTTGCAGCCGAACTATTTTGTATTGTGGTGAACGAATAGTGAAGAGAATTAAGTGTACCGTGTAAGTGAGTAATTTTAGTGCGCTGTTATTCGATGACCTTGTTAAGGATAGATACGTGAATCATTATTACTGTCGAAAAATGGAGGGGAAAAAAAGGAAGGGTGGTAAACCTAAAGGTATGGACTACTGGAAAAAATGGTGTAGTCAAGGTCAAGGGGTTTCTAATAAAGAAACAAATTTGGATTTAGCTATCAAAGCTTCAGCTACCTTGCATGCTGATAAGAAGACTGCCTACCTCGAAATCTAGTTTGGAATGCCTAGATATGTGCGATAAAAACCTTTATCCTAATATTTACACATTACTACAAATCTTGGCTACCATTCCTGTATCCACTTCTACCCCAGAAAGGTCTTTCTCGAGCCTAAGGAGACTGAAAAACTATTTACGAAACACTACAAGTGAAAACAGACTTAATGGTTTGGCTCTAATGAACATTCACTATGGAACAGAAATTCATGCAGATGAAGTAGTGGATATATTTAAAAGAAAAAGCCGAAGATTTCTTCTTTAATGGTTTTAGATTTAGCGCAGAGGAACGAAATTAATTTATCCATTTCATTTAAAGTTAAGAACTTTATAAATATGTCGTAGTTTTTCGGATGAATATATAGATATTAAATTTCATGCAAGTATATTTTTGTTGTTTTATTTACTTCTCAAACTAAACCCCCCCCAAAACTAAATCCTGGCTACGCCCGTGAATTGCGATGCCCACCAGTGGCGACTAGGGTTGCCACCTTTTTGCAAAGTGAAAAAAGGACATTGCCAAAAATTCTTCTAGAAATTTTCTTACAAATTAAATTATAACAAAACGTTCAAAAGTTTAAATTTTGTCAAAATTCGAAGTAATGTCACCAGAAGATATACCCAAAACGGCATTTTCTGCAGACATAGGTCACTACCAATATAAAAGCATGCCATTCGGTCTCAAAAATGCACCCAGCACCTTCCGAAGAGTAATGAATAATGTTCTCCGAGGCCTTCAAATTTAATGTCTTGTATACCTCGATGCTATTATCATTTTTTAATCGTAAGACAGGTGAAAATGAAAAAATGGACCTCTTTTAGTCCATAATAAGTATTCACTTTCCAATTGTAAACGTATCGTGTCACAATAAAACTTCGTGTAACAACATTGTAAACGCCATTGCCTTTGAAAAACTTGTGATTATTCCAGGCAAAAATATTGGAAGTAGCATTACAATGTTTTAACAGTTCTAGAAATTTTCTTACAAATTAAATCATTACAAAACATTAAAAAGTTTAAATTTTGTCAAAATTCGAAGTAATTAAATCACTAAAGTGGGCGAAAATTGGGTTACATTTTCATTTCCCTTGTTAATGGCAAGCACATTCTCTGAATATCTAGGTTGGATAGAGCTTTGATAATACAGGGTGGCCCACCACGAACTGCATCGATCTATATATGGAAAACTAAAAGTAGGAAAATTCTGAAAATTTGGCACCTCACCAATTCCGATGGTCGCTGCTCAACTAAAATATTTTGGTGAATCTGGCACTTCCGGTTATACCGGAAGTCGATATCAACTTTCTTATTTCAAATGGAATACCCTGTATATTATTGCATTTTTGAATTCTAGGCATCATTTTGGAACAAAAAGATGCAACATGTCCTATGTCTAAATCCAACCGTTTTTGAGATATTTACATTTTTCCGAAAAAAATTACAGGTGCAGACCTAAAGTCAATTAACAATTTATACGAGGAAACTGCGAAATTTCAAAACGAATTTTTGGCATCGTGTAACAGAAGCCTTGACCTAGTGATCTCTGCTGAGAAATAAATCCGTTCTTATATAGGGTGTTCACAAAATATGAATAAAAATTACATTCAAAATGTGCTTAAATCTCGAAATTTTCAAATGGAAACCCCCATTTTTTTTAATGCGATCTTATTCACCGCTAAAAATGATGACAACTTTGTGTAAGATTTCCTATACCTAAATGCAGTAATTTTCGATTAATTTAGGAAAAACTCACTTTTCGCCCATAAAATGCGGGGTTTGCTTAACGCTTGGAAAATCATATTAGCCGTGGACGATGAAAAGACAATCGCGGCTGAGGAAATGTCACTTGGTTTATATTATTGTCAACAATAATACCGGCGCGCTTAAATTACACAAATGAAGATTATTTAAATTTGTTTATTAGGTATCTACGGAGAATGCAACAAAGTAATATCAAGAACGTGCGATACATAATTTTCTTTTGTGTAATTTAAGCGCGCCGGCATTATTGTTGACAATAATATAAACCAAGTGACATTTCCTCAGCCGCGATTGTCTTTTCATCGTCCACGGCTAATATGATTTTCCAAGCGTTAAGCAAACCCCGCATTTTATGGGCGAAAAGTGAGTTTTTCGTAAATTAATCGAAAATTACTGCATTTAGGTATAGGAAACCTTACACAAAGTTGTCATCATTTTTAGCGGTGAATAAAATCGCATTAAAAAAATGGGGGTTTCCATTTGAAAATTTCGAGATTTAAGCACATTTTGAATGTAATTTTTATTCATATTTTGTGAACACCCTGTATAAGAACGGATTTATTTCTCAGCAAAGATCACTAGGTCAGGCCTTCTGTTACACGATGCCAAAAATTCGTTTTGAAATTTCGCGGGTTCCTCGAATAAATTGCTAATTGACTTTAGGTCTGCACCTGTAATTTTTTTCGGAAAAATGCAAGTATCTCAAAAACGGTTGAATTTAGACATAGGACATGTTGCATGTTTTTGTTCCAAAATGATGCCTAGAATCCAAAAATGCAATAATATACAGGGTGTTCCATTTGAGATAAGAAAGTTGATATCGACTTCCGGTATAACCGGAAGTGCCAGATTCACCAAAATATTTTAGTTGAGCAGCGCCCATCTTCATTGGTGAGGTGCAAAATTTTCAGAATTTTCCTACTTTTAGTTTTCCATAATATATAGATCGATGCAGTTCGTGGTGGGCCACCCTGTATAAATATAGTACCAGTAATCCAGTAAAGTCGACAACGGCGATAAAAACGATAATCGAGGAGTCAGGTCACCAGGAGTTAGTAGAGCATATTATGCCGCTTTCCGAACTCGAACTATGACGACCCCGTCACCCCTAAGGTTATTAAAAAGGACATTTTAGGGCTAAAAAAGTCACAGGGCCAATTTGTTTGAAAAAAGGGCTGTCCATTTAAAAAAAGGACAGGTGGCAACCCTAGTGGCGACGCGTCCATAGGGGCTGGGGGGTGGCTACACTTCCCACCCCCCCAGTAGAAAATACGCCCTCAGTCAACCGACAACGTACAGTTCGAGTTCTGGAAATCGGGCAATTCAACTGGACACTTACACCCAGTATATCATCGGAATGCATCTTCGTGGGCGATTAGCCGCCTTCTATAATAGTCCTCCTTACGACAGAATGCGTGCGACGTAAGGGGGAAGAACTCGTAAATATTGTAGAATTGGTCACAGTTCAGGGACGTAGCTCAATCTTGTGTAACTCACAGACTTAATTTTCACATAATTGTTATTTACCTAATTTATAGTTAATATTATTCTTAACGGTGATGCCTTAGACTATGCGGAGGAAGGCAAACCCTTATAACATTGGCAATTATTTCTCGTGCTTGAGAATGCAACGTTATTCCCTGTTTACTCATTTTGCGCACGTTAAATCCCGAACATACGAAACGCCACTGAGCTCTCTGCCAAGCTTGCCGGCGGCCGAAAAAGTGAGCGCTGTGTGGTAGCCCAAATACGCAGTTAACTTTACGTACTATAGACACAGGCACAAAACGCGTTGGCTAACTGGTTTTGTCGGCCGCGACGATGTTGAAAAAAAAATATAATAGGTGTTTTATTACACCGCGTTAAAAATAAATGATAAACAAAAGTGAGTAAGTGATCCCGTGATGCGAGCTTTATTTTTTCGGTATTATTAATAAATTAATAAATAACGACTACTCGTATAGGAAATCTCGCAACGCTGCCCGCAGTCTTTAGAAACGTTTCCTTTCTATATCTATCCCCACCTGACGCTGACAACAAGGTTGTCAATTATACGACACCTCTCATTTAAATTCGTACCATACACAATGTGAATAAAGAAGATTCTGATACATTTGGCAACGGTGTCCGGCTTTTGTTCAAAAAGAAATCGCGCAGCACGAAGTGGATAAACTCATGGCGTTACTATTTACAGTTTTAAAAAAATGTTTTTGAAAGAAGAATGCTGTGATATTTTAAAAGTCTTTAGCAAAAATGACAAAAGACACGTAGAAACATTGAGGGAGTATTCTCGCAAATATCCAAATAGAAATGTTCCGAGTGCCTCATTTATATGTAAACTGTATCGAAGATTAAGATCGACAGGAAGTGTGATTAGCAAGAGGAAAAATTGGGTTTAGAATTAGTGAGGACGAGAATGAACTAATTTTAAATTACTTCAGAAGAAATAACGAAAAATCACAGAGAGATGCGGCGAGAGATTCATTTAAACTGTAACTAGTAACAGCTTCAGCAACTTAGACTAATCTGACTGGTAAATAGAAATATTGAATTAACAGCCTACTTGATTGTCAGTTTTATTATCATGGCAGACTTGATTTGTCATAAATTTGGTGTTATTGTTTGGCCTATTCGGATCGAACATCAGGCACTGACCGTGAGACCATGCATCTAGTTTAATGGGGCTTCTCTGATAAATATCTAGGAAACGGTTGGAAATAAATAGGTCAAATTATACATCGTTGGAATAAGAATTAAAAAAGGAATCCTATAATGGTTGGAATTTGTGAGTTGTAAAATAGAGAAAATCACTTTCATTTCCGCTATAACCAGAAGTTATTTCAAAAAACTAAATATTCAGGAATACTACTTGAAGGTTCTGTAATGGTTGTGTAGGTAAAAATAAAAAATATATATTTTTTTGTTTTGCAAAAAATGTTTTTTCGCGATAACTTTTTTACCGGCTCCCGTATAGAAAATCCGAGTACACCATCGAATTCCCCTTAATTTTTACTACAATATCGTTTTTTGTATGACGATTTTATGTTAAGCTTTTAATTGACCATACATTAAATGAATAGAAGGAGCTTTTCAAATAACCCGCCATTTCTGCGCGTGTATCAAGGATCAACTTTAATACATTCTGTGGTCAGAAGTTTGTTAGATCATAAAGTTTTTCTTCTTTTTTCCTGGTCGTGTCAAATTAGTTTTATTTTTTGTTACTGGGGATCGACCAAAACTTTAAAACGACGGGTTGTCATTTAAAACAAACGTCAGTTTTTGTTTATTTTTTGTCCATTAAAATTGCTAACACATGTTTCGATCTTTACAAGATCATCTTCAGAGCATACATTTTATAAATTTGTGTTCTTAATTAAATAAAATTTTTAAACATCTACATGAATGACAACCCGTCGTTATAAAGTTTTGGTCGATCCCCAGTAACAAAAAATAAAAAAGAAGTTTGTTTCACCCATGGAATCTGTCCCAAATGATTTTTTAGCCACAATATTGATGTTACTTTTGAAATAGTTATTTATGTACCAAGGCACTGAAGTTCAACTTTTTATGACTCATGTGGAGTTTAGTTGCTGAGGCCTCTGGCCGAGGCAAATAAACCACATGAGTCATAAAAAGAACTTCAGTGCCGAGGTACATATTATATTTTTCTTGAAATCGGAAAAAAAAAATGTTTTATTAGGCAAGAAAATAATAATAATGGATCACCCGTCCACGAACCGACTACGCGCGGCGTTGCTTGACTTTACCGATCGCTCTACCTAGGACAAGTATAATGATGTACGGCACCTTCTGACAGAAAAACCAAACCGCTGCTTCTTGTGCAGCTTACACAACAAATCTATTGTTTTTCAAATTTACTAAAATATGTATACTGAAGGATTGCGCTTCTATAGGAAACAATTTCGCAATGTGTACGAAAAGTTAAATGAGCCTTTATCGGCCGGGTTTTGAATATTTGGTCACTTTTGACGGGCGATTTCTCCGCGTCTGACGTTTGATGTTTACATCTCGCCAAGGCCTATTGTACGATTTCTGTGCTTTTAATGACGATTTTGGTACATTTTAATGCCGATTTCAAGAAAAAGTATTTTTCTTGGAATCGGCAGTGTCTCAAAATCGTCATTAAAAGCTCAGAAATCGGCACTGAAGTAGAACAAGTATTTTTCTTGGAATCGGCAGTGTCTCAAAATCGTCATTAAAAGCTCAGAAATCGGCACTGAAGTAGAACATTATTGTACGATTTTTTCAATAAGTAAGCCTATTGGCGAGATTGATGTAAACGTCAAACGTCAGACGCTGAGCCATCGCCCGTCAAAAGTGACCAAAATATTCAAAACCCGGCCAATAAACCCCATTTAACTTTTCGTACACATTGCGAAATTGTTATACCTGTAGCAGCGCAATAAATATTTTGGTAGGTTTGAATATCAATCTATTTTACATGGAGGCTGCACAACAGGCAGCAGTTTGGATTTTCTGTGCCGTGTCTCGTCATACTTGACCTAGGTAGAGCAATCGTCAAAGTCAAGCAACGCCGCGCGTAGTCGATTCATGGACGGGTGATCCCTTATTATTATTTTCTTGCCTAATAAAACATTTTTTTTCCGATTTAAAAAAATAAATAATATGTACCTCGACACTGAAGTTCTTTTTATGGCTCATGCGGTTTATTACATAGTACCTACATGAATAAATATTTTCTGTTAAAAAGTGACATTATTGTCGTAACTCTCCCAATCCACGAACTCCGAATTGAGCGGGATCATTAAAAAAATTCCCAAAATGTTTTCACTCAGCTCAAAACTCGGATATTCTCCGCATACAACATCTGGTTCAGCCGCAGTCAAACTATTATGCATAAAAAAACAAAACCGCTTCTGCGGCCAAAAATATCACATTTACTTTCGTTTTATTTTTAAAAACGCACGGCGTTTATTTACGGGTAGGTACTCTAGAATCGAACTAATCTGTCTATAGAATAACAAATAGAACAAATATTGCGCAGGGCTCACTCATCCTGAAACTTTAACTTAATTTTGGCATTTTTTTCAAGAAATAAAGTGAAATGGTGAAATTTTTAACCGACTTCAAAAAAGGAGAAGGTTATCAATTCGGTTGTATTTTTTTTATGTTTGTTACCTCCGAACTCCGTCATTTATAAACCGATTTGGACAATTCTATTTGAAAGGGTATACCTACAGAATGGTCCCATTTAAATTTGAAGAAAAAATTCCGCCCCTAAGGATAGATAGATGAAAGTTCATATTGGACCGATTTGGATAATTCTTATTTTACTAGAAAGGGGTTACCTTAGAGGTGGTCACATTTAAATTTGAAGAGAAACATTTCAATACTTAGGGTGGACAAATAGGGGATGAAATTTAATATTGGACCGATTTCGATAATTCTTAATAATTCACTAAAAAATAAGAAATAAAAAAATTTTAACAAAAAATTAAAACCGACTTCAAAAATTTGCCCATATGCACACTCCACTAAAAACTTAAAAAAAAAATAATAACACAGATTTCACACAAATTTGCCCGAATGCGCATTTCAACTAAAATTTTAGAAATATGTTTGTAGATGTGAATACATCATATCCTACACACATTATAACTTACTATCACCAAATCCAAAGATAACTCAATTTAGAAAATTTCTAAAATTTTAGTAGAAATGTGCATACGGGCAAATTTATGAAGTCGGTGTTATTTTTTGTTAATTTTTTTTTAATTTTTAGTGGAATGTGCATACGGGCAAATTTTTAAAGTAGGTTTTAATTTTTTTGTTAAAATTTTTTTTATTGATCGTTTAAAATGAAAATGACACATCTAAAAAAAGTCGATGCTTCCAAAGCCGCCTGAGATACGACAAACGAAAACAATAATATTACGAACGCAAGGCTTACCGAGATTTTGACGTTGGCAACAGCTCGGGCAGGCGCTACCGTCAATACTGTTAACAAATATTTGGGGGAGTTGTGTGTAAATAAATTACAAACGACGTAAATTTTCCACTGTTAATGCCGAACGATTAGTTTTCGGGGCAATTAAATTCAGATTTGGCTTATCGCATAGAATTTCTAACAATATTGTGGCCTGATCAACGACTTTTCCGCACGGTGAGTGGTTTTAAATCTAACACCAAACTGGGTCTGGGCGGTGGTGGGAAGTGATATTTAGTCAAGTTTTAATGTGTACGAGACACGGGACGTTTCAAAATCCTATAATGCAAAATTTAAATAAAAAAGAAATTTAATACCTATACCACGTTTTTGAAAAAGACTAAAAGCATAATACAATAATATAAAAAAATATATAATTTTTTTAAATCTGAAAAAAAAATTGAAAATAAAAAAACCTGTTTAAAAACAAGCTTTTATACATATAAGCCATGTACTAAAACGAATAAAATAAAAAATAAAATAAATCTAGGTTTTCATGCCAAATTGCGACAAGTTTTTGTAAATCAAAATGCTTGTCGCGCGAAATGTTCATAAAAGTAGATACCAATTAATTTTATTGGATAGTGATAGGTTGATAAGCAAGTACCTACTTGCCAAAGTATCTATTTTCTTTAGAATTCGCGCGACAAGCTTTTTGATTTACAAAAACTTGTCGCAATTTGGCATTGAATTATCTTAACGAAAACCTAGGCTTATTTTATTTTTTATTTTATTCGTTTCAGTAGGTATATGGCTTATATAAAACCTTGATTTTAAAAAGGTTTTTAATTTCAATTTTATTTTGTGCTTTTTAGTACCTATTTGATTCCCATGTCAGGAGGGTGGTAAAGAAATTTAGTACGCCATCTTGGGGCGGCCGCCATATTGGATTTCGTATGAAGTCATTCACCTTATTGCTTTCGACCCGTAGAGCCCTTTCATTTGATACCCATGTTAGGTATCAAATAGGTAATCCGCCATCTTGGAGCGCTGGCCATATTGAATTTATTGTAATGCCACTAACTTTATCGTTTTCTACTCTTCAAGCCCTTTCAATTGATATCCATATTAAGGGGGTTCAAAAGAAAATGTAATCCGCCATCTTGGAGCGGCGGCCATATTGAATTTAGTGTAATGCCACTAACTTTATCGTTTTCTACTCTTCAAGCCCTTTCAATTGATATAGTGTGATTTCACTAACTTATTCGTTTTCTACTCTTCAAGCCCTTTCATTTGATAACCATATTAAGAGGGTTGACAAAAAATACATCATCCGCCATCGTGGAGCGGCGGCCATATTGAATTTAGTGTGATGTCACTAACTTTGTCGTTTTCTACTTTTCAAGCCCTTTCATTTGATTAAGAGGGACTAAAAGTATAATAAAATAATATAATAATATAAAGAACGGACTAAAAAGTATAAAATAATTTTATTGCCGACCCTCTGTAAAACTATACATTACCATACAGATTTCCGGAGGTAAACAAACGCTTTATTTTACAGTGAAATCAAGAACTTTGCCTGCCGCATTTGCGGCAGGTAAAGTAAAAATGCTTGATTTATGATCTTAAATCTTATACTCCTATGCTAGTAACATACCTATTAAGTGACGGTTTAGGTTATAAGTAAGTCCATTGTTACGAACACTGACACGCGGCTCGTGCGCAACTTTTCCACTCATACGTAATAAGCTGTTTACAACTCTAGTTATGTAATATACTATTATTACGTGTCAGTCATTACGTGTCAGTGTTCGTAACAATGGACTCACTTATAACCTAAACCGTTCCTTATGTATGTATGTTACTAGTATAGGAGTAGAAAAAAAACTATTATTTTGATTGATTCGAAATCGCGGCAAACAAATATATTTCAGCATTTGACACTAGCTTTACATTATTTGGGAAATTACCACCGGCTTAATTTCGCACACTTCTTGATACGGCAATGAAATGACAAATGACAGTTTGTATTTAATAATTAAACGTCTTTACTCATTTTTCCAATAATGGAGATGGCGACAGGCTACTTCGCCACCAATGATCTGTCAAATTTGACAACTATTATTGTTCCTCTCTCAGTATAATATTTTACTCAGGAAAATTTGAAAAATATCAATAATAGCATGCGACAAATATTATTAAAATCTGCAAGTTCGCTAACTATAATAATAAATAACTATAATAATAATTAATTGATGAAATGAGCTGCCTATAGCCATATTACGAAATTCAAAAAATAAATATTCGATTATCAAACGTCATCAATCTGTTATAAGTATTTCTGTTTAACATTCATAATACAATAATGACTGTCTCGGCAAATAATATGTTATTAATCAACACGTATACACAAAGCTGTCGTCACTCTATTTTTCTGATTTTTTTTTCACCCTCTTTACGCCTTACGTCTAAACTAGACCACAGTACAGGGTGTCCAGATTTGGTTGTAAATGCGGGGTATCTCGGTTATTTTTAGAGCCTAATATAGATAATAACTACATAGTGTTATATATTTTTGTAAAGCTTACGACAATCTGAATATAACTAGTAGAAAATATACAGGGTGTTCTATTTAAAAAAAAACTAAGTTTGGTCCATATATCGAACACTATCAATTTTAGTAAAAAACTGAATACGGCACTGAATTCTACGTGAAAATGTCTATAAGATACAGTTTTTGCCATTTCAATATCATTAACCGTTCCCAAGGTACGAAATATGCCCCAAAAGCGCAAATTTTCAATTTCGCCCTGTATCTTAAAAACGAAGGTGGCTACGAAAAATCTGTTTACGATATCTTTCGTTTCACAAAAAAGTAGCAACGGTTCGCGAAAACCGCAACTCCCTATCTCTAAAAATAACTGAGATGCCCCGCATTTACAACCAAATCTGGACACCCTGTACATCGATAAAAAATTAATAGTAAAAAAATATTTTTAAAAACAAGCTTTTATTTAAATGCTCTGAAGAGAAGAAAATAAACTTTATAATAAATCAAGCCAAGGTAAACCAATAATTTTGTTACATTATACGACTGTATATGATATTGAAAGTAATTTTAAGTAGAAATTGTATTTTTCTATAAAAGAAATTTACACACGAAAATCTCGCGACAAGCTTTTATATCATATTATACAGTTGTATAATGTAACAAAATTATGGGTATGCCTTGGTTTGATTTATTATCAAGTTTATTTTCTTCTTTTCACAGCATTTAAATAAAAGCTTGTTTTAAAAATATTTTTTACTATTATTTTTTTTTTCAACTTTTTAGTTCTACTCTTCAAGCCCTTTCATTTAATGCCCATATTAAGGGAAAAGAAAATGTAATCCGCCGTGTTGGAGCGGCGGCCATATAGAATTTAGTGTGATGTCACTAACTTTATCGTTTTCTACTCTTCAAGCCCTTTTACTTGATACACGGGCGTAGCCAGGATTTAGTTTTGGGGGGGGGGGGTTTAGTTTGAGAAGTAAATAAAACAACAAAAATATACTTACATGAAATTTAATATCTATATATTCATCCGAAAAACTACGACATATTTATAAAGTTCTTAACTTTAAATGAAATGGATAAATTAACTTCGTTCCTCTGCGCTAAATCTAAAACCATTAAAGAAGAAATCTTCGGCTTTTTCTTTTAAATATATCCACTACTTCATCTGCATGAATTTCTGTTCCATAGTGAATGTTCATTAGAGCCAAACCATGAAGTCTGTTTTCACTTGTAGTGTTTCGTAAATAGTTTTTCAGTCTCCTTAGGCTCGAGAAAGACCTTTCTGGGGTAGCAGTGGATACAGGAATGGTAGCCAAGATTTGTAGTAATGTGTAAATATTAGGATAAAGGTTTTTATCGCACATATCTAGGCATTCCAAACTAGATTTCGGGGTAGGCAGTCTTCTTATCAGCATGCAAGGTAGCTGAAGCTTTGATAGCTAAATCCAAATTTGTTTCTTTATTAGAAACCCCTTGACCTTGACTACACCACTTTTTCCAGTAGTCCATACCTTTAGGTTTATCACCCTTCCTTTTTTTCCCCTCCATTTTTCGACAGTAATAATGATTCACGTATCTATCCTTAACAAGGTCATCGAATAACAGTGCACTAAAATAATTACTCACTTACACGGTACACTTAATTTTCTTCACTATTCGTTCACCACTTTTCACTTTTATTCGCTTCGAGTTCGCATGGAACAATACTGCCGTAAGCGCGGTCACGCGCCGCTTATATAGCAGCCCAGTAGCCGTCCAGAAACTTCCACGAACTTCCACAAAGTTCCGCTCATTTCGACCGAGGGGCGTGGCGAATAATCGAGAAACAACGCAAAGTGTCCCTACAATACGAAATAGTTCGGCTGCAACTGCGTCTGCCTCTCGTCAAAAGATGGCGCTAGGCGCTACTATTACTACATATATTCAAACGTAATAATAATTTAACTCTTCACTCCTCGTATTTTTTCGGTATAATATTAGGTAATATTTTGCTTATTTCGGGGGGGGGGGGGGTTTGAACCCCCGAAACCCCCCCCCTTGGCTACGCCCGTGACTTGATACCCATATTAAGGGGGTTGACAAAAAACACATCATCCGCCATCTTGTGGCGACAGCCATTTTGAAAGTATTACAATCTAGAGTATTGTATATTGTATTGTCACCGGAACTGAAGGTGTATGCAAAATTTCAGCTCAATCGGATGTCACGAAGTGGTTCTAATTCAGCTTGCAAGATTTGACCTAAACATATACATTGCAAGTTAAATAAAAGCTTGTAAAAAAAGCTTGTAAAAATAAGCAGTAACGCCCCTCGGCTCTATTCTATTGTTCTCCGTGTGGCCAAGTTTCGTTTTTTACGCACCGTAGGTATATTCGAAAATAAAGTCTTAACCCGGTTTTTTTTTGGTAATTTTCGTCCTAGAAAACCGTACCTTTCCCGCTACGCCCCTGTTCAACACTCTCGTCTTGTACACCAGCATTTTCGATGCCCAGTACTGCTCGCCGCACAACAGTGCCATCCACAAAACACCAAAACCATCCAGAAAACAAAACTCCCCCCAAAAAAACGCGCGAAATCACAGCAGGCGCTGGAAGAGCGACGTGTCCGATCGCGCGCCGCTTAGCGACCGCCGCCGAACGTCGAACGGCGCAACTTCGAACGGCTCACGGCCTACTGAGATGGGTATGCGCCGAACCGCCGGCGCCGCGAGACGCGTGATCGACTGTCAGCTGTTTTGTAATTTTGTTTTGTCGCGTATCTAGAGATCGCTATGGGCGGCCGCGAGGTCGCGTCGTAATTTCTGCGCGTGCGGAAGCCTACTTGATTCGCGCAACTTTTTATTATAGGCAAAGTTACACATAGAGTGTCAGAACCACTGTTGAAATGTTTCAGTTTTTTGTTTTGTTTTCGACATTCACTAGCCGCGTTACCCCTTCTGATACGCCACTGGTATCAAGCTGTGAGAAGAACAGTTGCGCGACGTTGCCGGTGGTAAGGGACTACCTTTGGTTTTGTTTAAGAGTGGGGGAATGTCCTAACCTTCCTATAAACTCACCTTGCGCAACAACAAATACAGGGTGGCCCAATGTAAACTTTCCACCCCGATTTTTTGGTTTAAAGTAAAAATCTGGGAAAACGCTCGGACACGTCGATTTTTTATTAAAGGGGGAACTAGTTTTCAGTTTTTTCAACCCCGTAGCTTTAACCTTCTAGCTGGGGGAGAACAACCCCCAAATTTGAATAGGGGGTAGGGGTCGTGCAATACCTCTTTTTAAAGGTCTCATCGAGTTCTTTATGAACCTACAATTTCGCTTCATTATTTTTATCCGTAACGAAATGACAGCTTGTCAAAATAAAAATACCTAGGTACTAATTAAGTTATATTATTTAGATGTACACGTGAACTTTATCTACCAAATTGTTGTTCACAAAATATTCACATCGGTTTGTTTACGAATTTTGTTAGAAATAATCTCAGAGGCAGGAATTATCGTTGCCATAGTGTATGCGTCTATTGACATAAAAACTAGCAACAAAACATCCGTGAACTGTATCTAATAAACTGTTCAAAAACTCTCCAAAAATAAAAAAAACTGAAGTTTTTTTGCTAGTTTTTATAGACCGGGAGATAGTGATAGTGGACGTGATTTTACTCAGTATGCCTTGCAAAGGGCATTATGTGGCACATATTCTCCCAATAATAAGGTATGAATCAGAGAGTCATCCTGGGTTCTTCATGTGAAAAACTGAGTTTTCAATTATTCGAAAAATATGCGTTTTGATATGATTTTATACAGGCTGCCATGTTTTTTATAATGAAGTTCAAATAGAAAATTCCTCGGAAAACCATAGGCATACCGTTAGGGTGGGTCCAAAGGGCTATTATTGCCACGTGATCTTGTATTTTCATAATTAATTTTTCCACGTTTCTGAACAGGCTGCCAATGAGAAGTATGCAAGTTCTTTTTATAAAAATGCCGAAAAAAGGATGGCATACCGTTTGCGCATGTCCAAGTACTGTTTAAATTGAATGTTACTTAATCATTTAAACGAGTTATTCGATGTAAAGTGTACTTGGACATGCGCAAACGGTATGCGATCTTTCCTTCAGCAGTTTCATAACAAGAACTTGCATACTTCTCATTGGCAGCCTGTTCAGAAACGTGGAAAAATTAATTATTAAAATACAAGATCACGTGGCAATAATAGCCCTTTGGACCCACCCTAACGGCATGCCTATGGTTTTCCGAGGAATTTTCTATTTTGAACTTCATTATAAAACAAATGGCAGCCTGTATAAAATCATATCAAAACGCATATTTTTCGAATAATTGAAAACTCAGTTTTTCACATGAAGAACCCAGGATGACTCCCTGATTCATACCTTATTATTGTGAGAATATTATGTGCCACATAATGCCCTTTGCAAGGCATACTGAGTAAAATCACGTCCAAAAATCTGTCACTATCTCCCGGTCCATTATGTCAACAGGCGGATACACTATGGCAACGATAATTCCTGCCGCTGATATTATTTCTAACGAAACCCCTAAACAAACCGGGGTGAACATGTTGTGAACAACAGTTTGTTAGATAAAGTTCACGTGTGCACCTAAATAATGCAACTTTAATTAGTAAGCATTTTTATTTTGATAAGTTGTCATTTCGTTACGGATAAAAATAATGAAGCGAAATTGTAGGGTCATAAAGAACTCGATGAGACCTTTAAAAAGAGGTATGGCACGACCCCTACCCCCTATTCAAATTTGGGGGGTTGTTCTCCCCCCAGCTAGGGGGTTAAGGCTACGGGGACGGGGACAAAAAAAACTGAAAAATAGTTCCCCCTCAAATCAAATATCGACGTGTCCGAGCGTTTTCCCAGATTTTTATTTTAAACCAAAAAAATCGGGGTGGAAAATTTCCATTGGCGAACCCTGTATATTGCATAAAATAATTGCAAGATATTAAAATTTATCTGTTTCAACAATGCTTCTGACTTTTTATGACTCCTTTAATCTATGTTTTTATTTAATTAGGTATATCAATCAAATTATACAATATCCGCCAAAAAGCACGCACCATATTATACGAGTAGAAAACTTTTTTTAAGTGGTTTTCGGCTCAGTCTCTGCATCTTTAGACAAAACTGTATATATGAAAGCAGCCAAATCCTGATTTATTTAAATTTATCTCAACAGGAAATGTAAGATAAAATCAAATTGTCTGGTAGCTACAGGTTGCCCCAGTTAACGTGATAAGCCCGATTTTCTCGTCAGTTTTAAAGATAAATTCATGGTTCAAAAACTAAACTTGTGTAGAATTTTCCGTGGAATTCGAATATGACGTCAAATATAATATACAGAGTATTGTTAAAAAGTACTTTCAAAAAAATTGTGAAGTTGGGTTTTAACACGGAATATTAGTAATGGGTTTAGGCGAGGTTTTAGGTCTGTTTCCATTTCTGACTTTCGGTTCTACGAATATATTTTTAGCATTCCATGCGAAGATGTGAATTTATCATGTTTTTTGACGAAATATTTATTTATACAATATAAAAAAATTAAAATTCGCTGCTTGGTTATTTTTAGGGGTGGCTAAAGAAAACTTTATTATATGGTTGGAATTGACAGTCCAAAAGTAACCTAAAAAACCCAAAATATATAGGGAGTCTCAAAATTTTGACCAAGTGATGCCATCACTGTGATGGTCACATCATTCGGTCAAACTGGAAATCAGAAATAAATGTGAACTGACATTTTTTATTATTCCCCGTATACTCACCTACGTGTTAAAATCCAATTTTACAATTTTTTGGAAAAGGGTAATTTTTTGAAATAACTTTTTAACAACACCCTGTATATTAAGTTTGACGTCATATTCGAATTCTTCGGAAATTCTACTATCATGTTATCTAGGACACCCTGTAGTTACTACTAGGGACATAATTTATTAAATTTCTTCTTCTTTTTAAGTAGGCTTTGAAAACAAAACGATGTATTACTGCAAATGTCAAACTTTACCTAGTAACAAAACGTCAATACTTAAAAATATTCACTCAGAACTTCTTATTTAACATATTGGCTAGACTATAAAAAAATGAATTTCAATTTTGGAATGTCATAATGATATTACTATCGACTTTGATGACTAACAACATAGAACAACGATCGAGACAACGATTTATTTTTCCTTATCTTTTTATTGGCAAACCCAAACAAAAATTTCATCATCCACGCAGTTTAAAGAGAGTCTATTTGTGAAATGCTTATGAAGCAAAGGCAAACCCATCCATACGAAGCTCATAGCCACAACCAAGGAAAAGGGGAGTAAGAACAAAAAGTAAACAGAGCCAACATCTTTTTGAGTGATGCCACGTACTCCATTGTTTACAGCATTTTATTTCAAAATAGACGGGTTTAATAATGGGATTGATCCTATAACGATAAATTAACAATTGTAACTATTAATTCCTTGTATGTGACAATTTTAAAGTAAAACTAAATCGCGCTGTACCTACTTAATTGTAGTAGTTAATTATCAATTTAATAAAATCGGCAACTGATACCTCAAACCGCCCAACATGGCAACGCCGCCGTTGCCACCGCGTTCATTACTCTACGGTATTTGTTTTGTGTTCGCCCAGCAAGTCAAGTTTTCCGATTGTTTACATATGTATTTTTCGTGTTTTCAATTATTTTTTTGTTAATTTATAGACTATTTATTAGTACTTGGGATATAGTAACTGATTTAGTATACAGGGTGTTTCAGACCTAAATACAATAATTTTAACCACATGCGGAGAAAATTGAGCTTAATACGAATCCGCAATTAAAAAAAATTAAAAGTCAATAATAAAGCCAGAAAAATTTGTTTAAGGAAGCTATTTTTTTACAAACAATAACGACGCCACTGGCGAGGTAACGTCCGCGAAGTGGGCCGGCTAGAAGCTACATTATTCGGCGACGTGCAATGTTGCCAGTCTTAGCTGGTATTCCCCGATTTTAAATACTTTTAAGTAATAAGCATTTATGAAAGGCCAATTCAATTAAACTAATGAAATCAGGCGGTGGAGGCGGCCCTTCGCGCGGCAGGAGAGGGGGCGATCATGTATCTATCTGCCGTACGCGAGTTTAGTTTTTAGTTGTTATCGTGTTGCCTCTTAAAACACAAAACCTTAACTAACCGCCGCGTTTTGTGCCTTTATTTTTTTGTTTGATTATCCCTGTTGTCGGAGGACCCTCACTGTACATGGTAATAAATACATAAATAATAAATCTAGTTAGTAGTAAAAAATCAGACAATGAATGAACTGTATCGGCAACGTCGCACCGCGAGCAAAACGACAGTCGCCACATCGAGAGGGAGCGCAGAGCGCGACCGCGCAGGAGAGTCGGCCAGTCGGCCATTAGAAACCAAGAAACCGACAACGCGAGAAGGCAGGCGGAGAAGATACTAAATTCCCCTCGGACGCAGGGCGAGTTGAGGTCTAAATTCCGTCGGTGGACGCCGTGGAAAACCGCAGTACCATATTGTCCGGGCGCTGCCGTGCCGCCGAACTTTCTTTTCGAAACCGGGAGTTTTGTGATAATATGGCAAGTGCGAATGTGAGTGCGTGTCTTACCGAGATGTTACCATTCAACTTATCAGAGGAGGATAGTTTCTAAACCACCTTTCATTTGCTATCAGCGATTATTATCCTAAAGGATAATAAAAGGTAGGCACATTTAGATAAATCAGTAGATACCTTGAAAAGATAAAAAATATTGAGCTGGCAACGTCGTAAGGAAGACCTGAAACGAATTTGCCTTTCCCTGGCGCCTTGGGTACGCGTCTACCCGATAATAAAACTGAGCGGCTCGTTAGGGGAAATATTAAAATTATTTAATTGTTTCTAAAATATTTCCGAAAAAAAATTTTTAGGCACCTTTCTGAGTATGTGGTTAAAATTATTGTATTTAGGTCTGAAACACCCTGTATACAATGGGATGCAGAAAGTGTGTGGTGTGTGGTCAAATTGATATTTCTCAGGATATAACCTATCACAGGTAAACGTTGTACACGCGGGCGTAATGTTTGTTTACTTCGGTAAATTTCCGTTAGATATTTGTTGACTACAAACGTGTGTATTTTGATGTTGTTGCTCCCTCTATCTTTAGTTATTTCTCTGAGATACGAAGGCACATCGAGACTAAAGATTATTTACATTATGTAGGTAGGTACATTTTTCAATTTCTTATAACGGATTTTTAATGTGATTTTTATTAGGTACCTACCTAAGTACTTTTCCAGAAAATAATTTTTTTCAAAATTCTTTCCACAAACACAAACATAGCACACAAAGGAAAGATAGATATTAATTTGAATGCTCCGAAGCTTCGTATTGTTACCAGTCAGTGGAAAATTTCGATGCTAATCCCGCAGATTGCCGTTGTTGATTTTAGATTCCGACGATCTTGATAACGTCAAGCTCTAACCGTATATATCTGGTTCCCAAATAATGGATTCATTGTTCTGCGAGTTTTCTGTTTGATGTTTGATATCTCATCATGGGCGTCCGCAAGAAATTTCTCTCCATAAATATACTTGCATACCTACCTGAAGCCGGAAATTTAAAATTCTCTATCTGAGCGCCAAGGCTCTATCCAATTTTTATAACTCTGGTTAGTATATTAATGTGCAGAAAATAAAAAGTTATGATCTTCGAAAATTTTCCAGAATTTTAGAGGTAATTCCCTGAAAATCCGTACTTCTTTTACGTATGTAAGTAAGTACTTAATTTGTATATAAAATTTCTGGATTCCAAAATAGAATCTAGACTCGTCACTTAATACACATGATATTTATTTATAATTTAGTACCTATTTACAATAAAATTAGTAAGTAGGTTTGATATAGTGACATAGACTCGCAATTCGTGTCTTTTGACATATTATTTTGTAAATGCAAAGATTTACCAACAATAATAACTGCTAATAAATCTCGAAAACAAATGCAGACGTGCGAACTGTTATAACATAAACAGGATATAAAACATTCCCGAAAATTGTTAAAGCCTAGACGATATTACAATGAGCAAATATTATTATGTAGACAATAATAGTAATAATAGTATAAGTTAATATTTATTTATTTACTTGAGAATGTACCACAGAAAGTCGTTAGACATAAGTAAGTACATACCTACCTAGGTATATAAAGTAAATTATGAAATTCATGCGAATTCTAAAATAAGTTATACCGTTATTTTACAGGGCGTTTGAGTATTTAAGTGACAAAGTTCACAAGCCAAAACATGAAGACTATACCTTTTCGACCTCAAATTGGGAATAATCAATTTCAAATTTGGATTAATCAATTTCAAATTGGGAATAGTCAATATCAAATTGAGAATAAACAATTTCAAATTGGGAATATTCAATATTACATTGAAAATCGACATGCTATAAAAACACTTATCAACAAGAACAACTCAATTTATTAATTAAAGTTTATCAAATTAAGCGAAATTTTAATTACTTACATCACAGAATAACCAAAATTTTGTGCTTACATCAAAGTAAATATACAACTATATACAGTGTGGCCATTTAAGTGTACAACATATGGGTTTTTTTTTATTAATTGCACAACGAAAATACAAATATTCCCGAAAGTTGGTGCCTGTTCGATAATCATATTAGGCGCACTTAGAATGGTTGCAAGTCAAAAAGCGTACAGGGTAGGTAAAAAAATATAAAAATTGTACAAGAGTAAAGTACCCTTATTTCAAAAAATCCAGCAAAATGTTATAGAGAAAAGTTGTCTAGAATTAAAAGTTATGCTTAAATACCAAGTCTTAAATATATATATATATATATATATTTTTTTTTTTTTATATATATATTTGAAAAACATTAAGTAATAATCTCCTAAAAAAAATTTGTTTCAATATTCACCTTCAACAATTTCATAAATCAATCAAAATTAAATCAATTTCGCATAACTTTGTCCGAATTCAAGCATATTTGTAAAATTAACTTAGATTTTTAATTTTTTAGGGAATCACAAACTTCATGTTTGTTGCAACGATATTAAACAAAACTTTAAAATTTCGCAAACATTCTTCTGAACAAGGTAAAACATCATTTAAGGTGCAAAACTTTTATTTTAAAGAAACTGGAAATTAATCGACGAAAAAAAATTTTTTTTAATAGGCTATGTTTTGGTATTTAGGCATAGCTTTTAATTCTAAACAACTTTTCTTAATAACTTTTTGCTGCATTTTTTGAAATAAGGGTACTTTACTCTTGTACAATTTTTATATTTTTTTACCTACCCTGTATGCTGTTTAACTTGCAACCATTCTAAGTGCACCTAATATGGTTATTGAACATGCATCAACTTTCGGCAATATGTATCTGTATTTCGGTTATGCAATTAACAAAAAAAAAGTCCCATATGTTGCACACTTAAATGTCCACATTGTATACGAGTATACTTACTAAATTAAAATTTCATATTTGCCATATTTAAGACATCTGGTATGTATCTCTGTACATTTGTCATTTATTTATTTTTATTTAGGTAAAACATCGCAAGCTAAATTTCGCTTATAGAAATTATAAATTATAAGTAGTGCAAAATAACGTAAATCATAAATTAACTGTAGCGAGTTGCAGCAGAAAATTCTATTTTTCTTTATGATGATTAAAATATGTTGTTTTGATTATGTTGTATAATTTCTTAACCTAGTTAACTGCATCGTTTCCCGAATGCATTAATTTAAAATTAAAACCAACAAAAATATTGGACCTACATATGTTGTACTTTGAACTAAAATAATTTCCATTTTACACAAAACGACGACCAAGGCATTGAATCATTATTTATGGAACCCGCCCGTATGAATTATTTCAAATTTCCCGCCCCATTTAGGGTTAAAAATGGCCGCCAAATTATTCTCCCGGTCGGTCGTCTCTTTTGCGCGTTATAAGTTATACGCTATACCGCGCATTATACAATCAGTTGCGAAATATTTTTTGCTAATATCGGATTACTTAAATTTTTTTAGTTCATTAAAAATGTTTGATCTTGAAAATTTGAAAATTTCTAAAAAGGTCTATTGTCCTTTATATACGACAGGGCCGTAGATAAGGGGGAGATGAGTGTTCAAACCCTTCCCATTGAGAAAAAAAGAAGAGGAAACATATATCATGGTGATGTAACTTTACAATTTTCTACGCCTCAGTTAAATTACAGTTACTGCATAGTTAAATTATTATTATGGTTCCACAGTTAAGAAAGGAAAAACTACAATCAGTTGCGGAATATTTTTTGCTAATATTAGGTTACTTAAATTCTTTTAATTCATTAAAAATGTTTGACCTTGAAAATTTGAAAATTTTCGACTGCGGCGCAATTAACAATGAAAAATGATCTTCGTCAATCAGCCCCCCTGACAATAATTTCTGATTGCGCCACTGCTACCACTAATGGCGAGAGTATACCATTTAGTATACCTAAATGTTTTTTTGTTAAATTTGTTTTTCTGTAAAAATGAAATAATGATATACAGGGTGTAACTGAACTGATGGTAAAAAAAATGAAACCACATATTCTTGGTGACTCCAAGAATTGACAATAAGGGCACTTTTTCCTATATTTTTTTCTCCTACGGGCCATAGTTTTTTTATACAGAGCGTAGAAGTTTAGAGAAAAATACACATATTTCTTAGTATCTCTAGAAATATACGAGATATTTTCTTCAAACTTGGCGTGTCACATGAGCGGATGAGCTGTCAAACTTAAGGTTGATATGAAGCTTCTGAGGCCCCCAGTTGCGGAGATACAGGGTGTTACTAACATTAATTAGTTCAGAAAAATATGAATACCCTGTATAATCGCATTTTTTAAATTTGTTTTGACTGGTAAAGCCAATGGTTAACAAAAAGTATCTCTTAGTATTTTTTCATATTCTCAGCCGTTTCTTAATTATTTTTGAAGAACGGCAATGCTGCTAATTACCAAGTCAATAATTAAACTTGGCATTATTTATTTGAATCATTTGGCTGTCAATTTTGCACTTTAATATCAATATTTTGAAAAATGATATTTTCATTCGAAGAATTGACTGAGTGTTAGGGGAAATTATTATTATTATATCGACTTAGCCAAAAGGCATTCGCACTCCCTCTCTGGGGGAACATTCACTCAGATCCCGGGTATCCCGGATACCATAAGGATCTGGCTCGAACGAGACCCTTGCCATGTTATCGGGCCTTAGGTGACATTGATGTTGTTGGACGTTCCAGCACTCCCCATGAATTTCCTGACGGTTCGGGCTGTCGCAAGTAGTACCGCTTTCTGCATGGACCTGTAAAGATTATCAGTTAGACCCAGCTCTTTGATGTTTCTCAGCAAACTTTTTGGTATGACACCAGTTGTTGACACGATGATTGGAATCGTCTGAACGTTGTCCATTTCCCATTGCCTTCTAATTCGTTCTTCTAAGTCTCTGTACTTCGCGATCTTCTCGACTTGCTTCACACGCAGGTTGTTGTTGTTCGGGATGGCCACATCAATCCCAGTTGTCTTCCTAGAAATTTTATCAACTATTATAAGGTCCGGTCTGTTATGGGCAACTCGTTGATCTGTCAGAACTGTACGATCCCAGTACATCTTGTAGTTGCTGTTCTCAAGAACAGGCTCCGGTGTGTAGCTGTAATATGGGATCCTCTCTGCCTGCACAAGCAGAAGTTTTTCCGCCAGTTCCTGGTGCAAGATCTTGGCAACTGAATCGTGTCGTTCCTTATATTCCGTTGATGCGAACATCTGACATCCTCCTGTTATGTGCTGGATTGTTTCTGAAGTTGGGCACCCGTATCTGCATCTGTCATCCACTACCGATGCATCTCCTACAATGAATTTTAGGTAGTTGCGAGTTGGTATAACTTGATCTTGTATATGGCCAGTAGGAAGCCTTCCGTCTCGGGGAACATTCGTCCCGAGGTCAGCCAATAGTTCGACGCTAACTTGTCGACATGTTCCTGGTTAACCTCATTAGGATGCCTCCCGTGCAGCGGCTTCCCCAACCACCTCTGTAGTTTATCGTTGTCGGTTCGGTGGTGATTTTGACGCTCGTGTTCCGTCAGACGTAGCGGTGTTGAGACGTCTGCTCCGCATATAGCCCTATGTAGTGTGGAGCTGTTGGCCTGCCTGTAGAAATAATTACGCAGATTTAATATTTGTTGTTCCAATTGCTTGCTGAGATCTGCCAATCCTCTTCCTCCTAGTTGTCGTGGCAGAGTTGTTCTTTCTACGGCGCTACGGGGATGATGTTTATGAGCTTTTGTCAGTAGTGTCCTAACTTTTCGTTGCAGGTTGTTGATGTCCGTGTTGGTCCAATTCACTATTCCGAACGAATAGCTGAGTACAGAGCACGCATACGTGTTCAGGGCCTTAAACAAATTCCTGCTGTTAAGATCAGTTCGCACTACTTGTCTTACTCTCTTGATGAATTCATTCGTTAAATCAGTCTTCATTGTTCGATGGTCTATCCTTTGAGCTTGTTTCATCCCGAGATACTTGTATGTATCTCCCATGCTCATTGCTTCGATCTCCTGGCCGTCCTGCATCTCGTGTGCGCTTTGTTCGAGCTTTCCCCGGATGATATTAAGGGTGCGGCACTTGTCCAGTCCAAACAGCATTCCGATGTCCCTGGAGAACTCCTCTACAATTTTAAGCATTTGCGTTAGTTGGTTTTTGGTTGCGGCGATCAGTTTTAAATCATCCATATATAATAGGTGATTCAACTTGATCGCTTCTGCGTTGTTGCTTTTGATAGCGAAGCCATATTTTGTAGAGTTCGACCGATGTGATAGAGGGTTCATCGCCATGCAGAATCACACACCCTATTATTATTATTATTATTATTATTATGTATTATTATTACTAAACGGGAAATAATTACCCCTAACACTTTTATTAAAACATGTTTTTGATATGAGGAATATTTTAAGAAATAATAAGCAATATTCCACAATTTGTATCCACACTGTATAATCCTAACACTCAGGTAGAATATAGAATTATCTGCGACACCACTGGCCGCTCGTTGCAAGGCGTCGTATCCAAGGGGCGGTGCTTCCGGTACGTAAACAACCATACGTAAACAACCATGACCTACGTTATAGAAATTGAACTATTCGCGATTGAATATAAGAAATACGCCCCCTGTAGGCTCAATGCTAAACTAAGTATATATATGGGCCATGCCATTTTGTTGATCCGTATATTATGTTTTCTGTTTTGTTCAAAATCAGTCAAAAAAGCTTAATTTTCTAAAGTTGACTATTATCACAGACCTAATAATGTGGTAAATAACAACAGTTGAATTCAAATGTTTAAATATTTTCGGGGTCCCTGAACACGAATCTGACCTTAGTTTTTGGTGCTCGGGCGTAGTTTCCGAGAAAATGAATTTTCAAATTTCCTTTGACACCTCATATTTCATGGCGATATTTGTGGTTATAATCCGGATGAATTTTTACTATATGCAGCTCAAACTGATCACCACACTATTTTGCACCTTTTGCAATATCGAAACTTCGCGGAAACCCGCGGAAAATCCGAAATTTGGAAAGATTTGTGTCGTGTTTACGTCCGGCCCGGCCGCTGTTTTCGCCCCACAATCGGCGCGCACCGATTGTCTGGGGGGAACTTTTACCAAATAACCAAATAACTTTATGAAGACGACCACAAAATAACAAGAACAATGAACAAGAACAAAGAACAACGCAGTGTAAACCCAAAGTGTGCCCAAAGCTAAAGGTGACAATGGCCCATATAGTTAGTTCACATAGTCAGTGCCGGTTTAACAGGGGTTTTTTGGGTGCAATAGCACCGGGCGGTAAACTTTTTGAGGGCGGTACGCGTGCTAACGCTCTTTGAGAAAAATTTAAAAATAAACATTTATTTCTTAAAAAATAATAAAAAATCTGGTGCGGCACTGCACCCTACGATGCGCGCCCGCCGCTACAACAAATTGAGACTTGAGTTGCAGGTTGCAAGGTTGCATTGCATGTATGCGCGCCACAAAACAACAGATTTACTAAAATCTACTTGACTTGTGTGCTAGTGCTAGAACTCCTGAAGAAATTCAATTGCCCAAGAAAGATTGAATTCCTTGGCAATTTTATCCATTAACCAAGACCTGCTAAATGAAATAGATGTAAATAGTGTCATAGAACAGTTTGCTTCAATGAAAGCTAGAAAGCAACTTACATTCCTATTTTTTTTTATTTTTTTTTTAGTTATTAATAATTGTGATTGGCGTTTCTTATTATTTTAAACCAAAGAATAATGTTTAATTTTTTAGATAGTATTTTTATTTAGTTTTTCTTCCTACCTGTTGTTTATTTAAACCAAAGAATAATGTTTTGTTTTTTATTTAGTGATTTTAATTAGTTTTTAATATCTAATATAATCTAATATTTCTTATTTAAATAATAGAATAAAGATTTTTTTTGTTTTGTTTATAATTTTTCGTTTTTTATTTTAGTACATACAGTGTGACCCATTTGTTTTGGGGTCAGTCTGTAAAAAGTGTATCAATCGTGCGATTTGGCTGATTTTTTTTTTAAATTGTAGAGCTCGATGAACTGCACATTTTGAACAAAAATTGCCTGGTTCGCATAAAATCCAAAGCCTACTATGACCGTTTTTATGAGCAAAATTTTAAGAAACTATATTAGCGTTTTTTTTTGAAAAAATCTGTGTGCGCCAATGGATTGAGCACCCCTCGAAATGGGTATGTACAAAATTTCATCAAAATATTTCAAGTAATAACGATTTTGTAGAAAAATTAAAAATGCAGCCAAGGTACGTCTTTATTTTCAAAAATTCAAAGTTGGCCATGGAAAATAATTGAATTGTAATAATACAACCTTATGCTTATAAACACAAAACATAAAAACAATTAAAATTATAAAATTTTTGTAACTTCTACCAAGCCTCCATTTTCTACAATGCATTTGTCGTTCCTCTTGCGTACATTCAAAATTACATTTCGTATTTGCTGTGGAGTAATTTCCTCACAACTACGGTTTATCCTAGCTTGCAGTTCTTGTAAATTATGGGGTCTTGACTTATAAACATTTTGCTTAAGTGTACCCCAAAGAAAAAAATCTAAAGGAGTTAAGTCCGGAGATCTCGGTGGCCACTCACAGAAAGGACTATTTCGCCCTATCCAACAGTTTTCAAAATTATTATCTAGCCAGTTTCTGATTAAACGAGCATTATGAATAGGACTGCCATCTAACTGTAACTTTAAATTTAAACGGTATCTTAATGGTAACTCATCTAAAGCATTTCTAAATTCAATTTCTAGAAAATTCAAGAAGCCAGCCGCATTCAAATTCCCTTCAAAGAAAAATGGGCCAATTATTCTGTCGCGTAGTATTCCACACCAAACGTTAATTTTTTGTGAATATTGTCTCCTTGCATTTATTATAAACTCTGGATTTTCAGCTGACCAGTGACGGCAGTTTTGAGTTGATACTACACCATTTGTAGTAAACGTGGCTTCGTCGGTGAATAAAATTTCATTTAAAAAGTTGCCATTATGGAGATATTCACCTTGCAGCCAATAGCAAAATTCTAATCTTCTCTCCTCATCTCCTGGTTCCAGGGTGTGCAAAAATTTTGGCTTAAACGGTTTTATTTTGTTTTGTCTCAAACATCTCCTTATACTCTCTCTGGGTATATGAAGGTCTAAACTAGCCGCTCGAACACTATTTCGAGGATTGTCACTAAAGTATTGCAGAATTTGATTGTTATTTTTGTTATTGTTTTTTTGTTATTTATTGTTATTTTTTTAAGTCCACGGCGTCCATTTTGCCTAGTTTTTAATAAATTTTTAGAAATCGATCCAGTTTCATCAAAAATATTGTTTATACGTTGTACAGTACTTCGACTCACTGATCTACCTGGGTGTCTATTGTTAAATTCGGCCGCAGCTTCTGCTGCCGAGCGCTCGTTGTCGCCCACGAGTCGAACAATTTCTATTTTGTCTCTTATGCTTAAAAATTCCATAATTATGATAATTAATTGTATTGAGCACAAACAATTTCTGAACTCAATTTAGACAGTTTGACACTTAATAAAAGTAAACAATTCAATTATTTTCCATGGCCAACTTTGAATTTTTGAAAAAAAAAAACGTACCTTGGCTGCATTTTTAATTTTTCTACAAAATCGTTATTACTTGAAATATTTTGATGAAATTTTGTACATACCCATTTCGAGGGGTGCTCAATCCATTGGCGCACACAGATTTTTTCAAAAAAAAACGCTAATATGGTTTCTTAAAATTTTGCTCATAAAAACGGTCATAGTAGGCTTTGGATTTTATGCGAACCAGGCAATTTTTGTTCAAAATGTGCAGTTCATCGAGCTCTACAATTTAAAAAAAAATCAGCCAAATCGCACGATTGATACACTTTTTACAGACTGACCCCAAAACAAATGGGTCACACTGTATACAAAGTTTCTTTCTTATTTTGAGACGGTTCAAAAAATAAGAAATATTTTAATGCATGGGGATGGGACGGGCCATCCCATTCCCATGCATTAAAATATCGGGATGGGGCGTTATGTCTGTGGCAGCACCGGGCGGCGAACTACCTTAAACCGGCACTGCACATAGCGCCCGTCGCGTCGGCGCGTTGGCATCTTAAATTCAGTCGCCTATAGTTCTGGCAACGCCGCCCACTGCCCAGCCGTCGACTCACCTGCTGCTGCCGCCGGCGCTGCTGCTGCTGCCCGCCCGCCTGCTGCGCCCGCGGCTCCTCCTCCTCCTCCTCGGCGAACGCGGCCGGCGCCCCCCCGTCGTCGGCGTGGTCGGCGCCGGCGAACGGCCCGCCGTCCGCCCGCTTCAGCCAGTAGAGGCGCTCGGCGGGCGGGCGGGCGGCCGCCTCGTGCGCCGCCCACTGCCGGCGCAGCAGCCGCCAGCAGAGCGCGCACGCGCCGACCGGGGCGCCGGGCGCGGGCCGCGCCAGCCCGGCGGGCGGCTCGTGCGCCTCCAGGAACGGGAAGTAGGGCTCGCGCGGCTCGGCGGGGCGGTGGTGCGCGCGCAGCGGGTACGGGCACGGCAGGTCGCGCGAGCCGCACACGAAGCAGACGTCCCGGCTGGGCGGCGGCGTGGCGGGCGTGGCGGCGGCGGGCGGGGCGCCGGCCGGCGCCGCCTGCCGGCCGATCGCCGTCTGCTGCATGGCGGGACTGCAAAGGGGAGAGACGGCATTGGCCCACGGGAGTCGATTTTCGTCTTGGGCGGGGATGCTGGGAATTCGATTCGAGATATTATCAAAGTCTATAACTAACTAGAGATGTGCCGAGGGTTTATTCCCTTAGAGGGTTTTTTTCCCAAAGTAGGATTTAAACCGGGTTGGGTTTTTTCAGGGACTCTTTAAAATAAGGGGACCCAGCATGTCACAGTCTATTACATAGGAAAAGTGAAGCCTTGTTTTCTGTATATCTCCAAGGAGACCACATAAGTGGGCTGGTACAAGGTTATGTTATATGTCAGTGTCCAAGTGCAATCAAGTTTTATGTGACATGCCAGTGCCGTAGATTCCAAAGGAGGCAAAATATTTCCCATCACAATTCACAATTTTTAAGTTTTCTAACTTCCAGATAGTCAGTTAAAGGTAATGCGGCCGCCTGTAGTAGTCCCAATAATTGCAACCAGATTTTTCTTGTCTCACCTTTAGTAATCCTACAATTCCCATTACGTGGGCATTACGTATAAGTAAGTAGTTCAAAACAAAAATGGTATTTCCTAAATATTAAATTATTAAGCAGGTAGCTTCAGTCAGGTCTTTCTTTAAACAGTTTTTATCTACAACTATAAGTTTATTTTACGTTTGTGAGGTACCTTGGAAGAGAAATAAAATTACAAAAATGAGCACCGAGAAAAACTACATGATTACAACTAAGTACAAGACCTAATCTTATTACTCCATCCCGAAATCTGTGAAAGTTCTTTGGGTAGATACATTCAACAAGGGAAGAAAGTTCAAGTACACATATTATTACATATGGATTCAGGAACCTGGTAACAAGGTGCAATAGCGACAAATTCTCAAATAAGCAAAATCAGCACTGACTTACCTTACTTATATTACTTAAATTCCTGGAAATAATTGCAGGAAACCAAATTCAAATATAATATAAATTTGATTCATTTGGCACTTGCCATATTCTGTGTTTGTTGACAGAACATTGTCAAGTCATAATTTTTAGAAATCATATTAATTTTTACTAACAATCAAAGTACCTGTTATATCCATAGATTCTCCAATAAAATTGCATAGTTGGCATCATTGAGACCATTAGAATGGGGAAAGAAACGGCCTCACTTTGGAAAGTATAATGCTGGGTCCCCTTACTTTAAAGGGTCCCTGGGTTTTTTCATTAATTCCCTTGGGTTTTTTGAGGGTTTTTTCCCTGAGGGTTTTTTCGAAAATGAGGGTTTAAACCGGGTTGGGTTTTTTCGTTAATTCCCTTGGGTTTTTTCAATAATTCAATAATATATTATTTTTTGACTTTTGACAGATTTGATACATGACATGACATAATTTTGACAGTACATACGTAACGTACATAGTACATGTACATAGTATATAGAGCGAATCGCGAGTGTAAATTGTAGGTTAAGAGTTTAGGATTTCAGCTTGTAGAAAACAAGAAAACATTTCCACTTTCCACAAATTATTTCCCAGTTGCATTACCAAAGTTATAAGTTATACTATACTAAATAAAATATTAAAAATATGCCAAGACATTGTTCCGAAGAATGGACACATTTTAGAATAATAATAATAAAAACAAAGATAAATAAGAAAAGGAGAAAGTCAGACTTTATTTTTTTTTGCAGTTTTATAACTTTGCTAGTCAAGTGAAGAGTTATTAAGTTATTTATTTATACTTTATTTATATACAGACAAAATAAAGTAATTGATAAAACGATAAAAGTATATCTAAATTTTTCAAGTTGCCTTTCCTACTAAAAAACAAAAATAATAAGAGTTTGTTTTTTGTTTTTTCTTTTTCTATTAAATTTGAAATTAAAAGGTACCTATTTATAAAATACGTAAATTCCCAATAAAATCCCAAAGCGGGTTTTTTCAAGGGTTTTTTCCTTGAAAAAACCCAAAAACTAATAATATTTGAAAATAATAAATTCTAAATGTATTCTTATAGAGTTATTTGGTATCAAAATAATCGTCTTCTAACGAGCAATTTTAAAATGAAAGAAACCAGAAATTTGACATATAAAAACCCTTCCCGGAAAAAACCCGGGAAAAAACCGGGTTTATTCCCTCGAAAAATAAAAACCCGTTTTTTCCCATCACTAATAAATACTATACCGTACTTTCACCGTTTTAGTAGACATAGGTGAATAGGCCGCGCGTCGCCGTGCGTCCAGCTAGGTTTGTCAGTCGTTGGCGGGGGGAGTACACAGTAGTCCCGCACCGCTTATCAGTAAAGTTTTGCGAGCAAAAAACACGCCCCGCCCCCCGCCAACGACTGACGAACCTAGCCGAATACACGGCGGCGCGCCGCCCAGCCATGGCTATGTCTACTAAAACGGTGGAAGTACGGTAGATGGCAAATGTCTGAGCATTTTATGATTTTGAGCAGGACACTTTTAAAAATGTCCGCCGAGGCCTCCTCGACGAGGGCCTCGAGCATTTATAGACATTTTTGAAAATGGTGCCATTCGATTGCTTGTCGTGAAAAGACCTTTAAAACAAGACCCCATATGTATGACTTTTGATTAAAACAGTATAAAGTAAAACAAAAATTAAAAAAATAATAAAATATGTAAAATTTTAAATAAATGTTTCTAGTTAAACAGACTGAAGACAGATTTTGAAGACCCAACGCGTAGGTACAGGGTTATTCACTGAGAATTGACCCCCCCCCCCCTAACTTTTTGTTTTTAAAGATAAAAGGGTGATTCAAAAAACAAAATCAATGGTTCGACATGACCGTTTAGTGTACAGGGTGTTCCAAAAAGTAGGACCAATGGCAACTTAATTTTTTTAAATGGAACATGTATATTATTGGATTATCTGCTCATCAAGGCAATCAAAATGATATTAAACTTTGTGGCATTATTTTTTTCCGTTTTTGAAAAATTCCGTATTCAAATTTCATACTAAATTTATTTAACTCGAATTTGTGGATCTCGTGATAAAGATAGACGATCAATGTAATAACGGAAAAATATTTGTTTTAAACAAGGGAGTAATATAGTGAAACTCCAAAATGTTTAGGAGCTTTTACGATTTTCCTGAAATGCTTTATTTCGAGAATATAATCAGTAAAATTTGAAAAGGCTCCTAAACATTTTGGACTTTCACTACATTACTCTCTTGTTTAAAACAATAATTTTTCGTTATTACATTGATCGTCTATCTTTGTCACGAGATCCACAAATTCGAGTTAAATAAATTTAGTATAAAATTTGAATACGGAATTTTTCAAGAACGGAAAAAGATAATGCCACAAAGTTTAATATCATTTTGATTTCCTTGATGAGCAGATTTCAAAAATCCAATAATATACAGGGTGTTCCATTTAAAAAAATTAAGTTGCCCTTGGTCCTACTTTTTTGGAACACCCTGTACACGGTCATGGCATAAAAAAGTATTCGCCGAACAATTGATTTTGTTTTTTGAATCACCCTTTTATCTTAAAAAACAAAAAAGTTAGGTGGGGGTCAATTCTCAGTGAATAACCCTGTACATGTAGAATGTAGGCAGTGACTAAAGAAAGAATATAGTCACTGATGTAGGTCAGTTAGAAATAGTTTTTACATTTTTGTTACTACTAAATCTAAATAACTTCTTTATCTGTACTAGAGCCTTTGAACATTGAATTAAACGTTTTCTCATTCTTCCTGCATGGGCAAAATATTCAGCTTTACAAAATTCACAAATAGCATATTTTAATTTTTGGTCACTTCTTTTCTTAAAGTAATTCCAGACTATTGAATTTTGTTTGACCATTTTGCAAAGTAGGTATACAATTCGCAATATTCTAGATTAGAATTAGAAACGGTTTTGTAGTTATATAGGTAAGAAATGGAGGGACTTTTTTATAAATGACCATATATGCTCATAAATGACCATAAATGCTCACAAGTGACCAGAAATTCTCATTATGACGACATTTATATAAATGATCATAAATGCTCCAAAACTGCCGGACAGTGACCAAAAATGAATGTCCTGCTCATAAATGCTCATAAAATGCTCAAAATGCTTCTGCTCATAAATGCTCCAGCCATCTATATTAATTACTAAAGTCCGCTCACTTCTTTGATCTCTCTCATATTGGCTTTCCATTATTTACCAAAGTCTACAAATATTAGTATACTACCTCGATACTACCTATTTGTAGACTTTGGTACCTACAACATTATTTGTGTAGGTAAGTGTACCGTTAGTTTTTAGTAGGTACAGTTAAATTAAAATACAAAGTAGCTACCACCAGAATCTACATACAGGGTGTCCAACTTTAAAACTGTACAAATCTGTAAAATCTTCATTTTTAGAGATAATCGCCTAAACTTTTTTTTGTTTGAAAGGCCTTCAAAAACCGCTTCTTTTGACCTTCCTCTCATTTTCAAAATGCAAATCCAGCGCCGGCTGCGATTTTTTTATATATACCAAATTTGAACAAAAAGTATACAGGGAGTTCCATTCTGTAGGGTGTCAAAGTAGAGCAAAGTAGGGATTTTAAAGACATCTGGCGAGTCAAGTGTCAAGTGGAATCCCTTCAAAACAGTTGCATGGTCAACAGAACCACTCAAAATGTTGGTGTGAACAGATTTACTACAAAAATATACAGGGTATTTTTCTCTGAGCCATCTCAAAATTCTGAATTTTTATTAAATTTTATACTGGTCAGGAGTGCTCTGGAATTATTGAAAAAATATTAATAAACACAAAAGTAATTCATTTCTTTACAAAATGCCAACCAACAAATAAAAACAATTTAAATTATTGGACCTTTCTCAACAAACTCACTGTCTAAGATGATACATTTTCTGTGCGTTTCCTGTTGTGGCACATCAGCCACATTAACTGATATGGACTTACCGACTGGCAGGCTTCTGTATTTTTAAAAGCTTTTATTTAACTTGCAATGTATGTATGTATGTATGTATGTATGTAATTTGTTCGGGTGGAATCTTGCAACTCAATTTTGAAGCAGATATCTTCAACCGATCGAGCTGAAATTTTGTACACACGTTTAATTTGGATGACAATGCATGATTATATGTGTGACGTCATTCTAAATCCAACATGGCGGATCACCCAAGATGGCGGACTAGTTAAATTTCAACCGATCGAGCTGAAATTTTGTACACACGTTTAATTTGGATGACAATGCATGATTATATGTGTGACGTCATTCTAAATCCAACATGGCGGAACACTCAAGATGGCGGACTAGTTAAATTTCAACCGATCGAGCTGAAATTTTGTACACACGTTTAATTTGGATGACAATGCATGATTATATGTGTGACGTCATTCTAAATCCAACATGGCGGAACACTCAAGATGGCGGACTAGTTAAATTTCAACCGATCGAGCTGAAATTTTGTACACACGTTTAATTTGGATGACAATGCATGATTATATGTGTGACGTCATTCTAAATCCAACATGGCGGAACACCCAAGATGGCGGACTAGTTAACTTTGACTTGTGTAGTTTGGTGAGATAGGCGTCAACAGCATTGGTCTGCAACCTGTCTCGTTGTATATTTAGGCTCCAAGCTCTTCGCGCCTGGTCAAGCATACGTGGCCTTAAGTAGGGTTAGATCATTAGAAGGTCTCCTCATTGAAGAGCTAGACTGTTCTAAACTAACCGGCAAACGACCTTGCAACAATGATGCGTTAACTGAGATGAATAGACTCAGACACCTGGCCAAACTAAAAATTACAAAATAAATTAAAAGTAAAAAAATATTTTTAAAAAAAGCTTTTATTTAAATGCGCTAAAAAGAATAAAATAATCTTTTCTTTTAAAACTTTTACTATCAACTTATAACGTCATTCCACAATTTATATGATATAAAAGCTTGTCGCGAGATTTAAGTTTTCAAACTAAGTAAATACCACTACTTAAATCTCGCGACAAGCTTTTATATCATATAAATTGTGGAATGACGTTATAAGTTGATAGTAAAAGTTTTAAAAGAAAAGATTATTTTATTCTTTTTAGCGCATTTAAATAAAAGCTTTTTTTAAAAATATTTTTTTACTTTTAATTTATTTAGATCTAGTTCGTTTATAGTATGTGGAGCGGTTTTGATATACTCAATTTTTGACCCGTATAAAGTTCCAAAAATTCAGTAATTTGAGATGGCACAGATAAGAACACTCTGTATATTTTGTATTGGACCTTTGCACACCAATACCTTGAGTGGTCGTGTTGACCATTCAAATTTGGTACATAAGGGTTCTGAGATACAAATAAACCCATTTTTCGCGATACATTTTTTTAAATATCATTTTTGACAGATAACGAAAGTCACATGACCACGTTTGGTGGGTCATTTTAAATCTTTTTTCAAGCAAAAGGTAACCCCAAATTAAATTTCAAAATAAAACATTAATTAAAAATTTCCCCCCTATGGTGCGAACTTTTTGGAGGACACTGTCTGTTACAATGTCACATTATAATAATGACATCTGTCAAAAAATTTCCGCTGTAGTCACCTACCTCCTGCTGCCTAGAGCAAGTGAGAATATTTCCGGAAATTTTTTGAGTTGCCATGACAACGAAGCAAAAAACGAGCCTCTGATTGGTCAAAAAAGGTAGGTATGGAATTTTCACTAGTACCTAATCGCCCTAAAGTCTATCCAAGTTACAGCGTCAGTAGATATAAACAAAGTCACATGACCGCCTTGCGATCGATTACCAGGGTCGGACTAATATGAGATTCCAAGTGGCTTGTAATTCTGAATTAATTCTTTTAGAAGTTCTAAAATTTGTAGATATTTTCTAAAATTTATTTGTGGCGCAAACAGATCCATTTAATTTTTAATTGGGTTTTTCGCCACCAAACTGATTGAAAGACAACTTTTTCAAGTTGCCTCGAAAATTCATAAATTATTAACACTGAACGAACGAAACTTTAAACGTGTAACTCAAAAAATAACTTCAACAAATTTGTTTTCTGAGCTTTCGGAGGATAAATCTTCCTCCTTTCTCAAAGATCATGTCACGTCAAAGTGAAGTGACAGATCAATAAATTTCAGGTTAAAATGTCATGACAACAGAAACAATAGCCTAGCCACCTGCCTGATATTGTACCCTGTGTTTTATCTAATTATCTATACTAACTTCTCTTTGAATAAGTGGCAATAATATTTTACTGAATTCCACTTATTCTAGGAAATACGGTCAACTGTGTTGCTGAATGTTCAGTGGAATTCAGTAAAATATTATTGCCACTTATTCAAAGAGAAGTTAGTATAGATAATTAGATAAAACACAGGGTACAATATCAGGCAGGTGGCTAGGCTATTGTTTCTGTTGTCATGACATTTTAACCTGAAATTTATTAATCTGTCACTTCACTTTGACGTGACATGATCTTTGAGAAAGGAGGAAGATTTATCCTCCGAAAGCTCAGAAAACAAATTTGTTGAAGTTATTTTTTGAGTTACACGTTTAAAGTTTCGTTCGTTCAGTGTTAATAATTTATGAATTGTCGAGGCAACTTGAAAAAGTTGTCTTTCAATCAGTTTGGTGGCGAAAAACCCAATTAAAAATTAAATGGTTCTAAAATTTGTGTTTCTACCTTTCGTGGATCTTTATAAATTTCCTTAAATGAAGTAGCAAAATAAATTTACAGAATATACTGCTCGCGATCCGATCTAAAATATGCAGGAAACTCGACTGAGGGAAGAGCCGGCCCTGCATTCTGCTCGCCGCGTAAACACTTGACATTTTATGACGGTCAGACCACAGGATAAACAATATCCAGTATGAAAAGTCGACGCCATTACTGGTAGAATGCTTTTATCGCGCAGACCAGAATCACTAAAGAATGGAATGCGAGGAATGCATCAGGGATGTACTATTGGGAATTCCACCAGATTTGGGACTTCCCAGAATTCTTTACCTGTACTCTGCCATCAGTGTACCCACAGGTATAAACAATAATTATCCCTTCAACTGTACACAGACGTTATAACAATATCCAAACCATTAATGTAAGAAAATAATTTAATCCCGGTCCTGTGTCCCATCGATTTTTATACTCAAAATATTTTAAGAAGTCCTTACTGGGACTGTCAATTGGTAATTTCGCCATCCTAAGTTGGCATCAATGCAGCAAAAAATGCAACCGGGTCATAAGTTCAGGACAGTAACGAGCCCATTTGCACTAATAACACGAAAAGTAACACGAACAAGAACAACACAGATGACGGTAAAACTCACGAAACGTAGAAAACCCGCGAATATTTTCATTACCGAATGTTTGAACCAGTTTGAACGATCTGGAAAACCTTCACTGTCACTTTGACACACCGAAGCAACATTTGCCTGAGTCCGCTCATAGACGCTGCCAAAAACAGCTGATTATAACAAAATACCAAAATGAAAACTGTTTCCATGACGTTTGTAATTATTATTAAAATGAGTTGTAGTCATAGTTATTTTTATTTATAGCGGTATAATCGTGATTGAAATAGGGTTTTTATTTTAATATGCTCTTTTTTTCGTATCACTTGGGTAACTTTTCACATCACAAATCAATGAGTGACGTCATTAACTGGTTGAGACACATATACCAATGTTATACCCAAGGTTAACGGAAAATTCCTAGGGATTTTGTGGAGAATGTCATCTGACAAAATCGGGACTTCTTACAGTAATCGGGGTATATAGGGCGTGGTCTGAAATAAAGAAGTAACGTGACTTCAAAGTGAGATTCTATTGGAGAATGAGTTTGTATAAAAAACGAAAGTCACTACCGCCAAGGAAGATATATAACTGGGTATTCCCTCAACTGTGGCCAGACCAATAAGAGGATAGGTCACGTGGTGGCCAATGTTTTGATCCACTGCCTCTGTAACTTGGATAGACTTTAGGTAGTCTGGATTCACGTTTTGAATCGGACGGAAATGTTTGTTTATTTTGGTAAATTTGCATAAGATGTTGGTTGACTACCAACGTGTGCATTGGTTATTTCTCTATGAGGGATATGAGGGTAGATGTAGATACTAATCAAAGCGAGGGGGTAACCACTCTGCGAAATACGGGTACATTTTCGGTCGCAATCCCGGAAATCACCGCCGCAATCAGCGAAATCCCCCCGCAATCTGCGAAATCATACCGCAATCTGCGAAATCATGCCGCAATCTGCGAAATCCTCCCGCAATCCGCGAAATCAACTGCGAAATCGCCGCAATCCGCGAAATCCTCTGTGAAATCCCGAGGCATCGGAGACATTCGGTCCGGTTCGGCTCGCGCTCGGGCACACGCGCACGACATGGCATTTATTTTAGAACGCCGCGCCGCGCCGCTGCGCTGGCGCCGATTCGTAGATAAAAAATATACAGGGAGTTCCATTCTGCAGGGTATCAAAGTTCGAATCAAAGCATAAGTGAAAATGTACCTGTGAGCCAAAATAGGTAGGGTAGACCGGGGACAATTGAAACATTTCTGCTTCTTGATTTTTTTTCTCCGCAGCTATCGCAAATTTTTAAATTATGAAGTTAGTCATAGAGAGCATAACCTATTAGGTTTCCATGTATATCACTCCATTAACCTATAATGATGGATAAATAAGATATTCAAAAAATTATCGAGCTTGTCAAATTGTTTCAATTGTCCCCGTGACGGGGACGAATGAAACATATACCTGGGACAATTGAAACAGCGTTTAGAAAAAGATGATGGTATATATTCTAGTGCTTAACGAAACAGATTTAAATTGAAAATCATGAAATATAAAATATTCACTCCGATAAACAATTGTGGCATATATAAAGATCCTCTTGACGGGTACATTCTTCATGAGACCAATGACGACATTCAATGCACTGCACCCATTTCTCTCCAGGGCGACTACGACCATAAGGTTCCAGGCAAACTAGACAATAACAGTCATCATCTTCGTCGCTGTCACTCTGTTGCTGATTGTCCGGGCGTTGTTTGGTTTTCTTGGACGGTCTAATTGTATTTGGTTTATCTTGTAACTCCGTAAGTTTTTTCTTAACTTGCCTTTTCTTTTTCGCGTCATATTCCTCTTGGATAGAATTTTTTTCAGGAGTGTCCGTATAAATTGCAGACTTCCTACATTTTCGTCTGCCAGTTGTTTTTCTAGGAGGCGCTTTTGGCAACGGTCTAACGATTTCTGGCGAAAATACAGCCTGCGAGGTGCTTGGTCCTGTGTCACCGCAGGAAAATACTGCCTTTGAGATGTTTGGCGCTGCTGGCAACATGTGACTGCCTGGTGATGCGGGCAGAGTATGAGCCCACGATGGCACTGGCGAAGTATGAATACTAGGTGATGTTGGAGTAATAGGTGTGCTTGGTGACGCTGGCGGAGTGTGAGCTCGTGGTGATGTTGGCAAAATATCGGCTCTGTTACTAGGAGCTTCACTGGTGCTTGCCTCTTGGAGAACTTCATTATTATTTGGCGTTGTGTTATCGGGAGCTGGTCTATCTGTGACATATGAAGGAGCAAAATCTAGTTCCGTAAATATGTCTCTATTAAAGGGACATATGCCTGTGCAAATAAATCCAGCTATAATGTTTGATGGCGTTAGGGCTAGAGGCAGAGCTAATTTAACTATGCTGGGCAAGTCGTAAATTGTCATCGTTTTTCCTGGATTATTTCTCATCCACGAATCGCAACTTGAATTGAAAGCCTTTTTGAAAGGACCGTAGACAGAACGGTCTAGAGGTTGCAACTTATGAGAACAGTGCGGGGGAAATGACAAGACGACAATGCCATTTTCTTTACAGAAATCCAAGCATCTTATACTTATGTGCGACTGGTGATTATCGAGTAAAAGCAATACTTTATTTTCTGTTGAAGCTTTAGCATGCTTTTGAAAATGTCTGAGGTATACCAAAAACTCATCTTCTTGCATCCAGCCGCTCGCGTTTCCCGCTCCGATACATCCCACTGGACCGTCACGGACGAAGTGATCCTTGTATCTTATCCGTGGAAAAATAAAAATGGGCGGTATACTGTTACCGTTAGCATTTACGGCTAAAGCCATAGTTACCAATGTTCCTCTTTCCGCCGACGTTAGTGCCCCTACCTGTCTTGTTCCCTTTTTGGCTACAACTTTACTAGGTTTTTGAACCGTCGTTACCCCCGTTTCATCGATATTATAGATATCCTTTGGTTCAAATTTACCTATCCATTACGTTAGCCAGATTATCATAAAAAAGTTTTACGTTGGTTACGTTCAAACTAGTTGCTCTGGAAAGACTTGTGGCTTGAGCGCAGCGGACTGAAAGTTCTGGATTGCATTTCATAAATCCAGAGAACCAATCCTCCCCTGCCATGGCATTTTGTCTCCAGGTATTAGGCATATTCAACGAATATTCCACGGCCAACTGAAAGGCTAATTTACGAATTTCTTTAGGTGGTAACCCGTAGAATATATGCGCCGCTTTAATTATATATCCAACAATGCTTCTTTCCTGGTCTACGTTAAATACTCGTCTCACACAATTATAACCCATCGTGACTGGGATAGCGGATCCTTGCTCAATTGCTTGCTCACCCTTACTCGTGGCATCCTAAAACAAAATAGACACTTAAGCGCCATTGGATACCCTAATAGAACTTACAATACTAAATAAAATAAAAAAAAGTTTACGTCGGGGACAATTGAAACATGTTTCAACCGTCCCCTATGAGATTTGTTTCAATTGTCCCCGCGACACATCTTTAGTAAACACTCAAATATCTTTTTAGTTTAGGACAAAAGTAATAATTTAAACTGCCCTGCCTAAAGGAGATATGCCAACTGAACTAATAACAATGGTTAAGCTACATACTTACTTTCTTATTTCTTGTGTTACCCTTTTTCGTTCAATGGAAAAGTTTACTTCGATAGTGAGAAATCACGTTAACGAGGATATGCACATTATTGACAACAGCCGCCAGTAACTGACTGACAGCTAAGCGCGCCCGCTAGAGGCGCTGCGTTTCTATTGTACCCTGTTTCAATTGTCCCCGGTCTACCCTACCTGTGTATGATGCAAACTTTAATAAATCTCGTAAAATTACAATTTTAATGTGTATCTTGGGAATGAATGTCAGGATCGAAATTTATTAATAAAAACATAACCGAGATAGGCGCGTAAACATTGCCAGATAACCCGCCGAACTCTTCGGTGACCCGAGAACGGGGCATCGTAAATAACGTGGCCGACATCTATTCTGACCCGGCGGTCACACGTTCGTGAAATCCGGAGCCTTATCGACGGCACTTATTATTTTGCTCGCAAAGTTCACGGGGCCAGAGGAGCCGAAACAAACAGAAAATATCGCGGACTCGGTGGAGACGCAGGGACGGGGGCGTTGGACGCCTACGCCGTGTGGAAAATTCGAAGCGGCCATTTCAAGCGAAGAGTGCACGTGGGCAATTCTCTCGGCCTTTTACACTTTCACGTAACAAACTGAACTCTGAATGTTCATACCTACGTCACAACTCCCGTCCTTGTCTGACTCGTGAAAATACGAGGGGGGGAAATCACCGAGTAATTTTAGTGTACGTACACGCGCTTGGAATTTTTGGATTTTTTTTGTATTTTTTTGAATTTTGAATTTTTTGGCATTTTCTTTGAATTTTTTTGGCATTTTTTTGGCATTTTCTTGGGATTTTTGGCATTTTTTGGAATTTATTTGTATATCTCCATAATATGTTCTTGATAATTTGAGCAGTCCGGACTTGAAGATTTAACTTGATGCGAATGATCTGCTTTCTGCATATGCGCATTACAATTCAATAATAGTAGTTTGTCAATTTTTCTTCCGCCAAAAGTTATTACAAAATTTGAACATATTATGCGACAATTTTGTCTATAATAAAAAGTGTATAATCTGAAAATAGGTTTCTAAAGGTCCCCCGATACTCGAGCATCTATCCTTTTTTTACATATGTACAAGGTGATTTATCAGTTTTGACCAATATTTCGCAGGCAATAACTATTGCACGGATTCTTAGAATCTCATAATATTTGAGGGCAAATATCAATGTAGTTTCAGTGATATTAAAAAATATATATCCCCTTTTCTGCTAAATTTAACACCCTGTACTTTCCTTAGGGAGCCAATGGAGACATTAAATTAAGTATATACCAGAAAGTGGCATTCTTTTTAAAAGTTTTATTGTTTCCCAAATTTTGTCAATTTAAAACTGAAACAATCTGTATTTTTTCAGTAAGTTATTGTGACTGATTTCGCCTCTGGTTTTGGTTTGGCCAATTTGATAATTTATTTGACGCCTGTTGAAAAGTTTGACAAAAAAACAAATACTTACGTAGAGGGTGAACTTTTCTCGAGAGTTACACCCTGTATTTCAGCACTTGAAACTAGCTAAGGGTGGACAAATAGGTAGGGGATGAAATTTTATAATGAACAGATTTCGATTATTCTTTTTTATTTGAAAGAGTATACCTATACATATAATGGTAGGTACCATTTAAATTTGAAGAACAAATTCCACCCCTAAGGGTGGACAAATAGGGGATGAAATTTCATATGAACCGACTTCGATGATTCTTTTTTATTAGAAAGGGAGCACCTTAGAGGTGGCCCTATTTAAATTTGAAGAAAAAATTCCACCCCTAAGGGTGGAAAAATAGGGGATGAAATTTCATATTGGACCGATTTCGATGATTCTCTTTTTATTAGAAAGGGATTACCTACTTTAGGAGTGGCCCCATTTAAATTTGAAGAAAAAATTCCACCGGTAAGCGTGGAAAATAGGGGATGAAATTTCATATTGGACCGATTTCGATGATTCTTTCTTTATTGGGAAAGGGTTACCTTAGGAGCGGTCACATTTAAATTTGAAGAGAAATTAAATTTGAAGAGAAAAATTTCAATCCTAAAGGTGGACAAATAGGTACCTACTTCGAGGATGGAATTTACTATTGGACTGATTTCGATAATTCTTAATACCTAATTCACTAAAATATAAGAAATTAAAAAAATTTAACACAAAAACTAAAACACACTTAAAAAATTTGCCCGTAGGCGCAAACAAAATTAAAAAAAAAATAACAAAAAATAACACCGACTTCACAAATTTGCCCGTATGCACATTTCAACTAAAATTTTACGAAAAATTATTTTTCTCTTTCTAAATTGAGTTATCTTTGGAGTCGGTGACAGTAAGTTATGATGTATGTAAGATATGATGTATTCATATCTAAGTACCTAAATAGATTTAAATTCCTTGCCTTGACTGTCACCAAATCCAAAGATAACTCAATTTAGAAAGAGAAATATATTTCCGAGTATATTTCTAAAATTTTAGTTGAAATGTGCATACGGGCAAATTTGTAAAGTCGGTGTTATTGTTTGCCTTTTTTTTTAATTTTTAGTGGAGTGTGCATACGGGCAAAGAGGATTCTGGTATCCTCTTTGATACGGGCAAATTTTTGAAGTCGGTTTTAATTTTTTGTTAAAATTTTGTTGTGTTTTGGGATCATAAATGATTTGTCGAGTATTTATATGAATACATCATCTGTTCAGTAAGTAAGTGCAAGGTATGACGCTAACGATAATGAAACGGAAGTTTGATTCGAAATACATTTTGTCACGCGATGACGGCATGCGCGAATCGGTTGAAAATTTGTTCCACAAGTTACAGTATCATGGATTTTCTCTGCTGCTGCCTGCACCTCGGCCTGCGCTATTGTCGATTTTACAATATTTTTTAAAAGGCAAGTCACAGGGCAAAATAAAATTAGCCATAAACAACAGACAATAAAAAAACTCGGGCCACGACCAGAAAAACCTGGAAAGAACCACCCCGCCGGGCGACCCAACATGGCGCCCGCACCCGGCCTCCTAGATCAGCTGTAGGAAAAACGTCAAAAATCAATAGGTTAGGCCGGGAGGCCCACGTTATTGCGAATTTGTTACTCCCAATTTTTTTTTCGGCGCCGCTTTGCGTCACGTAGAAAGCAGCGGACTTTCGCTTGCGGTACACCCGAAATCTCTATCAACAAAACTGTTAATACGCACGCCGAAAAATAAGTAGGTTGACGGAGAAAATACGTTCCGGTCTAAGTGGGCCGATTTTCGCGGATTTTTAAGCCACGAAAACAGCTGCCGGCTTATCGCGACCAACTTCCGTTGCGAAAGAGTCCGCTGACATTACCGAGCCCGATACGTATTTTCCACGCGTTTCCGGGCAATCCACACGTCGCCGGCGCCGTATTTCCGTCGTTTCCCCCGTACTTACCCCTTTTAACTGCCCGAAACGCTCCCGAAAATCAAGCAATCCCTGGAAACATGCGAAGAACGTCCGACACGGCGCGGCGGCTAGCACACTACGATCCCCGTCGGCCGCATCGTTCGCTGGTCTTTTTACGGGAAATGAACGCGCGAAACTATCGCGCGAAGTCGCCGAACTGACCCGAGAGAGTTCCCGTGGGGCGGCGGCCCGTCAGAACGGCACAAACGGCATTTTCGTGGCCCCGCTCACTGACGGTCGACGGTGCGCGCGGCAGCCATATTGGTTATCGGACGATTTCCAACAATGCAAAGCGGCGTTGCCAACGCTCGAGCGGTCGGATATGGGGGAAAAACGAAAGCCACCAGGAGTGTCGCATCGAGGTGATTTTGGGAGGAGCGGCGAAAATGCGAAATTAGAACCGATTGGAACGACGAGAAGAATCACTAATGAAGCGCGCCTATTTAGTATTGGAATATTGTTTGTGAAAAACGAGTGCCTAAAGTGATATTCTGTTTACAAATCGTAAATTGGCGCCTACGAATTTATGTTGGCGCCACGTAACATTAGCTTTACATGCAGCTCAGGTAATGAGTTGGGCAATTTACAATTCAAGTCGGTGTATTACTTGTTGCATACCTTCAGGAATAAAGAACTTGTGATCTTACATTGCAAAGGACAGAATACAGGACAGGTGTAGTATTCTGTGCTGTGATAAGCCCAGTTTAGCATTGAATTATTTCTATGAGTCAAAAATATATTGATACTATTTTATATTATTCTCCTTACATTCCCTATCGGTAGCGGGTGGCGCCATCTTTGTGTGGGATAGTGCATTCTAACCGTAACCGAAATAGTATACTGTAAGTCCCTCTATTTAACGATTGGTGGCGCTAGTAGACACTTTGGTAATATTTCTATTAGTGGAGTCCTGAGTAGACCTAAAATACCCAGAATTATTATTTTTTATCCTATTCCACAAAAATGTCGATATACAGTGTGTCCCCAAATTGAAATGACTCCTGTAAAAACAAAAAAAATCGAGTTGAAATTTGAGCTTCTGGGGTCCAGCCTTAATTGTTTGGAAACTAATTTGTGACATAAGTTTCGAAGGATCACTAGGTATGCGTTCGAAATTTTGAAAAAATATTTTTTACACCTGAGTAAAGTGGCATTTTCGTAGGCCTTACGATAAAATATGCGGTTAAGGGAACTATTTTATTTTATCATAGTAGACAATAAAATCTGTATTTTTGTTGATAACTAAAAAAAAAGAAACTGCATTGTGTGGGATTTGAACCTTCGATGAAATAAATGACGCTTTAATGCAAATAATTCCCCTAACCTAAACAATGTGGGAAAAAAGGACAAAAAATCAAAGTAGGCCTTCTGCCTATAGTATTATTGAAACACAATTAAATAACAACTTTTTTGTTAAAATAATAAGGCAATTTTAATATTTAGATGTTTTATATAGTCTCAGGTAAAGGACCTGTATACATTTTTGGAACTATAACACCGTTTTTCAGTTTCAATGCAAAGCAATAAAATTGTTATAGTGGCTTTTTGTGGAGAAATCAAATATAAACTCCTGCACAAAATTAAAGCACCAACGCAATAAATCCCCGCAAAAGTTAAAATAAATTGATGGAAAACTAAATTAATGGAACTAAATGAGAAGCAACAAATTGCATTATTTAATTAGTTTAACAGTAGTAAAGTAAATGTCCAAAGACACCCAAAATTATTTAAAATATAATTTGAAATTTTGTCTGTTGGTGCGTTGATTTTTCCCAAATTGCATAAAATTGTATATGATTAAAAACTTAAATTGAAATTCCTAAACATTTTTTTAAAACTGTAACCAATAACAGCTTCACTAACAAAATTCAAAATTTTAAGACTAATCTGACAGGTAAATATACAGGGTGAGTCTTTTTCGATGCCCACTATGGGAATCTCGGAAACTAGCAGAGCTAGAACAAAGGTTAAATGGGGAAAGAATTGCAGTTTTGAATGCTCAATCTAATGCCCCTTTTGGATTTTTAAAAAAGTTCACGGCTCACTAGATATTTTGAAAAAAGTGATTTTTTGCTATTTCTTCAGATCTCTGTAGCTCCGTTATTTCTGATTATACAGAAAAACTGTAGAGACAAAAATTGTAGATAATTTTGGGCTTAATAAGATAATCTGATCCAATTTTTTATGTTCTTTGTGATTTTTGAGATATGACATTGTAGCGACAACCGTGTAACTCCGGTTTCCAAGGAACACGGAGATATTTGGATCATTGTTTTCACTTTACACATTTGTCAATATTTTGTTAGTCGAGATAATAAAGATTCTTCTCATAAACTTGTGTTTTTTAAAATGTAAATCATAGTTGGCTGTGGCCTTATAAAGTCGGCCATTTTTTGAGCTTTCCAAAGATATAATACTCGGCATAGTTATTACAAAAAATAAAAGAGCTATGGCTAATTTTCTGATTTTTTTTTAAATTTTCACATAGTCAGCCATGGAATATTTTCATAATTACGTTCTATTTTATAATTAGACATACTTAAAACTTTCTAATATTTTGTTTTTAGCTGGTAACAAAATGTAAGAAAATAAAACAAAAATTAAAAAACTCAAATTCAAATTATTATTATTTTAAAAGGTCACCTTTTAAAATAAAAAAGGTGTTCAAACAATCCACCATTATTATTTATCAAGGTTGGCATGATATATATCAAAAGATATATATCTTGATACATATCAAGATATTTATTCTTTGATATTTATCAAGATATATATATATATATATATATATATATATATATCAAGATTTAAAATGCAAGTACGTAGTTATAGCTCTGAATGCTTACCATTATCAAGACTGATGTAATGGGGAACTCGAACATTTTTTTTATTTCTTTAATATATTTGCCTATCTATAGAAAGAGCACATACCAAATATCAGCCCTCAAATCGCAATATTTAATTTGCAATAAATAATTAAAGTTGTGACCGCAAGCTATTCATTTGAAACGACACGAAAAGCGCGGGAATGGTTGTGACGTCAGATAGCTCGATCGATCAGAAGGCAGTGACAGGAGTGACAGCTACACAGAATTAGGAAAGGAAGAATGAAAACTGAACATTAAAGTAAACAGTTCGGCGACCCATTTCCATAAGGATCTGACGTAGGTCAAAAATAAGAACCGCCTAAAAGTCGAAATTTAACAAGCACGTCTTTAACTGAATGGTGAGGCTACAGGACTAGTAATTCGTAGGTCTCGGGTTCAATCGCACAAGAAGTTTTTTTTTAATTATCTCTTTATTCTACCTCTTATATTTATCACTGATTATCATTTTTAGTAATAATTGGACAATGGTTATTATGAAGATTATTACACAATCTACTCCATAGTGCATTTAAATTCAAAATACGTACCTACCTAATATGGAATTGTCAGTAGCAGGAAAAATGTAATACATTGCTCGATGCATAAGCTCTTTTTGGCCTTGGAGAGAGTTTTAAGACCCCAGGCAACACGGGCGTTAAACAACCTCCTCGGCCAAAAAGGTGTGCTTACGCATCTCACAATGTAATAACTATTTAATACAGCACACTCTTGAAACATTATCAACAATATCAAGACTGAGATAGACTATAACAAGATGGATAGACAAGGATGGGACGTTCTCGTTGATCTTTCTTAACAAAGCTTGCGTGGTGGTGTAGTTTTGATACATGTGCCGCCCTTATTAGTTTATACATGGTGCCGTCGCCCACCAGAGGCGCCACCACCAACGAGCTACTTGACGTCACAACCAAGGAGGGCGCGTTTCAAGAATGATTTGAATTATGCAGTTTTTAATTGCTTACATTTATTACATAAAAATAAAAAATGAGTTTTTTTGTGAACTGTGGTTCATTTAATGGCAATAAATTACGTTTGAAAGTAATATTTTTGAAATGTAATTTTTGTGCAAGTTCCCCATTATAATAATTACCTAATCTAATAAGTAGGAATAGCCTATTTTTGATACCATTACTTCTTACCGACAATTATTTTATAGGAGTTTTTTTTATATAGGTATACAATCTAACGTTTTGTTTTTTGTTTATGAAGTTTAGTATTTGCGTTATTTGAGAATCATTTTTTGTTTTTATTTTTTGAATTTATTTATAGTAAAGTACAAATAAAAAACGCTGGAGTTTTTTTACAATATTTATACCTTAGATATACAAAATTCAATTTTTTTTTAAATAAATATCAAGATTTGGATACATATCAGATATATATCGATAAATATCCGATATTTTGATATTTATAAAAATATCATGATATTTGCCAACCTTGTTATTTATGCAAATATTGCATCTTTTTAAAGCTGAATTTGTCGCCTTTCTTAGAGAGCGCGCCTGTCAATACTGGCAATTGGTTCTAAAACAGCTGCTCTTAATTTAACAATTGTCTCATACTTTATTTTGTATACTGTTCCCCACAAAAAGAAATCCAAAACAGACAAATGGGGGGATCGGGACTGCCAGGAAATAGGTCTATTTCTCCCTATCCAACTATTTGGATAGAGCTGATCTAGGTAATTTCTTACGGGCAAGTAATTATGTGGTGGAGCTCCATCATGATAATTTTTGTTTTATTTTGTTACATTTTGTCACCAGCTAAAAATAAAATTTTTGAAAGTTTGAAGTATGTCTTATTATACAATAGAACGTAATTATGAAAATATTTCATGGCTGACTATGTAAAAATTTAAAAAAAACAGAAAATTAGCCATAGCTCTTTTATTTTTTGTAATAACTATGCCGAGTATTATATATTTGGAAAGCTCAAAAAATGGCCGATTTTATAAGGCCACAGCCAACTATGATTTACATTTAAAAAAATACAAGTTTATGTCATATCATAAAAAATTGGATAAGATTATCTTATCAAGCCCAAAATTATCTACAATTTTTGTCTCTACAGTTTTTCTGTATAATCAGAAATAACGGAGCTATACAGAGATCTGAAGAAATAGCAAAAAATCACTTTTTCAAAATATCTTGTGAGCCGTGAACTTTTTTAAAAATCCAGAAGGGGCATTAGATTGAGCATTCAAAACTGCAATTCTTTCCCCATTTAACCTTTGTTCTAGCTCTGCTAGTTTCCGAGATCCCCATAGTGGGCATCGAAAAAACTCATCCTGTAGAAATATTGAACTTATACAGCCTACTTGATTATCATGGCCGACTTGATTGTCATAAATTTGGCTTTATATTTTAGCCTACTCGGCAGTACCTACTCGTATAGAACATCAGACACTGACCATGAGACTATAGGTAGGTATAGGTAGTATGTAGTTTAATGGAGCTTTTCTGATAAATATAATGGTCAAATGGAATGTGTAAGTTGTAAAATAGAGAAAATCACTTTCATTTCCGCTATAATAACCAGAAGTTATTTCAAAAAACTAAATATTCAGGAACACTGCTTGAATGTTCTCTAATGGTTGTGCAGGTAATTTTTTTTATTTTGCAAAAAATGTTTTTTCGTGTTAAGTTTTTTACCGACCCCCGTTTACAAAATCCGAGTACCTACACCATCGAAGTCCCCTTAATTTTTACAATATCATTTTTGAATGACGATTTTCCTCGTAACACACCTTTTCCGCTTGGATGGGCCACCCTGTACCTATAAAGTATTAATCGATTTTACAATAATTGTTTAGTCCGCCCCCCCTTTACATTTTACATTAAATCCCCCTTTTCCATCTACAGGTAGGCGCCATAATAATATTGTACATTTACATTGTACCTATAAGTAGGCCCCCACATTGTTCCCCCTTTTTACCCAAAACCCACTCTATTTTACGCTCCTTTGTCCTTTATAAAACAGATTCGCCCCCCCCCCCCTCCCCCTGCCTCCTCCCTTGAGCTCTCTCTCCTTCGCGACCTGCTTTGCCCTTTGTGCAGAAGGAAATTTAATAATAATTTACACACTGGGTCTCCCACCGCCTAATCTGGACCAGCTGTTTGACCCTAGGTAGTCTCGCGGCGTTGCCACGTTATATCCAACCGTTTTCCCACTTGTATTAACAAATAATTATTATTAAAGTACGATTCACGAATTATGGCGTACACGTCATCAATTTTTGTGTCAATCAGAGACACAAGATCTATTCTTATACGCCCAGAACTGATTTACTGCGTACACCCTTTTGTCTTTGATTAGTCGACATACGTTCGGCTGACTTCAATCCGTCCGTGCATGTGTCAGACAAAGGCGCCAATAGATCGTATAGCGTAGAGTTCGTAACCGCCGACTCGGGAAGGATATGTTACCACGGGCGTAGCCAAGGGGGGGGGGGTTTCGGGGGTTCAAACCCCCCCCCGAAATAAGCAAAATATTACCTAATATTATCTATCCTTGTTAAGGATAGAGACGTGAATCATTATTACTGTCGAAAAATGGAGGGGAAAAAAAAGGAAGGGTGGTAAACCTAAAGGTATGGACTACTGGAAAAAATGGTGTAGTCAAGGTCAAGGGGTTTCTAATAAAGAAACAAATTTGGATTTAGCTATCAAAGCTTCAGCTACCTTGCATGCTGATAAGAAGACTGCCTACCCCGAAATCTAGTTTGGAATGCCTAGATATGTGCGATAAAAACCTTTATCCTAATATTTACACATTACTACAAATCTTGGCTACCATTCCTGTATCCACTGCTACCCCAGAGAGGTCTTTCTCGAGCCTAAGGAGACTGAAAAACTATTTACGAAACACTACAAGTGAAAACAGACTTAATGGTTTGGCTCTAATGAACATTCACTATGGAACAGAAATTCATGCAGATGAAGTAGTAGATATATTTAAAAGAAAAAGCCGAAGATTTCTTCTTTAATGGTTTTAGATTTAGCGCAGAGGAACGAAATTAATTTATCCATTTCATTTAAAGTTAAGAACTTTATAAATATATGTCGTAGTTTTTCGGATGGATATATAGATATTAAATTTCATATAAGTATATTTTTGTTGTTTTATTTACTTCTCAAACTAACCCCCCCCCCCCCAAAACTAAATCCTGGCTACGCCCGTGTATGTTACTGTCACAGCATAAATTTAGAAATTCTGTCATTTTGTGCGTATTTTTAAGAATTTTCTTTGTTTTCAAGTTTGGCTCTTAGTTTTTACTTGTTCTTGTTGTGGATTATTTTGCTATAAGTTTTGTAATAATAGTTCGGCTTTGGTAATATCTGTTACTGCAAGTATAAATTTTCCCCATTTAAATCTGCGGCGCTGCAGGATGCAGCCTCGATTTGCTCGATTCAGTGACGTAAATTGATGACGTGTACGCCATAATTCGTGAATCGTACTTTATTTCAAAAACAGTTGGGATACATCTACGGATAAATCGTTAGATCTGACAACGCCGCTCGGCCGCCCCGCGTCAATCTACGACGCGCGCCCACTAGATCGCGCCGTGCGCACCCGCCCGTCGCTTAGCAACGTAGATCTGTTCGTGCTTCGTCGCGCCGGTGCTGTGGCAGTTCGATAAGGAACGCCTCAATGTCTGGAGCGGAGCGGTCGCCGTAGAGGAAATTCCCGACGGAGATTTCCCGAATGGAAAGCCGGCAAAATGTGGTGCCTGATCAGCCAGCCGAACGCGATCGTGTTCGAGGTGCGCGTCGACCCGAGGGCCATCGGTCAAGAGTGCCTGGAGAAGGTGAGTCGATGGTGTTTTGTTTTCCCAGGTGGCTGTGGTCTGTGGTCTTGGGAGGCGATGGGAAGGCCACCGATCGCACAGGTCAGATGTTCCGGAGATGGTGTGTTTGTTATTGTTCGCAATAACTGCAAACAAAAAATATTTTTTATTATACTTCTTTGAAAACTACGAAAGCGTAGAGCGGCCACATGAGATTTTTTTATCCTTGACACTTTTTCTGTCAATTATACATAATTGACACTTTTTTCTGTCAATTTCAATTATACATAATTGACAGTTTTATAATTGACAGAAAAAAGTGTCAAGGATAAAAAAAATCTCATGTGGCCGCTCTACGCTTTTGTAGAAAACACCTTATTTTCATCTGTTTTAGCAATAATGAAAGATGGGGTTTTTCGGGCTAGCGCACGGAAACAGCGCATGAAAAAACATTCCATGCGCTGAATAAAAATACCGAATATATGGCTTTAAAATAGAAATATACAGCAAAGTAAACTATAAATTTAAGAAACTCTATATGCTCTCTGATATTTAACATATTATACCTATTTTGTATTTTAATTCGTAAGTGTTTCAATATTTAAGTAGATACATTTCTGTATGTAATATTTTTGACGTTTTATTCACCTTATCTGACAATAACCAGGGTTGGGTAACTACGTGTACCAAACAGTTTTCGACTTTACACGTCGAAAACCTATGTAAATTACGTGCAAATGTAGAAAACTATGTAGAATATGTAGAAAACCTCTTATTGGTCAGTTGCCATCACATGGTATAACAGAAACATAACATAACCTAAAAATTTTAGCATGATTTGGCTCTTGCATCTGTTATAAGATTGTTGCTGTGCTGCTATTATAATATAAAATGAGTGGAGGTCGATTTTATTATTGAGGATTCTCGACTGCTCAATTAGAACGAGTTTTTTCTAATTGGTCTTTTGTCCATTCTTCTCTTCGGAATAAATTAAGTGAAGAACGATCAAAAAAACTTCTTCACATTTATAACATATTAAAAACCGTAGATATAATAATAAATGTGAAGAATATTACAATTTTTATATTAACAACTATTCTAGTATTCTGTTTGTGATTTAAAAAGTAAGTAAAAATAGATTTTTACGTTTATTTTGTAAATTTTTAGAGTTTGTTTATTTACTATATGTATACAGTGTGGCCCGTTTGGAATGGAGACACCTCTGTAAAATTGTTATTTTCCTCCGATTTTAAAAAACTTTTTTGTTAGATTCGACACACCTTCCAATTGTTTTGAAAACCAAACACCTGGCTAACTGCGACATTTTTTATACCCCCAAAATTCAAGAAATCATATTAGGCATTTTTTTTATCAAAAAATTTACTAAAAAAAGTTGTTAAGAATGAACCAAAAAATCCCAAATCCAAAGTTTTATCAAAATCAAAAAATAAAAAATTTCCGAAAAAAAAAATTGAAGGTCCAAAAATCACAATAATCAATTTTTACGGTTAGCAAAGTTAATTTTTTAACTTCAAATTTCCACGGCACACTTTCCTCTCCGTAGAAATTCATTAAAATGTGATTTTTGGACCTTCAATTTATTTTTTCGGAAATTTTTTATTTTTTTATTTTGATAGCACTTTGAATTTGGGATTTTTGGTTCATTCTAAACAACTTTTTTAGTAACTTTTTTGATAAAAAAAATGCCTAATATGATTTCTTGAATTTTGGGGGTATAAAAAATGTCGCAGTTAGCCAGGTGTTTGGTTTTCAAAACAATTGGAAGGTGTGTCTAATGTTATAATTCAGAGACCTATCTAACAAAAAAAGTTTTTCAAAATCGGAGCAAAAATTATAATTTTACAGAGGTATCTCCATTCCAAACAGGCCACACTGTATGCTAGAAGTATAAGTATTTATTTATTTTGAAATAAAAAAGAATATGAACGTTTTTTTTCTACTGAGTTTTATACATGTATAATATGTAGAAAACCCACGAGGTAAATTACATGGTTTTCTACATGTAGAAAACCCTGTAAAATACCTGACGTATTCTACTTACCCAACCCTGACAATAACTAATTTACAAAGCACCTTTGAAATAATTTGAGAGTAACCATGGAAACGCATCATACATACCAAACACTATATTGTCTGCATTGTTTATTTTTTGTCAATTAAATTTATTATAATATGCCGATAAAATGTTTTAAGTTTCCGTTTTCAAAGAAGTATAATAAAAAATATCGTTCATTACACGTCCAGAAATAGATTTTTCCGTGCTTGCATGACTTCCCGGGAATTTGTCACGCGCGCACGGAAAAATCTTTATTTCCAGACTCGTAATGAAATATGTATACTATTCCGGGTTGATGGAATTTTGCACGAGGCAATTTTGCTGGTTGCGAGGTTGCTGGTCTGATATTGGGGGAAATCTGTGCTGATTACGAGATTATTTTTTGGGGGTAGGACATGGTTTTGTTTTGGAGAAATCGGTTTTTAAAATTTTCGGGCGACAGGTTGTCGCCTTATAGAGAACCTCTAGTATTTTCGACTACAATAACAATTATTCATATTTCATAAAAAGTAAAGAAAACGACGAAAAATTATAAATTTTTTCTAACCGAAAAATATGTCGGCGGCCATGGTTGCTACACCTGTGATAATAGGTACATATAATTCTGGCGCATGCGCATAACTAAAAGTAAGACAATGGCAAGTAGTTCTCGTTCATGCACAGATCACAGATGTACACTATTGTACAGGGTGTTTTTCTCAAAAATCTCGGTTATTATTAAAGCTAGAGGGTTGCGGTTGTCACGTCACTGTACTACTTTTTTGAGAGGAATTTGGTGGACCAATCAGATTTTAGATAAGTTTTATAGTTTCCGCGCATTGGCGGAGGACTGAAATTTTCGATTTTTTGGAAACCTCTCTCCTGGCTACAACTTATATCTATATATCGACAAATTTAATCAACTATTTTTATAGATTTTTTGGCGTAGAATCGAATGGAATAATTAGTTTTTTGGTAGCGTTAATAGTTTTTGAGATATGAACCAAAGTTATATTTTTTTAAATGGAAACCATAGTTCATATCTCAAAAACTATTAACGCTACCAAAAAACTAATTATTATAGTTATAATAGTTGATTAAATTTGTCGATATATATAAGTTGTAGCCAGGAGAGAGGTTTCCAAAAAATCGAAAATTTCAGTCCGGCGCCAATGCGCGGAAACTATAAAACTTATCTAAAATCTGATTGGTCCACCAAATTCCTCTAAAAAAAGTAGTACAGTGACGTGAAAACCGCAACCCTCTAGCTTTAATAATAACCGAGATTTTTGAGAAAAACACCCAAAATGGGACACCCTGTACACTATTGTACACCTTACCGTTTTTTGTTACCTTTTGTGGCATTATAATGGTCCATTATATTATTTTTTCGATCCGATTTGAGACAATTATTATAATTCTAACGATTTTTTCCGAAAATCTGGCAACGTGTAGCATTGAGCGGTATGGCGGTATCTCTATGCCAAGTTTCGTGAATGTTGATGCTTCATTGGATAACTTTTTTAGGCTTTCTTTTAATAATAATCTCGGGAAATCGAAGAAATAAATGTGTGCCAATAAAAAAATATTTCTTTATTAATTTATCCTTTTTGTCTTGTCTCTTCTGTTTTTTTTTTAGATTCAACTGTACTATATTACACTATATACTATATATTTACTTTTAAAAAATGTAATCCGCATCCGCCATCTTTGATCGGCGGCCATATTGAATTTAGTGTGGTGTCACTAACTTTATCGTTTTCTACTCTTGAAGCCCTTTCATTTGATACCCATATTAAGAGAGTTGGCAAAAAAAAACACCACATCATCCGCCATCTAGTGGCGACGGCCATTTTGAAAGTATTACAATATTGAGTATTGCGTATTGTATTGTCACCTGAAGGTGTATGCAAAATTTCAGCTCAATCGGATGTCAGGAAGTGGTTCTAATTCAGCTTGCAAGATTCGGCCCACACATACATACATACATACTAACAGGTGAAGTAAAATAAAAGCTTGTAAAAATAGTCATTAGCAAAAATGACATTATAATAATTACTATAATAGGTACCTATCAAGATTTTATTACAAATTGGCATTTTTTGACGATTTGTTTAAGCTATGACCTTGCCCGATCAACTTCTAATAACAATATCCACATTTTTTAATTATTAGGTATACATTTTTGCAAAATTGTATCTAGTGTTATCGCAGTAGTTGGGACAATATAATTGTCGAGTAAGCTAAGTGGCATTTACGAGTGTACAATACCTATTTTTATTATAAAGTAGCGAATATCACACAACGGGCACGTTTCCTCGGGTTCCAAAGTCCATATGTTGCGTGTAGGATGCAGGTAGCGTTCAAAGTCCAACGTTCGAGCATTGCAAAAATTGCGGGTAGCCATGTACTTACGGCGAGAGTCAATTATTTCATCTTTCTGGGAAATCTCGATTACAAGGACCACCTCAAGATTTATAACATTAAGTCAGTATTCAATAAAAACCACAGAAAAAACACTGGGAACGGAATGGCTGTACCTCAGATTCAGATAAATAACCAAGGAGAATTAGTGCCCAAACGTTGTCGTTGTCGAGTGAAACAAATTATTATATTGCTGTTAATCAAATAATCAAAGATTTAGTAAACAATGCTACAATGCTGGGTCATGACAAAGTAAAGATTATTTTTATGCTCCTTCATTAAAAAAACGTTTGTAGAGAAAGAAGATAGGTGTCTATTATTTTCGTTCTAGTTTCATTTTGCTTTTTGAGAAGGCAAGAACGAGTAAAATCAGTTGAAAACAGAAGAAAAAAGAACTCAAAATTTTACAGGACATTCTTTGGTAATTTTCAAGCAAGAAAATAGGTTTTTGAAAGTTTTTGGTTTCTATTTTTTATACGTAGGATTATTTTTTAGAACTACCACTGCGATTTTCTAGCTTATCTTGCAGCCTACAAAAAAAAGGTAAGAAACAAAATCGTTGCAATTTTGGACAGCTAAGTGGCGCTGAAAAAGAAATTGGCATTATTTCTAAAAATAACATTTAGGCAATTAACAAGTTTTTAGATTTTCTTCGAAATTTGGCGGGCAAGTACTTATGACGTCACAATGGTTTTAAAAGGGCAAATTGGCAACATGGCGATAGCACTGAAGTGTTCTGACACATAACCTTATTCTGCGGTGAAAGATGCAAGGAAAGCAGAAATTTCAAAATTCTAACCTCAGACCCCCAGAAAGGATGGCCCGTGAAACCACATTTAGTCGAGAAGTGTTTTTTCGTAAATATCCATTCACGTTTTTTCTGCACATTTTTTTGGTAAGGTTGGGCCCAGGTACGGAATTCGGGCTCAGTACAGGGTGTCCCATTTTGGGTGTTTTTGGGTGTTTTTCTCAAAAGTTATATTTTTTTAAATGGAAACCATAGTTCATAAATCAAAAACTATTAACGCTACCAAAAGACTAATTATTCCATTCGATTCTACGCAAAAAAATCTATAAAAGTAGTTGATTAAATTTGTCGATATACCTATACATATAAGTTGTAGCCAGGAGAGAGGTTTCCAAAAAATCGAAAATTTCAGTCCGGCGCCAATGCGCGGAAACTATAAAACTTATCTAAAATCTGATTGGTCCACCAAATTCCTCTCAAAAAAGTAGTACAGTGACGTGAAAACTGCAACCCTCTAGCTTTAATAATAACCGATATTTTTGAGAAAAACACCTAAAAACGCCCAAAATGGGATAAGCACTATGACGCCTTCATAAAAGCGCCTCCAAAAAGGTCCCTAGCCCCAAGTTCTCGCAGTTTATTAATGACTCATAATCCTTTGCTATTTCTACAACAAACAAACCTTTTCAGTCTTGTCCCACGAATTTCGGTAGACGTGAACATCGTATTATTAGATCCATGAAAACATCAAATTTCGGAAAATTATCGGATTGCCCTTTCGCGTAATCCTTGTCCAAGATCTACAGTATCTACACTACAAAACTACCAACACGATAACTACACAAACAATATAATAATAAATAAGAATAACAATATAATATATCGCACAGATATCTACTAATGTTTTGATTGAGCGGCATAGGGAATGACGCGGGCGGCGTTGCCACATACGCGAATATTTCCGCATTATTGAAGTCTGAATATTTATCGTATATGTTCCGTATACACATACTTTAACCAAAGTGTCACGTGGCAGAAATGAAGGATTTTGCTATAGAAGAGTGAAGAGTCAATATGTACACGGAAAACATTCGTAATAAAAGGAAGTATTTGTGTGACAACATTTTTGTGTGCAGTTGCATTAGCTAAAGCAATACATTAAATAATAGATATATCCATAGATGGCTGGAGCATTTATGAGCAGAAGCATGTTGAGCATTTTATAAGCATTTACGAGCAGGACATTTTTAAAAGTGTCTTGCCATTTTTGGTCACTGTCCGGCAGTTTTGGAGCATTTATATGATCATTTATATAAATGTCGTCAGTCGTGAGCATTTATGGTCATTTATGAACATTTATGGTCATTTATAAAAAAAATCCCTCTATTTATAACCTATAAAACTACAAAACTGTTTCTAATTCTAACCTAGAATATTGCGAACTGTGTACTTACTTTGCAAAATGGTAATTGTCTGGAATTACTTCAAGAAAAGAAGTGACCAAAAATTAAAATATGCTATTTGTGAATTTTGTAAAGCTGAATATTTTGCCCATGCAGGAAGAATAAGAAAACATTTTCAATGTTCAAAGGCTCCAGTACAGATAAAGAAGTTATTTAGATTTAGTAACAAACATGTAAAAAGTATTTCTAACGAACCTACATCCTACATATACCTACGCATTGGGTCTACTAAATCTGTCTTCAGTCTAGAACATTTTTTTAAAATTTTACATATTTTAAATTTTTTTATTTTTGTTTTACTTATACTTTTTTAATCAAAAGTCATACATATGGGGTCTTGCATTAAAGGTCTTTTCACAAGCAACCGAATGGCACCATTTTCTAAAATGTCCATAAATGCTCGAGGCCTCGGCGGACATTTTTAAAAGTGTCTTGCTCAAAATCATAAATGCTCGGACTTTTGCCATCTATAGATATATAGTCATAGGCAAGCTGGAGACATTTGAATAGAAAAGTAAAATTTGCCTTTGTTCCACGAATTATTGCAAACGGGCACCGGCAACATTGCAATGCCGTCTCTCCTGACAGGCACATAGGCTGCCACGTTTGGCGTTCTGGACACTAACAGGACGAAACTGTAGATTTCAGCCTGAAGAAAATTATTGTGCAACTTTTTTCGATAAAATGAAAAATAATGAAGTTTTTCCTATCGGACACCCTAACCGTGGACATACTGTACACATTCTTTCGCCCCCTCCCCCGATCTCTGCGGTCAGGACAAACTCGACAAACTCTCCAAAACAAAGACGCCAGGCGCCCCCAATATCGAAAGCCCGGTTAATTTAAGTTAGTTCGGTTCTGCGGGCGCAGAAAGTTCTCCAATTATTACGGAGTATCCGACTACCGCCTTCCCCCTTGGAAGTACGTACACCCGATGAAATATGAATTAGGCCAATCCCTTTCCAGGGATAGAGCGAGATGAAGATATCTACGGAATTTCCTCCCGGGAAATTGGAGAATTTCGGAGTTTCTCCATCTATAAATCTATTCTAACTGAAAGTTATGGCTTCCTCATTCTGCACAGATTACACCTCGCAGATTTTTCAATTTCAATTGACGCTTGGGGGTCTATCAAATGAAAGTGGATCCTCCTAAATATTGTAACGAAAAATGCCTCTAAAGTTGTTATATCGGCTTTCAATGAACATGTTTGCACCGTTTTCTAACCTACTCAAAGATTTAGCAGGTAAATTTTAAGTTTTGGTATTCTACTTACAGTTTTATAATTTTTATGATTAGTTTAGAGGCATTTTCCGTCACATCTTTGTTGGCCTGAGGGCCTCAGGGCCCTCAGGCCCCATTTTCTTTGAGTTTTCATAGTTTTCCCTGTAGAGCTTCCATAAGTCTCAAACAATCTGGCAACGTTGCACCTTCCCTTTGACAAGATCGATGGTGGCGCCATAAACTGCGAACACCTAACTAACGACTTGACGTATGTGACGTCAGAACACCGTCTTAAGTCTATTCTTATTCTGGACCAACTCACTATATTAAAGACCTGTGCATAGCGCTGTTTCAAGCGATCGCCACTGGCGCCACACCACGAAACAAATTTACACGGTTGCAGAATCTTTTATAAAATAAAAACATGCAAATATATATAATATATATAATAACGAATTTAATATCCAAAATAAAATAAAATATTTGTTTGTTATGTCCCTCTAATTTGACAAGTTCACATGGCATATTTCCATACATTTTCTTAAGAAAAGCGAGTCTAAAAAGCAAGCAAGAGTATTTGGTACCTTTTGGTTTGAAATGAGGTCCATGGCTATTTAGTTGTAGTGTAAGTAAGCATAAAACGCAAAGGATTTTTCAGTTTCTTCTTTATTTGGAGGACTATTGGTTCGCTTTGGAGCTATAAACAGAATTTTCTATTTTCATTCTTGCATACGTTACCAAATACTCTTCCGTGAAATTTTATCATCTTTTTAATATTTCTACGGCTATAAGATGCAAGTTCCACAAGGATAAGGGCTCCCGGCCAGATCCTTGTTGATTTCCACAAATTTGGAAGATACAGTGGTGAATGGCCAATGAGCCTGTTTCCTGTGTCGCTTCTTCTTCACATTTATTTTGTAGTTTTCTGGATTCAACACCAACCTAACTTTTTCTTGTTGGTGTTTACTATGTTTTGTGAAATTTCCGCTCTGGTACTATCAGCTTGATACTAGATGGCGCCACTGGTTGGTTTCTCACCTCCAAGTGCAAGTTACACTATTATAAATGCTACCGTTTCGGTTTGAGTCGTTCGGGAAGGTTATGGCTGCCTTGATGAACCTAATAAGGGGAAACAGCTGTCGTAGTCTGCCTTCTCGAACGATTCAAATATGAAAACACCGGCACATCCATTAGAACTTGGATGTTGGTATGATATTACCAGTTGCCAAAATTTATACTCCCATAAAGCCGCTAACTTTCTTTTTGTAAAAATCTATTGGGGACGTGAAATTTTATCATCTTTCCAAAATAATATCTAGAATTTTCGCTTCTTAAGCTGGTCGATCAGATCATCCCATAATTCCAAAATAGTGTTTACTCCTCTGCATTTCAAAGGTCTGTGCAGTGTGCGTACCATTTTCTTCATGAGCATGGAAATTTCATGTTATCACAAACAAATCTACATATAAAAGCTGTGAAAATTGCTAAATACTAGACGCAAAGACAATTCCTTACTGTAAAAAGAAGGCAAATCGTAATAAAGCTGGATATTTAAAATTGGGGACATTTTAAACGTCAGTAACTGACATACTATAACCTATAATAAGTCGTCATTTGTTTCGTCGAGTAGCGCCACCCCAGTCCGTAAACAACAATGAAATATGACGTCATGCTCGGATCTTTAATATAGTGTCGGTCCAGGTCTATTGAAATAAACTCGCAGATTTGTACAATTTGTACACTATAGCAAAGCTGTTGCATAACTTTTTACTTATTTTGCTATTTCTTTGTGGTAGATTAGCCGCTTTGCCTAAGAGATTACAAGATCAAGGTCAAGGCTACATAATAATGTTGTATCTTTTGTCTGTTTTTTACCACCTTATGATATCATAAAATAAATATAATCGTGAATGTAGTTTCAAAACTACATATTATTGTTTTATCTAAAAAAAAAATCTCGCCTGGTAACAACATCTTGTATTCGCAAGATTTGCAATAATAAATTATCTTTAGCAAGTTTATTTTGGAATAATATAATATGTAGAAAAAACATACTACCACCCAAATGTGTTTTTCGTGTTTATTTTTAAAATGATTAACGCCTGGTTCATGCAGCAACTTTTTCTTTATGCTTTTGCTTTATGTTTTACTTTACAGAAATAAAGCATACGTTCGGGCAGCTTGCTTTTTAAAAATTATTAACACATGCGCAATTTGAATCCATATTACGAACTTTGTACTGCTAAATAGAGTTTTTATGTGGTGGAGTTCTTCTTGGTGATTGTAGCGAACAATTTTGTATTTCTTAACCTCTAATTAGTAATTTGACACAACGACGCGTGATTATAAAGAAAAAGTTGAATTATAAAGAAAAAGTTGAAACTTCCCAACTTTTAAGTAAAAGAAAAAGCAAAACATAAAGCAAAAGTGTTGCCTGAACTCTTCCATTATTATACAATAATGTTCAACTTTTAAAAGATAAAGCAAAAGCATAAAGATAAAGTTGCTGCATGAACCAGGCTTTTGTTGTTTAAAAAACCAAACGAACCCCGAGAATTACCTACATTATTTTCTCAAATGTAAAATTACCAAACAATTCAGGTGTTGAATGTAGCATCACATCATTGTGTAAAGAATGATAAGTAAGAATAACTCAGTGGTAATTTTATACATATATTGTTCTGGATAAGTAGGTGAAATAAAATACACTGAAACAGAATACAAATGCGCAGTTCTAAAACGTGGGTTTCTAACAAACAAAATACCTACCTACGCCTACCCAATAAACAATAATCGCGTTTTATGGACAATTTCATATAATTTATGGCCTATTTTAAATAACGTATTTATTAGTATTTTGTTTGTTTGGCTAGATATGCATAGTTGATATGAAAATGTCACTCAAAAATTTCCCTAATGTGCAAAAAATTCACTTAGGAATGTATTTGCCATTAAAGTGCGGTATACAGAACGTTTAAGTAAATATTTTCACAGGAAATACAATGAAGGTACTTTCCGAGATGGAAGAATAAACATGCATATGTGTCTTAGTATTTGCTTTCAGATAAGTTGTCTTGTGGTTATATAGTGAGATAAAAAAGGACAAGGAAGTTGTGTCACATATAAATTTTATTTTACAATGTAGGTAATGATGACCCTCAACAGGACATTTTTGTAGAGATGGGAAAGTTTCCACTTTACGAAAATTCCCGGAAAGTTTCCAACAAAAATTTCCGAAACTTTCGGAAAGTTTCCAGTCTTCTTTTTTTTTAGTGTTTAGTTTAATTAGTCACACTTAGAGCTTTCCAAAAATACCAAATATGTCATATTTTGAGTGAAATTTGTTAAAGATATTGCAGAAAAAGTATAATATCACAAAATGTAAAAGTTTTGCTTTGTATAATTGGTATTTCATGGTCGTAATTCAATATTCCACTTTAAGATTTTAAATTATTAGCATCATTATTATTTAATTACTACCTACAGCAAAACACGTAGGAAGTAACTTTTTTTGTTAAAAATTACTATTATTTTTGCAGATTTAGCTGGGGAAAAAGAAAACATTGCTTCCGCTAAACCGAAAGTGATATGCAACCGTGTTGTGCAGATTTTTTTATTCACTTTACTAGTCTGATGAAAAATTGCAACAAAATCGCCAACTTAATTTTAAAAAAATGGTAATTCGGCGATAACTTTTTTGTTTGAAATGAAACTGTTTTTTCTCTTGGCGGCATTCAATTTCTTGGGAAAAACAACACAAGTTTAGTGTTTGAACGCCAATGCTTAAAAATTACCGAGATAATCGCTAGTAACATCTTAATTTTGTCACCCTGTACAAAAGTAAACATAATAAAATAGAGAACTGAAAAAAGATAGATAAATAAAAAAAGATAAAGATAAATATGAAAGAATATAATAAATTTAAACTTATTAAATTTCAGTCAAAAAGTATATAGAATATAATAATAGTTATTTATGTACCAAGGCACTGAAGTTCAACTTTTTATGACTCATGTGGAGTTTAGTTGCTGAGGCCTCTGGCCGAGGCAAATAAACCACATGAGCTATATATGTCTATATTATGGAACATATATATTCGCGCGTATGTGGCAACGCCACCCGCGTCATTCCGTATGCCGCTCAATCGCTCAATCAAAACATTAGTAGATCTCTGTGCGATTTATTATCGTGTTGTTAGTTGTTGTGTAGTGTAGTGTAGGTAAATTATCATGGACAGGGATTACGTGAAAGGGCAATCCGATAATTTGCCGAAATTGGATGCTCTCATGGCTTTACCGAAATTTGTGGGATAAACCTGCAAAAGTTTATACAGGGTGAGTCATATCTAAAGGCAGAGCCGAAAACACAAGGTAGAATTCGCTAAAATAAGCACATATGCTTAATAAACATTAGCTCAAAAACGCTTGGTTCTCCATATACAGAGTGTTGAAACTTTTCCAAATATTTTTTAATTTTTTTCTAGCCCGTTTAGGAATTATTTTATACATATTATGGGTTGTCATTTTGTGCAATAATTTGGCCCTGTTCAGATGAGCAGCGGCGTAGATACAAATAATTTTATTTAAAATGCCAGCATAATCACCTTGACACTAGTTTAAAAAATCCGAAATTACGAAGAAACTGTACCAGAAATAAAAAAATGCCAAGAGGCACTTTTTGTTCCAAATTAAATGGGCTATCCAAAAAAGGCAAAATTTTTGCACAGGGCCGTACTACTTTTTTTCTACAATTATTTGCAGTAACTATTTGTACCTACGCCGCTGGTGATCGGAACGGGGTCAAATTATTCCACAAAATGGCAACCGTCCAGTGTATAATGTGTACCAAATTTGGTTGGAATTCCTAAATGGGATCGAAAGAAATTAAAAAAATATGTTATTTTTGGAAAATTTTCAACACGCTGTATATGGAGAACCAAGCTTTTTTGGGCTAATGTTTATTAAGCATATGTGCTTATTTTAGCGAGTTCTACCTTGTGTTTTCGGCTCTGACTTTAGATCTCACTCACCCTGTATGTAGTAGTAATAGTAAAGTATTATGAGAACTTGGGGCTAGGCACAGCCGACTCTAGGAAAGCCCTGAAGTTGAGAAAGCTGGCAACATGGCTTGCGGGTCTGCGCGGCGTGGCCTGTCACTCCCTGTCAGTTGATTTTACAAGAAATTTACCAGAATTAATTTGTGTAGTGCGGGTAGTGCTATCGTCGCCAGATTGCTACGACGAGGCAGTGTGTCTCTGGGTGGAAACAGACAGCCCGAAGTGCTGGCGACAGCTTTTTTATAAATTTATTTTGTTTGTGAAAATGAAACAATTCTCTAAAAGTTAAGTTCGGAGTGAAGAATCGTTCCTTTACAATTTCAAGCCTCAAGATGCTTAGAACCGTCGAGGGAAGCTAGAACTTAGTTAAATACCTGGCTGTAAGTCAAATCGTAATAATAACTTGAAGTAGCTAGGTTTTCTTTGCTTGACGGCAAGCGGTCAACTTGTATTAGGAGCTTTCTAACAATCCAACCATTGTTTAGTATTGTTGCAAAAGTTTCTTTACCTGATGTTCTCACAAAATTTCGACTTACAAATTTGCCTTAATTTACCATATTATTTGTCGGAAATGTACCCATCCACGCCGCCAGGAATCGTACTTATTATAAATATTTATACTTTTGTATATATTTTGTTACTGGTTTTATTGTCTGTTAAACAAACGTATCTACTTACTTAGGTACCGAATTATTGAAACAAAGTTCACAAATGTATCTAATTATAATTAAAAAGAGGGTTGAACATTTATTAGAAAAGATAAATTAAACCAAAATGCAGACTGCTCTATACTGCATAGACCCGTTGAACCTTTCCGCTTCGGCGTTGCCACATGTTCGCACAGGGCTTGTAAGCTTGAGAAGGTTGTGTGTCGATTCCCAAAAAGGCAATTTTTTACTTCAAAAAAGTAAAAAATAACTTGTTATGTGTTCTAACATAACCGACAAAACTGTAAAATTTCACATCGCAAAACAAATTGGCTACAGTGTTGCCACTACAAAGCGAGTACTAATAAAATTCACTGAAACTGTATACTTTTGGCTATTTCTCAAAATGAGTCGACTTATTTCACACAAGAAGTTGCTAGAAGTAACAATTTGACAATTCATGGTTTTATTTCTCTGAAAACATATACTTAAACCTCCATTCACGTCAAAAATAAAACGCATAATCCGCAGATATTTTTGTATTTTCTAGAGATAATGCCTAAAGTATATTATGTACACAATAAATAAGGTCGCCACGTGAGATAAGTAAACAAGATTTAGGATATATTCGGTAAAAACATTTGCTGTAAATTGTAAACATTTTAAAAATATTTTTTAGAAAATTATGTAATATAAACGACAATAATTCTTGAACTCTACATTAAAAATCCTTCAAATGTTGCCCATCATATATTTTGTCACATAGCCAAGCACAAATTATTATATGTATATAAGCGTCATTACGTTTTTAAAAATGCAACTGAATAATGAATAATTATCTAATATATAGCTAATTTAAAAATACCAGGCGTTTAATATTAAGTGTACCTACACAGTAAATTGCTAGAACAGTTAAAATTGGCGCTTCCACGTACGAAATTACACACTAGCAAGAAATTTTAATGAGATGCCCGCATTTCCTGGTCTACCCATCCGCTGGATGCATGATATATTAATCTGAGGGAAAATTTCACGGCGGAGATAACCGCTCTGCTGCAATTTCTGTACACTTTCGCAATTTCTGAAGTGGGAGTTCAGGTCCCACTGTTGTTGATTTCATACCTTACCCCTGTCATCAAGGAGTTTGAAAATATCAGGGACTCTTTAAAATAAGGGGACCCAGCATGTCACAGTCTATCACATAGGAAAAGTGAAGCCTTGTTTTCTGTATATCGCCAAGGAGACCACATAAGTGGGCTGGTACAACGTTATGTTTATGTCAGTGTCCAACTGCCATCAGGTTTTATGTGACATGCCAGTGCCATAGATTCCAAAGGAGGCAAAATATTTCCCATCACAGTTCACAATTTTTAAGTTTTCTAACTTCCAGATAGTCTAATTAAAGGTAATGCGGCCGCCTGTAGTAGTCCCAATAATTCAGGGCCGCGCCAACACTCGGTGGCGCCTGTGTGTAAAAATTTCCGTGGCGCCCATAAAAATTTAGTTTTCAAAAAAATATTTGTTTTGGTTTTGTTAAATAAAAAAGTAGATAAATAGAAACAAACAAAACATTATTAAGTATAAAGTAATCCAGTAAATATACCTACTTTGTATACAGTGTGACCCAATTTGATACTGGTCACCTCAGAAATATATGAAGGGCAAGGAAAACAAATGGTCACTATTTTTTTATTGGTAGTACCAAGGGAAAGTATCTCATAGGTGGTGGTGTTTGGATAGGGTAATTATTTCATGGCTTGCTATGATTTTTTAAAATAGCAAATTTTCAAGAAACCCCATTAGGGATTTTTTTACGACAAAATGTTATTAAGGAAACTTGTTCAGAATGAGAAACTGAGTAGATTCGCAAAATTTTAAATGGCTAGGCCTACCTACTTTGATTTTTAGACTTTTTTCTTAGAAAAGTGTCCTTCCTGGAGCTTTCACGTCAAAATTTTATTTTTTCACGATGATCAAGTTTACTTAATAATATTTTGACGTGAAAGCTCCAGAAAGGACACATTTCTAGGAAAAAAGTGGGAGAAAAAGCTAAAAATTAAAGTAGGCCTAGACTTTTGAAATTTTGCAATTATTCTACTCAGTTTTTCATTCTGAACAAGTTTTCTTAATAACATTTTGTCGTAAAAAATGCCTAATAGGGTTTCTTGAAAATTAGCTATTTTGAAAAATCATAGCAGTCCTTGAAATAATTACCCCATCCAAATACCTACTCTCCCTTGGGACTACCAATAAAAAAATGGAGACCATTTGTTTTCCTTGTCCTTCATATAGTTCTGAGGTGTCCAGTATCAAATTGGGACACACTGTATAACATAAAAAACATAAAATATAATATAAAACAAATAATTATAAAATTAAAAAATCTCTTTGGCTCAAAAAAAAATCAAATAGGTACTCTGTGCAAGGTGCAAGGTCTAGCTATCAATAAAAATAAATAATATTTTTTTCTGTTCGGTATTTACCTAATACCTAATGTCACAAAATAAAATAATAATTAATACCTACATACATATAAAAGATATAAAAAAATCTTTCGAATACTATTAAAAGTCAACAATACATTTCAGTTAGCAATTTAGAAAAAATCCACTTTTCGTGCTTTCAAGTCAGCCTTATGGCGCCCATCGAATTTTGGCGTTTTTTGGCGCCCCTTCGCACCTGGCGCCTGTGTGCGCCGCACACATTGCACACGTGGACGGCGCGGCCCTGCAATAATTGCAACCAGATTTTTCATGTCTCACCTTTAGTAATCCTACAATTCCCATTACGTGGGCATTACGTATAAGTAAGTAGTTCAAAACAAAAATGGTATTTCTTAAATATTAAATTATTAAGCAGGTAGCTTCAGTCAGGTCTTTTTTTAAACTGTTTTTATCTACAACTATAAGTTTATTTTACGTTTGTGAGGTACCTTGGAAGAGAAATAAAATTACAAAAATGAGCACCGAGAAAAACTACATGGTTAGAACTAAGTACAAGACCTAATCTTATTAGTCCATCCCGAAATCTGTGAAAGTTCTTTGGGTAGATACATTCAACAAGGGAAGAAAGTTCAAGTACACATATTATTACAAATGGTTTCAGGAACCTGGTAACAAGGTGCAATAGCGACAAATTCTCAAATAAGCAAAATCGGCACTGACTTACCATACTTATATTACTTAAATTCCTGGAAATAATTGCAGGAAACCAAATTCAAATATAAAATAAATTTGATTCATTTGGCACTTGCCATATTCTGTGTTTGTTGACAGAACATTGTCAAGCCTAATTTTTAGAAATCATTATTAATTTTTACCAACAATCAAAGTACCTGTTATATTCATAGATTCTCCAATAAAATGGCATACTTGAGACCATTAGAACGGGGAAAGAAACGGCCTCACTTTGGAAAGTATAATGCTGGGTCCCCTTACTTTAAAGGGTCCCTGGAAAATATCTAGGTCGGTTAGTTCGACAAATAGAGGGCTTGTCTTTCCTCGAGGGTAGAGGCCCTGTATGACACAAAAAGTGACAGTTATTCGTTTTAACAGAGGTTGGACAACAGATTTTGGCAGATCTAGTAACATTGTTTTTATTATATTCTTATCTTGGCGGGTGCCAGTTTGTCAACAAAACTGTCGACAAATTATTGAGCGTGCTCAATTTCTTTTGCAAAAAGGAATGTTAACAGTTAAAAATAACATCTTGTGTAATAAGAAACTGCAAGAATTTTGAGCAGGATGAATTTTTCTTAACACCATTTCTAAAAAGCGCAGAAGAACGAGCACGATGATGCAAATGAAATACCCTAACATGAGAGTTGGAAATGATACCAAAATTTGCGAGGTAAGTAAATTTAATTACATAAGTATCTCTAGTTCCTTTTTATTTTTTGTTTGATCTGTTATTTTAATCTGCAGAATAATTTTCTTAATCTGCATCAGCAACATAACATAAGATACCTAAATTAATACCTATTAAATATTAGTACCTATTTGATTTCAATAAAAGTCCATAAGGTTATACAAACCCCTTATTAGAATTCTTATGAAAATTTCCCAATGTTAAAGAGATAAAATTAAAATTTTTGCCCTTCAAGGAGGTAAAACCTGTTAGGTATATTTACACTGGACCGGGATAGGCATTTTTCGTTTCATCATTCTATGGTTTTATGGAATAATAAAAATGTAAGTATATGTATATGGATATATTAGATAAGTTGTGCGTGACAACTTTGGATTGGTTTATAAGTAATATTTTGTTACTGCGTAAAGGAAATTTTTCTACTACAAAATTCTCATAACGAAGAGACGTATTCCAGAAAACTATACAGGATCTTCCTCATCAAAACTTCCACCCCCATAATTTTTTGACCTATTTTGTTATTTTTTTTTAATTTTCGTTGCTTCTAGAAAGGAGAAAACTAAAAAATAAGAAAAAAGTTGTTTGCAATTAGAAAATTCTTCCTATCGTGAAATTTGGAAAGAGAGTGTAATATGTAATTCGTAAATACTTGTTCTAATACATTTTTTCGAAACCTCTTATCGGAAAAAACGCCACGAATAAATAGCAATAAAAATAAAATACTTACAAAATCTTACTTCTAAGGATATTTTAGAATTTATAATAACTGTTAGAGAGAGGCAGTTTTGAAGGAGCTTTATTTTACACCAAGACCAATGACGTCAAAACCTATAGACGTGGTGCCCCATTGTTAAAATGCCCTTTATTTTGACTCCAAGATTAAATATATCCATACTACTCTAAAAACTTGCTACAAACAAAGACAGAAAGTCAACCATCAACCAACTATACACCCGGTGATTCTCGGTTATAGTTCCTTAAGAATCACACTTAGATATCTCATGTTTTTTCTTGTTTGGGGGCGCCGGAAGCATCAGAACCTCACCTGAAAACTCGGGGGATGGTCTAACGACGCCAGCCTCCGAGCCCAGAGTCGAAATAAGTTCGATACGGCTCGACAAAAAGGGGCAATTTCTGACAATCTCGCGACATTTTCGGAATAATTTAATGGAGCGCTTAGATTGTGATTAGTTCTGGGCGTCAAGCGTTTATCAAAACAAACCTGTCTATAGGTTCTGACGTCATTGACCAAGACCAACAAAATCGGACAAAAAAGAAGTTAACACGGGTGGGAATATAAAGAACTCTTTTTTGTGTAGTCAGTTAAATGTGTGAGCTTATATTCCATTACAAATTTCTTGCTGATAAAAAATAGCATTTGATGGCAGCGTTTTATTATGTTTAGGTAGCTTAAATTTATAGTTCTTTAACTTTCACAGGTTCACTTCTCAGACATGGATTTTGAGTGTCAGGTTGTGCTGGAGAAAGGATCATCTCCTGCAACGTTTGATGAACGTGACTTTAGCAAGAAAGAACCATTATTAAATATGTATAAATTTGTGAGAACTTGTACTAGTTTGATTTTTCCTATTTACTTGCAATATATATCTTTGAAAACAAAAATACTGTTGTCTTCTTTATTGAAATGTAGATGATCTCTCTTGCATTAAAAAGTTATTAACTTTTATTTTACAAAAAAAAAGAATGAGAAACTAATATATCGATATTAAATACCTAGGTACTCATTTTTGTATTCAGCCTAATTCCTATTATTAATGGTTGATTCATATTACCAAAACAAACTTTACAACTTTTGGTTCCGTACAAATTTCAGTATTAATTGTCTTAAAATTATGGTGGTAGGTATAAGAAGAGAGTTTGAAGAAACGAAACCATACAGTAAAACCATTTTTTATTTTTAAATAAAAGTAATAAAAATTATTATTGCAGCTACGATTCCTATTGAAGAAATATTCGAAAGTTTGGTTAGTTGGTATGCTAGAGCCTTGTTTAATTTTATGTACATACCTATCTACATTACCTACCACCCTCCTACAAAAATTTAATAAATGTTTTTATCCTGATATCCTAAAATTGCTGTTTTTTTTTGGAACAAATTATATGTTTCTTCACTTTTCCATTCAAACTTCAATAATTATTATTAGTGAAGCTTTGCAAATAACACTACTACCTAACCTATTTACCTATTTATTGGTTTTATCTATATTTTTACTGTGCCCTCATCTAGGATGCTTATGGCAGTTAACTGTCGTTAGCTTAACCTTAAAATCAAATTTTGATACATCATGCTGCTAGGGGAATGATAGAAAGAGCGAAAAAATATATGTCTGTTGCACAAAATGAATTTCATAGGGAAAATAGGACCCTCGCCAGAGAGAGAGATCCGACCTCTGTTAAAACGAATAACTGTCACTTTTCGTGTCATACAGGGCCTCTACTCGAGGGCACACGGGATAGAAGGAGTGCAGCCATTCCATATACCTATAGCAACCTATATCGCGCAAGAGAGACGTCCGACCGGGGGAATAATTTGGCGGCCATTTTTACTCCTAAATGAGGCGGGAAATTTGAAATAATTTATACGGGTGGGTTCCATAAATAATGTAATGTCCTCGGTAATGTCTTGGTTGTCGTTTTGTAAAATGGAAATTAATTTTAGTTCAAAGTACAACATAGGTCCACTATTTTTGTTGGTTTTAATTTTAAATTAATGCATTCGGGAAACGAAGCAGTTAAATAGGTTGAGAAATTGTACAACTTAATCAAAACAATATTTTAATCATCATAAGGAGAAGTTATATAATTATTATTGTACATCACACTTTATACAATAGCTACATTATAAATACTTGCAAAAATATGAAAATATTTTTAATTACCTAACATTTTCATACATTACTTGGTATAATTATTTCTTTGAATACTTTTAATAATAATAACCTATTTTCCAGGAACATATATCTATACCTGTTTCTGAATTTTTAGGCAGCTAGTTTTATTCCTTAGAGCTTTGTATTTTTGTTTGTTTAAAAAATACAAGCAAAAGAAAACTTGGTAACTTCAACCTTCAACTTCTACCACTTTGCTTCAAAAATGAAAGTGAAGTGATTTTTAATACGCTCTTCTTTGATAAGCTTCAATAATTTTGCTGGCGGTGATCTGCGCAGTTAACAGGTTTACTTGCTGCTGCTGTTCTTCGGTTAATTCTATTTGCTCCAGAAATGCGGCTCTCTTCGTCGTATCGAGAATTACAATGTCTCCATTTTCCTCATCTCCCAGAGTTATTTCTTGAACTTCTTCTTGAATATTATAGTCGATGACACCTAGAGTACTAATACTAAGCCACTTTCTAAATTTAGTTTCTTCTATTGAAAACCGCGCTCTCAGTTCTCAGTCGAGGCGCACCGAGGCACGCGGCTTTACGGCAGGGTGTTCGTGCATATACAGCTTTACAGCTACAAATCCTCATATTCAGTTATCCTTTCTTATATAGTGTTTAGCGCAATTTAGGTATTCAGGCCGTATATTGAAAAAAAAAACAGGGGCAGTACGTAATTACAGATTTGTAATTGGAAATTTGTCTCAAAATTCAGCAAAATACAGGGTGATTCAGTTTTATTCTGCGACACTTCAACTGGTGATAGAAAACCAAAAAATAACCGCACTTTCTTTTATAAACTATATAATTTTAAGGCCTTATAAAAAAGTTACAGGGTGTTAAATTGTAAGAAATATGTGGAATTTATTGAATATTTACCAAACTAATTGAGATATTTAAGTCGTATTTGGTACACGTTATAAAGGAATGGATTAGCATAAAATCTGTTAGTATCAAACACCTTGAACAACCAATGGCGTAGAAGTGGGTAATTGGTATAATTGCTTTTAGAAAAAAAAAATGAACCACCTTGTATAGCAATAAAATGTATTCAATATCTTATGTAAATTTTAATTGTAAACAAAAACGCTCTCTTAGTATTTTTTCATATGTGTCGTGGTATCATAGCAAATTTGATTTTTTCGTATTATTTCCGGGTACTTACTTTAAATACAGTAACTTTTCCCAATAAACTTACCCATTCAAGATTTTACTTTTCAAGATACAGAGCGTAACATTAATCGTATCTTCCTTAAATGTATTAGACCCTGTATCTTCAAAAGTATACCCTTAAATAGGTAAATTTATTGGAAAACGTTACTTTATTTTAAGTAGCAAACACATTATTTCTACTTTAAGTGATACTTATGGAGTAAATTTTTTAGATAATTTTTCGGAAATACCCCGAAATAATACAAAAAATCAAATTTGCCACGAAACCATGACACATAGAAAAAATTAGAGAGGGCAATTTTGTTTAAAATTAAAATTTACATAAGAAACTGATTACATTTTATTGCTATACAATGTGGTTCTTCCTTTTTTCTAAAAACAATTATACCAATTACCTACTTCTACGCCACTGGTTGTTCAAGGTGTTTGATATTAACAGGTTTTATGCTAACCCATGCCGTTATAACGTGTACCAAAGATGACTTAAATATCTCAACTTGTTGGTAAATATTCGATAAAGACCACATATTTCTTAAAACTTTAACACCCTGTAACTTTTTAATAAGGCCTTAAAATGATATAGTTTATAAAAGAAAGTGCGGTTATTTTTTGGTTTTCTATCACCTGTTGAAGTGTCGCAGAATAAAACTGAATCACCCTGTATTGTCGTTGTTAACAGAAGGAAATAATTGTTCTTGCGATGTATCCTATCATCAGTTAATTGTAAAATGTTTGGCTACACTGGCAAACATATATCTCGATAATTATCGAAAGATTCAAAAGCAAAAGGCTGAAAAAAAAAATTAGCGAGTACGTGATATTTCTTATTTTCATTCATTATATTATATTTATTTCTATGTACTTACATCTCACTAGGAGATAACCGACTTTTATCTTTGTAATCTACTGTAATCTGCCCTATAAAATGATAATAGAGTGATAGAAAAGTGATGAGTGCTGAATAAAGCCACCTTTAATAATTATTGTTGAATTTCATTGAGTTTATTATGTTTATCACTACGAATTTAATTGTTTAGAATGATTTATTTTCTGTTGTGCCTAACATTTTTCGGTTTCTTATGGTATGTGTTAATTAAATAATCTGGAAAATAAAAAAAATGTCTGTGAAACTCCCCAAAATGCCGCAACGCATGTTAGAATAGGCCTGAGCGAGGCCAACCATAAAGACAGGCCACGGCGCTAACGCATAATCGCGTAGTCACGTGACCAACTTAGTCCTATATAATGAAAGGCATTTTTGGAGATAAGTAGAAAAAACAAATTTCGTAACAATTTGGCAAGTTTTCTTTCATCTATTACATTATTGGTTTTGTGCATCCAAGCTTTCTCTAATAATTTTTTCAAAATTTTCAACCTGCCTCAGCTGTTTTAGGCTGAGAGTTAAACGGCACTGCACTCACAATATTTTGGCACATTCTCAAAAATTGTTGGGACATCACCTTCCTTTAGCTTAGGTGATATTCTCTATAGATATTTTCCTCCCACAACACATTTGTCCACTTTAATTGTTTCACTTTCTTGAAAATGTGTTAGCCACACATACTTAAGGGTTTTTTAGAAATTAAATCCCAGTTGGGATTTGACGAATCCATTTTTGGCGGAAATTTTCATCCCGAGGCAAAACAAATGTTTGTTATGGCGACAGTTTCTTCCTGGCTTTTGTAATACCTATGTATAAATATAATATAAACAGACCCAATATTTGGTATTTAGGTTATTTTTTACGAAATAAAAATGAAAACTAACCTCAGTAGGTATACTGTAAATATTGACGAGTTCTCAGTTGATCGGCAGCGTGAAAGACCGAATAGAAACCATATATCAGGGCGTGGGTCGACAACGAAAATCCTCGAGTACGTTACATTACGTACTGATTTATTTCGCACAAGGTGAATGGTGAATACAATAAATACACAAAGCCGAACGTGGTCAACGGGAACGGCTTCCAGCCACCCGGACCGTCTGAACTCGCGGATCTCCCGTAAGCAGTTCACCCCTCTGTGTCTCAGGCTCCACTATCCAATACACTGTCCCATGTCCACTAGTCATGGTCACGTGATTTTTGTGCGCCAGGGCCTGTCTTTATAGTAGGCCTTGGGCCTGAGTGTGTGACGTCATCGGTCGAGTCTGCAGGCTTTCTATGCCGCGTGCCTCGACGAGACTCGTAGTTATTTTATTCTCGACGAGGTTATCCCGATGCGAACGTAGAATTCGCAACAATTAATTTGTTGGGCAAACTGAAGCGAGGGTTCGTTTGGCAAATATTTGAACTTTCGGGGACACCCAAAACAAAAGTTCAGCGGCGTAGCCATGAAAAATGATATATTATTGAAATAAAAACACTGTTTTTATTTTCAGAGCGGTTGTATTACGAATTTTGTCTTATTTTATATCGCCATAAGTAATAAATATCACAAGACAATAACACTGTGAACTTCTTTTGAATGTTTTTTCGAATATTTTTAATAGTAGGTACTGCACTGTACTGAGCGTGACTGTATCTGTGTTTGTGCAGCGTGGAATATATTATTGGACTCAACTATAAACTATATATAAGCGGGCTTTGTTTTGTTTACTTTTTAATTTTATACTTGCAAATTTTGACGGCGCTGTTAGGCGAATTTAAATTTCAAATTCCATGTTGTACCATTCGAAACATCTTCTGCTTCTGAATCTCCATATATGTACACCATGTGAAAACTCGAAATCCCTAACTCCGACCAAAAATCCCTAGATAAAGTAAAAAATAGTACCAAAAGTGTTTCCCAACATTTTAATTTTGAAACTGAAGTGGCGCGTAAACATTTACACGATGGAAGCACGTGAACAATTCTGAGGGCTAATACGAGGCAGGACCGCATTAAGGATGAATTTTATAATATAAATTATTTAAATAATATGCCCCAGTATTAAGAACTTTAAAAACAAACTTTTATGGCACACCTAGTCATTCACTTACCTGAAAATTTCTACTATTAACGCAAATCGTAGCTCCAACAATTAATAAACAGCGAAAGAATTATATCGGAAAAAATAAAGGTCCACTTGCAACTCAATACACCTCTGTAAGAAACACCGACTCGCTGCACTCGCCCGCCGGGCCAGACTTTATTGCCGGCTGGCCAATAGCAAGCCGATCACGTGCGTATCACGCTCCAGCCATGCAACAACTTGTGTTTATGTTTCACTTGCCTTTAGTTTGAATAGAGTATGGTTTTTATTTTAATTTTTAGCCTCCTAAAACGCACACGCCCATGATCTTGGGGACATAGACAGAAAATTGCTGTTTATCGATAACAAATTGAGGTTAGGCTTTTTGTTATTCTCCATAACAAACAATTATATTGTTAGGCCAGGGAAATTACGGTAAAAAATAACGAAACCTAGACAAAATTCATAACTGCATTTTTATAATGCCATCACAAAATATTGGTAATAAATGAACGCCAGAATTGTTTTTTATACAAAATAAACATACGCGTGTGGGCGTTTTTTAGAAAAATACATTTTCTTTTGTAATAAAGACGGCATAAATATTAACTGCGAATTTTAAGCTGCATTTATTAGTAAGTAAAGTATATAAAGTTGATATTGATAAATTAAACAGATTACGTTTGCGCAAGTATCCGAATGATATAAAAATGATATTTTGCGTAATATTTTGTTGGGCAAAAATATTAACTGCGTTTTTATTATTTATAATTACCTTAAAAATCAAGTATTAACAGTTTGTTCTGAAATTAAACATATTGTTTAGCCGGAAATAGCATATGTTAAAGAAATTTGAAGCTGTCTTTGAGAGCAAAATTATTAACTGGCTGATTTTTGTTAAACTTTGTAAGTGGATACTAAGTTTTGTTAAATTTTTTGAAATTAAACAAAAATTGGTAACGGAAGTATTTTTTTCTTTAAAAATAAATATTAATCGATTGACCTACATGCGCCCTAAATAAATGTTTAATTTCGTTATGTGTTTTAATATAGTTATATTGTAAAAAGTTAAACAAAAAAAACAGTTAATATTTTTGCTTTTCCTAAAGAAATGAGAAGTGACAGCTGGCCTATATGCGCCGTAAATAAATGTTAATTTCGCTATATATGATTCAATACAGTTATATTGTAAAAAGTTAAACAAACAAAAAACAGTTAATATTTTTGCCTATTCTATAGTATTCTATACCAATGAGAAGTGACAGCTGACGTATATGCGGCTCAGGTAAATGTTTAATTTTGTATAAGTTACATTCTATTTGTAAAAGAAAATGATCATCTGCAATAAAAACGTAGTTAATATTTTTGCTTTTGCCGAAATAGAAAATTATCCGATTTTTATCCCTCTTTGTCGATCTAAGTTACTTCCATATTCTTAAAATGTTTAATTTCTTAATATATGTTAGCAAGGGAAGTTTTATTACCGAAAGAGTCTAAAAAAATCCAGTTAACATTTTTGCTCGAAATTTCTAACGAAAAATAGGTGTTTTTTGAGGTAACTCAAGGTTCCGTTTTTTCAAAATGTTTAATTTTTGGTTTCTACCGACGTATTTACTTATAACTTTGATATGATAAAACAAAATTGCAGTAAATATTTTTGTCTAGGTCAAATTCTATTTTCCCTGGCCTATGTGGGGAAATTACTTATCTATGGATTTTTGGTCGGATATACCCAAGCATGCCCTGGACAAAAACAACACCCCACAAACCACCGGCAGGCCGGACCTCTCTTCTTCTTCCCATCCGTATTCCACGGCCGACTTCGCGATACGGCCCGGAAATTCAAATCGGGACGAATTCCCCTCAGACGGCCGCTATCAGTATCCAGAGTTTCGGCATGCAAACCCCGTTTCGGGCAGATCGATAATCCATCTCGACGGGTTTGTATTAAGCTGTGAGGTGGATCCGAGTTTGATGTAGCGGTGAGCCAATTTCGGGCCAAGTTATTATAAGGTAATTATTATCTGAGAGTTTGGAGACCTCGGCGAATGGTTCTGGGTGTGGAAAGGTAAGGCAATGATAGCTTGGCACAGCGGCCTTATGCCGTTTTGATTTGTGTCTTTGAGAAATAAGAGAAAAAACAAAAAACCCAAAAGTGTCGAACCACCCTGTACAAATATAAAATGTAAATTATATTATGTAGGTATACGCCATTGAATATAAGAAATACGCCCCCTATAGGCTCAATGCTAAACTAGTCTATGGGTCATGCCAAATGCCAACAATGAACAACAACAAAGAACAACGCAGTGTAGACCCGGTGGCTAGCACCATTCCCATGGTGACGATGGCCCATATATTAGTTCGCATAGTCCCGTCGGGGCGTTGACATCTTAAATTTAGTCGCGTATACATTTACATTAATCGCTAAGATAACATTAAAAGTCTGATAAGGAGTGTAAAACATGTTGCAACAGTTGCATAGTACAATTTTTACACAGGAATTTAAAAAATCTAAGGTTTATAAACATTATCCTGTCGCCACAAAACATTTAGCGTTTGTCATTTGTCACTTGTCACCACAAAACTAGGGTTCCTTTATTAGGAACGAGTTGTTACAAGTTACAATCAACAATATCATCATCGGATTGAAATTGGTTTTACACAGGGACTCTTTAAAGTAAGGGGGCCCAGCATTATACTTTCCAAAGTGAGGCCTATTTTTTCTTCATTCTAATGGTATCAGTGATACCAAGTATGCCATTTTATTGGAGAATCTACGAATATAGGTACTTTGATTGTTAGTAAAAATTAATAATGGTTTCCATGATATCTAAAAATTAGACTTGACAATGTTGTGTCTACAAGTGCAGAATCTGGCAACCTGTCAAATGAAACAAATTTATTTTATAATTGAAATTGATTTCCAGCAATTATTTCGTATGGTTAGTAGTGCCGATTTTGCTTATTTAAGAATTTGTCGATATTGCACCTTGTTACCAGGTTCTTCAATCCATTTGTAATATGTATACTTGAACCTTCTTCCCTTGTTGAATGTATCTACCCAAAGAACTTTCACAGATTTCGGGATGGACTAATAAGATTAGGTCTAGTAGTTCTAATGATGTAGTTTTTCTCGGTGTTCATTATAAAATTTTTGTAATTTTATTTATCTCCCAAGGTACCTCACAAACTTAAAATAAACTTGTAGTCGTAGATAAAAAACTCTTTAAAAAAAGACCTTACTGAAGCTACCTGCTTAATAATTTAAAATTCTCGAAATACGATTTTTTTTGAACTACCTACTTATACGTAATGCCCACGTAATGGGAATTGTAGGATTACTAAAGGTGATACAGGAAAAATCTGGTTGCAATTATTGTATCTGGAAGTTAGAAAACTTAAAAATTGTGAATTATGATGGGAAATATTTTGCCTTCTTTAGAATCTATGGCAATGGCATGTTACATAAAACCTGATGGCAGTTGGACACTGACATATAACATAACCTTGTACCAGCCCCCTTGTGGTCTCCTTTATTCGAGTCGACAGAAAACAAACTTCCCCTCAAGGCTTCACTTTTCCTATGTGATAGACTGTGACATGCTGGGTCCCCTTATTTTAAAGAGTCCCTCTGGTTTTACATAAAAGTAATGACTGAGCTAAAGAAAAAAACCTGTGGGATATTGCCTCATAGGCTTGCGAGTAAATTTTTGACAGAGTAATCAAAGCAGTATGAAAATTTGACACTAAGAATGACACTGGGATTTTAACTTTAAAATAATTCAAGAAGATTATAAAATATGCGCACAAACTTGCAAGCATTCGTTGAAGCTCACCAAGGAGTGCCACTCATAGAGCTTCTTTATATCTTTTACTTTTACCTTATCTTTAAGAAATATTAAATAAATGTATATTTTTGTACAAGGAATGCAAAAATGTATTAGATTCGTACATTTACTTTGTACTCGCTTGGCAACACCGCTGACAAGCCGACAATAATTGCAGCCAACTTCAGCCCGCGATTAAAAATCCGTTGCAAACTCCACAGCTTTCTAAGCACAACTTAAAAAGCGCGATTAAATAGTTATTTATGCAACAAGTGCATAAAGTAGTACTTTTTTTCATGAATGGGAAAGTTGCGCGCACGAACCGCAGGTGAGTGCGCGCAATCCCATGAATGAAAAAAAGACACTTTATGCATGAGTTTCATACATTATTTTTTATACGATCGTGCTTAAACATTGAAATATTTGGGATGGGATTTTTGTGTTATATACTAAAGGGCATATAAATGCACTATGGTTTTCAATTACCAGGATTATAATATTTAGATCGCGGTCTCACTACGTTTACACATAGTATGGAAATCGATTTGAATATGTTTCTAGAATTACCTATTGAAAACCGCATGAAGAGATTTTGAGATTGATTTGAATCTCAAAATATATTTTCTTATTTTCGGGATTTAACGCCACATTTACCATTTATGAAAACACCAAACTGCATTACACTGAATTCGATTCCAAACTCCATGTAAACGTAGTAAGGAAGTTTAGAGTGAAAAAAAGTTAACTTTTTTTCACTCTAAACTGCTCAGAGTGAAAAAAAGTAAGTTTTTTTAACTTGTTAAAAAAAGATATACTTTAGGCATTTAAAAAGGTTAAAAAAGTAAAGTTTTTATAACGATCGTATAAAATAGTTATTTATGTACCAAGGCACTGAAGTTCAACTTTTTATGACTCATGTGGAGTTTAGTTGCTGAGGCCTCTGGCCGAGGCAAATAAACCACGAGTCATAAAAAGAACTTCAGTGCCGAGGTACATATTATATTTTTCTTGAAATCGGAAAAAAAAATGTTTTATTAGGCAAGAAAATAATAATAAGGGATCACCAGTCCACGAACCGACTACGCGCGGCGTTGCTTGACTTTACCGATCGCTCTACCTAGGACAAGTATAATGATGTACGGCACCTTCTGACAGAAAAAACCAAACTGCTGCTTCTTGTGCAGCCTACACAACAAATCTATTGATTTTCAAATTTACTAAAATATGTACACTGAAGGATTGCGCTTCTATAGGAAACAATTTCGCAATGTGTACGAAAAGTTAAATGAGCCTTTATCGGCCGAGTTTTGAATATTTGGTCACTTTTGACGGGCGATTTCTCCGCGTCTGACGTTTGATGTTTACATCTCGCCAAGGCCTACTTATTGAAAAAATCGTACAATAATGGGCTACATTATTGTACGATTTCTGTGCTTTTAATGACGATTTTGGGACATTTTAATGCCGATTTCAAGAAAAAGTAATTTAACGATACGCGCCAGAAAAAAGAACATAAGCATGCTACAATGTGACGCTAGGCAAGCGTGTTTCCGCCACAAACGTGAACATATTTTACTTGGAATCTGGGGAAATCTTAAAACGAGGGCGCGATCCGCCCAACGCGGCAACGCCGCGCGCCCTGGTCCGCGGCCAACCGCGATATTTCCGTCACGTTCGCGGAGCGTGCCGCGGCGATGTTCGGTTTTATTTCTGTGGCCCGACGGGCACCTGTTGAGGGGCGGACCAGGGCCAACTCGGATTCGGGTGCGGATCACGGCTGGGACGCGCGGATGGAGCTTAGTGTACCCACAGCTAATTTTGGGACATTTTAATGCCGATTTCAAGAAAAAGTAATTTAACGATACGCGCCAGAAAAAAGAACATAAGCATGCTACAATGTGACGCTAGGCAAGCGTGTTTCCGCCACAAACGTGAACATATTTTACTTGGAATCTGGGGAAATCTTAAAACGAGGGCGCGATCCGCACAACGCGGCAACGCCGCGCGCCCTGGTCCGCGGCCAACCGCGATATTTCCGTCACGTTCGCGGAGCGTGCCGCGGCGATGTTCGGTTTTATTTCTGTGGCCCGCGCTTTTTTCCCGACGGGCACCTGTTGAGGGGCGGACCAGGGCCAACTCGGATTCGGGTGCGGATCACGGCTGGGACGCGCGGATGGAGCTTAGTGTACCCACAGCTAATTTTGGGACATTTTAATGCCGATTTCAAGAAAAAGTAATTTAACGATACGCGCCAGAAAAAAGAACATAAGCATGCTACAATGTGACGCTAGGCAAGCGTGTTTCCGCCACAAACGTGAACATATTTTACTTGGAATCTGGGGAAATCTTAAAACGAGGGCGCGATCCGCACAACGCGGCAACGCCGCGCGCCCTGGTCCGCGGCCAACCGCGATATTTCCGTCACGTTCGCGGAGCGTGCCGCGGCGATGTTCGGTTTTATTTCTGTGGCCCGACGGGCACCTGTTGAGGGGCGGACCAGGGCCAACTCGGATTCGGGTGCGGATCACGGCTGGGACGCGCGGATGGAGCTTAGTGTACCCACAGCTAATTTTGGGACATTTTAATGCCGATTTCAAGAAAAAGTAATTTAACGATACGCGCCAGAAAAAAGAACATAAGCATGCTACAATGTGACGCTAGGCAAGCGTGTTTCCGCCACAAACGTGAACATATTTTACTTGGAATCTGGGGAAATCTTAAAATGAGGGCGCGATCCGCACAACGCGGCAACGCCGCGCGCCCTGGTCCGCGGCCAACCGCGATATTTCCGTCACGTTCGCGGAGCGTGCCGCGGCGATGTTCGGTTTTATTTCTGTGGCCCGCGCTTTTTTCCCGACGGGCACCTGTTGAGGGGCGGACCAGGGCCAACTCGGATTCGGGTGCGGATCACGGCTGGGACGCGCGGATGGAGCTTAGTGTACCCACAGCTAATTTTGGGACATTTTAATGCCGATTTCAAGAAAAAGTAATTTAACGATACGCGCCAGAAAAAAGAACATAAGCATGCTACAATGTGACGCTAGGCAAGCGTGTTTCCGCCACAAACGTGAACATATTTTACTTGGAATCTGGGGAAATCTTAAAATGAGGGCGCGATCCGCACAACGCGGCAACGCCGCGCGCCCTGGTCCGCGGCCAACCGCGATATTTCCGTCACGTTCGCGGAGCGTGCCGCGGCGATGTTCGGTTTTATTTCTGTGGCCCGCGCTTTTTTCCCGACGGGCACCTGTTGAGGGGCGGACCAGGGCCAACTCGGATTCGGGTGCGGATCACGGCTGGGACGCGTGGATGGAGCTTAGTGTACCCACAGCTAATTTTGGGAGAGTTGAAATATTAATGTATTTTTGGGAGAATTCAAATAGACGAGTTTTGGGGTTATTTCTGGGAGATTTTCGTAAGTAATACTAGAAGGGCAAGGGCATCTATTTTTTCCGAAGAAAATCGAAAAAACACGTTGCTAAGTAATATTTTGACAAGAAGCATGAGTGCTGGTGGCAAGAAAAATCCGAGTCGAAGACGAGGATTTTTGCACCTGCACGAATGCATTTTGTTAAAAAAATATTACCATTGAGTAAAGGATATACAGTGTGTCCGCGGATGGAGTCCCCAAGAGGACAAAAATGGACTAAAAATTTAATTTTTCGGCAAAAAGTCATTATTGATAAAAGTTTCTGCTTCTCGAAAAAATATGGTCTACGGAGGGAAGTTTTGATTTTTTTATACAGGGTGCCCGAAAAATACAAAAACAAGAAATGCCATCAAGAATAAACTACCTTTATTTGTAAAAATATCAAATACTTTTTCTTAGAAAAGTTGTTTAGAATTAAAAGTAGTGTGCGATTGTCACTTTTCAAACAAATCAGCCAACTTCGATTTTTTTTATTGCCAAGTGTGGAACTCCTTTGTTTTTAAAAATATCAAGAACATTAATTTAATTAAAAGACGTGCCCGCTTGTAACTTTTCAAGCAAATCGGCCGACTTTGATTTATATAGGTAAAAAAAAAAAAAAAATCAAAGTCATCCGAGTTGCTTGAAAGTTTACAATCTGACACGTCTTTTAATTCAAAACAACTTTTCTAAGTAACACTTTTTGATATTTTGAAAAATAAATATAGTTTATTCTTGATGGTATTTCATGATTTTGTATTTTTTGGGCACCCTATATAAAAAAAATCAAAAATTTTCTCCGTAGACCATATTTTTTCGAGAAGCAGAAACTTTTATCAATAATGACTTTTTGTCGAAAAATGAAATTTTTGATCCATTTGTCCTCTAATGATATTACTTAGCATTGTGTTTTTTTGGATTTTTTCACAGGAAAAATTAGATGCTCGAATAGTATTTAACAAGACTATTTCATGAGTAACAGATTATTCTGCATACACATAGCTTACAAAACATACTACCTATTATACAACAGTTGTCAAGTTTTGCCGCGGGTAAACTCGAAAAAAGTGCTGACAGGTGCTGTCATTCAGTTTTTCCATCTAGAAACCATTTTGTAATTCAAAATTGCGCGTTTGTGATTGGTGGAAATTAAGACGAGGGAAATCATTGAAATGACAAGTAGATGGAAGGAGGGTAGAGAGAGAAACTGGCAGCCAAACTTGAGTAAGTGAAATAGTAAATAAATCAGCTGATTCCGGCAAAAACCACATAACACAAAAGAGGTGTTTGTCCTAACTTTCCATTTTTGTGTCCTGTGCTTCAAACGAGTTCCGTTGTCAATCGTCATTTTAATTTTCCTTCTGTCCCAAGTCCCAATACGAATAGGAGTAATTATTGTATTATTTATATTTGATTTGAGTTCGTGTCGTGGTGGCAGTTTCTATAAAATGGCGTTGAGTTTTCTTAGTTGGTTACTATATTTTTAGATCGGAGAGAAAATTTAATTTAGCTCTGCGGCAAAATTCTTTCTGTTTAAGTTGTAAATTACAAAAAAGAGGGTCAACTCCTGTTGTGTATTTGGATGTACCAAACGGGACGGAAAGAATAAGAATAGTGGGGTTTCTTTTCATTCGTAAGTCTTAAAAATCTTTGCTAATAACTTTGCAGTTTTCCAAGAGATAAGTTGATATTAGAGACAAGTGAATTGCAGCAATAAAAAGGAAAAAGTTTGTACTGTCTACAAGTATTTACTTGCATTTGTAGTCAACAATTTATTGAGAGCAATTTCATAGAGAATTTTGGGCAGCGCAAACTTAAAAAGTATGTAATTACTACAGTTTTTGATTTTCCAAGTCATGATAGAAACTATCAAGGGAAAAACTGGCAAAATATTGTGCTTATGGACCTAGCTCTTCGTAGTCAAAGATGGAATTAATCTTGAGGTTCTGGTCCCTTTAATAAGGTAATTATTTGTAATTCTTTTTGTTAGATGCCTAAACAATATAAAATATATATAAAAATATGTAAAAGCTACCTGTCTTACATGCTTTTCCTATTCAATTGAATTTAAAAATTAATAAATCAATTATTATAAGTAATTAAAGTTGAAAATGTATACCTTATCCTAGATATTTTGTCGTTTTGTTATTTTAAAATAAACTTTTATTTTGTAATTTGTATTTTATTTGTCTCAATTTACTTCCAGGTACATAAAATTGCCATGTAGGTAATTTTTTTTAATCAATTCACTACTTTTTTCTGTGCAATATTTACATAATTGTGGTGATATAGAAAAATTCTCATTCCTACAAACAAGCCCCGAATTTCGGAATACAGATAATACAATAAAGAGAATTACGGAACATGCCCATTAAGTTCGTCGATTAATATGCAACATCCCTATATACCTCCTTTGCCTGAATCAGCTGACACGTTCATTAGGCGTCCTTGTCTTACTTATTGCCATTTGAAACCTATCTCTCTCTAGAGTTGGCTGCCCCAAACAACAATGAAAGTGGTACCTGTGCGACTTCCATTGTACTTATCAATTCGATGAGGGAAATAGTCACCTGAAAATGTAATAATAGGGAATTTTTGGCAAAAGAAAAGTCGTTGAAATAGAAAATAGTGAAGTTATTATTGTAAGGCTTGCCGTTTCTATTTCTATATGTAGCCTTTTTTCAGCTTTTCCGATATTTTCGTAAGTTCCATTTGTCCTTTACGCGGAGGCGTAGCTGCCGCGATATTAAATATTAAATAATCCCACAAAAACCATTAGAACGAGATTAAGTATGTAGCAGGAAGGGAAATGTATATTTATTTAATTAGATAGGCCAGATATTAAATATTAGTTTAAGTATGTCAAAAATAAAAGTTTCTTATTACTAACGTGTATAATAATAATTAGTCAAGTTTTAGGGGGGCCCCAAAAAATTTTTGTCCCTGGGCCCCATGAATTCTAGCTACGCCACTGAATTCACGAATGTTTTCAGTTTTTGAGTTCGTAACAAAGTGGGCAGTTTTTTTATTGTTGAGATTTTTAAAAAAGTATTTTGGGGAATCGTCTCTGTATGTTCAAGAACCTACGGAAGGCACAGAAAGGCCACGTAGTATTTTTTTTTAATTCGGACTTTTATCTGAAAATGTTTACTTTATTCTCAAAATTTTCAGATTTTACTCAAAATTTTGGCTTTTTTTATAGTTTATTTCCTAGAGAATTTTAAAATTTGGACTTTTTCTCCGAATTTTAAAATCCAGAGACTTTTTTCTCAAAATGTTGACGTTATTCTAAAAAATTTTGAGAAAAATCTCAAAATTTTGAGTTCTCAGAATTTTTAAATTCGCATTTTTTTGTTAGAATTTTAAAAATCAGACTTTTTTCTCCGAATTTTAAAATTCAGACTTTTTTTGAACTACCTACTTATACGTAATGCCCACGTAATGGGAATTGTAGGATTACTAAAGGTGATACAGGAAAAATCTGGTTGCAATTATTGTATCTGGAAGTTAGAAAACTTAAAAATTGTGAATTATGATGGGAAATATTTTGCCTTCTTTAGAATCTATGGCAATGGCATGTTACATAAAACCTGATGGCAGTTGGACACTGACATATAACATAACCTTGTACCAGCCCCCTTGTGGTCTCCTTTATTCGAGTCGACAGAAAACAAACTTCCCCTCAAGGCTTCACTTTTCCTATGTGATAGACTGTGACATGCTGGGTCCCCTTATTTTAAAGAGTCCCTCTGGTTTTACATAAAAGTAATGACTGAGCTAAAGAAAAAAACCTGTGGGATATTGCCTCATAGGCTTGCGAGTAAATTTTTGACAGAGTAATCAAAGCAGTATGAAAATTTGACACTAAGAATGACACTGGGATTTTAACTTTAAAATAATTCAAGAAGATTATAAAATATGCGCACAAACTTGCAAGCATTCGTTGAAGCTCACCAAGGAGTGCCACTCATAGAGCTTCTTTATATCTTTTACTTTTACCTTATCTTTAAGAAATATTAAATAAATGTATATTTTTGTACAAGGAATGCAAAAATGTATTAGATTCGTACATTTACTTTGGAATGGAAAAATGTATTAGATTCGTACATTTACTTTGTACTCGCTTGGCAACACCGCTGACAAGCCGACAATAATTGCAGCCAACTTCAGCCCGCGATTAAAAATCCGTTGCAAACTCCACAGCTTTCTAAGCACAACTTAAAAAGCGCGATTAAATAGTTATTTATGCAACAAGTGCATAAAGTAGTACTTTTTTTCATGAATGGGAAAGTTGCGCGCACGAACCGCAGGTGAGTGCGCGCAATCCCATGAATGAAAAAAAGACACTTTATGCATGAGTTTCATACATTATTTTTTATACGATCGTGCTTAAACATTGAAATATTTGGGATGGGATTTTTGTGTTATATACTAAAGGGCATATAAATGCACTATGGTTTTCAATTACCAGGATTATAATATTTAGATCGCGGTCTCACTACGTTTACACATAGTATTGAAATCGATTTGAATATGTTTCTAGAATTACCTATTGAAAACCGCATGAAGAGATTTTGAGATTGATTTGAATCTCAAAATAAATTTTCTTATTTTCGGGATTTAACGCCACATTTACCATTTATGAAAACACCAAACTGCATTACACTGAATTCGATTCCAAACTCCATGTAAACGTAGTAAGGAAGTTTAGAGTGAAAAAAAGTTAACTTTTTTTCACTCTAAACTGCTCAGAGTGAAAAAAAGTAAGTTTTTTTAACTTGTTAAAAAAAGATATACTTTAGGCATTTAAAAAGGTTAAAAAAGTAAAGTTTTTATAACGATCGTATAAAATAGTTATTTATGTACCAAGGCACTGAAGTTCAACTTTTTATGACTCATGTGGAGTTTAGTTGCTGAGGCCTCTGGCCGAGGCAAATAAACCACGAGTCATAAAAAGAACTTCAGTGCCGAGGTACATATTATATTTTTCTTGAAATCGGAAAAAAAAATGTTTTATTAGGCAAGAAAATAATAATAAGGGATCACCAGTCCACGAACCGACTACGCGCGGCGTTGCTTGACTTTACCGATCGCTCTACCTAGGACAAGTATAATGATGTACGGCACCTTCTGACACAAAAACCAAACTGCTGCTTCTTGTGCAGCCTACACAACAAATCTATTGATTTTCAAATTTACTAAAATATGTACACTGAAGGATTGCGCTTCTATAGGAAACAATTTCGCAATGTGTACGAAAAGTTAAATGAGCCTTTATCGGCCGAGTTTTGAATATTTGGTCACTTTTGACGGGCGATTTCTCCGCGTCTGACGTTTGATGTTTACATCTCGCCAAGGCCTACTTATTGAAAAAATCGTACAATAATGGGCTACATTATTGTACGATTTCTGTGCTTTTAATGACGATTTTGGGACATTTTAATGCCGATTTCAAGAAAAAGTAATTTAACGATACGCGCCAGAAAAAAGAACATAAGCATGCTACAATGTGACGCTAGGCAAGCGTGTTTCCGCCACAAACGTGAACATATTTTACTTGGAATCTGGGGAAATCTTAAAACGAGGGCGCGATCCGCCCAACGCGGCAACGCCGCGCGCCCTGGTCCGCGGCCAACCGCGATGTTTCCGTCACGTTCGCGGAGCGTGCCGCGGCGATGTTCGGTTTTATTTCTGTGGCCCGACGGGCACCTGTTGAGGGGCGGACCAGGGCCAACTCGGATTCGGGTGCGGATCACGGCTGGGACGCGCGGATGGAGCTTAGTGTACCCACAGCTAATTTTGGGACATTTTAATGCCGATTTCAAGAAAAAGTAATTTAACGATACGCGCCAGAAAAAAGAACATAAGCATGCTACAATGTGACGCTAGGCAAGCGTGTTTCCGCCACAAACGTGAACATATTTTACTTGGAATCTGGGGAAATCTTAAAACGAGGGCGCGATCCGCACAACGCGGCAACGCCGCGCGCCCTGGTCCGCGGCCAACCGCGATATTTCCGTCACGTTCGCGGAGCGTGCCGCGGCGATGTTCGGTTTTATTTCTGTGGCCCGACGGGCACCTGTTGAGGGGCGGACCAGGGCCAACTCGGATTCGGGTGCGGATCACGGCTGGGACGCGCGGATGGAGCTTAGTGTACCCACAGCTAATTTTGGGACATTTTAATGCCGATTTCAAGAAAAAGTAATTTAACGATACGCGCCAGAAAAAAGAACATAAGCATGCTACAATGTGACGCTAGGCAAGCGTGTTTCCGCCACAAACGTGAACATATTTTACTTGGAATCTGGGGAAATCTTAAAACGAGGGCGCGATCCGCACAACGCGGCAACGCCGCGCGCCCTGGTCCGCGGCCAACCGCGATATTTCCGTCACGTTCGCGGAGCGTGCCGCGGCGATGTTCGGTTTTATTTCTGTGGCCCGACGGGCACCTGTTGAGGGGCGGACCAGGGCCAACTCGGATTCGGGTGCGGATCACGGCTGGGACGCGCGGATGGAGCTTAGTGTACCCACAGCTAATTTTGGGACATTTTAATGCCGATTTCAAGAAAAAGTAATTTAACGATACGCGCCAGAAAAAAGAACATAAGCATGCTACAATGTGACGCTAGGCAAGCGTGTTTCCGCCACAAACGTGAACATATTTTACTTGGAATCTGGGGAAATCTTAAAACGAGGGCGCGATCCGCACAACGCGGCAACGCCGCGCGCCCTGGTCCGCGGCCAACCGCGATATTTCCGTCACGTTCGCGGAGCGTGCCGCGGCGATGTTCGGTTTTATTTCTGTGGCCCGACGGGCACCTGTTGAGGGGCGGACCAGGGCCAACTCGGATTCGGGTGCGGATCACGGCTGGGACGCGCGGATGGAGCTTAGTGTACCCACAGCTAATTTTGGGACATTTTAATGCCGATTTCAAGAAAAAGTAATTTAACGATACGCGCCAGAAAAAAGAACATAAGCATGCTACAATGTGACGCTAGGCAAGCGTGTTTCCGCCACAAACGTGAACATATTTTACTTGGAATCTGGGGAAATCTTAAAATGAGGGCGCGATCCGCACAACGCGGCAACGCCGCGCGCCCTGGTCCGCGGCCAACCGCGATATTTCCGTCACGTTCGCGGAGCGTGCCGCGGCGATGTTCGGTTTTATTTCTGTGGCCCGACGGGCACCTGTTGAGGGGCGGACCAGGGCCAACTCGGATTCGGGTGCGGATCACGGCTGGGACGCGCGGATGGAGCTTAGTGTACCCACAGCTAATTTTGGGACATTTTAATGCCGATTTCAAGAAAAAGTAATTTAACGATACGCGCCAGAAAAAAGAACATAAGCATGCTACAATGTGACGCTAGGCAAGCGTGTTTCCGCCACAAACGTGAACATATTTTACTTGGAATCTGGGGAAATCTTAAAACGAGGGCGCGATCCGCACAACGCGGCAACGCCGCGCGCCCTGGTCCGCGGCCAACCGCGATATTTCCGTCACGTTCGCGGAGCGTGCCGCGGCGATGTTCGGTTTTATTTCTGTGGCCCGCGCTTTTTTCCCGACGGGCACCTGTTGAGGGGCGGACCAGGGCCAACTCGGATTCGGGTGCGGATCACGGCTGGGACGCGTGGATGGAGCTTAGTGTACCCACAGCTAATTTTGGGAGAGTTGAAATATTAATGTATTTTTGGGAGAATTCAAATAGACGAGTTTTGGGGTTATTTCTGGGAGATTTTCGTAAGTAATACTAGAAGGGCAAGGGCATCTATTTTTTCCGAAGAAAATCGAAAAAACACGTTGCTAAGTAATATTTTGACAAGAAGCATGAGTGCTGGTGGCAAGAAAAATCCGAGTCGAAGACGAGGATTTTTGCACCTGCACGAATGCATTTTGTTAAAAAAATATTACCATTGAGTAAAGGATATACAGTGTGTCCGCGGATGGAGTCCCCAAGAGGACAAAAATGGACTAAAAATTTAATTTTTCGGCAAAAAGTCATTATTGATAAAAGTTTCTGCTTCTCGAAAAAATATGGTCTACGGAGGGAAGTTTTGATTTTTTTATACAGGGTGCCCGAAAAATACAAAAACAAGAAATGCCATCAAGAATAAACTACCTTTATTTGTAAAAATATCAAATACTTTTTCTTAGAAAAGTTGTTTAGAATTAAAAGTAGTGTGCGATTGTCACTTTTCAAACAAATCAGCCAACTTCGATTTTTTTTATTGCCAAGTGTGGAACTCCTTTGTTTTTAAAAATATCAAGAACATTAATTTAATTAAAAGACGTGCCCGCTTGTAACTTTTCAAGCAAATCGGCCGACTTTGATTTATATAGGTAAAAAAAAAAAAAATCAAAGTCATCCGAGTTGCTTGAAAGTTTACAATCTGACACGTCTTTTAATTCAAAACAACTTTTCTAAGTAACACTTTTTGATATTTTGAAAAATAAATATAGTTTATTCTTGATGGTATTTCATGATTTTGTATTTTTTGGGCACCCTATATAAAAAAAATCAAAAATTTTCTCCGTAGACCATATTTTTTCGAGAAGCAGAAACTTTTATCAATAATGACTTTTTGTCGAAAAATGAAATTTTTGATCCATTTGTCCTCTAATGATATTACTTAGCATTGTGTTTTTTTGGATTTTTTCACAGGAAAAATTAGATGCTCGAATAGTATTTAACAAGACTATTTCATGAGTAACAGATTATTCTGCATACACATAGCTTACAAAACATACTACCTATTATACAACAGTTGTCAAGTTTTGCCGCGGGTAAACTCGAAAAAAGTGCTGACAGGTGCTGTCATTCAGTTTTTCCATCTAGAAACCATTTTGTAATTCAAAATTGCGCGTTTGTGATTGGTGGAAATTAAGACGAGGGAAATCATTGAAATGACAAGTAGATGGAAGGAGGGTAGAGAGAGAAACTGGCAGCCAAACTTGAGTAAGTGAAATAGTAAATAAATCAGCTGATTCCGGCAAAAACCACATAACACAAAAGAGGTGTTTGTCCTAACTTTCCATTTTTGTGTCCTGTGCTTCAAACGAGTTCCGTTGTCAATCGTCATTTTAATTTTCCTTCTGTCCCAAGTCCCAATACGAATAGGAGTAATTATTGTATTATTTATATTTGATTTGAGTTCGTGTCGTGGTGGCAGTTTCTATAAAATGGCGTTGAGTTTTCTTAGTTGGTTACTATATTTTTAGATCGGAGAGAAAATTTAATTTAGCTCTGCGGCAAAATTCTTTCTGTTTAAGTTGTAAATTACAAAAAAGAGGGTCAACTCCTGTTGTGTATTTGGATGTACCAAACGGGACGGAAAGAATAAGAATAGTGGGGTTTCTTTTCATTCGTAAGTCTTAAAAATCTTTGCTAATAACTTTGCAGTTTTCCAAGAGATAAGTTGATATTAGAGACAAGTGAATTGCAGCAATAAAAAGGAAAAAGTTTGTACTGTCTACAAGTATTTACTTGCATTTGTAGTCAACAATTTATTGAGAGCAATTTCATAGAGAATTTTGGGCAGCGCAAACTTAAAAAGTATGTAATTACTACAGTTTTTGATTTTCCAAGTCATGATAGAAACTATCAAGGGAAAAACTGGCAAAATATTGTGCTTATGGACCTAGCTCTTCGTAGTCAAAGATGGAATTAATCTTGAGGTTCTGGTCCCTTTAATAAGGTAATTATTTGTAATTCTTTTTGTTAGATGCCTAAACAATATAAAATATATATAAAAATATGTAAAAGCTACCTGTCTTACATGCTTTTCCTATTCAATTGAATTTAAAAATTAATAAATCAATTATTATAAGTAATTAAAGTTGAAAATGTATACCTTATCCTAGATATTTTGTCGTTTTGTTATTTTAAAATAAACTTTTATTTTGTAATTTGTATTTTATTTGTCTCAATTTACTTCCAGGTACATAAAATTGCCATGTAGGTAATTTTTTTTAATCAATTCACTACTTTTTTCTGTGCAATATTTACATAATTGTGGTGATATAGAAAAATTCTCATTCCTACAAACAAGCCCCGAATTTCGGAATACAGATAATACAATAAAGAGAATTACGGAACATGCCCATTAAGTTCGTCGATTAATATGCAACATCCCTATATACCTCCTTTGCCTGAATCAGCTGACACGTTCATTAGGCGTCCTTGTCTTACTTATTGCCATTTGAAACCTATCTCTCTCTAGAGTTGGCTGCCCCAAACAACAATGAAAGTGGTACCTGTGCGACTTCCATTGTACTTATCAATTCGATGAGGGAAATAGTCACCTGAAAATGTAATAATAGGGAATTTTTGGCAAAAGAAAAGTCGTTGAAATAGAAAATAGTGAAGTTATTATTGTAAGGCTTGCCGTTTCTATTTCTATATGTAGCCTTTTTTCAGCTTTTCCGATATTTTCGTAAGTTCCATTTGTCCTTTACGCGGAGGCGTAGCTGCCGCGATATTAAATATTAAATAATCCCACAAAAACCATTAGAACGAGATTAAGTATGTAGCAGGAAGGGAAATGTATATTTATTTAATTAGATAGGCCAGATATTAAATATTAGTTTAAGTATGTCAAAAATAAAAGTTTCTTATTACTAACGTGTATAATAATAATTAGTCAAGTTTTAGGGGGGCCCCAAAAAATTTTTGTCCCTGGGCCCCATGAATTCTAGCTACGCCACTGAATTCACGAATGTTTTCAGTTTTTGAGTTCGTAACAAAGTGGGCAGTTTTTTTATTGTTGAGATTTTTAAAAAAGTATTTTGGGGAATCGTCTCTGTATGTTCAAGAACCTACGGAAGGCACAGAAAGGCCACGTAGTATTTTTTTTTAATTCGGACTTTTATCTGAAAATGTTTACTTTATTCTCAAAATTTTCAGATTTTACTCAAAATTTTGGCTTTTTTTATAGTTTATTTCCTAGAGAATTTTAAAATTTGGACTTTTTCTCCGAATTTTAAAATCCAGAGACTTTTTTCTCAAAATGTTGACGTTATTCTAAAAAATTTTGAGAAAAATCTCAAAATTTTGAGTTCTCAGAATTTTTAAATTCGCATTTTTTTGTTAGAATTTTAAAAATCAGACTTTTTTCTCCGAATTTTAAAATTCAGACTTTTTTTCAAAGTTTTGACCTTTTTTCTTCGATTTTATTCAATTTCGAAATTTATTCAATTCAGTATTTTTCTCAGAATTGTATAATTCAGAGAAAAAGTCTGAATCTTAAAATACCGACAAAAAAGTCACAAAACAGTTTGAATTTTAAAATTCGGAGAAAAATTTCAAAAATTTGAGAATAAAATTAAATTTAAAAAAATTCCACGTGGCTCTTCTACGCTTCCGTAAGGTCCTAAGAATCAGATAATTTGAAAATAGCTTCTCAGCTATTTCAAAAACAAAATACGGCAAGAGTTGCATTACGTAAACTGTCAAATCATTTTTATCAAATTTAAAGCAGTGTGGGGCAGTGGAAGTTTTTATTTGTTATCGTCCATTTTTTAAGGCAAAAAAAACGTCAGTCATTTTCGTTCCACCCTAATTGTTCAAAATTATGTTTTTTAACGTTGGTTATACATTTATTTCGTAAGTACAAGACGTTGGTTATACATTTATTTCGTAAGTACAAAATTAATGAAGAAGTTTGGCAATGGTGCATTCATTGCATTGTTTTGTTTTAGATTTCTATTACTAATTCAGACAAATAATGTTATTACAAATTTTTTATCTTGGCAGGATCTGTATTGTATTAAATTATTAGTCTATGTTTATTATTTGTCTGAGGTTAAATACCCACAAAGGTCGAAAATTACATTCTAAACACTTTTTCAAATAACTTTTTGTGATACCTCTTCATTTAACCACACTTTTCTTAACTTAATGGTATTTTTTTTTAAATTGCCGCCGTACGAGTATTGGTAGACATATGTCAAAGTCGATTCTTAGGTTCTGGGATATGCAGAATCCCCAGAAAACTTTTTGAACTAAGTATCTCAACAATAAAAATTTTCCCATTTGTTGCCATTTATAAATATTATGTAGGTATAAGTATAGTTCTTGGTTCTTCTTCCTCAAATCCCTGAGATCGAAACCAAATTGTTAACAGGATCTTGAATCTTGAAAAATCTTCGAGAAAATTTGCTAAAATTAGCAAGAAAGCCTTGAAATTGACCGCAAACAACCTATCTTATCGGTTATTACACATTCATTTTTTTTTATTCTTTAACCAAGTGTTATGCAAAATAAGTGATAACTTAACAGATAACCTCGAAACATATTTGCAAGAATTATTTGTAAAAAAACGTTATCGTTGTTTACAAAAATATGCAAATACATAAGATAGTTTGGAGAAGGTCATGTTAAAACATTGTCAAATTATTTTTTATTTTTATTGTATAAGATTTTTGTGACAGCCTGTGTTAAAGGAAAACTAACTCGAAAATCCACGCCAATACCGGCAACCTCGCACTTGCCGTCCGGCCCGCACAGCCAGGGCATACGTGATTCTGCGGGGGGTTACGAACTCCGCCAATAATAAACAAAAAAGACAAACGAGCATGGGAGGTCGAAATCAAGGCGGCCTTGACGAGGACGCCACCTGTGCGATCGACAAAAACAATATTGAAATAACAAGAACACTTCAAAAACATATTTATCACTTTGGGATTATTCTATAAAGATAAGTAGGTACTTATCTTAGGTTTATGTACTCATGAGAAGTTTCAAATAAACTGAGAATTATCTAAAGTCTATCCAAGTTACAGCGGCAGTAGATATAAACAAAGTCACATGACCGCCTTGCGATCCATTACCAGGGTCGGACTAATATGAGATTCCAAGTGGCTTGTAATTCTGAACTAATTTTTTTATAAGTTCTAAAATTTGTGTTTCTACCTTTCGTGGATCTTTATAAATTTCCTTAAATTAAGTAGCAAAATAAATTTACAGAATATACTGCTCGCGATCCGATCTAAAATATGCAGGAAACTCGACTGAGGGAAGAGCCGGCCCTGCATTCTGCTCGCCGCGTAAACACTTGACATTTTATGACGGCCAGACCAATAAGAGAATAGGTCACGTGGTGGCCAATGTTTTGATCCACTGCCTCTGTAACTTGGATTGACTGTAGGTACTTAATTTTAGAACAAAATATCTACACAAGGGCATATACTGACAATATATTTTATACAGGATGTCCCGAAATTAGCCTGCCATAATTTACCAGCGTGTTATACGACCTAAAAAATGAAAAAAGTTCTTACACACATGGCCTAAAAAATGCCCCTTAATGGGGCTATAGCTCCCGAAATGGACACTTTAACAAACGGTTTTTTCTAAATATTTCCAGAACGAGCAAAGATAAAATTCTGAAATTTGGTATGTGACATACCTACCTGGGAGAATAAATCATGAAAAAAGTGCGCAAAAAAATTTTGGGATATTTTTAACCCCTTGACTATTTGGGACGCTTATGATGAAGAATGTCAAACTATCTCTACCTCGGTAAACGTCAAATCTCACAGGTATATCACATACCAAATTTCAGAATTTTATCTTTGTTCGTTCTGGAAATATTTTGAAAAAACCGTTTGCCAAAGTGTCCATTTTGGGGGCTATAGCCCCCTTAGGGGACTTTTTGAGGCCATGTTTATAGGAACTTTTTTAATTTTTTTGTATCAAAAAACGTGGTGGTAAATTATGGCAGGCTAATTTCTAATAGGCATTTTCATGGCACTCTGGAAAAAAGTTTCAAAACGAGTTTACTCGAAAACGATGCATGCTATCGAAGATCAACAAGAGCACCTTTTCTTCGTAGAATACCTTTAACTTTGTGTCTAACTATCGCTACCTCGGTAAATGATGTCATATCTACGGAGCGCTCTTATAGCGCTCCGTAGTCATATCTCACAAGTACATCACATACCAAATTTCAGAATTTTATCTTTGTTCGTTCTGGAAATATTTATAGAAACTCGTTTGTGAAACTGCCCCTTTCGGGGGCTATAGCCCCATTAGGGGGCATTTTTGAGCCCATGTTTATAGGAACTTTTTTCATTTTTTAGGTTGTATAACACGCTGGTAAATTATGGCAGGCTAATTTCGGGACACCCTGTACATTAGGTATACCCGTATACGTGCTTACAGAACACTAAAATTTTTGCAAAGAATACTTGAAATAAATCCTGCATAGGGAAAAAATCCAACCACAATTTTCTTCAAAGACTATTCATACTTGGAGTTTCTATAATAATGCTAATAATATTGTAGCTGATAAAGACATAAATTCCCTACACATCAAATAAAATAGTATGCATACATTTTTATTTAAAAACTAATAAGTAAACTAAATTAAAATAACTATAGGCGTTGGGTGAAGAGAAAACCTTCAGTCAACGCTATAGGCTCAACTTAGTATCGAGTCCTAAGTTTTTAGGACATTACAATTTTTTGAGGCCATGCACCAAAGTGGCGTAGGCGTTTGTGTAGATACCTATTTCTACATAATTGGAAAATTAAAATTAGAATGCCTGTATTGTATGTAGGTACTGATTTCAGGAAAAATGAGGAGTAGTAGTAGTTATTCCATTATTTATGAAATTTAAATTATTCTGTTTCTAAATATAGAGCGATTGACCCTACTTGTGTGTTTTGTTCTAGTAGGTACTCATCTTTTGATACATAATAGATAGGGTATACAAATATAGTCAAATGCTATGCGTATTTAGAACATTTTTGTCTTTGAGACCAGGGGCGTAGAGTTTTGGAAATTAAATTGATTGTTGGTAGTGTTTCAGAAAATAAATTTAGTGACTAAACCGAATTTAAAAGGCTCGGTGGTCTTCAAAATTTAAAAAACACGTGGGTAGGTACAAATAACGATTAGAAATGTATCATATTTCTATTAATTTTTTGGTACGATTTTATTTCAGTACACAACCAGTCGTCGAGCGGTCTACATAATTTTGGCACTTTTCTCAGAAACCAGTTATTTTTATCCGTCCTGATAATGTAAACTTTTAAAGAGTGTTTACCGTATCTTTTATCTCGTCCCACATTATCGTAAATTTCAGTCGGAAGTTTACTTTTTCTGTCCTAATTTTATTCGGAAAGTTTTCCCGTTGAATTTTGCGGTAAATAATGGGCCGGTATTCGTCATTTTTTGCTATCAGCAACCTTTTAAATGGAGTATCAACATAGGTAGGTATTTTGGCTTGGTTTCGAGAATTTTTATACAGGGTGTATCGAAACAAAACGACCGTACACTTCAATTTTGAGCAAAAAATTTAAAAAAAAACCGTGGTTCAAATGAAACGTTTGGAGTTTTTTCTTTTTTTCCATACATAACTGTTAGTAGAAAGATTTTTGATATTGTACTAAGGGGTAGGGCAACGGTGTGAATTGTGGTAAGTGTCAATGAGTCGGTTTCTGCCTAAGGGCCAAATTAAATTGGAACCCTTATTTATTGTGATATTGTTTTTATTTTCAAAGTTTTTTTTTAGCATTTTCGATATGTTATTGCCCAAGGTATTTGAATCAAAAAGAACTATGCAAAGCGGGTCAATTTCAGTGGCGTACGGAAAAGGGGGTATCTTTCAAAACGAATGTATTTCAGGTCGTTGCAAAGATCGGCCAAATGAAATAAAAATGTAAAAATGGGCAATAATCCGTATACGCCACTGAAATAGAATTAATAAAACAATTTCTAATACCAAAAAGCACACAGTTAAAATTTTACTTTTTTATCAAGTAGCTAGCCATGAAACAATTATTATTATTGTGCCAAATATCCATTTGTTTCACTCAAATGTTTAAAGATTTTATTAAAACTTTATCTTCGTTTGTAAGGACAGCCATATTTATAAAAATATTCTTTGATTTATTTACAAACGTCATTGTCATGCAAGCTAAGATACAATATGTTTCATGGCTACTTGATAAAAAAGTAAAATTTTAACTGTGCTTTTTATTATTAGATATTGTTTTAAATTTAAGTTTAACTGAGTTTAAATAAGTCTATTTCAGTGGCGTACGGATTATTGCCCATTTTTACATTTTTATTTCATTTGGCTGACATAAAATACATTGGTTCTGATTCTGAAAGGTACACTCTTTTCCGTACGCCACTGAAATTAACCCACTTTGCATAGTTATTTTTGATTCAAATAACTTATGCTAAAACATGTCCAAAAACGATAAAAAACCTTTGAAAATAAAAATATATTACGCATTAAAAAAGGGTTCCAATTTAATTTGGCCCACAGTGTACAGGGTGTCCCATTTTGGGTATTTTTGGGTGTTTTTCTCAAAAATCTCGGTTATTATTAAAGCTAGAGGGTTGCGGTTTTCTCGTCACTGTACTACTTTTTGGAGAGGAATTTGGTGGACCAATCAGATTTTGGATAAGTTTTATAGTTTCCGCGCATTGGCGCAGGGCTGAAATTTTCGATTTTTTGGAAACCTCTCTCATGGCTACAACTTATATATATCGACAAATTTAATCAACTATTTTTATAGATTTTTTGACGTAGAATCGAATGGAATAATTAGTTTTTTGGTAGCGTTAATAGTTTTTGAGATATGAACTATGGTTTCCATTAAAAAATATATATAACTTTGGTTCATATCTCAAAAACTATTAACGCTACCAAAAAACTAACTATTCCATTCGATTCTACGTCAAAAAATCTATAAAAATAGTTGATTAAATTTGTCGATATATATAAGTTGTAGCCATGAGAGAGGTTTCCAAAAAATCGAAAATTTCAGCCCTGCGCCAATGCGCGGAAACTATAAAACTTATCTAAAATCTGATTGGTCCACCAAATTCCTCTCAAAAAAGTAGTACAGTGACGTGAAAACCGCAACCCTCTAGCTTTAATAATAACCGAGATTTTTGAGAAAAACTCCCAAAAACACCCAAAATGGGACACCCTGTATATTATATTTTCTTAGGATTTGTACGAAATATTGAAATTTACTATTATATGTATAATGGATTTAAAAAAGTGATGTGGAAGTGGTAGTGCCATTACCTACCAGTTTTGTTTTGCAAATTCATGTCCTACAATAAAAGTATTAATAGCATTAAAAACACTAATGGACCTCGTGTCCACATTGCAAATTTCTAAATTTGGCCATACACAATAATAATTGTTTATTATTGTTTATTGTTTTATTATACGAAAACGGCAAACAATAAAAATAATATAAACGCCTATGCTGCATAAAAATTTGCCAACGGGACCAAACAAAGAACACCGTCGTAGCGACTTCCAGAGCACAGGTGGTAATTTTTGCGACACCGTCAAAATATATAGGTACAATAATTATTATTGATTAGGCAACTGGTACCGATGGTATTGGAAAAGTACACAGAACAAAGTATACATGAAAATAGTTAATAACCATGACAGCAATGGTGTTTTTATTGCTCTTTAAACTTCTATGTGCGTCTGTTCCTGTTTGAGTATGGTCTAAAAACAATTTTAATATGTTTGTCCAAGCAATGATAATTTTTCATGCCAAAATAGATCGTTTAACCTTACTGTAGTATTAAACAAATTTCTCGCTAATGACTTACAAGGTAATTTTATAAAAATACTCTAGAAAAATCACTTTGTAATAATTGAGTAAAGTTATAGTTCGAATATGAATTTTTACTCTAAGTATGGGAAGAGGGTAAAACTCAAATTTGAGACATTTGGGATTTTTTCTTTACAACCGCTAACCAAAAAAAAACTATCAAAAAAACTATTTCGCTACGAATAAAATAAGTTTAGGTTTTCGTTAAGATAATTTATTCAATGCCAAAGTTTTTGTAAATCAAAAAGCTTGTCGCGCGAAACATTCATAAAAGTAGGTACATAGTACATACCAATTAATTATCGTATTGGAGATTGAAGCAAGCAAGTACCTACCTACTTGCCAAAGTATGTATTTTCTTTACAATTCGCGCGACAAGCTTTTTGATTTACAAAAACTTGTCGCAATTTGGCACTGAATTATCTTAACGAATACCTAAACTTGTTTTATTCGTTTTAGTACATGGCTTAAATAAAAGCTCGTTTTTAAAAAGGTTTTTTATCTTTTATTTTATTTTGTGCTTTTTAGTACCTTTGATTCCCATCCCATGTGGCAGGGTGGTAAAGAAATTTAGTCGGCCATCTCGGGGCATCCGCCATATTGGATTTAGTATGACGTCACTTACCTTATTATTTTGTAGTCGTCAAATCCTTTCATTTGATACCCATGTCATGTATTGGGAAATATAGGTTATGACGTCATCAAATATATTTTTCCCAGGACCATATTTAGAAAGAGCACGTTTTTCTGATAAACTTTCGTAAATATTTTTTTTGATATCTTGTTTCATTAAAAAGTTATATGCATATTATTTGTAAAAATATGAAAAATATGTCATGGTATTTTTTTAATGAAAATCGAGTTAGCCATGACTTATGAAGGTACATTTTTGACAGATACTCGAACAGATGTATTATGGAAAAAGTATTAAAATTTTATTATTAGTTATAAAAATATAACTGTATTATGGTCCTTTTTAGAAATTTAAAATCCTACCAATTTTAGCGAAAAACAAAAAACAACAATATAAAAGTAAAAGCTAGGTAGGTTCTTACTTATAAATAATTTTCAATGTGACCGACTACCTTACTACCTTCTTTTTAATAAACATAAGTTTAGACGGCGTCAAACTTCTGTCTTAGTGACCTTTCTTAATACGTCTGGTGTTCTTGCCAACAGGTATCTTCTATTTTTTCTAGTGAATAGTCAATATTCTGGGATGGAGTTTTGAAACAATGTTTTTCAGAAATCCTCATAAATGGAAATTATGGAGGGTAGAGGTAAGAGGACCATCTTATATGGGTGTTCGGCTCAAAAACTGTCGTCTAAAAGCATTAAATAGGGATGGCGCTCGTGTTCTCCCCGGGTATGACCTGAACTTAGCGGTTGTAGTAGAGATGGGTAATTCGTTCATTTTACTACGACCAAATCGATCGGTGACCGATTTCAAAAAATGTCGAATCATTTCATTCGGTCTTAGTTCGTTCGATCGACGGCCGTACGATGTGTGGACTGTGGAGTGTCGGTAATAACCGACTGCTTCATGATTGGATCGTTTCGATATGTTGAGATTCTGTCAATCAATACTTTAAAGTGATCGAATCACAGTGATTCACGATTGACACATCTCTAGCAGAGTGGAAAGTAGCAAAGTTCGGAGTGTAGATTTGGTACCCGGGGACAACAGCAGCGCCATCTTAATTTAATGGTTTTGAGGGACAATTTTATAACACCTCTACCCTCCATAATGGAAATCTAATGGTATTAAATCTTGCGACTTTCCTGACCATTTTATGGGACCATTTATTCCAATCCATTTGTTTCAAAATGCATCATTTACAAATTCTTTTTACAATGTTGGCCTTGTGTGCTGAAGCTGGAGCTCCTTCGTGTTGAAACCATATGGACCAACACGACGCAGCTCTACCACACAGAGCCAACATTTTGAAAAAATTTCTAAATAATGAGTTTGGAAACAAATGGATTGGGATAAATGGCCTCATAAAATGGCCAGAAAAGTCGCCAGACCTAACTCTATTAGGTTTCTGTTTATGAAAATTTCTAAAAAACCTCGTTTACAAAATTCCATCCCGGAATATTGATGATTTAGTAGAAAAAATAACACCAATAATTAGGTTTTTTTTAAAAGGCGTTCATACAGTTATATTTTTATAACTAATAATAAAATTTTAATACTTTTTCCAAAATACATACTTATGTCCGAGCATCTGTCAATTGTTTCGGTCAAAAATATACCTTTATAAGTCATGGCTAACTCGATTTTCATTAGAAAAATACCATGGCATCTTTTTCATATTTTTACAAATAATACGCATACAGAGTGATTCACGTAAGTGGTTCATTAGAAGTTTACGGGGAAGGAGTGCGAATTTTGATTTGAAATTTTGGTTATTTATATAACAGGTTGTAAACTTTCTTTCTAAAATATTTTCAACTTCCGATCACTTCCGGTTATACCGGAAGTCGATAGCAACTTTGTTATTTCAAATAGAACACCCTATATATTATTACACCATTTGGTTCCCTATTAAATTCCAAATCTTTTTTCTGAATTTAATGTGTACCCTATTCCTAACCCTTTTCGAGATATTCGCAAATTTTTGATTTTTTTGAGTGTTGCAGCCATCGGCCATAGTGATGATAACTTTGAAATTTATGAATCTGGAAAACTGAAATTTTGGACTGTTGTAGGCGAAAGTCAACTTTATTAAATGGTCTGTATGCCATTTTAAAATATTGTCGGGGTGTTCTGAAAAAAATTCCGAATATCAACATCGAAAAATTGAAAAATCTCATTTTAAATGGAACCCATATTTTTTTTATTGCACCATTGAAATGCTTGTGAAAAGATAGTTCAAAATATATAACACACTATATGTCTATATGTTATTACGCAAAATACGTATTTTTTCTGCTCTGTATCAACAAAGATGCCATTTCTCAAGGAGCGTCACATTATAGGGGGCCATGGAAAATTAAATAACGCAATTATATGACAAGGTTAAGGGCTATTTAATAATATTTTTTTCCGAAAATCAATCAGAAATATTGACATTTTTGATAACATTTTTGAAAGAAAAAGTCAATATTTCCTTGCACTTAGTCGTTGCCAGGCAACGGAAAGTAACTGTTAGGAAATATTTATTTTTGTACTGTAAGGAAATATTATTTCCTTACAGTTATTTATAAACTAAAAAAATGATTGAGAACAAGTTTTTCGAATTTATGTTCTTTGAGTAATTTTCGATTTTCGGAAAAATAGTATATGTATACCTCGTAGGAAAAGCCACATTCCCCGACTCCGTATTGCCAGTCTCGGCTTACGCCTCGACAGGCAATCTTTACGGTCGTCCGGGAATGTTCAGCTTTTCCTACTAGGTACACAATGTACTATTCCCTGAGAAGCAACAATACAAAATTAAGTAATACTAACAATTACATAATAATAGGTACTAACTAGAAGAAAAAACAAGAAACTACATATAAGTAAAACACTTTATTCATATTATGCTATTTACCTGTTACGTATTTACATTTGCTCTTTGTTTGGACCTTGCCATGGACTATGAAATTTCGTTCAAACTTTCTTTCTGAATTTTCTTTTCGTCAAAGGTGGTAAATGTAAATGCCTTTCATTAAAAACTCTAATTGTTCTTTCTAAAATTCTTTTACACTCTCGATGAGTGTAAAACATATTCAAAATATCTTCGTTAGAATAGTTAATTTGAGCCATTCTTGTCAACTTCATATTTTATTGTTTGGAACACAATAAATGACAATCACAAATGAAAAATCCATGGCCGCCTTTTAGAAAAGGACCGTTGTTTCTTGATATGGAGCAGCAAAAATACGTATTTTGCGTAATAACGAAGCAACCGCTTCATTTAGACGTATAGTGTGTTATATCTTTTTGAACTGTCTTTTCACAAGCATTTCAATGGTGCAATAAAAAAATATGGGTTCCATTTGAAAAAAATGAGATTTTTCAATTTTTCGATGTTAATATTGGGAATTTTTTCCCGAATACCCTGTACAATATTTTGAAATGGCATACAGACCATTTAATAAAGTTGACTTTCGCCTACGACAGTCCAAAATTTCAGTTTTCCAGATTCATAAATTTCAAAGTTATCATCACTATGGTCGATGGCTGCAACACCCGAAAAAATAAAAAATTTGCGAATATCTCGAAAAGGGTTAGGAATAGGGTACACATTATATTCAGAAAAAAGATTTGGAATTTAGTAGGGAACCAAATGGTGTAATAATATATAGGGTGTTCTATTTGAAATAACAAAGTTGCTGTCGACTTCCGGTATAACCGGAAGTGATCGGAAGTTGAAAATATTTTAGAAAGAAAGTTTACAACCTGTTATATAAGTAATCAAAATTTCAAATCAAAATTCGCACTTCTTCCCCGTAAACTTCTAATGAACCACTTACGTGAATCTGTTTAATGAAACAAGATATAAAAAAATTTTATTTACTAAAGTTTATCAGAAAAACGTGCTCTTTCCAAATATAAAGAGAAACAGGTATGGTCCTGGGAAAAATATATTTGATGACGTCATAACCTATATTTCCCAAATTCCCCAGCACAAAAAGACCCACTTCTACTTCTTGTGACATAATCTACCACTTTTCGATTACGCGAAAAGGACTTGACAGCGTCATTACAGGCGAAGTTGGCCGTTTTTCCCATTGATTTCATTATTTATTTATTTATTTATTTATTTATTTATTTATTTATTTATTTAACTTACTTCACCCTACAGCCAAGGCCATTTAAAGGGTGGAATAACATGTAGATAACAAACATAACATGGATCATTAATAATTACTCCTAACTAAGTATTAACAAGAAACAACTTAACACTAGAAATAACTTAACACTATGCTGTTGCTTGAGATAAGAACTAGCGAAAAGTTGAGGTGCTCATATAATAAAACACACATTCAACCACTCCAACTCTTAATTGACCTCAATTAACTTCACCTTACTCCTGCATTCGAATAGAGGAAGTGACCGAATTTATGTGTGATTTGAATATGTCGACACTCGAACAAATGGCGTTATAGTTGTTGCAGATATTGTGCATTGGCGAGAACTTCAGCACATTCAGCCTCGGCCTACCTGGGTAGAAGGTCTGGTCCTTGCGAGCTGAGATTCGAGGCACGAGAAAATTTAAGTTTGCCAGCAACTGAGGGCTGTCCACGACATTTGATATTAATTTATGAAGAAACACAACCGAGTAACCAGACCTTCTCACCTGCAAGCTTGTTAAATTGTGTCTAGACAACAGTTCGTCGCTCGGCGTACCTATCTCCGGGTACCTGTTATCTAACCTGTAAGACAGATATTTGAGAAATCTCCTTTGGACTTTTTCCAAATTATTGACAAATACTTGATGGTAGGGGCACCATACTAGGGACGCATATTCTAGTTTCGACCTTACAAAAGCAAAGTATAATAATTTCATAGTGGAAATGTCACGAAAATCGCGTGAGTTCCTAATAATAAACCCATAGGCCTTTAGGGCACGGGTGATTACCGATTCAATATGATTAGAAAAACTAAGTTTTTGATCAAAAATTACACCTAAATCGGCGATTATGTGAGGACGTGAAAGTGTAATTGAATCTAGTTCATAATTGAAAACAAGGGTCTCGGTCTTTAAAGAGTATGACATAGCACTGCACTTCTGTGGATTGAGCGGGAGACGATTTTCATGACACCAAGCACTGACATTGGAAATATTTCTCTGCAGAGAGGTACAATCACGCACGTTCGAGATGGAAGAAAAGATTTTGAGGTCATCCGCGTAAATCAAGTAATCAGTATCTAGGACCGTGGAAATGTCATTAAGAAACATGTTAAACAGAAGTGGCCCTAAATTAGATCCTTGGGGAACTTCGGATGTAGCAGTGTAGACCTCAGATCTAGATCCATTGCAGACGACAAACTGTTGCCCATCAGTAAGGTAGGACCTAAAGAATTCAACTAATGAATGTGATAAACCAAACTCAGATAGTTTCCTAAGCAGGATGGTATGGTCTAATCTGTCGAAGGCTTTACTAAAATCTGTGTAAATAACATCGGTTTGTTCCTGATTATCCATAGATTCAGCTATATATTGGGTAATCTGAATTAGATTGGTAGTAGTAGAACGTCCCTTCATAAACCCATGTTGGTGAATCGTGATGTATCGTTTCACATGGAAATACAGGTGTTCGTGAAGCAGAATTTCAAATAACTTTGCAAAGTTACAAATAATAGTTATAGGTCTGTAATTGATGACATTGCTGCGATCAGATTTTTTAAATACCGGTGTCACCTTGGAAAGTTTCCAGGTATTAGGAAATCTTCCTGATTGCAGACTGAGATTAAACAGTTTGGCCAAAGGACTAGCAAGAACACAGGCACAGTCACGCACCAGAAAAGCAGGAATTTGATCAGGCCCTGATGTAATTTTGGGTTTGAGTTTTTTAGACGCACTGAGAATATCCGACTCGGTAAAAACAGGAATCAGAAGGTTATCTCGCAGGAACCACCCCTCCCGCCGGCGCCGTATTTGAGACCGTCCAAATTCAATTTAAATTTCCACCCCCCCACCGATGGTTCAACACAATGAGAAGGCGGCGAAGTTTACGCCGAGAGTTGATCATCATCTTAATTAACAATGGGATCGATCTCGACCGAGTTCCTGGGGGGGTGTGGGAGGCTTCGCCTCCCCCCTTTTGGGGGCGCGCCTCAAATAAGCGGAACTCCATTACGAGATTGATTCGGGTTAGGACTAAGAGGCTACGATACTTATGAAATCCGCCCGAAATGCCCGACTCAATTCAGGACAAACGTCGCTCGATTAGATATGCCTATCCTTTTCCTTCCTCTGGTCCTCACGACTCCCCACTCCAGCCTGCCCCTTCACAGTGCTACGACTGAGGGGCAGGCCGGCCGTGGGTACTACACTGAGAAAAATCTGTCACTTTGTAAAAAAACCCTGTTTAATTCAATATGAGATATTATTCCTCAAACTCAAGCAGAAGCTTTTTTGCAACTAACAATAATCAATTCAATGACAATTGATATTGAATTCTAATGAATAATTTAAATGTAATATTTTATTTCAATAAATAGCATGTTCTGGAATTGATTCTATAATACTTCTTTTCTAAGCACATTCTTTTGTCAGAACAACATAACATAACGTTTCACAACTACTGTCACTGAATTTTTGCTGGATTTGTAATAATTGTGGGTACTAATATCAATTATAATTATTAGTAATATATCATATTATTGCCTAAATAATAAGCAAATGATGTGTAAAATGCAAATCAAGTTGCTAGTGTAGCAACTTATAATTGACAAAACAGAAATGTTGCAGATGAGATCAATAAGTTAATAACATTTAATTTTAGTGGATACAAGTTCTAGTAACCCCCAGTTTGTTAATAGCCATTCACTTGCACAGTATTCATTATGACTACGAACGATATAAAATGTATGGTTGATTCAAAACCTTTGCGATCATTAATTTGCGATCATTGAATTTGGTAAATTACTCAGTCAAGGTCACAGCTTTTTTTACTAACGTGTTTGTAATAGGATATTAGTTCAGTCGAGTAAAAAGTACTTGATTCAATCTAACTTGTATTGGACATGAATTCTAATAGGAAAATTCTAAGAATTTCTTGAATACCATAAAAATTGAAAAACATGATTTACTGATTATATTGATGAATAGGTACCTATAAAAGTTGCAATTAAGTTGTTTTGTTCATCCAATGAATTATAATGTTTTTTCAGTTGCTTCTGGGGTACTCTTAGATAGTTTGGAGTAGTCTGAGGGTGAGAATTATCATTATTTAAATAAAATAAATTTAATTGTTTAAATAAAACATGAGACATTTTAAAACCGAGGTTATGCTTTCATTGTAGTATGCCAATTTTAGTATCGAAGTGACAATACGTCTTCTTAACGGAAATTTAAACTATTTTAAACTTATTGGTTCATCTGCAATTAAGTCAAAAGTATAGATTAGATTAGAAAAGTGACTATATACACGAACTCACTAAAATCACAACAGTCTTTTTTTCCTGTGTAGATAATATGAAATAATAAGTCAGGTGCCGGCCGCCGCCGACGGGTCACACGAGTCTCGCCGATGCCGACGAAGAAGCGCGAATATTTAAAAAACGGCGGTGCCCTGTTTGCTTTATTGCAAAAATGATATTTTTGGGAGTTATAGAGGGCGTTCACTTTTCGTTGGCAACACACTGCATAGCTTTTTGGCGTCGAAGCAATTTTACTATTATTTTTCATATCAGCAAAGGTGCATAGGTACTATGAAGAGTTCGTGTATAAAAAACTTCTGTAATTGCTCAATTATAAAATCTAAATTAACGATTCGATTACCGAATTCTTCTTGAACCACGTTAGGGTCAGTTGAACATCTATCAATGTTTGATTGGATAATTATTGTTCTGCATAATAGTGTTGTTACGACCAAAAAAGTGCATTTAAATTCTACTTCTATCAAATGTTTTATATACCTAGTATTCCATATTAATATTTGTGTAATAATAAATAAATCTAACTGAAAACTTTCTACACTGTAACAGCAGCGTCCAGAGATATACTTTCTAGACTTTGGTAAGAGTTCACTTTAGAGGGATTAGAGTGAATAATAGACCATAGGTATAATATCACAACTATGATTTGTTTATTTAAAAACAGTAAGCGGTTTCGTTAATCTATAAAATTACATCATCAAGGACTACAATATAAGATTTAAAAAAGTAAATAAATAAAGGATAATCACTTATAGTCCAAGAGCTTCCAGGAAATTTGAAGGAGATACTTGAAAAAAGATTATAATTATGTAAATGTTTTTAATTGTTTCAACTTTGACTTGTGGCTGAATGTATATATTTCAAATATATAATGAGGATGTAGGTAAATTTATAGAGTTGCGAAACCGGTCTCCGTTTTCAAATAAAGTAATAGTTTTGAGATGTTTTTCCCAGAAAGTTTGTTTCTCAAACCCTATGCACCTGCACTTATACCTACCTAAATCCGAATAATAAGTGTGCAAAATGCAAAATATGTGTTAGTACCCTAGTACCCCTCTCTCAAATTCTGGGAACCATATTAGGTACGGGAATAAAAGCACACAAGCCCACAAATTACTCCTATTGGTTTCACTGTGACTGTTGCGACATCATTATCAAACATTATAGGTATTCTTGCCCTGACTGCCGTTCAGTTTCAGAACCTTCTGACAAATCTGAATTATCGAACATCCTAGAAAATGTATTAAAATGTCATAAATTCGACAGACTGGAACAATAAAATGTACCCTCTATTTTTATTTTGCCCGATTTTCAACTTAAATGACTTTCGAACAATCTTCTAACGAAGAAGTTTCTAAAATTGACTGGATGTCAGAATTATTATCGTTCCCTCTGGAAAGTATATAAATTAGCTTTTATCATGCAGCGATTTGACACAATAATCGTATTACATAGGATATTATTCGTTTTCAAAAAATGCTTCACATGACCCATTTATTTGACAAAAATATTACTTGTACCTATCACATTTTTAAAGTAAAAATCAAGCGCACAATTTGGTCTAGAATTTAAATTTACTCTTTTTGCACGACCAGGCCATTTTCTGCCCTAGGGATTAAACCATTTTACAAAAAAGCAAAAAGTACTTTGTGAATAATAATTATTTATTTATTACTCCTGGAGGAATAGTATTATTATATGCCAGTCGACATACATAATGTAATATTCCAACATTCAAAACAAGCGAAACACAAATAAGGGAGACTGAGAGTAATAAAATGAAAAATGAAACATCTGATATCGATTGAAAGTTCCCCTGACGTGGTTTCCGAGCCCGGTGAGGTACGCCGAAGTAGGGGGAAGTAGGGGAACCACGAGTTCCAGCGAACGCCCGCCCGCCCGTCTATCTCCGTACGTCTAATTCCTGCTCGGATGGCCAATTCACGGATCATTTTATTGCCGGGCAATGGGTTCGTAGTTTTCAAATCATAGCCAAACGAACAAACGTATCGACTTGAAGGTAGTCTTAAAATAATGTTATCGAATGCCTCAATCGTCGTTGTGTCTTTCGAATTATTTTTGAGCGGCGGAAATACTCGAAATTCTTAACCGAATATAGTCGAATTTCGGGTATGTTTGGCATTTTTTTTAACAGTGTCGCATTAGTCCTGCACAGTTCGTGATACACAACGACGATTCTTCATAGTTTTATCTAAGCCACAAAAAAAAATCAAGTGAAAATATTAAGAAATGCAAGTAGGAGATGTAAACTACGAAACCCTTGAAAATGGGGGGTATCGTAGCGCCTTAATCCGATGTCTAGTTAACGGTGTTTTTCGTGCATCTTGTTTGAATGGGTGAATATACGGGGTAGTCGGAAATTGTGAGCAGATGATCCTTTGGTAAAAAATAAAACCGTTTTTGCTAAGTATTTTTTTTTATTTTACGCACATACAGTGTGTCCACGGATTGAGTGCACGTGGGGTGTAAATGACAAAAAATGTTCGAGTTGAAATTTGACCTTTTGGGGATCAGCTCTGCTTGGTTTGAAACTAATTTGTGACTAATTTTAGTTTCGAAAAATCACGTATGCCTTGGGAATTTTGAAAAAACTAATTTTCCACATCAGTAAAGTGTTCAGAATGAAGAACTGAGTAGGTTTGCGAAATTTCGAAAGTCTAGGCCTACTTTGATTTTTTTGCATTTTTTCCCACTTTTCTTTAGAAAAGTGCACTTTGTGTGGCTTTCACATTAAAATGTTATTGAGAAAACTTGTTCACAAAGAAAAACTGGATAGGTGTGAAAAAATTCAAAAGCCTAGGTCTACTTTGATTTTTGTGCATTTTAATTTTTTAGCAGAAAAAATCAAAGTAGGCTTAGACTTTCGAAATTTCGCAAACCTACTCAGTTCTTCATTCTGAACAAGTTTTCTTAATAACATTTTAATGTGAAAGCTACACAAAGTGCACTTTTCTAAAGAAAAGTGGGAAAAAATGCCAAAAAATCAAAGTAGGCCTAGACTTTCGAAATTTCGCAAACCTACTCAGTTCTTCATTCTCAACATGTTTCCTTAATAACATTTTATCGTAAAACCTACAGAAAAGGCACACTGATGTGGAAAATTAGTTTTTTCAAAATTCCCAAGACATACGTGATTTTTCGAAACTAAAATTACGTCACAAATTAGTTTCAAACCAAGCAGAGCTGATCCCCAAAAGGTCAAATTTCAACTCGAAAATTTTTTGTCATTTACACCCCACGTGCACTCAATCCGTGGACACACTGTAGGTACTACTTTTAAACATAAATCAGGACACCCCAAAACCCTCATAATATACTAATGAGATGGCCCAGAGGAAAATACCCTGTAAATTTTTGTATCGAATCTTTGTACACCAACACTTTGAGGGGATTCCATGGCACACTTGATTCGCCAGATTTTTGCACAACTTTGACACCCTGCAGAATGGAACTCCCTGTATATTTTTTGTTTCATGGGAGTTTTTGGGTGTCTTGATTAACGTTGTGGTATCAAATTTTAATTTAAAAAAAATGCAAAATGGTTTTCGTGAAAATAGGGGGTGTAAAAAAATCAAAGCCGGCCCTGGATTTGCATTATGAAAATGGTAGGAAGGTGAAAAGAAGCGGTTTTTGAAGGCCTTTCGAGCAAAAAAAGTTCAGTTATCTCCAAAATAAACATTTTATGGATTTACGAGTATTCAATGTGTCCCGGACAAGAATGAAAAGCATGGGGATCTTGCAAACGGTGAGAGATGGAACAACGGTTAAATGGGGAAAAAGTTGAGCAATTTTAAGGTCAATAAAATGGTACAAACAGATTTTTAATATCTTTTTTCGTTTTTGAGTTATTTTGAAAAAAGTAAAATTTTGCGTTTTCGATTTTATTTTTTTCTGAAGTTGTTATCACAGATAGAAAAAAAGAAAAACACTTTCTTATGGCACTTTTTAACGGGCTTTAAGATGGCGTTTTTAGATTTGTTCTACAACATTTCGTTTTTGAGAAACCATCTTCAACTTTATTTTTTTAAATACGGACCTGGATTTTTTTTTTCAGATTTTGAAAGCACTTTTCATTGCAAATACCAGAATGTATGACACGAAATATTTATTAAAATGTTTTGAGACAATTATACTGAAAATTCCTTTTTTTTTTCATTCATTTTTTTCTATTGCGGCCCTGTGTTAATCAGGACACTCTAAAACCCCCACATATTAAGTTTGAACAAAAAATATACAGGGAGTTCCATTCTGCAGGGTGTCAAAGTTTAAAGGCATCTGGAGAGTCATCAAGTGTACTATGGAATCCCGTCAAAACAGATGAATGATCAACAGAACTACTCAAAGTGTTGGTGTGCAAAGATTCAATACAAAAATGTACAGGGTCCTGTTCTCTGGGCCATCTCAAAATGCTGAATTAAACTGGTCAGGAGTGATCTGGAATCATTGAAAAAATATTAATAAACACAATAGTAATTTATTTCTTTACAAAATACCAACCAACAAATAAAAACAATTTAAATTATTGGACCTTTATCAATAAAGGTACTGTCTAAGATGATACATTTTCTGTGCGTTTCCTGTTGCTCATATGGAGTTACTGACTCTTGGCTTCCGTATTTTTGGACTTAGTTAGTTCATAGTGTCTGGGGCGGTTTTGATATAGGTACTCGATTTTTGACCCCAAAAATTTCATTATTTTGAGATGGCACATCAGAGAAAGACACCCTTCATATTTTCTATTGGATCTTTAGACACCAACACTTTGAGTTGTCCTTTTGACCATTCAACTGGTCTAACGGGATTCCATGGCACAATTGACTTGCTTGATGCCCTTAAAAATCCTATTTTGCTCAACTTTGACACCCTGCAGAATGGAACTCCCTGTATATTTTTTGTTAAAATTTGGTATGTGGGGGTTTTAGGGTGTCCTGATTAACACTGAGGTGCCAGATTTTAAATAAAAAAATCGCTAAATGGTTTCGTCATTTTTTTACTGGAAAAAAATGCGTAGTAGGCCTTGAAAATTGAGATTAAGACCTGAAATTTTCCATCAAAGTAGTTTTTTTTTAGAAAAAAAAATTGCTAAAATCGGAAAAATAAAAATTTTACGCGGGTGGTTCCATTTCAAATGGGTCACCCTGTAGGTTTGAAGGTAGACACCCTGTATGTCATATGTTTGCTCTAACCGTTTGAAATATCTTGGTATTATAAAGAAAATCTACGTTACCTTGGAAAAAAAAATGGAAAATCGTTCCTGTCAGTGCAAATATTGCTGTCTGTGGAGTTCTCACATAGTTTTTTCTAGTTCAAAAGATAAAAAAGTTACGGGATGGCTCGTTCTCGCGTCAACACCCTATACCGTATGTATATCTTTCACTGGGCGTTATCTGATTAGCTGGGACATGAATTGTATCGATATTTCCTGCATACGTGACTAAAATAAGTGCAATGATAAACTAATGTAAACGTATTACGACTTTCGACTTTTTAAATATTTCCTATCCTGATTAGAAATAGAAATCACGTTGAACCAGTATGAGTGGGCGTCCAAAGTCCAAAGAGGTGCACATACACCTACTAAAAGTATATTGTTACCGTGGTACATAATTTTTTGTGTAAACGTGACCGAACTCACGTGTAGGTTGACCTGCTTTTTTGTTTTGTTACAAAACGAGATGTAAAACGATGCATCACGCCGCCAGCGTGTGATATTAAATGCCGGCCACTTCTATGGAGAAATACTTATTGTTATTATTGGTTTATGATTGCTGTGTGATTGCATAGCTTATAAGTAGAAATTATGTTCATTAGCTTACATTGAGATTATAATTTTGTTTTGTGTCCTAGGAATGTTTTCGGGCATGGCATACTTATACAAGACTTTTGTTTAGTTGTTACGAGAAAGTATTTTTTCTGCTAACCACAATTTTATAATTTATAATTTTAAATAAAGTATTATCAAGTTTGTCATGGCAAGAATATCAAGGTATGCCATTCGTTCATTGGTATTTTATAAGCTTTTATTTTTTATTATTAACTTACCCTGTTAGTATATGCTGGACCAACACCTGTGCATAGCGTTGTTTCAAGCGATCGCCACTGGCGCCACACGACGAAACAAATTTACACGGTGGTTTAACGTTAAAACGCCATTGGTGCAGAATCTTTTATAAAATAAAAACATGCAAATAAGTATGTCTGTTACAACGAATTTAATATCCAAAATAAAATAAAATATTTGTTTGCTGTCCCTCTAATTTGCCAAGTTCACATGGCATATTTCCATACATTTTCTTAAGAAAAGCGAGTCTAAAAAGCAAGCAAGTGTATTTGGTACCTTTTGGTTTGAAATGAACTCCATGGCTAGTTGTAGTGTAAGTAAGCATAAAACGCATTCGATTTTTCAGTTTCTTCTTTATATGGAGGACTATTGGTTCGCTTTAGAGCTATAAACAAACTTTTCTATTTTCATTCTTGCATACGTTACAAAATACTCTTCCAAAATAATATCTAGAATTTTCGCTTCTTCAGCTGGTTGATCAGATCATCCCATAATTCCAAAATAGTGTTTATTCTTCTGCAATTCACCTAATGGTCTGTGCAGTGTGCATACCATTTTCTTCATGTGCATGGAAATTTCATGTTATCATAAACAAATCTACCTATAAAAGCTGTGTTAATAGGATACAACTGCTAAATACTGGACGCAAAGACAATTCGTTACCGTAAAAAGAAGGCAAATCGTAATAAAGCTGGATATTTAAAATTTGGTACATTCTAAACGTCAGAAACTGACATATTTACCAATAACCACAGAATACCCCCCTATAACCTATAATAAGTCGCCATTTTTTTTCGTCGAGTGGCGCCACCCCAGTCCTTAAACAACAATGAAATATGACGTCATACTCGTATAGTGTCGGTCCAGGTATATGTATGTGTGGGTCTAATCTTGCAAGCTGAATTAGAACCACTTCTTGACATCCAGTTGAGCTGAAATTTTGCATACACCTTTAGTTCCGGTGACAATACAATATGCAATACTCAATATTGTAATACTTTCAAAATGGCCGCAGGCACAAGATGGCGGATGATGTATTTTTTGTGAACCCCCTTAATATGGGTATCAAATGAAAGGGCTTGAAGAGTAGAAAACGATAAAGTTAGTGACATCACACTAAATTCAATATGGCCGCCGCTCCAAGATGGCGAGAAATTATACAACTTAATCGAAGCAGCATATTTTAATCATGAATAAAAAAAATTTAACGAAAAATTAAAACCGGAATGTGCATAATATTATTGTTGATGACACCTAGAGTACTAAGCCACTTTCTAAATTTAGTTTCTTCTTTTGAAAACCTAAAAATCAGCAAGAAATCAGAAAATATCAATTAAAAAATAATATTATTTAGCAAAAGAATTATACCTATTTACTTACCTATTTTACAATGCGTTACCAAGTCATTTTTGATCTCGTAAATATGAAAACGAAAATCTATTAACCTTACAAAATATAAAGAAAAAATCGCGATTAAAAACTAAAAACATAAAGTATAAAAAAAATTAAACAAGGAATAAAGTAGCCGCCTTTCAAACTGTCAATATAGGGTTAAAAATGGCGGCGAATTTCATCTCTTTTCGTTCCCTACGCCTTGCCGTGCACAATAGGGTCAAAAGCGGTAGGTATATGTTAATATCAGGGACTCTTTAAAGTAAGGGGACCCAGCATTATACTTTCCAAAGTGAGGCCTATTCTTTCCTCATTCTAATGGTCTCAGTGATGCCATGTATGCCATTTTATTGGAGAATCTATGAGTATAACAGGTACTTTGATTGTTAGTAAAAATTAATAATGGTTTCCATGATTTCTAAAAATTTGACTTGACAATTTTGTGTATACAAGTGCAGAATGTGGCAACTGTCAAATGAAAGAAATTTATTTTATAGTTGAAATCGATTTCCAGCAATTATTTCCACGAATTTAAGTAATAAGTATGGTTAGTCAGTAGTGCCGATTTTGCTTATTTAAGAATTTGTCCCTATTGCACCTTGTTACCAGGTTCCTCAATCCATTTGTAATATGTATACTTGAACTTTCTTCCCTTGTTGAATGTATCTACCCAAAGAACTTTCACAGATTTCGGGATGGACTAATAAGATTAGGTCTAGTAGTTCTAGTTTTTCTCGGTGTTCATTATAAAAATTTGGCATGTCACATAAAACCTGATGGCAGTGGGACACTGACATATAACATAACCTTGTATCAGCCCCCTTGTGATTTCCTTGGAGTCAACAGAAAACAAACTTCCCCTCAAGGCTTCACTTTTCCTATGTGATAGACTGCGGCATGCTGGGTCCCCTTATTTTAAAGAGTCCCTGGTTAATATACAGCATATATATATATATATATGCCACAAGCCGCACAGCTAAGCATAATAACTCGAAAACGTATCTAACTACCACATACTGACACCTATCACTGCTATCATCGTGTCAGATATCAAAATGTTGTGTCAAAACTTGGCTAATACACACTCCTTCCCGGAATTCTTTATTCCAAGATTTTATTCCAAAACGTCAGTGTGTCAAATTATTTCACCGTTTTGATTTTTTTTTGTTCGAAAGGCCTTCAAAGGCACGCCAGAAACAAGAACGTGGCAATTTTGGATAGCTAGGTGACGCTTAAGAGACACCCATGGCCGACCTATCACGCAATAGTTTCAGAAAATTACACGGGGCCTTCGGCTTTCCAGAGGCCGCCTTCAGTTTAATTTCTTCTGGAATTCAATTCGAGCGGTAAGCCGAGATTTGTCGACCAATTAAACGCAGAGCCGTACCCCGGAATTCGGCCCATTTGGGGGCTTCTTTTACGGCGGTTTTACTGTGGGCGGGGACGTTAGGCCCCTTCGGAACGACTTCTCCACGCCTGTTATTCGGGTTTACAACCGACGTAATTCCATTTTGGTCGGTAAAACGGGGGCAAATAGATTTTCGTTCTTTGAAACAGTTATTATCGTTTTCTGTTGATTTTTCCAACAGAATTAAGGCTATTTGACATATAGACTGTCAGACAGTGAGAGATTTTCCTTACTGATTTTCTCATTTATGCCTTGGAGAGGGTTGAAAGGTAAATCGATGCTGAGTCGGAAAATAGTAATTTTAAGTTTGGCCCCCGGGGAAAACATAAGGAAAATTCGATTTTTCAAAACAGAAAAAAAGGTAGGTACTAATTCTCACTTATGCCATGTTCACCGTATAATTTCTAATACTATTCCGACCTCGAAAACCATAAGGCATAAGTGTAGCGTGTGGAAAAAGGGTTGAATTAAGGGTTTGGCAGATCACACAAAAAATGACTTGGTTTACTCACTCCGTCAGTTATGCCGTTCGAAATGATGAAAACTTATATCCTCACTAGCCCAAAAATTGATTGGAAGAAGTGACGCGTGGGGAAAAATGCACTTTTGGGTCGGAAAATAACTCGGAAAAATTGTTTTTTTCGTCAACTGATATCTGCACTTATACCTCTGAAACTATAGACAGTTTTATTGCAATTGATTTTATCCCTGACAAAATCAGTTGAAGAAAAAAAATTTTTTCCGACTTATTTTCCGACCCAAAAGTGCATTTTTCCCCACGCGTCACTTCTGACAATCAATTTTTGGGTTAGTGAGGATATAAGTTTTCATCATTTCGAACAGCATAACTGACGGAGTCAGTAATTAACCAAGTCATTTTTTGTGTGATCTGCCAAACCCTTAATTCAACCATTTTTCCACACGCTACACTTATGCCTTTGGGTTTTCGAGGTCGGAATAGTATAAGAAATCATACGGTGAACATGGCATAAGTGAGAATTAGTACCTTTTTTCTGTTTTGAAAAATCGAATTTTCCTCGTTTTCCCCTGGGGCCAAACTTAAAATTACTATTTTCCGACTCAGCATCGATTTACCTTTCAACCCTCTCCAAGGCATAAATGAGAGAATCAGTAAGGTCACTGTCTGACGGTCTAATAGTTTGAGTCCAAAACGCACCGGCGGTTAAGTCCTAATAGGGCACCGTAGCAGATATTTATACAAAAGGGGCTCTTAAAATCATTTCGTATTTATTATTTTCGTCTGAATATGAACCCCTTAGACAAGGAAAGAGAGAGGACACCGCGCTTGCCTACCCTGCCGCGAGTGCCGTGTATAGATTTTGTTACGTCGTTTTTAACGGCGGCCATTTTATATGTGGCAGACAAAGCGAGAAAGTTGTGAGTTCATTTCGTGAATTTGTGAATTAATAGTAACAGTGATTAAGGGGAAAATATACTCTTACGATGGTGAATTGTTCAGTGTTTGGTTGCAAAAGCAGAAGTGGAAAGCAAGAGCCCGGGATTTTGTTTCACAGGTAAACACGGGCGTAGCCAAGGGGGGGGGGGTTCGGGGGTTCAAATCCCCCCCCCCCCCTGAAATAAGCAAAATATTACCTAAAAATACGAGGAGTGAAGAGTTAAATTATTATTACGTTTGAATATATTATGTAGTAATAGTAGCGCCTAGCGCCATCTTTTGACGAGAGGCAGACGCAGTTGCAGCCGAACTATTTTGTATTGTAGGGACACTTTGCGTTGTTTCTCGATTATTCGCCACGCCCCTCGGTCGAAATGAGCGGAACTTTGTGGAAGTTCGTGGAAGTTTCTGGACGGCTACTGGGCTGCTATATAAGCGGCGCTGCTATATAAGCGAATAAAAGTGAAAAGTGGTGAACGAATAGTGAAGAGAATTAAGTGTACCGTGTAAGTGAGTAATTTTAGTGCGCTGTTATTCGATGACCTTGTTAAGGATAGATACGTGAATCATTATTACTGTCGAAAAATGGAGGGGAAAAAAAGGAAGGGTGATAAACTTAAAGGTATGGACTACTGGAAAAAGTGGTGTAGTCAAGGTCAAGGGGTTTCTAATAAAGAAACAAATTTGGATTTAGCTATCAAAGCTTCAGCTACCTTGCATGCTGATAAGAAGACTGCCTACCCCGAAATCTAGTTTGGAATGCCTAGATATGTGCGATAAAAACCTTTATCCTAATATTTACACATTACTACAAATCTTGGCTACCATTCCTGTATCCACTGCTACCCCAGAAAGGTCTTTCTCGAGCCTAAGGAGACTGAAAAACTATTTACGAAACACTACAAGTGAAAACAGACTTAATGGTTTGGCTCTAATGAACATTCACTATGGAACAGAAATTCATGCAGATGAAGTAGTGGATATATTTAAAAGAAAAAGCCGAAGATTTCTTCTTTAATGGTTTTAGATTTAGCGCAGAGGAACGAAATTAATTTATCCATTTCATTTAAAGTTAAGAACTTTATAAATATGTCGTAGTTTTTCGGATGAATATATAGATATTAAATTTCATGTAAGAATATTTTTGTTGTTTTATTTACTTCTCAAACTAAACCCCCCCAAAAAACTAAATCCTGGCTACGCCCGTGCAGGTAAATATTTAGGTAACAAGCTACCTTTGAAAACTTTATTTATTTTTTCTCAATATAACTTTTTCAAATTCCTTCTACCTTTTAGTATGATAAAGTCCATTGTTTTGTTTAATATAATTATTTTTTAACATCGTTTTTTAATTGATTATGATAGTTTCATAAAATATGGGCGGGTTTCCATGGACGTGCATTATTAAAAAATAAAATAAACAATGCAGACAATATAGTGTTTGGTATGTATGATGCGTTTCCATGGTTACTCTCAAATTATTTCAAAGGTGCTTTGTTGTAAATTAGTTATTGTCAGATAAGGTGAGTAAAACGTCAAAAATATTACAGAAATGTATCTAAACATTGAAACACTTACGAATTAAAATACAAAATAGGTATACATGTTAAATATCAGAGAGCATATAGAGTTTCTTAAATTTAGTTTACTTTGCTGTATATTTCTATTTTAAAGCCATATATTCGGTATTTTTATTCAGCGCACGGAAAGTTTTTCCATGCGCTGTTTCCGTGCGCTAGCCCGAAAAACCCCATCTTTCATTATTGCTAAAACAGATGAAAATAAGGTGTTTTCAAAGAAGTATAATAAAAAATATATTTCAGCATTTGACACTAGCTTTACATTTGGGAAATTATCTGCAAATAAATACCAATATTTCAAATTACATGTAGGTAAGTCAAAATTAACTACCTTTTCATTTTTAACATTTTTGTGATATTGGCTAACGCGTTTCATGCTACGCCACTGGCCTCTCGTGCGATGTGGCAGTCGGTAACACAGCCGCGAGCGCTGTTAGGCGTCCTCTCCCTTTCCTTTTCTAAGATGAACATAATTAAAAATATATGTATATTATCGTATATTCAGTAGGATAAAAAATAAAAATCATTTTTTTCCATTTTCTATAAGCAATCGCCAAATAATTAATGCACTAAAGCTTAATTTTTCACTTTACGCGAATACAGGGTGTCTACTTTTACACAAATTTTATGGGGGTGCTCCGGTTTTAAGTGGGTCACACTGTATGTAATTAGTTGTAATAAGTCCCACCGCATGGACACATAAAAATGAAATATGTTTTTACTGAATTTAACATCCTGTATCTCGAAAACGAAGCTTAAAACATGAAAGTTCATATGAATTTTCCATATATTTATTTTTTCGAGTTCTATCGCTTACTAAATTTCGCAGATGAATTTACTATTTACTACATTGTAGCACAGACATATATACAGGGTGAGTCACATCTAAAGGCAGAGCCGAAAACACAAGGTAGAATTCGCTAAAATAAGCACATATGCTTAATAAACATTAGCTCAAAAACGCTTGGTTCTCCATATACAGAGTGTTGAAACTTTTCCAAATATTTTTTAATTTTTTTCTAGCCCGTTTAGGAATTATTTTATACATATTATGGGTTGTCATTTTGTGCAATAATTTGGCCCTGTTCAGATGAGCAGCGGCGTAGATACAAATAATTTTATTTTAAATGCCAGCATAATCACCTTGACACTAGTTTAAAAAATCCGAAATTACGAAGAAACTGTACCAGAAATAAAAAAATACCAAGAGGCACTTTTTGTTCCAAATTAAATGGGCTATCCAAAAAATTTTTGGTTTTGCACAGGGCCGTACTACTTTTTTTCTACAATTATTTACAGTAACTATTTGTACCTACGCCGCTGGTGATCGGAACGGGGTCAAATTATTCCACAAAATGGCAACCGTCCAGTGTATAATGTGTACCAAATTTGGTTGGAATTTGTAAATGGGATCGAAAGAAATTAAAAAAATATGTTATTTTTGGAAAATTTTCAACACGCTGTATATGGAGAACCAAGCTTTTTTGGGCTAATGTTTATTAAGCATATGTGCTTATTTTAGCGAGTTCTACCTTGTGTTTTCGGCTCTGCCTTTAGATGTGACTCGCCCTGTATAGCGAAGCCATTGTAGCAATGATCTTTGTTCTGAAGTTTTTTCATACGGTCATTTCTCGCTTTTCTCACAAAAAATAATATATTATAAATTTTGGAACATTCAGTAAATCGTGTAAAGTTGAAATATCTGGGAACACAAACAAAATGCTTCTCCCAACTTCCAACCTTAAAAATTACGTGCGGTTTTTTATAGCCACAAATTAATAATATCGCCAACTAAATCGCATCCATTCCAACACGTGGGCCCCCCCATCTCCGTCCCATCGGAGCAATCCGCGACGGCAATTAAAAAAAAAACAATCGCAACGCCGCGCCGTGCAACTAGGAAGCGGTGAATCAAGCGGGCCCCGGGTCCAAAGTCCGCCACGCACCTGTCACGTGGCTGCCGATCGTCAACTGTTTTAGCACGGCCGCCCGGCACTTTGTCGATCGGACTTTGGACCCGAGGTCCCTGGGCGAAAAGGAAAGTCAGCCGGTTGGTCTGGGTTAGGTAACGACAGCGGCCATCGACAAACCGTGCGAGTGGTCGATTCGTTATTATTCGTTGGCCGTAGTTTCCTTTCTCATGAGATTTTGATAGGTTTCTGCTTCCTGTGTTATTATTGTAGTCTATTGGAATATAATAAATAATAAAAATATATAGGCGTTTTGTTTCATTAGATACGCCTATAGAGATTTGGACTAATTGTATTGGTTGCCATTGGTTGTTAAAACTTTATTGACCACACTTTTTTCGAACACCCTGTATAACTTAGAATATTGAAATTTTTTACAAAGTGTTTTAAACTATGGCCAATTGAGGTCACTAACCATTTTGTTCTTAAAAAAATGCCTAATATCCTTGTCTAAGACAAGGATTGGGCCCATATCAATTCTATTGCATAAATATACAATGATATGGGGGAAGCCTCAATTATATTTATATTGTCAGACGCATAAGGCAACTTGAATTTATAATTTTTAACGATCTGGAGCAAGAATTTTCAGGAAAATATTTTTTTTATTTCGAAGCCAGTTAATTATTTCTTCTTTTTTTTTGTGGCTGTATTGGGCACATTTCACAAAGCCTGGAATGGTATTTCGCATTGTCCATTATAATTAAAGAAGGAAGTCTATCACCAAAATAAACCAAATATTTAATTACTGCCCTGTTTTATAGGCGTACTCCCATTTGAATATATTATCTTTATATCAGACAAGGACAGAGCAATAAAAAGTGGGTCTTGCGGTTCTTTGAGCCGAACCTCTCGCCCCAAAACATAAGGGAGAGCAGGTAGGAAAATCATAGCCCATCTCTCTCGATTTTATGGCCGACTTCGCCTTTACATTCTGCCCTTACTATATTTAAGTTGCAATGTATGGTGTTGTTTAGGTCAAATCTTGCAAGCTGAATTAGAACCACTTCCTGACATCCGATTGAGCTGAAATTTTGCATACACCTTTAGTTCCGGTGACAATACAATATACAATACTCGATATTGTAGTACTTTCAAAATGGCCGTCGCCACAAGATGGCGGATGATGTATTTTTTGTCAACCCCCTTAATATGGGTATTAAAATGAAAGGGCTTGAAGAGTTGAAAACGATAAAGTTAGTGACATCACACTAAATTCAATATGGCCGCCGCTCCAACACGGCGGATTACATTTTCTTTTTCCTTAATATGGGCATTAAATGAAAGGGCTTGAAGAGTAGAACTAAAAAGTTGAAAATAAAAGTATTAATAAAAAAATATTTTTAAAAACAAGCTTTTATTTACCTAAATGCGCTAAAAAGAAGAAAATAATAATAAAAAAATCAAACCAAAGCAAACCCATAATTTTGTTACATTATAAAATTGTATACGATATAAAAGCTTGTCGCGAGAATATATTTATCTTGAAAGTAATTCTAACTATAGTAAAATCGAGCAACTCTTACGCCTGTCGTAAACAAGAGCACGTGAGTTGAAATATTCGCCAGGGCCGCAATGAGGCACGACCTTTATTTAATTTTAGTTTTACAATGGTTTACATCAAAATATTTGGTAAAAGAATTATTGGCTTAATTAAAATGGTTCAAACATCGATAAAATTATTTGTGGCAGTATCTAAATAGCTGAAAACAACAAGGTAAAACCGCAACTACACTTTTGCGATCGAGTACGTCCCTGTTGCCGACTCGGGTGAAACATTATAGCCTTACCGACCAATCGCGGATCGTCATTGAACACGTGGTTTTATTTACGCCAGGCGTACGGATTGCTCGATTTTAGTATATATATATTTTTCTATAAAAGAAATTTACACACGAAAATCTTGTGACAAGCTTTTATAGCATATACAATTTTATAATGTAACAAAATTATGGGTTTGCTTTGGTTTTAATTTTTTGATTATTTTCTTCTTTTTAGAGCATTTAGGTAAATAAAAGCTTGTTTTTGAAAATATCTTTTTAAAATATGAGTAATGCAACATCAGAGTCTATTTCCATTTTATAAAAAAAAGTCCCCCATTAACTAGACAAGTCTCAGTCTCTGTTAATAACCCTCCTACCGTTCGATTTTTACCGTTCGTTTTCTCGGGACCGTGTGCTCGGTACACGTCGCATCACCTTGTACACACGTTCGCAGTAAATTCCAACCCGCGGACTTTGCCCGACCGAAAACGGACGGGCCCGTCAAGTCTCGCTATTTCGGCCGATGGTGAAAACGGTTGCGCGACAACGGCCTGCGGCGTCGCATAGTGGGCCGCGCCGGCGGCATTCCAGTTTCCAATCGCGGGAGGCCGCGGGTCCAAAGTCCGGCCTTTAGTCACGCCGCGAGTCGAGTTTGGCCGTGCACTTTTTGCACGCTGCAATAATAATTATCGTTGCTCGGCTCGTTCGAGTCCGCGCCGACAGTCGGGAAGGTGTACGTTTGCGTAATTACCTAATTAAAGCAGCAATTTCCTTAGAACTGTAGATAAAAATCCACAGTTTAATATGCTTTTTATTATACTTCTTTGAAAACACCTTATTTTCATCTGTTTTAGCAACAATGAAAGATGGGGTTTTTCGGGCTAGCGCACGGAAACAGCGCACGGAAAAACTTTCCGTGCGCTGAATAAAAATACCGAATATATGGCTTTAAAATAGAAATATACAGCAAAGTAAACTAAATTTAAGACACTCCATATGCTCTCTGATATTTAACATGTACCTATTTTGTATTTTAATTCGTAAGTGTTTCAATATTTACATACATTTCTGTAATATTTTTGACGTTTTATTCACCTTATCTGACAATAACTAATTTACAACAAAGCACCTTTGAAATAATTTGAGAGTAACCATGGAAACGCATCATACATACCAAACACTATATTGTCTGCATTGTTTATTTTTTGTCAATTAAATTTATTATAATTTGCCGATAAAATGTTTTAAGTTTCCGTTTTCAAAGAAGTATAATAAAAAATATCGTTCATTACACGTCCAGAAATAGATTTTTCCGTGCTTGCATGACTTCCCGTGTTCGGCTGCGCCTCACACGGGAATTTGTCACGCGCGCACGGAAAAATCTTTATTTCTAGACTCGTAATGAAATATACTATTTGAAACATCCTTATATGTCGGGGAGCCCCGGAAAAATCCATTGGAGACGCTTCCCGAACCACTATTGAATTTTTTTTATCTCATAAATATATTTTTTTAACAGGGTGAGTTTTTTCTATGTCCACTATGGGGATCTCGGAAACTAGCAGAGCTAGAACAAAGGTTAAATGGGGAAAGGAATTGCAGTTTTGAATGCTCAATCTAATGCCCCTTTTGGATTTTTGAAAAAGTTAATGGCTCACTAGATATTTTAAAAAGAGTGATTTTTTGCTATTTCATCAGATCTCTGTAGCTGTAGCTTTCTTATTTCTGATTATACAGAAAAACTGTAGAGACAAAAATTGTAGATAATTTTGGGCTTAATAGGATAATCTTATCCATTTTTTTTATTGTTTGTGATTTTTGAGATATGACATTAACTTTTGTTTTTTACATGTAAATCATAGTTGGCTGTGGCCTTATAAAATCGGCCGTTTTTTGAGCTTTCCAAAGATATAATACTAGGCATAGTTCATAGTTACTATAAAAAATAAAAGCTATAGCTAATTTTCTGACTTTTTTTAATTTGCACGTAGTCAGCCATGGTTATGTGATACTATAGTTAGCTTAAATAAGAACTGTCACTGTCAAACAAGGTCCATGGCCTACTTGTCGAGAAAAAATATAAAAATAAAAAATATCGAGAAAAATTTAAGTTGTGTGTGTTAATTTTGTCCTTAGTTAAAAAAAAAACAAAGTGTAGGTATGTTATATTACAAGCTTTATCATTATACTAACTTTTTTTACTAAATATCGATAAAGATATACAGGGTCAGGGTGTCCCGTTTACAATGGTCCGAGCCACTGCATATGCAGGGTGTCCCAGGTTTTTTGATTAGGACTTTCACATTTTGTAGAAAAAATCATTATAAGGTGGGTTGCTCATATAAACATAGATCCTAACGTTCTTCGTTTCTGAGATGCAGGGCGTTGTAATTCTCTTTTTAACCGACTTCAAAAAGGAGGAGGTTATCAATTCGGTTGTATGTTTTTTTTTATGTTTGTTACCTCAGAACTCCGTTATTTATAAACCGATTTGGACAATTCTTTTTTTATTTGAAAGGGTATACCTACAGAATGGTCCCATTTAAATTTGAAGAAAAAATTCCACCCCCAAGGGTGGACAAATAGGGGATGAAATTTCATATTGAACCGATTTCGATGATTCTCTTTTTATTATTATTATTACAAAGGGATTACTCTAGGAATGGCCCCATAATAATAATAATAATAATATCCTGATATCCTGGATGTTCCCCATAGAAGGAGTGCGAATGCCTTTTGACTAAGTCGATAATAATAATAAAATAATATAAATTTATTTGCAGTTACAACATTATAATGAAATGTGTGTAACGTTACACCACGAGGCGTTAGCCGAGTGGTTTAGTTACACAAGTTTCATTGTAATGTTCGTATCGAACTATAGTAAAATCGAGCAACTCTTACGCCTGGCGTAAACAAGAGCACGTGAGTTGAAATATTCGCCAGGGCCGCACTGAGGCACGACCTTTATTTAATTTTAGTTTTACAATGGTTTACATCAAAATATTTGGGAAAAAAATTATTGGCTTAATTAAAATGGTTCAAAACATCGCTAAAATTATTTGTGGCAGTGTCTAAATAGCTGAAAACAACAAGGTAAAACCGCAACTACACTTTTGCGATCGAGTACGTCCCTGTTGCCGACTCGGGTGAAACATTATAGCTTTACCGACCAATCGCGGATCGTCATTGAACACGTGGTTTTATTTACGCCAGGCGTACGGATTGCTCGCTTTTAGTATAGTATCATTCAAAATTTACTCTACGATGGTCCAAATAGATTTTAGTCGCATATTTTTGATTTTTTTTAAATACCATTTCTATGACGGTGTCATTATGACACGTTTCATTTGGATGTTCCTATGGGACACTCTGTGTTATTATGAACGCCATAATGATATCCAAATGGCAATGCTAAATGTGTCATAATGACACCGTCGTAGATTAAAAAAATAATAATTCACTAAAAAATAAGAAATAAAAAAATTTTTAACAAAAAAATTAAAACCGACTTCAAAAATTTGCCCGTATGGACATTGCTGTGTTTCTTGGGGATAAGGAATAAGATGAAGATGTCAATTTCTACGTATCTCACAGAGGGCGCCACTCTATTTTTGGATGGTGCTTTGACTCGTAACTCTTTTGAGGTTATCTTTTTGGTCTTGCGATACTTCCATTACTTTTGGCCTTTTGGTTTGGACGGAAATAAAGTCGCAGTCTATGAACACCCGTACGGCAAACTTCAGAATCTAGTTTCGCAACAAAAGTTTATTTCCTATTTCCCGGGAAAAGGGAACTCTATTAAAATTTCCGTTTGTAATAACGCTCCACCGCATAGCGCCGAAACGGTTATATTTACAATAAAATGCAAACTAGTATTATCCCGGCATCCATCACGGAGTGGAATTTCCTGCGGTGTCACCGTCGATATTGGAGCTTCGGTTTCGGTGCGGCCTTTCAGCCGCTCTCGGCCGAACAGACCGCGTCAGCTGTCACGATGCATCGTTATATCGTTTTGCAGCGAGATATACACTGTGTCCCGGATAAGAATGAACAGCATGGGGATATTGCAAACGGTGAGAGATAGGGCAACGGTTAAATGGGGAAAAAGTTGCGCAATTTTGAGGTCAGTAAAATGGCACAAACAGATTTTTAACATCTTTTTTCGTTTTTGAGTTATTTTTAAAAAAGTAAAATTTTGCGTTTCGATTTTATTTTTTTCTGAAGTTGTTATCACAGATAGAGAAAAAAGAAAAACACTTTCTTATGGCACTTTTTAACGGGCCTTAAGATGGCGTTTTTAGATTTGTTCTACAACGTTTCGTTTTTGAGAAACCATCTTCAACTTTATTTTTTTAAATACGGACCTGGATTTTTTTTGTAGATTTTGAAAGCACTTTTCATTGCAAATACCATGATGTATGACACGAAATATTTTTAAAATGTTTTGAGACAATTATACTGAAAATTCCTTTTTTTCCATTTATTTTTGTCTAATGCGGCCCTGTATTTAATAATAAGGAGTCTAAATATTAATCAGTATTGACAACAATTTAACTTACAGTTTATTTTTACATCGAAAGCTTAATATTTTTAAATTGTTCGGCCCTGCGTCTGGTAAAGTGTTTTCCTCTGTTGTTGTACAGCAAACAGTGTCGCATTGTGTTTTGGAGTAAATTCTTCGCTTTTCCTAATTGCGAGAAGAAAGCTTTAAGCCAACGTAATCAATAACTTTTGCCATTTATTAATTGCAAAAATACATTCGTTCGGCCTCTACACTATTTCTGTGACACAAGATATAACATGCTGACATGTTAAATTTGTCGTCATTTGAAAAAGCACCCTCCATTTGTAATGAAATAAATTGTTAACTAAATGATACAGTGGGAGTTATGACAAATGACAAGGGATTGGTTTCGTTGTTACAAAGCCTTCTAGGTGGAAGATTTTTATTTATTTTTTATTATCGTATGTGCTGTCCTTTTTTTAGTTCTCCAATTGAAAGAAAGATAAGTTGTAAGTTAAATTGTTGACAATACTGATTAATATTTAGACTTCTTATTATTAAATACAGGGCCGCATTAGGAAAAAAAAATTGAATAAAGGAATTGTCAGTATAATTGTCTCAAAACATTTTAAAAATATTTCTTGTCATACATCATGTTATTTGCAATGTAAAGTGCTTTCAAAATCCGCAAAAAAAAGCAGGTCCGTATTAAAAAAAAATAAGTTGAAGATGGTTTCTCAAAAACGAAACGTTGTAGAACAAATCTAAAAACGCCATCTTAAGGCCCGTTAAAAAGTGCCATAAGAAAGTGCTTTTATTTTTTCTCTATCTGTGATAGCAACTTCAGAAAAAAATAAAATCGAAAACGCAAAATTTTACTTTTTTCAAAATAACTCAAAAACGAAAAAAAGATATTAGAAATCTGTTTGTGCCATTTTATTGACCTCGAAATTGCGCAAATTTTTCCCCATTTAATCGTTGCCCTATCTCTCACCGTTTGCAATATCCCCATGCTGTTCATTCTTATCCGGGACACAGTGTATATACTGTTCAATATCGGAGCTTCATATCGAAACGGGGTGGTTTGTGGTTTCAACGGAAATGGTATTTTCGGTTTTCAATTTCTGTCCATTAGAGTTGATAGAGTTGTGTAGTCCAATAAAGATGTCAGTTCTGCAAAAAAAAAATCCAAACAGGATGATTTTTTCAGGGTTGCTTGGGAACTGCCTCCTGAGTGTCCAACCAAAAGATCACACTCGAACTCCTGGTACGAATATAGATATGGTGGTTTCCTTAACATTATCTTAGATCAAAATAATCCTATGTAATGTCACAAATGCCGGAAATTTTGTCGATAATTTTTTCGAAAGCGCTATTTTGCCTAGAAAGATAACGAGTATAAATTAGTCTTTTATTTTCTGATAAAATCCCAAGAGCGAAGCTCGAGGCATTTTATCTCTGAAAATAAAAGCCCAATTTGTACGAGTGGTTTTGCTAATGGGCAAAATAGCGCTTGAGAATGAAATTATTTAAAAAAATTTACGGCACTAGTGGTATTTGTCTAGATTATTTAACGAATACGATTTAACAATTTCTATATTGATTTTTTCTATGTTTACATTTCCAAAACGACGCATTTTGAACGAGTTTATTGACAGCTTCGACTGTAGCGTTCGAGTAAACAAACATGACGCTTGGATATCCAAGGCAAATGCAAATGCGATTATACTTTTGCTCTTTTATTTTTTATAATAACTATGCCGAGTATTATATCTTTGGAAAGCTCAAAAATGGCCGATTTGATAAGGCCACAGCCAACTATGATTTACATTTAAAAAAACACAAGTTTATGTCATATCTCAAAAATCACAAACAACATAAAATATTGGATCAGATTATCTTATTAAGCCCAAAATTGTCTACAATTTTTGTGTCTACAGTTTTTCTGTATAATCAGAAATAACGGAGCTACAGAGATCTGATGAAATAGCAAAAAATCACTCTTTTCAAAATATCTAGTGAGCCATGAACTTTTTTAAAAATCCAAAAGGGGCATTAGATTGAGCATTCAAAACTGCAATTCTTTCCCCATTTAACCTTTGTTCTAGCTCTGCTAGTTTCCGAGATCCCCATAGTGGGCATCGAAAAAAACTCACCCTGTATACCCCAATCGCAAATATTAAAAAAAAACAACATTTAATGTAGGGCTAGCGATTCAGACTCATTTTTTGTAGGACAATATTTGTTGGTTGTATCATGGGACAATATTTTATTAGGGCAACAAATACACTAATACCACAGACCTATATAGCTTCGCTAAAGCTATATATGTCTGTGCTAATACTAGGGCTGTTCGATCTCCGAATTTCAGTATCGGAAATCGATACTGAAAAAATATCGATAAAATCGATAAATCGATCTTATCGATATAATCGATCTTATCGATAAAATCGATCTTATCGATATAATCGATCTTACCGATAAAATCGATTTTATCGATAAAATCGATCTTATCGATATAATTAATCTCATTGATGAAATCGATATAATCAATTTTATTTAAGAACCTAGACAAATAAGGCCGATCGGCTTTCTGCGGGCGCGGTCTGGAAGCAATGGGTGCAGCAATTTCCTTTATTCCTATCAAAAGATAGATATAATTGGAAAGATCGGTAAAATAAAAAATATCGATAAAATCGAAAAGATCGATAAAATCGAAAAGATCGATAAAATCGAAAAGATCGATAAAATCGAAAAGATCGATAAAATCGAAAAGATCGATAAAATCGAAAAGATCGATAAAATCAAAAATATCGATAAAATCGAAAAGATCGATAAAATCGAAAAGATCGATAAAATCAAAAAGATCGATAAAATCGAAAAGATCGATAAAATCGGAAAGATCGAAAATATCGATAAAATCGATAATATCGATATTTCGATTTATCGGAATTGAATATCGAGTATCGATAAAATCGATAGTATCGATACTTTCGATTTTATCGATATTTTGTCTCAGGCCTAGCTAATACCTACCTTGTGTTATGCGTTATGCTTGTCCTACAACAGTTATGATACAAAAAAGATCACGGATTTTCCATTTTCCGAATGTAGGACTGGGAAAAAGGACTATTTAATTTGTAGGACAATGTTGTCATTAAACTGTGAGCCTCATAAGGCTTGCAAGCACATTTTTGAGAGAGTAATCAAAGTAGTAGGTACGACACTAAGAATGACACTGCCATTTTAACTTTTATAAAAATAATTCAAGAAGATTATAAAATGCTCGCATAAAAGTAACTTCGAGAGTTCGCAAAAAGGACGAGCCATAGGCGAGTTTCGCAATCGTTTGAGCGCGGTAAACACCCGATTTCTCGCGATTTTGTCGACGTTCGAGCATTTCGGCCAAACAGGGCCATTTCCACTTTCCGCCACCTCGCGAAAAACCCTAAACTCCCCACGCCTTTCAATTGTTCTTCCTCCGACCCCCCGAACTTCCGAAACGGTGTTCGCTCCAAGTCAAACAACCCCTTCGTAAAAAGCGTCTCAAATTAAACGTGCCGCCCCTACTGTGGTGATTTTTCTTTCGAGCCCTTTGTTCCCGGCGATCGCCCGGTCCCGCGTTTTTTCTTTGTTCTCCGGGGGGATTAAAGGCCATTTTTCTCCCGGGGTAGATATAAATTCTCAAGCAGGCTGGAACGTCGCTTTTACTTTAACGCGGGTGCTGAGTCTTAAACGGTTTTCCAGGGTTTCGTTCGTTTTTTACAGTGCTGCATTCTTAGGGCGAAATCCTTATAAAAGGCGGTAAGATAATCCTGAGTTAAACTGGAAATTTGCACATTTTGCGATTAAACTTTTAGGGCCAAACCCCTTAGACAAGGAAAGAGAGAGGACACCGCGCTTGCCTACCCTGCCGTGTATAGATTTTGTTACGTCATTTTGAATGGCGGCCATTTTATATGTGTCAAACAAAGCGAGTAAGTTGTGAGTTAATTTCGAGAATTTGTGAATAAAGTAACAGTAATTAAGGGGAAAATGTACTCTTACGAGGGTGAATTGTTCAGCGTTTGGTTGCAAAAGCAGAAGTGAAAAGCAAGAGCCCAGGATTTCGTTTCACAGGTAAATATTTAACAAGCTACCTTTGAAAGATGCCTTAAAACTTTATTTTTTCTCAATATAACTTCTTCAAATTCCTTCTACCTTTTAGTATGATAAAGTGCATTGTTTTGTTTCTATAGTAAGGGCAGAATGTAAAGGCGAAGTCGGCAATAAATCATCAAAGAGAGAGAGCTATAATCTATTGCTTTACTTGCACTCGCACAATTACACTCATGTCTCCTCCTCCAATTTGTATTCGACGTACGTCTTAAAGTTCGCTAAGCACCTTTCATGAAAGGAAGAGAGATAGAAAACCTAGTACTTGTCTTGTATTACTAGTTGATTGTTTAAGGCAGGCAGGGTCGGCCTAGAATAAATTATTGCTTTACTACCTGATGTGAACGGATGGATTAAAAATTTGTACTTAGGTACCTGTTGAAATTGAACTCTTTTTGATGCTACATCTGGCTTTTCCATTAAGTATTGTCTTCTATCGTTTATTTTGTACTTAAATCCAAGGTTGCTTAAAATTACACTTAACGTTGATTTGCTGCAGCTCAAAATTCCCTTTTTTCCAGTTCTTCGCATATATTTCCCCAGTTAAGTGTTGCTTGTTAGTTGTCATGTCATCAATCAAACTTCTTATTTCTCCTTTATCCGATTCTGTCAAATCTTTAGTTTTCGGGGCTGCTTTACTTTTAGTGTGTACCATTTTAATATTTTTAATGCCTTCTTGCCTAGTTCGTGAAATGGTCCTTGTACTAATCTGTAACGCCTCCGATACACATTGAAGTACCGATAAATTTTCACGTGTGTTCTCTTTTTTTTCTTGGAAATATTTCACCACATTTAATATTAATTTTCCACTTTGGGCACTGAATACTTCACGCTGCATTGTTATTACAGGAAGTCTATCACCAAAATAAACCAAATATTTAATTACTGCCCTGTTTTATACTATCCCATTTGAATATATTATCTTTATTAACATAATGTATCAGACAAGGACAGAGAAATAAAAAGTTGGTCTTGCGGTTCTTTAAGCCAAACCCCTCGCTCCAAAACGTAAGGGAGAGCAGGTAGGAAAATCATAGCCCATCTCTCTCGATTTTATGGCCGACTTCGCCTTTACATTCTACATTCTAAATAGGACCAATATAATTATTGTTTAACATTGTTTTTATTTAACATAAAATATGGACTGGTTTCCATGGGCCTACATTATTCATTTTATTTTGATTGATTCGAAATCGCCACAAATAGGTATAGTATATTTCCTAACAAGTGCGGAAAGTGCCAAGTAAATGCGTGCGGAAAAGTGTCTTACTTTCTTGGCTGAACTCCGCTACGCGTCGTTCAGCCAACTGCAATCGCGGGCGGAAAAGACACTTTCCGCAAGAGGTAGGAACACTATTTTTTCTACAAGCATGCGGAAAAGTAAGACACTTTTCCGCACGCATTTACTTTTCCGCACGCATTTTAGTTTCGAAAGGGTCACTTTTCCGCACTAGTGCTGAAAAGTAGTGCGGAAAAGTGTACTTTTCCGCACGCTTGTAGAAAAAATATATTTCAGCACTTGACACTAGCTTTACATTTGGGAAATTATCTGGAAATAAATACCAATATTTCAAATTACATGTAAGTCAAAATTAACTACCTTTTCATTTTTAACATTATTGTTATTAATAACACGGCCGCGAGCGCTGTCTTTCCTTCTCAAGCTCCTGGTCAAAATTGTGGCATACTTTCAAATTTTGCTACATTTTTTGCAGGAAAAAAAAACGGACGAAATGTAATAAAAGAACAAATAAATTGCAAAAATAAAAAAGGTAGAAATTTTGAGAATTTAAACACGCTTTAAAAAAAATAGATCACAAAATGTATTGTTGTTGTATGGATTCCTATCTAACCCTCTCAGAATAAAACATAATCACCGCGTCTTTTACTTTTTATAAATGAGACGCTAAAATAAACACCTTGTCTGCTTCCTCTGTTACACAAATAACAAAGTAACCATTTACAATTCCTCCAATCAAGGAAGCGCCGAGCGGATGACATAATCCTATAAATCTAGTCTATCAAAGCAGGCTGTGGAACAACCGCGCGGTAATTCGTTTCCGAGAAAACCGAGCCGGCTTTGGCGACAAAGGGGATCCTGGTAGGCGCGTCGCCGGTCCAAAGTCCGACATCTTCCCTCTCCGTTGTTTTGGTTTTTCTTTCTCTTCTGTGGAAAGAGAACGGGTTCGTGGTGCTGCACGTACTCTGGTACATTTTATGGCAATTTTTGCGAAACTGGTTTTGCAAGACCAGACATGAAACTAAAACGTGGGGTTTTAGCTGTTTTGAATAACAAAGAAAAGGGTGAAGCCTCCATAAATAACAAATAAACAACTTTCTTTGTGTCAAATTTCAACACTTCTTGCTTCTCCCTTCTATCATAGAGAAAGTAAATAAACCCAGGCACAGGCATAATAAAAAATTAAGTTTTTCAAATAATTGTCATTTAACCTCATTTCTCTTAACTTAATGGCGTTTGTTTGAAATGCCGCCATATTGGTGGTGATTTTACATACAGGGTGTTCACTTTTAAGTGGACGCAAATCAATAAAAAATTGATTTGTTGGGATATTTCCAAAAAAAAATTTTTGATACAAAGGTCTTCAAAATGCGCAACTTTCTACGTGAACACATTTGTCAAATTGCAATTCCAGGGCCGGCTAAGATTTTTTTAAACCCCGATTTTCACAAAATCTATTTAGGCATTTTTTATTTAAATTCTGACCATACAGCGTTAATTAGGACCCTCTAAAACCCTTAAGTTCAAAATTTGAACTAAAAATATAAAGGGGGTTCGGTTTTACAGCGCCTTAAAGTTGCGCAAAGTAGTGATTTCGAGGGCCCCTGGAGAGTCAAGCGTGCCATGGAATGATTTTAAAACAATTGAAGAATTAACAGGACCACCCAAAGTATTGATGGACGAGACTGCAAGAAAAAATAATACAGGATGTTTTTCTCTACCGCTGCTGAAAGTTCAGACTTTTTTTCGAATTTTATTCTGATCAAGTTTGCCGTGCTTTTTGAAACAAAGTTACTAATAACAAAATTTATTTAATCTTAACAATAAAATAACAAGTAAACGAGCTACAACAAAAAATAATTGAAGCTTGCAATTCCGTAACAATAGATGAGTTAAGACGAGTTGTTTCTAATAACAAAAAACGTCTTGAAAAATGTATTACGTTAGAAGGCGGTTATGTTGAAAAAACCCCGATAGTTTAAGATCTAAATATTTTGTTTGTTATTTTATTGTTAAGATTAAATAAATTTTGTTATTAGTAACTTTGTTTTATTTTTTCTTGCAGTCTCGTCCATCAATACTTTGGGTGGTCCTGTTAATTCTTCAATTGTTTTAAAATCATTCCATGGCACGCTTGACTCTCCAGGGGCCCTCGAAATCACTACTTTGCGCAACTTTAAGGCGCTGTAAAACCGAACCCCCTGTATATTTTTAGTTCAAATTTTGAACTTAAGGGTTTTAGAGGGTCCTAATTAACGCTGTATGGTCAGATTTTAAATAAAAAAATGCCTAAATAGATTTTGTGAAAATCGGGGTTTAAAAAAAATCTTAGCCGGCCCTGGAATTGCAATTTGACAAATGCGTTCACGTAGAAAGTTGCGCATTTTGAAGACCCCAACAAATCAATTTTTTATTGATTTGTGTCCACTTAAAAGTGAACACCCTGAATATATTGTCAAAATCGATTCCTATAGGTTTTTGGACATGCAGAAGAAGGTTCCCCAAAATATATTTTTTTAATATCACAACAGTAAAAAAATATCTATTTCTCCCGAACTCTATGGACCACACTGTATATTGGAGTGGACTAGTTTCCTAGAAGCACTACAGCGCATTCGTCTAGGGGGTTAGATTTACCGAACACCTCGTATTTGGGGAATTCCGTAGATCCGCTGGGAAATCGCCACGTCCGGCAACGCCGCACGGTACAAAGTATCAATTCTGCGGGCCTCGAGCTGCGAGCCCGCTTCCCGAGCGACGGTTTATTATTCGCGCAGCGATCGTCGCGTTGCGAGCACGAAAAATGCTAGTTCCCGTTCTCGTGCGAGAATCGGCGGTTTTCTGACTGAAAAATTAGACTAAAAAAATTCGCGAAATGTGGTGCCTAATAAGCCAGCCGAACGCCGTGGTGTTCGAGGTTCGCGTCGATCCCAAAGCCATCGGTCAAGAGTGCCTTGAGAAGGTGAGTCGATTGTTTTTTTACTTTTCGCGGTGGTCACAGAGGGCGGCGAAGTTAGGTTGTTATGGTGTTATGTGACATTTTCTTGTAGAGAGATTCTAGTTCTGTTCGTCTTTGGTTGTGAGAAATGTGTGTTATATTATGCTAATTTTTTATATTCACTTAATAATTTTTGTGGATGTATGTCAATGAAAGTTGAAGGTAATCTATGCCATAATACCACTAGAGTTTGCACACTACATTGTTATACCATTTTTGCATATTTTTATTATTAAAAAGAGTGATTTCAAGTTTTAAGATCGGGATTTCCTTTACCATTGTGTATCATAATGTATTTCTCTTGCCTATAGCATAAGCACAAAATAAAAAATTATTCGGTCATTTCCAGAATTTTGTTTGCTACATTTTATTTTGTAAAAGCATTTAACAATAATTATTATTCAATAGTTTATTCAATCTTTGGTCGTTTTCGCTAATTAATTTTTAAAACATGCATATAAAATTGAAATTTTTGACAGATACTTACCTGTCATACAAAATTTCAAACAAAATTTGGTACCTATACCTGTCATGTTAACAAAACAAAAAAACTATCTGCGGTGTTGACAAAACCTAACTAAATCGGCTATTGTTTTATAAACCAATACCTACTTTGATTATTTATTTAAAATGTAGTAGCAAGCAAAGGAATATTGAAAAACTTGTTTTAAACTATACTTTGTGGCCAATATTGCTTTTATAATTATGCAAATGTTCGCAGAAATGAATCAGGCAATTAAAACATCGCAGATGGTCTATGAACTGCTCCTTCACCTTTGTCCCTTGAATAATTTGATACAGTACCCTAAAAATATAATACCTACCTAGTTATTTCCTGGATTATATAAAATTGCCTCGAAACGTATAATACCTACCTATCCTACCTACTTCTGATTTTTGGTGCAAGAAAATGAAAAATAGAGCACCAAAGAAATTTGACAGGAAGTCAGAAAACTTTATTATTTTAATGTTTGACGTTATATCGTTACTTCTGAATGCATAATAAAAAAGAGAATATTTTTTGTTCATTTTGTGATCACACTTCAAATTTGGGACCCACACTTATTGTAAAATACGCAAAAAAAAGTTTAAACAAAATCAAATCCCAAAACAAAGCGTCTTTGTTTTTTACTTGATTCTTTCAAACTTTTAAACTATGTAACAAAGAATACGACTGTTTGGGTAAACAACAGATTTATCAGCGTTATCGGGCAATATAAAATAAGCGCTAACTTATCTTTGTTTGGTAAATACAAATGTACCTAGGCCAAAGTCCAAAGGTTAGTTTACCGTATATAATTATAATTTGATATGGGTTTTGCATTTTTTTATAAATGAGGACACGGTATGCTATTTTCGTTGGATGGTCTCAATTTTTGACCACTCCAAAATGATTAGATATCCTATTGAAAAATATACGCATTTTGCGTCAATATGATTAAAACAAGTGTTTTGTAGCAAAATTTGTTTCAAGTAGGTACCTATAGGTACCTATATTCAATTTGAATGGAAATTTGAATATAATTACCTATGTAGAATAACCAGAGATAACCCAACCACAAAAAATATCTATTCGTATTTAAGCAGTGAAAGTTTTTTTTGAGGATTACATGTTGCAATCCTGGGGTTATTTAAACATGAGATGACCTCAAAAAATAATTCAGATAAGTACACCTAACTGAACTTGAACTTGAAAAAAAAAGTTTAAACAAAGTGCCTCAAGGTTCAAATTTCCCGGTCTCAATGCCTATTATTGGCCCTATATGCGACTGAATTTATCGTCACCATGTCACCATCAATCGAAATCGAAATCACTCCGCACCAGCCAGTAAAATGTCAAAAGTGTCTTCAAAATGGCCGGCAGATTGTAGACGAAAATCATGATGCGCAGTAGGGCAAAGCGCATTCTCCTCTCCTCCATTTCTCTGGAATTTCTGTAGTTACAATTAAGTGTTTCACTCATTCTGTGTTCACTCACTGTTATACTAATGTACCTATTGTAATATTTAATATTAATGACAAAAGCACAACTTAATTTAATATTTTCAATACAGGGTGTCCGGTAAGTACCTCCTAATCTCTCGGAAGCATACAGGGGAGGTCAAAATAATCCTAGTTTGTCAAAGGAAAAAAATTCCTACAGTGCCCCTTAACGGAGATACAGGGCCCCAAAAGAGTACTTAGCGATTTACTTTTTTGGCTCTAACTTTTGAACCGACTTGTATAATTTAATGAAATTTTAATATTTTATGTTGGCCATAAAGACTCATAAAACCATACTACCGTAGATGTTTCACATCGTCAGGGAAGTCAGGAACGGACTTGCCACCACACTCGTTGGGCCAAATTTTTGACAGGTGTCATTTTACAGAGCTGAAAACTGTTTTTTTAAATACTTTGGTCATTGCTCTTTAAAAAAGGTACTCCTCATTTCTTTCGACCAAATGAGCCGTTTTCGAAAAAATTAAGTTTTTGTATAACACTCAAAAGTTACTAATGCTAAACACAATTAGGTAAAAGTCAGGTGGCCCTGTTTTATGGCCACCAAGGTCGCCTGATCTAAATCCTTTAGACTTTTACTTTTGGGGACATCTAAAACAACTAGTTTATTCAACACCAGTAAATACTAGAGAAGAACTACTAGCGAGAATAACACAGCATTCTAACGAAGTTCGTAATAATGCCGGAATATTATTTGCAGTGCAGCGGGAAAATATTCGAAGACTAAGAAAATGTATTGAAGTACGTGGAGCTCATATTGAACATTTGCCAAAATAACATTTAAACGTTTTCATTATTTTTGTGTTTTAATAACATTGTAAATTAATTAAGCTCCGATCAACCCTTTGAAAGGTTTTCGAGCTGGAAATCTTTCAGCATAAAGTCTTCTTGCCTTCGAAGAGTTGGACAGCGCTTCACCATAAATTAAATGCATATCAGCCTAGTCTGTATTATGTTATTTTTAGGGTTCCGTACCTTTATGGACAAGCACTCGTTAATTGTGTAAACTTTTTTAAAGAGCAATGACCAAAGTATTTAAAAAAACAGTTTTCAGCTCTGTAAAATGACACCTGTCAAAAATTTGGCCCAACGAGTGTAGTGGCAAGTCCGTTCCTGACTTCCCTGACGATGTGAAACATCTACGGTAGTATGGTTTTATGAGTCTTTATGGCCAACATAAACTATTAAAATTTCATTAAATTATACAAGTCGGTTCAAAAGTTAGAGCCAAAAAAGTAAATCGCTAAGTACTCTTTTGGGGCCCTGTATCTCCGTTAAGGGGCACTGTAGGAATTTTTTTCCTTTGACAAACTAGGGTTATTTTGACCTCCCCTGTATGCTTCCTAGAGATTAGGAGGTACTTACCGGACACCCTGTATAATATCTACTATAATAGGCGAGATAATAGGTAATTATTTTTAAATATACCCTTACCTTCACATTTTGTATCGCTTCTTTGTAAGATATATGATTTATTTTATCCAATTTGGAGGCCGAAAACAAGAAATTTAGGTTAAGTTCATTGTACCTAATTCCTTGAAAAAGCGAAGATCCAGCGGCAACGCTGTATTCCAAATACGGCAATTTTTAAAGCATGCAAAGCCCATAAAGTTTCAGGCAATTACCTAGGAAGTGTTTTTATTTCCTTAAACATAGATGGCTCCACGCTTTTTGCCAAATAGATAATTAACATTGGTTTAAATCTCCGTCTCAACGGCTAAAACACACGTAATGACATACCGGCAAGAAAATTACAGGCAATTTGACGCAAGCCGATAATTTTACCATAAACGCTCTATAAATATATTCAAATCGAGCCGGTTTGCTACACGTATTTACTTTTGTTGCAGGTGTGCGAGTACCTGGGCGTCTCTAACGAGACCGACTACTTTGGTCTCAAATTCGAAAACAACAAGGGCGAGGAGTTGTGGCTGAACCTCCGAAATCCCATCGACAGGCAGGTCAACTGTCACGGGCACACGTCGCCTGTCAGGTTGGCGCTCAGGGTGAAGTTCTGGGTGCCTCCACACCTACTCCTTCAGGAGAACACTAGGTATAGTAAAATTATTAAGTCCTTACTGAGACTGTCAATTCGTAATTTCGATATCCTAAGTTGGCATCAATGCAGAATAAAATACAGCCGGGTCATAAGTTCAGGTCAGTAACTAGCCCATTTGCACTAATAACACGAAAAGTAACTCGAACAAGAACAACACAGATGATGGTAAAACTCACGAAACGTAGAAAACCCGCGTATATTTTCATTGCCGAATGTTTGAACCAGTTTGAACGATCTGGAAAACCTTCACTGTCACTTTGACACACCGAAGCTAAATTTGCCTGAGTCCGCCCATAGACGCTGCCAAAAGCAGCTGATTATTACGAAATACCAAAATGAAAAGTGTTTCCATGACGTTTGAAATTATTATTAAAATGAGTTGTAGTCATAGTTATTGTTATTTATAGCGGTATAACCGTGATTGCAATAGGGTTTTTATTTTATTATGCTCTCTTTTTCGTATCACTTGTGTAACTTTTCACATCATAAATCAATGAGTGACGTCATTAACTGGTTGAGACACATATACCAATGTTATACCCATGGTTAACAGAAAATTCCTAGGGATTTTGTGGAGAATGTCATTTGACAAAATCGGGACTTCTTACAGTAATCGGGGTATATAACTGGGTTAGGTTCGTTGGGTTGGTAGTTAATCTACCTTCTTTATTTGCTCTGTGAATTTTCTAGTTACTGCGGCTGTCACGAAATTTTGACATCGATAATTAATATTTAAACGTTTGTAACGTAATTTTACAATAAAATGACCCTAAAAGAAGATAAATACCTACAATTTTTTTTCTGTAAAAAAAAATTGAAAATCAATTGTTATTTGATAAAATTTCACCAATGTTCCAACGTAACCTTTAACATTTGACAACTGTCTAGTCTGTCTAGTTACACAAAACAAATTCGTGTGTCTATTGAACGGGAGGTACGTTGTCTATTGCCTGCACAAAGTGAGAACTTGAGAACTAAATAAAATTCACCATACCTACGACTTTAGTAAAAAATTATACTGAATATTTAGCAAGTATATTGGCCTGGCATTATACCTAGTGTATTCCTTGTGTGTATCGTGAGTGTATTCCAAGATCTGAATTTCAACTTTCTTGGCAGGTATTCAAGCCTGTTCTAAATTTAAATAAAGTATGATATCTAAAATGTCTTTTCTACAAAATTATACAAGATTTACGATTTACTACAAACGATATTCTCTAGAAGTGTTTACAAAATGTTGTATCTGACACATTTCCTCAAGGTTTTTTTTATTTTTGTCGCATTTTCAAATATGGCACTTGTAAACATAGTAAAGTTACTCGAGGACGAAGACATAAACACCTGTCAACAATTTTAAAAAATTGGCTCAGATTATTTTTTCAGTTTTTTTTGGCAATGTTTCATATTGGAACATGTTCAAGAACAAAAAAATGAGTCATTTTTAATAAAGAGATTAGATTTTCAGTGCAATTTTCGAAATTTTGCATTATTTGTAGTAGTTACACAGTCATTTCCAGATATAGGCATAGTTTAGGAATTCCCAGTTGTTTAACATGCTGTGGGCGTCTTTATAATATATTTTCAAAATTTCTAATCCTTTTTTCCCTATATTAAGTATGATGCAAAATGGGTAGACTGGTAGAGTGCAGGTATGTACAGAATCATGGGAAATCAATCCCGGTGGAATTTCCGTAATATTCGAATACATCCCTGATCATTCCGTTCTCGACCCATTCTATTCTGGGTTATAAAAATATTCTACTAGTAATGGCGTCGAGTTAGTTTACTGGGTATTATTTATATTCGTGGTATAGGTTATTAGTGACCTCTACAGGAAAATTTTGTTTTGTTGTGTTCGCAGTCAACCTATTTTATTTGCTCTATGAGTTTTCTAGTCACTTAGAGAATCTAGGCTTTTTTAGACTTACAATATTTTGACATCTGTCAAAAAATTCAATTTTACATTCGTGCTTTGTCAAAATAATTATCAAATATAATGAAAAAAGGCCAATTGTAAATAAAAATGATTATTATAATTGTTAAATGTTTTTATAAAGTTACCAAGTAGCAGTGTTTTATTGATTGATGGAGCAATAAATTGTTATAATTAGACATTTTTGTTTTGTTAGGTTGACATACAGAAATATGTTTGACAATTTGAGTGACATCTGTCAAAAAAATTCAAATAAAGAGGAAAAGAACAATTGAAAATAAAATGAAAGTAAACATTTTGTTGCATGCTTTATAAATTAAAATTTATAAACAAAATACTAGTAACACAGAGATGATACTATCCCTAAAGTAACCCCATACCCCATGTTAATTTCCCCAAGTCCCAAGTGACACGATACACTTACCCACGGTATGTCATTGCGCATCTTGTGACGTCAGTTGCGAATCAGAATTTAAATTGCTCCATATGTTTTACACAGCAATAGATACTTTTTATGGGTTTTTGCTTATTTTAAACGTTTTCTTTTAAATAAATGTTGTTAACAATATGTAGAAAATATTACTAGATAAATGAATGAACATTCTGTTGATAAAAAACACATTTAATTTGATAATTATAATTTTACAAATAATTTGTTTTCTTTGCGTTTTAGCTAATCGTATGCATGCAAATAAAATTGATGTATATTTTGTTAAATTAACAGGATTTTTCTTTTAAAGGACCGTATATTGGTAGACAATAAAAAAAATATCATATATTAGGTATATATTTATTGTAAGTAAGGTAATCCTAAACTATCGACACAAACTCTCCATCGAAAAAAGTATTTTACAGATGACTTGTTATAGGCAAAGATATTGATAAATAAAATTCAAAAACTTACCAAAAATACAACTTTTTCCTTCCAGTGTTTATGTCGGTTTATATCAATTAAAACCTTATTTACCAATTAATGCACACAAGCCTCGACACAAGCACAACCTGCACAACTAATGCTTAGTTTATAGTTAAACAACAAACAAAACAACATAATAAATAGTGAGTAAAATAGGGATCAAATAATGATTCCCTTTAACCATAACAAGGCTAATTTTTTATTGCACATTCTATTTTATTTGCTGTATAAACCAGGCACAAACTCTGTTGAGTCCCCTATTTTTAATGCTCTGTTCTCTGTTCTATAAATAATCTGTTTCCTTGCCATTTTTTAAATTAATACTGTCTTGTCTGCGGCATGCAGCAATCCATTTTTTGGCAAGATTATTGTCCTTGGGAAATCTATAGTACTTAATTTCCGTTCCCTTATTGTTTCTGTTATTATTTGGACAAACGCTGGCTGCACATCCCGGCATTTTTGGCCTATTTCAAAGCACTGTCGAGCTGGACTGACGATCAGTCAGTTGTTTACACTTTTTTCTTGACACATTAAACTGTAAACTATAAAAAATCGTAAAACACAACCGCAGCCCCCCATTATTTAGAATTCGTGATTCGCAACTGACGTAGATGCGCAGAGTTGTCTCGTTTTCGGATTCGTTATGGACCGGGAGATTTTTGGACGTGATTTTACACAGTATGCCTTGCAAAGGGCATTATGTGGCACATATTCTCACAATAATAAGGTATGAATCAGAGAGTCATCCTGGGTTCTTCATGTGAAAAACTGAGTTTTCAATTATTCGAAAAATATGCGTTTTGATATGATTTTATACAGGCTGCCATGTGTTTTATAATGAAGTTCAAACAGAAAATTCCTCGGCATACCGTTAGGGTTGGTCCAAAGGGCTATTATTGCCACGTGATCTTGAATTTTAATAATTAATTTTTCCACGTTTCTGAACAAGCTGCCAATGAGAAGTATGCAAGTTCTTGTTATGAAAATGCTGAAAAAAGGATGGCATACCTTTCGCGCATGTCCAAGTACACTACATCGAATAACTCGTTTAAATGATTAAATAACATTCCATTTAAACAGTACTTGGACATGCGCGAAAGGTATGCCATCCTTTTGTCAGCATTTTCATAATAAGAACTTGCATACTTCTCATTGGCAGCCTGTTCAGAAACGAAAAAATTAATTATTAAAATACAAGATCATGTGGCAATAATAGCCCTTTGGACCCACCCTAACGGTATGCCTATGGTTTTCCGAGGAATTTTCTGTTTGAACTTCATTATAAAACACATGACAGCCTGTATAAAATCATATCAAAACGCATATTTTTCGAATAATTGAAAACTCAGTTTTTCACATGAAGAACCCAGGATGACTCTCTGATTCATACCTTATTATTGGGAGAATATGTGCCACATAATGCCCTTTGCAAGGCATACTGAGTAAAATCACGTCCAAAAATCTGTCACTATCTCCCGGTCTATTATCATAATTAAACAAAAACATTGTACTCGAAATGTACTCGAGTACTTTTTGGTTGTACTCGGCCCAAGTCTGCATCTGTCAAAACAAATTCAAATAAAGAGGAAAAGGACAATTGAAAATAAGAGGAAAGTAAACATTTTGTTGCATGTTTTATAAATTAAAACTTGTAAACAAAATACTAAGTAACGCAGAGGTGACACTATCCCTAAAGCAACCCCATACCCCATGTTAATTTCCCCAAGTCCCGAGTGATAAATGTAGTCGCCTTTGACCAATTTTACCCCCTCCACTCCCGAAGTACGTCGACGTGTGACGCTCGGGTCTCATCGTCACTTGTTCGCGTAACCTCGGATCCTCGCCTGCGCTCCGATTGGCCGGCGGCGACGGGTCGCTGTCGAAGCGGTAGTGGAGGGGGGCAAAGCTGGTCGAAAACGACCGCGTTTCTCGCTTACGGAAATTAACGTGGGGCAACTGGCTCTCGGGCTTACCGTTGACAATAACCTCTTCGTTTATGCGCCGATTTCGATAAATATCGATTATCAAGGGTGGCTTCGGGAGCTTTCTAACCGCGAATCCTCCCTTCCAGACACCTGTTCTACCTGCACGCGCGCGCCGACCTGCTGGAGAAGCGGCTGACGCCGACGGACTGGGACTGCGCGGCGCAGCTCATCGCGCTCGTCTGCCAGGCGGACGCGGGCGACTGCGACCCCCCGCGCGCCCCCCAGGCCTCCGCCATATCGGCGGAGGGCCCCAGGCCGGCCGACCTGCTCCAGCGGGTCGCCGACCGGCACAGGCGGTGCGCCGGCATGGGGCGCGCGGCGGCCGAGTACTGGCTGCTGAAGGGGGTGGCCGAGCTGGAGGACTTCGGCGAGGAGGTGTTCGGCGGCAGGCAGAGCGCGGTGAAGCTGGGGGTCGGGCCGCACGGCATCACGATCAGCGAGGGGGAGGCGGGGAAGCGGGCGATCACGTTCTCCAGCATAGTGACGGCGTCGTCGCACAGGAAGGTGTTCAAGCTGGAGTACCTGGACCACGACGGGAAGGAGACGCTTCTGGAGGTGAGAACAAACGTAATTTTTAAGATAAATTGGACCGTGTTTACGCCAATCATTTTATAAAAGTGAATCCTGCCAGGCTTGTGGAAAATTTTGAATAAATACTTACTTCTGGTCATCCAATGTTTTTATTTAGGTTTTGAACAATGTATTTAAAGTTCAAAGGTCTGTCATCAAATAATGTACAATTAACGTATTAATTAATTTTTGGCACTTGGTATTTGTCTGATTAAACGATTAAACTAAATGTTATTTTCCAGAAGGGTATATTTTGAAGTGTATACAAATCGATAAAAAATGTGTTTTGTGCGATATTTTCAGGGACTCTTTAAGGGTCCCTGGATATTTTCAAAAACCTTTTTTCGTTCGAAATGTCTTCAAAAAACGCTTCTTTTGACGTTTTTACTTTTGTCAAAATGTTTTTTTTTTATACCCCGATTTTCACAAAAACCATTTAGCGATTTTTTTATTTAAAATCTGACACAACAGCGTTAATCAGGACACCCCAAAACCTCCATATACTAAATTTGAACAAAAAATGTAGAGGGTGTTCGGTTCTACACCGTGTTAAAATTGAGCAAAATAGGAATTTTAAAGACCTCTGGCGAGCCAAGTGTGCCATGGAATCCCTTCAAAACAGTTGCATGGTCAACAGGACCACTCAAAATGTTGGTGTGAAAAGATTTACTACAAAAATATACAGGGTATTTTTCTCTGAGCCATCTCAAAATTCTGAATTTTTTATTAACTTTATACTGATCAGGAGTGCTCTGGAATCATTGAAAAAATATTAATCAAACACAAAAGTAATTCATTTCTTTACAAAATGCCAACCAACAAATAAAAACAATTTAAATTATTGGGCCTTTCTCAACAAAGTCACTGTCTTCTGTGTGTTTCCTGTTGTGACACACCAGCCACCTTAACTGATATGGACTTACTGACTGGCAGGCTTCTGTAGTTTTTAGATTTAGTTCGTTTATAGTATGTGGAGCGGTTTTGATATACTCGATTTTTGACCCGTATAAAGTTACAAAAAATTCAGTAATTTGAGATGGCACAGATAAGAGCACTCTGTATATTTCGTATTGGACCTTTGCACACCAACAACTTGAGTGGTCCTGTTGACCATTCAACTGTTTTGAGGGGATTCCATGGCACACTTGACTTGGCAGATGCCTTTAAAATTCCTATTTTGCTCAACTTTGACACCCTGCATAATGGAACTCCCTGTATATTTTTTATTCGAATTTGGTATATAGGGGTTTTGTGATGTTCTGATTAACGCTGTGGGGTCAGATTTTAAATAAAAAAATCGCTAAAAGGTTTTCGCGAAAATCGGGAGTATAAAAAAATCGCAGCCGGTCCTGGATTTGCATTTTGAAAATGGCAGGAAGGTCAAAAGAAGCGGTTTTTGAAGGCCTTTCAAACAAAAAAAAGGTTTTTGAAAATATCTCGCAAAGTACATTTTTTATCGATTTGTATACACTTAAAAGTGGACACCCTGTATATACGTGCAAAAAAATAATGTAGTACATCATATTTTTAGTAGGTATGTACCTACATTTTCTATTTCTTATAACACATTTTTCAAAATGTTCAGATTGATACAATATTCAATGAAACCGATAGAAAGACCTAACCTCAAACTATCAAAAGTCAAAACGAAAGAGAACCAAGCGTCATCATGTTACAGACTGAGTATCTCTGAAGGTAAGAAGGCACTTGGTTCTTTTCAGAAAAATAACAATCGCTCTATATTGGTTATGGCACTTGGTTCAATTATATATTCCACACAACCAGGCATAGTTTAGAAATTGGGTTTTGGTTGTTTCCAGAGTAACATTACATGGATTGATGGTTGAAAAATTGTTTGGATTTTCCCGAAGAATACAAATATATTTGGAACCTGGAACCATTAAAATTTTACTTTAAGTACCCACATAACAAATAGATGAGTCCACTAAAAATTTGAGACGAAAGTTCCGCCTTAGAGCTATCCTTGTTTCTTAGCGGTGCTAAAATAATATTTATGTTGGCATTGAATAATTGACTATATAGTGTCACTATTTGGTGTTTTGTGGTACTATAGAAATATGAAGAAGAGATATCCATCTAACCTCACTGTGCAATTTTTTGCGATCAGCAGCAGATCCGTTTTCTAATCGAGATCCAATCAGGTCCTAGTTTTTGGAAAGTAGTTTCGATGTTCTAAGTTCTAAAGCCAATTGTTACCACAAAACATCATCAATATTTTGTTGCACAACGACCACGCACACATTTTTTATAAAATTTAGTAAATCGTTGACAGGGAAAAAGTAGGACTGATGTTGCCATTGTTGGTGAGTTTTATGAAATTGGTGACAATAAGTAGATAGTTATTCAATGCATTTTCTTGTAAAATGAAGTTGTCTAAATTATGTGACGGCAATTAATTCATAGAGCAAATAAAATAGGTACCAAAAACACAACAAAAATTTCCTATAAGGAAAACAGTTTGACAGTAATTCCAAGGTCTGAACCATTCTTATCGGCAGTGGCGGTGTCCCGGTGCATAGAAAAATTTTGCCAGCAAACGATAAAGCGCCGAACTTTGTTCATTTCTTTAACCCTACGTTCTGCTTGTTTCAGGTTAAGCTGGACTCTGGTCACGCGGCGAGCGGCCTGTACCGCGCCATAACCGAAAAGCACGCGTTCTACAGCTGCGAAACGGTACGGAGCGCCGTGACGGCGCAATTTATCAGAGATCTGAAAGGGACGATCGCCTCGATCTTCAACGAGGACTCGACGTTGGGCAAGAAGTACGTGTTCGACATCAGGAGGACCTGCAGGGAAGTGTACGACAACGCCAGGAGGGCGTTATATCAGGAATCGATGCAGGCGATGGCGTCTGAGAGGCCCGTAGTGGAAGAAGGCGGAGACAAGTTGAAGGTACGTCGGATTATATTTTTCATTTTGAGATTCGCCTTTGAAAACATTTTCGACGTACAGGAGCTTACTGCGAACTGATGAAACCAGCGACTCTTTAAAATAAGGGGACCCAGCATTATACTTTCCAAAATCACTATTTTGTCTTGTAATTTTGGAATAAACTTTTTGAATAGCAATGCTGGAATATTTTTCCTTTTTAACAACTGAATGAATCAAAATGCATACTTTTAATTTATATAAAGTTTCAATATCTAGATATCCTTTTGGTTTATACAAATTTATTGTTGGTTCCAAGAAAGGTAGTTAGTTTATTTTGCAACCTTTTTTCAAAGGTTTTCTTGCATCCAAACTTGCTGATCCCCAAATTGAAATTAAATATTGTAATTTTGAGTATATTAATGAAAAGTAAATATTTTTCAAGTATTTCAATGCAATATAGTTCCTTATTCTATATAAAATACCTATTATTGGAGAAATACTGTTCCTAAGATATTTAATATGTGATTTCCAACTAAAATTTTAGTCGAGATGTAAACCTAGAAACTTAATAGAATTTGTATGTTTAATTTGATTATTATTAAATGAAAGCTTTGGTTTAATATTTTCAATTAATTTACGTTTCGTGATAAACATATATTTGGATTTATCAAAATTCGGTGAGAGTTTATACAGTGACCGGCAGAAAGTTGGACACAAATGGAAAACTTTTTTATTATTAATTTCTCAGAAAATTTTATTATTGATAAAAGTTGGTGCCTCATTTCAAACTCAAAACGCGCATATCAAAATTGAAATATCTCTTTTTGGATACGAGGTAAAATCAAAAATGTCAAAATAACTCAAGAGTAAAGTACCCTTATTTTTTAAAATACGGTAAAAAGTTACTTACAAAAGTTGTTTGGAATCGAAGGTGGATGTCAGATTTAAAGTCACAGCCACCTAGTCAAAACAAAAGAAATTGATCTTTTTTGTATTTTTTTTCGACCACCATGTGTATTACAAAAAAACAAAATACCGCAAACGCAACTTATCATCGGATAACACATGAATTTGCTACTAAACTTTAATTTTGTTCGATTAGCAGCTAGAAATTTATATTAACCGAAATCAGAGCTTAAAAATATTAAATTTTTGTGTCCAACTTTCTGCCGGTCACAGTATAACTGTAACCATTTAAAAAGTTTCTCTAAGTGAGGCCTATTCTTTCCTCATTCTAATGGTATCAGTGATGCCAAGTATGCCATTTTATTGGAGAATCTATGAATTTAACATCAGGTACTTTCATTGTTAGTAAAAATTAATAATGGTTTCCATGATTTCTAAAAATTAGACTTGACAATGTTGTGTATAAAAGTGCAGACTGTGGCAACTGTCAAATGAAACAAATTTATTTTATAGTTGAAATTGATTTCCGGCAATTATTTCCACGAATTTAAGTAAATGAGTATGGTAAGTCAGTTGTGCCAATTTTGCTTATTTAAGAATTTGTCGCTATTGCGCCTTGTTACCAAGTTCCTCAATCCATTTGTAATATGTATACTTGAACTTTCTTCCCTTGTTGAATGTATCTACCCAAAGAACAGATTTCGGGATGGACTAATAAGATTAGGTCTAGTAGTTCTAATGTAGTTTTTCTCGGTGTTCATTATAAAATTTTTGTAATTTTATTTCTCTCCCAAGGTACCTCACAAACTTAAAATAAACTTGTAGTCGTAGATAAAAACTCTTTAAAAAAGACCTGACCGAAGCTACCTGCTTAATAATTTAAAATTTTCGAATTACGATTTTTGTTTTGAACTACCTACTTATACGTAATGCCTACATAATGGGAATTGTCGGATTACTAAAGGTGATACAGGAAAAATCTGGTTGCAATTATTGGGACACATCTGAGTATCTGGAAGTTAGAAAAGTTAAAAATTGTGAATTACGATGGGAAATAGTTTGCCTTTTTAGAACCTACGGCACTGGCATGTCACATAAAACCTGATGGCAGTTGAACACTGACATATAACATAACCTTGTACCCTTGTGGTCTCCTTGGAGTCAACAGAAAACAAACTTCCCCTCAAGGCTTCACTTTTAGACTGTGACATGCTGGGTCCCTTTATTTTAAAGAATCCCTGGGTACGATAATCATTTAACTATACTTTTGTTTATTTCGCATATTCATAATTTTTATTCGAGATGTAAATGGCTGCATTGTTAAAACGTGGGCAAAGATGTGCAATACAGAAAGTAATAACATATATTGTTCAACAACACGCCAAAGGCGATCGACATAAAAAAATGTTACAATAAAATTTGGAGACAATCAAACTCGTCTTCAAAGTATTACTTCAATACCATCTTTCATTACTCCTCAACAAGAAGTCTGCAAAGCAGAAATTCTATGGGTGCTTAGAATTTTGAGCAAAAAGCAATCATTTGAATCGGTAATACTAGTAGATCTAAAGAAAATACTTGAAAGCACCTTTCGGTAATGCGATAGATATCCAAGGTGAGAGAATTAATTTGCCTTAAGAGTCTGATTAAAATCACTAATAATAATATTTTTTAGTTTAGTTTAGTTTAGCTTCTCAAAAAGAATTGCAAATAAAAGTATTGTTCTGCTCGAAATCAAGAAATGAAGCAGTATTAAGACATCTTCATACATTTTTTATCCAACATGCCTCTGCAGATTACATTTTGAAGTATACTTGTTATTTATTTTTTGTTATGTATTATAAATGCTCTAAATTTCCACTTTATTGTTTACTTTTGAAATCAATATTACTTAGAGATGGGAAAGTTTCCACTTTACGAAAATTCCCGGAAAGTTTCCAACAAAAATTTCCGAAACTTTCGGAAAGTTTCCAGTCTTCTTTTTTTAGTGTTTAGTTTAATTAGTCACACTTAGAGCTTTCCAAAAATACCAAATACGTCATATTTTGAGTGAAATTTGTTAAAGATATTGCAGAAAAAGTATAATATCACAAAATGTAAAAGTTTTGCTTTGTATAATTGGTATTTCATGATCATAATTCAATATTCCACTTTTAGATTTTAAATTATTAGTATCATTATTATTTAATTACTACCTACAGCAAATAACGTAGGAAGTGACATTTTTTTTGTTAAAAAACTACTATTATTTTTGCAGATTTAGCTGGGGCAAAAAAAAACATTGCTTCCGCTAAACCGAAAGTGATATGCAACTGTGTTGTGCAGATTATTTTATTCACTTTGCAACTGAAAAAATATAGATAAATAAAAAAAGATAAAAAAGATAAAACCAAATATGAAAGAATAATATAATGAATTTAAACTTATTAAATTTTAGTCAAAAAGTATATAGAATATAATAAAATATATTTTATCTGTCGTCTATAGCACAGTTCATGATTCTTCTTTGTTCTTTTTTGTATTTTTTTGGTTATGTCCATGAATCTTGGCCAGGCATTTATGGCGGCAAATTTAAACTTTCTACATAAATTCCCGGAAAACTTTCCCAGGAATGTTTCCGAAACTTTCAGGGAAAGTTTCCTAAACCTTCAAAGTTTCTTCCCGGAAAGTTTCCAAAAATGGAAACTTTCCCAACTTGGAAAGTCGCCCATCTCTAAATTACTTCAACTTCCCAATCATTCATTGTAGATTTCATATAGTTATATTTCATATTTTTTCATAATGTTGGCCTTTTGATTTTATATTTACATAAAATTCGAGAATTTATTTGCTACGGACCCCGCAAACAGGGTGTCACTGTTAACTGATTTTTCCCAAAACGAAACCTAACCTAACGGTGCCGCTTCCGTTGTTCCAGGACTCCGAGGAACGACTGAACCGACTGCTAGACGCCATCACGTGTCGCATCTGCATGGACGCGCACATCGACTGCGCCTTCCTGCCTTGCGCGCACGTCGTGGCGTGCGCGTCCTGCGCGGCGCGCGTCGACAGGTGCCCACTGTGCCGCGCCGAAATTGCGCAGGCGCAGAAGATCTACCTGCCCGGCGAGCTGGTCCAGGCGTGCTAGGGACGGACCCCCCCCGCCGACAGGAAAGCTGATCTCGAATAGTGTAGTTTGGTTCGTGAGTGTTTCGATTTCGCCGCATTGTTTTACGCGGTTCTTTCGTTCGGCTCGTGCAGTAAGTTTAAGTTTATATTGTGTCCGAAAGATGGCGTCCGGCGGTGACGGCAGTTCGAATAATAATTCCGATTGGTCGACGTTGACGGGCGACATTCCGATGCCCGCTAGATGTCGTTTTTTGGACGCGTCGATTGTTTTGTGATGTTACTCTTAGGAATCTTGACAAGGTTCGGTCTTCTAATTTTTTTACTATGTAAAAGAAATGAACTTATTATAATATTCTGCAAGGACTGATATTAGAGTTAAGTCTTTTTCCGACAATATGCCTACCATTTTTAGTCACTATCAATGCAAGTAAGAATGTACGAAGAAGTAGTTGTTTAGTTTTTTTATATGTATGTTTTTTTGTTATATTAAGTATTACGAGAAATGTATGTGCGTGATACGAGAAATTTATTTTTCGTTTTTCATTGTGATAAATTGGTCGCGTAAATGTTTATTTGTATATTTGGAAACGCAATTTTTGTAATAAGACTATAAAGAAATGAGTGTATAATCTACGTATCTTCCAGTATATATGTATGTGTATATACCATATATAGAAAAGGATATTTTCAAGTATTTTACTAGTATTAAAAAAATGGAAATTTTGTTTTCTTATTACTGAATGTCATTATACGCGATATAACAATCTGAATATCGAGTTTTATTTCATTGAGAATTCAATGCCAGTTACGGCAGCTAAAACTGATAACCCGATAACTTCTTCACATTACCAAATTTAATATACAGGACTAGAAGATATGTATTCAGTTAACATATTGATCGTTGAATATCTATTAGCACAAAAAAGATATTCAGAACCGAAAGCTCAACCTAAATGACAGCTGTCAAATGGACCTAAACTTTTAAGCATGGTAATTAAATTTATATAGGGCTAGTTAAGTAAACCATTCATCTAACCTCAATGGGTTAGGGACATGATTCTCGCTTTGCGTGCGAGGGGTCCCGGGTTCAAATCCCGCTTGTGGCTGCTTTTTTTATTTTTATTTTTTAAATTACATTTTCGAAGAGGGGAGATATTTATAATTCTTGTAGTTAATTTATTCCCAAGAAGTTGGCTTGATAAATTGTTCCATCGACGATACATACACACTGAATAAGTATTAAACTAGTTGTTGCAGTTGTTAAATTCTCTTTTTAAATAACACTCGTGGAATGCCTAATAATAAATAACACCTTTCGTTAATTTTTCACTCATTATAATCACAATGCTAAGAAAATATCACTCCTGCTGCGCAGTCGTGGTATTTTCAGCTTTGAGATAATTCGTTAAATTAACGACTTGTTATAATATTACCCCTGAAAATCCCGCTATCCTTGAACCTCTGAATCTGCAGTGAAATATCTGAATAAATTAAACATATGGTGAAAGGTCGAAATATGCAAAAAAATGTTTGACGAACCGTTCTCTTGAACTTTAGTGGAATGGAAATTTTACAAGATTATTTTATTATTCTTTAAAACCATCTTACAAGCCAAGTTGCCTTTAGCTTCAATGCTTTAACCGCAGAATAGCCACACATCTACGATTTATGGCTCCCTTAGGATGCTGAAGGGAACCGTAAATCGTAGGAGGCCATGATATTGTCAAAATAAAAAAGGCAGTATAATAGGCAGTTTAAAAAAACTGACAGCCGTCAAACGAGCAAATAATAGTTTTGGCGGTTATTATTGGTCTCAAATAATTTTACAACTTTGGTGTCTATGTATTTATTTATTTAAATTCTCAACAATCAGTAGATTATTACAGAGAATTATATAGATAATTACTAAAAAAACAAGATTACTGCAATATGTTTTTCTTACTTTTTCCCTTTATGTTTTTTTCCAGAAATAATTTTTTTAGCTTCATTTTAAATCTGGTGGTATTTCTTATACATTTGATTTCTTTTGGAATCTTATTATATAATAAAACTCCATCACAGAGAATTGATTTTTTCCCAAAATTACTTTTAAATTTTTGAATCTGAAAATCACTATTTTGTCTTGTAATTTTGGAATAAACTTTTTGAATAGCAATGCTGGAATATTTTTCCTTTTTAACAACTGAATGAATCAAAATGCATACTTTTAATTTATATAAAGTTTCAATATCTAGATATCCTTTTGGTTTATACAAATTTATTGTTGGTTCCAAGAAAGGTAGTTAGTTTATTTTGCAACCTTTTTTCAAAGGTTTTCTTGCATCCAAACTTGCTGATCCCCAAATTGAAATTAAATATTGTAATTTTGAGTATATTAATGAAAAGTAAATATTTTTCAAGTATTTCAATGCAATATAGTTCCTTATTCTATATAAAATACCTATTATTGGAGAAATACTGTTCCTAAGATATTTAATATGTGATTTCCAACTAAAATTTTAGTCGAGATGTAAACCTAGAAACTTAATAGAATTTGTATGTTTAATTTGATTATTATTAAATGAAAGCTTTGGTTTAATATTTTCAATTAATTTACGTTTCGTGATAAACATATATTTGGATTTATCAAAATTCGGTGAGAGTTTATACAGTGACCGGCAGAAAGTTGGACACAAATGGAAAACTTTTTTATTATTAATTTCTCAGAAAATTTTATTATTGATAAAAGTTGGTGCCTCATTTCAAACTCAAAACGCGCATATCAAAATTGAAATATCTCTTTTTGGATACGAGGTAAAATCAAAAATGTCAAAATAACTCAAGAGTAAAGTACCCTTATTTTTTAAAATACGGTAAAAAGTTACTTACAAAAGTTGTTTGGAATCAAAGGTGGATGTCAGATTTAAAGTCACAGCCACCTAGTCAAAACAAAAGAAATTGATCTTTTTTGTATTTTTTTTCGACCACCATGTGTATTACAAAAAAACAAAATACCGCAAACGCAACTTATCATCGGATAACACATGAATTTGCTACTAAACTTTAATTTTGTTCGATTAGCAGCTAGAAATTTATATTAACCGAAATCAGAGCTTAAAAATATTAAATTTTTGTGTCCAACTTTCTGCCGGTCACAGTATAACTGTAACCATTTAAAAAGTTTCTCTAAATCATGTTCAATATGACAAAATATTTCAGAGATAGTTTCAGCAAAATAGACAATTGTTGTATCATCAGCAAAAAGTTTAATACTGCCTTTCAGATTTAAATTCGACACAGAATTAATATATATTAGAAACATAATTGGGCCTAATGTAGATCCTTGTGGAACTCCACAATTTATATATCTCTTTGAACTTTTGATTTCTCCAATTTGGACAAATTGATTACGTTTAGATAAATAATTTTGAAACCATGATTGAAGTATGCCTCTTATACCCATATTACATAAACATTTAAGAAAAATTGTATGGTTAACTGTATCAAATGCTTTACATAAATCTAGTGACAATAAACAACATATTTTATTGTCATCAACATTATGCTGTATATTTGTAATGACATCAGCAGCAGCAATTTCTGTGTCTCTAGATCTACGAAAGCCAAATTGGTTAGAATAAAGTAGCTGTTTGGATTCAAGAAAATCAGTTACTCTGTTGTTCATTACTTTTTCCAAAATTTTAGAAAAAACTGGTAAAATAGAAATTGGTCGATAATTATTACATTTGTAACGTTCTCCACTTTTAAAAATTGGCAAAACTTTAGCAATTTTCATTTTCTCTGGAAACTGACCATTTTGAAAAGACATTTTTATAAGTTGCAGTAAAATTGGAATTAAGGAATATTTAACATTTTCAACAATCTTGACTGAAACATTGTCATAACCAGTTGGTTTATGTGGATCCAACCTATCTATAATTTCTTCAATTTCTGCAGCTGTTATTCCATCTATATCAACAAACATGGATTTTGTAATTTGCGCTTCTTCATATTGTACCCCATGAAGAGTAGGGATTTTCTTCATCAAATTTTCTCCAACTTGGAAAAAATATGAGTTAATTTCTTCACATATATCAATAGTTTCTTCTATTTTTTTCCCATTTTTCATAAGATATTCAATATTATTATTTTGTTTCTTTTCAGAGTTTTAGTTGATAACTTTTGAAACGATTGAGATAATGGCTTCAAATTTGGTAGGTACACATAATCTTAGAGCCTACAATATGACGGTTTGAATTTTTGCGCCCAAAGAATTCAATTTTGAATTTATTATGAATACAGTGATTGGAAATGGTTATAAAAGGATGAAATTCTAAAAAAGTTTTTACACTATTTACAATTTGTAAGAAATATTGGAAAATTATATTTAAAAATGCTATATTATATTGGCAGCATTCTTAAAACCTGTCTTCTAACGACTTATTTCTATGTAAATCGGTTGACGTAGATATACGAAAGGAATTTTGGAATTTTATGTTTTTCTGAACTTTTTTACAATCTTTTTAACCTAATCATAAATCTTTTACTTGATTCCGAGGACCAAACTGGTTCCATTTGGATGAATATTGCATGTGGGAAGAAAACCTGTTATTTTCTACGTATAATGACCATCAGCATAAAAACAATCTAGTGGCAGTTGCGAACTTTGATTGTTTTTTATTTAAATTTTGCTATTTTGCATTATTAGCTACTGCAGATTGCGTTGAAATGCGTTTGCAGCAGGTAAATACATCGCAATATTGTGTGCATATTTTCACCTTTTACCATAAACAACAGACAAGTGTTACGTTTGTTATGGTGGAAATGGAAATTTATTTATTAAAATATAGGGTGAGCTAGAAAAAACGAAATTTCTATATTTCTCATACAGTGTGAGTGTTACTCACTTAAGATGAGGACACCTCTATTTTTTGTTTTGTTTTTGGAAATCGAAAAATTTCCGACTTGGCATACAGTTATAAAACTCGATGAGCTCCATTTTTAGGATGTCAGGTGTCAGGTGCATCCACAGCCTGCTACGACCTCGCGAATAGGAACACAATATTCAATGTTTTGTTTGGCATCAGGAATTTTGAAAAAGTTATTTGAAAAAGTTGTTCAGAACCGAATTTTTACAATGAATACGCCAAATTTCAGCAGCATATTCGCATTTTTTTGTTTTTTCTTCTTCTCAATATTAGGTATATACAGGGTGTTCGAAAAATAGACGGAGATATTTTAGAGGGTGATTCCCTGTTAAGAAATATGAAAAAAAGTTTCTATAAACATGGGTCCGGAAATGCAGAGTTTTCAAGATACAGGATGTTAAATATATTGCATGTCACTGGACAAAATTGGTTTATCAATTTTTGCAAAAAAAATCACAAGTGCCTTGGAAAACAAATAATCAAAAGCATTTCTAGGAAAGAGTGTTATTGCAACTTTTCCAATATCATAACATAAAGTACACTACAACCAATTTTGTCCAGTGACATGCAATAAAACGGTTTTTATTTTTTTTTCTCGAAAACGAAGTGAGATAGGAAAACAATACAAGAGGGAAAGAAGTTGTATTTTTAGATGCTTAATCAAACAAAAAATATTAAAGTTACAAAAAAGGTAGTGGCGTACATTTTTTTGATAATAATATTCGCTAAGGTGCCCCCCGGGACGCCACTGGACTTAATAAATTTAATCTAGTTAGGGCGAAATTAGCCTCTTAATACAACAAATAACATTGCCAAATTTCAACAGAATCGAGTAAATAATTTTTAAGACATTAATAATTTCATGTTTTATTTTTTTTTTATTTAACATCCTGTATCTTGAAAACTCTGCATTTCCGGACCCATGTTTATAAAAACTTTTTTTCATATTTCTTAACAGGGAATCACCCTGTAAAATATCTCCGTCTATTTTTCGAACACCCTGTATAGCCAATGACGTCAAAACCTACTGACGTCATTGTGTATAGCCATAGAAAAAAGACTGCTCCGGTATAGCCATGGAAACCATTGAAAAAATGACAAAAGGTAATTTTTATTATATACCTACTTTATTTCACTGTTCACATTACATTAATATTAATATCACAGCTAGATCTATATTACTGAACTTAATTTCTACGTAATCATAACTTAAAATCCTAGAGATTGAATGTTTATCGGTGAAAAACCTCTTGGCAATAGAATTTATAGAAAACAAACCAAAACAGAAAGTAAATACCTAAACACTGTCATTATTATATAAAAAGAAACACAAAAAAAGTCGAAAATTTTTATCTCCAAAAACAAAGCAAAAATACAGGGGTGGTAGATATTTTATAGTTTTCAACGAATTTTTTCCATTTTCAATTGGAGACCATTGCACATTTTACTGTATTTTCCCATGGCCTATGGAACTGGTCAAGACTTCGATAACTACAACTAGGTTCGTTTATACTTTTAAAACTAGTTTCACCCAAACTACTAGAATTTGCCTCACTGATGCTAGAACTTGACTTGTTTTCATCTATCTTTATAACTTTAACACTAAAACAAATAAGCTACTAATAGTTTCTTACACCACAATCATTTTAATACACTTATTTAAATGATGGTTTAGGTGGTTTTAATAGAAGAGTTGGTACCGCATTTTCAATTATTAGCTGCGTTTTGACTCGTTTCGTTTTTAAACACTGGTGTAAAATGAGCAGAACATATTCGAGATGATCACTTAATTAGATAAAACACTCAAACAACTAAAACGCGAAGAAACTATTAATAATTAGCTGAAAATCGAAAAAAATTATGCCACAGAGCGTCTATGATGCAAACAACGGCAGGTTATACACAGTTTGTCGCTGTCAAATGGCTGTCAAAGAGTGTCAAGTTTCACAAAACACTACCTCAAATTGCAAATGCGCATGTCCACTGGGCCTAGTTATTTATTACTATTTTATGATTTTAAATTCATCAAAGATTTTCCGCGCATCCTATGTCTAAAAAACATCTTCCTATTCTGTGGTCCAGCACTCTACCTATATACAGTCCATGGATGGACTTAACTATACTTGTAAAAAATTTTATTTTCAATTCTTCGAAAAAAGTCAATCTTCATAAAAAAGTCTGCTTGTTCTGGCATGGAAAAAGTTGACATTACTTATACTGGGTGACCAGAAAATTAAATAAACGTTAATTAGCATAAGAGTTAACTACCTCTATTTGTAGAGATAATGAAAAAAGTTATAAAGAAAATTTGCTCAGCGCGGTAAGCTACTTAAGTGTACAAAATTTCAAAGCGTTAGGCCTACTTTGATTTTTTGATTGTATTCTTTTTTTGAAAAATAAATGGTTTTCTGTAAATAGTACGACAAAATTGTATTAAGAAAACTTCCCCAGAATGGAAAACTGCGCATGATGACAAAATTTTACGATTCTAGGCCTACTTTGTATTTTGGAAAATATTGGAGAAAACACAAAGTGGGCGTAGGATTGTCAAAAAATTTTCCATCATATAGTAAAATTATTTTAAGAAGTCCTTACTGGGACTGTCAAATGGTAATTTCACTATCCTAAGTTGGCATCAGTGCAGCAAAAAATGCAACCGGGCCATACGTCCAGGTCAGTAACGAGCCCATTTGCACAATGAATAACTACTAATAACACGAACAAGAACAACACAGATAACGGTAAAACTCATGAAACGTACAATACCCGCGAATTTATTCACTGACCAAAGTTTGAACCCTTTTGAACGATCCGGAAAACCTTCACTGTCACTTTCACAACACCGAAACAAAATTTGCCTGAGTCCGCCCCATAGACGCTGGCGCAAGTGGCTGATTTTAACAAAATACCAAAATAAAAGTGTTTCCATGACGTTTGAAATTATTATTAAAATGAGTTGTAGTCATAGTTATTTTTATTTGTAGCGGTATAATCGTGATTGGCAATAGGGTTTTTATTTTATTATGTTCTTTTTTCGTATCACTTGGATAACTTTTCACATCATAAATCAATGAGTGACGTCATTAACTGGTTAAGACACATATACCATTGTTATAACCATCGTTAACAGAAAATTTCTAGGGATTTTGTGGAGACTGTCATCTGACAAAATCGGGACTTCTTACAGTAATCGGGGTATACACAGTTTTCTATTTTGAGTAACTTTTATTTAAGTATATAAGTTTTGTCTTACTACCTACCGAAAATTATTTAATCGAAGAAAAACAAGAAAAAAAAACAAAAATCGAAGTAGGCCTAACGCTTTGAAATTTTGTACACTTAAGTAGCTTACCACGCTGAGAAAATTTTCCTTATAACTTTTTTCATTATCTCTACAAATAGAGGTAGTTTACTCTTATGCTAATTAACACGTTTCTTTAATTTTCTGATCACCCAGTGTAAGTAATGTCAACTTTTTCCATGCCAATTTTATTTTAAGAACAAGCAGACATTTTTTATGAAAAATGACTTTTTTCGAAGAATTGAAAATAAAAAAATTTACAAGTATAGTTGTCCATCCGTGGACACACTGTATATGATCTCTATGGATGGCTAACAATGTATTCTGCATTGTATTTTATCTCCGGAAAGCGCATGGTGAGCCAAAAATGTGTCAGACGTGACCCCCGTGAGCCGTCTTTAATAATTATCAGTCAGCGATAAAATATTGTAGAATTAATAAACAATTGCATATATTACCCATTAGTATTGAAAAATGTGTAGTTATTGTTTAACTATTGTTTATACAATATCAAGGAACGGTTTTTGTTTAATAAATAAACTCACTACCATGGCCCATTATCGTATATTCGAACTAAAGTAATTTTTCGGTAAAGGACAAACAACACACAACCCCGCTCCATTTCCATAGTAATTTATTAACCATATCTCGCTTCACAATTTGCTAAATATATAAAATTCGCCTATCGGTAAATATCGTATCGGATACCCTATGCACTTAACGAACGGTAAAAAAAGAGTGTATAAAATCGGCCGCGCGGCGGTCCGTCCCCGATCCCGTCCTAGTCGTCGTCGGTGTTGCCCCCGTCCTCGCCGTCCGACTTCCTGCCCGCCTCCCCCTCGCTGTTGTACGCCTGGCCCTCGGGCTCCTCCTCGGCGTCGTCGTCGCCCGCCACCTCGGCGTTCTCCAGCTCCGCCCGCTCCATCTGCTTGGCGAGGTCCGCCTCGTCCGTGGCCGTCACCACCTTCGGCTGCGAAAAGTCCCGAGCGGGCTTGAGCGGATCCGATCGATATCGATATATCGGCTAGTAGAGCGATTGTCGATACCGTACAATATGAAATCGCGGGCGCATGGGTAAAAGGTCATAAGCCTTTTTTTGGTCAAAATTAGGTTAAGTCAACAGTAGCTTCCCATAAGTCAATTCCTAGGGTTTACAACGTATACTACATATTATCGAAACTATTCTGTTGTGTGTAAAGATTTAAGTTAAATTTTAGCTGATACGCATGGGGTAAATGAGTTACGTCTGACATATTCACATAAAGAGCAGCTGAATATTTGTTATGTATGGGTAAAATGTTCTATGTCAGACTTAGAACTAATCGGTCTAAAGTGTTTATATTTTTATTGGTGCTCAAGGTTCTAAGTCTGACTTGGAATATTTTACATGGCTGATACCTATCACAATAGCGGTGGCTCAAGTGACGAAGCAGATGCTCTATAATAGTGTTAAATAACGTACAGGGTGTCCCAGTTAACATGATAAACGCGATTTTCTCGCTAATTTTAAAGATAAATTGATGGTTCAAAACCAAACTTGTGTAGACTTTTCCGAGAAATTAAAATATGAAGTCAAACTCAATATACAGGGTGTTGTCAAAAAGTTATCCTATAAACATTCCTTTTTAAAAAAAATGTGAAGTTGGATATTAACACGAAATATTAGTAATAAGAATACGGGAAGTAACAAAAAGGTGTCGGTTTTCATTTATGACTTCCGGTTTGAGCGGAAGTGAAATAAAAATTCGCTGCTTGGTTATTTTTAGAGATAACTACAGAAAACTATAATATATGGTTGGAATTGGGAGAATAAAAGGAACAAAAAAACCCAAAATATAAAGTGCGTCTTAAAAATCTAGCTAAGTGATGCTGCTCACTGCCCGAAAGTCAGAAATAAAAATCGACACTTTTTTGTTACTCCCTGTATACTCATTGCTAATGTTCCGTATTTAAATCCAACTTCATAAGTTTTTGGAAAGGGTATTTTTTAACTAACTTTTTAACACCACCCTGCATATTGAGTTTAATGTCGTGTATGAATTCCTTGGGAAATTCTACACAAGTTTAGTTTTGAACCATAAATTTACCTTCAAAATTAGGAGAAAATCGGGTTTATCACGTTAACTGACACCCTGTACTTAATACTTGTTTAATAAAAAAACTGTTCACCTTAGTTGTGTTTTTTCTCTGTGTATATTTAAGTCACTATTTTTGTTTTATTTTGAAACGCATAAGTCATATTTTTCGGCTTTTTTCAAATGTCTGCAATTTTCAAATTTGTTTGGACAGCCTACTTAAAAAAGTATGACAAGTGCCCTAGAACGCAATATGTTTGGTAAAAAATATTGTGCTTGCTGATTTTACAGAGTACACAAAACTTTAAACTCGTTTTTCTGGAAAAGTGAGTTTTGGTACTTATGACCTTTTTCCCATGCGTCCGCGAAATGTTTACAGGGTTCTCAGCAATTTGAAAAATTAGAATTCCCCGACTTTTCCATGACTTGCAGGTGACATTTTCTGGGCAGGCTTTGATGCGTAAAATACAATTTCGTGTGCCCCTAAAGATGCTAAATCGTCAAGTTTCACGAACACAGCAAAAAAATTAAGTTCTGAAAAATTTTATGCATGTTGAGACATTGTGGACATCTAACTGGCTATTAAAAAAATAGTTAAAAATCCATCCGTTCATAAATATAGGGTCTAAAATGATCTTGATGTGAGTGAGGTTTTTTTCTGAAACTATGCACCATGATAAAAGCAAAACCGTAGTTGTGCTGCTTATAAATCCCTGACTTTTAATGTGAAAACGAAAAACTCCATGACTTTCCCTGACCCTTTAGGAATACCCTGACTTTTCCAGGTTTTACAGGTTTCTAATATCTTTTTTCGTTTTTGAGTTATTTTGAAAAAAGTGAAATTTTGCTTTTTCGATTTTATTTTTTTCTGAAGTGGTTATCACAGATAGGAAAAAAGAAAAACACTTTCTTATGGCACTTTTTAACAGGCTTTCAGAGCGTTTTTAGATTTGTTCTACAACATTTCCTTTTTGAGAAACCATCTTAAACTTTGTTTTTTTAAATACAGACCTGGATTTTTTTTGCAGATTTTGAAAGCACTTTTAATTGCAAATACCACGATGTGTGACACGAAATATTTTTAAAATGTTTTGAGACAATTATACTGAAAATTCCTTTTTTCCATTCATTTTCTTCTAATGCGGCCCTGTATTTAATAATAAGAAGTGTAAATATTAATCAGAATTGTCAACAATTTAACTTACAAATTGTCTTTTAGTCGGAGAACCAAAAAAAAAAAGGATGGCAAAGACTAATATACGATAATAAAAAATAAATAAAAATCCTCCATCTAGAAGGCTTTGAAACAATGAAACCAACCCCTTGTCATTTGTCATAACTCCCACTGTACCTTTTATTAGTTAATAATTTGTACTATTAGAAATGGAGGGTGCTTTTTCAAATGACGACAAATAGCATGTTATATCTTGTGTCACAGAAATAGAAATAGACAATTATACTGAAAATTCCTTTTTTCCATTCATTTTTTCTATTGCGGCCCTGTATTTAATAATAAGAAGTCTAAATATTAATCAGTATTATCAACAATTTAACTTACAACAACTTATCTTTCAATAGGAGAACCAAAAAAAGGGCGGCAAAGACTAATAATAGTCACATACGATAATAAAAAATAAATAAAAATCGTCCACCTAGAAGGCTTTGAAACAACGAAACCAACCCCTTCTCATTTGTCATAACTCCCACTGTATCATTTAGTTAATAATTTGTAGTATTAGAAATGGAGGGTGCTTTTTCAAAGAAGACAAATTTAACATGTTAGCATGTTATATCTTGTGCCACAGAAATAGTGTAGAAGCTGAACGAATGTATTGTTGCAATTAATAAATGGCAAAAGATATTGGTTTCATTGGCTTAAAGCTTGCTTCTCACAATTAAAAAAAGTAAAAAAATATTTTTAAAAAAAGCTTTTATTTAAATGCGCTAAAAAGAATAAAATAAGCTTTTCTTTTAAAACTTTTACTATCAACTTATAACGTCATTCCACAATTTATATGATATAAAAGCTTGTCGCGAGATTTAAGTAGTGGTATTTACTTAGTTTGAAAACTTAAATCTCGCGACAAGCTTTTATATCATATAAATTGTGGAATGACGTTATAAGTTGATAGTAAAAGTTTTAAAAGAAAAGATTATTTTATTCTTTTTAGCGCATTTAAATAAAAGCTTTTTTTAAAAATATTTTTTTACTTTTAATTTATTTTGTAATTTTTAGTTTGGCCAGGTGTCTGAGTCTATTCATCTCAGTTAACGCATCATTGTTGCAAGGTCGTTTGCCGGTTAGTTTAGAACAGTCTAGCTCTTCAATGAGGAGACCTTCTAATGAGCATCTTGGGTGTTCCGCCATGTTGGATTTAGAATGACGTCACACATATAATCATGCATTGTCATCCAAATTAAACGTGTGTACAAAATTTCAGCTCGATCGGTTGAAATTTAACTAGTCCGCCATCTTGAGTGTTCCGCCATGTTGGATTTAGAATGACGTCACACATATAATCATGCATTGTCATCCAAATTAAACGTGTGTACAAAATTTCAGCTCGATCGGTTGAAATTTAACTAGTCCGCCATCTTGAGTGTTCCGCCATGTTGGATTTAGAATGACGTCACACATATAATCATGCATTGTCATCCAAATTAAACGTGTGTACAAAATTTCAGCTCGATCGGTTGAAGATATCTGCTTCAAAATTGAGTTGCAAGATTCCACCCGAACAAATTACATACATACATACATACATACATACATTGCAAGTTAAATAAAAGCTTTTAAAAAGCAAAGAATTTTCCAAAACACAATGCGACACTATTTGCTGTACAACAGAGGAAAACACTAACCAGACAGGGCCGTATTTAAAAATATTAAGTTTTCAAAGACAATACTGATTAATATTTAGACTTCTTATTATTAAAACAGGGCCGCAATAGAAAAAAATAAATGGAAAAAAAGGAACTTTCAGTATAATTGTCTCAAAACATTTTAAAAATATTTCGTATCATACATCATGGTATTTGCAATGAGAGTGCTTTCAAAATTTGCAAAAAAAATCCAGGTCCGTATTTAAAAAAAAGTTGAAGATAGTTTCTCAAAAACGAAATGTTGCAGAACAAATCGAAAATAGCCATCTTAAAGCCTGTTAAAAAGTACCATAAGAAAGTGTTTTTCTTTTTTTCTATCTGTGATAACTTCAGAAAAAAAATTAAAATCAAAAACGCAAAATTTAACTTTTTTCAAAATAACTCAAAAACAAAAAGATATCACTTAAAAATCACTAAAATCAGTCCGAAAGAAAAGTACTATTACTGGCAGGACATAAAAGTCATTTCCTATCGAAACATTTCAATTTTAAGATTAATTTTTGCACTTACCGCCATTTGAATGTTGAAGACGCCGCCTAGATCGTTAATGGTAATTTTAATTTTATCTATGGCATCGTTTAGGAGCTTCAAACCGTCCTGCTTCTCTGGCGTCGAAGTGGTCATCACTAAAAACAATTTTCAATTAATTTTTTTAATACTTTTAAGTCACTGCTATTATATACGAAAGTGTAGTTCGGCCACACGAGATTTATTTTATCCTTGACATTTTTTTCTATCAATTATTCTATACATCGTTGATACTTTTTTCTGTCAACTATACACAATTGACATTTTTTTCTGTGAATTGTACATTATACATAATTGACACTTTGGTATCAAATATGAATATCTACTATAATTGACATTATTGAAGTGTCAACGATCTATAATTCACAGATCAAAGTGTCAAAGATGTATAATTGACAGAAAAAGTATCAATTATAGTATATAATTGACAGAAAAGATGTCAATTATGTATAATTGACAGAAAAAAGTGTCAACGATGTATAATTGGCTGAAAAAAGTGTCAAGGATAAAATAAATCTCGTGTGGCCGCTCTACGCTTTCGTCACTTAAAAGTTTTTCAGAGCCCTGTAGCACATAAAACACTAATATATTATACATATTTTATACCAGAATAAATATTAATAAAATAATAAATTATTTAAGCCATTATTGGACACTTATTCTGTAGTACCCTTGGTAGAACCGTGCTGGAGCTGGAGCTAATGCATCTATTATTTATTCAGTAATTCAGTAATTTTATTCCAGTTAGGTTAGGTGGTAACATCTCTTCTTCACATTTCTATGGTACCACAAAACAGTAAATAGTGACACTAAATAGTGAATTATTCAATACCAACATAATTACTTTGGTGGTTAAAAAATATATCGATATATTGTTTCATATGATATATTGAATCGATTTATTGATATACTTGATATATTGAAAAAAATAAATCGATATAGTAATTGAATATTTCGATATATTTAATGTTATTAATTTTTTATTTTGTAATTCATAATTTTATGTACTAGGTTTATAAATTTTCGAAAAATAGTTATAAAATGTGTTATTATTGCTTACAAACACAAGATGAGAGCTCACAGATAACGATAATCTCAATCTTAGTTTTCCAAAGGCCTTCACTATCCTCAAGTTTAACTTAAACTGGAGAAATTATAATAGTTTTCGTTGCGATATATCGCGTCAAAATATCCATATATTTACCGATATATCGCAAGAATATATCGATATAAATACAGGGTGAGTCAGAAGGTATAGTAAATACTTTAAAGGGGCCTTTCATATAAAATTTTTCGATTTGGGCTTTCCTTGCCAAGTTATTCGGGTCTACAAGGTGACCCAAAAGTATTTTTTTTATTTATATCTTAATAACGGCGCTACTTAAAAATTTGAAATTTGGTATGTGTTATCTACTTACTGGAAGACGCCTTAGGGTAATTTATTCATTTACACAGTGCCCTAGAAAATGGAAAAAACTAACAACCCCTATTAATTTTTTTGCTTAAACTTTTTTGAGGTTACCTTTTTGGTCTTGCAGGTCCATCATTTCAGTGTATCTTTTCAGTTTAATCAACCGTTTGTGTTGAAATTGGCAAAACGTGCCCCAAAACACCTGTTAACTTCAACATTAGAAACATAAAATTTTTACCTACCGCTTTCAAACTTTACACATCGACTGTACCATTTAAACTGAGAAAAAAATTCCGATGAACAATGTACCAAAACTTATTAGCTTATAAAATGGCAAGGATTGAATTTATCAAAATTTGAACACCCTGTTTTTCAAGAAAACCAATGCTGTTTTGACCAATGTCCAATTGGTATTTTTTTCCGTATTTTGAATGTACAGTCGATCTGTAACGTTTGAAAGCGGTAGGTAAAAATTTTATGTTTCGAATGTTGAAGTCGACAGGTGGTTTGGGTCACATTTTGCCGATTTCAACGCAAACGGTTGATTTTATCGTTATGAAACAAGAGTACACTTTTGTTGCAAAATGAAAAGATACACTGAAATGATGGACCTGCAAGACCAAAAAGATAACCTCAAAAAAGTTTGAGCAGAAAAATTAATAGGGGTTATTAGTTTTTACCATTGTGTAAATGAATAAATTACCCTAAGGCGCCTTCCAGTAAGTAGATAACACATACCAAATTTCAAATTTTTAAGTAGCGCCGTTATTGAGATATAAATAAAAAAAATACCTTTGGGTCACCCTGTAGACCCGAATAACTTGGCAAGGAAAGCCCAAATCGAAAAATTTTATATGAAAGACCCCCCCTTAAAACCACCTGCCGAACACCCCTTTAAAGTATTTATTATACATTCTGACTCACCCTGTATATCAATATTTTTCAAGGAATATATCGATATATCATTGTCACGGGCGTAGCCAGGATTTAGTTTTGGGGGGGGTTTAGTTTGAGAAGTAAATAAAACAACAAAAATATACTTACATGAAATTTAATATCTATATATTCATCCGAAAAACTACGAACTTTAAATGAAATGGATAAATTAATTTCGTTCCTCTGCGCTAAATCTAAAACCATTAAAGAAAAAATCTTCGGCTTTTTCTTTTAAATATATCCACTACTTCATCTGCATGAATTTCTGTTCCATAGTGAATGTTCATTAGAGCCAAACCATTAAGTCTGTTTTCACTTGTAGTGTTTCGTAAATAGTTTTTCAGTCTCCTTAGGCTCGAGAAAGACCTTTCTGGGGTAGCAGTGGATACAGGAATGGTAGCCAAGATTTGTAGTAATGTGTAAATATTAGGATAAAGGTTTTTATCGCACATATCTAGGCATTCCAAACTAGATTTCGGGGTAGGCAGTCTTCTTATCAGCATGCAAGGTAGCTGAAGCTTTGATAGCTAAATCCAAATTTGTTTCTTTATTAGAAACCCCTTGACCTTGACTACACCACTTTTTCCAGTAGTCCATACCTTTAAGTTTATCACCCTTCCTTTTTTTCCCCTCCATTTTTCGACAGTAATAATGATTCACGTATCTATCCTTAAGAATGTCATCGAATAACAGTGCACTAAAATTTATCACTTACACGGTACACTTAATTCTCTTCACTATTTGTTCACCACTTTTCACTTTTATTCGCTTCGAGTTCGCATGGAACACGCGCAGCGGCGCCGCTTATATAGCAGCCCAGTAGCCGTCCAGAAACTTCCACGAACTTCCACAAAGTTCCGCTCATTTCGACCGAGGGGCGTGGCGAATAATCGAGAAACAACGCAAAGTGTCCCTACAATACAAAATAGTTCGGCTGCAACTGCGTCTGCCTCTCGTCAAAAGATGGCGCTAGGCGCTACTATTACTACATATATTCAAACGAAATAATAATTTGACTCTTCACTCCTCGTATTTTTTCGGTATAATATTAGGTAATATTTTGCTTATTTCGGGGGGGGGGGGGGGGGGTTTGAACCCCCGAAACCCCCCCCTTGGCTACGCCCGTGATCATTGTCATCCCTAAGGATAGCTCTAAGGCGGAATAGTGATTCAAAATTACCCCATTACTTGCATGTACTGTAAACTATAATTGTCTCTGCACGTAAATAAGCAAATAACAATAACAATAGTTAAACGAGTTCTAAATGTTCGAGTTCTTACCGTAAAGTGGCGGAGCGATGAGGTTGATTTTGACGGGCAACTCTTCGGTAGAGAGAGACAGGCCGGCTTTCAGGGCCGTCTTGACCGCGTCGATCCCCTCGTAACCGTAACAAGCGCACTCGATGTCCGCTCTTATTTTCACAGCTTGGGACGTCAGTTTTCGCTTCACCTGGCTGAGCAGCACCTCCTTCGTGTTTTCGTCTAAGTCGCATTCGGCCAAGATGCTGGGATCACTGGGGAAAACGAGCGAAAAATATCGTCTTCATTGCAACAGCCAATACTGTAGAGATGTGCCGAGGGTTTATTCCCTTAGAGGGTTTAAACCCAAAGTAGGGTTTAATCCGGGTTGGGTTTTCCATTAATTCCCTTGGGTTTTTTGAGGGTTTTTCCCTAAGGTTTTTTTTTCGTAAATGAGGGTTTAAACCGGGTTGGGTTTTTTCAATACATTATTTTTTATTCTTTACTTTTGACAGATTTGACAGTGAATTATAGTGACAATAAGGATGTAAGATTAGCGAGTGTAATAAATGTAACAATTACAAGAAAAAGTGGTAATGGGCAAACACTCAAAGTTAACAAAAAGAAAAAACTAGTAACCGCATGCACGTGTTTCATGCTATTTGGCAATCATCAGTATGGTGACACATTAACAAAATCAAAAGATAGGCATGATTTGGGAAGCAACAAATGAAGTCCAGGCAGGAGCCAACAGCACATTTGCAGCTTCAGTCAGCACATCCCCTATTTTGGGGCTTGTACTAACATCGCCACGGAGGCTGTTAACTTTGAGTGTTTGCCCATTATCACTTTTTCTTGTAAGTGAATTATAGGTTAAGAGTCAGTTTCAGTTTGTAGAAAATATTTCCACTTTCCACAAAATATTTCCCAATTGCATTACCAAAGTTATACTAAATAAAATATTAAAAATATGCCAAGACATTGTTCCGAAGAATGGACACATTTTAGAATAATGAGTAATGATAATAAAAAACTTAAAAATAAAAAAGTAGCGGAATGTAAATATTGCAGTAAACAATATTTTCCCAATGTAGCCAAATTGAGGACACATTTAAAAACAATGTAAAAACTAGATGAGATGGAACTTCTATTAGAGTTATCTGCATTTAGAACAAAGATGGAGTGGGGTAAACAAAAACATTGGGACGCTTCTGAATTAACAAGTCCACTCTTATTATGGTGGAAGGGATTCTTCCCCGAAAAAAAAAAAATTCCAGCAACTACAGCGAGTGCTGAGAGAAATTTTAAAATCATCTCTAATACTAAAATGAAAAAGAGAAATCACCTAAAAGTATATAGAACCAACAAATTCGTATTTATTAAACATAACATTCCATACATATAATATGAAGATTTACTTAAAGAAGATAAGAAGACCGAAAATCAAATTACACAAGGTAATAACAAATGACAATGACAGTAACGGAAAGACTGATATAGATAATGATAGTGAAAACAAAAGTCTGAAATATTTGAAAATGACCAAAGTGAAGACAAAGAGGAAGAATATAATACAGATGATCTAGTTGATGACGAGAGTGGCACGTACAACATAATATCATTTAAATTACAGTTTTATGTATCTAACGTAGGTAATTCAATTTCAGAAGATATTGAAGTCGAAGATACCGCAGAAGGAAATAAAGGAACGAAAGAGATAGAATTAATAGAAGAACAAGTGGAAAATTATAGAGAAACAGAAAGCTATGAAAGTATTGAAAATGAACAAGAGTGGAATATGGAAACACGTAATATAAAAGATTTAGATGAATTTGTCCTCATTAAAGAAAAAGAAATAGACAATGCCTTGCATATAATAAATATAAATAACAAAATTCTAGAGGACACTTATTCAAACTCAAATGAAAACAATTCACAGAAGAAAGTGATAATTCTGGAAAATTTTGTTGTGAAGAAATAAGAAAAGGAGAAAGTCAAGACTTTATTTTTATTGCAGTTTTATAACTTTGCTAATCAAGTGAAGAGTTATTTATTTATTTTTAAAGTTTTAATTTTTTTATTCTTTATTTACATACAGACAAAATAAACTTTATTTTGTTACATTATTTAATAAAGTAACTGATAAGGATAAGAGAATATCTAAATTATTATTAAAGGCCAAGGCGGGTTTTTACAAGGGAAAAAACTCTTGAAAAAAAAACCAAAAACTAATAAATATTTGAAAATATAAAATTCTAAATGTAGGGTTATTTGGTATCTAAAGAAATAAGAAAAGGAGAGTCACACTTCATTTTTATTGCAGTTTTATAACTTTGCTAGTCGAGTGAAGAGTTATTTATTTATTTTTAAAGGTTTAATTTTTTTATTCTTTATTTACATACAGACAAAATAAACTTGATTTTGTTACATTATTTAATAAAGAAGGTAACTGGTAAGGATAAAAGTATATCTAAATTATTAAAGTTTCCTTTCCTACTAAAAAACAAAAATAAGAGTTTATTTTTTCTTTCAAATTTGAAAGAAAAAAATAAAATTAAGTCGGTACCTACCTATTTTTATTTTCCTATTTATAAAATATAAAATCCGTAAATTTCCAATAAAATCCCAAAGCGGGTATTTACAAGGAAAAAAACCCTTGAAAAAACCCAAAAACTAATAAATATTTGAAAATAATAAATTCTAAATGTAGGGTTGTTTGGTATCAAAATAATCGTCTTTTAACAAGTAATTGTAAAATAAAAGAAACCATATAAAAACTCCAGAAAAATCCCGGGAAAAAAACGGGTTTTTCCCTCGAAAAATAAAAACCCATTTTTTCTCCATCACTAGCCAATAGTACACAAAATTCAAATGTACATGTTAGTTTATAATTTGCTTCAGTTAAAATAAAGGTCATTTTCTAGTTTATCCACTTTTGGGTTAGAGAAAAACTAAAATTACCTTTGGGTTGTACATAATCCCATAAACACAGAAACCACTTTCATATGTTGCGCTAATGACCGGAAGTGTCCCGAAAAAATTATTGAAATCTAGAGACAATACGTACAAAACCAGCGCCATGACGTTTTTCAGCGGTTATTGCGGGTGCGCTGACTTGGTTACTAGGCAATATTTAAATATTTTCCTTGCCCTGAGTGTAGCGATTTCCTTATTTAATTACAAAAGTCTAGAGAATAGGTATTTTCGAAACGAAATTGACATCATATTTGAATATTTTCCTTGCCCTAATAAGAAACTTGTTTAACTCCCGCAGGACAGTTAATATCCATTTGCGCAAAGTTTTGTTGGTTACAAATGAATTAAAAACGTGTATTTTCAATGTTTTCCCAAAAAAATCGCAAAAATTCTAAAAGATTATTGAAATCTAGAGAGAGTAATACGTACAAAACCATGATGTTTTTCGGCGGCTATTGCGGGTGCACTGACTTGGTTACTATAGTAAAATCGAGCAACTCTTACGCCTGGCGTAAACAAGACCACGTGAGTTGAAATATTCCCCAGGGCCGCACTCAGGCACGACCTTTATTTAATTTTAGTTTTACAATGGTTTACATCAAAATATTTGGGAAGAGTTATTGGCTTAATTAAAATGGTTCAAAACATCGATAAAATTATTTGTGGCAGTGTTTAAATTGCTGAAAACACCAAGGTAAAACCGCGTAACTACACTTTTGCGATCGAGTACGTCCCTGTTGCCGACTCGGGTGAAATTTTATTGCCTACGACCAATTGCGGATCGTCATTGAACACGTGGTTTTATTTACGCCAGGCGTACGGATTGCTCGATTTTAGTATGGGGTAAGTACAATAATTTAATTTTAGTTTTCTGAAGAATTTGATATTATATTTAAATATTTTCCTTGCCCTGAGTGTAGCGATTTCCTTATTTAAATACAAAAGTCTAGAGAATATTTTCGAAACGAAATTGACATCATATTTGAATATTTTCCTTGCCCCAATAAGAAACTTGTTTAACTCCCGCAGGACAGTTAATATTCATTTGCGCAAAGTTTTGTTGGTTACAAATGACTTAAAAACGTGTATTTTCAATGTTTTCTCAAAAAAATCACAAAAATTCCAAAAGTGGATAAAGTAGAAAATTACCAAAATAAATACTCTTTTCTTGAAATCGGCATTAAAATGTCCCAAAATCGTCATTAAAAGCACAGAAATCGTACAATAATGGGCTACATTATTGTACGATTTTTTCAATAAGTAGGCCTTGGCGAGATGTAAACATCAAAAACGTCAGACGCGGAGAAATCGCCCGTCAAAAGTGACCAAATATTCAAAACCCGGCCGATAAAGGCTTATTTAACTTTTCGTACACATTGCGAAATTGTTTCCTATAGAAGCGTAATCCTTCAGTATACATATTTTAGTAAATTTGAAAATCAACAGATTTGTTGTGTAGGCTGCACAAGAAGCAGCAGTTTGGTTTTTCTGTCAGAAGGTGCCGTACATCATTATACTTGTCCTAGGTAGAGCGATCGGTAAAGTCAAGCAACGCCGCGCGTAGTCGGTTCGTGGACGGGTGATCCCTTATTTATTATTTTCTTGCCTAATAAAACATTTTTTTTCCGATTTCAAGAAAAATATAATATGTACCTCGGCACTGAAGTTCTTTTTATGACTCATGTGGTTTATTTGCCTCGGCCAGAGGCCTCAGCAACTAAACTCCACATGAGTCATAAAAAGTTGAACTTCAGTGCCTTGGTACATAAATAACTAGTACTTACGCCACTGCTTGCTTGAAAAAATCGTAGGCGGAAGCCTTCTTCTTGTACTTCTCTTCGAAATGCCAAGCCGTCTTCTGGTACAACTCCTCCAACTGTTCGTCGCTTTCGTATTTAAGCAGTTCGGCGACGTGCCTCAATATCGAGTTGACCGCCTTGGCTTTCGCGAACCGTTCGGTACATTTCTCGACGTCCTCCCCGCTGACCCGTCTCTTACTCAGATCGATGTAACCTTTCTCCTTGTCCACCCTTATCACGACGACCGGCTCGGTCTTGCCCACCCGGATAAGCTTGTTTATCGACCTGATACGTCTCCTCGATAATTCCGACAACAATATCATGCCCTCGATATTGTTGTATTCCAACAGGTAGACGTACGCCCCCATCTCGGCTATGGACCTGACGTTCACCATCACCACATCCTCGATTTCGGGATACTTCTCCTTGTAGAACCTACACGACAGCGGCATTTTCACCTGAAATATGTTGGCTGGTTAGGTTAGGAACGCGAAACAAGCCACTATTGCGTCAGATTTCATTTTGGGGGCGAACATTTCGGTAGAAACTACTAAATTTAGTCGGAACTTTCGTTACCTGGGCTCAATTTTTAGTTTTTCCTATCTAGAAAACAGGGAAAAACTCGGTTTTTCACGTGCGACAGGCACGACAGGTTTCCAAATTTTTTGACAAATGACATATTTTTTTTTTTTTTTATTATTTACTTGGCTACATTTACATATTTTATCTACGTAACTCCGACGTTGTAGCTAAGTAACGTAATTCAAGGGAAGAAGGAGAGGTAATTAAATTCTGACTAAAACAAACCTATACATTTTTTTAATAATCCGGTTGCTAAATAACTTAACCCAATGTAAATTAAGAGGAAGCAGAATTTGTTGAAGTTAATGCACAGAATCTCTGTGAGCTAATGGTTCACTGTTCACTTTAGTTTGTAGATCGGTGATCGGTACCTGGGTTGCTCGTCCAGGACCAACACTAAAGCCACGATAGACTTACCCACGGTATGTCAGTAACGAATCCGAAAACAAGGCAAATCCGCGCATCTACGTCAGTTGCGAGTCACGAATTCAAAATGTGGTTGTGTTTTACGATTTTTTATAGTTTACAGTTTAAGGTGTCAAGAAAAAAGTGTAAACAACTGCCAGTCCAGCTCGACAGTGCTTTAAAATAGGCCAGAAATGCCGGGATGTGCAGTCAGCGTTTGTCCAAATAATAACAGAAACAGTAAGGGAACGGAAATTAAGTACTATAGATTTCCCAAGGACAATAATCTTGCCAAAAAATCGATTGCTGCATGCCGCAGACAAGACATATTATGGAGCAATTTAAATTCTGACTCGCAACTGACGCGTCACAAGATGCGCAATGACATACCGTGGGTAAGTTAATCGTGACCCGAGCATGCCGTCATATTTCATTGTTGCGAGGCCAACGATAAAGACAGGCCACGGTGCTAACGCATAATCGCGTAGTCACGTGACCAACTTAGTCGTATATAATAAAAGGCATTTTTGGAGATAAGTAGAAAAAACAAATTTCGTAACAATTTGGCACGTTTTCTTTCATCTATTACATTATTGGTTTTGTGCATCCCAGCTTTCTCTAATTGTTTTTTCAAAATTTTCAACCTGCCTCAGCTGTTTTAGGCTGAGAGTTAAACGGCACTGCACTCACAATACTTTGGTACATTCTCAAAAGTTGTTGGGACATCACCTTCCTTTAGCTTAGGTGATATTCTCTATAGGTATTTTCCTCCCACAACACATTTGTCCACTTTAATTATTGTTTCACTTTCTTGAAAATGTGTTAGCCACACATACTTAAGGGTTTTTTAGAAATTAAATCTCAGTTGGGATTTGACGAATCCATTTTTGGCGGAAATTTTCATCCCGAGGCAAAACAAATGTTTGTTATGGCGACACTTTCTTCCTGGCTTTTGTAATATGTATAAATATAATATAAACAGAGCCAATATTTGGTATTTAGGTTATTTTTTACGAAATAAAAATGAAAACTAACATCAGTGGGTATACTGATCTCAGTTGATCGGCAGCGTGAAAGACCGAATAGAAACCATATCAGGGCGTGGGTCGACAACGAAAATCCTCGAGTACCTACGTTACAACACTGATTTATTTCGCACAAGGTGAATGGTGAATACAATAAATACACAAACCCGAACGTGGTCAACGGGAACCAAGGTTAGTAGAACGGGAACGGCTTCCAGCCACCCGGACCGTCTGAACCCGCGGATCTCCCATAAGCTGTGTCTCAGGCTCCACTGTCCAATACTAATACTGTCCCATGTCCATAATAGTCCATTCCGGGTTCCCTATTCTGTGGTTCGGGGGAGAATTCCCCTTTACAGCGCTCACGCGTCGCGTCGGTGCGAGCGGCACCAATACTCTTGGACGGCACGGCTTCCATCCAGATTCCATAATAACACCTGGGCGGTTCCCCTCCGCCAGGACACACGCGCACTAGACACAAACTTGTTTCTAAAATATAAACTAAGACGTTTAAAAACACTTCAAACATTGAAAACTTCTCAAAACCCAAGCTGCCGCTTTCAGTTATGTGACAAATGACATGTAACGTCTGACTAAGATGGTCACGTGATTTTTGTGCGCCAGGGCCTGTCTTTATAGTAGGCCTTGTCATTGTTGTTTACGGATTGGGGTGGTGCTACACGACGAAAAAAATTATAGGTTATAGGAGGGCATTCTGGAGCTATTGGGATGTCAGTTTCTGACGTTTAAAAAAATCCAAAATTTTAAATATCCAGCTTTATTACGATTTACCTTCCTTTTACGGTAACGAATTGTCTTTGCATCCAGTATTTGGCAGTTTTATCCTATTAATACGGCTTTTCGAGGTAGATTTGTTTGTGATAACATGAAATTTTCGCGCACATGAAGAAAATGGTATGCACAGACCAGGTGAATTTCAGAAGAACAAACACTATTTTGTAATTATATTATGATCTGATCAACCAGCTGAAGAAGCGAAAATTAAAGATATTATTTTGGAAGAGTATTTTTTCCCAGCCAGCAACGCTATAACCTTGACGTCAATACGACGTCGAATATTGGTGACAAGCTGTGTACTAATATTTTTTAAAATATAGGACGTCGAATCGACGTCGATTTTACGTTGTTTACGTATGTTCCATTATTGGAGATTATAAGACGTCGAAATTACGTCGAAATAAATTACTTCTATGCACAGTTTTTATTCTCGTGATAGTTAACGTTGAGAGACGTGATAATGACGTACTGCAGCCTGCGCTTGCGCAGTGCGCGTCCTGGCCGCGCCGCCGCGCCCGCACCGTCCGCAGTCTCCGTCTCCGCTTTCCGTTCTTGAACGCAGCACGCCACGACGCCACGCCGTTATTGTCTGGAGCTGTTCCGCGAGCAGGTGTCGTTCCCTGTTATTAACCTAGCTATTGTGTGGATCCGGTGCTTCGCTTTGTAGTACTTGAGTGAGTTTTTATTGTCTATTATCCCCTATGTAAGTAGTAAAAGCTCGAGAAAAGTACCACACCGCTTCTCTAGCCACCATGATGGATTTACATTACGCAAATTTTAACCTATAATTCAAAGTCAAGGTTCCTTGTTCAAAGTGATTTAATTGTCCATTTTATACTGCAAAATTCAATACTAGGTACCTTCTACCATTTTATTTATCCCTATTGTTATTATAACTTGGGTTGTGGATATTTCCACATAGGTTGTTTTAGCTGCCTCCATGGCAACGTTATAGGTTATAGTACAAGCCCCAAATCCAGAGCACGTGCTGACAGAAACTGCAAATGTGCTCTTGGCTCCTGCCTGGACTTCATTATTGTGTTGCTTCCCAAATCACCCCTATCTTTCTGATTGGGTTAATGTTATACCGCACTGATGATTGCCGAATAGCATGAATTAATTACTTTCTCTTGTATTCTATTTTATTTATGTTTTTGTATTGTTTTTTATTTATTTTTTACTCTGTTTGTTGGTACTTAAAATATAATAAACGTATATTGATTAAAAAATGTATTTCATTTCATTTACAAATCACAAACCCTTTCGAGTATAAAAAGTTTGTTCAGCGAATGTTCGGCCCTACGTCCCAACTCCCGCCCTTGTCTTACTCGTGAATATACGATGGATATGGGTCGTATATTCACGAGTCAGACAAGGACGGGAGTTGTGACGTAGGGCCGAACATTCGCTGAACAAACACTATGCGTTGCGACGCCATTAAGTAATGTTTCACGTTTTATTAAACGTCACCATTACGTACTTTGCACGTCCTATTACACGTCGTCATTACGTAATTTTGCACGTCTTATTAGACGTCGCTGAGCACGTAAATTCTCTGTGACATATTGCCGTCGATTCTACGTGTTTTCTGCGTCGAACTTTTCGTCGATCGACGTAATGCGGTACGTCTATTCAACGTAGAAGAAACGTCTTTTTGATGGCTGGGTTAACGTATAGGAATGAAAATAGAAAATTTTGTTTATAGCTTCAAAGCGAACCAATAGTCCTCCATATAAAGAAGAAACTGAAAAATCTAATGTGTTTTATGCTTTCACATACTACAACTAGCCATGGACTGCGTTTCAAACCAAAAGGTACCAAATACTCTTGCTTGCTTTTTAGACTCGCTTTTCTTAGAAAATGTATGGAAATATGCCATGTGAACTTGTCAAATTAGAGGGACATAACAAACAAATATTTTATTTTGAATATTAACTTCGTTGTAACAGACATATTTGCATGTTTTTATTTTATAAAAGATTCTGCAACAATGGTGTTTTAACTAAAACCACCCTGTAAATTTGTTTCGTCGTGTAGCGCCAGTGGCGATCGCTTGAAACAGCGCTATGCTATAGTGTTGGTTCAGGCTCGTCATATTTGATCGGAGGGTTGCTCAAATTATCGTCGAGGAGGAAGAAGAAAACATTTTGACAACCACAAAATGACCAAGTTAGATTACAAATAAAAAGCAACATTTCTTTTTGACCAAGTACTATTTCTCGCACGTGTTTTTATAATATTTTTGATTACCTAGTGTTTGTCAGTTCATTTTATAAATTAATAAATTTTAAACATGGTACGTCCATTACATAACTTCCTTGTGCCCAAAATAAAATTGTTTTTTTTTAAGCCTAAACGCAAAGAAAAACTAAAAGGTGTCACCTTCCAACTGGTGCACAGGAGTCAGCAGGACCCTCTAGTAGCCGACGAAACCGCCCCGCAGAGAGTTCTGGTGCCGGTCCAGAGCAAGGAATCGAAAGTCGATAAAGAAAAACGGATAGAGGAGCAACATAAATATGGAATATACTTCGACGACGATTTCAACTATCTGCAGCACCTCAAGGAATCTACGGACAATAGGGTGGCGTGGCCCGAAAATGTCGAGGAAGAGTTATCGAAAAGGGAACAAGAAAAATCGGAGAAATCCAAAATAAAATTGCCGAGTTCGGTATTTCCTTCGGAAGTAGAGGAGAAGGTTGGAATGCTGAATAAGGCTGCTCCAGTGTCAGGTAAACTGTTTAATATTATTTTTAACTGACTTCAAAAAAGGAGGAGGTTATCAATTTGGTTGTATTTTTTTATGTTTGTTACCTCAGAACTCCGTCATTTATAAACCGATTTGGACAATTCTTTTTTTATTTGAGAGGGTATTATACCTACAGAATGGTACCATTTAAATTTGAAGGAAAAAATCCGCCCATAATGGTGGACAAATAGGGGATGAAATTTCATATTGAACCGATTTCGATGATTCTTTTTTTATTTGAAAGGGTATACCTACAGAATGGTCCCATTTAAATTTGAACAAAAAATTCCACCCCTAAGAGTGGAAAAATAGGGGATGAAATTTCATATTGGACTGATTTTGATGATTCTCTTTTTATTATTAGAAAGGGATTAGGTACTTATGAGTGGCCCCATTTAAATTTAAAGAAAAAAGTCCACCTGTAAGGGTGGAAAATAGGGGGTGAAATTTCATATTGGACCGATTTCGATGATTCTTTCTTTATTGGAAAGGGGGTACCTTAGGTGTGGTCCCATTTCACTTCAAAGAAAAAATTCCACCCCAAGGGTAGATAAATAGGGGATGAAAGTTCATATAGGACCGATTTGGACGATTCTTATTTTATTAGAAAGGGGTTACCTTAGGGGTAGTCACATTGAAATTTGAAGAGAAAATTTTCAATCCCAAGGGTGGTCAAATAGGGGATGGAATTTAATATTGGACCGATTTCGATAATTCTTAATAATTCACTAAAAAATAAGAAATAAAAAAATTTAACAAAAAAATTAAAACCGACTTCAAAAAGTTGCCCGTATGCACACTCCACTAAAATTTTTAAAAAAATTAACAAAAAATAACACCGACTTCACAAATTTTCCCGTATGCACATTTCAATAAAAATTTTAGAAATATTTTTCTCTTTCTAAATTGAGTTATCTTTGGAGTGGGTGACAGTAAGTTATGATGTATGTAGGATATAATGTATTCATATCTAAATAGATTTAAATTCCTTGCCTTGACTGTCACCAAATCTAAAGATGACTCAATTTAGAAAGAGAAAAATATTTCTAAAATTTTAGTTGAAATGTGCATACGAGCAAATTTGTGAAGTCGGTGTTATTTTTTGTTATTTTTTAATACATTTTTAGTGGAGGGTGCATACTGGCAAATTTTTGAAGTCAGTTTTAATTATTTTGTTAAAAAAAAAATATAATCTTTTTTTATTATTTTTACATTTTTGACAAAAATTTGTGATAACTGAAAATGTATATTATTCTAGGACCTCAGTTGCACTTGGACCCAGACTTGGTAGCCGCCATGGATGAAGATTTTGACTATGATGATCCCGATAATGAGTTGGAAGATAATTTTATAGAGTTGGCCAATGGTGTTTCTTCTGATCAAGAGTTTAACGAAGAAGATGAAGACAACTATATAGATTCTGACTTTGAAGGTGAAGAAATGGACGAAGTTGGATCTTTGAACGGTTCAGATCGGTACGTATTATAAAAAAATGCTTGCCGATATGTTTTACATCTCTTTAAGCAGAGCTGGGCAGATCTATTTAAAAAAGATCATTTTAAAGATCTAAGATCGCGATCTTGTTCTTAGATCTAGATCTTTTTTTCACTAAAGCACGATCTTTTTTAAAACGTCGATGTGTATCGAATCGATGCATAGTTTTGTTCGACGTCGCATCTCTACGCCTCACTTCACACTTGCGCCTGAAAGAGATGGCCAGACAACGCAAGGGTGAATCATGGTATTTCAGCCGATTTTACTCGACGTTTCCCTGTGTCCCTCTGAATTTTCGGCGATATTTTCCTGTATTTGTTTATTTTGGTCATTTTTAGACGATCTTTGTTCTAAGATCGTTTTTGCATGCGAAGATCTATTTTTATACGATCTTAGATATTCTTTTTTTTTGAAAAACGATATGATCTATGATCTTTTTTGGCGCGATCTTTCCCAGCTCTGTCTTTAAGTCGGTTTTTGTATTTTAGGTCGTTTAACAAAGAAGAAACGAAGTCTAGATTCACGAATTACTCAATGTCCAGTTCGGTAATTAGAAGAAACGACCAGTTGAAGCTTTTGGATGACAGATTTGAAAAGGCTGGTATTGCGAATTTTATTTGTATTATTTATTGTATTTATTTTCTGATCTTTCAGATGTACGAAACCTACGACGATACCGAAATCGGCGCCCTCGATTGCGAAGAGATCGAAGGCCACATCGACGAATCTTCCGATCTTCTTTTGAGGTTAGCCGACGAGTTCGAAGATGGTCGGAAGCGGGAGCACATAGAAAACAACGGAGGCCTGAAAGATCGGATCCAAGAACAGTTGGAGAGAATGGAGAACGGAAAGGAGGAGTTTGTAAATGTTGTAGTCGAGGAGAGGGATAAGTGGGATTGCGAGACCATTTTGAGCACCTACTCGAACATTTATAATTGGCCAAAGTTGATCGAAGAACCAAAGGTAAGAAACGACACGAATGCACGAAATATTTGACCCCCCCACTTATTTTTTTTTATTTTTTGAGCTAGAAACACGAATAAAAAAGCATTTTGTAGAGAATTTTATTTTTTTTTTTGCGGTTTCATTGCATTTTATGTAGGGTGTTTAGAAAAAGAGTGGCAAACTAAACTTATGTTTTTTTAAATTGAGCACCCTATATATTTTTGCATTTTTGAAATCTGCTCATCAAGGCAATTAAAACTATATTAAACTTGGTGGCATTAATTCCGTTTTCAAATTTTATACTAAATTTATTTAACTCGAATTTGTGGATCTCTTGATAAAGATAGATGATTGATGTAATAACAAAAAATATTTGTTTCAAACAAGAGAGTAATATAGTGAAACTCCAAAATGTTTAGGAGCCTTTTCAAATTTTACTGATTATATTCTCGAAATAAAGAATTTCAGGAAAATCGTAAAAGCCCCTAAATATTTTTAAGTTTCACTATGTTACTCTCTTGTTTAAAACAAATATTTTTTGTTATTACATCGATCATCTATCTTTATCAAGAGATCCACAAATTCGAGTTAAATAAATTTAGTACAAAATTTAAAAACGGAATTTTTCAAAAAAGAAAGAAAAAGATAATGACACAAAGTTTAATATCATTTTAATTGCCTTGATGAGCAGATTTCAAAAATGCAAAAATATATAGGGTGTTCCATTTAAAAAAACATAATTTTAGTTTGCCACTCTTTTTCTAAACACCCTATATAAAATGCAATAAAACCGCAAAAAAAAAAATTCTCTACAAAATGCTTTTTTATTCGTGTTTCTAGCTCAAAAAATAAAAAAGTTAGTGGGGGGGGGGGGGTCAAATATTTCGTGAACACCCTGTACCTGCACAAAACTTGTGCGTAGTAAAACTGAACCTATCTGAAATATTTTCACTTTTTATTTTCAATAGTTTATCAATCAATATAAGAAACAGATATCCAGTTAAAAGTTGATCAAAATCTAAAATGTTTGTTATCCTTAGACTTAACTAAAGCCTTTGATACAGTTGATCATGTAATTTTGTTAAGAAAATTGTACAACATTGGAATTAGAGGAAACATTTACTGTTGGTTCGAAAAGTACTTAGAAAATGGAATGCAGTACTTATGTCCAAATTGAAAATAACGTAAGTTCTGAAAAAAGGTAATTTGTGGAGTACCACAAGGTTCAGTATTATGTCCTCTTTTGTTTTTAATTTACGTCAATTCAATTTCGCAATTAAAATTCAGAGGAACTGTAAAACTATTTGCTGATGATACGACTCTTATTTATTTTGGGCATAGCTTTTCAGAAATTCGGTCAAATATTTTGGAAGATTTAAAAATTTTAATTATTTGGCTTCAATCAAATAAACTGACCCTACATTTTAGCAAATCATCATTTATGTTCATTTCCAAACGCCCAATAAAGAACAAAATAGAACCCACAACTTTATGCAATAAAACAATAAATTATAGTAAATGTATAAAATATATAGAATCTATTTCTAAGTTTATATCACCTTTAGTACACACCTACAGTAAACATATATAAACCTTTTGGATATATAAATCTGTGTTGTATTTATAAATTAAAACTTTGCATATTTATACACTCACTTATAAAAAATAAGAAACACTCAAACCTAAACTTTGTTAAAAATGTTGCAATACATGAACATGGTACACAACACAAACAAATTTAATGAAGACAATTATTAGCATAAAAAGTAATTTTGGAAAAAAGTCAATATTATTATTATTTAATATATAATAATATTACCAAATTTAAAAAAGAACTTAGAAATATCTCATTGAAAAAAGTTATTTTTGATTGATTTAATTACATTAATCTAGTTTGTTTTTTAATTTTAAATTGTTTTGTCATATTCTCTTTAATGAACTGTCAAGTTGGTTGACAATAATAAATAAATGAAAAAAAAAAACAATTGACTAATCATTTTGACATATCTACTCAGATATTTTACTCACTTGTGTGATTATGAATTATTTTTTTTAAAACGCACTATTGATTCTTTATCCAGAAATCCAGCAAAATAGCCATTGACAGACGCACGGGAATCCCCAAAAATACGCTCGGCGCCGATAAGTTGACGGCTAAAGCCTTGAATCGACTAAATGCACAGAACGAACGTGAAAGTGACGGGCCAAAGTCGACGGCCGGTCAATCTGTCATATCTCAACTGTCGATGTTGTCGGTAAGGCTAAAAGACGAGCCCCCGGAAGAGAAGAGAGAAAGAAAGATGGCGTTGAGGGAATACAGAAGGGAAAGGAGGAAGGAGAAGAAAGCGAACGCCGAGGCTTTTAAGGAAGAATCGAAGAGGCAGGCCAAAATATCGACCAATAATAGGAATAACGTGCAGGGGAACAAGTTGTTATAATGGGTGAGTCGATGTATCGATTATTGTTAAGTGTAATATAAAAAAAATATACATAAATTACTTTCAGTAGTTTTATTTACAAAATCCGCACTGTGGCAAGTTGAAATGAACTAATGGCACTCAGAAGTGCGGTACGGCGGTACATATGAACTACTTTGGATTTCGATCCATGATCCATTTGAAATTTAGCCTTAAGAGGGTGCCCAGACCACATACATTCCATGACCTAGAAATCTGACACTCAAAATTGGGAAAAAAGAAGTTTTCTTGAAATCGGCATTAAAATGTCCCAAAATCGTCATTAAAAGCACAGAAATCGTACAATAATGTAGCCCATTATTGTACGATTTTTTCAATAAGTAGGCCTTGGCGAGATGTAAACGTCAAACGTCAGACGCGGAGAAATCGCCCGTCAAAAGTGACCAAATATTCAAAACCCGGCCGATAAAGGCTCATTTAACTTTTCGTACACATTGCGAAATTGTTTCCTATAGAAGCGCAATCCTTCAGTATACATATTTTAGTAATTTTCAAAATCAATAGATTTGTTGTGTAGGCTGCACAAGAAGCAGCAGTTTGGTTTTTCTGTCAGAAGGTGCCGTACATCATTATACTTGTCCTAGGTAGAGCGATTGGTAAAGTCAAGCAACGCCGCGCGTAGTCGGTTCGTGGACAGGTGATCCCTTATTATTATTTTTTTGCCTAATAAAACTTTTTTTTTCCGATTTCAAGAAAAATATAATATGTACCTCGGCACTGAAGTTCTTTTTATGACTCATGTGGTTTATTTGCCTCGGCCAGAGGCCTCAGCAACTAAACTCCACCCGAGTCATAAAAAGTTGAACTTCAGTGCCTTGGTACATAAATAACTATTTCTTAGGAAAAAATTGAGTTTTAATGATGATTTTGAGGCCGATTTAAAAATTAAATTATAGGATCATATTATAACATTTTTGTGGAAATAATAAAACACATAATAACTTTAACTATAGTTTACTCCACACTTTTTAGTCAAGTACATTTTTTTATATTAATACTTTCATAAGGGCTCTAATAAAAATGCGTAGCTTAACAAAAACTAATTATAATATATGTAATACGAAGATATATCTAATACACCTCGATATATAAACCATTAAAAACGCTACGACACAGCAATGCCTCTGCATTTTTGGCACTCAAGTGTAATAAATATTCCATAAATTATTGCACGGTGCACTTAAAACCATTTTACAACTCAACCATCTAAAATCCTGTTTATCTCGGTTTATTTAACCTTAAAAACTATTAAGCAGCCTTCTTTACGACTAGAGTGAAAAAAAAACATCAGTACTTCATTTCCCTTGCTTAATAATTTCGTTTATACTACATTCCTACGACGTAACAAATCTAGTGGTGCCGGTTTCTCGCATTCCCGTTCAGGTGGTTCACCACTTCGATTATCTCCTCCCCTTCCTCGTCTGTGTTGTCAACGTACTCGATTATCTCTTCGATTTCTTCGTCTTCGTCCTCGTTTTCTTCCTGCCGGAACAAAACCTGTCAAAACCTACACACCTAACCTACAAAAAAACTCACCTCCGAGTACTCCGGCTCTGCCGCCGTCGCGCTACTCGTCGTCCCGTACTTCGATTGGTCCAAATCGTCGCCGTTCATCCTTTCCGTCGGCACCCTGTTGACTATGTCCCCGATCTCCTCCTCCTCTTCTTCGCTCTCATCTTCGTATTCTACTTCCTCTATCACCTCTTCTCCCCCCTCTTCGGCACTTTGTTCTTCTTCCCTCGCTATTGCCCGCGGGATATCTTCGATCGACATCGTCAAGACGCCCTCTTTTTCCATCCCGATTCCCCCGCCTCCCACAACTACGGCCTGCTCAAAGTTTGTACTCTCCTCGATGGCCTTCAGCAGTTTCTCGCCGGCGCTTTCCGAAGACCGAGCCGCATCTTCGTCTACAAGTTCGACTTTCGCCCTCAGGGCCTCCTCCGCCCTGGCGATTTCTTCCAAAACGCTCTTCAAAATGTCGCTGCCTTCTTCTTTTCCCGCTGGCACGTCTTCGAACGATTTCGAAAGGTTCCGCTTCACCCTTTCTATTTCTTCGGGGTGTACCGTGGGTTCTTTGGTTTCTTCTTTTTTGTCCGAAGATCCTTGGGTAAAGGTTAGGTCGCCGATTATTCTAGAAAGCTCGTCGGATATGTCTAGATCAAATCCGCCTTCTGGAGCATCGGTTTTAGCAGTTTTCGCATGAATATCTTCAGATGGTGTGTTGATTTCTTCAAAAACATTTGCAACTTCAACTGCTATATTTGTTTCTTCACTAGAATTTGGTGACGCACCTTCTAGAACCTGTGCTTCTTTTCTTTCAACAACTTCTTCAACTGCCATATTTATTTCTTCGTTAAGTTTTGTTGCAACATCTTCCTCGACATCACTAGTTTGCAAAACAACTGCTTCCTTTGCATCAACTATTTCTTCAGTCGCTTTGGAAGTGTCTTCGCTTTCATTTGGTTGTTGTTCTTCTAAAACCAGTGCTTCCTTTATTTCAACAACATCTTCAGTTGCTCTTGAAAGTTCTGAAGAAACACCATCACTTTCTGCAGTTGTCTTAGCTTCCTGTATGTCGGTTACTTGAGGAATATCTTCGCGTTGTTTTGGTTGCAGTTCTTCTAAAATCTGTGTTTCTGTTGCTTCTACAGTTTCTTCAGGTGCTTTTAAAACAGTGTCGGTAATTTTTTGACTGGTTTCTTCTAAAACTGTTGCTTCTTTTGCATCAACTCTTTCTTCAGTTGCTTTGGAAGTGTCTTCGCTTCCATTTGGTTGCTGTTCTTCTAAAACCAGCGCTTCCTTTATTTCAACAACATCTTCAGTTGCTCTCGAAAGTTCTGAAGAAACACCGTCACCTTCTGCAGTTGTCTTAGTTTCCTGTATGTCGGTTACTTCAGGAATATCTTTGCCTTGTTTTGGTTGCAGTTCTTCTAAAATCTTCGCTTCTTTTGCTTCGACAATTTCTTCAGATGGTTTTAAAACATCGTCGATGGTTTGTTGACTGGTTTCTTCCAGAACTGTTGCTTCTTTTACATCAATTATTTCTCCAGAGACTCTTTCGGTATCGTTTGATGGTGCGACTTCTGTTTCTTCACTTCTAATTGATTGTTCTTCGATCGTTTTGTCGTTTTCTTCGGCTTCTTTTTCCAAAAACTCCCTGACAATGTCACTGGCGGGAGTGTCGACTCTTTCTTCGTCTGTTCTCAGCGCTTCGAGCAGGTCATCCTCGAGCCTGAACTCGTGCCTGATTTCTTCGAGAATATCTGTCGGGTCCCTTCGTTTCTCTATATCCTCCCGTATCTCCCTGTTCATCCTTTCGATCTCCTCCAGGAAGCTCTTGCCGTCGTCGAGTTTCGGGCCGATCGCGTCCCGCGCCCGGCCGATAATATCGTCGATCTGTCCTTCGATTTGTTCCGCTTCGATCTTCTCAAAATCGTCGGAGGAGTGGCTGCCGGTGGTCCGTTTCTCTTCGTCCGATCCGTTCTCTGGAAAACAAGCCACGTTGACGCCACGGCAAACTGAAATTACTTCTAGAATAAATGTCTCCAAGAGGCTAGACATAGATTATTATGTGTTCTAGCAAGAGGAAAAGCGTTAGAATATACGGGGAAGATATTAGATGCGTTGTGTGAATTACTGAACAATTTTTTTTACAAAAAGAAGCGGTAGGGGAAACGTATTTTTTTGTAGACAAAATAGGGGATAGTACATCAAAAATTACGGGTTAAAAAATGTTTTCTATGCACACATTAATAAAACGTACCTGCGACGACTTTTTTTTTTGTCGAAAACTATACAGGTTTTGGCTATTTGAAACTAAAAATACATTTGTAGATAAATAAACATTTTATTAAACTCAACGATACAATTTTCGAAAGTTCACAAATTTTCTTTTCCATTTATTCTAGAAATAATTCGAATAGACAAAATACAATTTTCAGATCCCGATTAAATTTACTTAGAGTTCGACAAGTCCATCGATATAAGATTTAATTTTTGTTCTGTTTGTAGTACTTACCGGTAGAGTCGAGACTAATAACGGAAAGTGTCATTTTTCCTGCCAAAACAATGGCGGGGTCCTCCTCTGAACCTCTCTCAGTCTCGGTTGCTGAATCGGCAACCAAAAGTTGAGACTGAGGAGGGAGAGACCCCTCCAAGTAGATTTCCTGTAAAATGTGTAAGATAAATAATATGCTACCCAGAGCTGGGCAGACCTATTTGAAAAAGATCGTTTTAAAGATCTAAGATCACTATCTTTTTTGTTTCACTATCTATCTTGTGCAGGGGGTGGCCGCCTTAGTGGTCTAAAAACCAGGTCCCAGCCAGGAGTTCGTACTTCCTTTGTTTCACTAAAGAAAGATCTTTTTTTAAAAAGATCGTTTCAAAAATATTTGAACTTTGATCTTAATTTGATGATCTTAGATCATTTAAAAGATCTAAGATCGTTCTAACGATCTACGGATCTAAGATCGTTATATAACGATCTAAGATCTTTTCCCAATTTGTTTTCATTCATTTTTAAAACGTTTCTGCGATTTTTTTTCTATAAAATAATGTTTTATTTTTGAAGAATAAAAAATAGTGCTCTAGGTTGTTGTAGGAATAAGAGTTTTTGTTTTTATATCTACATATTTGTAAAATATGTTCTCATTTTGACCTCAATTGTTGTTCGTTTTTGAAACGTTTCTGTGATTTTTTTATACAAAATAATGTAGGTAGAAAGGTAGGTATATATTTTTTAGAAGAAAGAATAGTTTTGTGCTAACAAGGATTTTTCTTTTTATTATACATACAGGGTGTCCAACTTTAAAACTGTACAAATCCGTAAAATCTTCATTTTTGGAGATAATCGCCTAAACATTTTTTTGTTTGAAAGGCCTTCAAAAACCGCATCTTCTGACCTTCCTGCCATTTTCAAAATTCAAATCCAGGGCCGGCGGCGATTTTTTTATACCCACGATTTTTACGAAAACCATTTAGGGATTTTTTTTTTTTTAAATCTGACCGCACAGTGTTAATCAGAACACCGCAAAACCCGTATATGCCAAATTTGAATAAAAAATATACAGGGAGTTCCATTCTGCAGGGTGTCAAAGTTGAGCAAATTAGGAATTTTAAAGGCATCTGCCAAGTCAAGTGTGCCATGGAATCCCCTCAAAACAGTTGAATGGTCAAGAGGACCACTCAAGGTGTTGGTGTGCAAAGGTCCAATACAAAATACACAGAGTGTTCTTATCTGTGCCATCTCAAATTACTGAATTTTTGGAACTTTGTATGGGTAAAAAATCGTGTATATCAAAACCGCTCCACACATTATAAATGAACTAAATCTAAAAAATACAGAAGCCTGCCACTCAGTAAGTCCATATCAGTTAAGGTGGCTGGTGTGCCACAACAGAAAATGCACAGAAAATCTATCATCTTAGACAGTGACTTTGTTGAGAAAGGTCCAATAATTTAAATTATTTTTATTTGTTGGTTGGCATTTTGTAAAGAAATTACTTTTGTGTTTATTTATATTTTTTCAATGATTCCAGAGCACTCTTGACCAGTATAAAGTTTAATAAAAATTCAGAATTTTGAGATGGCTCAGAGAAAAATACCAACATTTTGAGTGGTCCTGTTGACCACTCAACTGTTCTGAAGGGATTCCATGGCACATTTGACTCGCCAGATGTCTTTAAATTTCCTATTTTGCTCAACTTTGACACCTTACAGAATGGAAACTCCCTGTATATTTCTTGTTCAAATTTGGTATATGGGGATTTTTGGGATGTTATGATTAACGCTGAGAGGTCAGATTTTAAATAAAAAAATTGCCAAATGGTTTTTGTGAAAATCGGGTGTATAAAAATATTGCAGCCGGCCCTGTATTTGTATTTTGAAAATGGCAGGAAGGTCAAAAGAAGCGGTTTTTGAAGGCCTTTCAGACAAAAAAAAAGTGTAGGCGATTATCTCCAAAAATGAAGATTTTACTGATTTGTACAGTTTTAAAGTTGGACACCCTGTATAATCTATATAATATTATTTCTAAAATATATGTATTACGAATTCAGTTACTTACGTTACTAACGAGCGTTCATTTAAAGCAGTTTACCTCAGGAGATCCCTAGGTCTCAGCTAAAGTGCAAATTGTCAGAATTCGCGAAAAATGACAAATAATATAAACAAACTGACGTACATTTTACCTACAACTACAAGAACCTATTTTGAGGTCTTTAAATGAATGCTTTATGTTAATTTGTGTTTTATTTTCAATTATCTATTTCTCAAAATTCCGAATTTTATAACTCAAGTTATAAAATTCTAAATTGCATAAATAAGCAGTTTTTACAAGAAAAGTCTAATTCTCCATAGGTATATCAACTGATTGATTGCGTAACCAGTTCAGTTACAGTAGTAACTTTACGTAAATAGTTACGTAAAATTTTACTTTACGTAACTAGTTACGTAAAATTTTACTTTGCGTAACTAGTTACGTAAAATTTTACTTTACACAATTAGTTACGTAAAACTGGACGTATCATCACTTGCTCAGGTTTTGAAAGATGTCACTTTATACTATGTCAAAATTAGGAAAAGTACTTATAGACATCTATATCTATAAACTATATAATATGAATTTTGTTCAAAGATCTTAGATCATTTAGAGGATCTTAGATCGTTTAGAAGATTTTAGATTGTTTAGAAGATCTTAGATTGTTTAGAAGATCTTAGATTATTTAGAAAATCTTAGATTGTTTAGAAGATCTTGGATCCTTTAGAAGATCTTAGATCGTTCAAAAGATCTTAGATTGATTGATCTTTTTTAAACAGATCATTTTTATACGATCTTTGATCTAATATCGTTTTTGCACGAAAAGATCTAAACTCCTGGACAAAATTAATGCAACATCATAAATGTGCCACTTATTTGATGCTATTTTTTTTTCTGAATTTATGATCCGATTTGAATGTTTTTTTTTTTTGCATTTTAGGTGGGTTCCTTGACAATGTCATAGTTTTCGCTGTTTATGATAAAAAGTTCATTTTCGATTTATACCGGGTGTAACAAAAATGTTGTTTTTTTCCGAAAATTCGTATCACCCTGTGGAGTATATTAGCAACCGAAACATACAGCAGTTGACATTAGACGGTAGGTCCATCTTTCTTCAACATTTTATTTTTTGGTTTACTTCATTATCTCTGTTATTAAAGGAGATACACTGTTTTATATCGTAACATGTTTTTATAGACTTTATTATTCAACACAGTCATTGTTGAATGTTTTCAAGTAGGCTATGGAACTTTTCTGACATTTCAAGCGATGTGTCAACAGATGTTGTGTTTTAAAGTTACAAAGGTCAAATAAAATTCGCCATACCGATAAAAACTGTTTGGAAGGAAACTGCTTATTTATTTATTTATTTATTTAAATTCTCAACAATCAGTAGATTATTACAGAGAATTATATAGAGAATTACTAAAAAAAAAACAAGATTACTGCAACATGTTTTTCTTACTTTTTCCCTTTATGTTTTTTTTTCCAGAAGTAATTTTTTTAGCTTCATTTTAAACGCTCGTTTCATATGCCCAGTTGCCCGACTATTCTGTCGTTTAAACCAGCCTCATTTAAACGTCTTCTGATTGTTCGAGACGATATTGTATGATGGCGAGCAGTTCTAAGCTCACTTTTTAGCCTAGTACTAGGGATATTCCTGTTTCTTAGAGCAGTTTGCCTAATAAAACGATCATCCCTTGGATCGGTACATCGGTTTCGCCCTTGGCCTCACCTTCGAGAGTAAGATCCTGTCTCGTTAAATCGTTCAACCATACGACTTATAGTCGAACGATGTCTTCCTATCACATTAGCAACATGACACATCGAATAGCCTTCATCCACCAAAGTTAAAGCTCTTACTGCTCCTTCTGCCGATAAATTTTTTGGTCGATTCATTTTTCAATTTTAAAATACTCGTCGGGCAACTGGGCATACGAAACGAACGTTTAATAAGCAGTTTCCGAACAGTTTTTATCGGTATGGCGAATTTTATTGGACCTTTGTAACTTTAAAACACAACATCTGTTAACACATCGCCTGGAATGTCAGAAAAGTTCCATAGCCTACTTGAAAACATTCAACAATGACTATGTTGAATAATAAAGTCTATAAAAACATGTTACAATATAAAACAGTGTATCTCCTTTAATAACAGAGATAAAGAAGTAAACCAAAAAAGGAAATGTTGAAGAAAGATGGACCTACCGTCCAATATCAACTGCTATATGTTTCGGTTGCTAGTATACTCCACAGGGTGATACGAATTTTCGGAAAAAACAAAACTTTTTTGTTACACCCAGTATAAATCGAAAATGAACTTTTTATCATAAACAGCGAAAACTATGACATTGTCAAGGAACCAACCTACAACGCAAAAAAAGTTTATTTTTAAACGATCGTAGACCTCTTTTTGAAAAACGATCTGATCTATGATCTGGGCCTTTTTCGGCGCGACCTTTCCCAGCTCTGTATGCCACCCCAAAAATCGAATACCGAACGGCGGCCGCCGACCCGAATCCCGCATACCTGCGGCGGATCGGAGCCTACCGGCGTATGGTGCGCCCCGTGGCCGCCGGGGGGCGCCGCCGCCGCCGCCGACTCGGGCCTCGACCACCTCCTGCCGTCCTCGCAGCTCGCCCTCGTCTCCATGCCCACGACGTGGACGCTCGGCTCTTGCTGGTCGAACGCCGAACCGTTTGCCAGCGTCTCGTCCTAAGCGGGGATTTTAGGTTAGGGGCGTATTTTTTTTTCGACGCCTCAACTTCGGCGCGTTTGTTTCTTGCCGATAATTGCCGGAAGGGGATTTGGTAGGAAATTTTCGGAAACGATTGGAAATGAAAGTATCTGCGCCGCTGGTTTGAAATGTTCTTGCTCTAATAAAATAAAAACTATACAGTGTGTCCCTGGATCGAGATTACATAAGGTGTAAATAACAAAAAAAAATCGAGTTGAAATTTGAGCTTCTGGGTATCAGCTTGGTTTAAAACTAATTTGTGGCATAAAATGTTATTAAGGAAACTTGTTCAGAATGAAAAACTGAGTAGGTTTGTGAAATTTCGAATGTCTATGCCTACTTTGATTTTTGGCATTTTCCCACTTTTTTTTTCAGAAAATTACCCTTTTTGTAAGTTTTACGGCAAAATGTTATTAATGCTTTGATACTTCGATTTTTGTTCTTTTTAATTTTTTAGCAGAAACAAATCAAACTCGACCTAGGCTTTCGAAAATTTTCACACCTATACAGTTTTTCATTGTGAACAAGTTTTCTAGACTTTCGAAATTTCGCAAACCTACTCAATTTTTCATTCTGAACAAGTTTCCTTTATAACAATTTGTCGTAAAACCTACAAAAACGGCACTTTACTGATGTGAAAAATTAGTTTCTTCATAATTTCCAAGGCATATGTGATTTTTCAAAACTAAAATTATGTCAAATTAGTTTCAAACCAAGTAGAGCTGATCCACAGAAGCTCCAATTTCAACTCGATTTTTTTTTGTTATTTACACCTTACGTAAACTCAATCCGGGGACACACTGTATAATGGGAATAAGAACATTTTTTAACGAAATTGTAAACTATGATTTTTTTGTCAGAAGACAAGAGTGGCAGTGATATAACCTAAAAAGCACAGACTAACGAGTAATACAGACAATTCCTTAGCGACATCATGTGTTAAAAGGAGACTCGCTTTATAGCAAAATCTCTTCTAATAAATGAATAATGTGCGTTTTATTTGATTTTACGTTAATCTGCATAGCAAAGATATTGTATTAGAACCAAACTTATTGAATTGAATAAGTTTATTTTAAACTCCTGTTAAAATACTGCCTGTCTTTCTGTAAATTGAAACGGAGACTCGCTTATTTTTGACACATGACCGTAAGGACGCTTCTGTTGCAAAGCTATTTATTCTGTGCTGCACAGTAAACAAATTTGACAGTTCACTTTTGTTATTGCAATTGACAGCCAACTTTGAAGTCAATTTAAATAAACAAACTCAAGACTGAGCTTGACAACTATAGTCTATCCAAGATACAGCGGCGGTAGATATAAACAAAGTCACATGACCGCCTTGCGATCGATTACCAGAGTCGGACTAATATGAGATTCCAAGTGGCATGTAATTCTCAACTAATTCCTTTAGAAGTTCTAAAATGTGTGTTTCTGCCTTTCGTGGATCTTTATAAATTTCCTTAAATTAAGTAGCAAAATAAATTTACCGAATATACTGCTCGCGATCCGATCTAAAATATGCAGAAAACTCGACTGAGGGAAGAGCCGGCACTGCATTCTGCTCGCCGCGTAAACACTTTACATTTTATGACGGCCAGACCAATAAGAGAATAGGTCACGTGGTGGCCAATGTTTTGATCCACTGCCGCTGTATCTTGGATAGACTTTAGGTACCGGTCAAATCTCAATGGTTACCAATATAAAAGGAGTTGAAATTTTTTATTTCACAGAGGGCGCCACTTGCGCTGTTTTTGGGTCGTGCTATTACTCGTAAGTTTTTTGAGGTTATCTTTTTTATCTTGCAGATTCATCGTTTTAGTGCACCTTTTCATTTTGCAACAAAAGTGTATCTTTGTGTCATAATGGTGAAATCAACCATTTGTGTTAAAATTGGCAAAACGTGCCCTAAAACACCTGTTAAAACTCAAACATTCGAAACAAAACTTTTCACATACCGCTTTCAAATGACATAAATCAACTGTAACATTTAAAGTGTGAAAAAATTCCTATGGAAAAATATGCCAAAAGTTATTCGCTTCCATTGTGGAAAGTGAAATTCGGCAAAATTTGGACACCTTATTTCTAGAAAATGAATGGTGCTTTGACCAATGTCCATTTGGCATTTTTTTCTTCATTTTGCAAGTACATTGAAAGTGGTAGCTGAAAATTTTATGTTATGAATGTTGCAGTTAACAGGTGTTTTGGGGCATGTTTTGCCAATTTTAACTCAAACGGTAGATTTTATCATTATGAAACAAGAGTGCACATTTGTGCAAAATGAAAGACGCACTAAAATGCCCTGCAAGACCAAAAAGATAACCTCAAAAAAGTTAAGCGGAAAAGCATGATCCAAAAACAGCCCAAGTGGCGCATTCTGTAACATACATAGAAATTAAGATGTTCAGCTTATTCTCCATCCCCAAAAACATAACAGTGCCAAATTTCAGCAGCTTTATTATTTTGGGAGATGTAGCCATAATATAAACTCAAAAAATGAACTTCAAATCTTAGTAACCATTGAGATTTGACTGGTAATTCTCAAGCTCAATCATAATATTTTGGCACAAAATATATGCAGTTGCATTAATTTTAAAAAACCCTGTATTAAATAGCACGACATAAATAAATACTATATTCAAAATTTAGTTTGTGAACTCACCTGCATATTTATTTAAATCAACTTCAAAGTTAGTTGTCACTTGCAACAAAAAAGAAGCTTATAAGGCTTATTCTCGTATCGATTTAAGTGATTTATCTGAATGGGCTATTTTATTCCATACAAATTTCCATTATGAAGAAAACTACCCTATCAATTTCCAACAAGAAACAAACTTTTTTGCACTCACGCTAATGTATGTACAGTTAAGAAAAAAATGTATACACAACATAAAGCAGCTCAAGTGTCATTGTTATATCGCAGGCACTGCAGGCAGTGGCCGCAAATGCAAAATAAATAACTGTAAAAATAGGACACAACTTGCAAAGCTGAAAAAAAATAATAATAAAATAAAAATAATGGCAACTACAAAGCTTTGCGATGTCAGCGTAATATATGTACAAATAAATCGAAGAACAAGTGGTGGGGTTATAACGAGAACACATCGATATTGTTTTTCTTTTGCCAAACTTTGAGGTTGAACACTTTCTTGTAAATTTTTATAACAATTTTAGTTGGCTATAATTTATACCTAAGAAATTCATTTGCACTAACTACGTAAGTGCAAAATGAATGCTAAACGAAGCTACGATGTGATTTAAAAAATAATTAGATAATTAAATATAATTAAATGGTAGCTAAATCTTTTTCACCTTGTTTCTATAAACAAACCACATACTATTTTTTTACTTTATAGTTCAAGTTCAAAGTATGGCAAATCCGTTCAAAGGGCACTTGCTCAAAATTTATAAACAAATCTTCAGGTTTAATTGGCCGATTCTTTCAATATAAATTATAATATATTTTATCCACAAGTATTTTATAAACTAACATCTATTACTTGCCTGTTTTTTCTATTATAATGATATACATAATACAGGCTGCCCAGAAATGAAGGCTAACTCATTAACCTTAGATTCTAGACGTCAAAATATGACATAAATAGTAATAACTTTGTACCAAAGATCAACACCATATTACCGAAATCGACAAAAATATGTATATCCAAAATCGCTATATTTTGATGTCAAGGTTAATGGGTTGGCCTTCTTTTCCGGGACACTCGGTATACATTGTGAGTGAATGATCATTATTCACCTATGAAGTAGGCCATCAAATTAATTGCTCAAATTGAAAATGCAAACTTTTGATTGAACAATTTGTAAATGTCTTTACTAGAAAATAACGAACACTGAAAGTAAAAATGTGTTATAGTCGTAAACAAAGTATAGTTTCTACTCTAATTATATATTGGCTTATATCACAGAATATCCAATCAGATGATCTACGACATTTGTCCGTGTAGGTAAACTTCATCATTGGTGAATAATAACCGTCATCATAATGTCGAATGAATAAATATACAGTTGTTTATTTTGAACACCCTCTAAGTACTAAATAAGATTTTGCTTATGGACTGGGAGATAGTGACAGATTTTTGGTCGTGATTTTAGTCAGTATGCCTTTCAAAGGACATTATGTTGCTTAGGTATATTCTCATAATAATAAGGTATATGATATGAATCAAAGAGTCATCCCGGGTTTTTCATATGAAAATCTGAGTTTTCACTTATTCGAAAAATATGCGTTTCGATATAATTTTAGTCAGGCTGCCATGTGTTTTATAATAAAGTTCAAAATAGAAAATACCTCGGAAAACCATAGGCATACCGTTAGCATGGGCCAAAGGACAATTATTGTCACGAGAACTTGTATTTTAATAATTAATTTTTCCACGTTTCTGAACAGGCTGCCAATGAGAAGTATGCAAGTTCTTGTTATGAAACTGCTGAAGAAAAGATGGCATACCATTTACGCATGTAAAAGTACACTTTACATCGAATAAATCATTTAAATTATTAAATAACATTCAATTTCAACAGTACTTGGACATGCGCAAACGGTATGCCATCCCCTTTTCAGCAGTTTCATAACAAGAACTTGCATACTTCTCATTGGCAGCCTGTTCAGAAACGTGGAAAAATTAATTATTAAAATACAAGGTCACGTACTTAACAATAGTATCCCTTTGGGTCCATTTTAACAGTATGCCTATGGTTTTCCGAGGAATTTTCTATTTTGAACTTCATTATAAAACAAATGGCAGACTGACTAAAATCATATCAAAACGCATATTTCTCGAATAAATGAAAACTAACTTTTCCATACGAAGAACCCGGGATGACTCTCTGATTCATACCTTATTATTGTGAGAATATACTCAACAAGTAAAATCACGTCAAAAAATCTGTCACTATCTCCCGGTCTATTAAATTTAAAAAGTTGTTTTTGTAATTAAACAGTTGTCAAATGTAAAAGGTTATGTTGGAAAACCGGTCTGATTTTGTCACATTATTCATCTACAACCATTAATTTTTACCTTTGTGAGCAGAAAATTAAGTTTCTCTTCTTTTGGATTCATTTTTTTTTGTGCACAAACTGTACAATGAAGTTTCAAAAATGTTTCAAGTCTAAAATAGAAAATTCATAGAGCAAATAAAATGGTAGGTTGTCTGAAAAATCCAACAAAAAAATAATTCATGATGAAGGTCACAATCTATTCACAGGTCTATGGTCTGTTTGTTGTGATGTTATGCCAAAATAGGCTTTGTGAAAAGATTGGTTCATGCAGCTTCTTTATCTTTTAGTTTTACTTTATCTTTAAGAAATAACAAATGGCATTTAATAATATTTAGTTGTCAAACTGTGACATGGCCATTTTCATTTATAGGTTAAATCATGTCAGTTTCTTTTTTTGCACTTCAACTCACTGTTTTGTTGGCAATCTACCTATTTTATTTGCTCTGTGCATATTCTAGTTATTTTTTATTTAACACTGGCTGCCACAACATTTTGACATTTGTCAAAAACTACAATTATTCAAATGTTTGAAACTTGAAACTATATTAAGAGAAATTCAATTTTGTACTTAAACAAGTAAAATGTCATGGTTATTCAATAACTTATTGGCTTTGACAAAATTTTACCGACCTTTCAACATAATCTTTTTCATTTGACGACCAACAAGCAAAATGGCTGGCTTATTGAAAATTAGTGAATACCAAATAAAATTCTAGGATGTTTTTAAGTGAAAAGGTACTTTATAAAAGGAAGTGGCTATTTATACGTCCGACGTATATAAAAGTCGGTATACGGCTTGCGCTCTCATTGGTGGATTGAGTCACGTGACACAACCTTATTTCTACCATCCGATGGATGATGAATCGGCTTGTTTACTAAGTCGATTGGATGATGTCCGAGATTATTCAGACCTATCTTGTCTCATATTTTATATTGCGTATGCCCTCCTTTTTCGGCGATGGGCGCTGTGGTATGAAAAATGAAGTGGTAATTATTTCCAATGGTGTTTTCAAGAAAATCAGGGGTGGGTTACACCTTTGGATATGATTACCACTTGCCACTTCTTTTTTCAAAAGGTGGCGTGCATCGCCGCCGACTGCCACAATATGGTGCGAATCACGGGCGTAGCCAAGGGGGGGGTTTCGGGGGTTCAACCCCCCCCCGAAATAAGCAAAATATTATCTAATATTATACCGAAAAAATACGAGGAGTGAAGAGTTAAATTATTATTACGTTTGAATATATGTAGTAATAGTAGCGCCTAGCGCCATCTTTTGACGAGAGGCAGACGCAGTTGCAGCCGACCTATTTTGTATTGTAGGGACACTTTGCGTTGTTTCTCGATTATTCGCCACGCCCCTCGGTCGAAATGAGCGGAACTTTGTGAAAGTTCGTGGAAGTTTCTGGACGGCTACTGGGCTGCTATATAAGCGGCGCCGCGGCGCGTGACCGCGCTTATGGCAGTATTGTTCCATGCGAACTCGAAGCGAATAAAAGGGAAAAGTGGTGAACGAATAGTGAAGAGAATTAAGTGTACCGTGTAAGTGAGTAATTTTAGTGCGCTGTTATTCGATGACCTTGTTAAGGATAGATACGTAAATCATTATTACTGTCGAAAAATGGAGGGGAAAAAAAGGAAGGGTGATAAACTTAAAGGTATGGACTACTGTAAAAAGTGGTGTAGTCAAGGTCAAGGGGTTTCTAATAAAGAAACAAATTTGGATTTAGCTATCAAAGCTTCAGCTACCTTGCATGCTGATAAGAAGACTGCCTACCCCGAAATCTAGTTTGGAATGCCTAGATATGTGCGATAAAAACCTTTATCCTAATATTTACACATTACTACAAATCTTGGCTACCATTCCTGTATCCACTGCTACCCCAGAAAGGTCTTTCTCGAGCCTAAGGAGACTGAAAAACTATTTACGAAACACTACAAGTGAAAACAGACTTAATGGTTTGGCTCTAATGAACATTCACTATGGAACAGAAATTCATGCAGATGAAGTAGTGGATATATTTAAAAGAAAAAGCCGAAGATTTCTTCTTTAATGGTTTTAGATTTAGCGCAGAGGAACGAAATTAATTTATCCATTTCATTTAAAGTTAAGAACTTTATAAATATGTCGTAGTTTTCCGGATGAATATATAGATTGTTGTTTTATTTACTTCTCAAACTAAACCCCCCCCCAAAACTAAATCCTGGCTACGCCCGTGCTGCGAATGCCCCCTTCTTTTTTCATACGGCAGCGCCTATCCCCCAAAAAGGAGGGCATACGCTCCTTATTGCAAAGATGCTTGAGAAAAATGCACTTCCGACGGCTTCCGACGTATCTAAATAAGTTTACTTCGGACGTGTACGGAGTTAAATATGTACGTCCAAAGAAGTCAAGTAACTCAACTCGCCAATGAGAGCGCAAGACTTATACCGACTTTTATATACGTCGGACGTATAAATAGCCACTTCCTTTATAAAATCGGCAACAAGGACCGCGACGAACTTCGGCAAGTGCCCCACCCGAGAGAACGGGACGGCAAGTGACGGCGGCGGGACATTGGCGGCGGCGCAGCGCTACCTGCTCTTCGATGGAGTTCTGCACGAGGGGCCGGCCGCGGGCCCCCAGCTCCCGGTCCACCTCGTCGAGGAGGGCCGCCATCGCGTCCACAACTGTGTGCACACAACACGCATCGCTACAGGTCCGATTCGTGGCACGTTTGCCGTGTTCGATTACGATTTTTCTATAGCTTATTAAGCCCTCCCCTGATGCCGTTTGTTTGTTTTTTTTGTTCGAAAGGGTATGGCCTGTAGCCCGGGAGCTGGCTACGTAGGTTGGCGCATGGTGAAGACAATCCCATCTATATCTATACCTTTTCAACTTCAAATTGAGAATAATCAATTTCAAATTGGGAATAAACAACTTCAAATTGGGAATAGACAACTTCAAATTGGGAATAGTCAATATCAAATTGAGAATAAACAATTTCAAATTGGGAATATTCAATATTAAATTGAAAATCAATAACTTCATGAAATAAAAACAAGAACAACTCAATTTGTTAACTAAAGTTTATAATATTAAGCAAAATTTCGACCGCCTGGTAAGGTTCAAAAAAACTTGGCCAGAAATCTTAGAAAGAAGACGAAGACCAAATCATTTATCGCAAACTAAAGTTAGCTTATAGAAATTAGAAAGTAGAAGTAGTGCAAAATAACATAAATAACAAATTAACTGTAGCGAGTTGCACCAAATTTATAGGAAATATACAGAGATACATATACCAGAAATATTAAATGATAGACAAGGATTAAATATAAGTAAGCAACATATGGGACTTTTTTTTATTAATTGCACAACCAAAATACAGACATTGCCGAAAATTGTAAGAGAGTAAAGTACCCTTATTTCAAAAAATTCAGCAAAAGGTTATTAAGAAAAGAAAAGCTATGCCTAAATACCAAAACATAGCCACCTAAGAACAAAAAATTTTTTCGTCAATAATTAATTTCCAATTAAAATAAAAATTTTGCACCTTAAATGAGAGTTTTTTTAATATGCACATTATCACTACTAATGTTTTACCTTGTTCCGAAGAATTTTTGCGAAATTTTAAAGTTTTGTTTAATATCGTTGTGACAAACATGAAATTTGTGATTCCCTAAAAAATTAAAAATCTAAGTAAATTTTACAAATATGCTTGAATTTGAACAAAGTTATACGAAATTGATTTAATTTTGATTGATTTATGAAATTGTCTAGGGTGAATATTAAGACAAGTTTTTTTTAGAAAATTATGAATGTTTTTCAAAAAAAATATTTTTTTCTTCTTAGGAGGCCATGTTTCGGTATTTAGGCTTTTAACTTTTAATTCTATATAGACAACTTTTCTCGATAACACTTTGCTAAATTTTCTGAAATAAGGGTACTTTACTCTTGTACAACTTTTGTATTTTTTGACCTACCCTGTACGCTGTTTGACTTGCAACCATTCTAAGTGGGCCTAGTATAATTATCGAACATGTACCAACTTTCGGGAGTATTTGTATTTTCGATGTGCCAATTAATAAAAAAAAATCCCATATGTTGGCCACTTAAATGACCACACTCTATAGCAAAAATATGATATTTTAAATTCAATAAGTAGGCACATATTATGTGTTTATTTAGATACAAGCAATTAAAATATTGTTTAATATGAAGTTGTTCATTTTCAATTTGATATTGACTATTCCCAATTTGAAGTTGTCTATTCCCAATTTGAAATTGATTATTCCCAATTTGAAGTTGAAAAAGTATAGTTATCTGAATGTTATAACTACGAGTAGGACTTCAAACCTTTTGTTTTACTAAAACGATTTTTTATTTTTCCACGGCTCACTTGTTTTTTTTTTTTATTTTTCGAGCCTTTTACACTCCTTATCTCTACTTATAAACATAACACATTCAAAGTGGATTTTCAAAATGCAAATTCAGGGCCGGCTACGATTTTTTGTACACCCCTGATTTTCACAAAAATCATTTATTAGCTATTTTTTTATTTAAAATCTGACGCAACAGCGTTAATCAAGTAAAATTTCAACTGCACCGAGTCATGTGCCATCCTATGTAGCCGGCTTTAGATTAGTAAGTAGGCTGTTTGAAAAATGTGAATTGTCGAGGAAAATTCAGCGCCCAGAGAAATCTGAAGTACCCAAAAAATAATAATACGTAATATTATGTACTTATGTACAACTTTTCCACTTTTTGATTTTGTTGTGAAAGTAAAGCTCTTTGGAAACTTTCCGAATCCCCATATTATACAAGTAAAGTTTTCTAAATCTTTATTTTTTTAATTTTTTCGTTATTAGGTACTATTCTTATTTTTGCTGTGCGAGTTATTTATCAGAAAAAGTTGCGTCAAATTAAAAATTTCTAGAGATGGGTCACTGGGAATATTCCCCGAAATATTCCCGGGACGGGAGCATTAAAAAATTGGGAATATTCCCAACAAACGTTTGTTTTAAATGTTTTAATTTTAAACTAAGAACTGGGGCCCCTGAGGTTGCTCTCTGCTTGTGTATAGTGCCTGAGTTTTATTCGCTACTGGTACTAGGTAAGTTTTCAGTTGGAGTTGTTTTTGTTTTGATTATTTAATTAAAATTAAATAATTAGTTGAAAAGGTAACTGCTGTGTATGATATTCAATGATGGAAATCAATAACAGGGTTATCAGCAACAGTGTTTATTACAATAATGAACCATAATTATTATATGTTCCAAGCTTTCGCCCTTTGATTGAGGCCTTCGACAACAGCAAGATATCGTTATTACCAAGTTATTTCTTATAGCACAACAGAATTAAATTATATTAATAGTTCAATTTTTCCAAAAATTATATAAATTTGGTGTACCAATATGGCCGAAAAAGAAGTAATATGGCGGAAGGAATTTGATATTTATGCAATTTTTTTATCTTCATATTTCAGTAGAATCATATACCAAATTCCTTCCGCCATATTACTTCTTTTCCGGCCATATTGAAACACCAAATTTATATGTATAATTTTTGCAATAATTTAACTATTAATATAATTCCCTGACGAAGCCCTGAATCAAAGGGCGAAAGCTTAGAACATTAATAATTATGGTTCATTAAAGATTATTGTAATAAACACTGTTGCTTTGCATCATTTAAATTAAATACATATATACTTATTATATCATATGCATATAATATTAATATTATCCTTAATGCTGAAACCTAACCTTTAATATTCTATTCTTCAGTAGAAGTACTATACTTCTCATATATTGATTTAAAGGGAAACATGTAAGGAATACAGTTAGAATTATGAATCATTATTTAGAAAACTCCCGGGTTTTTAAAAATCCCGGGAGTAAACCCATCACCAAAAATTTCACAAAACAAGTTTTTCAGATAAACTTTTTTTGGTATCAGAAAGGAAAACAAAAGTGTGAAAACAACAATGTAGGTCAATTATTATCATTGAAGAAAAAATTGTAACAGTATGATTTTTAATTCTATTAAATGAGTTTTTCGCTATATAGTAGCATGAGTAGAGGAAACAGCATTACCTGAAGAACTAGGTCCAAATAATATGTCAAAAATAATTTTAGAAAAAGATTTTAAACCAAAGTCAAATATTTCAAAGGAAAATACAAATATTCCTGAAAGTTGATGCATGTTTGATAATCATATATTTTTTAGGCACACTTAGAATGGTTGCAAGTCAAACAGTCTACAGGGTAGGTCAAAAAATATAAAAATTGTACAAGAGTGAAGTACCCTTATTTCAGAAAATTCAGCAAAATGTTATTAAGAAAAGTTGTCTAAAGTCTATCCAAGTTACAAAGGCAGTGGATCAAAACATTGGCCACCACGTGACCTATTGTCTTATTAATCTGGCAGTCAAAAAATGTCAGGTGTTTACGCGGCAAGCAGAATGCAGGGCCGGCTCTTCCCTCAGTCGAGTTTCCAGCATATTTTAGATCTGATCGCGAGCAGTATATTCTGTAAATTTATTTTGCTACTTAATTTAAGAAAATTTATAAAGATCCACGAAAGATAGAAACACAAATTTTAGAACTTCTAAAAGAATCAGTTCAGAATTACAAGCCACTTGGAATCTCATATTAGTCCGACCCTGGTAATCGATCGCAAGGCGGTCATGTGACTTTGTTTATATCTACTGCCCCTGTAACTTGGATAGACTATAGAATTAAATAAATTTAAATTAAATACCAAAACATGGCCTCCTAAGAAAAAGAAATATATTTTTTTGAAAAACATTAATAATTTCCTAAAAAAATTGTTTTAATATTCACCCTAAACAATTTAATAAATCAATCAAAATTAAATCAATTTCGCATAACTTTGTTCAAATTCAAGCATATTTGTATTTGTAAAATTAACTTAGATTTTTAATTTTTTAGGGAATCACAAACTTCATGTTTGTTGCAACGATATTAAACAAAACTTTAAAATTTCGCAAAAATTCTTTTGAACAAGGTAAAACATTAGTAATGATAATGTGTATATTAAAAAACTCTCATTTAAGGTGCAAAATTTTTATTTTAAATGTTTTTTAAGAAATTATGGAAATTAATTGACGAAAAAAAATTTTTTTCTTAGGAGGCTATGTTGTATTTAGACATAGCTTTTAATTCTAAACAACTTTTCTTAAAAACCTTTTGCTGAGTTTTTTGAAATTAGATATTCTACTTTCATACAATTTTTATATTTTTTGACCTATCCTGTATGCTGTTTATCTTGCAAGCATTCTATTTGTATTTTGGTTGTGCAATTAATAAAAAAAAAGTTCCATATGTTGCACACTTAAATCACCACACTGTATTTCCGAGAAAGGAGGAAAACTCAGAAAACAAAGTTGTTGAAGCTATTTTTTGAGTTAACGTTCAAAGTTTTGTTCTTTTAATGTTAGGCATTCATGAAAAAAAATTGTTTTTTAATCAGGTTTCTGTGGCGAACTCAATTAAAATTTAAATGGATATGTTCGAGCCACAAAGAAATTCCAGACAATAAAAATGAAAGACTTACAAAACCTTACCAAAAAGTTTCCAGAGGGCCAAAAAAAAGTTTCCAAAGAAAAAAGAAACGTTACTTGCCTGTCTGGCTGTTCGAAATTTAGTTTTCCTGATTTTATTTCCCGGCTAGAGTGACGCGTACCTGAATTTATTCGGCTGCCGGAACCCGAGACCATCGTATAGGCACGCCGTGTGCAAAAAAGGAAAAACGCTACTTGCCAACTTAAGAAAACTCACTGACGTCTAGGGATGGGCAAATTTCACTTTTCCAGGGAAAGTGAAATTTCACTTTGAAATTTTCGCGAAACTTTCGAAATTTATGAAATATAAAGAAATTTTCGCGAAATATTTGAAACTTTCAATGTGATGTTGAAATTTATGAAATTTAAAGAAAGTTTCACGTGAGAATTTCGCAATAATTTTCTATAAAAATTTTCGCGAAACTTTCGAAATTTAAAGAAATTTTCGCGAAATATTTGAAACTTTCAATGTGATGTTGAAATTTATGAAATTTAAAGAAAGTTTCACGTGAAAATTTCGCAATAATTTCCTATAGAAATTTTCGTGAAAATTTGAAATATTTGAAACTTTCAATGTGATTTTGAAATTTATGAAATTTAAAGAAAGTTTCACATGAAAATTTCGCAATCATTTCCTATAAACAGTCCCCACCCAAGCCCAAAAATTATGTATGTGTATGAAGTGGCATAGGTATAGTTTCCCAGATAGAGATAGTAGTAGTAGTATTTATTAATCACAAAACATACAGAGTGTATAGGTGACAAGTCAGATAAGACGTTACGTTACGATTATCTCAGCCATTTTTAGGCTAAGTTGATGGTTCAAAAACTAAACTTGTGTAGTTTTCCAAGAAACCGAATGCAGTAAAGGAAAAACAATCGGGCAAAAAATATAAGTTTTGACCAAAAAACTATTTTTTTGAAAAAATCAAAATGGAGGAATACAGCGGTTTTTGTTATAAATCATTAGTGGAACAAAAATTATATGTTTATTTTGTTATGTCACTTCCCGTTCAACAGCCGGCGCGGGTGCGTCCAAATTAAATGAAGGGATGGTCGCCTGCCGCATATGTTTTCGCGAAACTTTAATGAAATATATGAGAAAGTTTCGCAGGAAATTTCTGAGAAAGTCTCGCGAAATTTATGAAGTGAAAGTTTCCCTTGAAACTTTCGAAAATTTCACTGAAATTTCACTTCATGGGATAAGCGAAATATTTCACTTTTGAAAGTTTCAAATGTGAAAATTTCAAATGAAACTTTCAAACGGCACAACTCTACTGACGTCGAAGGTACGGCGGGGGGGCGGGGGGGTTTGGCGCCCGAAGCGGATACAACGCCTAAAGCTGCCGATGGGTGCAGGAGGGGTGGGTGGCCGAAACGCACTCGTTTTCCTGTGGGGGGGGGGGCGAGCAACGAAAAAAAAACGGAAGGGGGTCTGTGGGGCACCTGCGAGGCGGCCAGCGGCGCGCGAGCCATCTGCCTGACGACGCGCTCCATGGCCAGCTCGGTGTCGCGCAGGCGCCTCCTCAGCTGGTCCAGCTCGAGGTCCCCTACGCACCGGGTCCGGTTAGTCGAAGCGGGCGGAAATGCGGGCGGCAAAATGGAAGTTTCACGGGCGGGACGTTTGAACTACTTTTCGATTTTCGGCGATGCCCGTGCCCCTTTCGTGTTGTGTGATGAAACCGGCAAAATAACAAGTAGTTATGTATTCATTTAATTTTTAATTGCTCAAGCATTACCTGAGGAATTAGGTCAAGAATTTAGAGTCAGGTCAAAAATAATCTTGGAAAAAGATTTTAAACCAAAGCTCAAATGAAGAAAAAGTAGCAATTAGATCACTTAAATCAGATAGGATAATTAAAATATTACCAGCAGATAAGGGAAATGCAACTGTTATTTTAGAAAAAACTGTGTATGATAATAAATTAAATGATTTATTAAATGAAGGAACTTACAAGAGGATAAACAAAGACCTTACAACTTCAACAGAAACTAAAATATACAAAACACTGTATAAATACCGAGAACAAATGACACAGAGACAAAGGACACTCCTAACTCCGCATCATTCAAAACCTCCACACTTATACGGATTACCAAAAATACACAAAACTAACATTCCTCTTCGCCCCATTGTAAGTTCAATAAATTCGCCATGTCATTCGTTAGCAAAATATTTATGTAAAATTGTTAATCCGTTAGTGGGAAATTCAAATTCATTTATCAGAAACAGTAATTGTTTTCTAGAAAAAATTAGGGAACATCAATTTGCGGATAATTATATACTAGCTAGCTTTGATGTGGTTAGTCTTTGTACAAATGTCCCTGTTGACAAATCATTGAATATTTTACGCAGAAAGTTAGAAAATGATCAGACTTTAGTAGAAAGGACGAATTTGAATATAGATGCAATATTAGAACTAACAACACTATGTGTTTTCAACTATATAGGAAATGAATTTTACCAGCAGGAATTTGGAATAGCTATGGGGTCTCCTTTATCACCATTCATAAGCAATTTATTCATGGAATATTTTGAACAAAATGAATTGACTAGATATGTTCACCAACCTAATGTTTGGTGGAGATATGTAGATGACATATTTATTATATGGGAACATGGAGTATATGATTTAAATTCATTATTAAATTTTCTAAACTCACAAGAACCTTCTATTAAGTTTACCTTAGAAATTGAAAATAATAATCAATTACCTTTCTTAGATGTTTCTATACTGAAATCAGATAGTATAGAAACTAGTGTCTATAGAAAACCAACACATACTAACTCCAATCATCATATTAGTGTTAAAAAAGGAGTAATTAAAAAGTTTGTATGACAGGGCTAGAACGATTTGTTCTAATAACACAAAATTTGAGGAGGAAATTAAACATATAAAATATGTTCTTGAGAAGAATAGTTATCCTATTGAATTTGTTGAGCAAGTTTTTCAGAACTGCCAACAAAACAACAATGCTAATAGAATTAGAGAAATAAATCTGGTGGACCGACCAGTAAATTTAATTATTCCTTATATTCCTGGACTATCAGATAAGCGTTTTAATATCAGAACAGTATTTAAAACCAAAAATACATTAAGATCGATGCTAGTTAAAACGAAACCATTTAATGAGGTACAAAGTCCAAAAAATTGCATTTATAAAATTCCTTGTGAATGTGGAAAGTTCTATGTTGGGGAGACTTGTAGGCCATTTAACGTTCGTTTAAAAGAACATAAAAATTATATCAGGCAAAATCAAATTTCTAAGTCAAAAATATGTGAACATTCTTTTAATAACAATCATAGGATATTGTGGGATAGGTCCAAACCAATCCTCAAATAAGAAGTAGGAAGTAGACGAAAAATTAAAGAATCTGCATTTATTCTAGGAAATACGGACAACTGTGTTGCTGAATGTTCAGTGGAATTCAGTAAAATATTATTGCCACTTATTCAAAGAGAAGTTAGTACAGATAATTAGATAGAACACAGGGTACAATATCAGGCAGGTGGCTAGGCTATTGTTTCTGTTGTCATGACATTTTAACCTGAAATTTATTAATCTGTCACTTCACTTTGACGTAGCATGATCTTTGAGAAAGGAGGAAGATATATTCTCCGAAAGCTCAGGAAACAAATTCGTTGAATTTTTTGAGTTACACGTTTAAAGTTTCGTTCATTCACTGTTGAAGAATTTATGAAATTTCCAGGCAACTGGAAAAAGTTGTCTTTCGATCAGTTTGGTGGCGAAAAACCCAATTAAAAATTAAATGGATCTGTTTGCGCCACAAATAAATTTTAGAAAATAAGGAGTTATGAGGGGGTTGCCGACAGCGAAAATGACGTTAGATTTCGTATTTTTTTAAGTTGCATAGCATAAAATCTAATAACATTTTACTTGGCAAAAATTTAGTACAAACATCTCTGTCTTCATTTTAATCATAAGATCTTAAAGGCATATGCACTGGAATTATTATTTTTCCCAAGGTTTTCATAACCTATAAAATAAAACACTGCTTGTAAGATCTTATGATTAGAATGAAGACAGAGATGTTTGTACTAAATTTTTGCCAGGTAAAATGTTATTAGATTTTATGCTATACAACTTAAAAAAATACGAAATCTAACGTCACTTTCGCTGTCGTCAACCCCCTCTTATATTTTTACTTCTTCAATACAGGGTGTTACAATTGAGACCTAACCATCCACATCAATTTTTTATTATTTTTTTAATATGTTGTTTATTGCCACTAGATTTATGTAAAGCATTCAATACAGTTCACCATAAAATTGTTTTTATAATATGGGTATAAGAGGCATACTTCTTGATTTCAACATTATTTATCTACTTAATCAATTTGCAAATTGGAGAAGTCAAAAGTTCAAATAAATATATAAATCTTGTGGGATTCCACAAGGCCCAATTATTTTTCTAATTACATTAATATAATAAATTTAAATTTGAAAGGCAGTGTTAAACTTTTTGCCGATGATACAACAATTGTTTATTTTGCTGAAAATATCTTTGAAATATTTTGTTATACAGAACATTATTTAGAGAAACTTTTTTAAATGGTTTCGGTTATATGTATAAACAGTCCACAAAAAATTGTGCTACATCAACTTTCAAGCTTAAATTTTGTCTTACAATTCATAGGACTCAATTATTGTTGGAGTATAGTTATTTTAATTTAGTCATTAGTTTTTATATAAAATGTTATGCAAAATATTTGGTGTAGCGTGCGGACATTATGAATATAACAGGTATCTTGACTGTTAGTAAAAATTAATAATGGTTTCAATGATTTCTAAAAATTAGACTTCACAATGTTGTGTCAACAAGTGCAGAATATGGCAACTGCCAAATGAAACAAATTTATTTTATAATTTAATAAGAAGTATGGTAAGTCAGTACCGATTTTGCAAAAAGCTGAATTATAAGCACCCCCACTTAGCTTTCCACAAGTATGAACCGATGTAGTTGTAGAATATTGGTTCACAAAATACATTGTTGACCAGAGGCCCATCTACTTTCCGGGCCATGAAGCTATAGCCGTGAGAAGTCTTATTAATACGTCAGTCAACGATATTATGTCTATCACTAAACGTAAATTAATTGCAAATGTTAAATCAAAGCTTTCATGTAATAATAATGAAATTAAACATTCAAACTCTATTAAGTTTCTAGGTTTACGCCTGCACTCAAATTTTAGTTGGAAAACACATATTAAATATATTAGAAACAGTATTTCTCCAATAATAGGTATTTTATATAGGACAATTGATTTGATTTGATTTGATTATATTCACAGTAATCGCCCTAGTGCTTGAATTATTGCCGGAAATTTTTCGAGTACACGAATTATTTGAAAACTAGCATGACTCGCGTAGCGACGAGGAATAATTTTCTTAAAAAAATCGTGTTGGAGAAAAATTTCTAGATATTAATTCAAGAAAGTGGGGGATTCGGTAAGAAAATTCCATACCTACACGTAAATTACACAAAATTATTATCAACATTTTTGTCGAGTATGTGTTACAATGTCACATTATAATGACATCTGTTAAAAAAATTCGGCAGTAATCACCTCCTGCTGCCTAGAGGAACAGAGAATATTTCCGGAAATTTTTTGAGTTGCCATGACAACAAAGCAAAAAACGAGCCTCTGATTGGTCAAAAAAGGTAGGTATGGAATTTTCCATTGAAATACTTGAAAAATATTTATTTTTCATTAATTTACACAAAATTACAATATTTAATTTCAATTTGGGGATCAGTAAATTTGGATGCAAGAAAACCTTTGATAAAGTTGCAAAATAAAGTTATTAAAGGTAACTTGAAGCTATAGTTTGTTGTCAGAGGCGTCCAAAACTTGTTTTGAAATTTTTTTTTCGACATTGCCTATTTGCAAATAGTGTAAATTTATCAACTTAGTCCAAATTCTATTTTTATGACCTTCAACCCATTTAAGGTTATGTTACAATGACAAAGGTGGCGGTAATATAACCTAAAAGTATATAAATCTGTTAGATTAATAACCAGTATAAATAGTAGTTCATTTGCCTTATTTCTAAAAAATGTGCTTTGGTACGAAAAGTAAACTTCCATTTTGCCTACTACATCTACAGAATGAAGTAAATGATTTACGAAAATAAAAATGGGAATAATCAAATCTATGAATGCCCTCCTGTACTACATCAGACAGTTTTAGAAATTCAAAGAGTTCCTATACAAAAATCTCTCTATAACTTTTTACTACTTAAATGTTAGAAACTCTCAAAACTTCATATTATTATTTTTGTAAAGAAATACATAATACATTAAGAAAAGAAAGAGGAGAAACTGAAATTGAAATCATTTGTCAAGTTTTCTATTAAAAAAAATCTATGTAAGGAGATGACAGTTGCCTCCATAGATTTTTTCTGCGGCATCTTTGGAAAATAATAAAAAATAAATTAAATTATGTCAATCAAAGCAATGTCATGCCGTTCTGTGGTCACAGGTCGAAAATACAAAAAAAAATCACTTCCGAACATCAAGTTACTATGATAGCAGAGGGAAAAATACTTTCCAACCTAGGACGTAGTGTCAAAAATCCTATTTTCTAAAGAGGCCGTAGAAAAATATTGCTTCTTTTGAATTTTAGTGAATGAACTGTGCAAGCCGTTATCAAATGCATGAAATGATCGAATGGCGACGAATTAGTCCCACAAAAAAAGTGAAATCCGGTGTGCGCAGTGTGCCTCGTTAACAACAAAACTTACTTGCGTCCCGCTCCTTCCATCCCACTGTATACGCGGCATTTTTACCAACAAAACATTTCAAGGACATAAAAAATAATTTAACAAAATTCCTATACAATGTGTCTCCCGGATAAGAATGAAGGGCATGGGGATTTTGCAAACGGTGAGAGATAGAACAACGGTTAAATGGGGAAAAAGTTGCGCAATTTTGAGGCCAATAAAATGGTACAGGGTGTCCACGAAATAATTGACCCCCCCCCCACTAACTTTTTTATTTTTTGAGCTAGAAACATGAATAAAAAAGCATTTTGTAGAGAATTTTATTATTTTTTTTGCGGTTTTATTGCATTTTATATAGGGTGTTTAGAAAAAAAGTGGCGAACTAAACTTATGTTTTTTTAAATGGAACACCCTATATATTTTTGCATTTTTGAAATTTGCTCATCAAGGCAATTAAAATGATGTTAAACTTTGTGGCATTATCTTTTTCCGTTTTTGAAAAATCCCGTTTTCAAATTTTATACTCGAATTTGTGGATATCTTGAAAACGATAGATGATCGATGTAATAACAAAAAATATTTGTTTTAAACAAGAGAGTAACATAGTGAAACTCCAAAATATTTAGGAGCTTTTACGATTTGCCTGAAATTCTTTATTTCGAGAATATAATCAGTAAAATTTGAAAAGGCTCCTAAACATTTTGGAGTTTTACTATATGTATTACTCTCTTGTTTGAAACAAATATTTTTTGTTATTACATCGATCATCTATCTTTATCACGAGATCCACAAATTCGAGTTAAATAAATTTAGTATAAAATATGAAAACGGAATTTTTCAAAAACGGAAAAAGATAATGCCACAAAGTTTAATATCATTTTAATTGCCTTGATGAGCAGATTTCAAAAATGCAAAAATATATAGGGTGTTCCATTTAAAAAAATATAAGTTTAGTTCGCCACTCTTTTCCTAAACACCCTATATAAAATGCAATAAAAACGCAAAAAAAATTATAAAATTCTCTACAAAATGCGTTTTTATTCATGTTTCTAGCTCAAAAAATAAAAAAGTTAGTGGGGGGGGGGGTCAAATATTTCGTGAACACCCTGTACAAACAGATTTCTAATATATCTTTTTTCGTTTTTGAGTTATTTTGAAAAAAGTAAAATTTTTATAGATAGAAAAAAAAGAAAAACACTTTCTTATGTCACTTTTTAACGGGCTTTAAGATGGCGTTTTTAGATTTGTTCTACAACATTTCGTTTTTGAGAAACCATCTTCAACTTTATTTTATTAAATATGGATCTGGATTTTTTTTGCAGATTTTGAAAGCACTTTTCATTGCAAATACCATGATGTATGACACGAAATATTTTTAAAATGTTTTGAGACAATTATACTGAAAATTTCTTTTTTTTCATTCATTTTTTTCTATTGGGGCCCTGTATTTAATAATAAGAAGTCTAAATATTAATCACTATTGTCAACAATTTAACTTAGTTTATTTTTACTTCGAAAACTTAATATTTTTAAATACGGCCCTCTCTGGTTAGTGTTTTCCTGTGTTGTTGTACAGCAAACAGTGTCGTATTGTGTTTTGGAGTAAATTCTTCGCTTTTTATAATTGTGAGAAAAAAGCTTGAAGCCAATGAAACCAATAACTTTTGCGATTTAATAATTGCAACAATACATTCGTTCAGCCTCTACCCTATTTCTGTGACACAAGATATAACATGCTAACATGTTAAATTTGTCGTCATTTGAAAAAGCACCCTCCATTTCTAATAATACAAATTATTAACTAGATGATACAGTGGATGTTATGACAAATGACAAGGGGTTAGTTTCGTTATTCCAAAGCCTACTAGGTGGAGGATTTTTTTTATTATCGTATGTGACTGTTATTAGTCTTTGCCGTCCTTTTTGTGGTTCTCCGACTGAAAGATAAGTTGTAAGTTAAATTGTTGACAATACTGATTAATATTTAGACTTCTTATTAGAAAAAAATTAATGGAAAAAAATGGATTTTCAGTATAATTGTCTTAAAACATTTTAAAAATATTTCGTGTCATACATAATGGTATTTGCAATGAAAAGTGCTTTCAAAATCTGCAAAAAAAATCCAGGTCCGTATTTATTTTTTTATTTATTTATTTATTTAAATTCTCAACAATCAGTAGATTATTACAGAGAATTATATAGATAATTACTAAAAAAAAAACAAGATTACTGCAACATGTTTTTCTTACTTTTTCCCTTTATGTTTTTTTTTCCAGAAATAATTTTTTTAGCTTCATTTTAAATCTGGTGGTATTTCTTATACATTTGATTTCTTTTGGAATCTTATTATATAATAAAACTCCATCACAGAGAATTGATTTTTTCTCAAAATTACTTTTAAATTTTTGAATCTGAAAATCACTATTTTATCTTGTAATTTTGGAATAAACTTTTTGAATAGCAATGCTGGAATATTTTTCTTTTTTAACAACTGAATGAATCAAAAAGCATACTTTTAATTTATATAAACTTAACTCAATATCTAGATATCCTTTTGGTTTATACAAATTTATTGTTGGTTCCAAGAAAGGTAGTTTATGGATGCAATTAATAATTTTATTTTGCAACTTTTTCAAAGGTTTTCTTGCATCCAAAATTGCTGATCCCCAAATTGAAATTAAATATTGTAATTTTGAGTATATTAATGAAAAGTAAATATTTTTCAAGTATTTCAATGCAATATAGTTCCTTATTCTATATAAAATACCTATCATTGGAGAAATACTGTTCCTAACATATTTAATATGTGATTTCCAACTAAAATTTGAGTCGAGATGTAAACCGAGAAACTTAATAGAATTTGTATGTTTAATTTCATTATTATTAAATCAAAGCTTTGGTTTAATATTTTCAATTAATTTACGTTTCGTGATAAACATATATTTGGATTTATCAAAATTCAGTGAGAGTTTATATAACTGTAACCATTTAAAAAGTTTCTCTAAATCATGTTCAATATGACAAAATATTTCAGAGATAGTTTCAGCAAAATAGACAATTGTTGTATCATCAGCAAAAAGTTTAATACTGTCTTTCAGATTTAAATTCGACACAGAATTAATATATATTAGAAACATAATTGGGCCTAATGTAGATCCTTGTGGAACTCCACAATTTATATATCTCTTTGAACTTTTGATTTCTCCAATTTGGACAAATTGATTACGTTTAGATAAATAATTTTGAAACCATGATTGAAGTATGCCTCTTATTATTATTATTATTTAAAAAAATAAAGTTGAAGATGGTTTCTCAAAAACGGAATGTTGTAGAACAAATCTAAAAACGCCATCTTAGAGCCCGTTAAAAAGTGCCATAAGAAGTGTTTTTCTTTTTTTCCTATCTGTGATAACTTCAGAAAAAAATGAAATCGAAAACGCAAAATTTTACTTATTCAAAGTAGCTCAAAAACGAAAAATTATATTAGAAATCTGTTTATACCATTTTATTGACCTCAAAATTGCGCAACCTTTCCCCCATCCAACCGTTGTTCTATCTCTCACCGTTTGCAAGATCCCCATGCTGTTCATTCTTATCCGGGACAAATTTTATAAAAAGAACACCTTCAAGACTCACCCATTTTGCCGTTGCTCTCCCGGCCCGGCAGCGGGCCCCTTTCCGGTTCGAACACCTCCTTCCTGAAGGCCTCGTCAGGCTCGACGGGCGGGTAGAGGTGGGCGCCCGGATACTGCTCCGGCTTCTTCTTGAACGCCAGCTAAACGAACGGAATGCCGTTACGTGGGTCTCGTTTCGCGGATTTCGACGGTCTCATACCTTCATGACGGTGTAGGTGAAAAATATGACGATGCCGACGGTGTAGAGGGGCATGAGGAGGCCCATGACGCCGGCGCCCTGCTGCCTCGCCGGCACGACGTGTCCGGCGCCGCCCATCGTCGGGCGGAGCCCCGGAACGGGGCCCGGCTGGACGGAATCCGGAAAAAATTATGATCGGAGGTAGACGTTTCAATCGTAAAAATATAGTTTTGTCGAATTTTGCTAGCGAAATTCTATAGAAACGTACGTTTTGTTAACCGCGACAAATAGACAGGGTGAGTTTTTTTCGATGACCACTATGGGGACCTCGGAAACTAGCAGAGCTAGAACAAAGGTTAAATGGGGAAAGAATTGCGGTTTTGAATGCTCAATCTAATGCCCCTTTTGTATTTTTAAAAAAGTTCATGGCTCACTAGATATTTTGAAAAGAGTGTTTTTTTGCTATTCCATCAGATCTCTGTAGCTCCGTTATTTCTGATTATACAGAAAAACTGTAGAGACAAAAATTATAGATAATTTTGAGACTAATAAGATAATCTAATCCAATTTTTTATGTTGTTTGTGATTTTTGAGATATGACAAAAACTTGTGTTTTTTTAAATGTAAATCATAGTTGGCTGAGCCTTATCAATTCGGCCATTTTTTGAACTTTTCAAAGATATAATACTCGGCATAGTTAAAAATAAAAGAGCTATGGCTAATTTTCTGATTTTTTTTTAAATTTTCGCATTGTCAGCCATGGAATATTTTCATAATTACGTTCTATTTATATATGTACATATATGTTGTTTGTGATTTTTGAGATATGACATAAACTTGTGTTTTTTTTTAAATGTAAATCATAGTTGGCTGTGGCCTTATCAAATCGGCCATTTTTTAAGCTTTCCAAAGATATAATACTCGGCATAGTTATTATAAAAAATAAAGGAGGTATGGCTAATTTTCTGATTTTTTTTTAATTTTCACATAGTCGGCCATGGAATATTTTCATAATTATTATGTTATATTTTATAATAAGACATACTTCAAACTTTCTAATATTTTGTTTTTAGCTGGTAACAAAATGCAAGAAATAAGACAAAAATTAAAAAACTCAAATTCAAATTATTATTATTTTAAAAGGTGTTCAAACAATCCACCATTTTTATTTAATTTATTTATGCAAATATTGCATCTTTTTAAAACTGAATTTGTCGCCTTTCTTAGAGAACGCCTGTCAACACTGGCAATTGCTTCTAAAACAGCTGCTCTCAATTCAACAATTGTCTCATACTGTATTTTGTATTGTTCCCCACAAAAAGAAATCCAAAACAGACAAATCGAGGGATCGGGGCGGCCAGGAAATAAGTCTATTTCTCCCTATCCAACTATTTGGATAGAACTGATCTAGGTAATTTCTTACGGGCAAATAATTATGTGGTGGAGCTCCATTATGATAATTTTTGTTTTGTTTTGTTACATTTCGTTATCAGCTAAAAATAAAATATTTGAAAGTTTGAAGTATGTCTTATTATAAAATAGAACGTAATTATGAAAATATTCCATGGCTGACAATGTGAAAATTTTAAAAAAATCAGAAAATTAGCCACAGCACTTTTATTTTTAACTATGCCGAGTATTATATCGTTGGAAAGTTCAAAAAATGGCCGAATTGATAAGGCCACAGCCAACTATGATTTAGATTAAAAAAAAAACAAGTTTTTGTCAATATCTCAAAAATCACAAACAACATAAAAAATTGGATAAGATTATGTTATTAGGCTCAAAATTATCTACAATTTTTGTCTCTACAGTTTTTCTGTAGATCTGATGGAATAGCAAAAATTCACTCTTTTCAAAATATTTAGTGAGCCATGAACTTTTTTAAAAATCCAAAAGAGGTGTTAGATTGAGCATTAAAAACCGCAATTCTTTCTCCATTTAACCTTTATTCTAGCTCTGCTAGTTTCCGAGATCCCCATAGTGGTCGTCGAAAAAACTCACCCTGTATAATAATAATAATAAGTACTAGGTACTGTTTTAGTAGTAGAAAAAATTATAACTACAGGAGATAGAGTCGGTTAAATGGGGAAAGTTTTCGACAATTTTATGGCCAATCTGATGCCGCTGAGAAATTAAGGCTAACAGCCTTTTTAACAGCAATGTCATTTTGTTTTCGTTTTCGAAGTTTATTACAAACAACTTTGGATTTTCTTATGGACGCTATTAGACCGTCAGACAGTGACAGATTTTCTTTTCTGATTTTCTCATTTATGCCTTGGAGAGGGTTGAAAGGTAAATCGATGCTGAGCCGGAAAATAGTAATTTCAAGTTTGGCCCCCGGGGGAAACATATGGAAAATGCGATTTTTCAAAACAGAAAAAAAGGTATTAATTCTCACTTATGCCATGTTCACCGTATGATTTCTTATACTATTCCGACCTCGAAAACCCAAAGGCAAAAGTGTAGGGTGTGGAAAAAGGGTTGAATTAAGGGTTTGGCAGATCACACAAAAAATGACTTGGTTTACTGACTCCGTCAGTTATGCTGTTCGAAATGGTGAAAATATCCTCACTAGCCCAAAAATTGATTGGCAGAAGTGACACGTGGGAAAAAATGCCCTTTTGGGTCGGAAAATAAGTCGGAATTTTTTTTTTCCGTCAACTGATTTCTGCACTTATGCCTCTGAAACTATAGAAAGTTTTATTGCAAAATCAGTTGACGAAAAAAAAAATTTCAGATTTATTTTCCGACCCAAAAGTGCATTTTTCCCCACGCGTCACTTCTGCCAATCAATTTTTGGGCTTGTGAGGATATAAGTTTTCACCATTTCGAACGGCATAACTGAAGGAGTCAGTAAACCAAGTCATTTTTTGTGTGATCTGCCAAACCCTTAATTCAACCCTTTTTCCACACCCTACACTTTTGCCTTTGGGTTTTCGAGGTCGGAATAGTATAAGAAATCATACGGTGAACATGGCATAAGTGAGAATTAATACCTTTTTTCTGTTTTGAAAAATCGAATTTTCCATATGTTTCCCCCGGGGGCCAAACTTGAAATTACTATTTTCCGACTCAGCGTCGATTTACCTTTCAACCCTCTCCAAGGCATAAATAAGAAAAATGTATTTTATTAATTATATGCCTAAATAAGGTGATTGCAATTTGTTATTTAAAAATAATAAGATTTTCGCAGAAACAGTTTACTTATGACAGAAAAATTTTAGAGTGCTTTTTTGCAAATAAAAAAATTCTAAAATTCTGAAACTAATGAAAACCAAGAGCTCAATTATATATTGGGTCCCTTCCAACAAATTTACAAGTCATCAGCAAAGGTCACTCATACGCAATTTTGTCCCTATTTCTAATTTAAGAACTCATTAATAATTCTATATTATTATAGTATTCCAATTTCTAATAATAATCTCTCATTAATAATGTCGCATTTTTTAGATAATGATAACTTTTAAAATTTTAATAACAAAATGTTTTCGCATAGTTAAAAATTAAAAAGTAATTTCTTCGGGAAAATGCTGCAAATAACATAAATGTAGGTAATAGCTGTCTTCCTGGATGCCATAAGCTATTTGGGGAGTTCAAAATATGTCTTTAAATACATTTTGGAAGATTACCAACAAATGACATGACTGTACTTTTATGAGTTGCCTAGCCCACCGAAAATTCGGTTTCCCATTCGATTTAAACAATGTTTCGACGACCGATGACAAATTTCAAAAGCAGTCATATTTTTACCACTTACGGTATCACCAGGACCTATTTTTTTGTGATAGTAATTTAAATTTAGATTAAAATTATCAAAATTAAAATTTCACGGTAAACTGATACTTAAACAATAAATATACAAGATGTCCCGTTATTAATGGTATATAGAGCACATATTTTGTGCCAACATATTACTATTAAGCTTAACAAGATTGATGAAGTTCATTTTTTGAAATTGAATTATGGCCACATCTCCCAAAATAATCAAGCTGCTGAACTGAAATCTGGCACTGCCGTGTTTTTGGGGGATTGAAAATAAGCTGACGTCAATTTCTATGTGTCTTACAGAGGGCGCTCACTTGTGCTGTTTTTTGGATCGTGCTTTTACTCGTAACTTTTTTGAGGTTATCTTTTTGGTCTTGCTTGCAGGTGCATAATTTTAGGGCATATTTTCATTCTGCAACAAAAAAGTACTATTGTTTCATAACAATGAAATAGGAAATTGTTTCTCACTTTATGGTACAGTTGATCTGTAACATTTGAAAGCGGTAGGTGAAAATTTTATGTTTCGAATGTTGGAATTAATTAAAGTGTTTTGGGCCACATAAATTTCAACGCAAACGGTTGATTTTATCGTTTTGAAACAAGAGTACCTTTTTCTTGCAGAATGAAAAGATGCACTAAAATAATGGAGCTGCAAGACTAAAAAGATAACCTCAAAAAAGTTACAAGTAAAAGCACAATCCAACAACAGTGCAAGTGGTGTCCTCTGTGAGATATGTAGAAATTAACATCTTCAGCTTATTCTCTATCCCCAAAAACATAACAGTGCAAAATTTCAGTTCAGCAGCCTGATTATTTTGGGAAATGTAGCCATAATTCAATTTCAAAAAATGGACTTCAACGCCCTGTATCTCAGTAACCATTGAGATTTGACCGGTAGTTGTTAAGATCAATCATAATATTTTGGCACAAAATATATAAAGTTGCCCTATTTTCCATTATTAACGATACACCCTGCAGATAATAATAAATTAAGCAGTTTAAATTAAATCCTAGACATATTAGGGTACTTGACAATTTTTTTTTAAAGTAGCATTCAAGACATGTATTTTTGTTATGTTAAAACGCAATCCTGACATAAACCCTAAAAAAAGCATTCGATTCATTGAGAAAACCTTCACCGCCTAAAAAAAACAAACAATCCTGTTCATTCATTTTTAGCCAAATTCCCCAAAATGTTGTATATTTACAAACGTCGGCATTATCGATTTTTTTCACAGATATTTCTGGAACTTCCCAGAGCCAAACGCAGTATTTTTAGATTATTTTCGGAGATAATAAATCCGCATCTGCAACTTTTATTGGCCCGCATTAAAGTATTGTATCGTTCGACTGTTTACCGCTCGTTCAAAATAGAAAATTCTCGCACAGACTTTTTGATGGTAAAAATATAACGTCGCAAAAAAATATAATACCTGGCTTTATAGTTTATTTTTTCAGTGTTGGGATTAAATACGATGTTTGAGGTTGCGGGAAATTCATTGTACAGGGTGGATTCCTTTTTAAATTCTGAATCCAACATTATATAATTTATGTCTCCAAACTTATCGCTTGAGCCAACTGATTTTAGTGGATCTACTTATTAATTATTTAATACTAAAGTCACAATTATTCGACAAGTGCTGTTGAAGAATTGTCGTCGCTAAGATTATACATGTTGTTTAAGCCATTATTGGACACTTATTCTATAGTACCTTTGGCAGATCCATGCCAGAGCTAATGCAATTATTATTTAGTACCACTCAGTGTTAACGTATTCGTTAACACATTAGGTATATGATGTGTTCAATGTACCGGAAATAAAAAACCAAAGATTTAAGTAATGAATTTGCTTTTTGATAAAAAAAAATTCATTATACAGCATTTGCAGATGGCAGATATGGGAGGCGATTGTAGTGACCCCTCCAACTTTCGCCCTATTTCATTGTTACCTTCTCTTTCCAAGGTTGTGGAAAGGTTGGTAAAGAGTAGAATCTTGGGTTTTCTGGAGGAGTCTAAAGTTTTGTGTTCGGCTCAGTTTGGCTTCCAAAATTCAAAGAGCACTAAGGATGCAATGTTTTCTTTCTTTGAGAATCTTTATATGGACCTCAATGATGGTGACGCTGCTGCAGCGGTTTTCTGTGATTTATCCAAGGCTTTCGATTGTGTGAACCATGACATATTGTTGGGAAAGCTTGAGTGTTATGGCTTTAGGGGTGTTTGTCTTGAGTGGTTCAGATCTTACCTGTCTGATCGTCGCCAGGTTGTTTCTGTGAACGGCACAACTTCACATGAGGCTGACATACATTGTGGGGTTCCCCAGGGATCGGTCCTGGGTCCTGTTCTGTTTCTCCTATATGTGAATGATTTGGCATTTATTGATGTTAAGTGTAGATTCACAATGTATGCTGATGACACTACTCTGCTGTGGCATAACAGAGATCCGGTCCAACTGAATGCTGTCATCGCGGAAGATATTCTTAGAGTGAAGAGTTGGTGTGACTCTAACCTTTTAAAGTTTAACATTTCAAAAACCAATGTTCTCTCCTTTAGGTGTTGTCTCAATAAAATAAGTATAGATCAACAAAGTATTAAACAATCTTCATGTTCTAAATTTCTTGGTCTGAATATTGACGACACGTTATCTTTTCGGGATCATATTCTTTCTCTGTACGCGGTGCTTTCTAGGGGTTGCTATGCGCTTTTAGTCATCTCAAGAGAGCTTGACTTTTCTGTTAGAAGAACTGCTTATTTTGCTCTGATAGAATCTCACTTAAGATATGGTATCTGCTTCTGGGGAGCATGTGGTCTGGTTCTTTGGAGATCGTTATTTGTGTTACAAAAAAGAGCCCTACGCTTCATTTGTGGTGCTATGCCCCGTGAGTCCTGTCGTCCATTATTTAGGACTCATAAAATTCTGACTCTCACTTGCCTCTTCATTCTGGAGACTGTGTGTTTAATCTTTGAGAAACATAAGCCTGGCTTTTCGAGACGCTGCAGTCGTAGCACAAGGCAGGCGCTAAATGTCGATCTTCCGATTCCTGTGTCCGCTCTGGTCAGGAGGTCGATTTTTTACGGTTCTAAGAAGATTTTCAATCACTTGCCGAATTCCATTAAATCCCTGAGCTCTAAGACAGTATTTAAGAGGTCAGTGAAGGAGTTGCTATTGGAAAAAGCCTTCTATACATTAGAAGAGTTTTTCCTGGATTCATTGTAGTTTTATATTGACATACTCTTATTTGCTGTTTGTTTTGCTTGTTGCTTGTTTCTTTGTTTTTGTGTTTTTTTTTTCTATTTTTTTGTTTTCCTTTTTTTTTAAATATGTGTTTTTACTTTTAATATTTTTTTTTTTCTCCTTTTTTTGCATTTTTTTTTTTTGCATTTTGCATATTTTGCATATTTATATATATTTACATTTTTATTACTATTAACACAGCTTTGTCAACAAGTCCTTACTTATGGCAATAAAGCATATTTGATTTGATTTGAAACAAAGGAAAGTCCTGGTTTGCTTGCCCGTCAGCAGAATGACAATAACAACTGTCAAGTGATGTCACACTTAAATGGTCCATACAAAAATGGGGGACTTGAACGTTTTTTTTTATTTCTTCTTCTGTAGAAAGAGCACATACCAAATATCAGCCCTCAAATCGCAATATTTAATTTGCAATAAATAATTAAAGTTGTGTCCGCAAGCTATTCGTTTGAAACGACACGAAAAGCGCGGGAATGGTTGTGACGTCATACCGCTCGATCGATCGGAAGACAGTGACAGGAGTGACAGCTACACAGAATTAGAGAAGGAAGAATGGAAACTGAATGTTAAAATAAACAGTTCGCGACCCATTTCCAGAGGAATCTAATGTGTAGGTCAAAAATAAAAACCACCTAAAAATCAAAATTTAACAAGCACTTCTTTAATTGAGGCCTCAGGGCTAGTAATCCTTAGGTCCCGGGTTCAATCGCACAAGAAGTTTATTTTAATTATCACTGCATTCTACCTCTTATATTTATCACCGATTATCATTTTTAGTAATAATTGGACAATAGTTATTATGAAGTATGAAGATTATTACTCGCAATATACTCCATAGTGTATTTTACTTATGTACCTAATATAAAATTGTCAGTAGCAGGAAAAATGGCCTCAGAGAAGACCCGAGGCAACACGGGCGTTAAACAATCTCCTCGGCCAAAAAAGTGCGCTTACGCATCTCGCAATGTAAATAACTATTTAATACAGCACACTCTTTTCAAACATTACCAATATCAAGACTGATATAGACTATAACAAGACGGATAGACACGGATGGGACGTTCTCGCTGATTTTTCTAAACAAAGCTTGCGTGGTGCTGTAGTTTTTACACATGTGCCGCCCATATTAGTTTATACATGGTGCCGCCGCCCACCAGAGGCGCCACCACCAACGAGCTACTTGACGTCACAACCAAGGAGGGCGTGTTTCAAGAATGATTTGAATTATGCAGTTTTTAATTGCTTTTATTTATTACATAAAAATAAAAAGTGAGTTTTTTGTGAACTTGTAGTTCAGCTAAGTCGTGCTGCAAAAGAAATCGGCATCCATGGCCAACTTGTCGCGCAATATTTAAAAAACCTCAAATTGAGCAAAACTATTAATAGCCGTGGAATGTTTATTTTAAGAGGGGGAGGAAAACTTTTATATTGAAAATTGATGGCACTAAGAAGCTTTATGCAAAAGAGTACCTACTTCAGAAAATTACACAGGGTCTTCGGCTCTCTTGAGGCTATGAATTTTTTTGTTTATTTCTTATTAAGCGATTTTCTCGCTTATTTTGGGCCGCACAGAAAATATGTAAGAAAACAAAATATGGCAATTTTGGTCAGCGAGGCGACATTAAAAAAGGAATGGACCTCCATACCCAACTTTTCGCGGTGTTCTAATAAAACCTAAAATCAAAAAAAATTTTCATGGTCTCAAGAGAGCCGAAGACCCTGTGTAATTTGCTGAAACTATCTGAGCACCTGGGTGGATAAAGGTTCTCAGTGCCATCAATTTTCAATATAAAAGTTTTCCTCTGTCTCTTAAAATAAACATTCCACGGCCATTAATAGTTTTGCTCAATTTGAGGTTTATTTAATAATGTGCGACAAGTTGGCTATGGTACTTCGCTGTCCAAAATTGCCACATTTTTGTTTCTTACGTTTTTTTGTAGGCTGCAAAATAAGCGACAAAATCGCGGTGGTAGACCTAAAAAAATCATCCTGTATACTTGGTCATAAATTCTCAAAATATATTTTTTCAACTCTGGAACACCCTGTACACAATAACAATAATGGCAAAATTTGTTCAATGTTCAACGCCATCCAATATCCAAAGTTATTAAAGAACAAACTTAGTGTGGCAATTTTCAAGAAAATGTATGAAAATACGTGTCAAAAACTTTTCAAGACACTTGTATTAATATTAATACCAACAATATCTCCGACTTGCATCCGAAAAGAAGCAGCCGCGCCCTGTCCCTGCCGAAACCCATGGAACAGAGAACAAACCGTGTCACTCACCCTGCCGTCGACTATTCTCGGAGGCGGTCTCGACTTCTGCGCCTCGGCGACCGGGATCGCCCTGCCCCGTTCCCTGAACGCGGGGTGCACCAGTTCGGAACGCAGGTGCGTCGGCCTCTCCTGCCGAATACCTGAAAAGAACCGGAAAAAGGGCGGATAGAAAATCGCCGTGGAAGATACTTTGAAAGCACACTGTTGCCTGAAAGTGTTCAATTCAAACCACGAGAAACAAAAAAAAAACACCACAAAAATTTTAATAAAATGGAACAAATTTCAGGAAATAACGGTCCTTCACCCAATCATATACACTTATTAGTATAACTTCTTTTCAAAAAACCAAGCTTTCGGTTAAGAATGTGACCTTCGTCAGGGCTGAAATTTAATTTTATTATGTATAATATAGTTCAACTTACTTACTATTAATTGAAGTTATGTAATTTTATCATACACATTTGGGGAACCTCCGAAGGCTTTCATAAGAAAATAGTAGGTATAAATGTGTAGAATTCTTATTACCAATAGATACTATTCACATGTTTTTGAAAAACAAAACATATCAACAGGTTAGAAAACAAAAAAATATAAAAATTATAACCAAAAAAATTTAAAGTTATATGTCAAATATATTGTCGTCGAGCGTGTATACCTCCAATGTGACAATATTCGGGTTTTGACACATTTAGGTTCATTTTAACATTGCACATCTATGTAGAATACCCACAATGTGACAATAGTAATTACCCCTATCTATACCAGATATTAACATCTCTAATAGGCCTCAGTACTGCAGAATGAGACAAGAACATCTCTTATATGCATTTTTGTAACATGGTTGATTTTACCCGTTCTACCGACACCAACTGATGATTGCACTTTTAAATGCATCTTTCATTCTAAATAATGGGTTCATGGCCATTTTTTGAGATTCTTGTTTGTTTTTCAATAGCTCCATAATTTTCATAAGTAAAACGTATTTTTCATTAATAAACTTTGATTAAAAAACATACATGTCTTCTTAAATTATTGCTATTTTGCTATTTACAAGCCTGAAAAATACCAACAATGTGCCATTGGACAAGAGTATAATTCCTCCAATGCGACTAAAAAATCAGTTTTTTGTGTTTATTTACCTTTTACTGCTATCAAACCTTAATTACTTAGTTTATTTAATTGGTTTACAACATACTATATATTATGCATTAAAGTATTTGAGATAACTATGATATAATTTAGAAGTGACGAGTTGGCTTTCCTTTGAGAAATAGATAATAATGGAAAATAAAATACAAAAAGGTAAAATGTACGTCAGTTTGTTTATATTATTTGTAATTTTTCACGAATTCTGACAATTTGCACTTTAACTGAGACCTAGAGATCTCCTGAAGTAAACTGCTTTAAATGAACGCTCATCAGTAACGTAAGTAACTGAATACATAATACATATATTTTAGAAATAATATGTAGATTAAATATATGAAAAGAAAAATCCTTGTTAGTACAAAACTATTCATTCTTACAAAAAATATATACCTACGTTTCTACCTACATTATTTTGTATAAAAAAATCACAGAAACGTTTAAAACGATCTTAGATCTTTTAAACGATCTTAGATCTTTAAAATGATCTTAGATCTTTAAAATGATTAAAGATCGTCAAATTAAGATCAAAGATCAGGTCTTTTTGAAACGATCTTTTTTTAAAAAAGATCATTCTTTAGTGAAACAAAAAAATCTAGATCTAAGATCAAGATCGCAATCTTTGATCTTAGATCTTTAAAACGATCTTTTTTAAATAGATCTGCCCAGCTTTGGCCGTTTGCCCTAAAGTGTAGTTTTTGATGACCTATCATTAAAAAAAAAACTCGGATGACAAATACAAATTTTACGGGGATGTTCCGGTTTGTATATGATTATCATTTCCTGAAATTTAAATATTTTGCAGCCATGATAGTACCACACTTGTAAAATGGAACGTAACGTTTTCATATACCAAATAAATTTCCATCAACAAAAAAAAACCCTAGCCAACGTTAACACACAACCCAACCCGCAAACAACACAAACAACATCAGCAATCAGCAACGCCGTTATCGTTAGCGGCAACGCCGGGAAACGGAAAATGTTAGTCGAAAGTTAGCCACTCTCCGCCAGGCTTACTTGCACCGTCCGTCCTCGCCGTCACCCGGTGCGGCACGCCCAGCCCCGACGGCGACACCCCGAAGTTGTACTTGAGGCACAGGCTGCCGTTGAGCGAGCGCACCTCCTCCAGCACCTGGCGCAACGAGTGGCCGAGGTCGGCGCGTTCTCGCAGCGCCGCCTCCAAGTCGATGCCGCACGTCTCGAGCACGGCGCGGCGGCAGCGGGCGACGGCGTGGGGCCCGGCGGGCGTCGGCGACTCGCCGCCGCCGCCGATCGTGCCGCACAGTTCCGTCATGATCTTGACGGTGGTGATGTCGGTGTCGGAGATGACGTCGCAGCAGCCTAGAGGGTCGGTGGTCGGGAGTGGAGGAGACGAGAAGATATATAGAGAGAGAGGCGAGGGACGGTTCGGTTTTTGTTCTTTAGTTTCTGTACGTTATAGCCGAACAAGATGTATGTCATTCGTAGGGACTTTAGATGGGTATTTCAAGTTCGTTCATTATAAAAGAGTGTTCGTTATTTCTCGTGGCTGCTATAGCCCACTTCGACTGTACTTACATTCAGAGCTGGGCAGATCTATTTAAAAAAGGTCGTTTTAAAGGTCTAAGATCGCGATCTTGATCTTAGATCTACATCTTTTTTTGTTTCACTAAAGAACGATCTATTTTAAAAAGATCGTTTCAAAAAGATCTGATCTTTGATCGTAATTTGACGATCTTAGATCATTTTAAAGATCTAAGACCATTTAAAAGATCTAAGATCGTTTTAAAGATCTAAGATCTTTAAAAGGATCTAAGATCGTTATAACGATCCAACATCTGTTCCTCATTTGTTTTCATTCATTTTTTAAACGTTTCTGTGATTTTTTTATATAAAATAGTGTTTTATTTTTGAAGAATAAATAGTGGTCTAGGAATAAGAGTTTTTGTTTTTATATCTACATACTTGTAAAATATGTTCTCATTTTGACCTCAATTGTTGTAAGTAGTTCGTTTTTGAAATGTTTCTGTGATTTTTTATACAAAATAATGTAGGTAGAAAAGCAGGTATATTTTTTTAGAAGAATGAATAGTTTTGTACGAACAAGGATTTTTCTTTTTATACATATAATCTACATATTTCTATAATATGTATTACGAATTCAGTTACTTACGTTACTAACGAGCGTTCATTTAAAGCAGTTTACCTCAGGAGATCCCTAGGTCTCAGCTAAAGTGCAAATTGTCAGAATTCGCGAAAAATGACAAATTATATAAACAAACTGACGTACATTTTACCTACAACTACAAGAACCTATTTTGAGGTCAAATTTAAATGAATGCTTTATGTTAATTTGTATTTTATTTTCAATTATCTATTTCTCAAAATTCCGAATTTTATAACTTAAGTTATAAAATTATAAATTGCATAAATAATCGGTGAACACGTTTTTACAAGAAAAGTCTAATTCTCCATCAACTGACTGATTACGTAACCAGTTCAGTTAGAGTAGTAACTTTACGTAACTAGTTAAGTAAAATTTTACTTTACACAACTAGTTACGAAAAACTGAACGTATAGGTTTTGAAAAATGTCACTTTATACTATGTCAAAATTAGGAAAAGTATTTATAGACATCTATATCTATTAACTAGGTATATAATATCATGAATTTTGTTCAAAGATCTTAGATAATTTAGAAGATCTTAGATCGTTTAGAAGATCTTAGATAGTTTAAAAGATCTTAGATCGTTTAGAAGATCTTAGATTGTTTAGAAGATCTTAGAGCGTTTAGAAGATCTTAGATCGTTCAAAAGATCTTAGATCGATTGATTTTTTTAAACAGATCATTTTTAGGCGATCTTTGATCTAAGTTCGTTTTTGCATGATAAGATCTATTTTTAAACGATCTTAGATCTTTTTTTTTTTAAAGATCTGATCTATGATCTAGATCTTTTTTGGCACGATCTTTCCCAGCTCTGCTTACATTTTCTTTTGAAGGTATCGTCTTTGACGATACCTGGCAAAACTAAATGTTTTGGGATATTTTGGAACTCACTACCTTAATAGGTACTTTCGAAAAAGCAATTTTCTTTTAGAAGTATGTAAATGAGTATGCTTTATTGTCATAGCATTAAAATTTTTGGTACTCGCTCTTCATTGTTTTTTTTTCCACACTGTATGTATTAAATATTACAAATAACTATCTTTCCAAGGGTTTAAAGGCAAGCAAACTTTTTTTTATAAAGAATGAATTTTTCTCTAAAGAATGAATTTTTCTGTATATATCGACAGCTGATATAAGCTACATTTGACATAACATAAAGGGTAATTTTTTTTAACTAAGAACATAAATCTGCATCTAGGATTCCTGGATTGGGAAGTCATTAGTCATTATTCGCCGATTTTGGACATTATAGAGATAGCTAGATTATTTTCTATCTTTTGCCTCCACAAAAATTTTAAATTTCTATAGAAACTGTATGTCAAATTAGAGGTTTAGGTTACGATTTATTGTCAAATTGATCGGACTCATGGGAGGATTATCTTTTACATTGGAAACTGAAATAGTGTACCTTATGTCTTGTTGCCCTCGATAACAAAACTCGGCCATGAATAATATGAATGACATTGCCGAATATTATTTGTTTTAAATTTTTAGATGAGGAAATAGTCACTACGTTGGACTGTTGGACATTTTAATTAAACAACAAAATGCAAACCAATTTATTTATTTTCACATTTGAATTTATTATATTTATTTGAATAATTTATTACCACGGAATCTATCCCAAATTATTTTGCTTCAACAAAATTAATATGACCTTTAAAATAGTTATTTATGTACCGAGGCACTGAAGTTCAACTTTTTATGACTCATTGTGGAATTTAGTTGCCGAGGCCTCTGGCCGAGGCAAATAAACCACATGAGTCATAAAAATAACTTCGGTGCCGAGGTACATATTACTTTTAAAATCTAAAAAAAAAATTATTGGGCAAAAAATTAATCATAATGAACCAATTTTTCTTGAAACCGGCAGTGAAGTATCTCAAAATCGTCATTAAAAGCTCAGAAATCTGCACTGAAGTTGCCCATTACTGTACGATTTTTTTCAATAAGTAGGCCTTGGTGAGATGTAAACATGAAACGTCAGACGCGGAGCCATCGCCCGTCAAAAGTGACCAAATATTCAAAACCCGGCCAATAAAGGCCCATTTAACTTTTCGTAGTATTGCGAAATTGTTACCTACAGCAGTGCAATCTTTGACAGATCTCGACAGATACCATACCTATTTTACTTATTTTTTAACAACTAATATTTGCAACAATTACGTTATCTTCTCTAGATAATAACAACTACTTATTGCAAGACTCGTTATGAATGAATCTAGGAATGAATTGCATGCAGTGGGCAACATTTAAATTGTAATTCTGTAATAATACTAGCAAAAGATGCTGTAAAAGATGTTAGTATATACAGTCAAACTCAGCTATAGCGGCCACGAGATATAACGAAAACTCGGATATAATGAACAAATCTGAAATACCCGTCCAAAGTCGGTGGACTGACGTATTAATAAGACTTCTCACGGCTATAGTTTCATGTCCTGGAAAGTAGATGGCGCCTATAGTCAACAATGTATTTTGCATTGTATTTTGTCTCCGGGAAGCGCATGGTGAGCCAGAGAACTGTCAAACATGACAGCCGTGAGCAGTCTTTATTAATTAGTCAGTCAACGCAAAGTCCCTATGAATCACATATATTTTGTTCGGCTATAATGAAATACAATATGACGAACACTCGGTTATAACATACAGCATTTTTCACACGTGGGGCATATGAACTCGGTTATAACCATCTCAGAGAACTCCGTTATTTCTTACAACAAACTATCGAGAGATGCTTTCTGAAGGTTGTTTATGTCGCTTATAAACTCTGTTTCCCGATTCCTCCTGTGACTGTCACCTTCCAATAACAAAATCGTTCGGCGCTCGTTTCAAAAACTACACCGAACAACCAGGCGACAGACCCAAACAACTACCGCGGGGCCCCACATCGACGGAGCCATCAAAGATGAAACGGTCCCGCCCTCACCTGTCGTCTTGTCGATGGGGCTCGGCTGGATGTGCCTGTTCGCGTTCTCCACCAGCATCGGGTAGAACAGCTTCGGCCAGAGGACGGCGAAGCAGCCGGCCACCACCACCATCGCCAGCAGCGTCTTGCGGGGCCCGAGGTCGTCGGTCGGGTCCGGCTTGGGGGCCTGCGCGGCGGCGGCGCCACCCGCGTGGCGCGCCCGGTCGCCCATGTCTCTGGCGTGCGGTCGGATCGGGGACTGGCGGGTCGACGGGGCTCGGCGCCCCCCTGGAATGATTCCGCTCGGGCCGGACGAAAATAGACGGCAGCTGCCGTCACGGGAGGGAGCGGGGAGCGGTGCGAAGTTGGCGGCGGTCGTAATCTTCTTCCTCCCGGAGGGTTTCGGGAGGGGGGTTAAGTTGGCGGCGGACGCTTGGTGATGCTAACGAGCGAAAACCCAGATGTCACTAGTGCTGGTATGTACATAAACAAGGGTGACACATTCCAAAGGTAATGAAATGGATAATAAATACAATGAAAAAGAAAGGACACAGAAGGAAACCAAATCTTTTCGCTTAAATTTGATAATTTTGCAAATCGGCTTTCGGTTGGTTTTCGGAGTAATGTGGAAACTATTGAGCAATAAAAAGAAAGTGCTCAGAAGGTTAGTTCCATACCTTTGATCATGAAAGCTGATCTTGATAGATAAATGATAAAAAAAATTGAAATGGCACATTGGGCAGCTACGCGAATGAATTTAAGATGCTAACGCCCCGACGGGACTATGCGAACTAATATATGGGCCATCGTCACCATTGGAACGGTGCTAGCTTGGGTCTACACTGCCAGAGAACGCGTTGTTATTTGTTGTTGTTCATTGTTGGCATGGCCCATAGACTAGTTTAGCATTGAGCCTATAGGGGGCGTATTTTTTATATTCAATGGCGTATAAAAGCCGTTTCAATAGGATGTCATACCGGGATTTTATCTAAAATAGTTACCATTTTGTTGTGGTATCATAACTCATTATTGCTCTATGCACAATGTCATTGGCCATTATGCTACTATTTTTTTACATTTTTTTTATAATTTATCTTAAGGCTCGATTTCAAACAAAACAATGCACTTTATCATACTAAAAGGTAGAAAGAATTTGTAGAAATTATATTGAGAAAAAAATAAAGTTTTAGGGTATCTTTTAAAAATAGCTTGTTAAATATTTACCTGTGAATCGAAATCCCGGGCTCTTTTTTTTTCACTTCTGTTTTTGCAACCAAACGCTGAACAATTCACCATCGTGAGAGTATATTTTCCCCTTAATCACTGTTACTTTTAATTCACAAATTCACGAAATGAATTCACAAAGTACTTGCTTTGTTTGTCACATATAAAATGGTCGCCGTTCAAAACGACATAACAAAATCATACACGTATGGATAGGCCGACGCGGTGTCCTCTCTTTTTCCTTGTCTAGGTCTCTCTCTTTCCTTGTCTAATATCTGTAGTTCCCTTCCTCCATCGACGGTAGTACCTACCTGTGGTAGTACCACAAATAATGTCGGTAGTCCGATAAGAAATATGCGTTTTCATATGGTAATAAATGAAAAATGTAGATAAAAGCAGTTCATAAGCAATATTTGTGTTCTTCAACAGAAAATTGTTTTGTTGGGTTCAGGGTTGGTACTGTTTTTTTTACAGTTTTTTTACAACTGCAACTGTAAATTTAAAATTGCACTTGTAAATTTACAATTGTACTTATAAATTTACAGTTGCAGTTGTATCTTTACAGTTAAAACTGTCAATTTCACTAGGTTATTAAAGCACACGGCAAAAAAAGGAATTTTAATATTACATAATTTTAATGTTGATTAAATTATAATAATATACTTATGTAATGAAATTTACATACATTTTCCAGTAAGGATTCTGTTTATGATTATGACATTTTTACATTTAAATAGGGAAAGTTACATATAATCTTAAAAGTAAGTTATTATCATAATGGTTTATTATGTGATTTTCCAATCTTTTTTTGCGGATTTATGATTATGACATGATTTTCCAATCTTTTTTGCGAATTTATGATTATGACATTTTTACATTTAAATAGGGAAAGTTACATATAATCTTAAAAGTAAGTTATTATCATAATGTTTTATTATGTGATTTTCCAATCTTTCTTGCGGATACATATTTTTTTATATGTACCTAATGGAAAATTTATGAAACCTAGCAATCTTTAACATTTCTCGATGTGAGCTTTTCAATGGAAATGTCAAATAATTCCTACGCCAACTAGACTCTGAAATATTCGTTTCGGATATCCCAATGGTATGCACTGTAAGAGTGACCACCCTGTATAGCTAAAGAAAAATTCCATCAGTTTACCTACCTCGTTTGAATTTTATGCTTCATGCGTGCATATTAAAGTTTGCATTTTTGAAATATTATGTACCTATATTGTTCATTTTGCCAAAAATAGTAGGTACAACATTATCACATATTTAATTAGTTCAATAGTTGTGAAAAATGAAATTTCTAATAGGTACCTACCTAGGTATTAGATATCATACTTAAAAAATTGAAAAATTGTCGATAATAGGATATTTCACTCTGAAAATCAGTTACAATAAAAACACCTGTTGATAATCTTTATCTGAATACCGCAACTGAGTTTACATACCTACCGTTATCCTATAAAGCCCACAAGTAGTTCGATAAACAAAACCCAAAAATATATATATTTTGTCTTAATTTCTCGCAGGGGAAGTTCTTGTGTCTAGAATTTCGTAATTCCTATAAAAAAATCTCTAGATAACCTGCCGAAAATAAATTCCCTCATGACGAATTTATTTATAAATAATCAAATAAACAGAGTCTCCGCTCCCCGTTGCCCCCGTTGGGCGTTGACAAGGATTCGCGGTGGGCTATGTATACGAATGACGTAACCGGTTAAAAAGCCCGGATGCCAACGCGCTCCGCAACGAAATTAGGACCATTTTGAATTGCGTATTTTGAGCTTATTTTTGTACTTTTTTCGGAAATTATTGACCAACGTTGGAAAAATACACATTATTTTTCAGTTTTCAATATGTTTCATTAGGTTTTCGAGCCTGAGAATAGAGAAAAATCGACGAAAATAGGTTAGGAGCGTCGCATAGCCGATCGGCGTAATGTTTTTAGCGACGTTGCCAAATATACCGTTTTGTGGGGGGGCACCTGTTTACTGTTGGGCAGACAAGATCTCGAAACCAAAATAATAGAAACCCAGGCCGAGTGACCCAAAAAAGAGGTCTATCCTCTTAAACAACGATTCTTGAAGCAAAATACGATGATTTTATTTATTATAAAATATTTAGGCGTATATCTACATAATAACTAGATACACAACACACAACATACTTAAATCATTTCGTAAAAAAAATCGAAAACCACAAATTCCCAACTTCCAAACCTTAGACAAGAAAAGAGAGAGGACACCGCGCTTGCCTATGCTGCCCTGCCGTGTTTAGATTTTTGTTGCGTAGTTTTGAACGGCGGTCATTTTATAGGTATGTGGCAGACAAAGCGAGTAGGACGTTGTGAGTTAATTTCGTGAATTTGTGAATTAAAAGTAACAGTGATTAAGGGGAAAATGTACTCTTACGATGGTGAATTGTTCAGCGTTTGGTTGCAAAAGCAGAAGTGAAAAGCAATAGATCGTGATTTCGTTTTACAGGTAAATATTTAACAAGCTACTTTTGAAAGATGCCCTTAAAAACTTTATTTTTCCTCGATATAACTTTTTAAAATTCTTTAAATTCCTTCTACTTTTTAGTATGATAAAGTCCATAGTTTTGTTTGTAAATAGAACCAATATAATTATTTTTTAACATTGTTTTTATTGAAAATTTCCTAATTGATTATGATAGTTTCATAAAATATTTGCTGGTTTCCATGGGCCTGCATTATTTATTTTATTTTGATTGATTCGAAATCGCCGCAAATAAATAATATATTTCAGCACTTGAGACTAGCTTTACATTTGGGAAATTATCAGCAAATAAATAGGTATTAATATTTCAAATTACATGTAAAGTCAAAATACTACCTTCTCATTTTTAACATTTTTTATTTTTGTGATATTGGGCTTGTAAGGCGTCCCCTATTTTGTATAGTCAAATTATTTTAAGAAGTCCTTACAGGGATTGTTAATTGGTAATTTCGATATCCTAAGTTATTGTCATCAATGCAGCAAAAAATACAACCGGGTCATAAGTTCAGGTCAGTAACGAGCCCATTTGCACTAATAACACGAAAAGTTACAAGAACAAGAACAACACAGATAACGGTAAAACTCACGAAACGTAGAAAACCCGCAAATATTTTCACTGCCGAATGTTTGAACCAGTTTGAACGATCTGGAAAACCTTCACTGTCTCTTTGACACACCGAAGCTAAATTTGCCTGAGTCCGCACATAGATGCTGCCATAAGCAGCTGATTATACCAAAATGAAGTGTTTCCATGACGTTTGAAATTATTATTAAAATGAGTTGTAGCCATAGTTATTTTTATTTATAGCGGTATAATCGTGATGCAATAGGGTTTTTATTTTATTATGTTCTTTTTTCGTATCACTTATGTAAATTTTCACATCATAAATCAATGAGTGACGTCATTAACTGGTTGAGACACATATACCAATGTTATACCCATGATTAACAGAAAATTCCTAGGGATTTTGTGGAGAATGTCATCTGACAAAATCGGGACTTCTTACAGTAATCGGGGTAAATCCACTTATTTAAGTCAATAATTATCGGGTATATCTTCCATTTTCATTGTCCAAGCTTTCCTTGTCAGTTCCAAACATTGAGGTAGTATTGGAGGGGAGAAGCTATCACGTGACCCAAAACGGGTTCAGCTACGTCATAGATTACCAGAACAACGTCAATTTGTTGACTCGGTGCTAAAAGTGCATTAAAAGTGGCTAAAAGTGCAGTTTTCCTTGTTATTGCGAGCTATTGACCTCTGGAAATAAATATGTCATGTGTACGTTAGTGCAGTAGCAATTCTAAAGTGGACAAAAAAGAAATTCACAGGAATTACATTTCACAGGTTCACTTTGGTACTTTATGAAAAGAAAAATATTACATTTATAACTACTCTAGGTATCTATTTGACTGACTGACTGACTGACTGAACCGTTGCGTGACCCTCATTCAACGACTGAACCCAGCTTTTGATTTCGTCGTTGTTAGTTTTCGTTTTTTTACATTTTTTATAATTTAACTAGGAATACTGTTTAATCAGACCCTGGCGTGGATCACAGACTTAGCCACACCCCCTGAACCCGTTTGCTATATGCGACAAAGTAATGTTATATTCCCCTATTCTGTGATGTTATGACGCCTCCCCCCCATACTACCTCAATGGTTCCAAACAACAACCATCGTCCAAAGAATTTCCCGGGCGTTGATCCGGCAACGCCGCGTCCGCCGCGCGTCGCTTGTCAGTTGTTGTCCGTCGCCAGATTCGCGTCCGTGTCCGTGCGTGCGGTTGTTTGCGGCGGCTTCGCCCGCTGAAGAGGCCCATCCCAAACTGTTTTGGTGAATGTGTGTGCCCTAGGACTTCGCCCCAACGCCCCCCCTTACATGGACGTCGCCCCCACCGACTAAGGTACGTCGATCCTCCGCGATTTCGGGACGCGAGCGCCGCGGCCGCGGGCCACTAGACCGTCATCGGAGGTTGTTGTTTTTATTTGTGGCCTACTTAGGTCGGGGCGTTTTTTTAACGGTTGTTGCCGACGTAGTGCGGGCGGGGAACGAAAAAAGTGGTTCAGAATCCTCTTAGGCGTGCTACCTGGTTTCCGTTCGTGTTTTTAAATGCCTGCGTTGTTTTGGGTGATGCCAACGTGTGTTCGATGAAAAAGAGAGAGGCGAGATTCATCGGCGATCTCGTAGGATAATCATAATTTAACTCTTCGACAATGGAAGCATTTGTTGTTTGTGTTGAGGCAACACGAAAGTCGCCCACTCGGCTGTTGTTTATGAATATTTAATTTATAATATAATGCCCCTAGATATTTATTTATAAAAACAACTTGTTCTTCTATTCTACTGTTGATTCAAAATAAGAAAAAAGAAACAATGAAGTAGGTACCTCTGTAGCTTCGCTGTATTTTTTTTTAATAAGTAGGTACCTATACATATTTAATTATTTAATTTCAAGTTGACAATGAAGTAAAAAATACAAATAATCTTTGTTTTGAAATTTTAAAACATTTTTTACCATTTACTATAGTTCCTGAATTGGAAGAGTAAGAACAATAATCAATTATTTGGTGAATGAAAAATAATTTGGGATAGATTCCATGGGCGTTACAAACTTCTGACCACAGCTATAATATGTGTTATTCATTTAGGTAATTACTGTTATTAGTACTGTTACTAAATCGTATTTGTTAGGAAAATCCGCAGTTTAATTATGAAAAAGTCAGTCCCCGACCAACCCTGAAAAAATCAGCTTGCCAGCATTTATTTTTTTGCACAATGGATAAATATCCTGGATTCTTTTAGTATCATATTTTCTTGCTGCTATTTTTGCCAACTCAAAACTTGAACTATTCGATTATGTTATTCATATTTAAGTGTTTTCTTATCGAGGACAACCAGACATACACTGTTTCAGTTTCCTACGAGGGGGAAATCACCAGCAAAATTTGTACACCAAAATACCAAAAAATGCAAAAAATACCAAAAATTCCAGATTTAGCTTAAAAAATTCAAAAAAAAATACCAGAAAATTCGGGGAAATCACTGGCAAAATTTGTACACTAAAAATGCCAAAAAATTCCAAGAAAATACCAAAAATTCCAAGAAAATGCCAAAAAATTCCAAGAAAATGCCAAAAATTCCAGGCTTCGCGACAGTGCATGCGCACGCGCATTGTTTAGAAAATACGAAAAAATTCAAGAAAATGCCAAAAATTCCAAGAAAATGATAAGAAATTCCAAGAAAATACCAAAAATGCCAAAAAATTCCAGAAAATACCTACAAAAAATGCCAAAAATTCCAGGCTTCGCGACAGTGCATGCGCACGCGCATTGTTTAGAAAATACGAAAAAATCCAAGAAAATGCCAAAAATTCCAAGAAAATGCCAAAAAATTCCAAGAAATTACCAAAAATTCCAAGAAAATGCCAAAAAATGCCAAAAAATTCCAGAAAATACCTACCAAAAAATGCCAAAAATTCCAGGCTTCGCGACAGTGCATGCGCACGCGCATTGTTTAGAAAATACGAAAAAATCCAAGAAAATGCTACAAATTCCAAGAAAATGACAAAAATTCCAAGAAAATGCCAAAAAATTCCAGAAAATACCAAAAATTAAAAAAAAAATCAAAAAATGCCAAAAATTCCAGGCGCGTGTACACCAAAATTCCTCAGTGATTTCCCCCTCGGTTTCCTATTAAAAAACGCTCCGCCCATGAGTTCCCATCATTTTTCTCTAATTTGACCACGGCCCTCGTAAAATAAACTGGCCTGCTTTTCCAATACAATCATTTGTCCCACCTATACACATATATATGTCTCACCGAAAGGTCGGCCATATTGGGCGCACACGTCATTGGCTGTCAAATGTCAAATGCACGAGGGCCGTGATTGGCCGTTGTCAAACGTCATTTTGTGTTGCCACCACGAATTTTTCTTTTCTCCTAGAATGCCCCCTAAATTCTAAATTCCCTAGAATGCACACAATATGGCGACTATCCAGGCGGGCGCCAGCGCCTTCTGCCGGATGGCTAAAAATTGGTGGAGGGGCTAGTGCCCCTGCCCAATGGCGGTCCAGTTTATTTTACGGGGGCCGTTAATTTAACATAAATCATAACCAAAATACGAAAAACCCCTAACTTGACATACCTACAGTTTCTATGGGCAAAATCTAGCTATCTCTATAATGCCCAAAATCAGCGAATAATGACACTAATGACTTTATTATTGTCCCAACGTGGACCAACCTGGACCAACACTATATAGTGCTGGTCCAGTCCCAACTCTTCATATCTAAGAACCCTACCATTTGCCTAATCATAATTTGAGGAATGCTCAAAACTTCGTGCTGCAGTTAAAAGATGGCGCGGTCAGTTCTGTATTTTCCGAGGTATTTTCATAAGACATTTCCAAACAGAAAAAAATTTGCTCATTTCATTTTTTCTTCATAGAATAGAATACACAATACCTAACTCTCGATTCCACAAAGCACGTAAATCTTGGATTTTCGTTGTTTGTTTTTATTCTTCTTTATTTGTCGTGCCTTCTTCGATCGTGATATAATAAAAAACATCTGCCTTTATGTCGTGTGAAATGCGACTCCGACAGCAGTCTTTTCTAATTCAATCTTGCCGATGAAGTCACACAATTCGGTGTCAAAGGTCAAAGCAATTCCTTTTTATACACCTTCTAAATATAGAAGGCCGTGCTCTATGCTGCTGTCAACCACCTCGCCGTCATTTGTTTCTTGTTTGATGATGTGATTGGCCAAGGCCAAGGAGTTACAAAAGTTAAAAAGAAACTATTTTATTTAGGTACCGATAAAAAAACACCTTTTTAAAAACAAACTTTTATTTAAGCCATGTACTAAAACGATATACCTAAAGAAGTTTAGGTTTTCGTTTCGTTAAGATAATTGAATGCCAAATTGCGGCAAGTTCTTGTAAATCAAAAAACTTATCGCGCGAATTGTAAAGAAAATACATTCTTTGGCAGGTAGGTAGGTGCTCTCGTATCAACCAATCACTGTCCAATAAAGTTGATTGGTAGGTACCTACCTACCTACTGTGTGAAGAAATAGGTAATCCGCCATCTTGGGCGGCCGCCATATTGGATTTAGTACGACGTCACCCACCGAGTCACCCACCTTATCGTTTTCTACTCTTCAAATCCTTTCATTTGATACCCATGTCGAGGAGGTTGTGAACAAATAGGTAATCCGCCATCTTAGAGTGGCGGCCATTTTGAAAAAAATCACAATACTGAGTGTACTAGATTGCATTGTCACCAGAACCAAAAGTTGCAGTTTTTTTGAAAAATAAATATAATTCTATTAGGCCCAGACCCAGACCTGACTAGGACTATACTGATAGCGTGAGGCAATTCAATAAAATCTCCGTAAACCTAATTTATCATTGGAATTTATCTTAATAGTAAATCGATAACCAAGCTTCCCTCGACACGCATTTTCTAACGGAAAAGCAAGTTACGAATCCGAGTTTTCCGATTTTCCATAAGATTTCGGTTAAAATTTAGGAAGTGGCTATTTATACGTCCGACGGATACAAACGTCAGTATACGACTTGCGCTCTTATTGGCGGGCTGAGTCACGTGACTTCTTTGGACGTGCATTTAACTCCGTACACGTCCGAAGCAAAAGTAAACTAATATTTAGATACGTCGGAAGTGCATTTTTCTCAAGCAATAAGGAGCGTATGCACTGCTCATTTTTGGGGGATAGACGCTGCCGTATGAAAAAGAAGTGGTAATAATTTCCAATGGTGTACCTATCCCCGATTTTCTTGAAATTTTGGCTACCCCCCGACATTCGCCGCGGCGCCGAATGTCGGGTGGGTTACATCGTTGTAAATAATAAAATAACCAATTCATTTTTCATTCCGCAGCGCCCATCGCGGAAAAAGTAGGGCATACGCAATATAAAATGAGACAAGATAGGTCCGAATAATCTCGGACATCATCCAATCGACTTAGTAAACAAGCCGATTCATAATCCATTGGACGGTGGAAGTGAGGTTATGTGTCACGTGACTCAATCGACCAATGAGAGCGCAAGACGTATACTGACGTTTGTATCCGTCGGACGTATAAATAGCCACTTCCTAAAATTTAACTTTCATTCTAGAACAAAAAATCCACAAAAGGGTGGTAATTACAAGCCGTGTCAATATATATAATAAGTCACTTATTGCGACTTTCAACAGGAAATTTTTGTTTTGTCGGGTTGACAGCTTGGTGCACAGTCAAGGGGAGAGTCAATCTCAGGGACTGTTAAAAATAAGCATGTCACAGTCTATCACATAGGAAAAGTGAAGCCTTGAGGGGAAGTTTGTTTTCTGTAGACTCCAAGGAGACCACAAGGGGACTGATACAAGGTTATGTTATATGTCAGTGTCCAACTGCCATCAGGTTTTATGTGACATGCCAGTGCCATAGATTCTAAATATTTCCCATCATAATTCACAATTTTTAAGTTTTCTAACTTCCAGATACCTACTCAGATGTGTCAATTAAAGGTAATGCGGCGGCCTATAGTAGTAGTCCCAATAATTGCAACCAGATTTTTCTTGTATCACCTTTAGTAATCCTACAATTCCCATTACGTGGGCATTACGTATAAGTAGGTAGTTCAAAACAAATCGTATTTCGAAAATTTTAAATTATTAAGCAGGTAGCTTCAGTCAGGTCTTTTTTAAAGAGTTTTTATCTACGACTAAAAGTTTATTTTAAGTTTGTGAGGTACTTTGGGAGAAAAATAAAATTACAAAAATTTAAAAATGAACACCGAGAAAAACTACCTACATCATTAGAACTACTAGACCTAATCTTATTAGTCCATCCCGAAATTTGTGAAAGTTCTTTGGGTAGATACATTCAACAAGGGAAGAAAGTTAAAGTATACATATTACAAATGGATTGAGGAACCTGGTAACAAGGTGCAATAGCGACAAATTCTTAAATAAGCAAAATCAGCACTACTGACTTACCATACTTATTACTTAAATTCGTGGAAATAATTGCGGGAAATCAATTTCAACTATAAAATAAATTTCTTTCATTTGACAGTTGCCACATTCTGCACTTGTATACACAAAATTGTCAAGTCTAATTTTTAGAAATCATGGAAACCATTATTAATTTTTACTAACAATCAAAGTACCTGTTATATTCATAGATTCTCCAATAAAATGGCATACTTGGCATCACTGATACACCATTAGAATGAGGAAAGAATAGGCCTCACTTTGGAAAGTATAATGCTGGGTCCCCTTACTTTAAAGAGTCCCTGGTCAATCTACTTATTTTAGTTGTTCCATAAATTTTCCAGTTACCTAAGAAGCCTAACTACTTTTCAACAACAGTAGTTAAGTCATTTTTTCAAATTTAAACCCCCTAAGTATATTTATAATTTTATCTTATTTAGCATTCAAAATAAGGGTGACTTTGTATAAGATTGTCTATTAAAAAATTTTGCCAAATATTCAAAATTTTCCAAAGTCTAAGTATTTCCCGAGTTCGTCGTGGGACACCCTGTTTATGAAACGGCAGTTATACTAAAATCTTCTCTTTAACTGTACGCTAGATTCCATTGTCTTTGTGGAAAAGGATTCGTCGCAATGTAAATTAATGAAATAAAGTAATGAAAATGAAATTCTGTTCTAATTATGCCAATTATGGCCGTTTATGGCTTTGCTTTTGACTTGCAGGGTTGCCATGTTTTAGCCGATAGTAACGGAAAATTTTGAATTACTGTTAAGTTCAATTGGATAAACAACTAAAAAAAGTGTATTAGATCATTAACATAAAAAGGGGGCAAGAAATTTGTTTTCTTAAAAAATTGGTTGTCCTACCTAGATAAATTACTTGATAAAATTTGACCAACACAACCTGCATTTGACAACTACTGTCTAATCTGATAAAACGAAGTGTATAAAATCTACAAAACCTATTAAATATGACTATGATTTTATTTTTTCGTTATTCATCATGTGCAGCTATGTAGGTATTTATTTATTTAACAAAAAATGTACCTATAACCACAATACGATTTGAACTCGAGTTTCCCATATTCAAAACAAAATTATCGGAAATTACTATTATTATTCCAATTTCCTGCAAAAACATAATAAGTATTTTTATTAGACCGCATTCTAACGATATTTAATTTAATAGTTTTGCGTTTACCTACTTACTATTGTTGGTTTTCAGTGCTTAAACAATCAAAACTGGGAAAAAATCTCACGGGCATTTCAAATATCACATTGCAAAATACATTTGTTTATTTTAATAAAAAGGGGTCGAGAACATCGTAGTCAAATTGAAACAATAATGATTCACGGAGAAAGAAAGTTGCACAGAGGTGGCAGAATCGAATCTACATCTATCTACAGAGTCGCCAGAAGCTCGGGCAGAAAGTAGGCACTATATATATGAGATTTATTTTTATTTTACATGTATTTACCAGAAAATTTTATTCTTGATAAAAGTTTGTGCATTCCTGCAAACTCAAAGCGCAGTTTTCAAAATTGGAATATCTCATTTCGTATACGGGGGAGGTACGAAAATATGAAAAAGGCTCAATAGGTAGGTATAGTATAAATGAACTCACTTGGAACACAGTGATATACGGGGCGCGATCTATTTCATAGCATTTACCACGCTCTGCTACTGGTAAAAATACCAGACTTATCAGCAGAAATCACCCGTATAAAATTCAAAGGTTTCTATGCGGTCGACGTCGACCTAGTCAAGGAGGCAGCCAATAAGAAAGCGAGCGTAGCGATTTGATTGGTCGGCGTGTCGGAGATCCACGGAGCAGGTGTCGACGTGGGCCAGTTAGGCCAGTCAGGGTGTCTACCAACCTGGAAAACCTGGAAATGTCAGGGAATTATTTTTGGTCAGGGAAATCAGGGAAAAGTCAGGGAAATCTATCAAATAACCTGGAAATTTGTGGTTTAATAGATATAAAAATAGGAAATCTTTAATTCTTACAAAAACTAATCAAAATTATATCATATTCATTTTGATTCTACTCCACAGAGATCACATATTATGGTATTTATTTATATGTGATCCCTGTGTTTCTACTATACTCCAAAGATAATCTAACTAAATAAGATTTTACGAAGCTATCTATTTTTGTTTTGAAGGTGTTTATTTTTTATATGTTTTTTTTATTTTGGAGAATGTGTAAAAGATATTTGTTTGTTTTATACGTGATTTTATATTTTTACAATAAATCGTGTATCTTTATTTTTTACAGGGTGGCTCATTATAAATTGACACGCCATTGCTACTTTTTGAGGTTAGAAAAAAAGTTTTTTTACAAAAGTTATAGATACTAATACAAAGTTTTTTGTGACACTATTGGACCTTATACAGTGTGTTCTAGAAAGTCGTGGCAGACATAACTTATGTTTCTTTAAATGGAACATCTTGTATATTTTTGTTATATGTTCGCTCCAACCGTTCGTTCAGAACTAAGCCTTTTTTTGAGGGATTACTCCTTGGGTCATAGGCTGCCATGAAAGACAAATGCTAAATTGTAGTAATAGCTAACAGTTTGCAAGTATATTCATGCTATGGAAAACATAATGGGCTCTTTTAAGATTTCAGGGAAAATGAAGTAGGGAAATTGAGAGAAATAAGCAATTTTAAATAGTAACATAGGTAATAAACTTCGTCAAATTTATTGTTTGTAATTTAATTTTTTGAAAGCGACAATGACATTTAGAAAAAGGATATATTTTTATATGTTTTTGTGGGATTATTTAAAAAACAGAATTTATTATGACAGACCGAAAAATGTAGAAACACTGAAAAGTAGAATTCGGGAAGAAATCCACATATTAAATACTGAACACAGCAATTTTATTGTTGCCCCAATAAACAGAAACTTAGTAGCAAATATCAATAAATTCATACGTATATCCTTTTTCTAAATGTTATTGTCGTTTTCAATAAAAATTAAATTTCGAACAATAAATCCAACGAAGTTTATTAACTATGTCACTTATTATTTAAAATTTCTCATTTCTCTCAATTTCCATTCTTAATTTTCTCTGAAAACTTAAAATAGCCCATTTTGTTTTCCAACCCGTGAATATACTTGCAAACTGTCAATAATTGTTACTATAATTTGGCCTTTGTCTTCCATGGCAACCTATGACCCAAGGAGTAATCCCTCTCAAAAAAGGCTGTTCTGAACGAACGGTTGGAGCGAACATATAACATACATGCTTCATTGGAATCGGAAAAATGCGTAGAAAATATACAAGGCGTTCCATTTAAAAAAACAAAAGTTATGTTTGCCACGGCTTTCTAGAACACACTGTATAAGGTCCAATAGCGTCACAAAAAACGTTGTATTAGAATCTAAAACTTTTGTAACAAAACTTTTTTTTCTAGCCTCAGACACTAGCAAGTTAAGGGGGGTGTCAATTTATACTGTACTTTATTAACCTCGTTAGCAACAGTTTCTGCCAAAAAGTTGAAATTCCAAGCCACTTTATAACTTTCTTCGAAAACATAATCGGACATAATTTGCACATTTATTTAATTAATGTCAGATGACATCACTAAAACTAATAGTCCGCTTTTGAATTTTTTTGTTAGTAAGCACGATCGTTCAGAGTAATTTCATCCTAGGGGATCTGTTGACTCTTCCATTTTATTCAAATTCGCATATTATTTATCTCAGTAGGTAGGTATTAGTCAGGGAATTTTTTGCTTTTTGGTCAGGGGAAACCTGGAAAAGTCAGGGAATTTTAAAAGCTCGATTTGGTAGACACCCTGCCAGTATAACCAGTGCCGTGCGCGGAAATAAAGATTGCGCTTTATTTTACGGATTTTGGTTTTGTGCATAGATTTTCGTGTGGTGTTGTTTTGTGTGTGACAAAATTATTGGTTTGCTTTGGTTTGAATTATTTCAAAGTTTATTTTATTCTTTTTTAGAGCAATTAAATAGAATTTGTATAATATTATAATAAGGGCAGCGCGCCGCCTATGACTTGGTCTTGTTTTACAAAACAAACGCCGCTCAAGCGTTTGCATGCTGTTCCAAGTGACTTCATTTATACCATCCCAAAATATAAGTACATAACAAAGAAAAAAAAACATGTACATTGTACATTTTGGAAGCATTAATTGAATTACACAAACCCCAAATTCAGTCTTTCGCTCGGTCTTTCGTGTCCTCTGCTATAATGCGAATGCATATCTTTAAATAACCACATTGCACGCGATGACATCAGATAGCTAAAAAGTAATATACACCGTGAACTCGATGGTTCGATACTTGTTGCATGACTCACATATTCATGAACTCGCACGAAGGCAGTGTTATCAACTTTCTGGGAAAGTGAGAGGTGCGGTCAAAATTACTTTTCTGTGTAACAAGTATAAGTACATTAGTAATAATTTTTGACGAAAATTGTGTTGCCAACGTTTTATATGAAAACATATGTGATTTTGTGTGTTGATATTTGAATTTGGCCTAGTATTATGTTGGTGCCGCTGTTAACGCTACGGGCGACGTTGCCGAATTTACAACGGCCAGAGCCCGAGTTATAAGTTATAACCTCGTGGACGCGCACGTGAACGTTTCCACGTGTTTTGCATTGGAATAAACAATTCCGAAAGCTTGGCAATTAACCAATAGTTTTCTTTAAAGACCAACTTGACTGCAAACCCACTAAAAGTTCAATCTTTTGTCATATAAAATACATTTTATGCTTGTGGTTTAAAAATATGGTGAATGCGACGGTTATTGTTTATATCTTTATTTATCACGATACGGCAACGCTGCGTCCCTATGACGAGTCTTTTCCAATGCCGTATACGATGACGTGCATCGGAATTTGTTTTGTACAAACCATATATTATATAAATATCTCGGCTCAAAAAAATCGACGGCGACAATGAAAGTCGCTGCCCATGGCCACCTCCGAAAACTATAGACAAAACTGCAAGAAATTCAAAATTTATAATGTATTTAAAGTTTAGTTTTTACAAGTAAAATGGACGCTGCCATAGCTCAAAACCCGAGTCAAAACCTTTTGTAAAAATATCAATACTCTAAGTTCACAAAGTGGGGCCAAAATTTAAAAAAAGATCTGATTTTCCAGAGTACCTGTTATAAACCACAGAGGGCACAGACTGGTGATGTTTCTTCGCAAATCGATTAAGAAACTCCTATTTTTGACGGAGATAGACGAAAACTGATATCGGTGTCTGAGTTGTCTGAGGCTCATTTTTTATGATAAACTTAATGGCGAAAACCGCAAATCGATATCTGTCACCGTTCTTAGTTACAGGGCGTTTTTCGAAAATGCTTTTTTCGGGTTGAAAATTTTGTGTTTCTGTAAAAACATTCCTAAAACACGTTTTTACGTAAAATTCAACGCTACTACATTTTTTTTTGAAGTCAATGGTTTAAGATTTAAGAGTTACCGATGAGAAAAATTATTTTTTAAATGGAACACCCTGTATATTTTTGCATTTTTAATAGAGCAAAAAATTACCATTCAAAAATTATTATGCTTGGTTTATGATTTCATGTGTAATATAATTGGAAGCGCGCCCTTTCAACAAGTAGGCGTTGGACGGTGAGACATTGAAACGATCGTGGAATAGTATATTTCATTACGAGTCTGGAAATAAAGATTTTTCCGTGCGCGCGTGACAAATTCCCGTGTGAGGCGCTGCCGAACACGGGAAGTCATGCAAGCACGGAAAAATCTATTTCTGGACGTGTAATGAACGATATTTTTTAAACGGAAACTTAAAACATTGTATCGGCATATTATAATAAATTTAATTGACAAAAAATAAACAATGCAGACAATATAGTGTTTGGTACGTATGATGCGTTTCCATGGTTACTCTCAAATTATTTCAAAGGTGATTTGTTGTAAATTAGTTATTATCAGATAAGGTGAATAAAACGTCAAAAATATTACAGAAATGTATCTAAATATTGAAACACTTACGAATTAAAATACAAAATAGGTATATGTTAAATATCAGAGAGCGTATAGAGTTTCTTAAATTTAGTTTACTTTGCTGTATATTTCTATTTTAAAGCCATATATATTCGGTATTTTTATTCAGCGCACGGAAAGTTTTTCCATGCGCTGTTTCCGTGCGCTAGCCCGAAAAACCCCATCTTTCATTATTGCTAAAACAGGTGAAAATAAGGTGTTTTCAAAGAAGTATAATTAAAAAATGTTTACTGTTACCTGTCAAATTTTAAGTTAAGCTGTTTAGAAATTTTTTAAAAAATATTTTTTTCACCGGTAACTCTTAAACCATATTGAACCACTTGAAAAAAAAAATGTAGTAGTAGTATTGGATTCTTCGTAAAAAAGTGCTTTAAGTTAAAAAGTTGCGGAAACGCACATTTTCGAAAAACGCCCTGTAACTCAAAAACGGCGACAGACATCGATTTGCGGTTTTCTCCATCAAGTTTATCATAAAAAATGAGCCTCAAGCACGGATATCAGTTTTCGTCTATCTCCGTCAAAAATAGGAGTTTCCCTCTAAAAGCGTCCAATTTGGCCCGCCCTGTACACATTTCTATTCGTATTGCTATTACTACGGGGCCCCGATCTGTGTGGCTAACAGGTGTGTCCGCCGTGCGCGCGTTTTGGTCCGTGGCACCACGGAGAGGCCGTACGCGTATTGTATAGAGTTTACCCACTGAGTAAACATGGCGGCCGCCTATGCCTGTGCTTCAGTTGGGCGTGAAACTCGGAACAGGTCGACATACAAATCGATACGACACGCCTCGTCGATGCACCTCTTTGTCTTTCTATGTCTAATTTACGTCGTAAAATAACCGTTGAGCGAAGGATCCTTCCATCAACGCCGTAACGACACAGACAATATGTATTCTATGCTCGATTCTATGTGTACAGACAGACAGGATGAACAATTTCATATCTGTAATTTCCCTGGGACTTTTATACCTTCAAGTAACGCACTAAAAAATTAATAGTAAAAAATATTTTTAAAAACAAGCTTTTATTTAAATGCTTTGAAAAGAAGAAAATGGACTTTATAATAAATCAAACCAAGGCAATAGTATATTTCCTAACAAGTGCGGAAAGTTCCACTTTTCCGCACGCGATTGCAGTTGGCTGAACGACGCGTAGCGGAGTTCAGCCAAGAAATCGAGTGTGGAAAAGACACTTTCCGCAAGAGTTAGGAACTATTTTTTCTACTTTTCCGCACGCATTTTAGTTTAGAAAGTGTCACTTTTCCGCACTAGTGCGGAAAAGTAGTGCGGAAAAGTGACACTTTCTAAACTAAAATGCGTGCGGAAAAGTGTACTTTTCCGCACGCTTGTAGAAAAACCCATAATTTTGTTACATTATACAACTGTATATGATATAAAAGCTTGTCGCGAGATTTTCGTGTGTAAATTTCTTTTATAGAAAAATACAATTTCTACTTATAATTACTTTCGTCAAGATATATATATTACTAGATATATTATATGGTCGCGAGGTTCTCGTGTGTAAATATCTTTTATAGAAAAATACATTTTCTATTTAAAATTACTTTCAAAATATACAGGGTGATTCACGAAGTGGTTCATTAGAAGTTTACGGGGAAGGAGTGCGAATTTTGATTTGAAATTTCGGTTTCTTATATTTGAAGTTGTAAACTTTCTTTCTAAAATATTTTCAACTTCCGATCACTTCCGGTTATAGCGGAAGTCGATAGCAACTTTGTTATTTCAAATAGAACACCCTATATATTATTACACCATTTGGTTCCCTATTAAATTCCAAATCTTTTTTCTGAATATAATGTGTACCCTATTCCTTTTCGAGATATTCCCAAATTTTTGATTTTTTTGAGTGTTGCAGCCATCGACCATAGTGATACTATGAAATTTATGAATCTGGAAAACTGAAATTTTGAACTGTCGTAGGCGAAAGTCAACTTTATTAAATGGTCTGTATGCTATTTCAAAATATTGTACAGGGTGTTCGGGAAAAAAATCCCAATATCAACATCGAAAAATTGAAAAATCTCATTTTTTTTCAAATGGAACCCATATTTTTTTATTGCACCATTGAATTGCTTGTGAAAAGACAGTTCAAAAAGATATAACACACTATATGTCTAAATGAAGCGGTTGCTTCGTTATTACGAAAAATACGTATTTTTTCTGCTCTGTATCAACAAAGATGCCATTTCTCAAGGAACGTCACATTATAGGGGGCCATGGAAAATTAAATAACGCAATTATTTTGCAAATTGAAAAGCTTTTCGCCCGAATTGTAAAGAAAAAAATGCATACTTTGGCAAATAGGTACTTGCTTATCGACCAATCACTGCCCAATAAAATTGATTGGTACCTACTTTCATCAACATTTCGCCCGACAAGCTTTTCAATTTGCAAAAACTTGTCGCAATTTGGAATTGAATTATCTTAACGAAAACCTAAACTTATTTTATTCGTTTTAGTAGGTACATGACTGTTTTTAAAAAGTTTTTTTTTATTTTTTATTTTATTTTGTGAAATTGAAAAGCTTTTCGCCCGAATTGTAATGAAAAAAATGCATACTTTGGCAAATAGGTACTTGCTTATCGACCAATCACTGCCCAATAAAATTGATTGGTACCTACTTTCATCAACATTTCGCCCGACAAGCTTTTCAATTTGCAAAAACTTGTCGCAATTTGGAATTGAATTATCTTAACGAAAACCTAAACTTATTTTATTCGTTTTAGTAGGTACATGACTGTTTTTAAAAAGTTTTTTTTTATTTTTTATTTTATTTTGTGCTTTTTAGTACCTATTTGATTCCTATGTCAGGAGGGTGGTAAGGAAAGTTAGTCCGGCATCTTGGGGCATCCGTCATATTGGATTTAGTATGATGTCACTTACCTTATCATTTCGTACTCGTCAAACCCTTTCATTTGATAACCATGCCAAGTAGGTTGTGAAGAAATAGGTAACCGCCATCTTGGAGTGGCGGCCATTTTGAAAAAATCACAATACTGAGTGTACTGGATTGCACTGTCGCCAAAACTCAAAACCAAAAGTGTGTGCAAAATTTCAGCTGTATCGGTTGGGTGGAAGTCGTTTAAAATTCAGTTGCAAGATTTCAGTGCATACACACACACAAACATACACACAAACATACACACTAACAGATCAAGTTAAATAAAAGCTTGTAACTAGTCGCCTTGGGATGCCTTCAAAGAAATCAAAAATATACACTGCTAATTTGTGTCGAAACATTTTTATAAATAAAGGCATAAACAACGGACGGAACGTACTATGGAAGCGGGCCTTGCCAGCAATCGCAAAATTAACAAATCAAATCTATTTTCGATTTCCATTTCGTAAATATTGAGATTGCCTCTGTTTTTACCGTTATTTTGGGACATCCTATAAAACGCACGTTCCTGTTTTATGATGGTTAGCAAGCCTCATTGGTATAATGCGACCATTATTATTCTGGTCAATTAGTTAATTACTACATAAGGCATTTTGTTGGAATTCCTCTACAGCTATGTACCTACACGCACGCAGGTGTTGGATATTGCTGGATATTGTCATAAAATGTACATGTACAGGGTGACCAGCCGTAAAGACGTCACTCCCGATTTTTTCGGCAATTTTCAAGGTAAACAAAAAACAACGTTATTGGTATGTGGATTTAAGCGTAATAAGTAGAGTAACCCGAAAATATGCAACACGCATATTTTGCATATTTTTAGCATATTACATGCATTTTTTAAATTTTGCATATATCCTTAAAATATGGCATATTGTGCATAATTGAAAGAATTTAGGATAATTTAAATCTTTGGCAGGCGTTTCATTCATTTTTGGGAACAAGGGTCGGTGTCTAGGTAGGTACATGTTTTTTCCCAAAATAATATAGGTAAATTATAATTTTATGGGCACGGGCACTAATCCTTGTGATCTGAAAACGAATAAAGTAGGTATTTATACCTATTTAATAAAGTACAATTATTTAAATAGGGTTGCTAAGGAAATTAGGAAACATTTTCCACTTGTAAATAGTTTAATTTCCAACATGAAAAAAAGTCTTCCTTAAAGCGCCTATAAGGGTTCAGTTCTACAAAGAAAAAACAACAAACACTCCTCTTCCACCTCAACCTGTTAATACAAGATGGGGCACTTGGTTGGAAGCTGCATTTTTTATTGCGAGAATTTTTGCCAACTGAAAGATATAATTTCAGAATTTTCGAACGAATCTTCCCAGTCCCTTACAGATGTTAAACAACTATTCGAGAATAAGGAAATAAAGAAACAACTTTCCTTTCCAAAAGCAAATTATAGCTTTCTTTTTAAAACAATAACACAAATGGAGGAATCTAATTTGCCTGAGGTTGCTTTTCAAAATTGGGGACAAAATATTTAAAAAATTTAGAAATGCCAGTTTCTTAGCCAAGTAGCAAATATTTTACCGAATCCATCGATTTGGTTCCTGTGATAGTGAGCAATTTTAAAAGCGCACCTCTTACATCGGTGGATGTGGAAAGGAGTTTCTCCATTTATAAATTTTTATATTCTGATAGAAGACAAAATTTTTTAATTGAGAATTTTGAGCAACATTTAGTGGTTTATTGTTTTTATAACTAAATTTCAACCTGATTTTTATAATTTATAATAAATGCATATTTAGATTTAGTTCAATCGCCCTGTATGTAGAAAATTTAAAATAAAATATTGTTACTTTTACTATGTATAATTGCATTTAAAAAATTGTATGTACATTTACAGTATGTTTATTTGCAAATGAAACAATACATTTATATTTTTAAAGTAGTTCTTAATTTGCATATTTTCAACATTTTCCTGCATATTTTGACTAAATTATTTGCGTATTTATGCGCATATTTTTAGGGTTTCGACTTGCATATTTGGGTTACTCTAGTAATAAGAACAACGCTAATAGTTTTGCAAATTCCCAACTTAATCGCTTGGAATGTTTGTTATTAGGTATTAACCTACGCCTACGACTTTCGGTTCTGTTTCTCTCAGCATACACTACTTATTTGTTAGACAACAATAATTTTTTTGAAGATAATTTTTCTATTTTACACATTGAAAATATTGATAATAACGCGCCTGTGATTTACGATCATTTTATGGCCGGGAACTTCATATGAAATAAAGAAATAAATTTGACGTTAGACAAAAAAATTATGACAGAAAAACTGATTTTCCCAAAAAAACAAACAAAATTCTTATAATGTATAAATTAACTCATTTGGAACAGGATAAAAACGCTTATTATACAAATTTTATTTAAATGTTCTAAAAAAGAATAAAATAAACTTTGAAATAATTCAAACCAAAGCAAACCAATAATTTTGTTACACCCAAAACAACACCACACAAAAATCTCTACACAAAGCCAAAATCCGTAAAATAAAGCGCAATCCTTATTTCCGCGCACGGCACTGGTTATACTGGCCTAACTGGCCTACGTCGACACCTGCTCCGTGGATCTCCGACACGCCGACCAATCAAATCGCTACGCTCGCTTTCTTATCGGCTGGCTCCTTGACTAGGTCGACGTCGACCGCATAAAAACCTTTGCATTTTATACGGGTGATTTCTGCTGATAAGTCTGGTATTTTTACCAGTAGCAGAGCGTGGTAAATGCTATGAAATAGATGGCGCCCCGTATATCACTGAGTTCATTATTTATACTTTACCTAGTTTTTGAACTATACTAAAATCGAGCAATCCGTACGCCTGGCGTAAATAAAACCACGTGTTCCATGACGATCCGCGATTGGTCGGTAGGCTATAAAGTTTCACCCGAGTCGGCAACAGGGACGTACTCGATCGCAAAAGTGTAGTTACGCGGTTTTACCTTGTTGTTTTCAGCTATTTAGACACTGCCACAAATAATTTTATCGATGTTTTGAACCATTTTAATTAAGCCAATAATTCTTTTCCCAAATATTTTGATGTAAACTATTGTAAAACTAAAATTAAATAAAGGTCACGCCTCAGTGCGGCCCTGGCGAATATTTCAAGAGTTGCTCGATTTTACTATAGGTATCATTTATTTACCGAAGTTAAATTTCATTTTTTTATGTAAATCACCATTTATCTTCTTGGTCGTAGATCCTGTTTTTTTTTTGTGAATTAATAAAGCCAGAAGGTCAGATTATTAACAATATTTTCGGCAATGTTCCGAATTTTTATTTTTAGAAACTGACGGAGAGCAGTTGAATTGTGTGTTAGATATACATAGAAAGACTGGGTTTATTTCCACATAATTATTATTTAATTAATTATGTTGCAACTAACCGTGTCATCTCCAATAATAGATAAAGTACTTTCAACATGCGACTGGCAGTTCACTAAATCGGTATTATTTGTAAATAATATGCCCATAATTCACATAACTGTTATGTTTATCGAGTGGGTTGGCATTTGAAGTAGCAGTTAGAATTTTATGGCCTGAGAAATTTGTTTCATAAAAAAAACGTAATTTTTATTTTCCCGTATTTTTGAAAGATTCTGATTTTGAACTATTATAATATTACATATTTACACTTATACAGTGTGTAATATTGATACATTGTGCTGGAATTAAACATAAAATTTTATTTTTAATATAGCATGTTTTTAGAAAAGACTAAAAGTATAATATACAGTGTGGTCATTTAAGTGTGCAACATATGGGACTTTTTTTATTAATTGCTATGCCTAAATAACAGAACATAGCCTCCTAAGAAAAAAATTATTTTCGTCAATTTCCAGTTTCTTAATAAACATTTAAAATAAAAATTTTGCACCTTAAATGAGAGTTTTTTAATTATCATTATCATTACTAATGTTTTACCTTGTTTAGAAGAATTTTTGCGAAATTTTAAAGTTTTGTTTAATATCGTTGCAACAAACATGAAGTTTGTGATTCCCTAAAAAATTAAAAATCGATGTTAATTTTACAAATATGCTTGAATTTGAACAAAGTTATGCGAAATTGATTTCATTTTGATTGATTTATGAAATTGTTTAGGGTGAATATTAAAACAATTTTTTTTACGAAATTATTCATGATTTTCAAAAAATATATATATTTATTTTCTTGCCATGTTTTGGTATTTAGGCATATCTTTTAATTCTAGACAACTTTTCTAAATAACATTTTGGTGAATTTTCTGACATAAGGGTACTTTACTCTTGTGCAATTTTTATATTTTTTGACCAACCCTGTATGCTGTTTGACTTGCAACCATTCTAAGTGCGCCTAATATGATTATCGAACATGCACCAACTTTCGGGAATATTTGTATTTTCGTTGTGCAATTAAAAGAAATCCCATATGTTGCACACTTACAGTCTGACAAACGAAGGAAGTCTGAGTTTGACAGACTGTAAATGACCACACTATATAATATAATATAATATAATATAATATATAAAAAACGAACTAAAAAGTTTTGAAATAATTTATCCCCATAAAGATTAGGTTTGTGACTTATATTTATATGACTTATAATTAGGTATCTATTGCATGCACCCCATGTTTTTCAAATCTTTATGGGGCTACAAAAAATTGTTGTAGGTATCCTTTTTAGTCCGTTTTTTATATTGTTATATTATATTATATTATATTATTATACTTTTAGTCCTTTTTACAAACATGGTGTATAATAAATAAACAATTAAAATTTTATTATTTTCTGCTTTTTAGTCTTGTGTTTTACATTTTGCGATAGATTTTAAACATCTTGATGAGATTATCACAGAGACATGTGGCAAATTTAAGATTTATTTCAGTTTTTCTTCACCTGATCATATTCAAATATTATTTGAAATAAAAAATTGTTATACCTATACTAAAATCGAGCAATCCGTACGCCGATTGGTCGGTAGACTATAAAATTTTACCCGACTCGGCACCAGGGACGTATTCGATCGCAAAAGTGTAGTTATGCGGTTGTATCTTGTTGTTTTCAGCTATTTAGACACTGCCACAAATAATTTTATCGATGTTTTGAACCATTTTAATGAAGCCAATAATTCTTTTCCGAAATATTTTGATGTAAACAATTGTAAAACTAAAATTAAATACAGGTTCTGCCTCAGTACGGCCCTGGCGAATATTTCAAGTCACGTGCTCTTGTTTACGCTAGGCGTAAGAGTTGCTCGATTTTAGTATACGTACCAATATATCAATCTGCTAAATTGTTAATTCCTGAAAAATAAAATGTAAGTACCTACTTATCTTTTCATAAATTTCTACTAGTAAAATATTTTTATTTAATATTCCTACTTTTTTATAATAACAAGTAGGTAACATAATAATAGTACATATATAGTTCTGAACTATGTTTAAAGTTTCAAGTCTCTAGCTCATCGGGAAATTGGAAATTAATTTAAAATCGATTGCAAAATTTGACGAACAAACAGGACAAGAATAAAAACGTGGTAAAAAAAACAATCGACGGGCGCGCCGCGGTCGTCATGGTAACGGCTTTTTCGCGGGTCGCGCGATCCGCCGAACTTTTCATTGTTTCCATGGATTGCCGCGACTCGCAGAGACCGCAAAAAAAGACAATTTTTATTTTAGAATAACTACAACTAGTTGGGTTAGGTCTCAGACAAATAATAAACATAGACTAACCTAAAGGCTGCATTGTACCTACCTAATCAGCCAACATAAAAAATGCCTACTCAAAACAAAAACAACAAATCCATCACTTTACTCTTACCATCGTTATTAAAACTACACTAATTCACTAATTACTAACTTAACTATATGTCTTTTGTCCAATAACCCCAAAATCTCCTAAAAAAAAACAAGAATAACGCAAAAGTAAACACTCGGCATAATAAAGCAAATAATGCGCATCGAACACAAAGAGCTCGTGCAACGTTGCCACGTTAGCCAGAATAGGCAATTTATTAAGGATATTATTTATAGACCAAGTAGAATCAGTAAATTCACAAAAACAGTAAAATTTATTGTTAAATGATAACTGTCCAAATTTTTACTATATGTAGATTGTAGATATCAACTAATTGTTCTAAATTGATGTATTTTTTGCTGTTGGTTATACATTTATTTCGTAAGTACAAGATACATTTATGAAGAAGTTTGGCAATGGTGCAATCATTGCATTGTTTTGTTTTAGATTTCTGTTACTAACTCAGACAAATAATGTTACTAAACATTATTTATCTTGGCAGGGTCTGTATTGTATTGAATTATTAGTCTATTTTATTATTTGTCTGAGGGTTAGGTGCTAATTCACAAGTAGCCATTGTGAAATGTATCGAATTATTTCAGTACAGATACAAATCTAACGTTCGGACATTTTATTTTACTTGGGAAACAAACAAGAAAACAGAAACCAGAACCCATTAGGGAGTAGATAATTTGATTTTCCGCAGATGCCTTGACTAAATATACTCACGTCTCTCAATTTAGTTAGGAAAAACACTTAGTCTTGATTTATTTGGTGTAGTGTTTGAATTGTTTCTTGACCTTGACTGGCAAGGTTTTCTACGGAAGCGTATAAGGGCCACACCATTATTTTATTTTTATTGAACTCTAAATCCGAAAAACTCGAAGTTTCGACTTTTTCGAATTCAAAGTCGAACTTCGACTTTTAAAGTCGAAATTTTGCGTTCAAAGTCGAAGTTTGGTTAGGTTAGACTTTAAAAGTCAAATTTTGACTTTGAAAGTCGAACTTCGACTTCAAAGTCCGACTCTTAAAGTCGAAATTTCGACTTTGAAAGTCGGACTTCGACTTTTAAAGTCAAACTTCGATTTTTAAAGTCGAAACTTCGAGTTCAAAGTCGAATTTCTACTTTTAATGTCGAAATTTCGAGTTCAATAAAAATAAAATAATGGTGTGGCCCTTCTATGCTTCCGTAGTTTTCTTTATAAGTACCTGTATTTTAATGGAACAAATCTCAAATAATCCTTCTTGTTCATTTTCAGGACTATCGATTAAGGGAAGCAGAGCATGCCCGAAGAGAAAAAGATGGCGGTGGAACAGACAGATTCCTCCTCGTCGCCGTCGAAGAAGTCGACACGCGGCAGCGTGGTCGGCGGTGGAGGCGGTACCGCTCTAGCCCAGGTCACCATGCTGGACGGTACCGTCCTTGATGTCGGCATCGATGTAAGTCTTTATTTTATATTAATTAGGTATAAGTGCAAGAAAAAATCGAATAATGTTCGATCATTTTCGAACACGTGCGCGTGACAGTTCGGCCATTTTGCTTGTAGAGTAACTAAACCTATAAAATACATGTAAAATTATTGGTAGTTTTCATTAAGGGATGTCAAATCCAAGATGATCCACATCAAAATAACCAATTTACTGATAGGTGCTACGAGTATTAAAGACCTGCAAAAGTTTGGGGATTTGATGTTATAGGGAAACAAACATTTTAGTGTGTGGCATTTGTCTAAGATTTGTGCAGTTTTTTGTGTTTTCCACTCTGTAAAATAGTGCTGATTATAACAAGTCTCTCGATGACGATGTTAAGGGCAGAATAGATACTGTCAACAAAGTGACATCTGTGGACCGATGACCAAACTATTCAAACTTACTTCTACTGAATCATAACAAATAAAGATAACATTATACAAAATACAGGGGACAATCAATAACAAAATATACGAGGATTACTCGATAAGATAAACATTAGATAAATCAAAGTCCAATCGCCGAGTCGGCAAAATCTGCGAGTATAAATCCAGCACCAGCCACAGGCTGGGGATCAGTAAGCCCCGCTTATTAGCAGCTACTCGATCACTGACCACCCTCGGTGGTCTGACCTGGCAATGGATCCCGCTTAAATAGCCTCCTTGTTCAGGTCGGGCTCCGAGGGGCAGACGACAGCGCCCCTGGGCACTGTTGAAGACGTCAGTGGGTCAGTAGCGGCACCCCGCCGTCGCGTCGGGTCAAGGGCGCAGCTCGCGTCCCGGTCACCTCCACGTACTATCGGTCGCGTCGGTCCACAGTCCGCGCTACCTCCGCCATGGTCCAGATACTGTTAGAGGCATATCTGTGAGTGCAAGAATAAACATCACCCTAGTTTGTACCTGCTGTCTTTCTTCTGCGCTTCGCGACTCCCGCACCCAGTGATCCCGGCAAGCTGTGAGGGTTAATCCAACCCTCCGGCACACACAAGTAGTGCGTCACATGGTAAAGGCTCCGTGTGGAGGCACCCAGTTGTGACACGTGGTGGAGGCGCACAGTCTTCAAGCTGCACCACGCGTCTCCCACGTAAACTTGTGTGACAATACGAAGCAGAGACAACAGACTAAGAGACTGTTGAGTCGAATCCCATAGTCCATAGTAAAGAAGGGGATTACGTTTATATATTCGAGTTATCCCAACAAACAGTTTTGAACTGATTTCGACAGTTTTAATCCACCCAGAACCAAAGATTCGAGAATGGGCCTGTTTCACACTTTTTTTTAATTTTTGATTATGAATCTTAATAGTAAATAAAACACGAAAATATTTTTTTCCGATTTTTTTTCGGCCGGGAAATGCCCTAAAAACGTGTTTGAAATTCAAATTTCTTGGGCCCGTGACGTCACGGGCCCAAAAATCTGATTGGCTGCTGTTTTGCGACGTTGACACGATTTACGGCAATATCGATATGTTTCTATTTGAGATTTGTGAAGACTGAAGAAGAAGAAAATTAACCTAAATTATATTTTGTGCACGAGTGGTTGAGTCTTTTATGGTTCCCCACGCTTTGGCACCGTATGTCGCCCCATAGTGGCTAGATTGCTCGAAAATAGCAGGGGCCATAAAATGAAATAAAAAAATAACCTCAATATCAATTAATTTAATAATATACCACAATCGTAATGTTTTTCCCTTTTTTGAGTTAAAAGTTACATGCAGAATGATCACCAACTTGTAAGTTGTCCAAACCTAAATAAATCTGGTTTATAACAACTAGACGTAATCTTGACAATCAAAATTAAGAATTTATTAACTCGAAATATTCTGACATCGTTGGTTTTTGCCGTTGATCTTCTTCATTTTGCAATTATTCTTAAAGCTAACTCTCGAATGTGTTTTCTATCATCTCCTAAAATGGCTATCAAAAGGTGACCAAAATATTCCAAAATATGCCTTTCTCCTTTCTCTCAATTACGGGATCACTTTTTCCAATTCTTCAGGGAGGTAACAATACTGATAATGCTAAATAAGTAATAAGCCATCCTTATTACAAGACCAATTAAATTTGATTTCAAATCAGCATACGGTATACACTTTAACTTTTAACTTTTGCAGGTTTTTAGAAAAACATTTAGCGTTGACTGACGTATTAATAAAGACTGCTCACGGCTGTCATGTTTGACAGTTCGCTGGCTCACCATGCGCTTCCCGGACACAAAATACAATGAAAAATACATTGTTGACCATAGGCGCCATCTACTTTCCAGGACATGAAACTATGGCCGTGAGAAGTCTTATTAGTACGTCAGTCAACGCATTTAGTTTTATTAGCTCGGTTTACATTAAGGAATGTCAGAATGACATGACAGATTGATATAGACACGACACACGACCCAAAACAACTACCTGCGTCTGTATGGTCGAGTTCGGACAACCGTTTATACAACTGTCTCTCGCTAGGGCTTCGATTACTAGTATAACCGGCAATGTCGCAAACGCAAAAACGCAATTTCATTGCTCCAAATTAAGGCGCGCAGTTTAAAATTTTTATATATTCTTTTTGTTAATAATAATATTAGGTATTGACAAGAAAGATGCTGAGGGGGATTTTATTAAAGAGTGATTAATTTTATTCTAGTAGTAAGAAATATCGAAATTCGATTGAGTGAACAAGGCCCATTGGTTCTGGTTCTGGAACAATTTTGAACAGATTCTGAGAACTGTCAGAATCTGTTCAAAATTGTTCGTTGATACAACTATTTTGCCAATTCAGTCTCCTTATGATATGATTGATATGTAATTCTTAAGACTTTTAAATATTTATTTAGACATTTACACGACAATTATTTTCATATTAACATCACATTTTCTGGAATCACAGCACTGAGCACAGTAGTAATTTACAGGCAGGCATTTTTGGTTTTCACTTTCACTTCACACAGTTTGTTTACTTGCTTGCAGAGCTAGCAATAATGTTCTTATTACACTTCTACATTTTTGGCTATTTGAAAGTGTGTAACATTGTAATTGTAGAGTGAACTCACTTGGTTTTGTCACTTTTCGCTTTTCTCTCACGCAAAATTTTCACAAACATCATCCATAATAATACAAGATGGGAATCCAACGTATGTGTGTTCTCTATTCTTGTGTGCTAAGGGGGTGCGCAGTAGTACCGCAAACGATGGTCCCCGTTTTTCCTATGCTTCAAACAGTCTCCCTGTCCTTTGTTTCTGATATTTGACGGTTGACAGACCACTTTAAACCACTACCTAGTGGTATTATCGCCTGATTGGTTACTATTTCGCCAATTCTGTCATTTCGATGGTTCATATTGGCAGGCGTTGAATTCTCTGTACGATGTGTCTTTATTTCTTATCTTTATAATTTTTTAAATCCTTTAATTACAGCGAAAAGCGAAAGGAAAAGACCTTTTGGACAGAGTCTGTGAAGCCATCAACCTCATAGAAAAGGATTATTTTGGCCTTATTTACGCTGACAGACACGATTCTCGGAACTGGCTCGATCTCGACAAAAGAATATCCAAATTCTTGAAAGGTACGTATGTATATATAGGGTGAGTTTTTTTCGATGCCCACTATGGGGATCTCGGAAACTAGCAGAGCTAGAACAAAGGTTAAATGGGGAAAGAATTGCAGTTTTGAATGCTCAATCTAATACCCCTTTTGGATTTTTAATAAAGTTCACGGGCCACTAGATGATTTGAAAAAAGTGTTTTTTTGATATTTCTTCAGATCTCTGTAGCTCCGTTATTTCTGATTATACAGCAAAACTGTAGAGACAAAAATTGTAGATAATTTTGGGCTTAATAAGATATTCTAATCCAATTTTTTATGTTGTTTGTGATTTTTGAAAAAATATGATATAAACTTGTGTTTTTTTAAATGTAAATCATAGTTGGCTGTGGCCTTATCAAATCGACCATTTTTTGAGCTTTCCAAAAATATAATACTCGGCATAGTTATTTTAAAAAATAAAATAGCTATGGCTAATTTTCTGATTTTTTAAAAATTTTACATAGTCAGCCATGGAATATTTTCATAATTACGTTCTATTTTATAATAAGACATACTTCAAACTTTCAAATATTTTATTTTTAGTTGGTAACAAAATGTAACAAAATAAAACAAAAATTATCATGAGGGAGCACCACCACATAATTATTTGCCCATAAGAAATTACCTAGATCAGCTCTATCCAAATAGTTGGATAGAGCAAATAATTATGTGGTGGTGCTCCCTCATGATAATTTTTGTTTTATTTTGTTACATTTTGTTACCAACTAAAAATAAAATATTTGAAAGTTTGAAGTATGTCTTATTATAAAATAGAACGTAATTATGAAAATATTCCATGGCTGACTATGTGAAAATTTAAAAAAATCAGAAAATTAGCCATAGCTCTTTTATTTTTTATTATAACTATGCCGAGTATTATATCTTTGGAAAGCTGTAAAAATGGCCGATTTTATAAGGCCACAGCCAACTATGATTTACATTTAAAAAAACACAAGTTTATGTCATATCTCAAAAATCACAAACAACATAAAAAATTGGATTAGATTATCTTATTAAGCCCAAAATTATCTACAATTTTTGTCTCTGCAGTTTTTCTGTATAATCAGAAATAACGGAGCTACAGAGATCTGATGAAATAGCAAAAAATCACTCTTTTCAAAATATCTAGTGAGCCATGAACTTTTTTGAAAATCCAAAAGGGGCATTAGATTGAGCATTCAGAACTGCAATTCTTTCCCCATTTAACCTTTGTTCTAGCTCTGCTAGTTTCCGAGATCCCCATAGTGGGCATCGAAAAAAACTCACCCTGTATATCCTTGTCTATCCATATAATATGCTCCTTTTGAAAAATTTCGCACTTCCATATCTACTTCTTAAAACGGTACATATGAACTAATGGCATCTTTTCACAAATTACACTGCCGTATCCCTGTCAAAACGAAACGGCACATTTAAGCATAGCTTTTCAGAAATTCTGTCAAATATTTTGGAAGATTTAAAAATTTTAATTATTTGGCTTCAATCAAATAAACTGACCCTAAATTTTAACAAATCATCATTTATGTTCATTTCCAAACGCCCAATAAAGAACAAAATAGAACCCACAACTTTATGCAATAAAACAATAAATTATAGTAAATGTATAAAATTTTTAGGGTTACAAATTGATGAAAATTTAAATTGGATAAACCATATAGAATCTACTTCTAAGTTTATATCACCTCTAGTAGGCATTTTTTACAAAATTCGCAATTATATACCACTGAACCATTTAAGAAAAATATATTTTGCTTTAATTCATTCAAAGTTACAATATTTAACTTCAGTTTGGGGTTCTGCAAATTCTAGAGTTTTAAAACAATTATGCGTGTTACAAAACAAAATTATAAAATGTATGCATAGACTACCATTTTTAGAACCTACAGTAAACATATATAAACCTTTTGTATATTTAAATCTGTGTTGTATTTATAAATTAAAACTTTGCATATTTATACACTCTGTTATAAAAAATAAGAAACACTCAAACCTAAACTTTGTTAAAAATGGTGCAATACATGAACATGGTACAAGACAAACAAATTTAATGAAGACAGTTAGCATAAAAAGTAATTTTGGAAAAAAGTCAATATTACATAATGGAATCCAAATATATAATAACTTACCAGAATCGTTAAAAATGACATAAAATATTACCAAATTCAAAAAAGAACTTCAGAAATATCTCATTGAAAAAAGTGATTTTTGATTGATTGAATTACATTAATTTAGTTTTTTTTTATTTTAAATTGTTTTGTCATATTCTCTATAACGAACTGTAAAGTTGGTTGAGAATAATAATAAATGAATGAATGAAAAAAAAAAAAAACTATCGAGGCCGTTCTCCCTCCGCCCACAGCCGAACCGTGGCGGTTCAGCTTCGAGGTCAAGTTCTACCCGCCCGACCCCGCCCAGCTGCAGGAGGACATCACCAGGTACCACCTGTGCCTGCAGATCCGCAACGACATCGTCAACAATCGGCTGCCGTGCTCGTTCGTCACGCACGCCCTGCTCGGCTCGTACCTCGTCCAGTCGGAGGTCGGCGACCACGATCCCGAGACGTGCAAGGGCCGCTACCTGAAGGACTTCAAGTTTGCGCCCAACCAGACGCAGGACCTCGAGGAAAAGGTACGTGGATCGCGTTGGCGCGTTTTCTGGCTCGTCTTCGACATTTTCATTAGGTCGTGCAGATTAGTGGGCTCGGAAAAATAAAAAACATACACTCACCGGCACGAAAAACGGAGCACTTACAATTTTTATTTAAAAAATGTGAAATTTTAATACTTTGCGATGGTTTATTATTATAATAAGTTAAACGCAAACAACAACATGTTTTAAGTAATTTCTAATAACAATTGGGCGCTTTTTTTTTAAATAAAAACTTTTGTTACAATTTAAAAAATTAGAACGATAAACCCACATTGGTGTTGTGGCAAAATGTCCTTAAATGAATCAAAACTTAAACGATTTTTGAGCATAAACTAATGAGGAGCATTTTTAATAACGGGTATTACCCCCGCGAGCTCGAATGATTGCATGCATTCTCCGTGGCATGCCTAAAATCAAATGGCGAATGTCCTCTTGAGGAATAAGGTCCCATTCCTCTAAAAGAGCTTGTTTCAACTGATTTATGGTTAAAGGAGCAGGAACACGACTTCGCATTCTTCGCCCAAGCATGTCCCAAACATGTTCAATCGGGTTCGCATCTGGACTTAACGCTGGCCACTCCAAAACAGGAATGTTTACATCATTTAAATACTGTTGAGTGATTCTTGCGGTATGAGGTCTGGCATTATCATGCATCAGAAGAAAGTTATTTCCAATAAAATCAACATACGGGACAACAAAATCTTGGAGAATTTCATCAATGTACCTGGCAGCAGTTAAGGAGCCTCTTGGAACGATGTACAACTCAGTGTGTGCCTCCAGAGAAATTCCAGCCCACACCATTACTGAACCTCCTTGGTATCCTACTCTAGGACTGAAGGTACATTCTGCAAAACGCTCTTGTGGTCTTCGCCATACTCTCTCGCGACCATCTGGAGATCGCAGGCTAAACCTGGACTCATCAGTAAATAAAATTCGCCCCCAATCATTTTGACCCCAGTGCTCATGATTTCTGGCAAACCGAAGTTGCGCAACACGATGACGCCTAAGAAGCTCTGGACCTGTTGCAGGTCTACGACTGGTAAGATTGGCTTCTCCAAGTCTTCGTCTAACTGTACGTTCGCTTACATTGGTATTCCGAACATGATGAAGTCTATTTCTGATTTCTACAGCTGTAGCACGACGATCTCGTAGACTTTGCAAGAGGATGAAGCGATCATCATGAGCGTTAGTTTTTCGTTGGGGACCAGTTCCAGGTCGTCTGGTGTAAGCTCTAGTTTCCAAAAAACGTGTATAAATACGGTGCACAGTGCTATTGGATACGGCATATTGTTGGGCAACATATCGCTCAGTTCTTCCGTCTTGAAGCAACGCAACAATAGCAGCCGCTGTTTCAGGATTAACAGCCATATTTTTACCTTAAATAAACGCAGTACAGCTTTGAACTGTTTCACTTCTTTAAACTCAGACTTGTCAAAACAATAAAAACAAAAGAAAAGTCATGGCCAACTAAGACTTGTGTACTTTTTAATTTTTGGAAATTTTTATTCAAAACAGTCTAGTCTTGCTTTTCAAATAAACGTTTAATTGTTGTTAGATATTACTTAAAACATGTTCTTGTTTGCTTTTAACTTATTATAATAATAAACCATTGCAAAGTATTAAAATTTTACATTTTTTAAATAAAAATTATAAGTGCTCCGTTTTTCGTGCCGGTGAGTGTAGAAATGGCATCTGTAGATTGAAATGTTTGTAAGGGGTAGCACTTTTTACACTCTATTATTTATTTACTAGTTAAAGTTTAACAGCGTTGCCAATAATTCATAATGAAAAACTTATTTCTCTGGTAAATTAATATAATCTTCAAGATCAAATTGCAAATAATAGTTTTGCAACAGTGGTTTCCGTTGTATGTAGGGACTAGGGACGTACCCAATCAGTTGCAAATACGTTTGCTTTGAAGTAAATAATGGTAGATAATATATGATATTTATGTATTGATGAGATAAGGTCTGTCTGACTAATAGGTGAATCTAGTATTTATAATTATCTAGACACTTATTAGGCAGTATTTGTATAATACGTGTAGTACTTAATCTGTGATACAACTAAGGAAACAATAATATACCTACAATTACCAATACCAATCGCACAATCTGACAAACGCGCAAATCGGTCAAGAGTGTGCCTCACCTTGTGTTTGACATAACTGGTGCTGTGTCTTAGAAGCAATTTTTCGCTGTTTTTAAGTGTTTCTTAACTATTCGTCGGTTTAAAATGCTTATATAGACAATTAACTTATACGTTATGGGCAAAAGGAGTGTATTGTTTGCAAATCAAGCAACTCACCAAAGGAGGTTACATATCAAGCGCAAGTACATAGGCTTCGGGGCACGGTAAAAGATACCAGAGGGAAAATAATTCTCAACATGGGTATCAAACGAAAGGGCTCGACGGGTAGAAAACAATAAGGTGAATGACGTCATAATAAATCTAAGATGGCGGCCAATAGGGCGGATGCCCGATGCCCCAAGATGGCGCACTAAATTTCTTTACCACCCTTCTGAGATGGGAATCAAATAGGTAGGTACTAAAAAAGCACAAAATAAAATAAATAATAAAAAAACTTTTTAAAAACAAGCTTTTATTTAAGTAAGCCATTTACTAAAACGGATAAAATAAGTTTAGGTTTTCGTTAAGATAATTCAATGCCAAACTGCGACAAGCTTTTTTAAATCAAAAAGCTTGTCGCGCAAACTGTAAAGAAAATATATTCTTTGGCATGTACATGCTTATCAACCAATCACTGTCCGATAAACTTAATTATTGGACCTACTTTTTTGAACATTTCGCGCGACGAGCTCTTTGATTTAAAAAGCTTGCCGCAGTGTGGCATTGAATTATCTTAACGAAAGCCTAAACTTATTTTATCCGTTTTAGTTCATGGCTTAAATAAAAGCTTGTTTTTAAAAAGTTTTTATTTTTTATTTTTTTATATTGTGTTCGCCGAACAATCCCCAACTAGTAACTGTCAATAACATTGATAAGTTTGAATTTTAGAATTGACGCGTACTAGTTGTACCTGGGGTTACACTTCAATTTTTATAAAAAAATTGAGATATAAAGGCAAATATATTTTTTCCTATTTTTATAACAATTTTAAAAAAATAAGAAGTACGCCACTGCTTTGTAATCGTTAGCACCAGATCTGTCACCCGAACTGTAAACATTATTTTTTTATGGGAACAAACTTGCCAAACAAAGCCAGTTCTACATTTTTTATTTTTCTGAGTTAGTAGGTAATGTTTAACCAGGTATTGTCATCTCTCTCTGACTCTTGAGAGAGAGAGAGAAGATAGAGAGAGGAGAAAGAGATAAATGAGAGAGAGAAGAAAGAGAGAGGGAGGGAGGGAGGGAGAGCTATACAGGGTGAATCAGTTTTTTGTAGCAGGACTTTAACGGGTGATAGATCTTCAAAAAATAACCGCACTTTCTTCTATAAACTATATCATTTTAAGGCCTTAGAAAAAAGTTACAGGGTGTTAAAGTTGGAAAAAATGTGTGGACTTTATTGAATATTTACCAAACTAGTTGAGATATTTAAGTCATATTTGGTATACGTTATGACGGCATGAGTGGCGTCTTGCACAACCAGTGGCGGAGAAGTGGGTAATTGGTAAAATTATTTTTAGAAAAAAAATGTATCGCCTTGTATTTTAACAAAAGGTATTGAATTTTTTATGTAGATTTTAATTGCAGACAAAAATGTCCTCTTGGTATTTGTTTGCATGTGTTATAGTTTAATGGCAAATTTCATTTTTTTGTATTATTTTGGGGTATTTCTGAAAAATTATCTAAAAAATTTGTTCCATAAGTAACACTTAAAGTAGAAAAAACGTGTTTCTTACTTTAAATAAAGTAACTTTTTCCAATAAACTAACCCATTCAAGGTGTTACTTTTCAAGATACAGAGCGTAACCTTAATTGGTTTTAGACCCTGTAACTTCAAAAGTATAGCCTTAAATAGGTAAGTTTATTGATAACAGTTACTTTATTTAAAGTAGCAAACGCATTATTCCCACTTTAAGTGTTACTTATGGAGGAATTTTTTTTAGATAATTTTCAGAAATACCCCGAAATAATACAAAAATATGAAATTTGTCATTAAACCAGAACACATGCGGACAAATACCAAGAGGACATTTTTGTATGCAATTAAAATCTACATAAAAAATCCAATACCTTTTATTACAATACAAGGTGATTCATTTTTTTTCTAAAAATAATTTTACCAATTACCCATGTCTCCACCACTGGTTGTGCATATATGACTTAAATATCTCAACTAGTTTGGTAAATATTCAATAAAGTCCACATATTTCTTACAATTCACCCTGTAACTTTTTTATAAGGCCTTAAAATGATATAGTTTATAGAAGAAAGTGCGGTTATTTTTTGAAGATCTATGAATTGTTAAAGTCCTGCTACAAAAAACTGATTCACCCTGTATAATTGTTATTGCAGGTTATGGAATTGCACAAGACGCACAAAGGTCAAACTCCCGCCGAGGCCGAACTTCATTATCTCGAAAACGCCAAGAAACTGGCGATGTATGGTGTAGATCTGCACCCGGCAAAAGATTCCGAAGGCGTTGATATCATGTTGGGGGTGTGCGCTAGCGGTCTTCTAGTATACCGCGATCGACTGAGGATTAACAGGTGAAGGAACACAACGCGCACGTGTTTATTTTATTTGTTATCGTGACCGTCTCTCCCCCAGGTTCGCCTGGCCGAAGATACTGAAGATAAGCTACAAGCGGCACAACTTCTACATCAAGATCAGACCGGGCGAATTCGAACAGTTCGAATCGACGATAGGGTTCAAGCTGGCGAACCACAGGGCCGCCAAGAAGCTGTGGAAGACGTGCGTCGAGCACCACACGTTCTTCAGGTGAGTAACTCGGGGAAAAATGAAACCGCGGGTTCATCGTTTTCCGTCGTTTCCAGGCTGATGTCGCCGGAGGCCAATCAGAAGGCGTCGCTGTTCCCGAAGCTGGGATCTAAGTTCCGCTATTCTGGCAGGACGCACTACGAGACCAAGAAGACGCCGATCGACAGGCCGGCGCCCCAATTCGAGAGGTCGCTGACCGGCAAACGGCTCACCTCTAGAAGTATGGACCGTAAGTTTTTAACCCCCCGTTTTATTGTGTGTGTCTCTTAGGTTTTTTGTTTTTTTTTTTGTGTTTTTGTTATGTAGTAATGGAGCTTTCCCACGTTTTTATGTTCACTTGTGCGCTTTTCGTTCAAATAGACTAAAAAGTATTGCCTAGCAATAAGAAACTTGCGTAGGTTTTAATAGGTTTCACAGCGATCGTTGACTAATTGACTAATAAATCGTAGGTCCTGTGTTCGAGTCGCACAAACTTTTTTATTTTCACTGTATTCTGCCTCTTATATTTATCACTGATTATTATTTTTAATAATTGAATAATGGTTATTATGAAGATTATTTCTGATCATCTACCCCATAGTGTATTTAATGTTTAAGTACTTATTAAACCTTGTAAATATTTATTTTGTTTTGTTTATTTTGAACTGCATCTTCTACACTCCCTCTGTCTCTGTTTCATAAAAAAAATATAATTACCTGGCGATTAATTCTAAAAGACCATTTTGTTATACAAATTTTGCGCCCAACGTGGGGCTCGATTTTTGCCGACTTTAGAAGTTCTAGGAGGTCAAATAAATAGTTGAAGTTTATTCTTGACTTAGAATTTTGGACTACAACTTTGAAATTTTATTGTTGAATTTTTTCGAATTTTTTTTACATGATTTAATCAAAAGGAACACGATTTATACGAAAGAAAGATTTATAATATCATTGTTTCCGCAATGTCAAATAAGAGCGGCCTAATTGAAAAGCACTTGAGAGTGCTCAACTAATAAATCGTAGGTCCCGAGTTCGAGTCCCACAAACTTTTTTATTTCTTTTTTATTATCGCTGCATTCTGCCTCTTATATTTATCACTGATTATTATTTTTAATAATTGAATAATGGTTATTATGAAGATTATTTCTGACCATCTACCCCATAGTGTATTTAATGTTTAAGTACTTATTAAACCTTGTAAATATTTATTTGTAAACCTTGTAAATATGTATTTGTTTTGTTTTATTTGAACTTCATCTTCTACTACACTCTGTCTCTGTTTCATAAAAAAAAGTTTAATTACCTGTCGACCAACTCTAAAAGACCATTTTGCTGTACAAATTTGGCGCCCAACGTGGGGCTCGATTTTTGCCGACATTACAAGTTCGTGGAGGTCAAATAAATACTTGAAGTTTAATTTTGACTTAGAATTTGGACTACAACTTTGAAATTTTATTGTTGATTTTTTTCATTTTTTTTACTTGATTTCCTGCGACAGCATAATATTTTTAGATTTTTAGTTCATTTCCTGTCTTTGAATTTTTTTTTATTATGGAACCTAATAACTTGATAATACTTGAATTGAATAACAATGAAAATGTTGTTTATTATCGAAATGTTTAACTGGTTGCAACTGCCGAAGACTTATTTATTTTGCAATGCACTAATAGACGAAAATTGACAAGCACTTGTTTACCGCAGGCAGAGAGTGCTTGACTAATAAATTGTAGTTCCCGAGGTCGACTCCCACAAACTTTTTTATTTCTTTTTTATTATAGCTGCATTCTGGCTTTATATTTATCACTGATTATTATTTTTAATAATTGAGTAATGGTTATTATGAAGATTATTTCTCACCATCTACCCCATAGTGTATTCAAAGTTTAAGTACTTATTAAACCTTGTAAACCTTGTAAATATTTATTTGTTTTGTTTTATTTGAACTTCATCTTCTACACTCCATCTCTGTTTAAAAAAATATAATTACCTGGCGATTAACTCTAAAAGGCCATTTTGCTATACAAATTTGGTGCCCAACGTGGGGCTCGATTTTTGCCAACATTAGAAGTTCGTGGAGGTTAAATAAATACTTGAAGTTTATTTTTGATTTAGTTGTTGAATTTTTTTAATTATTTTGCTTGATGTCCAGCGACAGCACAATATTTTTAGATTTTTAGTTAATTTCTCGTCATTGAAAATTTTTTATTATGGAACCCGTAATAAATTGGGAGTACTTGAATTGAATAACAATGAAAATCTTGTTTATCATCGAAATGTTTAACTTGTTGCAGCTGCCAAATACTTATTTATTCAGCAATGCACTGATATGACATTGTCGGTTACCAAAAAGACATTTTGTAACATCAATGTTGGGCACACTGTATATTAATTAATTGCTATTTGGGGAAAATCTATTTAGGAAAACCCCGTTTGTGCTTGTGCTTATTAGTTGTAGTATAGATCGAAACAAATTACTGATTTGATCTAAATATCTAAATAAGTACATCTATCAAAGTTCTCTGATGTGTTTGAGAGAACAGTAAAAAATATAGCAATAACAATATTAATTTGGAGTTATGACAACATTAATTATCTAAGTACAACTCAGTGTTAACATTCATTAGGTACATCATGTGTCCTTTTCGATGTACTGAAACTTAAAAACTAAAGATTTAAGTAATGAATTTGTTTTTAATGAAAGAAAAATTTAATTATACTCTGGAAAATTATACACTACTACACCTTATACGGTACGTAAAGAAGTGTAGACTGAATGAAAGATTTGGTGTTAGCAATACACAAAATCACATATTTGCAATACAAAACAAAATTATAAAATTCACCCGTCACACCCTATTGAAACTTTTATATATGTTATCTTTATAATCGTCACTTTATGCTCTATGTATTTATTCAAATCAGTTTATTTTGCATTTTGTCCATCCTAGCTTCTCGGTTTTCAGTTTCGAGAGTGCCGAATTCAACGAAATCTCCCTTTTGTTTTTCCAGCGCTGAGCGGATTACGAGAGGACGACTATAACGAAGCGAACAAACGACACACGATGTCGCACCCGCCCGACCACATACCCGACGTCGACAACCAGGCCCCGGCCAAGGTCAAGTCGCCCAAGGAGAAGAAGGAAAAGGTGAGAGAACGTGTCGAAACGGAAATCGTCGACGATTTTTCCCTTGTCTTGTCAACGATCAGAGGTTTAGGACACATCGGCAAGCAGTTTACGGTTCATCCATTCATTCAGACGTTTGCCGAAGTGGCCTAACGGTGCGCATTTCGAGTATAAATGTTTCCATTGAAAAATAGCTGTCGAGGATGCGCAGTTGCGGATCGGTCAGGTCCGGCAGTTCCGTCAGTTCCCAGGAGGGCGACTACGAGGCCGAGCGATCGTCGCAGAAGGTGTTTGTCAGATTTTTGCCTCTCGGGCTGTCTCCGTACCGAACCTATCGACATTTATACGTGCCGCGCGGAATTTCCGACGATTTTCGCCGAGCGTGCGAAACTATCTCCTATGTGCTCCGGCTTTCAACATACGGCACTCCTACCCAGGGACTCCTTAAAGTAAGGGGACCCAGCATTATACTGTCAAAAGTGAGGCCTATTCTTTCCTCATTCTAATGGTATCAGTGATGCCAAGTATGCCATTTTATTGGAGAATCTATGAATATAACAGGTACTTTGATTGTTGGTAAAAATTATTAATAATGGTTTCCATGATTTCTAAAAATTAGACTTGACAAAGTTGTGTCTACAAGTGCAGAATATAATAATAATAATAATAATAGTTTATTGATCACAGTTATCACAGACAGGGATATATGACAAGTCAGTGCAGTAGTAGAATTCATCATGTACAAAATTTGTAAAATCAAAATGCATATATTCATCTATGGTATAAAAGGCGTTTTCTAGGAGCACCGATTTTATCAGTTTAACATATGTTTTAAACTCTTTATTCTTTATATAATTCGGTAGTTTATTATAAAGAATTGCGCCACTGTAGTAAGGGTTGGATTCGAAGAGTGTTAGCCTGTGAGCAGTGTATTTCGTGATATTGATTTAAGTTGATGAATTCATGTAGATTACCTTTCACAAATTTAAGAAGCTCCACAATAAAAAGGCATGGGAAAGTTAACAAACGTTTACTGATAAAGGTACTTCTGCAAGACTCAAGATAACTCAAGCCAAAAAGATTTCTGATTGCAAGCTTTTGAAGCAAAAAAACTCTTCTTGATTCACTTGACATGTCCCAGCACACTATACCATATCTAAGAATTGATTCAAAATTTGAAAAGTAGAAGATTCTTGCAGAATGCTCACCTGCGATCAATCTTAGTCTCTTGAGTGCAAAACATATGGCAACTGTCAAATGAAACAAATTTATTTTATAGTTGAAATTCCACGAATTAAAGTTATAAGTATGGTGAGTCAGTAGTGCCGATTTTGCTTATTTAAGAATTTGGCGCTATTGCACCTTGTTACCAGGTTCCTCAATCCATTTGTAATATGTATACTTGAACTTTCTTCCCTTGTTGAATGTATCTACCCAAAGAACTTTCACAGATTTCGGGATGGACTAATAAGATTATAGGTCTAGTAGTTCTAATCATGTAGTTTTTCTCCGTGTTCATTATAAAATTTTTGTAATTTTATTTCTCTCCCAAGGTACCTCACAAACTTAAAATAAACTTGTAGTCATAGATAAAAACTCTTTAAAAAAGACCTGACTGAAGCTACTTGCTTAATAATTTAAAATTTAAGAAATACGATTTTTGTTTTGAACTACCCACTTATACGTAATGGGAATTGCAGGATTACTAAAGGTGATACAGAAAAAATCTGGGACTACTACAGACGGCCGCATTACCTTTAATTGACACATCTGAGTATCTGGAAGTTAGAAAAATTGAAAATTGTGAATTATAATGGAAAATATTTTGCCTCCTTTAGAATCTATGGCACTGGCATGTCGCATAAAACCTGATGGCAGTTGGACACTGACATATAACATAACCTTGTATCAGCCTCAGCCCCCTTGTGGTCTCCTTGGAGTCTACAGAAAACAAACTTCCCCTCAAGGCTTCACTTTTCCTACGTGATAGACTGTGACGTGCTGGGTCCCCTTATTTTAAAGAGTCCCTGCTCCTACCGAATCTGTATTAGAAGGTACCGCAGCATATTTGGGAGCGCCGGGCTACTGTGTTAATTACTCGAAAATTGGTTTTAATTACCTGTTTAGAAACACCTCATGGTACAAATGAACTACTAGTACTACTTTTACGTTATATCACTGTCAAATTTCGCGGCGCGAAAAGGGTCTGAAATCGTCCACATAAAATGACGTCAGAGTTGTTTTTAAATGGGGTCAAAGCCCCAATATACAGGGTGAGTTTCGTAGACCGCGGTGGACTATATCTTCTGCATTGTTAATGCTAGAAAAAAAAGTGTAGACAAAACTTCTAGAGAAACATGAGTACTACATTCCGAAAATATTTTCCCATATACAGGGTGATCCAATAAGTAGTGGTAACCCAAAGTCATGTTGTTTTAGGTGGAACACCCCGTATTTTCTTACACTTTTAAAAAGCCCTTAAAGAGTATGTTCTTTTTGGTACAAGGTATTAAGGGTCTATCTTTAAAGGCTAGCGAGTAATTTTAATTTTAAACGAAAAAAGGGACCACTTTTGGAAAAGTATTTCTCAAAAACCAAATAAGATTGTGGGCTATAACTTGGACTGGAGATTGCCTGTTACGCCTAGTTAACAACTTTGGACCGATATTACGCAAATCCCAAGTTTTCTCGCCAATTTTAAATGGAACACCCTATATTTTATTACATGTTTGGGATACTTTTTGGTGTAGGGTACTATGGGTCTAACTTTAAAGGTTAGGGAGTTATTTCAATTTTATTCTAAGAACGGGCTTCAAAAGGGCCGATTACATGATTAGGGTGTCAAAATGACACTTTTTAAGCCGTAAAAAATAAAAAGACGTATTCTTGTTAATTTTTGGTCTAAGTGGAAATAGTTGAAACTACCTGTAACGCCATCAATAATAAAAAACCTACTGCACATGAAGAATTAACGTTACTGCATAACAAATTATGACATCGGCTTATTTATTTATGGTGTTACAGGCAGGTTTTCAACTATTTCTAATACACCCAAAATTAACAAGAATATGTCTCTTTATTTTTTTGCACCTTTAAAAGTGTCATTTTGACACCCTAATCATGTAATCGGCCATTTTAAAGCCCTTTCTTAGAATAAAATGGAAATAACTCCTTAACCTTTAAAGTTATACCCATAGTACCCTGTACCAGGAAGTATTTACTCTTTAAGGGCTTTCCAAACATGCAATAAATATAGGGTGTTCAATTTAAAATTAGCGAGTAAACTTATGATTTGCGTAAGTGAATCGCCTGGTATGTTCTTCAGAACTTTATCTCAATATCGGTCTAAAATTGTTAACTAGGTGTAACAGGCAATCTCCAGTCAAAGTTATAGCCCAAAATCTTATTTGGTTTTTGAGTAATACATTTCCAAAAGTGGCCCCATTTTTCGTATAAAATTAAAATAACTCCCTAACCTTTAAAGATAGACCCTTAATACCCTGTACCAAAAAAAAAACATACTCTTTAAGTTCTTTCTAAAAATGTAATAAAATATAGGGTGCTCAATTTTAAAAAACATAACTTTGGGTCGCCACTACTTATTGGATCACCCTGTATATTGTAAAATATTTTCAGAATGTAGTACTCATGTTTCTCTACAAGTTTTGTCTCTACTTTTTTTTCTAGCATTAACGATGGAGAAGATATAGACCACCGCGACCTACGTAACTCAACCTGTATTTTGTACTAAAGCCAAAAAACTATACCTTCAAGCTACTTTTAAAAAAATTGATACTCCCCAGTTTTTTGTGATTGTTATTGTTATTATCGTCGTGTATAAATGTCGGTAAGTTAACTTGTGTCGTTTGTCTCTGCTTTGGCGGTTCTTTGGTCGTAGGCTTGTCATGTATAACAGAGGGTGAGTTACGTAGGCCGCGGTGCTCCATGTCTTCTACACTGTTAATGCTAGAACAAAGAAGTAAAGACAAAACTTATAGTCCAATAAGTAGTGGCGACTCAAGGATATGCTTTTTTAATTGGAACACCCTACATTTTGTTACATTTTTGAAAAGCCCTTAAAGAGTAGATTCTTTTTGATGTAGGGTAATTAAGGGTCTAACTTAAAAGGTTATGGAGTTAAGGGCCTCAAAAGGACCGACTACCTTATTTAGGGTGTAAAAATGCCGCCGTTTAAGCTGTGAAAATTAAAAAGACATTTTCTCGTTAATTTTGGATGTACTTACTGGGAATAGTTGAAAACCTACTGCACAAGAAGAATAGTTATTTATGTACCAAGGCACTGAAGTTCAACTTTTTATGACTCATGTGGAGTTTAGTTGCTGAGGCCTCTGGCCGAGGCAAATAAACCACATGAGTCATAAAAAGAACTTCAGTGCCGAGGTACATATTATATTTTTCTTGAAATCGAAAAAAAAAATGTTTTATTAGGCAAGAAAATAATAATAAGGGATCACCCGTCCACGAACCGACTACGCGCGGCGTTGCTTGACTTTACCGATCGCTCTACCTAGGACAAGTATAATGATGTACGGCACCTTCTGACAGAAAAACCAAACTGCTGCTTCTTGTGCAGCCTACACAACAAATCTATTGATTTTCAAATTTACTAAAATATGTATAGTGAAGGATTGCGCTTCTATAGGAAACAATTTCGCAATGTGTACGAAAAGTTAAATGAGCCTTTATCGGCCGGGTTTTGAATATTTGGTCACTTTTGACGGGCGATTTCTCCGCGTCTGACGTTTGATGTTTACATCTCGCCAAGGCCTACTTATTGAAAAAATCGTACAATAATGGGCTACATTATTGTACGATTTCTGTGCTTTTAATGACGATTTTGGGACATTTTAATGCCGATTTCAAGAAAATAAAGTTACCGCATAATAAATTACGACATCGACTTATGTTATTTTTTGATGGCATTAGGTACGGTACAGGTACGTTTTCAACTATTTCGAATACACCAAAAATGAACAAGAAGCTGTCTTTTTATTTTTTACAGCCTAAATAGTGATATTTTGACAACCTAATCAGGTAATCGGCCTTTTTGAAGCCCTTTCCTAGAATAAAATGGAAATAACTCCCTAACCTTTAAAGTTAGACCCCTTATACCTTATACAGGGTGGTTCACTTTTATGTGGTAGGACTTTAACCTTAGATAGAAAAAGATAATCTAAAATGAAAATTTTATATCAACATATATACATATATCCTATTTGGAAATCGCCTCCGGTATTCTCTGGCTGCTTCCGCAGAGTTCCCATTTGCAACTCCATAGCAGAAATGGATGTCATCCTGCTCTTCATTTGTAAATTGGAACGGCACTGCGGCGCTGCTACGTTCATCTACTGGATGACAGATTATTGTATTATTAACTGTCAATAAGATTTTCTTTTCCATGGCACACTTATCTTCACCAGTACGGCGATGCAGAAAGGACATTAGTATTTTGCCGATGGATTTTGTAGTCAAAGGAAATAAGACAATTTTTAAATAACATTTTATGGGCGGAAGAATCATGTTTTACTCGTCGTGGTATAATTTAGAATTCTACAAATTTAGAATTATAAAAATTATTAAGAAATAATACTAGATTTGATAAAAATGTTAAAATGATAATAAAGTAATGTACCTAAAACCAAGTGCCAGTTTATTTTTAAAATTGTTTCCATAAAATTAAAAATAAAATAGCTGAATCCGATAAGTGTTCCATAATTAATTTCTGTTATTTGCGATATTTATCAATAATCTTAGAAAACACATTTTTAGGCAAAAAAGGCTGAGATGGAAACGAAATAATTTATTTACTACACAACCGTGGCAGATACAAAAAAATGTCAAGATACACTTTTTGTAGAGAATTGAAAGAACTTTACGAAAAAAAAAATTACGTTGATGCGAGACAGGTCCGTACTAATTACTTTTTAAATTTAGTGATAGTGAAAACCCATAACTCCACCACTGGTTATTTCAGGACCTTCATATTATCACTAAATATCGTAGTCAAAGAGGTGGTACTACACATCAAATTTGGTTTAAATATCTCCACTGGTTCGGACAGTGTAAAAAATACTTCATATTTTTTCCAACACTTCAACGCCCTGTATCTCGGAAACTAAGCTTTCCCCGATGTATGTTGATATAAAATTTTCATTTTAGATTATCTTTTTCTATCTAATGTTAAAGTCCTACCACATAAAAGTGAACCACCCTGTATATACCAAAAAGCATCAACTCTTTAAGGGCTTTCCAAAAATGAACAAGATACAGGGTGTTCCATTTAAAAATAACGAGTAACTTAGGATTTGCGATATCTACACAAACAATATAATAATAAATAAGAATAACACTATAATAAATCGCAGATATCTAAAAGTTTTGATTGAGCGGCATACGGAATGACAGCATGGCGGGACCATGTCAGAGATTTGTCAGATATTTGACAGATATGAAGGATATAGTTTCCAGCGTGTGCGGCTTAAACAGACACCATTTTGCTATAGAGGAGTTAATACGTAGAACACCTTATATCAAAAGCATCAAGAATAACTTTGAGTCACCACTACTTATTGGACTACAAGTTTTGGCTTCTTTTTTCTAATATTACAGTGTAGAAGATATGGACTATCGCGGCCTACGTAACTCGCACTATGTATCTTTGGTTAGATAAAAACTTCAAGAAGATTGGTCTTGTCCGCTTTTGTAGATTTTGAGTTGCATCTCTGCTTCGGACTTTGCCTCTAAACTATGTACAGTACATTTTGTTTCATTTGTATTTCAGAATGTTGTTATTTTCCAGTATGTACGCTGTAAATCTGCAAAAGTACGCTGTCGGAATGACATACATAATTCCTTGCCCTGTTAAATTGTCGCTTTGCAGCATTGGGGTTGCAGTTTTCAATTTTCGGAAGCCTTAGTCTTAAGAATGCGTTTCCTGTCGTAAATATTGTACTTATTTAGCATTTTAGGGTTATGTAATGTCCCAACTAGCAGAGATGGTCGAGAACGAGAACTTAATAACGACTTCGGTTTTCCTAAAAGTTGCTTTTTAAAAATGGGTCCTTACTTCTTGCTAAAAACACCTCCGACATTACCATATGTGGCAATAGGGCTTCTGGAGGTCAAATAAAGCTTTGTTGGTAAAGCAGTTTGTGTTTATTTTGCATTTGATTTATTTTAGAACATTTCGTTGTAAAAGTTGTAGTTTCAGTTTATTTTCGTGGGATTTTACTGTGTAATAAGTGCATACAAACAGTTGATATCAATAATGAGTTATTATTTTATAAATTTCAATCATTGGTGAGCTTCAACGAATGCATGCGGATATTTTATGATCATAAATTATTAAAGTTAAAGTGACAGTGTCATTCTTAGTGTCCAATTTTTATACTACTTTGATACTTTTAAAAAAATATACTTGCAAGCCTACGAGGCAATATCCCACATGGTTTCTTTACCTGAAAGTGATTTTTTGCAAAACCAATTTAAATCTGATCATTACATTGATTGCAACAATTCTCCCATAGGTACAACTAACGTCAGAGGTGATTTTAAATGGGGATTAACAATAAAAGTAGAAAAATTGTCGTGATTTTTTTCCCACTTTCTTTCGATTATAAATGTTAGTTGGGCCAATTGTAGCTATCGTAAATAGGATCGTAACGCTTTCCTACTATGTTTTAATTCTTGTATAGCAATCTACGGCTTCTGTATTGTCTATTTTTTCCGCCTGTAGTTGTTCGAAAGCATTCAAATTTCTCAACACGTTGTTTCCTCCGATAGAAACCTATCGGCGGCATCGCCGTCCTGCCGTCCGGCGGCCTCTTCAAAAAGAAAGAAAAAGAGGACAGGGACAAGGAGAACAAAGACGCCAACAACGTCGACCAAAACGGCACCGACACCGAACTGAATAGCAGCGCCGAGACCGAGAAAACGCCCAAGGACAAGAAGTCCAAGGTGAGTACACAACGCAAACTTTCAAACGGTATCCAGAATGCGTAAACAAGTACATAGTAGTTAGTGGGATACTCGTAGATTCGTTCGTTGCATGTACATACAATTTTACGCATGTATTTTTTCGCTTTGACCCCTTAGACGCCGGCGTTCCTGTTCGGTAAGAAAGACAAGTCCCCGAAGGACAAAAAGGAGAAGGTGGCCCTTGCCGCCGCTACACCAGAGAAAGGCGGCCCCCCTGCCGGATCTCCACAATTACCCGGCTACACCAAGGAGTACGATTACGAACAGCCCGACGAGCAGGCGACGCCCAGGCGTCCCTTCACCCAGGGGTTCAGTTACGACAAGTCGCCGACCACGCCCACCGGCGTCCCCGAATCGCAGCAGTCGCCGTCGACGCGACGCGGCAAAGCCACGGCCTTCAACTACGCCCCCGGCGACGTCGACAAACTGAACAAGTCTGCGCTCAAAGATACGAAAGTCGACACCGCCGCGTTTCTCGCCGGCGAACAGTACGACAAAGAACCGAGGACGGCTCCGATCGCCGTCGGCGAGAAGCGCCCGATAAAACTCCACGTCGTCACGGGTCCCCGCGATCCGAAGAGCGGCCGCATAGACGCGGATGCCGCGACCGCCGAGACCGTCGCCGGCCGGCAGAGCGTCGAGACCGGCCTGATCGACTGCAAGTACGGCCTGATTGACCCGTCGAACGGCACGATCATAGTGACGGACCCGTCGAACGGCCAGAAGGAGGTCGTGCAGGGCCGCGTCGATCCGGCGACCAGACAGATCGTGGTGACGGGCGGCGCCGTCATCGATCCGAAGACCGGAAGGAAGTCGTCGAACCTGGGACAGATAATATCGGTGTGCGAGCCGCGTCGCCCCGCCGGCGGCGGCGCCTCGGCCGTCCCCAACAAACGACTGATAAAGGTGACGGTGACGACGGCGAAGAAGGATCCGAAAACCGGCCGGATCGAGGCGGAGAAGGGCGCCGTCGAAACTTTGGAGGCGGTCCTCGATCCCGTCTCCGGACAGGTCGAGTTCAGAAACCACCTGCTCGATCCGGTCAATTCGAAGATCATCGTTAGGGATCCGAAGACCGGCAAAGGCGAGATACACCCGGTCATAATCGACGATAATCTCGGACAGATCGTGCTCAGGGAGGGCGTGCTAGATCCGAAAACGGGCAAGCACGACAACTCGTTGGGTCAGATGATAAAGATAAGCGACGACGGCGACGCGATCGTACCGGTAACGGCGGTTACGTGCAGAAGGAATCCGGACGGGCAATTGGATCCTTCCGGGGCGCACAAGGAGACGACGAACGGCAAACTCGACAACAAGAGGGGCCTGATAGTGACCAAATACGGTACGGTCGACGTTAAGGCGAAGAAGATAATATCGCGCGATCCGAAAACCGGGAAAGTAGAGGCGCACCCCGTGCAACTGGACTTGAATGACAACGTCATCGTGCTGTCTGGCGTGGTCGATCCCCGAACCGGCGCACGGGATAACAGCCTCAGCCAAATCTTGCAGATCGATTCTGAAATCGACCCCGAGATAATGTTGCATTCTGTTTCCGGGAAAGTCGACAAAAAAGGGCTCGACCCGAAGAACACGTCACCGCTAGAACAATCCACCGGCCTATACGACCCCAGTACCAACAAGATTTTCACCAAGTACGGCGTGTTCGATCCCGTGAATGAAACGTTGACGTACACCGATCCGAAAACGGGCAAGACCGAAGTTAAGCACGGGCAGCGGGAACCGCACAGCGGCGAGGTGCTGTTCAGGGGCCTGGTCAATCCGAAAACCGACAAACTCGACAACAACTATGGCCGAACGATCAAGATCGACACCAAACCGGCCAAACCCGACCCCAGTCTCAAACTCGTGCCGACCGCCTTGCAGGACGTCAAGAAGGTGGTGCCGGTCGCGCCCGTCAAAGCCCCCGCCGCGCCCTCCGCCAAAGATCGCAACAGGGTGATCAAACTCTTGGTGATAACCGCCAGGAGAGATCCCAAGACCGGACATTTGGACGTCGAGAACGGCCACGTCGACCAATCCGCCGGCATCCTTCATCCCACTGGAGAGATCGACTCGAAGTACGGCCTTATCGACCCCCACAAGGGTACCGTCACCGTCACCGACCCGGCCACCGGCAAACAGCAAACACTCCAAGGCCACATCGACTCTTCGACGGGCCAGATTCAGTTGACGCAAGGCGGCGTCATCGACCCCCGCACCGGCAAGAAAGATCCGAATCTCGGTCAACTTATAACCGTCGTGGGGGATTATACCGCGAGCGAACCCAAAACGCCCGTCAAGTACGCCTTGCCGTCGCATCCCGTACCCAAGAAACGAGTCGTCAAGATTCTGGTCATCACGAGTAAGAAAGATCCGAAAACCGGACATATAGACACCGACAAGGGCACGGTCGAGAAGCTGACGGCGACAGTCGATCCGGTTAGCGGCCTCATCGAGTCTAAGTACGGAAAGATCGACCCGCAAAACAATAAGGTCGTACAGAAGGACAAGTTGGGCAAGTCGACGGTCACGCCCATACGTATCGACGAGAACACGGGCCAGATTTACATAAACGACAACGTGGTCGACCCGAAGACGGGCAAAGCGGACGCGAACCTCTCGCAAGTTATCAACGTGGTGGACCCGCAACATCCCGCCGTGGTTATTACGGCGATAACGGCGAGAAGAGATCCGAACACGGGCGCCATCGACATCGACAACGGAAGAACCGAGACGACAAACGGCAAAATAATTCCGGAAACTGGCGAAATCGTCACCAAGCAAGGAACGATCGTATTGAAGTCGATGAGGATCATGACGAGAGATCCGAAGACGGGAGTTGTCCACGAACGACCGATTCAAGTCGACAAGGACGACAACATTATTATTTCGAGCGGCATTGTCGACCCGCGCACCGGAAACGTTGATCCTAACCTCGTGCAGATTATCCAAGTCGGTCCGGAAGTCGATCCGGAAATACAGGTGCGAACCTATCTCGGCAAAGTCGACAGCAAGAAAAACACGATCGACTCGAAGAATGCCGTTCCGGACACTACTCCTGGCTTGTACGATCCGGATAAGAACAAAATTTACACCAAGTACGGCCACTTGGATCCCGTCGAAGAAACTTTGACCATTATAGATCCGAAATCTGGAAAGACGGAGACGAGACAGGGCCACATAGAACCGAATACGGGCGAGTTGGTGTTCAAGGGCGGATTCGTTAATCCCAAGTCCGGAAAAGTCGAGAAAGATCTGGGAAGGGCGCTGACGATACACATAACAGAACCCACGGTTGATCCGATAGCTTCTCAACAACCGTCAGAGAAAGAAGTACAAAGGGCGGCCGCAGTCGTGGCACCGACCAAGGTGGTGAGTCCTACAAAAGTCGTGACGACACCGACCAAAGTCGAAAGTCCAGTTAAGGAGGTTATCACTGGAAAACTCCACCCGATCGCCAAACATCGTATTGTCAAAATTATGGTCATAACCGGAAGGAAGGATCCGAAAACTGGCCACGTCGACACCGAAAACGGCACCGTGGAACATATCACCGGAGTTGTAGATCCACAATCGGGTTATATCGACACCAAATATGGACAGATCGATCCAAAAAACGGTTCATTAATTGCCAGGGATTCCACTGGGAAATTGGAAACGATTCCTGGAAAAATCGACCAAACGACAGGTCAGATCGTCGTGAACGGTGGTCCCGTGGTAGATCCGAATACCGGCAAGGTCGATCCGACGCTCGGACAAGTATTTAGCATTGTAGGGCTCAAGCAAGCCCAAGATCCGAACGTGGCTCCGATCCCGAAGAAACGTATAATAAGAATAACCGTCATAACGACCAAGATCGACCCGAAATCTGGCAAGATCGAAACGGAGAAGGGCCAGGTGGAGCAATCCACCGCGTTGCTTAATCCGGAAACTGGACTGATCGAATCAAAGTACGGATTGATCGATCCGAAGAACGGGAAACTTATAATCAACGATCCGAAGAGTGGGAAAGTGGATGCAAAATCTGCGCAAGTGAACGAGGCGAACGGTCAAATAATCGTGTCTTCCGGAGTGCACGATCCGAAAAGCGGAAAGGTCGACCATAACCTGGGCCAGATTATATGCGTTGCGGGTCAAAATGATCCGGTTATCGAAATAACGACGGTAACGACCAGAAAGGACCCGCGGACTGGTGCCGTCAATCTCAACAACGGCCAAATCGAGAATTCTAAGGCCAAGAAGAATTCGGCAACCGGCGAAATAGAAACAAAGTATGGGACGATCGATCTCAAACTGCTTAGGATAACCGTCGTCAATCCGAAAACGGGAAAGAAGGAAACGCGTCCGATACAGCAAGATGCCGAAGGCAACATCATCATACCGACGGGTGTTAAAGATCCGAAAACGGATACCGTTAACCCGGACTTATGCCAGGTCATTAAGCTCGGAGCAGAGGTGGATCCGGAAGTACAGGTCGTCACGTTTGTCGGCAAGTTGGACTCCAAGAAAAATACGGTAGACTCCAAAAACGCCACCCCTGAAATTTCGAATGGTCTGTACAATCCTACGACTCACAAAATCGACACCAAATATGGACAGATCGATCCGGTCAAGGCAACGTTGACACACACAGACCCCAAAACTGGACACTCGGAAGTCAAACAAGGCGTAATCGATCCGACGACCGGACAAATCGTTTTCAAGGGCGGCGTCAATCCGAAAACCGGCAAAGTAGATCCGAGCTTCGGCAGGGTCGTCGGAATTTTGATAACAGACCCGAAGATAGATGTCAATGGTCAAATTGTCAAGCGAGAACCGAAATCCGTGCGGATCGACACCAAATCCAACCAGATATGGTTGTTTGACCACAACGATCCGGTCACCAGAGACGACGTTTACACCACCGGCAACGTCGACCCGACCACGGGTTACGTGACGGCCGTGTACGGGTACATCGATCCGAAATCCGGACAAGTGGCGAAACTCGTCAAGGTCGATCCGACGAACGCCAAAATCGATCCGGAAACCAACCAGGTGTTCACCAAGACGAGCCAGCTGGACGAGAGCGGCGCGGCCATCTATTCCGCTTCCGAGATCGATCCGAAAACCGGACAGATATACACGAAGTACGGAAAGATCGACCCCAAGACCGGCAAGTTGGTGGTGATACGCATCTACTTGATAACTCAGAACGATCCGACCGGAAGGGTCAAGGAGATCGATCCGAAAGACTGTCAGTTCGACGAGAAGACCGGAAAGATCATAAACATAACCACGCAAACCGTTTACATATACAGCATGGTGGATCCGGCCACGGGCAAGATCGTCCAGGTGGATCCGAACGATCCGCTGGTCAAAAGCGCCAATACCAAGGTGACGCAGGTGCTGACGCTATCCGGGGAGATCGACCCGGTCACCGGCAAGATCCACACGGAATGGGGGCACATCGACCCGCAGACGGGCGACATAGAGCCGAGCACGGCGCGCAGGGATCCGGTGACGGGCGAACTGATCCTGAACTACGCGCAGATCGATCCGAGCCACTTTTCGGAATTCAGAGACACGAAGGTGAAGGTCAAGACGTACACGAAGGGCGACGAGTCGTCGGGGGAGAGCAGCGACGACGACCTGAACGAGTACGCGTCGGAAAGTTTGGCCGACGTCGCGAATCTGAAGATACCGAAGACGAAGAAGGCGACGACTCCGGTCATAGTGAAGACGACGACCAAACAGGTGGTGACGAAGGACAAAGGCGGGTTAACGCAGAATATCGAGGAGAGGGTGGAGGATGGAAGAACTGGAGAGGTTACCGTGTCCACGCAAGTGAATAAGGTAATTATGTAGTTCTTTTAGTTTCGGTTGGAAGAAAATGGTTCTTAAGAGAAAAAAAACGAGGCGGACTAATGGCGATGTTTTTTCTTTGCAGTTATTTATGATGGCGTTGATCTTTTTCTTGGTTTCGTTTTTGGTAGCTACATATGCTAGTTAGCGTTAGTTTTGTTTATTATTTATTTATTATTTTTGCTTGGTTGAAAGTTGAAAAAAGCAATGAAGGTTGTATAGTGTCTTACTAAGAGAATTCAATACCTGCCAATACGAAGCAATAATATGACATAATTTGCGAAATATTAACCAATCGGGTAATGATTTCAGCAAATCCTACTTGCAGACTTCTCAGTACCTAGCTTATTTCCTAATTTCCTATGAACCAAATTAAAAGATGAATTGATACGCTCTACTCCTGCTGAAGATGCTACTGCAGTATGCAGTTGCTTATGTATGCTCATTTCCTCTTCAGTTACACAGCCGGTGGCGTGTTTTTTTACATAATGTAACTACATTTAAATTTTGATTTAAATCAAATGATTTTTTTTATTTTAATCAAACGATTAATTAAATCAGTGATTTAAATCAATTAATTTTAATCAAAGCGACCCTGGTTTAGAATAATAAAAAATAAAACAGTCATGATAATGAAAATAAAAAACCTAAAAATAAAAAAGTGGCGGAATGTAAATATTGCAGTAAACAATATTTTCCCAATGTGGTCAAATTGGGGACTCATATAAAACAAGTAGGTACCTATTTTTCTATTTATAAAATTCGTAAATTCCCAATAAAATCTCAAAGGGTTTTTTTACGAGGGAAAAAACCCTTGAAAAAAAAAACAAAAAACAATGAATATTTTAAAATCATAAATTTTAAATTCTAAATGTAGGGTTATTTGGTATCAAAATAATTGTCTGTTAATAAGTAATTTTAAAAGGAAAGAAATTTGACATATAAAAACCCTACCCGGAAAAAACCCGGGAAAAAAACGAGTTTTTCCCTCAAAAAGTAAAAACCGGGTTTTTTCTCATCAATTTAAATGCGGCTAGTTAAGTAAATTTTTTATAGATGCACTATGGCGTTGACTGATCCGAATATTTCAGTCAACGACTATGGTCTAGTGGCAAGATTCTCGCTTTGGGTGCGAGGGGTCCCGGGTTCAAATCCCGGTTGAGGCTACTTTTTTTATGTTTTTTAGATCACATTTTCTAAAGGGCAAAATATTTATATATTTGGAATTAATTTATTTAATAGGTTTGGTTGTCAAATTACGCCTAAACGCTGAATAATTAAATTATTTGCAGTTGTTAAATTCTCTTTTTAAATACAACTCGTGGTATGCCTAATAATCAGATAATACCTTTCGTTAATTTATTAACTCATTATAATCCCAGTGCTAATAAAATACCACTCCTGCGCAGTTGTGGTATTTTCAGCTTAGGGATTATAATTTGTAAAATTAACGAAAGGTATTATCGATGCACACCATTTTGATTTTGATAAAAACCATTTTAATTCTGGGAAACTTATTTTGTAGTATAACTTTTTTCGGTAATATTTCTTTCCCAATAAAAACATTAGTAATTACTAAGATTTTATCGAACAAACCCCATATATTTTTTCTCTTAAGTTCCCATTTTGTTCAGTTCGCATTTGTTTACTTTTATTTTCCGTTTTACCCCTTTTTTAATTTGTCATATTTTTTTTTGTTTCATTCCCTCCCTCCCTACGCCCCTCCCGCCTTCTTTTCTCGACTCCGCCTCTTCCTACCCCTCGATTGGGTCTTGCCCCGCCCCCTTGCGTGACCCCGCCTCCCGATTGGCCGGCCCCGCCTCCCACCCCGCCCCCCCCCCCGCGTTCTTCGCGCTCTCGACTCCGCCCCCCCCTCCCGAAGGCCGACGTCGCCGAGGACGGGCACTCGCCCTTCGTGAGGGCGCACGCGGTCACGACGAGGACGGCGACCACCCACGAGGACCTCGGCAAGAAGGAGAAGACGCAGCAGCTGGAGGAGAAGACGGTCGCGCACTCGACGACGACGAGCGCCACCAGGCAGGAGCAGCGGACCGTCACGCAGGAGGTCAAGACGACCAGCACGGTCGTGGGTGGCGAGAAGGTGGTTTGAGTTTTTTTTTTTTTCGCGTTTTCGTTTCGTTGCGTTTGTTTTCGTTTGGCGAGAGGAAGTGACGGAGGTGTGCGCGTGAAACGAGTACAAATCGTTTATCACTACAGAAGATAATCTCTAAAATAATGGGCTAATATACACCACTTTCATTAGTTGTTTATACGAATGCGTAAAAGTATTATAATTCAGAAATGTCCGTTAGTGTCGTGTAAAACATACAGGGTGCGGCGCGAAGGCCTAAAACCTAAAATCAATAGTTTTGCCTCTATTTGCATTCTTTCCAATTATTTTTGGCTGAAGCATAGCATCCAGAGTGTTTTGGAAATTAAATAACGAATATTTTGGTAAACACATTTTTATTTACACTTAGGAAGGAAAGGTCCCTTTCACAACATACCGAATATTCAAAATAGCGAATGCTCAAAAACTCTACCGTTTTGCCCTAAGCAAGCAGTTACTCTCCTTAAAATACATTTAATACATTTTAATGGCATCCTAGAAATTTTAGGAGTATAATAAATAATAATTATTCCATGTATTCTCGGAAATGCCATTGTATGGACCTGAACAGTGACATTCTTGGCTGAATTAAGGACCAAAAAAATTAAATAACTGCCATTCCCAATACACCTAGAGGTTCTTCGCAAAATCTAAGTGAAAAATCAAGAATTTTTTCTTAAGTGTATTAGCCCATTATTAAGTGATGGTAACGATCAGGAAAAAACATGAATTTTTGTTTTTGCTCGTATTTCTTTCGTTTTTAACGGATTTTTACAATATCCTAGATGGTGGAATTTTAGAAAGCTCTGAACTTTTTTAAATGCTTGAAACCAATTTTGAGAATGCGATCAATGAAAAAAATATGTGAAAGTGCGGTGTTATTTTTTGAAGATCTATCATCTGTTACAGTTTTGTCCTTTAAAAGTGAACCACCCTGTATACAGTATGTCCGCGGATGGAGTCCCCAAGAGGACAGATGGACCAAAAATTTCATTTTTCGACAAAAAGTCATTCTCGATAAAAGTTTCTGCTTCTCCGAAAAATATGGTCTACAGAGAGAATTTTTGTTTTTTTTTATACAGGGTGCCCAAAAAATACAAAAACATGAAATACCATCAAGAATAAACTACCTTTATTTTTAAAAATATCAAAAACTTTTATTTAGGAAAGTTGTTTAGAATTAAAAGATGTGCGCGATTGACATTTTTCAAACAAATTAGCCTATTTCGATTTTTTTGATTGCCAAGTGTGCAACTCCTTTGTTTTAAAAATATCATAAACATTTATTTAGAAAAGTTTTTAATTCTAAACACCCTGTATATCCCCTCCTTGATATTTATTTTTTCTGTTTTTTTTTGTTTTAAAAAATATAAAGTATAAACAATTGGATATAATGTATTTTTAGAAAAATATTCCGAAAAAATTATGAGAAAAATAAAAATTCAATTTTTCCTTGTCTACACCACATTTTCTTCATTAATGTAAAACTAAATTAAGAGTACAGAAATGGGCTTCATCATATTAAAAATTTATTGTCTATGCTGGACCAATACTATATTAAAGATCTGTGCATAGCACTGTTTCAAGCAATCGCCACTGGCGCCACACAATGAAACAAATTTACACGGTGGTGTATGATGTTAAAATACCATTGTTGCAGAATCTTTCATAAAATAAAAACATGCAAATATGTCTGTTACAACGAATTTAATATTCAAAATAAAATATTTGTTTGTTATGTCCCTCTAATTTTGACAAGTTCACATGGCATATTTCCATACATTTTCTTAAGAAAAGCATGTCTAAAAAGCAAGCAAGAGTATTTGGTACCTTTTGGTTTGAAATGAAGTCCATGGCTAGTTGTAGTGCAAGTAAGCATAAAACGCATTAGATTTTTTAGTTTCTTTATATGGAGGACTATATATAGAACTATAAACAAAATGTTCTATTTTCATTCTTGCATACATTACAAAATACTCTTCCAAAATAATATCTAGAATTTTCGCTTCTTCAGCTGGTTGATCAGAGCATCCCATAATTCCAAAATAGTGTTTATTCTTCTGCAATTCATCTAATGGTCTGTGCAAATACCATTTTCTTCATGTGCATGTAAATTTCATGTTATCACAAACAAATCTACCTATAAAAGCTTTGTTAATAGGATAAAACTGACAAATACTGGATGCAAAGACAATTCGTTACCGTAAAAAGAAGGTAAATCTTAATAAAGCTGAATATTTAAAATTTTGACATTTTAAAGGTCAGAAACTGACATACCAATAACCACAGAATACCCCCCTATAACCTATAAGTCGCCATTTTTTTCGTCAAGTAGCACCACCTCAATCTGTAAACAACAATGTAATATGACGTCATGCTCGGGTCTTTAATATAGTGTTGGTCCAGGTAATATATTTAAAATAGAACACTTGAATAACAAACATCATTATTACGATGAAAAATAATAGGTACATATATGGAAATATGAGTTAAAGTTGCCAAATTAGACAGCCACGTTTTGTATAAGTAACCTATTTCGATCCATTCATAACTCTAGAAGTGAATCAACGAATGAATTAACTGATAGCAGCCTTGCCATATTTCTTTCACTCAAAATGATGTCTTTATTCTGCTTTATATGTTAAATGTCCATGTGGAATCAGTTGCAAACTTCATGAAACATCAAGCAAGCACAAGCCAGAAGGCTCAGAAGGAATAAAAAGTTCACAATCTACAGAGTAGAGAGCAATGTTTCGGTGCATTTTCTTGAAAATTTGCTATTTTAAAAAAATCATAGCAGGCCATGAAATAATTACCCCATCCAAATACCACCGCCTATGAGATACTCTCCCTTGGGACAACCGATAAAAAAAGAGACCATTTGTTTTCCTTGCCCTTCATATATTTCTGAGGTGTCCAGTATCAAATTCGGACACACTGTATAAAAAAAGTGCGGAAAATCAATATTATGACGTTAGTGCTCATTCAGTTTTAGCAAAGACAATCTCGTGAGTGTCTTTGGTTTTAGTAACACGACACATTTCTGGCGGACTGAAGAAAGTTACAACTGGCAACACTGCTTGAAAATTTTGACAGCGAGTACTGTGAGCTTTTTTTATTGGAGCATTACAGCCTAAACTACAGGCGAGTGTCGTAATGAATACGAAAAATAAGTAGGTACTTTAATTTTCAAAATTGTAATGAAATATTAATTTCAATATTGTGTTGACAAACTTGTTATTTTTTAAATAACTCGCAAAATAAACAATTAAGTCATCAGAAAACAAAACTCTGTAGACTGTGAGCTAAGGCATAAGTGCCAACTTTGTACAGGGTGATCCATCCAAGAGGAACACCCCCCTTAACTTCTTTATTTTTCAACTTAAAGAAAAAGTTGTAGAGATAAAAGTTTTAAGGTTTTTCGTGGGCTTTTCCATGGCTTTATTGAAATTGACACAGAGTGTTCCGTAAAAGCTGAACAAACCAAGCTTATGTTTTTTTTTCGCAGAACACCCTGTATATTATTCCATTTTTGGAATCTACACTTCGTCCCGATTCCAACGACATATATATGTTATATGATTTCTCCAGCCGTTTTTACAATACAGGGCGTTCGAACTTCATATTTTCATGTTTTCACATCCTGTATCTCTGAAATGAAAAGTTTGCGGAGAAATTGAGTATAAGAAAAAATGATGAAAATAGTGCCTCTAAAACGTTCATAGTCATTTTGAACCCACTCCGAATCAAGGTTCATATTTCCATATTTTGCCCTGGACTAGAAAAATATCAACCTTAACTTTTTGTGTGGATGATTACAAAATGACTATTATCGTTTTAGGGGCATCATTTTCATCATTTTTTCTTATACTCAATTTATCAGCAAAGGTTTCGTCTCTGAGATACAGGATGTGAAAACATGAAAATATGAAGTTCGAACGCCCTGTATTGTAAAAACGGCTAGAGAAATCATATAACATATATATGTCTTTGGAATCGGGACGAAGTGTAGATTCCAAAAATGCAATAATATACAGGGTGTTCTGCTAAAAAAAAACATAAGCTTGGTTTGTTCAGCTTTTACGGAACACCCTGTGTCAATTTCAATAAATCCATGGAAAAGCTCACGAAAAACCTTAAAACTTTTATCTCTACAATTTTTTCTTTAACTTGAAAAATAAAGAAGTTAAGGGGGGGTGTTCCTCTTGGATGGATCACCCTGTACATGCCTTCTTAAAAATCTCGTAACACCACAAAACAGCTTACTATTTACAGTTTGTTCCTTCCACTACTTACATTCGTTTTGTTTTCGCTTCAGCCCCACTCCTGTGTGTTTTTTTTTCGCTTTTATAAACCGCCCCATGTTTTTAACCCCCCCCCCCTGACCTCTGACCTAACCTATAACCCCCCCATCGCCGGGGCGCATGGCTTGTAGCTGGCCAGGCGAGACAGCGTCAGCTCGACTAGTTCAGGCGACTCTGGCACACCCATCGATCCGCCCGACGATCCGAACTCGCCCTACTATCAGGTACGTAGAAGAAGATTTTTTTCGTGGAATTTCAAACTTCCCCGATTCGAAAAATATGTTAACGCGGCGGTTAATTTTGTTACGCGTGTGTATACTCCGTCGTCGTTGAGGGGAACGTTTATAAAAACGAGCCGCGGTTGTCAAACCGACAGAAAACGAGCCGTATCTGAAACTCACAGGTGCCACCTATCGTTGGAGATACGAACTAAAGATATTTTCCAAAAAAATCGTATTATTAAAATATATACAGTGTTCAGATTTTCTTGTATAAAGAAATTTTGCTTATAGTAAACAAATTAGTTATTTTATTAATTTATCTATTCGTTAGAAAGTAGAATAATTTAGAAATTTGAATATCGAACGTGTGTCAGCATGGCCGCATGAATCATTGCATTTATTCATTGTTTTTTCTTTTGGGAATGCGTATATGTAAATAATTTAGATAATTATAAATAAATACATACTCGCAAATTTTTTAACTGATATTTTCCATTATTTCAGGTGAGTCAGTTGCTAGATTACCTAGAAAAGTTTGAATAATAATAATAATACTTTTGATTCTAAAGATTAACATAAAACTAAAAATTATCGTTTACATCTCCATCATATTTAGGTATCATTAGGTATCTAATTTTAAACCTATACAAATTCATAAAGTCTATTTTTGGCGATAATCGCCTGAACTTTTTTGTTTGATGCCTTTAAAAACGGGTGTTTTTCTCTGTGCCGTCTTAAAGCAACGAATTTTTTAGAACTTTGTAGGGTCAAAAAATAAAAATAAAGTTTTATGGATTTATGTAAGTTTAAAAGTAGACACCCTATATTATGTTCATGTGTTTCTAATTTTTAACAATAATTCTGCATTGCACAATTCTTTTTCCGATCATTTTAATTTTTAACGCGTCTACATTTTTCATTTGAGTAAGTATGTAAAACAAAAGCTAAAACTGAAATAATTTAATCTGATTTTCTATAATATCAAAATAAGTCATTACGAACAATGTCTCGTGCAAAGTATAGTCCGAAAATAAGAAATCAGGCCCATTGTAGCAAATTAAATTAAAAATTATTAACAAGGTGTGTCATAATTATTTTCGTGATTAATTCAGGAAATGTACAGTGTGGTCATTTAAGTGTGCAACATTATGGGATATTTTTTTATTAATTGCACAACCAAAATACAAATATTAATGTTTGATAATAATATTAGGCACACTTAGAATGGTTGCAAGTCAAATGGCATACAGGGTAGGTTAAAAAATATAAAAATTGTACATACCCTTGTTTAAGATAATTCAGCAAAATGTTATTAAGAAAAGTTGTCTAGAATTAAAAGTTAGTTAGTCTAAATACCAAAACATCGCCTCCTAAGAATTTTTTTTTTTTTAATGAAAATACATTAGGTAATAATTTCTTTTTTTTTTAATATTCACCCCAAAACAATTTCATAAATTAATCAGAATTAAATCAATTTCGCATAACTTTGTTCAAATTCAAGCATATTTGTAAAATTAACTTAGATTTTTAATTTTTTTAGGGAATCACAAAATTTTAAAATTTCGCAAAATATCTTCTGAACAAGGTAAAACATTAGTAATGATAATGTGTATTTTAAAAAACTCTCATTGAAGGTGCAAGATTTTTATTTTAAATGTTTATTAAGAAACTGGAAACTAATTGACGAAAAAAAAATTTCCTTAGGAAGCTATGTTTTGGTATTTAGGCATAGCTTTTAATTCTAAACAACTTTTCTGAATAACATTTTGCTGAATTTTCTGAAATAAGGGTACATTACTCTTGTACAATTTTTATATTTTTTGACCTACCCTGTATGCTGTTTAATTCGTAACCATTCCAAGTACACCTAATATAATAATTATTGAACATGCATCAACTTTCGGCAATATCTATATTTTGGTTGTGCAATTAATCCCATATCTTGCACACTTAAACGACCACACTGTAGATTCATATTTTTATTCAAAAAAATAATTTGATACAAAAAATTGTCAGTTTCCCAGTCTTCTGGTTTGACCGCATGTGAGACACATGTATTCTTCCGGTCAAACCACGAAATGATACGGAAAAAAGTTACTTTGTACGAGACATTACAAAAACATCTTTATATCGCGCATCACGTACAGAACATTCCGAAAACTTATTCCGCGATTTTCAACCCAGGACGGGGCCACGCCGGAGGGAATCGTCCACGCCGAGAGCGTGGTGTACGGCGGCGACCCCGACTACCATTCCGTCACCAGCAAAGGAATTCCCGTGGTCTCCACGGAAGCGCGGAAAGTACAGTTGGAATCGGACGACGGAAATTACAGCGCCACCGGCGAAATCGTCAGCTCGCAGACCATCAGCTCGAAGACCAGGACTGTAGAGACCATCACCGTAAGTGACTTGCGGCGGTCTCTCGTTATTTTCAGACGTTGATGGTTAGGTGCAAATGTCACTTATGATGCAAAAGACGCATTTCAACTGTTTCTAAGATAAAGCAGACTTTTATCTACAAGTAATAATAATAATAATCAAATTTATTTAGCTATTGCTATTCAATAATATCAAAGATCATGTTGAATATTATGATCTTTGATAATATACATAAAATTATAAAGAATTTAAATTTTTGATTTTTGACAAAATATCATTTTTTAAGCTTATCTTAAACTTATTTTTATATTTTATGTTCCTTATTTCACTACTAATTTTATTATACTCCAATAAACCCTTGAGAAAAATCGAATTTTGGGACAATTTAAAATTCTTGTGATCTAACATAAAGTTCTCTTTTTTTCTTGTGTCAAATTTTGTCATGTAGTTTTTATAATAATGTGGGCATACATTTAAATTAATTTTGTGGATAAATATTAAGCTCCTAAACTTTAAATAATTTTCAACATTCATCCAACCTAACTTACTTAACATGTCTATAATACTAGTAAACATATTACATTTTAAAATTACTCTCATAGCTCTGTTCTGTAATACTTGTAATCGGTGCTTATCATTTTGTGAAGTCATACATAGAACTGAGCTACAAAAGGTAAAATGAGGATGTATAATAGTATTATAGACAGCTATTCTTCCAAACTTACTTAAATTGTCACTCACTCTACCTAGCACACTAATTTTCCTTGAAATCTTTTTACATATATAATTTACATGCTCCTCAAATTTTAAATCTGAACTTATGATTACACCCAAATATTTCTTTCTTCTACAAATAAAAATAATTAAAATAAGTTTTGGTGAACCTTTTGCTATATTTATTTGTAATTTATTAGCGCACATCCAATTATATACACTTACTAATTCACTATTTAACTTTAACTCTAAATTTCTGTAATTTTCACTAAAAATAAATAAGTGTGTCATCTGCAAAAAAATTATATTTACAATTTTGAAAAATATATGTGAAGACATTTAAAAATAAAACAAATAATAAGGGACCTAGTACACTCCCTTGTGGTACACCAATTTCTACATATGATTCATTTGACTTGAAATTTAGACACTTTACTATTTTGTTTTCTATCATATAAATAATTTTGAAACCAATTAAGAACTACTCCGCCTAAACCATATTTTTCTAATTTCTTTAATAATTTAGACCGATCAACAGTTTCAAATGCTCTTTTTAAATCCAAGTAAACAATACCTACAATCTTATTTTCATCTGGCCATTTTCCATTCATTTATTACATATTGCACAGCACTTTCACAATCATGTTTTTTTTCTGAATCTTGACTGAAATTTTGATAAAATATTATTTTTCTCAATATATTCTGTCAACTGTTCATGTAGGTACAGGGTGTCCACGAAATATTTGACCCCCCCCCCACTAACTTTTTTATTTTTTGAGATAGAAACATGAATAAAAATGCATTTTGTAGAGAATTTTATTAATTTTTTTGCGGTTTTATTGCATTTTATATAGGGTGTTTAGAAAAAGAGTGGCGAACTAAACTTATGTTTTTTTAAATGGAACACCCTATATATTTTTGCATTTTTGAAATCTGCTCATCAAGGCAATTAAAATGATGTTAAACTTTATGGCATTATCTTTTTCCTTTTTTGAAAAATTCCGTTTTCAAATTTTATACTAAATTTATTTAACTCGAATTTGTGGAGCTCTTGATAAAGATAGATGATCGATGTAATAACAAAAAATATTTGTTTTAAACAAGAGAGTAACATAGTGAAACTCCAAAATATTTAGGAGCTTTTACGATTTTCCTGAAATTCTTTATTTCGAGAATATAATCAGTAAAATTTGAAAAGTTTCCTAAACATTTTGGAGTTTCACTATATTACTCTCTTGTTTGAAACAAATATTTTTTGTTATTACATTGATCATCTATCTTTATCACGAGATCCCTAAATTTAGTATAAAATTTGAAAACGGAATTTTTCAAAAACGGAAAAAGATAATGCCACAAAGTTTAATATTATCATTTTAATTGCCTTAATGAGCAGATTTCAAAAATGCAAAAATATATAGGGTGTTCCATTTAAAAAAACATAAGTTTAGTTTGCCACTCTTTTTCTAAACACCCTATATAAAATGCAATAAAATACCCTATATAAAATTCTCTACATGCTTTTTTATTCGTGTTTCTAGCTCAAAAAATAAAAAAAGTTGTGTGGGGTCAAATATTTCCTAAACACCCTGTACAATACACTCTAAAGAATTTTCAACTGCAACTAACATATTAATGGGTCTAAAATCTTCAGCTCGGTTAGAATTCTTTATTTTTCTCACAGGTATAATAGTTGATATTTTTAAATTTTTTGGGACAATACCTAACTCAAAAGAATCATTGATTTGGTCTAATAACATTTCCACAATTTCATTAAAATATTTCTTTATAAAACTTATGTCAATTTCGCCAGGACTTTTCTTATTTGGTAAATTAAAAACTATTTCCCCAATTTTAGCAAGACTTACTTTTTCGAATTTATTCCAAAAATATATTTTTTTCAAAATCAAAATCAAAACTTTCTGTAGTTACAGGAACTTTAGTAGAAGTACAGGCTGACTTTGTTTGCTCTTTTTTCGTCTAGTACAAAACCGAGAGGGACGGAGTGGTGGAAACGCGAGTGGAGCAGAAGATAACGATACAAAGTGACGGGGACCCGATCGACCACGACAGGGCTCTGGCCGAGGCCATCCAAGAAGCCACGGCCATGAACCCCGACATGACTGTCGAGAAAATCGAGATTCAGCAGACGGCCGCACAGCAGCAGCAGCAGCAGCAGCCTTAAGAAATGTCAAACGGTAAGAATGGTTTAATCAGAGCATATAAAACAACCAGCAGTATTACACCCCGTGGCGGGAAAATTCTGTTCGCGCAGCCGCCATTTGGGAATAGATTCTGTCAAATTGATGCAGTGTCGGGGCGATTGGGCAGTTCTTTTTTGGCTGTATGAGAGATATTACAGTGCCGTGGAGTGTGCTTTTTTTGTAAATTGTGCTTTGTGCTAGTATCTTTAAATAAAGAATCCCAGGAAGAAGTCAAAGCTGCTTGTGCTTACCACACACTATATACTTTACCAATACTACCCTGTGTTTCTGAATTGATTTTCCTGAATACACCTCTGACTTCTATTCCCCCAATATGGCGTCAAGGTCATTGAATTTGGGAATGATTTCTCAAGAGAGTTATACTGCTGGTTGTTTTATATGCTCTGGTTTAATTTTAACTTATTGCCCAAGGGGAGGATGGAAGATTTAATATTTTTCCCGCATATTTACAGATTTCTCCACAAAAAAATCCAAGATGTCGTCGTCGTGGCACCAAAAAAATTTGGCAGGCAACGACATAAAAAACTTTATTAAAAATTCAAATCTTTCGGCTTTGCTTTTGATATTAGCGTTTTTGCATTTCAAAAAAAAAATGTGCGAAGCATGTCCGTGTATATTAAGAGAATATTATTGATTAATTATTGTTTAGTTCGTAGCGTTTCACCATGCGTTTTGAAAAAAGTGTATCAGTTTAAGGTGTATGGTTTATTTTTTATTTTTGTTACATATTTTATAATCTTAAGTAAATACACGATTTTAAGCCGTTCGAATATGCTATTAAGGTGCTTTAAAATACGAATCTCAAAATATGAAAAAAATAAATGTGTTCAACTAAAAAATGGAGCTATGTAACGTCACATTCCAGTTTTAGTCAGAAAGTGTACCCATCAAAAAAGTACCTACATATAACCTTGTTGAAAATATTCGAAGAATTTACTCATTGTTAACGGAAAATAACTCTCGAAATAATATTATATCGATTCCAGTGGGACCCTTCTAAAGTAAATTTTTTGTTTTTTCGACAATAAGTGCTTGTAAAATTATAAACTACGGCCGGCAGTCCAGATGGATCCAAAGTAGTTCATATGTACCGTTCCCCAATTTGTGCCCAAGCCATGACACGGCGAACGTAACCTCACTTTTTTTAGTGAGGTTATGTTCGTAACTAAAAAGATTGTTACCTTTTGCCTTGTTGAAGAAAATATAGAGGTGTATTTACTGAAATATTCAAGATGATATATAAGGAGACAAGCTGAAGAGTAACGTATACCTATTTAGTAGCCGTTTCGCGTATTTCTATATATTTATTCTCACAATGTGCATTTTTTTATATGAATAGCTATGTACTAATTTAGTTTGTAGTTTCAATGTTTTATATGCAGATATTAAGGTGATTTATCAATTTCGTGGTATTATTTTTTTATTGTTTTTTTTTTCGATTGGCCACAAGAGGACAGCGCCTCCCCAGACAGTTGTATTTGTTTACTTTGCTGTAAATAATTTTTCGGGGAGATGCGACCTCGTTTCGAAATATACCGAGTGCTTTATTTCTCACTGTAAGCAGCTATGTAATAGTAAGTTGTTTCTATGTATTTGTTTTAAAAGATTTATTTAATTAATAAATATGTTTCAATAAACAGTTTTAAATCTATTATTTGCGTTTTCATTTGATAATCCTAGAGCAAAATACGAATTTCAAAATATCGAAAATTAACATTTACTCACAATTTATACACCAACAACGATCCTCGTAAAATAAACTGGACCGCCATTGGGCCCTTGTCTCCTCCACTAATTTTTAGCCATCCAGCAGAGGGCGCTGACGCCCGTCTGGATAGCCGCCATATTGTGTGCATTCTAGGGGATTTAGAGTGCATTCTAGGGGAAAAGCAAAATTTGTGGTGGCAACACAAAATGACATTTGACAACGGCCAACCAAGGCCCTCGTGCATTTGACGTGTGTGCCCAATATCGGAGCCCAATATGGCCTACAATTCGGTCATATATATGTATACAGGTGGGACATATATATGGACATATACAGTGCCCGCCAAAAAGTCTGCACCATATGGGAAAATTTTTTTAGTAAATAACTTAGGGAAAATTTGTTTGCGGCATCAGGTTTTGCTTGCTCTAGAACCAAAATTGACATAATCAAATGTTGTGACGTAGTCTCTTTTATATGTCAAATTTGACATTAATGAAAAAAATTTCCGAAAAATGGGCTTATTTAACCGAATTTCGAAAAAAGTCATAAGAAAAATATGTTTCTTTCGCAATTTTATACCCCTGTGCAAAATTTCAAGAGCCTACTACGATTTTCATATTTTGCCCTTTGTTGGATATTATTTAATAATATTTTAAATTTTCTAGATATTTCTGATCAGATCAGCATGACAGAAATATTTGTGTGTTTTTACAACCATTTACTATAGAAAGAAGTTTGTAAATAGAATTTATGTGTTTATCTGTAAAAATGAGATCAGTTTTGCACCAAGCGTGCTTCTTCAACAAGCCCTCATTTTAATTTTTTTGCAAAAAAAGGAAAAGAAGGATATTTAGACCGTAAACTAAGTACTGTGCAGTATGTATTTAGTCAATGAGTGTTTTAAATTACATAGGATCGACTTTTATGGATTAACAAGTACGGAAAAGGGCAACAAAGGGCAAAATATGAAAATTCGGTTTAATAAGCCCATTTTTCGGACATTTTTTTCATTAATGTCAAATTTGACATATAAAAGAGACTACGTCACAACATTTGATTATGTCAATTTTGGTTCTAGAGCAAGCAAAACCTGATGTCGCAAACAAATTTTCCGTAAGTTATTTACTAAAAAATTTTCCCATATGGTGCAGACTTTTTGGCGGGCACTGTATATGTATATAGGTGGGACAAATGATTCTATTCGAAAAGCAGTCCAGTTTATTTTACGAGGGCCGTGGTCGTCACTCACCTTATTGTTTTCTACTCGTCAAATCCTTTCATTTGATATCATAGTAATCCGCCATCTTGGAGTGGCGGCCATTTTGAAAAAATCACAATACTGAGTACAGCATAGAGATGATCTCTATGGAGTACAGTCAGTTAGTCAGCTAGACTGCACCTCACCATAACCAAAAGTGTGTGCAACATTTCAGCTCAATCGGTTGGGTGGAAGTGGTTTAAAATTCAGTTGCAAGATTCCAGTACATACACACATATATACCAATAGAGCAAGTTAAATAAGAACCGTCAATGTCCGAAAATTCAGCCTACCATATACCACAGTTGATATTGTTTATCCTGTGACCTGTGCTTATACGTCCCCGGTTTTTCCTGTCATTCCAGGCAATCTAAAAAGTTTGGCAAATAGAGGGGAAGTCGCTTCTTCTTCTTTCTTTTTATTGGGCTGGGCTACTTGGCCGTTAACACAGATACGGTGTTGTTTATTGCACCACCCTTACTACTCTGGGATTGTTTGCTTCAATAAAGTATACAACGATACAACTCTTCCCGCTCCCGGGCGTCGGAGGAGCTATGCACTTTGTCGAAGAAAGAAGAAGACTTTTATACCTAAATGAATTAACGGAAACTCTAGAAATCAGCACAACATGGCCGCCCATTAACACCTTCAGTGCTCTATGGCGGTGGAACAAAAGTTGGTGAAGGCAAGATTGTCTCTGCGCATGCGCGATAGTGGATCCGGCGCTTGCGCAAAGCCGAATATGTTTAAGGTTATGTTTAAAGTTGTTTAAAATTTTATGTTTTATAGGGTCATTGAGGGTATTTAATAAAGGTCCCTAAAATTTCTCAAAAAATAAATCGCCAGTAATAAATAAAATAAGTGCAGCTTTTGCGATTTTATTGTGAGAATATTCGCTACCGCAATTCGCGATTGATGACTGTATGAACTTATTAAAATGCTACTGTTATTCGAATCGAAGCCTAGTTCGGATTGGTTAACATGGAGAAACCACAGAGATCATGGAGAAACACATTAATAAACTGTTTTATTGGTTAAACGTTAAATAACACATAAAACATAAAACACACTTCAATATGGATCGAGGCTTTCGATTGAAATCTGGAGGAAATTCAAAGAAAAGAGGTGGCAACAAGTGTGTTTTTGTGAACTGTGAAAACAATTCGTCTCATACTGTTATGCACATATTTCCGGACAAGGAAACACTATCTAGAGAGTGGGTTTTAAGATCAGGTAGTTGATATTTTGGTATATGCGGTAACAAGCATATTTCACTATTTGCCTTATTATTCGCTTATAATCGCAGACATTGGTAATAGCACAGACTAACGAGTGATACAGACAATTCCTTAGCGACATGTGTCAAAAGGAGACTCGCTTTTTAGCGAAATATCTTCTAAAGACATGAATAATGTCAATTTTATTTGATTTTACGTTAATCTACATAGCAAAGAGATTGTATTAGAACCCAATTTATGCTTAAAATACTGTCTGTCTTTCTGTAAATTGAAATGGAGACTCGCTTATTTTTGACACATGTCCGTAAGGAGGCTTCTGTTGCAAAGCTATTTATTCTGTGGTAATAGTAAACGATTATAATAATAAATAATTTTAATAAGGTACATAGAGGATCCTAACTGAATATGAATATCTTGGAAACATCAAGACATACCTACTTTAATCGTGATCTGTTTAGGTCTTTAGGATTTTATATTTTGCAAAATATCTGTCTCCTGTAGGTAGTACCTAGGTATTTTATTTGTGTCATATAAGATGCGTTCCTTTTCGCGTAAAGGGGTTCCGATATTTGATTGATTTCAGGGAATACCAAACTCTTAGGGTTATCCGCAAATATCCTGCGTCGGCAAAAGGTCGTGTGCACTCATCACTTCAGAAGAAAAGATTACTACAAATCCTCAAAAAGGGCCAGATTGAGACCCGGTGCTGTGCCACTGCGCTACGATGATAAACCGGTAGATGAGGATCCCGGACCCGAAGAAGAAGTTGGCAGTTCGTCGGATGAGTCGGAAATTCAAAAAATTTTAGAAACCTTCACAAGACGACAGAATATTCAGGAAAAGAAAAAAGAAAAACGGCGCACGCAGCTCAACGAGTGGCGCGCAAAGTTGAATTACTGGAAATACACTGTTAGGCGCCAAAGAAAATTAATAAAGGCGAAAAATGACACAATTCGCAAACTAAGAACATGCTTGAAGAAGAGAGGCAAACCGAGAAAACGCGATTTTAGGGTTAGTTTAAAAGTATCATTGAGAGTAACTACCTTTATTTTTTCTATTTTCAAAGATATGAAACGCTTTTATAAACAAAAGTTGTTTAGAATGAACAAATACACGGGTATCTTTAGACAAAAGGGACTACTTTAATTTTTTTCACATCTATTTATTCTAAACAAGAAAGAAACAACCATTTTTTTAATAAAGTGTGCCATTAAGAACTTAACTTGACATTTATATGTAATAAAAAGCCCTGTTATCCATCTCTGACATCACTGAATTGTAAACACCACAAATAGGGATGGGCAAATTTCACTTTTCCAGGAAAAGTGAAATTTCACTTTGAAATTTTCGCGAAACTTTCGAAATTTATGAAATTTTCGCGAAACTTTCGAAATTTATAAAATTTAAAGAAATTTTCGCGAAATATTTGAAACTTCAATGTGATGTTGAAATTTATGAAATTTAAAGAAAGTTTCACGTGAAAATTTCGCAATAATTTCCTATAGAAATTTTCGCGAAACTTTCGAAATTTAAAGAAATTTTCACGATATATTTGAAACTTTCAACGTGATGTTGAAATGTATGTAATTTAAAGAAAGTTTCACGTGAAAATTTCGCAATAATTTCCTATAAACAGTCCCCACCCAAGCCCAAAAATTATATGTATGTGTATGAAGTGTTATAGGTATAGGGTGTCCCAGATAGAGATAAGACGTTACGTTACGCTCGATTATCTCAGCAATTTTTAGGCTGATGGTTGATGGTTCAAAAACTAAACTTGTGTAGTTTTTCCAAGAAACCGAATGCCGTAAAGAAAAAACAATCGAGCAACAAAATATAAGTTATAACCAAAAAAATATTTTTTTTGAAAAAATGAAAATGGTGGATTAGGTACAGCGGTTTTTGTTGAAAATCATTACCGGAACAAAAATTATATGTTTAATTTGTTATATCACTTCCCGTGCGCGGGCGCGTTCAAATTCATTAATGAAATATATGAGAAAGTTTCGCGTTTTTAAGGAAATTTCTGTGGAAGTTTCGCGAAATTTATGAAGTGAAACTTTCGCTTGAAACTTTCGAAAATTTCACTGAAATTTCACTTCATGGGATAAGCGAAATATTTCACTTTGGAAAGTTTCAAATGTGAAAATTTCAAATGAAACTTTCAAGCGGCACAACTCTAACCACAAATAACAAATGCACTACCACAACCTTCTCAAGCTTACAAGCCCTGTGCAAACATGTGGCATCGTCGCAGAGGGATGGTTCAACGGGTCTATGCAGTCTAGAGCCGTCTGCACTTTGGCTTAGTTTATCTTTTCTAATAAATGTGCAACCCTCTTTTTAATTATAATTAGATACATTTGTGAACTTTGTTTCAATAATTGGGTACCTAAGTAAGTAGGTACGTTTGTTTAACAGACAATAAAAGCAGTAACAAGTAACAAAATATACACAGAAGTATAAGTATTTATAATAAGTACGATTCCTGGTGTGGATGGGTACATTTTCAACAAATTATATGGTAAATTTGGGCAAATAGAGGGGACTACATTTTGTTGTAAGTCGAATTTTTGTGAGAATTTTTCGCAAACAGCGCCATCAGGCAAATGATGATTACCTATATTCCTTTATGGTTGAATTTTTATAAAAATACAAACAACAAGCGAACAGAGAACAGCATGTTGTGAAGGAGAGTAATCTCTTCTGATTGAAATGTCAGTTAGGGTCAATTTCATAATACATTCAACTAAATTATCTTTTGACTTTAACATTAGGTAAAGAAACTTTTGCAACAATACTAAACAATGGCTGGATTGTTAGAAAGCTCCTTTAATCGTAAAGGGTACTTTAGTTTGTCTATGCAATTGGCCCTTAATCATTTTATTCTTAAATTTTTGTCCTTTGGAAAGCCCAAAACGAATACAAGTTGACCGCTTGCCATCAAGCAAAGAAAACCTAGCTACAAGTTATTATTACGATTTGACTTACAGCCAGGTATATAACTAAGTTCTAGCTTCCCTCGATGGTTCTAGGCATCTTGAGGCTTGAAATTGTAAATGAACGATTCTTCGCTTCGAACTTTTAGAGAAATGTTTCATTTTTTCACAAACAAAACAAATTTATAAAAAAGCTGTCGCCAGCACTTCGGGCTGTCTGTTTCCACCCAGAGACACACTGCCTCGACGTAGCAATCTGGCGACGATAGCACTACACAAATTAATTCTGGTAAATTTCTTGTAAAATCAACTGATAGAGAGTGACAGGCCACGCCGATTCGCAAGCCAATGTCAGCTTTCTCAACTTCAGGGCTTTCCTAGAGCCAGCTGTGGCACTACTGTCCATAGAGTAAACTATAAATATCGTCATCTGTCAAATTTGTTTATTTTCACCGGCCGAACAATCGTAACAAGCATTTTCCTTTATTTACTAGTTTAAAGTACCTATTTCTAGTCAGATTATGGTTTTTCAATCTGTAACATTTAATGTATATTTTTTATATTGTAATATATTATAAGAAATATATTTACATTTATTTGAGTTTATAATTTATTCACTTCCTATCGCCGACATAAAGGACATGGTTGGACTTTTTTAAAATATTTTTATCTATCGATAGTATCTACATATCTTCTATTTTTATCATCATAATCCACAATTTCAAAGTATAAAATTAAAAATAAAATAGCTATTTTAAAAATAGCAAAGTGTGTTATAAAAATAATGGTTTTATACTATACTAGTTCATGGGACAAATATGTTATAAATCTTTGTCTTCACCACAGAAATCACCCTTTGGTTCCATGGTCATCGTGTAATTTTTTTTATTATACTTCTTTGAAAACACCTTATTTTCATCTGTTTTAGCAATAATGAAAGATGAGGTTTTTCGGGCTAGCGCACGGAAACAGCGCATGGAAAAACTTTCCGTGCGCTGAATAAAAATACCGAATATATGGCTTTAAAATAGAAATATACAGTAAAGTAAACTAAATTTAAGAAACTCTATATGCTCTCTGATATTTAACATATACCTATTTTGTATTTTAATTCGTGTTTCAATATTTAGATACATTTCTGTAATATTTTTGACGTTTTATTCACCTTATCTGACAATAACTAATTTACAACAAAGCACCTTTGAAATAATTTGAGAGTAACCATGGAAACGCATCATACATACCAAACACTATATTGTCTGCATTGTTTATTTTTTGTCAATCAAATTTATTATAATATGCCGATAAAATGTTTTAAGTTTCCGTTTTCAAAGAAGTATAATAAAAAATATCGTTCATTACACGTCCAGAAATAGATTTGTCCGTGCTTGCATGACTTCCCGTGTTCGGCTGCGCCTCACGCGGGAATTTGTCACGCGCGCACGGAAAAATCTTTATTTCCAGACTTGTAATGAAATATACTATTAAATCTAGGTTATATTACTGTCATGTCATATTGTTCGACTTGTTGGAAATTTTTGTCATTGTGCAAAATTCAAAATTTCATTATAATCATGTCAACTTTGACAAAAAAATTTAACCTGGCATGACAAGGGGCAACCAGGTGGCAATAGAAAAATAAAAAACATTGTCACCTCATTTCTTAGCCACAAACCTTCAAACTACTCTACATACTGAGTATTAAATCGGTTACCCCCACTTTTTCCAAATTTGACAGCTTGTAATCAATAGATAAGTTGACAGAAATATTTAATTTTTCCATAGCCCCCCTAGATACCAAATTATGGTGGTGTTGTGTGTATCGCTTCAAGTTGGAAAAGAGGAGCCACCAACGGGAATAAAAAAATAAAAACGTGCCTTTGTAAATTAAAAAATGTAATCCACAATGTTTTAACTACAAAAATCAAAGTCGAAATCAACCGAACATGTACAATTAAACGTTAGGCTTAAACGACACATCTTACAGTCTGAAATAAAGTGGCAAACGAACGGAAAAACAAAACAGGAGTCCTACGTTGGCCGCGCCCGGCTGGGTGGAGTTCGTGCTAGCTAGCTTAGCGAAATCGGCCATTTGAAATTCTCCCTTTCGCGTCGATACCTCGCCCGTTAGTCGGCGGCAATTTCAACAGTCCAGAAAGTTGGCGGCCATCAGCAGTTCCAGGGCTATCTCTGGGGCGATGGGGAATTCCGGGATTTCCGTGGAGCTGTTGGTGTACCTCACTTTGTACGTGAAGTACATGCACACTTTTTGCAAAACGTGAGACCTAGAAGAACGTTTTTCTTTTTGTGTGTCCATTCGACGGTAGACGTACGCACTTACGGTATTTCCCTGAAGTTCACTTCGTTGGCCTCGTTCTCGGCGAACTGTCCGGGTCCGCTCAACATAGCCTTGATCGTTCCGGAAGTCAGGGCGTGCTCCCTCTTCACGATGAACTCGTGGCCGTCAGAAGAAATCAGTTTAACGTACATGGCATCGGGTCCTTCGCACCCTCCATATACCCTCTCCTGGGCTTTTTCCTCCGCGATGTCGGTCATCATTTCCAGCTTAATTTCGCCCCTACAAATGCACTTTACAGCACCCAAACTGAAATAGGATACTTGCTTACCTTGCGTTCCAAAGGAATTATTGTTTAGATTTCATTAAACGTTTGGAAATTCGAGCTGGAGTTAGAAGGAAATCACAAAGGATGACATGCAGTACTTGGTTGGGGTTGGGACAATTCGGCTGTGTGATTGATTTCGGAGTTACGTGTACACCATTGAGTAATAAAACGTAGACGACTGTGTGAAGTTAACAACGAAGGGTGTTGCTAAGGGACGAAACCCACACTTCAAAACAAACACTACACTGGTTTTTATGGAACGCCGTTTAACATTTATTATACTCGGGAGCCATGTTTCATAAAAATTGAATTTTCATTATCAAAATGACATGGCTTTTGAACGACATCCAAATTCGAACAATTTCCATTATCAAACACCATATAAATTCATTTGCTCAAGGTCGAGAATTTTTATGGTACAATTTCTATTTTCTGATAAATAAAATTGTCAAGGTCATTATTTTTACGGTGTAATTTCTTATTATGGCATTTGATAATAAAAATTATATCATAAAAATTCGATTCTCGGCCTCGCTCTTTCAACAGTCTTCCATTATCAAATTCGATAATAGAAATTGTATCATAAAAATTGTATTTAATTTATATGTAACAATTTTTATTATCACATAATGAAAATACATTGAATAAAAATTCAAGTCTATTTTTATTATCGGAAAGACCACTATTTTAACTACCATAAAAATTGGTCGAATTTTTATTATCGAAATGCAACGGAATTTTTATGAAAGAAATTAGACGTGTACAAATTAAAATGATACTTGAAAGTGAAACCGTAATTTTCTTTCATAAAAATTCCGTTGCATTTCGATAATAAAAATTCGACCAATTTTTATGGTAGTTAAAAGAGTGGTCTTTCCGATAATAAAAATAGACTTACATATAATTTAAATACAATTTTTATGATACAATTTCTATTATCGAATTTGATAATGGAAGACTGTTGAAAGAGCGAGGCCGAGAATCGAATTTTTATGATATAATTTTTATTATCAAATGCCATAATAAGAAATTACACCGTAAAAATAATGACCTTGACAATTTTATTTATCAGAAAATAGAAATTGTACCATAAAAATTCTCGACCTTGAGCAAATGAATTTATATGGTGTTTGATAATGGAAATTGTTCGAATTTGGATGTCGTTCAAAAGCCATGTCATTTTGATAATGAAAATTCAATTTTTATGAAACATGGCTCCCGAGTATAATAAATGTTAAAACGGCGTTCCATAGGTTTTTTTTGCACCGCGATTATCAGTTACTCAGACAATCTGCGAAAAAAAAAAAAGAATCTTCTGTATTTATGTGGCATTACCTTTATGACAGATTGTAATGACATCTAGTGATAGTGAGAAACTATATAATTTCCATTTTTTGTAATAGATTTCAGATTTCACAAAATCTGCAATTTGATGTTGCTAATAGGTGAAAACTATGGGAAATCTAGTGGTAATAGAAGAAGACATTCACAAATCAGTAAAATATTAGGTTTATAAACATTTGATTATGAAATAGTAGTACTAGATAATTAATTATAAAGAATCCAAGAGTCCCTAGCCCTACCACTGGGAAAAAGGAGTAACTAATTAAGAAAAAAACTAATGATTATTAAAACATCAGTTTACTAAAATTTAGTTTATTTGTAGAAAATATAAGTAACAAGAATACTGAAATAACTAAAAAATAACGAAACTACTAAGTATTTGACTTTATATTTACCTATTTTTTAATTTTATATACAAAGCATTACATTTCCGATTATTTTTCTAATAAAATAAACAAAACCATCCTCGGCAAACGCAGACCTTTTATGTAAAGAAGCATGTTTGTAACTATAAATGCACAATTAAAATATTTGTATAGATGAATTATTGGCCTGACGCGAAATAAAATTTAAAGTCTCAATCACGGGCTGGGCTCATCGTAATCATTTTCCTCGTCTTCGCTGAATATTGTTTCCTCCAAGTTGGGCATCATTGTGTATCTGAAACGGAATATAACAACTTCGCATTTTTTCCACTATGAATATTTTATAAAAATTTGTCCTGGTAGTTTTGCGGCTACATTCACTACAAAATATTTATGATGTTTTGTGGTAGATAGAAATGGGCTTTGATACTGATGCATAGAGATCACATATATAGGTAAAGTGCTCGACGATGTTTTTTATACATAGGATGCGCGGAAAATCGACGAATTTAAAAACATAAAATAGTAAAAAAATAGTAATATATAAGCCCAGTGGACATGCGCATTTGCAATTTGAGGTAGTGTTTTGTGAAACTTGACACTTTTTGACAGCCATTTGACAGCGACAAACAAAGTATAACCTACCGTTGTTTGCATCCATAGAGATCATATATCTAGTAGTGTTGAACAAGTCCCTTTTTATGGCAAATTGTGGATTTGCGCATGGGCCTATGGAACATGCGCATTAGACCTTCAGACCGCGCAATTCAAAACAGTGGTTGTTTTTCTGAATTACCATCTCCCTACAAACTTGTATATTGATAATAAATTAAGCTCACCTCAACGTGGACTGGTCAAGACTTCGATAACTACAACTAGGTTCGTTTATACTTGTAAAACTAGTTTCGTCCAAACTACTAGAATTTGCTTCACCGATGCTAGAACTTGACTTGTTTTCATCTACCTTTATAACTTTAACACTAAAACAAATAAGCTAATAGTTTCTTACACCACAATCATGTTAATTAATATACTTACTTAAATGATGGTTTAGGTGGTTTTAATAGAAGAGTTGGTACCGCATTTTCAATTAGCTGCGTTTTGACTCGTTTCGTTTTTAAACACTCTGGTGTAAAATGAGCAGAACATATTCGAGATGATCACTTAATTAGATAAAACACTCAAGCAACTAAAACGCGAAGAAACTATTAATATTAATAGTTAGCTGAAAATCTAAAAAATTATGCCACAAGGCGTCTATGATGCAAACAACTGTGGGTTATACTTAGTTTGTCGCTGTCAAATGGCTGTCAAAGAGTGTAAAGTTTCACAAAACACTACCTCAAAATGCAAATGCGCATGTCCACCTATTTATTACTATTTTATGATTTTAAATTTGTCAAAGATTTTCCGCGCATCCTATCTATAAAAAACATCGTCCAGCACTCTACCTATATGGCTTTGATGCTGATGCCAGAAAATTACACGGTTAAGTTAGGTGATAATCTCTACTTCTTCCCCTTCTTCCTATGGTACCACAAAACAGCAAATGGTGACAATAGATCTCTTTCAGCAGAACCTCAACCATTTGAATGTCAGGAGCATGCGCGGTTTCGTTTTTCGAATGTCCAAATGAAACCGCGCGTGCCTCTGACAGTTTCAAACTGGGTTAAGGCCAACAGTAACATACCTCGGCGGCTTCCTCCAAATCGCGCTGGACGTCCTCTTCAGTTTCCTCGGGTCGATATCCTCGAATATCTCGGCCAGGTTGACGGACTGCGCCTGGACGCAGAACAACGTGTTCTTGATCCGGTCGCCAGCCGACATCATCGCGTACTGTATCACCTTCATGTTGTGTTCTGCAACAGACGGGGGAGTGTCGAAACGACGAGGATTCGGGGCCGCCCGACGCGCGCTCACTACAGTTGTGCCGTTTGAAAGTTTCACTTGAAATTTTCACATTTGAAACTTCCAAAAGTGAAATATTTCGCTTGTCCCGTGAAGTGAAATTTTAGTGAAATTTTCGAAAGTTTCAAGCGAAAGTCATAAATTTCGCGAGACTTTCTCAGAAATTTCCTTAAAAACGCGAAACTTTCTCATATCTTTCATTAAAGTTTCGCGAAAACATATGCGGCAGGCGACCATCCCTTCATATAATTTGGACGCGCCTACGCCGGCTGTTGAACGGGAAGTGATATAACAAAATAAACATATAATTTTTGTTCCAGTAATGAACAATGAAAAAATAGTTATTTGGTCAAAACTTATATTTGTTGCTCGATTGTTTTTTCTTACTGCATTCGGTTTCTTGGAAAACTACTACACAAGTTTAGTTTTTGAACCACCAACTTAGCCTAAAAATTGTTGAGATAATCGAGCGTAAAGTAACGTCTTGTCTCTATCTGGGACACCCTATACCTATGCCACTTCATACACATACATAATTTTTGAGCTTGGGACTGTTTATAGGAAATGATTGTGAAATTTTCACGTGAAACATTCTTTAAATTTCATAAATTACAACATCACATTGAAAGTTTCAAATATTTCGCGAAAATTTCTTTAAATTTCATAAATTTCTAATGTTTCACGAAAATTTATATAGGAAATTATTGCGAAATTTTCACTTGAAAGTTATAATACTTTCTTTGAATTTCATAAATTTCTACATCACATTGAAAGTTTCAAATATTTCGCGAAAATTTCTTTAATTTTCATAAATTTCTAATGTTTCGCGAAAATTTCTATAGGGAATTATTGCGAAATTTTCACTTGAAACTTTCTTTAAATTTCATAAATTTCAACATCACATTGAAAGTTTCAAATATTTCGCGAAAATTTCTTTAAATTTCATAAATTTCTAATGTTTTGCGAAAATTTCTATAGGAAATTATTGCGAAATTTTCACTTGAAACTTTCTTTAAATTTCATAAATTTCAACATCACATTGAAAGTTTCAAATATTTCGCGATAATTTCTTTAAATTTCATAAATTTCTAATGTTTCGCGAAAATTTCTATAGGAAATTATTGCGAAATTTTCACTTGAAACTTTCTTTAAATTTTATAAATTTCAACATCACATTGAAAGTTTCAAATATTTCGCGATAATTTCTTTAAATTTCATAAATTTCTAATGTTTCGCGAAAATTTCTATAGGAAATTATTGCGAAATTTTCACTTGAAAGTTATTATAATACTTTCTTTGAATTTCATAAATTTCAACATCACATTGAAAGTTTCAAATATTTCGCGATAATTTCTTTAAATTTCATAAATTTCTAATGTTTCGCGAAAATTTCTATAGGAAATTATTGCGAAATGTTCACTTGAAAGTTATTATAATACTTTCTTTGAATTTCATAAATTTCAACATCACATTGAAAGTTTCAAATATTTCGCGAAAATTTCTTTAAATTTCATAAATTTCTAATGTTTCGCGAAAATTTCTATAGGAAATTATTGCGAAATTTCCACGTGAAACTTTCTTTAAATTTCATACATTTCAACATCACATTGAAAGTTTCAAATATTTCGCGAAAATTTCATAAATTTCGCGAAAATTTCAAAGTGAAATTTCACTTTCCCTGGAAAAGTGAAATTTGCCCATCCCTGGCGCTCACCCCTGTCCCACGTTTCGGAACGCTGCTGGCGGCCGGTGCCGTATTCCGGATCGTCGGAATCGTAACAGTCGAACGTGGGCAACGGCGGCGGCTTCGTCACCATGTAGACGGGCAGCTGCTTCTGCTGCTGCCGCTTCATCGCCTCGATCTTCTCCAACTTTCGGGCGTCGCGCTCCTTCCGGAGTTCGCGCTCGGCCGCCTCAGACGCCGCCTTGTCCTGGGGGAACGATCGAGCGACTTTAGGTGCTGAGGTGGCGCCCGCTAGTCCACTTAGTTATCAGCTATGTACCCAAACTTCAACGAGATTTTTCTTTTGATAACTCTTGAAACGAAAAAGTTAGAATAGGCGGATAATAGAAGTTTAGTAGACTCCATTGGCATATTTCATTTTTGCCAGTTCCTCTTAGTTCTTAAATAAAAAATAATCCAAAATTTTAAGACATTGCTCCTTTTGCTCTCAAAAAATGGCGCTAGATACAGTCTTTATGCTGAAAGTCCTCTGTAGCTAAGTTTACACAATCTTCCTTGTTACTATTTGTGAATTGTCAATTTTTTACAAATCTAACCTAACTACTTATCCTTGGTATACTTCAAACATTTCAAACTGAAATCGTTTTAAATTTTGAGATTTTAATTTTAACGTTTTTAACGAGTTTTCATTGTTATCTATATCTATTAAAACCGAAAATGACCTTATTTATCTGCTTACCAAAATAATAAACCTATGTAATATTATTTTCTTGAAATCGGCATTAAAATGTCCCAAAATCGTCATTAAAAGCACAGAAATCGTACAATAATGTAGCCCATTATTGTACGATTTTTTCAATAAGTAGGCCTTGGCGAGATGTAAACATCAAACGTCAGACGCGGAGAAATCGCCCGTCAAAAGTGACCAAATATTCAAAACCCGGCCGATAAAGGCTCATTTAACTTTTCGTTCACATTACGAAATTGTTTCCTATAGAAGCCCAATCCTTCAGTATACATATTTTAGTAAATTTGAAAAACAATAGATTTGTTGTGTAAGCTGCACAAGAAGCAGCAGTTTGGTTTTTCTGTCAGAAGGTGCCGTACGTCATTATGCTTGTCCTAGGTAGAGCGATCGGTAAAGTCAAGCAACGCCGCGCGTAGTCGGTTCGTGGACCGGTGATCCCTTATCTTGCCTAATAAAACATTTTTTTTCCGATTTCAAGAAAAATATAATATGTACCTCGGCACTGAAGTTCTTTTTATGACTCATGTGGTTTATTTGCCTCGGCCAGAGGCCTCAGCAACTAAACTCCACATGAGTCATAAAAAGTTGAAATGTCTATATTTACATAACTTGTAAGCAAGAATATTTACTAGCTAATCTAATATTAAAAATTAAAAATATATCAATTTACCCACCCTTGTACTTTCACTGTTCTATTTTCTGATAGATCTAAATTGTTTATATAATATCAGTGCAACAGTCACCATAATGGGAGGATTGTTGGAATAAGCTTTTTCAAAACTCTACTCCATACCTACTTTCTGCAGCTTATTATACCCCGATTACTGTAAGAAGTCCCGATTTTGTCAGATGACATTCTCCACAAAATCCCTAGGAATTTTCTGTATAGCATTGGTATATGTGTCTCAACCAGTTAATGACGTCTCTCCTTGATTTATGATGTGAAAAGTTACCCAAGTGATACGAAAAAAAAGAGCATAATAAAATAAAAACCCTATTGCAATCACGATTATACCGCTATAAATAAAAATAACTATGACTACAACTCATTTTAATAATAATTTCAAACGTCATGGAAACACTTTTCACTTTGGTATTTTGTAATAATCAGCTGCTTTTGGCAGCGTCCATGGGCGGACTCAGGCAAATTTAGCTCGGTGAGTCAAAGTGACAGTGAAGGTTTTCCAGATCAATCAAACTGGTTCAAACATTCGGTAATGAAAATATTTGCGGGTTTTCTACGTTTCGTTAGTTTTACCGTCATCTGTGTTGTTCTTGTTCGTGTTACTTTTCGTGTTATTAGTGCAAATGGGCTCGTTACTGACCTGAACTTATGACCCGGTTGTATTTTTTGCTGCTTTTATGCCAACTTAGGATATCGAAATTACCAATTGACAGTCCCAGTAAGGACTTCTCAAAATAATTTGAGTATATTAAACTTCAAAAGGCCACTTTCACAAGCACTAAAAGGAAAATATGTTTTCAAATGAAAAAAATATTTATACGGAAATACTGTGGGATTACATTATTATTTATTTATAACAGGTATTAAAGGGTACCTAGGTAACTACCCTCCAGACCTTGGTATGTAACAACAGGGATATATAAGATTGTGGATATTTATCTTGGACAAGGGGCTTTTAGTGAAGGAACTAGAAGACTGTAGCCCACCATTGAAAACATCAAATTAATTTTTAAAATTTAATCATACTAGCCCATTCCACCCTTAAGCAACTTCCTCAATGCAATTGACTACATTACCCGTAAAATCGGCGAAAACAAACGAAAAATTACCTACTTATTTTTAATATTATGATTGGTCGTAGAAGAAACTTCTTTGGTTAACTCCACACACCAAAACTTGGTTTTTTGACCTCGACGCGCGTTTCGCTAACCATGTTAGCATCATCAGGAGATGATTAAATCTAATTTACTTATTCCTAACCTATTCTATTTATACTATGAAGTACCTACTATATTATATTCTTGAGTTTCTACCTGTCAGTTTATTAAAATGTGAAGGGACTGTACGGGATTGGTCCCTTATCTTTATTTAAACTAAATTTACATTTTGACTTTCATAAGCGTTTAATAATCTCCTATCAGATAGATACTTAAGTAATTTTAAATTTTCTCTTGTTATTCCATGATTATTTTCAATAGCATGTTCGGCAATGCTACATTTTTCCACTCAGCCATATTTTAAATGTCCCATATGTTCGTTAAATCTAGTTTTTATTGAACGTCTAGTTTGTCCAACATACTTTTGATTACAATCTGAACAGCTAACTTCATAATATTCCACTTTTTTCTAAAAGATTAATTTTGTCCTTGGGGTTACCTAGTAGGTTTTTAATAGAAGATTTATTTATATACTAATTTTAATCCAGCAAGATTAAACACTTTTTCTAGACCTTTCGTGAATCGCGGGTTGTATGGAATGGAAACATATTTAGTATTATCTGGTTCCTTCCTAAACTTAGTGGAATCTTGAAGTTTTTTCTTATATTTGTGCTTATTAACTTTATTACCATGTTTATGTCATAATCATTGACCTGGACTATGTTCTTTATCCTAGTTTTTTCTATACTATATTTTTTCGAATTAAGAGGGTAATTTACTAATCTGTGTCTTAAAAATTGAAAGCTTGCTAGTTTATGTTGGTTGCAGTGAAAAGAATCGTAAGGAATATAGTGGTCTATGGTTGTGTCTTTTCTATAAATATCGAATTCTAGCCTATTATTCGCAAAGGTTTGCTAAAAACGGCGAGAGGTAATTGCCCATTGCGGTACCTTCAAGTTGTCGATAATAGTTAATTTTGGTCCATGCATAGTTTTGTCAAAGTTAAGAACTCTCCCATGATTTCTTTATGGCAAGAAATTCTTTTAAATACTCTAATGTTGTTGGAATTGGTACATTTGGAAACAATGAACTAACATCAAATGAATGATTTTATTAACGAAATCCAATGAATTCGGGATAGAAGAATTGTTTGATTTTTTTGGCAAATTTCCAAATTCATTTGCTAACCATTTTGATAAGGCACAAGGCACAAGTGGGTGATCCTATTGCCAAAACTCTACACTCCATTCAAACTAAATGCAAGTGGCGCACAAACAACAAGGACGATCTCTATGAATTTTATAATATAAAATATTCAAATAATATGCCCCAGTATTAAGAACTTTAAAAACAAACTTTTATGGCACACCTAGTCATTCACTTACCTGCAAATTTCTACTATTAATACAAATCGTAGCTCCAACAATTAATAAACGGCGAAGGAATTATATCGGAAAAAATAAAGTTCCACTTGCAACTCGATACACCTCTGTAAGAAACACCGACTCGCTGCACTCGCCCGCCGGGTCAGACTTTATTGCCGGCTAGCCAATAGCAAGCCGATCACGTGCGTATCACGCTCTAGCCATGCCACAACTTGTGTTTATGTTTCACTTGTGTTTAGTTTGAATAGAGTTTAAGTCGCTTCGGTTTTTCCCGGTTTATGCACTTTTGGTAAACCGTATGGTTTGGGCATAGTAGGATCGCTGTTTGTTAGTTTAAATTTTAAGTTATTCGCAAAGCTCCCCCGGCACACACCCGCAACGCCCCCGACCGCTCACCTGCGCCTCCTTCTCCCTGGCGATGTCGGCCGCCTTCTGCTTCGCCGCCGCCCTCCTCCTCTCCTGCTCCTCCTTCTGCCTGGCCGCCCGCTCCTCCCTCTCGGCCACCGCCCGCCTGTGCTTCTCCTCCTTGTCGCGCTGCGCCTCCGCCAGCCGCCGCTTCTCCCTCTCCCTGAGCTCGCGCTGCTGCTGCGCCTTGGCCTGCTTCTCCTCGCGCCGCCTCCGCTTCTCCTCGACGATCGCCGCCAGCATCGCGTCCTTCTTGCGCTGCGCCTCGTGCTCCCTCTCGAGGCGCTGGCGCTCGCGCTCGCGGTACTCCGCCGACGACGGCTTCAGGGCGCTGCGGCTGCGCTGCTGCTGCTGCTGGCCGGCCGAGCTGTCGTCGGTCAGGCTGGGGGCGATGCGCTGCACGTGCGACGTGCTGCAGAACTTCGGGGCGAACGGCGGGTGGACGGGGGTGGCCGCCTTCGGGATGCAGCGCGGGATGTTGGACGACGACACGTGGGCGAGCTTCTCGAACGCCCTGACCTGGGGGGAGTTTTTTTTTAGTAGAATTCCCCGCTCGCGTCTTATGACGAAGGCGCAGAAAGGCCTCGAATTTTTTTTTCTTCCAACAGATCGCGTCTGTCGATTAGTAATAATCAACAGATGTATCTGTCGTCGTCCCCGTTTTTCACCATTTTCGGCTTCTCAACAGATGTATCTGTTAATTAAGGCTAATTGACAGAGATATATCTGTCCTGGTTTATCCTATAAATTTTTACAGTTCATGGTTGTTGTTTAACTCTTAAATTCCTAATATTTATGTTTTTTCTACTTACATACTTTACTCAACTGATTTATTAGACACTTACTACCTGTGCTATAATGAGATTCATTATGATACAAATTTATAACTAAAGTCTATCCAAGTTACAGCGGCAGTAGATATAAACAAAGTCACATGACCGCATTGCCATCGATTACCAGGGTCTGACTAATATGAGATTCCCAGTGGCTTGTAATTCTGAACTAATTATTTTGGAAGTTCTAAAAATTGTGTTTTTACCTTTCGTGGATCTTTATAAATTTCCTTAAATTAAGTAGCAAAATAAATTTACAGAATATACTGCTCGCGATCAGATCTAAAATATGCAGGAAACTCGACTGAGGGAAGAGCCGGCCCTGCATTCTGCACGCCGCGTAAACACTTGACATTTTTTGACGGCCAGAACAATAAGAGAATAGGTCACGTGGTGGCCAATGTTTTGATCCACTGCCTCTGTAACTTGGATAGACTTTAGTTGAAATGCAGGACTAGCCTATATTTGTTCAATATCATAGATTGCCATGACAATGACAGATTGAAGATTTGTCAATTTTGACAATTCATGATTATTGTTTAACTAGTAAATTCCTAAAATTTATTTTTTTTCTACTTACATACTTTACTAAACTGACTTATCAGACATTTACTACTTGCACTATAATGAGATTAATAATAATTATGGTACAAATTTATAACGCATTGAAATGCAAAACTAGCCAATATTTGTTCAATATCATAGATTGCCATGACAATAACAGATTGAAGATTTATCAGTTTTAACAGTTCATGATTATTGTTTAACTAGTAAAATCTTAAAATTTATGCTTTTTGTACTTCCGCACTTAACTGATTTATTAAACATTTACTCTCCGTACTATAATGACATTCATTATGACACCAATTAATAACTAATAGAAAATGCAGGACTAGCCAATAGCCAATATCATAGATTGCCATGACAATGACAGATTGAAGATTTATCAATTCTGACAGTTCATGGATATTGTTTAACTAGTATATTCCTAAAATTTATGCTTTTTTCTACTTACATACTTTACTTAACCGTTGATTGAGACTTAACTGACTTATCAGACATTTACTACTTGTACTATAACCAGATTAATAATAACGGTACAAATTTATAACTCATTGAAATGCAGAACTAGCCAATATTTGTTCAATATCATAGATTGCCATGACAATGAACGACTGAAGATTTATCAATTTTGACAGTTCATGACTATTGTTTAACTAGTAAAATCCTAAAATTTATGCTTTTTGTACTTCCGTACTTAACTGATTTATTAAACATTTACTATCTGTACTATAATGACATTCATTATGACACCAATTAATAACTAATAGAAATGCAGGACATGTCAATATTCGTTTAATATCATAGATTGCCATGACAATGACAGATTGAAGAATTATCAATTTTGACTGTTCATGGTTACCATTTACTTAGTGAACTGACAAAAATTGTGCCTTTTGGAGTAAAAATCAGTGAAAATGTGTGATAGAGAGAGTATGTAGATATGCTATGTACGTACGAGCGCACTTTTCCCATGTCATCAAAACGTCAATGTGTCAAAAAAACATCAACAAAATGTCAACGCGTGAAAAAACGTCAACAAAACGTCAACACATGAAAAAATGCAACAAAACGTCGATGCGTGAAATAAACCTGTCGGAAAATTCAAATCACGGTAGATTTTGGTCACGGTTTTACCACGTTTCAGCAAGAAATTATAAATTTATAACACTTAATATTTCGTTTAATTTGTGAACGGAAATAGTAATAATAATAACCTACCTTGTTCTTCACAGGTGTCTTCTCGTACGGGCTGAACACCTGACCGATCTTCCCGTTACTCTTCGCCTTGTTCCCGCCCTCCTCCTCCGACTCGTCGTCGGTAAGCAGCGGGTCGCCGTTGGTTATCGGCTTGGCCAGTTGCGCCGCTTCTCCTCGACCGTCGTCGTCCCCGTTCTTCACCATTTTCGGCTTCTCGATTATCACGGTGGCGTCGGACGCTGGCGGTGGCGCCTGCTCCGGCGTCCTGACGAACGTCGCGTCCGCCGGTTTCGCGCGCGGAGATTCGCCTTCGAACAATGCTTTTTTTCAAATCGGCATTAAAAAGCCTCAAAACGGTCGTTAAAAGCTCAAAACGCGGCACTAAGGTAAGCCATTACAGTAGAGTAAAATCGGGGAATATGGAATAGTCGGGAAATATGGAATACACCCAAATTTTAGAAACCATCGCGCAATCTAATTATGGGTATCCAAATTTACATTTTTTAGGACACTGTTGTTCCACTCATTTCAAAGACTTTGGCCCTGCGCGCTTCTATACTGCACGGCATCAGTTATTTGTTTTTTGTGGTTTATCAAAGTTTTCGAACAGTGTCGGATTTAAGTGTGAAACACGGGTATTTTCATCAAAATAACAACTTTTAACAACAAGGTAAGTGGCAAGTGACATGAGTTGATGTAACTAATCTTAAAGTAGCAACAATATGCTTTCCCCTAATTGTTGACAACTGGGTTTTTCCTAAGGTGCATCGAGAGGGTAATATGGAATATAGAGATGGGCAACGGGAACTTTCCAAGTCGGGAAAGTTTCCATTTTTGGAAACTTTCCGGGAAGAAACTTTGAAGGTTTAGGAAACTTTCCCTGAAAGTTTTGGAAACATTCCTGGTAAACTTTCCCGGAAAGTTTTCCGGGAATTTATGTAGAAATTTTAAATTTGCCGCCATAAATGCCTGGCCAACATTCATGACATAACCTAAAAAATACAAAAAAGAACAAAGAAGAATCATGAACAACTGTGTGCTTGTGCTATAGACCACAGATAATAGTTATTTATGTACCAAGGCACTGAAGTTCAACTTTTTATGACTCATGTGGACACATGAGTCATAAAAAGAACTTCAGTGCTGAGGTACATATTATATTTTTTTTGAAATCGAAAAAAAAAAAATGTTTTATTAGGCAAGAAAATAATAATAAGGGATCACCCGTCCACGAACCGACTACGCGCGGCGTTGCTTGACTTTACCGATCGCTCTACCTAGGACAAGTATAAGGACGTACGGCACCTTCTGACAGAAAAACCAAACTGCTGCTTCTTGTGCAGCCTACACAACAAATCTATTGATCTTCAAATTTACTAAAATATGTATACTGAAGGATTGCGCTTCTATAGGAAACAATTTCGCAATGTGTACGAAAAGTTAAATGAGCCTTTATCGGCCGGGTTTTGAATATTTGGTCACTTTTGACGGGCGATTTCTCCGCGTCTGACGTTTGATGTTTACATCTCGCCAAGGCCTACTTATTGAAAAAATCGTACAATAATGGGCTACATTATTGTACGATTTCTGTGCTTTTAATGACGATTTTGGAACATTTTAATGCCGATTTCAAGAAAAATATATTTTATTATATTCTATATACTTTTTGACTGAAATTTAATAAGTTTAAATTTATTATATTCTTTCATATTTGGTTTTATCTTTTTTATCTTTTTTCAGTTCTCTATTTTATTATGTTTACTTTTGTACAGGGTGACACAATTAAGATGTTACTAGCGATTATCTCGGTAATTTTTAAGATACATTGGCTGTTCAAACACTATACTTGTGTTGTTTTTCCCAAGAAATTGAATGCCGCCAAGAAAAACAACAGTTTAATTTCAAACAAAAAAGTTATCGCCAAATTACCATTTTTTTAAATTAAGATGACAATTTTGTTGCAATTTTTCATCAGACTAGTAAAGTGAAAAAAAAAAATCTGCACAACACGGTTGCATATCACTTTCGGTTTAGCGGAAGCAATGTTTTCTTTTGCCCCAGTTAAATCTGCAAAAATAATAGTATTTTTTTAACAAAAAAACGTCACTTCCTACGTTTTTTGCTGTAGGTAGTAAATAAATAATAATGATACTAATAATTTAAAATCTGAAAGTGGAATATTGAATTATGATCATGAAATACCAATTATACAAAGCAAAACTTTTACATTTTGTGATATTATACTTTTTCTGCTATATCCTTAACAAATTTCATTCAAAATATGACATATTTGGTATTTTTGGAAAGCTCTAAGTGTGACTAATTAAACTAAACATTTAAAAAAAGAAGACTGAAAACTTTCCAAAAGTTTTGGAAATTTTTGTTGGAAACTTTCCGGGAATTTTCGTAAAGTGGAAACTTTCCCATCTCTAATGGAATATGACCAAGCCTATATTCCATTTAACCCGACTTTAATATAGTTACTAAAAAATAATATATTTTGTGATTTTTTAATAGATTATCTAATATATTTTTAGAAAATAAAATAAATGTGCAGTAGTTTTGGGAATATTTTTTATTTTTTTTAGATCCGACAACACTATTCATTTTACCTATATTATATTATATTACCCCCCCACTTTTGATTTACTTGAAAAATGTGTCATTTTCTTAAGTTACCAATTTTACCTAAATTACGACATTACTGATCAAAACTACTTATTGCAATATTTAAGCAATAGACATGAGCATAATATACTCAAAAATGAATAAATTATTAAGAAATAAAAATGGTATTCCATATTCCCCGATCTTACTCTAATCTTTTTTCTATTGGTAAAAAGTAAAATAAATGAAATGTCAGTTTTTAAACTCACCCACAGATGTTCTGGCATCTTCAAATACAGATTTTGTAGTTACATCTGCTTCAGTTTGGTGTTCCGAACCAGAATCAGATCTAGATCTCTTTTTCTCGACTATTTTGTTTGTCTCGGTATCAGTCGATTCATCCCTTATCTAAAAGAATTATTATACAGGGTGATTAAGTTTTATTATAGGACACTTCAACAGGCGACAGAAAACCGTAAAATACAACTATTTTGTGGTATAACTTTCTACCCGTAGCCGCCTCATTTTCGAGATTCAAAAATATCCATTAACACAATAAATATATTCAAACCTGAAGGCTCATCCTAAATGACAGCCATCAGTTCAACAAAATTTTAAGGGTAAGGGCATGTCACAGAAACTCATAGTTTAAATACTCTTCCTTAGCTAAATATTGTTAATTGATTAAAATAATCTGGTTTATTCAGAGGAGATACAATAATAGGCTTGTGCCCATTGTTTTTTTCCAGGGACTCTTTAAAATAAGGGGACCCAACATGTCACAGTCTAAAAGTGCAGTCTTGAGGGGAAGTTTGTTTTCTGTCGACTCCAAGGAGACCACAAGGGGGCTGATACAAGGTTATGTTATATGTCAGTGTCCAACTGCCATCAGGTTTTATATGACACTCCAATGCCATAGATTGTAAAGGAGGCAAAATATTTCCCATCATAATTCACAATTTTCAACTATTCTAACTTCCAGATACTCATATGTGTCAATTAAAGGTAATGCGGCCACCTGTAGTAGTCCCAATAATTGCAACCAGATTTTTCCTGTATCACCTTTAGTAATCCTACAATTCCCATTACGTGGGCATTACGTATAAGTAGGTAGTTCAAAACAAATCGTATTTCGGAAATTTTCAATTATTAAGCAGGTAGCTTCAGTCAGGTCTTTTTTTTAAAAATTAAAATTTTATTAAAATAAAATTTTTTAATTAATTAATTAAAAAAAAATTAATTAAAATAAAATTACAAAAATTTTATAATGAACACCGAGAAAAACTACCATCATTAGAACTACTAGACCTAATCTTATTACTCCATCCCGAAATCTGTGAAAGTTCTTTGGGTAGATACATTCAACAAGGGAAGAAAGTTCAAGTATTACAAATGGATTGAGGAACCTGGTAACAAGGTGCAATAGCGACAAATTCTTAAATAAGCAAAATCGGCACTACTGACTTAGTACCATACTTATTACTTAAATTCGTGGAAATAAATGCTGGAAATCCATTTCAACTATAAAATAAATTTCTTTCATTTAACAGTTGCCACATTCAACACTTGTATACACAAAATTGTCAAGTCTAATTTTTAGAAATGGAAACCATTATTAATTTTTACAAACAATCAAATTATCTTTTATATTCATAGATTCTCCAATAAAATGGAACACTTGGCATCATTAGAATGAGGAAAGAATAGGCCTCACTTTGGAAAGTATAATCAGCGTCCAGAGATATACTAAACACTTTGGTGTAATGCTGGGGCCCCTTACTTTAAAGAGTCCCTGGTAGGGATGGGCAAATTTCACTTTTCCAGGGAAAGTGAAATTCCACTTTGAAATTTTCGCGAAACTTTTGAAATTTATGAAATTTAAAGGAATTTTCGCGAAATATTTGAAACTTTCAATATGTTGTTGAAATTTATGAAATTTAAAGAAAGTTTCACGTGAAAATTTCGCAATAATTTCCTATAAACAGTCCCCACCCAAGCCCAAAAAGTATGTATGTGTATGAAGTGGTATAGGTATAGTGTCCCAGATAGAGATAGGGATGGGTAAATTTCAATTTTCTCGGGAAGGTGAAATTTCACTTTGAAATTTTCATGAAATATATAAAATTTATGAAATTTTCCCGAAACTTTCGAAATTTATGAAATTTAAAGAAATTTTAGCGAAACTTGCAATGCGAAGTTGAAATTTATGAAATTATTGAGAAATTTGCAGTGACAATTTCTTTAAATTTCTTATCGACGGTCCCCACGCCACCCATGCCGAAAAATTTTGTATGTATAGGTACAGCCTGCACCAGGGTGTCCCAGATAGGACGTTACGCTCGATTATCTCGGTAATTTTTGGGCTAAATTGATGGTTCAAAAACTATGCTGGTGTAGTTCTTTTCCAAGAAATCGAATACCGTAAAGAAAGAACACTCGGGCGCGTCTATTATTATTATTATAATTTATTGATGCCATACATACATAGTAGTATTTTCACAAGTCAGATTCATAAAATAATGAGAATAAAATAAGATAAAAGCAGTAAATGACACATACACACTAAAACCTAGTTAATTATATAAATATGATCCAACAAAAAAAAAATGAATAGGATATAAACTAGTGGAGATTACACATTAAAAGGAGACCAACATACAGATGCCTCACACATCACATTTTAGCCTGCCATGACTGACAACGACAAATCACTGAAGTCTGCAACAAGGAATTCATCCATGCTAAAGAAAGCTTTAGACTTTAAGTAACTTTTCAGTTTAGATTTAAATAATTTTGTGGGTAGCTCTTTGACAACTTCGGGGAGCACATTATAGAATTTAATGGCATGATAATTATGACCACTTCTAGCTTTATTGACCCTGTGGTATTGAATGCACAGGTGTTCACCTCCTCTAGTGTTATAATGATGAAAATGTGAGTTTGTTTTGAAGTCATCAATGTTGCTTTTTAGGTAGAGAAGGCATTCGAGTATGAACACACTAGGTAGAGTAAGAATACCAAAAGAGATAAACTTGTCTCTACAAGGTTCACGAAATGCAATACCCGCCATCAATCTGATACATCTTCTTTGCACACCAAACGCTCTTGTGGCATGTGGGCAATGGCCCCACAGCAGTATGCCATACATTATGTGAGAATGAAAATGTCCATAGTAGGTGTCCATAAGTACTTTGGTTGAGACATTGTTTAGGAGATTACGAATCAGGTACATGTTTCTATTCAGCCTCTTAATAAGTTGATTAACTTGCTCTTCCCACGACAATCTGCTGTCCAGATACAATCCAAGAAAGCTAACAGGGCTGAAGTTAGTGATTGCAGGTTTCAAGGAAAAATCTAGAATTTGTGTTTTACCAGCATTCATGCAGAGGCGATTTGAAAGAAACCACTGCTCAATACGAAAGCCAGAATCATCAACGTTTTGGTTGACAGTATTGGGAGCATCCGATATGTTTATGGAAGTTGTGTCATCTGCATACAAGACGAGATTGAGGTTATCTATAAATGTGATATCATTTATGTAAATTAAAAACAGTGTTGGGCCCAGGATAGAGCCCTGGGGAACTCCATATTTTAAACCTACCAATTCAGACTTACTACCATTGGCCGAGACATATTGCTTTCTACCCCCAAGATAGGATCCAATCAAGTGAGAACTGTCTCTGCTAAAGCTATACCTGGTCAGTTTTTCAATCAAGAGTTGATGGTCAATACAATCAAAGGCCTTAGTCAGGTCGTAAAAGCATACCCGTACAAACTTATTGTCATCATATGATCGCTGAACCTGCTGTACCAAACTTAGAACAGCCCTCGAAGTCGACTTTCCTGTTCGGAAACCAAACTGGTTTGGAGCAAAGAGGTTGTTATTCTCAAAATACTTTACCAGTTGTGTGTTCAATAGATGCTCAAAGATTTTACCAAAAATGGGCACATTCGAGATTGGGCGATAATTGTTAACTTCGCAGACATTCCCCTTTTTGAAGATGGGCACAACCCTAGCAATCTTAAGACAGTCAGGGAAAACATTTCCAGCAATGCATTGATTAATCAATCTGCACAGAGGAGAGACAATTAAGTTTTTTAACGCTTTCACAATTTTAATGTTGAAATTATACACATCCCTGCTAGGGCTATTACTGAGCCCAGCCATAGCATTTCTTACATCGTTAATACTAACAGAATCAAAAGAAAAGGTCAAGCCCGCACTTGAAACGGCTCCATCAATTCCATGGAGGTAGGTGAGTGGATCTCTGACATTATTAGGTAGAGTCTGTCTAACAGTATCAGCAATAGTAGCAAAGTGTGTATTAAAATCTTTGGCAGAAAGAGATGGCGACGATTGTTCCTTTGACCTAGGATTGTTATTCCTGATAACATCCCACACTGCCTTATTTTTGTTTCTAGAATTGGATATATGCATGTCATTTGCGTTTTTCTTAGCTTTATGTACTTGAGACCTATAAAAACGCCTATATTTCCTCAATGCACCACTACTCACTATTTCAGAATTACGATGGTGAATAGTTGTTATATATACACAGTGTCTCACTTAAGAGTGAAACAACCTTACAACAAGCACGAAATTTTTACCAAAGGTAGATGGCATTGTTGCCTACTTACTTCCAAAAAATTAGTTGCCTACTTCAAAGTCAAAGCCACCTGCGATGCCACAATTGATGCTAAAAATCCGAAAGTAATATTAGGCTTTTTTTTTTCAAAAAAAATGTACACTCCGTATGTTTTCGCGAAACTTCCAGATTTTAACGAAATTTATGAGAAAGTTTCGCCTTTTTGGGGAAATTTCTGAGAAAGTTTCGCGTTTAGTTGGGAAATTTATGAAGTGAAACTTTCAAAAATTTCGCTGAAATTTCACTTTATGGGGTAAGTGAAATATTTCACTTTTGAAAGTTTCAAATGGGAAAATTTCAAATGAAATTTTCAAGCGGCACAACCCTAGTCCCTGGTAAAGGCCCACTAAAGCACTCACCCTCTTCGTATTCTTGGCCCTCGTCTTTGTCCTCGTAGTCCTCGTTTCTGCCTCCTCCTCTTCGACAACGGCTTGTTTCGCCCTCGTTTTAGTCCTCGTAGTCCTCTTCGGCAATTCCTCGACATCCTTCGGTGTCTCGCTCGTATCTTCGCCCTCGTCGTTCTGCATTTTCCTCGTTTTGGTCCTCGTCGACCTTTTCACCGGCTCCGCTTCGACCCTCTCGGTTTCCTTCTTCTTCGTTTTGGTTCTCGTGCTCCTCGTGCTTCTCTCCGAGTCCGTATCACTCGTAACGTCCGTCTTCTTATCGGTGTCCGAATCGTCTGATATTTCGATAGGAGTCACGATTGTATTTTGAATTTGTATGTCGGAATCGCGTTCCTTAGTTTCTGCGTTCTCTTGCATTTTCTTGCCGCGGGTGCGCGTCGGCCTTTTCGGTTCTTCGGGTTCGGCTTTGATCTTCTTCTTCCAGGGGGGCAGTTTGGTGGGCGCCGGCATTTCTTCGCTTTCGGATTTGACGACAACATTCTCGCTCGCAGAACTTGCGGTGGAAGTTTCGGAGTATGTTTCGGAAATTTTTTCGGCTTTTATTTTAATGTCGTTTTCGGTGATTTCCTTCAAAGTCATCGTCTGGTCTTTCTTGCGGCCACGCTGGCTCGTTGGTTTTTCTTCCGCATTTTCTTTTGATTTTTTTACTAAAAAAAGTTGGGACCATCGTATAACAATTTTAGTAGCAAAATATTAACTTACGACATTCAAGGGGTCCCAAGATCCTTCCTGTTTCTAAATATTGCTTGAGAGCATCTACAAATGGTGTATCCTAGAAAACGAGAACGTTCAAGTACCCACAACAAAATTTTTTGGACTCACCTTCAATGGTTCATACAACTTGCACTTCCCAACAAACTCTACATGTGTCTTGATAACATAATCCTCCGTTTCTTCAAGTTTTACAGCCATTCCGATTTTATAACTGTCTTATTTCCCGTATCTCAAACAAAGTTTACAGGTTTTATATAAAATATAAAACGAGAAAAACTGCAAAAACCGTTGCGGACCGCTTTACTTGTCTTGAGGCCGCGACGTCACTTGTCACTTTTGAAAATATTTGACAGACTTTAATACGCCTGTGCGACAAACAAATGTTTGATTCAACGTAACTCCGAAACTCAGAAAAATAAAAAACGTAGAACTGGCTTTGTTTTGGCAAGTTTGTTCCCATAGTAAAAGAAATAATGTTTACAGTTCGGGTGCTAACGATTACAAAGCAGTGGCGTATCTCTTATTTTTTTAAAATAGTTATAAAAATAGAAAAAATATATTTGCCTTTATATCTCTTTTTTTTTTTGTAAAAATTGAAGTGTAACCCCAGGTCCAACTAGTACGCGTCAATTCTAAAATTCAAAGTTATCAATGTTATTGACAGTTACTAGTTGGGGATTGTTCGGCGAACACAATATTAAAAAATAAAAACAAGCTTTTATTTAAGCCATGAACTAAAACGGATAAAATAAGTTTAGGTTTTCGTTAAGATAATTAAATGCCACACTGCGGCAAGCTTTTTAAATCAAAAAGCTCGTCGCGCGAAATGTTCATAAAAGTAGGTACCAATAATTAAGTTTATCGGACAGTGATTGGTTGATAAGCAAGTACATGCCAAAGAATAATTTGATCTTGAAGATTATCAGAGAAATAAGATTTTCATTATGAATTATTGGCAACGCTGTTAAACTTTAACTAGTAAATAAATAATAGAGTATAAAAAGTGCTACCTCTTACAAACATTTCAATCTACAGATGCCATAATGTTTTTTATTTTTCTGAGCTCAGAAATCCCAATAGTTCTCCCATTAATCACATTAAAATTCCTAACAAGCGCCACCTATGGACAGTATAAGCAGAGAACAAGGAAGATCTCTGGTATAAGTGCAACCACAGAATAGCCACCGTAACTATTCTGTGGTGCAACTAACCACTGAACAGGAAAGAATCCGTTCAAATAAATTTCGGTTTATGTGGTTGGTACGTTACGTAACATTGTCCATCTCTTTCTAGCCTAAGATTATGAGGTAAATCTGTCCTTGTCTATCCCGTTCGCACTTCTCACTAACCAAAGGCCGGGGGCCAGAAAATTTCAGCAAATTTTCGTGAAGAAAAGCCGAGAAAATGCTGTCGCGGGCAGCTATTTTATCAGGTAAATCGTTGAAATAGGCAATAATTGCCCATTTGTTGGGTGTGTTATCGGAATTTCAGGTGGTTCGCTAGCAATTGTTTTGTGACAAATGCCCTTCAGTTTATGTAATGACCTGCTGCGATTTTTTTCAATATAATCCTCGTCCTTTTACGTTTTCTGTCATTTTTCAGGTCAAGCCAGCCGCGCGCTGGTGGCATACAGTGCCAGGACGACCGGGACGTCGGCCGCCTCGCAGCAGAAAAGCGAGGGCTCGACGGCCAACCTCCCCAGACCCGTACGTTCGAATTTCAAAACGCGGAGGCGCTTTTAAAACGTCGAAAAATAATTGCAGGTCAGGCAGGAACCCGGCAAGGTGCGTCTCGGTTTCGTCCCCGAAGAATGGTTCCAGATGTTCTACAAGAAGACGGGCGTGACGGGGCCCTACGTATTCGCCTTCACCCTGTCGACTTACCTGGTGAGCAAGGAGATCTACGTGCTGGAGCACGAGTTCTACAACGGACTGTCGCTGTTGGTCATGTGGGTGTACGGTATCAAGAAGTTCGGCCCGGCCATGGCCAAGTGGCTAGACAAGGAAATCGACGTAAGTGGAAGTCTTATAAAATAATCGACGCGATATAAATTTATAGAGAATTTTGCTGGAAAGTTTCAATTAGGTGGCCATGGAAACTCAACTGTCAAAAATGTGAAAGGTTATGTTGGAACATCATAATATACTATTGTTTTTTGTCTTTGTAAGTAATTCATCCCGCAAATTTTGTTGAATTAATTATACAGTGTGGTCATTTAAGTGTGCAACATATGGGATTTTTTTTTGTTAATTGTACAACCAATATACAGATATTGCCGAAAGTTGATGCATGTTCAATAATCATATTAGGTGCACTTAGAATGGTTGTAAGTTAAACAGCATACAGGGTAGGTCAAAAAATATTAAAATTGTACAAGAGTAAAGTGCCCTTATTTCAAAAAATTCAGCAAAAGGTTATTAAGAAAAGTGGTTTAGAACTAACTTATACAGTGTGGTCATTTAAGTGTGCAACATATGGGATTTTTTTTTTGAATTGCACAACCAATATACAGATATTGCCGAAAGTTTATGCATGTTCAATAATCATATTAGGTGCACTTAGAATGGTTGTAAGTTAAACAGCATACAGGGTAGGTAAAAAAATATTAAAATTGTACAAGAGTAAAGTGCCCTTATTTCAAAAAATTCAGCAAAAGGTTATTAAGAAAAGTGGTTTAGAACTAAAAGCTATGCCTAAATATCAAAACATAGCCTCCTAAGAGGTCAATTAATTTGCACAATTTCTTAATAAATATTTTAAATAAAAATTTGCACCATAAATGAGAGTTTGTTAATATACACATTAGCATTACTAATGTTTTACCTTGTTCAGAAGAATTTTTGCGAAATTTTAAAGTTTTGTTTAATATCGTTGCAACAAACATGAAGTTTGTGATTCCCCAAAAAAATTAAAATCTAAGTTAATTTTACAAGTATGCTTGAATTCGAATAAAGTTATGCGAAATTGATTTAATTTTGATTGATTTATGAAATTGTTTAGGGTAAATATTAAAACAATTTTTTTAGGAGATTGTTTTTCAAAAAAAATTTTTTTTTCTTAGGAGGCCATGTCTTTGTATATAGGCATAACTTTTAATTCTAGACAACTTTTCTTAATAACATTTTGCTGAATTTTTTGAAATACGGGTACTTTATTCTTGTACAGGGTGGTTCATTATAAATTGACACCCCCCTTAACTTGTTAGTTTTTGAGGTTAGAAAAAAGTTTTTTTATAAAAGTTTTGAGATACTAATACAAAGTTTTTTGTGACTCCATTGGAACTTATACAGTGTGTTCTAGAAAGCCGTGGCAGACATAACTTGTTTTTTAAAATGGAACACCCTGTATATCATTGGATTTTTGAAATCTGCTCATCAAGGCAATCAAAATGATATCAAACTTTGTGGCATTATCTTTTTCCGTTTTTTGAAATATTCCGTATTCATATTTTATACTAAATTTATTTAACTCGAATTTGTGGATCTCGTGATAAAGATAAACGATCAATGTAATAACGAAAAATATTTGTTTTAAACAAGAGAGTAACATAGTGAAACTCCAAAATGTTTAGGAGCTTTTACGATTTTCCTGAAATTCTTATTTCGAGAATATAATCAGTAAAATTTGAAAAGGCTCCTAAACATTTTGGAGTTTCACTATATTACTCTCTTGTTTAAAACAAATATTTTTTGTTATTACATCGATCATCTATCTTTATCACGAGATCCACAAATTCGAGTTAAATCAATTTAGTATAAAATTTGAAAACGGAATTTTTCAAAAACGGAAAAAGATAATGCCACAAAGTTTAATATAGAGATGGGCAATGGAAACTTTCCAAGTGGGGAAAGTTTCCGTTTTTTTGAAACTTTCCGGGAAGAAACTTTGAAGGTATAGGAAACTTTCCCTGAAAGTTTCCGAAACATTCCCGGTTCCGGGAATTTATGTAGAAATTTTAAATTTGCCATCATAAATGCCTGGCCAAGATTCATGACATAACCTAAAAAATACAAAAAAGAACAAAGACGAATCATGAACTGTGCTATAGACCACAAGATCAAATATATTTTATTATATTTTTTTATTAGACTTTTTGACTTCTGAAGTTTAATAAGTTTAAATTAAATTAAACAAGATAAATAATGATAATATGAACAATATGTGAATTTAGTATTCTTTCATATTTGGTTTTATCTTTTATCCTTGTTTTATTTTTACTTTTGTACAGGGTGTTGCAATTAAGATGTTACGAGCGATTATCTCGGTAATTTTTAAGATACATTGGTGGTTCAAAAACTAAACTTGTGTAGTTTTTTCCAAGGAATGCCGCCAAGAAAAAACAGTTTAATTTCAAACAAAAAAGTTATCACCAAATAACCGATTTTTTTAAATTAAGATGGCGATTTTATTGCAATTTTTCATTAGACTAGTAAAGTGAATAAAAAATCTGCACAACACGGTTGCTTATAACTTTTGGTTTAGCGGGAGTAATGGTTTTTTGTCCCAGCTAAGTCTGCAAAAAAATTATAGTATTAAAAAAAGTCACTTCTTATGTTTTTTACTGTAGGTAGTAATTAATTAATAATACTAATAATTTAAAGAAAGTGGAAATTTGAATTATGATAATGAAATACTAATTACAAAGCAAAACTTTTACATTTTGTGATATTATACCTTTTCTACAATATCTTTAGCAAATTTCACTTAAAATATGACATATTTGGTATTTTTGGAAAGCTCTAAGTGTGACTAATTAAAGTAAAGATTAAAAAAAGAAAATTGGAAACTTTCCGAAAGTTTCGGAAATTTTGGTCAGAAACTTTCCGGGAATTTTCGTAGAGAGGGAACTTTCCCATCTCTAGTTTAATATCATTTTAATTGCCTTGATGAGCAGATTTTAAAAATGCAAAAATATATAGGGTGTTCTATATAATGAACCACCCTGTACAATTTTCATATTTTTTTTATCTACCCTGTATGCTGTTTGATTTGCAACCATTCTAAGTGCACCTAACATGATTATCGAACATGCACCAACTTTCGGGTTGTGCAATCAATAAAAAAAATCCCATATGTTGCATACCTCACTGTATATGACCGTTTTTAAGTAAAAGTTATTTCTCCCTAAGTTTGTTTTCATATAAAATGAAGTTTTTGTCATGTTTGACTAATGTTTAAATGTCATGATAGTGAGTGTTAAATGAAAAGTATCTAGAAAATTCGTAGAGCAATTAAAATTGTATGAGTCGAACGAAGAAAAGGAGACGCGCGGTGGCCCAAATTCAGGGCTGAGGCAAGTGGTATCGGAGCGAGAAAATGATCTCTCGGAATCACTGCCGGAAGTGTACCAAAAACAAAGGAAAATTATGGATAACATCATAAATTTGGGCACAAATAATGTTGTTTCCCAAACGGCTAATCCCAGTGCTGCTGCCTGGTCTCGACAGGATAGTGATCACCAAAGTAAAGAAGAGTACACTCAGGTTAAATATGGACGGAGAAGGAGGCATGGGACTCTGGGTACAGCTACTGACTCTTCAAATGTCACTGTTGGCCTTGAGGGTAGTGCTACACCAAAACATAAGAAAATTTGGGTGTTTCTAAGAAAAGTAAAAGATAGTGTTACGGTGGAAACTGTGCAAAATTACGTTAGGAATAAACTCAACGTTGATTCTGAAAATATATCTGTTAAAAAGGTACAACCGCATTATCACACGAAGGACAATAACTGTTTCTTATTGGGTGTTGAGCCAGAGTTCAAAGACAAAGTATACGATTCTTCTTTTTGGCCATCAACCGTTATTTATGACCGTTTCAACTTCCAAAAAGGTCAAAAATTCTTGGATAACCCAATGATTAATAATAAAGCAACTCCTCCTTTTTTAGGAGTAAAGAAAGACTAAGTCTGCCTAAGTCAAGAAGTATTGTCTTTTGCCATCAAAATGTACAATGCATCTCAAATAAAATTCTCGACATAGAGACTAGTTTTCAGTTTTCTGATTTTCTGTTAATCTCTGAACACTGGCTTAACTATGACCAGCTGAATTGTATAGAGTTAAGAGGCTTTTCATTGTGTAGTTCCTACTGTCGAGTGAAGTCTATTCACGGGGGAGTTGCAATCTTTGCTCGCGACACTTTAGACCTGCAATACAAAGTCATTGATGTATCTGATTTTTGTGTTGAAGGAGTGCTTGAATGCTGTTGTATATCTATCTGTCATATCAAAGTTAATTTATTGGTAGTGTACCGACCACCATCTGGTGATTTTCATATCTTTTTAGTCTTGCTTAATGGTTTACTTAATCAAATCTGCACACAAGCCAAATACATTTTGATTGGTGGTGATTTCAACATTGACTTTTGTTCCGATAGTGTAAACCTCAGTTTACTAAATGATCTTTTAATTTGCTACGGTGTGAGAGATACTGTTAAGGTGCCTACCAGGGTGACTAGTACATCACAAACTTGCATAGACAATTTATTGACAAATATCGATAGTGACAGATGTCACATTCGAGTTGCTGACTTGAGTATCTCAGATCATTATTGTCAGTCTATCACCATACCTGCCGGAAGTATTAAACATGTGGCTGATTGTTATCTCTATACTCGAGATTTTTCACAAAGCAACATAGGATACTTTAAAACACTTCTAAATCTAGAAAACTGGGAGGAGGTGTATAGTCAAACATGCCCGAACTATGCTACTGATACTTTTCTTAAAACTATTCTCTATTATATTGACATTTGCTTCCCATTTAGAAAAATTAGAATCGGCAGAGCTGTGGAGCATATTATCGCGCCGGAATTACTTGAAATGAAACGGAAAGTCTCATTGTATCAAACTTTGGCACGACGAGATCCTAAATACAAAAAGGTTAGTGTACGGCTAACTAAAAAGTATCGAGAGGATCTTAAGAAAGCTAGAGTTGGGGAAATTGATGCCAAAATTTCAAATGCCAGAAACAAATCAAAAACAATGTGGCAGATCATTGGTGGTTTACAAAAGAAAATAAAAAATAATAATGTTGAGATTGTTACAAATAATGCACCTGTTCCAGTGGACGTTATGGTTGATAATTTCAACAAGAATTTTACATTAAAACCTGATGGTAGGATGATTGATTATAATTATACTGCCAATAACCTTAGTCTTAAGACCTGCCCAAATACAATGTTTCTACATCCTGTCAGCAAAGAAGACATTGGTCTGCTCATTTGGCAGCTTAAAAACTCAAATTCCACAGGTATTGACTACATTTCTAATAACTTACTTAAAAAATGTGCGGTGCAACTATGTGAACCTCTTGCATTCTTGCTAAATCTCTCCATTGAAAACGGGGTTTTTCCTGATTGTTTAAAGCTGGCTAGAATTATACCAATTTACAAAAGAAACGATCCCAACGATTATACAAATTACAGGGGAATTAGTCTTCTGTCAAGCGTTTCGAAGGTTTTTGAATTGCATGTGAAAAATCAACTGGCTAGCTTCTGCCTTTCAAATGAGATAATATCGGATGATCAACATGGTTTCATCAAATGCAAGAGCACTGAAACTGCTTTGGATAGTTTTACTGGAGAAGTTGTAGGCTTACTGGATAGGGGTCTTCATGTTTGTGGTTTGTTCATAGACTTTAGTCGTGCTTTTGACTATGTTAACCATGATTTATTGCTGTACAAGCTTTCCAAATATGGAGTGCGGGGTATCCCCTTGAGTCTCTTTCAATCTTACCTATGTGGTAGATCACAGTTAGTAGAAGTCCGAGGCACTAAAAGTAAGCCCAGTAAAATGGTGATGGGCGTACCTCAAGGGTCCATTTTAGGTCCATTATTATTCATATTGTATGCCAATGACTTAATTCATCGTATATCAAACTTCTTACCTTCTAGTAAAACGATTACGTACGCTGATGATACTAATATACTTGTCTCTTCTACAGATCCCTCAGCTTTGATGGACTCTGTGCAATCTGTATATAACCAAATACTCATATGGGCTGATAAAAACCAACTGTTATTAAATTTTAGCAAGACAGCATTAATGAAGTTTTCACTTAGGGGCCATGATAGTAGTTTTGAGATACTTGGAGATACTGATAAATGTGTCAGAAATGTTGAAATGGTTAAAATGCTGGGCATTGTTTTCGATTATAGACTGTCTTGGGAGCCTCATGTCAGCAGCTTATGTGAGAGGCTGCGAAAGGGTTGCTATGCCCTCAGATTCATGTCTAGTCACTGTGGTAAACATATTCTTCTCACTCTATATTATGCAAATCTCCATTGTCACCTTCGATATGCTATTGTGAACTGGGGTAACAGCTCTCATGTTGATAGAGTTTTTATGATACAAAAGTATGCTGTAAGAATCATTGCAGGTTTGAATTGGCGTGAATCATGCAGAGAAGCATTTAAAAATTTTAAGATATTAACTCTTGCTGGAGTGTACATATATGAGCTGTGCATCTTTGTTTATAAGAACAGGGCTGCATTTTTGAGCTGTAAAAGTCCACATTCTTATCCTACAAGGGACAGGGAAGCATTAGTTCCTTCGCAGCATAGAACAACAATGTTTCAGAAGAGCTTTCAATACATGGGGTGTAAATTGTTTAATAAACTTGATATTACACTTCGAAATGCTGCCAATCTTAAAGTGTTTAAAAGGGGCCTAAAGAAAATGTTAATCGAGCAGGTCTATTATTCTGTCAATGAGTTTTTATTGTAATGTGTGTCTTGTAGGTATACTTGTCTTTGTCTTGACCTTTTCTTGGTTACTGTACTGTATTTGCATTTTAACTTAAGAAATAAAGTATTATTATTATTATTATTATACTATCAATACAACAAAATAAAATTGCTAAAAATATATTGAAACGGCTAAAAATTGTGAGATCCAGATTTTTTTAGTTTTCCTATTGTTATATCATAATTAATTGCTCTATGAACAGTGTTTGCTAGAATGTTTTTGACAAATTTTAATTTATAAAAGCTCTTAATACAGGGTGTCCACCAACTAAGCAATCCAATCCCGATAAAAAATTTGATAGAACAAGTAATTACTAAATGAGCAATTTTTGCATCTAAAGTGTTTATTGAAAAATAAAACACATAACATAGGTTAAAGCAATCTGTAATATCCTAAAATAATCCCGGGATTTTTAAGTGTAAATCCCGGGATCCTTGGGATTGTAAAATATCTCAAAATAATACGGGATCGCGCGGCCCCTACCAATGTCGCGATAAAAACGCAGCTCACACGTAGACGTCCCACTTTCGCCGCAGGACTACGAAAAGGAATGGAGCCAGAACCGCACGTCGGAGACCGACACGCTCAGCCGGCACATCGCCGAGGAGCAGCGCCTGCAGTGGTCCATCGAGGGCCAGAACATGCTGGTCGAGGCGAAGCGCGAGAACGTCGCGCTCCAGCTCGAGGCCAACTACAGGGAGCGGCTGCTGCTCGCCTTCACCGAGGTGAAGCGGCGGCTCGACTACCAGGTGGAGAAGACCAACGTCCACAGGAGGATCACCCAGATGAACCTCGTCGACTACGTGGTCGCCAAGGTCGGGGCGTCGATCACGCCCGACAGGGAGAAGCAGAACATCGACAAGTGCATCGCCGACCTGGCCCTGTGCGCCAAGTAAAGGGGAGTGCGAGGTTCTAGCGCAATTTACGGTAACAATGGTAAGGCCGTTTGATTTTGTTTTTTAATCCTTACACAGTACATTCGTCATATAATGTTGTATTAAGAGAGTATCTACAATAAACATATTGATTTACCATGGATGTCTTATTTTTATGGTTTCTGACCTTTAGAATGTCCCATGTATGAAAGAAAGAAGTGTTTAATTAATCGCATCGACACTTAGACAATGCACATTTTTTTATTATGAACATTTTTTTTTAAATAAATGGTGTCTTAAATGCTATAGATTTAGCAGTAAACTGTAAATTTTGTTATGGTTCATTTGAACTACTCCTAGTTTCATGGCACGGGGCAAATTCAAGGAATGGCTACGATTCACATATTTTTGAAATGCTTCTTACCGGGTTTCAAACGATGATTTTTCATAACCTCCGTCACCTTTTCTTTATTATTTTTGTCGATAATAACTTCAAATAATACTTCTCATTTGGTGTTGATACAAAATAAAGCAAAATTGGAAGAAAGAACTAGGTAAATAGTAGTTATCTAGGGAAATGTTTTATTTTGTCAAATATAGATGGCTCCACGCTTTTTGATGAAACACATTCATATAGACATTTTAGCATTGTAAAAGTTGTTTATTCTGAACACTTTTTTAAATACATTGGTAGATTTAGTAAGAAATATGCTAATTTTGTTATGGTACATTTGAACTACTCTTGGTTTCATGAGACACGGTAAGTTCAAAATAATTTTAAATGTCAAAGAATGGCTACAATACACATATTATTTTTCAAACGTGGAAAGATGAATACATTGTGTTTGCGAGAGCAAACTTCCGGTTTCTTGAGACACGGCAAGTTCAAAATAATTTTAAAGCTCGAGGAATGGCAAAAAGTAGAAACATCAATACATTGGGTTTGTTCCAACAACAGTTCTGAACCGGTTCTCGGCGATCTAACTGGTTCAAAAAAGTTCTGGAATTACTTTCCTGCATTCTGATTCGCTAGAACTGGTTCAGAATTATTGTCGGAAACAAAGCTATTTTGTTTGCGAAAACAAAAGGGATTGATAGATTCAGTAGAAAATATTATGCCAATCTTGTTACGGTACATTTGAACTACTTCCGGTTTCTTGAGACACGGTAAGTTAAAAATAATTTTAAACAACAATGAATGGCTACAATACACATATTTTCGAAAAGTAGAAAGATCAGTATATTGTGTTTGCGAAAGTAAAAGAAGAAATTGATAGATTTAGTAGGAAATATTCCAATTTTCTTAAGTAACATTTGAACTACTTCTGGTTTCATGAGACACGGTAAGTTCAAAATAATTTTAAATCTCGAGGAATAGCAACAATATATTGTTGAAAAGTAGAAACATCAATTCATTGGGTTTGTTCCAACAACAGTTCTGAACCGGTTGTCAGCGATCTAATTGGTTCAAAAAAGTTCTGGAATTACTTTCCTGCATTCTGATTCGCTAGAACGGGTTCAGAACTATTGTCGGAACAAATCTGTTTTGTTTCCGAAAATAAAAGGAATTAATAGATTTAGTAGAAAATATGCCAATTTTGATACAGTACATTTGAAGTAATTCCGGTTTCTTGAGACACGGTAAGTTCAAAATAATTTTAAACATCAACGAATGGCTACAATAAACATATTGTTGAAATGTAGAAAGATCAGTACATTGCATTTGCGAAAGCAAAAGGAGGAATTTATAGATTTAGTAGGAAATATTCCAATTATGTTACGTTACATTCGAACTACTTCGGGTTTCATGAGATACGGTAAGTTCAAAATATTTTTAAATGTCGAGGAATGACAGCAATACATATTTTTGAAAAAACACATTGGGTTTGTTCCAACAACAGTTCTAAACGGGTTCTCAGCGATCTAATTGGTTCAAACACCACTTCTGAACCTGTTCTCAGCAATCTAATTGGTTCAAAACAGTTCTGGATTTACTTTCCTGCATTCCGATTTGCTAAAACTGGTTCAGAACTATTGTCTAAACAAATCTATTTGGTTTGCGAAAATAAAAGGATTTATTATATAGATTTAGTAGAAAATATTACATGTTGCATGTAATTACTGGTAGCGTTGCATTAGTGTTTGTAAAGTGTAGCATTAAATAAAAATAAATAAATAAATTATGCAAATTTTGTTATGGTACATTTGAACTACTCCATATTTCACAACACATGGTAAGTTCAAAATAATTTTAAATGTCAAAGAACGGCTGATCAACACTGTGTTTCAATGATTTTTCGTGAGCTGTCATTAACAATACTTCCCAATTCTTCAAAAATCAAAATAAAAAGGAAAAAACTCTTGTAGCTTAAAAACTACATATATTACACACAATATTTACACCGAACAATAAAAAAAAACCCGAAATATCCTAATAGTCCGCCGCGGTGTTTGAGAGGTAGTCCCTCCTCCCGATATTCGACGCCTGCTTGTTCTGCAACGCCTCCAACTTGGGACAGTCGGTGATCCGGTGCCCCAGCCCGCCGCAGTAGCTGCACCCCCTCTCGTCGCCCAGGCCGAGGTACTTCTCGCTCTCCGAGCACAGCTCGCCGAGGAACGCCGGCACCCGCTGCCCGGCCTCGATCAGCAGGTGCTTCAGGTCGAGCAGCACCATCTCGTCGTTGGACTTGTTGACGAAGGTCGTCGCCAGGCCCGTCTTGCCCGACCGGCCCGTGCGGCCGATGCGGTGCACGTAGTTCTCGACGTCGTCCGGCATGTCGTAGTTGACGACGTGCTGGACGTCGGGAAAGTCGAGCCCCTTGGACGCCACGTCGGTGGCGACGAGCACGTCCTTCTCCTTGCGGCGGTACGCCTCGACCGAGCGGGAGCGCTCCTCTTGGTCCTTGCCGCCGTGGATGGCGACCGCTTCGACGCCTGGAACAGATTACGGCTGGGGTGGGCGGTTCGTCTTAAAACACTACCGACGTCACTGATTTTGAATAGGCATTAAGGCAGTCCAACAAAACAGCTAATCTTTGTGATTTTTCAGATAACGATGTTTCTTAGACAAAAGTTTTATGTTTTTTTTTTTGCGATACCGTTGAGTTTCTCTATTGCCGAGATGCAAAATATACAATGTGTCCCGGATAAGAATGAACAGCATGGGGATCTTGCAAACGGTGAGAGATAGAACAACGGTTAAATGGGGAAAAAGTTGCGCGATTTTAAGGTCAATAAAATGGTACAAACAGATTTCTAATATCTTTTTTCGTTTTTGAGTTATTTTGAAAAAAGTAAAATTTTACGTTTTTGATTTTATTTTTTTCTGAAGTTGTTATCACAGTAAAAAAGAAAAAAACTTTCTTTTTGCACTTTCTAACGGGCTTTAAGATGTCGTTTTTGGATTTGTTCTACAACATTCCGTTTTTGAGAAATCATCCTCAACTTATTTTTTTTAAATACAGACCTGGATTTTTTTTCCGATTTCGACAGCACTTTTCATTGCAAATACCATGATGTATGACACGAAATATTTTTAAAATGTTTTGAGACAATTATACTGAGAATACCTTTTTTACTTCATTTTTTTCTATTGCCGTTATTAGGCTTGTTGCGCAAATGCTAATAACGGCCATTGTGATATATAGTTTTAAATAATTTTTGTCTCAAAATGTGAGTAATTACTTAGATTAAAATTTGTATTGACCAAAAGTTTAAAATTATGCGTGTTGCTCGCTACAGATCGAAAAAAGCCATTTTATGGGTCAAAATTTTGAATCACCACGCACGTGGTGTACATTGAGTCTTAAATACAGGGCCGCAATAGAAAAAAATGAATGAAAAAAAAAGGAAGTTTCAGTATAATTGTCTCAAATCATTTTAAAAATATTTCGTGTCATACATCATGGTATTTGCAATGAAAAGCACTTTCAAAATCTGCAAAAAAAATCCAGGTCCGTATTTAAAAAAATTAAGTTGAAGATGGTTTCTCAAAAACAGAATGTTGTAGAACGGATCTAAAAACGCCATCTTAAGGCCCATTAAAAAGTGCCATAAGAAAGTGTTTTTATTTTTGGTCATTTTCTAGTTTATCCACTTTTGGGTTAGAGAAAAACTAAAATTACCTTTGTGTTGTACATAATCCCAGAAACACGGAGACCATTTTCATATGTTGCGCTAATGACCGGAAGTGTCCCGAAAAAATTATAGAAATCTAGAGACAATACGTGATGTTTTTCAGCGGTTATTGCGGGTGCGCTGACTTGGTTACTAGGCAATATTTAAATATTTTCCTTGCCCTGAGTGTAGCGATTTTTTTATTTATTTACAAAAGTCTAGAGAATAGGTATTTTCGAAACGAAATTGACATCATATTTGAATATTTTCCTTGCCCTAAAAAGAAACTTGTTTAACTCCCACAGGACAGTTAATATCCATTTGCGCAAAGTTTTGTTGGTTACATATGACTTAAAAATGTGTATTTTCAATGTTTTCCCAAAAAAATCGCAAAAATTCCAAAAGATTATTGAAATCTAGAGAGTAATACGTACAAAACCAGCGCCATGATGTTTTTCGGCGGCTATTGCGGGTGCGCTGACTTGGTTACTAGGGTAAGTACAATAATTTAATTTTAGTTTTCTGAAGTACTTGCATTTATAATTTCCTGCATTCATATATGCAATGTAAAAGCTGTGTTTGAACAATTTAGATATAAGATTACCTGTTACTATATTTGCTAAGTTGCTTCATGTACCCCTACATTATGAAATTGGGCAATGCCCGTTATAAATAAATAAATAAATAAATAAATTATATTTAAATATTTTCCTTTCCCTGAGTGTAGCGATTTCCTTATTTAATTACAAAAGTCTAGAGAATATTTTCGAAATGAAATTGACAATTGACATCATATTTGAATATTTTCCTTGCCCTAAAAAGAAACTTGTTTAACTCCAGCAGGACAGTTAATATCCATTTGCGCAAGGTTTTGTTGGTTACAAATGACTTAAAAACGTGTATTTTCACTGTTTTCCCAAAAAATCACAAAAATTCCAAAAGTGGATAAAATAGAAAATTACCTTATTTTTTTCTATCCGTGATAACAACTTGAGAAAAAAATAAAATCGAAAACGAAAAATTTTACTTTTTTCAAAGTAACACAAAAACGAAAAAAGATATTAGAAATCTGTTTATACCATTTTATTGACCTTAAAATTGTGCAACTTTTTCCCCATTTAACCATTGTTCTATCTCATCGTTTGCAAGATCCCCACGCTGTTCATTCTTATCCAGGACACATTGTATATTGTCTTACCTTTCAACAATAAATACTCGTGGATGGCGTCCACGTCCTGTTTCTTCTCGGCAAATATCAAAACCGGCGGCGTAGTTTTCTGGAGGCATTCCAACAAATACACGATCTTCGCCTCTTGCTTGACGTATTCGACTTCTTGGATGACGTTCATAGAAGCAGCGCCGGCCCTACCGACGTTTATGGTGATGGGCTTGACCAGCGCGGACCTGGCAAAGTTTTGGATTTTCTTGGGCATGGTAGCCGAGAATAACAAGGTCTGCCGCTGCCCGTGGAAATAGGAGAATATCGTTCGGACGTCCTCCTCGAAACCCAGGTCTATCATTCGGTCGGCCTCATCCATACACAAAAACCTGAATACAATAACTTTGGTATTGTCGATGGACTTCAATGCAATGATAATAGTTAGAGTAACCCAAATATGAGTAACAAAAATATGCGCATAAATATGCAAATAATTTATGCAGGAAAATGTTGAAAATATGCAAATTAAGAAATACTTTAAAAATATAAATTTATTGTTTCATTCACAAATAAACATACAGTGTGGTCATTTAAGTGTGCAACATATGGGACTTTTTTTATTAATTGCACAACCGAAATACAGACATTGGCGAAAGTTGATGCATGTTCAATAATCATATTAGGTGAACTTAGAATGGTTGCAAGTTAAACAGCATACAAGGAACGTCAAAAAATATAAAAATTGCACAAGAGTAAAGTACCCTTATTTCAAAAAATTCAGCAAAAGGTTATTAAGAAAAGTTGTTTAGAATTAAAAGCTATGTCTAAATACCAAAACATAGCCTCCTAAGAAAGAAATTTTTCGTCAATTAATTTCCAGTTTTTTAATAAACATTTAAAATAAAAATTTTGCACCTTAAATGAGAGTTTTTTAATATACACATTATCATTACTAATGTTTTACCTTGTTCAGAAGAATTTTTGCGAAATTTTAAAGTTTTGTTTAATATCGTTGCAACAAACATGAAGTTTGTGATTCCCTAAAAAATTAAAAATGTAATTTAATTTTACAAATATGCTTGAATTTGAACAAAGTTATGCGAAATTAATGAAACTCTTTAGGGTGAATATTATATTTGTTAGGAAATTATTAATGTTTTTCAAAAAAATATATTTCTTTTTCTTAGGAGGCCATGTTTTGGTATTTAGGCATAACTTTTAATTCTACACAACTTTCCTTGATAACATTTTGCTGAATTTTCTGAAATAAGGGTACTTTACTCTTGTACAATTTTTATGTTTTTTGACCTACCCTGTATGCTGTTTGACTTGGAACCATTCTAAGTGCGCCTAATATGATTATCGAACATGCACCAACTTTCGGTAATATTTGTATTTTCGTTGTGCAATTAATAAAAAAAAATCCCATATGTTGCACACTTAAATGACCACACTGTATATAATGTACATACAAATTTCTAAATGCATTTATACATACTAAAAGTAACAATATTTTATTTTAAATTTTCTACATACAGGGCGATTGAACTAAATCTAAATATGCATTTATTATAAATTATAAAAATCAGGTTGAAATTTAATTGTAAAAACAATAGACCACTAAATGTTGCTCAAAATTCTCAATTAAAAAAATTTTTCTTCTATCGGAATATAAAAATTTATAAACGGAGAAACTCCTTTCCACATCAACCAATGTAAGAGGTGCGCTTTTAAAATTGCTCACTATCACAGGATCCAAATCGATGGATTCGGTAAAATCTCCCTTTAAAATATTTGCTACTTGGCTAAGAAACTGAAACCCACTAGTTTTTTCCATCACATTTCTAAATTTTCGAAATATTTTGTCCCCAATTTTACCTGTGACATTTTGAAAAGCAACCTCAGCTTGTTTTACCAGTTCTACACGTCGGGTCAATGGCAAATTAGATTTCTCCATTTGTGTTATTGTTTTAGAAAGAAAGCTATAATTTGCTTTTAGAAAGAAAAGTTGTTTCTTTATTTCCTTGTTTTCGAATAGTTGTTTAACATCTGTAAGGGACTGGGAAGATTCGTTCGAAAATTTTGAAATTAGATCTTTCAGCAGAATCAGAAATAAAATGCAGAAATGGAATATCTAATATTTAAAATATTAGAAATTTGACATTTAAGTGGGTTTAATTAGGTGTTGTGAAACATGGTTGTATTCGTAATTTTTTGCTCTATCCAATGGTGGTAAAATCCAATATGGCCGCCATAAGAAAATCGAAATTTGGTTATGAACACCTAAAGATCCAGTAGGCAAAGAATTTTTCTGAATACTGCATTCGAAAGCCCGTACCTAATTACGTAATTCCACCAAATTTCATTCAATTCCGTTTGATATTAAAACAGTTACGGACAAAATAAAAAAGTGCAAGTTTTCAGTTTTTTCAGGTTATTTTAGTAACCACGTGAGCTATGTCAAATTTCTTTACAGATTCTTGAAACACATCAAAATGCGCAACTTTTGTCTAATTTAACCAACCAAAATTCAATATCTCATCTAAATATCTCTAATATTTGTAAACTGACGTAACCTATACTGATTGTATTTATTTACTTATAAGGTCTATTGGTTGAATAAATTATTATTATTATTGTAATAGTCGTCCCCAGCAAGTTCAACACTTACCTACAGACTGTCAGTTTCACGATCTTCTTCTCCAGCATGTCCATTAGCCGGCCGGGCGTCGCCACCATAATATGAACGCCCCTCTGTATAACCTCGATCGCCTCGTTCACCGGCACCCCGCCTATCGCCAGGCAACTCTTTATTTCCGGCATTTTGAACTTCTTCAAGCTGTTACAAAAATGCTGGATGATATCGAACGTCTGTTTGGCCAGTTCTCTGGAAGGGCATATAATCAGACCGTACGGCCCCTCGTTCTTTATAAACGGCATCTTCACTTCCTGCTCCAGGCAGAACATTATCAACGGCAAGACGAAGACGAGGGTTTTTCCCGAACCGGTGAAGGCTATGCCGATCATGTCGCGTCCCGACAGGACCGTCGGAATGCCTTGCACCTGGATCGGAGTGGGCTTTTTTATGTGTTTCTCCTTCAGGCCGCTAACGATACCGTCGTGCAGTTTCATTTCTTTGAAGGTTTTCAAAGGCGGCGGTATGTCCTCGCCTTCGACCAGGATTCGGAGGTCGTTACGGATTTTATCGTGTCTGCTACTCGGCATCTGAAAATAATACGGATAATAAGCTTTAAATCAATAAAATATGGAGTTTTCCCTACAATATTTTATCTATAGATGGCTGGAGCATTTATGAGCACGACATTTTTAAAAGTGTCTTGCCATTTTTGGTCACTGTCCGGCAGTTTTGGAGCATTTGTGATCATTTATATAAATGTCGTCAGTTAGAGAATTAATGAGAATTTCTGGTCACTTGTGAGCATTTATGGTCATTTATCACGATACACTTACCCACGGTATGTCACTAACGAATCCGAAAACCAGGCAACTCTGCGCATCTACGTCAGTTGCGAATCACGAATTCTAAATAATGCACGGTGTTTAATGACGGCTGCGGTTGTGTTTTACGATTTTGTATAGTTTACAGTTTAATGTGTCAAGAAAGAAGTGTAAAGTGTAAACAACTGACTGATCGTCAGTCCAGCTCGACAGTGCTTTGAAATAGGCCAAAAATGCCGGGATGTGCAGTCAGCGTATGTCCAAATAATAATAGAAACAGTAAGGGAACGGAAATTAAGTATTATAGATTTCCCAAGGACAATAATCTGGTAACGAAACAGAATAGATTATTTATAGAACAGAGCATTAAAAATAGGGGACTCAACAGAGTTTATGCCTGGTTTATACAGCAAATAAAATAGAATGTGCAATAAAAAATTAGCCTTGTTATGGTTAAAGGGAATCATTATTTGATCCCTATTTTACTCACTATTTATTATGTTGTTTTGTTTGTTGTTTAACTATAAACTAAAATTACATTAGTTGTGCAGGTTGTGCTTGTGTCGAGGCTTGTGTGTATTAATTGGTAAATAAGGCTTTAATTGACATAAACCGACATAAACACTGGAAGGAAAAAGTTATATTTTTGGTAAGGCTTATTGAATTTTATTTATCAATATCTTTGCCTATAACAAGTCATCTATAAAATACTTTTTTTCGATGGAGAGTTTGTGTTGATAGAAGCCAAAACTTAGTTCAGGATTACCTTACTTACAATAAATGTATTATTTAGATTAGATACCTATATGATATTTTTTTATTGTCTACCAATACCTATACGGTCTTTTAAAAGAAAAATCCTGTTAATTTAACAAAATCTACATCAATTTTATTTGCATGCATACGATTAGCTAAAACGCAAAGAAAACAAATTATTTGTAAAATTATAATTATCAAATTAAATGTGTTATATATTCATTCATTCATTCATTCATTTATCTAGTAATATAATCTACATATTTTTAACAACATTTATTTAAAAGAAAACGTTTAAAATAAGCAAAAACCCATAAAAAAGTATCTAATGCTGTGTAAAAAATATGGAGCAATTTAAATTCTGATTCGCAACTGACGTCACAAGATGCGCAATGACATACGTGGTCATTTATAAAAAAAATCCCTCCATTTCTAACCTATAAAACCGTTTCTAATTCTAACCTAGAATATTGCGAACTGTGTACCTACTTTGCAAAATGGTCAAACAAAATTCAATTGTCTAATTGTCTGGAATTACTTCAAGAAAAGTGACCAAAAATTAAAATATGCTATTTGTGAATTTTGTAAAGCTGAATATTTTGCCCATGCAGGAAGAATGAGAAAACATTTAATTCAATGTTCCTTTGAACATGTACTCCAGTACAGATAAAGAAGTTATTTAGATTTAGTAGTAACAAAAATGTAAAAAGTATTTCTGATGTAGATGTAAGTATTGAATATTGAATATAGCTCTCATTGTTAATTAATTTAGGTACTTATAATAATTATAATTACTGCGTTGAATTTCAGATCAAAACTTATTTTAATAATTTTAAATTTTAACAATAGGTACCTACTGCAATATTTTATTGATTGCTAACCTACATCCTACATGTACCTAGTCGTTGGGTCTTCTAAATCTGTAACTATAAACTTTTTTTTTAATTTTTTTAATTTTTGATTTACTTTATACTTTTTTAATCAAAAGTCAAACATATGGGGTCTTGTTTTAAAGGTCTTTTCACAAGCAATCGAATGGCACCATTTTCAAAAATGTCCATAAATGCTCGAGGCCTCGGCGGCATTTTTAAAAGTGTCCTGCTCAAAATCATAAATGCTCAGACATTTGCCATCTATAATTTTATCTATGGCTAATGTTTCGACACTTTACTTACCTGCAAAATGTACCTGGGCGGCCTCCAACTGGTCTTTATGGGATCGTTATACTGTATACCCTTAGCCAGCTCCGATACACCCATAAGTGCCTTCTTCTCGGCCACGATCTCCAAAATCTCCTCTTCCTTCTTCAGCTGCCTCTCCACCGCGCTCACTTTTTTCGCCTCGGCCAGCTTCCTAAGTTCCGTATGTTGGTCCAACAGCGGTATGTTGTTTTTGCGGCCCCAGATTTCGTCCTCCTCCTCGTCCTCGTTCGCCTCGTTTTCGCTACCCGACTTGGGCTTGTTTTGTTCCGCATCTTTGAGCTGGCCGAGCCTGCCGAGTTTCAAGAGTTGCTGCTTTTTCCTTTCTTTCACTGGGACGTAGGGAACGTAGTTGTCGTCGGAGTCGGAATTTTCGTTTTCTTCTCGTCTGTAACGTTTCTTTGGAGGTTCGGCGGTATTTAAGGGGTTGCTCATTGTGGAAGGCGCAAGTTTCTCATTACCATTGGATTAACAACAAAAAAGACACTGAAACTGAAAACTACTTTGTTTACAAAGGAGTTTAAATAGTGAGGTTAGATACGTTGATAAACGTCAAAGTCGGTTCTCCTTCCGCAAAACGAAATGTAATAAATGTATGGTTTTGAATAGTTAGCAACATGGAGAACAGTAATATCACAAAATATATAGGTTAGATTAGAGTAACATTAGCCGCGTTCCTTTTGCCACTTTTCTTAAGAATTCTTACTTTATCCAGAGCATATAAAACAACTTTATCTCAGTTGGTGGCAGTTTCTTTTACAAATGAGAATGTGAGCTAAAGTGAGATTTTTTACCTCCACCTTCACCCTTCAAGCACATCCTCGCCAGGACACTCACTATCGACATTCAGTAAACCCCTATTATTCCTTTACTCAATGCTATCGAGCATATTGGCTCAGTTTGGTTGTGGGGAAAATGACCCTTTCATTTTCATGTGGAACGCCGTTTTAACGGGAGCCACGTATCATAAAAATTGAATTTTCATTATCAAAATGACATGGTTTTTGAACGACTTCCAAATTCGAACAATTTTCATTATCGAAGTATTAGGTACCATATAAATTCATTTGTTCAAGGTCGAGAATTTTATGGTACAATTTCTATTATCTGAGAAATAAAATTGTCAAGGTCATTACTTTTATCGTATAATTTCTATTATGTCATTTGATAATAAAAATTATATCCTAAAAATTCGATTCTCGGTCTCACTCTTTCAACAGTCTTCCATATAGGCACTCGTCCAAGGTTAATAATTTTTATGGTATATAATTTCTATTATCAAATTCGATAATAGAAATTGTATCATAAAAATTGTATTTAATTTATATGTTACAATTTTTATTATCATTGACATTGAATAAAAATTCAAGTCTATTTTTATTATCGGAAAGACCACTCTTTTAACTACCATAATAATTGGTCGAATTTTTATTATCGAAATGCAACGGAATTTTTATGAAAGAAAATTACGGTTTCACTTTCAAGTATCATTTTATTTTGTAGGTACACGTCTAATTTATTTCATAAAAATTGCCATAATAAAAATTCCACCAATTTTTATGCTAGTTATAAAAGAGTGGTCTTTTCGATAATAAAAATAGACTCGAATTTTTATTCAATGTATTTTCATTGTGATAATAAAAATTGTTACATATAAATTAAATACAATTTTTATGATACAATTTCTATTATCGAATTTGATAATGGAAATTATATCATAAAAATTATTGACCTTGGACGAGTGCCTATGGAAGACTGTTGAAAGAGCGAGACCGAGAATCGAATTTTTATGATCTAATTTTTAGCGGCTATTATGTTCCGAGTAGCCCTGACATAAAAATATATTCATAATTTCTGAAGAAGAAGAAAAGCAACAATACCACAAAACACCAAAATTTTATTAAAAATGAAGTTAGCCGCGCAGGTAAACAAGATGACACGTTGCATAACTGTCACAAATTTGGCTTGTTTTTAAATCCAATAAGAAAAAACTACAGGAATACCTTCTGAACTGTTGTTGCACGTTTTTAATTTTATAATTACAGAATTTAAAAAACACTTAACCTCTCCGCAACCCCCCTGTCAAGAACCGAACAATCACCGACGTGCGCGCGCACCTTTTGTTTCTCTCGCCGACTCGGACCGGACCGGCGCCGTACGTCTCAGCTTTCATCCGACAGCCAACCAAGGGGGAAAATCGTTTATTAAATTATTGTTGTGGAAGTTTCCCCGTGATTTCCGTGCGAGATGGAGGGCCCCAAGGTCGGGCCGGCGGTCCCGGCCCCAGCCGCCGACGAGGTAGGTGAAAGTGAGCGGGTCTGTCTAAGAAATCGGGTCGCGCGGCTAACCGGAGCGAGGCTGTGCTGGTCGGCCCAGTTTCGTTCAGACTTTCACGGTCGAAACGTCGGGAAATAAGGGAGAAAAATGGTTTTGCAGAAACAGCCCAGGGAGTCGGACAATTCGGAGGAGTACGACAGCGCCGAGGGGGACTCCAGCTACAGCGAGGAGGCCGAGGAGGAAGACGAGAGGGTGAGGCCGAGAAGTAGGGCCTCGGAGGAGTGCTCCGAAGGTGAGAAAACGCGTTTTTCAGTCGGTACGTATGGTGGTAGACGTTGGGGACTTCACATGCGTTATCGTAGGCTGTTATCACATTCTGATAAGAATAATCGATGCTGGGAATTTATGACGTTCCAATGAAATAGAAAGTAGGTCAACATTGTCACGTCCTATTTGATTTGACAAGTTTTTGTGGCATATTTGCATATATTTTCATAAAAAAATTAACCTAATTAATAATTAATCTAAAGGCGAACTTCCCTCTATCAGAAAATATAAATGGATAACTGCTATAAAAAAAGAGAAGATTTCACAACACAACGCAAATTAAAGTTCTCTCACATAAATATGTTCAAAACTTTTTATTACAGGTGAATTAATTTTAACATATTTTGTTTTATATTTAAATAGGTACCTATAGAGTTTTCATATTGCTTTTAGGAAGACTTTCAAAATTGAAAGAAGACTTGCACACTAATTGAGTTTGTTCATTAAAAACTTCCTTCCCCTCTATAAATAATTAAATCCACACATCTGACGGTGACAGATTCATTCTCTGAGAATGTTTGACTGCTAAATTTTTTTTAGAGACCGCTGTATATTATTTTCTTCAGGATTAGCTTAGCTTTCCAACAACACAATGTTGTCTTTGGTTTAATGCAAATATTTGAATACTTATCTCAATATCCACTCAACGATTTAAAGTTTTTGAAGGCTTTTTGTTGCTTCGTATAACAGTTTATTGTAAGCATTAAATAGGTAACAATATCCATATTTTTGATACTGGAGAAAATTCCTAACATTTAGCTAAACATTGAGTCACTCAGTGAGAATAAAACCTTTAGTTTTATTTATAGTTGTTCTCTGCTTCAGGGTTTTGAGCTTATTTATTAAATAATCACACACTGTTGGTATTAACTGTTTATAATATGCACTTATTACACCCAAAGATAAACCTAAACTAAAAATTTTATGACTTTAACAATTGAAGGATCTTAAAACCATTAATAAATAGATGTAGCAACTTGATCGATTGTTTTATAAACTGGTTTTGATCAAAAAGAATACGAATTATGCCAAAGGAAAAATAAGAATATGGATATATTTTTCAGTGTCAAATAATGTGGCTAATAGCACAGACTAACGAGTAATACAGACAATTCCTTAGCGACATGTGTCAAAAGGAGACTCGCTTTTTAGCGAAATATCTTCTAAAGACATGAATAATATGCATTTAATTCGATTTTACGTTAATCTACATAACAAAGAGATTGTATTATAACCAAATTTATGCTTAAAATACGGTCTGTCTTTCTATAAATTGAAATGGAGACTCGCTTATTTTTGACACATGTCCGTAAGGAGGCTTCTGTTGCAAAGCTATTTATTCTGTGCTAATAGTAAACTCAAGCATCAGTGGGTTAAAAGCGTCCAGATAGTAAACCGTAGGTCACGGGTTCGAGTCCTACACAAAACCCAAGTTTTTTTTATTTTTTTTATCGCTTTTTATATTTATTACTATTTATTTTGAATATTATTAATTATTACTCACAATCTACTCCAAAGCGTTTAATAAAAATTACCTGTATACCCTATACCTAATAGAAACTTGTCGGAAGCAGGAAAAATGTAATACATTGTACGCTCATTTTTCGCCTGGGAGGTACAATGTAAATAACTGTTATATTATAATCAAGCTTTATTGTCCCAAGGATATGGAACGCCGTTTTAACATTTATTATACTCGGGAGCCATGTTTCATAAAAATTAAATTTTCATTATCAAAATGACATGGCTTTTGAACGACATCCAAATTCGAACAATTTTCATTATCAAACACCATATAAATTCATTTGCTCAAGATCGAGAATTTTTATGGTACAATTTCTATTATCTGATAAATAAAATTGTATCTAGAAATTAGAGGTGTACAAATTAAAATGATACTTGAAAGTGAAACCGTAATTTTCTTTCATGAAAATTCCGTTGCATTTCGATAATAAAAATTCGACCAATTTTTATGGTGGTTAAAAGAGTGGTCTTTCCGATAATAAAAATAGACTTGAATTTTTATTCAATGTATTTTCATTATGTGATAATAAAAATTGTTACATATAAATTAAATACAATTTTTATGATACAATTTCCATTATCGAATTTGATAATGGAAATTATACCATAAAAATTATTGACCTTGGACGAGTGCCTATGGAAGACTGTTGAAAGAGCGAGACCGAGAATCGAATTTTTATGATATAATTTTTATTATCAAATGCCATAATAGAAATTATACCGTAAAAATAATGACCTTGACAATTTTATTTATCAGATAACAGAAATTGGACCATAAAAATTCTCGACCTTGAGCAAATGAATTTATATGGTAGTTTGATAATGGAAATTGTTCGAATTTGGATGTCGTTCAAAAGCCATGTCATTTTGATAATGAAAATTAAATTTTTATGATACATGGCTCCCGAATATAATAAATGTTAAAACGGCGTTCCATACAAGGACGGCATTTTCGACTCGATCAGCTGTTTTGTTGTACTACCCTGTGGAATATCTGTCATTTTTTACTTTTAGGTTATATTATCGTCATTTTTTTGTACAAAGTTGCCGAAAAAACATTTAAACCAAAACAAAGAAAAAACTCAAGCTGGGTCTGCATTAGTATTTTAATTTATTTGTCGTTTTTTTTCTTAAGGCGAAGTGGTGGAAGGTGGCATTCAGGAGAGACAGTCGGGAGACGGCCAAGAGAGTGTACCAAACAAAAAAGTAGATCACGACGAGGACAAGAAAAACCCGCAGTATATACCGAAAAGGGGCACTTTCTACGAGCACGATGACAGGACTTTGGACGAACCGTAAGTAAAACAATTCACGTTGTTTGCCTTTAAAAAAATGTCGTTTAATTTAGTTTTGTTCTAAAAAGTTTTTGCTATAGTAACAAGTGCATATCATACGAATTATTATTGTAATACTATTACAGAAGAGTAACCTTGCAAAACGAGAACAAAATAACTAAATTTAGGAGTTTTTTTATAAGAGATTTTTTATCATATTATATGAATTAGATATGGTCTGATGGATATCAGTGAGAAAGTAATCTTTACTGTTCAAGGTGAATGCCAAAGTTGAATGTTCTCTACCAAATTAAAATTTGCAGTGAATGGATAGAAAATAATATGTTATGGTCGTGATGTTGTTGAAATACTTTTATCTTGATAAATGAATGCCGTGGACTCATTTTTTATTATTATCTTGCTAATGGCTATAATTTACAGAATGGCCTCAATTTAAACTTTCTAAAGTTCCCCTTGCTTATCAAAAATTATCACAGGGAAATAGTAGGTTTTGTTAACGATAGGTCATCAAAAAAAAATTAAAAAACCAAGGTATATTATGATAAATTTTTTGGGTCAAAATTGGACAAATCATATTGGGCATATTTTTATAAAAATTCCGACTACGCCACTGGACTGGGCATCCCTTAAAATGGATTTGTACAACATTTTGTTAAAAAATATCTAACAATAATAATTATAGAAACCAATGAAAATCGGGATTTTATACAGGGTGACTGTATTTCGAATCTATGCATGGGAATCTTGGTTATCTTAAGAGATACGGGGTCGGTTAAATTAGGACAAAGTTGCAGAATTTGATGCCGAGTATCATGGTAAAAAAAATTTTGGCTGGCTCTTCTCGGTTTGAAAATAATGCGAAAATACTGAAAATTTACGTTTTCGTTTTTATTTCTTTAAACGAAGCGGGCTGGGCATTTCTAAGTTAAACATTATTAAGGCACTTTTTACAAGTAATCTAAATATGACCTCGCATTTTTTTTGTCGCCTCCATGGATAAAGATATGACGATCAACTTTTATTTTTCTTCTGGGCGCCATATTGAATTTTTGCATTTTTGAAAAGAGGATTTTTTTCTGGTTACAATACGATATGTCAATTAATCGTTTTTGCGTAGAGTGCCTTGGAAACATAAGCCCCATAATGTTTGACGTTTTTTCATAGAATGCCTTGAAAACATAAGCCCCAAAAAGTCTGATAGTTTAGTACAATTTTAAGTGTCCCGGACACTTTATTTTACTGAAAAAATGTCATTTTCACATGAAGAAAAGCGTGACATGATTCAAATTTATTATTCCTCAAATATAAATGACGACAAACGGATATTAGACGAGCCATAAACAATTTAAGGAAACGTGCTGCATTGTGCCTTGAGGAACAAGGAGGACAAATTGAACATTTATTGTAGAATAGGATTGTCTACTCTACTAGGTTTTTGTTGTTCTTGTGTTTCCAGTTTGACTTTTTTAGTGTTAATGTGTTATATGGCAAATGACGAATAAATAATAAGGTTTCAGACCATACTCTCGTGGTATGTTTATGATTTATTTAATCAATAAGTTTAACATTAACTGAATTTTTACTGAACCGTTAAACAATATTCCAAAGCACACTTTGCAACAATGGGTAACTAAAGTCCATCCAAGTTACAGCGGCAGTAGATATAAACAAAGTCACATGACCGCATTGCGATCGATTACCAGGGTCTGACTAATATGAGATTCCCAGTGGCTTGTAATTCTGAACTAATTCTTTTAGAAGTTCTAAAAATTGTGTTTTTACCTTTCGTGGATCTTTATAAATTTCCTTAAATTAAGTAGCAAAATAAATTTACAGAATATAGTGCTCGCGATCCGATATAAAATATGCAGGAAACTACGACTGAGGGAAGAGCCGGCCCTGCATTCTGCTCGCCGCGTAAACACTTGACATTTTATGACGGCCAGACCAATAAGAGAATAAGTCACGTGGTGGCCATTGTTTTGATCTACTACCTCTGTAACTTGGATAGACTTTAGGTTTATGTTTCCAAGGCACTCTATGCAAAAACGTCAAACATTATGGGGTTTATGATTCCAAGGCACTCTACGCAAAAATGATTATTTTGATATTACGGCAAGAAAAACAAAGTAAAGCATAATGTGTGACATATCATTTTAACCAGAAATAAATCCTCTTCTCAAAAATGCAAAAATACAATATGGCGCCCATAAGAAAGATACAAGTTGGTGACATAAAAAATGCGAGGTCATATTTAGGTTCCTTGTAAAAAAGTGCATTAATAATGTTTAACTTATGTCCAGCCTCCTTCATTTTCGTTTTAAAAAATAAAAACGAAAAAGAAAGTTTTCAGTTTTTCGCATTAGGGGCCGCCAATTTTTTTTTACCATGCTACTCGGCATCAAATTAAGCAGCTTTGCCCCAATATAACGGACTTCGTAGCTCTTAAGATAACCGCGATCCCCATGTATAGACCCGAAATCCGGTCAAATATTGCCCCTGAAGATGGCTTTAATCGTTTCCGTAATGTTTAGCGAGGAGAAAGAGACAGTCGAGGCGGACAAGACGGACAAGGACGGCAAGAAGAAAGTGTGGGCCGACAAGAAGGAGCGGTGGACCCACGATCGTTTCAACGATTCCGAGCAGGCGCCAAAGTCCAAGTCGGAACTGGTCGCGATCTACGGATACGACATAAGGAACGAGGACGGCCCGCCCAGGGCACGCAGGCGCCGACGATACGGGTAAACATCGCGCACGTCCGAGTGCCGCTCGGTCGGGACTAAATCCCGATTCATCGTCGATTTTTCTCGCAGCCGCGGCCCGAACAAGTACACGAGAAACTGGGAGGACGAGGACGCGTACAACAAGGCGCCGCCGGCGCCCCGCGCCCGCCGGAACGCGGCGACGCAGCCGAGGGACGGGCCGGGCGAGGACTTCCCGCCACTGGCCGGGGAGACGAACGATGTCCGGGACGACAGAGGCGGTGGCGGGCCGGACGAGTGGTCGAACAAGAGGAATTCGGTGGACAGGTGAGGACATTACACATCGAAAACCTATGTAAATTACATGTAAATGTAGAAAACTATGTAGAATATGTAGAAAACCTCATATTGATCAGTTGCCATCACATGGTATAACAGAAACATAACATAACCTTATAATTTTAGCATGACATATAGAGGGAAACATTCTGCTAAGAATTTGAACAACTACAGAGCAAATGTCAAAATTTCTTTATCGAGAATTTGAATGCGGAAGGGCTACATGGTCTACAATTGTACAAAGAAAATAAAGATATTGTTGGGGTATTTGCACAAAGAGAAGGGATAAAAACGGAGGCATTTTGGGGATTGTGTGAGTTAAAGCATTGTGAACATCCACAACTGGCAATTTTATTATTCTTCGTCTGCACAATTAGATTGATCATTTTTTAGAGTTTGTTAATTTATTATATACAGTGTGTCCCAATTTGATACTGGACACCTCAGAAATATATGAAAGGCAAGGAAAACAAATGGTCTCTATTTTTATATTGGTAGTACCAAGGGAGAGTATCTCATATTTTTTTGGATGGGGTAATTATTTCATGGCATGCTATGATTTTTTAAAATAGCAAATTTTCAAGAAACCCCATTAGGGATTTTTTTAATCTAATCTAATAGGGTTTCTTGAAAATTAGCTATTTTAAAAAATCATAGCAGGCCATGAAATAATTACCCCATCCAAATACCACCGCCTATGAGATCTCCCTTGGGACCAATAAAAAAATATAGACCATTTGTTTTTCTTGTCCTTCATATAGTTCTGAGGTATCCAGTATCAAATTGGGACACACTGTATGCTAGAAGTATATGTATGTATTTATTTTGAAATATAAAAAAGGAGGTAAATTACATGATTTTCTACATGTAGAAAACCCTGTAAAATACCTGACGTATTCTACTTACCCAACCCTGGAGACCTCCCATCTTGATACACCGACAAGTCTACAGCACGGTAAACGATAATTTACTCGGCCAAGTATTAATAATAATAAAAGGTCATTTGAACTACCACTAGGTGAAATTGATTACCTGTCGATTATATTTATTACTTAAATAATAATAATAATACTTTATTTCTTTAATTAAAATGCACATGTTACATTAACAAAGAAAAAGTTAAGACACAATCATTTGAACACCTATAAAAGATAATGGAGTAAGATTTTTCAATCAAAATTTTCTTAACTTAATTTTAAAAACATTGACATTACTAGCATTTTGCACATCCTCTAGCTTGTTAAGGCCTGTTTAGAGTCGGCAATTTTTATTGCCGGCAATAAAAATTTCTGACATTTTTGTTGTGGTCATGCGCATTAACTCCGTTTTGAGTTATTTTGGAAAGTTTTATTGCGTTGCAAATAGTAGGTCCAGACCTATTTTTATTGCAATTGCAATGGCAATTCTAGTATTTTTTTAGAGATTTTTGTGCTACAACCTTAGTAATAAAAAACACTACATAAAACTTCATTTTCTATGTTACTATTAGGATCTTTCTATGTTATTATATGTTATTATTAAAATCTTTGGTAAAATTAATATAACCCGAAACACAACGTATACAGTCTACACACCGCAAAAACTTTATTATTATATTTATATACAAATATCTTATTTACTAAATATTTGGTTGGCAGTATTCACCAAAAAATAGAATTGCGTTAGATAAATTGCCAACTGTAAACAGATACCACCTTTTCAGCAAACATTGTGTGCAACAAAAATGTCTGCAATTTTTATTGTAGTTCTGTAAAAGGATATAGGGCTCAACGATGACATCTTTTGAGACTTGAAATCGATTTTCTTCCGAGAACGATAATCGTCGGTGAAAGAGAAGAGTCTGAAATTGGTGTTAATCAAAAATAAAAAAGGGTCATTTGAACTACCGACTTGAAAGGTAGTGCGTTTTGACCTGTTTTTGCATTTGCTAACTTCTATTTCATAGAATTTACATTTCATTGAGATCCTATATAGTTTATCACGTCAATTACTCTGCAACGAAAAGAAACATTCTAAGATCTACACCCATTGGGATGGAATTTTTGAATCTTACTTTAAACTATGCTCTTTTGCTCTGTAGCCCTCCTTAACAACATTTTTTGACAAATCTCGTTGATTTAAAACGATCTTATTTTATGGTCTGATGATGCAAGCAGTGTTTGCGAAACCGGTAACCTAATTTCAACCAAACAAAGACTGCGCAACTTATATTCTCAAAGAAATATTCTAATTTTACGAAGCGCTATATCTCGATTCGAAATTTCCGCACGTCGCTATCCGTCGTTTTTGCCGCGTGCAGGTCCGAGGCGACGGCCGCCCCCGGGGACCGCCCCGCTGCGCCGTCGGTCCGCGACAACCGCCAGGCCGGGCCGCAGAGGCAGAACAGCACCGGCGGCAGTCCGGGCGGCCAGACGGCGGCCCGGCCGGCCGTCGTGCGCGCCGCCGCCGCCGCCGCCAAGCCGCGCAGGGAGATCAAGGATTCGGACTACAGGGGGTTCACGGCGAGGGTGCACCAGATCCGGAACCAGCGGGGCGACCAGCAGCGGGTGCTGCCGCCCACGGACAAGAAGGTGAGACGGTACATGGACACATTTACAGGGCAACATTTAGCGCATAGACAGTTCCAAGTAAATATTGGCATTTCATTTGATATACAGGGTGAGTCGAAGTTAAACCGCCATACCCAAAATTTGAGTAGTATTTTTTAAAATAAATGGGGTTCTTCATATAACATTTTGTCCAAAAACGCTTCGTTTTCGTCAAAGTTTTCTTTTAAAAACAGAAAAAAATTAGTATTTTCGGTTCCATTTATGCTATCGAGTTGAAAATTGGTACTTTTATGTTTTCTGGGACGGCGATTATGAATTTTCTATCAACTTTCTTCTAGCCGCTAGAGGGCGTTGGCTACGTCGTTACTTTCGAACAAAAGTGTTTTAAACTTTTTTGTCGTTGAAGAATCTGCATTTTAGACAGCGGAATATTAAATTACATTCGATTTTGAACAAAAAATGTCTCTTGTAAAAATACGAATAACCGTTTTCATGAAAAACGCAATTTTGTGTCGCGGTGCGCGTGAATTCGAAAAAATTAAAATTTCGTAGTAAGCTGAGAAATGGGATTTATTCATTTGGAATTCTTTATTCACAGTAGGTATTGTCCTAAATTAACAATTTTTGTGAAATTAGTAATAAAAAGAACTTTAACCAAGACAGCTTTATTAGCAAAAACAGAGAAAAAGCGCTTCAACGTTTAGTGGGCTTTGAAAACAATTGTCGGTTACTAATTTCACAAAAATTGTTAATTTAGGACAATACCTAAAGTAAAATTATTATAAGAAGTCTTTACTGGGACTGTCAATTGGTAATTTCGAGATCCTAAGTTGGCATCGATGGAGCAAAAAAATACAACCGGGTCAAAAGTTCAGGTCAGTAACGAGCCCATTTGCACAATGAATAACTACTAATAACACGAACAAGAACACAGATAACTGTAAAACTCACGAAACGTGCAAAACCCGCGAATATTTCCACTGCCCAAAGTTTGAACCCTTTTGAACCACAAAATATATAAGTATAGGTTTTTACTTTCACAACACGAAAAACGGAAATAAAATTTGCCTGAGTACGCACCATAGACGCTGCCACAAGTAGCCGATTTTACCAAAATACCAAAATGAAAGTGTTTCCATGACGTTTGACATTATTATTAAAATGAGTTCTAGTCATAGTTATTTTTATTTGTAGCAGTATAATCGTGATTGCAATAGGGTTTTTATTTTATTATGTTCTTTTTTTCGTATCACTTGGGTAATTTTTCACATCATATATCAATGAGTGACGTCATTAACTGTTTGCGACGCATATATACCAATGTTATACCCATGGTTAACAGAAAATTCCTAGGGATTTTGTGGAGAATGTCATCTGACAAAATCGGGACTTCTTACAGTAATCGGGGTATACTATAAATAAAGAATTCCAAATGAATAAATCCCATTTCTCAGCCTACTACGAAATTTTAATTTTTTCGAATTCACGCGCACCACGACACAAAATTGCGTTTTTCATGAAAACGGTTAAGGTTTTCGTATTTTTACAAGAGACATTTTTTGTTCAAAATCGAATGTAATTTAATATTCCGCCGTCAAAAATGCAGATTTGTCAACGACAAAAAAGTTTAAAACACTTTTGTTCGAAAGTAACGACGTAGCCAACGCCCTCTAGCGGCTAGAAGAAAGTTGATAGAAAATTCATAATCGCCGTCCCAGAAAACATAAAAGTACCAATTTTCAACTCGATAGCATAAATGGAACCGAAAATACTATTTTTTTTCTGTTTTTAAAAGAGAACTTTGATGCCCTGTATGTCGAAAACGAAGCGTTTTTGGACAAAATGTTATATGAAGAATCCCATTTATTTTTAAAAATACTACTCAAATTTTGAGTATGGCGGTTTAACTTCGACTCACCCTGTATAAAGTGTAAGTGGCCATACAACAAAGTTTTGTATCGGTAAACAGAAATGTTGGCGATAAAAGTTTCTATTGGAAGTTTTGTAGAGTAGGCCAAAATTTAAAGTCAAGGATGTACATTTGGCAAGGCCGTACCTGCAGCTCATTTATACAGTGTGTCCCAATTTGATACTGGACACCTCAGAAATATATGAAGGGCAAGGAAAACAAATGGTCTCTATTTTTTTATTGGTAGTACCAAGGGAGAGTATCTCGTAGGTGGTGGTATTTGGACAGGGTAATTATTTCATGGCCTGCTATGATTTTTTAAATTGGCAAATTTTCAAGAAACCCCATTAGGGATTTTTTTACGACAAAATGTTTTAAGAAAACTTGTTCAGAATGAAAAACTGAGTAGATTCGCAAAATTTCAAAAGGCTAGGCCTACTTCATTTTTTAGATTTATCTCCCACTTTTTTCTTAGAAAAGTGTCCTTTCTGGAGCTTTCACGTCAAAATTTTATTTTTTCACAATGATTAAGTTTCCTTAATAATATTTTGACGTGAAAGCTCCAGAAATGACACATTTCTAAGAAAAAGTGGGAGAAAAAGGCGAAAAAGCTAAAAATCAAAGTAGGCCTAGACTTTTGAAATTTTGCAAACCTACTCAGTTTTTCATTCTGAACAAGTTTTCTTAATAACATTTTGTCGTAAAAAAATCCCTAATACGGTTTCTTGAAAATTTCTTATTTCAAAAAATCATGGCAGGCCATGAAATAATTACCCCATCCAAATACCACCGCCTATGAGATACTCTCCCTTGCAACTACCAATAAAAAAAATAGAGACCATCTGTTTTCCTTGCCCTTCATATAGTTCTGAGGTGTCCAGTATCAAATTGGGACACACTGTAGATGGCAAATGACCGAGCATTTATGATTTTGACCAGATCACTTTTAAAAATGACCGCCGAGACTTGAAAATGGTGCCATTCGGTTGTTTGTGAAAAGACCTTCAAAACAAGACCCCATATGTATGACTTTTGATTAAAAAAGTATAAGATAAGAGATAAGGTAAAACAAAAATAAAAATATAAAATATGTAACATTTCTAGTTATAAATACAAAAAAATTCGGCTCTCACGGAATTTTTTCGAGTTCATCTTTTTTTTTGACAGATTGACCGTACTGAAATAAACATTATTATTATTATAAAGTGCATCAATTTAGTTAGGCAGCTCATATCGAAATCCGCCAACTATTTCGCAATGTTCACCGGCTAGTTCCGCCGGGTCATAAATACAGGCTGTAAATGAATAAGTGCGAAAAAATTCAAGGGGTGAATCTTTGAGTGATTCTAAGACCAAAAGTCTATATAAACATAGGTCCGCTAATGTTTCGTTTTCAAAATACAGTGTCAAAATTTTTTTTAATAATTATTATAATAAAACAAAATTTTTTTATAGCTAGCATTACCATTTATAGCAATTTTTAAGACTAGAATAAACTATTCATATGGAAAATATATCGGGTATACCCTAGTTTTTGTTAATTGATAATTTTTATTTTTTATTATGTTGTCCCGGAGACATGCAATAAAGTGATTTTTTTTTCTCAAAATCGAAGCGAGATACGAGAATAATTCAAGAGACAAAAAAGTTGTATTTTTAGTTGCTGAATGCGAAAAAAAGTTTTAAAAAAAGTCAGTGGCGCACATTTTTTTTACAAAATTATTGGTTAAGGTGCTCTCGGGACGCCACTGTACTTAATAATTTTAATCTAGTAGGGGCTAAATTAGCCTCTTTCTACCATAAATAACACTGCCAAATTTCAACAAAATCGGATAAAATATTATTAAGATATTTTCGAAAAAGCGATTTTTTAAGAAGAGTTTGACACCCTGAATCTTGAAAAGGAAGCATTACCGGACCTATGTGTATATAAACTTTCCGCCTTAGAATTACTCAAAGATTCAACACCTGCATTGTTTCGCACTTATTCATTTACACCTTGTATAATAGATAGATATGGTTCGTACAACACAAATTCCGTTGCAACGTTTTATATGAAAACATATGTGATTTTGTGTGTTGATATTTGAATTTGGCCTAGTATTATGTTGGTATAATTGGTATAATTTACAACCGCCAGAGCCCGAGTTATAAGTTATAACCTCGTGGACGGGCACGTGAACGTTTCCACGTGTTTTGCATTGGAATAAACAATTCCGAAAGCTTGGCAATTAACCAATAGTTTTCTTTAAAGACCAACTTGACTGCAAACCCACTAAAAGTTCAATCTTTTGTCATATAAAATACATTTTATGCTTGTGGTTTAAAAATATGGTGAATGCGACGGTTGTTGTTTATATCTTTATTTATCACGATACCCTATGACGAGTCTTTTCCGATGCCGTATACGATGACGTGCATCGGAATTTGTTTTTTACAAACCATAGATAGATAGCTTTATTTTTAGGTAGGCTTCTAATGCTAGCCAGAAAACAGTTGAAAATTTTTATGACGCTGTATTTTACATTCCTCTGTAAGTACGTAAAGTTATGTCTTACAGGTATTAAGTTCTTTTTATGACGGGTATCATAACCATGTGTCATATCACATTCAGTGAATAAATCCCTATTTTCATACACAAACATCACCGAGTCCATAACATACATAAGGCGAGCGTGGTCGGTCGGATCGGGGCGGCTAGGGAATCGCCCGAAGGTTTTAATATGACCCCCCCCCCGTCGTCCCCCCACAGGACGACTTCGTGCAGTCCCAGAACTTCACCAACACGGCCAAGTCGGCCCAGCAGCAGCTGCAGCAGCAGGTCGAGCGCGACATGTCGAAGCTGAACGTGCGGGACGGGGTGTACCGTGGGGGGCCGCCGCCGCCGCAGCCGCCGCGCGGGGGCGGCCACCTCCACCACCAGCAGCAGCAGGGCGGCGGCAGGCAGGGCAGCGTGCCGCCCCGCCTCCAGCAGGCCGAGCAGAAGGGGCCGAAGCGGTACAGCTCGATGAGGCAGCGGTCGCTGCCGGAGACGGCGACGCCGCCGGCGACGGCCGGCGCCGCCGCGGCCTTCCCGCACAGCTTCTATCCGACGGGTGAGTGATAATAATAATACATTTATTGCCGACAAATCATACAACATGAAAAGACAAAGTCTAGAACAGACAGTTATTTACACTCAGCGTGTCCCGCTCTGATGTCCAGAAGAGGGAAAAGTTTTTTATTCGAGGGTTTACGACAAAAAGTCACTCTTTGTAAAAACTCCTGCTTGTTCCAAAATGCCCAGAACTGTTAAAATATTTTTGTGATACGGGGTGTTCGGTATTTTGAAAAATTTAGAAAAATTTTGTTAGTCACCAACAGTAAAGGATTGTTGTTTTTGACAATATCGAAAAATATTGTCAAGAATGTCATTTAGAATCCACAGGGGTTACAAATTTGAGCTTTCATCACCATAAAATATTTGAACTCATTAACTTCTTTAAATTTCTATAGGGTAGACTGGGGTAAGTGTCAAGCCAAAATTAAGAGCGTATCATTCAGTAGGGAAAAAAAATATTTACAGTTTACTTAGAACATTTGTTTTTGCTGGACGGACTTCTTAGGGATTTAAATGCCTTATGCTGCAACATGAAAGAACCAGCTAACATTGAGTTCAAGTTATGATAAAAAAAATATTTTGGTGTCCGACATTTTACACTTACCCCAACAAGGGGTAAGTGTAAAATGGGTCAGGAAACACTACAGAGTGTGTTTCTATTTTCATTGGGGTAAGTGTAAAACATTGCCATAATCAACACAAACACATAACACTTTGAATCAAACAAATATCTTTATTAGAAAATAAGTTACAAACTTTTCTGTCGTATAACAGAGCTTATCCATTTCGTCTCAAAAATAAAATAACTCATTTCTGTCCTAAAAGGCAATTATTTATATTTAAGTATGTTAAAAATAAATTAAAAGAATTAACTAAGTGAATAAAAATTATAATATTTAAAAATAATGTCTCTTAGGTACCTATATAATAAGAACTTCGTGAATTAGCAGTGTAGAGAAATTGGTTCTATAGCATGTTGTTCTATAGTACGTTTACACTTGCCCCTTGCCTTATATTTGAAGGGGTAAGTGTAAAACTACCTAGAATGCTTCTAAATTCTAATTTAAATGGATTATTTGTTAGTGAGCCTCTAAAACATTGTTTGTTAGATAATATGAATACAAGAAACCAAAAAGAACTTACCTTTTTTTACTTTAAAATTAAGGATTTTTGAAATGCGTTATCCTTAAAATCGAAGTGACAGCTAGAGGTTAGTATTTACAAGAAAATGCTAGGCAACCAAAAATACATATTGATGTTTTGCGTGTTGATAGGCTTTCAGGGCGTATAAATTAATGCTATGGGTAACTCATCTGTTTCCTATTAACATTTTTCTTCGTTTGGCACACCTGTTTTACACTTACCCCATTTATACACTTGCCCCAGTCTACCCTAATCAAAGGACCATAATTTGGGATCAAAATTACAATATTTAATTTCAATTTGGGGATCAGCAAGTTTGGATGCAAGAAAACCTTTGAAAAAGTTGCAAGATAAAGTTTTTAAAGGCATCCATAAACTTCCTTTTTTAGAAAAACAAACCCTGTATCTCTTAAACAAACAACATTTCTATAAGGCATTAGCCTCAATCGTAATATTTTGGCCCAAAATATATGCGGTTGCACTATGTGCCATTATTAATGACTCGCCCTGTATAAATTAAAATTATACATTTTGATTCCTTCAATTATTGTGAAAAAAGAAAAATTTCCCAACATTGCTTTTTCAAGAGATTATACCAAAATTAAAAGAAAAAATAGTGATTTTCAGATTCAAAAATTTAAAAGTAAAAGGCTGCAATTTTATATTTTATTAACTAAAAATTTGTAGTTCTGTGACGTCATAGGACCACCATTTAAATATCAAAAAATAAAATAAAAAGGGAACAGCTTGATCTATAGAACCCCTTTTAAACAGTCAAAAAAAATCGGTCGAACGAGCCCATTATGTTGTACAATATTTATATTTGCTACAGTGTCTAAAATTCGGTCTCAAATTAAGCAAAATTCATGATTTAGAAAATATGTTAATAATAATACAGACATAAGAAATGCTGCTAAATCAAGTTTTTGAAAAATCAAATAAAATAGGTGACAAATAGTGTTTATGGAAAACGTGGATAAAAGGGTAGACATTAGACTTGTGTCAAAAATTGTAATTGTGCAGAAAATTAAAAGCAAAACCACAAATTAAAGATCAAAGAAATTTAATATGAAGTTGTTATACTACACTATTTATACATATTTGCTGCAGCGTCTAAAATTCGGTTTCAAATTAACCAAAATTCATGGTTTAGAAAATATGTTGATATACTCAAATTATTTTAAGAAGTCCTTACTGGGACTGTCAATTGGTAATTTCGATATCCTAAGTTGGCATCGATGCAGCAAAAAATGCAACCGGGTCATAAGTTCAGGACAGTAACGAGCCCATTTGCACTAATAATACGAAAAGTAACACGAACAAGAACACAGATGACAGTAAAACTCACGAAACTTAGAAAACCCGCGAATATTTTCATTACCGAATGTTTGAACCAGTTTGAACGATCTGGAAAACCTCACTGTCACTTTGACACACCGAAGCAACATTTGCCTGAGTCCGCCCATAGACGCTGCCAAAAACAGCTGATTATTACAAAATACCAAAATGAAAAGTGTTTCCATGACGTTTGTAATTATTATTAAGATGAGTTGTAGTCATAGTTATTTTTATTTATAGCGTTATAATCGTGATTGAAATAGGGTTTTTATTTTAATATGCTCTTTTTTTCGTATCACTTGGGTAACTTTTCACATCACAAATCAATGAGTGACGTCATTAACTGGTTGAGACACATATACCAATGTTATACCCAAGGTTAACAGAAAATTCCTAGGGATTTTGTGGAGAATGCCATCTGACAAAATCGGGACTTCTTACAGTAATCGGGGTATAATAATACAGACATAAGAAATGCTGCTAAATCAAGTTTTTGAAAAATCAAATAAAATAGGTGACAAATAGTGTTTATGGAAAACGTGGATAAAAGGGTAGACATTAGACTTGTGTCAAAAAAATGTAATTGCGCGGAAAATTAATAGCGTAACCACAAATTAAAGAAATTTAATATGAAGTTGCAACAATTTTAATTTTTTGATACATTTTTAAAATTCCGCAAATCCCTAATCGCCGTCGCCCGTTCCAGACTACGACTCGACGGCGCCGCCGCCGCCGTCGCAGGCGCCCATCATGGCTGGCGGCGCCCTCCCGCTGGCGGCGCAGCCGGCGCCGCCGCCGCCGCCGGTGCTGGCGCCGGCGCAGTTCGCCCCGCCGCCGCAGTTCGCGCAGCCGCCGCCCGCCGCCTTCCTGCCGGCGCCGGCCGGCCCCCCGCCCCAGTTCATGGCGGCGCCGCAGGTCGTCAACTTCCCGCAGCAGCTCGTCGCGGCCGGCGTGCCCGCCTTCCAGGGGTTCCAGCCGCCGTTCAACCCGGTGGTGAGTCGAAGGAGGGAAAAGTTTTCCCTCCCCTTATTGTTGAGTTTGCCCGTAAAAATTATACCAGTTGTACCTTTCGAAGCGAATGAATTCCTGTTCTAAGCGACATAAAATGTTTTATAGGCATCGAAAAAGCAGTCTTGCAGCTTTAGGGTTCTTAAAAGATCGCAACTAAAGCCCAATAGGGGTCGTAATTGCAAAGGTTTTCTATTGAAATTTTGTACAGAGTTAGAAACCAGAGGAGTCTCAGTGACTATTGAATTTAAAATCAGAAGACTGGTTTAGGTCTTTTTTGAGTTTTTGGAAAAGTAAACATCGACAGGCATATTTATGAAGCACAGTACAGGTTACAATTTTTAGGGTTATCATTTGAAATATGGTACAGAGTTAGAAACCAGGGGTGTCTTCACGCCTATTGATAGACATCAAAATCAAAAAACTGGTTTAGGATTTTTTTTTTACTTTTTGGAAAAGTAAACATCGACAGGCATATTTATGAAGCACTGTACAGGTTACAATTTTATGCGTTATCATTTGAAATTGGGTACAGAGTTAGAGACCAGGGGTGTCTCAAAGCCTATTGATAGATGTCAAAATCGAAAAGCCGGTTTAGGATTTTGTTTTTGAGTTTTTGGAAAAGTAAACATAGACAGGCATATTTATGAAGCACTGTACAGGTTACAATTTTATGAGTTATCATTTGAAATTTGGTACAGAGTCAGAGACCAGGGGTGTCTCAACGCCTATTGATAGATGTCAAAATCGAAAAGCCGGTTTAGGATTTTGTTTTTGAGTTTTTGGAAAAGTAAACATCGACAGGCATATTTATGAAGCACTGTACAGGTTACAATTTTATGCGTTATCATTTGAAATTGGGTACAGAGTTAGAGACCAGGGGTGTCTCAACGCCTATTGATAGATGTCAAAATCGAAAAGCCGGTTTAGGATTTTGTTTTTGAGTTTTTGGAAAAGTAAACATCGACAGGCATATTTATGAAGCACTGTACAGGTTACAATTTTATGCGTTATCATTTGAAATTGGGTACAGAGTTAGAGACCAGGGGTGTCTCAACGCCTATTGATAGATGTCAAAATCGAAAAGCCGGTTTAGGATTTTGTTTTTGAGTTCTTGGAAAAGTAAACATCATCAGGCATATTTATGAAGCACAGTACAGGTTACAATTTTTAGGGTTATCATTTGAAATATGGTACAGAGTTAGAAACCAGGGGTGTCTTCACGCCTATTGATAGACATCAAAATCAAAAAACTGGTTTAGGATTTTTTTGACTTTTTGGAAAAGTAAACATCGACAGGTATATTTATGAAGCACTGTACAGGTTACAATTTTATGAGTTATCATTTGAAATTGGGTACAGAGTTAGAGACCAGGGGTGTCTCAAAGCCTATTGATAGATGTCAAAATCGAAAAGCCGGTTTAGGATTTTGTTTTTGAGTTTTTGGAAAAGTAAACATCGACAGGCATATTTATGAAGCACTGTACAGGTTACAATTTTATGCGTTATCATTTGAAATTGGGTACAGAGTTAGAGACCAGGGGTGTCTCAAAGCCTATTGATAGATGTCAAAATCGAAAAGCCGGTTTAGGATTTTGTTTTTGAGTTTTTGGAAAAGTAAACATAGACAGGCATATTTATGAAGCACTGTACAGGTTACAATTTTATGAGTTATCATTTGAAATTTGGTACAGAGTCAGAGACCAGGGGTGTCTCAACGCCTATTGATAGATGTCAAAATCGAAAAGCCGGTTTAGGATTTTGTTTTTGAGTTTTTGGAAAAGTAAACATCGACAGGCATATTTATGAAGCACTGTACAGGTTACAATTTTATGCGTTATCATTTGAAATTGGGTACAGAGTTAGAGACCAGGGGTGTCTCAACGCCTATTGATAGATGTCAAAATCGAAAAGCCGGTTTAGGATTTTGTTTTTGAGTTCTTGGAAAAGTAAACATCATCAGGCATATTTATGAAGCACAGTACAGGTTACAATTTTTAGGGTTATCATTTGAAATACACTGTACAGGTTACAATTTTATGCGTTATCATTTGAAATTGGGTACAGAGTTAGAGACCAGGGGTGTCTCAAAGCCTATTGATAGATGTCAAAATCGAAAAGCCGGTTTAGGATTTTGTTTTTGAGTTTTTGGAAAAGTAAACATCGACAGGCATATTTATGAAGCACTGTACAGGTTACAATTTTATGCGTTATCATTTGAAATTGGGTACAGAGTTAGAGACCAGGGGTGTCTCAAAGCCTATTGATAGATGTCAAAATCGAAAAGCCGGTTTAGGATTTTGTTTTTGAGTTTTTGGAAAAGTAAACATCGACAGGCATATTTATGAAGCACTGTACAGGTTACAATTTTATGCGTTATCATTTGAAATTGGGTACAGAGTTAGAAACCAGGGGTGTCTTCACGCCTATTGATAGACATCAAAATCAAAAAACTGGTTTAGGATTTTTTTGACTTTTTGGAAAAGTAAACATCGACAGGTATATTTATGAAGCACTGTACAGGTTACAATTTTATGCGTTATCATTTGAAATTGGGTACAGAGTTAGAGACCAGGGGTGTCTCAAAGCCTATTGATAGATGTCAAAATCGAAAAGCCGGTTTAGGATTTTGTTTTTGAGTTTTTGGAAAAGTAAACATAGACAGGCATATTTATGAAGCACTGTACAGGTTACAATTTTATGAGTTATCATTTGAAATTTGGTACAGAGTTAGAGACCAGGGGTGTCTCAACGCCTATTGATAGATGTCAAAATCGAAAAGCCGGTTTAGGATTTTTTAAAGTTTTTGGAAAAGTAAACATCGGTAGGCATATTTATGAAACACAGTACAGGTCACAATTTCGAAGATTGCGATTTTAAATTTGCTACAAAGTTAGAGACTAGGGGTGTCTCAATGCCTATTGATAGACATCAAAATCGAAAAGCCGATTTAGGATTTTTTAAGTTTTTGGAAAAGTAAACATCGGTAGGCATATTTATGAAACACTGTACAGGTCACAATTTCGAAGATTACGATTTGTAATTTGGTACAAAGTTAGAGACCACGGGTGTCTCAACGCCTATTGATAGACATCAAAATCGAAAAGCCGGTTTAGGATTTTTTAAAGTTTTTGGAAAAGTAAACATCAGTAGGCATATTTATGATAACACAGTACAGGTCAAAATTTCGAAGATTACGATTTGTAATTTGGTACAGAGTTAGAGACCAGGGGTCTCAACGCCTATTCATAGACATTAAAATTGAAAAGGCGGTTTAGGATTTTTTAGAGTTTTTGGAAAAGTAAACATTGGTAAGTATATTTATGAAACACAGTACAGCTCACAATTTTGAAGATTACAATTTGTAATTTGGTACAGAGTTAGAGACCAGGGGTGTCTCAACGCCTATTTATAGACATCAAAATCGAGAAGCCGGTTTATGATTTATTAAAGTTTTTGGAAAAGTAAACATCGGTAGGCATATTTATGAAACACAGCACAGGTCACAACTTCGAAGACTACGATTTGTAATTTGGTACAGAGTTAGAGACCAGGTTTGTCTCAGCGCCTATTGATAGATATCAAAATCGAAAAACCAGTTTAGGATATTTTAGTTTCTAGTATCTGTACAATTTTGAAAGTTAACCGTTTGCAATTTAAGGCAGAGTTAGAGCCGGTTACTGAGATTTTTGAGTATTAGCATTTGCGTGAAACCCAATACATCCCACAATTTTGAAGGTTATCACTTGAAACAAGAGTTAGAGACGGTTCAAAATCGAAAAATCGATTCCAGAACTTTAGATAAAATCGCAGATAAGGCACGGCAGAGGTTATAAGTTGAACATTGCGAAGACCGTTTTCCGTCCAATCGCCAACCGACGGCGTCCTTGCGTTCCAGACCCAGCCGACGGAGCTGTACCAGCCGCAGGGCGGCATCACGTACTACTCGACGGACCAGCAGCTGATGCAGCGGGCGGCGCCGCAGAAGCGGCCGAAGGCGGCGATACCGATCGTCGCCCCGGACGAGGCAAGTCGTGGGGACGGATCTGGCGAGGGAGCGGCGGGAGCCGTCGAGGTGGGCGGCGAGCAGTGACGGGGGGGAGGCGGCAGGCGATAGATATCGCCGGCGGGGGTGGCCGGAGGGTTCGGGTTTCTGTCCGCTTTTTGTCGTGGGTACGGGCCGCGATGTCGAAGGTTTCGATTTGAAATTTGGCAGAGTTAGAGACTACTGGTATCTCCATGTCTATTGAGGAGGGTCGAAATCAGAAAAGTTAACATTAACATGTACGTGAAGAACGCCACAGGTCACACTTTTGAAGGTTACGATTTGAAATTTGGCGCAGAGTTAGAGACTACAGGTATTTCAGTGTCTATTGATGGGTATCAAAAACGGAAATCGACAGTGGCATTTATGTGAGGCACGGTACAGGTCACAGTTTCGAAGATTACGATTTGAAATTTGGTACAGAGTTAGAGACCAGGGGTGTTTTGATGCCTATTTATCGCCATCGACACCGGAAAGTCGGTTTAGGATTTATTTGAGTAAAATTGACATTTGTGTAAACCACGATACTAGTCACAATTCTGAAGATTCCGATTTGAAATTTGACCGAGTTAGAAACTGCAGGTACCATGATGTCTATTGATGGGTATCAAAATCGGAAAATTGGTTTAGCAAATTTTTGAGTTGTCAGTGGCATTTACATGAAGCACAGTACAGCTCAAAATTTGGAAGGTTACGATTTGAAATATGGTACAGAGTTAGAGACCAGGGGTGTCGTCAACGCCGGAAAATAGTTTCGGATTTTTTTGAGTAAAATTGACATTTTTTGAACCACGGTACGGGTCACAATTTCGAAGATTACGATTTGAAATTTGACGCAGTTAGAGACTACAGGTATCTCGATGTCTATTGATGGGTACCAAAATCGGAAAATTGGTTCAGGAAAATTTTGAGTTGTCAGAAAAATCAACAGTAGCATTTACATGAAACACGGTACAGGTTGCAATTTTAAAGGTTACGATTTGAAATTTTCTACAGAGTTAGAGACCAGGGATGTATTGATGCCTATTTATAGACATCGACAATGGAAAATCGGATTCAGATTTTTTTGAGTAAAATTGACATTTTTTGAACCACAGTACGGGCCACAATTTCGAAGATTACGATTTGAAATTTGACACATAGTTAGAGACTACATGTATCTCGATGTCTATTGATGGGTATCAAAATCGGAAAATTGGTTCAGGAAAATTTTGAGTTGTCAGAAAAATCAACAGTGGCATTTATGTGAAACACGGTACAGGTCGCAATTATGAAGGTTACGATTTGAAATTTTCAACAGAGTTAGAGACCAGGGGTGTATTGATGCCTATTTATAGACATCGACACTGGAAAATCGGTTTCGTTTTTTTTTTAGTAAAATTTGACATTTTTTGAACCACAGTACGGGCCACAATTTCGAAGATTACGATTTGAAATTTGACACATAGTTAGAGACTACATGTATCTCGATGTCTATTGATAGGTATCAAAATCGGAAAATTGGTTCAGGAAAATTTTGATTTGTCCGAAAAATCAATAGTAGCATTTACATGAAACACGGTACAGGTCGCAATTTTGAAGGTTACGATTTGAAATTTTCTACAGAGTTAGAGACCAGGGGTGTATTGATGCCTATTTATAGACATTGACACAGGAAAATCGGTTTCGGATTTTTTTGAGTAAAATTGACACTTTTGAACCACGCTACGGGTCACAATTTCGATGATTACTATTTGAAATTTGACACATAGTTAGAGACTACAGGTATCTCGATGTCTATTCATGGGTATCAAAATCGGAAAATTGGTTCAGTAAAATTTTGAGTTGTCAGAAAAATCAACAGTGGCATTTACGTGAAACGCGGTACAGGTCGCAATTTTGAAGGTTACGATTTGAAATTTTCTACAGAGTTGGAGACCAGGGGTGTATTGATGCCTGTCCTATTTATAGACATCGACACCCGAAAATCGGTTTCGGATTTCTAGTTAACGCTAGAATTTTTTTTTATTATTTAAATAAACCTTAGCGGGCAATGCCTTCGATAGCTGCTGATAGAGAAAAATGAACCGCAGGTCGGTCTTCTTTGACTAGATTTTATTTTTTTGTAGATTGAACACTTAATGTTGGATTAACCAATTATAAAAATAGCTTAATCGCCTACCTTTCTGATTTGGATTGCTCTGCACCAGGGGCCCCAGCGACGTCTCTGAAGTGGTCGTGGCAGGTGTGAAATATATTCAAAAATCTCCTCGAATAGAAATTTTGAGCTTCTCTATCTAGCTGTCGTATTAACAATGTAAAACTTTCTGATATTCTGGTGGCCTTTCGGCTAGTTCATAATTTGGAAAATACCAACATTTTTACAGCCAAGAATTTAATTTTTGTGTATAATATATAATAATGTATATATACATATACATATACATATGTATATGTAATAAAATTAATAACTAAAAACGCTAGTACGGAACAGGATTTTTTTGAATAAAATTTAAATTTTTTTGAACCATGGTACGGGTCACAATAATTTCGAAGATTACTATTTGAAATTTGGCATAGAGTTAGAGACCAGCAGTGTTTTGATGCCTATGTATAGACCTTTATATCGGAAAACTGGTTTAGGATTTTTTTTTTAGTAAAATTTATATTTTATTTATTTATTAAAACGGGAACCCCCCACCATTAAATACAATTACAGCCATATACAAACAAATAATGTAGTTAGGCACAGTATACAGTAATATTTGAAATTTATAAAAACTGATAACCTAACAGTATTCATCAATATATCCCACCCACGCTCAACAATATAACTGTGATCAGCTGATGAATTAAAGTTAAAATTAAACTAAATTAAACGAAATCAATTTGACATTGATGCGAATCACAATTTCGAAGGTTACGATTTAAAATTTTTCACAGAGTTAGAGACTAGAGGTATCTCTATGCCCATTGATGAGCAATAAAATCGGAAAATCGGTCCGAGATTTTTTTAAATTTCAAATAAAGCACATCAGCAATTTTGAATGTTACTCAACCAACTGACAGAAACCCGAATTTTCCCGATATATATTTATGTATTCTGGAAGTTAGTTACATGTTCTTCTAGGTCCGAGGATCGGATAACGAACCACCTAAAATTCGGACCGCTTTACTAATTGTGATTTTTGTCTAGGTGCCCGAGGTGTTTTGGACGGTCTATTAAGCAAAAAACCGTATTTCACAATCAAAATGGCAAGAAAGAAAGTTCACTTTGGATGTTCTAACATACGGATATTTTTATATTGTGCTGTCGTGAAGAAAACTTTTATCAGAACAAAGTTGATATTAATTTAAGCATCATGCCGTTTAGAGTAGACCCTTTTATTTCTTATGTGAACCCTAGATGATAAGTTTGTATCGAGACAATGCTGTTTAAAAAAAGAATGTTATTTATTGTTTATAGAGTACGAGGTTTTATAAGATAACGAGGAAATAAGAAAACAGTTATTAAACAAATTGTTTTATTTCAAAAAATCATCATAGATCTGCACAGACCAACTCGTATTTACTTTGACCCTTATTAAGTAAAAATCCTTGTAAATTTAACGTTTCGAAAGTACTGTAGAATTTGTCTTTTGGAATTCCTACTAGTTCGCACGCTTCTTTAATTTCTTGAACGGTGAAAAGTGACTTTGTTTCGACTTCGGACTTTCTTTTGAGTGTTTGAAGCAAAGCCATAATCTAAAAATGTATTACTTCAAACAATAATGGACTACGCAACTTTTTTTATAATCGCATATGAAATTGATAAGTGAGGTGAGCCTATGGTATTAAAAAATATACATGCTTGTTTCGGAAAAAAAAAACTTCTAAGGAAATCGTTAGATTCGTCTCCGACTTTTCGTTGGATCTGGCAGCGCTGCATCAGTTTAGACCCTTAATTCGGAAGTGTTCGGTAAGTACAGATCAGATACAATTAGTTCCTTAATATGAAATTGAATAATACCTTTGTTGCTTCAACTTAAAGGAGATTATAATAAATTAAAGTAATGAAATGTTAAAATCGGGAACCCAGGTAAATGGACTCCCATTCTGACATATTTGACAATCTTGCAGGGTCACCAAGAACCCGAAATTTAAATTTTAAATTTTTTGGGTGAACTAAGAGCAAAAAACAAGCTAGTCAGCTTTTTGGGACTTTAAGGCTATTACCTACATGATACACAAAAGGTTTATTTTAATTACTGTATTATAGACCGGGAGATAGTGACAGATTTTTGGACGTGATTTTACTCAGTATGCCTTTCAAAGGGCATTATGTGGCACATATTCTCACAATAATAAGGTATGAATCAGAGAGTCATCCTGGGTTCTTCATGTGAAAAACTGAGTTTTCAATTATTCGAAAAATATGCGTTTTGATATGATTTTATACAGGCTGCCATGTGTTTTATAATGAAGATCAAAATAGAAAATTCCTCGGAAAACCATAGGCATACCGTTAGGGTGGGTCCAAAGGGCTATTATTGCCACGTGATCTTGTATTTTCATAATTAATTTTTCCACGTTTCTGAACAGGCTGCCAATGAGAAGTATGCAAGTTCTTATTATGAAAATGCTGAAAAAAGGATGGCATACCTTTCGCGCATGTCCAAGTACTGTTTAAATCGAAAGTTATTTAATCGTTTAAACGAGTTATTCGATGTAAAGTGTACTTTTACATGCGTAAATGGTATGCCATCTTTTCTTCAGCAGTTTCATAACAAGAACTTGCATACTTCTCATTGGCAGCCTGTTCAGAAACGTGGAAAAATTCATTATTAAAATTAGAGATGGGTTTACACCGGGTTTTTTCATATTTGGAAAGGGTGTCAAGGTTTCCATCCTTTTCGGCACCGGGTGTCAAATTATGACACTAGTTTTTGGCATATTTTGATTGGTGACATTTAGACGTTTAATTTAATACCAAATACTCATATCTAAAAACTATAAACAACAAAAACGTTGCAAGAAGATATAAAAAGTAAAAAATATGTAGCAGGCGAATAGAAATTTAGTCGTTTATCTATTACATTATCCTAAATTAAAATAACGATGACCAAATATTAAATAAATGAATAAATGTATTCTAGGGCATACAAAAACAAGATTCATCCTGCATTATTAACTTTAATAAACTAGTTAACGAGAAATAAAAAAAAGGTCATCAGTATATACAGGGTGTTATTTAAGTACGTATCCAAACTTTAAGGGGTGATTCTTTGAGTGATTTTAAGACGAACAGTTTATATAAACATAGGTCCGGTATGGCTTCGTTTTCAAGATACAGAGTGTCAAACTTAAAAAAAAATCTTTTTTTCAACAACATGGAGAGGAAAAAATAACTTACCTAAAATTTCATACATTATCAAAGATCTAAAATTGAAAATTAAAGCAAAAAAAACCTTCTTTCAATTCATTTTCTCCACTTTCTCATCTAAAAGCCATATAGGGTTTATTATTCCATTTTGTGATTCCATTTTCTGTTCTGATATTTGACATATTTACAAAATATAATAGTTAGATTTCATTGACAAAAAAAACAAAAATCGCGTTTCTTCTTCTTTGCTCCAAATCCAGTGGCTTTGCTTCCCTTCAAAAATTCCATCCATTCCAGGATATATTTTGGCTTTTGGTGACATTGAAAGCACCCATTTTTGGGTGTCATTAGTTTACACCCTTTGAAACCACCCATTTTTGGGTGCCAAACGTTTCCACCCTTTGAATCCACCCTTTATTTTAAAAATGAAAACACCCTATGGGTGTCAAAGGTTTGGCACCCATAAAGGGTTTAAACCAATGACGTCAAAACCTATAGACGTGGTGCCCCATTGTTAAAATGCCCTTTATTTTGAGTCCAAGATTAAATATATCCATACTACTCTAAAAACATGCTACAAACAAAGACAGAAAGTCAACCATCAACCAACTATACACCCGGTGATTCCCGGTTATAGTTCCTCCAGAATCACACTTAGACATCGCATGTTTTTTCTTGTTTGGGGGCGCCGGAAGCATCGGAACCTCACCTGAAGACTCGGGGGATGGTCTAACGACGCCAGCCTCCGACCCCAGAGTCGAAATAAGTTCGCTACGGCTCGACAAAAGGGGCAATTTCTGACAATCTCGCGTCATTTTCGGAATAATTTAATGGAACGCTTAGGCTGTGATTAGTTCTGGGCGTCAAGCGTTTATCAAAACAAACCTGTCTATAGGTTCTGAAGTCATTGGTTTAAACCCATCGATGGGTGTAAACCCAAAACCCATCTCTAATTAAAATACAAGGTCACGTGGCAATAATAGCCCTTTGGACCCACCCTAACGGTATGCCTATGGTTTTCCGAGGAATTTTCTATTTGAACTTCATTGTAAAACACATGGCAGCCTGTATAAAATCACATCAAAACGCATATTTTTCGAATAATTGAAAACTCAGTTTTTCACATGAAGAACCCAGGATGACTCTCTGATTCATACCTTATTATTGTGAGAATGTGTGCCACATAATGCCCTTTGCAAGGCATACTGAGTAAAATCACGTCCAAAAATCTGTCACTATCTCCCGGTCCATTACCTAGTCCATATTCCGAGACCTACCTTATTTTTCCTGCTCATTCCTGTACCGTGCTGGGACCTGGTCTTATCCATAGTCCCAGATTCATCGGTAAAAACATCAATTAAACTATGCTTCATGATATCAACCACATCTAGTGCATCTTGGATCGTTGCTTCTTCTCTTAACTCTGCTTTCGCTCTAGCCTGAAAAGGAATAAAAGAAAATCGAATGCAAAATAGCTAAAATGGGGATTTAGCCTTTTTTATCATCAGTAGTTCAAATGTACAGGGGGTCCCATTTTGGGTGTGTTTCTCAAAAATCTCGGTTGTTATTAAAGCTAGAGGGTTGCGGTTTTCACGTCGCTGTACTACTTTTTTGAGAGGAATTTGGTGGACCAATCAGATTTTAGATAAGTCTTATAGTTTCCGCGCATCGGCGCAGGACTGAAATTTTCGATTTTTTGGAAACCTCTCCTGGCTACAACTTATATATAGCGACAAATTTAATAAACTATTTTTATAGATTTTTTGGCGTAGAATCGAATGGAATAATTAGTTTTTTGGTAGCGTTAATAGTTTTTGAGATATGAACCAAAGTTATTTTTTTTTTAATGGAAACCATAGGTTATGTATCAAAAACTATTAACGCTACCAAAAAACTAATTATTCCATTCGATTCGACGCCAAAAAATCTATAAAAATAGTTGATTAAATTAGTCGATATATAGGTACAGGGTGTTTCTAAATTATAGTGCCAAAGTATTGTGACAAACAGAAAATGTCATTTTGAACAAAAAGTTTCCTATCAACATGGGTCCTAAAATGCATAACAAGAAAGTTACAGGGTGATGAAAGTACAGTTTGAAAAACAACATGTTTATCGCAATAACTTCTACAGAAGTTATGCAATTTAAATGAAACTTGGTGCAATTCTTTATTAACTGAAGTGCAACAATTTTGTATAAAAACAATTTATTTCCATCAACCAGAGGCGTAGGGGCGGGGTAGCACAATGGGTTTTCTACTCATAACTTTCTAGAGGTTATCTTTTTGGTCTCGCAGGTTCATCATTTTAGCGCACCTTTTTATTTTGCAACAAAAATGTACTCTTGTTTCATAACGATAAAATCAACTGTTTGCGTTGAAATCGGCAAAATGTGCCCCAAAACACCTGTTAACTCCAAAATTCGAAAAATAAAATTTTCAACTACCGCTTTCAAATTTTACAAAATAATTGTACGATTTAAAGTGACAAAAAATTCCCTATGAACTATGTATCAAAAATTTTTCGCTTTCAAAATGAAACTGATTGAAGTCAACAAAATTTTGAAATCCATATTTCGGCAAAACCAGCGATGTTTTACTCAATATCCATTAGGCATTTTTTCTTAATTTTGAACGTACAATTCATCTGTAAAACATTTAAATGCGGTAGGCGATAATTTTATTTTTCGAATTTTCGAGTTGACAGGTGTTTTGGGGCACATTTTGCCGATTTCAACGCAAACAGTTGATTTTATCGTTATGAAACAAGAGTACATTTTTGTTGCAAAATAAAAAGGTGCGCTAAAATGATGAACCTGCGAGACCAAAAAGATAACCTCTAGAAAGTTATGAGTAGAAAACCCATTGTGCTACCCCGCCCCTACGCCTCTGGTTGATGGAAATAAATTGTTTTTATACAAAATTGTTGCACTTCAGTTAATAAAGAATTGCACCAAGTTTCATTTAAATTGCATAACTTCTGTAGAAGTTATTGCGATAAACATGTTGTTTTTCAAACTGTACTTTCATCACCCTGTAACTTTCTTGTTATGCATTTTAGGACCCATGTTTACAGTTGTTGATGTTCAAAATGACATTTTCTACTTGTCACAATACTTTGGCACCATAATTTAGAAACACCCTGTACCTATATATCGTCTAATTTAATCAACTATTTTTATAGATTTTTTGGCGTCGAATCGAATGGAATAATTAGTTTTTTGGTAGCGTTAATAGTTTTTGATACATAACCTATGGTTTCCATTAAAAAAAAAATAACTTTGGTTCATATCTCAAAAACTATTAACGCTACCAAAAAACTAATTATTCCATTCGATTCTACGCCAAAAAATCTATAAAAATAGTTTATTAAATTTGTCGCTATACACATATAAGTTGTAGCCAGGAGAGAGGTTTCCAAAAAATCGAAAATTTCAGTCCTGCTCCAATGCGCGGAAACTATAAAACTTATCTAAAATCTGATTGGTCCACCAAATTCCTCTCAAAAAAGTAGTACAGTGACGTGAAAACCGCAACCGTCTAGCTTTAATAATAACCGAGATTTTTGAGAAAAACACCGAAAATGGGACACTCTGTACTATTTTAAATTTGCTATGTGAACACAATGTTTTTTATTTTGGTTACAAATTATATGTGTGTGCAATTAAAACCTTACTTTTTGAGATGTTCTGTATGTATATGAGCATAAAAAACACGTAAAACGAAATGTCTGACTCAAAACCTTGTTCCGAAGAAAAATCTCAAATTTTTCTCACCTGCGTCAGTCTCACGAGAGAATTCAACTGCCTGGCTGTCACTGGTGTGCAATCGCCCGTCAAGAACTGCTTCCTTAAACTAATATAAAAACGTTTCAAAACTGTTTTCGCCTCTTCGGATAAATAAGGATGCACGTATCTTTGGGCATACGCCACGTACTTTCGGACGATATTATGCGATAACGGTTGAATCCCCTCTACTTGCTTAAGTCTCTCTCTGGAACAAAACAAGGTTACAATATCGACAAAGTCCGCAACGGAAATAATGGACCACACTTTTTGTACCTTAAGCTGTTGTCGCTATTCGAACTGCCCAAAACCGACACGTCCAGATCACTTTTAATTCCGGAATGCATCGCCAAAACGTGTTTCGACAGGAGCATGTCCCATTGCTGAAACGAAACGCATCCGGATCTGAACAATGGGGAACTTGAACCAATTTTTTTTGCTTCTTTAATATATTTGCCTATCTATAGAAAGAGCACGTACCAAATATCAGCCCTCAAATCGCAATATTTGATTTGCAATAAATAATTAAAGTGACCGCAAGCAGAGCTGTCAATAACTTTGTAAAAAAGTTACTTTTCAGTAACTAGTTACTTATTGTAACTAGTTACTTATTGTAACTAGTTACTTATTGTAACTAGTTACTTATTGTAACTAGTTACTTAGTAACTTAGTTACTTTTTTGAATACGCAAAAGTAACTATAACCTAGATACTTTCAAAAAGTAACTTGTAACTTGTACATTTTTTCGGTAACTATTTACTTTTTAAAGTAACTAGTTACTATAGAAGTATCTAGTTACTTTTTAATGTACCTAGTTACTTTTGAAAGTAACTAGTTACTTTTTCAAGTAAAAAGATATTTTCCATGTAAACTTTGAGACACTTGTATTGCTAAAAGCAAACAAAACCATTTGAGATCTATACTGCTTTAAACTTTAAAGTTAAAATGCATTTTTATTTTTTTGAACTCCCTATGTTTACAGAATTTTTTGAACCTGGTTTTGTGATTTAGATTGTAAATCCTGTGATTATATTTTTATAGTTATACATGGTGATTCAAAACTATTCGGCACCCTTTCAGGGGCGTAATTTACTCGTTAAAATAAGACGAAAAGTTCATATCATGGGTCCAAAAACACTTCGTTACGAAGATACAGGGTGATTAAGCTTTCAAAAAAATATCGATTTTTGTTTATACCTTAAAAACCAATAATAATCAATCACCTACTCCTACTGCAATTCCATTTGAAAATCATTTCGTTCACTTAAAATAATAGTTACTTCAAAGTAAAGTAAAGAGTCCAAAAAAGAAGAGAAATAGGAAAAACTCAAATTTTCCGCGAAAGGGAGAGAGATATGAAAAAAGAGGCATTTTTTTGTTTCATATTGTATTGTTTATTCAAAAAGATAATACATTTTTGTATTGTACAAGGCCGTACTATTTTTTTGTTTAATTAATGGTACTGATTACCTATACCTCCGCCACTGGTTACTTTGGAGACCTGATATTAACATGTGTTATGTCACCCTGTTTTGAATCACCCTGTATACGTACCCCTACTTAGAAAAAATATATTTTACCTTTGTTGCTTTAGCTGTTTTTTTATAAAACATAAAAATAATAAGAAAATGTAGACAATATTAAACATTTCAGAAGTCAGTATTACATTAAAATAACTTAATAACTAGTTACTTTAAAAGTAACTAGTTACTTAAGTAACTTAGTTACTTAAGTAACTTAGTTACTTAAGTAACTTAGTTACTTAAGTAACTTAGTTACTTTGAAAGTAACTAGTTACCTGAAAAGTATTTTCATTATTTCTCAAGTAACTTAGTTACAATAACTAGATACTTTTCGGAAGTAACTTGTAACTTAGTTACTTTTGTAGAAAAATAACGATCTTTCAAAAGTATCTAGTTTCTTTTTAAGCATAATTAGATACAAAGTAACTAGTTACTTTTAAAAGGTAACTTTGACAGCTCTGACCGCAACCTATTCATTTGAAACGACACGAAAAGCGCGGGAATGGTCGTGACGTCATATAGCTCGATCGATCAGAAGGCAGTGACAGGAGTGACAGCTACACAGAATTAGGAAAGAAAGAATGGAAATTGAACGTTAAAATAAACAGTTCGGCGACTCACTTCCAGAGGGATCTGATGTAGGTCAAAAATAAAAACCACCTAAAAATCAAAATTTAACAAGCACTTCTTTAATTGAGACCTCAGGGCTAGTAATCCTTAGGTCTCGGGTTCAATCGCACAAGAAGTTTTTTTTAATTATCACTGCATTCTACCTCTTATATTTATCACTGATTATCATTTTTAGTAATAATTGGACAATGGTTATTTTGAAGATTATTACTCACAATCTACTCCATAGTGTATTTAAATTCAAAGTATTTACCTACCTAATATGAAATTGTCAGTAGCAGGGAAAATGTAATACATTGCTTGATGCGTAAGCTCTTTTTGGCCTCGAAGAGAGTTTTAAGAAACGAGGCAACACGGGAATTAAACAACCTCCTCGGCCAAAAACGTGTGCTTACCTACGCATCTCGCAATGTAAATAATTATTTAATACAGCAGCACACTCTTCTCAAACATGATCAACAATATCAAGACTGCGATAGACTATAATAAGACGGATAGACAAGGATAGGGACGTTCTCGTTGATCTTTCTAAACAAAGCTTGCGTGGTGCTGTAGTTTTTATACATGTGCCGCCCATATTAGTTGATACGTGGTGCCGCCGCCCACCAGAGGCGCCACCACCAACGAGCTAGTTGACGTCACAACCAAGGAGGGCGCGTTACAAGAATGATTTGGATTATGCAGTTTTTAATAGGGTACTTGACAATGTTTTTAAGTGCTCTAAAATTGTACTCTGTTTACAGTAGGTGCACCAGCATAACACGTAATAAATGAAACAACGGCTTCTAACCCTTATTTTTTATGATAATTTTAAAGACAAAGTTGCACAATTTTGTTCAAGCTGAAATCTACAGTTTCGTCGTTCTATTGTCCAGAACGCCAAACGTGGCAACTCTGTGCCTCTCAGGAGAAACGGAACTGTAACGTTGCCGGCGCCCGTTTGCAATCATTCGTGGAACAAAGGCAAATTGCAGTTTTCTATTCAAATATCTCCAGCTTGCCTATGAATATCTGTTACTTAATATATCGAAACCTTTGAGCTTTAACTAACGCAATTGCACACACAAATTTTGTCACATAAAGACTTTTTATAACGAATATGTTCCATATATTGACTCCTCTATATCAAAATGGTGTCTGTTTATTCTGCACACGCTGGAAACTATGTCCTTCATCTCTGCCACGTAACACTTTAGTTAAAATATCTGTATACGGAACATACTATAAATATTCAGGTACCAATAATGGGGGAAATATTCACATATTTGGCAACGTTACTCACCCTTTTAGACATCTAACCATATTCATATATCCACATGTCATCTAACACGTATGGTTTTCTGATAGGCAGATGACATCCCGTGATGCCAACTGTCATTCCGTATCTCGCTAAATCAAAATATTAGTAGATAATATTTGTGCCATTTATTATAGCTTGTTATTGATATTTACTATTATATATTGTTTGTGGATCTAGTTATCGTGTTGTTAGATGTGTAAGGTAAGGTATCATGGACATGGACCCTGAAAGGACAATTTGCAATTTGCCGAAATTGGATGCTGTTAGCGTCTTCCGAAATCCATGGGATAAAACTGCAAAGGTTTGTACCTACGTTGTAGTAAGAATACAGTATTATGAGTTATTAATAAAGAGAGAACCTCGGCCTAGGGACCATCTTGAAGGCGTGTTTATGAAGACGCCATATAGAAGTACTGAGCCCGAATTCCGGACTTTAGGCCCAACCTAGCCAAAAAAATTTACAGAAAAACTATTGAATAAGTTTACGAAAAAAAAACCCTTCTTGACTAAAATCGTCGATGGAGGAAGGAATCAATCGACGCAAAAAGTGGTTTCACGGGGCATCACAAGTCTGGGAGTTTGAGGTTAGAATTTTGAAAATTCAACTTTCCTTGCAACTTTCACTGCCTAATAAGGTTATGTCTCAGAACACTTCGGTGGTATCGCTATGTTGCCAAATTGCCGTTATAAAACACTTGTGACGTCATAAGTGCTTTCCCGCCAAATTTCAAAGAAAGTCTAATAACTCGCTAATTACGTAAATATATATTTTTTAAATAATCGTAGGGTCTTAGGCAAGTGTCCAGGAATTGTTTTATCAAGTTTGTAAAATTTCGTCAAGTACCCTATTGCTTATATTTATTACATAAAAATAAAAATTGAGTTTTTTCCTGAACTGTGGTTCATTTAATGGCAATACATTACGTTTGAAGGCATAATTTTTCGAATTTAATTTTCGTGCAAGTTCCCCATTAACGGCGCCTAACCTCATCGTTCCTGTCGACCAAAATGAAGATCAGGTCGAACCGCGACAACATCGGCGAGCTGATCTTCAAGTTCTCGGATATCGTCTTCGCCTTGTTGTAGTGGCCGCCGACGGGATTGGCCGCCGCCAAGATCGTGGCCCTGGTCGGCAGCGAGCATATCATGCCCGCCTTGGCGATGCTTATGCGTTGCTGTTCCATGGCCTCGAGTAGACACTGAGAAAATAGCCGCGTTTTATTGGTTTTTACCGAGAAAAAAACTGTACGAATCCGTAAAATCTTCATTTTTGGAGATAATCGCCTAAACTTTTTTTTGTTTGAAAGGCCTTCAAAAACCGCTTCGTTTGACCTTCTTGCCATTTTCAAAATCCAAATCCAGGGCCGGCTGCGATTTTTTTATACCCTCGATTTTCACGAAAAACATTTAGCGATTTTTTTATTTAAAATCTGACCCCACAGCGTTATTCAGAACATCCCAAAACCCCATATACCAAATTTGAACAAAAAATATACAGGTAGTTCCATTCTGCAGGGTGTCAAATTTGAGCAAACTTTAAAGGCATCTGGCCAGTCAAATGTGCCATGGAGCGATATTGATATACTCGATTTTTGACCCGTATAAAGTTCCAAAAATTCAGTAATTTGAGAAGGCACAGATAAGAACACTCTGTATAATTTGTATTGGACCTTTTCACACCAACACCTTGAGTGGTCCTATCGACCATTCAACGGTTTTGAGGGGATTCCATGGCACTCTTGACTCGGCAGATGTCTTTAAAATTCCTATTTTGCTCAACTTTGACACCCTGCAGAATGGAACTCCCTGTATATTTTTTGTTCAAATTTGGTATATGGGGGTTTTGGGATGTTCTAATTGACGCTGTGGGGTTAGATTTAAAATAAAAGAATCGCTAAATGGTTTCCGTCAAAATCGGGGGTACAAAAAAATCGCAGCCGGCTCTGGATTTGCATTTTGAAAATGGCAGGAAGGTCAAACGAAGCGGTTTTTGAAGGCCTTTCAAACAAAAAAAAAGTTTAGGCGAGTATCTCCAAAAATGAAGATTTTACGGATTTGTACAGTTTTAAAATTGGCAAATGTCCGAGCATTTATGATTTTGAGCAGGACACTTTTCAAAATGTCCGCCGAGGCCTCGAGCATTTATGGACATTTTTCGTCAATTTAACGTATTTTTATAACATAAAAAATACGTAAAGAAATTACGTTTCTAGAGTTGCGTTAAAATAACGTCATTATTTCGGCATCGTTAATCACATTTGATGTATAACGTCAATTTAACATATTTTTGTGACATAAAAAATACGTAGCGTTAATATTACGTCATTACTAGGATACCCAGCTAACCACGAATTACCTATAACGCGTTATTTTAATAACGTAACAAATACGTAGCTCAATTTACGGAAATATAACTTTATAAATACATCAAAAATGACATAATAAAAATAAGTAATAAAACTTGCGTCAATATTACGTTATTACTACGGTACAGATACTCCCGAATAATAAAACTTGGACCAAGGTTTTTGGGAAATCACAATAGAGTCCTTTCCTGAGACGATTAAGATAATTTTGGCTTTGTCCTCTCCGTTACATGAATTTTTAGGCACCCTTTATTTTATTTCTGTGACGTCATTGAGATTCTAGCTTACACTGTTTTAGGCAATATTTTTCATGTGCTTCAATAGCTTAGTTGGTAAGAGCGTCGACATTAATTCCGATGTTCGTAGGTTCGAACCCTGGTGTTGGTGTGCGAATTTTATTTTTGTGAGGTTATATCTATGTTAAGTTTATGAGGCTATTTCTACGTCAGGATATTAACGTCACTCTACCGGACTTTTTGTCATAATTATAACGTTAGTTTAACGTGATTTTCCTAACGTTAGGGAGTTATAACTATAACGGTATTTTGACGTAAAAAACCCGGTTGTTGGTTACCTGGGTCGATTGCTTGTGAAAAGACCTTTAAAACAAGACCCCATATGTATGACTTTTAATTAAAAAAGTATAAAGTAAAACAAAAATAAAAAAAAATAAAATATGTAAAATTTTAAAAAATGTTTCTAGTTACAGATTGAAGACAGATTTAGAAGACCCAACGCATAGACATACATGTAGGATGGGGGTTAGTTAGGTTAGCAATCAATAAAATATTCCAGTACTGTTAAAATTTAAAATTATTAAAATAAGTTTTGATCTGAAATTCATCGCAGTAATTATAATTATTGCAATAAAATTACCTAAATTAATTAACAATGAGAGCTATATTCAATACTTACATCTACATCAGAAATACTTTTTACTCGCATTTTTGTTACTACTAAATCTAAAAATAACTTCTTTATCTGTACTAGAGCCTTTGAAGATTGAATTAAATGTTTTCTCATTCTTCCTGCATGGGCAAAATATTCAGCTTTACAAAATTCACAAATAGCATATTTTAATTTTTTGTCGCTTCTTTTCTTGAAGTAATTGCAGACAATTGAATTTTGTTTGACCATTTTGCAAAGTAGGTACACAGTTCGCAATATTCTAGGTTAGAATTAGAAACGGTTTTATAGGTTAGAAATGGAGGGATTTTTTTTATAAACGACCATAAATGCTCATAAATGACCATAAATGCTCACAAGTGACCAGAAATTCTCATTAATTCTCTAACTGACGGCATTTATATAAATGATCATAAATGCTCCAAAACTGCCGGACAGTGACCAAAAATCACTTTTAAAAATGTCCCGCTCATAAATGCTCAAAATGCTTCTGCTCATAAATGCTCCAGCCATCTATAAAAAAAACACACTCACCGCATGTTGCGAGGGCATCTTATCGAACTCGTCTATGCAGCAGCAACCTTGGTCGGCCAATATGAGGGCGCCCGCCTCCAACGCGTACTCCCCCGCCGATTCTCTCGCCATCGTCACCGTCAGGCCCGTACCCGTACTCGTATTGCCGCAGACGTACACCCCTACAACATCGCCTCGGCACTGAAGTCGACGTTGACCCGAAGGCGAGCGACCTAACCTTTCGGCGCGACGTTCGAACAGGCCCTGAGCATCTGGCTCTTACCGAGCCCCGGATCGCCCATCATCAGCACGTGGCATTCGGACCGCGTCGTGGCGTTCCTGGTGCCGCCCAGCAGGGCCAGTAGCAGGCCGGCCTTGACTATTTCGTGGCCGTAGATGCTGGGACACAGGGAGTGGACCAACAGGCGGAACAGGCCCGGGTTCGAGTGGATTTCCTATAGAGAACCGACGGAATTTAATTTGTGAAATATTAACTAATCAGATGATGATTTCGGCGATTATTTATTTCCCTCATACTGCTTGCATCCAATAAGGTAGCTCCTTGCTCCTTCCATAAAAATCCAACCAATCGTATGCCTCTGCTAGCGATAATTGCACTTGTGCAAAAGCAAAGCGGTAATACCGCTTGTGGAAGTATCACTTCGTTGCTTAGCACCCGCGAATCTGTTCGATACAAACACGTACTTCTTAAAATTGGTGTGTTTTACACTGTTCTAAATTATGCGGCTTATAAATTTTGTTGCGGTATTATTAAGCATTGTATCAATAAATTTATATAACTTTTACGTTGCTAAATTCTTGTTATTAGACCTCCGGCTCCGTTGAATTTATGACACATTCAGAAAATAAACCAACGCCAAGGGGTGTAGGTATAATCGCATTTGCCTTGGATATACAAGCGTCATGTTTACATGTCAATACATTAAATCGTATTCGTGAAATAATCTAGACAAATACCACCCGTGCCGGGAATTTTTCTAGATAATTTTATTCTCAAGCCGTATTTTGCCCATTAGCAAAACCACTCGTACAAATTGGGCTTTTATTTTCAGAGATAAAATCCCTCGAGCTTCGCTCTCTGGACTTTATCAGAAAATAAAAGACCAATTTATACTCGTGATCTTTGTAGGCAAAATAGTAGAGACAGGCAATGGAAACTTTCCAAGTCGGGAAAGTTTCCGTTTTTGGAAACTTTCCGGGAAGAAAGTTTGAAGGTATAGGAAACTTTCCCATTCCCGGGAAACTTTCACGGAAAGTTTCCGGGAATTTATGTAGAAATTTTAAATTTGCCGTCATAAATGCCTGGCCAAGATTCATGACATAACCTAAAAAATACAAAAAAGAACAAAGAAGAATCATGAACTGTGCTATAGACCACAGATCAAATAATTTTTATTAGACTTTATATTATTTGGTTTTATCTTTTATCCTTGTTTTATTTTTACTTTTGTACAGGGTGTTGCAATTAAGATGTTACGAGCGATTATCTCGGTAATTTTTAAGATACATTGGTGGTTCAAAAACTAAACTTGTGTAGTTTTTTTCCAAGGAATTGAATGTCTTTAAGAAAAAAAAAAGTTTAATTTCAAATAAAAAAGTTATCAACAAATAACTGATTTTTTTACATTAAGATGGCGATTTTATTGCAATTAGACTAGTAAAGTGAATAGAAAATCTGCACAACACGGTTGCATATCACTTTTGGTTTAGCGGGAGTAATGTTTTTTTGTCCCAGATTAAGTCTGCAAAAAAATAAGAGTATTTTTTTAACAAAAAAAAACGCCACTTCCTACTTTTTTACTGTAGGTAATAATTAATTAATAATACTAATAATTTAAAATCTGAAAGTGGAAATTTGAATAATGAACATGAAATACGAATTACAAAGCAAAACTTTTATATTTTGTGATATTATACCTTTTCTACAATATCTTTAGCAAATTTCACTTAAAATATGACATATTTGGTATTTTTGAAAGGCTCTAAGTGTGACTAATTAAAGTAAACATTAAAAAAAAGAAAATTGGAAACTTTCCGAAAGTTTCGGAAATTTTGGTCGGAAACTTTCCGGGAATTTTCGTAAAGAGGGAACTTTTCCATCTCTAAAAAATAGCGCTTTCGAAAAAATTATCGATACAATTTCCGGCACTTGTGATATTACATACGATAATACTGCTAGGTAGTTAAAACTAATTGGTAACCCGATAACTAATATCTAATAACACAATACATTCAAAACTGAAGGTTTATCATCGTAAGTATGGTAATTAAATTTAAATGCGGCCAGTTAATTAAATTTTATATGGAAGCACAATGGTTGTGGCTACTTTTTTTTCATTTTCTTGGAAAGGCAAAATATTCACCTATAATTTTTGTAGTTAATTTATTTACTAAGTTGATTGTCAAAATTCTCTTTCTAAATACAACTCATATGGTATGCCTTAATCAGATAATAGACACACACCACAAAATAGCATGGGATATTTGGCAGAATCTAACTAGTATACTTACTAGTTAGATTAGCATTTACGACATTTTGCAGTTATTAAAATTTTCAAAAATATACTTGCCCGAATTTCATGGTGATCATTCTTATTAAACGTTATCCTCTCTGTGCCCCCATGTGCCCCTTCGGACAGCTTCTTATTATTAAATAACGATACCACGTCCAAGTATAAAGTAAACACAGAATTCTGCTTGTTTTTACCCTTGTTGTCAGATGGATCTCGAACCTGCAAATCAAACGTATTCCAACATCAATATTTCAAATTGTATTAAAGAATACAATACACTATACAAGGTGCGTCCCCCCCACATACCTTCACTATGCCTGTCACAGTTATATCGTCTCCAGGCACACAGGATTTTACCAGATCCTCAGTTAGTTCACAGTCTAGGGTTCTAGGAATTCTAGCAGTTTCCTAAAACATTCGGGATGTTAATAAATGTCGTTACAAAACTACTAGATACAGTGTAGTATACGGGAACATCCTGTATACCCTTTAAGTCAACATTTTTGTTTCAAAACTGTTGTTAAATTGCGCTATCTTAATTATTTCTTACCTCTTCTTCCAAAAACTCTTGTATCTTGAGCCCTTGCCAAGTCAAAGTTTTTGTAAACTGCGACATGTGCAAAGGCGCGAAATTCATCTGCGCGCGGCAGCCCTCAGTCTGGCATTTATTCGGGACAGTATACGCTTCGTTACTTTGTTGCACCACTTGAACCCCTTCACAAACGTTACAGGTAAACGCGAGATACCTGCAAATTATCTTGGTACTGCTGGCTTTAACTACCGTGCCACGGACAGTCACCAGCTTCCCCAAAGAAAACCCCTTTACGTCTTTTATTTGAGCGATCGGCTCGTAGTTCGTTAGTCTAGCCCTGATAGTCGGCAGAACCTCGATTTTTTCGTTATTCTGTATCTCCCCGTACTCTCTTACTGTTATATGTTGGTGCATGGCGAGTCCCATGCAGTTCAAGCAGTACTCGGTGTTGTTCGTGATTTCGTCTTTGAAATTCACCCATTTTGTGGTCAGTTCGCCGTCCGATATAACTTCGTTGTAGTCTACGTTGAAATATCTGTCTTCGTAAAATTGTAACAACGAATCGTTCGGGAAATTTTGAGAGATGTACCCTTCGAAGCATTTGGCGTTTTGCTTTATTTTTTCGATGTCGGCGGAATCTAAGAGAAGTATTTGTGTACAAAGTATTCATCTATAACGAAAAAAATACTTACATCCATCTGGAAAATACAAAGAAAAGCCAAAATAGCCGGCTATGGTTTCGCTAGGAGAGCAAGGTGGATTCGTGGTTGGTGTTCGTATGGAAGTAGAGCTTTTGTTTTTGTGCCAGGACTTTCGAAATTTGTTATAGGACATTTTCCGACTTCAGAAATAAATAAAAAGTTGCCAAAATTTGAATTTTTAGGCTAAATTACTTTGCTGTTTTTGGGAAGGCGTTGACAATCACGAATTACCAAAAAAAGGTTTTCTTCTTCTTCCCTCTTAGGTCGATAAACCTAAATTTTACTGTTTTGTGGGCGTCTTCTTCGTCAAATTTGTTGGGGCTTTCACTACTTAGCATCATCAATACTCCAGGGTTAAATTTGATTTTTGCAATAGTATTCAAAAGAAAAAAAAATGGGAATTTCATAAGATGCAAATTTAGCATTATTAACGAAAAGTCCCTTAACAAAACATTAATCTGTTTTGTGAACGTCCTCTTCTTCTGTTAGGTTAGGTGTGGTTTTCAACACTTGGCAACAGCCAGGTTGTCACTTTTTGTTGACAAACAGTTTTACAGTATTGGTTGTCAAAACAACGTATATATTTTGTATTTTGTGGTCAAAACATACTTCAAGTGTCAAATGGTCCTTATAATTTTCTGTAATTTCGAACTTTAAACAGTCAATAAAATAGCCACAAAATGTCTTTCACGTTCCCATCGACCCCAAAAACGGCTTCCGGCTTCACGCTACCCACCTCAACGCCCGCCACAAGTAAGTATTCCATTAATTCTTGCGACATAACCTAATTTTGCCGACTTTCAGCCACCGCCTCGACCGGCGGCTTCCAGTTCAACCTGGGCGCGGGCTCGGGGGATACCAAGCAGGCCCCCAGCCCGTTCTCGACCCCGGCGGCACCGACGGGACTGAACTTCGGTCAGAAGCTACCCGCAGCCAGTTTCGCCGCGCCGACCACGCAGCAGCCCCCGTTGAATCTGGGCGTGACCAGCGCCCCGCCGCAGTTCGCGGCGCCCGGCGCCGCGGCGAGCACCGCCGTCAGCAGTGCGCCGCTGCAGTTCGGGCCGGCGAGTACCGCGCCGAAGACTAGCTTCACGCCGATCTCGGGGGCCGCCGCGGCGTCGACGGGAGTTTCTACAGGTTGGTGGATGACGACAATAGCCGCGTTCCTTTTGCCCCTACACTGAGAACTTTAGCCCAGTTGTTAGCCGAGCCACTCAGATTGTTTTTTCCTGTCAAAGGCTCATCTTGTGAAAGGGTCATTTTCCCCACCACCAAACTGAGCCCGTATGCTCGATAGTGAGTGTCCTCGCGAGGATGTGCTTGAAGGGTGAAGGGGGAGGTAAAAAATCTCACTTTTAGCTCACATTCTCGTTTGTAAAAGGAACTGCCACCAACTGAGATAAAGTAAGAATAGGGAAGTTTCCTCTAATCGAATTTCGAGATAAAATGCTAATCAGCGGATGAAGTATCACCAAATTACACTACTAGCACATATAACTTTCCTCAAAAGTGTTGCATTAATTAATAATTTGAAAATAAAATGAATATTTTTTAAATCTTCATTCGGTTTGCCGAGGGGGGTTTCTACGTCATAATAGTTCCCGAAGATTGCCGAACGCTAGCTCAGAAGAAGCAGAAATAAAAATAATTGGACATTGTGAAATATCCTTCAGCTGACAGTCCTTACAGGGGACAACATCAACATAACCAGCAAATCCAAACTTCGGACAGTTTTGTTTTTGATGATAGCTTGTGTTGTAGAAACATATTGTTTATTATTATCTTGTAGTCTATACAATAATAAAGAAGAGGAAGGCAGGAGTATAAAGGATTAATTTTTCTACTTACTGTGGGGAAAGGTAGGTAGGAAATCCCAGATTAAATTATCTTAATGTAATTAATTTATTGGGTTTACAGCTTAGGTATATATTTATCGTTTACAGGTACAAGTTTATCAGTATTATACGTATTCTTGCAGTGTGTATACGTTGTATTAGTAAGAGATTTCTGGTAAAATAAAAAATAAGCCCTAGTTTCTTTTTATCTGGCGCAGTGGACACTGTCACAAACATTTTGTTAGTATTATCGGACGTAGGTATTTGTGCAATAGCTAACAAAGCACTTTTTCGCCATTGTGAAGAAATACACTCAAATATAACTCCTTTCGATCATTCTCAGTATTCTTCTTCGTCGAAATAGTCCACACTGTCCACAGTGGTGTGCACTGTCGAACGTCAAGCGTTTATTTACTCAGTTGTCAGATTTAATCGGGGTATGATATTAGAAAGATGCTTTATGTTTATTATAGTTTTACCAATCCTAAATTATTTCACTTTCATGTCACAACAGAATAGGTATTCTAAATATAAAATTATATTATGAAAAATCGATTATACTTATTATTAAAAAGTAAAATATAACTAATGAAATAGGTATCATAGTTCAATCTGCTCGAAAACGCACAGCCTGACAACAGTGGAATTTCTAATCTAACAGTGGAACTTCCAATCTGGGCATCGTTCTGTGACATGCTTCACAGCGGTTTACGGCATAACCGATACAGCCAAGTTGGAAGAGGAAGAGATCGCAGAGTATGTTTACATATGGAAAAACCTTGATATAACTATTGTGACGTAAATTTTTAAAAATCGCTCAAATTGGCGGGAAAACAGAAAGTGGATTTTCTCTCTAACAAGGCTGTAAAATAGCAAATTACATATACTACGATATTGTTGAAGGTAAAAAGAATCCATTGGCACTAAATTTGAAAAACCGTAAACTTCCCTATTCTTAAGAAAAGTGGCAAAAGAAACGCGGCTAATGTCGGTGTGAATTTAGCAGGCAAAAAGTTTAGAGTTCTTGATTTTTTTCTCGAACATACCTTACCGTCTTCCAGAAGGAAAGGTACCTAGAGCTAGTTTCCAAGTTAATGGAAAGATCCTGATGGAAACGTAGCAACTTTTTAAATGTTTTATTTAGGTTTAACTCTGAGTGCATCTACGACCGTGACCAGCAGTTCGGCCGCCCCTAAGCTGTCGTTTGGACTGCCGACTGTCACTACCCCCACCGCATCAACGTCTGCACCTAACCTCACTTTAGGAACATCCACCACCACAAGTTCGTACGTAAAGTTAATATCGACTGTCGTTTGGCCCAGGTGGCATAACCTCAAAATGTGCTAAACTATATTCAAACTAAACACAAGTGAAACATAAACACAAGTTGTTGCATGGCCAGAGTGTGATACGCACATGATCGGCTTGCTATTGGCCAGCCGGCAATAAAGTTTGGCCCGGCGGGCGAGTGCAGCGAGTCGGTGTTTCTTACAGAGGTGTATTGAGTTGCAAGTGGACCTTTATTTTTTCCGATATAATTCTTTCGCTGTTTATTAATAATTGTTGGAGCTACGATTTGTATTAATAGTAGGAATTTGCAGGTAAGTGAATGACTAGGTGTGCCATAGAAGTTTGTTTTTAAAGTTCTTAATACTGGGGCATATTATTTTAATATCTTATATTATAAAATTGATGTAGATCGTCCTTAATGCGGCCCTGCCTCGTATTAGCCCTCAGAATTGTTCACGTGCTTCCATCGTGTAAATTTTTACGCACCACTTGCATTTAGTTTGAATAGAGTGTAGTCAGAAACTCGTAATTTTATTATTTCTGATGGGTTTGAGAGAACAGTAATAATTATAGGAATCGCAATATTAATTTAACATAAATACTAGTGATGGAAAAAAGGGTTTTTATTTTTTGAGGGGAAAAACCCGTTTTTTCCCGTTTTTTTGCTGGTAGGGTTTTTATATGTCAAATTTCTGGTTTCTTTCATTTTAAAATTACTTGTTAAAAGATGATTATTTTGATACCAAATAACCCTCCATTTAGAATTTATAATTAATTATTTTGAAATATTTATTTTTTTGGTATTTTTCCAAAGGTTTTTCCCTTGTAAAAACCAGCTTTGGGACTTCATTGGGAATTTACGAATTTTATAAATAGGAAAATAGGTACCTACTTGTTTTCTGTGTGTCCTCAATTTGACCACATTGGGAAAATATTGTTTACTGCAATATTTACATTCCGGTACTTTTTTCTTTTTAAGTTTTTTTCATCGTGACTTTATTTTTTATTATTCTAAACTGTGTCCATTCTTAGGAACAATGTCTTGACATCTATTTAATATTTTATTTAGTATAAATTTGGTAATGCAAATGAAACCTGAAACTGACTCTTAACCTATAATTTACATTCATGATGTGCTCTATGCTATTTATGATGACTACGTTTATCTCGTGACAACTCGATCGGATTGAAATGGATCCGATTGAGTTATGTCAAATCTTTTATAATTCTACGTTTACATCATCAGCATTGAATCCTACGGTTTTCAATCTTCTCTAGGGGCATTAACTTATTATACTTACTCCACAGAAGGTTGGTGCACATTCTGGACAACTTCTGTTTGGAAATAGCGGCTTGACTTGAAATTTTAAATATGATTGAATTTCAATCTGTAAGCCGCTCCAGTGAATTCAAACCTCTCTCAATCGGATCAAACGCGTCGAGATAAACGTAGTCTATGTTATGTATGTACATATGTACTGTCAAAATTCATGTTCTGTGTCAAATCTGTCAAAAGTAAAAAAAAAAGAATATTGAAAAAACCCAAGGGAATTAACGAAAAAACCCGACCCGGTTTAAACCCTCATTTTCGAAAAAAAAAAAACCCTGAAAGAACCCAAAGGAATTAATGAAAAAACCCAACCCAATTTAAACCCTACTTTGGGAAAAAAACCCTCTGCACATCTCTATAAATTACGTGTGAAATCTGCCTAGAATACCTGAGAAAATAGCTTTAACGGATTTGTTACGAAGTTTTTTGAACTTTGCTTCGTTCGTTTTTCTAAGAATTCTCAGAGAAATAGAGAGAAACAGGCTCTGTAAATAATTTTAGAGCTCCAACTACGGCAACAACTACGACAGCGACATCGTCGGTTCCCGAAACGAGTTCCTTGACTTTCGCCCAATTGGAAGACAACATAAATAAGTGGACGATAGATTTGGAAGAGCAAGGAAAGTTCTTTATAAACCAGGCGAAACAGTTGAATGCTTGGGACACTCTTTTAATATCGAACGGGGAGAAAATTTTGGACTTGAACAGCACCATACAGAGGGTCAAGCAGCAACAAGGACAGCTGGATCAGGCAAGTTAAGCCAAAGATATTTCGTAAATATTTATATCGATGATTAACTTATTACTTTTTTAAGATTATATTTTTTTCTCTTTTATTTAGGAACTAGATTTTATATTGGCACAACAAAAAGAGCTGGAGGAACTCATAGCACCGTTAGAGAGAGAATTGTTGGATATCCCCGTCACGGATATAGACAGAAATCAAATGTACCAATATTCGGAAATAATCGATTCTCAGCTTAAACAAATGTCAGATGATTTGAAAGAAATCATCGAAAATATCAACGAGGCGAATAAGGATGAGGAAGTTTCGAATCCGGTAAGTTACATTGAAAATAATAGAAAATTTGAAGGTTATGTTGTAAAATTATTTATCTACAAGAAATGTCTTATTACTCTTTGGTTCATTTTCTTATTTTGTTTTTGACAATAAATAAGTAAATGAATAAGTGCGAAAAAATTCAAGTGGTGAATTTTTGAGTGATTCTAAGATGAAAAGTTTATATAAACAGGTCCGGTAATGCTTCCTTTTCAAGATACAGGGTGTCAAACTCTTCTTAAAAAATCGCTTTTTCGTAAATATCTTAATAATCCTTTAGCCGATTTTGTTGAAATTTGGCAGTGTTATTTATGGTAGAAAGAGGCTAATTTAGACCCTACTAGATTAAAATTATTAAGTACAGTGGCGTCCCGAGGGCACCTTAACCAATAATTTTGTAAAAAAATGTGCGCCACTGACTTTTTTAAAACTTTTAATTTTTTTTTCGCATTCAGCAACTAAAAATACAACTTTTTTGTCTCTTGAATTATTCTCGTATCTTGCTTCGTTTTCGAGAGAAAAAATAAAAATCACTTTATTGCATGTCTCCGGGACAACATAATAAAAAATTAAAACTACCAATTAACAAAAACTAGGGTATACCCGATATTTTTTCCATATTAATAGTTTATTCTAGCCTTAAAAATTGCTATAAACGCTAATGCTAGCTATAATTTTTTTTTGTTTTATAATAATTATTAAAAAATGTTTCACACCCTGTATTTTGAAAACGAAGCATTAGCGGACCTATGTTTATATAGACTTTTGGTCTTAGAATCATTCAAAGATTCACCCCTTGAATTTTTTCGCACTTATTCATTTACACCCTGTATAATATGTGACAGCTGATAGGGTTAAACGAAAAATAACTGGAAATTCCACAGAGCAAATAAAATGGGTAGGTTGACTGTCAGTGCCAACCCCCAAACAACAAAAGTTCTTAGTGTTGACAAATAAATCAATCTAACAATTTTCAGTTGACAGTTATGTCAGTCGAGAATATCTACAGCAGCACTTTTATAAATAGAAAATCAGTTAATGTAAATTTCGTTTGTATTTATAGATAAGCCAAATAAGCAAGATTCTAAACGCCCATATGAATTCCCTACAGTGGGTGGATAGAAATTCGGCACAGATAAGTTCGCAGTTGGAGCAAATTTCGAAGATTCAAGAGGCGAACAGGAGGAACCTGACTTTTAATTCGTCTTTTAATAATTCTATAAATATGTAATACTTTTGATTGATTTTATTATATTGGGTATGCTCAATAAATGGCTTGTATTTATGATATGCCTTACTTTTGTAGGTTGTACTGTATTGTTAATATTTTTAATAAAAGATATCAATTTAAAATACAAACAAATATTATTGAAGTTGCCTTAATTTTTTTATTGGTGTCAGGTGTGGGGTGACTAATAATTTAAATAATAATTATTGCCTGTATTCTCGGAAATGCCTTCGTATGGACCGGAACAGTGACGTCACTGTTACGGAAATTTCTATTTTCATTTCGAATAACTGCAGTTCCCTATACAGTGTGTCCCACTTAAGGACTGACCACCCCTGTAAAATTTTTATTTATAGCTCGATTTTCATAAACTTTTTTTTGTTGGATAGAGCTTCAAAAATGGCATCAAACACATAATTCAGGTGTCTCGTGAGTTAAAGTCATGGCCCACTGAGACGGTGTTTTAGTGCTGAAATTTCGAGAAGTACTATTACGGATTTATTAGTGGAAAATTAATGCCGGTTTCTTGTTTAGCGTTGTTGGAAACCCAAACGTACCAATTTGCATTACCGTAGCTCTACAGGGTGTTCCAAAAAAATAAAAGGAAAAGTAAGGCCGGATTCTTATATGCAGTGAGAGGTTCCAAACAAAAACGTACTAATTTGTAATTAATTTTCTTAATTTCTGGTAAGTTGGTCACTAAAATATTCATGAGGAACTCATATTCTTTCAAAAATTTATTAGCGAACAAAAATTTTAATATCATCAAATACATGAATAAACCACACAACATAACATAAACTCAAATTTCAGTCATTTCAATTAGTCCTCCATTTTCTACTGCAAATTGGTACGTTTGGGTTTCCAACAACGTTGAATAAAAATCTAGCATTAATTTTTCCCTAAAAAAGTCCCTAATAGTACTTGTCGAAATTTCAGCACTAAAACTTCGTCTCAGTGGGCCATGAATGTAATGCACGAGGCACCTGAATTATGCATTTAATGCCATTATTGAAGCTCTATCCAGGAAAAAAAAGTTTATGAAATCGAGCTAATAATAAAAATTTTACAGGGGTGGTCACTAATTAAGTGGGGCACTAAAAATTTTGAAACACCCTGTAGAGCTATGGTAATGCAAATTGGTACGTTTGGGTTTCGAACAACGCTGAATAAGAATCCGGCATTGATTTTCCTCTAAAAAAATTCCTAAGAGTACTTTTCGAAATTTCAGCATTAAAACACCGTCTCAGTGGGCCATGAATTTAAGGCACGAGGTACCTGAATTATGCATTTCATGTCATTTTTGAAGCTCTATCCAACAAAAAAAGTTTATGGAAATCGAGCCATAAATCAAAATTTTACAGGGGTGGTCAGTCCTTAAGTGGGACACACTGTATATGTATCTAGAGCAGGGCCACAGCTTACCCTCGTAAAATAAAAAATAAACTAGACCGCCATTGGGCCCTAGTCCCTCCTCCAATTTTTAGCCATCCGGCAGAGGCCTGGATAGCCGCCATATTGGGCCTATTCTAGGGGATTTAGTGTGCATTCTAGGGGAGAAGCAAAATTTGTGGTGGCAACACAAAATGGCATTTGATCACGGGCCTCGTGCATTTGTCATTTGACAGCCAATGACGTGTGGGCCCAATATGGCCGACCGTAGCCTCTTTTAAAGACATATGTGTCGATCCGTAAAAAATAAGCGAGTCGCCATATTTCAATTTACAGAAAAATAGCCAGTATTTTAAACATAAATTTGGTTCCAACCAAGGTTAGTTTATAGGAAGGTTAGGACATTCGACGACGTGGAAGGGGGGGGGGGGGGGGTGAGAGGGGCAAAGGGGGGAAAGGCCGCAATTTAAGTTGGTAGCATTTACACGTGATTTGGCGATTTAGTAACTTCCAATTAATAGATAACGCTTCCAGCCATATGCGCACACATACGTTTTCGGTTAATGTTTGTGCAATGAAATACCGGAACTTTGTATGATCTCTGTGTGGAGTACGTTGGTGCATCTCATTTTTGTTTTATGTTTGTGTTTTTACCATTGAGGTAGTATTGGAGGGGAGAAGCTGTCACCTTACCCAAAATGTTCACCTACGTCGTAGTCAATTTGTTGACTCGGTGCTAAAAGTGCATTAAAAGTGGCTACAAGTGCAGTTTTCCTTGTTATTGCGAGCTATTGACCTCTGGAAATAAATATGTCATGTGCTATACGTTGTTGCAGTAGCCATTCTAAAGTGGACAAAAAGAAATTCACAGGAATTACATTTCACAGGCAATGTAAACAATAGACAGAGCCGTATCAATATAATTTATAATATCCACTTTGGTACTTTATGAAAAGAAAAATATTACCTTTATAACTACTCTATAGGTATGTATTTTTCAAGGATTGCCTACAGGGTGTTTCTTCCTTCGATTCAAAATAAACCCATATTTTCTTTCGTAGGTTTTTTATAATTTTACTAGGAATACTGTTTAATCAGACCCTGGCGTGTCAGCCATATTGATCACAGACTTAGCCACACCCCCCTGAACCCGTTTGCTATATGCGACAAAGTAATGTTATGGCGCCTCCCCCCCATACTACCTCAATGGTTTTTACTTTGTTTTCGGTTTTCAATACCCGTGTTGTCCCTTTTGATACGCCATTGGCATCAAGCTGAAGGCCAGCTGGTGACAGCGGCACCGTCGCGCGATGTTGCCGGTGCAAAGGGATGAGTGCCTTTGGTTTTGTTTAAAGAGTGGGGGAATGTCCTAACCTTCCTATATACGTCGATGGAGGAAATAATCAATCAACGCTATAAACTAACCTTGGTTCCAACCTGAGACTAATATTCATTAGTCGAGGTTCCAACACAATCTCTTGGCTACGGCTACGTAGATTAACGTATTTTAAACTCAAATAAAGTTCACACTTTATTTTAAAATTCTTCTCTTTTCTTTAAAATTAAATTTATAAATTAAATATTTAATTCTGAAGTACTTATAAGAACGTTTTGTGGTAAAACCTACAGAAACGGCCCTTTGCAGGTGGGAATTTTGGAAATTTTCCAAGACATATAAGTACCTATTGTACTTGATTTTTGGAAACTAAAATTATGTTTTTTTAAGCAGGACTTTCGACTCTGACATGTTTTAGAAAAAAGGATAGTTGCTCATATAAACATAGGTCCCAAAGTTCTTCGTTTCTGAGGTGAGTTCTCTTTTTGAAATGGAATCATATGGCATTATCACCCAAAATAATCAAGCTGCTGAACTGAAATTTGGCACCGCTGTGTTTTTGGGGATGGAGAATAAGCTGAGAACGTGAATTTCTACGTATCTCGCAGAGGCCGCCACTTTCTTGCGCTATTTTAGTTTAGTGCATCTTTTAATGTTTCTAGGTTTTGAGTCAACACGTGTTTTGGGGCACATTTTGGCAAATTCCAACGCAAACGGTTGATTTTATCGTTATGAAACAAGAGTACACTATTGTTGCAAATGAAAAGATGCACTAAAATGAAGGTACCGCAAGACCAAAAAGATAACCTCAAACAAGTTACGAGTAAACCAGAGAAATATGTCTCTGGAGTAAACGCACGAAAATAGCGCAAGTGGCGCCCTCTGTGAGATACGCAGAATTTGACGTATTCAGTGTCAGCATTTCAGCGTTGACTGACGTATTAATAAAGACTGCTCACGGCTGTCATGTTTGACAGTTCTCTGGCTCACCATGCGCTTCCCGGAGACAAAATACAATGCAAAATACATTGTTGACTATAGGCGCCATCTGTTTTCCAGGATATGAAGCTATAGCCGTGAGAAGTCTTATTAATACGTCAGTCAACGATTTCAGCTTATTCTCCATCCCCAAAAACACGGCAGTGCAAAATTTCAGTTCAACAGCTTGATTATTCGGTCAGGATCAGGGTGGGCCACGGGCGTAGCCAAGGGGGGGGTTTCGGGGGTTCAAACCCCCCCCGAAATAAGCAAAATATTACCTAATATTATACCGAAAAAATACGAGGAGTGAAGAGTTAAATTATTATTACGTTGGAATATATGTAGTAATAGTAGCGCCTAGCGCCATCTTTTGACGAGAGGCAGACGCAGTTGCAGCCGAACTATTTTGTATTGTAGGGACACTTTGCGTTGTTTCTCGATTATTCGCCACGCCCCTCGGTCGAAATGAGCGGAACTTTGTGGAAGTTCGTGGAAGTTTCTGGACGGCTACTGGGCTGCTATATAAGCGGCGCCGCGGCGCGTGACCGCGCTTACGGCAGTATTGTTCCATGCGAACTCGAAGCGAATAAAAGTGAAAAGTGGTGAACGAATAGTGATGAGAATTAAGTGTACCGTGTAAGTGAGTAATTTTAGTGCGCTGTTATTCGATGACCTTGTTAAGGATAGATATGTGAATCATTATTACTGTCGAAAAATGGAGGGGAAAAAAGGAAGGGTGATAAACCTAAAGGTATGGACTACTGGAAAAAGTGGTGTAGTCAAGGTCAAGGGGTTTCTAATAAAGAAACAAATTTGAATTTAGCTATCAAGCTTCAGCTACCTTGCATGCTGATAAGACTGCCTACCCCGAAATCTAGTTTGGAATGCCTAGATATGTGCGATAAAAACCTTTATCTTAATATTTACACATTACTACAAATCTTGGCTACCATTCCTGTATCCACTGCTACCCCAGAGGGGTCTTTCTCGAGCCTAAGGAGACTGAAAAACTATTTACGAAACACTATACAAGTGAAAACAGACTTAATGGTTTGGCTCTAATGAACATTCACTATGGAACAGAAATTCATGCAGATGAAGTAGTGGATATATTTAAACGAAAAAGCCGAAGATTTCTTCTTTAATGGTTTTAGATTTAGCGCAGAGGAACGAAATTAATTTATCCATTTCATTTAAAGTTGAGAACTTTATAAATATGTCGTAGTTTTTCGGATGAATATATAGATATTAAATTTCATGTAAGTATATTTTTGTTGTTTTATTTACTTCTCAAACTAAACCCCCCCCAAAACTAAATCCTGGCTACGCCCGTGGGGTGGGCACTTGTCTTAAACCTCACTTGCAATAAAAAAAACCCAGCTTCTTTACTACCTGTATCAAATTAAAAAATAGCTGTTTCTCCGCCCTACGCCGGCAATTACTCCGTATAATTGCGTCATAATTTAACCCGTGAACTTTACACGCTAAAATATTATATATCCCCCCAACATTCACCGGAAACTGCCACCAGACACGCCAACCTTAACGCCTCATAACCGAAATTTTATCAAGTGACTAGGCTGCCTCGAATACCACCCCGGGGCGCCCGCCCCTGCGTATATTAAACGTAAATATTTATTAAGCAAGGGACACGGCGCCCCCATATTTATTATTTACGTTGGTGTGGGAACGCGCCCCCCCCTCCCCTTTAGTCCATATATTAAAATTGGGGACCAATGAAAATAGAACCGGCTCTGTAATTGGATCCACAATTAAATTGCGGGAAACAACTATAGACGTGAAGGTTGTGGACGTTTATAATTAGGTTTAGGTACTCACGATACACTTACCCACGGTATGTCGCTAACGAATCACACCAATAACTTTGAGGAGTGCCCAGTTGTGGCCGTGCTGAAACCACTGCAGGCTTACAAGGGCCTATACACAATACTCCATTTATTAAAGCCTGTTTTACAAATAACAATTTTCGTCCAACAAATCCCCCGATAAATTTTACCATTTATTTTTCTGAGAACTTTATTTGAAATAAATGATTGCTTTTTTGATAGGGTAACTTTGTGTAACATTTGAGCTCCATGGCCTTGGCACTCTCAGAGATATTTTTGAAAAACCCGAAAACTACCGAACTTTCTTCGGTTTGTAACTTTTTTGTTTCAAGAGTTACCAAAAAATGTTCCCCAATGTCATTTGTGGGCAAAACTAATCGCTTTAAGCCTACTAAACAATGCCACGGTGTAATGGGTGCTCTCTTAGTACCCACCGAAAAATGTGACCATTTTTTGTAGCGAGCCGTGGCCTCGAATCCTGTACCTTCTTCATGTTTTAGGTATTTTTTCCCAACATACTACATTGGAAATCTTGGAAATTTCTTGCTAGGTATCGGTATCTTGCGCATTTTTCACATTTTTAAAATTTTCTAGTATGCATGACAGCTATAAATAAAAAAAATTTAAGTGTTAAGAGAGCACACAACAAACCATGTTTTTTTCAAATTCTGATAAACTAGGTTTAAAGCAATCAGTTTTGCCCACAAATTTTATTACAATTTTTTTCGGTAACTCTTGAAACAAAAAAGTTACATGCCGAAGAAATTTCGACGATTTTCGGGATTTTGAAAAATATCTTGCAAAGTAGGCCATGGATTTCTCATGGAACGCAAAGTTAGCTCATCAAAAAAGCAATTTTTTTCAAATAAAGTTTTCAGAAAAATGCATATTTGTCAAGATTTTCTCGAGTGGCCCTTCATAAATAGACACCCTGTGTTTTTGTCCTTAACTTTTCGAGAACACCCTGTATATAAATTCTGAAGCTAGATTCGGATTCTCCAGAGAAAACTGCATCATCCTGGTTTTAAGCTGGGCTTTTCATTTCAAAAACTAAGGATATAATCGGACTTTATTTGAGACACCTAATATACCCTGAAAAAGTTTCTCTTTTTGCTATGCGAAAAACACAATTCACTTAGAAAAATGGTTATTTGTGTAACTAGTGCATATTTGTTGCACGAGGCATGAACTTTTCAGCTCGAGACGCAGTCGATGGACAAACTTCATTTCCAGTATTTTTTTGAATTTTGTTTTCTTCATTGCCTGTGAAGGTCTCAGGTTCTTCACATAAAACTCTTTTTCGAATTGTTGTGAAGTTTTCGGTATTGGTAGGTACTTGGTTCACCTTCCAGAATTTGAGCAGCTATTTCAGTTTTTTTTTAGAAATTGAAATTTTACTAAAAGTATTTATACCAACAGGTTGGACGAAGCATTTTCCGTTATAATATCTTATAAAGAATCTAGTGTGACTGGTAGACTGGGGATGAATAGGGATGCATTTTTGCGATACATTTCAACAAAATTAAAACTTCTAATTTTACGGCTTATTACAAATAATGATCCAGGTTTGTTGTTTGTTATTTGTCTTGCTATCGGGAATTTTCACAGTTATGATAGAATCCATGTATAATCCAATTATTTTAAGAAGTCCTTACTGGGACTGTCAATTGGTAATTTCGATATCCTAAGTTGGCATCAATGAAGCAAAAAATGCAACCGGGTCATAAGTTCAGGTCAGTAACGAGCCCATTTGCACTAATAACACGAAAAGTAACACGAACAAGAACAACACAGATGACGGTAAAACTCACGAATCGTAGAAAACCCGCGAATATTTTCATTGCCGAATGTTTGAACCAGTTTGAACGATCTGGAAAACCTTCACTGTCACTTTGACACACCGAGCTAAATTTGCCTGAGTCCGCCCATAGACGCTGCCAAAAGCAGCTGATTATTACAAAATACCAAAATGAAAAGTGTTTCCATAACGTTTGAAATTATTATTAAAATGAGTTGTAGTCATAGTTACTTTTATTTATAGCGGTATAATCGTGATTGCAATAGGGTTTTTATTTTATTATGCTCTTTTTTTCGTATCACTTTGGTAACTTTTCACATCATAAATCAATGAGTGACGTCATTAACTGGTTGAGACACATATAGGTACCAATGTTATACCCATGGTTAACAGAAAATTCCTAGGGATTTTGTGGAGAATGGACTTCTTACAGTAATCGGGGTATAGTTAATATCATTTAATGGTAATTTCTGTAACTCGTCTCTGCGGCATGTTCCTGCAGTGCCAAATACTGCAACTATCTATTACAATACACAAGTCAGTCTAAAGGTGTATTCAAAATTTCAGCTCAATCGGATGTCAGGAAGTGGTTCTAATTTCTAAAGAACACCACACCCCGTAACACAAAAACGTAGCTATAGTCCTCCTTACGGCAGAATGCGTGCGACGTAAGGGGGAAGAACTCGCAAATATTATAGAATTAGTCACAGTTCAGGGGCGTAGCTCAAATTTGTGTAACTCCCTGACTTAATTTTCATATAATTGTTATTTAATTTATTGTTAATATGATTCTTAACGGTGATGCCTTAGATTATGGAGGAAGGCAAACCCTTCATTGGCAATTATTTCTCGTGCTTGAGAATGCAACGTTCTTCCCTGTTTACTCATTTTGCACACGTTAACTCCCGAACATACGAAACGCCACTGAGCTCTCTGATGAGCCGGCGGAAAAAACTTGCCAGCGGGCTAAAAAATGAGGTCTGTATGGTAGCCCAAATACGCAGTTAACTTTACGTACTATAGAAACAGGCACAAAACGCGTTGGCTAACTGGTTTTGTCAGCCGACTCCTTCGCAGAAGTGCTGTGTTGTCGTATTTCAAAGGCGATGGTAGACGCGACGACGTTGAAAAAAATATAATAGGTGTTTTATCACACCGCGTTAAAAATAAATGATAAAACAAAAATGGGTAAGTGGTCCCGTGATGCGAGCTTTATTTTTTCTGTATAATAGAGTTCAGAAATTCGGCTTCAATATGATAAAACTTGTATTCGCCAATAAATAACGACTACTCGTATAGGAAATCTCGCAACGCTGCCCGCATTCTTTAGAAACGTTTTCTTTCGTGCTTTGGACCAGTGGCGTATCCAGGATTAACGTCTGGGGGGGGGGGGGCAATCAGTTATAAATAACAAAACTCTGTCGATAATTTTAATAAATAAAAACATATTTTCTAAATAAATGCACCAACTTGAAAAATTAAAAAGAAAAATGGAAAATATTACAGAAAGTTCATATGAACAAGTTTTATTTTCGATTTTTTTAAGTAACTTTTTGAGGCTACAAAATTTTCTTGCAAAATCTGGAAGCCGTGTTTTCTTGGAAAGAGAAGTCATAATTTGGTATTATTTTTGGTGCAATCCGTAGAGGGCGCTGCGTACGCTATAATTATTTAATTTAATTTGCCCTAACTTTTTTCACAGCAAACTTTTACGACATTTTGTGAATGTATCCTCTTCCCACACGTTTTCTAAGCAAAAAAGGTTTACTTGGTGAATAACGACAAAGGTGACCGTTTTCGAGAAATTTTCAAATTTCTGCATCGATGCAGGTGCATATCGACACTCGTATGCAATTAAATTCAAAACAAAATTTAAATAAACAAGCACATTTATTTTTTGACAGTTTAATTAACTTGTTGTTGTTTTTTTTTTCAAGAAAATTTTGTCGTCTCAAAAAGTTACTTAAAAAAATCGAAAATAAAATTTCAATTTCAACACCCTGCATCTGGAAAACCAAACATCTGCGGACCTATGTTCATAATAATATGAACTTTTCCTCATATTTTCCATTTTTCCAACAAAAATAATTCTTCTTCGAACCAGTAAAATCTATATCACAAAATCAAGTATTCTTTTTTTGGTCAAATATCTCCTCTGGAGATATGGGTATTTCAGGGTACACATAAAGGAGTGTTAACCCATTCAGTCGGTTTTCGCCAATATTGTTTCTAATATAAATTTCTAAAATTTTCAGTTTTGAAAATGTTCTTTCTGGCACACTGTAATTGTGCAAAATATGTTTAGTAGGGGTTTTGCCTAATTTACGGTTACACGCTGCGACCGACGGAGTGTGTGCATAATATACGGCGGCGCGTTCTCAAATGTACTGCACAGGTTTTAATTTCGAGAAGACAAGGTGAAACAAATAACAAATTGTAGATGTTTGATCACTGCATTTTCAGATTAGGCCAGGAGTATATAATTTTTGGTATTATTAATTTTGATATTACAAATCTCGTTTATCTCGACAGCTCTGGGGGGGGGGGGGGGGGAGGCAATTGCCCCCTTTGCCCCCCCCCCTGTATACGCCACTGCTTTGGACTATTGTCAACAAAGTGACATCTGTGGACCGATGACCAAACTATTCAAACTTACTTCTACTGAATCATAACAAATAAATATAACATTATACAAATACAGGGCACAATCAATAACAAAATATACGAGGATTACTCGATAAGATAAACATTAGATAAATCAAAGTCCAATCGCCGAGTCGGCAAAATCTGCGAATATAAATTCGGCACCAGCCACAGGCTGGGGATGAGTAAGCCCCGCTTATTAGCAGCTACTCGATCACTGACCACCCTCGGTGGTCTGACCTGGCAATGGATCCCGCTTAAATAGCCTCCTTGTTCAGGTCGGGCTCCGAGGGGCAGACGACAGCGCCCCTGGGCACTGTTGAAGACGTCAGTGGGTCAGTAGCGGCACCCCGCCGTCGCGTCGGGTCAAGGGCGCAGCTCGCGTCCCGGTCACCTCCACGTACTATCGGTCGCGTCGGTCCACAGTCCGCGCTACCTCCGCCATGGTCCAGATACTGTTAGAGGCATATCTGTGAGTGCAAGAATAAACATCACCCTAGTTTGTACCTGCTGTCTTTCTTCTGCGCTTCGCGACTCCCGCACCCAGTGATCCCGGCAAGCTGTGAGGGTTAATCCAACCCTCCGGCACACACAAGTAGTGCGTCACATGGTAAAGGCTCCGTGTGAAGGCACTCAGTTGTGACACTATACTTAAAGCTCACGCCCCGTACCGTCGCTCGCCCCGCGCCGCTTCTCACATCTATCACGCGTTCTCCGCGGCAGCGGCCTCCGCGTCGGCCGTTCGCAATTTAATCCCGCGGCCTGGCATGATTCGCTGCGATAAATTCCGGTTCCCGGAGCGCCGCCCGGAGCCTCCGGGCCGTACATCCGCCGGAATTGCGCGCCCCGATCAGAATTTACGCGGCACGCAAGCGGATGCGAATCAACGACCGGAGCGTGTGGACAGACAAAATTCCATTTGGGCTTGTTACGTGTGGCGCTAAATGACATTTTAAAAGCTTTTTAAGTCGTTAGCTAGCAGCGTTGCCAGAGCTATTAAATTGTACTAGAATCTTGGTGGAAATGTACCACAACCTATTCAAACTAAATGCGAGTGGCGCGTAAACATTTACACGATAGAAGCACGTGAACAATTCTGAGGGCTAATACGAGGCAGGGCCGCATTAAGGACGATCTCTATGAATTTTATAATATATAATATTAAAGTAATATACCCCAGTATTAAGAACTTTAAAAACACACTTTTATGACACACCTATAATCATTCACTTACCTGCAAATTTCTACTATTAACACAAAACGTGTAGTTCCAACAATTAATAAACAGCGAAAGAATAATATCGGAAAAAATAGAGGTCCCCTTGCAACTCAATACACCTCTGTAAGAAACACCGACTCGCTGCACTCGCCTGCCAGGTCAGACTTTATTGCCGGCTAGCCAACAGCAAGCCGATCACGTGCGTATCACGCTCTAGCCATGCAACAACTTGTGTTTATGTTTCTCTTGCGTTTAGTTTGAATAGAGTATAGATTGCAATTTTTTGTACTGAAACATAAAAATCAATAAACTTTTCTTATTATTACCTATACTTATCTAGAATATAATTAGCGAAGGCTTACCTAAACATATTCAAGGAAATACTGGTACTCCCACACTCCCACTATTAAAAACAAAGCTAACTAGGTATGAAGCGCCCTTTTACTATTTAATAACAAGGCATCGACTTTCATTTAAATATTAAAACGGCACGCATTTTTTTGTGTAATTTCAGTTTAGAAATGTTCCAATTAATTGTAAATGAACAATTTGTCCCAACTTTATTGGAATGTTTTATTATGAATAATTATGGCAATATTTTGCTTAATAATTCAGTATATTATTCAATATTTCGTATTAAAAAATTACTTGGATATTTATTAAGCAAGAAAAATTAAACAACTAAAGGGTATACCTACATAATTTTTCTGAACATAAATCGTTGACTTGCCATTAAAAATGCGTAAATCAAAGATTTCATATTAATAAAATAAATACTTATTTTGTATAAAGTCGGCAATTTTTAAGTAATAATTACATTCTTATGACATACCTATTATTTGTGGTGGGAAAATGAATTCTTTGTGACAAATGGACGATTCACTGTAATTTTTTTTATTATACTTTGAAAACACCTTATATTCATCTGTTTTAGCAATAATGAAAGATGAGGTTTTTCGGGCTAGCGCACGGAAACAGCGCATGGAAAAACTTTCCGTGCGCTGAATAAAAATACCGAATATATGGCTTTAAAATAGAAATATACAGCAAAGTAAACTAAATTTAAGAAACTCTACATGCTCTCTGATATTTAACATATACCTATTTTGTATTTTAATTCGTAAGTGTTTTAATATTTAGATACATTACTGTAATATTTTTGACGTTTTATTCACCTTATCTGACAATAACTAATTTACAACAAAGCACCTTTGAAATAATTTAGTAATAAATAAATATATTATTAAAGTAGCCGTCCAGAAACTTCCACGAACTTCCACAAAGTTCCGCTCATTTCGACCGAGGGGCGTGGCGAATAATCGAGAAACAACGCAAAGTGTCCCTACAATACAAAATAGTTCGGCTGCAACTGCGTCTGCCTCTCGTCAAAAGATGGCGCTAGGCGCTACTATTACTACATATATTCAAACGTAATAATAATTTAACTCTTCACTCCTCGTATTTTTTCGGTATAATATTAGGTAATATTTTGCTTATTTCGGGGGGGAGGGGGGGTTGAACCCCCGAAACCCCCCCCCCTTGGCTACGCCCGTGGAATAGTATATTTCATTACGAGTCTGGAAATAAAGATTTTTCCGTGCGCGAGTGACAAATACAGGAAGTCATGCAAGCACGGAAAAATCTATTTCTGGACGTGTAATGAACGATATTTTTTATTATACTTCTTTGAAAACGGAATCTTAAAACATTTTATCGGCATATTATAATAAATTTAGTTGACAAAAAATAAACAATGCAGACAATATAGCGTTTGGTATGTATGATGCGTTTCCCTGGTTACTCTCAAATTATTTCAAAGGTGCTTTGTTGTAAATTAGTTATTGTCAGATAAGGTGAATAAAACGTCAAAAATATTACAGAAATGTATCTAAATATTGAAACACTTACGAATTAAAATACAAAATAGGTACATGATCAATATCAGAGAGCATATAGAATTTCTTAAATTTAGTTTACTTTGCTGTATATTTCTATTTTAAAGCCATATATTCGGTATTTTTATTCAGCGCACGGAAAGTTTTTCCGTGCGCTAACCCGAAAAACCCCATCTTTTATTATTGCTAAAACAGATGAAAATAAGGTGTTTTCAAAGAAGTATAATAAAAATATATTACCATGAAACAATAAAAAAAAAACAGTAAACAGCACCAATAAACACACTCACCATAATAAATCCGTAGCCTTGTTGCCAAGTTTTCTCAGTTGCAATTTACGCCAAGAAAATAAGCTTTCGATATTACCCCCGTTATTTTCAATGTCCCCTTGCCTCGTCACCGTACGCAGCTCTCACACCCCTACTTTTTTTAATCAGGGGGTGAATTATTCACTCCCTCAGGATAGAGTTTCGGATATATGACCCTGGCGGGTAAACAGGAAACTTTATACTCGCGGGAGTGGGGGCGGGCAATCGATGGCCCGTGTGCCGATTAAAAAAGTTTTGGTCCCCACCCGCGGTTTCCCCCTGCGAAGTTTACATTAGGAGCACGCAGAATTTGAGACATTTGCCATCAAAATTTTAGATTAAATATACCTACAGGAACATTGAATTTTAATTGGGTTTTTCGCCACCAAACTGGTTAAAACAATGAATAAAGAACCCCAGGAAGGAGCCAAAGCTCTATGGGCATTATAAAGTACGTGCGACGGAAATCGCCCTGTATGGACAAAATATTTTTATATTTGATAGTTGTCACGGTGGTTTGTGCTATTAGATATTTTAAGTACTTTTTGGAGATCTATTATGGTTAGCTGTGCAGCCTGCGGCTATTCCGTGGCTAGCAGAACAAAATGTTTGGGGGATAACATTCCATGGGTAAGTACTTTTGTAAACCGGAAACGGCATGCCGCCATATGCAGAAACTGGACCGGTCCAGCGTAAAGCCCAAATTTGCTCCTTCCTGGGGTTCTTTATTCATAGGATCGAAAGACAACTTTTTCAAGTTGCCTGGAAAATTAATAAATTCTTAACAGTAAATGAACTAAAATTTGAACTTGTAACTCAAAAAATATCTATCTTCAACAAGTTTGTTTCCTGAGCTTTCGGAGAATAAATCTTCCTGCTTTCTCAAAGATCATGTCACGTCAAGGTGAAATGACAGATTAATAAATTTCAGGTTATAATGTCATGACAACAGAAACAGCCTGCCACCTGTCTGATATTGTACCCTGTGTTCTATCTAACTCCAATCATCAAATTATTAGTGTTAAAAAGGGAGTACCTAATTAAAAGTTTGTATGACAGGGTTAAAGAGATTTGTTCTAATAACACAAAATTCGAGGAGGAAATTAAACATATAAAACATGTTCTTGAGAAGAATATAGTTATCCTACTGAATTTATTGAGCAAATTTTTCAGGATTGTCAACAAAATAGCAATGCTAATAGAATTAGAGAAATCAATCTGGTGGACCGACCAGTAAATTTAATTATTCCTTATATTCCTGGACTATCAGATAAGCTAAAACGCATAGGCAATCGTTTTAATGTTAGAACAGTATTTAAAACCAAAAATACATTAAAATCGATGCTAGTTAAAACGAAACCATTTAATGAGGTACAAAGTTTAAAAAATTCTATTTATAAAATTCCTTGCGAATGTGGAAAGTTCTATGTAGGGGAGACTTGTAGATCATTATTTAACTTTCGTTTAAAAGAACATAAAAATTATATCAGGCAAAATCAAATTCCGAAGTCGAAAATATGTGAACACTCTTTTAATAACAATCATAGGATTTTGTGGGATAGGTCCAAACCAATTCTCAAAGAAGAAGTAGAGAATAGACGAAAAATTAAAGAATCAGAATTTATTCTAGGAAATACAGACAACTGTGTTGCTGAATGTTCAGTGGAATTCAGTAAAATATTATTGCCAGTTATTCAAAGAGAAGTTAGTATAAATAATTAGATAGAACACAGGGTACAATATCAGGCAGGTGGCTAGGCTATTGTGGCTGTTGTCATGACATTTTAACCTGAAATTTATTAATCTGTCATTTTACTTTGACGTGACATGCTCTTTGAGAAAGGAGGAAGATTTATTCTACGAAAGCTCAGAAAACAAATTTGTTGAAGATATTTTTTGAATTACACGTTTAAAGTTTAGTTCGAATTTATTAATTTTCCAGGAAACTTGAAAAAGTTGTCTTTTAACTAGTTTGGTGGCGAAAAACCCAATTAAAGTTCAATGGATCTGTTTACGCCACAAATAAATTTTAGAAAATACCCAAAGGAACATAACCATGTTTTTCAAATCACTTTTGAAATTTTCTTTCTAAAAAAATAAAAAGTCTACGGAAAACCGTTAAATGAATATCGACACTTTATATTTACACTGACAGTTGAAAAATATTCTATATTAACAAGCTTTTAATATGCCTTTTAATAAGCCTATGAAGTTTATTTTTATGAAAAAATCACAAAAAATATGACACAAAAATATGACAAAAAATACTTTCATGGGCTTAAAATTTATGTACTAATCAAAGTTACACCCTGTATTAACTATTAAACTTTAAATTCGAATGACCTTTATCCTCGTAACTTCAAAACCTTTATTGCCAGGAGCGAATATATTATTTTTATATCACTTCGGAGATCATTTTAACGCCCCCACTTCAAATCTGATTGTCAATTTAGCAAATTTCTTTCGGTTTTTACGACTTTCCAAACTTATTATAGGTATAATAATCGAGAATAGTCCCGGCAGCTCTATAAAATTTTACTGGTAGAGTTCCCGTACTGACACAGCGAATTCGATATCGTTTTCTAGACGGATGGTATAGGTATTGGTAGGTATCGAAATTTTCGATGGTCGCTAAAATTTGCCTACGGGTTAAATTAAATAGAAATTAGCTCAGAGAAATAACCAAGGATAGGGGGAGCAAAAGCATCAAAATGCACACGTTTGTAGTCAACCAACATAACGGAAATTTACCACCAGTGGCGGATCCAGCAATTCACTAAGGGAGGGGCAGGGGCACATGCTATTATAAACGGACTTGGTCAGCGATCACAAATAAAAACCAGTGCATATACAGGGTGAGTTTTTTCCATGCCCACTATGGGGATCTCGGAAACTAGCAGAGCTAGAACAAAGGTTAAATGGGGAGAGAATTGCAGTTTTGAATGCTCAATCTAATGCCCCTTTTGGATTTTTAAAAAAAGTTCATGGCTCACTAGATATTTTGAAAAGAGTGATTTTTTGCTATTTCATCAGATCTCCGTAGCTCCGTTATTTCTGATTATACAGAAAAACTGTAGAGTCAAAAATTGTAGATAATTTTGGCCTTAATAAGATAATCTAATCTAATATTTTATGTTTGTGTTTGTGATTTTTGAGATATGACATACATTTGTGTTTTTTAAATGTAAATCATAGTTGGCTGTGGCCTTATAAAATAGACCATTTTTTGAGCTTTTAAATTTTCACATAGTCAGCCATGGAATATTTTCATAATTACGTTCTATTTTATAATTATACATACTTCGAACTTTCTAATATTTTGTTTGTAGTTGGTAACAAAATGTAACAAAATAAAACAAAAATAAAAACTAAAATTCAAATTATTATTATTTTAAAAGGTGTTCAAACAATCCACCATTATTATTTATGCAAATATTGCATCTTTTTAAAACTGAATTTGTCGCCTTTCTTAGAGAGCGCCTGTCAACACTGGCAATTTCTTCTAAAACAGCTTCTCTTAATTCAACAATTGCCTCATCCTCATACTTTATTTTGTATCTACTGTTCCCCACAAAAAGAAATCCAAAACAGACAAATCGGGGGATCGGGGCTGCCAGGAAATAGGTCTATTTCTCCCTATCCAACTATTTGGATAGAGCTGATCTAGGTAATTTCTTACGGGCAAATAATTACCTATGTGGTGGAGCTTCATCATTATAATTATTTTTGTTTTATTTTGTTACATTTTGTTACCAGCTTAAAATAAAATATTGGAAAGTTTAAAGTATGTCTTATTATAAAATAGAACGTAATTATGAAAATACCTATTCCATGGCTGACTATGTGAAAATTTAAAAAAAGTAGAAAATTAGCCATAGCTATTTTATTTTTTATAATAACTATGCCGAGTATTATATTTTTGGAAAGCTCAAAAAATGGCCGATTTGATAAGGCCACAGCCAACTATGATTTACATTTAAAAAAACAAAAGTTTATGTCATATCTCAAAAAGCACAAACAAGATAAAAAATTGGATAAGATTATCTTATTAAGTCCAAAATTATCTACAATTTTTGTCTCTACAGTTTTTCTGTATAATCAGAAATAACGGAGCTACAGAGATCTGATGAAATAGCAAAAAATTACTCTTTTCAAAATATCTAGTGAGCCACGAACTTTTTTAAAAATCCAAAAGGAGCACTAGATTGAGCATTCAAAACTGCAATTCTTTCCCCATCTAACCTTTGTTCTAGCTCTGCTAGTTTCCGAGATCTCCATAGTGGGCATCGAAAAAAACTCACCCTGTATATAGTAAATATAAGAGGGGCCTTTGTAAAAGTCTGAATAGTTCAACAAATTTTTATTAGACTCCTAGTTTAAAGGACAAAATCTAATCTATGTTTTGATTTTGGAAAACGGTTAATTATATTATTATATTATACAGGGTTAACTATCACTTAGTACAAAAATTTTTATGGCAGATAAAGAAAAATTAGACTTGCTAAAATAAATTTTCAAAAATTTTCTAACATTTGTCTTAAGCCTAAAAAAATTTTTTTTCAAATTGTATTAAACCCCTCAAAAAACGCCGCCTATGGACGCCCGCGCGACATGTCTAAAAATTTCGCATATGTCAATAGCGCGGCGTTGCCACGTCTATCAATTTATCCGAGGATTCACCACAAAATTTCGATTTCCTTTTAAAAACGATTACTTTCTGAGGAACATGTAGAATGCCTATGAAACACCTACCTTACTGACATTTCCAGGATTGTTTGCACCATTTTCTGTTTTCTTGCTTTTTTACATTAAAAGTCACACAACACAACATTCACATTTTTTAAATCTGTTGGGGATCTCTTGGTTTCCCTCTGCTATTCCTTTTGTTTGAAGCGAGGTACTCAGCCTGACGACCACGACGAGGTAGATCCCCTCCGCCAGGAAAACCCCGAAGGGTAACCGAAAAATCACAACTGCACTAGCACACATTGCACAAATGCACATGCAAAGCACTACAGTAGCTGTTCAAAGAGGCCGCCGTTAACTTCGATGCACAAATTCACTCGGTTAACTAAAGAAGTCCGGATACGTGCAAAAAGTCCATGATTATTCCGGATTTGGACAGCTGCACCTTCAATTCGTTCACGTAACTGCTGCTCGTTGTCGATTTCCTGCTCGTACACAATCGCCTTCATGAATCCCCAAATACAAAAATCCATTGGATTCAAGTCTGGTGATCGCGGCGGCCATGCAATGGGCCCTCCTCTTCCGATCCAACGGTTGGGGCATTGGTCGTCTAAAAGTGTACGAACAGGTCTCGCAAAATGGGCTGGTGCACCATCGTGCATAAACCACATGTCATGCAGTACTTGTAGTGGCAAATTATCAAACAAAACATTTGTCAGAAAATACAAGTATCGTTCAGCGTTTAAATTTTCCGGTAGAATGTATGGTCCAATTAATCGATCTCCATAAACTCCAGCCCAAACATTGATGGAAAACCGACGTTGGAAATTAAACCGCCGAACAGCATGTGGGTTCTCATCGGACCAAATATGGCTGTTGTGTCTAAAAAAAAAAACAAAAATTAGAAATATTCACAATTTTGGCGAAGGCGTTAGGATTGACATAGCCAATTTTATAATAAATAAAAAAGATAATATGGAGGAGAGAAAGCTATAAGTAAGTAAAAATTTACATACGTGTTTAAAACCCCAGCACGTGTGAAGCAGCATTCGTCTGTCCAAAGAATGTTGAAAACAAAGTTTGGGTCTTGGGCGATTCGATCACGTAGCCAAGTGCAGTAGGTCATTCTCACCGGAAAATCATTTGCTTCTAATGCTTGGACCTTTTGTATGTGATAAGGGTGAAGGCCGTTTTCCCTTAGAATCCTCCATGCCTGTAAATAATTGTATTGTTACATTTTAAATTTTATGTAGGTATTAGGTGCAAGCAAAGACAATCCCATCACATGGGATAGTCTTTGGTAGAAGTCAGTTTTATTGGTTTTATTTTACTTGCCTTGTTCTGAGATATTCCCAATCTCCTTGCAATAGCTGTAGTGCTTATGGAAGGTTGCTCTTCCACCAAATCAAGCACTGACTCAACATCGTCCATGTTCATTTGCCCTCCAGGCCCACCCCTTCGAGCTTGCAAAACACCAGTGTTTCGCATACGTTGTACAATGTTCACGAAAGTACGTGGGTTAGGCATATTTGCCCTGTTAGGAAAACGAATACGGTATTCTGCTGCAGCTCGATGTGCACTTTCATCGCATCTCCCGTACATTATAACCATGTCCGTTAACTCGGCGTTCGAATACTCCGGCATTTTCACAAAGACGCTGAACGATTTGCCGCGAAAATCAAGACAAAACTGGGAAATAACGCCATGTTACATTCGCAAATGCCCTCCGTCGGCTACTAGCCAAACTTGAAAAGGTTTGTTCCAACAGGGCCAATAACCGTGCTGAAGCACGTTCAGCGCATGCGCACTACCCCGCTGGCTGTTCCAACTGAATTATGTACCTACCGACACGGGACGATACACGCACTGTTCCAGCCGATTTATGGATCATTTGTGTATCGTCCTTGTACGATAAAAACGGTGCCTGGTCTAAAGCAATAACCGCGTGTACTGACATGCGCAATGTAGTCATGTGACAGAGATAAACAATAACCTCATATTTTTGTTTTTACGTAGATGGTTTTAAATCGATGGCTGGGATCGTGTTTTTTATTTCTTGTTGGTTTTTGGCTTGTTGGGTAGGGCGGGGAATCGTTGAACAATAATTTTTTAGAGTGAAGAGTGAGGTTAGCCCACCGAACATTCGGTTAGCCACATATTAAACACGCAGGTTAGGTGCGGTCGCAAAACGTGATTTGGTCGATTTGATTCACAATCCGTTCCATCTGAAATTTTCTTTGGGATCGCACATGAACGGTGCAAAACTAGCGCATGCGTTCTTTAAGGGTTATCATCTAGTTCATGTGCAGTTCTGTGACGGTACGTAAATTCGAGTTGGAACAAATGATCCCAAAGAAAATTTCAGATGGAACGGAAAAATTGTTCAACGATTCCCCTCCCTACCCAACAAGCCAAAAACCAACAAGAAATAAAAAACACGATCCCAGCCATCGATTTAAACCTATCTACGTAAAAACAAAAATATGATGTTAATGTTTATCTCTGTCACATGACTACATTGCGCATGTCAGTACACGCGGTTATTGCTTTAGACCAGGCACCGTTTTTATCGTACAAGGACGATACACAAATGATCCATAAATCGGCTGGAACAGTGCGTGTATCGTCCCGTGTCGGTAGGTACATAATTCAGTTGGAACAGCCAGCGGGGTAGTGCGCATGCGCTGAACGTGCTTGAGCACGGTTATTGGCCCTGTTGGAACAAACCTTGTATGTACAGTTAGTTGCCTAGCTAGGAAGTTATGAAATGACGAACGGGGCAACGCGGAGCAGTCGAAAAAACGTTTCATAGACTCGACCGGGCCGATACGTCGCTTAATTCATACCGCCGAGGCTTCAGAACAATAAATCCTTTATCTATGCTTCAGAAGAGGTTAGATGGTGGACAAGAATTCATCAGAGGAGCTCCGGGGGTATTAAGGGAGACGGCTTGTGGTGTCGCGGTAATGAGCTTTCCGCGAGAGTAGGAACCGGTCCGGATACGAGCTAAGGTAAGGGGAATCTAATAGCGCTGCATCTGTACAGATTCAAATCGATTGTTATTTATGTATTTTTTAAATTTGTTTGAGTAAAAAGGTATTTTCACCGTTCCTAAATCAACGGCAACACCGCGGAAAATCACTTCAGCTGTCAGTACCTTCAGAAGCCAAATTGGATGACGTCATTAAAGGCGGCGATTTACAGGGAAAATAGGGGTCTTTACCCGTTTTTTTAAAGATCGTAAAAAAAATCTAAAAATATTTTTCTATGTTTTCTTAAGCCACCCTGCGCACGTGGTAAAAATTTTTGTACTAAGTCATAGTTAACCCTGTATATAATAGTTGTTGTCCTCCTTTTGACTCTTTGCACAAGTTAATTTGAAGTGAAATGAACATGAAGTGATCTGATAGTGAAATGATTTTTTATTGGTAAATCCAACTGTGTACGACCACGTTATCTATAATCTTACCCTTGAATGAATTTTTCAATGTTTTTCACCACCTTAACCCTAGAAACATTCAAAATCAACACAAATTACATAAAAATCGATTTGCTGCGTAAACTGATCACTTCATAATCAACTGAACATTTGTAAAAGGAACACTCGATGTCAGCTGATGTGGTCTCAAAGTGATTCAGAATCGATTTGAGATCACTTAAAACTGTAAAAGGAGGACGGCTATTATTACATAACATAAATCTGTATTTAATTATAATTGCGCCTGTAGCCCCCCCCCCCTTGGATCCGCCACTGTTTACCACAGTAACGTTTACTTGTGATAGGTTATGTCGTGAGAAGTATCAATTTTATACAGGGTGATTCAAAACTATGCGGCACCCTTTCAGGGGCTTACTTTACTCGTTAATAAGAAATAAAATAAGACGAAAAGTTTATATTAACATGGGTCCAAAAACTCTTCGTTACGAAAATACAGGGTGATTAAACTTTCAAAAAAATATCGACTAACAATCAATTATTTTTTTATGCCTTAGCGCCTTACTAGTAACAAAAATTACATACTCCTACTGCCATACCATTTTAAAATTATTTCGTTTACTTCAAATAATAGTTAATACCTCAACCCGAAAAAGCCTTAGAGTCGAAAAAAGACGACAAATCGGAAAACTCCAACTTTCCGAGAAAGGGAAAGAGATATGAAAAAAATTAAAGAGGCATTTTTTGTTCCAAATTGTATTGTTTATTCAATAACATAATAAATTGTTGTATTGTACAGGGTCATACTATTTTTTTTGTTTAATTTATGGTACCGATTACCCTTACCTCCGCCACTGGATACTTTCGCGTCACCCTATGATGGTATTATTGTGTAACAAATTTGGTTTAAATATTCTTATTGGTTTGGAAGGTATAAAGAAAAATCGATTTTTTTTTCAAAGTTTAATCACCCTGTATCTTCGAAACGAACAGTTTTTGGACCCATGTTAATATGAACTTTTCGTCTTATTTTAACGAGTAAAGTACGCCCCTGAAAGGGTGCCGCATAGTTTTGAATCACCCTGTACATTACCATTATATACAAAATCAGTCACTATTATCCTAAATTCTAATAAATAGTTATAAATGAACAAAACACACTTGAAAACATGAAAAGTACACAAGTAAACAATGACACACTGGGGCACTGGGGTAAACAACATAAACAATGCAGAGATATTGAATGCGGCGGCGGACGGCGTCGTTGCCATATTGGGAGATTTAAAAGTCTGTTGACGATTTTATTAAAGTGATAATTAGCATGCTATAATTGCGGCGCAATTTAGTTTTAGTTTAAAATAGTCACATACAAGGAATTCATAGCTGCTTTTGTTGATTTAACGTTACGAGAGGTGTGTCTTCATTTAATCCCAATTATTAAACCCGTCTATTTCGAAATGAGATGCTCTCTAAGCACGTGGCATATCACTCAAAAATATGTTGGCTCTGTTTACTTTTTGTTCTTGCTCCCTCTATTCTTGATTATTTCCTATTTCTCTGTGGAAATTAGCAATATATCTTAGCGATCTTTAAAAAATTCTCCCAGATATAGTGTAGCTCTTAGACAAGGAAAGAGAGAGGACGCCTAACAGCGCCCGCGGCTGTTACCGACAGGCCAGTGGCGTAGCATGAAACGCGTTCTTAGCCAATAGGTATCACAAAAATTTTAAAAATGAAAAGGTAGTTACTTTTGACTTACATGTGATTAGAAATATTTGTATTTATTTGCAGATAATTTTCCAAATGTAAAGCTAGTGTCAAGTGCTGAAATATATTTATTTGCGGCGATTTCGAATCAATCAAAATAAAATAAATAATGCACGACCATGGAAACCAGCTCATATTTTATGGAAATATCATAATCAATTAAGAAATTTTCAATAAAAATGATGTTAAAAATACCTATTTATATAGGTCCTATTTACAATCAAAACAATGCACTTAATCATACTAAAAGATAGAAGGAATTTGAAGAAGTTATATTGAGAAAAAATATAGTTTTAGGGCATCTTTCAAAGGCAGTTTGTTAAATATTTACCTGTGAAATGAAATCCCGGGCTCTTGCTTTTCACTTCTGCTTTTGCAACCAAACTTTGGACAATTCACCATCGTAAAAGTGTATTTTCCCCTTAATCGCTGTTACTTTTAATTCACAAATTCGCGAAATTAACTCACAACGTACTCGCTTTGTCTGCCACATATAAAATGGCCGCCGCTCAAAACGACGTAAAAAAATCTATACGCGGCAGGGTAGGCCAGCGCGGTGTCCTCTCTCTTTCCTTGTCTAAGCAGTAAACTGTCTGTATAAAACCAAGTGGCATTATTTAGGTGAAGGAACAAGCAGGTGCAATGTATTTGTAAATACATAATATGAAAAGGTGTTGTTTTGCCCATGGCTTTGGAGACTTGAACAGAAAATTGCTGTTTATCAATAAGAAATTGAGGTTAGGTTTTTTGTTTTTTTTTTGTTATTCTTCATAACAAACAATTCTACACTTTGGGGAGATAATAGCACATTATTTATCTATGGACTTTTGGTCGGAGGATCCGCCTGTGTAGATATACCCAGATTTGATCAGCGACTTTCGACGGCTCAGGCAGGTGGCATTCTGTAATTGAAAAACGCCAAATTGGAGGGAAATTCCCTTACGCCTCGGGCCCTCCTGCGCGTTCCCTGGAAATTACGCAAAAATACCGCTCCCTTTCGAAGAAATATAAATTCATAAACGAGAATACAGAATACGCGAGAGGGGTTTATTATTTCGCGCCGAAATATTGTTCCACCGAATTCGGAGAACGAGCAGCGCAACGGAACATGGAATTACTCTTATTAAATTAAGAAGCAGGCAGGAAAATAATTTATATTTTTATTTACGACTCGTGTCTCGTAATTCCAGGACCAGACAAGCGTCTGGTAATAATCGTAAGGCGAGCTCCTAAAAGTCAGCAGAATATGCGATGGAATCCGTCAAGCCGCCCAGCGGGCATCCCAAGCAGAAAAGTCTTTAATTCATGATATTTCTACGATATCCCAGTAGGGGCCCCAGGCAAAATTATAAAAATATCACACTTATACTTAAAATATCATACTTATACGCACACCCTAAGTGCTTTTCGATGTTCGTTTCCTTTGATTTCGATGCCGCCGACATCCCAGGTGTTGGGGCTAGACAGCCACAGCCGCAGGCTGTAGAAGTACCTAATGAAGAAAACCAAGAAAGTAGTATTTTCCTAAGCGCCGCCGTAAGTTTGGACTGACCCAAAAGTAAGATATTTTTGTTTTAAGGCGCTACGATACCCCCCATTTTCAAGGGTTTCGTAGTTTACATCTGCTACTTGCATTTCTTAATATTTTCACTTGATTTTTTTTTGTGGCTTAGATAAAACTACGAAGAATCGTCGTTGTGTATCACGAACTGTGCAGGACTAATGCGACACTGTGAAAAAAAAATGCCAAACATACCCGAAATTCGACTATATTCGGTTAAGAATTTCGAGTATTTCCACCGCTCAAAAATAATTCGAAGGACACAACGACGATTGAGGCATTCTATAACATTATTTTAAGACTACTTTCAAGTCGATACGTTTGTTCGTTTGGTTATGATTTGAAAACTACGAACCCATTGCCCGGCAATAAAATGATCCGTGAATTGGCCATTCGAGCAGGAATTAGACGTACGGAGATAGGCGGGCGGGCGGGCGGGCGTTCGCTGGAACTCGTGGTTCCCCTACTTCCCCCTACTTCGGCGTACCTCACCGGGCTCGGAAACCACGTCAGGGGAACTTTCAATCGATATCAGATGGTTCATTTTTCATTTTATTAGTCTCAGTCTCCCTTATTTGTGTTTCGCTTGTTTTGAATGTTAGTATGTTAGCAAATATTTATATTTCCGAGTACCCGAAGAAAATATTTTCTACCGCGGCATTATGTATGTCGACTGGCATATAATAATACTCATTATTATTATTCCTCCAGGAATTATAAATAAATAATTATTAATCCATTGCGCCACAAATAAATTTTAGAAAATAAATAATTATTATTCACAAAGTACCTAGTTTTTGCTTTTGTGTAAAATGGTTTAATCCCTAGGGCATAAAATGGCCTGGTCGTGCAAAAAGAGTAAATTTAAATTCTAGACCAAATTGTGCGCTTGATTTTTACTTTAAAAATGTGATAGGTACAAGTAATAATTTTGCCAAATAAATGGGTCATGTGAAGCATTTTTTGAAAACGAATTCCTATGTAAATCGCTGCATGATAAAAGCTAATTTATATACTTTCCAGAGGGAACGATAATAATTCTGACATCCAGTCAGTTTTAGAAACTTCTTCGTTAGAAGATTGTTCGAAAGTCATTGGAGTTGAAAATCGGGCAAAATAAAAATAGTACATTTTATTGTTCCAGTCTGTCGAATTTATGACATTTTAATACATTTTCTAGGATGTTCGATAATTCAGATTTGTCAGAATAAGGTTCTGAAACTGAACCGCAGTCAGGGCAAGAATACCTATAATGTTTGATAATGATGTCACAACAGTCACATGTAGTGAAACCAATAGGAGTAATTTGTGGGCTTGAGTGCTTTTATTCCCGTAGGTACCTAATATGGTTTCCAGAATTTGAGAGAGGGGTACCTACATATTTTGCATTTTGCACACTTATTCGGATTTAGGTATAAGTAGTACTGCAGGTGCATAGGGTTTGGGAAACAAACTTTCTGGGAAAAACAGGGCTTTGAATGGAACATTTACAAGGGATTAGAAATTAATAGCTCCTATTATCTCACAACTATTACTTTATTTAAAAAGGGAGACCAGTTTCGTAACTCTATAAATTAGTCCTTGAGGATGTAATTTTATAGATTAACGAAACCGTTGTGATATAATATGGCCTATTCACTCTAATCCCTCTAAAGTGAACTCTTACAGTGTAGAAAGTTTTTAGTTAGATTTATTTATTATTACACAAATGTAAATATGGAATACCTACTAGTTATATAAAACATTTTGAAGAAGTAGACTTTAGACGCACTTTTTTAGTCGTAGCAACACTATTATGCAGAACAATTATCCAATCAAACATTAATAGATGTTCAACTGACCCTAATGTGGTTCAAGAAGAATTCGGTAATCGAATCGTTAATTTATATTTTATAATTGAGCAATTACAAGTTTTTTTTATACACGAACCCTTCATAGCATGCACCTTTGCTGATATGAAAAATAATAGTAAAATTGCTTCGACGCCAAAAAGCTATGCAGTGTGTTGCCAACGAAAAGTGAACGCCCTGAAAAATATCATTTTTGCAATAAAGCAAACAGGCCACCGCCGTTTTTTAAATATATATTCGCGCTTCTTCGTCGGCATCGGCGAGACTCGTGTGACCCCGGCGGCCGTCGGCCGCGGCCGGCACGAGTTATTATTTCACATTATCATTGAGTAAAGGAATAAATTATTCCTTTACTCAATGATATTATCTACACGTCTACACAGGAAAAAAAGACTGTTGTGATTTTAATGAGTTCGTGTATATAGTCACTTTTCCATTACCTACTTTAAATATACAAGCAAATCCATGTGGTCCCAACAATATAATCTATACTTTTGACGTAATTGCAGATGAACCAATAAGTTTAAAATAGTTTGAATTTCCGTTAAGAAGACGTATTGTCACTTCGATACTAAAATTGGCATACTACAATGAAAGCATAACCTCGGTTTTAAAATATCTTATGTTTTATTTAAACAATTAAATTTATTTTATTTGAATAATAATAATTCTCACCCTCAGACTACTCCAAACTATATAAGAGTACCCCAGAAGCAACTGAAAAAACATTATAATTCATTGGATGAACAAAAAACTTAATTGCAACTTTTATATTCATCAATGTAAGTAATCATAGTCCAAGCAAATTGTCATTTTTTTATAGAGGTAGAAAAAAAAAAGATTCTTAACAGGTAGATATTTTCAGGGTTGGTTGTGGGTAGCGTCCTGAGTATAACCCCAAAAAATCACCGTCGAAGTCGTTTTACGAACCCCGCAATAGGAGTGGTTTTGCAAACATTTTTTTGCAATTTTTTTTCTTCTCATGTGTACAATTTTTTTTCTTCTTATGTATACATTATTACGTTCTCTACAACTTTCTCTCATGAAGTTTTTTTTTTAACTTCAATACTTCACGAGATATAGGTAAAAGATCACCACTATCTAAAGTGCTTTATAAGGGTAAAAAAAAAATTCTTTAAAACAAGATGATTTTTTCAGGGTTAACTGGGGGTTAACTTAGGAGTGCACACAGTGATCGCAAATTAAAGGTTTTGAATCAACCCTACACTCTATATCGTTCGTAGTCATAATGAACACTGCAAGTGAATGGCTATAATTGATATTAGTACCCACAATTAAGTATTACAAATCCAGCAAAAATTCAGTGACAATAGTTGTAATTTCAGTATAATGAACAGTTAAATGTATCCCTATTCAATTCAACACCATGAAACGTTATGTTGTTCTGACAAAAGAATGTGCTTAGAAAAGAAGTATTATAGAATCAATTCCAGAACACGCTATTTATTGAAATAAAATATTACATTTAAATTATTCATTAGAATTCAATATCAATTGTAATTGAATTGATTATTGTTAGTTACAAAAAAGCTTCTGCTTGAGTTTGAGGAATAATATCTCATATTGAATTAAACAGGGTTTTTTTACAAAGTGACAGAGTTTTCTCAGTGTAGTACCCACGGCCGGCCTGCCCCTCAGTCGTAGCACTGTGAAGGGGCAGGCTGGAGTGGGGAGTCGTGGGGACCAGAGGAAGGAAAAGGATAGGCATATCTAATCGAGCGACGTTTGTCCTGAATTGAGTCGGGCATTTCGGGCGGATTTCATAAGTATCGTAGCCTCTTAAGGACGGAAATAAAACGTCATCACCTCGCGACGACCTTCATTTGACCGTGTTCCTAACTAGGATAAATGTTGCTAAAACAGAAATTGGGCACTGGAGTGCAAAAATTGCGCAAGTGTCTGTAAGATGGCGCTGGAGTTGGAGAGCGGCCATTGGTACAGAGCGAGAATAAAAAGTAATGTTTCGGCTTGCTAAAATAAGTTTCCGTTCCTTATAAGTTGTTTTGTTGCCCGGCAAGGTCGTTGGTCGGAACCAGGGGTCTAGGGGGGAGGGAGGCGGACCGACCCCCTTTTTTATACAAATAACAGCACATCGCTTCCATCCTGGCGTATTTTGGGAGTGAAACTGTGAATTGTTAAACACAAAATAATAATATGAATATTTACGCTCCTTTATTTTTCTATATTTTTTCATAGTTATTAAGAATATTGTTGAGTAAAATATTAAGTAAGAGGACTACCTACCGGCTGTCAAATCTACTGTCATGACATAATAATTCTCCCTCAAAACCGCATGAATGATCACAGTACTTACCCTAACTGACATTTAGAATTTATGTCACTATAGTTTTATCTTTTATCATTCTATTAACTTTTCATTAAGTACTTAATATTGATAAACCGAAAGAAATTAAAATTCTGTTGTATTTGATCCAAAGTTGACATTACATTGTTTGGAAAAAACTGCAACAAACTGATTTTTAAATAATTAATTTGTCTCAAAAAATACGGAATGGTTAAAGTGAATGTTCCTATCACCTTCAGGCGGACACCCTGTACCTAATAAAAATATTATTAAACAAATAATAGTACTTTTTGAAATTGAGCCCATGTGTTGACAGGTGGCCGTGATTACAGCCCAAAAGTAAAGTTACACACATTGTTTAATGTGCTTTTTGAACCTAACAAAAAAAGTTTATCAAAATCGGTAAACAAATAAAGATATTTTACCAGGGTGGTAACTCCTTAACGGAGGTCACACTGTAGATGTTTAACATATAGGTACAGAAGATGTTCTTTCGCATCAATATATCGTTTCCTTTTTTCATTTTTTATTTTCGAGATATGTATTTATCTTAATTATTGCGTTACTTAAAATGTGTGTTTGAATGTAGTGTTAATGCAAACGAAGAAACACCTTATGTACACATAAAAGACCATGTTTCATTTCATTGAAAAAACTAAACATAATTTTGTAGAACATTTAAGCCAGCAATACTATACCTACAGAAAACGTGCCGAATAACATTCTTTAACTAAAGATATACCTTTAACAGTAAAAAAACACAGTTGACATTCAAGTGACCTTGAAAACGTCGTCTGCCTACAAGTGAAAACGTGCGTCTTACATTGCACCTCATATGCTTCAACTTTTATGTGATTTTTTGCGATTTTCGTTTTTGAGATATTTATAATAGCTGCATTTATTAAAATGGAACAGCCGGTATAGATAATTTTCGACATACCTATACATATAGAGACATAGACATATGAATCCTCCCCTAATGTCAGTTTTGTGCTAACGATTGTATTTTCCTCACGAAAAATACATAACGGCGACATACGTATAAATAATGCAAAGTCAACTAAAGCAGTTTTTAGTGCCGCCGTGTACCTTTCAAGCTAAAAATCAATGAACCATTGCTAAAAAGAGATGGGTTAAAATCACAAATCGGAGTCTTTGAGCTACGGGGGTCTCCCGAATATACCTTTTGAAGTTTTATATTATTTTAATATTAAAAATTCGCAATTCATAGTATATAATAATATGGAAGTAACACAAAAACATAAAAAAGTAATCAGACAGCTTAGTTGATTAAATATTATATCGCCAAAACGTAAAATTGATCATATGAACATAATATATGTAATTATTAAACTGGACCTGTAACAACAGCGTCAACCGTTCATCGATCGTCTGTTTTTCGCGCCATCTGATAAACAATAGCTACACTTTTGGTATTCCCGCTGCATAATTTAAGGGTATTTTGCCTATGTTTTTTATTTACAACAAGACTGGATAATTACAATGTTTATTACCGGGTTTTCGTTCCGAGCATATTCCGAAACCTCTGCCCATCTTAACGAAGGTAAAATTCCGGCTCAAGAGACAAAATAGACGAATTTATGCCGGCATAAAGTTTGAAATTCAAAAAAAAATCTCGCCCATAGCTTTTAAACTAGTGTCATTAGTATCTATGGATATTTTAAAAATACCCGTGTTTTTTGTAATCCTTTGAAATTCGCTACTTTTTACAGCTAGTTGGAAATAAAAATACATTGATACAGGCAACCAAACATACAATGGCGAGGCCCCCCTTAATTCCTTTGTGTCTGAATTGCCTTTTTATTTTGAATTATTTTGAAAACTTGTAGAGAAATTGAATTTATTGTATGTATTGTATATATAATTTAATTAATTAGAAATAATTTCATAACTTTTGTGAACCGTATTATGATTTTTGGGAATTTATTTTGAACCATATTATTTTACTGTAGATCTCAGAGTTTTAGTTTATTCAAACAGAAATAATATCTTGTAACTTTTGTTGGAAAGTTGAAAGGGATTTGGGAAACTATTTATAGAGTCAATTATTTTGGGGTTGAAATCAGAATTCTGTGTTTAATTGAACTATTTTATGTCAGAAATTTCGAGTAAATTTGAATTACATTTTTATACAAACTTGAACTGGAAATTAAGCAAAGTTATACAGAGTCATCAATTAATTTTATTCTATTTTGGGAATCTTTTGCAATTTTTGTATTTTTAATCTGAAGGTTTGTCATTTTATGCCATAGTTATGTATTTGTGCCATTTTGTCATATTGTTTTGTGTCTTATTTAAATTCTATTGTTTATCAGTGTACCTTTTGAAACGTTTGGGATTTGTTACTTAGAAAAGGGTCATATTTCAGATATCTTGAGTGTAGCCTTGTGCAAATTCATAGATTTTTAATTTTATTCATTAATAAATTATTGCACAGGTCTTAAACTTCCTCTTAAACTGTATTTTGTTAACGCAATGTACTGTTTGGTACTTAATTTTAATATACACATTAAACTATCCCTGTGTTTCCGTCATACACCCTTAGGCCCGCACTAAAAGTAAGTAACTGTGACTCACCCTGTACATTACCGCTCGCCAATTAACATCTAACAGGGTAGAAGCATCACACAATCACATGCGCGGGCATTTTTGAACGGCCCAATCATTGCATTGGGGGAAATCCCCTGTTTGGTACAAAGCCAAAAGGTATGTTTGTGTGATTTTTTATGACGAAGTTTCAGGTTCCCAAAATAATGGTTAACATGATATTTGTCATTTGTCGCGAACTTCGTATTCAACTGGGGCGCCATTTTCTAAGTTAAGCTTACAGGGGATAGTTAATATTTCTTTAGTATAACCAGGGTCGCTTATAAAATAAATATAAATAAAATAAACTTTTAGATAAACGCATAAAAATTAACGTTAACGGAGCACTGCAAAATCGAGTTGAAATGTGAAATGTTATATGTCAACGTTCACGTCTGACGTCAAATAGTTTCAAACCTTCAAAACCCTGCAAGAACAATACAAATAATATAATAATATAAATCCTAAAAATTCGAAAATATAGATTTTGCTGTGTCATTGTGAGAGTTTTTGGAATATTTTGGTCAAACTCAAAACATTTCGGTTACTTAACGTTAAGGGTATTATGTAAAAACACACAACCCTAAGTAGATTCGTGAATATAATACGTCAGAAGTTCACGTTTACATTATGTGGCTGCACTTCAACTCTAATAATCCAATGTTTTCATTGGTCGAACGTAACAAGTTAAAAGTTTACGAACTGCTTACGAAAATGTTATGATATAGCATACTTAGCCATACAATATGATATGTTGATATTAATTGCCTCGTCTATTTATAGTACCTTTCCCTTTAATCGCTGTTACTTTTAATTCACTCACAACGTACTCGCTTTGTCTGCCACATATAAAATGGCCGCCGTTCAAAACGACATAACAAAATCTATACGCGGCAGGGTAGGCCTGCGCGGTGTCCTCTCTCTTTCCTTATCTAAGGTGTAGCGCAAGAAAAAAAATCCATTTAGCTGAATTTATCTTTGTGCACTAGACTTTTAGTTTTTTTAAACAAATCTAATGTGGAATAATATGTCATCTTAAAGGAAATTTTGAACAGAATTCAAAGTTTGAATCAAAATTGATATATGTTCCATTTAAAATAGGAACACTAACGTCACTTCCGGTTAAACCGGAAGTAGTTTCGTCTCCTGTTACCTTCTGTAGGTACTGTTCGACACTGTGTTTGCCAATATTCCTCGAATTATTCTCCTGCGCTGCTGCTTCGCCTTCAATTAATTTTATTTGTTAATCAAATATAATGCGATTCCATTAATAAAGAGCGGGTATTCGCCGCCGCCTGCCGGTGCGCCGGTATTATTTGTTCTGTAATGCGGGGGGTATTATTCACGGCAAATGGGACGGATATCTCCCTAGTGGCGCCTTCGAGGTGTCTAAAGGTTGCTGGGGTTTAGTCGTCTCGTATTTACAGGTAACGACGCAACGCGAAGAAATTTATTGTCTACATACAGGGTGTAACATTGATCAGTACCTATATTTTAACTGGCGGTACCTATGGCGGTAATTATCGAAACCACTGTTACCACTATTCAGTGATCCAGTATCCCTATAGCTATACTACTGTTGCTCGTGCGTTATTTAGAGGTGGGTCAAATCGGGGTGGAGTCCCGTAGTAGAAAATGTTTTGGAGTGCTACGCACAAACTAACTTTTATGTATTTCTTTATATTTTTGCCTTTTTTTAAATAGAGCAAAGAAAGTATACAGTGTGTCCCCAGATGGGGTACCGCACTCTTGTAAAGTTTCTTATATTTGATTTTTCGAGAAAAAGTCATTCTTGATAAAAAGTTTTGCTTGTTCTTAAAATAAGATTGGCATGAAAAAGTCAACATTACTTATACTGGGTGACCAGAAAATTGAAAAAACGTTAATTAACAAAAGAGCAAACTGCCTCCATTTGTAGAGATAATGAAAAAAGTTATAAAGAAAATTTGTTCAGCGTGTTAAGTTACTTAGGTGTACAAAATTTCAAGGTGTAAGGCCTACTTTGATTTTTTGATTTTTTCTTGTTTTTCTTCGATTGAATGTGTTTCTGTAAATAGTATGACAAAACTGTATTAACAAAAGTTACTCAGAGTACTAAACTATGTACGATGAAAAAGTTTTGACAATCCCGTCCTACTTTGATTTTCTTCCAATATTTTTCCAAAATACAAAGTGGGCCTAGAATTGTTTAATTTTGTCATCAGGCGCAGTTTTCCATTCTCGGTAACTTTTGTTAATACAGTTTTGTCATACTATTTACAGAAAACCATTTAATCAAAGAAAAACAAGAAAAATATAAAAAAATCAAAGTAGGCCTAACTCTTTGAAATTTTGTCCACGTAAGAAACTTATCACGCTGAGCAAATTTTCTTTATAACTTTTTTACCTATCTCTACAAATAGAGGCAGTTTACTCTTATGTTAATTAATGACTTTTTTTCGAAAAATCAAATAGGTATAAGAAACTTTACAAGAGTGCGGTACCCCATCTGGGGACACACTGTATATGCCTTGGAATATAAATTAGACACTTATTATGAATAATAATACATAATATTGAGATAAATCCGAGGATAATTCACTCACCCTTTAGAAATTCGGTTATTATTTCCAATGGTGTAATCCACCCCCGATTTGGCTACCTCCCTTATGTTGGGGTCTTCGGGAATAAAATAATAACTCTAGAGGTTCGTAGCACACCAACTTGCATTCCCTTCAAGTATACATTGTAACGAAGTTACTAATTTCCCGTTTTCATTTTTATTTTTAACACCCACTTATTTCCTCGCCGCGCTATTTTTAGCGGCCGGCTATCCGCCGTGGTAGTTTTTATGTCCACACCGATGACTTTTTCTACATAGTAGGCCGACATTCCAGTTTTATTGCATTTAATTAAATCCTGGTTTTGATTAGTTTCCGGCTTTCCGCCGCCGAATAATAGATGCTTATGTTACCATAAGGGTTGTGGGATACCGAAAAGGGGTAGAACCGGGTTACTATTTCAAATTGCGGCTAGAGCCGCCGTTCTTTTTGGAAGCCCGGGTATATTGGACATGCCCGAGCCAGACAGACCACCGTCCGAGCCCTATGGGGAATGCAACTACCCCTAACGGCCACTCTAGCCCCCGGCAGCCGTTTTGGGTACCAGAAGAGTGGGGACGACCACCGGATGTCTCGCCACTGCTCCGACCAATGGACGGCGCACTCACGAAGGGAGGGGCGCCACCGAGCCCGATAAATACGCCGCGGCTGCCGAGGAGGCTCTCTGATTTCCGGCATATTTCCTGGTGAGCATTATTAGGTTAAGGTTTAGAAACTGTCCCGAACCGTGTTGCTGTTGTGAGTTATTTATCCGCAGCCGACACCGGTTTGCACCAAGCTTAGCCGAACCGTGCCGCTTGGACTGGGTGTGTAGACTCGCCCCGCGTCTTGTTGAATTGCCGTATTTTCTATTAGTTGTCCTGAATAGTTTCGAGCTTGCTTACCGCCCGTAGACAAAACCGTGTCAATAATAAAACAGAATATCCGCGATACAGGCTTAACCTGCACTTTCTTTTTCCAGACACTCACGTGGATCTCTCTGGACCGGCCGTGGCAGTAATTTGAAATTGTTAAACTCATACTTTTCAATAATAGTTATTGTTAATCGAAACGTTAATAAACCGTGTTAAAATTTGCCAAGTCTTCCTTATTTGTGCCCCACTCTCGACGCACCACTGAACTCTGGAATTAAATTTTCTCTGACGAATGCTATCCTGGGTATAAAGCGGAGCATACCGCTCTAAAAAACTGGCGCCTGAGCAAACCGTTTCACCGAGAGTCCGATTTTTCCTTTCTTAAATAAAAGAGGCTATAAGGGAGCCCCCCCGGTGAGTACACAAAAAGGGAAAATCGGACGTGAACGAAAACTGCGCTATAAAAAAATAGCGCCCCCACAGGGGGGCGCTATAACATCACCAACTGTCTCACAAAGGAACAAAATGATTATATCATCCTAATAGCTATTACACTCATCTCACAAAAACTAACTAGCCGGTGTAGTGTATGTTCCTTCTGGTGGACATAGTATACATTCCCTAACACTTATTTTCGAGGTCCCTGAACACGAATCCGGCCTTGGTTTTTCCCGGTCGGACGTAGTTTTCGAGAAAATGAATTTTCAAATTTCCTTTTGACATCCCGGATTTCACGACGATATTTGTGGTTGTAATCGGGATAAATTTTTGCTGTACGCAGCTCAAGAAAAAACCGCGGAAAAACCGAAATTTTGAAAGATTTTTGCCGTGTTTACGTACGCTATTTTCGCCCATGTCCGACATTCGGCGCGCGCCAACTTACCCTCTCTACTCTACTTTATTACTCTCTACTCTACTTACGCCTATGGAGGCGCTTTCACATAGCACTCGACTGCGATCGCAGTGACTGTTTGGTGGGCGTGGTTCCGCTGCCAAGCGAATATCGATGTGATCGGGGTACACTGTTATGGAAGATACTGTTATAACTAGAAATATTTCTAATTTTCAGATGAAAAAATGTATCATCTAATCGAATTATATCGAGGCAATGAATGTCTATGTGACATTTAAAGTCACCTCAATATATTTTTCGTATGGGAGACGTGTAAAATTTTGGAAATCTCCGTCTACTGTTAATATAATTCAGTCAAAACGTGGTCTCCTTAATAAAAGCGTTTTCACCCAATACCTTTCCTTCTCATATTTACGTCTAATATTTAACATTAACTTTTTTTATTCAAAAGGCACATGATAGCATACACTTGTCTTTTAAAAAAGCAAACCAATAACTTTGTTACCCACAAAACAACACCACACAAAAATCTATACACAAAACCATAATCCGTAAAATAAAGCGCAATCCTTATTTCCGTGCACGGCACTGGTTATACTGGTCTAACTGGCCCACGTCGACACCTGCTCCGTGGATCTCCGACACGCCAACCAATCAAATCGCTACGCTCGCTTTCTTATTGGCTGCCTCCTTGACTAGGTCGACGTCGACCGCATAAAAACCTTTGAATTTTATACGGGTGATTTCTGATGATAAGTCTGGTATTTTTACCAGTAGCAGAGCGTGGTAAATGCTATGAAATAGATCGCGCCCCGTATATCACTGTGTTCCAAGTGAGTTCATTTATATTATACCACTTGATTTTAAATATTTTTATTAAACGATCCTGAAAAAATCAGCTGGGACATCCCTAACATGGAAAAGTTATGACGTCATAAAATTGCACAGCTTATTTTTTCAGGATCGTTTAATAATAGTTATTTATGTACCAAGGCAGTGATGTTCAACTTTTTATGACTCATGTGGAGTTTAGTTGCTGAGGCCTCTGGCCGAGGCAAATAAACCAAGAGTCATAAAAAGAACTTGAGTGCTGAGGTACATATTATTTTTTTTTTGAAATCGGAAAAAAAATGTTTTATTAGGCAAGAAAATAATAATAAGGGATCACCCGTCCACGAACCGACTACGCGCGGCGTTGCTTGACTTTACCGATCGCTCTACCTAGGACAAGTCAAGGCCTACTATAAAGACAAGCCCTGGCGCACAAAAATCACGTGACCATCTTAGGCCGACGTTACATGTCATTTGTCACATAACTGAAAGCGGCAGCTTGGGTTTTGAGAAGTTTTAAATGTTTAAATTGTTTTTAAACGTCTTAGTTTATATTTTAGAAACAAGTTTGTGTCTAGTGCGCGTGTGTCCTGGCGGAGGGGAACCGCCCAGGTGTTATTATGGCCTCTGGGTGGGAGTCGTGCCGTCCAAGAGTATTGGTGCCGCTCGCACCGACGCGTGAGCGCTGTAAAGGGGAATTCTCCCCCGAACCACAGAATAGGGAGCCCGGAATTCCGGAATGGACTGTTATGGACATGGACCGTATTGGACAGTGGAGCCTGTGACACAGAGGGGTGAAGTGCTTACGGGAGATCCGCGAGTTTAGACGATCCGGGTGGCTGGAAGCCGTTCCCGTTGACCACGTTCGGGTTTGTGCATTTATTGTATTCACCATTCACCTTGTGCGAAATAAATCAGTGTTATAACCGTTGATTTTCGTTGTCGACCCACGCCCCGATACAGTTTATCTATTTCGGTCTTTCACGCTGCCGAACAACTGAGACCTCGTCAATATTTGCAGTATACCTACTGAGGTTAGTTTTCATTTTTATTTCGTAAAAAATAACCACCTAAATACCAAATATTGGGTCTGTTTATATTATATTTATACATATTACAAAAGCCAGGAAGAAAGTGTCGCCATAACAAACATTTGTTTTGCCTCGGGATGAAAATTTCCGCCAAAAATGGATTCGTCAAATTCCAACTGAGATTTAATTTCTAAAAAACCCTTAAGTATGTGTGGCTAACACATTTTCAAGAAAGTGAAACAATTAAAGTGGACAAATATGTTGTGGAAGGAAAATAATAATAATAGAGAATATCACTAAGCTAAAGGAAGGTGATGTCCCAACAATTTTTGAGAAGTGCCAAAATATTGTGAGTGCAGTGCCGTTTAACTCTCAGTCCAAAACAGCTGAGGCAGGTTGAAAATTTTGAAAAAACAATTAGAGAAAGCTTGGATGCACAAAACCAATAATGTAATAGATGAAAGAAAACTTGCCAAATTTTTACGAAATTTGTTTTTTCTACTTATCTCCAAAAATGCCTTTCATTATATAGCACTAAGTTGGTCACGTGACTACGCGATTATGCGTTAGCGCCGTGGCCTGTCTTTATCGTTGGCCTCGAGGACAAGTACAATGACGTACGGCACTTTCTGGCAGAAAAACCAAACTGCTGCTTCTTGTGCAGCCTACACAACAAATCTATTGATATTAAAATTTACTAAAATATGTATACTGAAGGATTGCGCTTCTATAGGAAACAATTTCGCAATGTGTACTAAAAGTTAAATGAGCCTTTATCGGCCGGGTTTTGAATATTTGGTCACTTTTGACGGGCGATTTCTCCGCGTCTGACGTTTTTGATGTTTACATCTTGCCAAGGCCTACTTATTGAAAAAATCGTACAATAATGTAGCCCATTATTGTACGATTTCTGTGCTTTTAATGACGATTTTGGGACATTTTAATGCCGATTTCAAGAAAAAATATTTAAATCCAAGCGGTAACCTTGTCCGACAGACACTTTTGGAAAATGCCGTTGTCGGGTGCCCTTAAAAGTTTGAAAAGGTCCCAAAAAAGGAACCACGCCACCGAGAATTTTCTTATTTCATAAATTGTCCAAGTGGACATAAAGAACACATAATACAAAATCAGTCAACGCTATTAGATTATTTATTTAAAGGATAAATCTGACCACCCTGTACAATATGGCGGCGCTAATCACTCCCCATATCGCTTACGCGACATCAACCAGCCACGGCTAATTATAATTTCGATTCCGGCCTCGAGGCAGGCCGCAATTTACTCCTGGCTCGCCTGAATCGCTCGTCAGCGCCATTCAGACAGAGTTTCCGGCTCGAAAAACCTCGAAACTTTAACTTGCCAGTTAGTGATTCCCAGTACGCAGTCTCCGTCGTATAAAGGAGCAACTGAAATGAACGGGGACGGAGAAAATTGACGATGATAAAAGGTTTGATCCAGGGCCGTAGCTAGGGGTTTTCCATGGGGGGGTTTTGGTTTAAGGTTAACTTTTTGAGCATTATCCTCAAACATACAGGGTGAGTTTTTTTCGATGACCACTATGGGGATCTCGGAAACTAGCAGAGCTAGAACAAAGGTTAAATGGAGAAAGAATTGCGGTTTTGAATGCTCAATGTAATGCCCCTTGTGGATTTTTAAAAAAGTTCATGGGCTCACTAGATATTTTGAAAAGAGTGATTTTTTGCTATTTCATCAGATCTCTGTAGCTCCGTTATTTCTGATTATACAGAAAAACTGTAGAGACAAAAATTGTAGATAAATGTAATCCAATTTTTTTATGTTGTTTGTGATTTTTGAGATATGACATAAACTTGTGTTTTTTTGAACGTAAATCATAGTTGGCTGTGGCCTTATCAAATCGGCCTTTTTTTGAGCTTTCCAAAGATATAATACTTGGCATAGTTATTATAAAAAATAACAGAGCTGGCTAATTTTCTGATTTTTTTTTAATTTTCACATTGTCAGCCATGGAATATTTTCATAATTACTTTCTATTTTATAATAAGACATACTTCAAACTTTCAAATAATTTATCTTTAGCTGATAACAAAATGTAACAAAATAAAACAAAAATTAAAAAACTCAAATTCAAATATTATTAGATATTATTTTAAAAGGTCGCCTTTTAAAATAAAAAAAGGTGTTCAAACAATCCACCATTATTATTTACGCAAATATTGCATGTTTTTAAAACTTAATTTGTCGCCTTTCTTAGAGAGCGACTGTCAATACTGGCAATTGCTTCTAAACCAGCTGCTCTTGATTCAACAATTGTCTCATAGTTTATTTTTTACTGTTCCCCACAAAAAGAAATCCAAAACAGACAAATCGAGGGATCGGGGCTGCCAGGAAATAGGTCTATTTCTCCCTATCAAAATTTCGATAGAGCTGATCTAGGTAATTTCTTACGTGCAAATAATTATGTGGTGGATCTCCATCATGATAATTTTTGTTGTATTTTGTTACATTTTGTTACAAGCTAAAAATAAAATATTTGAAAGTTTGAAGTAGGTATGTCTAATTATAAAATAGAACGTAATTATGAAAATGTTCCATGGCTTACTATGTGAAAATTAAAAAAAAAAACGGAAAATTAGCCATAGCTCTTTTATTTTTTATAATAACTATGCCGAGTATTATATCTTTGGAAAACTCAAAAAATGGCCGATTTGATAAGGTCACAGCCAACTATGATTTACATTTAAAAAAACAAAAGTTTCTGTCATATCTCAAAAATAACAAACAACGTAAAAAATTAGTTCAGATTATCTTATTAAGCTCAAAATTATCTACAATTTTTGTCTCTACAGTTTTTCTGTATAATCAAAAATGCCCGAGCTACAGAGATCTGATTAAAAATCCGAAAGGGGCATTAGATTGAGCATTCAAAACTGCATTTCTTTCCCCAGTTAACCTTTGTTCTAGCTCTGCTGGTTTCCGAGATCCCCATAGTGGTCACCAAAAAAAACTTACGCTGTATATAACATAAAGTTAAAATCATTAGATATACACAACAGTTTTTCTGTATAATCAGAAATAACGGAGCTATAGAGATCTGATGAAATAGCAAAAAATCACTCTTTTCAAAATATCTAGTGAGCCATGAACTTTTTTAAAAATCCAAAAGGGGCATTACATTGAGCATTCAAAATCGCAATTATTTCCCCATTTAACCTTTGTTCTAGCTTTGCTAGTTTCCGAGATCCTCTTAGTGGTCATGCATCGAAAAAAACTCACCCTGTATATTGCCAAACGCAAACGCTTGACCTTTATTGGCATGTTACATGTTATTACAATCATCCAAGCAGTACAATCCAGCACGATTATTGTATACAGTCTTTGGGTAGGGATAGTAAACAACCGGATTACACTTTTTATATTAATTCTTCAAAAATAAGTAATATCTACTAAAAATAAAAAATAAAAATGCCCATGCTGAACTCGTAGGCACCCACCAAGGTTGTTTATAGGAAGGTTAGGACATTCGGCGATTTGGAAGGGAAGGGGGGGGGGTGAGAAAGGCAAGGGGCCGAAAGGCCGAATTTAAGTTGGCAGCATTTACACGTGAATGGCGATTAAGTAACTCCCTAAACATTTGGCTCTTAGACATAGGCCCACACAGACTTGTTTGACATGTCCTTAGTTTATGGCGTATATTTATGTTGTTTTGGCTGTTTTCGGTTATTTCTAATAACGGAACTTTGTGGAGCACGGGCGTAGCCAGGATTTCGTTTTGGGGGGGGGCTTTAGTTTGAGAAGTAAATAAAACAACAAAAATATACTTACATGAAATTTAATATCTATATATTCATCCGAAAAACTACGACATATTTATAAAGTTCTTAACTTTAAATGAAATGGATAAATTAATTTCGTTCCTCTGCGCTAAATCTAAAACCATTAAAGAAGAAATCTTCGGCTTTTTCTTTTAAATATATCCACTACTTCATCTGCATGAATTTCTGTTCCATAGGGAATGTTCATTAGAGCCAAACCATTAAGTCTGTTTTCACTTGTAGTGTTTCGTAAATAGTTTTTCAGTCTCCTTAGGCTCGAGAAAGACCTTTCTGGGGTAACAGTGGATACAGGAATGGTAGCCAAGATTTGTAGTAATGTGTAAATATTAGGATAAAGGTTTTTATCGCACATATCTAGGCATTCCAAACTAGATTTCGGGGTAGGCAGTCTTCTTATCAGCATGCAAGGTAGCTGAAGCTTTGATAGCTAAATCCAAATTTGTTTCTTTATTAGAAACCCCTTGACCTTGACTACACCACTTTTTCCAGTAGTCCATACCTTTAGGTTTATCACCCTTCCTTTTTTTCCATTCCATTTTTCGACAGTAATAATGATTCACGTATCTATCCTTAACAAGGTCATCGAATAACAGTGTACTAAAATTACTCACTTACACGGTACACTTAATTCTCTTCACTATTCGTTCACCACTTTTCACTTTTATTCGCTTCGAGTTCGCATGGAACAATACTGCCGTAAGCGCGGTCACGCGCCGCGGCGCCGCTTATATAGCAGCCCAGTAGCCGTCCAGAAACTTGCACGAACTTTCACAAAGTTCCGCTCATTTCGACCTAGGGGCGTGGCGAATAATCGAGAAACAACGCAAAGTGTCCCTACAATACAAAATAGTTCGGCTGCAACTGCGTCTGCCTCTCGTCAAAAGATGGCGCTAGGCTCTACTATTACTACATATATTCAAACGTAATAATAATTTAACTCTTCACTCCTCGTATTTTTTCGGTATAATATTAGGTAATATTTTGCTTATTTCGGGGGGGTTTGAACCCCCGAAACCCCCCCCCTTGGCTACGCCCGTGGGTCCAAATATTATAAGCCCAAGAGGATTGTTTGTACGCCCATCATTTACATCATTTGCCAGGAAAAATGAGAAAATAAACGCGTCACTTCGTCTCCACACGAGGCCTACGATAAAGACAGGCCATGGCGCACAAAAATCACGTGACCATCTCAGTCCGACGTTACATGTCATTTGTCACATAACTGAAAGCGGCAGCTTGGGTTTTGAGAAGTTTTAAATGTTTAAAGTGTTTTTAAACGCCTAGTGCGCGTGTGTCCTGGCGGAGGGGAACAGCCCAGGTGTTATTATGGCCTCTGGGTGGGAGCCGTGCCGTCCAAGAGTATTGGTGCCGCTCGCGCCGACGCGTGATCGCTGTAAGGGGAATTCTCCCCCCGGAACGGACAGTGGTGCCTGAGACACAGACGGGCGAACTGCTTACGGGAGATCCGCGAGTTCAGACGGTCTGGGTGGCTGGAAGCCGTTCCCGTTGACCACGTTCGGGTTTGTGTATTTTGTATTCACCATTCACCTTGTGCGAAATCACTGTTGTAACGTACTCGAGGATTTTCGTTGTCGACCCACGCCCTGATATGGTTCCTATTCGGTCTTTCACGCTGCCGATCAACTGGGACCTCGTCAATATTTACAGTATACTTAGGTGAGTTTTCATTTTTATTTCGTAAAAAATAACCTAAATACCAAATATTGGGTCTGTATATTATATTTATACATATTACAAAAGCCAAGGAGAAAAAGTCACCATAACACCATAACAAAAATGGATTCGTCAAATTTCAACTGAGATTTAATTTCTAAAAAACCGTTAAGTATGTGTGGCTAACACATTTTCAATAAAGTGAAACAATTAAAGCGGACAAATGTGTTGTGGGTGGAAAATACCTATAAAGAATATCACCTAGGCTAAAGGAAGTTGCTGAGGCAGGTTTAAAATTTTGAAAAAAACAATAATTAGCGAAAGCCTGGATGCACAAAACCAATAATGTAATAGATGAAAAAAAACTCGTCAAATTGTTACGAAATATAGAAAATATAGAATATAGCAGTCGGGGAACTAAATTATGCTGCTGACGTTCCAAACGCGATTGCAAATGGTGCTCGAGATAGCACTCCCTGAGAGTTGTTATGCAATGGACACATATACTCAAATTATTTTAAGATGTCCTTACTGGGACTGTCAATTGGTAATTTCGATATCCTAAGTTGGCATCAATGCAGCAAAAAATGCAACCGGGTCATAAGTTCAGATCAGTAACTAGCCCATTTGCACTAATAATACGAAAAGTAACACGGACAAGAACAACACGGTTGATGGTAAAACTCACGAAACGTAGAAAACCCGCGAATATTTTCATTGCCGAATGTTTGAACCAGTTTGAACGATCTGGAAAACCTTCACTGTCACTTTGACAAACCGAAGCTAAATTTACCTGAGTCCGCCCATAGACGCTGCCAAAAGCAGCTGATTATTACAAAATACCAAAATGAAAAATGTTTCCATGACGTTTGAAATTATTATTAAAATGAGTTGTAGTCATATAGTTATTGTTATTTATAGGGGTATAATCGTGATTGCAATAGGGTTTTTATTTTATTATGCTCTTTTTTTCGTATCACTTGGGTAACTTTTCACATCATAAATCAATGAGTGACGTCATTAACTGGTTGAGACACATATACCAATCTTATACCCATGGTTAACAGAAAATTCCTAGGGATTTTGTGGAGAATGTCATCTGACAAAATCGGGACTTCTTACAGTAATCGGGGTATATAACCAGCCCGTTTGGAGATGTGGAATTCCCAGGATTTTTCTATTATTCCACGCGATCGAATGGTCCACCACGGCAGCAAATTCTACAGCGGTGTTGGAAATTATACAAGGTCTATATTTCTTGCACCCAGCACTATATCGCAGAGAGATAGGCCGTTCGACTTCCACCTGGAATTATTCATAGGTGAAAATCAATCTGCAGCTAATGTATCTGACCCAGATCCATAACGGATAGGGCGACTGGAGCCTGGAGTCTGTAATGGACTGCCAAATGCGGCGTTTTCCCCTAAATCTAAAATATATATGGAGCTTTCCTGAGAGTAGTCCAGAAAAATAAACATTACCGACTTCCTATTTTTCTCGTAGAATTTTTATTCTTCAATAGATTTTTTCTTTTCTCTTTTATTACGAGTCAAAAACAGTTTGGCGGGTTTGACAAAAATTGCACTAAAGTCTATCCAAGATACATCGGCAGTGGATCAAAACATTGGCCACCACGTGACCTATTCTCTTATTGGTCTGGCCGTGATAAAATGTCAAGTGTTTACGCGGCGAGTAGAATGCAGGGCCGGCTCTTCCCTCAGTCGAGTTTCCTGCATATTTTAGATCGGATCGCGAGCAGTATATTCTGTAAATTTATTTTGCTACTTAATTTAAGGAAATTTATAAAGATCCACGAAAGGCAGAAACACACATTTTAGAACTTATAAAAGAATTAGTTGAGAATTACATGCCGCCACTTGGAATCTCATATATTACTCCGACCCTGGTAATCGATCGCAAGGCGGTCATGTGACTTTGTTTATATCTACTGCCGCTGCATCTTGGATAGACTATAGATTTATAGAGCAATAAACGAGCTAATACCACGTAGCTGTATCATAGCCGAACGATACTTCGTTCGGCTATGCCTGTACAGGGTGATTCAGTTTTATTCTGCAGCACTTCAACAGGTGATAGAAAACCAAAAAATAACTGCACTTTCTTTTATAAACTATATCATTATAAGGCCTTATAAAAAAGTTACAGGGTGTTAAAGTTGTAAGAAATATGTGCAATGTATTGAATATTTTCCAAACTAGTTGAGATATTTAAGTCATATTTGGTACCTACACTTTATAACGGCATGGCTCCTAGCATAAAACCTGTTAATATCAAACACCTTGAACAACCAGAGGCGGATCCAGGCAAATCTAAACGGGGGGGGGCGGCGTGGTAAAAAATTTTCCTGAGGGGCCGGGGTAAGGGAAATTTTTAGAATATAATATGTATTTTTGTAAAAAATAAAATAATTTTATTTCTCTAGAAAAAACAAAAACAAAAAATGTTTACCCAAACAAAATAAAAAAAAACTTAATTAATAAATATAACAAAACAAAATCACAAAAAGAAACAATAATTCTTTAGATTTAAAAAATAATGTACTTATCGCAAAATAAAATCCTATTTTCTCTTCTTTCGCTCAAACTGCTCTTTTCTTCATGTTTGGGTACATTGCAGTTTATATTTAATAGGGTTAAATTGCTTAGTCTGGTCTTGGACCATATTGGTACGTAACCAAGTTCTAATTCTTTTAAGTGAAGAAAAATTTATTTCCGCCGATGCATTGCTTAATCAACAGAATTTACATTTTACACACACGAATCCTAAATTTAAATAGATCGAAATTAAAACTCTGTTCTTTGAAGCATAGAAAAAGGCTATAGTTATAGTTTCTGTGTTTGAAGTTAGGTTAGAGCCACAGCCACAGAGATCGAATATCAAGGTTAAAGTTAGGCATCTGTCACAAGTTCTGACATTTCTGCTGAACATGCTAAATACGTCCCTGTAGGCGCCCAAAACATTGCCGCCTACCTTGTATTACCAAATTAAGAAATGTCATTTCTAGTGTACAATTAAAGAGTGTTTTAAGATTACCTGATAATATTCCGGTTGTAATAATGGTTGTAGAAAAAGGGGGGGGCGGTCGCCCCCCCGCCCCCCCCTGTATCCGCCACTGTGAACAACCAGTGGCGTAGAAGAGGATAATTAGTTTAATTGTTTTTAGGAAAAAAAATAGCCACCTTGTATAGCAATAAAATGATTCAATTTCTTATGTAAATTTTAATTGTAAACAAAAACGTTCTCTTAGCATTTTTTCATATGTGTCATGGTTTCATAGCAAATTTGATTTTTTCGTATTATTTCGGGGTACTTCTGAAAAATTAACTTAACACTTCGCTCTATAAGTAACACCCAAAATAGAAAATGTGTTTTTTACTTTAAATGCAGTAACTTTTTCCAACAAACTTACCCATTCAAGGTTTTACTTTTCAAGGTACAGAGCGTAACATTAATTATTGTATCTTCCTTAAATGTTTTAGACCTTGTATCTTCAAAATATAGCCTTAAATAGGTAAGTTTATTGGAAAAAGTTACTTTATTTCAAGTAGCAAACAGATTATTTCTACTTTAAGTGTTACTGTGGAAATAATCGCTAAAAAGCAATTTCAACTATAAAATAAATTTCTTTTATTTGACAGTTGCCACATTCTGCACTTGTGTACATAAAATTGTCAAATCTAATTTTTAGAAATCATGGAAACAATTATTAATTTTTACTAACAATCAAAGTACCTGTTATATTCATAGATTCTCCACTAAAATGGCATACTTGGCATCACTGATACCATTAGAATGAGGAAAGAATAGGCCTCGTTTTGGAAAGTATAATGCTGGGTCCCCTTACTTTAAAGAGTCCCTGGTTATTACTAACCTACCTAGTAGATTATCGCCGGTCCTATCCCAAACCAAACAACAGTGACCCTCGCTGTGCCCTGGAAGCCCTCAGGTCCCATCTGATTAACGCCCTTATCCCCTGTCGGTATTCATGGTCCGTGCCTGGCTTTCCGGTTTCGCCGGACCACCCCCCATACCAATTTATTATCTATTACTGGAGGCCGTGACAGACGCTGCCTCCTGACCGGATAGTGCGAATCGGGACACTAGGCCCCACATTCCTATAAAAATACATGTTTATTGCTATGCGAGATAGGTAACATAACCTTCTCAAGCTTACAAGCCCTGTGCAAACATGTGGCAACGCCGCAGCGGACGGTTCAACGGCTCTATGCAGTATAGAGCAGTCTGCACTTTGGCTTAGTTTATCTTTTCTAATAAATGTTCAACCCTCTTTTTAATTATAATTAGAGACATTTGTGAACTTTTGTTTCAATAATTGGGTACCTAATGTAAGTATGTACGTTTGTTTAACAGACAATAAAAGCAGTAACAAGTAACAAAATATACACAGAAGTATAAGTATAAGTACATTTCGACAAATAATGTATTAAATTTGGGCGAATAGAGGGGACTACATTTTGTTGTAAGTCGAATTTTTGTGAGAATTTTTCGCAAAGTGCGCCATCAGGCAAATGATGATTACCTATCTTCCCTTATGGTTAAATTTTCATAAAAATAAAACAACAAGCGAACAGAGAACAGCATGTTATGAAGGAGAGTAATTCTCTTCTGATTGAAATGGTTGTTAGGGTCAATTTCATAATACATTCAACTAAATTATCTTTTGACTTTAACATTAGGTAAAGAAACTTTTGCAACAATACTAAACAATGGCTGGATTGTTAGAAAGCTCCTTTAATCGTAAAGGGTACTTTAGTTTGTCTATGCAATTGGCCCTTAATCATTTTATTCTTAAATTTTTGTCCTTTGGAAAGCCCAAAACGAATACAAGTTGACCGCTTGCCATCAAGCAACGAAAACCTAGCTACTTCAAGTAATTATTACGATTTGACTTACAGCTCGGTATATAACTAAGTTCTAGCATTCCTGGACAGTTCTAGGCATCTTGAAATTGTAAAGGAACGATTCTTCACTTCGAACTTTTATAGAAATGTTTCACTTTTGCACAAACAAAATAAATTTATAAAAAAGCTATCACCAGCACTTCGGGCAAATAGGAATTTCACATAACCAACATTCATGAATGGTTACGCCTACACGCTCTAACCCCTTCTAGTACCTGTAGAAGACGCAGAAGTCTCCTACATCTCACCGCTACTAACTAATGTCAATTGGAATAAATAACACCTAGCCGATGGAACCCGTATCTTCGTTAGCTTAGTTGGTTAAGTGTTATGGCCACAGTATGGTATCCTTTACCTGATGTCATTAAAACATTCTTTATTATTGTATTCTTAATATTTCTGCCAATTTAATTTCAAAACTTTATGAACTTTGTCTGATATAAGTGTAATATTACTGAACTATTGGCACACGGATATACAGGGTGTTCGAAAAATAGACGGAGATATTTTAGAGGGTGATTCCCTGTTAAGAAATATGAAAAAAAGTTTCTATAAACATGGGTCCGGAAATGCAGAGTTTTCAAGATACAGGATGTTAAATATATTGCATGTCACTGGACAAAATTGGTTTATCAATTTTTGCAAAAAAAATCACAAGTGCCTTGGAAAACAAATAATCAAAAGCATTTCTAGGAAAGAGTGTTATTGCAACTTTTCCAATATCATAACATAAAGTACACTACAACCAATTTTGTCCAGTGACATGCAATAAAACGGTTGTTTTTTTTTTCTCGAAAACGAAGTGAGATAGGAAAACAATACAAGAGGGAAAGAAGTTGTATTTTTAGATGCTTAATCAAACAAAAAATATTAAAGTTACAAAAAAGGTAGTGGCGTACATTTTTTTGATAATAATATTCGCTAAGGTGCCCCCCGGGACGCCACTGGACTTAATAAATTTAATCTAGTTAGAGCGAAATTAGCCTCTTAATACAACAAATAACATTGCCAAATTTCAACAGAATCGAGTAAATAATTTTTAAGACATTAATAATTTCATGTTTTATTTTTTTTTTATTTAACATCCTGTATCTTGAAAACTCTGCATTTCCGGACCCATGTTTATAGAAACTTTTTTTCATATTTCTTAACAGGGAATCACCCTCTAAAATATCTCCGTCTATTTTTCGAACACCCTGTAGTATATTTCATTACGAGTCTGGAAATAAAGATTTTTCCGTGCGCGTGTGACAAATTCCCGTGTGAGGCGCAGCCGAACACGGGAAGTCATGCAAGCACGGAAAAATCTATTTCTGGACGTGTAATGAACGATATTTTTTATTATACTTTGAAAACGGAAACTTAAAATATTTTATCGGCATATTATAATAAATTTAATTGACAAAAAATAAACAATGCAGACAATATAGTGTTTGGTATGTATGATGCGTTTCCATGGTTACTCTCAAATTATTTCAAAGGTGCTTTGTTGTAAATTAGTTATTGTCAGATAAGGTGAATAAAACGTCAAAACTATTACAGAAATGTATCTAAATATTGAAACACGAATTAAAATACAAAATAGGTATATGTTAAATATCAGAGAGCATATAGAGTTTCTTAAATTTAGTTTACTTTGCTGTATATTTCTATTTTAAAGCCATATATTCGGTATTTTTATTCAGCGCACGGAAAGTTTTTCCATGCGCTGTTTCCGTGCGCTAGCCCGAAAAACCCCATCTTTCATTATTGCTAAAACAGATGAAAATAAGGTGTTTTCAAAGAAGTATAATAAAAGACATATTTCAAATCCTTACTTTACTGACCAGTTTGAGTATTATGTAACGGGCTGGTCAGTCGGATGTGTGACATTGGGCCAGCCGCGTGGCATCGTAGGCAGCCGGGTGGGGGATAAGAGAGGTGGAGGGGGGTGCGTCGCCATGGCAACCGCTACGGGCGTAGTACTCGTCGGAGCGCGGTGTGCGGCCGCCGGCCATTCAACCGAGCCGACGGCCGGAGGGTTGGACAGGGCCGGACTTGCCGGCGTGACGTTGTTCAGAATTAAAAACTGAGTAGATGTGCAAAAATGTCGAAAGCCTAGACCTACTTTGATTTTCTTCTGCTAAAAAAACGCACTAAAGTGAATTTTTCAAAAGCGGTACGTTTTTCGCAAAAAAAGTCAAGAAAAGATTTTTCATACAATTGATTGGGAAATTTAGTGAAGGCAAAAAAAAGGTTACTTTTCCAGTGGAATAACATTTTTTTATTAAAAAGTATACAGGTTGACTCCCGCCTCTCCGACACTGGTGCAAGTAGATGGGCTGAAATATTTTTAATTTATATTAAGTATTTCATGTGTGTCTAGACTGAACCAAATATAGCTGTCTTCTCTTAGGAAAAATAAATGAAAATTAAAAAAAAACTGAACTTTGACGCCCTAACCGTTAGGATTTCGATAGACACAACTTTCTTAAACTTTACAAGCCCTGTGCAAACATGTGGCAATGCCGCAGCGGGACGGTTCAACGAGTCTATGCAGTCTAGAGCAGTCTGCACGTTGGCTTAGTTTATCTTTTCTAATAAATGTTCAACCCTCTTTTTAATCATAATTAGATACATTCATGACCTTTGTTTCAATAATTGGTTACCTAAGTAAGTAGGTAGGTTTGTTTAATAGACAATAAAATAAGTATAATAATTCCTTTGTGGATAGGTACCTACATACATTTTCGACAAGTAATATGGTAAATTTGGGCAAATAGAGAGAACTACATTTTGTTGTAAGTCGAATTTTTGTGAGAATTTTTCGCAAAGTGGGCCGTCAGGCAAATGATGATTACCTTGATGGTTAAATTTTCATAAAAATACAAACAACAAGTGAACAGAGAACTGCATGTTGTGAAGGAGAATACTGTTTTGTAGCCTATAAGAACATCCTCCTTCTTTTCTTATCTAACATAACCAGTTCTATGTAGCAATGATAAATTAATAAATAAAAATAGTTAACTTGCCAAATATCAAATAACAATTTAAATTTGTTAGATTAATTTTTACATTTCATTTCAAAAAATGTAAGCTACTGACCAAGATCAAATTTCACAAAATACAGGCTGCAACTTTGATAACTACAGAAATTCTAACTGGCGATAGGTTTATGGTAGTACCACAGCGGACTCTAGGAAAGCCCTGAAGTTGAGAAAGCTGGCAACATAGCTTGCGGGTCTGCGCGGCGTGGCCTGTCACTCCCTGTCAGTTGATTTTACAAGAAATTTACCAGAATTAATTTGTGTAGTGCGGGTAGTGCTATCGTCGCCAGATTGCTACGTCGAGGCAGTGTGTCTCTGGGTGGAAACAGACAGCCCGAATTGCTGGCGACAGCTTTTTTATAAAGTTGTTTTATTTGTGCAAAAATGAAACATTTCTCTAAAAGTTGTAAGTGAAGAATCATTCCTTTACAATTTAAAGCCTTCAAGATGCCTAGAGCCGTCGATGGAAGCTATAATTTAGTTATATACCTAGCTGTAAGCTGTAAGTCAAATAGTAATAATATAACTTGAAGTAGCTAGGTTTTCTTTGCTTGACGGCTAGCGGTCAACTTGTATTCGTTTTGGGCTTTCCAAAGGGCGACAATTTAAGAATAAAATGGTTAAGGGCCAATTGTATAGACAAACTAAAGTACCCTATAAAATCAAAGGAGCTTTCTAACAATCCAGCCATTGTTTACTATTGTTGCAAAAGTTTCTTTACTTAATGTTAAAGTCAAAAGATAATTTAGTTTAATTTATTATGAAATTGACCCTAACTGCCATTTCAATCAGAAGAGATTATTCACAACATGCTGTTCTCTGTTCGCTTGTTTGTATTTTTATGAAATTTTAACCATAAGGGAAGATAGGTAATTATCATTTGCCTGATGGCGCACTTTGTGAAAAATTCTCATAAATATTCGACTTACAACAAAATGTAGTTCCCTCTATTTGCACAAATGTACCATATTATTTGTCGAAAATGTACCTATCCACACCAGGAATCGTACTTATTATAAATGCTTATATTTCTATGTATATTTTTTTTCTTGCTACTGCTTTCATTTTCTGTTAAACGTACCTGCTTACTTAGGTACCCAATTATTGAAACAGAGTTTACAAATGTGTCTAATCATAATTAAAAGAGGGTTGAACATTTATTAGAAAAGATAAACTAAGCCAAAGTGCAGACTGCTCCATACTGCATACAGCCGTTGAACCGTCCCGCTGCGGCGTTGCCACATGTTTGCACAGGGCTTGTAAGCTTGAGAAGGTCGTGGCTTGGCCATTTGCAAATGTTTACAGATATTCAAGAGATTGTCTGACGGTATGGCAACTCTGCAGTAGGAAGCCATCGATTCAATAATGAAAGGACCTTGCGACCAGTGTGGCTGCTCTCAAACTCTCTGAAATTCGGGAAATTTTTTGAAATTTCATAACTTTTAATTTGTACAAATGGTACCTACAACATGATAAAAATAATATAGAATCCAAATTTATGGTTTTCTAAATTTAGATAAGGCCCATTGCACGTCTAGGTAAGTACCCCCACTTCGACTCAATGGCCACCCATCAATCCCAAAAAATATCGGACCATACAACACCCTCGCATTTCCTAAGGCCCTCGAATCAATCTAACCCCACCCCCAACCACAACACGTTTCCTTTTATTATTCGTCGGGATATTCCGCCCGAGAAATAAGGGAAGAAATTTACAAAAGCACCGGAATGGGGTGGAAGGAAATTTGGGAAAGGGGGGGGTTAGGCGTTGTACCGTGACCATGTCCTTGCTATGGGGCCTCGTTCGACATTATTTGATGAATGTCCTTTGTCCGAAAAAAAAACACCTTCTAAACCACGGGCGTAGCCAGGATTTAGTTTGGGGGGGGGGGGGTTAGTTTGAGAAGTAAATAAAACAACAAAAATATTCATCCGAAAAACTACGACATATTTATAAAGTTCTTAACTTTAAATGAAATGGATAAATTAATTTCGTTCCTCTGCGCTAAATCTAAAACCATTAAAGAAGAAATCTTCGGCTTTTTCTTTTAAATATATCCACTACTTCATCTGCATGAATTTCTGTTCCATAGTGAATGTTCATTAACCATTAAGTCTGTTTTCACTTGTAGTGTTTCGTAAATAGTTTTTCAGTCTCCTTAGGCTCGAGAAAGACCTTTCTGGGGTAGCAGTGGATACAGGAATGGTAGCCAAGATTTGTAGTAATGTGTAAATATTAGGATAAAGGTTTTTATCGCACATATCTAGGCATTCCAAACTAGATTTCGGGGTAGGCAGTCTTCTTATCAGCATGCAAGGAAGCTGAAGCTTTGATAGCTAAATCCAAATTTGTTTCTTTATTAGAAACCCCTTGACCTTGACTACACCACTTTTTCCAGTAGTCCATACCTTTAAGTTTATCACCCTTCCTTTTTTTCCCCTCCATTTTTCGACAGTAATAATGATTCACGTATCTATCCTTAACAAGGTCATCGAATAACAGCGCACTAAAATTACTCACTTACACGGTACACTTAATTCTCTTCACTATTCGTTCACCACTTTTCACTTTTATTCGCTTCGAGTTCGCATGGAACAATACTGCCGTAAGCGCGGTCACGCGCCGCGCCGCCGCTTATATAGCAGCCCAGTAGCCGTCCAGAAACTTCCACGAACTTCCACAAAGTTCCGCTCATTTCGACCTAGGGGCGTGGCGAATAATCGAGAAACAACGCAAAGTGTCCCTACAATACAAAATAGTTCGGCTGCAACTGCGTTTGCCTCTCGTCAAAAGATGGCGCTAGGCGCTACTATTACTACATATATTCAAACGTAATAATAATTTAACTCTTCACTCCTCGTATTTTTTCGGTATAATATTAGGTAATATTTTGCTTATTTCGGGGGGGGGGGGGGGGGGGGGGGTTTGAACCCCCGAACCCCCCCCCCCCTTGGCTACGCCCGTGTTCTAAACCTACTAGCGGAAAATGACTTACACAATATTAAAAGAATCTAAAACTTTCATATAAAGCATTTTTCAACATAACCTCAAGATGAGAGAAAACCGATTTTTTTTCTCTGGTGAAAATAACTCAAGTTAGGGAAACCTGGGTAACAGTGAGACATGGGTCAAAGTGAGACATTCAAAATATCCCTGCTATATAATGTATATACAGTGCGTCCACGGATGGACTTAACTATATACTTGTAACATTTTTTATTTTCAATTCTTCGAAAAAAGTCATTCTTCATAAAAACGTCTGCTTGTTCTTAAAATAAAATTGGCATGGAAAAAGTTGACATTACTTATACTGGGTGACCAGAAAATTAAAGAAACGTTAATTAGCATAAGAGTGCTCTACCTCTATTTGTAGGGATAATGAAAAAAAGTTAAAAGAAAATTTGCTCAGCGTGGTAAGCTACTTAAGTGTAAAAAATTTCAAAGCGTTAGGCCTACTTTGATTTTTTAATTGTATTCTCTATTTTGTCAAATAAATGGTTTTCTGTAAATAGTACGACAAAACTGTATTAAGAAAACTTCCCCAGAATGGAAAATTGCGCATGATGACAAAATTTTACGATTCTAGGCCTTCTTTGTATTTTGGAAAATATTGGAGGAAACGCAAAGTGGGCCTAGGATTGTCATACCAGTCATACATCGTCATACCCATCATACACAGTTTCCTATTCTGAATAACTTTTATTTATAACTTTTGTCTTACTACCTACAGAAAATTATTTAATCGAAGAAAAACAAGAAAAAAATCAAAAAATCGAAGTAGGCCTAACGCTTTGAAATTTTGTATACTTAAGTAGTTTACCACGCTGAGCAAATTTTCTTTATAACTTTTTTCATTATCTCTACAAATAGAGGTAGTTTACTCTTATGCTAATTAACGTTTCTTTAATTTTCTGGTTACCCAGTATAAGTAATGTCAACTTTTTCCATGCCAATTTTATTTTAAGAACAAGCAGACTTTTTTTATGAAGAATGACTTTTTTCGAAGAATTGAAAATAAAAATTTTTACAAGTATAGTTAAGTCCATCCGTGGACACACTGTATATATAATGGCGCAAGACCCAATGTCAGCCCTTCCCACTACTTTTAAAGTTCCCGCCCATTCAGTTTCGAAGTTGTGATATAATTTTTTAACGGTTAGATTGAGCTTCTGCAGGAATTGTAAAAAAACTGCAACTTTTTTTTTATTAAATAGGGGCTGTATCCTATAGTTCTTTTTTTGAAATTGAACTATGGCAATATCTCCCAAAATAATCAAGTTGCTGAACTGGAATTTGGCACTGCTGTGTTTTTGGGGATGAAGAATAAGCTGAAAATGTCAATTTCACCGTATCTCACTTGGTCTGTTTTTGGATCGTGCTTTTACTCGTAACTTTTTTGAGGTTATCTTTTTTGTCCTGCAGGTCCATCATTTTAGTGCATCTTTTCATTCTGCAACAAAGAGGTACTCTTGTGTCAAAACGATCAAATCAACCGTTTGCATTGAAATTGCCAAAAAGTGCCCCAAAACACCTGTTGAGTTCAATATTCGAAAAATAAAATATAAAAACATAAATGTATGAAAAGTAAAGTTTCTATATTATGCGAGGTTAAAATTTTGACACTTATTACTGTGACGCCTTGTATTTAGTAGAGACAAAATAAAACGTGTAGCAAAGTATTTTTATAATTTCTTTATTTTAATTGTCATACAGTCTTTTTCAAGCAATATCAGCCAAATAGGAAGCTAATTTGACTATAATAATTATTTATATTACATCACAATTACAAAATTACGTTTTTGTTTTTATAGTTATTCAATTAATTAATTAATTTAATGTTATTTAAAAAAGTTTTGCATGTCTAAAAATAATTTTTTTATTGCAACAGCCAAAAAATCACATTTCAAAAAATTTCATCATTTCATTTTATTATATCAGATTTCACAAACGGGAAAAATTTTTCATGTTACGTGCCAGCACCGCAAAATTTGACAGTTGCAATAAAAAAAGGCTTCTAGAAAATATAATCTTCGTGTACTTATCGACGAGACCGAACTGTCAAACAGTAAATAAATAAAAATTTCATTTAGATTTTTCCTTAGACGAGGAAAGAGAGAGGGCGCCTAACATTGCTCGCGGCACAGACTAGCGAGTAATACAGACAATTCCTTAGCGACATGTGTCAAAAGGAGACTCGCTTTTGGGCGAAATATCTTCTAAAGAGATAAACGTTGTGCATTTTATTTGATTTTAGGGTAATCTACATAGTAAAGAAATTGTATTAAACCCAAATATATGCTTAAAATACTGACCGTCTTTCTGTAAATTCAAATGGAGACTCGCTTATTTTTGACACATATCCGTAAGAAGGCTTCTGTTGCGAAACTATTTATTCTGTGCTCGCGGCCATGTTACAGACTGCCACATCGCACGACAGGCCAGTGGCGTAGCACGAAACGCATTCTAAGCCAATATCTCAAAAATGTTAAAAATAAAAAGGTAGTTAAAGCTTATGTCCAGTGCTGAAATATATTTAATTTTCAATAAAAACGATGTTAAAAAATAATTATATTGGTCCTATTTACAAACAAAACAATGCACTTTATCATACTAAAAGGTAGAAGGAATTTGAAGAAGTTATATTGAGAATAATAAAGTTTTAGGGCATCTTCCAAAGGGTAGCTTGAAAATAAATCCCGAGCTCTTGCTTTTCACTTCTGCTTTTGCAACCAAACGCTGAACAATTCACCATCTTAAGAGTATATTTTCCCCTTAATCACTGTTACTTTTAATTCACAAATTCACGAAATTAACTCACAACGTACTCGCTTTGTCTGCCACATATAAAATGGCCGCCGTTCAAAACGACGTAACAAAACCTATACACGACAGGATAGGCAAGCGCGGTGTGCTCTCACTTTCCTTGTTTAAGGATTTTTAATACTCCTGAAAAAGTAATCATTTTTCGGCGACCCTCTTCTTCTTCGGCGCAAAGAAAAGTTCAAGCAACCAGGAAACGCTGCATATCACGAAGGCCAGTGTAAGTAAGTGACAGACCATGACGTCACTTCCTGTCAGCCGCTTGATGATACCTGTAATAAACAAAAACACATTATTTTGCACACTTAGGGTTTGTTCCAATACATAGGTCTGAACCAGTTCTAGCGAATCAATTCCAGAACTGTTTTCAACCATTTAGATCGCCCTCAGACTAATGAATAAAGGGAAGACTTTGTTTATAAATTTAAGTGAATTGTTGACAGGCATAGTTATTTATTATCTCCATGCTTACAAATATTGGTCCTTTACTGACCTGCCCCAAACATGTTGTCACCTTTAAGAGTAACAATAACTAGGAATCTTATAAATAAAACAGGCAATTTCTTTAGTAGAGGCATTGAACGTAAAATTGCCCCCACTTATAAAATTCAGATGGAACAGCAAAGTAAAACAACCTTTTCGTGTTCAAGAAAGATTATGTAGATGTTTTATTATTGACAAAATGGTTGAGAACACCCATTACTCTTCGCACTAATCGGCAACGTTGCGGCAGTTCGACAGGGACCAAAGTTAGCGCTTGCTCAACTTGTTTGTTTTCCATTTTGTTTGTTTTGGTGTGTGTTTCGGTATTTGCTTAGTTTTACCAGAGAACAAACGCTAAAATCTAGTTTTTCGTGCGGTTCCAAGTTTAAAATTTAAAATATTAAAAAAATGGTAAAAAGGTGCAAGTGTCTTTCCTCTAAAGTGAAAAAAGAGAATATTACGTTCCATAGGTAGTATTTGTAAATACATTTATCTCTTTCATAAAGTGAGAAGGTTCAGCTTACTATTTACATCTGTATAAAGACGCTATAATGCGGTGTCCCCTTTATTCATTAGTCTGAGAGATCGCCGAGAACCGATTCAGAACTGCTGTTGGAACAAACCCATTATTGTAGACCTTAGAGAAGGAAAGAGAGAGGACACGGCGTTTGCCTACCCTGCCGTGTATAGATCTTGTTACGTCGTTTTGAACGGTGGCCATTTTATATGTGGCAGACAAAGCGAGTAGGTACGTTGTGAGTTATTTCGTGAATTTGTGAATTAAAAGTAACAGTGATTAAGGCGAAAATATACTCTTACGATGGTGAATAATTGTTCAGCGTTTGGTTGCAAAAGCAGAAGTGAAAGGCAAGAGCCCGGGATTTCGTTTCACAGGTTAATATTTAACAAGCTGCCTTTGAAAGAAACTTTATTTTTTCTCAATATAGCTTCTTCAATTTCCTTCTACCATTTAGTATGATAAAGTGCATTGTTTTGTTTGTAAATGAGACCAATATAATTATTTTTAACATTGTTTTTATTGAAAATTTCTTAATTATTGATTATGATAGTTTCATAAAATATGGGCTGGTTTCCATGGGCGTGCATTATTTATTTTATTTTGATTGATTCAAATTGATGCAAATAAATATACAGGGTGTAACTAAACTGATGGTCAAAAATGAAACCACGTATTCTTGGAGTCAAAATAAGGGCACTTCTTTATATATTTTTTTCTCCTACGGGCCATAGTTTTTTTTTATACAGAGAGTAGAAGTTTGGAGAAAAATACACATATTTCTTAGTATTTCTAGAAGTATACGAGATATTTTCTTCAAATTTGGCGTGTCACATGAGCAGATGACCCGTCAAACTTGAGGTTGACATGAAGCTTCTGAGGCTCCCAGTTGCGGAGATACAGGGTGTTAGTAAAATTAATTAGTTCAGAAAAATATGAATACCCTGTATAATCGCATTTTTTAAATTTGTTTTGAATGGTAAATTCAATTGTTAACAAAAAGTATCTCTTAGTATTTTTTCATATTCTCAGCCGTTTTTTAATTATTTTCAAAGAACGGCAATGCTGCAATAAAAAAGTCATTTTAAGAATAAATCTAATCTGTGGATGTCAATTAAACTTGGCATTATTTGAATCATTTGGCTGCCAACTTTGCACGTTAGTATCAATATTTTGAAAAATTATATTTTCATTTGAAGAATTGACTGATATGCACTTTTGCTATGGACTTGCCAATGGCAATAATAAACATGCGGAAACGCATAGTTGCGTGTATTGAAAGAGACGGCGGTCATTTAGAACATTTAATAATTTAATTTTTTTACTACTAACCTGAGAAATCACCATTATTTACCTCATTCCTCTAATGAGATGTAATATTTCTCTACCTAGGTAAATAATGATAATAAAAAAATACCTAGGTAAATAATGAAAAATTTTCTATGTGACATTTAAAAATTAGTGTCATTTTATCAGCTTGACAACTGAACTCCCAGGCCACTTGATATTTTGAAGTAATTGAAAGAAGTAAGAAATGACTAAAATATGGCAATATTTCAACGTTAATAGTAAAAAAAAATTCTATATACACTTCGGTTGAGAAGTGAGCCTTTTATATCCTTCGGCGCTACGCGCCTCAGGATATAAAAATGCTCGGTAAATGATGGCTCACTTCTCAACCTAGGTGTATAATATACTATTTCTATTAGCAATACGTTTCTTTTATTATTGTTTTTGCCTTTGAATTCTGTTCAATAAAGTTTAATTGACATCCACAGATTGCTAGATTTATTCTTAAAGTGACTATTGTTCATTGCAGCGTTGCCGTTCTTCAAAAATAATTAAAAAACGGCTGAGAATATAAAAAAATACTGAGAGATACTTTTTGTTAACCATTGAATTTACCATTCAAAACAAATTTAAAAAATGCGATTATACAGGGTATTCATATTTTTCTGAACTAATTTATTTTACTAACACCCTGTATCTCCGCAACTGGGAGCCTCAGAAGCTTCATGTCAACCTTAAGTTTGACGGCTCATCTGCTCATGTGACACGCCAAGTTTGAAGAAAATATCTCGTATACTTCTAGAAATACTAAGAAATATGTGTATTTTTCTCCAAACTTCTACGCTCTGTATAAAAAAAACTATGGCCCGTAGAAGAAAAAAATATATGAAGAAGTGCCCTTATTTTGACTCCAAGAATACGTGGTTTCATTTTTGACCATCAGTTTAGTTACACCCTGTATTTCAGCGCTTGACACTAGTTTTTCATTTGGGAAATTAAATACCAATATGTCAAATTACATGTAGGTAAGTCAAAATTAACTAGAATTAGAAATTAATAATTTAGATAATTTTTTTTTAATTAATAATTTAGAAATTAATAATAAGTCAGAATTATCTACCTTTTCAGTTTTAACATTTTTGTGATTGGCTAAGAACGCGTTTCATGCTACGCCACTGGCCTGTCGTGTGACGTGGCAGTCGGTAACACGGCCGCGAGCGCTGTTAGGCGTCCTCTCTCTTTCTCTTTCCTTGTCTAAGTTGTGGACACTATTAATCTTGTCACGTTAAGGATAACCTTAAAATATTTGTATTTCTAGAAAAACAAAAACAAAAAGTTTACAATAAAAACAAAAAGTGCTTACTAAGCAACGGTCCAACTACCAAACTAACACAACCGACCACCACCATGAGTAGAGAGAATGCGGTGGAGAAATTTTTGGGGTAATTCTCAGAAATTACCAAACTAAATGGCGTCTGTATGTGGGATCTTAGGAAGCCTAGACAACCCAGCGTCGCCACCTTCCCAACGTATGTGTCAGTTGCCACAAATGCTACAAAAAAAAACTGCGTTAAAAATGAAAAAGGGGACAGGGAATCACCCAGTACAAAGAACACAAACAACAAAAAATGTTTAGCAAGCACCGACGCTAGCAAAACGTCAAAACAAAATTGTAGATTAGGCGTTAAAAAAGGTTGGTACGTTGTATTATTTCCATTGTTAAATATTTTTTTCAATTTATTTTTAGTTCATTGTTCTGAAAACGAACTAACAAAGCCAAGATTATTATTTGTCAGTTGTTTCGAAACAAAACTTTAACCTCAACCGCAGAGCGGCTTTAGAAAAATACAAATAACAGGTTGGTTCAGTATAAATTGACTGACAACGATGAAACAAAATGTTTCATATCGAAGTTGTAGATACCGAATTGTATTTTTTACGGCAATTCCAAATATTATCCACGGTGTTGCACGAAACCATGACAAGCCAAACTAATGTTTTTTTAATCGAATAACCTCTATATATTTTTGCATTTGACGATTACAATGATATAAAACTTTTTATACAGGGTGACCCATTTGAAATGGAAGCACCCCCTAAATTTTTTATTTTTCATCCGATTTTATCCGGTTTTTTTTCTAAAGATAGGTCACAAAAAACTCTTTTTTTACTTTGGTGCAAAATTTGAGGTCTTAATCTCAGTTTTCAAGGCCTACTACGAATTTTTTTCCAGTAAAAATGACGATTTTTTGCGATTTTTTTATTTAAAATCTGACACCTCAGTGTTAATTAGGACACCCTAAAACCCCCACATACCAAATTTGAACAAAAAATGTGCAGAGAGTTCCATTCTTCAGGGTGTCAAAGTCAAAGTTGAGCAAAATAGGAATTTTAAAGGCATCAGGCGAGTCAAGTGTGCCATGGAATCCCTTCAAAACAGTTGAATGGTCAACAGGACCACTCAAGGTATTGGTGTGCAAAGGTCCAATACAAAATATACAGAGTGTTCTTATCTGTGCCATCTCAAATTATTACTGAATTTTTGTAACTTTACATGGGTCAAAAATCGAGTATATCAAAACCGCTCCACACACTATAAACGAACTAATTCTAAAAAATACAGAAGCGTTGACTGAAGTTTAAATTTTCACCCAACGACAGAAGCCTGCCAGTCAGTAAGTCCATCAGTTAAGGTGGCTGGTGTGCCAGAACAGGAAACGCACAGAAAATGTATCCTCTTAGACAGTGAAGTTGTTGAGAAAGGTCCAATAATTTAACTTGTTTTTATTTGTTAGTTGGCATTTTGTAAAAAAATACATTACTTTTGTTTTTATCAATATTTTTTCAATGATTCCAGAGCACTCTTGATCCGTATAAGTTTCATAAAATTTCAGAATTTTGAGATGGTTCAGAGAAAAATACCCTGTAGATTTTTGTAGTAAATCTTTTCACACCAATATTTTGAGTGGTCCTGTTGACCATTCAACTGTTTTGAAGGGATTCCATGGCACACTTGATTCGCCAGATGCCTTTAAAATTCCTATTTTGCTCAACTTTGACACCCTACAGAATGGAACTCCCTGCATACTTTTTGTTCAAATTCGGTATATGGGGATTTTGGGGTGTCCTGATTAACGCTGTGTAGTCAGAGTTTAAATAAAAAAATCGCTAAATGGTTTTCGTGAAAATCGGGGGTAAAAAAAATCGCAGCCGGCCCTGAATTTGCACTTTGAAAATGGCAGGAAGGTCAAAAGGAATGGTTTTTGAGTGCCTTCCAAACAAGTTTAGGTGATTATCTCCAAAAATAAAGATTTTACGGATTTGTACAATTTTAAAGTTGGACACTCTGTATATATTTTTCTTAGTGTACGACTATTTTGAAAAGTATCCTGATGATTTTTCCCATGTACCTCCCACTTTCACAATACACATATTATGCATTTAATTTCACTTACCAACTCTGAAACAAGCTGACAACAAAGTTCCGCCCAAGAACAGCTGTCTATTCGTGATCCCCTTGCAGAAACTTGAAGTAAAAGTGAGATACACTCTTCCTGCGAGATCAAGTCCGAAAAAAATCATCATACTGTACGCCACATCTTCCCTGCTGAATCCCGAATTGGTCAGAAGCAATGGTATGAGGGTCACAAATGCCAGGTCCCCAGTGTAACCTAGTGACAGGCCTATGGATATGTTCAGGTAACGCCAGTCTTTTAGAAGTGACATGTCCATCAGATCTGAGAGGGATTGCCTAAAAATAAGTAGGTATATTATGTTTATGTTTTATATGGAATGGGAATGTAGAAGTGTACCATATGCTTTTTTCTTCCTTCCTAAAACTCCTCTCAAAATCGAAATCTTCAGCAGTAACGCTAGCAGCCTTTTCACCAAGACTGACAATCGATGTCCTCTTTTCATACTGATAAACTATGACATTGTCTAGTAACTTGTTTGAGATCACTTTGTCTGTCAACTGGTTATTGTTGAGACTCTTTTTATGCATCAGAGGTTCGCCCTGGCGTTTGTTATCTTTCTCTTGTTCCTTTTCTTTATTTATTGTCACCGCTAAAATAAAAGTTTGTCTTAACAAAATCGAAGTACGCAAATAAAGTGAAACACTAGGCCAACGATAAAGACAGGTCATGGCGCTAACGCATAATCGCGTAGTCACTTAGTCCTATATAATAAAAGGCCACCTCAATATACTGTAAATATTGACGAGGTCCCAGTTGATTGGCAGCGTGAAAGGCCGAATAGGAACCGTATCAGGGCGTGGGTCGACAACGAAAATCCTCGAGTACGTTACACCACTGATTTATTTCGCACAAGGTGAATGGTGAATACAAAATACACAAACCCGAACGTGGTCAACGGGAACGGCTTCCAGCCACCCGGACCGTCTGAACTCGCGGATCTCCCGTAAGCAGTTCGCCCGTCTGTGTCTCAGCCTCCACTGTCCATTCCGGGGGGAGAATTCCCCTTACAGCGCTCACGCGTCGGCGCGAGCGGCACCAATACTCCTGGACGGCACGGCTCCCACCCAGAGGCCATAATAACACCTGGGCGGTTCCCCTCCGCCAGGACACACGCGCACTAGACACAAACTTGTTTCTGAAATACAAACTAAGACGTTTAAAAACACTTTAAACATTTAAAACTTCTCAAAACCCAAGCTGCCGCTTTCAGTTATGTGACAAATTGACACGTCACGTGATTTTCGTGCGCCGTGGCCTGTCTTTATCGTAGGCCTCGAGTGAAACATACCAGTGTCGTCCGTCGACACTGGCACCATCTTCAGATGCCATTTGATCGGTTGCAGTGCTGCCATGGCTGGGATATTCACCAAACTGATGGCAGCTATGACAATCACCGAAAGCCTAAAACCGAGATGTGACATCATCAGGGTGGCTATAGGGGGAAACGCCATGTTCGAAGCTGCCATGACGGACTGTGACAAGCCCATCATGAGGTTGAGTTTCTTGTCGAAGTAGCAGTTGAATGCCGTGCAAGACGCCGGGAAGAGGAGGCCAAATCCAATACCTGGACAATTGAGATAAACGTTTTCTCGTTGTAAACTTTGAAATATTCGAAATGAAAAAAGGAAATGTTGTCTTCATACTAGGCTAGTGCCAAAAATGTATTGGCAAGAATAACTCTAAAAATCCAAAGTATCTAACTTGTTATGGCACAACCTTTGCATTGGATACTTACCTTGGACACACCCAAAGAACAAAATGAATTGAATCATACTTTGCGAGAGTACAATGCCAAATGCACCACCTGAAAATAGGAAAGCTCCAAGAAGTCCTACCTTGCGATAGGAGAACTTCTTCAACAGGAAGTTGGTTGCTAATCCTACAACAAAAAATATTTCGTTAGCATTTGCTTTAATACCTTTAGTGTACTTATTTAAAATAGGAAAAAGTACTTGCGTCGTGTCTTGAATTTGTACCTTGACACCTTATAGTTTTAGTTTACCTGCGAACGAAGATATTGTGTTGAGCATAGCATTTGCCATGGTAATACCAGTTGTTTCGTCCCCAACAGACTTCAAGAAATCACCGAAAATTATTCCAAAAGCACCCATAGGCGCCGTTGTAGAAACCTGAAAACAAAAAAACAAAGAGACAAATGTCAAATTTTTTGTATTACTGTAATACGTGAACTTGCATATTTAGGCCAAGGAAAATAGAATTTGACCTAGAAAAAAATATTAACTGCAATTTTGTTTTACCATATCAAAGTTATAAGTAAATACGTTGGTAGAAACCAAAAATTAAACATTTTGAAAATACGGAACCTTGAGTTACCTCAAAAAACACCTATTTTTCGTTAGAAATTTCGAGCAAAAATGTTAACTGGATTTTCTTAGACTCTTTAGGTAAAAAAACTTCCCTTGCTAACATATATTAAAATTAAACATTTTAAGAATATGGAAGTAACTTAGATCGACAAAGAGGGATAAAAATCGGATCATTTTCTATTCCGGCAAAAGCAAAAGTATGAACTACGTTTTTATTGCAGATGATCATTCCCTTTTACAAATAGAATGTAACTTATACAAAATTAAACAGTTATCTGAGCCGCATGTACGTCAGCTGTCACTTCTCATTGGTATAGACTAGGCAAAAATATTAACTGTTTTTTGTTTAACTTTTTACAATATAACTATATTGAATCATATATAGCGAAATTAAACATTTATTTACGGCGCATATAGCTCAACTGTCACTTGTCATTTCTTTAGGAAAGCAAAAATATTAACTGTTTTTTTTTGTTTCACTTTTTACAATATAACTATATTAAATCACATATAGCGAAATTAAACATTTATTTACTGTCATTTGTCATTTCAAAATACTTCCGTTACCAATTTTTGTTTAATTTCAAAAAAATTAATAAGACTTGGTATCCACTTACAAAGTTTAAGAAAAATCAGCCAGTTAATAATTTTGCTCTCAAAGACAGCTTCAAATTTCTTTAAAATGCGATTTCCGGCGAAACAATATGTTTAATTTCAGAACAAACTGTTAATACTTGATTTTTAAGGTAATTCTAAATAATAAAAACGCAGTTAATATTTTTGCCCAACAAAATATTATGCAAAATGTAATTTTTACATCATTCGGATACTTGCGCAAACGTAATCTGCCTCAGCTTTATATACCTTACTTGCTAATAAATGCAGCTTAAAATTCGCATGCCGTCTTTATTACAACAAGAAAATGTATTTTTCTAAAAAACGCCCACACGCGTATATTTAAACTCCTGGCAAAATTAACGCAACATCATAAATTTGCCGAACGTTTAATAAGCAGTTTCCGAATAGTTTTTATCGGTATGGCGAATTTTATTTGACCTTTGTAACTTTAAAACACAACATCTGTTGACACATCGCTTGAAATGTCAGAAAAGTTCTATAGCCTACTTGAAAACATTTAACAATGAATGTGTCAATAATAAAGTCTATAAAAACATGTTACGCTATAAAACAGTGTATCTCCTTTGATAACAGAGATAATGAAGTAAACCAGAAAAGAAAATGTTGAAGAAAGATGGACCTACCGTCTAATGTCAACTGCTATATGTTTCGGTTGCTAGTATACTCCACAGGGTGATACGAATTTTCGGAAAAAAACATAACATTTTTGTTACACCCGGTATAAATCGAAAATGAACTTTTTATCATAAACAGCGAAAACTATGACATTGTTAAGGAATCAGCCTACAATGAAAAAAAAATCATTCAAATCGGATCATAAATTTATGATGTTGCGTTAATTTTGTCCAGGAGTTTATTTTGCATAAAAAACAATTAATTCTGGCGTTCATTCATTACCAATATTTTGTGATGGCATTATAAAAATGAGGTTATGAATTTTGTCTAGGTTTCGTTATTTTTTACCGTAATTTCCCTGGCCTAATTACAGAGTTATTCCAATTATTACAAAAATGCCGAATAATACTGAACAAACAATCTTAGGCCAGAACTAGCTTTGTTTGAAGTTAGGATTACAAACGTTTGTTTTAATATTCTCCATTGTCGCCAAAGAAAGGCTTAGACACGTGTTGAATCCCTAGGTGCACAGGGTGATCATTTTTAGACGCCCAGCCTCTCTTGGTGTAAAACTGTCAAAGCTATGGAGATATTATATACGGGAGATGATACAGGGTGTACAAAGGATTAAATTGGCCCATTTAGCGACTCTTTGGAAATACGACGCTAGGCGTCGAGACGCCAAGAAATATTTTTTCCCGTCAACATACCACTTTCGTATTAATTTTTGGTTGATCGCTATGACGTAGCGTTCTCAATATTTTTGGAGACGTACCCTTAACATTTTGAAGTATGCCATGGAAATACCTCAAAACAGTTGAATGGTCAGCATGACCACACAGGGTATTGGCACAGATTATTAATCTGTGGTATTGGTATGCAAACATCCAGTAACAAATATACAAGTTGTTTTCATCTGTGCCAACTCAAACTGCTAATTTTTTTAAAACTTTATAAACGAATTTCGTCTAAAATTTACAGCCAGTCAGATGAGTTAAGGTGGATAGTCTGCCACAACAGAAACCCATAGAAAAATGTATAATTTGGTAGACTATTTTTGTCTAGAAAAGTCCAATAAATTTAATCGTTTTTTACTTGTTGGATGATATTTTGTGAAAATAAATTATTTGACCCACATAAAATTTTAAAAAATTCAGCATTTTGAGATCGCACACAGAAAAACAACCTGTATATTTGTTATTGAATCTTTGCACGCCAATATCTAGTGTGGTCCTGTTGACCATTCAACTGTTTTGAGGTAATTCCATGGCATACTTGACGCTTGACTCGCCAATTCTTATTTTGCTAAATTTTTTCACTCTGTAAAATAGAATTCCCTGTATATTTAGTGAAAATTTTGGGGTAAAAAAAATCGTAGGCGGTCCTGGATTTGCATGTTGACAACAGTAAGAAGGTCAAAAGGCGCGGTTTGAAGATCTTTCAAATAGAGAAAAGGTTAGGGGAACATCAGCTACCTACGTCATCCCTGGTATCTAATAGCGATTAACAAAAAACAATATTTTAACGCGTTTTTAAAGAATAATTTTTTAACGGAAAAAAAATAAAGAAATATGGCATTAACGAAAAATACTCAGAAAAATTAGGGCTTTCCAACGATGTAACAAAAGTGGTATGTTGGTGGGAAGAAATATTTGTTGATGTTATGCAACCCCAATGAAATTTTACATGTTCGTATGCACAAAAATGAGCTAATTCCAAATTTGAACAGAAAAGTGTACGCTGCCATTTAAAAAAAAAACAAAGTTGGTTGACATAGCAAGGAAATGACTAGCTCTCAAAAAAATTCAAGCTCACCAAAATATGCAGGTAGATCAACTGAAAAACTCTTGTCTGAAATATTTTTCTATACAAGGTGTATTTAAAAAATGACGTCAAAACCTATAGACGTGGTGCTCCATTGTTAAAATGCCCTTTATTTTGACTCCAAGATTAAATATATCCATACTACTCTAAAAACATGCTACAAACAAAGACAGAAAGTCACCCATCAACCAACTATACACCCGGTGATTCCCGGTTATAGTTCCTCCAGAATCACACTTAGATATCGCATGTTTTTTCTTGTTTGGGGGCGCCGGAAGCATCGGAACCTCACCTGAAGACTCGGGGGATGGTCTAACGACGCCAGCCTCCGAGCCCAGAGTCAAAATAAGTTCGCTACGGTTCGACAAAAAGGGGCAATTTCTGACAATCTCGCGACATTTTCTTAATAATTTAATGGAGCCCTTAGATTGTGATTAGTTCTGGGCGTCAAGCGTTTATCAAAACAAACCTGTCTATAGGTTCTGACGTCATTGGTTATATCCATTATTCCATCTCAATTGGACACCCTGTAATATCTACATAGCTTTGACCGCTTTCCACCAGCAGAGGCTGGGCGTCCAAAAATGATCACCCTCTACACTTTGATTTGAACATGCACGTGAGATGACTATACATAACTATAAACAATTTTTTTGCCAGAAAAAGTAAATACATAATAAATATCTCTTACAATCATAACCGTCATGGCCGCCACTATGACGTACCCCCACCCATCGTCGGGGGGCACCAGCCTGTACGCCACCTCCGATTTGCCTTCATTGTCGACGTCCGTTTGTTTTTCTTCCGCCATCTTGGATTCTTCGAGGTTCGCTTGTTTTGCCTCGGCCACCTTTTCGTTCTCCGCCATTTTTTCCGTAAGTTGCCAACAAGACTGACTGGATGCGACACACTGAATGCTATCTATTGTTCCCTAAGGTTTTATGTAAAAGCTGTTTGCTTTTCGTTAGACATCTCGGGGTGTTTAAAAAAGTTTTTGATTGTTTGGTTTGATTGTTTGGTCTGGGATCGTGGTTTGTTTGATGTGGGTTTTGGGAATCGGCGGATAGAAAAATATTTATTGTGTTTTGTGTTACATTTGACGGGTTCTCGAGTCGATTGTTTTACATAGGCTATCTAGTAAAAATCAGGATTATTAAAAAAAAATTCGTATTTCCTAACCAAGCGGCAAAAATTCAAGGAAATATTCCTTGGGTCAAAAAAGTTCCTATAAACAATGTTCAGATTTAATTCATTTCCGTTTTGTGAAGAATCTTTTTTTTTCTATCTAAGAAAGGCTTGGGTCGATTTCATTAAAATTTTTAGAACTTCTTCATAATTGTATGGGGTGTCTTTTAGACGCATTAGAGTTGATCTAGAAATTCCAGGAGCTTGTCGACGGACGGGGCAAGTCGCTTTGAATTGTACAGGGTGGTTCATTATAAATTGACACCCCCCCTTAACTTGTTAGTTTTTGAGGTTAGAAAAAAAGTTTTTAACAAAAGTTTTAGATACTAATACAAAGTTTTTGTGACGCTATTAGACCGTGTACAGTGTGTTCTAGAAAGCCGTAGCAAACATAACTTATGTTTTTTAAATGGAACACCCTATATATTTTTGCATTTTTGAAATCTGCTCATCATGGCAATTAAAATGATATTAAACTTTGTGGCATTATCTTTTTCCGTTTTTGAAAAATTCGGTTTTCAAATTTTATACTAAGTTTATTTAACTCGAATTTGTGGATCTCGTGATAAAGATAGACGATCAATGTAATACCGAAAAATATTTGTTTTAAACAAGAGAGTAAGTGTGAAACTCCAAAATGCTCTTTACGATTTTCCTGAAATTGTTTATTTCGAGAATATAATCAGTAAAATTTGAAAAGGCTCCTAAACATTTTGGAGTTTCACTATATTACTCTCTTGTTTAATATAAATATTTTTTGTTATTACATCGATCATCTATCTTTATGACGAGATCCACAAATTCGAGTTAAATAAACTTAGTATAAAATTTGGAAACGGAATTTTTCAAAAACAGAAAAAGATAATGCCACAAAGTTTAATATCATTTTAATTGCCTTGATGAGCAGATTTAAAACACACTGTACACGGTCCAATAGCGTCACAAAAAACTTTGTATTAGTATCTAAAACTTTTGTAAAAAAATTTTTTTTTCTAACGTCAAAAACTAGCAGTAAATTTATAATGAACCACCCAGTAAATTTTTGTCACTTGATCATCGTTTTCGAGAAAAAAAAATCCTAATTTTTTACGAAATACGAAAAAAACAAGGGACGAAATTGTTGTATTTTTGGTTACTTTATTTTTTTTTTTATAAAACTTTAACACCCTTTATTTCGGAAATAAAGCAATTCTGGATATACATTTATAGGAACTTTTTTAAATTTTGAAATAAGGAATATTCCCCGCATGTTTAAGAAACACTATGTATACACTACAAAACACTGGTAGCTTACGATGTCTACACCGTAATCCGTAGTGAACGTTGAGATGTTCCATGATATTTTTGTTTCTCGAGAGAAAAATCTCAATAATAATAATAACAATAACAATAAAAATAGAGATTTAACTACCTATATATTTTACCTGCTTACTCGCTTAGATCGAGTTGCATGTTGATTAAAAACAATTAAAACCGTAACTTGCTTTATTACAAGCTTTTATTTAAATTCAGCTGTTAGTGTGGGTCGAATCTTGCAAGCTGGATTAGAACCACTTCCTGACATCCGATTGAGCAGAAATGTTGCATACACCTTTAGTTCCGGGGACAATACAATATGCAATACTCAATATTGTAATACTTTCAAAATGGCCGCCGCTCCAAGATGGCGGATGATGTATTTTTTGCCAACCCCCTTAATATCAGTATCAAATGAAAGGGCTTGAAAAGTAGAAAAGGATACAGTTAATGACATCACACTAATTGCGATATGGCCGCCGCTTCAAGATGGCGGATGATGTATTTTTTGTCAACCCCCTTTATATGGGTATCAAATGAAAGGGCTTGAAGAGTAGAAAACGAAAAAGTTAGTGACATCACACTAAATTCAATATGGCCGCCGCTCGAAGATGGCGGATTACTTATTTGATACCCAATATGGGTATCAAATATACTTTCATCAACATTTCGCGCGACAAGCTTTTCAATTTGCAAAAACTTGAAAATTTGGAATCGAATTATCTTAACGAAAACCTAAACTTATTTTATTCGTTTTAGTAGGTACATGGCTTAAATAAAGCTTGTTTGACTTCAATAAAAGCTTGTTTTTATTTTCAATTTTTACAAATAATAGTAATGCCTATGCTGTTCGATCTCCGAATTTCAGTATCGGAAATCGATACTGAAAAAATATCGATAAAATCGATCTTATCGATAAAATCGATCTTATCGATATAACCGATCTTATCGATAAAATCGATCTTATCGATACATTCGATCTTATCGATCTTATCGATCATGTTGATGAAATCGATCTTATCGATATAATGGATCTTATTGATAAAATCGATATAATCAATTTTATTTAAGAAGCTAGACAAACAAAGGCCTATCGGCTTGCTGCGGACGCGGTCTGGACGCAATGGGTGCAGCAATTTCCTTTATTTTTGCAAACAATTTCAAAAGATAGATATAATTGGAAAGATCGATAAAATCAAAAATATCGATAAAATCGAAAAGATCGATAAAATCGAAAAGAACGATAAAATCGAAAAGATCGAATTAGCGATAAAATCGAAAAAATCGGTAAAATCGAAAAGATCGTTAAAATCGAAAATATCGATAAAATCGAAAAGATCGATAAAATCGAAAAGATCGATAAAATCGAAAAGATCGATAAAATCGAAAAAATCGAAAAGATCGAAAATATCGATAAAATCGATAATATCGATATTTCGATTTATCGAAATTGAATATCGAGTATCGATAAAATCGATAGTATCGATACTTTCGATTTTATCGATATTTTGTCTCAGGCCTAGTAATGTCAATAGATATACCTAAATGCAAAAACCCTAATGTAAAAATTATGAGGTATGAAAAATTTATCGAAATACAAGGTTGATTAGTATATAATAGAAAAAAAATACATTTCATTTTTACTTTGTTTTTTTTTTGTATTTCGGTTTAGGTACCTTACATATAACCTATTTGTAATAAAGCAAGTTACAGTTTTAATTGTTTTCAATCCCCATGCAACTTGATTTAAACTAGTAGGCAGTAAAATATGTAGTTAAATCGCGATTTTCATTGGTTTCTAGAATGTTTATTGTTCGATACTTTTTAACAAAATTTGTTACAAATCCGTTTACACACACTTTAACCAAAATGTCACGTGACAAAGATGAAGGATATAGTTTCCAGCGTGTGCAGCATAAACAGACACCATTTTGCTATAGAGGAGTCAACACACTGAACACACTCGTAATAAAAAAGTATTTATGTGGCAACATTTTTGTGTGCAATTGCATTAGTAGTTAAAGTTCAAAGGTTGCAATACATTAAATAATAAATATTCATAGGCGAGCTGGAGACATTTGAATAGAAAAGTAAAATTTGCCTTTGTTACACGAATTATTGCAAACGGGCACCTGCAACACTGCAATGCCGTTTCTCCTGCCAGGCACAGGGGTTGCCACGTTTGGCGTTCTAGACAATAAAACGACGAAAGTGTAGATTTCAGACTGAAGAAAATCGTACAACTTCGTCTTCAATTATCATAAATAAATAAGGGTTACAAGCCGTTGTTTCATTTATTACGTTTTATGTTGGTGCATCTACTGTAAACTGAGTACGATTTTAGAGAAATTAAAAATATTATCAAGTACGCTATAATTGTTAATTAAAAGAAATGGCTCGTGGCATATGGGACAAAATGCTTTGGTAATTGGCAACACCAAACTAGTTTCCAGTATCTAATAGAAATTATGTATGGGTCTTTCGGAGGTATGCAGACCACGACAGGTACCTGTTTCGGGCTTGTTGGCCCTCATCAGGCAGACGTAGCGCACCTCACCGAAAAACCCAGATTACGTTGGCTAAGTTTAATAGGAAATAGTATAATGCGGTGAGCATTTACCATCCAACGCCATCTAGCTGGTACTGCCAAAACCAAAGCAATGTGAGTGTGTATATATCGACCGGTTGATCGACATATAAAAAGAACTCGGCAAAGCGGCGCGGCGCAGTGGAAAAACCAGAAGAAGCAAGCATTACATACGGGGAGCCAAAAAACTCGTTTGATTCATCACCGAGTATCTTCTAATATATAGAAATCAACAAGGATCGAATCGTGAGTTTCAATCCTCGTGTTGCCAATTACCAAAGCATTTTGTCTCATATGCCACGAGCCATTTCTTTTAAAATTATAATGGGGACACTAAATATTCATTTTGTATAATTGTTATTATCATTGTGAATCTAAAAAGAAACAATATATGATATTTGGGACCTCAATATTCATGTTTTTCACATCTCCATTTATCAGGTCATGGTTAAAATTACCCAATTTAAAAAGTAAAGTGTCAACTAACATTGTGAAAATGAATAGTGAAACTGATTAAACTCTGAAATATATCAAATAAGTACCTAGTTAGTATATTTATAATTAGAACAAATTGACTATACTATCTAGTCGGCACATAATTATATGTATTTAATTAATTCTGAAGATCTCATAAACTAATTGTAGAATACACCACCTCTCCTCAATTTCTCCTTCCTCGGTAGACCCTATTCATTCCAGTTTCTCCTCAAACTTCTCTCACATTCTCGGAAAACTAATTAAAATTTTCGCTTTAATTAAGAAAGCGACGAGCCCGCCATTCTTTGTCCCCCAACTTTTCTTAAATACAGAATTTATCTTGCGCGAGAGATTTAATATGGCGGAACCGGTTTCCAGACGAAGTTCCCTAAGAAACTAGCAACTGTTTTTGTTTATGAATATCTTAGAAATTTAGTGGCCAGGGGAATCCCCCCGGGGGAAAGTTTTTAATTTCCCCCAAGTTTTCGACGAGCCCGCGTTGATAATGGATGTCTCGGAAAGAATCACAATGAATTATGTATTATCATTTGTGCCCAGGTAAGGTCCTTTTCAAGTAGGTAATCGAAATAACATATTATGTACTATTAGTAAAAAACCTCTTTAAAAACAAGCTTTTATTTAAGCCATGCACTAAAACGAATAAAATAAGTTTAGGTTTTCGATAAGATAATTCAATTCCAAATTGCGACAAGTTTTTGCAAATTGAAAAGCTTGACCTATACCTAAGTCTCCAACATAGAACTTTCCACATTCGCAGGAATTTCATAACTAGCAACAATCTTATATTACGTTTTAAATACTGTTCTGACATTAAAAAAAATTGCCTATGAGGTTTAGCTTATCTGATCTTCCAGGAAGATAAAGAAAAAATAAATTTACTGGTCGGTCAACCAGATTTATTTCTATAATTCGGTTAACATCGTTGTCTTGTTAGCAATCCTGAAAAACTTGCTCCACAAATTCAATAGGAAAGTTGTTCTTCTTAAGAACTTGTTTGATATGTTTAATTGCCTCCTCAATTTTTTTGTTATCAGAACAAATCGTCTTAGCCCTGTGATATAAATTTACTTATTTTTTTAACACTAATATGTTGATTGGAATTAAAATGGAGATATCTATTAGTACGTGTTAGTTTTCTATAAACATCTAAGAAAGGTTATCATGTTCTAGGGCAAACCTTAAGGTTTCTATAGTGTAAACCTTAAAGTTTCTAGATTTGATCTAGAGGCTTAGTGGGAATTTGAATAATTAATTTTTTGTCATACGCTCCCAAAAACAGCTATTTTCCGGACTCATTTAAATGCTTCTTTTTCGGCCTAGTCCCTAAATGAATGAATAACATGACAAAATTATCAAATAAACAAATTTGTTGCTACGATATCAATTTCTAAGTGGTGGCGGTACAAACGGTGGTTGAAAAATGGAGAAGGAATTTAGAGAATGAAGAAGTAGTAATTTCAGTATTTCTTGACCTTAAACGCGCTTTTGAGACAGTTAACAGGCAAAAATTAGTAACTAAATTGTATCAGTATGGAATAAGAGGTAAAGTATTATTGTGGTTTCAAAATTATTTAGAAAACAGATTTCAAATTACAAAAGTTGACAAAGATTTTTCGGAAAAAATCATAAATACAGTAGGAGTACCGCAAGGAAGTATTTTGGGGCCTATGCTTTTTATATTATATATAAACGAAATTCCTAATGTGGTTAAAAAATGTTTTGTTCAAATGTTCGCGGACGATACTTTGATATTTACTAAAAATAAATGCATTCATGCAGCTGTTCATGATATTAATTCTGATTTATCTCTGTTATCCAATTGGTTGAAGGTGAATAAATTAAAATGTGTATTAATGACTTGAACTTAAGTATTAACGTAGATGGTGAACAATTAGAAATTATTAATTCATTTAAATATTTGGGTATATATTTGGACGATAAATTGAAATTTGATTTACATTTTGAAAAAATTATATCCAAAATTGCATCTAAAATGTCGTATTTTAAACGAATTAGTTCAGATTTGTCATTTTATTCTAAAAAAATTGTTTATAACACTATAATTCTTCCGCATTTTTTATATTGTCCAACCTTATTATATGATGCTGATGATTATGTGTTCAGTAAGCTACAAATTCTGCAAAATAAAGCAATGCGAATAATATTAAATTTAGATCGTTATACACCTATAAATTATATGTTAAGCAAGTTTAAGTGGTTAAATGTTAAAAATTTAATTAGCTATCTAACGTTCATTTTTATATTTAAAATTAAAACAAAATTTTTGCCTAATTGTTTGAATGCATATATATCATATAATTGTAATCATCATAGCTCTCCGACTCGATCTTGTAAAGATTTTCATCTGCAAAATTGTAGTAAAAGTATATCTTATAAGTCAATATTTCAAAAAGGAATAATTAATTACAATAGATTAAATGTAACTACAAAAAATGAACGCAGCCTTACAAAATTTAAAGCTAAACTTAAAAAACATTTTTTAAATTTACAAGATAGTTACTAATTTTTGGTGTTAAGCTATATAGTTATTATTGTACAAGAAGGAAGTTTTATTGTCTATTATACTGAAGTAATCATTGTATGATATTAGTATTAAGTATTTGCATGTACCCTTATTATGTGCTAAATAAACTTGTTACTACTACTACTAACTTTTTCGAACATTATGATTTAAAAAATTATGGAAAATTTGCAAATTTAAGCATTCTGAAGAATTACTGTAAAAAGCGTATAACAAAATTTTGGGAGCGTATGACAAAAAATAGTGTTTGTCACACGTATCTAAATGAAGTTTTTCAGCAGCAATGATTCGTCCTGAAAAACTTCATTTTAGGTAGGTACTTGTAACAAAAATAACTATTTTAGGCATTTCCCAGCCGAAAAAAATCGATACTATTTTTTTGGGCTTAATAGACCCCTATATTCAAAAGGAGATTATGAAAAGAAATTTTGAAATAAAGCTGTGAGTAATAATAGGTTTCTTATGATGGGAAATAGTAAAAAACTGTTTTGTTTTAAATTTATTACATTAAGTACCTACATCCTATAAAAAACTACAAAAGATTTGCTAAGTAATTATTTTCATACAGTCTTTTTCGGGCAATCTCAGCCAAATAATAATTTGACCTTGATCTTTATATTTTATAATTATTGTTTACATCACGAACATTTTTCATTTTTTTTTTATTTTTATATAATTTTAAAAATTACCTATATCTTGTCTAAATATCTCTAAAATATCAATAATCATCTTGTGCCTAGTTTCCAGTCGTTCGATTAAGTTACTTTATATTTCTGAGCTGTGATTTTTTCATGGGCTCAAGCTGGTCAGACATTTCAGTAAAATTATCCATCTGCTAACCAATGTAGGCTATCCTATCAGATTGAACAAACTTGGCAAATTGTTCATTTGTAGGTTACGTACCAACCACACAAAAATTGACACTTGAAATACAATATTCGACTTTCCATTGACGTGGCTACACTGTCAAACAATAAATAAATAAAAATTTAATTTAGATTTTCCACATCCCTTAAAAGGGGGATGTTTTGTCACCCCTCTTCTTCTTCGGCCAAAAGAGGAGTTCAAGCAACCAAGCAACGCTGCATGTCACGAAGGCGAGTGTCAGTAAATGACAGACCATGACGTCACTTCCCGTCAGGTGCTTGATGATACCTGTAACCAAAAACATATTTTTCTACTCCTGTGCTAGTAACATACCTATCAAGTGACGGTTTAGGTTATAAGTAAGTCCATTGTTACGAACACTGACACGTAATGACTGACACGTAATAAAAAAAATTACGTATCTGTTCTTAATTAAAACGCAATTATCAAGGGTGCCTTGTTAGCGCGGCATCCGCGTCACCATAGCAACTAACCAACATACTAACTGTTGCCTGTCACCTGTCAGATAATCAGAAGTATAGTTTATCTATTATAATAGTTTTTCTTTCGTCGAAGAAAAATTATAATACAAAACTCGAGTTGTAAGCTTTACATACTCGTGGAATTACAGCACTCGCGGCTCTTGCGCAACTTTTCCACTCATACGTAATAAGCTTCTTACTACTCTCGCTATGTAATATACTATTTTATCAATCAAATTACTGGGCATTCAGGCATTAATATGGCAAATATACAGATATACTTACTGAGCAATGGGCCAACTATCAAACTGACACACCCGACCATCACCATCAGCAAAGAAAATGCAGACGAGAATTTTTTATGGTAATTTTCAGAAATCACCAAAGTAAACGGCGTCTGTATGTGGGACCTTAGGAGGCCTAGACAGCCCAGTGTTGCCACCTTCCAAACGTACGTGTCATTCGCCAGAAATGCTACAAAAAATTATTATCAAAAACTAAAATGCCAATTATTCTTATCTACGGTGTGACATATAAAGTCTGTATCATAAGGGAGAAATTTTTGTTTGCAGAATGGGCTAGACTGGTCATATAGAAAACTGCACGCAGGTGAATAATAGAAGTTTAGTAGACCCCTCTGGAATATTTCATTTTTGCCAGTTCCTCTTAGTTTTGAAATAAAAAATAATCAAAAATTTTAAGGTATTGCTCAACAAATCAGTTTATTTTATTAAATGGCAGAAGTTAAACAAACCCTTGTTCCATAAACAAGGAACAAACTTTACTTCCATCACATTTTTAAGTTTCAAAAATATGTTTACTACTAAATATGTACTTGAAACGATACACAGGGTGATTCACTTTTAAATACCCAAAATTTAAGAGTCGATAGAACATGAAAAAATGATGTGAGTTTCCTATATAAACTTAGTTTGTTTGGACGTTATTTTTTCTATGTAAATATTAGAGATATCAAAACTAAATTTAGTACATAGGATATGAAAATATAGGACTATAAAAGTTATGGGTAATTCGTATTAATAATTCGGCACAAAAATAGTACGGCCCTGCACAAAATAAAAAAGAAACATATTTTTGAATAGGCCATTCAATTCTAAGCAAAAAGTTTCTCTTGCTATTTTTTCGTAGATCTGGTCATTTCGGAGTAATTATAATGTTTGTGAAAAAAATTATAACACGGTATCCGACACCAGGGATGAACTAAGGCTCAAAATTTAAAACCGAGCTACCATACGTTCTGCGGTAACTAATCTGTTATATCGATGCCAAAAATGTTTAGAAATGAGGGTAAAATACTTGGAACATGCATTATAATGTTAAAAAATTGTTAAATTAATGTAGATTCGAATTAATTACCTTTACCAGTTTGACCCTAAGTGTAATAAATCACAAACATTACAATTAATTGCGCCGAAAAGGCAAAATTTACGAAAAAAATGCTAAGAGATATTTTTTGCCTATAATTGAATGGTCTATTCAAAAATACGTCTCTTTTTTATTTTGTGCAGGGCCATACTATTTTTTTGTCGAATTATTGATACCAATTACCCACATCTCCGCCACTGGTAAATTTTAAAACGTGATATTTTGTACCTTTATAGTCCTATAATATTCATGTATCTTGTGTACTAAATTCAGTTTTGATATCTCTAATATTTACGAAGTTTATATTGGAAACTCGCATTATTTTTTCATGTTTTATGGATTCTTAAATTTTTGGCATTTAAAAGTGAATCACCCTGTATAGGTAAGGGAAAAAATTTAAACTACGAGTTTACTCAAAGTAAAAGACCTTATGTAGGTAAAATCTGTAAAAAATAAATGCCAGAAAATAATTAAAAAAAAATGTTATACTGATAAAGAATTCACAAGGGAATAGTATATTTCATTAAGAGTCTGGAAATAAAGATTTTTCCATGCGCGCCTGACAAATTCCCCGGAAGTCATGCAAGCACGGAAAAATCTATTTCTGGACGTGTAATGAACGATATTTTTTATTATACTTCTTTCAAAACGGAATCGGCATATTATAATAAATTTAATTGACAAAAAATAAATAATCCAGACAATATAGTGTTTGGTATGTATGATGCGTTTCCATGGTTACTCTCAAATTATTTCAAAGGTGCTTTGTTGTAAATTAGTTATTGTCAGATATGGCGAATAAAACGTCAAAAATATTACAGAAATGTATCTAAATACTGAAACACTTACGAATTAAAATACAAAATAGGTACATGTTAAATATCAGAGAGCATATACTTAGAGTTTATTAAATTTAGTTTACTTTGCTGTATATTTCTATTTTAAAGCCATACAGGGTGATTCACGTAAGTGGTTCATTAGAAGTTTACGGGGAAGGAGTGAAAATTTTGATTTGAAATTTTGGTTACTTATATAACAGGTTGTAAACTTTCTTTCTAAAATATTTTCAACTTCTAATCACTTCCGGTTATACCGGAAGTCGATAGCAACTTTGTTATTTCAAATAGAACACCCTATATATTATTATACAATTTGGTTCCCTATTAAATTCCAAATCTTTTTTCTGAATATAATGTGTACCCTATTCCTAACCCTTTTCGAGTTATTCGCAAATTTTGATTTTTTTGAGTGTTGCAGCCATCGACCATAGTGATGATATCTCGAAAAGGGTTAAGAATAGGGTACACATTATATTCAGAAAAAAGATTTGGAATTTAATAGGGAACCAAATGGTGTAATAATATGTAGGGTGTTCTATTTGAAGTAACAAAGTTGCTATCGACTTCCGGTATAACCGGAAGTGATCGGAAGTTGAAAATATTTTAGAAAGAAAGTATACAACCTGTTATATAAGTAGCCAAAATTTCAAATCAAAATTCGCACTCCTTCCCCGTAAACTTCTAATGAACCACTTACGTGAATCACCCTGTATATTCGGTATTTTTATTCAGCGCACGGAAGGCTGTTTCCGTGCGCTAGCCCGAAAAACCCCATCTTTCATTATTGCTAAAACACATGAAAATAAGGTGTTTTCAAAGTATAATAAAAGTGTTTTTTTTAATAAGTTTTTCGAGATATCTCATGAGCTTTTACACACGTCATTATTATCCTTGCGGAAACACAAATTACTGGCGAAGCGAAATTTGAAATAGTTCTGCAAACAACAAAATTTCCCTTACTATGCACTGTATGCCGTGTATAGCTTAGACAAGGAAAGAGAGAGGACACCATAGATTTTGTTACGTCATTTTGAACGGCGGCCATTTTATATGTGGCAGACAAAGCGAGTACGTTGTGAGTTAATTTCGTGAATTTTTGCATTAAAAGTAACAGTGATTAAGGGGAAAATATACTCTTACGAGCGTTTCATTGCAAAAGCAGAAATGAAAAGCAAGAGCCCAGGATTTCGTTTCACAGGTAAATATTTAACAAGCTACCTTTGAAAGACGCCCCAAAACATTATTTTTTCTCAATATAATTTCTTCAAATTCCTTCTACCTTTTAGTATGATAAAGTGCATTGTTTTGTTTGTAAATAGGACCAATATATATATTATTTTTAACGTCTTTTTATTGAAAATTTCTTAATTGAATAAGATAGTTTCATAAAATATGGGCTGGTTTCCATGGGCGTGCATTATTTATTTTATTTTGATTGATTCGGAAACGCCGCAAATAAATATATTTCAGCTCTTGACACTAGCTTTACATTTGGGAAATTATCTGCAAATAAGTCAAAATTAACTACCTTTTTATTTTTAACATTTTTGAGATATTGGCTTAGAATGCGTTTCGTGCTACGCCACTGGCCTGTCGTGCTATGTGGCAGTCGGTAACACGGCCGCGAGCGCTGTTAGGCGTCCTCTCTCTTTCCTTTGTCTAAGGTGTATAGTGTAATATATTTTTCATTTATGCATTTCTATTCGCTTACCAACTCTGAAACAAGCTGACAAGAAAGTGCCACCCAGGAACAGCTGCCTATTCGTGATCCCCTTGCAGAGGCTGGATGTCATCGTGCGAAACATTCTTCCAGAGAGATCAAGCCCGAAAAAAATCATCATACTGTACGCCACATCATCCTTGCTGAATCCATACTTGGTCAGAAGTAAAGGTATGAGGGGCACAAATGTAATATCTCCTATGTAACCTAGCGACAGGCCTATGGATATGTTCAGGTAGCGCCAGTCTTTGAGAAGTGACAGGTCCATCGAATTTGAGAGGGATTGCCTGAAAATAGAGTATTATCGTGTCATACAGCGTGTCCGTAATTATAAGATTTGAATGTCCAGACATTGACATTTTATTTGATTTCCATGGCTAACTTGGCAAAAGCTGGATAAATGAAGTCCAGTAAAGTTCATTTTTTCATAATTTTTTTCTTATGGGTAAATGGTTACAACATAATTTGATTTATGGGGAAATGCAACCATACTTTAAAGGCGAATACTCATTATCATTTATGACTCATTATCATTTTCCTAGGTATACATTTAAGTGTGCAACATATGGGACTTTTTTATTAATTGCACAACCAAAATACAGATATTGCCGAAAGTTGATGCATGTTCAATAATCATGTTACGTGCACTTAGAATGGTTGCAAGTTAAACAGCATACAGGGTAGGTCAAAAAATATAAAAATTTTACAATAGTAAAGTACCCTTATTTCAAAAAATTCAGCAGAAGGTTATTAAGAAAAGTTGTTTAGAATTAAAAGCTATGCCTAAATACCAAAACATTAGCCTCCTAAGAAAAACATTTTTTTCGTCAATTAATTTCCAAATTTTCTTAATAATCGTTTAAAATAAAAATTTTGCACCTTAAATGAGAGTTTTTTAATATACCTATTATCATTACTAATGTTTTATCTTGTTCAGAAGAATGTTTGCGAAATTTTAAAGTTTTGTTTAATATCGTTACAACAAACATGAAATTTGTGATTAAGTAGGTACCTAAAAAATTAAAAATCGAAGTTAATTTTAGAAATATGCCAGAATTTGAACAAAGTTAAGCGGAATTGATTTAATTTTGATTGATTTATGAAATTGTTTAGGGTGAATATGAAAACAATTTTTTTAGGAAATTATTAATGTTTTTCAAAAATATATATGTTTTTCTTAGGACGCCGTGTTTTGGTATTTGGACATAACATTTAATTCAAGACAACTTTTCTTAATAACATTTTGTTGAATTTTCTGAAATAAGGGTACTTTACTCTTGTACAATTTTTATATTTTTTGACCTACCCTGTATGCTGTTTGACTTGCAACCATTCTAAGTGCGCCTAATATGATTGTCGAATATGCACAAAATTTCGGGAATATTTATTTGTATTTTTGTTGTGTAATTAATAAAAAAATCCCATATGTTGCCCACTTAAATGACCACACTGTATAAGCTATAGGTACATGCAGAAGTTTCATTTTCGAAAAAATTGACATCAAAAGTGCAAATTTGGAGTTTCAAGGTCGAATGATTTCCAAACGTTTAATACAAACATATTATTACATATACACATCATTAAAGTTGTGACAATGAGTAGATTTCAAATATGTAAAAATATACAGGTTGTTATATTTAAAAAACATAGGTAAGTTTGGTTTGGCACCGCTTTTCTGAACACCATATATAATACTAAATAAACGCTGAAAAAAAGCTTGTTTGGCTTGTACAACTTTTATCTGAAACCTTTTTTCCATGGTACAATAATAATTATATATGTATATTAGTTCTCTTTATGATTATTAAAATATTTATGTTGTTTTGATTAAGCTATATAATTTCTCAATATACTTAGTTAATTGTTTCGTTTCCCGAACGCATTAATAACTCAAAACCAACAAAAATCTTGGACTATGTGGTACTTTCAATTAAAATAATTTCCGTTTCATACAAATTGACAACCAAGACTTTATCTACATAATTTATGGAACCGACCCATATAAATTATTTCAAATTTCACGCCTCATCAACTTATTTCAAGAAATTCAAGCACCTGTCCATACTTGTTATCCACCCTGTATATTTCTGTGGTTTCTACTTACCATATGCTTTTATCTTTGTCTTTCTTCGTAACACTTTTGGCTCTTTCGTCAAGACTAGCAACAGACGCTGTCCTTTCATACTGATACACTCTACCGTTTTCCAATGATTTGTACGAAATCATTTTGTCTGTCAGCTCGAATTTGCCGATACTATTTTTGGACATCAGTGGCTCTTCCTGGAAATCATTGTTGTCTTCGTCTTGCTTTCTAACGTTTATTTTCGCCACTAAAACAAAAGTTTGTGTCGGCAAACATCGTCGTATCCAGGGACGGCAGGAACTCTTTAAAGTAAGGGACCCAGCATTATACTTTCCAAAGTGAGGCCTATTCTTTCCTCATTCTGATGGTATCAGTGATGCCAAGTATGCCATTTTATTGGAGAATCTATGAACATAACAGGTACTTTGATTGTTAGTAAAAATGGTTTCCATGATTTCTAAAAATTAGACTTGACCATTTTGTGTATACAAGTGCAGAATGTGGCAACTGTCAAATGAAAGAAATTTATTTTATAGTTGAAATTTTGATTTCCAGCAATTATTTCCACGAATTTAAGTAATAAGTATGGTAAGTCAGTGCCGATTTTGCTTATTTAAGAATTTGTCGCTATTGCACCTTGTTACCAGGTTCCTCAATCCATTTGTAATATGTATACTTGAACTTTCTTCTCTTGTTGAATGTATCTACCCAAAGAACTTTCACAGATTTCGGGATGGACTAATAAGATTAGGTCTAGTAGTTCTAATGATGTAGTTTTTCTCCGTGTTCATTATAAAATTTTTGTAAGTTTATTTCTCTCCCAAGGTACCTCACAAACTTAAAATAAAATTGTAGTCGTAGATAAAAACTCCTTAAAAAAAGACCTGACTGAAGCCACCTGCTTAATAATTTGAAATTTTCGAAATACGATTTTTGTTTTGAAGTACCTACTTATACGTAATGCCCACGTAATGGGAATTGTAGGATTACTAAAGGTGATACGGGAAAAATCTATGGTTGCAATAATTATTGGGACTACTACAGGCGGCCGCATTACCTTTAATTGACACATCTGAGTATCTGGAAGTTAGAAAAGTTAAAAATTGTGAATTATGATGGGAAATATTTTGCCTCCTTCAGAATCTATGGCATTGGCATGTCACATAAAACCTGATGGCAGTTGGACACTGACATATAACATAACCTTGCATCAGCCCCCTTGTGGTCTCATTGGAGTCGACAGAAAACAAACTTCCCCTCAAGGCTTCACTTTTCCTATGTGATAGACTGTGACATGCTGGGTCCCCTGGTTGTATCGAGTAGAGTCAAAAAAAGTGAAACTTACCAGTGTAATTCGCCAGCGCGGGCACCTTCTTCATATGCCGTTTGACTGGTTGCATCAACAGCATGGCCGGCAAATTCAACAAACTGATGAGAGCCAAGACCGTGATTGAAAGCTTAAAACCCAGATGGGACATCATCAAGGTGGCTATAGGCGGAAATGCCATGTTCGAAGCTGCCATGACAGACGTCGATATGCTCATCATGAGGTTTAGTCTTTTCTTGAAGTAACAGTTGGCGGCAGTGCAGGATGCCGGGTATAGTAGGCCGAATCCGATACCTGGAAAATTGACACAAACAAAATGGCAGAGCAAAAGGATTCTTGAAGTAATGCGACTTTTATAAATATAAATCGAAATTAACTCAAAAACCCAAACATAAAAAAAAAAAGTTTTTTCTAGCGCGAAATAATTCCATACCCTCCTAAGAGTTAGTACTAAAAAGTTACACCACCACCAGCGTCGGGTTTCGGGGGGGAGAGGGTGAAAAGGGCAGGAAATTCTTATTTTTCACAGTTTTTCGTGAATATCTAGTAAACTATGAGGTTTAGCGCAAACCTCATCTTATAAGCAAATGATATACATTAAATTCCGAACAAGAATTGTTATATACAGAATTATGGTAAAGTGAACGGTTTCCATGATATGGAGGGGTAAAGATTTCTTTGTTATTATTTCACGTAGTTTTTGTTGAAAAAACTTAAAATTATTACAGTATAAATTAGTAACTGAATAATGTATGTAGAATATATATAGATATATCTATGCATATATAGATACATATTACACCCATAGATTGTTATTTTTTGTCACAACATAACCTCATAAGTATATGACTGTAAATATGTCCACTACAAGTTAGTACCCTTAGTTAATTTCTACTCACTTTTTGCCCTCATTCATTATAGCGTTCTGATTTCCATTCGTTCTTTTATGTCAAATCATTCCCATATCTAATTTGTCCTTAGCATGTAAAAATGAGAAAGTCATGAATAGGAAGCTCATGTGAAAAACAAGAAAATATATTAAACAATCTATATTGAAAAAATGGGAGGGAAATCAAAATGATACAAAAGGTTATAAGTTTTAGGTGAATCATTAATTGCGTTATCAGTCAGCACCAAATAGTTCACTGGGCCGGTGAGAGGAAACAAATCTTCGTGTTCTTCGTCCACTTGAGAATCATCATTGAAATCGTCGTCGATGATTACAGTATCTCTATTGAGACATGCAAGTCCTAAGCAATTGCTGCACATACTTGAACAATTGAGACCACTTCTTCGACACTCGCAGTTTTGGACGCATCCATCTCTGCAGAAGCATACGATGAGGATTGTTTAATATATATTTTCTTCTTTTTTACATGAGCTTCCTATTCATGACTTTCTCATTTTTACAAGCTAAGGACAAATTAGATATGGGAATGATTTGACATAAAAGAACGAATGGAAATCAGAACGCTATAATGAATGAGGGCAAAAAGTGAGTACAATGTACATCCTTAGTTATTATAACTTACCCCTTAGTTATTATAACTAAGGCTACTAACTTGTATTGGACATATTTACAGTCATATACTTATGAGGTTATGTTGTGACAAAAAATAACAATCTATGGGTGTAATATGTATCTATATATGCATAGATATATCTACATATATTCTACATACATTATTCAGTTACTAATTTATACTGTAATCATTTAAGTTTTTTCAACAAAAACTACGTGAAATAAAACCAAAGAAATCTTTACCCCTCCATATCATGGAAACCGTTCACTTTACCATAATTCTGTATATAACAGTTCTTGTTCGGAATTTAATGTATATCATTTGCGTATAGGACGACGTTCGCGCTAAACCTCATAGTTTACTAGATATTCACGCAAAACTGTGAAAAATAAGAATTTCCTGCCCTTTTCACCCCCCCGAAACCCGACGCTGGTGGTGGTGTAACTTTTTAGTACTAACTCTTAGGAGGGTATGGAACTATTTCGCGCTAGAAAGAACTTTTTTTTATGTTTGGGTTTGGCCTAATTTTGTGTTAGTTTTACTGTACTAATTGTAAGGATACTTGCCTTCAAAACAGCTAAAGAAAACAATGAATTGAATCATGCTTTGCGAGAGTATAATGCCAAATGCACCACCTGAAAATAGGAAAGCTCCAAGAAGTCCTACCTTGCGATAGGAGAACTTCTTTAGCAGGAAGTTGGTTGCTAATCCTAAAACAAAATGTGTTTGGTTAAGACTCAATGCACGTGCGTGGTGATTCAACATTTTGACCCATAAAATGGCTTTTTTCGATCTGTAGCGAGCAACACGCATAATTTTAAACTTTTGGTCAATACAAATTTCAATCTAAGTAATTACTCACATTTTGAGACAAAAATTATTTAAAAATATTTATCACAATGGCCGTTATTAGCATTTGCGCAAAAAATTAATGACGGCCATTGTGATAAATATTTTTAATATAAATATAAATATTTGGCATATTTACAGAAATTCTACTTTTCTCAAAAATGTTCTTATGCAATCCCAACGAAATTTTACATGTTCGTATTCACAAAAGGAGTTGATTTCAAATTTGAACAGAAAAGTGTAAAGTTTAAATAAACAAAGTTGGTTGCCATAGCAAGGAAACGACTGGCTCCCAAAAAAATTCAATGTCACCAAAATCTGCAGATATATCAACCGAAAAACTCTTGTCTGAAACATTTTCTTATACAAGATGTATTGAAAAAGTTATATCCATTATTCCAACTAAATTGGGCACCCTGTATGTATACCTACTAATGGATAGATTGTAATTTTGCGTTTTCGATTTTTTTTTTGAAGTTGTTATCACAGATATTTTTTTCGTTTTTGAGAAACCATCTTCAATTTTATTTTTCTAAAATATGGACCTGGATTTTTTTTTGCAGATTTTGAAAGCACTTTTCATTGCAAATGCCATGATGTATGATACGAAATATTTTTAAAATGGTTTGAGACAATTATACTGAAAATTCATTCATTTTTTTCTAATGCGGTCCTGTATCTAATAATAAGAAGTCTAAGTATTAATCAGTATTGTCAACAATTTAGGAAACCGCCCTTTAGCGTAATTCGTACAAGAAGTTCGAGTGTGATCTTTTGGTTGGACACTCAGGAGGCAGTCCTAAAGAAATCCTGAAAAAATCATCCCTGTTCTGATTTTTTTTTGCAAAACTCACGTCTTTATCGGAAAACACATCTAAACTCTTTCCCAATTTACAGGTTAGAGGTCTAATAATTTGACCCCTGTTTAAATTTATGGACATTTTGAAAATAAACCGTTATCAAAAAGCCGAAAAAATTGAGGCCGCCTTGGACAATGGACACCCAAGCGTCATCATGTTTGTTTACTTGAACGCCCCAGCCGAAGCTGTGACTTTCGCGATTATCCAAAACAGGAAACTCGTTTAAAATAATTCATCGCATATGAACTATATAGTCTTCTGGGAACAATCAGATCTTTTTCTGTAGGTATTTTTTTTTTCACATGGTAATAAATTGGGAAAAATAGCTTAGAGATGTGTCTTAAATTTGTACTATACTCTTAGTTCACCTGTGAACGAAGATACTGTGTTAAATATAGCATTTGCCAGGGTTGTACCACTAGTTTCGTCACCCACAGATTTCAAGAAATCACTGTAAAATATCCCAAACGTGCAAATAGGTGTTATCGTGGAAACCTAAAACAAAAAGAATAATTTAATAATGTTACACGTTCTTGGCAATTCAGCAAAGCATAGAGGTTATAAAGTAAAATTTTAGATAAAATTAAAAAGAGTTCTTACAATCACAAACGTCATGGCTGCCACTATGACGTACCCCCAGCCCCCTTCGGGTGGCACCAGCTTATATGCCACCCCCGATTTATCTTCATTGTTCGTTTGTTTCTCTTCCGCCAACTTAGATTTCTGGCCGTTCACTTGTTTTGCCTTCGGCATTTTTTCCTCCTCTTGGATTCCTTCTGCCATTTTTTTTGTTCGATTATCGACAAGGACAACGGGAGACACTAAACGAATGTCATGTGTTATTCCTTTGCGTTTTGTGTAAATGTTTTCGGTTTATTTTGGTCTTTGTTCGATATCGAAGTTGTATAAATTGTACAGTACGTCCACGGATGAAAAAATATTTAATATTGGTTATACGACAAAAAGTAACAGATACAAAAAAAATCCGATTGCTGGAAAAATCACGAAAGCCGGAAAATGTGACAAGAGGGAAGGTATTATATTACTTATTATCTTCGATAGAATATCCACAAAACAAACTTGTTTGTAATCTAAAATGAAGCGTAAACGCAAAATTTCAAATTAAAATTATAATATTAAGTCATTATTACTTCAGCATATCATACATACGTCTGTCAACAGCTATCCTGATATTGTTACATTCACCACAGCCACTATGGTCGCGCACAGTATTTTCAAGAATTCACCAAAAGAAGCGTACAACGATTCGGAATTTGAAATGTGTCTTATCAGTAAGCAATATTGAGCCGTTCGTATTAAAAGACGAAAATAGACCATAAAAATGACGTGTCTGGAATACGATTAAGATTATGGTCAGTTGTAGATAGATAACCCCAAATTAATTACAAATTGTTTAAGTATCTGCCGTGCCCTTGAACTTGGAGATGAAGGCGGAGGAAGGAAATTAAGATGTTCGGTTTTTCTCAAGTTATCGGAGGATGACCTTTATTGGGTAGTCCCCTCCACTCTCGGCAGGAAGCCCTCGGACCCAAAAATTTATACGGGGTGTCGCAGTTGTAAATGGCATAGTAAATAAAACTGATAGCATTAGAAAAATCTGTTGCTTGGCTAATATAGACGAGTCCAGTGAAAATTTGGCTGAAAAGAGACCAATGTTCCGCCCTCGAGTAATATACAGGGTGATTCACTTAAGTGGTTCATTAGAAGTTTACGGGGAAGGAGTGCGAATTTTAATTTGAAATTTTGGTCACTTATATAACAGGTTGTAAACATTCTTTCTAAAATATTTTCAACTTCCGATCACTTCCGGTTATACCGGAAGTCGATAGCAACTTTGTTATTTCAAATAGAACACCCTATATATTATTGCACCATTTGGTTCCCTATTAAATTCCAAATCTTTTTTCTGAATATAGTGTGTGTCCTATTTTTAACCCTTTTCGAGATATTCGCAAATTTTTGATTTTTTTGAATGTTGCAGCCATCGACCATAGTGATCATAACTTTCAAATTTATGAATATGGAAAACTGAAATTTTGGACTGTCGTAGGCGAAAGTCAACTTTATTAAATGGTCTGTATGCTATTTCAAAATATTGTACAGGGTGTTCGGGAAAAAATTCCCAATGTCAACATCGAAAAACTGAAAAATCTAATTTTTTCAAATGGAACCCATATTTTTTTATTGCACCATTGAAATGCTTGTGAAAACACAGTTCAAAAAGATATAACACACTATATGTCTAAATGAAGCGGTTGCTTCGTTATTACGCAAAATACGTATTATTTCTGCTCTGTATCAACAAAGATGCCATTTCTCAAGGAGCATCACATTATTATAGGGGGCCATGGAAAATGAAATAACGCAATTATATGACAAGGTTAAGGACAATTTAATTATATTTTTTTCCCTGAGAAGCAACAATACAAAATTAAATATAATAATAGGTACTAGAAGAAAAAACAAGAAACTACATATAAGTAAAACACTTTATTCATATTATGCTATTTACCTGTTACGTATTTACATTTGCTTCTCTTTGTTTGGACCTTGCCATGGACTATGAAATTTCGTTCGAAGTTTCTGAATTTTCTTTTCGTCAAAGGTGGTAAATGTAAATGCCTTTCATTAATTGTTCTTTCTAAAATTCTTTTACACTCTCCATGAGTGTAAAACATATTCAAAATATCTTCGTTAGAATAGTTAATTTGAGCCATCCTTGTCAACAGTTAATATTTTATTGTTTGGAACACAATAAATGACAATCACAAATGAAAAATCCATGGCCGCCTATTAGAAAAGGTCCGTTGTTTCTTGATATGGAGCAGCAAAAATACGTATTTTGAGTAATAACGAAGCAACAGCTTCATTTAGACATATAGTGTGTTATATCTTTTTGAACTGTCTTTTCACAAGCATTTCAATGGTGCAATAAAAAAATATGGGTTCCATTTGAAAAAAATGAGATTTTTCAATTTTTCGATGTTAATATTGGGAATTTTTTCCCGAATACCCTGTACAATATTTTGAAATGGCATACAGACCATTTAATAAAGTTGACTTTCGCCTACGACAGTCCAAAATTTCAGTTTTCCAGATTCATAAATTTCAAAGTTATGATCATTATGGTCGATGGCTGCAACACTCAAAAAAATCAAAAATTTGCGAATATCTCGAAAAGGGTTAGGAATAGGGTACACATTATATTCAGAAAAAAATTTGGAATTTACTAGGGAGCCAAATGGTATAATAATATATAGGGTGTTCTATTTGAAATAACAAAGTTGCTATCGACTTCCGGTATAAACGGAAGTGATCGGAAGTTGAAAATATGTTAGAAAGAAAGTTTACGACCTGTTATATAAGTAACCAAAATTTCAAATTAAAATATTTTTTTACGAGGCAATTTTGAGGCCATGTTTATAGGAACTTTTTCATTTTTTTGGGTCGCTGAACACGCCGATAAAATACGGCGGGCTAATTTCTAATACGCATTTTCATGACCCTTTGCAAAAAAAATTCAATACGATTTTACTCGAAAACGGTGCACGCTATCAAAGTTCAACAAGAGGCATAATTTTTTCGTAGAATACCCTGAAATTTTATAATTTCGCAATAAATTTGAGGAAAAAACACAAAAAAAATTTAGGGTATTTTTAACCCCTTAACCCCTCATTTAGGATGCCTATGATTAAGAATGTCTACTATCGCTACCTCGACAAATGTCAAATTTCACAGGTACATCACATACCAAATTTCAGAATTTAATCTTTGTTCGTTCCGGAAATATTTAGAAAAAACCGTTTGTGAAACTGCCCCTTTTGGGGGATATAGCCCCCTTAGGGGGCATTTTTGAGGCCATGTTTATAGGAACTTTTTTCATTTTTAGGTCGTAGAACACGCTGGTCAATTATGGCAGGCTAATTTCGGGACACCCTGTATATGTTGGCATTTAATAATTCATTATTTAGTGTCACTGTATGCTGTTTTGTGGTACCGTAGAAATACGAAGAAGAGATAACATAACTGTGGAATTTTCTGCGATCAGCAGCAGCTCGATTTTATGATTTTTTTACTATTTAATAACAAGTTTAAAAATGTTCTATTTAATGGTAAATCAGCGATTAGTCCCAACTTTATTACAATTTTTTCTTATGGATAATTGAAGCAGTGGCAATTTGTAGCTTAATAATTAAGTATATTCCATATTTTATATTAAAAACTATATACTCGTGGATATTTATTTTGCAAGAAAAATTACTACTAAAACTAAGGGGTATAGGTACATAATTTTTAGAACAAGTCTATGACTTTCCATTAAAAATTCGTAAATCAAAGATTTCATATCAATAAATACTTTTTTCTACAAGCGTGCGGAAAAGTACACTTTTCCGCATGCATTTTAGTTTAGAAAGTGTCACTTTTCCGCACTAGTGCGGAAAAGTAGTGTGGAAAAATATAGCAAAAAAAACTAAATGCGTGCGGAAAAGTGTACATTTCCGCATGCTTGTAGAAAAAATAGTGTTCCTAACTCTTGCGGAAAGTGTCTTTTCCACACTCGATTTCTTGGCTGAACTCTGCTACGCGTCGTTGAGCCAACTGCAATCGCGTGCGGAAAAGTGGCACTTTCCTCACTTGTTAGGAAATATACTATTTTGTAAGTCGACAATTTTCATGGCAAATCTATTATATTGTTTGTGGTGGAAAAATGAATTCTTTGCGACAAATGGACGATTCACTGTGAAAATTTTAATCAAGTTTGAAATAGTTTGAGAATAACCATGGAAACGCATCATACATACCAAACACAATATTGTCGGCGTTGTTTATTTTCGGAAATAAAAATGTTTCCAAGTTTCTCGTATTTATGTTCGTTTCGTTTTCAAAGAAGTATACCTACTTAATAAAAAATATCGTTCATTACACGTCCAGAAATACAGTATGTACTTAGACCGTCTTTGCAACGTCCTGTATCTTTCATATTAAGCCTTTTTGAACCTATGTTCATATGAACTTTTTTGTTTAAAATGAGTTTTTTTTATGACATTTATAACCCTGCATAGAATTACCGACGTCTTTTGTCTAAGGCTGGACCAAGACCTGTGCATAGCGCTGTTTCAAGCGATCGCCACTGGGGCCACACGACGAAACAAATTTACACAGTGGTTTAATGTTAAAACACCATTGTTGCAGAAACTTTTATAAATTAAAGGCATGCAAATGTATGAGGCGCCATTTCAGACTAAATTATTATTTTTGAATATATAAATTTCTCGGGCTAATATATTTTTTTAATATGATATTATATTATATTATATATATGCGCCAATATATAATAATTTAGGGTACCACCGGTCGTCACCAGAGGTCGCGCCGCGCATTCCTAAAGTGCACCGGCAACGCTGCAGCAGAAAGTGCAGAAGCCCGAAGTCGAAATATATTTTTTTATATGATATTTATAGAAATTTGCGTGAATAATCTTTTTTTAGTCAAATTTATATATTACGCATCGCCCAAAAGTATATATTACAGTAAACGCAAAAAAATATATCAAAACACGATATATTAATTTGGTGCGCCAATATATAATAATTTAGGGTACCACCGGTCGTCACCAGAGGTCGCGCCGCGCATTCCTAAAGTGCACCGGCAACGCTGCAGCAGAAAGTGCAGAAGCCCGAAGTCGAAATATATTTTTTTATATGATATTTATAGAAATTTGCGTGAATAATCTTTTTTTAGTCAAATTTATATATTACGCATCGCCCAAAAGTATATATTACAGTAAACGCAAAAAATATATCAAAACACGATATATTAATTTGGTGCGCCAATATATAATAATTTAGGGTACCACCGGTCGTCACCAGAGGTCGCGCCGCGCATTCCTAAAGTGCACCGGCAACGCTGCAGCAGAAAGTGCAGAAGCCCGAAGTCGAAATATATTTTTTTATATGATATTTATAGAAATTTGCGTGAATAATCTTTTTTTAGTCAAATTTATATATTACGCATCGCCCAAAAGTATATATTACAGTAAACGCAAAAAATATATCAAAACACGATATATTAATTTGGTGCGCCAATATATAATAATTTAGGGTACCACCGGTCGTCACCAGAGGTCGCGCCGCGCATTCCTAAAGTGCACCGGCAACGCTGCAGCAGAAAGTGCAGAAGCCCGAAGTCGAAATATATTTTTTTATATGATATTTATAGAAATTTGCGTGAATAATCTTTTTTTAGTCAAATTTATATATTACGCATCGCCCAAAAGTATATATTACAGTAAACGCAAAAAATATATCAAAACACGATATATTAATTTGGTGCGCCAATATATAATAATTTAGGGTACCACCGGTCGTCACCAGAGGTCGCGCCGCGCATTCCTAAAGTGCACCGGCAACGCTGCAGCAGAAAGTGCAGAAGCCCGAAGTCGAAATATATTTTTTTATATGATATTTATAGAAATTTGCGTGAATAATCTTTTTTTAGTCAAATTTATATATTACGCATCGCCCAAAAGTATATATTACAGTAAACGCAAAAAATATATCAAAACACGATATATTAATTTGGTGCGCCAATATATAATAATTTAGGGTACCACCGGTCGTCACCAGAGGTCGCGCCGCGCATTCCTAAAGTGCACCGGCAACGCTGCAGCAGAAAGTGCAGAAGCCCGAAGTCGAAATATATTTTTTTATATGATATTTATAGAAATTTGCGTGAATAATCTTTTTTTAGTCAAATTTATATATTACGCATCGCCCAAAAGTATATATTACAGTAAACGCAAAAAATATATCAAAACACGATATATTAATTTGGTGCGCCAATATATAATAATTTAGGGTACCACCGGTCGTCACCAGAGGTCGCGCCGCGCATTCCTAAAGTGCACCGGCAACGCTGCAGCAGAAAGTGCAGAAGCCCGAAGTCGAAATATATTTTTTTATATGATATTTATAGAAATTTGCGTGAATAATCTTTTTTTAGTCAAATTTATATATTACGCATCGCCCAAAAGTATATATTACAGTAAACGCAAAAAAATATATCAAAACACGATATATTAATTTGGTGCGCCAATATATAATAATTTAGGGTACCACCGGTCGTCACCAGAGGTCGCGCCGCGCATTCCTAAAGTGCACCGGCAACGCTGCAGCAGAAAGTGCAGAAGCCCGAAGTCGAAATATATTTTTTTATATGATATTTATAGAAATTTGCGTGAATAATCTTTTTTTAGTCAAATTTATATATTACGCATCGCCCAAAAGTATATATTACAGTAAACGCAAAAAAATATATCAAAACACGATATATTAATTTGGTGCGCCAATATATAATAATTTAGGGTACCACCGGTCGTCACCAGAGGTCGCGCCGCGCATTCCTAAAGTGCACCGGCAACGCTGCAGCAGAAAGTGCAGAAGCCCGAAGTCGAAATATATTTTTTTATATGATATTTATAGAAATTTGCGTGAATAATCTTTTTTTAGTCAAATTTATATATTACGCATCGCCCAAAAGTATATATTACAGTAAACGCAAAAAATATATCAAAACACGATATATTAATTTGGTGCGCCAATATATAATAATTTAGGGTACCACCGGTCGTCACCAGAGGTCGCGCCGCGCATTCCTAAAGTGCACCGGCAACGCTGCAGCAGAAAGTGCAGAAGCCCGAAGTCGAAATATATTTTTTTATATGATATTTATAGAAATTTGCGTGAATAATCTTTTTTTAGTCAAATTTATATATTACGCATCGCCCAAAAGTATATATTACAGTAAACGCAAAAAATATATCAAAACACGATATATTAATTTGGTGCGCCAATATATAATAATTTAGGGTACCACCGGTCGTCACCAGAGGTCGCGCCGCGCATTCCTAAAGTGCACCGGCAACGCTGCAGCAGAAAGTGCAGAAGCCCGAAGTCGAAATATATTTTTTTATATGATATTTATAGAAATTTGCGTGAATAATCTTTTTTTAGTCAAATTTATATATTACGCATCGCCCAAAAGTATATATTACAGTAAACGCAAAAAAATATATCAAAACACGATATATTAATTTGGTGCGCCAATATATAATAATTTAGGGTACCACTGATCGTCACCAGAGGTCGCGCCGCGCATTCCTAAAGTGCACCGGCAACGCTGCAGCAGAAAGTGCAGAAGCCCGAAGTCGAAATATATTTTTTTATATGATATTTATAGAAATTTGCGTGAATAATCTTTTTTTAGTCAAATTTATATATTACGCATCGCCCAAAAGTATATATTACAGTAAACGCAAAAAATATATCAAAACACGATATATTAATTTGGTGCGCCAATATATAATAATTTAGGGTACCACCGGTCGTCACCAGAGGTCGCGCCGCGCATTCCTAAAGTGCACCGGCAACGCTGCAGCAGAAAGTGCAGAAGCCCGAAGTCGAAATATATTTTTTTATATGATATTTATAGAAATTTGCGTGAATAATCTTTTTTTAGTCAAATTTATATATTACGCATCGCCCAAAAGTATATATTACAGTAAACGCAAAAAATATATCAAAACACGATATATTAATTTGGTGCGCCAATATATAATAATTTAGGGTACCACCGGTCGTCACCAGAGGTCGCGCCGCGCATTCCTAAAGTGCACCGGCAACGCTGCAGCAGAAAGTGCAGAAGCCCGAAGTCGAAATATATTTTTTTATATGATATTTATAGAAATTTGCGTGAATAATCTTTTTTTAGTCAAATTTATATATTACGCATCGCCCAAAAGTATATATTACAGTAAACGCAAAAAATATATCAAAACACGATATATTAATTTGGTGCGCCAATATATAATAATTTAGGGTACCACCGGTCGTCACCAGAGGTCGCGCCGCGCATTCCTAAAGTGCACCGGCAACGCTGCAGCAGAAAGTGCAGAAGCCCGAAGTCGAAATATATTTTTTTATATGATATTTATAGAAATTTGCGTGAATAATCTTTTTTTAGTCAAATTTATATATTACGCATCGCCCAAAAGTATATATTACAGTAAACGCAAAAAATATATCAAAACACGATATATTAATTTGGTGCGCCAATATATAATAATTTAGGGTACCACCGGTCGTCACCAGAGGTCGCGCCGCGCATTCCTAAAGTGCACCGGCAACGCTGCAGCAGAAAGTGCAGAAGCCCGAAGTCGAAATATATTTTTTTATATGATATTTATAGAAATTTGCGTGAATAATCTTTTTTTAGTCAAATTTATATATTACGCATCGCCCAAAAGTATATATTACAGTAAACGCAAAAAATATATCAAAACACGATATATTAATTTGGTGCGCCAATATATAATAATTTAGGGTACCACCGGTCGTCACCAGAGGTCGCGCCGCGCATTCCTAAAGTGCACCGGCAACGCTGCAGCAGAAAGTGCAGAAGCCCGAAGTCGAAATATATTTTTTTATATGATATTTATAGAAATTTGCGTGAATAATCTTTTTTTAGTCAAATTTATATATTACGCATCGCCCAAAAGTATATATTACAGTAAACGCAAAAAATATATCAAAACACGATATATTAATTTGGTGCGCCAATATATAATAATTTAGGGTACCACCGGTCGTCACCAGAGGTCGCGCCGCGCATTCCTAAAGTGCACCGGCAACGCTGCAGCAGAAAGTGCAGAAGCCCGAAGTCGAAATATATTTTTTTATATGATATTTATAGAAATTTGCGTGAATAATCTTTTTTTAGTCAAATTTATATATTACGCATCGCCCAAAAGTATATATTACAGTAAACGCAAAAAATATATCAAAACACGATATATTAATTTGGTGCGCCAATATATAATAATTTAGGGTACCACCGGTCGTCACCAGAGGTCGCGCCGCGCATTCCTAAAGTGCACCGGCAACGCTGCAGCAGAAAGTGCAGAAGCCCGAAGTCGAAATATATTTTTTTATATGATATTTATAGAAATTTGCGTGAATAATCTTTTTTTAGTCAAATTTATATATTACGCATCGCCCAAAAGTATATATTACAGTAAACGCAAAAAATATATCAAAACACGATATATTAATTTGGTGCGCCAATATATAATAATTTAGGGTACCACCGGTCGTCACCAGAGGTCGCGCCGCGCATTCCTAAAGTGCACCGGCAACGCTGCAGCAGAAAGTGCAGAAGCCCGAAGTCGAAATATATTTTTTTATATGATATTTATAGAAATTTGCGTGAATAATCTTTTTTTAGTCAAATTTATATATTACGCATCGCCCAAAAGTATATATTACAGTAAACGCAAAAAATATATCAAAACACGATATATTAATTTGGTGCGCCAATATATAATAATTTAGGGTACCACTGGTCGTCACTAGAGGTCGCGCCACGCATCCCTAAAGTGCACCGGTAACGCCGCAGCAGAAAGCGCAGAATGGTGTAAAACCAGGGACTCTTTAAAATAAAAAGGGTCCCTGTGTAAAACCCACCCCCGATTTTCTTGAAATTTTGGCTAGATAGGTCCCTATTCCCTATTTTCGCCCGACGTTACACCATTGGAAAAGATGACCACTTCTTTTTTCATACGGCAGCGCTTATCCCCCAAAAAGGAGGGAATACGCTCCTTATTGCAAAGATGCTTGAGAAAAATGCACTTCCGACGGCTTCCGACGTAGAACGTATCAAATGTTTACTTCGGCTTCGAACGTGTACGGAGTTAAATGTACGTCCAAAGAAGTCACGTGACTCAATCCACCAATGAGAGTGCAAGACGTATACCGACTTTTATATACGTCGGACGTATAAATAGCCACTTCCTACAACAAAACGAAGGCGAAACGAAAATGAACATGCGGGCGGGAAACTAATATGTAAGATGATTGTGGGGTTATACACCACAAAACATCAAATCCCTGACACAGAAAAAGAACATCCAGTACGTCGGTAATAATAAACACTTCGACTTCGGGCTTCTGCGCTTTCTGCTGCAGCGTTACCGGTGCACTTTAGGGATGCGCGGCGCGACCTCTGGTGACGACCGGTAGTACCCTAAATTATTATATATTGGCGCAACAAATTAATATATCGTGTTTTGATATATTTTTTTGCGTTTACTGTAATATATACTTTTGGGCGATGCGTAATATATAAATTTGACTACAAAAAGATTATTCACGCAAATTTCTATAAATATCATATTAAAAAAATATATTAGCGCGAGAAATTTATATATTCAAAAATAATAATTTAGTCCGAAATGGCGCCTCATACAAATGTGTCTGTTACAACGAATTTAATATCCAAAATAAAATAAAATATTTGTTTGTTATGTCCCTCTAATTTGACAAGTTCACATGGCATATTTCCATACATTTTCTTAAGAAAAGCGAGTCTAAAAAGCAAGCAAGAGTATTTGGTACCTTTTGGTTTGAAATGAAGTCCATGGCTAGTTGTAGTGTAAGTAAGCATAAAACGCATTAGATTTTTCAGTTTCTTCTTTATATGGAGGACTATTGGTTCGCTTTGGCGCAATAAACAAAATTTTCCATTTTCATTCTTGCATACGTTACAAAATACTCTTCCAAAATAATATCTAGAATTTTCGCTTCTTCAGCTGGTTGATCAGATCATCCCATAATTCCAAAATAGTGTTTATTCTTCTAATGGTCTGTGCAGTGTGCATACCATTTTCTTCATGTGCATGGAAATTTCATGTTATCACAAACAAATCTACCTATAAAAGCTGTGTTAATAGGATAAAACTGCTAAATACTGGACGCAAAGACAATTCGTTACCGTAAAAAGAAGGCAAATCGTAATAAAGCTGGATATTTGGGACATTTTAAACGTCAGTAACTGACATACCAATAGCCACAGAATACCCCCTATAATATAGGTTATAGGGGGTATTCTGTGGCTATTGGTATGTCAGTTACTAGTAAGTCGCCATTTTTTCGTCGAGTGGCGCCACCCCAGTCCGTAAACAAGAATGAAATATGACGTCATGCTCGGATCTTTAATATAGTGTCGGTGCAGCCTAAACAAAACAAGGGAATCAACCTGTACGTGTCTGTGACTGGTTATGAAAATATCCCCCGAATTTTCCATTTTTATTAATATGACAGATGATGTAATGCCAGGGGGATATGGCGCTTTTTGCACCAAATATATTTAAATTTCCCAAATTATCCAAAACATCAATTCAATATAAATTCCCGCCATATATTCGGCTGGCGGACGTAGCTCCAGGCTGGATGCTGTGCCAGAATGTCGGAGGTTAAATTTGCATTAGGCAGGGCCGGGTTTAGGGAAAAGCAGAAATTTTATTTGTTATAAAATATTCGTAGGTAACCTTACACCCTTTAATGGAATCTTAGACAAGGAAAGAGGGAGGACGCCTAACAGCGCTCGCGGCCGTGTTACCGACTGCCACATCGCACGACAGGCCAGTGGCGTAGCATGAAACGCGTTCTTAGCGAATATCATAAAAATGTTAATTTTAAAGATTGGTATTTATTTGCAGATAATTTCCCAAATGTAAAGCTAGTGTCAAGTGCTGAAATATATTTATTTGAGGCGATTTCGAATCAATCAAAATGAAATAAATAATGCACGCCCATGGAAACCAGTCCATATTTTATGAAACTATCATAATCAATTAAGAAATTTTAAATAAAAACGATGTTAGAAACTAATTATACTGGTTCTATTTACAAACAAAACAAGTCACTTTATCATACTAAAACGTAGAAAGAAATTTAAAAAGTTATATCGAGAAAAAAAATAAAGTTTTAGGGCATCTTTCAAAGGTAGCTTGTTACCTAAATATTTACCTGTGAAACGAAATCCCGGGCTCTTGCTTTTCACTTCTTAATCACTGTTACTTTTAATTCACAAATCCATGAAATTAACTCACAACGTACTCGCTTTGTCTGCCACATATAAATTGGCCGTAAAAACGACGTAACAAAATCTATACACTGCAGGGTAGGCAAGCGCGGTGTTCTCTCTCTTTCCTTGTCTATGAATCAATCAATCAATTAATTATTATTTTCGAATAATGGACACATACAGATACAACGTGTTTTGTTGTATCATGGACACATCTATAGCGCCATCCATATAGGTACATCAGCTACTATGACAGAAACAGTGGTTATGCAAAAATAAAAATCGATCTAGTTTGTATACAATCTGTTTTATTTTTTTCATATAAACTTGTATCGAAATTCTAATAGTTTATACAGGATGTCAAAATTCAATTTTTTTCAAGTTTCCTTTAATTTCTCCTAAAAGAAGACAGTTAAGGCAAATATATTTGTTAGAGTTTTAAAGACATTAAGTGCTATAAATTAAAAATAATTTGGTCTGTCTACTTCCACCAGTGCCAGAGACGCGGAGGTCAACCATAATATTTTTTAATGAAAAAATTGTAAGTATTTGAATGTACCGTTTTTAAAAAATTAATTTTAGTGGGTTTTAATTTTTTTAGCAGAAGAAAATCATAGTAGGTCTAGGCTTTTGAAATTTTGCACACCTACTTAGTTTTTAATTCTGAACAACTTTCCTTAATAACATTTGGTCCTAGAATCTACAAAAAAGGCTTTCTAGATTCGAAAAGTTATGTGTCTCGTTAATTTTAAAAAACTAATTTTTCACACCAGTAAAGTAGCCTTTATGTACGAGCCATTTCTTTTTTATTATTATTGGGGACGTTAAATATTCATTTTCTGTTTTGTAAATAAACTAAAGTAGGTAATTATTATTTTCAGCTGAAATTAAAAATTAGTCGTCCCAATACCGCCCTGTTTAAAAAAAAACCGCAACCGCCTAACTCTACGAGATTAAGAAATAAGATCGGAGGGGAGGCGGCAACCGACCACGCCATATCTCTAGAGGCGGTCTGCTTCGTGGCCTCAAAGTCTCCGATCGATTTCGATTCTTCTGACAAGGTCGCGACACTCGCGACTCGAGACTCACACACTTATAACTTATAACCAGGGGGCGGAAACCAAATGGAAAATATTGGTTTGAGTTGTGCCTTCCTCCAGTCATTCTGGGAGGCAAAAAACTGAACAAAACATGGCCTCAAAAATGCCCAATAAGGGGGCTACAATAGCCACCGCTTCTGCATAATAGTGATTTGGTCAAGGACCCATCTAATTTATTTCAAAATTTTTTAAATGTTTAATAATATACTGTCTTTAAAAAATGCAATTACATTTTCATGCAAAAACTCCCCAATTATGACTAATGGAGCCAAGATTACTAATGTCTAATTCATTCCTATCCGCTGCTCGCCTGGCCGTATTTTAAATTGACCTTACGGATTATTATGGCAATCCACAAAGATAAATGCATTGAAAGTGAGAGAGAGAGACAACAGCATATGCCTTCCTCCAGTCATTCTGGGACGCAAAAAAATGAACAAAACATGGCCTCAAAAATGCCCAAGAAGGGGGCTACAATAGCCACCGCTTCTGCATAATAGTGATTTGGTCAAGGACCCATCTAATTTATTTCAAAATTTTTTAAATGTTTAATAATATACTGTCTTTAAAAAATGCAATTACATTTTCATGCAAAAACTCCCCAATTATGACTAATGGAGCCAAGATTACTAATGTCTAATTCATTCCTATCCGCTGCTAGCCTGGCCGTATTTTAAATTGACCTTACGGATTATTATGGCAATCCACAAGGATAAATGCATTGAAAGTGAGAGAGAGAGACAACAGCATATGCCTTCCTCCAGTCATTCTGGGACGCAAAAAAATGAACAAAACATGGCCTCAAAAATGCCCAAGAAGGGGACTATAATAGCCACCAAGAGGCGTGGCTTCTGCATAATAGTGATTTGGTCAAGGACCCATCTAATTTATTTCAAAATTTTTTAAATGTTTAATAATATACTGTCTTTAAAAAATGCAATTACATTTTCATGCAAAAACTCCCCAATTATGACTAATGGAGCCAAGATTACTAATGTCTAATTCATTCCTATCCGCTGCTAGCCTGGCCGTATTTTAAATTGACCTTACGGATTATTATGGCAATCCACAAGGATAAATGCATTGAAAGTGAGAGAGAGAGACAACAGCATATGCCTTCCTCCAGTCATTCTGGGACGCAAAAAAATGAACAAAACATGGCCTCAAAAATGCCCAAGAAGGGGACTATAATAGCCACCGCGAGGCGTGGCTTCTGCATAATAGTGATTTGGTCAAGGACCCATCTAATTTATTTCAAAATTTTTTAAATGTTTAATAATATACTGTCTTTAAAAAATGCAATTACATTTTCATGCAAAAACTCCCCAATTATGACTAATGGAGCCAAGATTACTAATGTCTAATTCATTCCTATCCGCTGCTCGCCTGGCCGTATTTTAAATTGACCTTACGGATTATTATGGCAATCCACAAGGATAAATGCATTGAAAGTGAGAGAGAGAGACAACAGCATATGCCTTCCTCCAGTCATTCTGGGACGCAAAAAAATGAACAAAACATGGCCTCAAAAATGCCCAAGAAGGGGGCTATAATAGCCACCGCGAGGCGTGGCTTCTGCATAATAGTGATTTGGTCAAGGACCCATCTAATTTATTTCAAAATTTTTTAAATGTTTAATAATATACTGTCTTTAAAAAATGCAATTACATTTTCATGCAAAAACTCCCCAATTATGACTAATGGAGCCAAGATTACTAATGTCTAATTCATTCCTATCCGCTGCTCGCCTGGCCGTATTTTAAATTGACCTTACGGATTATTATGGCAATCCACAAGGATAAATGCATTGAAAGTGAGAGAGAGAGATAATACTTACTTATAAAAAAAACCTTTAGAAATAAAAGAAAAAGGACGCCCAAAACCTCTTCTAGATCGAAAACAAACCACAAAAAAACAGAGAGAAAGAAATTAACAGGTATTTTAAGCCAACATGTCAACATGTACAACATTTCTGACTGGTTTTGGGGATGCAATGTAAAAACACGTTTTTTTGTTTTCCCTGAAGGTACTTTGTTTGGTACTGATGCTTCGTTATGGACTAAATCCGGCATTACTGATATAAAACATTTAAAGGAAAAGTGGCAAAACATTTTTATTCTGCCATACAGACTATAAGAACTCAATTAAATAGTGCTTATCCTTATCGTAAACCTATAAAAGAATATAATGACAAAGTAAGGCAAAATATATATTTTTTAGCAAAATAATTATTGTTGGTGTAAAATTCTGCGGTGTACCTATTTGAACTCCAAACACCAATGATTTCTCGTCACTACATTTGTTTTTAACGGGTGAGTGAATTATCCTCTGAATTATCTCAATATTAGGTATTATTTTTCATAATAATTATTGTCTAATGGATATCTCTTTTTAACCGACTTCAAAAAAGGAGGAGTCTATCAATTCAATTCGTATTTTTATTTATTTTTTGTTTGTTACCTCAGAACTCCGTTATTTATAAACCGACTTGGACAATTCTTTACTTATTTGAAAGGGTATACCTACAGAATGGTCCCATTTCGATGATTCTCTTTTTATTAGAAAGGGATTACTTTAGGATTGGCCCCATTTAAATTTGAAGATAAAATTCCACCCGCAAGGGTGGAAAATAGGGGATGAAATTTCATATTGGACCGATTTCGATGATTCTCCTTTTATTAGAAAGGGATTACTTTATGAGTGGCCCCATTTAAATTTAAAGAAAAATTTCCACCCCTACTGGTAGATAAATAGGGGATGAAAGTTCATATTGGACCGATTTGGATGATTCTTATTGTATTAGAAAGGGGTTACATTATTAGGGGTGGTCACATTTAAATTTGAAGAGAAATTAAATTTGAAGAGAAAAATTTCAATCCTAAGGGTGAACCATAGACTTATAGTTCATAAGTCTATGGGGTGAACAAATAGGGGATGGAATTTAATATTGGACCGATTTCGATAATTCTTAATAATTCACTAAAAAAATTTTAACAAAAAAAATCAAAACCGACTTCAAAAATTTGCCGGTATGCACATTTCAACTAAAATTTTAGAAATATTTTTCTCTTTCTAAATTGAGTTATCTTTGGAGTCGGTGACAGTAAGTTATGATGTACATATGTAGGATATTATGATGTATAGATTTAAATTCCTTGCCTTGACTGTCACCAAATCCAAAGCTAACTCAATTTAGAAAGAGAAAAATATTTCTAAAATTTTGCGAAGTCGATGTTATTTGTTAATTTAAAAAAAAAATTAGTGGAGTGTGCATAAGGACAAATTTTTTAAGTCGGTTTTATTTTTTTTTTAATTTTTATTTATTATTAATATTTATTTGCTCTATTTAAAAGTGAAAAACATAAAAAGGTACATAAAAAGTTTGTGCGTAGCACTCCAACAAAATTTTCGAGTGCGGGCCATTGCCTGCGGCACTATCCACCACAGTTTGACCAGTCTCTACCACGGGCGTAGCCAAGGGGGGGGGGGTTTCGGGGGTTCAAACCCCCCCCGAAATAAGCAAAATATTACCTAATATTATACCGAAAAAATACGAGGAGTGAAGAGTTAAATTATTATTACGTTTGAATATATTATGTAGTAATAGTAGCGCCTAGCGCCATCTTTTGACGAGAGGCAGACGCAGTTGCAGCCGAACTATTTTGTATTGTAGGGACACTTTGCGTTGTTTCTCGATTATTCGCCACGCCCCTCGGTCGAAATGAGCGGAACTTTGTGGAAGTTCGTGGAAGTTTCTGGACGGCTACTGGGCTGCTATATAAGCGGCGCCGCGGCGCGTGACCGCGCTTACGGCAGTATTGTTCCATGCGAACTCGAAGCGAATAAAAGTGAAAAGTGGTGAACGAATAGTGAAGAGAATTAAGTGTACCGTGTAAGTGAGTAATTTTAGTGCGCTGTTATTCGATGACCTTGTTAAGGATAGATACGTGAATCATTATTACTGTCGAAAAATGGAGGGGAAAAAAAGGAAGGGTGATAAACTTAAAGGTATGGACTACTGGAAAAAGTGGTGTAGTCAAGGTCAAGGGGTTTCTAATAAAGAAACAAATTTGGATTTAGCTATCAAAGCTTCAGCTACCTTGCATGCTGATAAGAAGACTGCCTACGCCGAAATCTAGTTTGGAATGCCTAGATATGTGCGATAAAAACCTTTATCCTAATATTTACACATTACTACAAATCTTGGCTACCATTCCTGCATCCACTGCTACCCCAGAAAGGTCTTTCTCGAGCCTAAGGAGACTGAAAAACTATTTACGAAACACTACAAGTGAAAACAGACTTAATGGTTTGGCTCTAATGAACATTCACTATGGAACAGAAATTCATGCAGATGAAGTAGTGGATATATTTAAAAGAAAAAGCCGAAGATTTCTTCTTTAATGGTTTTAGATTTAGCGCAGAGGAACGAAATTAATTTATCCATTTCATTTAAAGTTAAGAACTTTATAAATATGTCGTAGTTTTTCGGATGAATATTATAGATATTAAATTTCATGCAAGTATATTTTTGTTGTTTTATTTACTTCTCAAACTAACCCCCCCCCCCCAAAACTAAATCCTGGCTACGCCCGTGGTCTCTACAATAACTCACGAACCGCTCCTAGGGGCTCCTGAAAATTCCCATTTTATAGTAGTCAACTGCACTGGATGAATCACCCCTTAGTTTGGCGCTACCCATGTAAAGAGAGTTCTTATTAGTGACTTAACGCCCCCTTATGAAAATTGAAAAACAGAGCGTAATAGCGCGGAACCGTGCATTTGACTACTTTCTACCGAATGAAATATCTCAACCCGCCTCCTTGATTTTGATTAAAGAAATTTATCGTCTAAAAATGGTATTTCATTTATTAAATTGCAAAATCCTTGGGCCCGACGGGATTTTTCTCATTTTCTCAATAATCAATATAGTCTGAAAAAAAGTGGGTTTTTTGAATAAATGTAGCAAATCGATTTTCACCCACATTTAATAATGGGCTAGTCGGGTCATATAGAAAACTGCGTGCAGGCGGATAATAGAAGTTTAGTAGACTCCCCTGGCATATTTCATTTTTGCCAGTTCCTCTTAGTTTTTAAATAAAAAATAATCCAAAATTTTAAGGCATTGCTCCTTTTTTCTCTCAAAATATGGCGCTAGATACAATCGATGTTCTGAAAGTCCTCTGCAGCTAAGTTCACAAAATCTTCCTTATTATTTGTGAATTGTCGATTTTTTACAAATATAACCTAACTAGGTCCTACATACCTATCCTTGGTAGGTATACTTCAAACTTTCGAACAGTTCAAACTGAAATTATTTTTTATCTTGGAATTTTAGTTTTAACGTTATAACAAGTCTTTTATTATTATCTATGTTCGTATGCATTAAATCAAAATGACATTATTATAGGTATAAAATCTGGTTGATATTATTTAGGATACCAGATACTTCCCAGATTCCTCTGCTGAAGATGTTAGTGATTCGTGTTTTGTTTTTTGTGCCGTTTGCTGTATCAAGCCAAAATGAATAGTAAATGCGAAATAATTACCTTTTTCTTGAAATCGGCATTAAAATGTCCCAAAATCGTCATTAAAAGCACAGAAATCGTATAATAATGTAGCCCATTATTGTACGATTTTTTCAATAAGTAGGCCTTGGCGAGATGTAAACATCAAACGTCAGACGCGGAGAAATCGCCCGTCAAAAGTGACCAAATATTCAAAACCCGGCCGATAAAGGCTCATTTAACTTTTCGTATACATTGCGAAATTGTTTCCTATAGAAGCGCAATCCTTCGGTATACATATTTTAGTAAATTTGAGTATCAATAGATTTGTTGTGTAGGCTGCACAAGAAGCAGCAGTTTGGTTTTTTCTGTCAGAAGGTGCCGTACATCATTATACTTGTCCTAGATAGAGCGTTCGGTAAAGTCAAGCAACGCCGCGCGTAGTCGGTTCGTGGACGGGTGATCCATTATTATTATTTTCTTGCCTAATAAAACATTTTTTTTTCGATTTCAAAAAAAAATATAATATGTACCTCGGCACTGAAGTTCTTTTTATGACTCATGTGGTTTATTTGCCTCGGCCAGAGGCCTCAGCAACTAAACTCCACATGAGTCATAAAAAGTTGAACTTCAGTGCCTTGGTACATAAATAACTATTAATGTAACTACTTATTTAAATACCAAGCTATAATTTTATTTCAATGTATTTTTTCTACCCAGCTTGAAGAAGACTCAATAAATTGAGGAAAATTCTTACAAGGTCCACGTATTCGCCTTCGATTAAAACCTGACGTTCTTCCTCATTTTTTTCACCAAAACAAGCATCCCAATTTCCGAAAAAGAGAAAAAGAAGTATTTTAAAAACCAAGAATTTATCGAGGACAAATACATAAATATATACACATACATATATCAAATATCCGTGATACTTAGTACCATGGCAAATGTCTATATTTATATGTATAACTTGTAAGCAAGAATATTTACTACTTAATATAACATTAAAATGATATCAATTTACCCACCCTTCTACTTTCACTGTTCTTTTTTTTTTGGTAAAAATAGATCTAAATATTAAATATAATAAATCAGTGCAACACATCTATTGTCGCCATAATAGGAAGATTGTTGGAATAAGCTTTTTCAAAACTCCACTTCCTACTTTCTGCAGCTTATTATCACGATACACAGATAACGGTATGCCAGCTAGGAGAACGAAAATTAAACTCTTCTGCGCATCTACGTCACTTCGACAAAAGCGCGGCCAACTTATAAAAAGTAGTCCTGAAATTAGTCTCACTGACATACGTCAGTTGTCAGTTATCAATGTCGCGTCAAGTTAAATCCAAAGATATAATGTAGGCACCTTGAGACACTTTGTTGTATATGTGGTTGCCTAGCTGACTATAAAACGAGTCAAATTTGCGTTTAAAAATATAAGTAAGCCATGATTTTGTCGAATAAGCGTCACCATTGACGTCACAGCACCTGCGCTCGGACATACCGTTTTCTGTGTATCGTGCTTATTATTAAACTTCAATAGGTCACTTCCACAAGCACTCTATAATATGTTTCGATATAAACAAAATGTGTATACGGAAATACTGTGGGATTTAAGTATTTACATTATTTATTTATAAAAGGTATAAACTTAAAGCAAGCAGTTTTATTTTAAAAGCTTTTATTTAACTTGCAATGTATGTATGTATGTATGTATGTATGTAATTTGTTCGGGTGGAATCTTGCAACTCAATTTTGAAGCAGATATCTTCAACCGATCGAGCTGAAATTTTGTACACACGTTTAATTTGGATGACAATGCATGATTATATGTGTGACGTCATTCTAAATCCAACATGGCGGAACACTCAAGATGGCGGACTAGTTAAATTTCAACCGATCGAGCTGAAATTTTGTACACACGTTTAATTTGGATGACAATGCATGATTATATGTGTGACGTCATTCTAAATCCAACATGGCGGAACACTCAAGATGGCGGACTAGTTAAATTTCAACCGATCGAGCTGAAATTTTGTACACACGTTTAATTTGGATGACAATGCATGATTATATGTGTGACGTCATTCTAAATACAACATGGCGGAACACCCAAGATGGTCATTAGAAGGTCTCCTCATTGAAGAGCTAGACTGTTCTAAACTAACCGGCAAACGACCTTGCAACAATGATGCGTTAACTGAGATGAATAGACTCAGACACCTGGCCAAACTAAAAATTACAAAATAAATTAAAAGTAAAAAAATATTTTTAAAAAAAGCTTTTATTTAAATGCGCTAAAAAGAATAAAATAATCTTTTCTTTTAAAACTTTTACTATCAACTTATAACGTCATTCCACAATTTATATGATATAAAAGCTTGTCGCGAGATTTAAGTTTTCAAACTAAGTAAATACCACTACTTAAATCTCGCGACAAGCTTTTATATCATATAAATTGTGGAATGACGTTATAAGTTGATAGTAAAAGTTTTAAAAGAAAAGATTATTTTATTCTTTTTAGCGCATTTAAATAAAAGCTTTTTTTAAAAATATTTTTTTACTTTTAATTTATTTAGAATCCAGCCTCATCCAGCGGATAGCAGGTAACCATACTTTAAGCTGTCATGCTGTCATATACTGTCAGCCCACAAATCACTAACCAATTAGGTACCCTGAAGTTGCCGCACGCAACGCAAGCATATTATCAAATCAATTATTTTTACTTTTAGTCAACAACAAAAGGTTGTTTCTTAGTTTTTAAACTAGTCATTTTATTATTTCTTTTATACGGAGGAATATAAATTTTCTGCAAACTCCCAAGACGATATGAATAAATGCATAGAGATGGTTGAACATAGTTTTCGGCAGATAGATGACTAAACTTGAGTTGGATAACTTGAAATCATCTTAAAGCGATTTTAGGGGATAAGTTTGAAATATGTGGCAATATATCGTTGCGTAAACTTAGGCGGGTTCCTACCCGCATCGAGAATTTAACTTTTGAAAAAAAAATTGTACAGGGCGATTCGCTGATTCGCTAAAGGTATACAGTATATCTAGGCTAGTCAAAATAGGTGGTAGAGGTAGAAAAAATTAGTAACAAAATGATCTCTGCGGAAATGAGTAGTCAATGGAGTCATTATTAACCCCTCAAAAGTCTCTCTTTGTCGCATTGGTGGAACTTGGAAAAAAATGACCGCCATCTTGAATTTTTTTGAATTTACTGAATATCTCGTAAAGTAAGCATTTTGTCAAAAAAACTCAAGAAATCATTTTTATAGAGAATCAAAAGCTACCTATAACGGAGACATTTTCAAGACTATTGGCCAAAAAACAAAACAGTTATGGCAATTTATATGATTTGGCACTTTTTAAAATTCGGTTAATATCTGGAATAGTATGCATTTTATGAAAAAATCTTAAAGAACCTTTTTTGTGCAGAATAAACTACAGTCCACAAAATAAAAATATAATAAGAAAAATCTAAATATTTTTGTAAGGGTAGAAAAACAAATAAATATAATAAGAACAACATTTTACATTTGGGCAGGAACCAGGACACTAAGTAATTAAAATAAATTTAATTTTACTTTATAAATCGTCTTCTTCATCGTGGCGTTATTACAGCTTACACCGTAGCACTGACCACATTTTGTTGAGCACTTTAGTCCAACTTTTCTGCAAGAACAATTCTTCAAGCAGCTGCTTTCTTTGCAATTGCAAAAAATTAATTTCAACAAATTTGAGGGTGCTATGGATCTTGTGTTGTGGTAATAGGTACTAGATCTCCATTTTCGTCAGTTTTCCAACCATATTTAAGGGAGTCGAGGCAGTTCTCCAGCCATTCTTGAATTTATAAAATATACAACGTAAGCATAATAAGAAATGTACCTTATTCTTTAAAAAAATTACCTGAAAATACGTCCTAAGAATTTGCTATTTGGCAGATTTTCGGTTGGTGGCAGTGAAGCTAAACATAATTCTGATTTTAAGCTTTGCCTTGAAATCATCCGCATATACAGTGTGTCCCAATTTGATACTGGACACCTCAGAAATATATGAAGGGCAAAGAAAACAAATGGTCTCTATTTTTTTATTGGTAGTCCCAAGGGAGAGTATCTCATATAGGTGGTGGTATTTAAATTGGGTAAATATGTCATGACCTGCTATGATTTTTTAAAATAGCAAATTTTCAAGAAACCCTATTGATTTTTAGCTTTTTCGCCTTTTTCTCCCACTTTTTTTCTTAGAAATGTGTCCTTTCTGGAGCTTTCATGTCAAAATATTATTAAGGAAACTTGTTCATAGTGAAAACATAAAATTTTGACGTGAAAACTCCAGAAAGGACACTTTTCTAAGAAAAAAGTGAGAGATAAATCTAAAGATCAAAGTAGGCCTAGACTTTTGAAATTTTGGGAATCCACTCAGATTTTCATTCTGAATAAGTTTCGTCGTAAAAAAATCCCTAATAGGGTTTCTTGAAAATTTGCTATTTCAAAAAATCATAGCAGGCCATGGCCATAATAATTACCCCGTTCAAATACCACCGCCTGCCTGCCTATGAGATACTCTCCCTTGAGACTACCAATAAAAAAATAGAGACCATTTGTTTCTCTTGCCCTTCATATATTTCTGAGGTGTCCAGTATCAAATTGGGACTCACTGTATAGTGGGTGATGTACACACCTTGGTTAATATCATGAATCTTCCTTGGACACCGGTAAAGATTAAAAAAAAAGTCCTGATTTAATCAAAACTGCCACTATTTCAGATATTAACAAAATAAAAAAACCATATTGCCAAATCATATAACTTTCAATAACTTTTTTGTTTTTTGATCAATAGAGTTGAAATTTTCTCATTATCGGTAACTTTTAATTCTCCATAAAAAGAGTCTCTTGAGTTATTTTGATATTATGCATACTTTACGAAATATGTAATAAATTTGAAAAAAATCAAGATGGCGGCCATTTTTTTGCAAGTTCCACCAATGCGACAAAGAGAGACTTTTGAGGGGTTAATAATGACTCCATTGACTACTCATTTCCGCAGAGATCATTTTGTTACTAATTTTTTCTACCTCGCCTGTATAAACCTGCCTACCTTGACTAGGTCGACGTCGCCCAATGCTAAGAAAATACCACTCCTGCTGCGCAGTCGTGGTATTTTCAGCTTTGGGATTATAATTCGTAAAATTAACGAATGGTATTATCGATAATAGGCACATCGCACATCACCTGCTATATTACCCCTGAAAGTATAGCTTATGGTGACGATGCAATAATTGTAAAGTGAATGTACGGGGGAGGGAGCAGGAATATAATATTTCCAGTTCAGTTTATTATGGCAGTCATAAGTACCATTTACTCATCCCTAAAAAGCGGAATATCCATTAGTCTAGAGCTGCGCCGTTCGAAGAGCTCTTAAGTGATTTCCCGATGAAATCCAAAACCGGCAAAATAAATAAAGAGGTTCGTCGGTATTGGCGGTCACGTCCCTCCACGAACCTTCGAATACAGCTGGCAAAAACGAGTCGATTAAACATTCCCCCCAGTTCGCGACGCAATTCCGGGAAATATCTCTACATCTCGTTTCGGAAAAACGTGAGTGCCTCGCCCGTCGATCGGTTTATCTAGACATTGGCAACGTTATAAAAACGGAAATGACGCATTTGCTATTTGCGATTCCTTTGGAGTTGGAGTGACCTCTCTTCGATACAACTCACAAAAAATATCTTTGCTATAGTGTATTATCGAAAGGAATTGATAGCACAGACGAGGTTCCAGGCGGCACCGTCGCAATGACAAAAACTCTCCAAACAGTCCAAACCAAAACCACTTTTACCTAGCCTATGCTGAATTTTGTTTTTTATCGTCAAAATCTCTTTCAGACAACAACCATATTTTTAAGGCTAATTTACCATTTTCATTATTTTATTTTCCAAACAATTTTAATACAGGCAATTATTAAATCCCTAATTTATTACCTGTTATTATAATGATACTTAAATTTGTAGGTAGGTATCTAGGTACCTATCTGCCTAAAATCCTTATAAATCATAAAGGTATGGTATTATATTCATTTGTCGTTTGGCAATATGGTAGTACCTATGGCTTCGATTTTTCTGCAAGAGAAAAACTATACAATAGTTTTAAACAATGACGTCAAAACCTATAGACGTGGTGCCCCATTGTTAAAATGCCCTTTTTTTGACTCCAAGATTAAATATATCCATACTACTCTAAAAACATGCTACAAACAAAGGCAGAAAGTCAACCATCAACCAACTATACACCCGGTGATTCCCGGTTATAGTTCCTCCAGAATCACACTTAGATATCGCATCTTTTTTCTTGTTTGAGGGCGCCGGAAGCATCGGAACCTCACCTGAAGACTCGGGGGATGGTCTAACGACGCCAGCCTCCGTGTCCAGAGTCGAAATAAGTTCGCTACGGCTCGACAAAAAGGGTCAATTTCTGATAATCTCGCGACATTTTCGGAATAATTTAATGGAGGGAGCGCTTAGATTGTGATTAGTTCTTGGCGTCAAGCGTTTATCAAAACAAACCTGTCTATAGGTTCTGACGTCATTGGTTTTAAACGTTCACGACGCTTTGGTAACATCATCAACCTTCTCTAGCACTGTTCGCAGCATAGTTGTGGCATGTTCGAATATGGCTGGAGTAGAACTAACCATTTATAGATTTCTGCAAGAAACAAAGACCACATGTGAACTTCACGAAGCTATAAGAAGAAACCAGGGAAGAAGCCAACGCAGCAAATCTAGAAACCCCTTGACCTTGACTACACCACTTTTTCCAGTAGTCCATACCTTTAGGTTTATCACCCTTCCTTTTTTTCCCCTCCATTTTTCGACAGTAATAATGATTCACGTATCTATCCTTAACAAGGTCATCGAATAACAGCGCACTAAAATTACTCACTTACACGGTACATTTAATTCTCTTCACTATTCGTTCACCACTTTTCACTTTTATTCGCTTCGAGTTCGCATGGAACAATACTGCCGTAAGCGCGGTCACGCGCCGCGGCGCCGCTTATATAGCAGCCCAGTAGCCGTCCAGAAACTTCCACGAACTTCCACAAAGTTCCGCTCATTTCGACCTAGGGGCGTGGCGAATAATCGAGAAACAACGCAAAGTGTCCCTACAATACAAAATAGTTCGGCTGCAACTGCGTCTGCCTCTCGTCAAAAGATGGCGCTAGGCGCTACTATTACTACATATATTCAAACGTAATAATAATTTAACTCTTCACTCCTCGTATTTTTTCGGTATAATATTAGGTAATATTTTGCTTATTTCGGGGGGGGGGGGGGGTTTGAACCCCCGAAACCCCCCCCTTGGCTACGCCCGTGGCTAACAGTGCCCTGATTTTACTTGCAACAAATTAACTACCCGCCCGCGCCCCTCCGCCTATGGGCTTACAATTTCCTTTATTAGCGTTTTATTTCCTATTGTAATCTGGAGATTACGGGATGCGCCGAAGGAAGAAAGAAATCTCCTTCGGTATTCTGTCAACACTCCTCCCGTAGATAATCTTCTACAAAGGACAAAACCTGCACTATCCCGTCGCCTGCTCTGTCTCAGGCACGTTGATGGCGACGTGAATAATTCCCGAGACAACACTTCCCCCCCCCTCCACCAATGTTGACCTCCACCCCCCCCTTTCCTCGCGACCCAGCACCACCCCAACGTATCCCCGCCCGCCCTCCCTCCCACCCCCCGCCTTCCCCTCCACGCTTTACACCTCCCCGAATATTGAAAGGGGCGATCACGGCGGCTGTGCCGGCGCGACGTTGCCGGTTGTCGAGCGGGATGCTGCGAATCGTGTCGTTACACGGTGATCCACCTAAGCAGTGATAACAGAGCAAAATGATACAGTGACCGGCAGAAAGTGGGTCACAAAAATTTAATATTTTTGAACCCTGATTTCGATTCATTTAAATTTCTACACTCATTTCTACATTTTTTCATCGCCGCAGCCAAGTTTTTCGCAGCCCCAGCTGAAAAATTTGGCAACATAGACGCCAAGCAAAAACTTTGCCGCGATAGAAGAGTTCACTTTGCTACCCTACCTTACTTGTCCCAGCAGAGTTACTTTATACTTCTGGATTTTTAATGGGCCATTGCTGTTATGGTAAATAGGTGAAAGATAAGGAAATTTAATATATGCCTGGGGGCTATGCATACCTGATACCTGCAGGTTAAATCAAAGTTATGAGTCTCACACTGGTCCCAAGGTAATTTTATTATTAATCAAACATCCAAAATATTTGTCGGTTTTTAAAGTTAATAGTTAATATCTAATAAATAATGATAATATAGATATCTCACCCCCGGAAAAAATTCTAGTTAAAATAAAAAAATTAATGTAGGTATTTGATAATTTCAATAATAATTTATGTCCTTTCTCTTTTTAGGTAAACACAGTGGCGTAGCCAGAAAATTTGTCTGGGGGGGGGGGGCACCGACTAAAAATACAAAATAAAAATACAAAAATTTAATGTTTATTTAAAACTTACAATTTAATATCAAGCTTACGTTTTATATTTACTTTAGACAACTCGTTTAGCACCTCATCAGGCGATACAGGAATTTCACTGTGAATATTGCTTACGGCTTATCTATTAGCGTTGACTGACGTATTAATAAAGACTGCTCACGGTTGTCAAGTCTGACACATTTTTGGCTCACCATGCGCTTTCCGGACACAAAATACAAAACAAAATAGGTACATTGTTAGCTATTAACATGACAAAATACTTTCCAGAATTATAGCTTCTTCAGCTGGTTGAACAGATCACCCCATAAGTCCAGAGTAGTGTTTATTCTTCTGCATAATGGTCTGTGCATACGATTTTCACGGACACGTTTGGCGTAACGTTTGGGGGGGGGGCACGTGCCTTTGTGCCCCCCCCCTGGCTACGGCACTGGGTAAACATCTGGTGTTTTATTACAATTTTGTATTTTTGTTCTTGTTTTTAATTTTTATAGTGATTTATTTTAAGTTTTTTTAGAATTTTGCATTTTTGTTCTTGTTTTCAATATATTAATTGTTTATTATTAATTGTTTATTATTATTTGCCACACAACCCCTATTGGTACTCCTATGGTGGACCATAAGTAAATTTGCACTGGCCATCCATGCTGGAAAAGTGACTGATGGAACGCAGCCGGCCACCGGGACATTACGGACCCGGGCCAATGATGGTTTCCATCATCGTTCCAATGATGCAGTGATGGTTACCCGATACATTTCTACAAATGGCCCATTTATCAGTGTTTGTTGGGTATTTCGAGAAGACAAGATGAAACAACTCAACTAACAAATTGTAGATGTTTGATGTTCACTGCATTTTCAGATTAGGCCAGGAATGTATAATTTTTGGTATTATTAAGTGTGATATTGCAAATCTCGTTTATCTCGGCAGCTCTGGGCAGGGGCGGATGGGCTTTACCTAACCAGCCCGGGCATTTGTCTCCCAAGCGGCTCCTAAACATCTCATTTGGCTTTAGATTTTTATTTTCTTAATTATTATAATAACAATTAAAAAAACAATGTAGATAATGTAATTTTTTTATTAAAACAAAATATACATGTTTTATGAAAATATAAATAAAATCATAACTCTCGAAAAATAAATAAAACTTTTTTCTCTAAATATAAAGATATAAAAATAACAAACCATTCAGAAGCGTAGAAGGGCCACACCATTATTTTATTTGTATTGAATTCGAAATTCCGGCTTTTAAAGTCGAAGGCCAACTTTGAAGTTAAAATTCCGACTTTATAAAGTCGAAATTCCGACTTTTAACTCGAAATTTCGACTTTGAAATTCGAAATCCAACTTTGAACTCGAAATTCCGACTTTGAACTCGAAGTTTCGACTTTATGAACTTCTGGCATTCAAAGCCGAAGTTCAAAGTCAAAATTTTGAGTTCAAAATCGGAATTTCGACTGCAAAGTCGGATTGTGATATTAAAAGTCGAAATTTCGAGTTCAATAAAAATAAAATAATGGTGTGGCCCATCGACGTTTCCGTAAAACACGTAAAGAAATAATAAAACAAAAAATAACAAAACAAAAATAATTAATTATGGCCGCAGTTGCACCGTCCTAACTTAAATTAACTAATACCATTGAATAAAGGATAATTCCTTTACTCAATGCTAATACCTACTTACAACGATTATTGTAACAATGATTGCCTTTCGTTTTGTCAAGTAACTAAGACTGTCTTAAAATTTAAGATGCGACGGTGCGATAACCGATGAGCCTTCGAGCCTGCGGCCCTCCGGCCCTTCGTATGACCGGCCCACCGGGCATTTGCCCGGTGTCCCGGTGGTCCCATCCGCCCCCTGAATACGCCACTGCTCCGAAATCCCACTTACCCCCGCCGCCGCCGCCGTCCGGCAACGTCGCGCCGCCGCTCGGGGCGGCGGCGCGCGCCGCCCCCCCACCCCGCCGAATCCCTTCCCCACGGCCGGCGTCAGTGTCCAGACGGCGGGCGGATTGTGGGGACACGCGCGGCCCGACGTTGTAGACCGTGCGCCGGCACGCGCGATCGCGATGATAACCGTCGGCGAGGCGGCGTGGTGCACCGGGCCCGGCGGCGGCCGGGGGCGGCAGCCGACCGCCCCGTGAGGCGCGATGGCGGCCGCCGGCAGGCTGGCGGCCGCGCTGGCCGTGGGGCTGGCGTGGTGGAGCGGAGCCGTCGCGGCGGGTGAGTGCCCCGCCGACATATCTTACATATCGCGCGTAATGCCAACATAATATCATCAAAGTCCAGAAATACTAAAGTCGGCTCACTTCTTTGATCTCTCGGAATAGCCGACAATTTTTTGCGACCGGTCGTAAATCAGCGTCACCTCGCACCAGGGACCCTTTAAAGTAAGGGGACCCAGCACGGGCGTAGCCAGGATTTAGTTTGGGGGGGGGGGTTTAGTTTGAGAAGTAAATAAAACAACAAAAATATACTTACATGAAATTTAATATCTATATATTCATCCGAAAAACTACGACATATTTATAAAGTTCTTAATTTTAAATGAAATGGATAAATTAACTTCGTTCTTCTGCGCTAAATCTAAAACCATTAAAGAAGAAATCTTCGGCTTTTTCTTTTAAATATATCCACTACTTCATCTGCATGAATTTCTGTTCCATAGTGAATGTTCATTAGAGCCAAACCATTAAGTCTGTTTTCACTTGTAGTGTTTCGTAAATAGTTTTTCAGTCTCCTTAGGCTCGAGAAAGACCTTTCTGGGGTAGCAGTGGATACAGGAATGGTAGCCAAGATTTGTAGTAATGTGTAAATATTAGGATAAAGGTTTTTATCGCACATATCTAGGCATTCCAAACTAGATTTCGGGGTAGGCAGTCTTCTTATCAGCATGCAAGGTAGCTGAAGCTTTGATAGCTAAATCCAAATTTGTTTCTTTATTAGAAACCCCTTGACCTTGACTACACCACTTTTTCCAGTAGTCCATACCTTTAGGTTTATCACCCTTCCTTTTTTTCCCCTCCATTTTTCGACAGTAATAATGATTCACGTATCTATCCTTAACAAGGTCATCGAATAACAGTGCACTAAAATAATTACTCACTTACACGGTACACTTAATTTTCTTCACTATTCGTTCACCACTTTTCACTTTTATTCGCTTCGAGTTCGCATGGAACAATACTGCCGTAAGCGCGGTCACGCGCCGCGGCGCCGCTTATATAGCAGCCCAGTAGCCGTCCAGAAACTTCCACGAACTTCCACAAAGTTCCGCTCATTTCGACCTAGGGGCGTGGCGAATAATCGAGAAACAACGCAAAGTGTCCCTACAATACAAAATAGTTCGGCTGCAACTGCGTCTGCCTCTCGTCAAAAGATGGCGCTAGGCGCTACTATTACTACACATATTCAAACGTAATAATAATTTAACTCTTCACTCCTCGTATTTTTTCGGTATAATATTAGGTAATATTTTGCTTATTTCGGGGGGGGGGGGGGGTTTGAACCCCCGAAACCCCCCCCTTGGCTACGCCCGTGGGACCCAGCATTATACTTTCCAAAGTAAGGCCGTTTCTTTCCCCATTCTAATGGTCTCAATGATGCCAAGTATACCATTTTATTGGAGAATCTATGGATATAACAGGTACTTTGATTGTTAGTAAAAATTAATAATGATTTCTAAAAATTAGACTTGACAATGTTCTGTCAACAAACACAGAATATGGCAAGTGCCAAATGAATCACATTTATTTTATATTTGAATTTGGTTTCCTGCAATTATTTCCAGGAATTTAAGTAATATAAATATGGAAAGTCAGTGCAGATTTTGCTTATTTGAGAATCTGTCGCTATTGCACCTTGTTACCAAGTTCCTCAAACCATTTGTAATATTATGTAGGTATAATAGGTACGTACTTGAACTTTCTTCCCTTGTTGAATGTATCTACCCAAAGAACTTTTACAGATTTCGGGATGGACTAATAAGATTAGGTCTTGTACTTAGTTCTAATCATGTAGTTTTTCTCGGTACTCATTTTTGTAATTTTATTTCTCTCCCAAGGTACACGCGCGGCCTCTAAATCGTTCCACTAGGCATGAGAAATAAGCAGGAAATCAAGAATTTCGGGTAAGTGCGGCAACGTTGCGCCAATTCCAGGGCTACTCAAATCAACAACTTCCCCTACATTCCCTCGTACCGACAAGCTCCTCCCCGTAGAAAATAAAAATTGCGATACATCAGTCAACGAAAATAGGTTAATAAATCGCTGCATTATCATTATAATAAAGTGGATTTAAACTTTTACACAGTTTCTTGGTGTTTTGAGATTCACGTAACGTGAAATTACGCGGATTTCTTTGATTGTCAAAGTGGTATTAGTTAAATAAGGTATAATATTTAAGTATAATTATTGTGAGTAGATGAATCTCGTAGTGGTTTTTTACATTGGTTTATTACACTTCTTTATCTTAACCGCGAACCAAATATTTGGTTTATTTCAAGTTTTAAAGCTTCCCTGGAGTCCTCGGGTGAGGTTCTGATGCTTCCCGAGCCCCCGAAAAATCGAGAAATGAGAAAAAACAAGCAATTTCCAATAGTGGTTTCAGAGGATTTTGCGTCGGTTTCGTTGATTATACAGCCGTCCCGTTTCTCGAAAGTGGTTAATCGTGAATCGGGAATTTCTCTTAGATATCGGATTTTCGAGGTTCTTTTTGGTACCGGAGGAAAGTACGACACCCAATTAAGAGATTTACCACCTTCTTCGATTTTTAGAACGGCTCTATTCGAGGTTGTCGAATGACTTGCGAAAAAAGCCACCAATGTCCGTGGGCAGGGTTATAAGATTTTCCACTATTATTCAGGCAATCTAAGGCCAACCTAACAGCGCCGAATTTACTGTTTTTTGCACTGTAACTGGCAATGTCACGTAAGGTAATGTCGCGTAATAAGATGCTAGATTTGCCGTCACTTACGCTTTTAAGGTTATCGCTGGCTTTCAAACCGAGAGAGAGGGGAGGGGTAATTGCAACGTTGTCAGTTGAACGCCTTTGCGTCCGCACGTATTGGAACGATTTCAAGGGCCGCGCGTGTACCTCACAAACGTAAAATAAACTTATAGTTGTAGATAAAAACTGTTTAAAAAAAGACCCGACTGAAGCTACCTGCATAATAATTTAATATTTAGGAAATACCAGTTTTGTTTTGAACTACTTACTTATACGTAATGCACACGTAATGGGAATTGTAGGATTACTAAAGGTGAGACAAGAAAAATCTGATTGCAATTATTGGGACTACTACAGGCGGCCGCATTACCTTTAACTGACTATCTGGAAGTTAGAAAACTGAAAAATTGTGAATTATGATGGGAAATATTTTGCCTCCTTTGGAATCTATGGCACTGGCATGTCACATAAAACCTGATGGCAGTTGGACACTGACATATAACAATAATAACATAACCTTGTACCAGCCCACTTATGTGGTCTCCTTGGAGATATACAGAAAACAAGGCTTCACTTTTCCTATGTGATAGACTGTGACATGCTGGGTCCCCTTATTTTAAAGAGTCCCTGCCTCGCACGCTTCCCATTTACGAGGGCCGACTAAACGAAATCGCCGTCAAGCTAGTTATACGGCGGCAGGTTCTTATTGACTTTCCATTATTTACCAAGGCCTACAAATATTAGTATACCTATTTGTAGACTTTGGTACAAGATAAGTGTACCGTTAGTTTTTGGTAGGTACAGTTAAATTAAAATACAGGATAACTATTACCAGAATCTACATAATTAGTAGGTATATCTGTAGACTTTGGTTGGAGCATGAATAAAAATGCATTTTTTTATGTTTTACTAACAAAGCATAGAGCAGACAAAAACATAAATAACAAATAAATACTTAACAACAAAAAGTTAAACTAATCATACCTACTTTTTAATCCTGTAGTAAATATTTTGATATTTAAATTGACATAAACAATACAGAACAAAATATTACGCATACGTACCTACACAAGCATGCGTCTTACCCACAGAAAATATACGCTCCGCGTAGCGTATATTTTCTGTGGTCTTACCATAAGCTTCTGGCAATAATCTTAACGGGACAGCCGAAGGGACATCAGTTTTTATTTTCCGGACGAAGTGAATGACGTCAAAATGTGCCTTGCAAATTCTTATAGGTTTATATGCCTCTTCAGGTGGAATATTCGCAAATTTATGTTCTCCGATGAACCCTAAGGCATTCTTCCATTGCCAACAGCTTCAAATTTTCAATATTTTAATATTATATCTATATTATTCGTCAATTAATACCTAAGTATTCAAATGTCACATAAAAATGTCTTAATTTTTGTAGGTCTTTAGGAAATGAAAAAAGGTAATACCTATTGTATTTTGAACTGGTTTTACAGCCATCCGCACTGCAGTAAAAAGCGTTACTAGGCATCACTACATCAGTCACGGTCGGTCGGTAATATTTGGCGGTAATATTTTGCGCGCACCCGGTAGAATGCGAACGAACCGCTCTCAGCTACACTGTGTACAGCTTATTTTCTTATATTGTAAGATATCGATCGGCTCGATGAGGAGGGGAGCGGGAGAGGGCAAGAGGGAAACGTTTGTTCCGAGGTTTGTTCACACAAGGCCGAGTCCCCGGACTTATTAGTATATCTCTGGACGCTGATATCATTAACAACATTAGAATATACAGTGTGGTCATTTAAGTGTGCAACATATGGGATTTTTTTTTATTAATTGCACAACGAAAATACAATTATTCCCGAAAGTTGGTGCACATTCGATAATCATATTAGGCGCAGTTAGAATGGTTGCAAGTCAAACAGCATACGGGGTACCTAGGTCAAAAAATATAAAATTTGTACAAGAGGAAAGTACCCCTATTTCAGAAAATTCAGCAAAATGGTTTTAAGAAAGTTGTCTAGAATTAAAAGTAATGTCTTCTTGGCCTCCTAAACAATTTCATAAATCAATCAAAATTAAATCAATTTCGCATAACTTTGTTCAAATTCAAACAATATTTGTAAAATTAACTTAGATTTTTATTTTTTTAGGGAAGCACAAAGTTCATGTTTGTTGCAACGATATTAAACAAAACTTTAAAATTTCGCAAAAATTCTTCGGAACAAGGTAAAACATTAGTAATGATAATGTGTATATTAAAAAACTCTCATTTAAGGTGCAAAATTTGTATTTTAAATGTTTATTAAGAAACTGGAAATTAGTTCAGGAAAAAATTTTTTTCTTAGGAAGCTATGTTTTGGCATTTAGGCATAGCTTTTAATTCTAAACAACTTTTTTTAATAACCTTTTGCTGAATTTTTTGAATTAAGAGTAGTTTACTCTTGTACAATTTTTATATTTTTGACTTACCCTGTATGCTGTTTAACTTGCGACCATTCTAAGTGCACCTAATATGATTATTGAACATGCATCAACTTTCGCCAATGTCTGTATTTCGGTTGTGCAATTAATAAAAAAAGTCCCATATGTTGCACACTTAAATGACCACACTGTATATGTCGTATGCAGGCGTGTTCGTCGGGGTTCGCTTTCAGGATAGATTCGCGTAAAAAAAAACTAAATTAGACGACACGTTCGTTAACATATATCAACATATTTTAATGTGTCTGTATTTTAAGATGCTTTCGTAAAAAAAATCACTAACGATCGTAAACCACACAATGTGTATATTTCGAATTATTGTAATATTATTTTAATAAAATTATCTTTGTGAAAATTGATTGCCAACATTATTATAAATGTCAAATAGTTTGTTTTATTAGTTTTTCAAAATTTAATATTTTTGCAAAATCGTTCGGTTGGTTCTTGGAACAACTAAAAACGATAATAAATTAATAAACTTTTTACTTTCCTTATACCTATCCCTTAACCCAAACAAACCATTCTGCAAGTGACTAACAGAGCCCTGATTTTATTTGCAACAAATTAACTACCCGCCCGCGCCCCTCCGCCTATGGGCTTACAATTTCCTTTATTAGCGTTTTATTTCCCATTGTGATTTGGAGATTACGGGGTGGGCCCAAGGAAGAACGCAGATAAATACATTGAATAAATGCCAAAGCTTTTTGATGGAATTGATAATGAGGGCAGCCTGCTATCAATTCCATTTGAAGTCACATTAAATACTTTGGAACCCCACACCTGACACCAGGAAAAGTGATTATTATTTATTATGTCATAAACTGTTCTTATAGTATATTTATCTTTATTTAAAGTTTGTTTATAATAATTCTATATCATTATGCACAGGGTGTTCACGCGAGAGGGAGTCACCCCATAACTATTTTAGTTTTTGGGATATAGGTAAAAAATTCAAATTAGAAAAATAGCGTTGACTGACGTATTAATAAAGACTGCTCACGGCTGTCATGTTTGACAGTTCTCTGGCTCACCATGCGCTTCCCGGAGACAAAATACATTGTTGACCATATAGGCGCCATCTACTTTTCAGAATATGAAGCTATAGCCGTGAGAAGTCTTATTAATACGTCAGTCAACGAAAATAGTGTAAAATTGGAAATAAATTGAGAACGGAAGAAGAAATAATGAAAGATAATATATCCGTTCTCGCGTGAACGCCATGTACAGGGTGTCCAAGTTAATGTGATAGACCCAATTTTCTCGGTAATTTTAAAGATAAATTGATGGTTCAAAACCAAACATGTGTAGAATGATACGAGGAATTAGAGCATGACTTAAGATTCGTTTTTTTTAGAGGGTTGCCAACAACTGATCTTGCTTTAAAAAATATGGTAGGTAAATGTGGCTGTAAACTGGCACACGCTATAACACAAATAATATGATTTCAAATATATAATAATCTACAGGGTGATCCATTAAAAAAACATATTATGTTTTGTCTAAATCTGAAAAATGCGACTCAATTCAAAATTCCTATAACTTTCATATTTATAATTTTTTTGTAGATCCAAAATTTAAAAAGCCAAGGGTGAGCAATCTTTACACTTTAAGGGTTTGGCAGATCACACAAAAATGACTTAATTCAACTCTTTTTCCACACGCTACACTTATGCCTTTGGGTTTTCGAGGTCGGAATATATAAGAAATCATACGGTGAACATGGCATAAGTGAGAATTAGTTCCTTTTTGTTCTATTTTGAAAAATCGAATTTTCCATATGTTTTCCCCGGGGGCCAAACTTAAAATTACTATTTTCCGACTCAGCATCGATTTACCTTTCAACCCTCTCCAAGGCATAAATGAGAAAATCAGTAAGGAGAATCTGTCACTGTCTGACGGTCGTATATTACAAATGATTGCACCCGGTTACCCCCAAAATTACCCCTTGACAAATCCCCGGCAGCGCTCAAACTTACCCCCCAACTTCCGGACATCGTCTTATACATAATGTACCTACATACCTCAACGAGGCCACACGCTAATTCCACTAGGACTACCCCCGACAATGCCGAAGTGGCTTGGCGCAAAACTACCCGGCTATCCGACATAATAACCTCGGTTGCCCCAAGTCTCATCCCCCCCTTAAAAGGGGGGGCCGCGGACCCTGCGGTTAGGGATTAGGGTGCGTGTGGGTCGGATCCATTTGGGAGATCACACTTGTTTGGGATTACGTTAAGTGCCGGATAATAATTGTTTTATTACGGACGGGCCGGTCCGAGGCGGACGGGATAGAAGGCCTGCAGCCGTCCCCTCCCCTCCGCTGCAACGTCACACTGTCAGGCTCATGCTCAAGCTCTCAGTTCTCAGTCGAGGCGCACCGAGGCACGCGGCTTTATTACGGCACGGTGTTGGTGCATATCACGGGCGTAGCCAAGGGGGGGGTTTCGGGGGTTCAAACCAGAAAACAAAAAATTACCTAATATTATACCGAAAAAATACGAGGAGTGAAGAGTTAAATTATTATTACGTTTGAATATATGTAGTAATAGTAGCGCCTAGCGCCATCTTTTGACGAGAGGCAGACGCAGTTGCAGCCGAACTATTTTGTATTGTAGGGACACTTTGCGTTGTTTCTCGATTATTCGCCACGCCCCTCGGTCGAAATGAGCGGAACTTTGTGAAAGTTCGTGGAAGTTTCTGGACGGCTACTGGGCTGCTATATAAGCGGCGCCGCGGCGCGTGACCGCGCTTACGGCAGTATTGTTCCATGCGAACTCGAAGCGAATAAAAGTGAAAAGTGGTGAACGAATAGTGAAGAGAATTAAGTGTACCGTGTAAGTGAGTAATTTTAGTGCGCTGTTATTCGATGACCTTGTTAAGGTTAGATACGTGAATCATTATGACTGTCGAAAAATGGACTACTGGACTACTGGAAAAAGTGGTGTAGTCAAGGTCAAGGGGTTTCTAATAAAGAAACAAATTTGGATTTAGCTATCAAAGCTTCAGCTACCTTGCATGCTGATAAGAAGACTGCCTACCCCGAAATCTAGTTTGGAATGCCTAGATATGTGCGATAAAAACCTTTATCCTAATATTTACACATTACTACAAATCTTGGCTACCATTCCTGTATCCACTGCTCGAGCCTAAGGAGACTGAAAAACTATTTACGAAACACTACAAGTGAAAACAGACTTAATGGTTTGGCTCTAATGAATATTCACTATGGAACAGAAATTCATGCAGATGAAGTAGTGGATATATTTAAAAGAAAAAGCCGAAGATTTCTTCTTTAATAGTTTTAGATTTAGCGCAGAGGAACGAAATTAATTTATCAATTTCATTTAAAGTTAAGAACTTTATAAATATGTCGTAGTTCGGATGAATATACAGGGTGTATCTTTGATAGGTACAGAAATTTTAACCACGTAATCGGGGACGTTCATAAAACCGAAAAATGAAAAAAAAAATTTTTTTAATCGATGTTTAGAAAATGGGGCAAATCAATCTTTATCCGTGCTCAATGCACGCCGCTGGATCGTCACTAGAAGCGCTGAGAGGGGAGGTCTAACCTCTCCCTAGGAGATGGAGGGGAATAACGTTAGATTAGGAAGGGGAATACCGCGACGTTGCCGCATGTCAGAGTGGAATAAATCTGCTTGCAGAATTAGGTACCTAGGTACCTTTGAAAATTACTGCTGGTAGGTATCCACGTTTTTTTATGATGTCGGTTGCTGTGACGAACTGTTTATTGCTTTCTTCACAGGCGCACACAATAATTTAACAAACACGTCAGTTTTTATCACTTTACTGTTATTTTAAGTCCCTAGGCAGCAGAAATGTATCCGAGCGCCGCTCGGAGAAGTCATTGCTAGAAAACTCATTGCTGATTTCACACTCATAATTTTTTGACAAGTCTTTTGTGGAGTAGGTATCTACCTACCTACCTATTTTACAACTGATTTTCAGGCCGCAATTTTTTTATACTAATAATTAGCCATCTCTTGGGACACCTTGGGATAATAAATTTCTGATCGGCAATCAACTGAATAAAGTATTTGTTTTAAAATACAAATTATCTGTAAAAATTGCAAATTTCCACAACCACCCATAGGGTAGAGCGTAGAGCAGCGGCGCGTTACTTTTTTTTAGCGAGTGTTCGCCTGTAGCCCTATCATCTCGAAAAATGTGGGGGAAGACTAATTTGACGTGAATTTAACGCGCGGCTTCGATTTGTTCATCGTTTTTAATATTTTTCTACCCTTGCCTGATGGTGCGCCACTTTTAAACCCCCTCAGGGTTGTTGTCCTGTCTATTGTCTACTTTTAATAGTATATTACACACCGAGGTGTCTCGAGATAAAGTAAACTTTCCACCCGGGCGGGAGGGCGGGAAGTAAAAGTCAAAAAATTGACACTTTCAAACTTCTAAAAAGTCAGAAATGTCGATATTACATACATGGTTGTAAATAAAAAATTATTGGGGAAGACTGTCAAATTGGCGTGCTTATCATTTCCGCATTTTTTAACCCTTTGCCGTTTCGGAACTCTCTCAAGTTAATTCCTTACCATTCCTCTTACTTTTCGTAAAAACTTGGTGGCGAAATGTCGCGTAATGTCCCCAAAAACCGAAAAACAGCGACTCCTCCTGGTGAATTTAAGCTTCTGCGTGCCCTTGACTACTGCCCGACATTCCTTCGCCGAGATTCGCCAGGCGCGGGCATATGACGTTGGCGTCGGGCGCTGGCGTCCGACGCCAACTTCACACAAAAACGACGCCGCGCCGAATCGCGCAATAATTACAATTACGAATGAATTCACTGGCACTGATTCACTCGATTTTGCTCCATTTCCACGCCGCCCGGCCCGGCCGACCTACTAAATTACAGCTGGGCGAGGAGCGCAAGCGCGGGGCGCCACTTGACATCGACACTACAGGTGATCCCCACTACTCATAACTAGTGCGCGATATTAGCCAATCGCGGCTCGCGGCCCCTACTTCTCTCGGGGCGGCGCTACTATGTTGCCAAGTGTGCTGAAAATTTACCTGATTTAGTAATTTAATTCCGTATAAATTTAATTGTGTAGTGGATTTTTACATGGATTTACCCGTTTTTGTGCGTAACAATTATACGAGATAGTAGATTAACTTATAACGAAAGAAACCCCGTATAAATCCGCGAAAATCAAAAATCGGATTTAAGGGACTTTAAGTCAGTTTGGGGACATGTCGGCATAAACGGCAACACCGAATAGTGGTATTGAATGGTATGGGGGAAAGCTTGTGCGCCGTCACCGTACCGCCGCGCCGTAGCCGACGCGCTAGTCGAAGATCGTCCGTCCGATTATTATGGGATTTAACAGCTGATTGATATCGATCCGCGTCCGCCTGTAATTTTTGGGAGCGCCAGCTTCAACAAGCAATTTATTATTATACAGAATGCCTTACGTGTGGCTATTCTGTGGTATAACAATTCTGTTTCCAAAACGTGGACGCGTATGCAAACGTCGCGTCTCGCTAACCGATATTGTTCCGTTACTTTGCTTTGTTTTACGAACTGTCGTCGGAACTGAACCTGCTTCTGTACATTTTTCCAGATCCGTTCGCCATTTTTTTGGACCAGCAGTGATGTCCAAACCTGTTGCAATTGCCGCTACGAATTTGCAGTGAAATAACAAGTGATTTTTTCATATTTCCGTTAAGAAATGCAGTGTTAAACGTTCGCGGCCTTCGTATGAAAACAGTGCTAGATAGGTTCCTACTAGGTACCCCAATTACGCGCGAGGATAAAAGAAGCAGCTTCAAGGGTTCGCGAAAATTCGGGTTTTATTAGACGCATACGGTATGGATCTAATTGTACAATCCACCTAGTCGAGTCCCCGTTGGAATAAATCAGCTGAGGGAAACCGAGACGTCCCTAATATTTGGCATCGCGCCGCTTTAAGTGTGCAGTGAAAAAAAAAAACAAGTGTTTTGTTCGTATTTCCGTAAAAAGAGACTATGAAGTGTTATACCTTCGCGACCATCGTATAAAAACAGTGCCACTAGTTAGGTAGGTACTTAGTGCTTTATGTGATTTTGTGAAGATTTTTGGATAGTATCTAAACACAAGAAAATAGTAAAAATAATCGATGCATCTCAAAGGTAGGCTTTTTCATGCTATTCGTCGAGCTATTCGCTAAAAGAACCTTTAAGGAGTTGTCCAAAAATTATTTATTTATTTATTTAATCTCCACATACACCAAATGATACATGGTTGCGTCAATATTCTTCAAATACTGCGAAAAAGCCTCGGAAAAAGCGATTCGACTGGCAACCAGTTACCTAGTGCTTCTTGTGATTTTCGAGAGGATTTTTGGATAACATAAGAAAGGAGTACGACACCCGCAAGGAAAATCATCCAGGCATCCGAAAGGTAGTTTTTTTGCATGCTATTCGCTAAAAGAACCATTAAAGATTTGTTCAAAAACTAGTTGAAAGACTATTCCTGAAATACTGTGAAAGAGCTATACGTCTGGCAACGCTGCACGGCGGAATTGGGGGGATCCGCCGGAACCGGCCTCAGTTCCAGCTGGTCCCGGCAAGGTCAAGGACCCATGGCCGTAGCGTCGGAAAAAGGGGTTTTAATAGCGTTTTAAAAAAAATTATTTCTGACGTTAATATGCACTTTAGAAAAATTTTAATTGCATAGGCGTAACAAGTGCATTTTTCCCGACCTGCCCTTAAAATTTCTGTACTTATCAAAGTTACACCCTGTATAGATATTAAACTAACCCCCCCCCCAAAAACTAAATCCTGGCTACGCCCGTGGTGCATATACAGCTACAAATCCTCATATTCAGTTATCCTTTCTTATATAGTGTTTAGCGCAATCCAGGTATTCAGGCCGTATATCATAATTTAATTGAAATAAAAACGGGGGCAATACGTAACTACAGATTTGTTAAACTACTGGAAATTTGTCTCAAAATTCCGCAAAATATGTCGTTGTTAACGGAAGGAAATAATTGTTCTTGCGATGTATCAGTTAATTGTAAAATGTTTGACTGCACTGGCAAACATACATCTCGATAATAATTATCCAAAGATTCAAAATGACAGAATAATGGCGCAGAAGCTTTAGAGAAAACTAAAGAAATTAGCGAGTAGTGATATTTCTTATGTTCATTCATTATATTATATTTATTTGTAGGTATTTAAAAAAAATAATCGCTAAAGCAATTTGCGTGTAAGTGTTTTTTTAATTTTCATTGAGCTTATTACGTTTGTTTCTACGTATTATCACTTCACTGCCGCTTTATTATCATTCATAAAAAGATAAATGTTCATAATGTTGCTTGTTGCACGAAGTTTTTTTTATGCGGTTTTCATTTTCTTAAAATTTCATTACTATCTCACTAGAAGATTTGTAATCTACTATACGCGATTGAATATAAGAAATACGCCCCCTGTAGGATCAATCATATACTAAGTATATGGGCCAAGACATTTTGTTGATCCGTATATTATGTTTTCTGTTTTGTTCAAAATCAGTCAAAAAAGCTTTATTCTCTAAAGTTGACTATTATAATAATGTGGTAAATAACAACAGTTGAATTCAAATGTTTAAATATTCCCGCCACGCTTGTGCCAAAAAGAAGAGAAGAGTTAAAGAAGAGTTGTTAGAAAATGAAATAAAACAAGTAAAATGTGATTTTTATTATACCACGCCCAAAAGGCCTCCCACAGTTATCAGAAGTGGAATTTGAACATGCTAAAGTGTTATGCAGTGTAATTACGAAGTTTTAGTGCGAGATTCGGACGAAAAACCGTCTTGATTCGATCGCCGAGGTCCTAACCTAAACATTTTTTGTTCCTGAAAACATTTTCGAGGTGGAACAAGTTCGAATCAATTTAATTTAACCAACAAAGTTCTCTATTTCGAATTCTGCTTTTAGTTCATTTTTAGTTGCCTGTTGCCTTTGCAATTACATAAATCATAAACAATAATGTTTAAACTTTATAATAACCGGTAAGTACAGTTTCCCGTGGTGTATGTCTGCCCCGATTTTTTTGAAATTTTGGCTACCCCCCTATTTTCGGGGTCCCTGAACACGAGTCTGACCTTAGTTTTTGGTGCTCGGGCGTAGTTTCCGAGAAAATGAATTTTCAAATTTCCTTTGACACCTCACTTTTCATGGCGATATTTGTGGTTATAATCCGGACGAATTTTTACTATATGCAGCTCAAACTGATCACCACGCTATTTTGCACCTTTTGCAACATCGAAACTTCGCGGAAACCCGCGGAAAATCCGAAATTTGGAAAGATTTGTGCCGTGTTTACGTCCGTCCGGCCGCTGTTTTCGCCCCACAATCTGCACGCTCCGATTGTCGGGGGGAACTTTTACCTAATACCCAAATAACTTTATAAAGACGATCTCAAAATTATATAGAAGACGACAAGAACAATGAACAAGAACAAAGAACAACGCAGTGTAAACCCAAAGTGTGCCCAAAGCTAGAGGTGACAATGGCCCATATAGTTAGTTCGCATAGTGCCCGTCGGGGCGTTGGCATCTTAAATTCAATCGCTTATAATTTGCTCTATAAAATGATAATGAAGCGATAATGAGTGGAGAATAAAGCCACCTTTAATAATTGTTGAATTTCATTGAGTTTATTATGTTCATTACTACGAACTTAATTGTTTAGAATGATTTATTTTCTGTTGTGCGTAACATTTTTCGGTTTCTTATGGTATGTGTTAATAAATCATCTGGAAAATAAAAAAAATGGCTCTAAAACTACCCAAAATACCGCAACGCATAGAATATCTTAGTTCGAATCGGCCTGAGTGTGTGACGTCATCGATCGAGTGTGCAGGCCTTCTATCCCGTGTGCCTCCGTTTTGGCACTAGTGCGTATGGGAAGGCACAGGGAACGAAAAGAGATGGAATTTGCCGCCAATTTGGCGCAGAACTGAAATTTTCGAATTTTTGTAAACCTCTCTCCTGGCTACAACTTATACATATATACAGGGTGTAACTTTGATAAGTACAGAAATTTTAAGGGCAGGTCGGGAAAAATGCACTTGTTACGCCTATGCAATTAAAATTTTTCTAAAGTGCATATTAACGTCAGAAATAATTTTTTTTTAAAACGCTATTAAAACCCCCTTTTCCGACGCTACGGCCATGGGTCCTTGACCTTGCCGGGACCAGCTGGAACTGAGGCCGGTTCCGGCGGATCCCCCCCAATTCCGCCGTGCAGCGTTGTCAGACGTATAGCTCTTTCACAGTATTTCAGGAATAGTCTTTCAACTAGTTTTTGAACAAATCTTTAATGGTTCTTTTAGCGAATAGCATGCAAAAAAACTACCTTTCGGATGCCTGGATGATTTTCCTTGCGGGTGTCGTACTCCTTTCTTATGTTATCCAAAAATCCTCTCGAAAATCACAAGAAGCACTAGGTAGGTAACTGGTTGCCAGTCGAATCGCTTTTTCCGAGGCTTTTTCGCAGTATTTGAAGAATATTGACGCAACCATGTATCATTTGGTGTATGTGGAGATTAAATAAATAAATAAATAATTTTTGGACAACTCCTTAAAGGTTCTTTTAGCGAATAGCTCGACGAATAGCATGAAAAAGCCTACCTTTGAGATGCATCGATTATTTTTACTATTTTCTTGTGTTTAGATACTATCCAAAAATCTTCACAAAATCACATAAAGCACTAAGTACCTACCTAACTAGTGGCACTGTTTTTATACGATGGTCGCGAAGGTATAACACTTCATAGTCTCTTTTTACGGAAATACGAACAAAACACTTGTTTTTTTTTCACTGCACACTTAAAGCGGCGCGATGCCAAATATTAGGGACGTCTCGGTTTCCCTCAGCTGATTTATTCCAACGGGGACTCGACTAGGTGGATTGTACAATTAGATCCATACCGTATGCGTCTAATAAAACCCGAATTTTCGCGAACCCTTGAAGCTGCTTCTTTTATCCTCGCGCGTAATTGGGGTACCTAGTAGGAACCTATCTAGCACTGTTTTCATACGAAGGCCGCGAACGTTTAACACTGCATTTCTTAACGGAAATATGAAAAAATCACTTGTTATTTCACTGCAAATTCGTAGCGGCAATTGCAACAGGTTTGGACATCACTGCTGGTCCAAAAAAATGGCGAACGGATCTGGAAAAATGTACAGAAGCAGGTTCAGTTCCGACGACAGTTCGTAAAACAAAGCAAAGTAACGGAACAATATCGGTTAGCGAGACGCGACGTTTGCATACGCGTCCACGTTTTGGAAACAGAATTGTTATACCACAGAATAGCCACACGTAAGGCATTCTGTATAATAATAAATTGCTTGTTGAAGCTGGCGCTCCCAAAAATTACAGGCGGACGCGGAGACGACGGAGACGGCGTACGTGCGCACAAGCTTTCCCCCATACCATTCAATACCACTATTCGGTGTTGCCGTTTATGCCGACATGTCCCCAAACTGACTTAAAGTCCCTTAAATCCGATTTTTGATTTTCGCGGATTTATACGGGGTTTCATTCGTTATAAGTTAATCTACTATCTCGTATAATTATTACGCACAAAAACGGGTAAATCCATATAAAAATCCACTACACAATTAAATTTATACGGAATTAAATTACTAAATCAGGTAAATTTTCAGCACACTTGGCAACATAGTAGCGCCGCCCCGAGAGAAGTAGGGGCCGCGAGCCGCGAGCCGCGATTGGCTAATATCGCGCACTAGTTATGAGTAGTGGGGATCACCTGTAGTGTCGATGTCAAGTGGCGCCCCGCGCTTGCGCTCCTCGCCCAGCTGTAATTTAGTAGGTCGGCCGGGCCGGGCGGCGTGGAAATGGAGCAAAATCGAGTGAATCAGTGCCAGTGAATTCATTCGTAATTGTAATTATTGCGCGATTCGGCGCGGCGTCGTTTTTGTGTGAAGTTGGCGTCGGACGCCAGCGCCCGACGCCAACGTCATATGCCCGCGCCTGGCGAATCTCGGCGAAGGAATGTCGGGCAGTAGTCAAGGGCACGCAGAAGCTTAAATTCACCAGGAGGAGTCGCTGTTTTTCGGTTTTTGGGGACATTACGCGACATTTCGCCACCAAGTTTTTACGAAAAGTAAGAGGAATGGTAAGGAATTAACTTGAGAGAGTTCCGAAACGGCAAAGGGTTAAAAAATGCGGAAATGATAAGCACGCCAATTTGACAGTCTTCCCCAACTATTTTCGGAACCGAATAATTTTTTATTTACAACCATGTATGTAATATCGACATTTCTGACTTTTTAGAAGTTTGAAAGTGTCAATTTTTTGACTTTTACTTACCGCCCTCCCGCCCGGGTGGAAAGTTTACTTTATCTCGAGACACCTCGGTGTGTAATATACTATTAAAAGTAGACAATAGACAGGACAACAACCCTGAGGGGGTTTAAAAGTGGCGCACCATCAGGCAAGGGTAGAAAAATATTAAAAACGATGAACAAATCGGGGCCGCGCGTTAAATTCACATCAAATGACAGTCTTCCCCCACTTTTTTCGGAAACGAATAATTTTTTAAAAGTAGATAATACATAGGACCACAACCCTGAGGGAGTTTAAAGGTGGCGCACTATCGGGCAAGGGTTGAAAAATATTAAAAACTATGAACAAATCGAAGCCGCGCGTTAAATTCACGTCAAATTACAGTCTTCCCCCACTTTTTTCGAGATGATAGGGCTACAGGCGAACACTCGCTAAAAAAAAGTAACGCGCCGCTGCTCTACGCTCTACCCTATGGGTGGTTGTGGAAATTTGCAATTTTTACAGATAATTTGTATTTTAAAACAAATACTTTATTCAGTTGATTGCCGATCAGAAATTTATTATCCCAAGGTGTCCCAAGAGATGGCTAATTATTAGTATAAAAAAATTGCAGCCTGAAAATCAGTTGTAAAATAGGTAGGTAGGTAGATACCTACTCCACAAAAGACTTGTCAAAAAATTATGAGTGTGAAATCAGCAATGAGTTTTCTAGCAATGACTTTTCCGAGCGGCGCTCGGATACATTTCTGCTGCCTAGGGACTTAAAATAACAGTAAAGTGATAAAAACTGACGTGTTTGTTAAATTATTGTGTGCGCCTGTGAAGAAAGCAATAAACAGTTCGTCACAGCAACCTACATCATAAAAAAACGTGGATACCTACCAGCAGTAATTTTCAAAGGTACCTAGGTACCTAATTCTGCAAGCAGATTTATTCCACTCTGACATGCGGCAACGTCGCGGTATTCCCCTTCCTAATCTAACGTTATTCCCCTCCATCACCTAGGGAGAGGTTAGACCTCCCCTCTAAGCGCTTCTAGTGACGATCCAGCGGCGTGCATTGAGCACGGATAAAGATTGATTTGCCCCATTTTCTAAATATCGATTAAAAAAATTTTTTTTTTCATTTTTCGGTTTTATGAACGTCCCCGATTACGTGGTTAAAATTTCTGTACCTGTCAAAGATACACCCTGTATATATATATAAGTTGTAGCCAGGAGAGAGGTTTCCAAAAAGTCGAAAATTTCAGTCCTGCGCCAATGCGCGCAAATTATAAAACTTATCTAAAATCTGATTGGTCCACCAAATTCCTCTAAAAAAATTAGTGAAGACCGCAACCCTCTAGCTTTAATAATAACCGAGATTTTTGAGAAAAACACGCAAAATGGGACACCCTGTACACTGCTAAAGACGTCTTGCACACTAATTGGGTTTCTTCGTCACTTCCTCTCTATAAATAATAATTCAATACACACATCTGACCGTAGCTGATTCAGTCTCTGAGAATGTTTGACCTGCTAAGTTATTTTTTCAGTATTAGCTTATCTTTACAACACAATGTTGCCCTCGATTTTTACACAAACAACCATCCAAATATTTGAAGACATTTAAGCTTTGCCCTGAAATACTTATCTTAATATTTCACTCAATGATTTAAGCTTTTGAAGGCGTTTTGTTGCTTTTTATAACAGCAGCATTTAACTGAATATAGAGTCGCTCGGCGTGAAAGGGTCTTCTTTTTTAAAACATTTAGTTTTTATTTATAGCTGTTATAGTTTGGAGACACCTGTATAGGTATAGGTTATAGCTCAGACTATTATTTCTAGTGTATTTTAGTTACTGTTATTATTATCTAGAAATAAAATACAGGAATAATATGGAACTTAAATCATTAATATCAGTTCTTTTGTTCATTGAGTTTTTTCTTTATTTGAAGCTTGAAATAAATAAAGTTTCAAACCAAGCACGGCTTAATCCCAAAAGGTCAAATTTGAACTCGAACATTTTTTGTCATGTACAAGAGTCGTCCAGACAATCCAGGGACACACTGTATATCATATTTCCCGCAAAAAAAAACATTTTTCTTGAAATCGGCATTAAAATGTCCCAAAATCGTCATTAAAAGCACAGAAATCGTACAATAATGGGCTACATTATTTTTTCAATAAGTAGGCCTTGGCGAGATGTAAACATCAAACGTCAGACGCGGAGAAATCGCCCGTCAAAAGTGACCAAATATTCAAAACCCGGCCGATAAAGGCTCATTTAACTTTTCGTACACATTGTGAAACTGTTTCCTATAGAAGCGCAATCCTTCAGTATACATATTTTAGTAAATTTGAAAATCAATAGATTTGTTGTGTAGGCTGCACAAGAAGCAGCAGTTTGGTTTTTCTGTCAGAAGATGCCGTACATCATTATACTTGTCCTAGGTAGAGCGATCGGTGAAGTCAAGCAACGCCGCGCGTAGTCGGCTCGTGGACGGGTGATCCCTTATTATTATTTTCTTGCCTAATAAAACATTTTTTTTCCGATTTAAAAAAAATATAATATGTACCTCGGCACTGATGTTCTTTTTATGACTCATGTGGTTTATTTGCCTCGGCCAGAGGCCTCAGCAACTAAACTCCACATGAGTCATAAAAAGTTGAAGCTCAGTGCCTTGGTACATAAATAACTATTTCTTGAAATCGGCATTAAAATGTCCCAAAATCGTCATTAAAAGCACAGAAATCGTACAATAACGTAGCCCATTATTGTACGATTTTTTCAATAAGTAGGCCTTGGCGAGATGTAAACATCAAACGTCAGACGCGGAGAAATTGTCCGTCAAAAGTGACCAAATATTCAAAACCCGGCCGATAAAGGCCCATTTAACTTTTCGTACGCATTGCGAAATTGTTTCCTATAGAAGCGCAATCCTTCAGTATACATATTTTAATAAATTTGAATATCAATAGATTTGTTGTGTAGGCTGCACAAGAAGCAGCAGTTTGGTTTTTCTGTACGAAGATGCCGTGTCTTGTCTTACTTGACCTAGGAAGAGCGATCGTCAAAGTCAAGCAACGCCGCGCGTAGTCGGTTCATGGACGGGTGATCCCTTATTATTATTTTCTTGCCTAATAAAACATTTTTTTTCCGATTTAAAAAAAATAAAATATGTACCTCGGCACTGAAGTTCTTTTTATGACTGATGTGGTTTATTTGCCTCAGCCAGAGGCCTCGGCAACTAAATTCCACATGAGTCATAAAAAGTTGAACTTCAGTGCCTTGGTACATAGATAGCTATTTGCTCAACTTATTTCCAAAATGTGACAGGTAAGCGATACTGCGGCTTAACCTTTAAAAAAATGTAAAGACCTTTTCGGTACCCTCTGTATATTTCTATTCGCTCAAAACAACCGACTTCCGTGTCCCGGTTCTATTCCCTACTGAAAACACATTTTTATATCATTTTTAACGACAACGCACTACAGCGAACGGCCATTATGTCAAATCCCCCAGGTCCCCGTTCATGAAAATGCTATCCGGCCAGAAAAGGAAATTAATTAATTCATTACCCATAATTTAATCAGCCACCATCTCGTGGGGTTAATATTTTGAATTCCCCGTGGCGCGCGTCAGGGAGGGTGCGCGTTGTAAAAATAATACCATAAGGGTATAATTGCCTGATACGGATCTGCCCGGAAGGGGAGCATACTGATGAGTTTTTTTAAAAATACAGTGTGACCCATTTGTTTTGGGGTCAGTCTGTGAAAAGTGTATCAATCGTGCGATTTGGCTGATTTTTTTTTTAAATTGTAGAGCTCGATGAACTGCACATTTTGAACAAAAATTGCCTGGTTCGCATAAAATCCAAAGCCTACTATGACCGTTTTTATGAGCAAAATTTTAAGAAACCATATTAGCGGTTTTTTTTGAAAAAATCTGTGTGCGCCAATGGATTGAGCACATCTCGAAATGGGTATGTACAAAATTTCATCAAAATATTTCAAGTAATAACGATTTTGTAGAAAAATTAAAAATGCAGCCAAGGTACGTCTTTATTTTCAAAAATTCAAAGTTGGCCATGGAAAATAATTGAATTGTAATAATACAACCTTATGCTTATAAACACAAAACATAAAAACAATTAAAATTATAAAATTTTTGTAACTTCTACCAAGCCTCCATTTTCTACAATGCATTTGTCGTTCCTCTTGCGTACATTCAAAATTACATTTCGTATTTGCTGTAGAGTAATTTCCTCACAACTACGGTTTATCCTAGCTTGCAGTTCTTGTAAATTATGGGGTCTTGACTTATAAACATTTTGCTTAAGTGTACCCCAAAGAAAAAAATCTAAAGGAGTTAAGTCCGGAGATCTCGGTGGCCACTCACAGAAAGGACTATTTCGCCCTATCCAACAGTTTTCAAAATTATTATCTAGCCAGTTTCTGATTAAACGAGCATTATGAATAGGACTGCCATCTAACTGTAACTTTAAATTTAAACGGTATCTTAATGGTAACTCATCTAAAGCATTTCTAAATTCAATTTCTAGAAAATTCAAGAAGCCAGCCGCATTCAAATTCCCTTCAAAGAAAAATGGGCCAATTATTCTGTCGCGTAGTATTCCACACCAAACGTTAATTTTTTGTGAATATTGTCTCCTTGCATTTATTATAAACTCTGGATTTTCAGCTGACCAGTGACGGCAGTTTTGACTTGATACTACACCATTTGTAGTAAACGTGGCTTCGTCGGTGAATAAAATTTCATTTAAAAAGTTGCCATTATGGAGATATTCACCTTGCAGCCAATAGCAAAATTCTAATCTTCTCTCCTCATCTCCTGGTTCCAGGGTGTGCAAAAATTTTGGCTTAAACGGTTTTATTTTGTTTTGTCTCAAACATCTCCTTATACTCTCTCTGGGTATATGAAGGTCTAAACTAGCCGTTCGAACACTATTTCGAGGATTGTCACTAAAGTATTGCAGAATTTGATTGTTATTTTCAACAAGTCCACGGCGTCCATTTTGCCTAGTTTTTAATAAATTTTTAGAAATCGATCCAGTTTCATCAAAAATATTGTTTATACGTTGTACAGTACTTCGACTCACTGATCTACCTGGGTGTCTATTGTTAAATTCGGCCGCAGCTTCTGCTGCCGAGCGCTCATTGTCGCCCACGAGTCGAACAATTTCTATTTTGTCTCTTATGCTTAAATATTCCATAATTATGATAATTAATTGTATTGAGCACAAACAATTTCTGAACTCAATTTAGACAGTTTGACACTTAATAAAAGTAAACAATTCAATTATTTTCCATGGCCAACTTTGAATTTTTGAAAATAAAGACGTACCTTGGCTGCATTTTTAATTTTTCTACAAAATCGTTATTACTTGAAATATTTTGATGAAATTTTGTACATACCCATTTCGAGGGGTGCTCAATCCATTGGCGCACACAGATTTTTTCAAAAAAAAAACGCTAATATGGTTTCTTAAAATTTTGCTCATAAAAACGGTCATAGTAGGCTTTGGATTTTATGCGAACCAGGCAATTTTTGTTCAAAATGTGCAGTTCATCGAGCTCTACAATTTAAAAAAAAAATCAGCCAAATCGCACGATTGATACACTTTTTACAGACTGACCCCAAAACAAATGGGCCACACTGTATATCAGTCAGGTGCAACGTGGAAAAAGAGCAAATATCGGATGAATTCTAATTCTGGCTTTCAGAGGTCAAAGTTTGACCTTGGATAAGTTCACAACATGTAATAAGGGTAGATATAGTTAAATTATTTTAAGAAGTCCTTACTGGCACTGTCAACTGGTAATTTCGCCATCCCAAGTTGGCATCAATGCAGCAAATACAACCGGGTCATAAGTCCAGGTCAGTAACGAGCCCATTTGCACAATGAATTACTACTAATAACACAAACAAGAACAACATAGATAACGGTAAAACTCACGAAACGTACAAAACCCGCGAATATTTTCACTGCCCAAAGTTTGAACCTTTTTCAACGATCCGGAAAACCTTCACTGTCACTTCCACAACACCGAAATAAAATTTGCCTGAGTACACACCATAGACGCTGTCGCAAGTAGCTGATTATACCAAAATACCAAAATGAAAGTGTTTCCATGACGTTTGAATTATTATTAAAAAGAGTTGTAGTCGTAGTTATTTTTATTTGTAGCGGTATAATCGTGATTGCAATAGGGTTTTTATTTTATTATGTTCTTTTTTTCGTAACTTTTCACATCATGAATCAATGAGTGACGTCATTAACTGGTTGCGACGCATATACCAATGTTATACCCATGGTTAACAGAAAATTCCTAGGGATTCTGTGGATAATGTCATCTGACAAAATCGGGACTTCTTACAGTAATCGAGGTATACCTACTTGACGAAATTTTCCAAACTTGATGAAACAATTCCTGGGCACTTGCATAAGATCCTACGATTATTTATAAATTACAAGAAAAGGTGATAATGGGCAAACACTCAAAGTTAACAAAAAGAAAAAACTAGTAACCGCATACACGTGTTTCATGCTATTTGGCAATCATCAGTACGGTGTAACATTAACCAAATCAAACGATAGGCATGATTTGGGAAGCAACAAATGAAGTCCTGCTAATCTTACATCCTTATTATTATTTATAAAATTAATATTGGCCAGTTTTTAGACTTTTTCGAAACATGGCGATACCACTGAAGTGTATTGAAACATAACCTTATTCTGCGATGAAAGTTGCACGGAAAGTTGAAAGTTCAAAATTCGAACCTCACACCCCCAGACTTAGGATCAGAGGCGGATCCAGGCAAATCTAAACGGGGGGGGGGGGGGCGGCGTGGTAAAATTTTTTCCTGAGGGGTAAGGGAAATTTTTAGAATATAATATGTATTTTTGTGAAAAATAAAATAATTTATTTCTATAGAAAAAAACGAAAACAGAATAGTATATTACATAGCGAGAGTTGTAAACAGCTTATTACGTATGAGTGGAAAAGTTGCGCACAAGCCGCGCAGCGGCGAGTGCTGTAATTCCACGAGTATGTAATAAGCTTATAACTCGAGTTTTGTACTATAATTTTTCTTCGACGAAAGAAAAACTATTATAATAGATAAACTATACTTCTGATTATCTGACAGGCAACAATTAGTATGTTGGTTGGTTGCTATGGTGGCGCGGATGCCGCGCTAACAAGGCACCCGTGATAATTGTGTTTTAATTAATAACATATTATATTTGTAATTTTTTTTCTACTCCTATACTAGTAACATACCTATTAAGTAACGGTTTAGGTTATAAGTAAGGCCATTGTTACGAACACTTTAATTATCATAAATAAATAAGGGTTAAAAGCCCTTGTTTCATTTATTACGTGTTACGTTGGTGCATCTACCGTCAACTGAGTAGGACTTTGGAGCAAATTAAAAAATTGTCAAGTACCCTATTGTAACCAAAGTCCATAGAGTACATAGAACCGTGTATTAATCACGGGGAGTCCTCAGGGACTCAAATAGGGGCGTCGTCTATCTCATATCTATTAGTCAATATCACTCCCTTGTAACCTCATTAGGGAAGACGTCTCCACAGCCACCGAGAGCCTTCTGTTTTTGCATAAAGTGATTAATTACGGAAAACGGCTAAACTTTCGTTCATTTAACAAAATATTTGGAGAAAACTGCAATAATATTATAAACCGTAGTCGCACATTTCGTTTTTTCAGTTAGTGTGAATCCAAAATTTTAGGGCATTAAGTACTTGCTCTTTTTGCTCTTAAAAGATGACTTTGAATTTTAATACAGGTATATAAAAATGTAAGTTACGAATAATATCCATTATATAAAGATAGTCAAACTCATTAGCTGGCATCACGATATTTCAAAAAATGAGCATGGCTGGAGGTGTGGCAAGGGAATAGCGGGTACTCAAGTTTTACAGAAAACGAATACAAGTTAAGTTGACCTCTTGCCGTCAAGCAAAGAAAACCTAGCTACTTCAAGTTATTATTACGATTTGAATTACAGCCAGGTATATAACTAAGTTCTAGCTTCCTTCGACGGTTCTAGGCATCTTGATGCTTGAAATTGTAAAGAAACGATTCTTCACATCGAAGTTTTAGAGAAATGTTTCATTTTTTCACAAACGAAACAAATGTATAAAAAGCTGTCGCCAGCACTTCGGGCTGTCTGTTTCCACCCAGAGACACACTGCCTCGTCGTAGCAGTCTGGCGACGATAGCACTACCCGCACTACACAAATTAATTCTGGTAAATGCCTTGTAAAATCAACTGACAGGGAGTGTCAGGCCACGCCGCACAGACTCGCAAGCCATGTTGACATCTTTCTCAACTTCAGGGCTTTCCTGGCTATGGGGTTAAGCTAAGATATTTACTATCCGGGGACACATTGTATACGGCAAGAACAAGTGGACATCTGGATGCGACAAATTAAATGAACTGTTTTGTTTTCCCTGTTTGCTGTTGTAAAATTGCATAGTATCGGCAACTTTGACGAAGAAGTTATAGAACATATTTCGGAGAAAATCAGAAGACTAGGCTTTACATATGAAATATAAATATTAATAACACCTGTATGTTAATTAAATACTTATTAATAACACCTGTACGTATATTCAAATGAGCCACTGATTATACCACGCGGCGGCCATCTTAGAACGAAAGTCCCGCAACTCCCGCCAGCCGCTTTCCAAAGTTAAAGTTACAGAAATAATTGCCGAGCCCGGAGTTTTCCGCGTGGAACTCCGCGAGATGGAAGGCCGGCCGGCACGGGAGAAGCGCAACTTTGCGGAAGTACACGCTTCCAATTAAAATACGGAAGTTGGGCGCCCCGCGGAGTTTTTGGTCCTGGCGTCGGCGGCGAGAAGTTTAGAAGCGAACAAAGTGGCTGTTTTGCGTTTCGCGGCGCGGTCTCTGTTGAATTATTATAAAACGGAGTTTAATGGGAAACAAAGAAATGGGATTTTCTAAAATTTATTTGTGGCGCAAATAGATCCATTTAATTTTTAATTGGGTTTTTCGCCACCAAACTGATCGAAAGACAACTTTTTCAAGTTGCCTGGAAAATTCATAAATTCTTAACAGTGAATGAACGAAACTTTAAACGTGTAACTCAAAAATAACTTCAACAAATTTGTTTTCTGAGCTTTCGGAGAATAAATCTTCCTCCTTTCTCAAAGATCTTGCCACGTCAAAGTGAAGTGACAGATTAATAAATTTCAGATTAAAATGTCATGACAACATAAACAATAGTTCAGCAACACAGTTGTCCGTATTTCCTAGAATAAATGCAGATTCTTTAATTTTTCGTCTATTTCCTACAATTTTTTGAACTTTGTACCCCATTAAATGGTTTCGTTTTAACTAGCATCGATCTTAGTGTATTTTTGGTTTTAAATACTGTTCTGACATTAAAACGATTGCCTATGCGTTTTAGCTTATCTGATAGTCCAGGAATATAAGGAATAATTAAATGTACTGGTCGGTCCACCAGATTTATTTCTCTAATTCTATTAGCATTGTTAGCATTGTTGGCAATCCTGAGAAACTTGCTCAACAATTTCAATAGGATAACTATTCTTCTCAAGAACATATTTTATATGTTTAATTTCCTCAAATTTTGTGTTATTAGAACAAATCGTTCTAGCCTTGTCATACAAACTTTTAATTACTCCTTTTTTAACACTAATATGATGATTGGAGTTGAAATGGAGATTGGAGATATCTATTAGTATATAGTATATGATGATTGGAGTTGAAATGGAGATATCTATTATTTGTTTTTTTAAATGGAAACCATAGTTATTTCCGTTATCTTAAAAACGATGTGGCTATAAAAAATCTGTTTACGGTATCTTTCGTTTCACAAAAAAGTAGCAACGGTTCGCGAAAACCGCAACTCCCTATCTCTAAAAATAACCGAGATACCCCGCATTTAGAAGTAAATCTGGACACCCTGTACATTGAACAAATGACAAGGCCTTTTGTCGGACCCAATTCGTTTCGAATACACTATACCTACATAAAAAATCCGTCAAAACCACCCTAAAACAGCAAAGTTTGTAAATCCTGACTTTTCACACAACACCACTTCAAAGGTTCTTACTAGGGCTGTTCGATCTCCGAATTTCAGTATCGGAAATCGATACTGAAAAAGTATCGATAAAATCGATAAATCGATAAAATCGATCTTATCGATAAAATCGATTTTATCGATATAATCGATCTTATCGATAAAATCGATCTTATCGATAAAATCTATCGATAAAATCGATTTTATCGATATAATCGATCTTATCGATAAAATCGATCTTATCGATAAAATCGATCTTATCAATATAATCGATCTTATCGATAAAATCGATCTTATCGATAAAATCGATCTTATCGATACAATCGATCTTATCGATCATGTTGATAAAATCGATCTTATCGATAAAATCGATCTTATCGATATAATTGATCTTATTGATAAAATCGATATAATCAATTTTATTTAAGAAGCTAAACAAAAAAAGGCCGATCGGCTTGCTGCGGACGCGGTCTGGACGCAATGGGTGCAGCAATTTCCTTTATTTTCGCAAACAATTTCAAAAGATAGATATAATTGGAAAGATCGATAAAATCAAAAATATCGATAAAATCGAAAAGATCGATAAAATCGAAAAGATCGATAAAATCGAAAAGATCGAAAATATCGAAAAAATCGAAAAGATCGATAAAATCGAATATATCGATAAAATCGAAAATATCGATAAAATCGAAAGATCGATAAAATCGAAAAGATCGAAAAGATCGATAAAATCGATAAGATCGAAAAGATCGAAAATATCGATAAGATCGATTTATCGAAATTGAATATCGAGTATCGATAAAATCGATAGTATCGATACTTTCGATTTTATCGATATTTTGTCTCAGGCCTAGTTCTTACACGATTATTTTAAAACTTCTGGAAAGAAATTATCGTATTTTTCCTACATCGACTGCGACGTTCTTTCACTAATGACTTCCGCAAAAGAATTTTATCCGCGTCTTTAGCCTAATGCCCGCCGTTGCTGACGCATTTCTCTTATTGCTGATTTTAATGCTCGAATTAGGGCCCTGCCGGAAGGGCGCCTCGTTAGTCGCTCTGTCTTCGGAATTTTAAAGTCTGAGAATCCTGAAGCAGGAATTACGAGAGATTATTACTTCCCCAGTCTTGTACTTTTACCTACAGTCGGAGTAATAATTTCCCTTTGATCTGGGGTTGTAGAAATGAGGTTAAATCCTAGGGAGTCTGTGTGCTTTTAATACTTCGACTAACATAAAAAGGTAAGGGGGCGCCAGGTCTGGCCTGCATCAAATATTTCAAATCTGTAGCGCAATAATTTATTGCAATACTTACCTACTTAACAGTCCACAATTACCAAAAAATGAGTTAGGATCGATTTTAGGCTTCGTATGTGAAACTGAAGAGGTTTTTGGTATATTGTTTCATACAAAACTGACTGAGTATTATATAGGGTGTTTCAAAATTATATAAAAGGCCAGAGCAACTGCATATTATTTCACGAATAGGATTTAATAATTTCTGTATTAATTTTTTCTATGTTTACATTTCCAAAACGACTCATTTTGAACGAGTTTATTGACAGCTTCGATTGTAGCGTTCGAGTAAACAAACACGACGCTTGGATATCCAAGGCAAATGCGATTATACCTACACCCTGTTAGCGTTGGTTTATTTTCTGAATATGAGTCACGGAGCTGGAGGTCTAATACCAACAATTTATCAATGTAAAAGTTATGTGAATTCATTGATACAATGCTTAATAATACCGCAACATAATTTATAAGCTACATAATTTAGAACAGTGTAAAACACACCAATTTTAAGAAGTACGTGTTTGTATCGAACAGATTCGCGGTTGCCAAGCAACGAAGTGATAATTGCACCGCTTTGGTTTTGCACAAGTGCAATTATCGCTAGCAGAGGCATATGATTGGTTGAATTTTTATGGAAGGAGCTACCGTATTGAATGCAAGCAGTATGAGGGAAATTACTTTAATAAAATCGTCAACAGACACTTTAAATCGACAAACATGGCAACTCCGCTGTCGGCCGGCGTATTCAATCTCTCTACATTTTCAAGTGTTTCTTTGTTAATTTATAACTATTTATTTAGTATTTAGGATACAGTGACTGATTTTGTATACAATTACAATGGGACCTATAAAGTGTGTGGTGTGTGGTCAAATTGATATTTCTCAGGACATAACCTATCACAGATAAACGTTGTACACACCAGCGAAATGTTTGTCTACTTTGGTAAATTTCGTTATATGTTGTTCACTACATACAGGCGAGCGCATTTTGATGCTTTTGCTACCTCTTTCCGTGGTTATCTCTCTAAGGTGCAAACCATAGGCGCCAAATATATAAAAAAAGGAAAACAGACGTTTTCCATTTCCTCGCCCCTCGCAGATGTCATTTATTTCCCGGATCTTTCCAATTTTCATCTGCGGCTAGACCGGAAATTATGGAACCTCTCTGTTTGGCGGAGCCTGCCCTCGCCAGTTGATTTCAATCCGCCCGGTGCATATGGAATTTCTGTTAATTTCGACGTTGCAATTGGTAATTTCGCTGTTTTGTGGTCGACGCGGCTATTTTCCTAACAATGCGCTGTAAACGTTGATGTATGTATACGTGTACTATTTTGCAGAGAGAAACAAATATGATTCTTGTGTGTACAGCCGAGGCACACGGGATGGAAGGCCTGCAGCCATCCCCTATCCTCCGCTGCAACGTCACACTGTCAGGCTCATGCCAAATACGCCTCGTTCACGCTCTCAGTTCTCAGTCGAGTCGTACCGAGGCACGCGGCTTTATTCGGCACCGTCGCAATGATAAAGGCCTGCCAGCTGGCGACGGGAAACGTCACTACGTCATCACAGGGAGGTCGGTAGGTTGCTTTTTGTAGCGATTTTCCTGTTTTAAAGAACGTTTGTCGTGTGTTTAGTAATATAGGACGTGGAGTTTTATTAATAAGGTGGTAAAACAGCATAGGTTCAAAATAAAGTGATTAAAGTTCAATTTTAGTTTATAGGTTTTAGGTTGTGTCTATAGTTTCGGACTTATTTAAATCATGCAGTGGACGTGTTCCGTTCCCAACTGCCAGGGAAACTACAAAGGCGGTCCTAATGTGTCCGCTTTTTCCTCCATAAAGACCCCATTTTAAGGGAAAAATGGGTTAAGGCCATCAAAAGAGATTTTGTTCCTACACAGTTTTCCAGGGTTTTGGTTTGGACTGTTGGAGAGTGTTATACCTAACAATTTTACGTGATTAAATGTAACCACCTTGAAATCAGTAAGTTTTATGGTTTTATTTATTCGAATTTAGTTGTATCTAGGCGGGCAAATAAGAAATAATTGGCATTTACGAAAATTTTACCTGTAGATATCAAAATGCACCAAAAGCCGTTGAAAATGTGACTTTCACTCTCGTAGATTATTATCCGTGTTGTAAAACCATGAGCTATACATGTAAACAATCATTTTAAAGTGTTTTTTTTTTACCAAATTTACCAAGTTGACATCTTGAAATTTGAATTTGGCGCCTTAGGCTCACCTCCCTTGGATGACTCATCGCTTTCAGCTGGCGGGCCTTGTTATTGCGACGGTGCCGCTTTATTACGGCACGGTGTTCGTGCATTTACAGCTTTAAATACCTACTCATATTTAGTTATCCTTTCTTATATATTGTTTAGCACACTTCAGGTATTCAGGCCGTATATAATCATTTAATTGAAAAAAAAAACCGGGGGCAATACTTAATTACAGATTTGTTAAACTACTGGAAGTTTGTCTCAAAATTTTGCAAAATATGTCGTTGTTAACAGAAGGAAATAATTATTCTTGCGATGTATCCTATCATCAGTTAATTGTAAAATAAAAATAAACACAAAGTTGTCATCATTTTTAGTGGTGAATAAGATCGCATTAAAAAAATTGGGGTTTACATTTGAAAATGCACATTTTGAATGTAATTCTTATTCATATTTTGTGAACACCCTGTATAGAAACGGATTTATTTCTCAGCAGAGATCACTAGGTCAGGGCTTCTGTTACACGATGCCAAAAATTCGTTTTTGAAATTTTGCGGTTTCCTCGTATAAATTGCTAATTGACTTTAGGTCTGCACCTGTAATTTTTTTCGGAAAAATGCAAATATCTTAAAAACGGTTGGATTTAGACATAGGACATGTTGCATGTTTTTGTTCCAAAATGATGCCTAGAATTCAAAAATGCAATAATATATGGGGTGTTCCATTTGAAATAAGAAAGTTTATATCGACTTCCGGTATAGCCGGAAGTGCCAGCTTCACCAAAATATTTTAGATGAGCAGCGCCCATCGGCATTGGTGAGGTGCCAAATTTTCAGAATTTTCCTACTTTTAGTTTTCCATATATACAGTGTGACCCATTTGTTTTGGGGTCAGTCTGTAAAAAGTGTATCAATCGTGCGATTTGGCTGATTTTTTTTTTAAATTGTAGAGCTCGATGAACTGCACATTTTGAACAAAAATTGCCTGGTTCGCATAAAATCCAAAGCCTACTATGACCGTTTTTATGAGCAAAATTTTAAGAAACCATATTAGCGTTTTTTTTTGAAAAAATCTGTGTGCGCCAATGGATTGAGCACCCCTCGAAATGGGTATGTACAAAATTTCATCAAAATATTTCAAGTAATAACGATTTTGTAGAAAAATTAAAAATGCAGCCAAGGTACGTCTTTATTTTCAAAAATTCAAAGTTGGCCATGGAAAATAATTGAATTGTAATAATACAACCTTATGCTTATAAACACAAAACATAAAAACAATTAAAATTATAAAATTTTTGTAACTTCTACCAAGCCTCCATTTTCTACAATGCATTTGTCGTTCCTCTTGCGTACATTCAAAATTACATTTCGTATTTGCTGTGGAGTAATTTCCCAACAACTACGGTTTATCCTAGCTTGCAGTTCTTGTAAATTATGGGGTCTTGACTTATAAACATTTGGCTTAAGTGTACCCCAAAGAAAAAAATCTAAAGGAGTTAAGTCCGTAGATCTCGGTGGCCACTCACAGAAAGGACTATTTCGCCCTATCCAACAGTTTTCAAAATTATTATCTAGCCAGTTTCTGATTAAACGAGCATTATGAATAGGACTGCCATCTAACTGTAACTTTAAATTTAAACGGTATCTTAATGGTAACTCATCTAAAGCATTTCTAAATTCAATTTCTAGAAAATTCAAGAAGCCAGCCGCATTCAAATTCCCTTCAAAGAAAAATGGGCCAATTATTCTGTCGCGTAGTATTCCACACCAAACGTTAATTTTTTGTGAATATTGTCTCCTTGCATTTATTATAAACTCTGGATTTTCAGCTGACCAGTGACGGCAGTTTTGACTTGATACTACACCATTTGTAGTAAACGTGGCTTCGTCGGTGAATAAAATTTCATTTAAAAAGTTGCCATTATGGAGATATTCACCTTGCAGCCAATAGCAAAATTCTAATCTTCTCTCCTCATCTCCTGGTTCCAGGGTGTGCAAAAATTTTGGCTTAAACGGTTTTATTTTGTTTTGTCTCAAACATCTCCTTATACTCTCTCTGAGTATATGAAGGTCTAAACTAGCCGTTCGAACACTATTTCGAGGATTGTCACTAAAGTATTGCAGAATTTGATTGTTATTTTCAACAAGTCCACGGCGTCCATTTTGCCTAGTTTTTAATAAATTTTTAGAAATCGATCCAGTTTCATCAAAAATATTGTTTATACGTTGTACAGTACTTCGACTCACTGATCTACCTGGGTGTCTATTGTTAAATTCGGCCGCAGCTTCTGCTGCCGAGCGCTCGTTGTCGCCCACGAGTCGAACAATTTCTATTTTGTCTCTTATGCTTAAATATTCCATAATTATGATAATTAATTGTATTGAGCACAAACAATTTCTGAACTCAATTTAGACAGTTTGACACTTAATAAAAGTAAACAATTCAATTATTTTCCATGGCCAACTTTGAATTTTTGAAAATAAAGACGTACCTTGGCTGCATTTTTAATTTTTCTACAAAATCGTTATTACTTGAAATATTTTGATGAAATTTTGTACATACCCATTTCGAGGGGTGCTCAATCCATTGGCGCACACAGATTTTTTCAAAAAAAAACGCTAATATGGTTTCTTAAAATTTTGCTCATAAAAACGGTCATAGTAGGCTTTGGATTTTATGCGAACCAGGCAATTTTTGTTCAAAATGTGCAGTTCATCGAGCTCTACAATTTAAAAAAAAAATCAGCCAAATCGCACGATTGATACACTTTTTACAGACTGACCCCAAAACAAATGGGTCACACTGTAGATCGATGCAGTTCGTGGTGGGCCACCCTGTATTTTCCCTGGCCTATTTAAAGAGTCTCTGGTACGAAACCTATCAAAGACATAGTTTGAAGTTCCCATACGAAAATTTGAAGTTGAATTTAAATGAACGCTCTTTATTACACATTATACATACGTTATTGGACTCAGGGTGTGGACGTGATACTTCTAAAATCCCAATTAAAAACTCCTCTACCTGAACCGAATAAAAAATTTCTCCTCCAACCTCGATTTTTCCGAAACTTTTTAACAGGTAACTTTGCGGCCAACCTGTCCAACTCCCCTCGTTAATTACCATCGGATTTATCAGGGACACTCGGGGAAAATAAAAAAACAACCCGTCGAAACTCCATAATAATCCAACTCCCAACTCCCAACTCGCACAATTAAAAAGTTGAAGAACGCGATTTAATTGGCGGGAGACGTAATTGGTTCGTCCCGGCCGGAGTTCGGGAGTTGGCCGGAGTTAATAGATGTTTTGAGTTAATAAGTGGGAGTTCGCAGACTCGGCGAAAAGAAAAACGAGCGTCTACTTTTTCATTGAGGTGATTGAGTTTGGTAAAAAAAAATCCTCCGGTTGTTACTAAAACTAAAGCTAACGTGTATACAGGTGAGAGTTCATCTGTTATATTCCTATGTGTTTGACCTGGACGACACTATATTAAAGAACCGCAAGGCCTACTATAAAGACAGGCCTTGGCGCACAAAAATCACGTGACCATCTTAGTCCGACGTTACATGTCATTTGTCACATAACTGAAAGCGGCAGCTTGGGTTTTGAGAAGTTTTCAATGTTTAAAGTGTTTTTAAACGTATTAGTTTATATTTTAGAAACAAGTTTGTGTCTAGTGCGCGTGTCCTGGCGGAGGGGAACCGCCCAGGTGTGCCGCTCGCACCGACGCGACGCGTGAGCGCTGTAAGGGGAATTCTCCCCCGAACCACAGAATAGGGAACCCGGAATGGACTATTATGGACATGAGACAGTATTAGTATTGGACAGTGGAGCCTGAGACACAGCGGGGTGAACTGCTTACGGGAGATCCGCGAGTTCAGATGGTGCGGGTGGCTGGAAGCCGTTCCTGTTGACCACGTTCGGGTTTGTGTATTTATTGTATTCACCATTCACCTTGTGCGAAATAAATCAGTGTTGTAACGTACTCGAGGATTTTCGTTGTCGACTGATACGGTTTCTATTCAGTCTTTCACCCTGCCGATCAACTGAGACCTCGTCAATATTTACAGTATACCTACTGAGGTTAGTTTCATTTTTATTTCGTAAAAAATAACCTAAATACCAAATATTGGGTGTGTTTATATTATATTTATACATACCTATTACAAAAGCCAGGAAGAAAGTGTCGCCATAACAAACATTTGTTTTGCCTCGGGATGAAAATTTCCGCCAAAAATGGATTCGTCAAATCCCAACTGAGATTTAATTTCTAAAAAACCCTTAAGTATGTGTGGCTAACACATTTTCAAGAAAGTGAAACAATAATTAAAGTGGAAAAATGTGTTGTGGGAGGAAAATACATATACCTATAGAGAATATCACCTAAGCTAAAGGAAGATGATGTCCCAAAAATTTTTGAGAATGTGCCAAAATATTGTGAGTGCAGTGCCGTTTAACTCTCAGCCTAAAACAGCTGAGGCAGGTTGAAAATTTTGAAAAAACAATTAGAGAAAGCTTGGATGCACAAAACCAATAATGTAGTAATAAATGAAAGAAAACTTGCCAAATTGTTACGAAATTTATTTTTTCTACTTATCTCCAAAAATGCCTTTCATTATAGGACTAAGTTGGTCACGTGACTACGCGATTATGCGTTAGCGCCGTGGCCTGTCTTTATCGTTGGCCTCGAAAGAAGCGAGCATGACGTCATATTTCATTGTTATTTACGGACTGGAGTGGCGCCACTCGACGAAAAAAATAGCGACTTATTATAGCTTATAGAGGGGTATTCTGTGGTTATTGGTATGCCAGTTTCTGACATTTAAAATGTCCCAAATTTTAAATATCCAGCTTTATTACGATTTGCCTTCTTTTTACGGTAACGAATTGTCTTTGCGTCCAGTATTTAGCAGTTTTATCCTATTAACACAGCTTTTATAGGTAGATTTGTTTGTGATAACATGAAATTTCCATGCACATGAAGAAAATAGTATGCACACTGCACAGACCATTAGATGAATTGCGCAGAAGAATAAACACTATTTTGGAACTATGGGATGATCTGATCAACTAGCTGAAGAAGCAAACATTCTAGATATTATTTTGGAAGAGTATTTTGTAACGTATGCAACAATGAAAATAGAAAATTTTGTTTATAGCTCCAAAGCGAACCAATAGTCCTCCATATAAAGAAGAAAGTGAAAAATCTAATGCTTTTATGCTTACCTACTTATACTACAACTAGCCATGGACTTCATTTCAAACCAAAAGGTACAAAATACTCTTGCTTGCTTTTTAGACTCGCTTTTCTTAAGAAAATGTATGGAAATATGCCATGTGAACTTGTCAAATTATAGGGACATAACAAACCAATATTTTATTTTATTTTGAATACTAAATTCGTTGTAACAGACATATTTGCATGTTTTTATTTTATAAAAGATTCTACAACAATGGTGTTTTAACATTAAACCACCGTGTAAATTTGTTTCGTCGTGTGGCGCCAGTGGCGATCGCTTGAAACAGCGCTATGCACATTGCACAGGTCTTTAATATAGTAGTACAGGAGCATAATGTATTCCGTGGGACCTTTTGTGAAGGGAAGTTGAGACTATGTGTAATCTTTTATTGTATGCTACGTAATGGCGCAGTACCGGGTGTTTACCTCCGAGTTGTGGCGTTTGGTTTTTATGGCGTCATAAATCCAATATGGCCGCCATACAAGATATTTATTCGTTCCATCAAGAATAACTCCTTCCAGAGGGCTCATACGCAAAATGTGCATAGAATATTTTCTATTCTACATGAGCAGATGAACAAATTTAGATCTTATCAATTTTTCCATATCTTCTACCGTTTAAGAGTTATGATCTATTATATATGTCACCATCGGTTTAGAACCATCGGTTATTTATTAAGGGTAAAAAATAATGATTGTGCTTCTATTTACTCACAATAACTTTAATATTACAATTATATGCAACAAACGTTACATGTAGAGTCATTACAATGGTATGAAACACACTTTAATAATACATGCAGGGTATCGGGTCAGGTCTTTGAATTTTATACGGGTGATTTCTGCTAAGTCTGGTATTTTTACCAGTAGCAGAGCGTGGCAAATGCTATGAAATAGATCGTGTCCCGTATATCACCGTGTTCAAAGTGAGTTAATTTATACTTTACATAAATAACTATTGATGTAGGTCCATAGCCCTTAGCATGACATAATAGTTTGCTAATAGTTTACTTGCTGTGTAGTCAGGGTCCACTTTAGAAGGAATTTGTCGGAAATTAATAGTTTCCGGGGTGTTTTGCGTTAATAATGGAGAAATTCCCGACAAACTTGCCATCAGAAAAACAATATGGATATAAAGATTTTAAATAATATAGATATAAATCTTCTCGTGGAATTTCAGTCAACCATACAAGTATACTGGGTGATTCGGTCATGACGTAAAAACATTAACCGCATGTGGAAAAAATAGCGTCATACGAATCAGAAATAAAAAAAAATCTAAAGTCAACTAAAATAAAAATAAAAATAGTATATTTCATTACGAGTGTGGAAATGCGCGTGACAAATTCCCGTGTGAGGCGCAGCCGAACACGGGAAGTCATGCAAGCACGGAAAAATCTATTTCTGGACGTGTAATGGACGATATTTTTTATTATACTTCTTTGAAAACGGAAACTTAAAATATTTTATCGGCATATTATAATAAATTTAATTGACAAAAAATAAACAATGCAGACAATATAGTGTTTGGTATGTATGATGCGTTTCCATGGTTACTGTCAAATTATTTCAAAGGTGCTTTGTTGTAAATCAGTTATTGTCAGATAAGGTGAATAAAACGTCAAAAATATTACAGAAATGTATCTAAATATTGAAACACTTACGAATTAAAATACAAAATAGGTACATGTTAAATATCAGAGAGCATATAGAGTTTCTTAAATTTAGTTTACTTTGCTGTATATTTCTATTTTAAAGCCATATATTCGGTATTTTTATTCAGCGCACGGAAAGTTTTTCCATGCGCTGTTTCCGTGCGCTAGCCCGAAAAAACCCATCTTTCATTATTGTTGAAACAGATGAAAATAAGGTGTTTTCAAAGAAGTATAATAAAAATATATTTTCAGACCTTGCGATTTCTTTTTGTGGCCGTACTTAAAGAACACTATTTTCCAAGTTTGTATAAACAACTTATAAAGATCAACTACAGGAGACGGTTTCGGAAAAATCAATGAAATAAATGCTAATCCTTGTGTTCTTGAAAATGTATTTAATTCTGTTCGAAAAAGGTGCGAAAAATGTTTGGAACAGAGTGGGGGATATTTCCAATAATTCTTGTAATGTTTTTTTATTATTAAAATGTGTTTATTTGATTTTTTGTTTTTTATTTATTATTATTAGTCAAAAATTATATACTCATATTAACAAAAAAAAAATTGAGGAATGGTTGGGGTTTGAATCTGGGCTATCAGAGAAAAGCAAAGAAGTCGAATTGAACTGAACGCTCGATATTTCTTTTTTCGCGAATACTCCTACAAAAATTCCAAAGTATGGTAATTAATCTTCCAACGTTAAGAAGTAGGGTGCTTCTCAAAATCCGCTAGTATCCCAAAAGTTTTCTTTGTTTCATTCTTTTAGGAAACTCATTAATTTTATCGAGACTTCCTCAGTTTCTGAAAAACCTCTGCCATTGGGATCAGTGCTTCATCATGAAATGTTCTTGCCTTCGAACTTATACAGTTTGTCGCTGAATTGTGTTTCAATGTAGGTATACAGGGTGTCCCGAAATTAGCCTGCCATAATTTACCAGCGTATTCTACGACCTAAAAAATCGAAAAAAGCTCCTATAAACATGGCCTCAAAAATGCCGCCTAATGGGGCTATAGCCCCCGAAAGAGGCAGTTTCACAAACGGTATTTTCTAAATATTTCCAGAACGAACAAAGATAAAATTCTGAAATTTGGTATGTGATGTACCTGTGAGATTTGATATTTGCCGAGGTAGCGATAGTTAGACATTTTTAATCATAGGCGTCCTAAATGGGGTGGTTAAGGGATTGAAAATGCCCTAAATTTTTTGTGTGATTTTTCCTCAAATTTATTGCGAAATTATAAAATTTCAGGGTATTCTACGAAAAAATGGTGCCTCTTGTTGAACTTTGATAGCGTGCACCGTTTTCGAGTAAAATCGTATTGAAATTTTTTTGCAGAGGGTCATGAAAATGCGTATTAGAAATTAGCCTGCGATATTTTACCAGCGTGTTCTGCGACCCAAAAAAATGAAAAAGTTCCTATAAACATGGCCTCAAAAATGACCCCTAGGAGGGCTATAGCTATCGAAATGGACACTTTGGCAAGCGGTTTTTTCTAAATATTTCCAGAACGAGCAAAGATAAAATTCTGAAATTTGGTATGTGACATACCTGGGAGAATAAATCATGAAAAAACCGCACCCCCTTATTTGGTATGATGAAGAATGTCAAACTATCTCTACTTCGGTAAACGTCAAATCTCACAGGTATATCACACACCTAATTTCATAATTTTATCGTTGTTCGTTCTGGAAATATTTAGAAAAAACCGTTTGCTAAAGTGTCCATTCCGGGGGCTATAGCCCCCTTAGGGGACTTTTTTGAGACCATGTGAGACTTTTTTCATTTTTTTGTACCAAAAAAGGTGGTGGTAAATTATGACAGGCTAATTTCTAATAGGCATTTTCATGGCACTCTGCAAAAAATTTTCAAAACGAGTTTACTCGAAAACCATGCATGCTATCGAAGTTCAACAAGAGCATCGTTTCTTCGTAGAATACCTTCAACTTTCATAATTTCGCAATAAATCTGGAAAAAAGTATCCAAAAAAAAATTTGGGGTAATTTTAACTCCTGAACCCCCCCCCCATTTGGGACGCCTATGATTAAGAATGTCTAACTATCGCTACCTCGGTAAATGTCAAATCTCACAGGAACATCACATACCAAATTTCACAATTTTATCTTTGTGCGTTCTGGAAATATTTATAGAAACCCGTTTGTGAAACTGCCCCTTTCGGGGGCTATAGCCCCATTAAGGGGCATTTTTGCGGCCATGTTTATAGGAACTTTTTTAATTTTTTTAGGTCGTAGAACACTCTGGTAAATTATGGCAGGCTAATTTCGGGACAGCCTATAAAGCCACTAACTTTTGTTATAGTTATAAAAAAGAATAAAATAAACGTTGAAATAATTCGAACCGAAGCAAAACAATAATTTTGTTACACACAAAACAACACCGCACAAATTCCGTAAAATAAAGCGCAATCCTTATTTCCGTGCACGGCACTGGTTATACTGGCCTAACTGGCCTACGTCGACACCTGCTTCGTGGAAACGCCGAAACGCTGACCAATCAAATCGCTACGCTCGCTTTCTTATTGGCTGCCTCCTTGACTAGGTCGATGTCGACCGCATACAAACCTTTGAATTTTATACGGGTGATTTCTGCTGATAAGTCTGGTATTTTTACCAGTAGCAGAGCGTGGTAAATGCTATGAAATAGATCGCGCCCCGTATATCACTGTGTTAAAAGTGAATTTATTTACATTTTACCAGGGTAGCTCGAGAACAGGCGCCTCGGAAATAAAATACGAGACAAAACAATTTTTTAACCATATTAAACCGAACCTGGTATTAGTAGTAAAAAGAGATGAAGGAGGCAGAGAAGATAGATATTGTAGTAAAAACAAGTGCTCGCTTAATATAATATCACCAATACTTACATGGGTTACACTGTTCGACGGCTGGCCACTTGTGCAGCGAAATGCGGTGGATAGCCGTGCCATAATTTCACAGATCTTAGGCTATAGGTACTTGCGTAAATAGTTATAATCGATGGGCTGCTATATAAGCGGCGCCGCGGCGCGTGACCGCGCTTACGGCAGTATTGTTCCATGCGAACTCGAAGCGAATAAAAGTGAAAAGTGGTGAACGAATAGTGAAGAGAATTAAGTATACCGTGTAAGTGAGTAATTTTAGTGCGCTGTTATTCGATGACCTTGTTAAGGATAGATACGTGAATCATTATTACTGTCGAAAAATGGAGGGGAAAAAAAGGAAGGGTGATAAACCTAAAGGTATGGACTACTGGAAAAAGTGGTGTAGTCAAGGTCAAGGGGTTTCTAATAAAGAAACAAATTTGGATTTAGCTATCAAAGCTTCAGCTACCTTGCATGCTGATAAGAAGACTGCCTACCCCGAAATCTAGTTTGGAATGCCTAGATATGTGCGATAAAAACCTTTATCCTAATATTTACACATTACTACAAATCTTGGCTACCATTCCTGTATCCACTGCTACCCCAGAAAGGTCTTTCTCGAGCCTAAGGAGACTGAAAAACTATTTACGAAACACTACAAGTGAAAACAGACTTAATGGTTAATGAACATTCACTATGGAACAGAAATTCATGCAGATGAAGTAGTGGATATATTTAAAAGAAAAAGCCGAAGATTTCTTCTTTAATGGTTTTAGATTTAGCGCAGAGGAACGAAATTAATTTATCCATTTCATTTAAAGTTAAGAACTTTATAAATATGTCGTACTTTTTCGGATGAATATATAGATATTAAATTTCATGTAAGTATATTTTTGTTGTTTTATTTACTTCTCAAACTAACCCCCCCCCCCAAACTAAATCCTGGCTACGCCCGTGGCTTGTAGAATATGTATATTTTGAAAACTGCGTGACGCTTATGTCCTATATTCTTTTTGAGTTATTAGAGTTTTTTTTATGCTTTTTCAAGTGACTTTAGAAACACTATACATGCTTTTTCGGGAACTAGAAAAGTTTGTTTCAGTACAAGCACAGGACAGGAGCAGACTACAAACTACGCAGGCACGTACTCCTCGTATTTTAGGACGCAGGCCATAAACAACAATGTTCCGGTGTAATACCTACTGTTTCCCAGGAAATATAGTGCCTAACTGTACGCGCTTATCCCATGATATGTTGTAAAACCGGCAGGAACCTGACGGGGCATATGAGCTTAGGTTCGGGACGATCCATTCCACTTATGTAGCAGGCGATTTTTATTATCACACCGTATCTCCACCCACGTAGGCACAGTATGCAACGAGGAAAACGAGGTTTTTGAATAATTAGTCAATTCTGTTTCTGCTAATCTAACCCGTCTCGTGTATACCTACCTTTAATGTGATATGATCAATATGGTATCTAACAGGGACTCTTTAAAATGAGGGGACCCAGCATGTCACAGTCTATCGCATAGGAAAGGTGAAGCCTTGAGGGGAACTTTGTTTTCTGTCGACTCCACAAGGGGGCTGGTACAAAGGTAAAGGAGGCAAAATATTTCCCATCATAGTTCACAATTTTCAACTATTCTAACTTCCAGATGTGTCAATTAAATGTAATGCGGCCGCCTGTATTAGTCCCAATAATTGCAACCAGATTTTTCTTGTATCATCTTTAGTAATCGTACAATTCCCATTACGTGGGCATTACGTATAAAAGTAGGTAGTTCAAGTTCAAAATAAATTAAAAGTAAAAAAATACTTTTAAAAAAAGCTTTTATTTAAATGCGCTAAAAAGAATAAAATAATCTTTTCTTTTAAAACTTTTACTATCAACTTATAACGTCATTCCACAATTTATATGATATAAAAGCTTGTCGCGAGATTTAAGTTTTCAAACTAAGTAAATACCACTACTTAAATCTCGCGACAAGCTTTTATATCATATAAATTGTGGAATGACGTTATAAGTTGATAGTAAAAGTTTTAAAAGAAAAGATTATTTTATTCTTTTTAGCGCATTTAAATAAAAGCTTTTTTTAAAAATATTTTTTTACTTTTAATTTTTAAAAATATTTTTTTACTTTTAATTTATTTTGTAATTTTTAGTTTGGCCAGGTGTCTGAGTCTATTCATCTCAGTTAACGCATCATTGTTGCAAGGTCGTTTGCCGGTTAGTTTAGAACAGTCTAGCTCTTCAATGAGGAGACCTTCTAATGACCATCTTGGGTGTTCCGCCATGTTGGATTTAGAATGACGTCACACATATAATCATGCATTGTCATCCAAATTAAACGTGTGTACAAAATTTCAGCTCGATCGGTTGAAATTTAACTAGTCCGCCATCTTGAGTGTTCCGCCATGTTGGATTTAGAATGACGTCACACATATAATCATGCATTGTCATCCAAATTAAACGTGTGTACAAAATTTCAGCTCGATCGGTTGAAATTTAACTAGTCCGCCATCTTGAGTGTTCCGCCATGTTGGATTTAGAATGACGTCACACATATAATCATGCATTGTCATCCAAATTAAACGTGTGTACAAAATTTCAGCTCGATCGGTTGAAGATATCTGCTTCAAAATTGAGTTGCAAGATTCCAACCGAACAAATTACATACATACATACATACATACATACATTGCAAGTTAAATAAAAGCTTTTAATAACAAATCGTATTTCGAAAATTTTAAATTATTAAGCAGGTAGCTTCAGTCAGGTCTTTTTTTAAAGAGTTTTTATCTACGACTACAAGTTTATTTTAAGTTTGTGAGGTGCCTTGGGAGAGAAATAAAATTTCAAAAATTTTATAATGAACACCCAGAAAAACTACATCATTAGAACTACTAGACCTAATCTTATTAGTCCATCCCGAAATCTGTTAATGTTCTTTGGGTAGATACATTCAACAAGGGAAGAAAGTTCAAGTATACATATTACAAATGGAGTGAATGAGGAACCTGGTAACAAGGTGCAATAGCGACAAATTCTTAAATAAGCAAAATCGGCACTACTGACTTACCATACTTATTACTTAAATTCGTGGAAATAATTGCTGGAAATCAATTTCAACTATAAAATAAATTCCTTTCATTTGACAGTTGCTACATTCTGCACTTGTATACACAAAATTGTGAAGTCTAATTTTTAGAAATCATGGAAACCATTATTAATTTTTACCAACAATCAAAGTACCTGTTATATTCATAGATTCTCCAATAAAATGGCGTACTTGGCATCGCTGAGACCATTAGAATGAGGAAAGAATAGGCCTCACTTTGGAAAGTATAATGCTGGGTCCCCTTACTTTAAAGAGTCCCCGGTCTCTAATTATTAATTTTCAAGATAAGGTTTTTATTGGCCAAATAAGCCTAGAACTTTTTGAAGGACACCGCATAACATTTTGTAAATTATTTGGCGGATACAACTTTTGGTAGTCGCTAACCCATCGTCGCTGCCGGCGAAAACTGATTAACGCGCATACTAGAAACGCATACCTGAAACTCACACCGGAGTTGTCAAACTCCTAAAATTGCCACCGTTCGCCCGGTAGATATCGATTTTATGTTGGCCCGGTGCCGATAAGGCCCAACTAGCTTAGTTTAGCGAGGAAGCAATTTCCTCCTGACTACTAACTACACTGTTTTCTAAATAAACTAAATGAACGCCGAATTTCGTTAATAGAACTTGTTCAGCATTTCGATGAGAGGTTTAATGAGTAGTTGCACAGAAATAATAAAAATGAAATAATTTTTTATATACACTGTGTCCCGGATAAGAATGAACAGCATGGGGATATTGCAAACGGTGAGAGATAGAGCAACGGTTAAATGGGGAAAAAGTTGCGCAATTTCGAGGTCAATAAAATGGCACAAACAGATTTCTAATATATTTTTTCGTTTTTGAGTTATTTTGAAAAAAGTAAAATTTTGCGTTTTCGATTTTATTTTTTTCTGAAGTTGTTATCACAGATAGAAAAAAAAAGAAAAACACTTTCTTATAGCACTTTTTAACGGGCTTTAAGATGGCGTTTTTAGATTTGTTCTACAACGTTTCGTTTTTGAGAAACCATCTTCAACTTTATTTTTTTAAATACGGACCTGGATTTTTTTTGCAGATTTTGAAAGCACTTTTCATTGCAAATACTATGATGTATGACACGAAATATTTTTAAAATGTTTTGAGACAATTATACTGATTATTCCTTTTTTTCCATTCATTTTTTTCTATTGCGGCCCTGTATTTAATAATAAGAAGTCTAAATATTAATCAGTATTGACAACAATTTATTTACAGTTTATTTTTACTTCGAAAACTTAATATTTTTAAATACGGCCCTGTCTGGTAAGTGTTTTCCTCTGTTGTTGTACAGCAAACAGTGTCGCATTGTGTTTTGGAGTAAATTCTTAGCTTTTTCTAATTGTCAGAAGAAAGCTTTAAGCCAACGAAATCAATAACTTTTGCTATTTATTAATTGCAACAATACATTCGTTCGGCCTCTACACTATTTCTGTGACGCAAGATATAACATGCTGACATGTTAAATTTGTCCCCATTTGAAAAAGCACCCTCCATTTCTAATGATACAAATTGTTAACTAAACGATACAGTGGGAGTTATGACAAATGACAAGGGGTTGGTTTCGTTGTTTCAAAGCCTTCTAGGTGGGGGTTTTTGTTGCCGTCCTTTTTTTGGTTCTCCAATAATCGAAAGATAAGTTGTAAGTTAAATTGTTGACAATACTGATTAATATTTAGACTTCTTATTATTAAATACAGGGCCGCATTAGAGAAAAATGAATGGAAAAAAGGGAATTTTCAGAATAATTGTCTCAAAACAATTTAAAAATATTTCGTGTCATACATCATGGTATTTGCAATGAAAAGTGCTTTCAAAATCTGCAAAAAAATCCAGGTCCGTATCTAAAAAAATAAAGTTGAAGATGGTTTCTCAAAAACGAAACTTTGTAGAACAAATCTAAAAACGCCATCTTAAAGCTCGTTAAAAAGTGCCATAAGAAAGTGTTTTTCTTTTTTTTCTATCTGTGATAACAACTTCAGAAAAAAATAAAATCGAAAACGCAAAATTTTACTTTTTTCAAAATAACTCAAAAACGAAAAAAGATATTAGAAATCTGTTTGTGCCATTTTATTGACCTCGAAATTGCGCAACTTTTTCCCCAGTTAACCGTTGCTCTATCTCTCACCGTTTGCAATATCCCCATGCTGTTCATTCTTATCCGGGACACAGTGTATACTACGTTTTTAAAAAATACTAAAACTATAATAAAATAATATAATGTAAAGGTATAAAATGGTAATAGTAAGAAGTGTAGAGAATCTTTAAGGGGGTAGGAAAAATTATTTTATACTTTTTAGTCCATTTTTTATATTATTATATTATTTTATTATGCTTTTAGTTCACTTCACCTGGCTAGAAAATTTTTGTAATTATCTACCAATAATATATCAATCTGTTTAATTGTTATTTTCCTGAAAAATAAAATAAAGAAGGAATCAAAATTAATGTCATCAGATTCTCATTTCAATATTAAAACCAATTAATTCCAGATTTTTCTAAGTTACCAACTATGGTGCTGGAGGTTCTAGTTACCGCATTCTTGCAAACTGTTAAATAACTCGCTTTCTTGTCTGTCTGTCTGTTTGTTATTTTTGCCAAGTTATTTTTATTTATTACCAGCTTTTGGCGTGTGCTTATTTATTCACAGATTTCCACTAGTCAAATATTTGTATTTAATATTCATAATTTTGTTTTCTGTTACAAGACAGGCCAGTGTTACAGCCTTGAAGTTGAGAAAGTTGGCAACATGGCTTGCGGGTCTGCGCGGCGTGGCCTGTCACTCCCTGTCATTTGATTTTACAAGAAATTTACCAGAATTAATTTTTGTAGTGCTATCGTCGCCAGATTGCTACGACGGTGCAGTGTGCTTCTGGGTGGAAACAGACAGCCCGAAGTGCTGGCGACAGCTTTTTTATAAATTTGTTTTGTTTGTGAAAAAATGAAACATTTCTCTAAAAGTTCGAAGTCAAGAATCGTTAATTTACAATTTCAAGCTCCCGTCGAGGGAAGCTAGAACTTAGTTATATACCTGGCTGTAAGTCAAATCGTAATAATAACTTGAAGTAGCTAGGTTTCCTTTGCTTGACTGCAAGCAGTCAACTTGTATTCGTTTTGGACGAAAATTTAAGAATAAAATGATTAAGGGCCAATTTCATAGAGAATCTAAAGTACCCTTTAAAATTGAAGGAGCTTTATAACAATCCAACCATTGTTTAGTATTATTGCAAAAGTTTTTTTTACCTAATGTTAAAGTCAAAAGATAATTTAGTTGAAGGTGAAAATTTTATATTTCGAATATGGAAGTTAACAGGTGTTTTGGGGCACGTTTTGGCAATTTCAACGCAAACGGTTGGTTTGATCGTTATGAAACAAGAGTACCTTTTTCTTGCAGAATGAAAAGATACACTAAAATAATGGACCTGCAGGACCAGAAAGATGACCTCAAAAAAGTTACGAGTAAAAGCACGATCCAAACACAGCGCAAGTGCGGCTTCGAAAACTTAATATTTTTAAATACGGCCCGTCTGGTTAGCGCTTTCATCTGTTGTTGTACAGCAAACAGTGTCGCATTGTGTTTTGCACTAAATTCTTCGCTTTTTCTAATTGTGAGAAAAAAGCTTTAAGCCAATGAAACCAATAACTTTTGCCATTTATTAATTGCAACAATACATTCGTTCGGCCTCTACACTATTTCCGTGACACAAGATATAACATGCTAACATGTTAAATTTGTCGTCATTTGAAGAAGCACCCTCCATTTATAATATTACAAATTATTAACTAAATGATACAGTGGGAGTTATGACGAATGACAAGGGGTTGGTTTCGTTGTTTCAAAGCCTTCTAGGTGGATGATTTTTTTTATTAGTCTTTGCCGTCCTTTTTTTGGCTCTCCGATTGAAAGATAAGTTGTAATTTAAATTGTTGACAATACTGATTAATATTTAGACTTTTTATTATTAAATACAGGGTCGCAATAGAAAAAAAAATGAATGAAAAAAAAAAGGAATTTTCAGTATATTTGTCTCAAAACATTTTAAAAGTATCTCCTGCAATACATCATAGTATTTGCAATGAAAAATCCACGTCCGTATTTAAAAAAAACAAAGTTTAACACGGTTTCTCAAAAACTAAATGTTGTGGAACAAATGTTTTTCTTTTTTTCCTGTCTGTGATAACAACTTCAGAAAAAATAAAACAGAAATCGCAAAATTTAACTTTTTTCAAAATAACTCAACAACGAAAAAATCTATTAAAAATCTGTTTGTACCATTTTATTGACATCAAAATTGCGCAAAACTTTTTCCCCATTTCACCTTTGTTCTATCTAAAAAACATAAGTTTGGTGTATATCTCCGAAACGCGGCTTAATTTGTTTTCCTGAATACAAACCTAAACTAGGAAATGAATTTTACCAGCAGGAATTTGGAATGGCTATGGGGTCTCCTTTATCACCATTCATAAGCAATTGATTTATGGAAGATTTTGAACAAAATGAGTTGACTAGATATGTTCACCAACCTAATGTTTGGTGGAGATATGTAGATGACATATTTGTTATATGGGAACATGGAGTAGATGATTTAAATTCATTATTAAATTTTATAAACTCGCAAGAATCTTCTATTAAGTTTACCTTAGAAATTGAAAATAATAATCAATTACCTTTCTTAGATGTTTCTATAATGAAATTAGATAGTATAGAAACTAGTGTCTATAGAAAACCAACACATACTAATAGATATCTCCATTTTAGTTCAATCAAATCATCATATTAGTGTTAAAAAAGGAGTAATTAAAAGTTTGTATGACAGGGCTAAAGAGATTTGTTCTAATCACACAAAATTTGAGGAGGAAATTAAAGATATAAAACATGTTCTTGAGAAGAATACTGAATTTATTCAGCAAGTTTTTCAGGATTGCCAACAAAATAACAATGCTAATAGAATTAGAGAAATAAATCTGGTAGACCGACCAGTAAATTTAATTATTCCTTATATTCCTGGACTATCAGATAAGCGTTTTAATATCAGAACAGTGTTTAAAACCAAAAATACATTAAAATCGATGCTAGTTAAAACGAAACCATTTAATGAGGTACAAAGTTCAAAAAATGCATTTATAAAATTCCTTGCGAATGTGGAAAGTTCTATGTTGGGGAGACTTGTAGGCCATTTAACGTCGAAAATATGTGAACACTTTTTTAATAGCAATGGATTTTGTGGGATAGTTCCAATCCAATTCTCAAAGAAGAAGTAGGAAATAGACGAAAAATTAAAGAATCAGCATTTATTCTAGGAAATACAGACAACTGTGTTGCTGAATGTTCAGTGGAATTCAGTAAAATATTATTGCCACTTATTCAAAGAGAAGTTTGTATAAATAATTAGATAGAACACAGGGTACAATATCTGACAGGTGGCTAGGCTATTGTTTCTGTTGTCATGACATTTTAACCTGAAATTTATTAATCTGTCATTTCACTTTGACATGACAAGATCTTTGAGAAAGGAGGAAGATTTATTCTCCGAAAGCTCAGGAAACAAATTTGTTGAAGATATTCGTTGAGTTAAAAGTTCAAAGTTTAGTTCATTTACTGTTAAGAATTTATTAATTTTCCAGACAACTTGAAAAAGTTGTCTTCTAACCAGTTTGGTGGCGAAAAACCCAATTAAAATTCAATGAAAATTTTATACAATTTCATACTTAATTTTTTTTCCCAAAATTAAAAACCAAAAAGTCAAGGGGGTAGAATATTATGTGAATAAACCTGTACACTAATTTTCCACTAATAGTAATCCCAGGCTGCATTTTTAACGTAACGCATTTTCGGTGAGTAGCTTACCCCGCTCTGCCATCTCCCCCCTTCTTATATCAGACGAACCCGATCCGTAACCACAGCTTACCCTAACATAAGGGTAAGCTGTGCCGTAACTATATACGCCACACATCCGCATTCTGCGGCATTTCTCACCCCGCCAACGTTGAGAAACGACCTCCTTCGCGGCCATACGTCAAGCGGGGGCCCCGAGGCGGGGAAAAGATGCGATTCCGGCAAGTGCAGGCCCGCAAAAAAGGACCGCAGCCGAAGGGCCGCCGTCTGATTTATCGACGTATCGGCGAAGCATTTAGGGATCGACTCCAGCGCCCGATGTTTCACGCTGACGACAAGCGGGCGGTTTTCACCCATCCGGGAGAGGTAATAGGTAAATGTTTGTTCGATTTGAAATGCTTTTAACCGATATTTTAGACTTCTGGTGAAGGCGCTGGTATTAACTTTACTCTTTAAAACTTCAATAACCAACATTTCCTTCCCACACCCAAGAACGTTAAACCAGACAGGATAGCTCAATCTGAATGGTGTAATGTTCGCGGCGCCCACCGAGGGCGTGACGTCACCGTTAGACGTCGTTAGGTGAAGGTTACATCGTACGCCCGTTGTTTACCTTTGTTTTTCTAGTTTTCTATCGTATTTCTTTCGGTTTTACTTTATTATTGTGAGTTTTTTGAGTTTTACCTGTTATAAAGTGTGTCTGTGTGTTGTTTTTATTTGATTTTTGTGCCGTGTTTATTATTATTCAGAGACACTAAGTGCCTGATACTTGAATTTCTACAAAGGGGAGGTGAGCATTTCTTGACATATTATTAATAATAAAAGTACGAGGTTGATAATATACTACTTTACAGAATAGTCCCATTCACGAAAATATGCCGGGGATTGGGCCAGGGGGAACAAGGTGTGCCGTGTATGGGTGTAATAACACTTATGCTACAAAAGCCCAAACTGGGCAGAATATCATATTTCATGCTTTTCCAAAACCAAAGGACCTTTTCTCTAAAACTATACAAAGTGAGTGGATATCAAGGTGCAAAGGAAAAGACAAATTCAACCCTAACACTAGCCATATATTATGTTCACAACATTTTGTAGACAATGACTACGAAAGAGATCTTCGAAATGAATTATTAGGTAAGTAAAATTCTCTTTGCTAGCTAGCCATCTAAAAAATGCATGAATATAAATATTTATATATATTTTTTAATTTAAGGCTTACCTTTAAGAAAGAATTTAAAAAAAACGCAGTTCCTACATTAAAAATACCTTCCACAAAAACTATTACTGCAACGACCTCGGCAACAACTAATACATCACGTTCTGATAGACTTACCGAAAGACAAAGAAAGGAAGAAATAGAAAAATTACTTGTTGATTTGTCTGCAATAGAAGGTGGAGAAACTGCAAATTTAGAAGGCAGTTCTTCCCTAGCGACACTTACTGAAATTGGAATTCCCCGACAAGCAATTATTCAGGAATCAGATGAAGTTTTTAAAAAAGAAATTAACATGCCTTTTGTAGTTATAAAAGATTTTTGTAAATTAAGAACTATTATTAGAATCAATTTTCGAAATTTAAAAGCACGACATAATAATACTTCACAAAGAAATAGTTCTGTGGATCCTCTTCGAAAAAAAAAGCGGAAATTAAACAAAATTATAAATTAGAATATTTATTATTTATGAATTATGAATAAATAAATCTATGTTTTCAACTGTGTTTTAATTTGTCTTGGAGCATTTTATCAGTGTTCTATTTTTTATTATTGATTCACCATTCACATATTATAATATGAATATCATAATCCAAAAATGCTCTTCAAAATCAAACTAATCAAAGGAGGCCCACAATTATTAACAGAATAATTCTGTATAATATATTATAATCTGTGTGCCATAATAAAAACTATTTAAGGCAAAATTCGCACCTTCTGAAAACACATTTGCTGCAATAATGCGCTTTTTTCTCGTATTGGGTGGAGAAATTGTCATAAAAAATTCGTGTTCAAAAAACAAGAGTGAACTTTATTGATTTCTTGTTTACAATACTTAAAAAATAAATCCGATAAAGCAAGAGCATCTAAAGCTCACTTTTTGTTTTTATGAACTTTTTAAAAAAAGCACAAGTCGCTTTCTGAAGGCGCGCGATTGGGTGTTTCGTGGTGCGAGTTTACGCAGTACGTCTAACTGTGACGTCATCACGTCGGACGGCTCGGCGGACAGATTCGCGTGATTGAGCTATCCTGTCTGGTTTAACGTTCTTGCCCACACCTACAGAGTTTTTGATATATCGTGATTCCAGCTGATTAGGCTGACTATCTAACCTAAAATATGCTTGTGATGTACGTCGCCACAGAAATAGTCCAAAAACGTTTTTCCCAAAAAGGATAGAACACATATATCTTATTCGTAAATTACATTTATGTAAATAAATTGCTGCAACGGGATTATTTGCTTTTTTTATTTCATTCATTTATTTGAAATGCTTTTAACCGATATTTTAGACTTCTGGTGAAGGCGCTGGTATTAACTTTACTCTTTAAAACTTGAATAACCACCAATCCCTTCCCACACCTCCAGAATTTTTGAAATATCGTGATTCCAGAGTCCAGCTCGTTAGGTTGACTATCTTTATAACCTAAAATATGCTTGTGATGTACGTTGCCACAGAAATATCCCAATTTTTTTTATTATACTTCTTTGAAAACACCTTATTTTCATCTGTTTTAGCAATAATGAAAGATGGGGTTTTTCGGACTAGCGCACGGAAACAGCGCATGGAAAAACTTTCCGTGCGCTGAATAAAAATGCCGAATATTATGGCTTTAAAATAGAAATATACGGCAAAGTAAACTAAATTTACCTATTTTGTATTTTAATTCGTAAGTGTTTCAATATTTAGATACATTTCTGTAATATTTTTGACGTTTTATTCACCTTATCTGACAATAACTAATTTAGAGTAACCATGGAAACATACCAAACACTATATTGTCTGCATTGTTTATTTTTTGTCAATTAAATTTATTATAATATGCCGATAAAATGTTTTAAGTTTCCGTTTTCAAAGAAGTATAATAAAAAATATCGTTCATTACACGTCCAGAAATAGATTTTTCCGTGCTTGCATGACTTCCCTTGTTCGGCTGCGCCTCACACGGGAATTTGTCACGCGCGCACGGAAAAATCTTTATTTCCCGACTCGTAATGAAATATACTATTAGGTGATATTCTCTATAGGTATTTTCCTCCCACAACACATTTGTCCACTTTAATTGTTTCACTTTCTTGAAAATGTGTTAGCCATACGCCATACTTAAGGAAAGGGTTTTTTAGAAATTAAATCTCAGTTGGAATTTGATGAGTCTATTTTTGGCGCAAATTTTCATCCCGACGCAAAGCAAATGTTGTTATGGTGACATTTTCTTCCTGGCTTTTGTAATATGTATAAATATAATATAAACAGACCCAATATTTGATATTTAGGTTATTTTTTTACAAAATAAAAATGAAAACTCACCTCAATATACTGTAAATGTTGACGAGGTCTCAGTTGATCGGCAGCGTGAAAGATCGAATAGAAACCGTATCAGGGCGTGGGTCGACAACGAAAATCCTCGAGTACGTTACAACACTGATTTATTTCGCACAAGGCGAATGGTGAATACAAAATACACAAACCCGAACGTGGTCAACGGGAACGGCTTCCAGCCACCCGGACCGTCTGAACTCGCGGATCTCCCGTAAGCAGTTCGCCCGTCTGTGTCTCAGGCTCCACCGTCTATTCCTGGGGGAGAATTCCCCTTACAGCGCTCACGGTCGGCGCGAGCGGCACCAATACTCCTGGACGGCACGGCTCCCACCCAAAGGCCATAATAGCACCTGGGCGGTTCCCCTCCGCCAGGACACACGCGCACTAGACACAAACTTGTTTCTGAAATATAAACTAAGACGTTTAAAAACATTTTGAACATTTTAAACTTCTCAAAACCCAAGCTGCCGCTCTCAGTTATGTGACAAATGACATGGAACGTCGGACTAAGATTGTCACGTGATTTTTGTGCGCCATGGCCTGTCTTTATCGTAGGCCTCGTTCACTACTTTTCATTTCGCAGCCACCTCGCGCCCCCCACCCCATTCTTGACGGCCTACTGTGTTTTTCCTCGCGCCCCCGCTCGACAGGGCACCGCCATATTGATCTACGTGCCGCCCGGCGACCTTCTTTTGTTACGGCTCTCAGCCACGGCCGCCCGCGTCCTTAGTATTCTTGAGGGGGACGCAGCAGGAAGGCGGGCGAAATTTTAAAAATTTCATACCCCGAGGCTTTTGCATTCCGCGGGAATTTCTGGCTGCGCGGTTTTGTCGGGAACTGTTGTACGCTTTGTTTTTAGTGGGGTCAACGGACCGGAATTGAGATTGTTTTGTTTTGAATTTTGAACGTGAATTTTTTGTTTTGTTGGATTGGCAGTTAACCTACGTATTTTGTTTGCTCTATGAATTTTCTGGTAACTTTCAGCAACAAATTGACATTGTGCGATAAGAAGAACTTTATTCTGACGTAACTTAGTCTAGTCTTATTGAAAGATGTTTAGGATTGCTTAATTTTTTAAACAGTCATTAGAGTATTAAATTTTAAAACATTAAACATACCTAAGTTTTATGAAACATTCAGAACATTTCGCGCGACAAACTTTTTTATTTACAAAAACTTGTCGCAATTTGGCATTGAATTATCCTAACTAAAACCTAAACTTATTTTTCCTGCTCCCTCCCCCGTAAGTACAATTTACATACTCGCCAACAGGCCCGAAAGCGAAAGTCAAATGTTCGGGGTGCCCTGTTATTTTCATTGCTAGCTGCGAAAGTGGTTGCTAGGTACAAAAAGTATTGCTTAGCAACCCTTACGCAGCAAGGATCTTAAAAACATTAATAAAATATATGTAGCAACGCGAATCTTGCGTCAATTTTAATAGGTTTCACAACAATCGTTTTACAAACTGGTTTTAATCATAAAGAACACGAATTATACCAAAGAAAAATTAATAATTTAAATGTTTAATTGGCGTCAAATAAGAGCCGCATAACAGAACAAATTTGACAGGCACTGCGCTACCGGTAGGGTGAGAGTAAGCGATTAGTAATTCGTAGATCCATGGTTCAAATCCCACACAAAGCTCAACATTTTTTATTTATTTTTTATTATCGCTGCATTCTGCCTCTTATATTTATCACTGATTATCATTTTTAGTAATTTAACAAAGGTTATTTTGAAGATCATTATTACTCACAATCTACTCCATATGTTTATTGCGTTATTCAAAGAACCTATAACCTGAAATTTTCGGTAGCAGGAAAAATGTAATACATTGCACGATGCGTAAGCTCTTTTTTGGCCTCGGAGGTACTTTTAATGACCGAGGCAACGCGCGGTGCCTCGGTCTTTAAACAACCTCCTCGGCCAAAAAAGTGCACTTACGCATCTGGCAATGTAAATAACTATTAACTCGTTTTAGTACATGGCTCTGTGGTTTTAAAAATAAATTAAGATGTTTTTTTTATCGAGCAAAACATTTTATACTATTGATGAATTTGTTACAGTTAAAGTTTTCTTTATACAGGGTGTTTCTTAATAACATGCTAATATTTAAGGGGGTGACTTTTGGCTCCATTTTGATAAAAAAACTTCATATGAACATATGTCCTAAAAGTCTTGACTCTTGAACTACAGGGTGCTAACATTTTAAGAAAATAGTTATTTATGTACCAAGGCACTGAAGCTCAACTTTTTATGACTAATGTGAGGAATTTAGTTGCCGAGCCCTCTGGCCGAGGCAAATAAACCACATGAGTTATAAAAAGTTGAACTTCAGTGCCGAGGTACCTACATAATATTATATTTTTTTGAAATCGAAAAAAAAAAGTTTTATTAAACAAGAAAATAATCATAAGGGATCACCCGTCCATGAACCAACTGTATGATAAGACACGGCGCCTTCGAACAGACAAACCAAACTGCTGCTTGTTGTGCAGCCTCCATAACAAATCTATTGATATTCAAACCTACTAAAATATTTATACTGAAAGATTGCGCTGCTATAGGTAACAATTTCGCAAATGTGTACGAAAAGTTAAATGGGCCTTTTGTGGCCAGGTTTTGAATATTTGGTCACTTTTGATGGGCGATGGCTCCGCGCCTGACGTTTGATGTTTACATCTCGCCAAGGCCTACATATTGAGAAAATCGTACAATGATGAGGGGCTACTTCAGCGCCGATTTCTGAGCTTTTAATGGCGATTTTGGAACATTTCACTGCCGATTTCGAGAAAAATCTTTTTTTATTATAGCTTTGGTATTACCCTAGATATTTTTATGAAATTTGGTACACTTATACATATGCATCAAGATGCATTTTCTGACATACAAACAACTTTATTACTTTTACCAGTGGCGTCTGTATGGGTTTCGTATTGAATAAGCGGCGCTAGACCACTTACGAGAACAATAACTTTGAACAATTTATTCAAGAAAATATTTTTTAAACGCTAAAATCATGAAATTGAAGTAATATACATACCTACATTTTGGAATGGTAACAGAAAATTCCCTAAACCCACAACGAAACAAATTAAATCAGATGTTGTTTTAGCACCCTGTAATTCAAAAGTTAAGACTTTTAGGACATATGTACATGTAAAGTTTTTTTTCTCAGAATGGACCCAAAAATCACCCCCTTAAATATTAGCATGTTATTAAGAAACACCTTGTATGCATGTATCTATATGTAGTAATTACCTTGACGTTTTTCATAATGTTTGGTGAACATTCTGTGTGAAAAATAAAATTCTATTCTATTCCTATTCCTGTAGGTATATTTTTTTGTAAATAATACATATAAAACGTCCTGGTTAACAACAAGAAACATGATTATTAGTTGCGTATCAACATTGTCATTCTATAAATATAAAAACGTGTAGGTATTTGGCAACGATGTTGGCGTGCCAACAAATTGTAAACAAATCCGCCTATTGTTTTTATATCTCTATGATTGAAACTGATTTTAGCTAATAGTATAGTCCTCCTTACGGCAGAATGCGTGCGACGTAAGGGGGAAGAACTCGCAAATATTATAGAATTAGTCACAGTTCAGGGGCGTAGCTCAATTTTGTGTAACTCACTGACTTAATTTTCATATAATTTATTGTTAATATTATTCTTAACGGTGATGCCTTAGACTATGGAGGAAGGCAAACCCTTATAACATTGGCAATTATTTCTCGTGCTGTTTACTCATTTTGCACACGTTAACTCCCGAACATAGGTACGAAACGCCACTGAGCTCTCTGAGCCGGCGGAAAAAACTTGCCAGCGGCCTAAAAAATGAGGTCTGTATGGTAGCCCAAATACGCACTTAACTTTACGTACTATAGAAACAGGCACAAAACGCGTTGGCTAACTGGTTTTGTCAGCTGACTCCTTCGCAGAAGTGCTGTGTTGCCGTATTTCAAAGGCGATGGTAGACGCGACGATGTTGAAAAAAATATAATAGGTGTTTTATCACACCGCGTTAGAAATAAATGATAAACAAAAATGGGTAAGTGGTCCCGTGATGCGAGCTTTATTTTTTCGCTATAACAGAGTTCAGAAATTCGGCTTCAATATGATAAAACTTGTATTCGCCAATAAATAACGACTACTTGTATAGGAAATCTCGCAACGCTGCACGCATTCTTTAGAAACGTTTTCTTTCGTGCTTTGGACTATACCTAGGACGCGGTGGTCTATATCTTCTACATTGTTAATGCTAGAAAAAGAAAGTATAGACAAAACTTGTAGGGAAACTTGAGTACTACATTCCTAAAATATTTTCCAATGTACAGGGTGATCCAATAGGTAGTGGCGACCCAAAGTTATGTTTTTTTTTAAATGGAACACCCATTATGGGTCTAACTTTAAAGGTTAGGGAGTTATTTCCATTTCATTCTAAGAAAGGGATTCAAACCTACATTTTGACAACCTAATCATGTAATCAGCCCTTTTAAAGCCGTTTCTTAGAATAAAATGGAAATAACTCCCTAACCTTTAAAGTTAGAGACCCATAGTACCAGATACCAAAAAGTATCTATCAATGGTTTTGTGAATTACTTTTAAAATAAAAAATTTTGGCGGAACTATTTTTTTTTCTTATAACTTCCAAGATGTACAAGCTGCAAGGCTATAACATTTTATTTACTTACCCATAAGGTATCTTCAAACAAATTCTTAGCTTTATATCTTGTTTTTAGTTTGAATATGCTAATGTCTCACCGTCCAAAGCCTACTTGTTGAAAGGGAGCGCTTCCAATGAAATCATAAAAGTTATTAGTATCTGATAACTACTTAAGCAAATCATTAAGTGTTATTATACAGGGTGAGTTTTTTCGATGCCCACTATGGGGATCGAATGGGTATAACAGAGTTCAGAAATTCGGCTTCAATATGATAGAACTTGTATTCGCCAATAAATAACGACTACTCGTATAGGAAATCTCGCAACGCTGCCCGCATTCTTTAGAAACGTTTTCTTTCGTGCTTTGGACTATATTTCTGTGTTGGACAGTGTTAATAACCCAATGTTGAATGGATACAATTTCTGTTTTAAAACCAATCAGCAGGCAGATGTGAAACTTTCCAATCTAAGGAGAAGTTCGAAGAGGATGACGCGTTACCATCCGAAGACGGATGTTGCAAAAAATGCGGAGTGAAACGTATGGATCGCGACGTTGCAATCTACGCGTCGCTATGAGAAACGGCGGGCCGTAAAAGTTCGGATGGGCGGGCCAGAGTTAAATTCCTTCGCAAATTGCGAAGATTACTCAGGAGTGGGCGTGTTTCGCGGTAGAAACTACACAGATCGAATTTACATTTGGCAACGTCACGCTATGTGTCTGAACATCCCGCCAAATTTACATGCTGGTCAAGGTTAGGTGTTTGTATTCCCCCACTCTTAAACAAAACCAAAGGCGGTCCCAGGGACTCTTTAAAGTAAGGGGATCCAGCATTATACATTCCAAAGTGAGGCCTATTCTTTCATCATTCCAATGGTATCAGTGATGCCAAGTATGCCATTTTATTGGAGAATCTATGAATATAACAGGTATGTACCTTGATTGTTAGTAAAAATTAATAATGGTTTCCATAATTTCTAAAAATTAGACTTGACAATTTTGTGTATACAAGTGCAGAATGTGGCAACTGGTCAAATGAAAGAAATTTATTTTATAGTTGAAATTGATTTCCAGCAATTATTTACACGAATTTAAGTAATAAGTGTGGTAAGTCAGTAGTGCCGATTTTACTTATTTAAGAATTTGTCGCTATTGCACCTTGTTACCAGGTTCCTCAATCCATTTGTAATATGTATACTTGAACCTTCTTCCCTTGTTGAATGTTGAATTGAACCCAAAGAACTTTGACAGATTTCGGGATGGACTAATAAGATTAGGTCTAGTAGTTCTAATGATGGTAGTTTTTCTCGGTGTTCATTACAAAATTTTTGTAATTTTATTTCTCTCCCAAGGTACCTCAGAAACTTAAAATAAACTTGTAGTCGTAGATAAAAACTCATTAAAGAAAGACCTGACTGAAGCTACCTGCTTAATAATTTAAAATTTTCGAAATACGATTTGTTTTGAACTACCTACTTATACGTAATGCCCACGTAATGGGAATTGTAGGATTACTAAAGGTGAGACAGGAAAAATCTGGTTGCAATTATTGGGACTACTGCAGGCGGCCGCATTACCTTTAATTGACACATCTGAGTATCTAGAAGTTAGAAAACTTAAAAATTGTGAATTATGATGGGACATTTTTTGCCTTCTTTAGAATCTATGGCACTATCTTATCACATAAAACCTCATGGCAATTGGACACATTGACATACATATAACATAACCTTGTACCAGCCTCCTTGTGGTCTCCTTGGAGTATACAGAAAACAAACTTCCCCTCAAGGCTTCGCTTTTCCTATGCGACAGTGACGTATCAAAACAACAGGTACTGAAAACCGAAAACAAAGTAAAAACACGAACATAAAACAAAACTGCGAAAGTTCCGTTAGTTCATTGCACAAAGATTGAACAACCAGTGGCGTAGAAGTAGGTAATTAGTTCAATTGTTTAGGGAAGATAAAATTACGCTCTGTATCTCGAAAAGTAAAACCTTGAAACGGTAAGTTTATCGGAAAATGTTACTTTATTTAAAGAAAGAAACACATTTTTTCTACTTCAAGCCTTTCCTATCGAACACATTTTTTAGGTAATTTTTAAGAAATACCCCGAAATAATACAAACAATTTGCCATAAAACCATAACATATACGAAAAATTGCCAAGATGACATTTTTGTTTACAATTAAAATCTACATAAAAAATTAATACATTTTATTACTATACAATTATTTGATTAATTTTTTTAAACAATTGTACTAATTACACACTTCTACGCCATTGGTTGTTTAAGGTGTTTGATATTGACAGGTTTTATGCTAACCCAAGCCGTAATAACGTGTACCAAATTCGACTTAAATATCTCAACTATTGCCATTGTGATAAATATTTTAAAATAATTTTGGTTCTAAAATGTTAGTAATTACTTAGAATCTCATAAAATGGAAGGTTCAACAAGAATATGACGTTTTCCAAGTGACCCTTCTTCAACTATGCGTTGCGAATTTTTTATTTCAACATGCGACGTTTCAGTTTTCGAACTCCTGACAATTTGATACAAGCTTTTATTTAACTTCACCTGTTGGTATCTGACAAAAAAATTGTATTACCTCATCGTTGACAGTGTGTAATATGTGTTCTTTATGTCCAATTTTATAATTTCCGACATAAAAAAATTCTCAGTGGCAATAAAACACGCGTCGCTTATTTTTTGCGCTTATTACGGCTATGTATAGCGTGCCACTAATTCTGGAACACCCTGTATGTATAGCATAATTTCTTTTTTATACGGTGCTTAGATAAGGAAAGAGAGGGAGGACGCCACGAGAGGCCAGTGGCGTAGCATGAAACGCGTTCTTAGCCAATGTCACAAAAATGATAAAAATGAAACAACTTACAAGTAATTTGAAATATTGGTATTTATTTGCAGATAATTTCCCAAATGTAGAATCAAGTGCTGAAATATATTTATTTGTGGCAATTTCGAATCAACCAAAATAAAATAAATAATGCACGCCCATGGAAACCAGCAAGCATTTTATGAAACTATCATAATCAATTAGAAAATTTTCAATAAAAACGATGTTAAAAAATAATTATATTGGTCCCATTTACAAACAAAACAATGCACTTTATCATACTAAAAGGTAGAAGGAATTTGAAGAAGTTATATTAAGAAAAAATAAAGTTTTAGGGCATCTTTCAAAGGTAGCTTGTTAAATATTTACCTGTGGAACGAAATCCCGGGCTCTTGCTTTTCACTTCTGCTTTTGCAACCAAACGCCGAACAGTACAGAGTGTCCCATTTTGAGTGTTTTTGGGTGTTTTCTCAAAAATCTCAAATATATATATATATATATATATATATATATATATATATATATATATATATATATATATATATATATATATATATATAATATATCGACAAATTTAATCAACTATTTTTATAGATTTTTTGGTAGCGTTAATAGTTTTTGAGATATGAACCAAAGTTATATATTTTTTAATGGAAACCATAGTTCATATCTCAAAAACTATTAACGCTACCAAAAAACTAATTATTCCATTCGATTCTACGCCAAAAAATCTATAAAAATAGTTGATTAAATTTGTCCGATATATATAAGTTGTAGCCAGGAGAGAGGTTTCCAAAAAATCGAAAATTATAAACTATAAAACTTATCTAAAATTTGATTGGTCTACCAAATTCCTCTCAAAAAATTAGTGAAGACCGCAACCCTCTAGCTTTAATAATAACCGAGATTTTTGAGAAAAACAACCAAAAACACCCAAAATGGGACACCCTGTACACCATCGTAAAAGTATATTTTCTCCTTCATCACTGTTACTTTTACTTCACAAATTCACGAAATTAACTCACAACCTACTCGCTTTGTCTGCCACATGTAAAATGTCCCCCGTTCAAACCGACGTAACAAAATCTATACACGGCAGCAGGGTAGGCAAGCGCGGTGTCCTCTCTCTTGCCTTGTGTAAGATACGGCGAATAGATTTTTTCTCGTGTCAATCCTTTCGCAAGAGCCCGCCCGCAGGAAAACCCTTCGCCCTTAAAGCACTCAGCTTGATCGATATGTTAAGCCCCGTCCGTTGGGATTCCCCTTCGTTTCCATGCTATTGCGTTAATTATTTTCTTGAGTTAGAAGCCTCCAGTTTAATTAGACAAAATGCGGCACCCTGGCAAACGGAGGCAGCGCGCTGTTGTTGGCTAGACGTCGAACTTAAACCGCGAAGGTTTTAATTAGGTTTAATAATTTAATAGGATTTATTCGACGTGCGGAAACGGGTGCACAGATGAGCCACGTCGCAGGCGCTGCAGCCGAGTTATTGGAAAATAAATTTTCAGCTAAAAGATAAAGTAGAGATAAACTGATTCAGAGTCCAGACGTGATGTAAAATAAGTGGCAAAGTGGGAATTTTTGCCGAAATTGCTCGGAAGTCGACGTTTATGGTTGATAGCAAACATTCTGGCGAGCGCTAATGCCACATCTCATTATTCAATCTTATTGTCGAAGGTTTAACTCGGGACGTCAACACCGCGTCCATTCTACACCTATTAGTAGGTAAGCTTTTTTCAGCAACCGTAATAATTTTTTATATCACGACGGAATCATACTGCTTGCATCCAATGAGGTAGCACCTTCCATAAAAATCCACCCAATCATATGCCTCTGCTAGCGATAATTGCACTTGTGCAAAACCAAAGCGGTAATACCACTTGTGCAAATTATCACTTCGTTGCTTAGCAACCGCGAATCTGTTCGATACAAACACGTACTTCTTAAAATTGGTGTGTTTTACACTGTTCTAAATTATGCAGCTTATAAATTTTGTTGCGGTATTATTGAGCATTGTATCAATGAATTTATATAAATTTTACATTGCTAAATTGTTGTTATTAGACCTCCGTCTCCGTTTAAATTTATGACACATTCAGAAAATAATCGATCGCTAACAGGGTGTAGGTATAATCGCATTTGCCTTGGATATCCAAGCGTCATGTTTGTTTACTCGAACGCTACAGTCAAAGCTGTCAATAAACTCATTCTAAATGAGTCGTTTTGGAAATGTATACATAGAAAAAATTAATACAGAAATTATTAAGAGGGGGTTGCCGACAGCGAAAGTGACGTTAGATTTCGTATTTTTTTAAGTTGTATAGCATAAAATCTAATAACATTTTACCTGGCAAAAATTTAGTACACACATCTCTGTCTTCATTTTAATCATAAGATCTTAAAAGCATATGCACTGGAATTATTATTTTTTCCAAGGTTTTCATAGCCTATAAAATAAAACACTGCTTGTAAGATCTTATGATTAAAATGAAGACAGAGATGTTTGTACTAAATTTTTGAGAGGTAAAATGTTATTAGATTTTATGCTATACAACTTAAAAAAATACGAAATCTAAAGTCACTTTCGCTGTCGGCAACCCCCTCTTAAATCGTATTCGTGAAATAATCTCGACAAATATTACTCGTGCCGAAAATTTTTCTAAATAATTTTATTCTCAAACGCTATTTTGCCCATTAGCAAAACCACTCGTACTTGCACTATTTTTGGGTCGTGTTATTTCTTGTAACTTTTTTGAGGTTATTTTTTGGTCTTGCAGGTCCATCAATTTAGTGCATCTTTCATTTTGCAACAAAAGTGGATAAAATCAACCGTTTGCGTTAAAATTCGCGAAACGTTCCCTAAAACACCTGTTAACTTCAACATTCGAAGCATTACAGGTCAACTGTACATTCAAAATTAAGAAAAAAATACCAAATGGACATTGGACAAAACACCATTGCTTTCCTTGAAATAGGATGTTCAAATTCTGTCAAATTCAATCTTTTCCATTTTGAAAACTAATAATTTTTGGTAGGTACATTGTTCATAAGGATTTTCTTCTCAGTTTAAATTCTACAGCCTATCTGTAACGTTTGAAAGCGGTAGATAAAGATTTTATGTTTCTAATGTTGAAGTTAACAGGTGTTTTGAGGCACGTTTTACGAATTTCAACGCAAAAAATTGATTTTATCCTTATGAAACTAGAGTACACTTTTGTTGCAAAATGAAAAGGTGCACTAAAATGATGGACCTGCAAGACCCTCGTGAGATACTTCGGCTTATTCTCCATCCCCAAAAATACAACAATGCCAAATTTTAGTTCAGTGGCTTGATTATTTTGGGAGATATAGACATAATTTAATTTTAAAAAAAACTTCAACACCCTGTATCTCCGTAGGGGGATTTTTTTTTATATGAACTTGTCATGTTATTTTAACGTCCCCTGTATAAATCCGCCCACATATTCTGGGACACCCTGTATATTGGACTATTTCTGATTATTTACCTAAAATGACACTGATCATTTTGACTTTTGACATATTATGTCGTTCACCTAAAAGCCATAGGCGGCTCGTCTAACATCATCGGTACCAACTATTAATAAAAAAATTGTTTCGAATTAAATAAGAACTTCAAATTAAATAAGGACCTTTTTTCAACTTAATATTCATAAAATTTAATTTACACAGAAATTTCATTATATATATGCAAAATAAACACCTAAGTAGTCGAGAAACTAACTGAAGTAAGTCAGCCATTATTAAGTCTCCATAAAATGAAATGTTAGACATTTCTCGCGTTTTAGAGAGTATACGCTTAAAACCCTATCGCGTTAATTATTTTCTTGAGCTAGTGCCTCCGACTGGGAACGTTTAATTAAACAAAATTTGCCGAGAGCCCTAAAGAAAAGGCATTGTTGGTAGCGGGACTCGAACCCCCGAAACCACCGGCATTTTAATTAGTTTTAATAATTAATAAAATCTACTTAGGGTCTCTCAATTTCCTGCACAGGTAAAAGGACAAGGAAGTTTTGGTTTCGTGTCTAGCACAAATCGTAATTAATCCAATCGTAACCTACTGCTTTCAAATGTTACAGATCAACTGTACATTGAAAATGAAGAAAAAATTCTAAACACATTTTTTGTTTTCTTGAAATAGGGTGTCCAAATTTTGTCGACTTTCAATCCGTTCCATTTTGAAAGTGAACATTTTTGGGATATTGTTCATATGGTTTTTTTTCTCGCTTTAAATGGTACAGTCGTTGTGCAATATTTGAAAGCAGTAGGTGAAAATTTTATTTTTCGAATATTGAAGTCAACGGGTGTTTTGGGGCACGTTTTGGCCATTTCAACGCAAACGGTTACGTATTATCAACCGTATTATCAATCGTATTATTTTGGCCCAAAATATATGCGGTTGCAGAATGTGCCATTATTAATGACTCACCCTGTATAATACATAACGGGTTACTTTACAGCGCATTGCTTATATGACAAAAATGCCACACGCTGCAGGGGTGGACATTTTTTTACAAAAAAATTACCTTAATAAAAGTTTTATTAGAGGATGAACTTCTGGCCAACTTTTTCTTCTAAACTTTTTTTGTGTCCCCAATACTTAACGATTTTAATGCTGTTAAATTAATTTTTGTCATGTATAATGCCCTGTAAATCATTAAGTATTAGAGACACAAAAATATTCTATAGGAATAAGTTGATCAGAAGCAGAGGTTTATCTTCTAAAACTTTTATTAAGGTCATTTTTTTGTAAAAATATTTTTACAAATCCACCCCTACAACGTGGGAAATATTTGTCATATAAGTAATGCGCCCATATACAGGGTGAGTCTGAAATAACTGGCATCCTTTTTTTGGGTAAGAAAGATGGTCATTCGGAACAACTTTTCTTAATATTTTTTCCTAAAGCCTATTCATTTAATTTATACCCTGACGTCATCGTTTGGTGTTTTTTGCTGCCAATATAAATTCTAGTGACACTACAAAAATGCCACACAAATAATAGTTAATTTTCATCTGTCATGTTGGCATAATAGGGCTGGGTTGCAATAATAATATTCAAATTTTTCGTTAAAATTTTGACACAGTTTGTCACTTAATTTTAAAAATGCCGCGCAAGATAGGTTCTCAAAATCTTGATAAACGCGCGCAGGGTATGGTGCGTGCTTTGGGCGAATATTTTGAGAGGGAAAGGGAAAACGGGGGTCCGCTGCTTCCGCTTTGTGCTGTAAAAGATGTAAGTACTTTTTATTTTATTTCACTGATATAAATTTCGATAATTTCTAAAAAATCATATTTTTGTTTCTATTTAAGAGGGTTGCAGCAGCTCTAGGAATTAGTTTTGACACGGTCAAAACAATTATTTCAAACGAACCAGCTACTCGAACTGCAAGGAGAGAAAGAAAAAAACCTGTACCTAGTCAACATTGATGATTTCGAACAGACAGCAATCCGAAATGTGATATATGAAATGTATATAGGGACAGTATGTTAAAGAATTTTGCCAATTTGCCCCAATATGCGTCTAATTTTATAATTATTCTTTTAGAAAAGCACTTTACAGTGAACGCCCTAAAAGCAAAATTAGAAGAAAGAGATATTTTTCATGGTGGTAGAACATCTTTATGGAAAATATTGAGGAACATTGGATTTAAGTACCGCAAAGATGATCCTCGACGTGGACTTTATGGAGGTGCCTATAATATTGCTATAAAACGTATTAAATTTAATTTAAAAATTTAAAAAAGAGAATAAACACGAGAGTTTGTTTACTTGGAAGAAACATGGATTTTCCAAGATTTTCCAAGATTTTGAATTAAGGGAAATATTTTCTTTATAAATTTCCACTGCTTTATTTTTACATAAAGGCGTATCAGATGGTCCAAAAATTTTTTTAAATTAATTATTCGGAAATAGTTAATTTTTTCATTTTTTTTAATTTTTAAGTACCTATTAACACAGAATAGCTGTGGTATTAAGCTTTTCCTCATTTTTATCCACATGGCCTATTAAGGTTTCATATTAAGAAAACACAGTGTACATTAACTAACCTGTAAATGGTTTAAAAGTCAAATATTGTGGCAGCTGAAGTCTTCGTATTTGCAATTTGTCATAAAGTTTGGCAACGCTGTTATGCTGGTATCGATGACGTCAGGGTATAAATTAAATGAATAGGCTTTATCGCCGAAATTTTTCTCTAATTTACCCACCTAAAATGCCCCCTCGGCACTGACGAATAGCGTAAATACTATACTAGTTGATGATTTACCATTTTCTACTCGGTTGTTGGCAGGGCACCAGTGCCGTGTTTTCATAGAGGGGGGATTTTGAGGGGATGAATGATAGAAAAATCTCGGCGCTATGAAAAAAATTATTAAGAAAAGTGGTTCAGAATGACCATCTCTATTACCCAAAAAAAGGATGCCAGTTATTTCAGACTCACCCTGTATAAGTAATGCACCCATATTGTTTAGGAAACCACCCTATAGCGCAAATCGTATCAGGAGTTCGAGTTTGATCTTTTGGTTGGACACTCAGGAGGCAGTCCCCAAGCAACTGTGAAAAAATCATCCTGTTTGGATCTTTTTTTGTAAAACTGACATCTTTATTGGACTAAAATGACGATATGGAAGCTTTATTCATTTTATCGTAGGTTCAAACCCCGCAAGAAGCATTTACTTTTTTTAATTCTCAACAAAAATACATATTTTATTGTTTACTAATTGATTTTGTCGCAATATTAACAATAAAATCTGTATTTCTATTGCTAATTAAAAAAAAAAAGAAAATGCATCGTCTGGGATTTGAACCTACGATAAAATAAATGGCGCTTTCATAGGCACGCGCCATTACCAGTTAGGTTATGGCCATTTTTGAAGATTGTTTTCAAAACTCAATAATATTTGACATTGACGTTGAAATTATTAGTACTCATCGAATTGATAACTTGTCAACTCAATGTTAGTACTTTATCGATTTGACTTGATTCTTGTCAGACAGACATCAGACATAATCTACTATCAAAGTCTATAAATACCAGGGACCCTTTAACTTATTTTAAAGGGTCCCTGATAATACTAAAGTCCGCTCACTTCTTTGATCTCTATGAAAAGCCGACAATTTATTGCGACCGGTCGTAAATCAGCGTCATCTCGCACGCTTCGCATTTACGAGGGCGACTAAACGAAATCGCCGTCAGGTTCGTATTGACTTTCCATTATTTACCAAAGTCTACAAATATTAGTATACCTATTTGTAGACTTCGGTACAACATTATTTGTGTAGGTAAGTGTACCGCTCTTGGTAGGCACAGTTAAATTAAAATACAAGGTAGCTATTACCAGAATCTACATACCTAATTAGTAGGTATATCTGTAGACTTTGGTTGGAACATGAATAAAAATGCAATTTTTTATGTTTTACGTTCATTTTTAATTCTAAAGCCTAACAAAACATAGAGCAGACAAAAACATAAATAACAAATAAATATTTAACGACAAAAAGTTAAACTAATCATATCTACTTTTTCATCCTTTACGTAAATATTTTGATATTTAAATTGACATAAACAGTGCAGAACAAGCTTCTGGCAATAATCTTAATGGGACAGCCGAGGGGACAGCAGTTTTTACTAAACGTTTTCCGGACGAAGTGAATGACTGATTATCAAAATGTGCCTTGCAAATTCTTATAGGTTTATATGCCTCTTCAGGTGTAATATTCACAAATTTATGTTCTCCGATGAACCCTAAGGCATTCTTCCATTGCTGGCACCTTCAAATTTTCAATATTTTAATATTATATCTATATTATTCTTCAATTAATACCTAAGTATTCAAATGTCACATAAAAATGTCTTAATTTTTGTAGGTAGGTACCTCAAACTCAATCTTACCTTTCAGGGTCTTTAGGAAATGAAAAAAGGTAATATAGTCCTTTGAACTGATTTTACAGCCATCCGCACTGCAGTAAAAAGCGTTACTAGGCATCACTACAACCACATAGACCTATATAGCTTCGCTAAGCTATATAGGTCTGTGCTACAACCTACAACACAGTCACGGTCGGTCGGTAATGTTTTGCGCGCACCCGGTAGAATGCGAACGAACCGCTCTCAGCTACAATGTGTAGGTACAGCTTATTTTCTGATATTATAAGATATCGATCGGCTCGATCGCGGTACTCCGATGACGGCGGGAGGAGGGGAGCGGGAGAGGGCAAGAGGGAAACGTTTGTTTACACAAGGCCGAGTGCCCGGACTTATTAGTATATCTCTGGAAGCTGCTACTATTTCACAATGGTTTTCAGGTCAGGGCGGCCAGGCAACGGCTTTCGTACCTAGCAACCACTTTCGCACCCACCTAGCAACCAAACAAAGGCACCTCGAACCATCGAATTGATAAGTACAATGCAAGTCGCACAGGTACCACTTTCATTGTTGTTTGGGGCAGCTAACTCTAGAGAGAGATAGGTTTCAAATGGCAATAAGTAAGACAAGGACGCCTAATGAACGTGTCAGCTGATTCAGGCAAACGAGGTATAGAGGGATGTTGTATATTAATGAGCGAATTTAATGGGCATGTTCCGTAATTCTCTTTATTGTATGATCTGTATTCCGAAATTCAGAGCTTGTTTGTAGGAATGAGAATTTTTCAATGAATAAAGAACCCCCTTTATTCATTGGAATTTTTCTATACTATAACCACAATTATGTAATTATTGCACAGATAAAATAAGTAATTTTATGTACCTGGAAGTAAATTGAGACAAATAAAATAAAAATTCCAAAATAAAAGTTTATTTTAAAATAAAGGCGACAAAATATCTAGGCTAAGGTATACATTTTCAACTTTAATTACTTACCTTAACTGATTTATTAATTTTAAAATTCAATTTAATAGGAAAAGCATGTAAGACAGGAGACAGGTAGCTTTTACATATTTCTATATAATTTTTGATGTTTACGCATCTAACAAAAAGAATTACAAATAATTACCTTATTAAAGGGACCAGAACCTCAAGATTAATTCCATCTTTGACTACGAAGAGCTAGGTTCATTAGCAAAATATTTTGCCAGTTTTTCCCTTGATAGAGTTTCTATCATGACTTGGAAAATAAAAAACTGTAGTAATTACATACTTTTTAAGTTTGCGCTGCCCAAAATCCTCTTTGAAATTGCTCTCAATAAATTGTTGACTACAAATGCAAGTAAATACTTGCGTAGGCAGTACAAATTTTTTCCTTTTTATTGCTGCAATCCACTTGTCTCTTATATCACCTTATCTCTTGGAAAACTGCAAATAAGTTATTAGCAAAGAGTTTTAAGACTTACGAATGAAAAGAAACCCCACTATTCTTATTCTTTTCGCCCCGTTTGGTACATCCAAATACACAACAGGAGTTGATCCTCTTTTTTGTAATTTACAACTTAAACAGAGAGAATATAGCCACATAGCTAAATTAAATTTTCTCTCCGATCTAAAAATAATATTAAACCAAACACCAACTAAGAAAACTCAACGCCGTTTTATACGAAACTGCCACCACGACGCGAACTCAAATCAAATATAAATAATACAATAATTACTACTATTCGTATTGGGACTTGGGACAGAAGGAAAATTAAAATGACGTTTGACAACGCAACTCGTTTGAAGCACAGGACACAAAAATAGAAAGTTAGGACAAACATCTCTTTTGTGTTATGTGGTTTTTGCCGGAATCAGCTGATTTATTCACTATTTCACCTACTCAAGTTTGGCTGCCAGTTTCTCTCTCTACACTCCTTCCATCTACTTGTCAATTCAATGCCTCGAACATGCCGTCGATTATGTAAAGTGTACTTACGGAGGGTGAGAAGTAAAACAATACAAAACGATACTATCGAATCGGCAGCCTACGAGAATGGAATCGAACGCGTTTCGGCTCTTATCCCTTTTCCTCGGCCGGCATTAAAAATGCGCGGGTCGCCTTTTCCCCAAACTGGAATTGAATTTGCGGCGGAACGGCCGACGGGGGGGTATAAGGGGGGATAATTTGGGCGGTAATTGGGGGGCAATTTCGCAAGGGGGACGGGTCCCGGGCGATTCGCGAAAACGAACTCGGGAAAGGTTTTGACGCTTTCGAGGAGTTTGCCATTTCAATCAATTTGTAAGGGTGATTTATACGGGGTAGCTTATGTAGTCCTCCTTACGGCAGAATGCGTGCGACGTAAGGGGGAAGAACTCGCAAATATTATAGAATTAGTCAGAGTTCAGGGGCGCAGCTCAATTTTGTGTAACTCACCGACTTAATTTTCATATAATTGTTATTTAATTTATTGTTAATATTATTCTTAACGGCGATGCCTTAGATTATGGAGGAAGGCAAACCCTTATAACATCGGCAATTATTTCTCGTGCTTGAGAATGCAACGTTCTTCCCTGTTTACTCATTTTGCACACGTTAACTCCCGAACATACGAAACGCCACTGAGCTCTCTGAGCCGGCGGAAAAAACTTGCCAGCGGCCTAAAAAATGAGGTCTGTATGGTAGCCCTAATACGCAGTTAACTTTACGTACTATAGAAACAGGCACAAAACGCGTTGGCTAACTGATTTTGTCAGCCGACTCCTCCGCAGAAGTGCTGTGTTGCCGTATTTCAAAGGCGATGGTAGACGCGACGATGTTGAAAAAAAAAATATAATAGGTGTTTTATCACACCGCGTTAAAAATAAATGATAAACAAAAATGGGTAAGTGGTCCCGTGATGCGAGCTTTATTTTTTCGGTATAACAGAGTTCAGAAATTCGGCTTCAATATGATAAAACTTGTATTCGCCAATAAATAACGACTACTTGTATAGGAAATCTCGCAACGCTGCACGCATTCTTTAGAAACGTTTTCTTTCGTGCTTTGGACTATACCTAGGACGCGGTGGTCTATATCTTCTACATTGTTAATGCTAGAAAAAGAAAATATAGACAAAACTTGTAGGGAAACTTGAGTACTACATTCCTAAAATATTTTCCAATGTACAGGGTGATCCAATAGGTAGTGGCGACCCAAAGTTATGTTTTTTTTAAAATGGAACACCCATTATGGGTCTAACTTTAAAGGTTAGGGAGTTATTTCCATTTCATTCTAAGAAAGGGATTCAAACCTACATTTTGACAACCTAATCATGTAATCAGCCCTTTTAAAGCCGTTTCTTAGAATAAAATGGAAATAACTCCCTAACCTTTAAAGTTAGAGACCCATAGTACCAGATACCAAAAAGTATCTATCAATGGTTTTGTGAATTACTTTTAAAATAAAAAATTTTGACGGAACTATTTTTTTTTCTTATAACTTCCAAGATGTACAAGCTGCAAGGCTATAACATTTTATTTACTTACCCATAAGGTATCTTCAAACAAATTCTTAGCTTTATATCTTGTTTTTAGTTTGAATATGCTAATGTCTCACCGTCCAAAGCCTACTTGTTGAAAGGGCGCGCTTCCAATGAAATCATAAAAGTTATTAGTATCTGATAACTACTTAAGCAAATCATTAAGTGTTATTATACAGGGTGAGTTTTTTCGATGCCCACTATGGGGATCTCGGAAACTAGCAGAGCTAGGACAAAGGTTAAATTGGGAAATAATTGCAGTTTTGAATGCTCAATCTAATGCCCCTTTTGGATTTTCAAAAAAAAATCATGGCTCACTAGATATTTTGAAAAGAGCGATTTTTTGCTATTTCATCAGATATCTGTAGCTCCGTTATTTCTGATTATACAGAAAAACTGTAGAGACAAAAATTGTAGATAACTTTAGAATTAATAAGATAATCTTATTCAATTTTTTATGTTGTTTGTGATTTTTGAGATATGACATAAACTTTTGTTTTTTTCAATGAAAATCATAGTTGGCTGTGGCCTTATCATATCGGCCATTTTTTGAGCTTTCCAAAAATATAATACTCTGCATAGTTACTATAATAAATAAAATAGCTATGGCTAATTTTCTAATTTTTTTTTATTTTCATATAGTCAGCCATGGAATATTTTCATAATTACGTTCTATTTTATAATGAGACATACTTCAAACTTTCAAATATTTTATTTTAGCTGGTAACAAAATTTAACAAAATAAAACAAAAATTATCATATAATTATTTGCCCGTAAGAAATTACCTAGATCAGCTCTATTCAAATAGTTGGATAGGGAGAAATAGACCCCTTTCCTGGCAGCCCCGATCCCCCGATTTGTCTGTTTTGGATTTCTTTTTGTGGGGAACAGTACAAAATAAAGTATGAGACAATTGTTGAATTAAGAGCAGCTGTTTTAGAAGCAATTGCCAGTATTGACAGGCACTGTCTAAGAAAGGCGACAAATTCAGTTTTAAAAAGATGCAATATTTGCATAAATAATAATGGTGGATGTTTGAACACCTTTTTTATTTTAAAAGGTGGCCTTTTAAAATACTAAATATTTTGAATTTGAATTTTTTATTTTTTTTTCATTTTGTTACCAGCTAAAAACAAAATATTAGAAAGTTTGAAGTATGTCTAATTATAAAATAGAACGTAATTATGAAAATATTCCATGGCTGACTATGTGAAAATTAAAAAAAAAAAAACAGAAAATTAGCCATAACTTTTATTTTTTATTATAACTATGCTGAGTATTACATCTTTGGAAAGCTCAAAAAATGGCCGATTTTATAAGGCCATAGCCAATTATGATTTATGTTTAAAAAACCCAAATTTATGTCATATATCAAAAATAAAAAAAACATAAAAAAATTCGATCAGATTATCTTATTAAGCACAAAATTATCTACAGTTTTTCTGTATAATCAGAAATAACGGTGCTAGAGAGATCTGATGAAATAGCAAAAATCACTCTTCAAAATATCTAGTGAGCCATGAACTTTTTTAAAAATCCAAAAGGGGCATTAGATTGAGCATTCAAAACCGCAATTCTTTCCCTATTTAACCTTTGTTCTAGCTCTCCTAGTTTCCGAGATCCCCATACTGGGCATCGAAAAAAACTCACCCTGTATATCACCTGTTTAAGTGTCCCGTAATAAATCTGAATCACCCTGTATATAAAAGGGGGGTATAATGTTATATGAATACCCCTGTAGCTTCACGAGTGAAGGTCCCGACACTTTATCTTGCTGTTGCCCGTCCCCTCGAAAAAACACACCTACACCCTAAAATAAAGCGCGCCCCGAGTGTGACAAACCACTTTCAGGGCCCGCCACCTTCTCCCCCTGCCGGTGGGTTTAGGGGTAGTTTATGAGCGAGTTGACAAGCAACAAATGGGGTTTTCCCCCGGACATCCAGCGGGTGTATTAGGGCTTCTTTCGGGGGTGGGCAGGGGGGGGAGTAGAACCCCCAATTACCCGGGGTCGTTTTTGGAGGGTTATGGAGGGGTGCTGGACTGCTGCGATGAGATGCGGATCTGACCTACAAATTAGCAGGGGTGGAAAATTGGGTCGGATTGCCTTAAGAGGCTACGATACTTATGAAATCCGCCCGAAGTGCCCGACTCAATTCAGGGCAAACGTCGCTCGATTAGATATGCCTATCCTTTTTCTTCCTCTAGTCCCCACGACTCCCCACTCCAGCCTGCCCCTTCATAGTGCTACGATTGAGGGGCAGGCCGGCCGTGGGTACTACACTGAGAAAAATCTGGCACTTTGTAAAAAAACCCTGTTTAATTCAATATGAGATATTATTCCTCAAACTCAAGCAGAAGCTTTTTTGTAACTAACAATAATCAATTCAATTTCAATTGATATTGAATTCTAATGAATAATTTAAATGTAATATTTTATTTCAATAAATAGCGTGTTCTGGAATTGATTCTATAATACTTCTTTTCTAAGCACATTCTTTTGTCAGAACAACATAACGTTTCATGGTGTTGAATTGAATAGGGATACATTTAACTGTTCATTATACTGAAATTACAACTATTGTCACTGAATTTTTGCTGGATTTGTAATACTTAATTGTGGGTACTAATATCAATTATAGCCATTCACTTGCAGTGTTCATTATGACTACGAACGATATAGAGTGTAGGGTTGATTCAAAACCTTTAATTTGCGATCACTGTGTGCACTCCTAAGTTAACCCCCAGTTAACCCTGAAAAAATCAGCTTGTTTTAAATATTTTTTTTTTTACCCTTATAAAGCACTTTAGATAGTGGTGATCTTTTACCTATATAATAATAACTCGGGTGCCGGCCGCCGCCGACGGCCGCCGACGGGTCACACGAGTCTCGCCGATGCCGACGAAGAAGCGCGAATATATATTTAAAAAACGGCGGTGGGCTGTTTGCTTTATTGCAAAAATTATATTTTTTGGGAGTTATTCAGGGCGTTCACTTTTCGTTGGCAACACACTGCATAGCTTTTTGGCGTCGAAGCAATTTTACTATTATTTTTCATATCAGCAAAGGTGCATGCTATGAAGGGTTCGTGTATAAAAAACTTCTGTAATTGCTCAATTATAAAATCTAAATTAACGATTCGATTACCGAATTCTTCTTGAACCACATTAGGGTCAGTTGAACATCTATTAATGTTTGATTGGATAATTGTTCTGCATAATAGTGTTGCTACGACTAAAAAAGTGCGTCTAAAGTCTACTTCTTTAAAATGTTTTATATCACTAGTAGGTATTCCATATTTACATTTGTGTAATAATAAATAAATCTAACTAAAAACTTTCTACACTGTAAGAGTTCACTTTAGAGGGATTAGAGTGAATAGGCCATATTATATCACAACGGTTTCGTTAATCTATAAAATTACATCCTCAAGGACTAATTTATAGAGTTACGAAACTGGTCTCCCTTTTTAAATAAAGTAATAGTTGTGAGATAATTGGAGCTATTAATTTCTAATCCCTTGTAAATGTTCCATTCAAAGCCCTGTTTTTCCCAGAAAGTTTGTTTCCCAAACCCTACGCACCTGCAGTACTACTTATACCTAAATCCGAATAAGTGTGCAAAATGCAAAATATGTAGGTACCCCTCTCTCAAATTCTGGAAACCATATTAGGTAATTACGGGAATAAAAACACTCAAGCCCACAAATTACTCCTATTGGTTTCACTCCATGTGACTGTTGTGACATCATTATCAAACATTATAGGTATTCTTGCCCTGACTGCGGTTCAGTTTCAGAACCTTATTCTGACAAATCTGAATTATCGAACATCCTAGAAAATGTATTAAAATGTCATAAATTCGACAGACTGGAACAATAAAATGTACTATTTTTATTTTGCCCGATTTTCAACTCCAATAACTTTCGAACAATCTTCTAACGAAGAAGTTTCTAAAACTGACTGGATGTCAGAATTATTATCGTTCCCTCTGGAAAGTATATAAATTAGCTTTTATCGTGCAGCGATTTACATAGGAATTCGTTTTCAAAAAATGCTTCACATGACCCATTTATTTGGCAAAATTATTACTTGTACCTATCACATTTTTAAAGTAAAAATCAAGCGCACAATTTGGTCTAGAATTTAAATTTACTCTTTTTGCACGACCAGGCCATTTTATGCCCTAGGGATTAAACCATTTTACACAAAAGCAAAAAGTAGGTACTTTGTGAATAATAATTATTTATTTTCTAAAATTTATTTGTGAGATCCATTTAATTTTTAATCGGGTTTTTCGCCACCAAACTGATCGAAGGACAACTTTTTCAAGTTGCCTGGAAAATTCATAAATTCTTAACAGTGAATGAACGAAACTTTAAACGTGTAACTCAAAAAATAACTTCAACAAATTTGTTTTCTGAGCTTTCGGAGAATAAATCTTCCTCCTTTCTCAAAGATCATGCCACTTCAGACGTGGCATGATCTTTGAGAAAACAAATTTGTTGAAGTTATTTTTTGAGTTACATGTTTAAAGTTTCGTTCATTCACTGTTAAGAATTTATGAATTTTCCAGGCAACTTGAAAAAGTTGTCCTTCGATCAGTTTGGTGGCGAAAAACTCAATTAAAAATTAAATGGATTAATAATTATTTATTTATAATTCCTGGAGGAATAATAATAATGAATATTATTATATGCCAGTCGACATACATAATGTCGCGGTAGAAAATATTTTCTTCGGGTACTCGGAAATATAAATATTTGCTAACATACTAACATTCAAAACAAGCGAAACACAAATAAGGGAGACTGAGACTAATAAAATGAAAAATGAACCATCTGATATCGATTGAAAGTTCCCCTGACGTGGTTTCCAAGCCCGGTGAGGTACGCCGAAGTAGGGGGAAGTAGGGGAACCACGAGTTCCAGCGAACGCCCGCCCGCCCGCCTATCTCCGTACGTCTAATTCCTGCTCGAATGGCCAATTCACGGATCATTTTATTGCCGGGCAATGGGTTCGTAGTTTTCAAATCATAGCCAAACGAACAAACGTATCGACTTGAAAGTAGTCTTAAAATAATGTTATCGAATGCCTCAATCGTCGTTGTGTCTTTCGAATTATTTTTGAGCGGTGGAAATACTCGAAATTCTTAACCGAATATAGTCGAATTTCGGGTATGTTTGGCATTTTTTTTCACAGTGTCGCATTAGTCCTGCACAGTTCGTGATACACAACGACGATTCTTCGTAGTTTTATCTAAGCCACAAAAAAAAATCAAGTGAAAATATTAAGAAATGCAAGTAGGAGATGTAAACTACGAAACCCTTGAAAATGGGGGGTATCGTAGCGCCTTAAATTGTCGATAAAATGAACTAGAAACATCGAAACGAAGATGTTTAAAAAATTTGCCACACCGGCGTCCCAAGTACTTATCCAGGGAGCTTCAGTCAGGTCTTTTTTTAGAGTTTTTATCTACGACTACAAGTTTATTTTAAGTGTGTGAGGTACCTTGGGAGAGAAATAAAATTACAAAAATTTTATAATGAACGCCGAGAAAAACTACATGATTAGAACTACTACACCTAATCTTATTAGTCCATCCCGAAATCTGTGAAAGTTCTTTGGGTAGATACATTCAACAAGGGAAGAAAGTTCAAGTATACATATTACAAATGGATTGAGGAACTTGGAAAAAAGGTGCAATAGCGACAAATTCTTAAATAAGCAAAATCGGCACTACTGACTTACCATACTTATTACTTAAATTCGTGGAAATAATTGCTGGAAATCAATTTCAACTATAAAATAAATTTGTTTTCTTGAAATCGGCATTAAAATGTCCCAAAATCGTCATTAAAAGCACAGAAATCGTACAATAATGTAGCCCATTATTGTACGATTTTTTCAATAAGTAGGCCTTGGCGAGATGTAAACATCAAACGTCCGACGCGGAGAAATCGCCCGTCAAAAGTGACCAAATATTCGAAACCCGGCCGATAAAGGCTCATTTAACTTTTCGTATACATTACGAAATTGTTTCCTATAGAAGCGCAATCCTTCAGTATACATATTTTAGTAAATTTGAGTATCAATAGATTTGTTGTGTAGGCTGCACAAGAAGCAGCAGTTTGGTTTTTCTGTCAGAAGGTGCCGTACATCATTATACTTGTCCTAGGTAGAGCGATCGGTAAAGTCAAGCAACGCCGCGCGTAGTCGGTTCGTGGACGGGTGATCCATTATTATTATTTTCTTGCCTAATAAAACATTTTTTTTTTCCGATTTCAAAAAAAATATAATATGTACCTCGGCACTGAAGTTCTTTTTATGACTCATGTTGTTTATTTGCCTCGGCCAGAGGCCTCAGCAACTAAACTCCACATGAGTCATAAAAAGTTGAACTTCAGTGCCTTGGTACATAAATAACTATTCATTTGACAGTTGCCATATTATTCTGCACTTGTAGACACAACATTGTCAAGTCTGATTTTTAGAAATCATGGAAACCATTATTAAATCCTACTAACAATCAAAGTACCTGTTATATTCATAGATTCTCCAATAAAATGGCATATACTTGGCATCACTGAGAGACCATTAGAATGAGGAAAGAATTGGCCTCAATTTGGAAAGTATAATGCTGGGTCCCCTTACTTTAAAGAGTCCTTGTACTTACCTAAGTTCTTTTGAAAGCCCACTTCAATGAGCCTTTTCAATAATCTTGGACAATCACAAATTTGAATTGGACACTCTTTGTTTATGGTATATGGTATATGTTATGCAAAAATATGCATTCGCTATTTTTCTGTGTGGTACCAAACTTTGAAAAAATGAATAATTCAAATGCTTGGTATAAATCTAGGGTGCTATGATATCAATGTAGCGTACGATAATTTTTCCGACTAACCGTCAATTTTAATTTTCAACATCCAAAGTTGGCAACTATGAGCGCTGCCAGTGCCATCTGGTATTTACCCAGGGTTGTAATGAGCCCAGACTTAACCTACGAATTTACTTATTTATTTAATTTAGTGGATGAATGGTTTGTCCAATTTTATAATTAATTATAAATACCAGCATTTATGTAAAGCTAGCAACGTAGCTGAAGATAGCGGTAGAAAAATAATGATTTTCTTGTGACTAAATTCAAATAGAAGTTCAAGCATCAAACTTTTTTTAAAGTTATTATGGAGGTTGGGTAAAAAGTTCAGTAATTTGTGTCTATATAGTTTAGGACTTAGACTTATTTAAATCATGCCGTGGACGTGTTCCGTTCCCAACTGCAAGGGAAACTACAAAGGCGGTCCTAAAGTGTCCGCTTTTTCCTTCCATAAAGACCCCATTTTAAGGGAAGAGCAGGTTAAGGCCATTAAAAGAGATTTTGTTCTTACACAGTCTTCTAGGGTAAAAGTGGTTTTGATTTGGACTGTTTGGAGAGTTTTGTACCTAACAATTTTACACGATTAAACGTAACCACCTTAAAATCAGGAAGTTTTATGGTTTTATTCATTCGAATTTATGGTCTATCCAAGCTACAGAGGCAGTAGATATAAACCAAATCACATGAACGCAGAAAGCGCCATATAAAGTTGTGTCAACATTTGGCATAACTTTTTATGTTATTTACCCTTTAAAAAGTTTTTAAACTTGTCTTTTACAACAGTAAATTTCTGCACCTAAAATAACTAATGAGCACTGAAAATATTAACGGAATTTTTGTAAAAAAAAATGTTTATTTAATCTACTCCACTGAAGTCACAAAATTCAATTCCCTCCAACTGAAATAGTGTGTTCAGAGTTTCAGGAAAATATTGAACTTCCCAAAACATTTTCTGCTATTCAATATAGGTATTTTTTTCAATCTTACGGCTGTTTTACTTTTATACATTATTCGTACAAGGCTCTCACTGTTTAATTATAGGTAACTACGCATCGCATCGCGATCGATTACCAGGGTCGGACTAATATATGAGATTCTGCAACAAGTCTGCGCGCGATCCTTTATATCTATACAGGAAACTCGACTGATGGAAGACGGCGGCCAGACCAATAAGAGAATAGGTCACATCGCGACCACGTGGTGGCCATTGTTTTTATTCACTGCCTCTGTACTTCGGATATAGTATAGTTGTATCTAAAGTCTATGCAAGTTACAGTGGCGGTAGATATAAACAAAGTCACATGACCGCCTTGCGATCGATTAGCAGGGTCGGACTAATATGAGATTCCAAGTGGCTTGTAATTCTGAACTAATTCTTTTAGAAGTTATAAAATTTGTGTTTCTACATTTCGTGGATCTTTATAAGTTTCTTTAAATTATGTAATAAATTTGCAGAATATACTGCTCGCGATCCGATCTAAAATATGCAGGAAACTCGACTGCATTCTGCGTAAACACTTGACATTTTATGACGGCCAGACCAATAAGAGAATAGGTCACGTGGTGGCTAATGTTTTGATCCACTGCACTGCCTCTGTAACTTGGATAGACTTTAGGCACGCAAATAATAAATAATTGGCATTTACGAAAATTTTACCGGTAGATATCTAAATGCACCAAAAAACCCTCGTACATTATTATCCGTGTTGTAAAACCATGAGCTATATATGTAAACAATCATTTAAATGCGTTTTTTTACAAAATTTACCAAGCTGACAACTTGAAATTTGAATTTGGCGCCTTAGGCCCACCTCCCTTGGATGGCTCATCGCTTTCATCTGCCGGTCCTTGTCATCTTGCCGGTCCTGCTTCCCCCCTCCTCGTTCTCCCCCACCCCTCCCCTCTGGGGACCTCTCGACCGGAAATGCGCTGTTGCATTTTTAAAATGCCGAGACGGGGGCAAGCGGACGGAACGGATTCAGTTTTGAGGATCGACTTGGAAATTTCATGGGTGGAGATTTCGTAGAATAGCAGATGGGAACGGGGAAGAGGTGAGGGTTGCTAGATTTTATAATGGCGTTATTGTGGTAAACTTGAGTCTTGAGTCGAACGGAAATTCAAAAGATGGCGTGGTGTCTTAGCTAATGTAAATACGTCTGTCATATAGGTACCTAACTTAAACCTGGACCGACACTATATTAAAGACGTCATATTTCTATGTTGCTTACGGACCGGGGTGGCCCACTCGACGAAAAAAATGGCGACTTATTATAGGTTATAGGGGGTATTCTGTGGCTATTGGTATGTCAGTTACTGACGTTTAAAATGCCCCAAATTTTAAATATCCAGCTTTATTTCGATTTGCCTTCTTTTTATGGTAACGAATTGTCTTTGCGTCCAGTATTTAGCAGTTTTATCCTATTAGCACAGCTTTTATAGGTGGATTTGTTTGTGATAACATGAAATTTCCATGCACATGAAGAAAATGGTATGCACACTGCCCAGACTATTATAGGTGAATTGCAGAAGAATAAACACTATTTTGGAATTATGGGATGATTTGATCAACCAGCTGAAGAAGCGGAAATTCTAGATATTATTTTGGAAAAGTATTTTGTAACGTATGCAAGAATGAAAATAGAAAATTTTGTTTATAGCTCCAAAGCGAACCAATAGTCTCCATATAAAGAAGAAACTGAAAAATCTAATGCGTTTAATGCTTACTTACATTAGAACTAGCCATGGACTTCATTTCAAACCAAAAGGTACCAAATACTCTTGCTTGCTTTTTAGACTCGCTTTTCTTAAGAAAATGTACGGAAATATGCCATGTGAACTTGTCAAATTAGAGGGACATAAGAAACAAATATTTTATTTTATTTTGGATATTAGATTCGTTGTAACAGACACATTTGCATGTTTTATTATTTTATTAGAGATTCTGCAACAATGGTGTTTTAACATTAAACCACCCTGTAAATTTGTTTCGTTGTGTGGCACCAGTGGCGATCGCTTGAAACAGGGCTATGCACAGATCTTTAATAGTGTTGGTCCAGCTTAAACTTACCAGTGCCTGACACTTTAAGGATTGATTTATCAAATTTTAATCTATAAAAATCAATTTGGCGCGTTTATTGATGATTCTTAATATGAAGTAAGTAGGAGATACATCACTGGAAATAATTACCAACAGCCCAAATCAAATCTGCAATATGTTTTTTTGTAAACAATATTTTAATTTTTTTTTATCCAGTAGTGACTTTTGTCTAGACCCTTAGCCTGAATCTGATAAGCCCAAAACCTGACACCCTATAAAAATTGTCACAGCAATTTTTAAAATAAAAAACACAAGTGATTGTTGTATGTAGAAATGTTTATTTATTCGTACATTCTCATTTCTGGAACACATAGTAACTTATTCTTCAGTAGAAAACTTTGGGTTTCCAATTTTGGAAATTGTTATTTGTTCATATGGCACAGTTGTTTTTAAAAATACTGTTCGCTATTATTTACATATTTCATATATTTTTCTATGATAATATTGATTCTCGAAAATGTATTCCCATTTTATTTAGCTCCAACTGTTTCTTTCTCATTTAACATTTTCTATCTGTTTTCTGGGTGGAATGCATAAAAAGTAATAATAATAATAATAATAATAATAATTTATTGCGGTATTGCGGTATTGCGATACGAAGGCACAGACCCACTGAGCAGACCACCGCTACCAAGATTGAACTCTTCCAGGAAGCTTGCAATCATGCTCGATATTATGAACACCAGAATTTTACCCAACTATGTTTCAGTAACACCAACATTGGAACATATGCACATGTTAATCTACTGTGCCGCAACGGCCATCATCACTGCAATGGGAGCCAAGATCCGGACGGCTCAAGAGTTAAATCGTGCAAGACCAGAACCACGAATGGCTCAATGGGAGATGCGACTAAACCGGAAGATCGAGAGTCTCCGTAAAGACATAGGACAAGTAACGGAATATATCAGAGGAGTTAGAACTAGAAAGATCCAGAGGGCGGTGCAGGCAATAATGAGCCGCACCCAAATGCATTCTCAGCGTGACCCCGCGAACATCACTGCTCAACAATGTCTTGATACATTAAAACAAAAACTTTCTGTTTTCGCAGGGCGTCTGAGGAGATACAAGGCTAGTAACAACAGGAAACGAGACAACAAACTTTTTGAACGATCAGAAAAAGTTTTCTACCGTACTTTGAATTCTAGCGGCGATGCCACTTACCCTACCAGAGAACAGGTCGACGGTTTCTGGAGAAATCAACTTGCCACACCAGGTCCATACAATGTCAGTGCAAGCTGGATCAGTGAAGAACGCGAGATGGGCCGGAACTATAGCCAGATGCAACATGAGCAATTCACAACCGATGAGGTCTCCAATGTCATAAAGAATTCCCACAACTGGAAGGCACCAGGTCCAGATCATCTCCAAAATTACTGGATTAAGAAGTTGTGGTGCACGCATGAACAAATAACTGCCTTAATTAATGAAGTCTTGCTCGATCCTCTGAAAATGCCATTGTTTCTTACACAGGGTGCAACCTACTTGTTACCAAAAGACCAGCGGAATACGGATAATCCTGCCAAGTACCGCCCAATAACCTGCTTGCCTACGCTGTACAAGATAATCACATCTTGCCTTACGCAGCGAATATATGCTCACTGTGAGCGGAACAACATCATGGCAATGCAGCAGAAGGGCTGCGCGAAGGGCGCAATGGGATGCAAAGAGCAACTCATCATAGACTCTGTCATCTGCAACCAGGCTCATTCCAGGCAACGAAACCTCTACATGGCTTATGTGGACTACAAAAAAGCATTTGATTCCGTACCTCACGACTGGCTCACAGGTATCTTAAAGCTGTACAAAATAGATCATCATACAGTTTCCTTTTTAGAACACGTTATGACAACCTGGCGCACTAAGATACAACTCAGAACCGCAAGCAGTAACATCGAGACCGACACAATCAACATCCGAAGAGGGATTTTCCAAGGAGATTCACTCAGTCCACTGTGGTTCTGCATGGCGATGAACCCTCTATCACACCGGTTGAACTCTACGAAATATGGCTTCGCTATCAAAAGCAACAGATCAGAAGCGTTCAGGTTGAATCACCTGTTATATATGGATGATTTAAAACTGATGGCCGCAACCAAGAACCAACTAACGCAAATGCTTAAAATTGTAGAGGAGTTCTCCAGGGACATCGGAATGCAGTTTGGACTGGACAAGTGCCGCACCCTTAATATCGTCCGGGGAAAGCTCGAACAAGGCGCACACGAGATGCAGGACGGACAGGAGATCGAAGCAATGAGCGTGGGAGATACATACAAGTACCTCGGGATGAAGCAAGCTCAAAGGATAGATCATCGAACAATGAAGACCGATTTAACTAATGAATTCATCAAGAGAGTAAGACAAGTAGTGCGAACTGATCTTAACAGCAGGAATATGTTTAAGGCCCTAAACACGTATGCGTGCTCTGTACTAAGCTATTCCTTCGGAATAGTGAATTGGACCAACACGGACATCAACAACTTGCAACGAAAAGTTAGGACACTACTGACAAAAGCTCATAAACATCATCCCCGTAGCGCCGTAGAAAGAACAACCCTGCCACGTCAACAAGGAGGAAGAGGATTGGCAGACCTCAGCAAGCAATTGGACCAACAAATACTAAATCTGCGTAATTATTTCCACAGACAGGCCAACAGCTCCACACTACATAAAGCTATATGCGGAGCAGACGTCTCAACACCGCTACGTCTGACGGAACACGAGCATCACAATCACCACCGAACTGACAACGATAAACTACAGAGGTGGTTAGAGAAGCCGCTGCACGGGAGGCATCCTAATGAGGTTAACCAGGAACATGTCGACAAGTTAGCGTCGTACTATTGGCTGACCTCGGGACGAATGTTCCCAGAGACAGAAGGCTTCTTACTGGCCATACAAGATCAGGTTATACCAACTCGCAACTACCTAAAATTCATTGTAGGAGATGCATCGGTAGTGGATGACAGATGCAGATACGGGTGCCCAACTTCAGAAACAATCCAGCACATAACAGGAGGATGTCAGATGTTTGCATCAACGGAATATAAGGAACGACACGATTCGGTTGCCAAGATCTTGCACCAGGAACTGGCGGAAAAGCTGCTGCTTGTGCAGACAGAGAGGGTCCCATATTACAACTACACACCTGAGCCTGTTCTTGAGAACAGAAACTACAAGATGTACTGGGATCGTACAGTTCTGACTGATCAACGAGTTGCCCATAACAGACCGGACCTTATAATAGTTGATAAAATTTCTAGGAAGACAACTCTGATTGATGTGGCCATCCCGAACAACAACAACCTGCGTGTGAAGCAAGTCGAGAAGATCGCGAAGTACAGAGACTTAGAAGAACGAATTAGAAGGCAATGGGAAATGGAGAACGTCCAGACGATTCCAATCATCATGTCAACAACTGGTGTTATACCAAAAAGTTTGCTGAGAAACATCAAGGAGCTGAATCTAACTGATAGTCTTTACAGGTCCATGCAGAAAGCGGTACTACTTGCGACAGCCCGAACCGTCAGGAAATTCATGGGGAATGCAGGATCGTCCAACAACATCAATGTCACCTAAGGCCCGATTACATGGCAAGGGTCTCGTCCGAGCCAGATCCTTTTGGTATCCGGGATGCCCGGGATCTGAGTGAATGTTCCCCGTAGAGGGAGTGCGAATGCCTTTTGGCTAAGTCGAGATAATAATAATAATAGTGTAGCATTTGCTTTTACATAGAAGCATCTGCTTCACTCGAGAAGAACATACTACACTGTACGGCAAAACAGAAGTATCTACTACTGAGAGGAGGTATCTACTTCGTGCGGTACGCGCATGACGTGTCAAACATTTTTTCTAAATTTTACAATTACCCGTTGAGTGAGGAATAATCACTCAGCGAATTACCTTACTAGAATCACCTAAACTTCTTAAAAATACCACCATTTTTCGAGTGGGCGACAAGGCTCCACCTCTTGTTTCTACATAGGATCATCACAGTTATTAAGAAAATAATGTGCAAGCCACTCTACATTCTCTCTATTGAACCTGAAATACCAAATTGTGAAATTAACTTAATTTTATACAAATTAGGCATATGGCATTTATAGATATTATAAAACTGCACAATTTACGATAATTACCTAAATAATGTATACGATATGTATGTGTCATCATTGTATCGTCTCATTTGATTGTATACTTTTCTGCGACGCACATTCACAAAAATTTAAAAAAGCACTTAATTTGAGCTTCTGAAACGCCAACTTCGCTTAGACTGGTGTAAATACTACTAAACTAGTAGCTACTTCTAAAGCATAGTACCTTCTTCTACGGGTGTCCAACTTTAAAACTCTACAAATCCGTAAAATCTTCATTTTTGGAGATAATCACCTAAAATTTTTTTGTTTGAAAGGCCTTCAAAAACCGCTTCTTTTGACCTTCCTGCCATTTTCAAAATGCATACCCAGGGACGGCTGCGATTTTTTTTAACCCCCGATTTTCACGAAAACCATTTAGCGATTTTTTCATTTAAAATCTAACCCCACAGCGTCATACAGGGAGTTCCATTCTGCAGGGTGTCAAAGTTGAGCAAAATAGGAATTTTAAATGCATCTGCCAAGTCAAGAGTGCCATATGGAATCCCCTCAAGACAGTTCAATGGTCAATGGGACCACTCAAGGTGTTGGTGTGCAAAATATACAGAGTGTTCTTATCTGTGCCATCTCAAATTACTGAATTTTTGGAACTTTATACGGGGCAAAAATCGAGTATATCAAAACCGCTCCACACACTATAAACGAACTAAATCTAAAAAAATATATAAGTCTGCCAGTCAGTAAGTCCATATCACTTAAGGTGGCTGGTGTGCCGTAACAGGAAACGCAAAGAAAATATATCATCTTAGACAGTGACTTTGTTTAATAAGGTCCAATAATTTAAATTGTTTCTATTTGTTACTTGGCATTTTGTAAAGAAATACATTACTTTTGTGTTTATCAGTATTTTTTCAATGATTGCACAGCACTCATGACCCGTATAAAGTTTCATAAAAATTCCGCATTTTGAGATGGCACAGATAAGAACACTATGTATATTTTGTATTGGACCTTTTCACACCAACACCTTGAGTGGTCCTATTGACCATTCAACTGTTTTGCGGGGATTCCATGGCACACTTGACTTGGCAGATGCCTTTAAAATTCCTATTTTGCTCAACTTTGACACCCTGCAGAATAGAACTCCCTGTATATTTTTTATTCAAATTTGGTATATAGGGGTTTTGGGGTGTTCGCAGCCGGCCCTGGATTTGCATTTTCAAAATAGCAGGAAGGTCAGAAGAAGCGGTTTGTGAAGGCCGTTCACACAAAAAAAAGTTTATGCGATTATCTCCAAAAATGAAGATTTTTACGGATTTGTACAGTTTTAAAGTTTGACACCCTGTATATACCAAGTGAGAAGTTATAAGGTTGTTTCACTCTTAAGTGAGACACTCTGTATAATGCGCAGCGGTAAGGCAGTTCTCTACACAACGGGCGTAGCCAGGATTTAGTTTTTGGGGGGGGGGGGGTTAGTTTGAGAAGTAAATAAAACAACAAAAATATACTTACATGGAATTTAATATCTATATATTCATCCGAAAAACTATGACATATTTATAAAGTTCTTAACTTTAAATTAAATGGATAAATTAATTTCGTTCCTCTGCGCTAAATCTAAAACCATTAAAGAAGAAATCTTCGGCTTTTTCTTTTAAATATATCCACTACTTCATCTGCATGAATTTCTGTTCCATAGTGAATGTTCATTAGAGCCAAACCATTAAGTCTGTTTTCACTTGTAGTGTTTCGTAAATAGTTTTTCAGTCTCCTTAGGCTCGAGAAAGACCTTTCTGGGGTAGCAGTGGATACAGGAATGGTAGCCAAGATTTGTAGTAATGTGTAAATATTAGGATAAAGGTTTTTATCGCACATATCTAGGCATTCCAAACTAGATTTCGGGGTAGGCAGTCTTATCAGCATGCAAGGTAGCTGAAGCTTTGATAGCTAAATCCAAATTTGTTTCTTTATTAGAAACCCCTTGACCTTGACTACACCACTTTTTCCAGTAGTCCATACCTTTAAGTTTATCACCCTTCCTTTTTTTCCCCTCCATTTTTCGACAGTAATAATGATTCACGTATCTATCCTTAACAAGGTCATCGAATAACAGCGCACTAAAATTACTCACTTACACGGTACACTTAATTCTCTTCACTATTCGTTCACCGCTTTTCACTTTTATTCGCTTCGAGTTCGCATGGAACAATGCTGCCGTAAGCGCGGTCACGCGCCGCGGCGCCGCTTATATAGCAGCCCAGTAGCCGTCCAGAAACTTCCACGAACTTCCACAAAGTTCCGCTCATTTCGACCGAGGGGCGTGGCGAATAATCGAGAAACAACGCAAAGTGTCCCTACAATACAAAATAGTTCGGCTGCAACTGCGTCTGCCTCTCGTCAAAAGATGGCGCTAGGCGCTACTATTACTACATATATTCAAACGTAATAATAATTTAACTCTTCACTCCTCGTATTTTTTCGGTATAATATTAGGTAATATTTTGCTTATTTCGGGGAGGGGGGGGGGTTTGAACCCCCGAAACCCCCCCTTTGGCTACGCCCGTGCTCTACACCTCCGCATATACGAGAGGCGGTAACTTCGCTCAACATCAACCGCAACTCCCGGAAATATTTCGGCGAACTTCCAGCTTGGAAACTGCGATCCGATATATCCGGCAAACTACCTGGCCGCGTCTTTTTATTTCCCCGGGCAAACTTCCCGGCCTGCGGTCCCCCAACGTAAACAGGGCTTCGGGTTCGGCACGGAGTTCGGGTAGTTTTGGAAAAATATTTGGCCGTTAGACCGCTACGGGAAAGTTTCCCGTCGCCGATTCAATTGGAAAGCTGAGAAATAAGCGGTCCCGTGTGGGATTTTTCGATAGGTGCAGCTAAAATCTTATAGCACCTACGCTGACCAATAAAATGCTGCGAATATCAGAACAAACATGTCACGTGCCTATTTTAAATTATTTTTCTTGAAATCGGCATTAAAATGCCCCAAAATCGTCATTAAAATCACAGAAATCGTACAATAATGTAGCCCATTATTGTACGATTTTTCAATAAGTAGGCCTTGGCGAGATGTAAACATCAAACGTCAGACGCGGAGAAATCGCCCGTCAAAAGTCAAAACCCGGCCGATAAAGGCTCATTTAACTTTTCGTACACATTGCGAAATTGTTTCCTATAGAAGCGCAATCCTTCAGTATACATATTTTAGTAAATTTGAAGATCAATAGATTTGTTGTGTAGGCTGCACAAGAAGCAGCAGTTTGGTTTTTCTGTCAGAAGGTGCCGTACGTCCTTATACTTGTACTAGGTAGAGCGATCGGTAAAGTCAAGCAACGCCGCGCGTAGTCGGTTCGTGGACGGGTGATCCCTTATTATTATTTTCTTGCCTAATAAAACATTTTTTTTCCGATATCAAGAAAAATATAATATGTACCTCGGCACTGAAGTTCTTTTTATGACTCATGTGGTTTATTTGCCTCGGCCAGAGGCCTCAGCAACTAAACTCCACATGAGTCATAAAAAGTTGAACTTTAGTGCCTTGGTACATAAATAACTATTTCCTGCTCCCTCCCCCGTAAGTACACTTTACATACTCGCCAACAGACCCGAAAGCGAAAGTCAAATGTTCGAGGTGCCCTGTTATTTTGGTTGCTAGCTGCGAAAGTGGTTGCTAGGTACAAAAAATATTGCTTAGCAACCCTTACGCAACAAGGACCTTAAAACCATTAATAAAATGTATGTAGCAACGCGAATCTTGCGTCAATTTTAATAGGTTACACAACAATCGTTTTACAAACTGGTTTTGATCATAAAGAACACGAATTATACCAAAGGAAAATTAATAATTTAAATGTTTCTCTGGCGTCAAATAAGAGCCGCATAACAGAACAAATTTGACAGGCACCTCGCTACCGGTAGGGTGAGAGTACGCGATTAGGAATTCGTGGATCCAGGGTTCAAATCCCACACAAAGCTCAACATTTTTTTATTTATTTCTTATTATCGCTGCATTCTGCCTCTTATATTTATCACTGATTATCATTTTTAGTAACTGAACAAAGGTTATTTTCAAGGTCAAGACAATTTTTTCAGTAAAGTGGGAGGATATAAAATCAATTTTTAATAATCGTATACGCACGGGTGTTATAATTAATTTAAAGCACATAGATATTCTATAGTTTTTTAAGGATGCGTTTTTAAAGGATCTTAAGATCATTCAATATAATTAAAGTAAATGCTGTCTTTTGTGGGTAAATTTATTAAAACGTCTGGAGATCAGGAGATGGTTGAGAATAAGTAATTTAGCTGCCATTGAGTCCTTCGAACATCAGGAATCCGGTTGGACTCTTCGCAGAATTTTAAGTTTAGAAGTTAATATAAACAAGGTAGAAATGGGAAACGGTGGTAGATCTTACATAAAGTTCCCGGAAGAAATACAATCTAAACAAGCTTGTATTTAACATTCAAAATAATGATAATCTTTGTTTTGCCTGGAGTGTTAGACTCTTCACTTCACTGTAATTTTAAAAGAAGGAGCACTATCAATCATTAAAATTCCAACATCCGTTCTTGTACCTCGGTCCAGCGTGCCTTATCATTCTGTCAGTTCGTCGACCTACCCCTTGGGGCGACGCAGCGCATGCAACTAGTCTTAATTGCCACCCCCAAGCCAACTCCCTCGTGTGCCCCCGAGGACTTTCGTCCCGTTTCCCTCGCCCCCACCCCCCAAGTGAAGTGACTCCGAAGGGTGCTCCACGTTCGCGGAAGTCGAGGGGGTCGCTTTTTGTTGTGCGGAGGGTTGGCTTGTATACGGATTTCGGTGAGGTTTAAAATAAATTTCGGATAAAACGTAGAGTTGTGAAGTCTACAATATTTTTGTATAATACACGTTTTGAATAACACACGTGAACACAACCTTCTCAAGCTTACAAGCCCTGAGCAAACATGTGGCAACGCCGCAGCGGGACGGTTCAACGGGTCTATGCCGTCTAGAGCAGGCTGCACTTTGGCTTAGTTTATCTTTTCTAATAAATGTTCAACCCTCTTTTTAATTATAATTAGATACATTTGTGAACTTTGTTTCGATGATTGGGTACCTAAGTAAGTAGGTACGTTTGTTTAACAGACAATAAAAGCAGTAACAAGTAACAAAATATACACAGAAGTATAAGTCGGGGTAGGCAGTCTTATTATCAGCATGCAAGGTAGCTGAAGCTTTGATAGCTAAATCCAAATTTGTTTCTTTATTAGAAACCCCTTGACCTTGACTACACCACTTTTTCCAGTAGTCCATACCTTTAGGTTTATCACCCGTCCTTTTTTTCCCCTCCATTTTTCGACAGTAATAATGATTCACGTATCTATCCTTAACAAGGTCATCGAATAACAGCGCACTAAAATTACTCACTTACACGGTACACTTAATTCTCTTCACTATTCGTTCACCACTTTTCACTTTTATTCGCTTCGAGTTCGCATGGAACAATACTGCCGTAAGCGCGGTCACGCGCCGCGGCGCCGCTTATATAGCAGCCCAGTAGCCGTCCAGAAATTTCCACAAACTTCCACAAAGTTCCGCTCATTTCGACCGAGGGGCGTGGCGAATAATCGAGAAACAACGCAAAGTGTCCCTACAATACAAAATAGTTCGGCTGCAACTGCCTCTGCCTCTCGTCAAAAGATGGCGCTAGGCGCTACTATTACTACATATATTCAAACGTAATAATCATTTAACTCTTCACTCCTCGTATTTTTTCGGTATAATATTAGGTAATATTTTGCTTATTTCGGGGGAGGGGGGGGGTTAAACCCCCGAAACCCCCCCCCTTGGCTACGCCCGTGTATTCAACAGTAATATCGTTGACTGACGTATTTATAAAGACTTCTCACGGCTATAGCTTTATGTCCTGGAAAACAGATGGCTCTGATGGCTAACAATGTATTCTGCATTGTATTTTATCTCCGGAAAGCGCATGGCGAGCCAAAAATGTGCCAGACGTGACAGCTGTGAGCAGTCTCTAATAATATATCAGTCAACGGTAATATCTAAAACTAATTATTGTTTAAATAAGTTTATAAATTTTCAGCTTTTCCATTTTCTCCATAAAATCCCAATGAAAATATAACGGAACCTCTATCCTGTTTAAAAATAAGTTTTATAATTAATATAGCATCAGGGGAGATCCCTTCGTACGCCTCTAGCTGAGCCCCAACTCAAAATTTATCAGTAAAAGCTTTCAGGCGGGAGCATGTTTAATGTAATCTATTTAATTTTGTATTGGTAGGTACGAGAAGTGTTTTACCTCTCTCGGTTGGGTATTTTAGGATCGATTCTATAGGAAGTGCGTGGTGACACAAATTTTTACTCAAAAATAAACAAATTCACAAATACACTCACGAATTTACTTATGGTTGTCTGTTTTTACATATGTATACGCTTAACTTTAAGTAACCGAAATGTTTTGAGGTTAACAGAAAAACATTCCAAACTCAAATGACACAACAAAATCTATATTTTTTAACTTTTAAGATTTATATTATTATATTATTTGTATTGTATTTGCAGTTTTTTGAAGAGTTTGAAACTGTTTTAGGTCAGATGTGAACGTTAACATAACATTTCACACTTTAACTCGATTTTGGAGTGCTCCATTCACGTTAATTTGTATGCATTATTTATCTAAAAGTTTATTTTATTTATATTTATTTTATGAGCGACCCTGGTAATATACTAATGTGGTGTCCAGGCAAGCGCCCAAGCCAGAAGATTTAATTTCAGGATACATATTCCTACAGTATCCCCGTGAGGCCCCGCATTCCAGAATCAAAGAATTAAAAACTTTCCACATTTAACGGAGAGGCCGCATCAGAATCGCCGAAATCCTACCAAGATCAAACGCGGCGAAGCAGATATTCTGTGACGTAGCCCAAAGCTTTCCGCGGCTACGGACGCTTGACGCTTGGATGTGCGGAGCGCCGCTGAAAATAGCCTCGCCAGCAGGTCCCGCAGGCAGGAATTCCAGGGGTTCACGTCAGAGAATTAGTCTCCAATTGTCTCCAAATTTAATATAAAAGAGCGTGAGACGAGGAGCTAGAAAGTAGTCCAACGCCGACCAAGCAGAAGCCAGGGGAACCCCTGCCCGAGGCAGCAGCCATGGCTAGTCAGCCACAGGCTATCACCCGGTTGCTGAGGAAATCGCTAATGGTCAAAAACAAGACAGAAGTATTCTCCTAAGCACCTAAGTAAGTTTGGACTGGCCAAAAAGTAAGATATTTGTGTTTTGATTCCTTTGTGTTTGAATTGGCTTTTTTATTTTGAATTTTGAAATTATGTTGAAAACTATTAGAGAAATTGAAATTATGGTGTATTTTAACAGATTAGAAATAATTTCATAACGTTTATAAACCATGAATGATTTTTAGGAATTTATTTTGAATCATATTGTTCTACTGTAGATGCCAGTTTTATATTATCAAACTAAAATAATTTTGTAATTTTTATTGGGAATTTGAAAGGGTTTTGGGAAACTATTTAGAACCAAATTATTTTGCCGTTGAAATCAGAATTT